>OZ004693.1:92125906-95012240 GCA_963924545.1 Pogonocherus hispidulus | reverse complement strand
CTGGAGCCGTTCAATTTGTTTATTTATTCACAATAGGAATTATTCGGAGAGGGAATTTAAATGGAAAATTATACTGGGTATATCGGAGTCCGTAGAGGAAATGTTTATTCTGGTTCTTTTTAGTTTTAAGTCACACGGATTATGTTGGATAACTTGACAAAGGTAAAGCCTATGCACTCGTTTTATTACATTACAATAAAACTTTTGATATGCTTGACTTTCAAACTAGACTTTGATAGACTATGGTTTTAAAGTCTTGATATTTGTAGGGTAGAGGATTAGTTTCTGAATCCTGAGGTAGCAGGATAATATTATTTTAATTAATTATCCTGAATATTAATATGTTTGATAATAATGCATCCAAAAAATGTGTAGTATTAAATTTATTTCAGTTTCGGCAACATTTCCAATGAATTTTAATATAATTCGTGATCGAATAACCGACAAAACTCCACAGAAAATGTATCTTATTCCACTCTACCGAAATACTGACGAACCGCAGCGTTGCGCCTTTAATTAAATCAAAAAGTATTTCAAAAATGTTTACATGAAACAAAAATCGTTTGATCCTCAACAAGCTCGGGTTTTGTGGTCTCAGGGGCACTAAGAACATTATCAGACTTTTTACTTCTTTCTTCTTTGATGGTTTTATCTCGGTTTGCGAGGCATTCATTTATCAAAGAAACAATACTGTTGTAATAATGACTGTGAGTCGGCATTGTTCCCTTTCACGTCGACCTTGTTATCATAGCCTTCTATAATCGCACCGGTTTCAGCACTTACACTCCATTTCATTTATTTTGAGCTCGACGCGCGCTCATTCAAAACTTGTAACATAAACGTTGTTGTTGTAAATTACAACAACAAAGATTATCCCATTTCCAGCGCCGGCTATGTTGAGCACTTCATTGTTTTCCACAAAGACATTTTTCACCGTTGTATTTTCTGGGGGCGCTTTAAAGGAAAGACGAATATTATTCCCGGCTTGTTTTATTGCCACTTAATTTTTACTGCAATGCCCACGGAAGGCTGCAAGCAAAGGACCTTGTGAGGAATGCACGACTGCTTAGTTGGATTCGTAAAGACTGCAAGATAAAATTTTATTTGTGAAGAGGACACTTAGGCCGCGTAAAATTTTAAAAAGAACCAAATATTTAAAGCATATGCACTGGCAGGCAAAGTTTATATAAAGTGTACAATCCGCAGCTATCCCGTCACTACTGCGCCACTTGTGAATAGACTTAAATTTTCCATAAAGCATATAACATGGGAATATAGGCAATAAATACATATTTAAGGACTATATTCTGCGGCTGAAAAAACTATTATTATAATATGTTTTTAAATAGAAAAGAGAGAGAGGAGCATCAGCTTTTTATTGTTATTACACTACGAATTGTATTCAGAAACAAAGGAAAATGTAATTTAATTTGTCTCACCATATATACTTACTCATATATGAACTAGGGTAGCTATCAAGGGGCGTGGTATTTTCGATATATTGGAAACACATCGTTGAACTCGTATGAGAAAAAAATATTAAAGGAATGTGAATATTGAGTTTCTCTTACCACGTTGATTGACATATCTTATTTGTTGTCGACGTACACTTGGCAAATTCAAAGGAAAACATTCCTGACAGTCACGTAGGTAGTGTTTTAGATGTAGATTTATTCTTATAGTAAATATGTAGCGACATTTGGTCGGAGATTGCTTCCAATACCCGTAAGACATAATGTTACGCGTTCGTGTGTCTACATTTAGTTCTTTATGGAAAATGAAATACTGTATATCTTTATGCCATATTAATATACGATTAATGCGGAGGAAGGGGCGCATAACTATTATCTAGTTATATACAGAGACGTTCAAGGATTTTCCATCGTAGGAGGATACCAGTCCAATTTACGATTTTCCAAATTCGGCACGCACTATTAGACGGTGGAAATTGTGTCGATGTGTCAAAACTCATTACACAATTTTCACTTATAATTGCACAAGAGGTTTGTATTTTACCGGATAAATTTGGATTGTTTAATGAGAAACTGTTGCCAAGCAATTAGACGAGAAAAACTGTCAACTATTAAAAACGCTACACCGAAGGTGGAGCGTTTTTAGGTTGACAGTTTTTCGAGTCAAATTGCTAAAGGCAACAGATTAGAATTTAAACAATACAAATTTATCCGTTATCAATACAAACATCGAGTGTAATTCGGCAGGACAATTTAATGAATAAGAAATTTAGAAACATATGAATGCAAACTTTATTTATAAAACACTAAAAATAAGCACATTTTTATTTGAGCATCACCGAATCGATTCATTGTTAATGTTTAATAATTCAATAACTTGTTGACAGAAATGTCAAACTATTTATTTTGGCAACGGACACCGCGATATTTGATTAAAAAATGAATAAGTGAAAAAACCACTAGTGCATTTGTCACTGTAAAAGTTGCAGGTAACTTTTGTCGCTGTCAAAGTGACAATTGCACTATAGCATATGCGATTTTTTATATATAAATTAAATTGTCATTACAAATTAGTCTCAAACAAGATAGTCTAGTTCTATTATCAATAACAAAGTAATTTTAGTTAGGAATGCATCCATTATGAAGTAGGCATATACTGGTATTTAAAATTATCACTCTCGGTATATCGGGATCGATAATTTTCAGCGAGTTTTGCATTTATCAAAGTCCATGAATTTTCAGGATACGGAACAATACAAATCATGGTATAAAAAATTAGAAAGCGTAAAACTGCGTCACGGCTTAACACGAATATCTATTGAATAAAGTGGGAGTTATAGCTGCAATATAACTAAAACGGCGAGATTTATCCCTCCCCTATAAATTATTCCACAGCGATAATTTTATCTTTATAAATGTAACATTCGCGTCTGACGTAAAACGGCAATCGGGAAACTACCGCTATCACAGAATGGAAAAGTCAGCCATAAAATCAAAATATAGGCTGACCAATGAGGGAAAACAGTCTTAAATTCCGCCCGTGGAAATAATATATTATATCGCTGGCTGAAAGTCGTAATGAAATTGGAATCTTTCGATTCGATATTTCGTGGGATATGTGGGTAAGCTTTTCAAGTAACAATATTAAATTTGCTGAAATTTAATAGAAATTCCGAGTTTTAAAACAATGGCTTTATATTGTTTAATTTAAAATGAATGAATAGAGCTCTGTTGTTTGTTTAAAACTATAGAGTTCCACTCATTCAATTTAAATTATGCCGTGTTGTACGTTCGTTTTGTATTTTCTTTCCCTAAAATTGTCGTATTATTAACTACTATTTATAATGATAGTATGGTTGCTCTTTTATAGAAATTTTTGTACATTTGTCTAGGAGTAAATACAGCCTTCAGGAAAAACAGCAATAAAACAAACCAGCAATCCTCCATCTGTAAATTTGGTCTAATCTTCACTTTACCATGGGGTAGAAATCTTTTACTTGCCCATTAAAATACACACACGGGATCTTTGGTTTCACACCGTATCCCAGAAATGATACGTCTTCTAAACGACTCGCCTATGTTTGTATGGCTTCTGTGAATTCAAATGCTATCTTATGTTGACATTAGTATTAGAAAAAGTTAATTTCTTTATAAATTGCATATTTCCTGCGCCTATACATAATATCCAATCTGTTTGGTTTTTTCAGTAACGATATCATTGCTATTTGCTCAGTGGTAATGCATATATATCCCAGGAACTGTTTTAATCTAAATCGTTTAATTTCCGGTACGCAATAATTTTTCAATTAAAAAAATATAATAGCCTGCGATAATATATATTTCATTCCTGAACATTCTACAGTAATCCATTTCTATAATACTGAATCATATATTGAAATAAATACAATACGTCAACTATATCTAGTTCTAGCTCAATTTTCACATTGTTTTGAACCAACGTTGGAAAAAAATTGTGTCCTTGTTTCTACTGCTTTTAGTAATCAGTTGATGTTTAGTCAGATACTGTCAGTCAAGCTATTAAAGCAGAAATTAAAGCTGGGTTCGATACAATTCAAGTTATATCATATTACAACTTGTACAAAACGATTCTATTAAGTTTGTTAGGGTTCAGATTTGTTTGCAGGTCCATTTCTTGGTCTAGGAACTAGATGTGATATTTCTAGATCTCCCTGAAATTTAATTTTAATAGTACTGGCAATAAAGCTAAAAACCATCTACAACTAACAACTGTTTGCAGTAAATTTGTTTAACTTTAGAACATCTAAAACAGGAAACAAATTTGATACTTTTTTTATACAACAAATTGTTGTATTAAAAAATGTACACAGTATTCCTTAATCGGTTAAGTCTTATTTTAGACCTTAAACCCTCGGTATAACTGAGGAGATGCTGAATCATACAGCTTCTATTTGAGCAATTACAAGGAATCTCATGAAAAACTTCGCTAAAATCTCCCCACTGTCATCATCAACTAACCGCTCAACAATCTAGGTATTTTCAATTACCTAATTAGGAAGTTTTTAACAAGTTTTAAAAGTAATTTGGAGGGTTTCAAAAAGAAATTATTCGTTTAACTAAAAGTTAACTGTGACTACTGACTAGTAAGCTGGGTATCGATTAATTACGAGACGTGAAATATTCATATACTTTTAATTGCTGCCTAAATACATTTTTTAAGGTTATACAGAAATGGTGTTGTGTTTTCATGAAAGTCCTTGGATCGACATATTTTTGTCTCGAGGAGAGAATATTTTAAATTATTAACATTTATAGAGGATGCCCCAAAAAGACAAAGCCTTACATATTCCCAAATGCAATTATTATAGATGGGTAGTTTTCCTTTGAAAAGAATTCTATTTCATCTTTTTCACAGAATAATATACAAAATAAATGCCAGAGATTTGACGAACAGCAAATTTGTAGTATCGTTGTTAAGTTTTAGAGTACGATGAAAATAATTATTTGAATTAAAGTTTATGGATTATAAACGGACATCCTCCAGGTTAACTCTAAAAGATATGAGATTTTTATAGGACTGTTAGCAATAACAGTTACTTCACATATTATATTACACTTAATTTAGAAATTATATCAATGAAGTTCTCTGTAGTGCAGTTGATTGCATTTTATGCGGCAGTTGAAATATCAACTTAAACAGATTAAAATTAATTAAATTTATAAGTACCTTTCAGGAAATCCCCAAGTACCTACTAAATAAATAAACCTCGCATTTAGTGATACTCTTACGTTACCGACAACAAATCGTATAAAATAAAGATGTCAGTATGCTGAGCTATAAATGCTGATAATTAACCTATATAGCCATTTTACTGTGCACTGGCAAAACCACAGTGAACCTTAGAAATAGAACTAAAACCATAGAAACATTTCAGAACGGATAAGATACATCAGGACACACATAACATACAGAACCAGTTACAATGAAACGAGTGTGAATCAATGCTGGTGGTGTTTGAATATGAATCTTAGAAGGAAATCATAACCTGACAAAAATACATAAAGGCTTCATGAATCCTTGACTGTCTAAACCTTAATTTAAACTTAATCAATCATTTACTCGTTACCATTAACAGTGTGTACTAGAACTTGATATCAAAACATTCCTGCAAATGCCATACAGCATTTTAAAGCATGTTGAAAAGCTCAACATTTATCTTAATAGTTCGTTTTTACACTTTACTATTAGTATATGCTTACAGTGTATGAACTGTAAGCATATACTGTAAGCATATACTGTATGAAATTCTGGTGGTCGCTCCCTGGCCCAAATATTAAACTTCCTTTTGGAAAAGGGAACGATTATAGTTCAGTGAAGTGTGGCCATTATCTTCTTAAGAGGTATCTCACAGACTTAATTGTAGTGTAATATCCACAAACTTGTATTGTAACCAGTGGCAAATGAGAGGATCTAACAATGGGATCTGTTATCAACTTCGGGGGAAAGTCTAAGGGCGATAATCTTGTCTCTAACAACCCGTTTGAATTAAGGGCTTTAAGGCTTCGACTTTTACGTGACGTACCTCGGAAAGACATTTTCTTATCTAAGACTGTTAAGAGGGTAATCACGCGCTCAATTAATACAGCAATAGGCATCTTTATACGTAATTAATTATGCTTTAAAGCTTTACTAACTAGTCTTTCTTTGAAGAAAAGTCCTTGGAACCTTTGCACATTGATAATACATTTTTTTTTTGTTTACTTTAGAATACCCAATTATACGTGAAGTATATTGAATGTGTTAATTAAAATTTATTTTAATTAGTTATGAATTGTTATGCCAGGCCTACTTGTTTGGATGAGCTTTCGAAATGTTATGAATGTTGGTAAGGCATAAATGGAAATCATTAGGAAATTTATATTAAACAATAGAAGCCGAAGTTAATTACCGATCTAATGCAAATTGGAATCAGCGTTTGGCTCGTTTTGTAGCTATCAATGTTAATAAATTAGTATCTAAACAAATATGGATGGCATTACTATAGTTTAAACCCAATAAGTTCGAATCGTGCGCTTGCCAATTTCGTATCAGCTGCCTTTATGCGAGTGATTAGCGAAATTGTTATTTTATAATAATTATAAATGTTAAGAATGTTTGAATATACAGTTATTTCAGATGAACATACATAGAATAGTCAGAGAGAACACGTAGGTAGACAAATACTTAGTGTGCCAGAATTTAAAATTTTTAATTAAAACATTTTTGACACCTGTTTTTGTGGGCATAGGCTACAATTGGCTATTATGCCTATACACTGGGCGTTGTATATTTCGTCCATGTCTTGTTGAATATTTACTGTAGATATTTTGATATATGAAAATGTATACGTTTATTTTAGTGCAACTATAAAAAAAATAGCCTTTTATTGAAATGCCAATAATTTTTTAATTTGCAAATGAAAAGTTTTCCCAAACTATTAACTTTGGTTTGAAAGTTATACATAAATTGTTTTAATTGTACATATACGACCATGTTCTTCATTGTCACGCTAAGATCAAGTTTGTGAACATCCTACAACATAATGATATTTTAATCGACCGCAAGCAGTATGTTAATTAAAATATAATTTTATATCCGTATTACTTCATGCCCTTCAAGGCTTCCCAAGTTCTTAATTAACTATATAAATATTTTCCTTTATTATTTCTCACAGACCTCTCATCAAATTTTACAAGTTGGGAATTATTTTTCCTCCATTAATTTCCTGCTACCAAATTTTAAATTAAGTATGCCAAGTTATCCCAAACTTTCCCTTTTATATATTGATTCAATTTGCTTTGACTGCTCCAAATTATAATTCCGGATGTTAGGTTAGGATTTCGGTGTGAAAAATAAAGTTTAAAAAATGAGTTTCTCACGATATACCAAAGAATCACTTTGCTGTCGACATTAGTAGATAGGCTGTAGGCGTATGGAGCCAAAAACCCATGTATTTTTAAAGGGGCCTAAATTTTGCAAAAAAGTGAGTAATTTTACCCCCTCCACTTTCCTTTTGGAGACATGCCATGCCTCCCAACCCATCACGCAACCCTTGCGCTTGCGTAGACGCTCTGCAGTTAACTGTGCGCCCTCGCCACAGCCATCGCCCAGGAGGTCGCGGTCATAGCTTCTGCAACCGTCCTGCGGGTACCTACCGCGTTCTCCATGGAATTATTTTTAGCGGGGAAATTCGACCACCGGATATCATCCGCCAGACGCGGTTCTTCAGCTATCTACTCAGTAATCTGCGGGTCTCTCTCCCTTCACTTAAGAACGGAGGAACTCGTATTTAAGCCGTACAGGAAAATACAATATATAAAACATCATCAACGGGATTTACTTAGGCGTAATTTTTAAATCTCCAAGTCATTTATAAAATGTTTATTGTAGCGCTTTGAGTCGGCATACTTTCACTTACATAAATCTGACGGAAATATCAGCTATTTTATTTATTTATAATTGTAGCATTGCTCGCGCGATACGACTTCCCCACCTTGCTCGTTTACGTTCCTCGGTAGCGTCTATAATCTACCCCCTATTATTAATTTTTAATATACATATTTTTTAGAAAAAACCAGTACGTTTAATTAGTTCGCGCTAATTTTTTACAATCGACAAACCCACAGACGCATTTTTAACATTAATGAGATGTTATTATTGGTATAGTGGATTTATTCATTTCAGAGATTCTACAGTTCCAATTATATATTATATGGAGTTAAAATACTGTCTAGAATGAAAATAGATAGGTAGTTATTTCAAGTTATATGATATAAGTTTATCTCAATATCCTCGTCATCACAAAGGATAAAAAATTACCAATTGGTAACCCAGTACAAATTGGCATCGGATATTTATTTTTAGATTTAATATGTACAGTGTGTGTGTGTGTGTGTGTGTGTGTGTGTGTGTGTGTGTGTGTGTGTGTGTGTGTGTGTGTGTGTACTTAAATATTGGTAGAGTAAGAAAGGTTTCTTTGTAGGTATTTAGTGTTGCATGTACAATTAAAGTGATATTTTCTTCAATGTAAGAAGGAGTACGGCATACCTGAGTATCTAGGTAAGTACCTACTTTACATTATTATTTTTCTAGATCAAAAAGTTCCCTATTATTGCTTATAAGTTTTATTTTCCTAACCAACAAGTTATAAATCCACACAACAAAAAATATCAATAGTTGTAATATTTTATTAGTTTGAGCATCTGTAAGTACATAGTTAGATGTAAATAATAGTTTTCTAACAAGTATGAACCTTTCAATTTTTATAGACTTTTTAAAATAGATAGCTATCAAGTTTGATGTAGGTGCAATATACAGGATATATCATAATTATCTTGCTATTATTATTATTACAATTTATTCAAAATAGATCTAACAGTCAAACGTTAAGGAATTAAAAAAATAAGTGTCAATAAGCTTTAATGTGTACAAGGTAGCATAGCTAAAAATGGTAGGAACATTTTAGTATACCATACTTATGTTTTCAGCCGCTGCGTACTATAAATTTTTGATTTATTTCTGCGGTAGCTAAATATTTTATCAAGGTATTTTTTAACAAAAATTTTTCATAATACATACAAGATTGGAGCAACATTCACCCATTTAACTTTACATGAAGCTTTACATAATTTACACTAATTGTTAGTATTTTATAATTGATTTTAGCCCAAGCTCATTTTCTATGGAGAGAGAGAGACATTCAATGCTATTAAAATTAAAATATCGAATTTTAAATTTTCCTACATAACCATAATTGCAGATAAATAGTTTTATATAACAAAAATAAGCCAAGCTTAGTTATAATTGATTTTATCCCAAGCTCATTTTTCTATAGAGAGATACATTCAATGCTATTAAAATTAAAATATCGGGTGTTGAATTTTCCTACATAACCATAATTTGTAGATAAATAGTTTTATATAACAAAAATAAGTCAAGCTTAGTTATTATATAGAACGTGTCAACATTAACCCGAAAATATTTCCAAAGCCAAAAAGATGTAATGTCGTTTAACAAACGATTGGAAGCGCCTGCGTTCTCACGATACAGGGTATTAAAAAGAAACGGATTTTATTTGTCTTATTAGACTAGATATTGTTACTTACCTATTAATTGCTTACAATTTTTCCTGTTTAATTTTCATTCATACTGAAGCACTATGAACACTTCAGAAAGCTTTTTATTCTGAATATATAGACCAGAGCCTAAGTTATTTATTTTTTATATACAGAGTATGACGTACATATCTACATAAGTAGACAGAGCGATATAACATTTTGAGTATACATTGCATAGACCAGAGTTTAAGATTTTTATTTGATATATTATATATTCTACACTTAAAGTACGTAGTAAATCGAAAGGGAATAATACAGGGTGTGCAATTAAAGTAAGATTGATTTTAGGTTGTATGATATTTACTAAAAAACTAAGGATTGGAAAATACATAGGCTTCAAACATACAAATCTGAACAGGTTACAGTTGGCTGACATCAAAGAAGTGCGTACGTGACTTTTGAGCATTTAACATATCTGTTAACATTTAATTAACAGATTTATTAGATTTCTTGTCTTCAAACGACACAATCAATTCATTTAACCTTGAGACTTTTTGCTTGTCGAGACTCATCTATATAGTGTTTTCTTATATAAGTATTACTTTAACTAAGTTTTCATTGTAAGTGTAAAATAAAAAGATATTTGAGTTTCAATATTTGAATTTAAAGTTTATAGGTATATTCTCTGACTGGAGATGCTAGAATCCATCATAAAATAGCGGCTTCCGATTTCTACTTCCAGTCTCCCGAAATATGTGATGTGGGTATCAAACAATTCATCTCAACGTCTAGAATACTAATTTAACTAAATTTTATTTAGAGATGACGTCACAAAGATGGTTAAGTTACAGTTACTTTACCTCTAGTTCTTTTATAGAATTAATGTTTTCAAGAATTTCAGTTTTTGTTTCATTAGAAGCGCACAAAGTTTAAGGTAAGGCCATTTTGGCACAAACAAGCCTATTTGAGGTCTAGTATACCCACGTAATATTTTACTTAGATCTGACGTTATGAAGCTGATCATTTAGTTTAGGTATTTATATTCAACAGGTACATTTATTTAAAAAACAGTCTCTATCTATCTTTATCAGGGACATCCGGTACATAAGAAATTATATTTAAAAAACAATCTTTATGCTAAATAAAAATAGGTGTTAAACAAATTGGTTATTTTTGCTAGAGTTTCACAAGATCGAGGTACTATCGAGATTGTCTCCTAGTTCTTAATCAACATAGATTTCCATAAATATCTTGTAAGTTTCCAGTTAAATCCTTATATGTTTGAAATATACAGGGTGTTAATAATAAATAAAGTAACAATAAGGGTAATAAGGGTAACAATAAGGGTAATAAGGGTAACAATAAGGGTAATAAGGGTAACAATAAGGGTAATAAGGGTAACAATAAGGGTAATAAGGGTAACAATAAGGGTAATAATAAGGGTATATAAGGGCAATAAGGATAACAATAATAAGGGTAACAAGGGTAGTAATATAGGGGTGTATACTAAGGGTATATAAGGATGTATAATATGATAACTTACTGATTCAACATTTATGGTTCAAACAGTAGACATGTATGCTTGCATCACTTGTGACAGAAATTTTTCCTGGCCTAGTGCTCTAAGCCGCCACCGAAACAAACACAAGACAGTATTCTTTGTTTGCAGCATATGCAACCAGAAATTTACGCGTAAGGATAACTTGAGTGTTCACATAGAAAATAAACACCCAAATGAACATAGTCACCACAAGATGAAAGACCATGCTCTGACAGATAGTACCAAGAACCATCCACTACCTAGAACTTACCCATCTAAAAGTATAGCTCAGGACAATGATGATAAATTTAAGCATGACGAACCTATCAGAAAATACATTTATAGATATAAAAACTCTGAGGAGGAGGAACCCCCGAATGACCCTAATAAACTTGTTGATAAATTAAAGGATTGCCTTATCAATAAGAAATTGAATATGCGGCATCCTCTTTGTAAAAACATAATCGATGAGCTACGAGAAATGAATATAATTTATTAGTTATTAAAATTCTATAATCCCCACCCCTCTAAAGGTTATATTGTAAAATTTGTTCTTCTCTTTGTAGTGGTAAAATAATATCACAGTATTATTATGTATATAAAGTTTGTTCTGACCCAATACCCTAAGAAAAATTACTACATTGGAAATTACTTGTAACACGCCTCTAATTATATATTGAGAAGAAAGGACTTGAATATACTAAAAAAACCTGTATTGTCTTTCCTGGTATTGAAAAGGTACTTTGCCCCTATCACAAAACCAAAACTCTGAATTACATATATACTTTACAAGACTAGAAAAGCAACATTGATAGTGAAACATCTCAATCAACATGTACAATATAGTGATTTTGTTGTAATGAGACAGCTAAAAGTATTTGAAAAATATATCTAAAATTTATAATACCACTTACTGTAATTCTAATGTACCCATAATAAAATGGCTATTGTGTATCTGTAAATAAAGACTAGATATTATTTAACTTGTTTTAATTGATTATCATTATTATCTGATGAAATAAAACACCATAGTTTGGATAATATTTTTTATTATTCATTATCTACTTATTCAATTATATACATGTCAATTATTATTATACTCTACTATACATTTTATTATATTTAATGTGTAATAATGTAACCTGAACAAGGTTTATTAGATATAATTATGTAGGTATATAGTTCATAGAAATTAATATAATATACTTATGTATTCAATAAAGTTTCAATATATTAACAAATATCATAATCTATATACATCAATAATAAGACAGGATCAGAATATTTCTGCAGTTCTTGTAGAGCTCCAGGCAACACCATTGTCTCAAACCACTGGTGAATATCATCTTCTTGTTTTAGTATTAAGCATGGTAACTCGGTATGATATCTAATTTTTCTGCTGAGTAGTATTAGATGAATCATTATATATGTAGAACCTTTGGAGATTTTCTGTATTTCTTCTAGGAAAGGAGATTGTAACGCAAAATGTTTTTTCAATATAGTAGCCAGGTCATCTGTTGCGTCAATTTCTGGTGTTCCAGCTACTTTATTAATCATATTTTGGAATTTGGATGTTTCCTTTAGACCGCAGCGTAGTTGATAGCAATCGTGACAATATGTCATAAATTTATAGTATCCTATTCCCTTTCTATCTCGCTGGTATGTGGATGCAACTCTATAGGATTCATTTCCACATTCTTCGCAATGATCTTTGAGGTTAGGTGTACATTCAAAGCAATTGCATGCTCTTCCCCAGAAACATTCTTTAGGCATGTTATCTGATTGAAGGTCGAGGGTTAAGTGTCTGAAGGTGATGATGCATCTGGCTTTATAGAGATTTTATTAGAAGAACCGGCTTAATATATAAAATTTTGAATTTCAAGTTGAGAAGAAATTTATAGAAAGTGAGGAGCGTTAACATGTATCTATGATTGAATAATGTCCCCAAGGCAGAGTTTCATATGACCCCTCAATCAAATACCGCTTATCATCGTCAGGACTGAGGGCGATTTTTTCTTGGGTTACAGAAAATACAGCATGTTTTTTAGATTGAATTAAATTTTGACTAATATATTTGTTTTTAAAATTATCTACACACTCTAAATAATCATCCAAAGTAATAACATTTTTTATAACAGTTTTCTTAATACCCTTAATCTTTTTAGTGATATTATCTGACCCAAGATGTTTTACAGCATACATTTTAGATCTAAGACCTACAAAGAGTTCTATCGGTGTACCATGGAATTCATCACTCATCAAGCCCAAAACTTTTTTATTTACAAGAGGGATGTTATATTGATTATCAGGCGAGTAGTCTGAGGTATCGAAACGAGTATGGCAGTCGCGACGAATGACCTCATATATATCTTTATCAGTTATCTCTAGTACTAATGAGTCAGTATCCGTGTAAAGCAAAGAACAGTCGTTACCCAACTCCGGTTTCATGTACTCATAGTAAAAATCATATATGGTTGTCTTGGCTAGATCCAGTATTGACATCCCCACATATATCGGTTTGTTAAAGAAAATTTCTGTCTTATTTAGTTCAATAGCAACCAAATTTTCATTGAAAATTGTGGCTGCTTTAAACTCTGGTCTTGAAATCAAAGCCTCAGCTCCGTAACGCCCAACCCATTTATTGATTAATTTAACGTTCGAATGTTTTCTAATGTTTTCCATGGTTTTTCCAAATACAGCATTGTTCATTAATTTAAATAAATTTTTTTCAAATTCATTCTTAGCTGCCTGGCGTAATTTAGTGTTCAAATCTATGTAAGGCTTTAACCATGGAGACTGTTTAAATTTCAAAACTCTATGCACTTTTCTCAATATAAGACCGTGTTTTAGTGCTTGTTTTAAAGTTCTATAGTGTATAACATATTTTTCTTTATTGTATAGGGTAGCCAAAAGTTTTTTATTTTTCGAACTGGGTGGAGCGCTATGTTCAGGGCAGAATGGTAAATCTTTATGTAAATCGTGCAAATGCTGAGGATACTCCAAGTCTACCTCGAGGAGATAACCTTCAGGAGCATTATCAGGTACAGTAGAGACATCAATATTTGAATCTACCCACTCAAACCCCCCGTAGGGCAAGTATTGTGACATAGCCCAACCATACTGATTGTTAACATCAAAATAAGCTATATATGAAGAAGGTTTACTAGAATCGAAATTTGGAATATATTTGTTATTAGCAACACATTTACGTTTTGAACATTGACTTAGTCCTCCACGTATTCCTCGCTCGACAAACATTATCATGTCGATATCAGTCAACAGTTCCAAGGTTTGTCGAGTTTTGAATAACATGCAGTCCCAAGTATATCCAGGAAGAGTGTAATAATGCGCGGGATCTAAACCATAAGTTCGATGACAACTGTTCCTAAATTGCTCAAAGACATCAGCTAAAAGTAAAATATCAGTTTTCATGTATAAATCAGTATATTCCCCCAAATTTTGAATTTTGAATTTATCCCACACAAGTTTGGCATGCTCATAATCTTCCTCTTCAATGTCAGCATCGTTAAGTTTATTGTGAAATCCGTTAATATCAGGTAATGTTTCGAAATTAAATTTATCAAAATCATCCATAAAATCATAGGGATACATACCTTTTTTAGTTAACAGGTTAAGTCTCTCTTCATCTAAATCATGGCATTCGTTTCTTAAATTTGGAAATTCAGTCAAATATGAAGCTAAAGTATCCAAGGCTGAGCCCATGAAACGGAAAGAGTCAATGAAGCGAAATTTAATTAAATTTTGATCTAAATTTTTTGTGAAAGATATATATTTTTCTTTAGTGATAGGTAATATATCAACGCGTCCTGCCACATCATTAGCGATATTTTCCAGTATAAAATGGGCGTCGTACCCGCTCAGGTTGTGAAATACTACCGGTATAACTACCGCATCCTTGTAATTAATATTACACCCCTCATGAGCAGCACCTCTATAATTATTTGTAGGACTTAAATGAAAATGATCCCGTACCTTAACATCCTCTGGGCCGAAGGCCTGCTCACAAATATGACAGTGTGTAGCTGCCTGAAACTCAAGTTCCTGTTGTGACGTCATATCAATATCATAAGGGCAAAGGAAAACGGTTTCAACATCATCTGAAAACTGTTTAAGTTCCCTTGCAAACCAAGACATACAATCCTCACCCCGATAAGAACGATAAAAAGATAATGTGGAATCATATGAACATTTAACATAGTAACCTACTGCAGCCGGAATATGTTCTTGATATTTGCTTTTATCATTCACTGGCTTGAGGACACTTTCCAAGTCAGCATACACGATGAACGGCACCTTTTCCTTATTTTTAAAATTTTTAAATTTCAACTCTTTATCTTTTTCACTTGGTAACCGAATCTTGCATTCATTCATGTTTTTGCAGTCTTCATAGTGTTTGGATAATTTTTCTTGGCTATAAAAATAATGTAAGCATCTATCACAGAAAAATTTCTTAGCATGCATTTGGCTTAGTTGGGTCGAGAGAAGTCGAGATAAATCTTTAATCCAAACATAATGATACTGAATGGGCGTCGTATCGTTAGATCTTATCGCGTTCTCATCATCATACGAATTTTGAATAAGTAACAAGTTTACATGCCGATCTTTTTTATCTCTAGTTAAATATGTGGGAAGAGTTATAAAATTTTTACTAATTTTTTTCAAAATATACACGTTTATTGATAAATTATTTTGATTTTCAAATCTAGGAATCTGCCTAATAGACATTGGAAAAACTATGTCTTTAAAATTTAAAACTGTAGAATAATGAGGGTATGATGAGAGTCTATCAGAGTGATGCCGATGATCACCAACAGGATAAAGAGCTGAAGTTACTGCCCAAGCGAAGCAGGCTTGATCAACGTTTTTAACGTTGATGCAGGCTCGCTTTGCTTTGATTTGTTTAGGTAGTTCTATATATGAAGAGCCTAACTGTGGTGTGAATTTATTAATATTTACCCCCAAATTCATTATACTCTTCAATGCCCACCCACTGTCGCGTTCTTGATACTCCGATAATTTAGTTAGAATAGGTGATACAACATGCGCTTGAAACCACTCATCTATGTTAGTATCGCGATAAATAGGAGAATTTTTGGTATTAAAATATTTTGGCTCCTCAATAATTCTATCAGCCTTTTGCAACATAAACTGCCCACAGAACACTGCATTTACCTTGACAGCCTCATCTTTTTTCAAGGCGTTGACAATTCGACGTCTGAAGAGAGTGAAGCAGTCCTTGAGAAATTCGCTGGGGTTCTTATGTTTCAAATTGGAAATGACACCAGTACGAATATTGCACGCAAACGCGCTGGTGGAGTCATCCCAATGAACCCGATTTGTTGCTGTTTCTTTCCGTTTTTTTATACCAGAACCCCGTTTGATGAATGCTTTAATCTGGTTCCTCTGGGTCTTGATGGTAGCTAGCGTTGATAACAGGTGTTGTTTTTCCCCCACTGTCTTAGCAGTTTTCAGTTGCTTATTAATATTCCATACGGCTTTATTACAATTCTTCAGACCATCTCGAGCAGCCTCCTCGGTGTATGATGTAGACAATACACCAAGAATACTGGAGATGGCAAAAATTAAATAATTCAAAATTTCTGATGCACCCATGATAAAAGCTAGGACACGTCTTCTCTCTCAAACACTAACAGTATGAATGAGAAGCTAGATGTTATCAGTTGCTTTTATATCAATCAATTTAATCTCGAAATCAGCACGTAGCCTCGAACCCAATAAAATGATGAAATATTGCGCAATAAGCACGATACTGTTTTAACTGGAAAAAGTTCTTTTTAGTAACTTTCAGTCACCTTGTGTCGGTGAGATGTAATCTGAAACAATCGAGAAACGTGATATAAATTAATCAAAATATTATTAAAAAATTGATGAGACAAAGGATTTACGGTATTTAAATAAAAACAAAAAAATCAAAATAATATTACAACTATTGAATGCTGATTATAAATCTATATTTTAGCGTGTCACCTGCAAGCAAAAACTCATCCATATATTCAAACATTGAAATAATCCAATAAAAATGGTATAATCTCATAGCCTCTAACCACATAATAATGTGTAATCTCTATCAATGATTACATCATACAAATGGCTTTCGAATAAGAAGTAAGGTGATTCAGTTAAAATTAGAAAAATTATGTTCTCTTTATCAATTTTCAGTCGTCTTATGTTGATTATTTTAATTTAATAAACTTTAAATGTAGCTAAATGCGGCTAACTGTTAACAACCGTCACGTAAAATGTTGATAACTACTGGTGGATAACCAGACAACCAAAAGAATCCATAAGAGCTAAATTTAAAATATATAGATACATCTATGCAATATATTATTAAAATGCTAATCTTCTAATCTCCCCCAAACTTGAAATCATATCTTAATAAATTGTAACAGCATCCCCAGTATTTTTAAGAAAAACATACATCATTTACCCTAATATCTCATGGATACTCTGATAGGAATTTGTAAATATTAAAAAATATATGAACATTATCAAGATAAAACAAAATTATATATAAAAATTACTAATCAAAGTTACCTCATTAATTCCTAAACCAAAAGAAGATTTAAAAGATAAATTTAAATAATTATCTCAAATACGGTAATTAAAAATTAGGTAAAATTTCTAACACTATATATAAAAATTAATAATCAATTTCAAAAGGTAATGTGAAACCAGTTCCATCAATGTAAGGTTAAATTAAAATTATAATTACATGTTCAAATAAAAATATACTCACCTTTAGGATATTCACTAATAAAACTGTATCAGATTTAGAGACCCAAAACTTCTTCCAAGTCGATATTATCGAACTAAAAATATAAAAATAATTAACCTAGAGGCTTAAATTAAATAAAACGATTAAAGCTTGGAATATAAACGAAAGTTAAAACAGAATGAATTTGGAATATCAATCAAACTTAAAAATATATCAATCGCAAAAAAAAAAAAATTGTAAACTATGAGGTGAGAATTAATTAATAGCTAAAATAATTAAACCTATAACAACAAAAAGAAAGCTGCAATTCAAGGTCGAAAATAATTTACAAAAATTAGCAATAATCAGTTATTTATATTAAATCAATGACGTATTAGCCTCTAAGCTAAATATAATAAATTAAAAAAAAAAAATACTGATTAAAGAATTCTGGATATCAACCTGAGGATTGATAAAAAATGTAATCAAAACTAACCGTTTATAGCAATATGAAACTATTTGGCACCCTAACAACATGAAGCGTATTATTTCAAAAGCGACACAATTGATTAAATCAAAGCTTAAATTTATAATATATAGACACATCCATGTAAGTAGTATAGTAATATTATTAAAAATATCTCACTTCCTGGCCTCACGGTCTCATTCTAATTTGCCCCAAACTTTTATTTCTCCTGATTTTTCAGCTTTATGATATTAATAACAATTCGCTTTAAATGAAAATTAATATTTTGTATTGTAAATTGCAACAAAAGCCCCAAGTAATAGATTGTATAGACTTCAATAAAAACGTACTTTTATTTAACTCAATGTCACATGGATACTCCGATAGAAATTTATAAATATTATGAAAAATATAACCTCAACATCTACAATGCATTGTTTGAAAGATAATTTTTGTTCTAGTCTGAATGGAGAAAAATATAGTTTGAATTTAATAAGTTTTCCTTGACTTGAAGTTATCAAAATGTAACAAAAATAAAAACTGAGGTAATAGCTTTGTTTAAATGTAAAAAATAATGGTAGTTATTTGAACACCCAGTAACAAATATTTTTTCTAAACAATATTTATCTCTGGTCAACATTCAAACAATCTGCTATTTTTATCACAGAGATGTTCAATATTAATAATGTACACTAATATTTCCTTTTCCATGCCGTCAACAGAAAATTTTTAAACTAAATGGCTGATATAACCCATCTACTAAAAAACCCCTAAGGGAGAATATTTAAATATGTTTTGCAATTGTGTTGCAAACTGCAGCAAAAAGAGGCAGCAAAAAGACTCTGCAAAAAGAGGCAGGCTGTTATAATAATTATTTTTTAAATACGGTTTCATATGTTCCAGGTGTCCTCAAGCTAAAAAACAGTATGTTCTATCTACTTAAACTAAGTACCGGCATAGCTTATCTACTGAATTTTAAGCTGAGAATATTTATATATTTAATGTTTTCCATCTCCAAGTCGCTGTAGGTTCCTTTATTCTATACTTCTAATCCAAAAACAAAAAATGAATTACAAGTAACAATATCTACTTATAAAACAGCCTACGTAAATTAGAACACTCTGCATGTATCAATTGAACTAAATTAATATGATCAAATACTCTGTTCTGTACTTATGATTTTTAAAAACTAGCTAAACGGTAACAATACCTACTTCTTATAAAAACTGTCCATACAAAATTACAAAAAATTAGAACACACTGTATGTATTGGTTGAATGAAATTACTATTATTTTCTGTCCTAGGAGTATATCATAGTATGAATCATTAGTTATTACTAAACCTATAACAAGACAGCAATAAAAATGATTTCGGTATCTCGAAAGCCTTTCGCAGACACGTAAGGATTTAAAAAAATCGCGTAGCTGAAAACCCAAATTCTTTGAAAAGCGTACATTTTCCAAAACCAGCATATGTTACTGTGATCTGTATAGTATATCTGTAGGTATTATCGCGACCTGTAATAGAAAATACTTACATAATATAGAAGATACATTCCATAAAATAAAAAATAATACATTGATCTTAAAACCTGTATATTTGTAAATTCCCTACCTAAATAAAATTAAGTTTAGAACACCTGTATAGAATATTTTTTTCTCATCCGAGTCCTTTTTCTTTGTACTATACTTTTCAATAAATAACAAAACAAAAAATGAATTGCAAGTACTAAAACAATTATATAATTATTATACTGTTTCAATATTTCACTTATCAACCAGCGAATGTATAAAATTTCAAATAATGCCTGTAATACTATGATTTTCGATATCTAATATATTTTCTGTTAAAGTATTTTGGGACTATTTGCTTTGGGGTACTACAAATAAATAATTTAGGTAATATAGGTATATATTCAATATTTGTTAATAAAACTACAATTGGATAGTCTGAAATTAAATTTGCCTAATTAAATTCGATGATTTTCGATATCTAATATATTTTCTGTTAAAGTATTTTGGGACTATTTGCTTTGGGGTACTACAAATAAATAATTTAGGTATATATTCAATATTTGTTAATAAAACTACAATTGGATAGTCTGAAATTAAATTTGCCTAATTAAATTCGATTTATGGCTTCCCACACAATTGTCTTAAATTAGAAAAAAATTCGCAAAAGATTAATCAAATATACATTCTGAATTTAATACTGTACTGTGAAAACAATTTTACTTGATACAGTAGAATGTTATAGAATTAGCTTTGAGAAATAATTATAAACTTTTAGTTCTAGTCTAGTACTTCTAAAAAATGGCTAGTTTTGGTTATTCCTAATAAAAACCCATACTTGTTATTGGTTTGATTGAATAAGAAAAACATTGAAGCATACATGGATGTATTTAAAATATAGAAAATATTTGTTTTTAATGAGATATTGATCTAAAAAATGTGTACTTTTGCTTTAGTATAGTCTAATTGCTTCCTTAACCATATATTTATATTAAAATGCTATTTCTGCTAAAAATCTTGTATCTTGAAAACGCCAGCATAGCTCAGCTGATATTCAAAAACATGAAATACGAACTATTTCGGTACCATTGTCCAGGATAAGTAATATTTTCGTTGGAAAGAAATAACAAAAATGAGTGCTGTTTTATCTCCTAAATACCAACCACTAAATATATTAAAAATGTACTTACATTTAAATATCACTGGGGCACAAATAATTATACTACTACTACTACTAAATACTTAATGTCTATACTAATAATGTTCACTAAATAATGATTAAAATACACTGGAATTATCTGAACTAAAACACACACACAGCACAGTTTAAAATGTGGGTCACAAATGTTGGTTTACATTTCCATGTAGCTTTTATATACACGGTACACGGCATTGTAATCAAGGTTAACCTAAATAAGCAAACAAGTCGAGAAACTTGTTTAAAAATTATTTTTCGTCTGTAATATGTTGAAATATCGTGAGAGCGAAGCAATAAAAATACTGTTATACTTACAATCTCTTAAACAATTTCAGTCCTATGAACTGGGTGTATCCGATAAATATAGACAGATTGTTTTTTAAATATAATTTCTTATGTACTGGGTGTATCCGATAAATATAGACAGATTGTTTTTTAAATATAATTTCTTATGTACCGGATGTCCCTGATAAAGATAGATAGAGACTGTTTTTTAAATAAATGTACCTGTTGAATATAAATACCTAAACTAAATGATCAGCTTCATAACGTCAGATCTAAGTAAAATATTACGTGGGTATACTAGACCTCAAATAGGCTTGTTTGTGCCAAAATGGCCTTACCTTAAACTTTGTGCGCTTCTAATGAAACAAAAACTGAAATTCTTGAAAACATTAATTCTATAAAAGAACTAGAGGTAAAGTAACTGTAACTTAACCATCTTTGTGACGTCATCTCTAAATAAAATTTAGTTAAATTAGTATTCTAGACGTTGAGATGAATTGTTTGATACCCACATCACATATTTCGGGAGACTGGAAGTAGAAATCGGAAGCCGCTATTTTATGATGGATTCTAGCATCTCCAGTCAGAGAATATACCTATAAACTTTAAATTCAAATATTGAAACTCAAATATCTTTTTATTTTACACTTACAATGAAAACTTAGTTAAAGTAATACTTATATAAGAAAACACTATATAGATGAGTCTCGACAAGCAAAAAGTCTCAAGGTTAAATGAATTGATTGTGTCGTTTGAAGACAAGAAATCTAATAAATCTGTTAATTAAATGTTAACAGATATGTTAAATGCTCAAAAGTCACGTACGCACTTCTTTGATGTCAGCCAACTGTAACCTGTTCAGATTTGTATGTTTGAAGCCTATGTATTTTCCAATCCTTAGTTTTTTAGTAAATATCATACAACCTAAAATCAATCTTACTTTAATTGCACACCCTGTATTATTCCCTTTCGATTTACTACGTACTTTAAGTGTAGAATATATAATATATCAAATAAAAATCTTAAACTCTGGTCTATGCAATGTATACTCAAAATGTTATATCGCTCTGTCTACTTATGTAGATATGTACGTCATACTCTGTATATAAAAAATAAATAACTTAGGCTCTGGTCTATATATTCAGAATAAAAAGCTTTCTGAAGTGTTCATAGTGCTTCAGTATGAATGAAAATTAAACAGGAAAAATTGTAAGCAATTAATAGGTAAGTAACAATATCTAGTCTAATAAGACAAATAAAATCCGTTTCTTTTTAATACCCTGTATCGTGAGAACGCAGGCGCTTCCAATCGTTTGTTAAACGACATTACATCTTTTTGGCTTTGGAAATATTTTCGGGTTAATGTTGACACGTTCTATATAATAACTAAGCTTGACTTATTTTTGTTATATAAAACTATTTATCTACAAATTATGGTTATGTAGGAAAATTCAACACCCGATATTTTAATTTTAATAGCATTGAATGTATCTCTCTATAGAAAAATGAGCTTGGGATAAAATCAATTATAACTAAGCTTGGCTTATTTTTGTTATATAAAACTATTTATCTGCAATTATGGTTATGTAGGAAAATTTAAAATTCGATATTTTAATTTTAATAGCATTGAATGTCTCTCTCTCTCCATAGAAAATGAGCTTGGGCTAAAATCAATTATAAAATACTAACAATTAGTGTAAATTATGTAAAGCTTCATGTAAAGTTAAATGGGTGAATGTTGCTCCAATCTTGTATGTATTATGAAAAATTTTTGTTAAAAAATACCTTGATAAAATATTTAGCTACCGCAGAAATAAATCAAAAATTTATAGTACGCAGCGGCTGAAAACATAAGTATGGTATACTAAAATGTTCCTACCATTTTTAGCTATGCTACCTTGTACACATTAAAGCTTATTGACACTTATTTTTTTAATTCCTTAACGTTTGACTGTTAGATCTATTTTGAATAAATTGTAATAATAATAATAGCAAGATAATTATGATATATCCTGTATATTGCACCTACATCAAACTTGATAGCTATCTATTTTAAAAAGTCTATAAAAATTGAAAGGTTCATACTTGTTAGAAAACTATTATTTACATCTAACTATGTACTTACAGATGCTCAAACTAATAAAATATTACAACTATTGATATTTTTTGTTGTGTGGATTTATAACTTGTTGGTTAGGAAAATAAAACTTATAAGCAATAATAGGGAACTTTTTGATCTAGAAAAATAATAATGTAAAGTAGGTACTTACCTAGATACTCAGGTATGCCGTACTCCTTCTTACATTGAAGAAAATATCACTTTAATTGTACATGCAACACTAAATACCTACAAAGAAACCTTTCTTACTCTACCAATATTTAAGTACACACACACACACACACACACACACACACACACACACACACACACACACACACACACACACACACACACTGTACATATTAAATCTAAAAATAAATATCCGATGCCAATTTGTACTGGGTTACCAATTGGTAATTTTTTATCCTTTGTGATGACGAGGATATTGAGATAAACTTATATCATATAACTTGAAATAACTACCTATCTATTTTCATTCTAGACAGTATTTTAACTCCATATAATATATAATTGGAACTGTAGAATCTCTGAAATGAATAAATCCACTATACCAATAATAACATCTCATTAATGTTAAAAATGCGTCTGTGGGTTTGTCGATTGTAAAAAATTAGCGCGAACTAATTAAACGTACTGGTTTTTTCTAAAAAATATGTATATTAAAAATTAATAATAGGGGGTAGATTATAGACGCTACCGAGGAACGTAAACGAGCAAGGTGGGGAAGTCGTATCGCGCGAGCAATGCTACAATTATAAATAAATAAAATAGCTGATATTTCCGTCAGATTTATGTAAGTGAAAGTATGCCGACTCAAAGCGCTACAATAAACATTTTATAAATGACTTGGAGATTTAAAAATTACGCCTAAGTAAATCCCGTTGATGATGTTTTATATATTGTATTTTCCTGTACGGCTTAAATACGAGTTCCTCCGTTCTTAAGTGAAGGGAGAGAGACCCGCAGATTACTGAGTAGATAGCTGAAGAACCGCGTCTGGCGGATGATATCCGGTGGTCGAATTTCCCCGCTAAAAATAATTCCATGGAGAACGCGGTAGGTACCCGCAGGACGGTTGCAGAAGCTATGACCGCGACCTCCTGGGCGATGGCTGTGGCGAGGGCGCACAGTTAACTGCAGAGCGTCTACGCAAGCGCAAGGGTTGCGTGATGGGTTGGGAGGCATGGCATGTCTCCAAAAGGAAAGTGGAGGGGGTAAAATTACTCACTTTTTTGCAAAATTTAGGCCCCTTTAAAAATACATGGGTTTTTGGCTCCATACGCCTACAGCCTATCTACTGATGAAACATCTATGTTTTATTACATTGTCATCATGGTTTTGTAAATAATTTATTTAATAAGCTGAATCTAACTAGTAGTAGTAGTGGTGGTGCTATGGGGCGGCCAAGACCTGGTAAGTAGGCCACAAGCGGGCCCTTGTCGTCCCCTACCTAACTCCGTCACCTCTTCCCGCGTCGAACCTTCCCGACCTTCTAATGTAGGTCAGAATATCGGTCCATTCAAGGGAACTGACCTCTTCCCCTTGCAGATCCCCGGCCCCCCAGACGCCGCGTCTTAGTTTGCCGAAAGCCACACATTCTGCCAAGAAGTGGGAAGGCGTTTCGTCGCCCTCCCCGCACTTTGGGCAGATATGGTCTCTCTCAACACCCATCAATGATAGATGTCTTCTAAGCCTGCAGTGACCCGTTAAAACTCCCACCAACTGGTTTAGAAACTTCCGGCTACGACTTAACAGCCAGGTCGTCTTGGTCTTGCTTGGCTCCACTATAAAGTTGCGAGCTTGTCTACAACTTCCACTCCTTCTCCAGTTTGTACTTAGCATCTGATGAGCCCAATCATTAAGAGCCATGTTGACCTGCCTTCGTGTAATGCCTAAAATCGGTTCTGGTCCTTGGCTGGGTCCCTGAGATCTGAGTCTAGCCAATTCATCGGCCCTTTCATTCCCTGGCATTCCACTATGACCTGGTACCCATACCAATTTAACCTCTTTTCCTCTGGCCAGCTCCTCCAGGGTATCTCTAGCTGAATCTAACTAACTATAATGTTAGTAGTTTCCAATAAAATGGATTGTCATGTTTTTTATTTTTTCAATAAGATGTTACCTCTACTTCCGGCCATGCTTTATCGCCAAAAAAGTACACAGGGAATACAAAACAATTTATTTTTTGTTAAACCCACAAATACAATTTTTTTAATTTTAATTGTAATAATTAAAGAGGACTTTTAAAATCTTTCACTGTTGGATAATCAGTAGACATTTGAAAAATATAACATTTGTCTTAAGAATTAGTCTAATCTAGTAGAATTGATCTCTGTTACAAAAAATTACCTTTCAGATATAATAATTGACATTTCCATGAATTCTTTCATCAAATCATAGATAGAATTTAAAGACAAACGTCGAACGAATTTTTTCTAACCTTCACACTCTTCCTACATTTGAGAGCGTTTGATATGCGCCTGTAATAGTTATTTTCCAGCATCCATTAAACGTGCGTATTAAAGAGATTATCCCCAGAGTTCCCCGGCTCTAGTGAAATTCCGGCTCAGGCGATCATGCGGATTATTAAACCGAAGGGTGGGCGATAAAACGACTGCGAGAACGGGGATCCCGTTAATAACCGCTCGAGTCGATCAGTCTTTATTCCTGGGGCGTACATCAGACGCTCATTCCTAGGCCAAGAGGCAATAATTTGAGTTTGGGACGTGGGGAAAAACATTCATTCATTCTGGAAACCAGGTCATTGTTAGGAAGCACAATATTATAGTGTAACGGTGCAATTATTTACTCTGTGAATACCTTTAACACTAAGTCTTGACCAGTACTTGTTCCAGATTCTTACTTACTTACTTACTTACTTACTTATTTACATACACCATCCAACGGAATTTCTTCCAATTATAGGATGGAAAAACAGAACAATTAAGTAAAAAAAAATAAGAGAGAAACATTACATGTACAACAAAAAACAACAAATCAAATGTACAGCACTAAAAAATAAAGTAGAGTAAATCACATTACTCCCTAACAACAAATAACTTTTTAATAGAACTAAGGGTACAATGGAATACATCCAAGGTTTCCTGCATATAATTGTAAGTATGACATAAGTTAAATAACGGAAAATACTTTAGCAAGTTGGTCCGTGGGATAGGCAGATAGAATGTGATATTGCGTCTAGTCACAACAGTGGGAGCATTAAAATTTAGCTGACTCAAAATGGGTGAACAGTCCAAATGGTTGTGTATAATTTTAAATAAGAAAATAAGACAATGCATGTCTCTTCTAGAAGCTAAACTTAGGAAATTATGTCTGGGTAATAATTCATTGTGGGGAATACCAACAGCCGGATAAATATCATCCACTCTGAATGTTACACATTTTAAAAATTTCCGTTGGATATTTTCCAGTCTCTGAGCATAAGTGGCATATCCTGGACTCCATATTATACTAGCGTATTCCAACTTGGATAAAACAAAGGTATTAAAAAGTAAAAATAACACGTTTTCGTCAGTAAATCCATGTGAATTGCGTATAACGAATCCAAGGTTTCTGTAACTAGAAAGTACCACGCTGCTGATATGCTCTGGCATCAAATATAACACCCAAGTCCTTAAGTTCTGTGACTCATTTAATAGTTATGTCATTTAGCGAGTATTGGAAATTCAAAGGCTCGGTTTTTCTGCAAAAATATAAAACATTGCATTTTGCAATATTCAGTGGTAAATTGTTTTTATTGCACCAGTCACTAACTGCATTAAGACTGCATTGAAGTTTAAAAATGTCAGCGGAAGAGTCAATTTTGCTATAAAGTTTCAAATCGTCAGCGTACAGGAGACACTTAACATCAATATTATTTACAATATCATTAATGAAAATAACAAAAAGCAGAGGACCTAGAGTGGAGCCCTGAGGAACCCCTGACGTGACCAAAAACTGATTAGACTGATATCCAAGATATTCCACATATTGACTTCGACCGAGTAGGTAGATAGCAAAGAATTTTTTCAATTTCGGTGAAAAACCACATTGTTCTAGTTTATGAAGAAGAATATCATGGTTCAGTTGGTCAAAGGCCTTGCTAAAATCAGTATATATAAGATACGGAGAAAGTTCGAGAAATCTGTTATTAAAAATGCAAAAAAAAATCAAAACAGGTATTAAAGGAAACTAACTTCACATCATTCTAAAATTAGTTTGGGATGTTTCTTTAATAGTGGCAAAAATATTTTTTTATTGAACGTGATGTTTATTTTTATATTTTTAAAATAGCGTAAAACACTATAGCATAGTCGAGCAACATAGCATACCATGAACTTAAACCTAGCCGCTTTGGAGATATTTGGCATTTTCTAAAAAAAATTGACAGATATAAGAGATTGCGTCTTAATAAATTTGTACGTATAAGGAATGATTATTTGGGTTTTAGCGTAAGGAAATATAAGACATAAGGTGTCCTTCCTCTCAGAATTATAAAAGATTTGAAAGAAATTAATAGTGATGAGAAACACCGCAGAGACCTCTTCTGGTCTTTGCTAATATCCGTCTGATAATTATTGTATAACTGACAGATAGATAGCGACCTGTTTTTCTGCAGATACCACTATAGCTTTGGCCTCTATCGTCTTTCATGAAGACGACCCTACTTATTTATCTGAAGGAGATGATTAAAACAACTGCACCCCGGACTATATGCCCCTACTGGCATTGTATTACTCAGGTATCTCCACCAAAGTCGTCACATCTTTCATCGAGAGAAACCACCAGACACTGAACGGTTTTGCATTTATTCTGTGATCATCAAAGAGCCATAGGTAGTGGACTCAACGATGTAGTAGTGATTGTAATGATGATGTACTAGCACAGATCAGAAGAGGGCAGGCACTATGGTGTTTCTCACCACAGTTGTCTTTAAATTTTACAGTCGGAATTCCAAGTTTAAAGTCGGAATTTGAAAAAAATTAATAGTGCCATGTAGACATTCTTATGATTCAGTGGAAACAAAACAAATCGGTATTGTTTCAGTGAATATTGCAAAGTATAGAAAGATTAGTGGCAGACAAAAAAGGGGAATTAGTTTCGATTAGTTTTGTGTCTGATAAGGCTGTGGGTTGTTTCAACAACAGTTATCATAATTATGTATAAACTACGTATATTTCAAGATGTCATCAAAGTGTTATGTGAATAATAACTAATTTAAGCTCGCTTTAGTCGGCTGTTGCTTCATTTAATTTATGTAAATACACAGACACCACTACTAAGTCAAATCGATGCAAATACGTTCATAGCTATTACGTCAGTTATCCCTTGATACGTCTGTAAGTCACTAATCCGTTTAAAATCACAACAGACGGCGAAGATTGCTCAATTAGTTCGGTGGGTATACATGCAGTAATAACATACCCTTCGTCTAATAAAATGTATCCAGAATTCGTATTAAAATTTCAGAAAAATAAATTTTGGAGTGATTTATATGTATATATTTATATGTATATATAATATATACATTATTGTATATGTTACAGAAATTGATCTCTTTAAGTTTTCCAAACTCTTGGAAAGTATAACATTGGAAGCAAAACATGGATACTGTTGGGAAAATTTTCCATACACACTAAAGAAATTTTCAAAGTCACAGGTAGAACTGCTGTGGAAATAACAATTTGGGCAGAAGGTTAACTCATTGTGGATGCTAGCAATCTAATATAATGGAAAAGTTTTTCAGCTAGCACGAAAGGGATCATTTTTGCTCCATATATTGACCTAAACTCGGGCCTGGGAGTGACTAAAACCATAGGACAAAGTTAAAATAAGGAAAAAGTAGGAAATTAAAATAAAAATAATGGACTAAAGTAACCAGCATCAATATGGGAAAACATTTATATTCGCTTAAATTTTATATTGAAATAAACGTAGAAAAATGTTGAACAAAACGTTTAATCAATCACCAGACATGGTTAAACGTACACTAGCTCCACCCCTAGAGCTTAGATGGCTCCAACGAGAAAAAAATAAGGTGTTATTATAGATGATTCTTCATCATGACTCATCTTAAGAACTAAACTAAATATAACTTAGGTTGTAAAACCAACTTACTTGATTTCAGCGGGCGATTGCGCCATAAGCCAATGCACATCCCTAAAGGCCTTGCTTCCAACCGCCAGCAGCTGGCCTACGTGGCAGGAGAAGGGGAACCTCGGCCGCCTCGGCACCTTCCGGGTCCACTCGCCGACGGCCAACAGCTCGGGAGCATCGCTGATGCGCACATGACCTCGCGGACGGCCGAGGCCTTTGTCCGAGTACCAGGCCAATGTGGAGTCCTCGTATAACACGAACCACTCTTCGCACCAGCCCTTGCAGAAAAAGCCGCCTGCAACAATGACACAACGAATCAAATCATAGTTATGATCAAAACATTCTGGAAATTGACGTTTTAAATTTACTGATATAAATCAATAGGTCGAAATTTAAAATCACCGTCTTATCACTCAATATGAGGGTGTTAATTAGTAAATTAACTTATTGTTTTGTATTATTTTAAGTTATTATACAGGGTGTTAGTTAACATCCGGCAAAAATACAAGAGGTTATTCCTTGGACTATTCTAAGGATATTTTATCCTTTGCTGATTTTTGAAAAAGCGCTTTGTTGGGAAGATATAGGGCGAAAAAAATGTTCAACAAATTACAATTTATTACTAAAAATTACATGTAACATTTTTGAACCTACAAGAATTGTTCAAAATGGCTACCTCCAGCTCGGATGCAACCATCCAATCTTCCCCTCATAGACTCCCGAACTCTTTCAAAAACACCAGGGTCGTTTCTTATTGAGTTACACCCAGCAATTATCCCATCTCTTAAATCGTCCACATCTTCCACTGGCCTAGTATAAACTAATGACTTTAGATGGTCCCATAGAAAATAATACAGGGGGTTTAATTGCGGGGATCGAGCAGGTCATACGTGAGGTCCACCTCGACCAATCCAGCGATCTCCGTATGTTGCTGTAAAACTCTCTAGCAACTACACTAAAATGAGGTGGTGCACCATCATGCATAAATCACATTGCCTGTCTTGTAGCCAATGGTACATCCTCCAAAAACTGAGATAGCGTTTGTTCCAAAAAGTCGTGGTATACTTCGCCGGTAAGTCTTCCTGGTAGAAATACCGGTCCAATTAGTCAGTCACCCACAATTCCAACCCAAACGTTCAACAAGAACTGATATTGAAACCGTTCTTCACAAATCTCATGTGGATTTTCGTCAGCCCACACATGGTTATTGTAGAAATTCCTTATTGCATTTCGCGAGAAACTGGCTTCATCGGCAAAAAGAATCAGTGTAAGTAGTTGAGGGATTTCAACCAATGTGTGCAAAAGAAATTGACAAAATGCAATACGTGAAGCAAAATCCGCAGGAAGAAGTGTCTGAACGCGTTGAATGTGGTATGGGTACAACAAATTATCTCTCAGAATTTTCCAAACAGTCCAATTACTTACATTCAATGTATTTGCAATTCTTGGCGTAGAAGTACCTGGATCTTCTTCTATCATGTCCAGCACATTCTCTTCTACGTCTACCGTTCTTACAGTCCTTGGCCTTCCTGGTCCTCCACTTCGCTTCAATGTTCCCGTTTTTCGAAAACGTTGATGAATACTTTGAAAGATTTTTCTATCGGGAGCAATGTGGTTAGGAAATCGTTCAATGTACAGTCGCCTAGCTTCTAATGCATTGTCATCAGCAAGTTCATAAATAAAATGCATGTCAGCGTTAGCCATCTCGGCATTCGTATAGCGAGCCATGATAGAGGACTTCACTAACAACCGTTTACACGTCAACTAGCCAAACGTCAATCAATCTTAACAAATGCGACACATACAAACTACAAAAACACAATATACAAAATAATCACTCCGAAGTATCACGGGATGTTGGTAAGAAAAAACAACTCCTTTTTCTTACATGTCTTTTACTTGATACGTCCAGTGTAGTACGCCATACTTTTATTTCACCTACATTAATAATGTGAAAAATACCAAAATTGGATTTGTTGTAATTTTTTTTCGCCCTATATCTTCGCAACAAAGCGCTTTTTCAAAAATCATCAGAGGATGAAATATCCTTAGAATAGTCCAAGGAATAACCTCTTGTAATTTTTGCCGCATGTTTAACTAACACCCTGTATACATATATTAATTGAGGATTTTGGTGTATTATATTTGCGTAATATATTATGTATATATATTTTTGACAGCATATTATTTTTTCTTTTGTCTAGTTAAGTTTCAGTAAGTATCTAGAAATATTTTTCAGACAAGTAACCGGTAGACCGAATCTAAAACGCGAGTTGAAAGTCCCTTATTGCTAGCTCTACGTGAACAAATTGGAAATCATTCCGTGAACATTCTAAAGTTTATTCTAGCTCTTTAAACCGAGAAAATCGAACTCGTTCGTTCGTAACAGTGGCGTAACTAGACCAGAGCCTTGAACAAGAAAAAACTTGTATAATTTAGAATATAAATTAATAATACAATGAAGATCAATTAATTAATGAAACCGTTGCATTTTTAATCTGTCATATCAAGAGGAGATTTTTTTATGAAAAATTAAATCATTTTTCCGTAGAAAGTCGTTCCTAACCCCAATTCGACCATTTAGGCTATTCATAATATCTTAAAATTTAAGCAATATATGGTGCAACATATGGTGTACGAAATAATATGAACGTCTATATTGTTTACCAAATTTGATCAATTTGCTCAATTTGATCAATCAATAGGTCCCACGAAGAGTCGATTTGGATTCAATAAGTTCTGACATCTGAACCAAAAGATATCGAAGATTACCTAATGAGCTTTAGCTGTAGAAACTATTGACCTCTTAAATTTTAAAGATAGTTGAATATGAATAACTAAAATATACTAATTTTGTTAATGTTGGTTAATGAACAATGAGGTGGTCAATTAACTATGTATGTCATTGACCTTTTAATGTGATACCAGGGAAGTAAATGTGAAATAAACTACAACAACTTTTAGGCAATCAAAAGTGTATTGGATAAGACTAAAATTAGGAATGTAACAAATTCCAGACAGCTGGATGCATTTGAGAGTTTGGAAATTGCAATGTGTAAAAATAGTATGAATAGTGACAGAGGGTCAATCCCAAACAGCCCTCGCGATGGTTCACTGGGACGTCGCTATGGTTCACTGAACTGTATCAGTAGTTTAGGTGTAAATAGTACACAGTGTTAGCATACCTTTAATCTTAATCATCCCAAGATAATGCCAACCTGGTTAGCGAAACGCGCGTCAAGTGCAGTATAGCGTTTTGGTGTTATGTGGAAAACTACGTCAGTGTTATAATATGGTAATAATTTATAATCTAACTGAAAATGAACTGCTGCAATAAACTTACTTCTATAAAGCACGTACTTATTAATTTTTTAACTATTTTCAGACCACGGAGATGTATCCTTTTCAAACCCCCAGTATGCACGCTACTGATCCGTAATAGAATTCCTAGGAACGTATTCTGATTCTTCATGCTTCTTTAATCCTTTCGAAAGATGAGTTTCACGTCGAAACTCTCCTACACGTCTCTTATAAGATTCCCGTTTCAATAGGAAAGCCTCGAGGTGGACGCTATGATATTTTTGAAACTTTTCTCTCCAGATAAATCAATAAGTTTTTCTATTCTATCACAGAATAAGTAGGTATAATAAGAGAAGACTATAATAAAAGTCAATAATCATATATCGAACCATTTTTCCGTTCCTGACAATGTCCTGCCAAAAAATCGTACTAAACCAAGTATTTATTTGATTTTTTGTTTAGATTTACCAAAAAACTTATTTGCAATCACGTCAGTCTGCTGCTAAGTGAAAGCTTTTATCAGCCCATTATGCCATAAAAGCTTTTAAAATGTCAGTAACAATTCCGTGCTCGACCGGACGTGGAAGCTGAATAGACAAACGGAATCTGTTCTGGATTTTGATTCAAGCTGATAGTTTATGTACAGCCATCTGTTCCGCGGAGAATTATTCACAATAGAATGCTAAGAAGGAAAATATAACTTTCAAAAATAATTAGACTGGGTATAGAACGTATTTATATACATACTGGGTAGTAAGGGATTACTCAGAGAGAAGTTTTTTGATGAATTACGATAGTTGATGACTGTGGTTTACGAATACAATTTTTTTATTAGCAAATCAGATATTTACGTTATTTAGCAAACTATAGTACTTGAAAACGTATTAGTTAGTTTATAAACTTCTACTCCTAAGTAAATAGTAACCTTAAGAATATAACAATGCTAATATTCATGTCAGCACCATCAATGAACGTGAGATTACCAATGCATCTAAAAAACTAAAAAATAAATTAACATCTGGCGTTGATGGTGTTCCAAGTTTTGTAGTCAAAGACTGTATTAATGCGTTTATGTTACCACTAAAGTATCTCTTTAATCTAATCCTTTCTACTTCTACATTTCCTGCTTTATGGAAAAATGCGCGCATATGTCCAATTTTGAAGAAAGGAAATCCAAGTTTATTATCAAACTACAGGCCCATCTCTATTCTTTGCAACTTTTCTAAATTGTTTGAGATGGTTTTGTAGGATTTTATTTACAATGCTATCAGCTTTATGATTTCGCCGGACCAGCACGGTTTCATGCAGAAAAGATCGTGCATCTCAAACCTTAGTTGTTTAACTCAATGTTGCCGAGGGCCTGGATGATCAAAGGCAGATTGACGTTATATATCTTGACTTTCAAAAGGCCTTTGATCAAATTGATCACTTTCTTCTTTTGAACAGAGTCAGTTCCTTCGGATCGCCACCACAACTACATAAATTAATGAACTCCTATTTATTACGAAGGAAACAATATGTTCAATACGAAGGCTTTGTGTTGCCACAATTTATTCCTACATCGGGTGTCCCTCAGGGATCCAATTTGGGTCCTTTGCTCTTCCTATTGTTTATTGATAGTTTATTGAATGAAGTCAAAACTCATAAACTTGTGTATGCAGATGATATGGAACTGTTTCGAACTATCAATACAGTAGAAGATTGCTTACTGTTACAGCATGATTTGGCTTCTGTTAATAACTGGCGCTTTAGGAATAAGTTAAACCTAAAGATATCCAAATGTGTAGTATTATCTTTTAACAGGAAAGCCTCGCCAATGTATTATCAATACCAAATTAATGACATCACTGTGAATAGATGCACTGAATTCAGGGATCTGGGGATACTTTTTGACGATAAACTGTCTTTTAATCTACATTTTCAACAAATAATTGTATCTGCAAGTAAAATGTGGGGCTTCATATTATGTAATTGTAGCTTTAGTGAGATCAAAATTAGAATACGAGGAGGTAATCTGGAATCCTTTAGCCCAAAGTCATACAATCAATCTTGAAAGCGAAAGAAAATTTTTAAAATATTTGGCTTTTCGAACTGATGGAGTTTTTTCAAACAGAGGTACTGATCAACATTTGCTACTGGATCGATTTCAGTGTACTTCTTTAGCCGACACAAGGAAAATTTTATCTGTTACCTTCTTGTATAAGTTGTTGCATAACAATATTGATTGTAAGACTTTGTTACACAAAATAAATTTTCTGGTTCCTAGACTCAATTCTAGAAACAAGCCTACATTTTACTGCGGAAACTCTATAGGACTAATACTCTGGTTAGATCTCCGGTTCATTCAATGTGCAGCATATTTAACTGCGTCGCGGATGTCTGTGTACTTAGCTCGAAAATATTTTTTTTTTATGATCTTTTATATCAACAAAGATTTTAAATTCTTCCACTATATCTTGTAAGGGGTTGGAAACTTTTGGTGTGAAGATAACACTGACACTATCCTGCACTCGACGCGCGTTCCCCAACAAATATGGCATCATCTGGAGACGATTTAAACTTCTTCCACTTATAGTCGATCTAAAAAGAGTTGGTAGTGTAACGACCTAAATCGTATTAAGATCGGCGCTGGCCATGGGCGCCTTTACACTACTAAGTCACTTTCAGTTAATTACAATGAACCAATGTAGAATATATTAATATTACAATCACATAAAACTTTATATTTTAAGAGTCCATTCACTAGTCCGAAATAAGCCCAAAATCGGCGTTCGTCTCGTGTCTAATTATAAAAAAAACTATAAAAGACAGCGACTTTTAGTAAAAAAATATTGAAAGATAAGACTTTAATCTAAATCCCTATCGTAGCAATTTTTTGTAGTAATTCTTTTTATTTTTAAAATTCCAGGCAAACAATCTTGTACTAAAATAGCGTATTTTCAAAAATTATTTTCTTTAAAATACATGTATTAAACAAAAATTTGCTACTATAGGGATCTAGTTTATCTTTTGATCTTTCCGGTGATATATAATTTATAACATTAAAAAGAAATTTTGTTGCAATTATAAGACAAATCAAGTACCGTTGCAATAAGGGCTAACTTTATTTCCATGTGCCTTTTTACTTCGGCTTTACGTGCACCTCCGAAACCTAAATAATTCAGTAGTAGGTATATGTAAGTGTTCACCCATCGGCTACCCAACCTCTCAACCCGACCCCGAATTCATGTCTGCAAGTGTCAAGTCTACAGTAAATAGACCCTTAAGCTATAAGTAAATGATAGAATGAACAAAAACACGAATAAAAAATGCACACAAAGTACCAAAACCCTGCGATACGCACCTAAACTCAACTCAGGTGGTGAATGAGACTAGGAAGACACTTACGGCATTTTCAATACGTTGAACAAAGACACAGATGTTGCAGCACAGCCCTAGAAGATATATTCTAGCACAGCTCTAGAAAATATATTCTAGCACTAACCAGTTAAAAACGTAATTTGATTTCCTTTTATTATTTATTCAAAACCATAAACAGCTGCGATGTTAAACGTAGCGGTGAATTTCGTATGACCAACGGGGCGTAAACTGAAAAAGACGATTTTTTATCGGCACAAATTCCTTAAAATAGAATTACGGCCGGTTTGAAAAGCATTGGGAACGAAAAAGTATTTCCAAAGCACCCATTTCACATTATCTGACCGAGACGCTTTTTTAAACGGCAAAAACCGTGACAGAAGGTGGCGTAATGGTGTTATCTCGGTCGCACAGATATACGCAAACTTTTCAGGCCAGTGTGCACAGAAAATTTATTGAGGTAATATGCGAGTATATAAAAAGGATACGACGTAAGGATTTTGGTCGGAAAAGGCTCAGCTTCTTGGGATAATCGATTTTTTCCGATTCAGCAACGACGGGCGTCATTCACTACATCAAGAAAAGTGTGTGCTTGATTGAGGTGTTAATTTCCAACGCCCTGTATTTAAAATACCTTAGGTAATTCAGAATACAAGTTATAAATGCCTATGGTAGTATAGTGTTACAAAATTTATTTTTTACCGCTTAATACTTTATACTAACAATAAGTTAGTTTTAAAAATCACATAAAGTCATTTTGACCATGACAAGTAAATTGTTCAGCGTTTTTACTTTTTGAATCAGAATATAAATTTACTTCACAGAATCAGTCTGTTTATCAATCTATTTTGCGTGTTTCTTTTCCTAATTGTTTTTGAATAGATACTCAAAATTTTTCTCAGTGTGAACAACATTTACGACTTCCAATTTATCTATAGCGACCTACTTTTATCAGTCTTTCCAAGGATCCGCCATAATCTTACAGCTGCGGAACGTATCGAGGGTAAATTCATAAAATCAGATTCACAAGTGATTTAACTGAGTGTTGGAGACCTTCAGAGAGCTCGCTTGATATCCTTGGTCTAATAAAATGCGTTTGGATTGGTGCATTCTCTTATTCCGATATATTCGTCGAGTTCACGTCATTTTAAGGAAAGAAAATCGAATTCAGGACATTCTTCCGTTTAGTGTTCCTTATTTTCATTATATAGACAAACATTTGAATACTATCAAATCAAAACAAGGCAAAAATTTAGACGATAGCGTTATGGTTCAATAGCGTGTTCAAAATCGAGTTTAATACAAGAATTTGAAACAAAAAGTTTTTTGTTTTTTCTACGGCTGGGAAAGGTCTGTACATTTTTGGTTGCTGACTAAACCTAAAGTTATTTATTCAGAATAAGATTAAGCATCTGATATTGGCCTGCTACTGCCTTTATTAGTTGAAATGTGTGAGAATAGATCAATGTTTTTAAAATCTAACAGATCTAGAGAATTCTCTGCCTAAGCATTCTTAAACAATAAAAAAGTTGAATAACAAAATAAAACCACCCATACAATAAAATTAAAATAGGAAATTGATATTAACTATTAGGAAACCTTGAAAAGTCCGAAAACTCAGACAAAACGTAGGACATTTAGTAAAGTGGATACTCGAAGCGGGGAGTTCTTTATGAAACATCGTGCGGGAGTTTTACAATATTCGGGAAAAGAAGGCACCTATACTTATATGAATCTCGTACCAGGCTATAGTTAAAAAATAGCTCGCAGATTAGAACGAAACGGGTGTAAAACGATTAGTGTCAACAAGCGTATTATTGGGAGGATTTTGATAAACAACAAAGAAAGCGTTAATAAATTAAAACAATCGGGAGTATACCAAATTAACTGCGTGAGTCGCATTAATGCCGTGTATGTGAGTCAAACCGGTAGAAGTATTGAAACTAGAGTAAAAGAACATAAAAAATCCATACTAAATAACGCAAAAAATTCAGGATTTTCGACGCATTGTGTAGAAAACAATCATTTTATAGATCAGAAAGATGTAAAGGTACTGCATCGTGAAAAGAAAGGAAAGCGCTTAGATCTGTTGGAGCAATTGGAAATTAAAAAATCTTTAATTATAAATTCTTGTACTACGGATTGTACGGATGTACTAATGATCAGATAGATTTTACACTTTCGCCCTTCTTAGAAAAGGTACTAAAAACTCGGGCTTTACCAGATGGTAAAATCAATCGGGGGTAGGTGCTCGTAAACAAATAAATAACGAAAACGCGCTTGGAAACATTTAGTAATAGACATTTACTCTATTGAAAAAGGCCTAATAAGCCGAAATACTAGTATATAGAGTGTTTTCTATATATTTCTTGGAACATCTAAATGACATCAATGTTTTTTTCAAAACTATTAGTAGGACATTTGTCCATGTATCTGGCTAAAAGTACTCTATTTTTATTTTTCATGGAAGAAATAAATTTTATTTTAACAGCCAATCACTTTCCAAAGTATAAAAAGTAAGTACTCTCCCAAGTATGTAAAAAATCAAGTTTGTCGTGTAATTGTGGTCTCAAATTGCGTTTCTAGTAGCATATTCTAAATTTTCAGAAGACTGCCTGAAATCCGTATTAACAAACTTTTTGTAAAATCAAAGATCAAGGAGTCAGAGGCTAGTCCACGCCATACGTGAAGACCCTATACATACAGCGCGAAGTCCCAAGTTATCTCTTGAACAGGCAACTGTTATCGCACGAGGCCGTTTACAAACACCACCTAATATTCAAGGCAAATACCAATTCGCATCTACTGTGGAGATAATTCCGACCTGTCAAGTTGCCGGGTGAATATTAAATAGGATTCCACATCTGATCCCATCAATTCAGTCTGAGTTGCAGCAGCCCTCGATACATTTAATTCATGGGGTAGGAAACAGAAATCAAAGCGCTTTGTTATTCTTTAATTGGATCAGAAGATCAGAGTGAAAAGGCGGATGGTTTACTTTCCACATAAAACTGTATGATGTTCAGAAATGTAGTAGATGGAAAGTCGGGGATTTAAAAGACTGTGATTTCGAATTTTCTCGGTGTCAAGTGGGCTATATTAATTTTCGTGGTCTTCTAAATACGCTCGAGTCAAAGAGAACGAGAAAATTTCCTCGGGAATTTATAGTTTATTTTATCACGTCTTAATTCTTTCATAATATTTAGAAGCAGTATATGTAAATATTATATAACTCGGTATTATCATACTCTATAATATTAAAACTGCAATAAACTTGCAAGTACCGACGCGTGTACCCTCGATGCAATATTCATCGAACCTTTTAAGTTTTTAGGGGTGCGCTGGGATACGCAAATGTGCCCGCATTACCATACTCCAGAATTAATAAATCGGAAAGCGGCGGAGGGGCTACAGTGGTGAAGAGGCCTTATTTCCCTCATGAATATTTATGCCACCCCCGGTAATTTATGTGTCCATTCGATGCCGATATAATTTCTGTATGTGATTGTCTTTGGTTCCTCATAAAAATATTGGGAAAGGAGCCAAAAGGATAATTTTTAGCACGAGTGACAGTTTCTCTCGAAAGGTTGCTTTTTCGAAATGAGATCAGTTCGGTTATTTCTACTTTCTCTATCTATGCTTGCTTCGGAACACGCTGTGTATTATGCTACAGTGAAATTACATACACAGGGTCAACGAAAAGTTTCATCCTCGATTACCTGTCGAGGATTGGTTTCCATGGAAAATACTCGAACAGCTGGATTTTTATTTGTCAGCTTGTCTGCGGGGATGAATAGGGGCTAATTTTCTTTTAAGGATTCTAGCTGGTTAAAATTGCGTTGTCGAGTTTTAAAATTAGTATATACGGGTAGAGAAGGAAAAGGTACATCATAAACTATTATTACTTTTATTTGTCAACCCGTCTCAGAGGATGAAAAGGAGCGAATTTTCTTTTAAAAAATCCTAGCAAGTTCAAATTGTGTTGAGTTTTAAAATGCATCTGCAAACATAGAGAAAGAAGAGATTCATCTGAAAATAATATTACTTTTAGTTGACAGCCAGACTGAGGGCATGAAAAGGGTCAAATTTTCTCAGGTTGCTGGGATTTTTCTAAAGAAAATTTCACCTTATTTATCCCCAAATGCGGGCAGAATCCAATCGAATTCCAATAGGTGTCAAAGGTCAATCAACTTTGACCACTGAGGTTTTAGACCTCTGAAAGTAGTATTATTTTCTGATGTATCTTTTTTTTGTCTATCCGTACACATTCATTTTAAAACTCGATAACACAATTTGAACTTGCTAGGATTTTTTAAAAGAAAATTCATCCCTTTTCATCTGATACATTTTCTGATGTATCTTTTCCTTGTATATATTACTATACAATATAATGATACACAGGATATACTATACAAAATGCTGGTTCTAACGAAAAACTGTGCGCAACTTCCATAACTTTCAACTTCAACTTCATGAAGTTTCAAAAAGAATTCAGAAGCTGATTTATTTTAGATTCTACTAAATAATATTTACCCTGTAGTGAAATCTCTAGTTTGAACTTTGTTAGAATCCACTACCCTCCTACATCGGACATATATTAAAATAAGCTAAGTTTGTTCCAAATGACCCGAAAATCCCAAGGTACGTAAAACTTTGGTAGTTTTTCAACCACACAAGAGATTTAGTAAAACTTTCTGCTGTTTTGAGACTGGTTTCTTCAATAACTAAAAAATTTAAATTCAATACAAAAGGTATGTGACCAAAAATAATTATTTTTAATGCAATGTAGATTGTTTAATATTTCATTATTTAAAATATGTAGATAATACTATTAAAAAAAATTATTAGACATTAAGTTGAGGTTATATGAAGATATGCCGTTGTAATTGGAGGATGCATACTGCAGGCAAAGTAGTTGTTTTAGACATATCTTAAAAATAATAAAGTTATTCCTTTGAGTATCTAGGTTGAAAAAATTGAAAACTTTATTGGACCGTAATATTTTTGACAACAGTTAAATAAGCCAATAAATGATATTAAAAATATACTATAAAAATTACTCTCTACTGTAAATATAAACAGAAAAATTTCCTTATATTTTTTGTGTGGAGCTTGTTTGCTACACCCAATATTCCCATGCTATAAATTTTCATTAGTTATATAAATCCCGGTTGTGAACGTATTTCTACTGATGATATGTGGGGTTGCAGAACAGTATATCATTCATCTTCACTTAACTTCTAAAGTTTACAACTATTACTAATTAACTATAACATTGCTGAATACCGACTACAGACCAATTTTACTGTGTTTTACGCTCGGATTACCTAATTGATACAGAAAGGTGATATACCGAAACGACAGACACACTAGAGGAACAAATTTTAGCAGCAGTACCCAAATCAGCCAACCACTAGAATACTTGTTATTTACGGTACAAGTGCCTAAAGGTATACATTATTTTATAAGTGGAATCAGTGTTTGTTTAACCCTAAGTTATCCAACTGGAAAAGTAAAGCCACACCACCTCTGTTGGTAATGAAGGAAATATGTCCTAAAGGGGGTTGGAACCTTTGGTGCAAAGATAACGCTGACGTAGTTTTCCACATAAAACCAAAACGCCTATACTGCGCTCGACGCGCGTTTCGTCAACTAAGTTGGCATAATCTGGAGATGGTTAAAACTAAATCTATGCTAACATTGTGTCCTATTTATACCTAAACTATTTCCACGGTTCAGTGAACCGTCGCGTCTGTTCAGTGAACCATCGCGACTGATCAGTGAACCGCCGCGACGGATCAGTGAACCGTGATTTACTAACCAATAAAGCGGGCTATATGGGATTGGCCATCAGTCACCATTCATACTATTTTTACATTCAGCAATTTCCAATCTCTCAAAATTAGTCTTAAATTGCTACTATTTTATTTTATGGTTGTTCTCAAACGCATGTTGGGCGACTCTAGATTTATCTGTTCCACCATATTTGAGATTAGCCATATGTTCCTTGAATCTAGTTTGAATTGACCTTCTAGTTTGTCCAACATACTTTTGATTACAGTCTTTACAGCTAGTTTCGTAAATCCGCGACTTTTCCTTAGTTTCTATTTAGTATTTTGGATTGCCTAAAAGTTGTAGTTTATTATTCTAGTAAACAGAATAAAAATCGACTAATATTTAAGATGCCCATGGAAGTAGATAAACAAAATAAATTACAAACTGTCATACTATTTTGTCCGTCAGTCATACTCAAAGTTGACGTTGTAAATGGTTTTAAGTGACGTATTTAATGCTGTATATTGTTAATCTGATTTTTAGTACGAGATTTCTTGATTAGGCAAAAATATTTTTCAAAAACCAACCTTTGGCTGATCCGTTGTTGATTTATTGGTTGATATTAATTTTTTGTATTTTTCATAATACCCAAATAAATAAGAGTTATCACAATAATATCCTACACGATAAAACCTGGAAAAATGCAATAACTGCCTACCCGTAAATAAGAAAAATACTATAAATGTACAAAACTCAGTTAGGAGAAGGGAAGACATAATCCAGAGAGACATTATTTCTCCCAAGCGAAATCTCAAAGTGTACAACCAACCTGTATAAATTGCGATTGGGTTCGGTTTTAATCTAATATCAAAGTTTATATTAGCTGGGTCGGAGTCTAGGCCACAAATTTCGTTTTGGGGGAACTAAACGTCCCAGTTTCTTACAGGGCACGCTTGATACGGGATTTAATCACTGTAATAAATGTGGCGAAATTCGACGGTTGAAAAGCCGAGTAAACTTCCGATTAAACTAATTTGTTATTTTGTACACTTGAATTGAAACACGTACATGACATGGTAACAGAGATCTTGAGACTCGAACAATTTATCTTTACAGATACACTATACCGACAGTAAAATATTTTACAAGCCAGCAGTATTATATTCACATCCAAGAAACAAGGTACTCGTAATTTAGACGATATTACAAAATGACATGTTTACTTAAATTAAAACAAGCCTAGTAATATTCCCTAAGAGGACGTTAGTACGGTTATAAGTTAAGTTACAAGAAGTCTGATGATGGCCTTACTTCGAATCAAAATCACCATTAACACAACCAGCACAATGAATATTAATTTTTAAAAAAAATACGAATTCCTAAGGACATCCTCAGGTACATAGACAGAAATGTATGCACCACATGTCACCACATGAGTGTCAATCACCCTTATCACCAAACGACAAATTATGTTTCGACAAATTAGTCCTTCCAAGTGTCATACGTATAAGAATGAATAAATAACTAGAAGCTTTTATATAATCCAGTAATAAAATACCGAGAAATTTTTGAACAATGAAGGCAGTTTGAATCCAACCCTTGTTTTATTCAGATCACCAAATCCTCTCTCCAAGCCTTCACAGCAAGATCTGTAGGTAACTGGGGAGACCTAATAGCTCGAACAGCTGTATGTCTTTCTAGAGACGTCTGTATTAAATTATACAGTGTTATTCAGAACTTATCCATAATAAAATTTGGGAATGTTCAACATACATGTAGAAATGTGGTAGTGCAAAAAAAAATTTTTTGGCGGCTTCTGAAAACTATTTAAAAATTTTTCATTGCACGCCGCTGGATACTGGTCCACTGTAATCGAGTGACCGTGGGACTGACAATGCAAACTGGCTAGCACGAAAAAAACTTCGGAAGTTCTGAGAGTATACCGACACCCGGCGCAAAGAAGATTTGCAGCGTTTTTACTTTAAAATAAACCTTAAAGATAGATAGATGTGACCAAAGTGACATGTCTTTAAAATGAATAAAATTTTATTACACTAATTTTGAAGAATTGCGCTACTTGATTACTAGGTATTAGAAACATGAAATTTATAAAAAATTTGCACATTCCTTGTTACAAAAGCTGTTCGAAATAATATTCCTCGACTTGTAAACACTTTTGGGCGCGCCTTATCCAATTTTGCCGCACTAAACCGAATGTTCCTCCTGGTTGCTGATCTTGTAAACGCAAATTATTAAGTAAATTGGGGATTTTTAGCATTTTGCTGCAACAACCACTCACAAAACCTAACTCGTAATTGATAATCCATTGGTAACAGTCCATTAACTCAGCATTACTGTACACATGAGCCATTTTGAAAATTTTACAGTTCAACACTCCTACGATAAATAAAACACCGGCACTGAGAGAGAACACAGATAGACTGATGACTGAATAGACAATAGAGATATTATCCCCACTCCAACTCTATTCGCTCGGTCTGAACCAGGCGTTTCAGGTACAAAAACGTGTTTACTTTTTTTACCACATTCTTAGAAATGTGGTATATCAGATGTTGAAGTACAGTTGCTCATCTACGTAGTCCTTTATAATGGTATAACTTTAAACATTGTTTACGGGAAATCCTAAGACTTTTATTATAAATTTTTTTGGTGATATCGATTTCTTATTTAAGGATGCACATATCCTCAAAGTTTTAGAAATAAGTTCTGAATAACCCTGTATAATTATATATTTACTTACAAATCATATTTTGAATAAGATTATCAAAATTTAAGCATGAGGATTGATTTTTGGTGTTAATAATGAAACATAAGTTTCAGTAATGTTACCAGAGTAACGCCTTCTTCCCAGGTTACGATTCTCCACAAAATCATTCTATATTTTAATAAAGTATTCGGTCTCTCAATATAACAGAGTTCCTAGAAGTTCAGCTGCCTTGATTACATCTAACTATTTCTCTCCTTTAATTTTTTGTTTTGATTGGCCGCACCGGAACACGAAACTCGAGTTCTTCTGGCCCTGAGGAGCGAAGAACGTGCAACGCAAATATCGCTGTTTACTTTCCTCGGTCGAATAAACAACTAAAGTTTCCCTGTAACAATGGAAAGCACCTCGGAAGGAGGAAAGTTTCTTTTCAATAGACGCAGTGGAAATTACATCCTCGAGCACACCATTTACTTTTTAATTGCCTCTTGGATTGTGTAAATTTTTCTTCTCTGACGAAGTTTTTTGCAAGACTATTTTCTAGATTCAATAGCCAGCTATTAAGTACATAATTGATTAAATAAGAGCTACTAGAAGTGTTATTGCTCACTTACTTTCAACAGAAATACAGGGTTACCATCCTTTTTCTTGTGATTGAAATTATGGAATGTTTTGAGATATTGATATGCAGTTTTCGGTAATCTTCTAATTTATTATTTACGTGACTCAGTCCTTGTCCTGGACTGAGGAAAGAATACTCCAGTAATGACGAGAACTGAATGGAGATCCAGATTGCCTGGCACCTTTTGCAAGACGATCTGGACAAGTTCTCACTCTCACCAAATAAAATAATGGACTTCATTGAGAGGCTGGACCTATTTGGTGAAATATAATTAAGCGTCGGCTACAAAGAACAGACGATATGATCATGGTAGAAGGTTTGGTTTTCGATCTAGTGACTTTGGAATCTAATCTAACCTTACCTAATAGTTAATATGACAAAGAGTGTGGAGTGTGGGAATATTTTTGTAGACAAGCCAACGCATTAAACATTCTGCAGCTTCCTTCGAGTTTTTCGGACTTTTTGAAGGTTAATAGCTGAAAATAATGGGTTTACATAAGTATTAAATTAGAATAGTGACAGAATAAATATCCTATTAATATGTTATTAACCTTGGAAAAAGTCTGACGAAACGCAGAATATTTATGTCTATGCCAGTTACAAGTTTTTTTACTATGCGTGATTGGGTGTCAAAATTTAAACAAATCCTTTGATGAGAGGACTCTTTTGGACATCTTTCTTAGCCACAATTTGAAAAACGTTAAGGAAAATCTAATGATTCTTTCTTGGAATATCTAAGGTCAATTACTACGAAAATACACCGTAAATTACCCAAAATAAATTCTGAACAAAACATTAACCGTCGTTAATCTGGAACGGAGAGTTTCTTGGAATACCAGCTGGGTCTCCTTATTACATTTAACATAACCGACTGACAGCAGAAGCTGCTTCACCATATAGAGGGAAAACACAGGAAATATTCTAGGAAACTCTTGACCGGCCCTGCAAGGAGGATAAGCGCGAGTCGAGAACTTCGTACCCAGAAAACACAATGCAGAAAGTTCGTATACATTGTTAGTGCTTTGCAATTACTGAGGCTCGTTTCTGCTACAAAATCGCTGAGTGGTTGTTATTATAATAAAGTGTAAGTGGTTTTGCTTTATATACAGGCGGATTTAAACAAAAAATGAACAAAGAAATAGTGATAAGTATATTTCCTACGACAAAATATTCTCTCGGATAGTATATCTTCTTATGTAAGATACCACTTCGATTGATTGATCAGGTACAAAAAATTTAGCTGCAATTAAACATATTTTTAACGTTTAAATACTTTCACAAAATTTCATCAGACGAACTCTCTGTTTTCCGTACTCCTCTCAACCCTTTCAGGAGTGCTAATAGGCATAACATTTAACTGTTCCGATCCAATTAGACCGTCACAGTGACAAACGAAACGTGATTTAATAAAGTTCACTGTTAGCCAACAAACGAGAATCGGGACCATCAATCAGTGCCATCTTGAATAGCTGTCAAAATCCTTTTAAGTCGCGTTGGCTGCTCTCAAGCACACGGGAGGATGGAAAAACCGGTAACCATGTTATAAGTTGGTAATTAGATTGTTCTGGAGATGGAGGGAGGGTAATTAAAAAATTGTGTAATGGCTGTAATAAGGTTACATTGTAAATTGATGGCACGAAGGACCCTTTCCATTATTTGCAGATCGATAAATTGTGTCTGCTTTATAGCGCGCCTCCCAACCATTTTACAGATGGGGCATTTTTGAAACATATTTAATAATGAAGCGGTTGAATCTTAATAGAAATTTTCTGCAACCTTAATATTGGCGATTCCAAAAATGAATGCGCTCTCTGCATGAAAATATTTGAACCTACTTGAAAAGTAATTTTTGGAGACTTATTGCTGATATAATGATAAATAACACGTATTTGGGTATGTTTAACGTAATAATTTAGTAGTGCTTGTGATTTTTTAATATTACAAAGTTAAAAACGACGTGGTTAGTATTTGTACATCTTTATTTTTACATTATAAAATGGCATTCAAAAGAAATCAGCACAACACAAACTGCCGTTGTTATTAAAACAATTTAATAACAGGGAACACGTTTATTTACACAACATAATTGTCAGACAGGTAGTAGCAAAGACCCAAAGAGGGCACTGCAGTGTATTTCACTGTATCTCGCCACTACAAACATTCACATATGCCCCTTAGGCAATCAATGTCGCCAGATCATTCTGATACCTATGGCAATCTGATGAGATCATAACAAGATCGAAACCGGTCATTGTCTGGTATTTGGTCTTGATGAAGGATGTGGCGACATCCATGGAGATGTTGATGTAATGCAACGCCAGTCGGGGCATATTGGCCGTGGAGTAGCTGTTTTCGGCATCTCCTTCCAATAATTAAGTAGGATTGTCTTCCTCAAAGACAATAGAGGTCGCTGTAATGGCATCTGCTTTTCTGCAGATCGTTATCTGTCTGTCAATTAGACAATAATTGTCAGACAGGTAGTAGCAAAGACCCAAAGAGGGCACTGCAGTGTATTTCACTGTATCCCGCCACTACAAACATACTTGCGTAATTGTTTTGAAAACATTAATCTCATTTAGATGTTCCAAGAAATATATAGAAAACGCTCTTATATACTAGTATTTCGGCTTATTAGGCCTTTTTCAAGTAAATGTCTATTACTAAATGTTTCCAAGCCCGTTTTCGTTATTTATTTGTTTACAGCACCTACCCCCGATTGATCCTACCATCTGGTAAACACCGAGTTTTTAGTACCTTTTCTAAGAAGGGCGAAAGCGTAAAATCTATCTGATCATTCGTAGTACAAGTATTTATAATTAGAGATTTTTTAATTTCCAATTGCTCCAACAGACCTAAGCGCTTTCCTTTCTTTTCAAGATGCAGTACCTTTACATTTTTCTGATCTATAAAATTATTGTTTTCTATACAATGCGTCGAAAATCCTGAATTTTTTGCGTTATTTAGTATGGATTTTTTATGTTCTTTTACTCTAGTTTCAATACTTCTACCGGTTTGACCCACATACACGGCATTACAATCCACGCAGTTAATTTGGTATACTACCGATTGTTTTAATTTATTAACCCTTTCTTTGTTGTTTATTAAAATCCTCCCAATATTACGCTTGGTTGACTCCAATCGTTTTACACCCGTTTCGTTCTAATCTGCGAGCTATTATTTCACTATAACCTGAGACGTGATTAATATAACTATAGGTAGCTTCTTTTTTCCGAATATTGTAAAACTCCCGACGAATTAATTTCCTCCTTTTGTTTTTTATCATGTTATCTATTAGTTTTTCTTTATATCCGTTGTTTCTTGCAATTTGTTTGATTGTTCTTAATTCTTTTTCAAAATCTGCTTTTTCTAGTGGAAACATTAAAACCCTATGTATTAAACTATGGAAAACCGACTTTTTTATTTGCCAGGACTTCTGCGAACTTGCTGGTATAATTGCGTCGGAAGTTGTTGGTAACTGAATATTATCGTTAAGCGAATTTAAAAAATTGAGAAAGCCGCTCAAATTTCTTTCAGTACCAGTTCAAATACAAAAAATGTCATCTAGATAGCGAGCCCAAAAGTGAACAGTCATTTTAAATTATCGTCACCATTGAACAGTGTGTTTTCAAAATGATTCATAAAAATTTTCTATGTATTTCTTGGAACATCTAAATGGGATCAATGTTTTTTTCAAAACAATTATTTTCACGATGTTTCATAGAGAACCATCCGCTTCGAGTATCCACTTTATACTTGCGATATTTGTGAACAATATTCTAAAGCCCATCAAGGTTTAGATTGAAGGCTTTAGTTTGTCACTATAAAGCTTACGAAAATGCCAATTTGTATATATTTTTCTTGAAAGGGGTAACACTGACGTAGTGGAGGAGGTAAAAGAAGAATTCGAATATTTCCCCAGGGTTTGGTTTAGATATATGGATGATATATTTGCGGTGTTTGATACAAAAGTCACTGATATTGACAACTTTGTTTCTAAATCAAACCGTCGTTTCGCGTCAGTTAAATTTACATATGAAATTGAAAGGTCTGGATAACTACTATTCTTAGATGTATTATTAACTAGAAATAGTGGAAATAAGTTAGAATTTGGCTTCCCTCTAAATAAGGAGAGATTTGAAAAAGAAAAGGGATTGATTAGGGATATAGCTCCGAGTAATAGATGTGCTATAAGTTTAATTGATGAAATTATTAGGAAACGTACATTTAAAGAGACACTTCGAAATTCCTCGACTTTTCAAAATGAAAGAGAAAATCCAAAATTCACATCTATTCCTTACGATCCTCGTTTCACCCGTGGTTTTGGTAAGGTTTTTAAAGATATAAGTATGTCAGTGGTTTATTCATCGGGAAGTAAACTACAAGAACTTTTAGGTAATACAAAAGATAAAATAGAGACTAAGGAAAAGTCGGGGATTTTCTAAATTAGCTGTAATGACTGCAATCAAAAGTATGTTGGACAAACTAGAAGGTCAATTCAAACTAGATTCAAGGAACATATGGCTCATCTCAATTATGGTAGAACGGATAAATCTAGTATCGCCCAGGATGAGCGTTTGAGAACAACCATAAAATAGATAGTAGCAATTTAAGACTAATTAGAAATATAACAAATTCCAGACAGCTGGATGCATTTGAGAGGTTTAAAATTGTAAAGTGTAAAAATAGTATGAATAGTGGCCCATATATCTCGCCCCAGATGTAATTCTTGTGTGGTTACTCGCATGGGAATTCCCATAAAATCACCCTGTACGTACCTACTGATAGGTGCGCTTGCGATTTAAACCCTTAGTTCTATTATTTTTCCAAATAATCCACTGCGAAATGGCATAAATTTTATTTCCTTTCCGCCCTATTGGGAGCTACGTTCCGAGGATTTCGATTCTGATGAAATCTCGCAAAACTCCGATTTTAATTCGGACACATTTACGCCCAGGGGAGCAGGTCCATTATTTGCGCCTCCGCCTAGGAACTAAGCAAATTGACGGGCGACGGAAATAGTCCGGGTAATAGGATTTATCGGTGCCAATTGAGAAGAGAAATTATTCACGGAAGCAGTTTAATTTTGCTTTTATTGTACTTGCCTAACGATTCTTCCTCACGTTACTTCGTATTTGGCTGAAAATACTTTCAAACATTAAAAATAAGGTCACTTACAAAATGAATGGCAGAAGTTTGTTATCATCTAACATAATTTGTTATTTTTTATCCTACACTAGGCGAAAATTCTATTTTCGTGAGCCTTTAGCGACGCGAAAGTAGGCATTGCCACGGTAGTTAGTGATACAACTTTTCTATCAATAGGTGGCGCCTCAGGGGTCCAGCATCTATAGAATAATATTATTTTAAAGAAAATACATACATATTAAGGAAATTTTTTATCTGGAATGATGATGTAATTATACTAAACGATTTTTTTTATATTTTGATGAATTGTAAGGGTACTCTATTGTTGATGGTAAAACATCATAATTTTTTAAGTGCTGAAAGTAGAATTTATTTTTCAGTAAACATTATTATCAATTTTATCAGTGGGATCAAAAATATTGTAGATATTTACTTTTGTAAGCTAAAATGAAGAATATAACACACAGCCAAAATGAACGAATTAATTCCAAACTTTACGTGCAGAAAGAATAAAAGCTACGGATAATGAAACAGAATAACTAAACACTAATACTAATAAATAATTGGAATTAAAAAGTAAAAAAAAAGTAAATTTTCGAGAGTACTCGAACTCTCGAAATCAGCATTATCACGTTTTGAATTCTACGACTTTCCCATTGCGCTATCACGCCTGTTGACAAAAGTTTACCCTGACATGTTTAAGTATGTAAACTGTACGTGTCAACCTGAAAAATAATTTTTACCGCTTTTCTAATTGGAAAAGCATTTCGCTTCAGTATTTTGGTAATCAGAAGTGTTTGGCAGTCAGTACTATCGATTCCGTTAGTAATATTTCTTGTAGGAAAATAACCTATCTGAAGTTTAATTAATTTGAAAGTTTTCGTGGGAGGTGCTTGCCTCGTTAGTGCAATTTCACATCGGCAGATAAAATGAGAAAGAAGTTGAGACGGACGCGACTCGAGATTTTCGAAGACGCAATAGACGTAGAAGGACTCGACGTACGGTCTCGAAAAAAAATCTTAAAGGATTAGAGAAAGGACGGAAGTTTCGCGTGAAGCGGTTCTCGAAGCCATAAAATTAAAAAAAGGGTCTAGGGAGTCCCGCAAAAAGTCGGGATTTCGGCAGGCGTGACGGGGCCATTAGGTTCCAGAACAAACGCCGGTGCTAGCCGTATCTCTCTCGCTTAACGGCGATCGACAAAAATCGGTGATCGAGGTTTTTTGAAAAGGCGTTTAAATTCGGAAAACGCGTAGGAAATGGGACGAAAATACCCCAACGCATTGGAAAAAGGCCGGGGGCGACCTCTAGTCGCCCGCGGGGATCGCTCCGCGATCTCCCCTCGGAGGAGATAGCTTTAAAACTTTGTGGATTGGGCGACGGAATTTAGAGCGAGACAGAATCGACGGGTTTTAATATATATGGATTATAAAGTAATTTTAAGTGAACAGACCATTATAGTTACCATTAATTATTAAACAATAGACCAGACAGGTATCTCGGGGACATCTCAAGCTTTTGGAAGTGATGAAAACATGGAAGAAACTGTATGGAACCTTCAGATAAAGTCCAGAAACCTATGAGTTGACGTTTGAGAACTAACTTCGGTGTCAACATATTTTACAATAATTGATTCCGTTTATGAGACAGTGTAGAAGTGGAAGTTTATCCAATGCAGCTTTCTGGTGACTTTTTAGGAAATAAGTGAATTTAATCTCCACAGTTGAAACTATTTTTTTTTTTTCTTATGACCAGTGAAACAAATCCGTGCCCAAGACGGAGATCAGGAGATCCAAACCCTCTGAAATTCATCTCAACACGGTGCGGTAGAGCGTGCTATGGCAACGTGTTTCAGTCACGTTTACTATGGTCTGAGTTCGATCCTTATCTCCAGTATTGACAGTGGTGAGTATGGGTGCTTATCTGCGGTAAATATTCATATTAAATTCAATTTTGATTTGGAAGATTTCTAATGTATGGTGTCCAATCAAGGAATTTATATACATGGAACGATTATCAAAGCTGCGCGAGTATTCCAATATTGATTCCGCCATTTTAATGTCTGAAAATTGGTGGGAAATTTAACAGTATTAACAGCCTCTTCAATTAGATAGCAATAACTAATAAAAACCACAGAAAGCAGCAAGTAAAACTTTTGAGTAAGAAAAATTCTAAATAGGTATAAGAAATGTTGAATATTTTATAGTTTAATTACAATTATTTGTGAAAAATAAAATATATCGTCACCAAACTTTCTTGTAAAATTGATGAAGGTACAAACGAAATATTTTGTGTACCTACCTACGTACCTTTTGTTCACATTATTTATGTAAAATACACCATTAGCCGTTTAGAAAAGTAAATATTTAAAATGCATTATGCATATAAAATTTAACTATCCTTTACCTTACTTTAACTATCCTGGCTTATTTTTTGTATTCTTTATGTTCGCAGTTTTCACAATTTACTATTATATTAGCTAGGAACTATGATTGCATGTCTGTTAAGACTTTCAATTCTTGTTATAAAATCCGAATTTACCTGGGATAATTACGAAAATCCAATACTCAAATATTGTCACTCAAAAGTCTATAAATCAAAAGAACACAATAATAAACACACAAACAGAATCAAATCAAGAGAATCACAATAAAATAAACCAACAAGACGCCAAAAATACAAAACAAACACTATTTACCAAATTTACCCATACCACTGTTGCCATGTTAGGAAGATTTGAACCATTGAATTTTTAGATTAGAAAGAAAAAGACACTAGAATTCTAGGTGTTGGTCAGGTGCACCAATACAAAATGTAGAAGTTGGGAGCAGTGTTACATCAAAATGGCGGCTCCCATGTTTCTACAGAAAATTGGATGCGCAGTCGTCTATAATCGTTCCATGTATATAAATTCCTTGTGCCCAATGCGCAAGTTAACACATCAATATTCTTCTTACAGATATCATTCAACATGCATTCTTCAACGATAAAACCAAAAAAATTGTGTTAGTGAAAAAGTGAAAAAAAGTAAGATCTAAAGTCTAGGCACAACGTTCTAAATGGTTCTCTATTTTTTCTAATTTCAGTGGCAACGGATAAAAGGAATGAAAATTCTCAACAGAGCTTCCACCGTAACACACTCGGGCTTCATGGGTTGCACGTGCTCTGTAGAATTGTTATTTTGTTGTGCTCTCCACGGCATCGGGAGGCTATAAAACGGAAATGTGGTGTGTTTCGCTCGCAATGGACTACGATTACGTACAATGAAAAGCCAAGTAAATATCTCTGGTTGTGACAAGCCATAAATTCCACTCAAAAACAAAAATGTAATATGATATACGAGTATGTTTATTCACGTACAATGATTAGCTCTGTACTACAAGTTGTCAATACTAATGAAATAATTGCAAAGGCAGATTGCAACTCGCAACTCTGCAATTATAAATTTCTGAGTGAACTTTCTCATTTGATTTGACTCAAGCGTATTCAGAAGATCACGAAAATTAAAATAGTACACCTGGCGCTAAATCTACTCGGAAGTATTTAAAGATTATTGAAAACCGACTTGAACGTTGAAAACGATGGATTATTGCACATTTTCGCATGTCAAAATTGACCACATCTTTCAGACGATCTGAATTCTTGTTCCTAAGGTAAACCGCGCCCATAGATTCCATTTTTGGTATCAGAATTGTAACGAGAGGGTTATGAGAGGTCAGAAGGTCATAAGAACTGATCGTATTTCGAAAACGACAAACACTGCTTAAAAACGGATGGCATAAATGAATTCTGCGTCCCCCGTTTACCCAAGAATCTTCGATCTCAAACAATCTTATAAAGAATATATGTACATATTATGAAGATATCCATAGATCCATAAAACGTAGAGTGGGCTATGGAACAAAACATCACGTTAATGCTTGATTTAGAAAATATTCATGTTACCAATTTCAGCTTACGTTATGTAAGTTAGAACTAAATAATAGTGAGACATTATATGAGTTTTGGAGATGGTGTTCTCATTATTAACGTAATGGAAAGGAGATTCTATTTTAGTGTAAGGATTTCCACTACCAAATCACATAGTTTGGGAATTGATATGCATCTCCTTTAAAGCCAAAGTGATATGAATTATGGGTACTTAGAAGGATCTTATAAATAAGACATTATTTGTATGTAGATAAATATTGAAAAGGCACGATCATAATAGCCCAGTTTTTCGGGGAATTTTCCGGGTATAAGATCTCTTTTAGGACGAGGATAAGAAGAATTTTAGGGTAGTAGTAAATAAATACAATTATTCATTGGACAGCGTGACAAAAAATGTCATGGTTCGCAGTACTAGAGAGGGGGGGGGGGAATTCAGTGTTCAGTAATGTTGTATACATTCGTTTTTCTAGGTTAAACAACTAAAACGGTTCTCATTAATTTCACAACCAAAGTCAATTCAGCAATTTGTATTTTGCTTTTACTTGCGTTTTTCAATTCTATTTTTGTTATTAACAGAATCCTTACCTAAAAGTGTAGTGTATTCATCCAAATCCTCTTGACTACCCTCTCAATGCTAGAATATAAGGAGTGTCCCAGGAGTAAATCCATACATTGAGACCCAGGATAAGGTAACCCACGATAAGTCAAGAAACCAGTACGTATCAAAGCATATCTCGAACTCAACGACAGAGACATTGATTCAGTAGTAGAATTAGAATCCCTTTCGAGATAAATGAAATGAATAAGTAAGTTTCGTAGAGCCTGTATAGTACAATGGGCAGCCTGTTACATATGGAATGGAAAATATATACTTTGTAATAGTATTATCAAAGAAAAAAAGAAAGAAACTCAATTTAGCGTTAAGGCATTGTTCAGCCGACTTGGTTTACTGCTCGGCATGGATACATAAAATCTGAAATCCCCACTCTATAAATTGCAGCCTAGGCAGGGCTCTATTATATGTTTAATGAACTTAACCTCTATCGGATTTGAATGCAAATACAATTGCCTGGAGACATAAAGTGTATATCTAGTTTATAATGGACTTCCCTTATAGGCGAAGGAAGAACTAAATTAGGCCATCTCCATTGGGATATCTAAATTGTAAGAGAAACATGGTTTGTAAAATTGGTTCAACGTTTACTGCCAATAAATATGTTGATAAAAATAGAATAACTTTATTGGAATGTGGGTTATTTAATAAAGGTTAAAATTATCAGTTTTCATTTTTATTTTTCTCGTATATTCTCATTCAGTCGATTACTTTTTCGCATTAAAACTGATTGCTCTTACTCCGAGTTAAATAAAAGGCATTAGGTGAACTAATAAAAACCGACTTCTGGAAGATAGATATCCGCCTTCCGGTGTAATAAATACGATGAAATGTGCGTCATGCCGATCAATCATAGAAGGATATTATTTGAATCCTGCTTGGCTATCTTTACAGAGAACTGTAAAAAAGTTCCACATTAAAACTACGCCCAACTTAAAACTTCCAAGAACATATATTTTACAAACTTATGACAATAAATAAGACTGTTGTGGTGTAGGTAAATATACTGGCATATGATTTGAAAATTTAGTCACAGAAACAATCACCATGATAATATTTAGTTACAGTATAAAAGTAAAAAAGGTTACCATCACATACTTAATAGATTCGGAAAGTTCTGGCAGTAATAGTTACAATGCCAATCAATCAAGCAACCACTGAGTAACTTCCGGACTAATCATAGCGCGGAGTGAAAATCTCACTTAGTGACAGTAACAAATTATAGTGGTGGTCAAAGGTACATTGTATCTGTCACAGGTACAAATCACAACAAGGGGTTCAGCTATAAATAACAGTAGCAGTTACGTGACATTCATGGTACCAAATCACAGTAATAGTTTCAGTAATAATCACAACAAAGTTACAGCGACAAATCATTAAAACAAATACACATTTATATTCATGAGGTACTAGTAATGCTATTAATAATAGTATTAATACTACTAGAAAGTTCTAATCTGTATTCATAAACTAATTTTCATTAAAATCGATTGATGTATTCGCGTTTTACAGAAGATAACTAAATTACATATAAAATTAAAGTTAATGTATAACACATCGATTATCCCACTGATGATAACCACTGATTTTGTGGTGGCTTGTAATAAATTGTCCCTATACTTTCTACATATTGCATTTCTATGTCATTTTCTTTTTAAGCTAATAGACAAATTAATATTATTGCTATTAGAGTAGTTATTATTATTATTATTAACATTTTTTCTTTGGAAACCCTTAAGAGCAAATTTATCTGGAATATTCCCATCTACGCGGCAGCACTATAAAGAATTTTCTGGCCGAAACTGAACTCTTCAGGGATTTGAACAAAATCTATACCCATTCAGAGAACAAGGGGGCTGATTCTCGAGACGCCCGAAGGATTTACGTTCCTCTGAGGAAAGGATAACGAAATAAGGGAACAAGGAAATATCTCCCAGGCAGGGATGCAGGCGTTGATTTTTATCCAATTTGTTCGAATAAATATCAACAAAATCGCTTTGTTGGTGTAAAACTGAGCGACAGCCTGGGGAACGTCCTTTCCGAAACTAATGTAGGACTTGGAATTAGTCTTAGTTTAGCAATGAAAGTTAATATTTCTTGCCCCCCATTCTACGGTCAATATTAGTTATTTTGCTCCTTAGAGAGAAAAAATAAGAATCTGAGGTCATAAATAAAATAATTGCTTTTATCAGAAAATTAACCTTATGTGACAAAGATAATATACAAATAATATCTTTTACAGCTAATGTTTCCTTTAATTTTCTGACATTTGTTCCTACATCTATTTTTGAAAATAAGAATAAGCTTGTTTTAGCGATCCCAAAATGTTTTTGTAAACCAACCAATTGATGTTTCGTTTGTATCTACTGATATATGTTGTATAATACATATTTTCTTGATTACCACTTGATGATCATGAGAATCCATGTATTTTATTAGATAATTATTGAAGAACTCGTAAAAATTGGAAAGAGAAACTGCTTATACCTCCAACTACCTTTGAAATTTCTATTGATATTCACATTTCCATTATCAAAAAACTGCACTTGGAATTGAAAGTAGTTACAATTTGACAGTACGTTTTATCTCCTTGTTTAGACAATCTGGAAACACATCTGTGTCCTTCTCAAAACAAATATAGGTTACAGTGGAGTCGACAAAAGAATTTTAAGGAGGAAAGTAATTAAACAAACATGAAGTTTGGGAAAGTTAATTGATCAGTGTAGGTCGCTTGATGAGAATATAGGTAACTATAATTATGCAATAAATATTGTGTAACAGTTTATGTATCCATAAAGGCAGAGAAAGATCGTGGATACTCGTAGAGGGTAGAGCATTTATAGTGGATTGATTGATCTGCCTTCATTGATACAAGGACAAGATCCGCTCTTGTCCAAGAGTGCGGAGATACCCTGGAGGAGCTGGCCAGAGGAAAAGAGGTTAAATTGGTATGGGTACCAGGACATAGTGGAATCCCAGGGAACGAAAGGGCCGACGATCTGGTTCGACTCGGGTCTCAGGGAACCAGCCAAGGACCAGAACCGATCTTAGGCATTACACGGAGACAGTCAACATGGCTCTTAATGATTGGACTCATGAAACACTAAGCAAAAACTGGAAAAGGAGTGAAAGTTGGAGACAAGGCCGCAACTTTATAGTGGAGCCAAGCAAGACCAAGACGGCCTGGCTGTTAAGTCGTAGCCGGAAGGCTCTAAACCAGTTGGTGGGAGTTTTAACGGGTCACTACAGGCTTAGAAGACATCTATCATTGATGTTGAGGGAGACCCTATCTGACCAAAGTGCGGGGAGGGCGACGAAACGCCTTCCCACTTCTTGGCAGAATGTGTGGCTTTCGGCAGACTAAAACACGACGCCTGGGGGGCCGGGGAGCTGTAAGGGGAAGAGGTCAGAATGGACCGATATTCTGACCTACATTAGAAGGTCGGGAAGGTTCGACAAGGGAAGAGGTGACGGAGTTAGGTAGGGGACGACAGGGGTAGGCAAAAAGGGCCCGCTTGTGGCCTACTTGACAGGTCTTGGCAGCCCCATACACACTACACACTACAACTACCTTCATTGATATATATTATCTCCATTTCGGAGTAGTTACCCAAAAGATTTTTAAAAGACTTCTGGTATTATTAAAATAATGTAGCACTTACGTACTTAATGTAACACAAGCATTTTAAAATGTCATAAAGATACCTCTATGAGTAACAGACATCTACTGATGCAACTAAAAAAGCTTTAAACCTAATGAAGGAAGGGATAATGATGTAAAAGGGCCATGAAACGCTTCGCAGGCGTTGATTTTTATCCAATTTATTCGAATAAATATCAACAAAATCGCTTTGTTGGCATACCTAGTAATGGCCGGGGGAACGGTGTTCGTGAAACTGACACAGTGGATGTGAGTGGCAGCAGAATTGATAATTGGTTGTGTAACGAAGTGATTCAATCAGGTAAATGTTTATGTGACGCAATACACAAGCAGATTTATGAATATGCTATGGATATTTTATGGATACAGGGAATTTCGACGATATGAACAATAATTGAATTTAATTGTTTGACAATGTAAGCATACAAATAAAATTGTGAAGCGTAATGTCGCCTATAGAGGTCACAACAATTAAAATAGAAAACTTGGAGGTGTAACACTTTGGTAGAAACTTAATAGTGACTTTTCTAAATACAAGAAAAAAATGTGCAAAACCAGGCTTGTGGTCCTGAGAAATGCTACAGAATGAATTTGTGGCCTGACTTTAGAGTAAGTGAACTATAGGCAGCCATATCAGCGTTGCACAGACACAGCTGGCAGGCATAATTTCTGAGTTTTAGATTCCTTAAAAATATATTTAATATATGGAGATTTAAAATATTTTATTTATTTACCATTTAAAAATAATTATGCAGTTGATATGTGGTATTTGTTGTACTTATGAGATAGCACGTTTAATGATAATAATATGGGAAAGTTTGGTCTTCCCGAAACTGTACTAAGTACATTTATATCATCCGCCGCCCTTTATGCATCTATAACCTTTAACAGCTACATATTTCTACTAATATAAATATGTTTATAACAACTATATTACAGTGGTAATGTAATAAATCTTTTAGATTTTTTTTACTTTTACTGCTTAGGTTAATTGGTCCCTACCATATGCTTATTGTACTTTCTTCACTGATTCCTGGCGCCCGAGGTTTTTAACGGACCGCTTAGTATTAAACGTACTAAATCTGAAGATAAAGAAAGGGCGTTATAATATAAACGATTAAAAAAACACTCATAAGGAAGTTAAATAATATGGATCAGTTGTCAATCTACAGTTACTCAAGAAAGATGCATGGAACAGTACGTTTTAGTCCTTATTTAAATAAGGCATTTACAGAGATGGTGGATATAAAGTAGATTCGTACTATTCGTAGTTATGTGTTATGTACAATTCATCTATCAAGTAGTATAAATTGTTTATATATCCGGTTATTTTATTGGATAATTTGTTGTTTTATTTGTCGAACTAGTTATCATATTCTCTTTCAGCTAGCTAGAGCATTATTTTCCATTTGGTTTAGTATCATCAAAATGGGTTCTCTCAATAGTATCTCTCAAAAGAACAGAGAATTACATTACAATCTAGAACTTGTGGTGGGCATGTTTATCTTGGGGAACGTTGGCCTACAAAGGCCCACTTGACTGAAATTCTGGTAAGTTGCATCACGATCTTTGCCAGAGTGGAATGATTGACTGCTTAGATAGAAAAAATTATCCCAGGTAAGAGCACAAGAGATCAAATGGGATCTATGTCTTGTAAATCGTGCATTAGTTTCCTATCAATTACATGTAACAAGTTTCATAGTCAATGACCCTGATATGCCAGGACCAGTGATTAAGATTGGCACCTGGGAATGAATGAAGCTTAGTGGAAAAGAAATGAAGGGGTAGATACAGTAGCTCTCTAACTCCTGGTACCAATCATTTAATGATATGGTTCATTACAGATTTTGACCTACAAAAAGGTCAAAATCTAAGAAGTTGTCGGTTGTCGGTCTAAGAAGTTTTGATAGTGTATTGACCGGTAAACATTAACAAACATCGCGCTGCATTGTTGTCACACTTAATTCTCAAGTTTCTCCATCTAATTCGACAATACTATACAGTGTTATTCAGAACTTATCCATAATAAAATTTGGGGATGTTCAACATACATGTAGAAATATGGTAGTGCAAAAAAAATTTTTGGCGGCTTCTGAAAACTATTTAAAAATTTTTCATTACACGCCGCTGGATACTGGTCCACTGTAATGGAGTGACCTTGGGACTGACAATGCAAACTGGCTAGCACGAAAAAAAGTTCGGAAGTTCTGAGAGTATACCGACACCCGACGCAAAAAAGATTTGCAGCGTTTTTACTTTAAAATAAACTTAAAGATAGATAGATGTGACCAAAGTGACGTGTCTTTAAAATGAATAAAATTTTGTTACACTAATTTTGAAGAATTGCGCTACTTGATTACTAGGTATTAGAAACATGAAATTTATAAAAAATTTGCACATACCTTGTTACAAAAGCTGTTCGAAATTTTGTCCATCAGCAGTAAATTGGGGATTTTCAGCATTTTGCTGCAACAACCACTCACAAAACCTAACTCGTAATTGATAATCCACTGGTAACAGTCCATTAACTTAGCATTACTGTACACATGAGCCATTTTGAAAATTTTACAGTTTAACACTCCTACGATAAATAAAACACCGGCACTGAGAGAGGACTCAGATAGACTGATGACTGAATAGACAATAGAGATATTATCCCCACTCCAACTCGATTCGCTCGGTCTTAACCAGGCGTTCTAGGTACAAAAACGTGTTTACTTTTTTTTACCACATTCTTAGGAATGTGGTATATCAGATTGTCGTTGAAGTACAGTTACCCATCTACGTAGTCATTTATAATGGTATAACTTTAAACATTGTTTACGGGAAATCTTAAGACTTTTATTATACATTTTTTTGGTGATATCGATTTCTTATTTAAGGATGCACATATTCTCAAAGTTTTAGAGATAAGTTCTGAATAACCCTGTATAAATGTTATTTATATTTACGATTATTATCAAAGAAAATTATAATTTCATTATCTGAATCTTAGAAGGGCACACAGAAAGCTTTTATACACACCATTCACATCCAATATTAATGTTGTACCTACATGTTGTCTACATATGCAATATATTATTATGTTTTTTTAGTGTTTAAATTTTAAATTTAACGAACTGAACGACTTTTCTTAAAAAGGTGGCAACGTCGCTGCCTATCCCTTACTGGTCTCATCCACCACCTGAGTTGAGATCAGGTGCGTATCGCCGGTTTTGGTACTTCTTGCGCTATATGCGCTCGATATGTATTTATCCTAAAGGAAAATAAGTTCTGCAACATTATCTCGAAAATACAATTAGTGTTAGCTCTATTAAGTGAGATATAATGTATCCCTTTTTTAACATTGTATGTATGAAAATAATAAGCTACATTTAGCCAAGCTTTTAATGGACGTAGGCGAACATTGTGCCTATTTTGATTTATTAACTGACCCTTTCTTTGTGATATAAACCTGAAAGCCTTAACCGATTCGCTATATTTTATTTTCAGTGGTAAAAGGAATAGCCAAATTCAATTTTAGTAAAGTAAGGGGTCAATTTTTCACGACCATTTTCTCGCATTAGCGGAGCAGGACATTAATATTGGCCGCAAAGGGCAACCGGCGCTTTATCTGCACAATTAATTGTCTGTAGATCAACGGCGTCGGGGTCCAAAGTGATGTCAAACCATAGGCGTACTAACAGAAATTATAGGAGGGTGGGAAATACCACCGTTTTCTGAAAAAATCTATTTATAGTTTGTATAAGTATATCAAATTAAATTAAAATCAATAAATTAGTCATTTTTGTTCCATTAGTGACCTTTCTCATGTTTTTCTTAGAACTATTCACATTACAAATAGTGGAAATGGTGTCACACTAGTGTTTTATTACTTTAATTACTAACTACGTACAGATAACGGTTCTGGGAAAATGGGCCGAACTAGAACATAGAAATTATTGTTTTTTAAAACCAGGACAGAATCATGCGAAGGTACTCATAGGAGGTCCTTTGCAGAGATGAACTGCAGAGATGCTGGGCACGAGTAAATCTCGGCTCAGGAGCATGACTGGGCTCGTAACAGAGTACTGCCATCTCAAGACGCATCTCCATAATTTAAAATTAGCAGAAAGCCCGTTAGTCTCATACGAGTGTAACCTTCACATTCGAAGTGAATGTGAAGGCTACACTCGTATGGGGGTAACGCTCCTGGGTAAATCATGTTTGGAACCTTGCGAGCTAAGAGAAATATCAGCGAGTGGACTTTTGGACTTTATGCAAAGGACAAAGTGCTTTGGGACTCGCTACGAGGAACCGACCCGCAGGAGGAAGAAGATTAAGAACTACGTACATTAAACTAATAGTAGTAATATGCATTGACTTCTCACGATGCTTTTAATGTAAATTTGATATTTTGTTAATATTGATTATTGAGATTAGAACAATAATAATCTGAATATTTTCATACAGAAGCTAAGCGTATGATTTTTCTTATTATAATATTTTTATACTCAAATGAAAGATGTATGCCAAGAAAACGTATTTCCCAAAAGTAATGTTTCATATAATTATAGCAAAATTACCCCTCATAGTATACCCCTACTACGAGGGGTGATACTACGACTAAAAATAAAAATAGAAGTTTCTATGAAGATAGAACATGTCACTTGAACTTGTTACATTACACTTATCTATGTTTATTTTTTTTACTTTACTTTTTTATTGTTAGCATTATACGTATATTTATATTATGTGTATGCAGATATATTATGTGTAGCAATATGTGACTTAAGTTGGCAATAAAAACATTTTTATTATTATTATTATATGCCCTAAAATGATTCCTAACGAAGCCCTTTAAACCGTGGATAAAAAGAATGGTTTTTGTTTATTTTTACAGTCGCAGACCAATTTTTTTGAAATTTGGTGTTCTGGCATTAATTGTTATGCCAAGGCTAATGGTGTTAGTAAAAGAGACCGGACAGTTCTTAAGGAGTTTTCATAAGGGTAGAGGGTTGTTTTTCACAAAAATTTTTCATGTAAGTGAGTACAGTATTCTAACATTAGATGTGAAAAATTACGGGCTTCCATTTGGGAAAATTGACTTTTGACTGTTTCTTCAATTTAATTCTTATTCTTTGTTGTTTGATTATCATGTATTATTAATTATCGAAATATCATACAAAGTCTAATAAAGTAGGTCTAATTTTACAAGGAAACCCACCCAAATTAAATAATAAATGCTTCTGATGTGACAAAATTGGTAAATAATATGTTTTGGCCTGCAAGCGTCATTCTTGGCATATACTTTGAAATAGATCAAAAACGGTTAGACTTGTATAGGATATTATACAAGGAATGTGTTTAGAATTTGACGTAGAATCCAGAAATGAAGTAATAAATAGGGTGGTCCTATTTAAAATAAGCAAGTTGACATCTACTTCCGGTATAACCGGAAGTGCCACCATTTGGAAAATATTTTACGCGAAGTGCCCCCATTGACATTAGTATACTACCAAATTTTCAAAATTTTTCAAGGGCTACTTTTCGAGAGATCGAAAGGACGACACCTACAGCTGCCCTGGAAATCCTGCTGGGGCTGCCAAGCCTATCCACATGGATAATGAGGGAGGCAATGACGACCTATTTAAGAATGCGGATCTCAGGACACTGGCAGGCGGGAGGAAGAAATAACGGTCACGCGGCAGTTGCACAAATGGCGGATAGGGGAGTACCTATATCTGCCATCAGAGTAACTGAAGCCAAAGATCCCCTTAGATTAAAGAGGAAATATGTTGTCATATTTCCAGAGACGGAGGAATGGAACCAGGACCAGTTTAGATTCCCCCCTGATTCTCTGGTCTGCTTCACAGATGGCTCTCATGTGGCGGATAGGTTCTCAGGGGCAGCAATTTATGTGCAGGACAGGGGCGTGCAGCAAAGCTTTTCACTGGGTTCGTATGCCATAGTCTTCCAGGCTGAAGTCTTCGCTATCCTAATGGCAGCAAACAAGGAAGAAGTAAGGAACTGTACGGAGCAAAATATTGATTTCTGCTTCGACATTCAGGCGGCCTTAAAGGCTTTAGCATCTCCAAGGACAAGATCCGTTCTTGTCCAAGAGTGTGGAGATACCCTGGAGGAGCTGGCCAGAGGAAAAGAGGTTAAATTGGTATAGGTACCAGGTCATAGTGGAATCCCAGGTAACGAAAGGGTCGATGAACTGGCTCGACTCGGATATCAGGGACCCAGCCAAGAACCAGAACCGATTTTAGGCATTACACGAAGGCAGGTCAACATGGCTCTTAATGATTAGGCTCATGAAACACTAAGTAAAAACTGGAGAAGGAGTGAAAGTTGTAGATAAGCTCGCAACTTTATAGTGGAGCCAGGCAAGATCAAGACGGCCTGGCTATTAAGTCGTAGCCGGAAGGCTCTAAACCAGCTGGTGGAAATTTTAACGGGTCGCTGCAGGCGTAGAAGACATCTATCATTGATGGGTGTTGAGGGAGACCCTATCTGGCTAAAGTGCGAGGAGGGCGACGAAATACCTTCCCACTTCTTGGCAGAATGTGTGGCTTTCGGCAGACTAAGACACGACGTCTGGGGGGCTGGGGAGCTGCAAGGGGAAGAGGTCAGTTCCCGATATTCTGACCCACATGAGAAGGTCAGGAAGGTTGGACGAGGAAAGAGGTGATGGAGTTAGGTAGGGGACGACAGGGATAGAGAAAAAGGGCCCGCTTGTGGCCTACTTGCCAGGTCTTGGCCGCCCCATACACCACTACTACTACTACTTTCGAGAGATCGATCGCCGCAGTACAGTGATTGAATAATATATAGGAAAAAATTAATAACACCATTCAAATCTACCTTCAATAATTGTTTTAGGGCAGTTTTTATAATAATAATAATTTATATAGTAGTATCGATATAGAAGTGGTGGAAAAATTGTAAAATAGTCTTTAAAACTGTATGAGAACATGATATTAGATTTTTATATATCCAGTATCCTGCTGAAAATATCCTGGAATTTGGGGCACCCTGTACACCTCAAAAAGTAATCAGTGCTATCCAAACGTATTAACTAACTTGCAAATTTTCCACAAACTCCAAACTGCGTGAAGTAAATCACGCAGCCGCAACGAATAACAAATCGGGCTAATCGAGTTTTTGAGAGTTTGATAATTTCGCGGGAGGCATTAGAGTAATTAAATTCCAAACATCGACCGTTCACCGGCTTCCACGGAAGGAAATTCGCAGCCCGCTAGATCCTGGCCAGGATTTATAAAGTTTGATATTGGATTAACACGAAATTTAACTTAAACTGATTTAGACCACTAGAACGGTCTGCAAGTCAAGGATGCCTAAACCTGTAAGTATCACTTTGTCAAGATTTTGCTACGGCAGATTTGTGATACTATTTGAAAACACGATTTTTACGACTTGGGTTCGGCAAGTCGTGGTAGCCATTAAGCAACGTGGTCCCAGGTTAGTACTTGGATGGGTAACCATGCAGCGAAGTGCCGCGAGAAGATTTGATCCGCCATAGAAGCTGTACAAATTTACTATCCCTTGGATAAGATGTAAAGCCGGAGATCCCTTGTTTATGAAATGATAGGTAACACTGACGTAGTTTTCCACGTAACACCAAAATACTATACAGCACTCGTCGCGCGTTTCACCAACAAAGTTGGCATCATCTGGAGCATCTGGAGCATCTGGGCATCATTTGGTACCTGGGCACGAGGGGCACAAAGGTAATGAGGAGGCAGACGCACTAGCCCGAGGAGGCGCATCGAAAGACTTCATAGGACCAGAACCCTTCTGCGGCATAGCGAAGCCATGCATTAAAACATCCATGGAGGAATGGATGAGAAACAAATCTCTAGAATGGTTGAGGAATCTGCCACAACTGAGACAGGCAAAACTATTCATTAAAGAACGGACGCCTAAATTCACAGCAGATCTGTTAGGCCAGAATAAAAAGGCCATCAGAATAATAGTAGGTCTCCTAACAGGACACTGTAGGCTAAATAGGCACATGAATCTTATGGGACTGTCAGAAGATGCAACTTGCAGATTCTGTCAAGAAGAAGAGGAAACCTCAGTAAACGTACTGTGCCAGTGCGAGGGCCTGACAAGACTAAGATTTCAAATACTTGGGGAAGGAAGACCAAGAGCCAATAGCTACATGGAAGAGCCTCTATCAAGGCTATGGAGTCTAATGCAAGGGACAAAGCTGGACAGGCTCTAAATAGGTTGGAAGTGCCGCAATAGATCTTCTAGGTCGCGGTGGACCAGGCCATGGGGGCGACTCCTATATAAATCTAATCTAACCATCTGGAGATGAGCAAAACTGTTTTAATCATCTCAGTTTTCACCAGTGTTTTAATAATCTCCAGATGATGCCAACTTGGTTGGCGAAACGTGCGTCGAGTGCAGTATAGTGTTTTTGTGTTACCTAGAAGACTACGTTAGTGTTATCTCCACATTAAAGGTTCCAACCTCTTTCAAGAAATAATAGGTAAGTAAAAGAGTTACCTTGCTACAAAAGTAGGAGTTTGTTAAAATCTCCAGGTAGGGGTGCTCGCCGAAATAACGGAAATAAAATAAAAACCAGACAGTAAATGATTAAAATTTAGAACAGAAGAAAAATGTCCACAAAGTAACAACTGTCGTCATGATTTAAAAATGTGTTTGAAATAAAGAGTAGACGAATTCAATGATATTTGACTCTTCAAACATTTGTTATGGCTACCAGCAGTTCAGGGTTAGTAATTTATTTTGGTGATGGTGTTAATAAGAGATTCTTATGCCTAGAAATGACGTTTCGTTGTTATTTATCTCTAGTTGCTACAACATAACCTAACATTGACATTACAAGGATCACTTGAATCTATTGAATGTGTCAATTTTCATTCTATAGCCTGCTGACGAGGCACCTCCCACTGAGCCACCTCAAAGGGGTCTGTAGACACAGAATATACTCGTATATCTACTATGAGAGTTGCCACAGTGAGAGAAATCCTGGTTTGTGAGATACTCTACACATCAATGTGTTTGTGAGATAATACAAGACGTTCATTAAAGAAATCGGATTGTGTATTATACCAACCAAAACCTGAATCTATTTAACTGAAAGTTGCAAGTTTTTAAAAAATATATATTTTATATTAAAAAAAAATGCTGTGACGCAAAATGTAGTGGAATACTCTGCGTAAAATTTTGGGGAGGCTACTTACTTCTGTTGATCAGTTTATTACCTCATGATTGCATCACATTATTTGTATCACAAAATTAACAGATCTTGATTATCACTTCAGTTTATCTCTAATTTAATAAAGTGGATACTCGAAGCGGATGGTTGTTTATGAAACATCGTGAAAATAATTGTTTTGAAAAAACATTGATCTCATTTAGATGTTCCAAGAAATATATAGAAAACACACTATATACTAGAATTTCGGCTTATTAGGCCTTTTTCAATAGAGTAATGTCTATTATTAAACATTTCCAAGCGCGTTTTCGTTATTTATTTGTTTACGAGCACCTACCTACTACCGATTGATCCAACCATCTGGTAAAGCCCGAGTTTTTATTACCTTTTCTAAGAAGGGCGAGAGTGTAAAATCTATCTGATCATTTGTAGTACAGGGATTTATAATTAAAGATTTTTTAATTTCTAATTGCTCTAACAGATCTAAGCGTTTTCCTTTCTTTTCACGATGCAGTTACCTTTACATTTTTCTGATCTATAAAATGATTGTTTTCTATAAAATGCGTCGAAAATCCTGAATTTTTTGCGTTACTTAATATGGATTCTTTATGTTCTTTTACTCTAGTTTTAATACTTCTACCGGTTTGACCCACATATACGGCATTACAATCCGCGCAGTTAATTTGGTGTACCCCCGATTGTTTTAATTTATTAACCCTTTCTTTATTGTTTATCAAAATCCTCCCAATAGTACGCTTGTTGACACTAATCGTTTTACACCCGTTTCGTTCTATTCTGCGAGCTATTTTTTCGCTATAACCTGGGACGTGATTAATATAACTGTAGGTGGCTTCTTTTTGCCGAATATTGCCGAATATATTAATTCGTTGGGAGTTTTACAATATTCGGGAAAAAGAAGACACCTATAGTTATATTATTCACGTCCCAGGTTATAGCGAAAAAATAGCTCACAGAATAGAACGAAACGGGTGTAAAACGATTAGTGTCAACAAGCGCACTATTGGGAGGATTTTGATAAACAACAAAGAAAGGGTTAATAAATTAAAACAATCGGAGGTATACCAAATTAACTGCGCGGATTGTAATGCCGTGTATGTCGGTCAAACCGGTAGAAGTATTGAAACTAGAGTAAAAGAACATAAAAAATCCATATTAAATAATGCAAAAAATTCAGGATTTTCGACGCATTGTATAGAAAACAATCATTTTATAGATCAGAAAAATGTAAAGGTACTGCATCGTGAAAAGAAAGGAAAGCGCTTAGATCTGTTAGAATAATTATAAATTAAAAAATCTTTAATTATAAATCCGTGTACTACGAATGTTCAGATAGATTTTACACTCTCGCCCTTCTTAGAAAAGGTAATAAAAACTCGGGCTTTACCAGATGGTAGGATCAATCGGAGGTAGGTGCTCGTAAACAAATAAATAACGAAAACCTGCTTGGAAATGTTTAGTAATAGACATTTACTCTATTGAAAAAGTCCTAACAACCCGAAATACTAGTATATAGGGTGTTTTCTATATATTTCTTGGAACATCTAAATGAGATCAATGTTTTTTTCATAACAATTATTATCTCTAATTTGATAAGAATCGAGATAGTTTTTCAGAAATAATTTCCATCTAATACAAAAACCTGGAATACTCCTAAATTGTGTTTTAGTATTTTTCTCCCTAAAGTAATGCCATTAAACATACATTTTTATATACTTACTAAATGCTTCTCCTTTTCCACCTACGGGATGTTATTATATTTATGGACCATTTCATGAAATTGGCCGGCCTTCCTGTTTTTGACCCATCGTTTATTACCGCACTCTTTCGCATCGGGCCGTAAAACTAATTTTACAACTTCGGGGCCCAAATCGCTCATAAAAATGCCGATCGATTTCCATGATGCTTTTTAATACACAGAACATTAAAATTCCTTGTTTGATATTCGCCAATAGCACTACTTTGTATAGTAGTGAATGCTACATTTTTAATAAATATAGTTTCCTTGACTGAAAAGAGGATGCTGCCTACCCCGTTTTTGTGTTTACTGCTTTGCTTTGTTATTTGACCAAAATATTAACAAAGAAATGTAAGGGAAGGTCCAAACTTATGTATTAATTAGTAATTAATAATAGTAATAGTAATAATATAGAATAATACTAGAACCACGGTGATTCTTGAAATATTTAGAAGCATTTTTGCAGAAGCATTTTTTGCAAAAATTTAATTATATGGAATGAAAACCACAATCGAAAGAGCTCGTTAAGCGTATCGGAAAACCTCGGGGCGGTGAAAGGCTTACTTATAAACTTTTATTATAATATGCAATTACGCCCTGGTCTTATAGCAGAAATGAATAAACAAGTGAAAGAACCAATAACAATATAATTAGCAATTATGTTGTTTGTTTACTCACTTTTGTCTTTCTGTAAATATAAACATAAGATTATATTACTTACGTCTGTATCTCAAAAGGTAACCTCCTTTAACTTGTTTATTTGCAATGCCTGAAAACAAAAACAATATTTATTATATTGAATCAAACTGAAAACAGTTTTTAGTAGAGTGAAAGAGATGTTACAGAAAATCGTTGAGTATCATAATAACACATACATAATACACATACTAAAATGGATAAACTACTATTTTATTATACACTACCCTACCTCTACATATTTCCACATAAGTATATACAATTTTACATTTTATTTTAATTTTATAAGACTATATCGTTTTTCTATTAATATCCGCATAAAATCTTCAGAATTAATATTATTATATCAATTTTTTTTGCGCATCGTGCACTTCTCAGTTCTTCGCTGGTTTATTTTGTATAGTTCCTGTAGGTGTCGTTTAATTTTTGATTGGTCTGTGGTTTATTATTATCATTATTATTATAATTAGCAGCGAAGAAAAATGCACAGATGGTAAATACTTTTGCAACATCCCACAGTATAGTAATTTCTACGTGGGAGGGAAAGGTTCTCATTCTATTATATTAAATAATGATATATATTACAATTACTCAATATAAAAAATAAGTAGAAGAAAAATTCAGCTACAATACTTCTTGTAGTTTAATTTTTAATATGTCTAACATAACAAACTTTTATTATACATCAAGCATATCACCTGATAGCTGTCATATTTGAAATTCGACGTACCCTGTTGGAACTTGCATTTCCCCCGCCGTCAGCACACATGGAGTGTTACGGGGTATTAGCAGTCTTAGTGATTAAATACAAACTTGTGATATTAATACCGTGACTGCTGTCATTTATTTCGATTATATTATCACCAGAATTGTGAAATTGTATTTTAATAATAAAACATGCTATAGCGCGCTAACACTTACAATAAATGTCGGGTATCTGTTTACGTTTCACTGGAAATCCATAATGGTTTGATCTTCAGATGAGATCAGTATTAAATGCATTCCATTGTCCTCTCTCGCCCGCCGCGTAATGGAAACGGAATTATCGATCCTTCTAAACAGCCGACAGTGGAAGCGGTTACCCAAATAGAGAGGAAAGCGTGGGCGTAATCATATTTTGTGACGTTTTTTTTCTTTTTTTGGACACAGCTGATAACTTTGTATATTATATTACGAACATTATAACCTTGTTACAAACACTGTTTTAACACACTCGGGCGCCAGTCGTTTTAGCGAAAGCGGTAGAAGTGGTAGTGGTAGAAAGTTGTCCCCCTAAAACTAATGAGGTTTCCAGGTTACAGTCGTAGCAGCACTAAATGGTGGTTAGGGTTTATCGACGTAAGTCGTTTCTGAGATAAAATTGACAACTGCAGAATAATAATCTGCCGTCCCCTCTCCCACGCAAGTCTAAGACTTCCTGAATAATCCTTCTAATTAGAATGAGGGGTAGATATCTTTGAATAATAATAATAGTAATAAAAATATTAATAATTGTAGGACAATGGTAGAAATTGATAAGGGTTTCAGTAGTTATCATACGAGAGTTCTAAATCAAAATGTTCAGTAGAGTGTCTATGCCGCTGGATGGAGTGTGTCCATCAAGAAGCGACCAAAGATGATAGGGGTGTATCGAGGGTGTGGAAGAGTTCTTGGAATGGTGGTGAAGAAGTGTTAGTCAATGTCCGGAGGGTGTAGAAGAATTTCGAGGGTGGTGGTTGATGTATGGTAATTAAAATAGTAATTAATGATAATAAAAATAGTAATTATGATTGTTCTGATAAAGAATGCGGGATGGGGCATTCAGAGGATGATGCGGGTGAAGGAGGGTGGATGGGGGGTGTTGATTTCAGGTGGTGATATCACATTAATATACCTGAATTCATATGATTGATGTAATCTAATTAATTAAGAATGATAGGTATGTACCTGCTTCTCGCGAGTTGATTTCGGGTGGTGATTAATGATATGTAATTAAGATATTAATATGATTGATGTAATTTAATATTGGAAAAGTATGTAGAAAAAATAAAGCTGATTGGTGGAATTCATAAAAAATAGGAATGGATGTCTTCGGGGAGCTGTAGGGGGATGTTGTACTTTGATTTATGTGAAAAAATTGGTCGCTTGATATTTGTGTGTGTGCGAGGAATAAACGTTTAGCATATATAGGTACCTATATCAAACTTGTCGAGACAGGCATTACGCGCATCCGACTAAAAACATATTGCACAACACACATTTCCTTCTATTGAATTTTTAACTACCTAGAATAGCGGTTTCAATCGAATGTCATATTCTAAATACAGTAATAAATTAATACATAAATTTGTCGGCATTGTCCTCTGTCGGCAATGATAAAATACCTTGTTTGTTTTATAAAATAAAATATATAATCTAATTTATGCTGATTACGCATTCTCTTTCATGCAATGCATATATATATACTTATGAGATAAAAACGTACGTTTTGTTTTACCATATGAATTTAGTGTAGTATAAATAACTTATTACATACAGAGCGATTTAATTTACGTGGTATTTCATAAGCAGATATTATTTATGTTACAAAGAAATAAGCAATTTAAATTGATTCATGCAGACACGTCAAGATGATAAAAATATTGTTTACATTTCTCGGTTCCTCAGTTTTAGGTATCGTAATCTTTAGATAGTACGATTCCAGGAATAGCGGCACAGTGCAAAGAAATATTTTATCTGAATTTACAAACGTATGAGCTTTCTCACGGTACCCACAAACAGGTTTCGACTCGAGTTCAAGGTTAAATGATATCACCGCAGTGGTAGAAATAAAAGAACCAGATTATATTAATACTTTATTCAAATAAATTACAATATTAATCTAATTCATCGTAACCTATATACTGTTCGATGAGATCTTCACTCAAATAAATGGAAACATGCTGTTTTAATTGTTCATGTAGACCACACTTGGTGATTAAAGCGCAAAATTTTCCCAGGGAGATGATTTCACCGATATACAGGTCACAATACCTAAGTCCATTTTTATATTTTTCTAGATCCAGCGGAGTCAACCAAAACGAATAACCATTTTTCTGAATTTCTTGAGTAGAACGGTACAAATCAAAACGTAATGTACTACGTAGAAAATCAACAGCTTGATTTATAGATGTAATGGGATCATTAGAGTTCATCATAATGGTTTCTTCATGTCTTAGTATAGAAGTTCCCTTTTATGTCTTGAACTTGAAAATCTTTCAGTAAGTATGTGAGGACACGTTCAAAATATTATTAGAATTCATTATCATGAAGTTGACTGCTATGCAATTTATAACCGAGATACAAGAGATATTTAAGATTTTTCATTGTTAACGGATTGAGAATTACAGATGAACTGAGAGGGTGGCGGGCTCCTACCTTCTTGCTATAACGGTGGTTGGGAAATCTAAGACCCATTTCTCTTCAGGTGTAGTCTTATCGTCTCGACTTCTCCACGGAAATTGACCAGATCACAGTCCTGATCCACTATTTTAACTGTTAGACTGGCTATGCCACGCTTGGTGGATACGTTTGGTGGATGCTTTGGTGGATTGGTGGATGAGTTTGGTGGATTGGTGGATGCGTTTGGTGGATTGGTGGATTGGTGGATCCGTTTGGTGGATTGGTGGATGCTTTGGTGGATTGGTGGATGAGTTTGGTGGATTGGTGGATTCGTTTGGTGGATTGGTGGATGCTTTGGTGGATTGGTGGATGAGTTTGGTGGATTGGTGGATTCGTTTGGTGGATTGGTGGATTCGTTTGGTGGATTGGTGGATGCTTTGGTGGATTGGTGGATGAGTTTGGTGGATTGGTGGATCCGTTTGGTGGAGATGAAGGGGGTAGGAAATAAAAAAACATTAATTAAATCAATATCTTTATTTAGGTAAACTAGAATACAACCAATTATGAAGCTTAAAACTATTTCTTAAACTACACATATATTTCTTAGAATTATTAATATGATTTAAACAATATGGTAAATCTTTACAGAAATTCGGTGGTTGTTCCATAGAAACATTAAGATGCTCAACATTGACAACAGATGGCGTTGCAGATGATTCCTCCAACTCGTGTAGTCTTTTCTCAAGAAATTCCTGTTTCTGATGTCCTTTTACGTACACAATATCGGTAATATCGTTAAGCAGGTGATTACGTAATATTTCATTAAGGTCATCGTCACTCACATAACCGCTACTATATTTCAATCCATGATGATTTCTTTCTAAATAATTTACATGTTTTTTGACGTCACAGCTTAACTTAGCGTATGGCACTGGAGGTTTCAGCAAATAGTGGCTATTTTGTTGACCATCAACAAATGATATTTCCTTGGGATAAAATGCGGGAAGATTAAATCCTTGAATATCCACAACAACCAGCTTCATGTTCCCTGATTCGTAGCTTGTCTGATACTGAAGCAATATATTTTTTTACTCTGTTTTCAATCTGTAACTTAACATCGACGGTTGAAGATTTTATAAAATCACTTCTTTTTGAGCAATCAATAAAGAATAATGGTCTACTACTGAAATCGGTATAGTCAATTTACATTCACTTCTACTACCACCTTTTTCCCCCCTTACAATCATGAAATGAAACATTCGTATTCAACATAACTTCGTTTATTGAATATATGAAAAATAAACATACATTTAAAAATTAAAATAATTATTAAACAGTGTATGTATTTAACAATTAGTCACGAGGCTCGATTATTTTTGCATCTACAAGTTCCTGTATAATTAAGTTGATTTCATTACTATAAGTAGTATTTCCAGCCTCTTGAGAAGCTATTAAAAGTCTTAACCTATTTACAAGTTCGTTTGGATCATTCCAATACATGTAATCGACAGGATTATCATTCAATTTCCTCAATATGGAAGTTATAGGTAATTCTCTAAAGTTGGTTAAATAAGCATCATCATCAGACCTCTCACTAATATTAGAATTATAATCATTATAGTTCTCATTAATATTAGAATAATCAGAGTTCTCACTAATATAAGAATCATCAGAGTTCTCAGTAATATTAGAATCATAATCATCTTCATCATTGTCAACATCATCATTATAAAAAGTATAATCATCTACATCCTGTTTAATCACCCCACGCTCATCTTTTGGCTCGATTTTTTGCTCAAATTTTATCTTTTTCTCGCTGATGCTTTTGTCATAATCATTTATTTCTCGATTAACACGTTTAGTTATAGAACCCAGATGTATTGGACTAGGTGCAAATGGTTTTTCTATTGTTTGTCCTTGTAGCTCTAGAGCATCCAACTTGGGTTTGCTTGATACATCACTGTATTTTTGATTGAGTTCCTTAGATGGAAGTTCAGAATTATGTTTTCTAATTATATGTTTCTTTAATACATCATGTCTTTTAAACATTTTTTCGCAAAAATCACACTTATATGATTTATTTGCATGAACATTATTATTATGACGCTTTAAGCCAGTAGGCCAAGAAAATACTTTGTCACACAGTTGACATGAATACATGTTCACCCTTTAAGATTATTTTAGTCAATGAGACAATATCGACTGCACTACATTCTTTTATATCCACCAAACGGATCCACCAATCCACTAAACGTATCCACCAATCCACCAAAGCATCCACCAATCCACCAAACGAATCCACCAATCCACCAAACGAATCCACCAATCCACCAAACTCATCCACCAATCCACCAAAGCATCCACCAATCCACCAAACGGATCCACCAATCCACCAATCCACCAAACGCATCCACCAATCCACCAAACTCATCCACCAATCCACCAAAGCATCCACCAAACGTATCCACCAAGCGTGGCATAGCCAGTCTAACAGTTAAAATAGTGGATCAGGACTGTGATCTGGTCAATTTCCGTGGAGAAGTCGAGACGATAAGACTACACCTGAAGAGAAATGGGTCTTAGATTTCCCAACCACCGTTATAGCAAGAAGGTAGGAGCCCGCCACCCTCTCAGTTCATCTGTAATTCTCAATCCGTTAACAATGAAAAATCTTAAATATCTCTTGTATCTCGGTTATAAATTGCATAGCAGTCAACTTCATGATAATGAATTCTAATAATATTTTGAACGTGTCCTCACATACTTACTGAAAGATTTTCAAGTTCAAGACATAAAAGGGAACTTCTATACTAAGACATGAAGAAACCATTATGATGAACTCTAATGATCCCATTACATCTATAAATCAAGCTGTAGATTTTCTACGTAGTACATTACGTTTTGATTTGTACCGTTCTACTCAAGAAATTCAGAAAAATGGTTATTCGTTTTGGTTGACTCCGCTGGATCTAGAAAAATATAAAAATGGACTTAGGTATTGTGACCTGTATATCGGTGAAATCATCTCCCTGGGAAAATTTTGCGCTTTAATCACCAAGTGTGGTCTACATGAACAATTAAAACAGCATGTTTCCATTTATTTGAGTGAAGATCTCATCGAACAGTATATAGGTTACGATGAATTAGATTAATATTGTAATTTATTTGAATAAAGTATTAATATAATCTGGTTCTTTTATTTCTACCACTGCGGTGATATCATTTAACCTTGAACTCGAGTCGAAACCTGTTTGTGGGTACCGTGAGAAAGCTCATACGTTTGTAAATTCAGATAAAATATTTCTTTGCACTGTGCCGCTATTCCTGGAATCGTACTATCTAAAGATTACGATACCTAAAACTGAGGAACCGAGAAATGTAAACAATATTTTTATCATCTTGACGTGTCTGCATGAATCAATTTAAATTGCTTATTTCTTTGTAACATAAATAATATCTGCTTATGAAATACCACGTAAATTAAATCGCTCTGTATGTAATAAGTTATTTATACTACACTAAATTCATATGGTAAAACAAAACGTACGTTTTTATCTCATAAGTATATATATATGCATTGCATGAAAGAGAATGCGTAATCAGCATAAATTAGATTATATATTTTATTTTATAAAACAAACAAGGTATTTTATCATTGCCGGCAGAGGACAATGCCGACAAATTTATGTATTAATTTATTACTGTATTTAGAATATGACATTCGATTGAAACCGCTATTCTAGGTAGTTAAAAATTCAATAGAAGGAAATGTGTGTTGTGCAATATGTTTTTAGTCGGATGCGCGTAATGCCTGTCTCGACAAGTTTGATATAGGTACCTATATATGCTAAATTTTTATTCCTCGCACACACACAAATATCAAGCGACCAATTTTTTCACATAAATCAAAGTACAACATCCCCCTACAGCTCCCCGAAGACATCCATTCCTATTTTTTATGAATTCCACCAATCAGCTTTATTTTTTCTACATACTTTTCCAATATTAAATTACATCAATCATATTAATATCTTAATTACATATCATTAATCACCACCCGAAATCAACTCGCGAGAAGCAGGTACATACCTATCATTCTTAATTAATTAGATTACATCAATCATATGAATTCAGGTATATTAATGTGATATCACCACCTGAAATCAACACCCCCCATCCACCCTCCTTCACCCGCATCATCCTCTGAATGCCCCATCCCGCATTCTTTATCAGAACAATCATAATTACTATTTTTATTATCATTAATTACTATTTTAATTACCATACATCAACCACCACCCTCGAAATTCTTCTACACCCTCCGGACATTGACTAACACTTCTTCACCACCATTCCAAGAACTCTTCCACACCCTCGATACACCCCTATCATCTTTGGTCGCTTCTTGATGGACACACTCCATCCAGCGGCATAGACACTCTACTGAACATTTTGATTTAGAACTCTCGTATGATAACTACTGGTTTCACAGCCTTAAACCTATCACTGCAAGAAGTGGAATGCTTACAAAATAGAAAGAAGTTAGACCGGCGATTTTACTTCATTAAAGTAGATAGCGTAGCGTTAGTCCGGCGAGCGGTGTGAAGAGTAGTGGGGAGTGTTCAGTTATAATACCGTACTCGCTTATTGGAGTAGAGTAGTTATCTGATAGGACGATCGGCGCGTTTATAATTTTGTTACATTATAATATGGTGTTATCGTTTCCAATGTCTCTGATGATTGCCAGGATTGCGAAATCTGTGAATTTTTGTTGCTATATACAGGGTGTTAGTTAAACATGCGGCAAAAATTCAAGAGGTTATTCCTTGGACTATTCTAAGGATATTTTATCCTTTGATGGTTTTTGAAAAAGCGCTTTGTTTTGAAGATATAGGGCGAAATAAATTTTCAACAAATCCAATATTCGTATTTTTCACATTATTAATGTAGGTGAAATAAAAGTATGGCGTACTACACTGGACGTATCAAGTAAAAGACATGTAAGAAAAAGGAGTTGTTTTTTCTTACCAACATCCCGTGATACTTCGGAGTGATTATTTTGTATGTTTTATTGCATGTTGTGTTTTTGTAGTTTGTATGTGTCGCATTTGTTAAGATTGATTGACGTTTGGCTAGTTGACGTGTAAACGGTTGTTAGTAAAGTCCTCTATCATGGCTCGCCATACGAATGCCGAGATGGCTGACATGCATTTTATTTATGGACTTGCTGATGGCAAAGCATTAGAAGCTAGGCGACTGTACATTGAACGATTTCCTAACCACATTGCTCCCGATAGAAAAATCTTTCAAAGTAATCATCAACGTCTTCGAGAAACGGGAACATTGAAGCGAAGTGAAGGACCAGGAAGGGCAAGGACTGTAAGAACGGTAGACGTAGAAGAGAATGTGCTGGACATGATAGAAGAAGATCCAGGTACTTCTACGCGAAGAATTGCAAATACTTTGATTATAAGTAATTGGACTGTTTGGAAAATTCTGAGAGATAATTTGTTGTACCCATACCACATTCAATGCATTCAGGCACTTCTTCCTGCGGATTTTGCTCCACGTATTGCATTTTGTCAATGGCTTTTGCACACATTGGTTGAAATCCCTCAACTACTTACGCTGATTCTTTTTACCCATGAAGCCAGTTTCTCGCGAAATGCAATAAAGAATTTCCACAGTAACCATGTGTGGGCTGACGAAAATCCACATGAGATTTGTGAAGATCGGTTTCAACATCAGTTCTCGTTGAACGTTTGGGTTGGAATTGTGGGTGATTGGCTAATTGAACCGGTATTTCTACCAGGAAGACTTACCGGCGAAGTATACCGCAACTTTTTGCAACAAACGATTCCTCAGTTTTTGGAGGATGTACCATTGGCTACAAGACAGGCAATGTGGTTTGTGTATGATGGTGCACCACCTCATTTTAGTGTAGTTGCTCGAGAGTTTTTAACAGCAACATACAGAGATCGCTAGATTGGTCGAGGTAGACCTCCCGTATGTCCTGCTCGAACCCCGGACTTAAACTCCCTGGATTATTTTTATGAGGCCATCTAAAGTCATTAGTTTATAGTAGGCCAGTGGAAGATGTGGACGATTAAGAGATGGGATAATTGCTGGGTGTAACTCAATAAGAAACGACCCTGGTGTTTTTGAAAGAGTTCGGGAGTCTATGAGGAGAATATTGGATGGTTGCATCCGAACTGGAGGTAGCCATTTTGAACAATTCATGTAGGTTCAGAAATGTTACATGTAATTTTTAGTAATAAATTGTTATTTGTTGAAAATTTTTTCGCCCTATATCTTCGCAACAAAGCGCTTTTTCACAAATGATCAAAGGATAAAATATCCTTAGAATAGTCCAAGGAATAACCTCTTGAATTTTTGCCGCATGTTTAACTAACACCCTGTATAGTGTTACCACTTTTCGATTTCAGATAAGCAATTCAATTCATTAAAAATGTGGGAGTAAACCAACTTCTTTTTAACAAAACTGCATGTGTGAGAGAAAAAATATTACAGACACTAATATTTACGGACACCTAGACTCAATAAACTGGTTGATCTTTCAAATTGCACGGCCTGTAAAACTTCTTTAGCTAGAGGCTGTTATTTTTATAACACCCGCCTAAGTCAGGCACTTACTAGTTTAAAACTAGGAAGTTTAGTATTTCTATCGGAAGCGGAAATACTTCGTCGAATCCACGGGACTTACACCCATCATATGTAATACGTGGGACGTGGATGCGAGGCATCTCTATCACGACCTCATTTCGATTCAGACCGGTTGCAAGCCGCTGTTCGCTGCACCGGGCGCCTACCGATTTATTAAATTTTCGCCAGCACGTTCTACTTTCCAGATCGGGGTCGAAGATTCATCACCTGCTATTTGATCACGGCTCCCTAGTAACTGAAATAAACCGCTCCACTACTATGATGAAAATAGCAGAAATTTCGGCGATTCAATTTAAGTTGAGATTAAGTTTCAATATCCAAATAATGTCAGTGGATTGGATACATCAGTCAACGGTATTTAGGCTAGTTGCTTGATATATTGACTACACATATCAAGTCGGTCTGTATAGATTTATTTCGAACAAATGTTATAAGGAATTAAAAACTATTGGCGATTCAAATCACTGATGAGGGCGCTGCAAATTGTAAATAAATAAGAAGGAAGACAAGTAAAAATTTTGCATTTCATATCACGTCATCTAGCAATTTAGCATTCAACTGCCATAAATATAGCGACTTCATGTGCTAGTTAGGGTGAAATAAAGGATAAAAAGAGTGGTAAAAGTAGTCAAACGTCCCATAAGTGCTTCATTGCTAATTATATGATTATTTTGGCTTGAAACAGATACCATAGTTTTTCTTTACTTACATTTTCGACTAAAATAAGTGTGATAAACTGTATGGTGATACCATATTAGTGCTTGTTTTTTGTTAAATAATTTTTAAATTAAAATATATTCTGCTTTTATGAGACTAATAATAGAAAAGTATAGACAAACTACAACAAAGTGGTTATGTTGTGTAATTAAACTTGTTCTCTGTTATTAAATTGTTACATGCCTTTCGGAGAAATGAATGAGAAACAGCTTCTTATACTAGTGCCAAACTTCTACCTATCTCCAATCTTAAACACTTCTATTGACGGAATGACACCTATAAACACGGCAGTTTGTGTTGTGTTGATTTCTTTTGAATGCCATTTTAAAATGTAAAAATAAAAATGTGCAGGTTATTCGCCTATATTTTGACCCCTACCTAGTTGCCAGGTAGGGGTCAAAATATAGGGGTTATTAAGAAAGTTAGAAAAAAAATTTAAATACAAAAGTTCTTTAATTTTTCACGAATTATCTTTTGGCTAGGTCGAAAAAAAAATTACACGTCGTAAATTTGAGGAAAGCAATTGAACATAATATTTTTAAATGGGACACCATGTATAATTTTAAACGCTTGGGAAAAAATGTTTTCTCTGATTTCAAAAATATATATTTTGTTGACATTTGCACTGACAGTTTTCGAAATATTTAATATTTAATGTTTACAATAAATTATAAAAAAAATATTAAAAAATGAAAATATTAGAAAATGTTTAAATAACTAAGGAGGTTACATCGAAAGGCGTTAAATATTTTTTATTACTATTGGTTTCTAGTGTTAAATATTTTTAATTCTTTGTATTTTTTATGTTACTTGCTGTCGAATATTTCGAAAACTGTCAGTGCAAAAAATGTCAACAAAATATATATTTTTGAAATCAGGAAAAAATGTTTCCCCAAGCATGTAAAATTATACAGGGTGTCCCATTTAAAAATATTATGTTTAATTGGTTTTCCCAAGTTTTCCAAATTTTTTTTTCGACTTAGCTAAAAGATAATACGTGAAAAACCAAACAACTTTTGTATTTAAATTTTGTTTCTAGCTTTCTTAATAACCCCTGCAGGTAGGGGTCAAAATATACGCGAATACCCTGTACAAATACTAACCACTTCGTTTTTAACTTTGCAATACCAAAAAATCACAAGCACCACTAAATTATTACGTTAAACAAACCCAAATACGTGTTATTTATCATTATATCAGCAATAAGCCTCCAAAAATTACCTTTCAAGTAGGTTCAAATATTTTCATGCAGAGGGCGCATTCATTTTTGGAATCGCAAATAAGAAAGTTTAGAAATAACAGGTTCTTGTCGCTGATTTTTATTGGAACAGTCACGAATGTCACTATTACGTAAAAATAACAGTTCCAGCCGCCTTCGATGCATTCCCGACCACTATCAGCCGGCATGCGCGCTGCTTCCACAGAGGTTGTTTACCCTTCCTCTGGCAAAGCGCAGCCCCGCTGCAAATCCATTTTGCGATAATTGTGCAATAACAATGAACCCGCAGGTGACGCCTCCGCGGAATATCCCGCTTTAATTACGGAGTGGAATTATTAATTATGGCTGGCATTGTTGTTTGCAGAAATTTTTTTATTTAGACTGCACTGGGACGGATTGTTCTTTTTAATTGAGGTGGTGTGACTTCTTGAATAGATGAATTGCAAGTATGAAAGATATGTAAGTCGGCGTAGAGGCAATCTTTTGGAAAAAGTAAAATATTTCGTATACCTGAGGTTGTCCAAAGCACAGGAAGGGCATGAAATCAAAGCAAGTGTGTCAAAATGGAAGGAATGTCACAATGGACTCCTTAAAGATCTTTACTACTTCCTCCTACCTACATCAGATCAACAGTTTCATAAAACGATAATCAGACCAACAGTTTCTTATGTAATCGAGACGTAGAGACCAAGACAAGAAGTTGAAGAAAAACTGATTTGTAGAAAACCATGTGGCAGACCAATAAGCAGATAGTATGCAGTGATGAAATAAAGAAAATAATTTTTAAATGAATAGAGGTCCAAAGCAAAATTTGAATAGATGATCGAGAAAAATAGATGAAGCTCTATATACAGGGTGCGACAGCATAACTTTCTTTATTAAAATGTGCACCATTCAGTCGGTTGATGTCGTAGCGGAGCGCTAGTGGTCTCGTTCGAGAAGCGGTACTACTCGTATAAAGTTTTGTCCCGACACAGTGCAGTCGCCATCATGCGTTGGAACAGTGAGCGTGCTTTTGCCGTTGAGGCCTACTTTTCGAGCGGATGTTCTGTGATTGCTACCCAGCGCGCCTTTCGGAATCGCTTTCATTTAGCCCCGTTGGCTTCTGTCCCGGACCGGAAATCAATTGTTACGTGGGTCACTACGTTCAGACAAACTGTAGGTGCGACAAGACGAAGAACTGAAGTCCCTCACCCTATTAGATCACCAGAAAACATAGAGGCAGTGAGAGTTTCAATGTTGCGATCACCACGGCGTTCTGCGCGCAAACATGCGCCTGTCCTTGGACTTTCCGATCGTTCTGTGAGGAGAATTCTTCATTATGATCTTCATTTCCATCCTTATAAGATGGCGATTGTGCAGGAACTTTCTGCATGTGACTTCAATTCTCGGATAAATGCGTGTCAGGTTCTTCTCGAAGTCGTTCCTGATGACGCTATTGTTTTTTTTTTTTTTAGTGATGATGCCCATTTTCATTTGTGTGGATCCGTCAACATCCAAGGACCCTACAAGATTTGAAGACCAACATTTAGGAAGAAATTGTTAACATAACGCGTGCTATGCTAGCAAGAGTCATGACAAACGCCAGAAATCGGTTTACCCAGTGTATGGAGAATGGGGAACGTTACCTATCTGATTTGATCTTCAAAACTATGTAAAACAAAACTTTAGGCATGCGCCTACATTATAAAAAAACAAATAAAAATGTTCTGATTTATACAATGGGTTTTATTAAGTTTTGAAAAATGGAAGTTATGCTGCCGCACCCTGTATAAATCGCTGTTTTTGTAAAGCCGTTATCAATTCATATGGATTCTGGAAACAATTTCGAACAATTATCGAATATAAATTATTCGAAACTCCGAATATTGAATAAAAAATTTACTAAACTGAACTTAACCCGACCAAACTTTATAAAGGTTGAGCCTTTGATGCGAATTAACTTCGTTGTTCGTTGCGATAGAAAATTATTCTTTCACTGCAGCTCATGTCTTTATTGAGTTATTTTAAAATACAATAATATACAGGAAGGCTGCATAATTCTTTGCCGCAACTTAATACCCTAGTTTAAATGAAACAGCCTATATTCCTGTATAATTGGCAAAAGAATAGATATCTTAAGTCTTAAGATATCTTAAATCTTAAGATAACAAATAAATATATAGCAGTTTTGGCGTTATACTAATATCAACGTTCTTTTACCAGCCCTGATTTTTCAGGCAAAAGAGAGTCCACGACTTTTTCTGCAATGTCTCCCAAGTTGGAAGCAGTGTTTGACACTAAATAAATAATTTGTTGATGCATTGTCAATGAAATTATAAAGTACAGGTCCACTTACTATTTTTTTTTAATAAATAACTTAATGCACCTGCATGTCGTTTCAATAATACAAAATGTTAAATCTTTAGAGAAAATAGGACAGTCTGTCCATAAAGTAACCCCCCCCTGCTAACTTTTGAAAGAATCGAGTTAGCGAGTTTTAACCAAATGCAGGGTGAATCCCGTAAAATGAAGTTGATTCTGAAGATAAATACGATTCTTTAAATTCAAAGATGGCGCCACGGGCACTGTCAACTCAATTATTTTAAATGGCAAAATGAGTAAGTGCCGTAAAATAAGTATAATAAATGAGTAAAATAAGTGCCGTGTTGCACCTCATTTAAAAGGTAATTCAATTCTCTACTTTCTCGTTTTTGAAAAATGACAATCGAGTTAGCCGTTTTCTAGTTACAAGCGTTCCTGTTTTTAATCTGATCCATGAATAAAATGTTAATTAATATTTTAATACAACAAATTTTGAACAAATATTTATTAAAACTAAAAATAAAAGAATTAAAAAGTTGTTCAAAATGTTGTCCATTGACTTCTTGGCACATAAAAAGTCTACTTTGAAATTCTTGCCTGACATTTCCTAAAATTTCTGCAGGGATATTTCTACATATATGTGTTAGACGTTGCTGTAGTTCGTCGATATTTACTAGAGGAGTTCTGTAGACTTTTGACTTCAAATATCCCCATAAGAAAACGTTAAGAAGAGTTAAGTCCGGGGAACGAGCTGGCCATTCTATCGGGCTCCTTCTGCTAATCCATCTGCCCGGGAAATGGTAATTTAAAAAATCGGTAACAGGTCCATAGAAATGAGGCGGGGCCCCATCTTGTTGAAATACAATACTTTGAATGTTATTGCCTGCTATTCTTTCTATCTTTGGAAAAATTGCAATCCCGCAGCATTCTTAAGTACCGAGCTCTCCTCTTAAATTTTCTCTTAAATCTATCAAATCGAATAACTTAAAAAAATAAGAAAAAAGCCTGTAGAAACTTTCAAACACTCTTAAATTGAACGCTAAACTACTTTCTCGAACCTTATTGACGTTTCAGTGACAGTGGCAAGCAAAGGCAAGGAGACTTGATAGAAGCAAAATTTTTAAATATCGTTAATACAAACGCTTGTAACTAGAGAACGGATAACTCAATTGTCATTTTTCAAAAACGAGAATGTAGAGAATTGAATTACCTTTTAAATGAGGTGCAACACGGCACACTTTGACTTTAAAAAAAATTGAGTTGACAGCGCCCGTGGCGCCATCTTTGAATTTGAAGAATTGAATTTATCGTCAGAATCAACTTCATTTTACATGATTCACCCTGTATTTTGTTAAAACTCTCTAACTCGATTCGTTCAAAAGTTAGCAGGGAGGGGGGTTACTTTATGGACAGACTGTATAATAATATTGACGCAGTAAGATAAAACGTTGTATGTAATTTGGATTATAAAACACTCATTACGGTACACGCCGTGTTCTCCGAGTCGGCTAACGCTTCATCTGATAATATTTACAGCTAATATCGTAATTACTGCCTTTACAATCCTTATTACATAAATATTGACAAGTTGAAGCCTGTTATGTTTATAAAGTAACGATTTGCAATGAATCTAATACCAGCAGACCGTGGATCAATCATCAGCGAAGCATAGTCACGATCATACCTGAAATTGAGGGGGAACGAAAGAGGAAAGCGCTGCCAGCTGAAGTCACGCGTCAAAATTAAAAAGATAATTGGGGAAACCGGGAGGTTTTAATATCCTCGTTTCCATGGAATGAAACAGTGTTTGGAAAATGCTATGCTGGGAAAACGTGACGTACACTGAACTAATAAAGTACATTTTTGCTGAAAGGAGATTACAGAGAACTATGACTAGTAAAGAAATTTCTAATTAACTAGTACAAAAAATTAATAGTGCATAACTACGGATTAAAAAAAAAAGACTCGTGTAGACATGATTTCTTATAACTGTCAGTTTGAAATTTAACATCGCATCAGATCGATTTTTATACAAGCATAAATGTCCGATTACAGTTTTAATTTTGACCCTTGAAGAAAAAATAGTATAGATATATCACTCGGAGTACAACGCTCTTTATGTGTTTCGACCAGTTACACAGCCTCGGTTAACGCCTCGGCGCCGAAATCTTAGACGCTTATTTTGATACCCATATCTGACATTAAAGTTATCGTTTTCTTTACTAGGATAAAAATGAATGGGTTGCTAGGCAACTCTTTTAAATGCGCCGGAGTATATTATATTACTAAGAGTAGAAGGTGAACATTATTTGTTGGACCAAGAAGCTTACACGGCCAAGAGGTTAGCCGAGGCTGTGTAAACTGGGCGAAACACATAGAGAGCTTTATATTCTCATACATATATACAGGGTGTCCCAGTGTGAGCGTACAAAAATTTACCAGGGGGTCAACCAGACCAAAATAAGAATAAAACCCGTATAAAAAAAAAAATTTTTATGCACGCCTAACGAGTTACAGGGTGTTTGAAAAAGAAAATCCGCAATAACTTAAAAATCGTTAGGTAATTTTTGGGAGACGTGTTCATCTAAACATTTACATGGTGTTTGTTTAACTCTGACACCTGTGGTGGCCTAAGCCTACTCTTTCTTATGACTTCCTTTGCATGTATTTTTCTGCATAAAGAATGTAGTCCGTACTTTACACTCAATTTACTCGCAAATGGTTGATTTTAGAGCTATGTAACAAGAGCACCTTTTTTGTTCAGAATTGATAGCCGAGGAAAACTTAGTTAATCCACGAAAAAGAGGGATATGCAAGAGTTATGAAGACAAAATCATAAGGAAGAGTAGGCTTAGGCCACCACAGGTGTCACAGTTAAACAAACACCATGTAGTTTTAATGACCTTTAATAGATGTACATGTCACCCAAAAATTACCTAAATCTACGAAACGGTTTTTGAGTTATTGCCGAAAATTGCTTTTTTTCTCCAAAATAACACCCTGTAACTCGTTAGGCGTGCATCAGAGAATTTTTTTTTTAGTTTTATTCTTATTGGAGAGTTTTATTCTTATTTTGGTCTGCTGTACCCCCTGGTAAATTTTTGTACGCTCACACTGGGACACCCTGTATACTCATTTTTCTTCAAGCATCAAAATTGATTCTGTATTTCTTCAGACATTATTTATGCTGGTATAAAAAGCGATATGACGCCACGTTTAATTTCAAACAGACAGTCCTGAGGAATCACGGCTACATGACAGTAGCAGCCAATCACAGCGCGTGACAATAAAACAGGTGACGCTTGACCTGTTTTATGGTCACGCACTGTGATTGGCTGGGCTCTCGGGCTGAAGGAAAAGTGGAGGGGATAGTCTGAAGTATCCCTATGCCTACTCATGACTCTTTTTTAATCAGTTTTCATAGTTACACTTTTACTTTTTTATACTAATATACCGGGACCGGGAAAGCGTCGCAGACAGATAATAGAGATAGTTAGTAGTGGTGAGAAACACACCGTAGTGCCCTTTTTGGGACTGTGCTACTATCTGTCTGACAATTATTGTCAAATTGACAGACAGATAACGACCTACTTTTCCGCAGGTGCCATTACAGCCTATGGAGATGCCGATGTAATGCAACGCCATATTATCCGTGCAGTAGTTGTTTTCGGCATCTCCTTCAAATAAAGATAATAGAGATATCCTCACTCCAACCCTATTCGCCAGGTCTAGACTAGGCGCTCTAAGCGCAAAAACTTGTTTACTTTTTTGTAGGTATATCAGATGACGTTGAAGTACAGTTGCCCAGTTACATAGTCCTTTATAATGTTATAACTATTAACATTTATTACGCGAAATCTAAGACTTTTATTATTATTTTTTTTTGTGATATCGACTTGTTATTTAAGGATGCACATATCCTCAAAGTTTTAGGCATAAGTTCTGAATGACCCTGTATCACATATTTAACGTAAAACGTACTACATATTTGTGCCCTATTCAATACTATGTATCGGCCCAGATATAATAATACCACATCACTATTTCATAATCTCTTTTACTATAACATAAATTTAGGTCACATGCCGTAGCATTAAGTGAAACAAGCGAATTGAATTCAACTATTTAGCCAGGCCTCTGTGTTAGACGCAAACAATTTCTCAACATAATGACAGCTTCGCCATAGCTGCTAAATTAACATACTAATAGGTTGCCTTCCAACTGACCCTTTAATTCAGACCAAGTAAATGAGAGCTTGACTGTGTCACCCCCTGGAAACAAAAATATGTAAACGAGGGTCGAGCCAGTGGATACCAAAACTAACCGAATTCCAAGGCTACACGAATTCATCCCATCAGTGACATGTCAACATATAAAGGGTTTTGTTTGTTGCTTTTGATTGAGTGCGATAGTCGATGGCTTTAATCAAAGCTATTTTCGGTCTAATGTAAGTCCGAACAGGTACACGACATATGGGTGTTATTCAACGAAATTAGTAGATTGTAATCTATAATTAAGTTGAGTTGAGGTCGTGTGAAATAAGGGTGTGCTAATGAAGGTGATATTGTTTAATTCAGTGGGGCAGGATGAAATTGTAAATTGAAAATGAAGAAGCAGTATACAGGGTGTTAGTTAAACATGCGGCAAAAATTCAAGAGGTTATTCCTTGGACTGTTCTAAGGATATTTTATCCTTTGATGATTTTTGAAAAAGCGCTTTGTTGCGAAGATATAGGGCGAAAAAAATTTTCAACAAATAACAATTTATTACTAAAAATTACATGTAACATTTCTGAACCTACAAGAATTGTTCAAAATGGCTACCTCCAGCTCGGATGCAACTATCCAATCTTCTCCTCATAGACTCTCGAACTCTTTCAAAAACACCAGGGTCGTTTCTTATTAAGTTACACCCAGCAATTATCCGATCTGTTAAATCGACCGCATCTTCCACTGGCCTAGTATGAACTAATGACTTTAGATGGCCTCATAGGAAATAATCCAGGGGGTTTAAGTCCGGGGATCGAGCAGGCCATAAGTGAGGCCCACCTCGACCAATCCAGCGATCTCCGTATGTTGCTGTTAAAAACTCTCGAGCAACTACACTAAAATGAGGTGGTGCACCATCATGCATAAACCACATTGCCTGTCTTGTAGCCAATGGTACATCCTCCAAAAACTGAGGTATCCAAAAAGTTTGGGTATACTTCGACGATAAGTCTTCCTGGTAGAAATAGCGGTCCAATTAGCCAGTCACCCACAATTCCAACCCAAACGTTCAACGAGAACCGATCTTCACAAATCTCATGTGGATTTTCGTCAGCCCACACATGGTACAAGTTGTTGGAAAGAAAAAACAATTCCTTTTTCTTACACGTCTTTTACTTGATACGTCCAGTGTAGTACGCCATACTTTTATTTTACCTACATTAATAATGTGAAAAATACCAAAATTGGATTTCTTGAAAATTTTTTTCGCCCTATATCTTTGCAACAAAGCGCTTTTTCAAAAAGCATCAAAGGATAAAATATCCTTAGAATAGTCCAAGGAATAACCTCTTGAATTTGCCGCATGTTTAACTAACACCCTGTATAATTTTTCAGCGGACCATGCTTTATGCCATGCATTCGAATATATGGCAAGCCACGTGACCAGTAACTGTTTGTAAAATAGAAAATTTATTTTCTTTACTTTGGTGTCTGAATACTGAATACTAGTAAGTTTTATAGGAACTAAAACAATAAGGTCAAAATGACATTAAAACTCAAGGTTTCGTGTTATGGCACGTGATTGGCGTTAATTTGTAATTGGTCAATTTGACATTTAAAGTAGGCCGGAAGTCAGAAACTTGTATGGGAGAGGGAGCGGCATATTATTATTTTGCGGGCCGCGAGTGCGCCCAGGAACGACTTACGATGTTCGAACTTTAACTACCGTTTAGTACGAGAATAAGGGAAAAGGGAAACCTGGGAAACCTTATTAATTAAAGTAAACAGTGAGTTGTTACCCATTTTATACGGTGATATTGCAATACTTGTTGATTTAATATTGGAGCAATTAGAAAAAGTTGACCACGGTGACATTCAAACCGTCCTCGACCACGGAGAATTATTAAAAACCTGACGTCTTTAACCACTCGGCCACGGAGCCCTTGGAAATGTCACTGTTTTAATGAATCGTTTGATTGATGGCGATATTTGACATTTCTGCTTTGTTCGCTGTAATTTCCTTCAAGTATTTTTGCTTCAGTATTAAATCCTACGTATTTGAAATCCATCAGGTCTTTTCTAAGCTAAATTACATCGCATTTCAGGGTAAGTTGTAGCTTGTATCGGTTTTTTCAGTGTTTTTTTTTTAATAAAAATAAACGTCAGTATGTGTTTTCTTTAGGTACTCTGAATATTAAAATAAAAAAAAATTATAATAATTATTACAGCTATTCAGAAAACACTGAAATAATTTCTCATTTTATTTATTTATTTTTATTTATTTAAGAAGCTACATCCAGCAGCTTTACAGCTAATGATTGGAATATATAATACATATGTGTGTGTGTGTGTGTGTGTGTGTGTGTGTGTAAATATAAAATATAATATAAACAAATGTATTGGGTGGCATCGGACAGGTGGATGTAATTTATGCGGATTTCTCAGAAGGCATTTGACAGGATTGACCATCAGATTTTACTACACAAACTTGCAAATTTTGGCTTTTGTCCTAACTTTGTAAGTTTCATTTGGTCTTTTTTATTAAATAGACCAATATGTCAGTTATAATGGTTTTAACTCTGTTGGATAGATTGTCCGCTCAGATGTACCACAGAGTTCTACTCTAGGCCCTCTCCTGTTTGTCTTGCTCATTAATGACTTGAATGAATATTATACTGTAGAATACTTTAGTATGCACACAATCTGAAAGTGTTTCCGAAAATTACTTGTATACAGTATTATGAGAGATTGCAGACAGAATTTGATCACATTCAGTCTTGGTGTTTACATGCTCTACAATATAGTATAGGTGTCATCTACTCCACTATATGTATTGCGTCACACTATCGCGTCACCGCTGTCTTTTGGCCTTGAACGAAAACTCCTAACTTGGTTCCCATATACGAACATATACATTTCCAATGTTAAAATTTACATCATTATTAATTTTTTTAAGGAAAACATTAATCTTAACATCGCATATTTCAACAATATAGTTGTTATATTTTTCAATTTTGAATTATTATCTGCTAATGTTCCATTATTCATCTCATCAAATATTGCGATTCCGCATCATATTTTGTTAAATTTTAAATTTAGTACATCATTATAAATAAATCATACACCGTGAGCATTGAAAACCTAATACGCGTAAAACAGGCTCATCCATTCCCCCATTACTCCAGTACAAAGCAGATGCTCACACTCGCTTCATAAAACGAATTACAAGTTAAAGGTCAGGGCAATTTAAATATTCATCCTTATTTTTATGAGCAGAGGATTTACCTTATATTAAAAATTACCTTTCATCAACATATTTAATTTGAAATCCCAAAGAGCGTAAAAGCTAAAAGCAAATTCGTTTAAATGATCACATCATAATTTATGAAATCCTCCGGCGATTCTCCTTTTGTAAACCCCCGAGTATAAATTTAATACTTTTATGTATATACTGATATTAACCGTCAGAGTAAAGCAGGGATGATATGCTTAGATATATTGCTTCTTTAATCACCCAAGTTAACGTATTTTGCTAAGATGCGAAAAATTAAGTCCCGCTACACTGATGGATGCCAGTTGTAAATCATGTTTATGACCGTGTGCAGTAAGCTGTTCTCTTTATGAAAAAAGTTGCTAACCGCTGGTGTGTCTGACGAGTTTCGCAAACAAAAGGCCGAGGAACATTCATATTATGCTGCTTCTTGGATCGCATACCAAGAACGAGCAGATGAAAGTTGTACGATGAAATGTTTTCGAGAGCTACCGAGAATCTGTTATAGATAGAGGAAATCTGATAGACTATTCTTTTTTTCTAAAAAATAACAATGGCGTAGACCGCATCTCTCTAACTCTTACCGTTTTCGAGCTATAGGGCGTTTCTAATTTTTGGCAACAGCGGCTGATGCCCTTTTCTGATTCCCCTTTCAAAATATCTCAAAATGGTTTGAACATTTTACAGGCACTTTATTGGAAATGTATTTTAAGTCCTCTTTCCATTTTAGAAATAAAATACAGGGTGTCCTATTTAAAAAATACAAATTGTGGTCATAACCAAATTATATCACAATTATCCATATATTAAAACGCGTCGATTCTGTCTCGCTCTAAATTCCGTCCGAGACCGTACGTCAACTCCTTCTACGTCTATTTCGTCTTCGAAAATCTTGAGTCGCGTCCGTCTCAACTTCTTTCTCATTTTATCTACCGATGTGAGATTGCACTAACGAGACAAGCACCTCCCACGAGAACTGTCAAATTAATTAAACTTCAGATAGGTTATTTTCCTACGAGAAATATTGCTAACGGAATTAATAGTACTGATTGCCAAACACTTCTGATTACCAAAATACTGAAGCGAAATGCTTTTCCAATTAGAAAATCGGTAAAAATTATTTTTTCAGGTTGACACCTACAGTTTACATACTTAAACGTCTCAAGGTAAAGTCGTAGTTTTCAAAACTTCATAATGCTGATTTCGCAAGTTCGAGTCACGCTGAAGGCAATATGTTTTTTACTTTTTAATTTCAATTATTTACTAGTATTAGTATTTAGTTATTCTGTTTCCGTAGCTTTTATTCTTTCTGCACGTAAAGTTTGGAATTAATTCGTTCATTTTGGCAGTCTGTTAAATTCATCATTTTAGCTTACAAAAGTAAATATCTACAATATTTTTGGTCCCTTTAATAAAATTGATAATAATGTTTACTGAAAAATAAATTCTACTTTCAGCATTTAAAAAATTATGATGTTTTACCATCAAGAATAGAGTACCCTTACAATTCATCAAAATATTAAGAAAAATCGTTTAGTATAACTACTTGATTATTCTAGATACAAAATTTTTTTAATATGTATTTTCTAACAATATTATTCTAGATGCTTTTGTCACCCGAAGGGTGACCCCAAGCCGTAGGCCTGGACCCCCGGTAGGGCTAGAAATGGGAACGAAAATCGCGACAGTGATTTTCTCCCATTTCTAGTATTTAATTATTTCACAAACATAATGAAATTTATTTTTATGTCATCAAATGTATGTCTAAAAAGTGCCTGTAAAATGTTCAAACCGTTTTGGGGAGGTATCTTGAAAGGAAAACAAGAAAAGGGCATCAGGCGGTTTTACCAAAAATCGAGAACTGCCCTGTGGCTCGAAAAAGATAAGAAATAGACAGATGCGCCATTGTTATTTTTCTGAAAAAAGGGCGCTGGACTGGTTGCTATTACAGATTATCGGTAACCGTCGAAGGCATACCAATTTGAACCACCTTCCTCTACTCCATTAATAATTATATAAGAAATATGTCAATTAAATTCCCATATAAACTTTATCTATATATTGCAAACTGTTAATTATTGTCACCTTCAAATACTGGGCTATATTATAATTAGTTAGAAGAGATTATTGCCATTTAGAAGAGTACTCTTTAGTTAGTAGTGGTGACAAACACACAGTAGTGCCCTCTTTTGCTCTTTGTTATTGTGTCATGTCGCAGCATCATTCATCGAGTCCACTACCCGTGGCACTCTGATGAGCACAAAATAAATGCGAAACCAGTCAAGGTCTGGTAGCCACCAGACCAGATCCTTCACCGAAACCAGCCGGTCTCGAAAGGATGTGGCGACTTTCATGGAGATTCCGGAGTAATGCAATACCAGTCAGAGCACTTATCCCGTAAAGTAGCTGTTTACGGCATCTCTTTCAAATAAATAAATGCTCTGTAGTATTTTGACCATAAGCCTTTTAATGTCAGACAATCAGTAAATCGTCGTTTTCTTTGGCTGCGTTAATCTTTCGCAACAGCCACAATTGACAATGTCTCAAATATTATGGTTTATGTATACACTTAAGAAAACAAGTGTAAAAAATGATCAGATGAAATCACAAGTGCTTTTACTCATAATTTCTCGTAACCGACTTCAAAAATTTTGAAAATCTTTACTTGAGATCTCTCTTATTGTCTCCCTGTCCGAACTCTACGCGGCTTTTGTAACTAACGCTATGGTTTTACACCCGATGAGACGATTTTGTTTTCAATAGTGAGAGCAATAATAGGAGACTTATAAAGTCATGGAAAATCTGCTATTTTGACTTAAATTTCCTGTAGTCTGTGTTAATTCATACAGGATTTTCTTAAACCCCTTGTTAACGAAGGGGTTCCCAAGATACTTGTAACTTCGTAGGTTTCTTCAAAAGCTTACCACTGGAATGGAAATAGATGACAAAGACATAAAATATTTTTAGCAATGGAGAGAGGCTTAGAAGCCTTAAGGACTCAAGCAGCTCAGGGAATAAATAATAAGGACTTTATGAACGGCAAAGGATAAAATTTCAGTAGAAGAGCGCTCGGATGTGTATAAAATGCAAATATTTTAATCAAAATAGACATCAGGGAGGTGTGTAATAAAATAATAAAACAAAATATATAAAAAATTTTATGTAAATAATATATTTAGGTGATACTCAGTTTTAGAATCCAACGTCTCACTGATCTCCACGAAGGGAGATCAGAATGGGGTGTTTTCCTTCTTTTTTTTACATCGGCAATGGAAAGTAGTTGGAAAAAGAAGAAATACGTATTTCTGGAATTTTAATATTGGGTTCATTTAAGTCCATAAATTATTTTTTTATTGAGCGCGATATCTATGTGACGTCACTAAGCGAAAATTGAAAATTTGCGCAATTTTTTAGTGATTTCTAGAATATTTTCATTTGTGTGGTTGGTGTCACTGCGTGACAAGTTTACTTTTGTTTGTGTTTGAATTGTTTGGTTAGGGTAAACATCATGGTAAACATGAGACATTGTTTTTAGTTTATATTTTTACCTGTGAATTGTTGTCTCTGCCTGTGACTGATTACAAGTGTATTTATTAGTAATAGAAAAACATCGTAATTTGTAAAGGTAATTTTTGAATATATTTAATCGACTTTGCAGTAATACTGTTAAGTTAAATACTAACCTTACATTTTCCATCCCTTTTATTTCTGAAAGGATCCATAGGATTTTTATCATAAAAGGATGTATAACCGATAAATTGTCGGACTTAGCCTTTACAAAACCTTGCTCCATGTTTAATAAAAGTTTACTTCACAAGAAAACAACAATACAACACGTCAAATTGTCAAGCCAAACACAAACAGGAAATTTCAAATGTCAATTATCGAAATGTCGACTGTCGTTTGTCGTCGTTACAAACTGAAACTAGCCACATATTAACATTGTAGCCTCTTTACAGATACATATTCCCTAGTTTTCGCTTAGTGACGTCATGAATATAGAATAAAATTTCAAAATTGAGTTAAAAATTTTCTACCGATTCAATCTTACTGATTTTTATCCTAATAAATATAAAAAATATATATTTTATAAAAATACAGGTTTCCACTATCATTTCGATTGAAGGAAAATACCCCATTGTGTCAGGATTAATATCCTGACACAATTCTCAGACCTTTAACCCTTTAAAACCTTTAAGGCCTTTTTTACCTTTAAAAGGAGGAATGGATACATTTACCAGTCTACATTATTTAAAATAGATTTTTAGTTTAGGTAGTAATTCGTCGTAAAAACGTCAAATTAATTTTAGACTAGAAAAATATTTGTTGAATATTATGAGTACTTAAAAAAAGTTATCTCTATATTGGGCATATTTAACAAAACATTCCTTAAAGATTTATGTGTTAGTCTTACTGGTGTAACTTTGTATTTTCTACACTTTCTATGTGTTTCCAATGTACTGTGAGAAAGTTACAGTAACTGTAGGTACGATATAAACTTTGGTATTAACGCAAAATATAACTTTGGGAGACTATTAATTACTAATATATTTCACAAATTGCACCTACCACTATTTTCTGTATAAATTGAAGTTTTAGTTATACAAATATCTTCAATACAAACTGTTTTAATCAATAACTTATTTTCGTAAAATTCTAGTGAATATTTTTATTCGTGTATATCCAATTATATAAAACACCTTAGAAAGAAGATCCCACGGAAAATTTGACTGCTCCCTGGACCCTACTAATAATCTTCTAGGTGTCCAGGCCATCCAGGACACGGGGCCTGAAAACGTAATTGGAGCTTGGGCGAAGTAATTGAAGTGATTGTCACTTTTTGAGTGCTCGAGTCGAGAAATACGTCACATTTCGAATAATAAAACGTCGTCAAAAGAAAGATACTTTAATTCTCCATAGCTGACAATTTTTTTAGTTGATTATGTCCGTTTACGGCTAATTTTATAGGCAACTTTTTCAAAAAATTCTTAAAAATCTGACAAATCTATATCTAAAAAAGTTCTAACTTTGGTAAGAGAATTTAATTTTACATAGCATGTAGTGAAAAAATACAGAGTGTTCCATTTTAATAAAAAAAAAAACACGACACGAAAAAGTTACAGTGTCTTACCTATTCTTGCAGCTGTCAAAATTTTCATAAAATGTCAAATAACTCTGAAACGGCTGGGTTTTTGTGTAGAATATGCTATGTTTTCGATCTAAAATTTCACGCTTTTTTCAAAAATGTAAAAATATGTAGTGGTTTTCATTTAAAATAAGAAAGTTAGTTGCCGTACAGAGTAATCTGAACGCCCTGTATATTGCCCAATATTTTTAGGTAGTATGCAGGAGCAAATAAAAATAACTTTGGTATCAAAATGTTTTTCCATCTTCACAGATAACCACGTTATGGAAGGAAGACTTACTAAAGCTGCACCCTGTACATATAATATAATATCTGGTATATTTAATATACCAAAAATATATTTAAAAAAGATTTTTGAAAATATCTCACAAAATATACTTTTTATCGATTTGTACATACTTAAAAGTAGACACATTGTAGATTTTCGTGATCAAAAGTGATCTGATAATACTGTGTCTTCATTTTTTTACTACACGTAAATACGTCACAAATGAATTACTTTATCTGAATAGGTATACAAAGTTATTGCTTGAAAAGTCCTATCATATGAATATGAAAATGTAGTTTACTTAACACCGAAAATACAGAGGTGGCCCACAATCCCAAAAAAATTAATACTTATTACAGGTAAATCGGACACAAAGTAAGTTACAAATTGCATAAATTTAATTTGATATTTTTTTAATTGAGCTAAATAACGTTGCTGTTGGATTTCCCTACTTCTAAAATATTTTGAGACAACTTCCGATTCTCATTAAGAATGCCTTGAAAAATGATTAGCTCTTCATGGGGGTAAACTTTTAAGAGTTGGCTTAATAGACAAATGTCTTATATATATTCTTTTTTGGCAGGGGATATATTACCAAAATATTTTATTTCTTCTAGGAGAAATAAACACTCTTAGAAGCTGTAAATTGTTATTACTTTTTTAAAAGAAGTAACATGTTACTACTAGTTATAAAATACCATACTTAAGTAGATGTATGTAAATAATAGGTCTGTTCCTGGCAGAAATCTCCAACTAGTCAGACAGATTGTGATTGGTTGAAAATTTGCTGACCGGTTTGAAATGATTTGATTGGATCTGATTAGTTTGGGATTATTGCAGGACCAAGGCTTATATAAAAGTGTATATTTACACTGTACTGTCTTGGAGTAAGAGAAAGCGTAATAGTAAAAATTATAGTAAGGTGTATAAACAGCTAAAAAGTCAAAGTGAATAATTTGTGACGCATCTGTACGATTCACCATAACGTCACTGAAAAATAATAAAAACCGGACCGAGCTATTCAAACTAAATCCTGTAGAAAATAAAAAAACAGACCATGATTTAAAGTAAGCTATGGCATTGTGATGGTAACCACAGAACTATTTCCAAGTTCCAAACCACGGAAAAAAGCGTGTATTGTCGCCTGAACCTCTAAAGGTCTAACACTAATTCTCTATCTACATGTGCTTCAGAAGAAGGCAAAAAGGACTCACTGTTGTCCTGGTGGTGTGCGTCAGCAGCCAGAGGGGGGTGGCCGCGAGACATACACAGCGTGAACATGTCGGGCACCGTAGCAGCACTGCTTCCACCAGTCGGGCAGCGTCGCCGCCGAGACGACTGCGCCGCCGCCTTTCCAACCGGCCATTCATTCGGAACGCCGCCGATTCACGCCGCCGCCTGGGGCAGGGGGCAGGAGGTGGTGGGCCAGTTCGGAAAAGTTTAGTAATCGTAATGTTCGGAGAATGATAAATAAATCCACGGGGTCTTCCGAGGAGCGTAAAAGTTTGGCTTGACGCGCGTTTCAGCAATAAGACAAGCGTCGCCAGGAGGATCGCCATTAAAAAAACGGCTAGACTTACCGTCCTGAAATTTTAACCACTTACCCTAACAAATTAAGCGCTTAGAATGGTATAAATCACTTCTTTGGTAGTACACCTATATACAAGGTGCCCATTATATATCTCCCTACATGGCTAATTCTGTTAATAGTGGAGATAGAGAATTGGTTAAATTAGCGAAATTGGGCAGAATTACAAGAGGAAGTCAGTGCCACCTTCAGATTTAATTTTAATTTTCAACTTTTCGAGATATTTTGGAAAAACTGAAAATTGCCAAAATTTTTATACTAGAATATCTCGAAAACTATAAAAGATACAAATAATATAAAAATTAGTGTTTTTTACGTGGAATTCAGCGGTGATATTGAAAATTTCACGGCCATCTTAGTTTTTGAGAAAAAAAAAGTTACGTTTTTTTAAATGGCAACCATAGTTGGCTATGGTATCAATAGAAAGCTTATTTTTTTCTGATTTCAAAAATATAATATTTAATATACTTTTCTCTTTTCTTTTGTTTCATTACTTTGTGTAATGAACAAATAATTTATTAACATAGTAAGCTATGAAAAACAAACGTAGATCAGTAAACAACCATAAAATATAAATGTCAGATCACACTAAAGTCACATTATAAACGTCAAAATTAAACGTTCATCTTAAAATAGTTATTGTGAAATGTACACAAACGAAGAAAAATATGATTTACCTATTAAATATTATATTTTTGAAATCAGAAAAAAATAAGCTTTTTATTGATACCATAGCCAACTATGGTTGCCATTTAAAAAACATAACTTTATTTTTTTTTCTCAAAAACTAAGATGCCCGTGTAATTTTTAGTCACCAGTTAATGCCACGTAAAAAACACTATCACACAGTATTTTTATTTTATTTGTATCTTTTATAGTTTTCGAGATATTCGAGTTTAAAAATTTTGGCGATTTTCAGTTTTTTCAAAATATCTCTAAAAGTTGAAAATTAAAATTAAATTTGAAGAAGGCACTGAATTCCTCTTGTAATTCTGCCCAATTTTACTAATTTAAACAATTCTCTATCTCCACTATTAACAAAGTTAGTCATGTAAGGAGATAGATAATGGGCACCCTGTATTACCAAAAAATTTACCCAAAAACCCCAGAGTGCCAATTTCCAAATTGAAATCGAATTTGATCTGTGAATTAATCTAATAGGATATCTACTTTTAACTACCTGGTACATTTTATGCTAACCATAAAGTGTTCTCTGAACCTAACCTATAAAAATGTTTAAATAAAATGCACTGAATCGTGTATTCTGTAGTTTCTTTTTTTTATAATAAATCTCAATGCGGTATTTACTTATTAACTTCCTGGACAATGTTTTAGCTTTATATTATAGTTGAAGGTTTAATGATAAACTTTTAAAACGTAGATTGTACTTTATAGTTTGCCTCAACAATAAAGTATCACTCAATGGTTCGTAGCTCTATAGGTAATATGAGTGCAAGATTTTCTTTTTTCACAGAAAGTAACTTATTCAGGAGAGTGGAAACTCAATATCCTCTAAATTTTTCAATAAATGCTTTACGGTGATGATGTCTTTTTGATCGAAGTGGAAGTATCTAGAGGTAGTAGATTCTATAAGAAAAATTTAATGTCCCAAGTTGATGTAACAATTTTTGGAAAACTCCAAAATAGAGGAGCTACAGGGCTTGGAAGTTCACATGAAATTAAATCTCTCAAAATTATTTCCATGTAATTGTCACGGTTTCCATAGAAACATAGGATTTGTGTCCACGCCATGCTTTGTTAAAATATCTAAAATAGTTGCCAATATCGATTGTAAATGTTTATTATATTTACATTTCTATTTTGTACTTTTTCCATAATCTATAATTTGTTAATGTGATATTTTCATTACAATACATATTTTATTGTAATGCCTACTATAATAGAGCTTTATTTATCAAACACATATGACAAAGGACAAACAAATATTTTTCGATTCTAAAGGTTTCAATTTTTAATAAAACTGGATGTTACATTTGAAAAATCAAGTAAATTAGGTCTAAACTTATGAACATGTGGTCATAAAATTTGAGTCTGTACCCTGTACCTCAGGAATATTTTAAACGTGTTTGTAGGACAGTTTGTCAACAAAACAAAGAAATTAAGAAAATAAATTATAACTTGGCAACGCTGCAATAGATTAGAAAAAATAGGGTTGAATAAAGAACGAATAAGGATCCAATCATGCGGAAATCAATTCCGCAGACAAAATATAGGGTGTCCCATTTAAAAAAGTTAAGTTTAGGTTGTTGGGTTTTTATGAAGCACACTGTATGGAAATATTCTGCTGCATCATTGGGAACCACTGTTGTATTTGAAGTTTTTCTCTATATGTAATAGTTTACCAGATATAAAAGAATTACGCACTAAATGGACACACCGTATATTTGACTGGAAAAATATATGAAATAAGACTTTCAGTGAGAAAAGTAGCAGAGTAAGACAATTCTTCAAACGAGGGTAAGATATGAATTGTACCAAAAGTTAATAACCACATACGATATAACTCATCTTCAACTAATATTCTTTCTCAAATAAAACGTGACATTGCTTTGTAATATATCTTCCTGATATGAGTTTCAAACTCGTCAGTTGTGAACTCCAATAAGGAAATCTTTTTAGAGACACGGGCTACTTCAAATGAAGCGTAGTGGATATAGACCAAGAGCATAAGGGCAAAACTTCACTGTAATTCCAAAGAACGATTGACAGAACAGACTGGAGAATTTTAGTTGGAATTTACACTTCCTTTCAACCTTCGGAGACAATTGACGTTTGCAATGGTGCCAGTGCCGATGGAGAAATCTGATATACCTAACGATTGGATGTCGTTGATTTTCAGTTTTCTACATTGCAGAAGGCTTATACAGGTCATCGAAAAGTTGTCCATGGAAAATGCTCAAACAGGTCGATTTTATTATTAATGTTCTTATTAATGTTTTATTTGAAGGAGACACATTTTATATTATTGACATTTGTACAGGATGTCTCAAAAATGAGCGATTCACCACAGTTTATACTTTTTAAATGGAACACCCTGTGTATTTTTACAGATTTAAATAGAGCGTTCTCTAACAAATACTTTACATAAAAGAATGGTACTTAAGTTTAATGAGTTAGAAAGAGAATATCGATTCGTTGCTAAGCTACAAACACTACAAGGCCTTTCTCCAACACTTTACTTTTATAGGAACCATTTATGGAGGCATCACGTTCTATCCAAATCTGTATAAATACATAGGGTGCTCTATTTAATAAATATAAATTGTGCATCATCAATTTTGGCCTCTCCTCTTTGAGACATACCTACTGTCATTCAAAACATACAAAAGATACAGAAAAGGTGTAATTGCGAGACGTAGCTACAAACAAACTAATGATTACTTTAATAGAAACCATACAGTGGACTTTAGCAACACTGAACAGAGGTTACCTTTTGTTTTTTTATAAAAATTGGTATTTTAAAGTTTGGTACAATTATTCATGTCTTATTAAGTTGCAGCCATGGAAACAAAGTTAAATGATCACAGAAGACATAAAATTTGTGTTTTTCTCTATATTTGTTTCCAACTTCGTAAAAAAACTTTTTCATTGCCATACCTTGCGACGGAACTCGATTCGATCTCTGGCTTTTACCTATACGCGATTCATTTTAAGATCGAAGCGCCAAAACGGCAGTAACCTATACTAACCTACGTTCACTGACACTGACGTTTGAAATTTTATTCATCAAAGATTTGTTGTCGAGAACTTTGAACCAGGCAAAAAGCTTGTAATACTATTTTAAAAGGGGTAAGTAGTGATATAAAATTAAAATATATTTCAATATTTTTTGAGCGTTCAATCTGAAAATGAAACTTAACCTCAAAATATATTAAATTCTTTATTGGACATACGGCATACATACCTTTATAGGAATAGTCATTCTTAGAGAAAAGTAAAGAGCACACTCTCTACTCTGCGTTCTTTAGCTTCTTTATTCATAGTTGTCTCTTGTAACTCTGTAATGTACAACTTATAGTTTCCGCGATAGCTCCAGATTCTCCCGCTTTTGGAAAAGTATGAAACTCATCTCGGGGTTTTTCATTGTCCAAGAGGAACAATGACTCTTACAACAATAATGATTCATATCTAATCAAAGCAATTAACTAATATAACAACGGATATTTTAAAATTCACAATAGACATACATACGCAAAACTGAACCCAAACGTTAGTTGTGCGTGCCGCCAGTAGGTAGCGTATTGCTTAGCAAGAATCGCGTATAGGATTGGTAAATCAACTGCTAGTAAAATTGTTGAAGAAGTATCTGATGCTTTTTTGAAAAAATATTCGACCCATAGTAATGTCCGAATTGAATAAGGACATTTGGAAATAATCTGAAAAAGCTTTTAGAAAAAAATTAAATGTTGCTCACTGTGTTACAGCAATAATTTGTATTAAAGCCCCCCCAGAAAGGGGCTCACAATTTTTTAACTACAAAAAGTATCACTCCATTATTCTACTGGCCTTAGTTGATGGTCATAAAAGATTCCTTTTCGTGGATGTAGGGCGGTATGGAAAAGACAGTGACGGCGTCGAGTTTGTCATATTTGCGCTATGTCTAACGAGAAATAGCCAGTAAATTTAGTATGCTTACATACTATAATACAAACTAAATCTTATTTTTCCCTCCGTTATAGCTTTCAAATTATGATATTTTTATATTTGTTTATTTTGTTTTTATTATTTGTTACTTTTTAGTCTTTAACTTTTTAGAAAAAAATTATTGTTCTTTTACTATCTGCAGTTAAGTTTATTATCAATAGTATTTTTTTCGAGAAATTACTGTTCTTTTAATATCTACAGTGATCTATAGTGAAAATTCCTGGGCTATTGAACACGATAAGACGGGACCACTCGTACATAAGTGTAGGGCATATCTTTCCGCTGACTGAAGGGATCTTTTCTGGAAACTGGCCGCCATCAGCAAAAAAGCCACTCGAAAGTAGCTAATTACACCCACTTTGCGTCTTAGAAACGCTTCAGATTATCAGAGAGATGTTCCTTTGTGTAACCCCCGACAGGCGGAGGTGTTTGGAAAGGCATGCTGAGAATGGAAAGGGAGAAAATAGACAATTAATTAAAGGTTTGGTTCGTGTTAACGTGCAGAAATAGATACCTTCCAAAAACAAAACAAGATATCACTACTGGGACAGTTGGGGGTGTATACAGGGTGTCTCACGATGAGTTTGTGTTAGGGGTTTACGGGAAACTAAAACAGAAACCTAACCTTTTTATATAGCCTTTTTAATCATATTTACTAGAGTTTATTTTTCAGTAAACATTATTATCAATTTTATCAATGGGACCAAAAATATTGTAGATATTTACTTTTGTAAGCTAAAATGATGAATTTAACAGACTGCCAAAATGAACGAATTAATTCCAAACTTTACGTGCAGAAAGAATAAAAGCTACGGATAATGAAACAGAATAACTAAACACTAATACTAATAAATAATTGGAATTAAAAAGTAAAAAATAGTTTGTCTCCAGCGTGACTCGAACTCGCGAAATCAGCATTATCACCTTTTGAATCCTACGACTTTCAAATTGCGCTACCGCACCTGTTGTCAAAAGTTTACCCTGAGATGTTTAAGTATGTAAACTGTACGTGTCAACCTGAAAAAATAATTTTTACCGATTTTCTAATTGGAAAAGCATTTCGCTTCAGTATTTTGCTAACCAGAAATGTTTGGCAATCAGTATTATTGATTCCGTTAGCAATATTTCTCGTAGAAAAATAACCTATCTGAAGTTTAATTAATTTGACAATTTTCGTGGGAGGTGCTTGTCTCGTTAGTGCAATCTTACATCGGCAGATAAAATGAGAAATAAGTTGAAACGGACGCGACTCGAAATTTTCGAAGACCAAATAGACGTAGAAGGACTGGACGTACGGTCTCGAAAAAAAAATCTCAAAGAATTAGAGAAAGGGTGGAACTTTCGCGTGAAGCGGTTCTCGAAGCAGTAAAATTAGAAAAAGGGTCTAGGGAGTCCAGCGAAGAGTCGATTTTAGATCGACAGTAGAGTTATTTTATAGAAAACCGCGAATAGGTACGTGTTTTATTATTGAAATGAGTCCTTGGTTTTAATTTTGAATCTGCTCAACTGGCAAAGAAGTGGGAGAAAGAATTCACCTCTGGTCTACCTATTTAAAATAACATTTGATAGGGAAACAATCATAGATGATTTGATGGTTTTGCTTTAAATGTTGTTAAAATATTTCTAAATGTGTTTTCTCTTACTAACACACCCGTGTTCCCACATTGATACATGATTGAGAAGTCGCTACTCGGATTCAGTGTTCCATGCACTCCTCTCAGCCTCTGATAAATTGCACATTCACATTCTGATAACGCTACCGCAGCACAATGACACGTGTCTTGAAATATTACATCCGGGGATCGAATCCCAGTGCTAGCAAATCCTTCGCAATTGGATTAAATTCGTGTTATTAAAAGGGAGAAAAAATTTGTCAACATGACAGATAGGATATTATTTATTTACTTTCATGAATCGGTAGCTGTTATAGGGTGGTTATATATACTATATATATTTGGAATGTATTTTCAGTCTTCTTCCTATTTTAGAAACAACACAACAGAACACACACAGAAAAAACACACGTGGCCAAGACAAGAAAACGAAAAATTAAATCAAATTTACTTTTATACTTTTTGGAGGTATTTTGAAAGGGAAACGAACGAGAAAAGGCAATTGCCAATTGAAGGCTGGTGATGCGGAAGATGGTTCTCGCATGGAAGAAGTTGATTAAGAGTATCAAGACTAGAAGAATATGTGTTCTAATATGTTCAGAATTCATTCCTAATATTTGTACATAACTTATTAGAATGGCATTTGTTTCTACCAAGTATTGAGTAGTTGTTTCGGACATTCTCGTATACTAATCCTTTTGTGTTTATAGTATGTCTTAGCTTTGTTTATCGCATCGTGTGGACATTCCTTTAAACTGCTTGTGCAATCAGTGATAAGCTGTATAAATATTTACACATCTTATTTTCCAATAAACACTGATAAACTGACCGACATTGTAAAACTGTTATCTATTATATATCACAAAATTATCTATTTCATTTGTCTATTTTCATTTTGATAGAAATTAATTGGAATTAATTTTACGGATGGTTAGGTTATGCAATGCAATAAATAATGAATTGTCTGTATACAGGGTCTTTCTGAGACTGTAACCGTTAAACGTAAGTCAACCTTTAGATGGGGAGATATTGCTACTAATAAAATGCTGAAAAAAATAGGTCACCTCTACTCTACTTATGAAACATTTAAAACCAATTTTCAATATGGTTTTCTTGTATTTAAAACTTTATTTAGGGACACAACTAAAAACTTCACCTTTTTGCTCTAGCTCTAATAATAATATTTGAGATGCAACGTTTCGTGGTTTCTTCGTCAGTTATAAATCTCACCCCATCTTAACCTTTTTAATTTTGAATTTAGAAACAAATATTTGATACAGATTTTCTGGAGATTAAGTTAAATTTGTTTAAAAATATATTAAACTTTATACAGGGCGCCCTAAAAACTGCAGCAACGCAAATTTTAGATTTTTAATGGAATAACTTTATGTGGCTTCATTTTCTAACATACACTAATTTGTTACGAATACACACACACATATACCCAAATCATTATGATTTTTATTTATTTATTTATTTTTTTTTTTTGTTGAAACCGAGTCGACCGGTTCCTTGGCTCCGATTCTCAGGGTCGGCCCGTTGGTGATTATCAGTAGCTACTCCCCACGTCCGTGGGGTGAATAACTACTGAGCCCAGAATGACCGCCTTCAGCGTTCTTCCGGCTAGAAGATCTGCCGAATTTCGGCATGCCGGCATGATTTTCAGTGCTGAAAGCAGTGTATCTCTTGCTCCACCGAGGACTTCTATTACCAGTACCACAAGCTTCACAGTATGTTCTGGATGGAGTCTGCGTAGTTCGAAGAGAAGGTCTTGATATTTTATCCGATCCTCCTCCTCTTTCAAAAGCCTCGGAGTTGGTCTCGGCAGAAGCCGAGAACTCGATGACAAACAAACATTGTCTTGAGCTGGTGGTCGAGGAGGATATCAGGCTTATTGGCTCGAATCTGCCTGAGCGTGGGAAATGGAGTATTTCCAATAAATTATTATTATTATCATCATTATTATTAATTGTATTCATTTTAAGTGTTTATAGATCATGCGTCTGGATGGTCCTTTAGGGGGTGATTAATACACTCTAGGAATTACAAGTCGCATGCTTTTATTATCTGAATTAGACAATAATCATCGCTCGTTGGGTTCTTGAATTCCAGTTTGTTGATTTGCTCGAATATGCGTGGCGTAATACTATTTATTGTAGCGAAATTTATAACGTTAGCAACATGCAAAAGAGTGTTGGGCATTTACGGACATCCTGGAAAGAGTCATCAAGTTCTGGGCGAAGTAATATTAACGAAATTGGCAGAAAGGGGTCATGACGTCACCATGGTCAGCGCTTATCCGCTGAAGAGACCTATGGTAAATTACAAGGATGTGCATTTGGATACGTTTATTGAAAAAATTAATGGTAAGTACGGTGTAGCTAAATCAAATTGGAGCAAAGCTGTGCCTTCTTGGGTCTAATAATGAGCCACAGGGAAATTTAAAAATATAATTTTATTGCCGAGATATTCGGAATAAACTGAGCAATTATTTCTTTCTGATTCAAAAAACAAATGAAACTATTGTTGACCTACAACTTGATACTTTAGTATCATGTACAGAACTTGCATCATTGAAGTTGATGTTCATAATTAAATGACAAAAAGTCATGGAACAACTACACTGATATGCCAATGCGCATGGGGGCGTGGTCTATCGATTGAGCGTGACGTCAGTTACGAGGAAAAATATATAAAATACTTTTTGTAAACAAAGATAACAAAATAAAATAAACGTTGATTATGGAATTATAATACGCGATTCATACAGGAAAACTAAAATAAAAGTTGATTAAACATCAATCTTTCTTATTTTTGGAATTTTCGCGATTTTTCCCTCACGAATGACGTCATGCGCAGAACTAACGAAATTTGGTCAAGTTATGAGCATATCAGTGTAGTATCATGACAAAAAGTAGACATAAAAAACACTGCAAAATAAAACCAATAATTTGAACTACTCCGCGGACTACGTGCCCCGACTGGCATTGCATTACTTCGACATCTCCATGAAAGTCACCACATCCTTCATCGAGACCAACCAGCTGACACTGACCGATTTCACACTTATTGTGTGCTCATCAGAATGCCATAAGTAGTGGGCTCGATGAACGATGCTGCAATATGATTGGTGAGAAACACACAGTAGTGCCCTCTTTTGATTTTTGCTACTATATGTCTTATAATTATTGTACGATTGACAGACAGGCAGCGACCTGCTATTGTGCAGGTGCCATTACAGCAATGACCTCTATTGTCATTGAGGAAGACAAGTCGCCACATCTATCATCGAAATTTGGCGACTTCCATAGAGACCCCGTAGTAATGCAATGCCAGTCGGGGTACATAGTCCGTGAGCTAGTTGTTTTCGACTTCTCCTTCAAATAAATAAGTAGGATTGTCTTCCTCTAAGACAACAGAGGTCTCTGCTATAATGGCACTTGCGGAAAAGCAGGTCTCTATCTGTCTGTCAATTAGACAATAATTGTTAGACGGATAGTAACAAAGATCAAAAGGGAGCACTACTGTTGTTTCTCACCACTACTACCATAACCAATAATGTTCCCATATACGAACTAAATGAAATTATAGCTTTTATTTATTTAATTGTTTCTATCAGTCGATGGTAACTTATACCTAGAGATGGAGAAGAACACTCTGTTAAATTTCATGGGAACCTTCCAGCTGATCAGCGACTTCACCGACAGGACCTTCGGACATCCAGCCATGAAAAAGTTGATACAATCCGGAGAAAAATTCGACTTAATCATCATGGATTGGTTCTGTAAAGACGCGGAGCTATTCTACGGAAACATTTTTGAGGCTCCCATCATACTTACATCTTCCTTTGGTACTCAGAACGAGCTGAACTACGTCGTGAATAATCCCGAGCCCTACTCCTACGTTCCTACCAGCGGGTTTCCTTATACCGATGAGATGAGTTTCTTCGAAAGACTTGGCAATACGCTAGCTGTGTTCTATGTGGAAGGAGTTTTATTTTATAATGAAATGCGGCAGCAGAGCATCCTCGACAAACACTTTAAGAATGCTCCTAGAATTAAAGAATTGAGGAGTAACGTCCATCTGGTATTCTCTAATGCTCACCCCGCTTTTGAGTCACCAAGGCCGTATTTACCTAACATTATTTCAATTGGAGGAGTTCATGTTAAAGATCCAGTACCTTTGCCTCAGGTTTGTATAAAAGGTGTACTTATTCGAATTCCAAGTAGTTCTTCTAGTTTATGACGCTGCTACTGAACGTTTCATTTCATGACTTACTTTTGTGAAAAAAGTTTCACCTCTTGCAGTTGTCTATATCAAAAAACTAACCTGCAGGGTTATTACACTAATCTTTAAGACGTCCTCCTCTTCCAACTAAAAATATGAATGACTCCGACGTAGCCATATTGTGGGGGCTAAAACTTCTTTAAGTCCATGTTAATTATAGACGGTCTTAAAGGAATAATAGTGTAATACAAGGAGTCTATAATTTTGGTGGCTTAAAATGAATTAGCCTGTCTTTTGTCTTCAGTTTAAGACAATTAGTATAATAACCCCGCTGAACCTTAAAAATTGTTTTTAGCTTCTGTAAATTCACCAATAAGCTACTAGAAAGTCGGCCAGCATCGTGGGTCTTCCATGGTCACCCATCCAAGTACTAACCACTAGAAATGTTCCTTAACTTTTATATCAATTATATGAACGTCTAGTCGGTATTCCACGTTTCCTTATTAAACACATTTTTTAAGCCCACTTAATACATACTATTAAGCATAACACTGCAAATTTTAAGAAGTTTTTCATATCTTGCTATCATTAACTCGTTCTGCTCTCTATTGCAGGATATAAAGGAATTTCTGGACACTTCTGAAATAGGCGTTGTTTATTTTTCTTTGGGTTCCCACATGAAAACATGTGACTTACCAGAAGATATTCTGAGCTCCATTTTGTGGGCCTTCTCCCGGATTCCACAAAAGGTATTACTGAAATGGGAAAAAGATGAAATACCAAAGCTACCATGGAACGTGATGGTGCGAAAATGGATGCCACAAAACAGTATTCTGGGTAAGTAGTAAGTAAGTAAGGATATTGAATTAAATAAAACATATTTAAGGCAAAAAGATTAAAATGTTTACCTTCCCTTTAGATACTAAATATTTAATTATTGCCTTGTTTACAATTTATCCTTACAAACACTGACGTACTTTTCCACATGACACTAAAACTCTATACTGCACTCGACGCGCGTTTCACCAGTATAGTGTTTTGGTGTCATGTGGAAAACTACGTCATTTTTATCTTCACACCAAAAGTTCTAACCCCCTTTCAAGATTTATCCTTACCATTATTATAAATATATCGTATTGAAATTGAGATATAGAAATAATATTTTCGTGATTTAATTATTTTTTCTGTAGCTCATCCCAATGTCAAAGCTTTTATAACCCATGGTGGTCTAATGAGCAAAATAGAAGCCATTTACCATGCCACCCCAATGATTGGGATACCTCTGTTTGGAGACCAAAGGACAAACGTGGCTCATTCCGTACAAGAAGGAATAGCCATTCAGCTGTTTCTGAGACAGATTTCCGAGGCTACTCTGGTCGATGCGTTAAATGAAATAATCAATAACAGCAGGTAAATGTTTAATGAGTTAATGAGTGAATTTATTTCGTAAAAATAATGTGAGCCAAAGGAAAGAGCTCGTTTGTTAAGTTATATTGAAGAGGAGCAATAACTCCCAAACATCAATGTTGGCATCTGTGTAGCTATTTTCCTTCGGTATTACTTCCTTCCTATTATCCTTGACGTGTAAAAAAGCTGCCAATAAAGTCCCACATCGCACATAAAGCAATTTAAAGATAGATCTCTATTGGTACTCTGATTAGTTAAAACCAAAGTCGTAACTTTAAGATCTATTCTTCCAAATATTTGTGGTATTTTGAAGGTGAAAATAATTCATCAGTTTGTACCTAAACATGTTTAAACATGTAGCATAAAAAATGTCATTATAAGATCTCGCATCATTGTAAAAATAATTATATTCTTCACATCTACCCGCTTTCTATTTTACTGGCGTAATATATTTATTTTATTTTTTTACAGCTACAGTGAGAATATAAAACACAAATCAAAACTTTTAAGGGATCAGCCTATGAAGCCCCTGGACACTGCCATCTACTGGGCAGAGTTTGTTATGAAGCACAACGGATCGAAGCATCTGCAGAACAAGAGCATAAGGCTAAATAGGTTCCAGAATTTGTTGCTAGATGTAGCGGTGGCCATTGCAGGAGTGCTAGTATTGATTTTATTTATACTTAGGAAACTGTGCGCTTTCATCCTTCGGTTATTGATCGGCAAAAAGACGAATAGATATGTTAACAAAAAAAAGAGACAATAAAATATTTTGAAGGTACAGAGTAGTTTTCTAAAAAAATATATATGCGTTGTCTTGTCCACATTACAGTTATCTACCCTAGCATGAGGCCTGATGAAATTGACCAAAAATATTTTCTTCAGCTAAGTAGTCATAGTATCTATATACTGTTGAATTATCCATCCAGCAAACAGATGGCGCCAGTAGTTGATTATCATATTTATAAGCATTGATGACCAGGTTGTTGGCAAGTTGTGGTCACTCAACATTAAGTGTCAGTCTCAATACTAAAATTACAGAAGGTGCAATACTTACTTGCTTGCCGATAATATCAATTAGAAATCTGTACTAAACATTACTTGTACAGTATGGCCGCAAATATACAGTACCAGTAATCTGAGTTGCTATGGAAGTGATATTGACGACACAACTTATTTTAACTATGGAGAAAATAGAATAAAGAGAGTGATTAATTGCTTGGTAAACCATTAGGCACTATGATGTCACAGCTATTCTAGCGCCAATATTGGCTACAAGAGAGAACTAAGCATTTTAGGTTGTTATTTAAATTTGATATTATAGGATTTGGTTTGACTAACCCTAACTAATGAGGTTTTCCAGGTTTCCCTCATTCCAGCACTGAATGGTGGTTAGGGCCTACCAACGTAAGTCGTTCCTGAAGCTCAAATCCGGATCGCGAAATATTAATATACCGCCCCCTCTCCCACACAAGTCTCAGACTTTCGGCCTAATCCTTGTGATTAGAATGAGGGGTAGAGATATTGTTATTATTATTATTATTATTATATTATTTGCTTCTGCAAGGAATTGATTCTGCAAATTGTAAAACGATACCAAAAAACACTACACAGAGACTTATAGTGCAGATGAGTGAGGTCGTAATTTTCTCGTGTTTTTTAAGTTATTCAGTAGGTTGAAAGTATCATGAAATTTTTTAATGTGAGCAGGAGTTCTAGCCTTCCTGCAACTGTCCATAAGATATCTGCTGCATTTTATAAAATGCAAAGGTTACAGTACATTTGAAAAGGTCTAGTACGAAAGTTTTTAGGTCTTATTTCCTTCTATTCTAGAAACCCACTTATTTATAAAGAAGTACCGGGATATCAAAAATTATCTTGGTCAAGGGTGGTTGTGGAATGTAAAACGTGTGTCTTACTTTAAATTTTTGAATATGTTTTGTTGTGTCAGAATCTGTCAAGTCATTGTGCTGAAATTTTCTAATCCAGTTTTTGAATCATGCCTCTTACCGCACAGCACAAAATTTTCATGATTGAAGCCTATTTTCGAACGGGTGCGCTAGTTAATGGAAATTGGCAATACAGTCAACGTTTGTGTTTGGACAATTTTCGAGAGCACTTCCCAAACGTGGCAATAATACCGGACAATTTTTATGAGTGCCTTACAAATTGTGTTGAAGTGTTTCGCGAAACTGGTTGTGTGACTCATAAAAAAGGTGCTGGTAGATCAAGAGTTCGTACAGAAGAAGTTGTTAATGACGTTCGTCAACGTATGGAAGAGGAGCCTGCAAACCTTTGAAACGTCTTTCTCAGGAAATAGGACTTTCTTATGGAACATGTCATAAGATTTTAAAGAAAGACTTGAACATGCATCCATATAAGATGCAAGCACTTCAAGCTCTTCTGCCCGCAGACCACCCGAGACGCCTTTTCTTACTGCCATTGGTTTGTCAATAATTTAATGAATGACGATCTTCTGGACTTAACTTTTTTTTCTGACGAAGCGTGGTTCCACCTTTCGGGATACATCAATTCTCAAAATATGCGAATGTGGAGCAATGATAACCCTCATGTTTTTACTGAATCGCCACTACATGCTCAAAAAATTGGTGTTTGGATGGCAGTTTCTCGCAGAAGAATAATTGGGCCAATTTTTTTCGATTTCACCGTCAACGCAGAAAGGTACAGACACAACTTTTTGGCTGAATTTGTGCAACAGTTAAACGATGATGAACTTCGGTACGGTTATTTCCAGCATGACGGTACAACAGCACATACTACACGAGAAAATATTGCTTTCCTCCGCGAGTTTTTTTGATGACCGGCTGATAAGTTTGCATACAGAAGTTGAGTTTCCTCCGAGATCACCTTGTTTGACAATTATGGACTATTTTATATTTCCCTACTTAAAAAACAAGATTTTCGCAACTCCGGTAAATAATTTCCAAAGACTGCAACAAAGAATTGTTCAGCAATGTGCAACCATAACGCCAGAAATGCTGCAAAACGCTTTTCACAGCATGAGACGTGTCAACTTGTGCATCGAACAAAACGGGGGACATTTCCAACAATTACTGTAATTTAGTTTTTCTTGTTACTAAAACCGTTATTTCATAATTTGTAGTTCATTATTGTTTTACAACTGAAATAAATAGGTATGAAATTTGTAGGTTATTGATGTCAGTGTGACAGTGACATAATTATTTCAAATTTAAAGTAAGACACACGTTTTACATTCCACAACCACCCTTGACCAAGATAATTTTTGATATCCCGGTACAACCCAATTATGTTTCACATAGATTTTTACTATACTGCTAGGTGGAGTATCATCGATTTTTGGCCAACATTTGTGCCAACGCAGATTTTGGTTGTCATTATCCTTATTCTGCATTAACGAGAACTTAATAAGTTCAAAATTGCACACTCTATAGATAGCAGGACGATAATTACCATGTTCCTATCCGCAGAGCGTGGATAAACATCTTGTTCTGGACAGTTTTTGGATAGTAAATAACATTAATATACTGTCAAAAAAGTTAGAAAGTAATATTTTTATATTATAAATCAACAATCGTTTTATTGGTATGTAAAACTAAAATAAGTGTTTAAAATAACTACATTTGCAATTAACCTGTTTCGCAGATTACTGATTCTGATATTTGAATTGTATTTGGGTACAATATCAACCACCCAAATAGATAAATATGCCACGATATTCAATTTTGAATGTAAGCAGCTAATGACATCAGTAACAGTATTAAATGTAAAGTAATTCAGTCACATTAATAAATCCACGGTGACTGAATTTGATTAAACATCATCAATTTGCTTTTGCTCCAGTAAATACATATTTGTGCCTAATATGCTAGTCGTGATTAGCTTGCTATCAATTAAAACAGAAATTTCAACTAAACTGCTCGACAAAAAGAACGGGACAAGCAATTTTTAGCACCCTTTTCAAATTGCTATGGTTCGAAAATGGGTCAACGAATTTCTATGAACTTTTCGGATTACGAAAGCTCATTTCGTTTAGATTTTGTCCGGCAAAGGTTTTTCGTATGGTAGTAACAAGATGATATTTTACAGGGTGGAGAACAAGGTAATGTAAAAGTAGAAAAAAGTTGAAGTGTTTATTAATTCGTAAATACTTTTTTTGCGTTGCGAAATATACACACAAATTATTATTAACTGCTGCATTTCAAAATCTTAAAAATTTAAAAAAGTAAAAAGTTATGTTTTGGTTTTATTATTAATTAAATTAATCACACCTAGAAACTTCCTTGTGCTTCTTTATGGTCAAGAAGTTCGCTTTCTGGTCTTATTGCTTCACTGCAAAACTACTTAAAATTATGTCGGTTCATATAGTTGACCATGTTGCCAAGTTAATTAATTTATCTATATGCAATGGTCATTTTCCTGACGCATTAAAAAGGGCAATCGTTGTTCCCGTTTATAAGAAAGATGGTCCTGAAGATATAACCAATTACAGACCTATTTCACTACTAAGCGTATTCTCGAAGGTATTTGAAAGAGTGGTTTTTAACAGAATGTTTGTTTTCCTTGATAAATATGGAATTATGACAAGTTGTCAACACGGCTTCCAAGCGGGCAAATCTACACAGTCAGCAGCCTGCAGTCTGACGAATAGAATTCATGAGCTCCTAGACAAGGGCGAATACGTTGCAGGTATATTTTTTGACTTGACGCGTGCTTTCGATTGCTTAGATATCTCTTATTGCGAGTAAATTGCATAATATTGGATTCAGAGGGATATTCCTGGATTGGATTATCGATTATCTTTCCGGTAGGACAATGGTTGTGAAGGTGCATGATGCCACTTCTATCAATCATAATATAGATTTGGGAGTCCCTCAGGGATCGGTGCTGGGGCCCCTCATTTTCTTGCTATTTGTCAATGATTTACCGAACCGATCGACTCATCGACTCTGACTTTGTTTGCCGATGATACATCCTCAGTGGCTTCAGCTCGGACCCCTGAGGAACTTGTTATAGTTTCTGAACATTTTATTACGACATTTGTCAATTGGTGCAAATCCAATAATCTGATAGTAAATGTTGACAAGACAAAGATTGTTTGCTTCCGAACCCAAAGCGGAACTGATTCCGAATTATATTTTAAGTGCAACGACGTTGTATTAGAATCTGCTAATAGCACCAAATTCTTGGGAGTCCACCTTGATCGTCAACTTAAGTGGACGGAGCACATAGACATGCTTAGTAAGACACTTTAATAGGTCGTTCTATGCTATATCTCGAATACGTGATACTATGCCACTGTCTGCAATGTTTATTATAGTTTAGTATAGTGATCTTTCATATAATGTAATCCTTTGGGGAAATGCTGTAAATAATAGTAGGATTTTTATAGCACAGAAGCGAATACTTCGGAGAATATTTGGTATCAGTCCCTGTCAAACGTGTAGAAGCATATTCGTCGACAATAGAATATTGACTTTCCCATGCATTTATATTTACAAGTCTCTATTGTATGTTAGAGATAATATTCATCACATTGATAAGAATTCTTATTTTCATGATTATCCTACTCGTAATTGTAATCTGTTAAGTGTTCCCTTACACAAAAGAAAAAAATTTGAAATGTCTGCAATATACCAGGGGATAAAATTATTTAATAAATTGCCACAAAAATACAAAGTGATGAATAGTTATATTTTTAAATTGTCTGTTAAGGAGTTGTTACTTGCCAGATGTTACTATAGCATCCAGGAATTTATTAACGACGATAATATCTGATGTTTATATATTTTTATAATAATTGTATTGTTCTAAACTGTTTTGACTTGTCCTATACATTGTAAATTTTGTCTTAAAGGATTAATAAATATTATTATTATTATTATTATTACCAGCCTTATACTGCCACAATAAAATAAGGATGAAGAGCCAGTAAAATAGAATTTATACTTAGTCCAGTAAGAGAGTAGTATCATTGGATCTTTCGACTTTTTAGTGGAAAGGTTTAGTCACTATAATCCTCTAGTTTCCAAGTGCATACTAACAAAATTAGCCTATAAAGCGCCCTCTACGGGCATTTTTTATGGCCGATGTGACAGCAAAGGACCGAGAAGCTTTTTACGATGCCAGTAAGAGATGAATGTTATCATTTTATCGCCCTCTTTGAAACAACGGACTACAAGACTTTTTATGAACTGTCAGATCTCCTTTCAGCGTTATCTGAGGTGCAATTAATTTTAACATCAAGTGTGCGAAGCAACTGGCAGTAAAATGAAATTGGAGCAGTAAAAATTCAGCTCTGAGGAGATTAAACCGAGTTTCCAATTTCAAAAAAAAAGGCCTTACGTCGCCAAGTGACGATTTAATATCGCTCTGTCTGTGAAGGTTGTATTTTACTCCTTTTTTTTCAATCAGAAAGTACGGGTCTTCCGGTAGGTATTTTATGCGTAAATTTTCAGACTGGTATCATGTATCATTTTCATCAACTATAAACTTTGGGAACAACAGAAGAATATAGGATGTCTTGTATGTCATTAGGAATAGATTGTAGAGCTGTTCAGAAACTGTTGAAGAGTGGCACTGTCATACTTTGGCATTACTTAAGCAACACCCTGTATATTTTTGCATTTTCGGAAAGAGCGAAGGAAACACCTCCTAGGAAACATGTAGCATATCCTAGAGGTAAAATAAAATATTGGCACATACAAATGGTTGAAAGAAGAATGGTTGCGGGAGATACACTACTGCCCTCTCTTGGTACTATATGTGTGACAATATTTGGTGAGGGATAGGTGGTAGGGACCAGGTGACCTACCTGGTCACCTGGTCATGAAGGGTAGTGTTCCCGCGAAAAGACCAAGCATCTACTATTTCCAATACTCTTTTGTCTATATCTCCAGTTCCAAAAGAGATATCGACATGGCACTTTCACCATTTTTTTCCTTATCTTTATTGCCTTTTCAGCCAGGCGAAGATTGACATATGCTCCCATTAGAAATTTGGAGAAAAGAATTGGAAAATATGTCAGTTTCCCAAATAGCGCCATCTAGCAGTGGCAGTATCAAGCAAAATAACTATATACAAAAGCGTTAGATCCTTGTTTCGTTGGACCCTTTCCAACGAGACAAAGTTTGTTACATTTGGTTGATGCAAACCGAAGTTATAAACATTTATTTATAAAGGTATTCCCCCTCCACTTTTTCCTTATTTGGAGAGATAGAACAAAAAGTGTCAAACCAAAAGGATGCTAAATTAGCCAAAGATTACAATAAAAGGTCTATTTTTGGTCTAGGTATCTCAACTAAGGAAAATTTCGAAAAATAGAAATTTTTCAAGTTGGCCATGTATGTTGCGTCTCTAGCGGCAGAGATAGGAACTTGAAAATAATTTCCAGCATTTTCTCTGGTCTACTTCTGCAGTAATTCCCCCCCCCCCCTCCGATTCTCCACGATGGACGTAGAGAATCGATACCTGAGATATGGCCGACGTTCTTTCTTATTTGGACACCCGGTACGCTTAATTGTTTCATTTCGAATTTAGTACTTACATCGTGACGTGTAATAAATTAACACTAAGAAATGTATCTTTAATAAGACTAAGAGATGCTTCTTATCGAAAAGTCTGCAGCAGCGCGTTCCTAAATAGGTATAATCATATCTTTTGTGAAACTCCCATTGTAATATTAAGTAATTCACATTTCAGCAGAGGCAATAGACTATGGAAATAATTTGTGGTATTGTTCCGAATTTGGAGCACCAACTTGTTTACAATTACGAGGGCGGTTCAAATTTTACTTACGCTTAAATTTTTACATGTGTTTTAGAAAAAAACAAACTCTTGCGACAAAAAAGGTACTTTCAGAGAATTTGCACTACTGCTCTGAATTTGGGACAACTTCTTTTATTGACCTCTACATATTATGAATGTTATCCTAGTTACTAACGTTGGTAGTCACACTTTCTTAACTTAACTTGGTAGTAACTTAAACAAGTTCGGGAAACATTTTGTGACGCTCTCTTTCCCTCCACTCTTTTGAGACGCCAAATTAATAACTCTCTCTTACTTTAATATTGGTTTTTACCCTTAAATGGTCGGTCGGTCTATTTTTTTACCTCGAGCACCACCACTCACTGGTTTTATGTGGTGAATGGTCCACGCGGACTCTACTCGCTTATAAGTAAAGGCTGGGTAGCTACAGTGAAGAAGGTGTAAAATTACACATGCCAGAGGGTCGATGTTTCTCAAATATAGGTAATAAAAGTCAGTTTAACGGAAGTTACTACAAGATTTATTAAAATAAAATAAAATATGCAAGCAGCAACATAATAGGCAGACAGCAAAATACATCTTTCAGTCAGAAATGTATACCGTTAACACGTCTGAATAGAGGATGAAACAAAAATAACTTAGATAGCCAGGCTGTTGTGAAATATCTATATCGATCGTTGCTTTTCAAAAACTGTATGGAACTGCCAAAATATCGTCGCTGAGTTGGACTGCAGAAACAGATGTTCGGTAATTGATTCCCAGGTATTGATACTTTATGACATATCCTGTCTTGTGACCAGCTCTTTGATCAGATCGTTATATCCTGTTGTTAATTCACATTAGTCTGTAATATTTGTAACTACTTGCATATTGTTCTTGATCTCTTATTTTGCTTCTATTTTTACTGGAGTAAGATATTTCTTTCCACTGAATTTGTTTCCAAACTTCTACTGAATAATTAAAGAGTTCATTCATTACGATAATAAATAGTTGTGGCCTTAAAATGTACCAAAGAGCTAAATAAAGAACTCTCCTCCTCTCGGTCAACATAAACATTTCGTAAAATATATCGTTCGGATCTTGATAGTATGGCATCGTTCGGATCTTGTAGCTTCAGAGAGGTGGCTTTATGTAGAGTTTTGATCGGCGAGCCAAGCGGATGAACACAGCTCGCCCCTCGTATCTCTCTCACTTCCTAATCTTAACGACTCAGTCGGTAACAACTTGTTGGAACCGTCGAGATCGGTTACATCGTAGTAGAGAGAGCAGCTCGACATGGAATTAATACCAAAGCCAGCAGCGAATTTACACGACATTATTTACGACCAAACTTTGGAGTTATAAAAGTTAAATGGCATGAACATATCCATGTATGTGGTGAAATGTGTATTAAAGTCGTTTCATGAATTAATTCGCAAAGATGAGACGTGTTTTGTTTTGTTGCTTCCTTTTAGCATTCCAGTTCTGAATTAATAAATTTCTTTTCTTAAAAAACAAACCCCCAGAAGCTCAACTAATTTTGGAGTCAGATATTAAAAATTCTTCCCTCTACTCAAGTGGTGTTTCAACAAATGCGTCTTTTGAGTTAAAGTACTGTGATTGGTTTCACACTCTTCGACATATTCTCTATGATTAACTAATTATTATTTATTCCCAAATAACAAAATATTTGAAAAGTTTTAGGTAACACCTAGATCCTTGATATTATCTACTACAACCTATTAAAAATAAACCATTAAGTGAGTAGTCATAAAATCACAATAAAAGTTGTTTTGCTCAGTGTATATGAACACACTTTGCATTTGGCTGGTCGTAGAGGCTCGATATATAAAGAAATAATTTTAAATCATCTAAGTAATCAATATGGTGACAGTGTAGATCTAGAGGCGAATCGTTTATAAAAAGAACGAAGAAAAGCGGTCGAGGGTTTGAGCCCTGAAGTACTCCAGAGCTTGTAAATAAATTATTAGATTTAAATCCATTATATGAGCTTACAACTTACAACGCCTGTACAGATATGTTGAATTAAGAGAAGTAGAGATTTAAGCAAATCTTCCAGGTATCCGGAAAAATACGAGTAGACAGTATTTACTTAAATAGTATGAAAAGTGGCTCTAATAAGACTCGAAAGTAATCCTTTATAATAAAGATGGGGATTTGATCTTCCCCAGAGGTCATTTATTTAATGCTTGTGTTAGCTGACTAAATGAACCTGTATCTGATTGATCTATCCTTCTGCCAGTAGCAAAAACACTAGAAAAATAATTGGCAAACTGATTTACATCAAACTCTTCTTCATCTAAGAACACTGTCGATGGAATACGTGACGAGCCTTTCTTGCCCCAAATAAAAGACCACACATTTTATAACTAAGACTATAATGTTGGTTATAAAACAAGAATGAAAGTGTTCAAAATTATTGTTATGAGTTTTTTAGATTATAGTTTCTAGTAGATCAAAGGTAGGTGAACAAATATCCAATTTTTACATGTCGAGGTCTCAGCACCAGACACATCTTTAGGGCACTTTGCAGATATTATAAATAAGTTTTTTTGATAATAAGGTGCCACAGGAAGGTCCTAAGGAAGTCTAGTCTTACCTACAGATTTTTTAAAGAAATCCGTGGCCTTACTCTAGAACGTACATACAAGACACAGAAGTTTATTAAAATCTAACAATATAAACATTGATGGATGTGGATAAAATTGAGTGGTGCCTCAAGAGACATATGTAGAGGGAGTTTAGGAGTAGATTACATAGACATAAAGTTAATTCCGTTACTTGAGGGATTTTTTTATCTCTAATACTTTAGGTTTATTAGAAACTTGACCTTAATTTATACAGCTACCTACTTATACCTTTAAATAACTGGTTGATTTACTTTATTCGTGAGTTTTGCAAAGCACCCAATTGCAAAATCTCCAGAGAATACCGGAAATAATAAATTTTACACCATAATGTAGTCCGGTCTATAAAATATATTTCACAAAACAATTACTATCCCGTAGTAGCCGCAGTGATCAAATTAAGGCCGTGATAATATTTGCTGGGTAATTTTATTAAGCGCTAAATTTGCTTTGATGTCCGAGGAAGATCCATAAAGGCCCAGTAATGGATGTGACCCGGATATACGGATAGTTCTAATTTGGCAATCCGGCGCTGGCCAGCGCTGCGGTTTGGATTAATTAGGATATTTACGAAATTGTTTTAAATTGCACTCTAATTGGACCGAACATAGGCTTTGTAGTTTATGTTAGGTCGAATGGCTGCATTGGCGATATGAAATTTTTACAATATCTCCCATAACTCAAAATATTGATATTTATGTGCAATCAACATTAGTATTTACATCTTTCTTTATATACCGAGGAATTAAGCAAAAAGGGATAAATTATTAATGAAATTATCAAATATTATGGTTCAATAAAGTTTTAATTTTCCTTGTTACTTACCTGGGCAATATTCTAATAATATAAAACTATTTTTACCACAACCAGGACCGCGGACTAACTAAGAAACCACAGGAGAATCAAATTATTTCAGATGGCTGTGGCCATAAAATCCTGCTATCCATCGCACTCACAGGGGAAGTCCCTATTATAAGAATGGAAGGAATAAAACCCCGTGAACATGACAAATCGGACTGGGTTGGCACCATTTGAAACTGTACGTGGATTTCCATCTGTCTCCCAACTGTTAATGGGAATAAAGCTTAGTGTAATGTCAAAAAAGAGTGTCCTGCTGGTTTTCTAAGCGACCTATATGCAGGGTGAATCAGATAAGGTGAAATTGTTGAGTTGTAGATTTTCTAACCTCATTATTCAGCCAAGGGTAATTCCAAAAGGTGTAATCGTTATCACAGGTCGAGTATACGGTGGGAACTAGTGATCGGACCTCAATTACTTGTATCTACTAAATTAGCAAAAATATATTGCTGACTGTATTGATACTTATAAGTAATAGGGCACTTGAGGCAGACAGTCCCAGACAGCCTCACCCGGCATCCTGAAAAAACGTCACGTTATCCTGAAAAAACGTCACATTATCCTGAAAAACCGTCACGTTATCCTGACAAACGTCTCTTTATCCTGAAAAACGTCACGTTACCCATCAAGGACATCGCGTGATCCCGAAAAAACGTGACGTTTTTTCAGGATAATGTGACGTTTTTTTTCAGGATGCCGAGTGAGGCCGTCTGGGACTATCTGCCTCAAGTGCCCTACTAGCTACTCTTTTACCTAATCTCAATAAAATTATGAAGGCTGTTTGAATTATAAATCGATTCCAAACTTGCCTAAGTAGAAAATATATAGCACACTATCCAAATCTGTAAAATACTGTACAGAATGCTTTTTGAAAAGATGCATAGTTAAAAATTTAGTTGTAGTTTCACAACATGTTAAAGTTGTTGAGGATAGGTTTGGACCATTATTTGGATTATTTTCTACCACAAGGTTCTAATCTTGGCCCTCTTCAGTTCATATGATGCGTCAATGACTTAAATGATCTAATATGCTGCAGAAATCCTTTTCCTGCAGATGACATCTTCATGACTGACATAAGACAAGTTTGAAGTTCATGCAGACTATACAAGTCTTAAAATTTTCTGCTAAAAGTCTTGTTCACGATGTTGTATATTGCAACTTTCGCAGCTATTAACTTTTAGTCATAGTTAACTTTTTCTGTATGTTCTCTAAGTCAGACTTATAATTCCATCCCAACACTGCACCACTTTCTAAGAGTCTGACTTGGGTACTGTCAAAACAGCTTTGTCTGAGGGCAAAATATAAAAGGTATATAAATACCTGAGCTGAGGGCAAAATATTCCAATATCGGCGTGAACTTTCAACATTTTTACAAATACTAATTTAGTTATTGGTAGGAGATGCCGAAAACAACTACTCCACTACTAACAATAATTAAGTAGGATTGTCTTCTTCAAAGACAATAGAGGTCGCTGTACTGGGCTCTGCATAAAAGCAGATCGTTATCTGTCTGTCAATTAGATAATAATTGTCAGACAGGTAGTAGCAAATACCCAAAGACGCCACTACGGTGTATTTCACTGTATCTCGCCATTACAAACATACTAATTTAGTTCTTGTTACCAAGTAAGGAAGAACTAAAAACTTTTAGAGTTAGGCAGATGATGGATGGCGGAACTTCTGCCAGATGATGTGAATAAATTAATAACGTATAAAATAACGAAGTCACGAGGTGGCAGAGTTGAATGGCTCACCCTGTACCTACAAAATTTTAATAAGGTATGACTGGAACTCAATACCATTTCAAGAAATACTTATTAAAACGCAGAGAAGGCACTGTAGGATAAATATTATCTTTGTAATATCGAATCGCTGCATAAATTGAAATCGCCCAAATACATTTTCTTGGAGATATCCGTAAACATTCCTAAAAGTCAATTATATGCAAAGCTCAGTCAGAGGTACAGATTCCTTTTAAAATTCCATCCAAGCGAACAGTTGACAGTTTTCGTCTATTACGCCGTTTCTTTTTATTCCCATTGAACAGGAGATAATGGATTTCTTTCTATGGCCTCAAGGCCATATTAAAATTTAAATTGCAAGGCAGAAAAACTATGCTTTTATTGTGTGTCTCCAATGTCTAGACTGGAGTCCCTAAGGAATATCTTTAAAAAGAATATAAAAATGTTGGAAGGTTTTTTCTATGCTCCCCTTTTCTCCTTTAATAGAACTTTCTAATTTTACTGCTTATTGTCCATTTTGAACATATTTCCAAATTCTTAATAAGATAGTAGTTTTTGGATATTTTACTGAGTGTCCTGAAATAATCCCGAGGATATAATATACTAAATTTTTATCCAAAAACTACGTCGACAATATTTGATTACCTGCTGTTTTCCAAAAGTGCAGCATTAAATCGTATAAATTAAAATTATTCAATTGGTGGGTAGTTGACCATGTTTAAAAATACATCATGTTAATTACTTATATTTAAATTGTACTTAGCAAAAAGATCTAAATTTTTATAAATAGGTATAGATCTACAAGTGATAGAGAGTAGGGTAACCAATATAATTCTGTAAACTGTACTAATACCACCGTGGTATGAAAAGAAAGGCACTTAATCACGGTGAAAATAATGGTAATAGTTACTGTGAGAATCACAGCAGCAGTCACAATCTCAGATTACCCTGAACGTCACAGTGATAAATCATGCAGATAGTCACATTAACAACTCAGTGACGCTCGAAGTTTTAAGCACTGTTATAAATTACATCCACAGTCATAGTGATAAGTTGCAGTGATGAATCACTGTACCAATCACAGTAACACTAATTATGACTGTTACAGTGAGAATTCTCGGGTCAGTCACAGTGACGGTCTGGCTGATAGCAATAGTCATAAATCATAGTGATATATAAAAACATACAGAGACAATTGATGGCGAATAAACACGGTACTAAGTCACTACAAAAAATAGATCATGCATGTGATTATTCGTATTTCCCATAATATTTGCTTCCAGTTTATAAAGTAGTATTGGTGTGTGAAATAGAGACAAACAAGTCAAATTAGGTGAGCTAATTCTAAGTACCTTCAAATTACAGGGAACAATGAAAATCTCTCGCTCTAATTAGTCCAGTCTTGATCGAAGTGTGCCGTGGGTAATGAGAGAATGCAGTCGTTTCCAATTTGCGAGCAATCTGCGGCAGCATTGGGAGCTAAGGCGATATTGGCCCCGATTGGATTCAGCGCTCGTATGCGACAATTTCTTACTGTTACAAGTGAATGTCTTCACTTGTGCAGTATTGAGTCTTATAAAGATTGAAATTTTCAATATGGTGAATGTGACATGACGGTTGTGTGGAAAATTATCATAATTTCGTGTCAATTTAGAAAACGCACTACATTTTCTAACACAATATTCCCTGCTAGTCAATTATTAAATAAAATGATCTACAATTCCAAAAAAGTGGTAATTATATGTTATTTTGGATTATGTATATGTATATTTGAAAATAAATGTGATAACTGAGATTCATGAAAATCAAATAGAGTATAAAGAAGAGATAAAAGCACTAAAAGTAGAAAATGAAAAGACAAAAAAAGAAAATGAGGAAGTGAACAATGAGACAAATAAGTTAAAAAAGAGGCTAGAAACAATAGAAAGAAAAAAAAGAAGAAATAATGTTATAGTACATGGAATAACAAGAGATAATACAGAACAGAACTCATTAATGGAAGGAATGAAAAACACGATTGGGAATAGAAGTGAAAACCTCTCTAAGAAACCGAGTCATAAGTCATAAGTCACAGCAACAGTGTCATAAATATAATATACTTATAGTCACAAATCAGAGTTACACAGGGTGTTCTAAATATCGTGTGTCATACTATTACTATCTTCAAAAGTGTAAAAGATACAAAATCGGTTAAATTAGAGAAAAGTTCCATTTCTGATGATAATTCATAATATGTTTACAGCGTTGTCAAATTTGTTTCAATTTCTGAGATATTAGGGAACATATGAAATATGCCGAAAATCACGTCTATTAATAATTCGAAAACAATTGTGAGCGAAAAAAGTAAAATAAATACAAAAAACATTTCTTTGTGATAACATTTGAGACTTCTTACTTTTTTTAGAAAACGGATCAGGATTTTTTATTTCATATTTAAAAATATAATTTTATTTTCTATGCAATCATTAATGTCATACGAATATTATTTCCTACATTTCGATCCAAAAACTACACCCATTAGAGCTTTCTAAAAACATCCGTAATACGAATCTATCTTTTTTGTATGAATTTTTTTTAGATAAAAATATTTGACTCTTTAAATAGGTTTAAAAAATATCGGGGTGCCAAATTGCTTTTGGTTTCAGGGATACTAGAGAAAATATTTCGTATTTCTTACAGTTTCGGAGATAGCAATAGTGGCATACACTATTTACGACATCCTGTATATTATATTGACGATACAAATCATCGTAATAGATATAAATACACCACACATCGTGAAAAATTTCTGTCCCAGTCCCTGTTAGTCACGGTGACAAATCATAGAGACAGTCACAGCGATCTTGACCGGCAAATTGGCACATTTAACAGTAATAGTCGCTTCTTCCAACTACTGCGACAAGAATAGTTACAAATTACAATCGCTAATTACAGTGACAAATCACAGTGAACAAACAAAACTACAAAGTATTATGGCAGAGTTAACATTTATCCAGTGTCTGTCATAGTCTGCTAGTAGTTTAATGGGGTGTTTGCAGTAGAGAGTTGAAATTGTAAAGAGTCCCGCGGCAATTGTCCACACCAGGTACTGCTTCTCTCGTGGCGAGGACTTTATATTGTATTGAACCAATTTTGGTTGAGGGGCACAATAGTTTTTTACATCAGACCCTCATCGTCTTCCGCCACTTCCGTCCTTGCCAATATCTGTGGTGACGGTCGAGCAACACAACGAAAAAGCAGTTTACGGCCATCAGGACATATCTGCTGAATAAGACACACCTCACATTCGCCTGTATAGGCGATTTCTTGGGGTTGACGGATTTTTCTATAGCCTTTTACGATCGGAAGTCCATGGGGATACAAAAAGTCTTTCTCTTTGTCGCATTCTAGGTGGGGAAGCGCTGAAAACGCTGAATTATCACATACCAAAATAAAAACTAGGTTAACGTCGTAAATAAAAAAAAATCAGGTGCAAATATACAGGGTAAATCACGTAAATGATCGTTAGACGTTTGGAGAGTGAGAATGATATCCTTCTGAAAATTTCTATCTAGATTATTCCTTATAAACTTTTTAACCAAAATAATTTCAAAGGCGTTGTATTTCACGTCATGTTCGCCGACTATACTACTATAAGCATACAGGAAAACAGCTTTAGTGAATTGCAAACTATAAAACAAAATGTGTAATCTTCCATTTGGGAAAACCAAAACCAAATATTTCTTTAAATATAAAAAATTATCTGCTAGAAAATGTATCTAATACTAAGTTTCTAAGTCTTCATGAAGATGAAACCTCTCCTGGTTTGTGCGGTTGAATCATATTGCAAGTTGAATTCAGCATATATAATCATTTTGGATTTGAGATCTTTGAACTTGAAATTTAGTAAATTTTGGTTATAGTATTTCCACGTTGATGAGGCAGGCGATCATTTTTATTTTATCTTGAAGTTTTATATCTGCAGGGTTATTACACTATTAAGTTATATTAAGTATGGGCTTTTGGACATAACTATGTCTTATAGTTAACTTCACGCTGATTTTCTAGTCACATCCGATATTTTGGAATTATACTAATGACTTTGTCTACAAATTGGTCTAAAATGCGAGACATTTCTTTAGCTTCTACTTTAAGCCACCTCCGAAGGTGCCCTAAACTAGTTTAAGACATAATTGTTTTCTGTATTTTTGCATACTTAGAGTAAAATATGGCTTTTGTGCCTCATTTGCTATTTTTTGTTGAACACGAAAGGCGAAGATATGATATAAGGGAATTAAACGTGTACAGGAGACATTTAAGAGACAACAATAATCCTTTTGTGAGGACCTTAGAATTTCAGCGCCTTTTTCGTGTAGACAAGGACGGTGCACGATATTTAGGTTGTGTTCCGATATTAAACTTGGTTAACCAAAATCCCGGTTAAGCGTTCCATTAAATAAAAATTCCTGAAAATTGTTTAATTTTGGAACTGTGGTCACCTGAAAAAGGTTAACCAAACGTCAAAATATTGACCGTGCTCTGAGAGCGGTGCATTGGTTAACCGAAGAGTTAGCAGGTTAGGTTTTAGCGTTGAGGGAAGAAAAATCAATTCTCTCAACGATTTTAATTATATTTTGTTTAGATGGTGAAGGCAGATGGGGTGGTGTTCTTGCGTTAAGAGTTATAATAAATATTTATAAATTCTACTTTTCTGTATTGTATTCTGTAGTCCACTTGACCAAGTCGACTGAAAGCTACACCTATATCTACTTATAAGCCACTTATATCTTACTATAATATACCAAATTATCTGCCGTTTCATTTATTTTTTGACTGGAGACTAGAGTAATAGTTAAGCACGGAATATGATAATATGAAGGTATTTAGGTTGAATGAATCCCAATAAAAACAATTCATCATCCATGTTGATTAACCAGCCAGTTCCTTTATTACACATTTTTCAGGTTTACCAATATTTCGGTTAACCGAAATCCTGGTTGGTCGCGGATAATATCGGAACACAACCTTAATAAATAGATTGACCCCCGCTTCGGGTTTACAGATCTGATGGATTAGCTCCACAAGTAAAGGCGAGTAAAATAAATGAAGCGAAAATTTCTTAATGAGTAATATAATATGTAAAATATAGATTTTAGTAACCCTTCGATTTCTGTCTCATGGATGTTACCAAAGGGTTGTGGGGCAAGGATTTTGTGATTCCATTTTCAATTCAGTTCAAAAATATACACTCAAACACTGGTTTATAACTTGTTTTTCTTTTCTTTTTGAATGCACAAATTTTAAGGCTAGATTCCTTGTAAACTGTGGTTAGATTATGTTTTCTTCCTCCTCTTCCAACTAAAAATATGAATGACTGCGACGTTGCCATATTGTGGGGGCTAAAACTTCTTTAAGTCCATGTTAATTATAGATGGTCTTAAAGGAATAATAGTGTAATACAAGGAGTCTATAATTTTGGTGGCTTAAAATGAATTATCCTGTCTTTTGTCTTCAGTTTAAGAAAATTAGTATAATATCCCCGCTGGTTTATCTATTACGGGGTACTGTTTTATCAGTGTGCATGGTTAGGTCCAAGTATAATTTATAATACTTATAAAATTAGATTGCATATTGTATAAGTATAATTATATATATAATTTTTTAATTATTCAGACAATTGGTTATTGGGAAGTCACTGTTTTCTCTTCAATTTTTAACGTATAACTTAAAGTAGGGGTTTCATCCGTCCGAATCCTATTGCACTAGCAGTTCTCCGTTCCCACACCCACCTCTTTTGTATCAAATCATTCCAGGCATGTTCCCGAAATGCATCAAAGACGTCCGAGGCAGAGCAACCGGGTGTTACACTCCAGATTCAGATTATCGTGAGTAAATGTCTCGCAGCAAGCACAACACAAATTCAATTTATCATTTAGGCGAAAGAACGTGCTTGTCGGTACGCTGGCTGGGTTGTGTAATATCGAGGAGGACTTATATGCCATGAGACCGTAGTTTCCGGAAGTTCCGCTGCAAGACGTAACATACTTATGTGACTTTTGCTCCCGCACCGTTTCTGGGGCTGATTCTGAATTGTATAGTTCCTTGAATCATTCAAGAATGCAATATCAAAGTTAGGATGTAATAGCAAGTGAAAAAAATCGAGGCAAAATACCAAATAAACGTGTCACAGATCAACTCAGAAGACAACGATGGACTTTTGGGAGTTATTTTTCATGGTAAACTCCTCATGTATGAAGAATTTTTGAAAATACAATGAATTTGTTAATTTACAAACAGTTTAAAGAACACTTTATGTCGGTAATGCAAATAGTACTTTTTGTGGTGTGAAATTACAGATAAATTATTTTTTGGTTACGCAAGTCATGGTTATTTACCGGTAACTTTACATCACTAAAAATGCTATTTGCGTTACCCATCTAGAGTGTTGTTGAAACTGTTTTTCAGTTAATAAATTTATTGTACTTTCAAACAAACATGAGGAGTTGGCAGTTCATGAAAAATAACCCCCAAAAGTCAAATAAATTATTTTATTAAGTATATATACACGGTGTTAGTTAAACATGCGGCAAAAATTCGAGAGGTTATTCCCTGGACTATTTTAAGGATATTTTATCCTTTGATGATTTTTGAAAAAACGCTTTGTTGCGAAGATATTTGTTGCGAAGATATAAGGCGAAAAAACAAATAACAATTTATTACTAAAAATTACATGTAACATTTCTGAACCTACAAGAATAGTTCAAAATGGCTACCTCCAGCTCGGATGCAACCATCCAATCTTCTCCTCAGACTCCCGAACTCTTTCAAAAATGCCAGGGTCGTTTCTTATTGAGTTACACCCAGCAATTATGCGATCTCTTAAATCGTCCACATCTTCCAATGGCTTAGTTTAAACTAATGACTTTAGATGGCCCCATAGGAAATAATCCAGTATGTTTAAGTCCGGGGATCCAGCAGGCCAAACGTGAGGTCCACCTCGACCAATCCAGCGATCTCCGTATGTTGCTGTTAAAAACTCTCGAGCAACTACACTAAAATGAGGTGGTGCACCATCATGCATAAACCACATTGCCTGTCTTGTAGCCAATGGTACATCCTCCAAAAACTGAGGTAGCGTTTGATAGCGTTTTTTCGCCCTATATCTTCGCAACAACGCGCTTTTTCAAAAATCATCAAAGGATAAAATATCCTTGGAATAGTCCAAGGAATAACCTCTTGAATTTTTGCCACAATTTTAACTAACACCCTGTATATTTCGAGGATAAATGTAATAAATGGTATATTTACTTAACTGTACACGTTATGTTTCAAAGCAGATGGTTTAAAACTTGCATAATAAAAATTAAAGAAGCACAACGTACATTAACTGAAAATTCCTGTCGTATTTCCCTTTAAAACCCGGTTTGTCGATGCGTCTAATTTCAAGTATGTGTGGCAGTTCCATCAAGGGGCGGATATACCTCGATTAATCATCAATTTTTTAACGCACGACAATGCTAAACAGGAAAACGTCCATCGAGCTCGACCTGGGATATCAATAATTTGTCCCTGGGAAGAGTTGGATTAAATACGAGCTAATATTTGACTGTACGGTGTTTTCGAAGCCATTAATTACTTTTGAAGCAAAACTGTGTCCCGTTAGGTTGACAAATACGTGAAAAAAAGCTGAATACCATCAGAAAACGTAGTAATTTTTTTAATAACGAATATTTCTTATCAGATAAAAATTAAAATATAACACATTATAGATTTTCTTTATCAGATATTACTGTTTTGTCAAGTTTTAATACATTTTAAAGTATATAATTCATAGTTTGATCCACAAGAATGAATAAATAACCAGAAGAACATCTACCTATTACACCCTCTATTCCTTTTCGTAACCTCGGTGCTCGGTTATCCTGACATTCTATCCTGAAACGGCCAGTGCTGTAGCACTTCGAGTGCTAGCATGTTCCCGTCGCATTATTTCTTTACGTGTTCCGTTACGTGTTCCAGAAACGAATTTTGTAAGGTATTTTGCAGGGTATTTAATCAAAAAATGGCTCTTAAACAAACTTGCGATGTTTGTGAATAATATTCTAAAGCCCACTAATATTTGGATGAATTGGCATTATTTTGATTAACTATAAAGCTTACCATACTGCCAATTTGGATTTATTTGGCAATTTAAATATGCCTCACATGATGTTGTAAGCATTATATCGTTGCTTAAGGTTTTATTTCAGTTAAACTTTAAAAGTATTGTTTAACAGAACAGGGTTATTAAAAATGTAACTTATTTGTGGTGCATTTTCATAAATGTGGGACGATTCATAAATTTTTTCTTTTGGGATTACGCCATCTGTAAAATAACTAAAAGCAGGAAATCAGAAGCATATAAATTAAATACTCAAAGTGCAGTATCAAGGCCCAAAGGCCTAAAGTTTACCCCAAAAAATCACTGTGTAATATTAAATAAAATATAAATCAACTAAATTTCATCAGTGGTTTTATACAAAATTCTGCAATATTAAAAATCATATTTTGAAATATGTGTAAATAAAATAATTATAATTATAACAAAATTTAAAAGAAATTAGTAGAAGGTTTGTATGATAAACAATTATATTATTAATTTTCCACTGGTAACATCCTTCTGGAGTAGACGAAGCCACGTTTGATCCATGACGAATTGTTTCTGACGAGATACAGTTATCACTATTAAGTTTAATAAAAGCATATTCTATTAATTTGCTTTTAACTGATTTTCCTTCTTTTTGTCAAATTTTAGCCTGTGTCCAATCAACCCGGTGACTTACTTACTTATCCCATACATGTTTCACTATTGTAAACCATCAACTTGGTAACCTTTAACATAATTTTTAGGTTCGCGAACCCTTATTTGTTACGGTCTAGATGTTTCATCAATATATTTACCGTAATATTCCGTATATTCGTAAGGAATTTTGTAAATGGGAATTTTTAAAATTTTTTTCGTTTTAAATGTCGTTCTTATGTTAAAGTCATTACCAAGCTTTATAAGTCTTTCAGATATCTCTGTGTGTAATATAAGGAATCGTAATGGTTGTTATTGGATTTTCCCTATTTATTCTGGGAATATTATTATTTTGCCCATTTTCAGTCTCAATAAATGTTTCTTCAACAAAATCATTAGCAAATAACTACGAATAATGGACGTCATTAAGATCATCCTCCATCTGCAAACGCCTTATATTAAATAAGGACTAAAATAAATCAAGCCAAAACAGCTATTCTCCTGGCTATATGGCCGAGCGCTGATTACAAAGCAAGATTTGCCGTATTTTGGTCTAAACACAGTTAGAATCAAAAATACAAGGATTCGGATTGCAACGAAAACTACGAGGTAATACTCAGACCACACATCGTAGGATGCCACTAATTGCAGACCGGTTTCGACCTTTTTATGGTCTCATCAGTGCATCAGTGCAATATAAGTGAGCATACCTACCAATACGAAAACCTGAGTATTTGGCACAATAGGTAAGCCTTGCGGACGCAAGTCCTAATAGTCCTAATGGCGCCACCTCTGGGTAGTTTTTGCAACCAAACTATCCAATGGGGTGGTAAAAATCCAATACAATAACAGGTTGTAGAAACTAGTTCTACTACTTGTCAGATGGCATACATAATATATAGCAATAACTATGAATAGTATGGACGTCATTATGATCATCCTCCATCTGCAAACGCCTTATATTAAATAAGGACTAAAACAAATCAAGCCAAAACAGCTATTCTCCTGGCTATATGCCGCCCTTTATTTTTTCAAAACAAAACCGTAAAAATATAAATTAAGTAGGTGCGTCTATGGAAAAGCAATAAAATATCCTCCAAAAAACGTCTCCTTTTTGGAACCGAGGTCACGAGGCCATCGTTATTTATTTATTCTTGTGGTTTGGTCCATTTCTACCTGATGGTTCGAAATAAGTGTACAAAAATTATTTATTAGCTCTAAATATTCTATAAGATAAGCTCGACAATATTTTATGAATAGCAATTATGAGTTGTTCTTAAGGGTCCATTCACTGTAGACTTGACAGACATGAATTCGGGGTCGGGTTGAGAGGTTGGGTAGCCGATGGGTGAAGACTTACATATTTCCACTACCGAATTATTTAGATTTCGGAGGTGCACGTAAAGCTGAAGTAAAAAGGCACATGGAAATGAAGTTAGCCCTTATTGCAACGGTACCGGATTTGTCTTATAATTGCAACAAAATTTATTTTTAATGTTATAAATTATATATCACCGGAAAGATCAAAAGATAAACTAGATCCCTATAGTAGCAAATTTTTGTTTAATACATGTATTTTGGAGAAAATAATTTTTGAAAATACGCTATTTTAGTACAAGATTGTTTGCCTGGAATTTTAAAAATAAAAAGAATTACAAAAAATTACTACTATAGGGATTTAGATTAAAGTCTTATCTTTCAATACTTTTTTACTAAAAGTCGCTATCTTATATAGTTTTTTTATAATTAGACATGACACGTACGCCGATTTTGGGCTTATTTCGGTCTAGTGAGTGGACTCTTAACTGGAACCAACAAATTAACTTATTATTTTCTTTAAAACTATCGCAGCAGTGTCGGTTATCGAAATCCTGCATCCAATTTAAACCACTCGATGCCGTTCTGTGAACGTAAAACCCTACACATTACGGGTTTCGCTATTTTCTTTACAACCTCGCAGCCGCTATCCGTGTTTAAAACTGCGGACAATGACATAAAGCGCAATTGTTTGGAAACATCCCTTCTTGTGCTAAACAAGACGCTTACATCGAACAATGATGCTGAAGAGATAAAGCACACGCTAGTGTAGGTGATGGAACTGCGTTCATCGTGAAGGCAGGGGTACTGCGGCAGGAGAGGGATAGAATTATGTTTAGAACGTACACATTATGGAAAGATGTAGAATAATTTTGTAGAGACTGAAAATAGAACCTAGACAGAAGACGTAATTCTGGTAATATTACAAGATATTTGGTTCTCTGTTTTGGCAGAATAGTCATACTTCATTTCTAAAGCATAAATAAACCAAATAAAACCAAATAACCCAAATCATAAATATAAATTATAATGTAGGTAAAGGGTGCCCCAGTTTTATGCTGAAAATATTCTGGATGATGTAGATCTAGTAAAAATAATGGGATTATGCTATATAAACGTATATCCAAATTTCTATCTACTCGTATAGTAGAAAAAAAAATCTTAAATTTTATCCTTTGATGATTTTTGAAAAAGCGCTTTGTTGCAAAGATATAGGGCGAAAAAAATTTTCAACAAATAACAATTTATTACTAAAAATTACATGTAACATTTCTGAACCTACAAGAATCGTTCAAAATGGCTACCTCCAGCTCGGATACAACCATCCCATCTTCTCCTCATAGACTCCCGAACTCTTTCAAAAACACCAGGGTCGTTTCTTATTGAGTTACACCTAGCAATAATCCGATATCTTAAATCGTCCACATCTTCCACTGGCCTAATATAAACTAATGACTTTAGATGGCCCCACAGGAAATAATCCAGTGGGTTTAAGTCCGGGGATCGAGCGGGCCATACGTGAGGTCCACCTCGACCAATCCAGCGATCTCCGTATGTTGCTGTTAAAAACTCTCGAGCAACTACACTAAAATGAGGTGGTGCACCATCATGCATAAACCACATTGCCTGTCTTGTGGTCATCCTCCAAAAACTGAGGTAGCGTTTGTTCCAAAAAGTTGCGGTATACCTCGCTGGTAAGTCTTCCTGGTAGAAATACCGGTCCAATGAGCCAGTCACCCACAATTCCAACCCAAACGTTCAACGAGAACAGATGTTGAAACCAATCTTCACAAATCTCATGTGGATTTTCGTCAGCCCACACATGGTTATTGTGAAAATTTCTTATTGTATTTCGGGAGAAACTGGCTTCATCGGTAAAAAGAATCAGCGTAAGTAGTTGAGGGATTTCAACCAATGTGCGCAAAAGCCATTGACAAAATGCAATACGTGGAGCAAAATCCGCAGGAAGAAGTGCCTGAACGTGTTGAATGTGGTATGGGTACAACAAATTATCCCTCAGAATTTTCGAAACAGTCCAATTACTTACATTCAAAGTATTTGCAATTCTTCGTACAAGTACCTGGATCGTCTTCTATCATGTCCAGCACATTCTCTTCTACGTGTACCGTTCTTACAGTCCTTGCCCTTCCTTGCCCTCCACTTCGCTTCAATGTTCCCGTTTCTCGAAGAGGTTGATGAATACTTTGAAAGATTTTTCTATCGGGAGCAATGTGGTTAGGAAATCATTCAATGTACAGTCGCCTAGCTTTTAATGCATTGCTATCAGCAAGTCCATAAATAAAATGCATGTAAAATATGTCTTTTACTTGACACGTCCAGTGCAGTAAGCCATACTTTTATTTCACCTACATTAATAATGTGAAAAATACCAAAATTGGATTTGTTGAAAATATTTTTCGCCCTATATCTTAGCAACAAAGCGCTTTTTCAAAATCATCAAAGGATAAAATATCCTTAGAATAGTCCAAGAAATAACATCTTGAATTTTTGCCGCATGTTTAACTGACACCCTGTATATATTTAAATATATATTTTATATATTTTTTAGATATGATATGAATAAGCCAATTGTTTTAAATTTTATTTGGTAGATGAATCTTTACGTCCACAAAAAGTTTGAGCTCGATGGGAATAGCCACTGGCGTTCAACCTGCTCTCTTGGGACTCCTTTTCTAAAAAATATGTTACGCCACTGACTAACGTTTAAAATAATACATATTTCGATGTCCCACTCATTCCTCTGGAGGAGGAGTAAGAGAGGATACACCCAAGCATTGAGAATAATAGTAGGATAATAAGTTCTGCAGGATTAATGTTAGGCGCTGGTTTCTCTTCGTGCTTGCCTCCTTCTCTGACTAATGTAATTCTTCCACGATTTACTGATCTCATGCACTTCTTAATGACCAGCTTGCTGACCAGATCTGAGATCCTTTAATTTTTTGCGTAGACATCTCAAATATAGTATTAAATAGTAATAAAAATTACTCAAAAAGTAACACATGCGTCGCAGATTCCTCGGAAATCGCCACATCCTTAATCGACACCAACCGCCAGACACTGAACGGTTTCGCACTTATTACGTGCTTATCAGAGTTCCATAGGTAGCGGACTCAATGAATGATGCTGCGACATGATTGCCTAATGGTATGTTAGTATAGTGGTGAGAAACACACAGTATGCACCGTATTAATGGTTTCTTAATTAAACAATATGTAATATGACCCTCCCTGTGTCTTTTATCCTTTTCTAAGTCACCATACTGTGCATTCTTATCCTGGATAGATAATCTGTAAGAGAAACTATCGTTATTTGTTAATATTATTCATGATACCTGTTTAAAAAGTAAAAACCGTGATACATTACGATCTGTGCATCCTTTCTTTGCCACTTCTTAACTCGAAAAACCTTTTTGGGATAATCCTATACATATACTTGTTAAGGCAATTTTTTCTTCTCTCCGTCCTGCCCGTTTTCATCAGCTCCGGTCCACTGAAAAGATAAATGCGACATCGACGGCCTTATACGGAGCAGGGCCGGCATTTGGGTAAGTTTATAGGCCTCCTGCATACAGTGTTATTCAGAACTTATCCATAATAAAATTTGGGGATGTTCAACATACATGTAGAAATGTGGTAGTGCAAAAAAAATTTTTTTGGCGGCTTCTGAAAACTATTTAAAAATTTTTCATTGCACGCCGCTGGATACTGGTCCACTGTAATGGAGTGACCTTGGGACTGACAATGCAAACTGGCTAGCACGAAAAAAAGTTCGGAAGTTCTGAGAGTATACCGACACCCGGCGCAAAAAAGATTTGCAGCGTTTTTACTTAAAATAAACTTAAAGATAGATAGATGTGACCAAAGTGACGTGTCTTTAAAATGAATAAAATTTTGTTACACTAATTTTGAAGAATTGCGCTACTTGATTACTAGGTATTAGAAACGTGAAATTTATAAAAAATTTGCACATACCTTGTTACAAAAGCTGTTCGAAATAATATTCCTCGACTTGTACACATTTTGGGCACGCCTTATCCAATTTTGCCGCACTAAACCGAATGTTCCTCCTGGTTGCTGATCTTGTAAACGCAAATTATTAAGTAAATTGGGTATTTTCAGCATTTTGCTGCAACAACCACTCACAAAACCTAACTCGTAATTGACAATCCACTGGTAACAGTCCATTAACTCAGTATTACTGTACACATGAGCCATTTTGAAAATTTTACAGTTTAACACTTCCACGATAAATAAAACACCGGCACACACAGAGTACACACATAGACTGATGACTGAATAGACAATAGAGATATTATCCCCACTCCAACCAACTCTATTCGCCCAGGCGTTCTAGGTACAAAAACGTGTTTACTTTTTTTACCACATTCTTAGGAATGTTGTATATCAGATTGTCGTTGAAGTACAGTTGCCCATCTACGTAGTCCTTTATAATGGTATAACTTTAAACATTGTTTACGGGAAATCCTAAGACTTTTATTATACATTTTTTTGGTGATATCGATTTCTTATTTAAGGATGCACATATTCTCAAAGTTTTAGAGATAAGTTATGAATAACCCTGTATACAGGAATCAAAAACATAATCAAATTAGGTCAAAAATTGAGCAAGAAAAAAAGAAAATCAACGCAGCCCAACGAGTTACTAAAAATTTTTAAATAATGCAGTTATAAACTGTGATATTCCATACTTATTTTTCACACTGTATATTTCTGTCACACTGTTTATCTGAAATATACAGGGTGTGCAGAAAATATAGCACTAAATGGTTTTACATATAGAACTATGTACCTACCTACTAAAAATGTATGTAAAAGAAAATTAAAATTGTATACACTATTTTATGAAATGGTTCCCTAATATACAGGGTGTCCCGAAATTAGTGTGCAATATTTTACCAGTGTGTTTTATGGTTAAAAAGGAGACTTTTTCTTCATATAAACATGGGTCGAAAAAACGCTTCCTACAAATTTTAAAATCGATTTTATATCAAAACGGTGCATTTTATCGATGTTCAACAAGAGTACCTTTTCTACGTAGAAAGCTCGAAAATTTATTTTTTTATAATGACAAAACCAGGGGAAAATTACAAAAAAAGTTATACCACATCTTGTGTTCTCAGATGTAAATAATTAAAGCGATTTTGCTCGAGAACGATGCGTCCTATCCTTGTAGGATAGGAAAAGTGTACCTTTTTTAGAAAAAATATTGAAATTTCATATTTTCTAATCAAAAGTTGAAAAAGCCACAGCACAAAAAAGTTGGAGTAATATTTATTACTACTATCACAGAGTACCCCAGGTGAGGCATCATGGTTTCCCTCATCATCAGTTGGCTTTTCAATTTATGCCATACTGAGGAGAACTACTGATTTAGAAACAGGTTAAAAACAAGCGTGCAGATGCAGAAACAAACTTCAAAGGAAACAAGATTCCTATTTAAACAGTATTTTTTTTATTTAGTATATACTAAATATTTTATTCTAAGTATTACATTTTGTCATTGCGGCGGATGTATTGGAATCAATAAATGAAATATCAACTGCCTCTCAGCCGCTCCTGGAAAAAAGCGTAAAAATATTAAAATCGGAATGAAAGCTAAGATAATATATCTTGTACAACAATTTTTCACTGAGACGCGTGCAAAACGAAGGAAATGAGCGAGTATATTCCTTGACAAAAGATTGATTTATGGCCCCAAATATAAAAACTACGACCGGGAGGAGTTTCCAGCTAGTTCTTCCCTTGTAATTTGTGTTTTCATTTTTATTTTGCTATGGTAAACGGCGATGAGCGCTAAAGTACCCTGCTCGGGTATATCGAGTTAAACGTGGAACACCATCCTTAGTACAAAAAGATACTGTGTAAAAGAAAGTAACATGAACAAAACGACCAAGCCACTCTAAAGGGTATTTGCGTTACCGGATGCATTTTGCTTAACGATATGTATATAGCGTTATTCAGAACTTATCTCTAAAACTTTGAGGATATGTGCATCCTTAAATAAGAAATCGATATCACCAAAAAAATTTATAATAAAAGTCTTTGGATTTCCCGTAAACAATGTTAAAAGTTATACTATTATAAAGGACTACGTAGATGGGCAACTGTACTTCAACGACATCTGATTCCTACATTCCTACAAAAAAAAGTAAACAAGTTTTTGTACCTGGAACGCCTGGTCAACACCGAGCGAATAGAGTTGGACTGGGGATAATATCTCTATTGTCTATCTGTGTCACTCTCTCAGTGCCGGTATTTATTTATCGTATAGGAGTGTTAAACTTTAAAATTTTCAAAATGGCCAAAGTACAAGTCAGATCACTAGGCAGGTGCCTGGGGTATCACAATCAACGGTGTGGCGCTTACTACACGAAGCTCAGTTTTATTCGTATCATATCCAGCGTCTTCAAGCACTGTTACCAGCGGATTATCAATTACGAGTTAGGTTTTGTGAGTGGTTGTTGCAGCAAAATGCTGAAAATCCCCAATTTACTGCTGATGTACTAGTTACAGATGAAGCTTTTTTTACTCGAAATGGAATACAGAACATACACAATACACACGTTTGGGCACTCGAAAATCCGCACGCAATTCAACGAAATCACTTCCAACACCGTTTTTCGAGCAGCTTTTGTAACAAGGTATGTGCAAATTTTTTATAAATTTCATGTTTCTAATACCTAGTAATCAAGCAGCGCAATTCTTCAAAATTAATGTAACAAAATTTTATTGACTTTAAAGACACGTCACTTTGGTCACATCTATCTATCTTTCAGTTTATTTTAAAGTAAAAACGCTGCAAATCTTTTTTGCGCCGGGTGTCGGTATACTCTTAGAACTTCCGAAGCTTTTTTCGTGTTATATGTGACATCGCCAGTTTGCATTGTCAGTCCCAAGGTCATTCCATTACAGTGGACCAGTATCCAGCGGCGTGCAATTAAAAATTTTTAAATAGTTTTCAGAACGCGCCAAACAAAATTTTTTTTGCACTACCACATTTGTACATGTATGTTGAACATCCCCAAATTTTATTATGGATAAGTTCTGAATAACCCTGTATATAGGGAGGTCAGTTTAAATAGGACTATATTTGGTTTATCCCAAACTCTATTATTTCCCCAAAATAAACATTTTCAGAGCCATTCACGGTTATCAAAATTGAAGTTGTCAATTTATAGATTATGAAAATGTCGTTTAAATTTATTTTAAAATTATTTATCTTTCAAAATATGTCACTTAAATTTGGATTCTTAATTTTATAACAAGATTTCTAAGGGTATAGATTAAAGTAATAAAACATGCGTGCTATAAAGTTCCAAAGGAAAACGAGTAAGCGAGTACGGTATTATAACTGAACACTCCACATATACTCCAAAATATGCTCTACAAGATGATATAGGTTTCATCTGGTCCACTATATGTATTGCGTGACTCCATCGCGACACCGCTGTCTTTTGACCTTGAACGAATACTCCTAACTTGGTCCCCATATAATATATACATTTTCAATGTTAAAATGTGCACAAACTCCAGCTTTTCTACTACAGTATTAGGGAAGCTTCTGGCGAAGCTGTGCCTGAAGATGCCTTATTATCAAGGAAATAAAGCTGATAAAATTAAAAGTGGAGCCTAATTTATTAGATTATTAGTTTTCCAATTAAATATAATGGCTCAGCGGCATCCCTTGAAATCCCACTGGCTTCCCGCCGCTCCGAAAAGAAACTTTCTTATTCCTATTACTAAAGTTTGCCGGATAAAAAATTGTGAAGAATCAAATTTATCGTCCCGCTCCGGCCGTTCTCCCCTAATAACTTAGAAACAAGGATTATTAATAAATTAACTTGTTTACCACTTCCTAGTTTTCAACTTAATATACCGCGCAGCGGGCTGTTCCAGATAATTAAATATTTACGTCGTCCTGCAAACCGTGAATCTTTATTATAAAAAGTTTCCAGTATAATTTCATTATTTGGGGGAGCATCTCCTATTGTACTGCTGATTTTTCTTTCCTGCACTAAAATCAAAGCCAGAATTTAGCAAAGTGCAATTACCGGAAAAAGAGTAGATCTGTGTTGTCACATTTATTTCTAAAGTATTCTTATTTAAAACAGGAAACGTATTAATTACCTTATTTACCCATTTTTTTACTTGTCTTTAACGTCCCTTATCCCTATTGTACTTTATTAAAGCAAACACAATGTTTAATTTGTCTTTTAATTAATAATATCATGGAATTTCCGAATATGTGGCAACTGCGAAAGTCGTAAAGTTGACGACAAGCTGTTCATCCTTATTTAACATACATATTCTTGCATTTACGCTTTCTTTTCTCTGAGCTTCAACGACGTTGATTGGTCGAATCAGGAACCAACAAGCGACTGCGCTCGAGGTAGTAGGGAAACAGTGGCGTGATGTTGGGTTATTTCGCGCGCGTTTCTTAACGCTAAAAATTTGTGGTAAAATTCTCAGTGTATTTATTCTTTGTGTCAGTGTTTACACTTATTTGTGTTAGTTAAAAAAGTGGAAGGGCATATACTATAATTATTATTCTATAGAATAGTATACGAGTATATATGAACTGAAATGTGCCCAATGGTAAAACAGAATACGCACGCCCATGCATCACCGCTTTTACCAGATCGGCGAGGTCGTTCCACTTTGCTTAATTCTTGTTTTTAATGTAGGTAGGTACCTAGAGATCCAAAACATGAATACTCAGTGAGCTGTGATTGAAAGGCACCATTCTTAGGTGCAGGAAATTATTGTAATATTAAATAAGAATTATTAGTGAGACAGAGAAATGATCAAATGAGACGCTACTTCATTAAGCGAGGAGGGTATTATAACTGAATACTCCCCACTACTATTTACACCGTTCGCTGGTCGAGTACAGCGCTATCTGTATTAGTGGAGTAAAATTATGAATCCAACTCGCTTCTTTCTAGGGGTAGACATCTATAAAAGGCACGAGCATTCGCTCTATAAGCCTGAGCGAGCGCTATTTAAAAATTCGATAATTCAAAAACAGTTACACATATCAACCCAAACTTTTTCTAAAACTTTTTACATTTTCATATCGAAGTTTGTCATGTATAATTTTAGAAGTTTTAAATTTACGTCAGTTTTTTGGTAATATATAGGTGTACTACCAAAGAAAGTTTTATACCATTCGAAGCGCTTATGTTTTGTGCATAAGTTGTTAAAATTTCAGGGTGGTAAGTCTAGCCATTTTTTTAATGGAGATGTATGTCCTCAGAAACACATGTTTTCGAATTGTGCAGATTTGTAGAACTCTAACGCCATTTAAAAAAAATGTCCTACTATAAAAAAATTGTAGATCACCCAACATATGCCCCATAACATGCTCTACAAGATGGTATAGGTTTCATCTGGTTAAATATAATATGTATTGCATGACTCCATCGCGACACCACTGTCTTTTTCCCTTGAACGAAATCTCCTAACTTGGTCCGCATATACAACAATAAATATTTCCAATTTTAAAATACTGTAATATTTGCCTCCTACCTTTTTATCAATGTTTAATGTCATAATAATTAATAGAGACAAATGTTCATCATTCAATAAAAATAAAAAATCATATTAAATCAAAATAAAAACCAATATTCCTCTTATGATGATGAACACGAAGCTATAAACACATACGATATCATTAGACCAACCAGAGTAATCAATGAGTCTCGGCAATAAATAATACAAAGGATTGATACACCTACACTTAAGAGTAAGGTATCTGTTTATCGTTCTATTACACATACTTATATCTTCAGGTAGATCTGAAAAGACATCCCAAACTTTTACATTTACCCAAGGGAAGAACGGTTTGTGTGAAGCGTTTTCCGTCGTAAGATGGCGATAGGTGTTTCAAACCCAGACTTATCCCTTTCCATGCCTTTGTATGGGGGTACTAGACGGGGGCTCTCCAGACCTCAAAAGCACTTCTGCTCCGTATGTTGGGAGGTGTGGCTAGCCGTTCGTGGTGTGTCTAGGGTCGAGAAGCGCCGAGCAGTAGCAGGGGAGTATAAGTTGGAAGTGGCAGTCGATATTACTTCTTAAGCTTCGCAACAGTGGCGTAGAGCCTGGGATGGTTTAGTCAGAGATCGAAGCAGTTATGTTTACTTTTAGCGTTCTATAACTAAGATCCGTGGTTTTTAATGTTTTAGTGTGAGTTAATAAGGACGGATTGATCAATCGGCTATTCAAATTACCGATAAGGGCGCTGCAAATTGTAAACAAATAGTTAGGGTGAAATAAAGGATGAAAAAAGTGGTAAAGCAGTCTATGTCCTAAGTGCTTCTTTGATAATTATTATCATTTTTTTTTTGGTTGAACCAGTACCAATTTTTTAGATTACTTACATTTTGGGCTAAAATAAGCAAGAGCGGATTTAGCGTTTCAACATGGGGGGGGGGTATCTCAAAGAACCACATTTTTATAAAATGTTGTCAAATTACCTGTGCATTTAGATAGGTCCGTTTTTCTTTGAACAAAAATGAAAATTTTAACTAATTACGTTTTTGCTAATGTAAAATTTGAATTCATGGGGGGTAGTTGCCCTTTTACCCCCCCCCCCCCCGTAAATCCGCCCTTAAAAATAAGTGTGACAAACAGTAGAAAAAGTATAAGATGGATACTATATTAGTGCTTGTGTTCCTTGTTATATAATAGTTATGCTTAAATTAAAATATATTCTGTTTTTATAAGACTAACAATAGAAAAGTATAGACACACTTCAACAAAGTGGTTATTTTGTATTACTATTTATCACTCAACGGTTGTATAGATGAACGTGTTCCCTGTTATTCAATTGTTGGTATTTGACCCTAAATAGCATCCATTACTGGTAACTAACTTGTGAAGCATATTGAAGATATGCTCTATAGGATTTAGATCGGGTTATTGAGCAGGTCAGTAAAACTCAGAAATGGCATTATTTTGGAGAAAGTTTCTAGTGATTTCGGCACTCCAACAACTGAGTTACAGCTTACAGTTACCAAACTACGGCAATGGCGGCAGGACCTCATCCTGCCTGCAGGATCAGTTGCAGGCAGCTCCGTAGGGCGACTTTGGAACGTCGAGCTCCTGTAGTATCAGGCAGGTAGGAGACCAAGGAGTATCTTCTTGTTCGGGAACACAATCAACAATTTATGATTATAACTTCCTAAAAGGGAATTGAAAGTTTTGAGGCTATTATTGATCGAAGCAGCCATAATTAAAGCTTTATGCTTTTTACGCATGTAATTTATTAAATGGATGGGAAAAATGAGGTGAAATGGTTGGCCTGGATATCGAATTTATAGAGGAAGGCCGTTGACTTGCATGAATGACTGTAAGCATTGTGAATAAGTATGTGGATTTCAAAGCTGATTATTTTTAGAAATTAATTTTCATTTTCAGGTTGCCCCTTTTTGCTTTGTTGTTGGCATTTATGCTTATTAATTCCTGTTCAAATATTTAAAAGCGTTTGATATTAATCAGAGGCGGAGAAATAACTTCATTTTCATGGGTTCAAACCCGAGCACAAAACACAATAATTATAAAGAACATTTATATAAATATGACGTTGGTATAAGAAATAAGAAAAAGATATACAGGGTGTCTCACGGATGTATATAACGGGTTAGGCAGAATGAAGTATCTATTTTCTATGTACTGGTATTCATTGATGGTTAAACTTTAATCAAAAACTGAAACAAAATGTTCTTAAGTAAACATGGCAATTTATTTTCTGAATATCACATCAGTCAAATGACCTCCGCCTCGCTGCTGGCACTCCTGAAGTCTAGCACAAAAATTTAGTATCACTCGCTGCAACATTTCAATTGGGATTGCGTTAATCTCGGTTCGAATATAATGCTTCAGTTGTTCTAAAGTTCGAGGTTGATTAGCGAATACTTTTGACTTTAGATAGCCCCATAAAAAAAATCACAAGCTGACAGATCCGGTGACCGTGCAGGCCACGGGACATCCCCAAATTTTGAAATGATACGACCAGGAAACAATCTTGGCATAATTGCCATAGGCTGTCTAGCAGTGTGGCAAGTGGCTCCGTCCTGCTGAAACCATAGTCTCGGAAGTCTACACCTTCGTTATGAAGTTGTTCAAAATTTGCAATACAAGTTGATATCGTTGCGATGATAATGCTCCATTTTTACTATTAAACTGACGTTTCTCGCAAACAGTTTGGCAACTGTCATAAATTGCCATGTATCGGGAACACATGGCGATTTGATTTGAATTTAGATCTTTTTACATTACTGAGTATATCCAGTTCAAAAATGGATACGGCATTCTGCCTAACCCTGTATAGTGCTTTTATGCATACAAGCGAATGAAATTCCATTTTTCTGCTGGGATATTATACCCATAAATATTCCGGTAACTGCCTGTTTACTACGTGGCAATTACGCTGGGGTCTTCTATTTTTTAACACCTACAATTTATTGCTTCCAATGGACTGGAAATGTCTACTTTACGTAGACGATTTAGGAAATAATGTTTTTTCAGTTGTTATTAAATAACAATGACTTTACTCGTGAGGATCGATTATTATACAGTTCGTCCGGTCCCTAAAGTAAACCCTTCACCTTAACTTTTAAACGAGTTGAGATATCGACCTCTAACAAAATTTAGGATGAATGGTAGAAAAAATAAGACTGATGTAGTTTACCACATAACACTAACACACTATACTGCACTCGACGCGCGTTTCGCTAACCAAGTTGGCATCATCTGGAGATGACTAACACTAAGATCAGTTTCAATCATCTCCAGATTATGCCAACTTGGTTAGCGAAACGCGCGTCGAGTGCAGTGTAGTGTTTTGGTGTTATGTGGAAAACTACGTCAGTGTTAGCTTCAAAGGTTCCCCGTCACGAGGTAGAAAAAAATACTACTTTCTACGTGCAAACGAAATTTTAACAACTGATAAATGGCAGAGTAGATCGCGTCGTATATCGTTTGTAAGGTATTTTAATTTTCTTCACACCAGTTGTTGAAAAATTAAAATCGATTTATCAGTTTTCGAGTTACAAGCGTTTTCAGCGAGTGAAAATATCATCGTTGACCCTAAATATTTAAATGTTTTCACGGAAGAATGTTAATTTAATGTAATCTAAGGTGTTTGGATTTTCAAAAAAAAATGTATCTATAGGTGCTAGGTTATATTAGGTTAGGTTCAAAAGTGAGTGGGCGGAAAACCAGACCCTCCACCGCGACCATGTGGTCTATTGTGGCTCACACCTACTTATATTTCATCCAACAGGTCCAGCTTCTTAATGTATCTGATTACCTTATTGGGTGAGAATTTATTCAGAACCTCTGGCAGAAGTTGTACTTTGCCAAATAATGAGTATCTGATCCTTTCCCCAGCGTGGCAGGTGCACAATATGCACAAGCATAAGCACAAGCGGCACTCAGCATCTTCTGCTAGGCCGAATTTGATCACATGATATTTTAAACGGCAGTGACCCGTGTATAGGACAATTAGAGTTCGTTTAGGGTTTATTATAAACGCCTTCAAATGAACTAATCGTGATAGTTCCTGCCAGTAATGGAGGATTTGCCCCTCAGCCCAGGTCAAGAGCATTGCTTTGGCAGTACTCGAGGATATGCCAAGCACCGGTTCTGGTTCGACAAATTCAAAAGCAACACCCTCCCTAGATATAGAGTCGGCTGCCTCATTCCCTTCATGGCCAGAATGGCCTGGGACCCAGACCAGAGCTACTCTATTTTTTCTGCTCAATTGAGCGAGCGCCTGCTGGCAGCTCCATACCGTTTTTGAGTTGCAACGGTAGGAACCAAGAGCTTTAAGAGTTGCTTGGCTGTCTGAGAAGATTTTTATCGATTTGCGCGTAAGTTGCGTTTGTTCCAGCCTCTGTACACACAATTCGATGGCATAAATTTCTGTCTGAAATATAGTTGCATAACTGCCAAGGGATGAGGATATTTTCACCGTTGGGTTGCAACTATATACTTCGGCTCCAACACCCATGGGTGTTTTGGAGCCGTCTATAAACCAACAACTATCTGCCCTTAAGGCAGCCCGCACACCAAGGACGCATCAAACATAAAACATGAAACATACGATATGAGGTAAATGTTGCATGCTGTATGACCGCGCACATATAAGCAGTAAAAGTTTTAAGCGATATCCAGTAGACAATGTCTTCTTCGAATGAGGAAGATGTCATTGTAGCATGGCAATTTTTGCGAAAACGTAATAAAAGAGAAAAAAAGAGATTGCGTCGATATTGGATTCATCCCTTACTTACTACTGCACGGACAAAATTAATATTAAAAATTGGATCATCCGCCGACGACATTTCGGTCTCAATAATAATAAACTCGTATAGTAAAATTAATTTTGCAAAATATAATTTAATTACCTCCTTGAAACATGCGACAACTACTGCCATCAGACACGCATAGAATGTTGCATGCAGTATTGGTAGCGAGATAGATACCGCTGCCGCATAGGTGTACGAGGGTGGGATGAATATACATTCGTTTAAGCGGCGCATGTCTACTTGCAGTAATTACCGCTTACCGCATGTTTCATGTTTTATGTTTGATGCATCCTTGGTGTGCGGGCTGCCTAATAGGTCGGCCTTATTCCGATCCCATTCATCTCTTCCTGGGAAGAGAATATTAAAGGGCAGTTCAAGGTTGGTCGTTGCAAGCATGACATCTGAAATCATCTCCAGGATGCTGTGACTTTCCATGACATCCAGCAGCCTATTGTGCTCCATAATGTCAGACTGCGGCATGTTAATAGCTGCCTGCTTTAGTCTGTATGTTGCCCATCTGGCCTCTCTCTCCCAATATATGTGAAGAGGAGGTAGGTCCAGTAGGTATAGGTACTAAATCGGGGGAATGTGTTGGCTTTGGTTTTTACTAATGGTTTCCGATATGCCCATACAGTTCGTCTTAAACTGGACCAGTTCATCTTGTACACACAGTGTATAGTTGTCAATTGATATACTATTAACCATTCTGATATCCTATTCTCTTGACAAATTTAATGAACTTTTCGTTGGCACAACGAACATTTTTTTATAATTACGTAAACTTTTCGTTCAGTGTAACTAAGAAACTTATTCATTATATATATTTTTCACTGGAAATCTTCTTAATACAAAGAATTTCGCCCTCATGTAACAAATGGCAAGTGCATTTGCCTTTCACCCAGAAAAATCCTCGATTTACATAAAGGAAGCACCTGTCATTAAGTCAATACCCCTAGGATCCTGGTGCACCGCTATCGGGAATACGAACTTTGTTTTTCAAAGGACGACGGCGTCAACGACCCACCCTGGCAGGGTGCCAGAATGTTATTATTCACGGGGTGGCATCGGACAGACCGAAATTCATCATTCTTTCATAATTACAATCAGTAAAAATTAATAAGTAGGTACCTATGAAATCGTTTCATTCAAGACACACCCCGCAATTCGACTGAAAGTAATAGTTAAAACCGGAACTACCATTTTATGACGTATATGGTAATTTAATAGTGTGCTATCACATCCCTGATTGCGGCTGTTAGTGGTAAGGAAATGCTTGTCTGAATCAGGGACTGGCATTCACAGCATTTTGTGATTTATTGAAAAAACAATGCTTTTAAATGTTTTGACTAAAGTTTACAGAATATAACTATATCAGTTACTCCTCTCTTTATCATGATCACAAGCGTGCCGCTACTATCTACGTTCGTACGTAAAACCTCCTCGTTATGAGGGACTTTACAAATGTAATTTGGTTTCACGCTGAAAATATTTGATTAAATGGGGTTTTCCAAAAGTGCAGCATTAAATTATATAAATTATTTTTATTCAGTTGTAACGGGCTCGTTTTTAGCAACTAATAAAATACCTTTCTTAGTTGATTTAAACTAATAATTCTTATCTCATTCTATGTTTTTACCTTCTTGTTAAACACCAATTCTGTATTTAAATTATTATATGTATTCGATGTATATTAAGTGATTATAATCCCAACTTCACTCTATGTGTTTGTGCGCTAGGTCTATCTCAATACATAGTCCTAGGGTTGCATAATCTAAAGTTCAAAACAATATAGTGATGCCATCTCGTGTTACGAACGTGAGCGGATGGACAACGAAGGAGAACGAGGAGAAGAAGAAAAAGATGGCGAAAATTGACATTGGCGAGCAGGTTCAGTGAATTGGGCAGCTTCCAAAGTTTGAAGAAAAAGCTGGGAAAAGGAAATATAAACGATGAATTTATCTTAGTAACCGAATCCTACTACTCCCTATTGTGATTACGAGAAAATAATCATTTCGGTACGTTGATTTGTGAATTGGCAGCAGAACGTATGAACAACGTTAACCCCGAAACCAACTGTTCTTATGTTAGTACTTTATTACTTATTTTGGAAGTGCATCTTAAACCACGTTACGTATACCGTGCCTTTTTGGACTAACTTACCCTATGAATAGGTCATGTGTGCGAACGATTTTAAGGGCCCTTATTGTTACCTTGAGGACTGTAAATATCTAAAAACTGCATTTTTGGTAGATCTTTAGTATAGCCAAATTACATTTTGTTGTCGAGCTTTATTGCTGTAATATCTTAACTCATTTTTGTACATTTGAGTGTGTATGTACCACTATTTAAATTTTGGTGTGTCTTTTATGTATGTACCGTTCGTAAATGTATAGTTGAGAGAATTACATTAAAAATTAACTTTGTTCTTGTCAAGTGTTTTTTTGTAATTGTCTTCACTTAGATAGGAACTATACCTTTACTCTGTACCATCAAAAAGATAAATTGATGGCGCCCAAGTTTGGCCAGCTAATAAATAACCCTACCGTACTTCAGTCTGCTCACCCCTGATAGAGAGTTTCATCGCTATAGTAAGTATATTTTGTACCTTTATCTAAAAATAATAAATAACGAAATTTGTCGTTAACTGTTTATTATTATTTTTTAATTTATTGTTGTTTTGTTAATTGTTCTTTATTTTTGTGAATTTATTGTAACTTATTGTTAATGATTTGTTACTTTTTCGTTATTCTTTTGTTAATACATACATATATACGCAAATGAGTTTGTTGATAGTTTTCACTTGCAAAATGTAATCAAACTATAGCATATGGTACATCATGAAACTCACAAAACACACTGTATAGAAATAAGTTAATGCGTCTTACGAGAAGTAAACATCCTGTATAATGATCTATAATTGTAAAGTTTAAAATCTGATCAATAAAAGTATATTTTATTCCATGGATGCTTGAGCGAAAAATTCTAGAAAATGTACCTTTTAGGTATAGGCCAAAATATCCTGTGAATATTCAGAGTTATATAATTTTATACGAATTAAATTAATATAAAAAAATCTTTTGCTGCTCCGGTAAATATGATGGTAAATATCGCCTTTCGTATAAAAATACATATTTTTCACATTTCGCTGATAAATTTTTTAACGCTGGCAGGCAATTTAAGTTTACCGATCAGAACTACACCAATAAATCAGCGCCCTGTTGACAAACATTTTCAGGTGTCTTGGCATATAATTACCGACGGTTTTTTTTTCTGGGAAATTCGGAATGGCTAATTAACTATGGAAATACGTCAGCTGAGGAAAGTTATTCATACATATTTATTTTAATGTCCAGCGCGATTTTGCAAGAATTACCTACATTCCCTCTAGAGTATTTGGGCTCAAAAATAAATGGCGCACAAGCTATAGTCTCATGGTATTCCAAGCAGAAATGTTTGTAATACCAAGATAATAATTAATTACCAGCCAATAATAAAGGCTCTAAACGCAAACAAGATCAGTTCAAGACTGTTTGCAATTGCTGGTGGAACTGGCAAATACCAATACGGTGAGACTGTCTTGGATGCCAGGACATAAAGGCATTGAAGGAAATGAACGGGCAGATGAACTTGTTAGAAAAGGATCTGAAATGACTTTCATGGGACCGGAGGCAGCTTGCGAAGTTGCTTAGCCAGAACGACTATGCAAAATAGGAATTACTGGTTTTTTTAATCAGGACAGAATCATGTGAAGACACTCATGGAAGGTCATTTCCAGAGTGCTAGGAATAAGTAAACCTCGGCTCAGGAGCAAAACAGGGCACTGTCATCCCAAGAAACATATCTATATAAGTAGAAAGGCTACGCTCGTATGAGGCCAACGCTCTTGGGTAAACAATTTTTGGAATCTTACGAGCTTAGAGAAATTTCAGCGAGTAGACTTTTGGACTTTACGCAAAGAAGAAAGTTGCTCGCTGCATAAAAGTTCGGCGGGATACACAATAGGCCCAGATGTGACCGCAGTGCTTTGGGACTCGCTATAGAAGAACCGACAGGCAGGAGAAAGAAGAACTCCGAAACGGGAAGAATCCCAATTACAGAACAAGGTTTGAAAAACAACATTAAAAATACATAATATAAAATCACAAAATAGACAACATGAGTAAAAATACAAAAACAACAAATAAGAAATACAAAGATATATCATCAATACAATGTACAGACGACTATGCAAATAAATTTTTAATATATTCAGTTGAATGAAAAAATATATCAAGTCGATCTTCATACATTTGATAGTTAACAGTAATTTGGTAAAGAGGGGAGGCTGTGAGAATGTTTGTACGGGGTGTTGGCAATTGCAGCACTGAATTAGATCTAGAATTGAGTCGAGGAACACGATATAAAATTCGAGAATTCGAATTCGAAATTTAATTAAACTCATGCAGTCATATTTAACTAATCGGAAGCAATTTGTCCAACATTGTGGGTTTAGGTCTGTCGAGTTCCTTCAAACATCTAGAGTTTCACAAGGATACGTACTTGGGCCATTGATGTTTCTTATATTCGTTAATGACGTAATTTCGCATACGGACATTCGTTATTTATGATTTGCCGAGGACCTAAAAATATTTTGTCAGATTCAGTCCAACATGGATACTGAGAAACTTCAACAAATATTAGATTTATTAAACTCATGGTGTATTGTAAATAAGCTCCCGTTAAATGCCTCCAAATCCAATGTGATGACATATTCTCGCAGAAACAATCCAGTATTACATGAGTACAAGCTCAGTACATCTGCCTTATCCAGGCCCGAATTTATAAAAGATTTAGGTGTTACTTTTGACTCTAAACTTTCTTTCGCTAGACATGTTAACTGTACTACGGCGAGCGCATGTAAAAGTCTGGGTTTCATTGTTCGAAATATGAAAGATTTTAAAAATCCTGACACTTTATATTTGCTATTTAACACTTTTGTTAGATCCAGGCTCGAGCATGCGTCTGTCGTTTGGAGTCCAATATATAACGTACATATATTATCATTAGAGAAAGTTCAGCGGCGATTCTTTAAATCGGCTATTTTCACCTTGGAAGGTTTTTATCCACCTAGAGGCACCCCTCAGGAGATATTTTACAACAGTTTTAAAATGTCCAGTTTGGTGCAAAGACGTATGATGCATTCAGTACTATTCTTGTTCAAAGTCCTAAATAACAAAATCATTTGTGAAGAAATTTTATCCATGTTAGATATCCGAGTACCTAATGTCAACACTCGTGAGTACCAGTTATTTAATATAAAAAGCCATCGATCTAATTTGTACAAATATTCTCCACTCTATCAGATGATTGCAAATTTTGCGAACATTGAATCGCGTGTTGATATCTTTTTTACTAGTGTGAATGAGATAAGAAAATGTTTGAATGTATGAAGTCATTCTTGTACCTTTTGTTGTTTCATATATGCTGTTTTTCTTTATGTTTTTAACTTTTAATATTTTAGAGTATGTTAATTCTCGTTTTTTAATCCATTTTGTAACGGTTGTGTTTAAGTTATCAGTTTGTTTTATATCACTTCTTTTTGATAGGTATGCATTTTTTATATCCATTTTATTTAAGTACCTACTAACCTTATCCTTTAATTGGGCTTGTGCCCGTTGGGTATTGTAATGAAATAAATAAATAAATAAATAACTAGTGATTTGCATGGTTGTAAGGGAGAAGTGGAGTAATAATGAGTAACTCCGAATGTCGTTCAACCACACAATCTTACGGATACAAAGTGGTACAGGACTAGTCCAGTATTAATAATGAGAAATGTTTGTAGATGTATAAGCAGTAAAAATATACAAGGCACCTACTGTAATAATTATAAATTACTACAAAAGATTCATAAATGACAGTCTTCTAAGTTTAATGAATAGCAATTATAAATGGAATAATTTGCTTAATTATGTTACTGAACCTTTGTTATCCAAAACTACTGTTCGTCATAACAGTGTTTGTCTTTTACTTTACGTAAGTTATGATTGAGACAAAACTAAGATTGAGGTTAACTAAATTGAATTTACAGAGTGAGCTAACTAAGTAAAACAATATTATTGATGCACACTCAAATATAACATCTCTGCTATATGTTGAATGACAATCCCAAACGTAACATAACATTGTATGGAGGAATGGGGATTCAAACCCACGACATCTGGGCTAAGCGATCGAAACACTAAAGTCTGATAACTCCATTAACTAGATATTTATCAAATGTGTTTCTAATAACCGATAAAAAAACGCTCAACGTTAAGACAAAATGTTGACACACCTTTGAATGATTTTGTATTTCACTAATCTTTCAAGTATGTATATGGAACTCATACATTTATCTTCATTGTATAATTTAATAACATGTTCACATTATATTCCTAACTCATTTTTTTCCACCGACAAAGCTCGACGATCTGGATGTGCGGGATGAGATAATTCAAATGTTATTTGCTTTGCGACTGTCACACTATTCCCAGTACTTCATTTTTCTCCAGGCAAGAAAAATGCACCGGAAATGAATAAATGACGGCTGCAGGGCGTTTCGGATGGCGCGGCCCCTTGAGGAAACCCCCACATGAAAATTTCAGTTGGTAGCGTTCAGCAAATGAAAACACAGAGACTTAGTTTATAATAAAAATTATACCTTTTACTTATTTTTCTGTTCATTTAACTTCATAAGAAGTCAGCATTATGCATGATACGGTGATACGCTGAATAACAATAGTTATTTACAAATTGGTTCATCAGGTATATTTTGAAGTCTTCAACTCACATTTTATTCTTGCTTTTAAGTCAAATATAGTCAAATACAGTCAAATTTTCATATAGTATTGAAAATGAGAAACGTAGGAAATAAACTACTTGAGGTTATTTCAGGATATATGATTGTTTTCGACACTTTAATGCCCTACATATTTCTATAATACTTATACATGGTTATCACAATACATGAAACTATCTACTTTTAATGTAATATTACTTCTATCGAATACATATTTATTAAACTTTCAAGAAATAGAATGTTTGATACATCTCTCACCATTTTCAAGATTCACTATTTGATTTTAAAAATTACCAAAAGCTAAAATCATTCGAAAATGAAATAAGATTATAGTGAGAGCAATACCTTTGAAATAAAGCACGCTAAGACACACATTTTTTTGGAGTTGAGTCTCTTGACTAATTTATAGGTTGTCACGCCTTGAACAAATCAACCAGCAGGGGAATCAAACACGATATATGCTACTCTTTCCTAACTTTATGGTGGTATGTTGCTCCATCGGTATTTATATCGAATCGTAAAACGGAGTCCCCCTTGAGACATCAAATTAAATTTATAGTTACATAAAATGGTGCTCCTCCTCATAATTGTAACGAATATTGTTGATATCTCCTGTATATCTCTTCCACATCTCCTGTTGATATGTGGAAAATAAAAGAAGTTTCTATAAAAGCCGGTATATCCATCTCCTGTCTATGTTATTGTTAACTAAGGATGTGGCTTTCCGAAACTATTTGCTCTATGACTATTCATATTCTAAACTTCTAGTTAGCTGATAGTAACTTACCTATAGAGGTGGATGTACCAGCTTTAAGAATAACAAAAAGCATATGATCAAAAGTTTGGAACAAGATTGAGTGGTGCTTCAACCATTAAATTTGAACATTTTAATTTGTACAGCAGCCAATCCCAGGGTAAAGCATATTCGTTTCTCATCATTAATCATAACGGGTACGGGAGGGGGTAGAGGGGGTAGAGGGATAGAAGGACATGGGACTTTATTTTGATGGAAGCTTAATATTTCCAAATCATTTCTCTTAAAACATAGCAAAATCATCACAATTAAAAAATCGAACAGAAAATTAAAAAGATCCTGCTCATTGAGGGGTACTTGGAAGGAGGAAAACTTCCCTTAATTTTAGCCACAAAACCATGTCCTAAAATGTTTCACATATCTTTAGAATCGTCCTCTGGGACTCAATAATTCTCTCATCTTGCCCATTGTGATATGGTGTATTGGCCAGTACTATTACATGAGGATAAAACAAGCTTTTAGCTGCCGCAAAATAGCTGTCTTAGGTAGAAAACAACTCGGCCAAGATATAAGAGCTTTTTCCAGCGAGTAAGCTTCTAACACTAAATTTATTTACACTAAAAAACATGTCACAAATTAATACATTTTTGGATTCCCTAAATATAAATAACTTTTATCATTAGTATTATTATTATTATTATTCGTGTTTTTGCGACTAAGCTCGATTATTCCCTGGTTATATTTCTTGTAGATGGGTTAGTACAAAGTCTAACAAGAAATTAAATATTTTCCGTTTAAGAAGGATCTTGATGTCGTTTCTACAGAGTTTTCTAAAGCTTTCGATCGACTAAACCATGGTATCCTTCTATTGAAACTATATAAGATAGGCTTGAAACTTCACTAGTTCACTTTTTCACCTCTTACCTATCTCAAAGAAGACTAACAATGGGCTATCTTGTTGTTCAGTCGAGGCGACATCTGAAGTTCCCTGAGGCTCAGTTATTTGACCAATATTATATTTAATATTTATAAATGACATCATCTTGTCCCTGAATTGCAGGTGTCTTCTCTACGCAGACGATCTCAAGCTGTAGTTCTCTGTGTCCAATATGGGTGATTGCCATATGCTTCAACGTGACAAAGATAATGCTCACAACAGGTGTAGAATAAATTCACTTCCTCTTAACGAATTCAATGAGATTTACTAGAAGATAGAAATAATCCCATCGATTTCAAATATAGTATTGCGGTTAACGTGATTAAAAATGCACCAGCATTAAAGATCTTGGAGTAACACTTGATAGTAACTTAAGTTTTATAAAGTACATCTATAATATCCAACGAGAAGATTTTAGAAATCTCGGTTTTGTGTTGAGGACTTTAGTTACTGACATTAAAACGGGTCCTTACTTGTTAATGCATTGGTCCTTTCAAAATTAGCATATGCTCCTCTTGTATAGGACCCACGTTATCAAATTCATGTCATCAAATTGAAAAATATACAGTGAGGACATATAGTCCCCCCCCCTCTAATTTTTGAACCAGTGGGTAGATTGTGATGAAATTTGGAACGACAATATATGACTAAATTCTGCATTTTTTGACACATCAATGACAGCTCTGAATGTCAAAGTGACAGCTGGGCGCGCAATAGAAACATTTTTTTAAATGGAAATGGGTGTCGAGTAATAACTCATTTTGAAGCTATTTTTATGCTCAAAACATCCCCCAATTTTGAGAACATTTGGTTCAGTAATTTCCAAATAAAAACCAGTAATATCGATTTCTGTTACATCATTTTTTTGCATACATATTACAAATTATTGTAAATTATTCAAAGCAAAACAAAAATTAAAAGTAAACAAATAACAATAAACCATCCCTAACCTAAAATAACCTAAATTAAAAAATTAAGAAATAATTTAAATTAAACGTAGAGGCAAAAACAAATTTAGAAAACACGTGTTACTTCAAAAGGTGTTGAAAATGACCTCCATGAACCTCCCGACAAATAAATGTTCCATGGGTAAGTTCTATTAAGATTATGTGGTCAAAAAATTATGTTATAAACTGATATTACTGGTTTTTATTTGGAAATTACTGAACCAAATGTTCTCAAAATTGGGGTATGTTTTGAGCATAAAAATAGCTTCAAAATGAGTTATTACTCGACACCCATTTCCATTTAAAAAAATGTTCCTATTGCGCGCCCAGCTGTCACTTTGACATTCAGAGCTGTCATTGATGTGTCAAAAAATGCAGAATTTAGTCATATATTATCGTTACAAATTTCATCACAATCTACCCAGTGGTTCAAAAATTAGAGGGGGGGGGGGGCGGACTTTATGTCCTCGCTGTATATAGGAAATATGTTGAATACTTATGGTTTAAATTTGATGACATTTATTCATCCCGAGGAATTCCTCAAGAAATCTACCACAACGATTTTAACTCAATAATCTAACCACTCGTCATTGCAATTCGTTGATGACTCGGACACGGATGTGTAATACTCTCTATGTCTTCATGTCCTTGTCACCACCACCTTGTCACTCGGTCTTCATCGCTGTTTTATCTTTCGACACCCAAGACCAACCTATTCTTTCAACACCCAAGACCAACAGTGTTCTTTCCACTGCACAGTGGAAAGAACAAGTTTATATTTTCCATGACGCTATTGCTTCTATTAAGAAGAAAGTGTCTACTAATATCCAGCATACAAGTTTATAATTTTATCGTTAAATGTTGTACTCTGTCATATTGTTCACTGCATTCACTGTTTATGTTCATTTTATTTGTTATCTATGTATCTATGTATATTTTTTATTAATGTTTTATGTATTTATTCTATATTTTTGTAATTTTTACACAATTGCCACCCATTAATTGGCATTGCTGTCGGGTGGCATTCTTACCCTCGATGTGAAATAAATCGCCCTGTAAGTCGTCCTACGCCACACATCCTTCTCCGTATCCAAGACTGGAGGCGCCGGCGCAAGTCCTGCGCCCTGCCGCCGCCAAGGCGCAACGCAGTGCAGCAGGGGGACGGCAGCAGGCACAGCCGACTACATACTGTGTACAGGCCGCGAATACACCGCTTGCTTTGTTCGTTAGTGCCGTCGGACAATAATTAAAGTGTTTGACTGTCATCATCGAAGGACCACTAGTGCATCGGTAAGGTCCTGCTGGCCTGAGTCCTCCCAGGGACGGGCGGGGTAGGAGTGAGTTGACCCTTGAGTGTTTTCGATCGAAAGTCTCGTCTTATTTTGTCGAGCACGGCTCTGAATTTGTGTAGATATTCGACGAACGCGCATACTGTGAGTAAATGGCTCAGTCTGTATTTATTACTGATCAAAATATTTAGTATTACATTTAGATAAGTATAAGATGCGTCCAATGTGTCTTTCATCACTATTTGTCAAAATGTAAAAATTGTTGGGTTTGCAAATTAAATATGCAAAACCCTGAGCCAAAACTTAAAGGGTAGGTTGTTGTGTACCCCAGTATCAGCAATCAGCATTAGTATCAAGAATTATACGTTTGCTAGAGGTCTTGTTATAGAACTTTTCTACACATGTTGAAAAACAAATATTTCTCTATATAATTTATCTTATATTGCAGTATATCATGCATAGATAATATATTGCAACATATGCAGTATATATTGCAGTATTTTAAAAATTAAAATATATAACTATATTTTAACTCGTAAGTTTAACTTGAAAAAGTTGTTTTGTTATTTCATGTTTTGTTTTTTCTGTATTAAGTAATTATATTCATGGCTACACCATATAAAAGCTCTAAAATACGCAAGAGGATTCCAAGGTATTGGCATTATTTTTTATTTATTTTATTTTATTGCAATATATTTAAATAGCTCGAAATAGAACATAATTGTATAGTTTACAAAGATTTTCCCTTGGTAAGAACTATATTTTCATAAGTTTCAGAATCTCCCTTACTACATACAACATTTTTGGTTTATTTCTATCCTACACCAAGAGAAGAGTTTATTTAATTCAACAAATCACTTTTATTTATTTATCTTATCCTAATTAGACAATTAATTGGTTACTGCAAAAACTGTATTCCTTACACCTTGTTCAAAATCAATATTTGTTTGATAACTTGTAAATATTTCACATTATACACTTCTTAGTTCCTCGTTGGCTTATTTTTCTTGTAGAGGGGTTAATAAATAAACGATTTTACTATATTACATGTATGAAGTATGGCTGCTTTTTGTGACTCAGTATACATTTTCTTCTAGAGTTAAGGTGATTACAAATGAGTTTAAAGTGATACCTGTCACCCATATAATGAATGGAATGCTTTGTACTTGTTTCTGTTTTCATATTCTTTCAACTTCTATTGCTAGTTGTACATATTTTTCCTTCTCTTCTGTATATTTTTTAGCTATGTGCTTTGATCAGATGGAACTGACCCTTTTTATATAACCTTGTGTTATCTGGTCTATTATAGGCTACCGTTTTATCGGTTTGTATGGTTCAGTCCCAGTATAATTTGTAATATTTGTTTTCTATTATAGTTTGTGGTGAATATCGGTAGTACGCTTGAGTTATTTGTTTATATGTTCTTGGTTTACACTAATTAATTTTAATCCATAGAGTAAATCACATTTTGTAAGTGTTATTGTTGCTAATGATAATAATAGATAATAAAGAAAATAATAAACAAACTGTTCTCCCAGTGTATTAAACATTTAATATTAAAGAACTTTTATGAAAATAGATTTACCCCATATAGAACGAGCAAAATTAGAAACTGATTTTTTTTTATTTCTGACACCCTGAAGCTCGACACGGCTGCCGGTAGACCCCAGGTTTATATATCAAAAAACTTTATTTTTGTTATATAAACAGAATTACGCTCCAAGACTTTTGATCTCTATTTAGAAAACACCCTGTATTTTATGATGAACGTCAAATGCGTAATCTTTTGCTCATATAATTTCCGGCTTGGAGGGATTTTTTATACCAAATTTAAGCTCTTTTTAATATCAGCCGTAAGGAAAGTCAATATTTGGCGCGTTACATAAATAATGTATGTACGTAACTGAGAAAATCGATAGCGGAAGGTTAGCTGAAACGCTGGTCTACGGAAAAATCCAACTCATGCGATTCTACAATGTGGAAGTTCCCGTATTTCAGGCACTGAGCAAATAAATATTAGCTTTTCAACATTTGCAGAACTGCATGGTTACTAACGGTTACTAAACTGGTCGAAATTTACACTGGACGTCTTTGGAATTTGAACAGTTGTGAACTAAATCGAATTCAACTTTAATTGTAGCTAGTAGTGGTGAGAAACACACCGTAGTGCCCTCTTTGGGTCTGTGCTAGTATCTTCGGAGTAGTTGTTTTCGGCATCTCCTTCAAATATTTAATTGTAGCTGTTGAGAGCCAGCGGATTGCATTGGAATTGGACAGAATAAAATAGTTGTTTTTTTTTAGTTATTCAGCTGCTTACAGAAAAATATACAGTGTGAACCGTGCAAATCTTACCAAAACTCGTTGAACTCGCGCTAGTGCAATTTTATACTGAAAGTAACTCTTTTTTAACCTTCATCGCATGGTCGACGGTAATGATTATTTTCATAAGTTTTTCTCTCTAGGAAAATTACCATTACCATTAATTAGAAGTGATTAAATTCACGGAATTTATTTATTGATATTTCTTTAACTGAATATGAAGGAAAGTCGGGAGTTCACCCCTCGTACTGGGGTTAAACTTTATTACTCAAGACATAACCGAAGGCAATAATCAGATGAGGGGGAGAATAAGACTATATAATATATCACTGGAGATATACAGTGTGTTGAAATTGGATGCAGTTACATGTGTAAATTGGGGCAAAGTTGCGTAATTTGGTCATCAATAATATGCTTCAAAGAAATCAAGGCTAATACGATTAGTTTTTTGAAATATTTGAAAAAAAAATTGGAAATTCCTTTTCTTGAAATTTCAGGTTTGTTTGATGATCTATTGAAAAGAAAATGGAAAATTCGACTATTATATGCGAGTAGTGGGGATGGCTTCTATATAATGCCTTGACATTATATAGAATGCACGTCTTCTACATTAGATATAGAAATAAACTATATTATATATAGATGTACAAAAAAAAAAACAGCGAAGCGAGTGGTTGTGCGGAGCTATTTAATACAAATTAATAAAATGGGAATAAATTGATATCAATGAAAACAATTGACATTGCTAAGCGTACTTAAATTTTGACTTGTGTTTAGCTGGAAAACAAAAAATGCTTAACTGCTTTACATTCATGAAACACACGTTGTAATAAAGGGGTATGTAGAAATGTTATTAAAACCAATCCAGCAACTGAAAGAGAAACAAATTATCTTTTTTGGGCACATTCAATGTGTCAGTAAATTTTGTATGGTTCTGAATAGCACCTGAAACGCCTGATAAAAAATGACATAAACGCTTATTCATACGTGCGGGAAATGAATGCAGCATAATACAGGGTGTAAAAATATGTACCGGACTTCGAGGGGTGATACTACATTTAAAAAAGTTCCTCTGAACATGCGCCCTAAAAACGGTGGATAAAAAGAATGAATTTATTTTAGAAGATTTTTGAGCACTAAAATTATTTAACTTGTACATAATTCTCACTTGAATTCGCATTAAAACAATTGACTGAAACTGTCCAACCGAGATATGCCACCTTTGACACAAGCAATGTAATTTGCATTACAATCATTAAACGCAAATATCTCAAAAACCGTTTACTTTAGCGAATTAAAGGAAGAGCAACTGTTTGACGTAAAAAGACGTAACTTTTCACTTCTAATATTAAAATTATTGTATTTACTTAGATAAAGGAGTTTTGTGGAAAACAACCCCCTGCCCTTATGAAAATTACCCTTTAAGAACTATCACGGCTCTTTTTACTATCACCTAGATACCCATACCTACCTATTTATAAAAATATGTGTTATATTACATGTTTATTTAGGAGCCAAAATTTTCAAAACAAAATACCGTTATTTTACTCAAACAGTATTACTTAGGTACTTTAGTTTGTGTCATATGCCTAAAAAAGTAACACTATTTCTGGTTGATTTACAAAACAACTTCACTCTAATATTACTTGATGTTTTCTTTTAAAATGAATTATATTTTACTTAAGAAAATTAATCATAAATATAATAATTGACGTCTTTATCGAAAATTTTCTATAACAAGATCTAAAGCATGAATTCTTCGCCTTTTACATACAAATTAGTTCAATCTTGACCGACGTTCTATAGAATCAAAAAAGTATTTAACCATACTTAAAGTCAAGACCAGAATTAAGCAAAGTGGAATGACCGGAAAAAGAGTAGATCTGTGTTGCCACATTTATTTCTAAAGTATTCTTATTTAAAATAGGAAACGTATTAATTACCTTATTTACCCATTTTTTTACTTGTCTTTAACGTCCCTTATCCCTATTGTACTTTATTAAAGCAAACACAATGTTTAATTTGTCTTTTACTTAATAATATCAAGGCATTTCGACTGCGAAAGTCGTAAAGTTGACGACAAGCTGTTCATCCTTATTTAACATACATATTCTTGCATTTACGCTTTCTTTTCTCTGAGCTTCAATGATGCTGATTGGTCGAATCAGGAACCAACAAGCGACTGCGCTCGAGGTAGTAGGGAAACAGTGGCGTGATGTTGGGTTATTTGGCGCGCGTTTCTTAACGGTAAAAATTTGTGGTAAAATTATCAGTGTATTTATTCTTTGTGTCAGTGTTTATACTTATTTGTGTTAGTTAAAAAGGTGGAAGTGCATATACTAGAAGTATTCTATAGAATAATATACGAGTATATATTAACTGAAATGTGCCCAATGGTAAAACAGAATACGCACGTCCATGCATCACCGCATTTTACCAGATCGGCGAGGTCATTCCACTTTGCTTAATTCGGGTTTGTGTAGCACACGTGAACATAGTACAGATTCGAGCCTTACTAAGCGCATTTTTCTGCTTTTACTACTAAAAGGCATGTAATTACTGTAAAAATTAAGATACTTACCATTAATAAAAAAATGCTTAGTGAAATATTTTAGAAAGCTGTAGCAAGGCAAGTAACAAATTAACTGAATGTTGCAAAAGCGTATTGAAAACTGCATTATTCGTCTGCTTAGTTGATGGTCATTGAACCTCAACAATCATGTTCTTCCTCCAGTGTAAAGCTACCTAAAAGTGTACTCTATAATTCAGAGCTTCAACAGTCAACTCCTACCCCACTCGGACCTTCTTAATGTACCCTGTAACATTTGTAACATTTTTGTCTACAATTTCAGCTTACCTCGCAGACCGCTTTCCTAAACGCAGCTCCAATGCGCACACAACGCTCCTAGAATGCAACCTGAACCAAACAGACTCTGAATCAAAACCACCGCGTCTTCAACGAACAAATACATATCGCGAACTATACAATCTCCCGGACGACGCGTAATGGACAGATCTAGAATGTTTTTTAAACCGACATCTTGCGCCGCAGTCTAATTTTCACGTCCAAAATGCGGTTACTAGTGTTAACGGCCACACTGTTGTGTTTGGCTTATGGATTTTTGCTCGACGGTTCCACCAACTCTTTCGCTCAGTTTAGGAAGTGGGGCGGGGGTACCAACGGCAGCCTAGAGTTCGAATTTAAAACGGATCAGCCTAACGGTTTGTTGGTTTACACCGACGACGGCGGTACCTACGACTTTTTCGAGATTAAGCTAGTCGAAGGAGCTCTTAGACTCAGATACAACCTTGGGGGTGGTGCACAGATCATCACGGTCGGCAGGGAGCTCAACGATGGTCACTGGCATAAGGTGCACGTGCAGCGGCATGAAGATCGGACCGTCCTGACCGTAGACGGGGTCTCTCAGATGAGGACCTCCAGGGGAAAGGAATTTAATTTCGGGCGGTTTTCGACCAACTCGGACGTGTTCGTGGGGGGTATGCCCACTTGGTACAACACCAAGTTATCGCTGCTGGCGCTGCCGAGTGTGATTTTCGAGCCTAGGTTCGTGGGGGCTGTGAGAAACCTGATTTATCCAGACTCAGAAGGAGGAACGCCCAGGAGACAGGAGACGAGGCCCAAGGATCATCGGGTGAGTTGTAGTTAGTTAGTCTTTGATTTTGTTACCACGAGCCACTTAAATGAAATACCCATATTTCTGAGCATCACTATGCTATACTGAAAAGGTTTCGGATCTTATATAGCATGCCTTTTTGGTAAAACTGGCGGTTCACAAAGTATAGATGTTTTGGAGGACCAGGCCACATTGACTTTCACATTTACTTTTGTGTAGATATTTTTCTAAACTTAATAACCGATATAATGGAGTGAGTGGTAATATTAAGTGGCTTACCCTATGTACTTTATATACAGGGTTATTCAGAACTTATCCATAATCAAATTTGGGGATGTTCAACATACATGTACAAATGTGGTAGTGCAAAAAAATTTTTTTGGCGGGGTCTTAAAACTATTTAAAAATTTTTCAATGCAATTTTTTTCATTTTTTTTTTACTTTAAAATAAACTTAAAGATAGATAGATCTGACCAAAGTGACGTGTCTTTAAAATGAATAAAGTTTTGTTACACTAATTTTGAAGAATTGCGCTTTGATTATTAGGTATTAGAAATGTGAAATTTAGGTATAAAAAATTTGCACATACCTTGTTACAAAATCTTTTCGAAATAATATTCCTAGACTTGTACACAATTTTGCCGCACTAAACCGAATGTTCCTCCTGGTTGCAGATCTTGTAAATGCAAATTATTAAGTAAATTGGGGATTTTCAGCATTTTGCTGCAACAACCACTCACAAAACCTAACTTTTAAGTGATAATCCACTAGTAACAGTGCATTAACTCAGCATTACTGTACACATGAGCCATTTTAAAAATTTTACAGTTTAACACTCCTAAGATAAATAAAACACCCGCGACAGCGACACACAGACTGACGACTCATAGACAATACAGATGTTATCCCCACTCCAACATTATTCGGTCGGTTTTAACCAGGCGTTCCAGACAAAAACGTGTTTACCTTTTATCACATTCTTAGGAATGTGGTAGAATAATCCTTCCTTTAGAGTCCTTCCTTTAGAGTTAGGTATAGTCCTTTATAATGGTATAACTTTAAACATTGTTTACGGGAAATCCTAATACTAATGTTAAAATTTTTTTGGTGATATCGATTTCTTATTTAAGGATGCACATATCCTCAAATATTTAGAGATGATTCTGAATAACCCTGTATATCTCTGTACGAAACAGACTATTTTTTCAAATATATATGTCGCATATTACATTATCATATCTGCAACACGAAATCAAAACTAGTATATATACACATAATCAAAATAACTACTCGACTTCCTCATGTAACATAAATATTATTATCTGTATAAGAATAGTTCGTGAATTAGTGATAATATCTTTCCCTAATGAACACGGTGCTCAAAATTCATTGGTCACTACTAGGACGTGCAAACCGTAAGGCATACAAGGTCGGTGGTACATTATAAATTTCTATCTAATTCCATGTTAGTTAGTTTACTACGACTAGAAGATAAAATATTATGTTTTTTTGAGAAAAATTGAGCTCATATTAAACAGTTCTGTTAGTTTGAACAGTTCTATTATATTTTGTACTTTGTTTTGAAGTAAAAAACAGTTTTGTGTTTAGGTTGTATACATAACTTTACTATTTTCTGTTACCAAGTTTTATCCACCAATATTCCATCCTTATAGTATCTAGATATAATTTGGAATATTTTGAAATTTAAATAATACCCAGCATTTGTTTAGTGAATATATGCTTATATGAGTTATATGCTTATTCCACCTAAAATGATTATCCAAAACAATACCTAAGCATTTGATTTTATTTTATTTTTGTATTATTACAATCTTTTTTTTACAATTTATTGACAGGAGTCTATTATCTTGTTAAAATAAGTAAATCTTTTTGTTATGAAAGTTCATTGCTATGAGTAATCTAATGTCTACAAAGAAGGAAAAAGTTAATTATCAAGAAATGTCCCGCCTCTCTCGACTGGGCCAAAAATGCGAGAGTTAAGGTAAAATTAATCAACATTAACAAAGCCCTTACTTAATGATTTGAGAAATGTATTGCAGCATTAGCTAGAAAAATCTGCCATTTAAATCTGAGGATCCCTTTTACTGAGAGCTACCAAGATACGGATACTTTTCTGGGGACTAATTTGGATTGATTACGACGAATTTTCTACCTTCAAACGGATTACATCTGCAAATAATTCCAGAAATAACGCATTTAAAATTTCACTGAATAAGATAACTGTGATTCATTGTTCTTGGGACCTGTAAAATGAAAATCTGAGAACAGAAATCGTTTTCTTCACCATAACAAATGATAGTGACAAATCCATGACAGTGATAATTCACAGCCGTAATAATAGTGATAGCTTCCAACAGTAATGATTACCAGTAGGTCAATTATGGAACGACGTCAGTAGGAATATACCAGTAGGGTTATCAACAGCACCTGGTAATTTAATTAGCCTAACAAAGTAGTTGTTTGCGACATATCTTAAAAATAATAAGGTCCTAATAATATCCTTTGCATACCTAGGATAATAGGTAACGACGAATATAAAACTTTATTGAGCCATAATATTTGATAATTTCATTAATAAATTATCTCCTAGTTAACTTTTTGACATAATACCTATACAGGGCGCCCTATTTCTTGACCCGTTGCATGGGTAACTTTTTTATTAGTAGAGATACAAAAACGCTTAAATGAGCAAATTAGTGCAGTTTCGTATTAGTAATTCTACGGTAAGGCGAAAAATTATATACGGGGGAAGGTTGAAAAGTTATTGACAAAAAACGAAAAATCCAACTTTTCTATTATCCCTCGTAGCTCGTTCATTTGAAGAGTTAGAGAAAAATGCTTCACATGTTTTTTGCAGTATTTTTCATGTAAAATGACATGCACTTGCTACTTTTTATATATCTCTTAAAATGGTTGAGAATCACAGTAAAATATATTTTTTTTAAATGTAATGGATAGGTGGCTGTGACATTAACCGAAAGTCCCCTTTTTTCTCTTTCAGATGATATAACATAGTCCATATTTTATCCTTACAAAAGTAATAATAATCGTTGTTTTTAAAGAAAGTTTATTGTCACATCAAGAATGCTATGGATTATGGAACAAAAGAATGTTTTGAGAACAGAAATTATTAATTAATTAATTATATTGAAGTAAATGTTCGAAATGACCACCATCCTGTTGGATACATAGTAAGCAACGTTTCTGGATACTTCTTAAAACATTATTTATTGTATGTCCATGTATGCTTCTAATTGCATCTTGAATCCTGACTTTTAGATCCTCTAGGTATATCTAGAGGAGCTGTCACATTAACTTTATCTTTCAATAACCCCCAAAGAAAGAAATCTAAGGGGGTCAAATCAGGTGTTCGCGCTGGCCAGTCGATATCCATTCTATTTCCTATAACATTATCAAACTGTTCATGTAAATATTGTTTTACCTCGCGGGAATTATGCGCAGGTGCTCCATCGTGTTGGAAGTATTTAAGATTTCTAAAAATATGAAGTGGTAATTCATTTAAATATTCCTCTGTTAGAGTATTCCTTAGAAAATGAAGGTAATTATTCGCATTCAAATTATCTTCGTAAAAATATGGGCCAATAATTTTGCCACAAAAAATTCCACACCACACATTTATCCCAAATTGACGTTGATTTCTTCTTTCAGAAACAAGATGTGGATTTTCTCGGCACCACATTATGTTATTATGGCGGTTAAAAATACCATTGTTGGTAAATCTACTTTCATCACTGAATAAAATCTTTTTCCAGAAGTCTAGATCCTCTTCGCATTTTGAAATGTACCATCGACAAAATGTCATCCTTCTTTGATTATCAGCTGGATATAAAGTATTGCATATGGAATAATGATAAGGCTTTAAATTGTTACCTTTTAAAATAGCTCTTACAGTTTCCTTGGAAGTGTTGCAGTGATGTGCAATTTCTGCAGTTGAAGAATCAGGTTTAAAATTTACATAAGCCAAAACATTTATTACAGTGTCTTCATTGAAGTTTCTTTCATCCTTAGGCTTTGAAAAAGAACCGTATAATCGTATATTATTTTCCAGCTGTCTAAATATTCTATGATGGGGTTGTCTTCGTTCCATGTAAGTTTCAAAATAAAGATTCGCTGCAGCTTGTGCATCTCGATTTTGGTTATAATAACAAAATAGCATATCATTTTTCTCTTCGTTGGTGTACATATTTGCAACACTATTATTTTGTATGCAGTATTAATTATAAACAATAAACTACTTAACAAAAACTAAAAATGTCACTTATGATTCTGTCAATAATTAAATGCCAACTAGACGTTTTTAAAAATATCAGGAATCTTATTTTTTGTTCCATAATCCACAGCATTCTTGATGTGACAATAAACTTTCTTTAAAAACAACGATTATTATTACTTTTGTAAGGATAAAATATGGACTATGTTATATCATCTGAAAGAGAAAAAGGGGACTTTCGGTTAATGTCACAGCCACCTATCCATTACATTTAAAAAAAATATATTTTACTGTGATTCTCAACCATTTTAAGAGATATATAAAAAGTAGCAAGTGCATGTCATTTTACATGAAAAATACTGCAAAAAACATGTGAAGCATTTTTCTCTAACTCTTCAAATGAACGAGCTACGAGGGATAATAGAAAAGTTGGATTTTTCGTTTTTTGTCAATAACTTTTCAATCTTCCCCCGTATATAATTTTTCGCCTTACCGTAGAATTACTAATACGAAACTGCACTAATTTGCTCATTTAAGCGTTTTTGTATCTCTACTAATAAAAAAGTTACCCATGCAACGGGTCAAGAAATAGGGCGCCCTGTATACGGAAAGATGTAAATCTGCGTATTTTGTTATGCAATAAAAGTCGCATTTTAGAGCAAGCGGTGAAATTTCCAAATCGATTTTAATCGAAATCGGTGCATTCTATCGGCATTCCACTACAGTTCATTTTTTAGGTAGAAATATTCATATTTTCATATTTTCGTTTTAGAAATCACAAAAAAAATGTATACAAAAGTTAGAGTCAAATTTACCCTCGACCACCCCATTTACTACATCCCGATCAAAATTCTTAAAAATTTCCTAGTAAATATTGTTAAACATAAAAAGTATAGCATCCTGCCACAATTTCGTAATTTTGTAATAAATCGTTTTGAAGTTTATAGTTTGTTTCTTTTGGTATTACACCACCTGTAAAATAACAGAAAGCAAAAAACCAGAAGCATACCAATTAAATATTCAAGGTGTAGTAACAAGGCAAACTTCCAAAGATTGCCCCAAAAACCACTGTATAATGTGTGATAAAATAATACACACCCCACAAAAATTATCGCAACACTAAAAATTTGCTATTATTTTGATATTCGTTTTCTCTGGAACTAATTGTCCGATTTAATTGATTTTTTTTTGTATTGTAGGTTGATTCGTTAGCAATGTGACTGGTTTAGTTACATTCTCGAAAAAAATAATTTTGAATACATACAGGGTGGAACAAGTGTAACATGATTTGTCACAGAAGTTTAGAACACCCTGTGGAGTTAATCAGTTATGGCAACATAGTAAAACTTAATAGGAGTTAAAGTGACTTCTTTTCTTAACATAATCGTCTTGGTTTCACATCGATATCTCAATAATTAAAGGAGATATTTCAAAATACAGGGTTCAGTGTCATTTTAGTAAAAAAAATCGATTACAAGTGCATCACTAAACAAATTTAATAAAACAGTATACCCTTACAGCAATAAAACACGTCATAAAATTAAAATAACAATTTTCAGTATCGGGTATTTCCTCCCCTAGCCTCAATTACCGCTTGAATACGCTGTGGTAGACTTTTAAACAGACTGTGTATGTAATCTTCCCCTATATCATTCCAAATCTCTTGAAGCTTGTTCTGGAGCTCATTTAATGTTCGGCAGGGGATTTGACCCTCCTTGATTTTCCATGACATGTAGTTCCATACATGCTCAATTGGATTTAGGTCTGGACTGCGAGCAGGCCAGTCCATTGTAGCAACATGACTGTTTTCAAGATATTCTCTTACTATACGTGCAACGTGAGGACGTGCGTTATCTTGCATTAAGGTAAAATTATTACCCAACAAGCGTCCATATGGAATCACATGAGGAACTAAAATATCCGTTATGTAACGTTGGGCAGTCATGCTGCCATTGTTGACAGGCACCAGTGCCGTACGCCCATTAACAGAAATTCCTCCCCACACCATTACCGATCCACCTCCAAAATTTTCGATCTGTCGAAAATTGCACTGCATATGCCGTTCACCTGGCCTTCTGTATACTGGCATACGTCTATCTGACGAATATAAACAAATTCTTGATTCGTCATTAAACAGTATTCTAGACCATTCTTCTAGGCCCCAGTTACTGTGTTCCCTAGCAAATTGGAGACGGGCAACTTGATGTTCCCTGGTCAGACGTGGTCCCTTGGCTGGAACCATAGGACGTAAATTAACTTCTCCAAGACGGTTTCTCACAGTTTGTAAAGAAATGTTTGCATGTCTGGCTCCCAAAATTTCTCGTTGAAGCATACGAGCAGTACAATGTCGAGTTCTTAATGCCGAAAGTCTTAGAAATCTATCATCTGCAGCTGTAGTTACCTTTTTACGCCCTTGTCCTTGCCTTCTGGAATGTTGTCCTGTTTCTCTATAACGCCTGATTAATCTGGAAATGGTACTTGGTTGAATACCTATTACATTTGCCACATATCTTTGACTTCGTCCGTCTTCAACGAGTGCAATTGCTCTTACTGACTCTTGATTTGACAAATGTCTGTTTAAACGAAGTTCAGCATTCATTTTTTTTAAATTTAGCACGCAAATTAAAAGAGTTTTAACAAAACTGTAACAATCGTATTTCTGTAGAAATAATGATTGTAGGAATGACATTTCAAATTTTGTTTTCAGAGCCTGCTAAGTTTTCGTAAAATCTGTAAATGTTTGTTAAGGTTTATTTGATTTTTTTTACTGAAATGACACTGAACCCTTTATTTTGAAATATCTCCTTTAATTATTGAGATATCGATGTGAAACCAAGACGATTATGTTAAGAAAAGAAGTCGCTTTAATTCCTATTAAGTTTTACTATGTTGCCATAACTGATTAACTCCACAGGGCGTTCTAAACTTCTGTGACAAATCATGTTACACTTGTTTCACCCTGTATGTATTCAAAATTATTTTTTTCGAGAATGTAACTAAACCAGTCACATTGCTAACGAATCAATCTACAATACAAAAAAAAAATCAATTAAATCGGACAATTAGTTCCAGAGAAAACGAATATCAAAATAATAGCAAATTTTTAGTGTTGCGATAATTTTTGTGGGGTGTGTATTTGATATATTAACTAAATTTCATCAGGGGTTTTTCAGTTTTATACAAAATTCTATAATATTATGTCATATTTTAAAATATCTCTAAATAAAATAGTTATTGTAATAAAATTTTTAAAAAAATTAAACACTTAACTAGCTTTCTTCTATACGTTTCGAGACCCTCAACTCTTCGTCGGTAGAATGTTTGTATGATGAGAACCCTGTATAAAAAGAAGTACTTTTTGTCAGATTGACATTTTTAATTTAATTAAAAATTAAAAATGTGAAACTATTGAAATTTAGTTAATATATCAAATATTATTTTATCACACATTATACAGTGGTTTTTTGGGGAAAACTCCAGCAGTTTGATCACGATAATCCCTACGCCAGGTACCCCACATAGACAGACTAATACAGAGAGCCACCGCGTCTTTCTGGACATGTAAGAGGCTCTTTGGAAAAATGTGGGGGCTTAATCCGAGAGCCACCTTATGGCTCTATACCTCGGTTATTAGACCCTCCTTTCTATACGCGTCGATTGTATGGTGGCCAGCCGTCCGGCGGGTTACCATCAAGCAACGGCTAAATCAACTACAACGCCTGGCGTGTGTAAGCACGACAGGAGCGATACGCACGGCTCCCACAGAGGCTCTGAAGGCTCTCCTGTCTCTCCCTAAACTGCATATAGTGGTTGAGGGAGAGGCAAGGAGGGCCTCTTATAGGGTCAAGCAGTGGGGGCGGTGGCTAGGTAAAAGCCACGATGGTGGACACACAAGTATTCTTGGGGAACTTGTGGGAGGAGACAGTCTACTGGACGCACCCAGTGACAGGATATCTCCCACTTATGTGTTTCTCAAACCTTACACAGTAGAGATACCGGACAGGGAAGTTTGGCTCGAAAATCCTGATGCCCAGGTCTCGAATGGGCTCGTCTGGTTTACGGATGGGTCCAAGACAGACCAGGGCTCAGGGGCGGGAGTCCGGGGCGTGCGCCCGAGGGCGAGACTATCCTTCTCCTTGGGAAAGTATGCCACGGTCTTTCAGGCGGAAGTGTTTGCTATCTCTGCATGTGTTCAGGAAAATCTCAAAAGGAGATATTCTAATCAGCATATCCAGATATGCACCGACAGTCAGGCGGCTTTACGTGCCTTGATCTCCTACAGGATCACCTCCAGGACGGTCCTAGAGTGTGTTAATGGTCTGACCCAATTGGGACAGAACAACCAGGTAAAATTGACCTGGGTACCGGGTCATCATAATATAACAGGAAATGAGGAGGCCGATGCACTGGCTAAGAGAGGCTCAAGTATACAGTTTACAGGGCCCGAACCAGTGCTGGGGCTTCCGCCTAGTTATGTAGCAAGGTCCATTGGAAACTGGATCAAGGTAAGATCAAAGGAAGAATGGTCAAACGTGACTGGGCTGCGACAAGCCAGGCTCTTAATTGAAGGGCCTTGGTCGAACGCAACTCAATCAATACTTGCGCTAAGTCGTAACAGCATAAGGATTGTCACAGGACTGTTGACAGGTCACGGACATCTTAACAAGCACCTTAACACTATCGGTCTTAGTGACACTAGAAGGTGCAGGTTTTGCGGACACGATGACGAGGACTCCATTCACATCCTCTGTCGCTGTGCCTGCCTCATGGTCAAAGACACAAACACCTGGGCGCAGCATTTCTTCTGCCTCAGGACATTAGGGAGCTTCCCCTACAACGGGTGTTGGCCTATGCGCACAGCACGGGTCTCTTCCAATAACTCCCAACTAGCGGCAGGCACAATGGGTCGAAAGACCTGAGTGCTGCGGGTAACCGCGCCGCCTATCAACAACAACAACAAAAACAGCAGTTTGCCTTGTTACTACACTTTGAATATTTAATTTGTATGCTTCTGGTTTTCTCCTTTTTGTTATTTTACAGGTGGTGTAATCCCAAAAGAAACAAACTATGAATCATGGCACCACAAATAAGTTACAGACATTATTGTTTTGAAGTTATTTCATAAAAACCGTTTTCGGGATCACACAGGATTTAAGGAGTTGTAGTTACCTTACGAGGCACTTTAGAGGAAAACTGTATAGGTGTTTTGGTAGTCGTTAACATATTGTATAAAAAGAAAATTAATGCTAAAAACATTACTTTACGTTACGTATATGTAACCCAGATCTTATTAAATTTTATGCTAACCATCCTCCAACCACAAACAGAATCAAGTGCTCTCGCTTCAAACACCTGAAAAAGCATTCCATGTACCAGGCGAGCTGAATCCATCTTGCATCTCGCTCTAAGTTATTTACCGGTGCGCCGAGTTTGCTGCATCGGCGGCGGCGGCGGCGTCCGTAATGAATTAACGTCGCTTTAATTATTAAACACTCCCCTGCAATCACACGAATTTGAATTACCGCGCCGAGGTACCGTCGAGCTTTCTGCTGCAAGAGTAACCTCGCTCGACAGTACGCGACGTGCGTGGGAGGAGAAATAGGCCAGTCACCGCAGACACAAAAATCGCGTTAGGTCGCAAAAAATTGCATAGTTCTGATGTTTTGGAATGTTGTTAGGATAGGTACCAATAGTGTAAAACCAAGTTTGCAGCTTCGAAACACCTGTGCTAACTGCGTGGTGCTCGAAAAACCTTTTTTTTCGGGCTTTTTTTCAGTTTTTGGCTTATAACTTCTAAATGGTGCATCCTCCGGAAAAAGTCGCCCTGCACAATTTTAATATAGACACAATTTACTATAATTTGAGTGCAACCTCAGCTTCATAGGTCTAATAGATCCTGAGATACAGCACTTAAAAGATTGGCCATTTTTCCCAAAAAGTTCGAAATTGTTGTTTTAGCCGTCCTCCGAGCCGAATATCGGCTAAAATACTCATCCTACGAGGAAACCCATGTCATTAGAAATGAAGTTGTAGAACAGTTATTTAACTTTAATTTAAGCATAAGTGGAACACTGTAGGGTCAATGTTATCAGGAAATAACAAAAAATTAAAGAAAATGGGATTTTTCAAGAAATGGAGCCTGACGAATTGCAGGACTTTTGTAAAGGATGAGAAAGAGATAACTCAGTGAAAAATGGTTTTATATCATGCAAAATGAAATTAAGTTCAATTAATAATAACGTATAAATTTATCAAAATTGTATAAAAAAATATTTTGGTAGTTCGGGGATCTTGGACGTGAAATGTTGAACGTGAAGTGATGGCTGGACCTCAGCTGACTCCTGCGACAGAAATACAGAACACAATGCAAATTAGTATTTATTGCGGAATCAATTTTATAATAAATTACAATGAAGGATATGTAATATTAGGCTTACTTTTACGCACTTAGCGAGACAGTTGTGTTATTTTGGAAGGTCCAGGTTCGTCAGACGGCTCTTCTTGGGACTCCGGAGACTTCTCTGTTGTCTGATTAGATCTACTACTAGATACTAATGGTAAAAGGTCATCGACGTCATTTTCTTCATCCGACTCGGCCATGGCTAAGGGAGAAGTATTCAGGCAGGTCTTCTCCTGCATCCCGCGTCTTCTCTTCTTGGGCATACATGTCCATGTCTTATGAGAGTTAGATTTGTATGCAAATCCGTATACATTTACAAGGTGTTCCGTTTATAAATAAAACTTGGGTCAGCTTCTCTTTTTGGAACACCTTGTATAAATACTAGTCACTCTAAAATATCCCCCCTCGAAATATAAATTGACTTGTCCGAGCAATTTTTTAAACAAAATTGTAACTAACTTATTCAGGGTGGTTGGTTTTATATTAATCACAAAAATCGCTCCACTAAAAATTAAAAGGACCCAAGAACAATATGTGGATGATCCTGTATGTCCTGTGCCAATTTTCGCTACTTCTGCGGTGGACTGTACGTGTGCATGATGCGTATATTAATTATTTATTGTCAAGTTGAAACCTTATTTATCACTAATAATAATTATCCTTGGAAATTAACTGAATCTGTTTGCAGCGTAGCGAAATGTGATAATTTACTGCAAATTCACGTAATTGCGTCGCAGATAAAACGATCCATATAAACATCGAAAGATGTTTTATGCTGGGCAGATGTTTTTAATAACATGAAGCTTATATTCCTATCGTGGGAAATTGGAGCTAAATGGTAATACTTATTATCTTTTTTATATGAAAATTTGACTATTAGTATTAGTGTCTTTAACCGCTGAGTGACATGATTTTAACATGTGAGTGACATGATTTTAACATAATATTTACGTTCTATAGTTTCGTATTTAAGAATTTCATAAAAATATCTTGTCTACCACATGTATTGTTCGGATTTCCGGTTCAACCTGTGAATTGAAACGAGCTATACTAAACTAAACTGAGTTTCTTTTAGGTGCGGAACGCTGCTCCGACTCCCTAAAAATCCTCTGCAACCTGGCGAGTGGGAGCGAATAGAAACTTGCGGAGAGAGGCAAAAAGCCCTTGCGACGAAATTGTTAGCGGATTCAGTTACTGCTGAAAAGAGATCTAATCTCAGTAATCTCAGAGTGTAAAGAGTAATAGGGGATATAAACCTCTTCGACGTAAGACATGTTAACATCCGAAAGAACGAGAGCCGGGACTCGTTGAGAGCCACATTAATAGCTAAGAAAAGTCGGTAATAACACGGCTTTTTTGTTGCAATGAAAACAATAATAGTCTAGTATACAGACTGTCCCGCTTTCAATCAGAAATCGTGTCGAGTCTGAAAATACTATAGATAGATGAAAACAATTAGACAGATTTTGCTTCTGGAAACAAAATCGTGTCAGATATTTTGTTAGAAACTTCGTTTGTTTTCAGGTTATAAGTTTTAGACTATCTTTGTAGCTATTAGAGTTGCGACTTTTTAAAAAAATTCAGGCCAGGCCAGGCCCGGCCCGACAAAGTATAGGCCAGGCCAGGCCAGGCCAGATAAACCCACCGAACGTTTGGCCCAATTAAAGCCAGACCTCTTGACAATTATGGCCCGGCCAGGCCAGATTTGAGCCAGGCCCGACCAAGCCAGATTGAATTCGGCCCGGCCCGGCCAGACCAGACCAGGCCAGACCAGGCCAGGCCAGACCAGGCCAGGCCAGACCCCGCCGGCCAGACCAGGCCAGGCCAGATCCGGCCCGGCCCGGCCAGACCAGGCCAGACCAGGCCAGACCAGGCCAGGCGCGACTCGACTACGTCAGACCATCGTTCAAATGTCTCACAAAATAGAACAAAACAACCTTAATAGAATAATTTTTTATTTCATTATCAAATAAAATACAAACTCGGATACAAAATTGTTCAACAACTTAAACACAAACATAATGTTTTACATTTAACACTTGTAATATATATATATAGTATTATAAAATATTATATGTATGTACAGTGAGTCCCAGAAGTGATGTCTAAATTCATTTAAAATTCAGCGGTGTGTTTTTTGGAAAAACACTCGGACTTGTGGATTTTTATTTTTTAATGCGATTTTTTTATGCTCAATTCATGTATACAGAGTAGTCCAAAAAGAAGTTACGACCATCAACTTTATTTTTTCAAATATTTCATTTTTAAATTCTGCATCGAATTCGAAGTCTGTGTAAGAATTTTTAGATGTGCTTAAATATCAGAGTAATACTTATTGCTAAGTATAATTTTTCCATTTTAGGACACCTTAAATTTTAAGTAGTATGAGTGAGATTGGCCGTAAGTTGTCAGATAAATGGGTGAAACACCTCAAGTTATTATGAAATCAAATTCCTCATAGGAAGAATAAGATATAGTGTTACAGCAAACCGGTTATCCTAGGTTAGGTCGAAATCGGTCCAATCCGGCCCGAAACGGACAGGCCAGCCCAGGCCCGATTCGGCCAGGCCGGGCTTCTGGCCTCAATTCCCAACTCTAGTAGCTATGTGAGTAAGTTGCACTTTATAATCACTATAAGTAAATTATAATTAAAATGAACATCCCTCTGGAGGAAATTCTTGTTACAAAGTCGAATGGTGCAACTAATGCTTTGATTTTCCAATAATATTAAAGATAATAATAATAATACTAATAATAATAATAATAATAATAATAACAATAACAATAATAAGCCTAAAGCATAAGGATAAGCCATTGCACGGAGTCTCCTATAAGAGCCTTGAAGACCATGGCTTATCCGAGAGGTTGACCTTTGCCTTTTTAAGATCAGCTGGGCTTAAATCGGAGACCGACGGATTCATAATGGTTTACCAGGATGGTGAATTTAACACCCTCGTCTATCGAAACCAGACGAGCCAATAGGCCTGATGTTTGTCATCGAGTTCTCGGCTGTTACCGAGACCAACATTGTCTTGAAGGAGGAAAAACGGACAAAATATCGAGATCTGCTCTTCGAACTCTGAGAATCGGAGCCAGGGAACCGATCAACTGGATTTCAACAAAATAAATATTAATAATAATAGTATATCTACGCCACATTCTAATCACAAGGATTAGCCCAAGAATCTGAAACTTGTGTGGGGACTTGTCTTGCAACTCAGGAATGATTTAAGTTTTTAAGCCTAAAATCTCATTAGTTAGGGGACACAGTCAAACATCGTCAACCTACGTTAATCTTTCACATTAACATCAAGCTGGTATTCCTCTTATCCAAACGCACGCCAAGATGGCGTGATAATTGTATGCCATTTTCTACTTTGAACTATTTATATAAAGTTGCAAATTTTTGTTGGAGCAATAAAATGGTATTGTTATTACAAATTTCCTGTTTTTATAACCTTTAGTTAGTACATTTCTTCTTCTAACAACCTTAACAACAAGTTGTTAATCTGTTTCTTTCTGTGATTAACAGCTATTCATTTTAAACTCCTATCTAACGCCAATGCATTGAAAAATATATTTATCAGTATATCAGTTCTGTAGAAAATCTCAATAGAATTTAGTACCTCTTCTTTCTCTTTAGCTTTTTCTATACAATTTTCCTTAGTCCGTACAAGTACATGAATATAAAATTTGTTCTGAATACACCTGGAAGCATCCTCAACTAAAACCATAAATTTCAGTACAAATACCAACAGAGATAAAGCAATATAAATTTCATTTAACTTGTTGCAGTTTAAGGACATCAATTTCAGTCAGTAGAGTTCCATCATACTCGTACAGATTCGGATTAGATGTTTTATTGGGGAGCCGGTCATCTGACAAATGTAACGGGCTTCCTAGTATAAAAACCGTCACATCCATCATTTCCTGAATTTAATAAGGCCTTGCAGCTACAAAATTTGTTGGAGCGGAGTTCTGACTGAAATGGCAGGATGACTTAAAATTGGCAGAAGCTAGTAAAGTAAATAACTTCGAACTTAAACAAATGTTATTATTCTCAAATAATGTTGGGAAATTACAGAGTTTTGAGACAAGGTTACTCCACAGTAAAGGCGTTTGGGCAGGATGTGTTACGCTTATAGACCTTTAGCAGCATCTGTAGAAATAATTCGCGTGTTTTATTAATCTTGAAGGGGTTTGGAACCTTTGGTGTGAATATATCACTCGCGCAGTTTTCCACGTAACACCAAAACACTATACTACACTCGACGCGCATTTCGCCAACCAAGTTGGCATCATCTGGAGATGATTAAAACTGAGTTATAATCATTTCATAATCAACTGGTGTGAAGATAATTAAAATACATTTAAAACGATGTGAGTCACGGGCTACTATTTATATTTTTTATACCATTCATCCTATATTTTGTTTGAGGTCGATATCTCAACTCGTTCAATAGTTAAGGTGTGGAGGGGTTACTTTTATAACAGACACTGATTTTTTTCCGTATAATCTTTGGTAGGTATACGACAACAAAGCCTTCGGAATCGAACTGCGCCATAAACTAAATCTTCCATACACGAGGAACAATAATTTCCATTCCGAAATCCATAAAATTTAAAACGAAAAAGGGATCCTCGAACGACCCAAACATTTTTCCCACTTTAGTCTAACCCCTAAGCCACACCTCGCCATTTTTTCCACTTTGGGGATGAGCCGCTGTATGTGTAATCGTTACGAATGCTTCTCGCTCACTCGATATGCCTATGAGAGGGCCGTTAGTTACGCATTCCTGCACAGAGGATACCGCCGTGGAGGTGATATCATGCATAATTCAGAGAACTTTGCATGAATTTTTAATATATATGTGTTCTACTTGATACCCAGATATGCCAGACGTATTTGTATAACTTCAACGGTTTCCTAATGTCCTGAAGTATTTGAAATCGTGTATGAAACAGAAAAATTCGTTCTTTTTTTTTTCAGAACGTTAATTTGAGTTTGTGAATCGATATGAGAAGCACATTGTGCATCATCTGGAGTTTTAATCATCTCCAGATAATGCCAACTAGGTTGGCGAAGCGTGCGTCGAGTGCAGTATAGTGTTTTGGTATTACGTGAAAAATTACGTCAGTGTTAGCTTCACACTAAAGTTCTAACTCCTTCAAGATTACGATAATACTAATGAAATACAATATTTACATGTCTCTTATATAACTTGTATAGAATATTCAATTTTATTTAACTTTGTGGGATATCTCCTTTCTTACTAAATATATGAGGTATAATACCTCATATATTTAGTAAGAAAGGTAAAGGTATTTAGTAACTAAAGATAATAAAATCTTTACATGACTTTTATATGACTTGTATAGAATAATCAATTTTATTTAACTTTGTGGGATATCTCCTTTCTTACTAAATATATGAGGTATAATACCTCATATATTTAGTAAGAAAGGTAAAGGTATTTAGTAACTAAAGATAATAAAATCTTTACATGACTTTTATATGACTTGTATAGAATAATCAATTTTATTTAACTTTGTGGATATCTCCTTTCTTACTAAATATATGAGGTATAATACCTCATATATTTAGTAAGAAAGGTAAAGGTAATTAGTAACTAAAGATAATAAAATCTTTACATGACTCTTATATGACTTGTATAGAATATTCAATTTTATTTAACTTTGTGGATAATATATGAGGTATTATACCTCATATATTTAGTAAGAAAGGAGATATCCCACAAAGTTAAATAAAATTGAATATAATATACAAGTCATATAAGAGTCATGTAAAGATTTTATTATCCTACTCAAGAAGTTATCAACGGTTAATTTTCTTGCCGCTTTCAGGAGAAATAATTTTATATTATGTATCGTTCGACTTTTACTATTTTAAAACAACTGAAAAGTGCGAGCAATATACTCCGAACCCAAACATTTTCCGTGGAATCGACATATCCCTCAAATAAAGTATTGAGTCAGACTTTTCCGGAGGGAAAAGAAACAACTTTCCAGAGCATCGCGTGTTACGCTTCGTTCCGTGAGAGAAATAAAACTGCCTAATTATAAGAATTGCCACGCTAGAATTGTAATTAGAGAAAACGTTATCGCGACTGTTAATTGATATTTCCTTTCAACTCAGAATCAGGAGTGGGATTAAGGTGCTACTATTAATTTAACGGATCGAGGACAATTTATGTTAAGAGAGTTAAGAAAATACACCCTCGGCCGAAGACATCTGGAGAAAATGCCGTGGATTTTCCTCTGCAGTGTAGGAGATTAGTGGCGCGATTTACAGGTTATTTAGATTTAATCAAAACTGCGAAATAAGGATATTGATCTGTGGGCGAGTATGGGCATATCTCTTCAGCAAAATCTACAGGAGTATTCAGTTAGCAGAACAGTTAATTTTCTTGATAATAGAAAAGTTGGTTATCCGAATAATTCGTCACTCAGATATTGATTTATTAAGTCTAACTGACGTGATAGTTCATATAGGGTATTTCAGATATGATAACAGAGAGTGAAAAAATGTTATGCCATGCAAGTTAATTTTTCTAACGAAGTTCCTAACGCTTTAAGGACTATATGCGTCGAGTCATTCTTGACTACACAACAGTAATTCACCAAGATAAGAACAGGAATAAAAGTGAACAAGACATATTGACTTAAATCACCTCGCTTAAGTTTGTGTAGCTTCTGTAAATTCACCAACGTACAGAAGGACGTTACTAGAAGGTGGCAGGCATCGTATGTCTTCCCTTCATAGTCACCCATCCAAGTACTAACCGCGAGAGGCGTTGCTTAGCCTTCGAAGATATAAACGCAACAAAGCATCGTTACCACTTGCAAACAAATAACTTGAAAGGAGTTGGAACCTTTGGTGTGAAGATAACACTGACGTAGTTTTCCACATAGTACCAAAACACTATACTGTACTTGATGCGCGTTTCGCCAAGTTGGCATTATCTGGAGATGATTAAAACTAAACCTATGCTAACACTGTGTCATATTTACACTTAAACTATTCTTATGGCACAATGAACCGCCGCGACGGATTAGTGAACCGTGATTTACTAACCAATAAAGCGGGCTGTATGGGACTGGTTCACTGAACGGTAGAAATAATTTACGTATGTGTAAATAGGACACAGTGTTAGCATAGGTTAGCATTATAAGTCATCTTCAGATGATGCCAACATGGTTGGCGGAAAATTAAACACCACTTATAAATTGGAACATCCACAGCCAAAGGCTGTCTAAAAGGAGTTACACATTGCAAAAACGCAGACAAACGCTTCACATCTACCAACGCTGCTAGTGCTGGAACTACGGATCGACATCCCCATATAACCAAGACTGTTAAGTTGTTCTACCAATGGTTCTAAATTTTCTACATTATCAAATATATTTTGTCACCATCAGAAGCTACTTTTTTAATATTAATGTTTTAAAAACTGACGAAGAAATTCAGATAACTAAAATCCCGATACCACTCAGTTGTACATAATGTTGAATCGTCAATCAATGATATAATATAATATGTAGTTACTCGTATTGCTCTAAATTGAAGATTCAGAATCAGTTGAAAACCTCGGACTACTCGGTCACTCAAAGCCATTCGTTACCTCATTAATTCCTCCACTGTGTGATATTTTAGAATTTGTATAAATGGCCAGCGGGAATTCGCAGAACCTCCTGCTAATAAATCCCGAGGGATACATGCCTTAGAGGTCATTTATACCGTTTTAAATAAAGACTAGGACAAATATACTACATTATATTTTCATCACGCCTAGCCGAAAAGGGATCTTGCGACGAGGTGCCAGGACGAAAGAAGCGATTTGTTAAAGCCCTTGTTGAATCGTTTCAATTAAGCAGCATTAGCATTTAGATTTGAGGGGGAGGGGCCCTGCTAAGGGTCCTGTTTAAACCTTTTCCGAATCCCGGCCGACCCGGGATCATATTTATCTTCCAAATTTATGTATGTCATTATAACTTTCAGCAACATAGGTATAAGCTTCGTAGTTGTAATCGAAATTGTGTCGTGTTAGGATGGAAATCCATTTGCTGGTACGGATTTCACGTTACACAAAACAAAAAGATTGGCATTGCTCGTATAAACTATAAATACATTTATACAGCATATCTCACGGTGGTCGGCCATTAGAACATTTATAAAACCGGTTTGATTTAAGGGGATGTTTACACTGCCTTGTCGATGAAGCAGTCAAAAGCTGAAATTAAACGTATTCAGTGTGAACTTAGGCAACCGAAACATAGATGTCGCACTGGAAATACAATAAGGCAAACCAATTGTAACATTTTAATCATTTTAATCATTCCTAGTATGTACAAGGATTTCTAATAGTTAAAGATTTTTTTATTTCTAATTGCTCTAACAGATCTAAACGCTTTCCTTTCTTTCCCGATGCAGTACCTTTACATTTTCCAGATTTATAAAATGATTGTTTTCTATACAATGCGTCAATAATCCTGAATTTCCCGACAAAGAAAGGGTTAATAAATTGAAACAGTCAGGAGTATACCAAATTAACTGCATAGATTGTAATGCCCTGAATGTGGGTCAGACCGGTAGAAGTATTGAAACTAGAGTAAACGAACATAAAAAAATCCATACTAAATAACTCGGGATTATTAGAAAACATTGATGATATTCCCAAATCATTTTATTATCAATGAACACACCCAGGAATTTAGAGTTTGAGTCATAATTGTTAGCGATATCACTAATGTTGCGTAACGAAAATTATGTCTTCTCTTGATTCAGGCATGGCTTATTCGCCAGAAACTATCGACTTATGTTATGTGATGCTTCGATTTTTTCAAAAAGAGAGTTACTTTGACTGTCACTATTTAACATAGAGGTGTCATCTGCAAACAGAGTAAATAACCATTTCCTATCACAATTTGGCAAATCTTTCACATAAATATGCATTATCATAGGACCAAGGACAGAACTCTGTGGAACTCCATACTGTAGATATCTATTTGGTGACATACTCTTGTTAAAACAAACAAATTGGGATCTATTAGTCAAGTGCGACTCAGGACCCATTAGTGATTTTTTTATTCTCAAAGTTACTTAAGACTGAGCCTGACAAATTAATTGTTGCAAGTGTGGGTAGAATATACAATCCAAATTGTTAATTAACTTGAAAAGAAAGATAATCAATAGTGATATTCCGTGATTATTCAGACTTTTCTAATTGAACCATTCTAATAAAAGATTTTGGGTAAAATCTCTAGATGGGTAATGCTCCTTAGTACTGAATACGAAATACCTACTCAAAGTTATAGAGGGAAGGTTGGATGGCGAAATTTACGTAAATTATTTAAGAAATAAAATAGAAGATCTTTTAGAGAATCATGTACCAGTTGCACGAGGATTTGAGACAGTGACATTACTCATTTCGTACGTCAATTTTCAATGGGTGGTCACTCGGTATAATATTTAGGAATAGGTAATTGAACTAATATTCCTGAAATACTACGGTCTATTTTCCACATCGACCACCCCAAAAATTCGTCTCGAAGGAACCCACTTGTACTAAACTTGCTTTCATCACTTTTGGAGCTCTCAAAAAGTTAATCATGTTAACTACTTTTACGGTTTCTTATGTACAACCAGACAAAATGTCCCACGCTGAAGAACCTGCGACAAATTAACTCCATGGAACGGATTCCAATCCCAATAAGAAAAGGGACGTGCTGGACGCTTAAAATTCCGTCCTTGCCGCAGGCGACGGCCATGCTTTTAATTAAGAGACCTCGCCGAGCCACTGCCATTCTGGAAATTGAATTTGGCCATCCGTATCGGAATGCGGGGACCAGAGACTCAAATGCAGCGTGAAATTCATAGTTGGCGGGGAAGTGTCAGGAACGGAGTCCTTGTTGGGAAAGGGCACGACGATTCTGACCTGCCTCTAACTTCCAGACTTGGATTATTAGTAGGGAATATGGAGATTTGCTCCATTTTCATTGGAAATCCAGGTCACAAGAATAGATAAATACTTAACTAGAAGAATACTTCGAAGGCGGCACGTTTGATGTGGTAACCATTGGATTGGTGACCTCGGTTTCAAATGGGAGACGTATTTTCCAGGATATTTTATGCTTTTCCATAAACATACCTAATAAATTTCTATTTTTATTTGCTCCATTTTCATTGGGAATCTAGGTCACAAGAATAGATATATATTGAATTTTTAATTTATAAGTATTTTGTTTTTTGCAACTACACTAAAATGAGGTGGTGCACCATCATGCATAAACCACATTGCCTGTCTTGTAGCCAATGGTACATCCTCCAAAAACTGAGGTAGCATTTGTTCCAAAAAGTTGCGGTATATTTCGCCGGTAAGTCTTCCTGGTAGAAATACCGGTTAAATTAGCCAGTCATCCACAATTCCAACCCAAACGTTCAACGAGAACTGATGTTGCAACCAATCTTCATAAACCTCATGTGGATTTCCGTAAAATCCGCAGGAAGAAGTGCCTGAACGCGTTGAATGTGGTATGGGTACAACAAATTAACTCTCAGAATTTTCCAAAGAGTTCAATTAGTTACATTCAAAGTATTTGGAATTCTTCGCGTAGAAGTACCTAGATATTCTTCTATCATGTCCAGCACATTCTCTTCTACGTCTAACGTTTTTACAGTCCTTGGCCTTCCAATTCGCTTCAATGTTCCCGTTTCTGGAAGACATTGATGAATACTTTGAAATATTTTTCTATCGGGAGCAATCTGGTTAGAAAATCGTTCAATGTACAGTCGCCTAGCTTCTAATGCATTGGCATCAGCAAGTCCATAAATAAAATGCATGCCAGCCATCTCGGCATTCATCTAGCGAGCCATGATAGAGGACTTCACTAACAACCGTTTACACGTCAACTAGCCAAACGTCAATCAATCTTAACAAATGCGACACATACAAACTACTAAAACACAACATACAAAAACATACAAAATAGTCACTCCGAAGTATCACGGGATTTTGGTAAGAAAAAACAACTCCTTTTTCTGACATGTCTTTTACTTGATATGTCCAGTGTAGTACGCCATACTTTTATTTCACCTACATTAATAATGTGAAAAATACCAAAATTGAATTTGTTGAAAATTTTTTTCGCCTTATATCTTCGCAACAAAGCGCTTTTTCAAAAATCATCAAAGGATAAAATATCCTTAGAATAGTCCAAGGAATAACCTCTTGAATTTTTGCCGCATGTTTAACTAACACCCTGTATATGATTATCTATTAAATATTAAAAAAAAAACAAAATTGGTAACCAATACATTACATAACAATTGCTACTGAGCACTCGTGTTTCAAAGGAAAACACTATGGCCATTTGTAACTTCTACATTTCTAATCGTCAGATTCTAAGTAATTTTAATGATAAAAACTGATCTAAGGTACAGTTAACCATTTCCGAAATTAAGAAAATATCACCTGAGAGCGTTTTTAAAATTTATATACTTAAATATCCGTTTCGTAATGTTATGTTCATTTTATCCCAAACTTTTTGTCTTATTTTTAGTTTTACCCCTTCAAACATATTCTTGGGACGCCCATATCTCAGAGAATCAGCTGCATGTGGTTCCGCATTGCCGAGCATTTGGTGTTACCTTTGCGACGGGTAATTTTCATACTGAAATCCTTCCCTTATGTCCACATTATGCAAATCTGATGCGAGCATTCGCTAATATTTACACTTCTCGAGGCATAATTGTCTATCAAAAATTCATGAGGCCGTGAGATGGTTTGCTCTGGGATTTCCGGTTTGGTTTTATAATAATGGTAATGAGACGCCAAAATCGCGGCAAAAATAGAAAGAATTACATTGCATTGCCAACGCGACTAGTAGGGTGTGGTGTAAGTAGAGTTCTATAAAGTCCAGCAGCTTCATAGTGACGTAATAAAGTTAATTCACAACCATATATTATGTAATAAAATTATTACTGACTTTTTAAAAGTTTGAAAATTTTCAAGACTAACATGATTAGTTTTTGAGATAATTGAAAAAAGAAAAATTTGGGAATGCAACCCCTCCTTTTCAAGCCGCTATTATTTAGCTCTGCCTTACGCTAAAAGAGAGGGGCTGCTGCCTCTTTTTGTTTAGAGGGTTGCGGCTAGCTGCCGTGGAGATGGTCGCGGGTATCAGACAAAGCACCGAAGGAAAAAAAACAATAAAACAATATCCTGATTACCAGTCTGAAAGTCTGAGAATCAATAAGCTGAACGGCCAGAGTGATCCGCTCAGTTCCCGAAGAAGCTCACTTACCTATCCGTTACTCTATGGGTCCATGGCCCATGGCACTGTTTACATATATTTTGACTACTGTCAAAACTAGATATTCTGTGGTCAAAACTACCTATTTCCACTCTATGGTTAACTATTTCCTATTTACGTTTTGTGTGGTAAATTACCTCACCCACCAAAAATAATAAACAATAATAGTTGTGTAAACGGTTTACTCGGGGGGATTATCTTAATAACTAGATACATAGACGAGAAATCCCACCCAGTAGCGCTATTGGTTGGGTTACACGCTTTGTTATTAATCCTCAAAGTATAAATTTTAGGTATGTATGTCCTTAATATATAACATAGAACAAGTGTTATTAAATTCTTGGTTTTAGAGGGAGGCACGTACGGTGATATAAGGATTAGAGTGTAGATAAGTAGTGTTAGGTGCAGAAATCAAGTTATTATAGTTTGGGCCGAAGCAATCAAACAAGCTGTTTAAATTAAAATTAGTAACAGAGCTTTAAATATTATAATTAGAGCTATAAAGCCTTAAAGTTTGTGCAAGAACAACTAAGCCAATAGTGGTTGATTGATGCATCCATGTGAACAATTAAAAGTTAAACTATGGGTTAAGCCCTGTACAAGCAAGCGACGGTTGAACTTATTCTAAGCTTATCTGGTTTTGGCTGCCTCGGTGTTTGAGTCAGATCCTGGTCCTGGTTCTGGATTAGCGATAGGTCCTCCTAGACTATTAATTACGGGCTGCCTGAGATATCGCAGTCTCGTGAACAAACCACATGCGGTCAATGCCAAGCGGAGAGGTGAATCAAGCAGGTACATGCATACTACAAGCTTTTAGGAAGAGCGGAGATGAGTAGCTATGGTAGAATGGAGAAGAAAGCGAAGAAGAGAAAGAAGACGAAGAGGCCTAAAATATGAAGGTTGCATCAAAGTAGAGAATTTTAAAATGAAGTACTGAGTTTACTTACCTCGGATGGCGGATGGCCTCAAAGTGAAAGCGTGAAGCTATTTTCTTTATTGAAATTTGGAAAATCCAGCCAAAGCTGTAACACAGAGCACCAGTCACCCTGGACTGTGTCCAAAAAATGATTCCAAAATTTCTATAAATTTGACCCCAAAAATCCGCGAGAGCGTCTTAAACTTGTCAAAAGTCAAGCATGGGAATACAAAAAAGCGGAAAAGCACGTGACGGAAATCATGTCAAAAATCTCTACTAGGGAATTTACTTAAAGCCAGCCTGGTTTTTAAAATTTACAATGACAGATGTCAATTCAATATTTTTAAGAAAAATTAAGATGTTTAAGGTACAATATGGGCTATTTTAGTGAAAACTATCTGGACTGGATTAATCTGGCTTTTGTTTTAGGTACCTCTATGTAACAGGTGGTTTAGGTTCTCCAAACCACTTAACCTCAACTTGCCACATGGTTTGTTTACATATTTATGGTTATACTTTATGTGCGACAGGGCAACTATATTGATTGGAATATATGATAATGCGATTCTTAGAATTTCCTTGGTCTGGAGGACCCATCGTTGAAGGTACTGTAATAATCAAGATATTTATATTGTTCCTTTGCGGGGACTAACAAAATACTTTTTAGGTACTAACCGAAGCTACCAGGGGACCATCTAAAAGTACCGCTGCTGTGCCTGCTAATACACTTAACTATGTCTGTTGATTTAATTTATAAATAAAGTTAATGTTTATTTTGGTTTATATTAATATATGATTAATGTTTATTTTTGACCCGTAACACACCCCCCTTTCCCGGATAAAGTCGACAGGGTAGACTTTAATTGACAAATACAGACGTTCAGCGTACTAATACTAATGAACATTGACACGATTTTCATCTGGTGCGTCACCCACTTGATCATCTGGAGGATGAGCTTTAATGTCTTTGGCATGCCAAACTCCCGCTGGTTTGCCGGTGTCATCCTCTAGCTCATACGACCATGGCGACAGAACCTTGCTGATCTTATATGGTCCCAAAAATTTGGATGCCAACTTAGAGGTGAAGTCTTTGCTGGCATCGGAGATGGCATAATTACGCCTCCAGACACGTTGACCTAGAGTAAATCGCTCATCTCGCCTTCGTAGGTCATATGTCTTCTTACTCTTTTCATATGCCTTAGATAGCCGTACTGAGACATCTCGGAACACTTCTTCTAACGATTTAGCCCGTCGGGTTTGATCATTGTTTCGGTCAAATTGGATTGGTTCGTCCGTGATGAAGTTCAATGTATTGGGTACCTTAATTTCCCTTCCAAAAGTAATAAAATTTGGGGTTAATCCCGTCGCTTCATGGCGAGCAGATCGGAGGGCCCAGGCTACTTTTGCCAAATACTTATCCCAGGTCTTGTGGTGTTCTGCTACATAGGCCGTTAGCATAGTTTTAATCACGCGGTGAACACGTTCCACCGGGTTCGCCTGGGGATGGTAATTAGCAGTGTATGCAATATTAATCCCGTATTCCCTCATTTTGTCCCGAAACAAATTGCTTCGAAATTGAACCCCGTTATCAACTATTATCTTAGTCGGAGCACCAAATACCAATATAACATGGTCTTCGACCAACTTCGTAATTTGACATGCGGTGGCTGATCTCAGAGGGAACAGCAACGTGAATTTACTGAAACAGTCACATACTGACAAGATATAGGCATAGCCTGCGCTAGTCCTAGGGAGTGGACCCACTATGTCTGCACTAAAAAGAACTCCAGGTCGGGACAGTGTAGGAGTCCTGCTAAGCATAAGTCCTGCAGGTCGGGTCTGCTCTGGTTTAGTTCTTAGGCACGTCTCACAATTCCGAACGTACCTGGAGACGTCACACTTCATCTTTGGCCAATAATATTTATCTGAAATTCTGCTAAGAGTTTTAGAAACTCCTAGATGACCACAAGTAGGAGGATCATGGTGGTTACTGATGATGTCCTTTCGGTTCTTCTTGGGCACCACTGTTAGCCATCCATCCGTTTGATCTGCCAGATCCGGATATTTGATTCGGGCGCGTTTGTATAACTTATCCTCTTCTATCATCCAAAGAGGGTAACGTGCAGGGTATTGCTTGATTCGTGCTATCATTTTAGTATACCATGAGTCACCAGAGACATCAAGTGGTGTTTCTAAACCGGATCCGACAGCGTCTAATTTCGGAACCGCTCTAGACAGGGTGTCTGGCACAACGTGTTGTTTACCCTTTCTGTGCACTATCTCAAAGTCGTACTGCTGTAAGCGTACTGCCCAGCGAGCAATACGACCTACTGGATCTTTTATATTGTATAGCCATTTCAAACTATAGTGATCTGTTATTACCGTGAACCGGGAACCTTCTATATACGGTCTTAGTTTCTCGATCGCGAACAGAACAGCAAGACACTCTTTCTCTGTCGTGCTGTATTTTCGTTCGTTTTTGGCTAACGATCGACTAAGGTAGCATATTACCTTTTCCCCATTTTCATGCATCTGGGAGAGAACTGCCCCCAAACCATAGTCAGATGCATCCGTTTGAATGACAAACGGTAATTCAAAATCGGGACATGATAGCACTGGTGCTGATATTAAGTAACTCTTGATAGTATCTAAAGCAACTTCGCAGCTCTCGGTCCATTCAAACCGCTGGTTCTTCTTCAATAAGGCTGTGAGTGGAGCAACGACAGTTGAAAAATTGGGTACAAAACGACGATACCACGATGCCATACCTACGATTCTACGTACCTCAGACACACTACCAGGAGTGGGGATTTGCAGGATCGCTGTAACTTTTCCAGGGTCAACCATTAGTCCAGAGGCGTTGACGATATAGCCTAGGTATCGCAGCTCTGGCTTACAAAAGTTGCACTTTTCTCGATTGAGTGTGAGGCCGGCTCTCTTAACTCGGGAAAGTACCTCTCCCAGTACTTCAACATGTTTGGCAAAAGTCGGCGTACAAATAATTATGTCGTCGAGGTACACAAAGGTGTAGGTCTCAAGGTCGACACCGACCACTCGGTCTATAAAACGTTGCCAAGTGGCTGGCGCATTGTGCAAGCCGAAGGGCATCCTCCGGAACTGAAATAAACCTCTCGTAGGTACGACGAAAGCGGTGAGTGGTCTTGAAGCTTCAGCCACTGGTATTTGCCAGTAGGCAGATTTTATGTCCAAAGTGCTGAGGTAGCGAGCATCCCTCAACTTGTCTAGAGTAGCGTTAACGAAAGGTAGGGGATATGCGTCAGGAAGACTGACCTCATTCAGCTTCTTATAATTTACGCAAAACCTGTAACGTCCATCTTGTTTACGTACTAGCACAATGGGTGACGCCCAAGGCGATGACGACGGTTCGATAATCCCATCAGCCAGCATTTGCTCGATTTCTTCATTGACCTGCTTTTGAAGAGCTGGTGAAAGTGGGTAGTGCCTTTGTTTAATGGGCGGTGAGTTGGTTAGAATCTGGTGTTCGACTAGGTTGGTACAGCCCAATTTATCTCCCATTTCTTGAAAGGTCGTCTCAAGTAAGCTTTCCAGCTCGTCTCGTTGTTCCTTAGTCAGATGCTCCACTGCTTCTATGGAGTGGATCTCTGGAGAACCCACGACATTGTCCTTTCTAAACGCCCATTGACCAGAGAACATGTCTGGGATAATTTCCATTTTTACCCAGAAATCCATTCCCAGGATTAGTTGGTACGGTACTGAGGGAACGACGAGTACCCTTAGAACCTTAACGCGACGAGATAGTTGAATCGGTAATTGAATTGATCCAATTACCTCACAAGAGTCTCCATTGGCGATAGAACACTTTTTTGTTTGAGACTTTTCTAATCGGCAACAACCCATTAGCAGTTCCCATCCCGCTTTGCCTAAAACCGTAGTTGAGCAACCAGAATCCAGCAATCCAAGGAAGTCAAGGCCATATATGTGTACTCTCAAGTAAGGTCGGGTATCATTTTGAGCATGGGCTAACACATAATCTAAAAGTATTCTGTGCTCAGCCTGATTATTTCTAACGACCGGACTGGTAGTGGGGGGAGGTCGAAGGCCGGTCTTCTATTGACCCCCTGTCGAGTTTTTTCGACAGTTTGGACACGCGTTAGTGTAAACGCTATCTCTTCCACATCTAAAACAAAAAACCCTGCGTGGTTCAGAACATTTTCGAAACCGATGACCAGTTTTCTTGCAGTTCCAGCAGGCCACGGGCGGACTGGTGATTGTCGTCACTGGTACCGTCCCTGATGCGGCGGCATTTAGCTCCATTAATGGAGAAATATTGGTGTGCTGATGACCTAGCAATGCTTCCTGAGTCGTAGCCTCAACTACATTTACATGAGGTCCAACATTCCCACTAGGCTTGTGGTAGGCCAACTCAGGCTCTACCAAATATTTGTAGTTGACTGGTGGCGGACAGAATTGTTGAGTCCTTAAGGCAGTTTCCTCTATGGCTTTTCCCAGCCGAATCAACTCCGCAATACTACCAATAGTAGTCAAGACCAGTTGAGTCTGGACATATGGGAGTAAGTTCCTCCGTATCTGATTTACTCTTGCGACTTCTGGAGGTTTCTCGGGTCCCAGCTTATTAAACAGGTTCTCCATTGCAGCAACATACGTAATCACACGCTCCCGGGAACCTTGGGTCCGCTTGCGGATCTCTTCCCACAGAGCGTTGACATAGTCATATGGTTGGAAATCTTCCTTAAGTTTCCTAACTAACTCTTCCCAAGTTCTAAATTGCTGCATCCGGTACCATAATAAAGCTTGTCCTTTGAAAAGTTCAGGAGCTGATCTCAGAAGTCGTTCATAACTTATGCCTCGCGACTGCCTTAACTCATCCAGTCGTTCCAGGAAGTCGGTTACACTGGTTTCTCCATCATAACGAAGATTCCAACGAGATACGTCGACATATCGAGAATACTCCTCTGGTGGATGTTCATGAGGGTAGACAACAGGAGATAGTCTGAGATCTCTCAGCCTGTCTGCAAAATCCCGCGTGGTATTGAAAGTAGCCATTCTTTCTTCAGTAGGAGGTGGAAAATATGGATTTCTCATCAAATTGGGTTCAGGTGCTCGCATGCTCGAACACGCGTAGTCGGCAGAGACAACTCGTCGAGGAGACGTTACGTTATGGTCAGAAACGTGCTCCGAAAATCGAACAGTCGATCGACCAGTTTCTACTGATGTAGTCCGATTTTCCGGCCCTTGCAATATTCCTTTTGTTTCACGGCCTTGCCCCCCAAAATCGATCAAATCATTCGTCATCCTTATTTGCGAATGTCCACCTGGAGCCTTAGTCTCCACCGGGGAGGTCGATGGCTGTACTGTAGCACCATACTCATGAGAAGTCTGTGGGTCCTCACGGCTTGATGCTGCTGAATAGTGAATTTCTGGAATTAACGGATTTGGGTCGTCCAGTATAGATACTTCTCTATTTGGACCTTGATCGAGTGAAATTTCGGTTCGATTTGTGCCTATTGATGCTAAGTTGTCGTAGAGGGTTCCTACAGAATCCACTAGATTCATACAACGACATATCAGTGACTTCCTTTGTTCTTCCACGCCGTCGCTGCCACGGGGCAATCTACTTAGCCTCTGGTTAATATGGCATAGTCGCGAAGAAATGCGTCTGTATTCATTTTCCCGATTTTCCACATTAAAATTTTGAACATCGTTATGCAAGTCTATTAGTTTATCGTTACATATAACTAACTCTCGTTCGTAATCTAATTTTATGGTATTGGAGTATGTCGGAGTACCGCCTTCGCGTTCTGAGCGTAAGGCTCCCCTTAACGTGGTTCGATTCTCTGCAACAGTGCGTTGTATAGGAAGACCCCTAATACCGAGTTCATATACAACTTCATCCCCTAATAAACGGTTAACTTCCATATTTTTAACTATTTCCCTACTTTGCTAACAAAGAAAGTATATAAAAAAAATAGATTAGAAGAAATTATGAAATACTTTGATTTACCCAATACGGTTAAAAAACCACGAAAAAGTAAAAAAACAAAACCGAATATATATACCTATATATTTATTTTCCTCTTCGTAATACTTAACTAATATAATAATAATAACTAATAGATTATAAGTTTTCCCAACACGTATATAAGAAAATGAAATCAATACTACCACTTAGTACTCACTAATAATAGTTTTAAACCATTTATTTAAACTTATAATTGCAACTAAAGTCCCTAGCTACTAATATCCGTCCTCTTTTTTTTTGCTTCCTTTTGCAGTACTTGTACTCCCCCCCTTTCCTAAAAAAAAAGACGTAACCGTGTGTATATGCAGGAAAGAAAATTAGGAAGCACAAATAAATTTTGTATTAGTCAGTAGACTATTAATCTAAAAAACTAAGCTACTATCTCAAGTGTGCAATCACACTTGCATGATTGCTCTGATTTTCAAAAAAAATAAAATATTATCAAAAAGAGACACTAATATACCGTACTAATTATATCAATAATAAATTATTCAACCTAATCACGTTGGGCGCCAATTTGCAACCCCTCCTTTTCAAGCCGCTATTATTTAGCTCTGCCTTACGCTAAAAGAGAGGGGCTGCTGCCTCTTTTTGTTTAGAGGGTTGCGGCTAGCTGCCGTGGAGATGGTCGCGGGTATCAGACAAAGCACCGAAGGAAAAAAAACAATAAAACAATATCCTGATTACCAGTCTGAAAGTCTGAGAATCAATAAGCTGAACGGCCAGAGTGATCCGCTCAGTTCCCGAAGAAGCTCACTTACCTATCCGTTACTCTATGGGTCCATGGCCCATGGCACTGTTTACATATATTTTGACTACTGTCAAAACTAGATATTCTGTGGTCAAAACTACCTATTTCCACTCTATGGTTAACTATTTCCTATTTACGTTTTGTGTGGTAAATTACCTCACCCACCAAAAATAATAAACAATAATAGTTGTGTAAACGGTTTACTCGGGGGGATTATCTTAATAACTAGATACATAGACGAGAAATCCCACCCAGTAGCGCTATTGGTTGGGTTACACGCTTTGTTATTAATCCTCAAAGTATAAATTTTAGGTATGTATGTCCTTAATATATAACATAGAACAAGTGTTATTAAATTCTTGGTTTTAGAGGGAGGCACGTACGGTGATCAACGGGCCGAAGCAATCAAACAAGCTGTTTAAATTAAAATTAGTAACAGAGCTTTAAATATTATAATTAGAGCTATAAAGCCTTAAAGTTTGTGCAAGAACAACTAAGCCAATAGTGGTTGATTGATGCATCCATGTGAACAATTAAAAGTTAAACTATGGGTTAAGCCCTGTACAAGCAAGCGACGGTTGAACTTATTCTAAGCTTATCTGGTTTTGGCTGCCTCGGTGTTTGAGTCAGATCCTGGTCCTGGTTCTGGATTAGCGATAGGTCCTCCTAGACTATTAATTACGGGCTGCCTGAGATATCGCAGTCTCGTGAACAAACCACATGCGGTCAATGCCAAGCGGAGAGGTGAATCAAGCAGGTACATGCATACTACAAGCTTTTAGGAAGAGCGGAGATGAGTAGCTATGGTAGAATGGAGAAGAAAGCGAAGAAGAGAAAGAAGACGAAGAGGCCTAAAATATGAAGGTTGCATCAAAGTAGAGAATTTTAAAATGAAGTACTGAGTTTACTTACCTCGGATGGCGGATGGCCTCAAAGTGAAAGCGTGAAGCTATTTTCTTTATTGAAATTTGGAAAATCCAGCCAAAGCTGTAACACAGAGCACCAGTCACCCTGGACTGTGTCCAAAAAATGATTCCAAAATTTCTATAAATTTGACCCCAAAAATCCGCGAGAGCGTCTTAAACTTGTCAAAAGTCAAGCATGGGAATACAAAAAAGCGGAAAAGCACGTGACGGAAATCATGTCAAAAATCTCTACTAGGGAATTTACTTAAAGCCAGCCTGGTTTTTAAAATTTACAATGACAGATGTCAATTCAATATTTTTAAGAAAAATTAAGATGTTTAAGGTACAATATGGGCTATTTTAGTGAAAACTATCTGGACTGGATTAATCTGGCTTTTGTTTTAGGTACCTCTATGTAACAGGTGGTTTAGGTTCTCCAAACCACTTAACCTCAACTTGCCACATGGTTTGTTTACATATTTATGGTTATACTTTATGTGCGACAGGGCAACTATATTGATTGGAATATATGATAATGCGATTCTTAGAATTTCCTTGGTCTGGAGGACCCATCGTTGAAGGTACTGTAATAATCAAGATATTTATATTGTTCCTTTGCGGGGACTAACAAAATACTTTTTAGGTACTAACCGAAGCTACCAGGGGACCATCTAAAAGTACCGCTGCTGTGCCTGCTAATACACTTAACTATGTCTGTTGATTTAATTTATAAATAAAGTTAATGTTTATTTTGGTTTATATTAATATATGATTAATGTTTATTTTTGACCCGTAACAGGAAATCCGTTTTTGTAAAATTTCAAACTTGTTTGAAGAACTATTAAAATAAAGTTTTAGCCACTAACTCTGTCAAATCTTAACCGATTTCCAGAAATGAAACACCAGTGTATTCGCAATGAAAAGGGGTTTAAAATGATGTGTTAGATGTAGGGTTGTTCAATTTGAAATTCTAAAGTTTGGGTTGCTAGGGGTTAGGAGGATGACCATATCAAGTTGGCTTAACTGTCAAAAATATTCCCCCAAGAACAGACATCGACGACTCTCGGCGAATTCAATTTTTTTTTCGGTTTTATAATTATAGAGGGGTCATGTTTTCGTTGAAAGACCCTGTATATATAATAATATGGAATTTTTAGCAATCGTTTTTATTTCCTTTTAAAGTTATTTGAAGATACACAAAAAAGCTGACCATATTTTCATTATGGTATACAGGGTTATTCAGAACTTATCCAAAATAAAATTTGGGGATGTTCAACATACATGTACAAATGTGGTAGTGCAAAAAAAAATTTTTTTGGCGGCTTCTGAAAACTATTTAAACATTTTTAATTGCACGCCGCTGGATACTGGTCCACTGTAATGGAATGACCTTGAGACTGACAATGCAAACTGGTGATGTCACATATAGCACGAAAAAAACTTCGGAAGTTCTGAGAGTATAACGACACCCGGCGCTAAAAATATTTGCAGCGTTTTTACTTTAAAATAAACTGAAAGATAGATAAATGTGACCAAAATGACGTGTCTTTAAAATGAATAAAATTTTGTTACACTAATTTTGAAGAATTGCGCTACTTGACTACTAGGTATCAGAAACATGAAATTTATAAAAAATTTGCACATACCTTGTTACAAAAGCTGTTCGAAAAACGGTTTTGGAAGTGATTTCGTTGAATTGCGTGGGGATTTTCGAGTGCCCAAACGTGTGTATTGTGAATGTTCTGTATTCCATTTCGAGTAAACAAAGCTTCATCTGTAACTAGTACATCAGCAGTAAATTGGGGATTTTCAGCATTTTGCTGCAACAACCACTCACAAAACCTAACTCGTAATTGATAATCCGCTGGTAACAGTGCTTGAACACGCATATGATACAGATAAAACTGAGCTTCGTGTAGTAAGCGCCACACCGTTGATTGGGATACCCCAGGCACCTTCCCAACGATCTAACTTGTACTTTAGCCATTTTGAAAATTTTAAAGTTTAACACTCCTATACGATGAATAAAACACCGGCACTGAGAGAGCGACACAGATAGACAATAGAGATATTATCCCCATTCCAACTCTATTCGCTCGGTCTTGACCAGGCGTTCCAGGTACAGAAACTTGTTTACTTTTTTTTGTAGGAATGTGATACATCAGATGTCGTTGAAGTACAGTTGCCCATCTACGTAGTCCTTTATAATGGTTTAACTTTTAACATTCTTTACGGGAAATCCAAAGACTTTTCTTATAATTTTTTTTGGTGATATCGATTTCTTATTTAAGGATGCACATATCCTCAAAGTTTTAGAGATAGGTTCTGAATAACGCTGTATTTTATTTCATTTGACGGTTATCGTGAATTTAAAAAACCGCATTTCAACCATGATTTATTTATTATTTTTTTTAATATGAGTGAAAGCAACTACTATATGTACTTTAATTTCGTACCTAGTTTGTCTATTCTAATATAATAATATCTCTACCTCTCGTTCGAATCAAAAGGATTACCCCGGAAGTCTGAGACTTGTGTAGGAGAGGGAAATGGGTAATGGAAAATTATTATAATATCCTGTACTTTATAACAGTATCGATCTGACGTATCACACGTGACTCCAGCTCTAACGTACGAAAATATTGATCTAAAGGCCTATTAAATATGTACAAGGTTAAAATAGAACAGCAACTACTTTCGTAGAAGAAAAATGCCAACCTTTGTAATGCCTCTGTGGTAATACTGAACTGAATAAATGATATACCAAATGATAATAAAGTTTCACAATAAAATACTATTGGTGGAAATTTTAATTGGATTTCGTAAAGTAAAATCTGATGCGTCTTGAATGAACAGATCGTAGCCGACGTCATTTTTGGCAAATATTGTTTAAACAAAGAAACATTATCGGCACATTCGTATACAGGGTGACCCATTAAGAATGGAAACACTCGCGTACAAAATTTGTTTATGGACCGATTTGAACCGGATTTTTTTCAAAAGATAGATCTCCAAAAGCTCTATGTTGATGCAAAATTTGAAGACGAAATTTTGATTTTTAAGGCCTACTACGATTTTTTATTATGTGAAAAATAGCAAAATTTTGTTAGCGATTTTTTATAAAAAATCTGACTACAGCACTGGATTTAGAAACCCCTCGAATGTATTTGTACCAATTTTTGCGAAAAAAAGTTTATTCCTAAAAAAGTTATGACAATATCCGCATCACCAGTGTTTGCCTTTGTCGGTGAACCTATTCTTTTATAAAAATCGAATAAAACCCAAAGAGAAATAAAATTAAATAACTTAAACATTGGTGTAATTATTAATAAGAACTATAAAAACCAGTATACACAAAATAACCAACAAATACTCTAATATAAACAACAATTGATAGGTGAGTTCGTCAAATTATTATTATTTCGTGGTTATTATGCCAAAACTTATATTACCTTCTTAGATAAAAAAATAACTACATTATAATTTTTTATTCAAAAAATGTGAATCAATTTGACAGACTCCTTTTTCATTTTGAAAAATGTAATTTTCTAATCATTACTTTTTTTATCAATTGTTCTTTATATTAGAGTAATTATTGGTTATTTTGTGTATACTGGTTTTTATGGTTCTTATTAATAATTACACCAGTGTTTTCGTTGTCTAATTTTGTTTCTCTTTGGGTTCTATTAGATTTTTATAAAGGAATAGGTTCACCGACAAAGGCAAACACTGGTGATGCCGATACTGTCATAACTTTTTTAGCAACAAACTTTTTTCGCAAAAATTGGTACAAATGCATTCGAGTGGCTCCTAAATCCAGTGGTGTAGTCAGATTTTTTATAAAAAAATCGGTAACAAAATTTTGCTATTTTTCACATAAAAAAAATTCGTAGTAAGCCTTGAAAATCAAAATTTCGTTTTTAAATTTTCCATCAACATAGAGCTTTTGGAGATCTATCTTTTAAGAAAAATCCGGTTTAAATCGGTCCATAAACAACTTTTGTACGCGAGTGTTTCCGTTCTTAATGGGTCACCCTGTATGTGTGTCATTAAGAACATCGAGACTAATAACAATGTCATCATTTTGGTTTTAAGAATAATGCGTGTTCGTAAGTGATAAAATGAAATGCAGCATTGGCGGTGACCTTAAGCTCTGTTTTCTGGAATACCTCATGGTTGTTTTCAGGCAGTTTTTATGTCATATTTATATATTTTTATTATTACAGACATAAATCTAGCTTTAGTAATGTGTTGCATTTAAAAACCAATTAATTTTGCATTGGATTGGTAGAAATACATTATGTTCTATAAGTTCTAAAAACTATATTCTATTAGCTGTCGAAAATATAAATACCAGGTTTTATTAAACAATGTCGATGGTACTGTAATGTTCATTAAAACAGCTTAAAAATGTTAACATACTACAAAATGCACTCTTGAACAGGAAAAAATCTCGTTATACAGATATAATAGTATCCGAACCTTTTTACCTGGAATTTTTTGCATCAAATTCATGCCCTACTTCAAAGACTCTCAACTTAAAACCATACATATTTTCCGCTCTATTACCTACTTCACTAAAAACTCCCATTCCTGTAACAATCGCTGTGCAGGAACGAAAATCTATTTGTTCCACTGCATAAATATAATCCTCTTTAATATTTGCAGTGAATTTGATCCTAATGAAACCCGATTTAATTAAATTAAATGACCCCCAGGCGGAATTTGTTCAGTGCCTACACGGTGGCACAAATCAAACACCGTTTCATTCAATTTTCTCGGCTATAATTGAGCTAAAATGAAAATTATAAAACTGAGTGCGAAAATTTGCTGCAAATCCGAATTTGACCATTAAAAACAAAAATGCAGAGTGTAAGTAAAGACGTGTTTCTATAATATACTGTGTCCAGTTTAAGATAAACTATATGGGCATCTGACCGAGTCCGTACCTAAGGATTTAGTGTCTCGATCGCTCAACCCAGAGGTCGTGAGGTTTTCTAGGTTTCCCTCATTCCAGCACTTAACGGTGGTTAGGGCCTTCCAACGTAAGTCGTTCCTGAAGCGCAAATGCGGCCCGCGAAATAATAATATGCCGCCCCCTCTCCCACACAAGTCTCAGACGTTCGGGCTAATTCTTGTGATTAGAATGAGGGGTAGAGATATTGATATTACTATTTATTTTATTATCTCAGAAACTATTAGAGGTACAGAGTTGATTCAATTGAGAAAAAGTTGGACAATTTTAGCCCAAGAAGAATCCGAGGTTTTATTTCCACGAATTCCTTCCCTTCAGTAGGTACAGGGTGAAGACAAAAAAATGTGCATTTACTTGAAACGTTCATAGCTCGTTCATTGTAAAAGATACATTCATAAAATTTTCAGGACAGAGATAGCAGCAAGCAAGTACTTCAAAATTGATGCCTAAACAAATTTAGGTCTACTAGATTATCTCTAATAGATTCCTAGATGGCCATATAGTTACAATTAATTTATTGGTTGACTGGTATGGAGCAGAAAATGGGTATATATTTGCCACTGATAGTGTTCCACTAATAGAATCGGCTCTAAGATTTGACATTGTATTCTGAAGGCTTTTCTACTTGTATACATTGAATTTTCTTATAACACATTCGATACAATGTAGAATGATATACATTTTATTGAATCATAGATTCATCACTGAATACCTTATAAAAGAAAAGTATACACTGTACGTAAGACTACAATAATTACCACCATGTACATCTACTATAGAATCAACAAGCTATGCCTATATCCGTTCGGAAATAATTTATATGTCAATTAAACATGATACAGCAGAGGAAGCCCGAAATTATTTACAAGGGAATATATTGATATTTGGAACCGCTGGATATATTTACAAAAGGGCCCTGTAAATATTAATAACGGCAATAGTATTACACTAATATCTCGGATATTATCAGAGAGTATCTATTAGTTCAACAGAAACCTTGATATAGGCGAAGGAAAAACATGATCAAGTCAGTTGCTAAAATAATGAAGTCTGTTTCCTCGCACTATTAACTGTTCTAATAAAAATAGTAATAATAATAAAATAGTGAGACCTAATCTTCTAATCTCTACAATGATCCCTAATGTCTAAGGTATTTGTGGGAGAAGGGGCGACATATTATTATTCTCTAAGAAGAATTAGTCCCAGATTCAACTTGGGTTATAAAATCCTAATAGTAATCACCATTTAGTAATAAATGATGGTATTCTGGAAGCAAAAGTTGTTAAAAGGACAGTGAGCTGCCAACTGAAGTGTCCATTTTAATATTATATTACATTTATCATTATAATTTTCATAGTTTTACTTTCTGTTGATAATAAGTCAGATGTAAAGAAAACGAAGATTTCATACAGGCTGGTTGAGGATTCCATTTATACTAAATTAATACTTAATTTATACATTATGAGACGTAATCTCTATGAGGCAAGACATCAAAAGTCCCATAACAATTTATCTTCCGCGAAAAATGTAAACGTAACCATCAAACAGCGTAATTTGGATCGTTAAAAAATTTAAGACTATTGGAAATGTTAACTTACAACGAAAAGACAAGTCAGGAAGAAAACGACTTGTTGGAGAAAACCAAGGACGAGTATTGTTTTAAACCATCCACTCGCCGAAAAGAAGCATAGGAAAAACTGCCATAAAATTGGGTTTAAAACGGGAATCTGTTAGTTTAATGATTAAGGATACTCTTACAAAACTTAAATGTGCCGGAAACTGTACCAAAATGATAAAACAATATTTAGTTTACTGTGCTCCAATGCTGGCTAACATTTATGAACATGACTAGTTCTTGAATAATCATGTTTTCAGATGAATCTCAAATATCATTTTCTGGCCACATTAAATAGGTAGTCTTTTAGATTTATTCGGTTTACTCCCCATGAGGAATTTATTGAAATACCTCTTCATGAAGAAAGAGTGACTGTACGGTGCGGAGATTCCGGAAATGGTATTCTCGGCCTTTACTTCATTACTGATGATGTAGGCCGTACTGCTACCGTCAACAGTAAAAGAGAGCAGCAAGTTCTGATACCTTTTGTACAGGACCTGAGATGCTTCTGTAGAGCAAGAGATCTGTTTCTGCCTCAACAGTGGCTTCAGCAAGACGGTGCAATGAGTCACACCGCTAGTCAACCCTTGAGAATGATTAGGGATAATTTTGGTGAGTCATTTCCCGAAATGACCTATATAAAAGTCCTATAATAGTCATTTCTCGAAAATTATCCTTCACGTAGCTCGGACCTTACTCAAAGCGGTGCATACATCTGGACATGATGAAAACAGCAGTTTTTCCAAACGATCCACTCATTACAATTCCGAAATTGATAATAGTAATTATTCACTTCTCCCGAACTTTACAGTAACCTACATTTCAAAACATGATACAAAACCTCCAACAACTCCTTGAGATATACGTCCAAGAGAATGGTGGGCATATAGAGGATATTATTTACTTTTATAAAAGACCTTAGCTTTGTCGATATATTTTTTTTATTTCGCTACTATATATTACTGTATTTTTTGAAAGATTTGAAGTCACCAGTTCAGGGCTAGTTGATCATTATTGTTCTGTAGAAACAGGCTCCCAATTTAACTTTTCTCGTAACCACGCTGACGATGTTTTGGGATCTGCTGACGCGTAGTACACAAAACACCGCATCTTACTTATTACTTATGTTTTATTTATGTGAAAGCGGGCTTTGGAACAGCCGGCTGGTGCTGGGGTTTTAAAAGCCCCGCTTCTTTGCGACTTGAAACACGGTCCCCCTTTGTCCTTTACAATCCTACTCCATTAATGAAAAAACTTTCCCGGCCGCGCGTTTTCTGAGCTGCACGCCGTCTATCTGTGATTGAAATCGCAAATCAGGCTAATGAGTAACGAAATACCGACGAGAGGCAGCAAACAGAACTTTCGAATTTTTGCCGGACGGACTCCCAGACTCGGTTGGTACGTGGAATGCAAAAAGTTAATGAATTTTCCACCAAGCTCTGAATAACATTCCGTCAACGGAACTGAAGTTTTCCCCAATATTAGTTCTAGTACTTGGTTCAAAGTGAAATACATAATATAAATAAATTAGGTAGGGTGCTTCAATATATTCAAGGTGCAGTCGTCAATTTGTTTATTTAATAATTTAACAGTAACCAAAAGGTTTTGATATTCTGCTACATATCTTTCAAAAATAACCATGAATCGAATGATTGCATGATGTAGGCAACCAACATTACCATACTGGTAGTAAATGAATAGAAATTTTTTAGATATCTATTCATATTGGCGATGCACTAGCTTGCATTTACGTATTCTGATTGGCTGCTCCTCTGTTCAATATAATTTGGAAAAGATACCTTTATGCAATATGAAGTAGTGGGTTTATATATAAGAGCACTGTAAAAAATAAGCAGAAACGTATGAAGGGAAAAACTATTTCACGTAATTCCAATAAGCTTTTCTATGAGGGATTTAGCGGATACTTAATTATGCTTCTTCCTCTTCTTCCATTGCTACCTCTTCCACATCTTCTTACACTTCCTTTACCTTAGGTAATTTTCTTTACTTTATTCTTCTCATTCACCTTCGTCTATTTCTTAGTCTTTGTTTCCCAATGACCTTCTCGTAAAAAATAATTTTTGCTTAAAATATCAAAGAGAAACGACACATGATTCAATGTCGAAATTAATTATACATACAGTAAATACCAGAATTAAGCAAAGTGGAATGACCTCGCCGATCTGGTAAAATGCGGTGATGCATGGGAGTACGTATTCTGTTTTACCATTGGGCACATTTCAGTTAATATATACTCGTATACTATTCTATAGAATACTTCTAGTATATGCACTTCCACTTTTTTAACTAACACAAATAAGTATAAACACTGACACAAAGAATAAATACACTGATAATTTTACCACAAATTTTTACCGTTATTTATGCGCGAAATAACCCAACATCACGCTACTGTTTCCCTACTACCTCGAGCACAGTCGCTTGTTGGTTCCTGATTCGACCAATCAACGTCGTTAAAGCTCAGAGAAAAGAAAGCGTAAATGCAAGAATATGTATGTTAAATAAGGATGAACAGCTTGTCGTCAACTTTACGACTTTCGCAGTTGCCACATATTCGGAAATGCCTTGATATTATTAAGTAAAAGACAAATTAAACATTGTGTTTGCTTTAATAAAGTACAATAGGGATAAGGGACGTTAAAGACAAGTAAAAAAATGGGTAAATAAGGTAATTAATACGTTTCCTGTTTTAAATAAGAATACTTTAGAAATAAATGTGACAACACAGATCTACTCTTTTTTCGGTCATTCCACTTTGCTTAATTCTGGTATTGACTTTAGTTAAGGAGAAAAACTATTTCATGTGATTCTGATAGAACTTTGATGAAATGAACCATGAAATTAAATAATACAAATAGTTTTGCTTTACTATTATAATTTAAAGTTCAGAAAGCCTGCATCGCATCGTTTGTATATTATAATATTGTATTGTATTTAGACGAGTTTATATGAAACATCTCAGAGGTATCAGTACGACATGATAGAGATGTCAATCCTAACGACTACCTGGCAGGTCCTCGTTTAACTTTCCCGAGTTGTAGCAATTAGGGATTCGCAATCGGATTGCAAGTTCACTTCGGATGCACGGAGATGTTAATTGCTGGAAGTTAGCCGTGCACCGCGAGAATTGCGCCTCGGTCGGCCCGGAGGGTCACTTCCAGACTTCCGTAGGCGAACTTGGTTCGTCTGGTTACCTGCAACTTATGCAGTGTATGGAAGTTGAGAACACTCCCCATTGGAGACATGGTTGACTGATTTTCTGTAGCTACATAACTTTAGCTACATCGAACATACTTTTCACATATTTAAGCATTTTGGGACTCAGTTTAATACTCTTTGGCACTGAATAATAGAGAACACTACTGTATCTTTTATCATTACTATCCAACCCTGAATAAGGTTTAGATTATCATGATTTTTGCATAATTAGTAGATTCCTCCTCCTATGGCATACTGACAAGAACTTACAAATGCGAAACTGGTCTAGTGGTGACACTGGTGATTTATGTGACTACCCGTTAGGCAATGGAGTAGACTTTGCCAAAGTCTACGACATATATTCTAATATACAGGGTGTTAGTTAAACATGCGGCAAAAATTCAAGAGGTTATTCCTTGGACTATTCTAAGGATATTTTATCCTTTGATGATTTTTGAAAAAGCGCTTTGTTGCGAAGATATAGGGCGAAAAAAATTTTCTACAAATCCAATTTTGGTATTTTTCACATTATTAATGTAGGTGAAAGAAAAGTATGGCGTACTACACTGGACGTATCAAGTAAAAGACATGTAAGAAAAAAGAGTTGTTTTTTCTTACCAACATCCCGTGATACTTCGGAGTGATTATTTTATATGTTTATGTATGTTGTGTTTTTGTAGTTTGTATGTGTCGCGTTTGTTAAGATTGACGTTTGGCTAGTTGACGCGTAAACGGTTGTTATTGAAGTCCTCTATCATGGCTCGCTATACGAATGCCGAGATGGCTGACATGCATTTTATTTATGGACTTGCTAATGGGAATGCATTAGAAGCTAGGCGACTGTACATTGAACGATTTCCTAACCACATTGCTTCCAACAGAAAAATTTTTCAAAATATTCATCAACGTCTTCGAGAAACGGGAACATTGAAGCAAAGTGGAGGACCAGGAAGGCCAAGGACTGTAAGAACGGTAGACGTAGAAGAGAATGTGCTGGACATGATAGAAGAAGTTCCAGGTACTTCTACGCGAAGAATTGCAAATACTTTGAATGTAAGTAATTGGACTGTTTTTAAAATTCGGAGAGATAATTTGTTGTACCCATACCACATTCAACGTGTTCAGGCACTTCTTCCTGCGGATTTTGCTCCACGTATTGCATTTTGTCAATGGTTTTTGCACACATTGGTTGAAATCCCTCAACTACTTACGCTGATTCTTTTGACCGATGAAGCCGTTTCTCGCGAAATGCAATAAGGAATTTCCACAATAACCATGTGTGGGCTGACGAAAATCCACATGAGATTTGTGAAGATCGGTTTCAACATCAGTTCTCGTTGAACATTTGGGGTGGGTGACTGACTAATTGGACCGGTATTTCTAGCAGGAAGACTTACCGGCGAAGTATACCGCAACTTTTTGGAACAAACGCTACCTCAGTTTTTGGAGGATGTACCATTGGCTACAAGACAGGCAATGTGGTTTATGCACGATGGTGCACCACCTCATTTTAGTGTAGTTGCTCGAGAGTTTTTAACAGCAACATACGGAGATCGCTGGATTGGTCGAGGTGGACCTCACGTATGGCCTGCTCGATCCCCGGACTTAAACCCCCTGGATTATTTCCTATGGGGCCATCTAAAGTCATTAGTTTATACTAGGCCAGTGGAAGAAGTGGACGATTTAAGAGATCGGATAATTGCTGGGTGTAACTCAATAAGAAACGACCCTGGTGTTTTTGAAAGAGTCTATGAGAAGATTGGCCGGTTGCATCCGAGCTGGAGGTAGCCATTTTGAACCATTCTTGTAGGTTCAGAAATGTTACATGTAATTTTTAGTAATAAATTGTTATTTGTTGAAAATTTTTTTCGCCCTATATCTTCGCAACAAAGCGCTTTTTCAAAAATCATCAACAGATAAAATATCCTTAGAATAGTCCAAGGCATAACCTCTTGAATTTTTGCAGCATGTTTAACTAACACCCTGTATATAGACTTTGACTTTGTTTCCACTGCAGATTTTACTTATTTTATGATTTTTCCGCGTCTGTCAATCTTCGCCTTTTTTAAATTGTTTCCTCATTTTTCTATTATGTGGTACATTTCCTCTTTCTTGAACGTTTCAAAATGTTTCAAACAATAATACCTACTTATGTTTACGCGCACCCTGTGTATTTCATCGCCTCCTGGATTCGGTGTAGCTTTCAAACGGAGGAGCGTCATAATTGTTAAAAACACGTCACGAGGCTCCGCGAAAATGCAGTGGGCCGCCGCCGGTCGATACGGCCGAACAGGTAAAATCGTTCAGTGATTCCGTCCGCAAATAGACCGGAATACGAAGTAGGCGGGACTCTTTCAATGGAGGAAATGTCAAACGGCAGACTCATAATGTATCACTGCATCATTAGCTATATATAGATTTGAAGGGGTAGATTATTTTTCTTCTTTTTACTATATTGCTGAATTTAAAATGATATTGTAAAATGACACTTTAGAATCAAGCAAATACTATTGCATAGGAGTGGATTTTGCATCAAATTACTCAGCCTAAACATCGTTGTAATACTCCCTACTCTATACGCGATTCATTGTAAGATCGAAGCGCCAAAACGGCAGTAACCTATACTAAGCTACGGTCCCTGACACTGACGTTTGAAATTGTATTCATCAAGGATTTGTTGTCGAGAACTCTAAACCAGGTAAAAAGCTTTTAAAACTATTTTGAAAGGGGTAGGGTAAGTAGTGATATAAAATTAAAATATATTTCAATATTTTTCCAGCGTTCAATCTGAAAATGAAACTTAACCTCAAAATATGTCAAATTTTTTATTGGACATACGGCATACATACCTTTATGGAAATAGTCATTCTTAGAGAAAAGTAAAGAGCACACACTCTACTTTGCGTTCTTTAGCTTCTTTATCCATACTTGTCTCGTGTAACTCTTTAATGCCCAACTTATAGTTTGCACGATAGCTCCAGATTTTCCCGCTTTTGGAAAAGTATGAAACTGATCTCGGGGTTTTTCTTTGTCCAAGAGGAACAATGACGCTCAGAACAATAATGATTCATATCTAATCAAAGCAATTAAATAATATAACAACGGATATTTCAAAATTCACAATAGACATATATACGCAAAACTGAACCAAATTCCCACGCGTTAGTTGTGCGCGCCACCAGTAGGTAGCGTACTGCTTAGCAAGAATCGCGTATTATAATGATACTTCTATGCCACTAGTAATATATCTAAATAATGATTCCACGATTTTCTAAACCATCTTGTGGACAACTCAGTAATGTACTAATAGGTCTATCTTTTCTTACGTCTTTTCCTACATCTCTTCTTTAATCACATCCGTTTTTTTCTTCTTTTTCTTATCCTTCCCCATTTTTATCTATCTGTCTCTAAGACTAATAAATGTGATCCTGAAAAATGGTTTTATAGTGAATCAAATGATATACTTAATTTATTTTAGTCTTCTTCCTCTACTTGTTTTTCTTTCTTTAATTCCTCTTTTCAGGTTTTCCTATTTCCATTTTTCCTATTTCCACTTAATCTTCTAAAGAATCGCTAATAAATAAATATTGTTTCACTTGAAATGTATTGTTAAAATTAATTAATTATATGAATAAACTTTTCTGTTGTGAATTTGCCTATAGATATAATCAATTATTCTTATTTCTCTTCTTCAAATTCCGTCTATATTGTTTCTTTTTTTATTCTCTAAGGAATTATGTCGAAAAACCGATGTTCTGCTTGAAATATTAAGAAGAAGGCGCATAAAAATTGAGACGCTCCAATTTGTTTTCGGTTTTAATAACCTCAGTACTAAACAGTCGGTCGGTTTTTCTTTTAGCTGAAACGCCACTATTCATAGGTTTTATGTGGTGAATGATCCACACGGACTCTACTCGCTGAAGTGTAGAGGCTGGGTGCAAGAGAAAGTGCAACAAATGCACATGCCAGGGGTCACCTTTTTTTACCTTATTTTCTTCCTATTCCTCATATTTTGCTTTTACTCGGCTTCTTCCTTTTCTTCCTGTTTGCATTCGTGATGTCCTTCTTTGCCTTCCAACAAACTATTGGTAAAATCTTCACAAACCTCTGCTAAAGGTTCTAACATCATTCACCATCCGAATGGGGGTGAAATTTAAAAGGGGGTACGAGGTTTAATAACTCACTGTATATTCACTTTGTTTTGCCATGCCATTAGTTTGTCAAAAATAAAACAATTATCTCAGCGGCCGCCGGAAGCGGGCCGCGAGATATTATTGAAAGTAAGACAAAAAAAATCCTCGCAGTCGCCCGGGAACAAGTTGTTTCCTATTTGCGAGGAACACATCAATTTATTATGTGAACAGAGGGCGCTCGCATGCACCCGCGTGTACAACTTTTATATATTTTCCGATAACGTCAATTTCCTGGGAAAATCTTCGCCGGCGGAGGATATTGCCGATAAATTGTGTACTTTTGTTAGGGGATATTAACGTTTTCCTTTATATATAATTCAGTTAAGGCCGGGCTTATTGGCAGGATTTTCGTTCAAGTCATGATTAGACAGCGCAACAGAAAGTTTCAGACTTGATTCTACAGAACAAAACTAATTAGTTTAGCGTGATTGTAAATCAAACTAGACCCCTCCTTTACCAAAGGTTTGGTAAAAAATTTGGTAAATTTGGTGTCACAATATGTTTTCTTTGCTGAATATTAAATTACGATATCATTATTAAGGCTATTCAGCATATCTCTTTGTTTATTCCCATTGAAAGTTGTGAAGTCTTTTAGTATTGTCCTTTTAATACAGATGATTAACAATATAAAAATAAAAAAATTTAATTCACTAATTATGATTGGAAGGAGATGCCGAAAACAACTACTCCACGGGCAATATGCCCCGACTGGCGTTGCATTACATCAACATCTCCATGGGTGTCGCCACAACCTTCATCAAGACCAAATACCACACAATGACCGGTTTCGATCTTGTTATGATCTCATCAGATTGCCATAGGTAATAGTAATTAAGTAGGATTGTCTTCCTCAAAGACAATAGAGGTCGCTGTAATGGCATCTGCATAAAAGCAGATCGTTATCTGTCTGTCAATTAGACAATAATTGTCAGACAGGTAGTGGCAAAGACCCAAAGAGGGCACTACGGTGTATTTCACTGTATCTCGCCACTACAAACAATCACTAATTACGAGTTTGACTTTGTCAAATTTTTTTCGTAGTTATCAATTATCCATATGTAACACTAAATTTCATATAAATTCCATATTATGAACAATTCACTTGTTCCCTTGTGAGGTTAACCGTATTGGGAGAACTGCATTGAATCTAGGGAGTTTTTAGTTAATCCTTACCAATCAGTGTAATGTTGGTTGCCTGTACTTGCGGTCACTTGACTTATAGACATTTATGAAGGCTCTGTACCTAATCCCGCTGATCTTGTGAATATATCTCCAAATGAGACTAAAACAATGTTCTCGGTACGGAACGGCTCCTCGGCATGTTAAAAAACCTGATGATGCATAATGCAAGTAAAGAAACGCCGTAATTACAAAAGTTGAGCGAAGCACGACGTTAATTGCATTATACGTTGCATAAAAGCCCTGCCACCATCATAATTTAACTTAAAAGGCCAATTTTCCAGCCCCTATATAATGGTGGCAGAAAAACAATCACGTGCTGCACCCAATTCCCGGCAAAGTGTGGTTCGCGCAATCAGGACTGTAACTGTTATTTTCCAGTGTAATGCGGGGCATAAACCCGTTTAATCTCCGTATTAATCTAGGGTATTAGTAATATAAAACTATAAAATTTCATGGAATATTAATCGGCTTATCTGGTTGCTTGCATACGCGCACGGTTTCAAAATGTAGAACGTCACAAATAAACCCTTTAAAAGTTTTTCGATTACATTTTACCAGGTTTGATATAAAACTCTTGGAACAAGCACGCAAAAGTTTTATTGTCCATTTATTAATAGACGGTTGCTTGTATTTTATACCACTTGAAGCTAAATAAGCTGTTTAATATCCCCAACGTTAATTTTTGAATACTGTGTAGCTATGCATAATGCATAGCCCATTGTTTCTCTGAAAATATTATACAGCGTATCTGGAATGATACACAATAAGTATTTTTTCTTTTTGTAAGTTACCAAATTATGTACAGTGTGAACTCTCAATGAATTACCCAATACCCACATACCTCTGCCCACAAAAATTACCTACATTAAAGCTCCACACACACGACAGAATCACATCGACTCAAAATGCACACAGACAAACAGACATCGTATTGTTCTAAGGACTGACCAGTCCCCTTGTTGCAGTGCGACGGCCCTCTGGTCGCGGGGATAGAGGGGGTGTGCCTGCCTCAATCCAGGGTGAGTTGAGAGATATTTTGTAGATTGCCTGGGAGCTTCACTGCTTTGTATTTGTGCCGCAATGGGGTGTTTCTTTGCAGGTCCGGGAGCAATCAAGTGGCAGTTTGGAGGTATGAAAGGGACGGGGTAGTGGTGTAGTTGACAAGTTTTGTCTAGGTATTCAAGCAATATAAGATAACTCTAAGAGAGTGATACTAACTAAGAGAATAATGTAGTTTTTTTATGATGTTAATTCGCTTAACAAACACTTTGGTTTTAAAGAAGTTAATTGAGCATCACTACTGAAAAAAGAGTGGATTGTTTTGAATTAAGTTTTGAAACCTATCAACGTACAGGGTCGTTCAAATTGGAATGATTTCGAGGGTCCCCGAGAATCTGTAATCGATAGAGCAAATCTGATGAATGCGCCTTATGCCCTTTTTACAACAAAATGAGCAAATATGCCCTTTTTACAAAAATAACAATGGCGCAAACCGCATCCATCTATCTCCTACCGTTTTCGGGCTACAAAGTGTTTCTCGATTTTGGGCAAAACCGACTAATGCCTTTCCCTCGTTTCCATTTCCAAGATACCTCAAGATGGTTTGAACATTTATAGACACTTTTAGACATACATTCGATGGCATAAAAATAAATTTTATTTAGTTTTTCGTTTTCTTGTTACGACCACAACTTGTGTTTTTTAAATGGAACATCCTGTACTTTATTTTGATAATGGAAATAACAATCTCTGGAAAATATGAAAATTTTTTAATATTGCTACGGTATAGAAGGCAGGAAAAATAAAAAAATCACGTTTTACATTGTTAGAAGTCAGTATATACAAACAAAAAATGTCTCGCTACTCAAATGGAGATACATACAATTTGATAAAATGTTTTAATCGAAGGAAGGAAAATGTAAATTTTTTAAAGGATCTCTATTTCCAATTGTATTTACAATTTGAATGTAGTAAAATTAAGATAATCATATTTTACAGAAACTTATTGGGTTTTAAGATATCCAGAGATGTCATAATCATCGAGAAATGCCTTTTTCGAAAAAAAGCAAAGGACTTGTTCATCAGATTTGTTCAATGTATTACAAATCATCGGCAACTCTCGATAATATACCAATTTGAACCACCCTGTACAGGACGTTGTAAACATTGTATAAATAAATCTACGTGCTAAAAGTTTTGACTTTAACTTCTATAAATTTAAAAAAATTTACTGTTATTTGGAGAGAAATTTCTAAATTAATTTCTAAAGTTCAAATTCCGTTATCATCAAAATCTGGATTAAATTGTTATTAGAAAATGGGTATTTTTAAACTTTTGTCACTTTTTTCGTAACTTTCACTTTGAACAAGGAAACTACAACTTGAAAGAAGTCGAAATATCGTCGAAACTACAAATTTAATCTTGAAATTACAGCTTTAGTCTTGAAATCTTGACATTTATCTCGTTATTTTGATTTCTATCACAACTGAAAATGTCCCCCTTCAACTAAAAAATGTTTATTTTAATCTTCATTTCCAGACTGGACAAAAGTGCTTTTTAGTGCTAGTAGTAATCAGGCAGACAACCCTGAGTGTATATAATACATTGTGGAGCTTTACTGTATTGCACATAAGGGCGTCTTATTTTTAAACAGCCCAACAACAATTATACATCCCTACGGATGTATAACTTCTAAAAAAAACTTCCTAGAGCAACAACCAGTACGAAAAGTTGAACTCCAAGTCTTTAAATTATTATTTTACCTAATAAAATCGTAATGTAGGAAGCATATACCAATTTTCTTCAGTGTCTTTTGAACGAAAATAGTTGATAGTGTACAGTGCGGTTCATACGATTCAGCAGAAGCTTTATTAATACCAAGACATTCACAAAAAGAGATTGCCAACAAGTTTATGAGTAAAGTCACATCATGCAGCTGCGAATATATTTTTATATGAATATTTTGATAACGAAATCATTCCAGATATGAATACTTCAATACTCTGGAATTCTACAGTCATTATCTTATAATATGATTATTTTGGTTGTCTTTTTTATGTTTCTATTTAAAAAACGCCATTTTAAGCCTCAGTTCTAAGAGTAAATTGAGTCAAATCGACTTGATTCAAAGATGCACAAACAAAGGGTGTCAAAAATAATGTAGCGGACTTTGAACTAATCTTAAAACTAATGCATTGTTGATTGCTTGTTAAATTTTAACCCAGCACAACCTAGCTATTAATTACATTGGCGCATTCGCCAAAACATTGAAAAATTGAAACATTTATGTGGACATAGAAACAATGTCAAATTAAATATTATAATTTATTAATTTCAAGTAAATCATACAGGCACTTATACAAGGTGTAAAAAATTGTGTACGTGACTTCGAGAGGTGATACTACACGGTAAAAAAATCCGACTGATTTTAACACTGAATCCACACTCATCAGTGTGTAATATAGTCCACACTTGGCAGTGTTAGACATTATCGGTGTATTATTACATTATACAAAAGTAATTTAACACAGTATATTTTACAAGGTAATGTGTAATAGTTAATTATTCACCGTGTAATTATTCCATTTTTATGGCGGATTGATTCATTTTTAACACAAGGTTTTGTAAATTTTACTACAATTTATGAGTACTTCTACAAACCTGGCGGGTATATCGTTCGTGTAATATGAGTTCTAAAGGTTTAGATATTATACTACCCAACCCAGTTCGTGTTAAAAATAACACTCTGCAAATTACGATTACCATTTAGTAATTTTACCATTTGTCTTTTTTTACTGTGTACATCTAGAAATAAAAATAAAAGTTCATTTAACATATACCTTAAAACGGTTGCTAAGGGAGTTACAGCCCTTTAAACGGTGGATAAAAAGAATGGTTTTCATTTATTTTAGAAAGTTTTTGAGCACTAAAAGTATCTTTTTACGTAAAAAGTCGTAATTTTTCTCATCTAATGTCAAAATTAATGTATTTACTTAGATAAAAAAAGTTTTACGTAAAACAACCCTCTACCCTGATGAAAATGACCCTTCAAGAACTGTCACAGCTCATTTTATATCACCATTCGCTTTGGCATAAAAGTGTATGCCAGAACACCAAATTTCAAAAAAATTGGTCTGCGATTGTTCCTAAAAATAAATAAAAATCACTCTCTTAGGAACCATTTTAAGGCATATATGTTCATAGTAACTTTTATTGTTAGATATAAAATATCACCCTTGAAAGTACGGTACACTATTTTTTACATCCTGTATATTATGATTGTATTAATGGAGATTTATCAATTCCTTTTAGTCTAGTCACTAAAATATTTTATCTCTAACTGACACAAAATAACCTGAAATTGACATAAATATATCCTGATTTTAGGAATAAGCTGACTTGTTGCACAGCCTATTGAAGATCCGTTTTCATTCATGTCCTGATGTACATTTTTCGACAAAAATATGTCGTTTGGATAGTTAATAATAGTTAATAGAAGGGAGGGATAGTCTGAAGTACCAAATGTAATAGTACTGCATTTTCCTACTACTTCATTCAACATCCTTTATGCACCTATGATGCTTAAAAGATACTTTTAGTAAAATATTTGCTTGCAATGTGAGGCTATTGAAAAGTGGGACACACTCTGTTTTTTCTTAAGTATTGGACATGGAGGATAATTATTCTTGGCTTTTGCAAATTATTAGTTCATTAAAATTGGGTATCGATTACAAGTCCGATATTTAATTAAAAATGGAGAACTAGAGCTTCAGTATACATAATTTAATTAATTTTAAGTAAAGCATGTTCATTGTGCATCTAGTGGTTGGCAAAAGACTCTTTGTGTTTTGCGTAAATAACTATGATTGGTAATTATTGATTGATTGTGTGCTTGGAATGTAAAGTGTTCAGTTTAATTAGATTTTATTTGAAATTGTTTATTACCAAGGCATGAAAGGTCACACTGTATAAAAAATAGGACGAGTAAAGGACTCTTTATTAATGTATTTCAAGGATGTAGGTAGCTGGAAACTAATTATTAAGAAAGGTGAAGTTAATTACTGATAATAAATTCGTACTACGATAATACATAATAATAAATATTCATAAATAATAACTACAAAAATCAGGTTAGTAATGGTAAGTAGCAATTCAAAAAGATAAGAAAACATTCTATTCGTATTGACTAAAGACAATGCGCGAAACCATAATTGTGGCAAATCGTCTTTGAAACTTTATATCGCACTGTTTTACAGCTATAATAAAACGATATTTGAGTTTTACTAAACAGCAGCTGTCTCTCTCAACTCAAAATAACATCTTTCCCTTAAAACATACTTCCTACTAACGAAGAAATTCATACGTATTACGAATGCATTTTATATCAACGGATCCCTGTAAAATATTTTGTTATTTCCATGCCTTTCACAATAAATTCATTGTTGTTCATTTTATTATACTGACTAGACTGTGTAAATTAGTCATATGGAATATACACGCCTCATATCAGGCTATAGATTTGTTTTATAGATAGCCATAGGTGTAAATCCAGTGACGTACGTGAAAATTCTGAAAAAATAAAATAATAGCTCTTTACTTAAATGTACATACATAATACACGCCCTGTATCTTTATAATTCATATCAATATCTCCCAGTGTATACATTCAGGGCGTCAACAAATTTGGTTTAACATCCGATCCGTCTTAATTGTCTTTTTCATAAGAACTAATCTCCAAGGGGACTGAGATGTTCAAAGCCTACACTTCCACTCCTTTTTCTTCCACTTTCTCCTGCCCCCATCCGAAGCCATTGTGTTGAATTTAGTGCCCCTTTAAGCATCTTTCTTAGCGCCATCCATTGTTAGAAAACATAATAAACTCGTTATAATTGCCATGTCTTGTATATGGAAGGGCTGGGTTCGAATTTCAGTCGGTAATAAATTTTTTATAGGGGTCTTTCTTTCATGTTTAGTGTTCTTTACATTGGTGTTACATTAATGTAAAAAAAATAATTAAAAAATGTATACGATCCATCTTAGATATATCAAACAATAATAACGATAATAATAATGATGATGATGATGATGATTAATAATAATAATAATAATAATAATAATAATAATAATGATAATAATAATAATAATAATAATAATAATAATAATAATATGTCTACCGCTCATTCTAATTACATGGATTCACCCGAATGTCAGAGATTTGAGTGACAGAGGGGGCGACATTTTATTATTATTATTATTATTATTATGTAGATATATTATTATTCAATGCGAGAATGAGAAAAACCTGGAAAACCTCATAGTTAAGGGATAGTTAAACATCAACCGATATTAACCTCTTACGTTAACATCAAGTTGTCACCGTTCTAAATCACTAAATTTCTGAATCACTAAATTATCTTTAATCATAATTATTCTTATATTAGAGTGATTTTTCTTGGGGAAAGTGTTAAAATAGAGAATTTAAGTTCCTCCTCTTCAGTGATGAATTTCGAAACCTGAACCCCAACATTCCCTCTTTAGTAACTATAAACAACCCCCTCTGCCACATATGACTTGTTTTTTAGGATAATCCAGCTGGGAAGTATTATTATAAAAATAATGCCTTAGTAATTCATTCAGGGAATTGTTCCAGACATTTTTTTTAAGAAACGTCTTCTGATTGATTTCCGCTAAATCCAGTCGCCCGTTCCGCGTTTACGTGTTTTTATTTAAATGTAAATCTGGTAAATTCCAAATTTATACCGTGGCGCTGGATACGAAAGTTTCCCCTATATAAATTCGCTAGAACTCATTACGTACACAAAAATAATATATTGTCCTTATTTTGTATTCTCTACATGTAGTAAAATGGAAGAAGTCGGCCTATAAAAGAACAACTTTCCCAATTTCAATGAAGAACAAGTGCTAAAGTAAAGTGGAGAGAATAACTAATTCGCCGAGGACAAAGTAAGGGGGTGTTTTGCTGCACCCCCATTTGCGTCAGATTCATTTAGGTTGGACGGAGGACGAAATTGCCCGGGGACAAAAAGTGTTACAAGAAATCCTGGGAATTAACAGAGTCCCGTGGAGTGGGTTAACAAAATAAAGCAATTACAGAAAAATTTACCAGGAAAACAAATATACCATTAGTCTGATAATCTTGTTTTTGATTCTGAATCAAATTCTCTCAATTGTGCGGCATATTAATTCCTTTATGGCTAATACCGGGATATCAAAAATTATCTTGGTCAAGGGAGGTTGTGGAATGTAAAACGTGTGTCTTATTTTAAATTTGAAATAATTATGTCACTGTCACACTGACATCATCAATAACCTACAAATTTCATACCTATTTATTTCAGTTGTAAAACAATAATGAACTACAAATTATGAAATAAAGGTTTTAGTAACAAGAAACACTAAATTACAGTAATTGCTGGAAATGTCCCCCGTTTTGTTCGATGCACAAGTTGACGCGCCTCCTCATGCTGTGAAAAGCGTTTTGCAGCATTTCTGGCGTTATGGTTGCACATTGCTGAACAATTTTTTGTTGCAGTTCTTGCAAATTATTTACCGGAGTTGCGAAAATCTTGTTTTCAAAGTAAGGAAACATAAAATAGTCCATAATTGTCAAACAAGGTGATCTCGGAGGAAACTCAACTTCTGTATGCAAACTTATCAGCCGGTCATCAAAAAACTCGCGGAGGAAAGCAATATTTTCTCGTGTAGTATGTGCTGTTGCACCGTCATGCTGGAAATAACCGTACCGAAGTTCATCATCGTTTAACTGTTGCACAAATTCAGCCAAAAAGTTGTGTCTGTACCTTTCTGCGTTGACTGTGAAATCGAAAAAAATTGGCCCAATTATTCTTCTGCGAGAAACTGCCATCCAAACACCAATTTTTTGAGCATGTAGTGGCGATTCAGTAAAAACATGAGGGTTATCATTGCTCCACATTCGCATATTTTGAGAATTGATGTATCCCGAAAGGTGGAACCACGCTTCGTCAGAAAAGAAAGTTAAGTCCAGAAGATCGTCATTCATTAAATTATTGACAAACCAGTGGCAGTAAGCAAGGCGTCTGGGGTGGTCTGCGGGCAGAAGAGCTTGATGTGCTTGCATCTTATATGGATGCATGTTCAAGTCTTTCTTTAAAATCTTATGACATGTTCCATAAGAAAGTCCAATTTCCTGAGAAAGACGTTTCAAAGATTTTGCAGGCTCCTCTTCCATACGTTGACGAACGTCATTGACAACTTCTTCTGTACGAACTCTTGGTCTACCAGCACCTTTTTTATGAGTCACACAACCAGTTTCGCGAAACACTTCAACACAATTTGTAAGGCACGCATAAAAATTGTCCGGTAATATTGCCACGTTTGGGAAGTGCTCTCGAAAATTGTCCAAACACAAACGTTGACTGTATTGCCAATTTCCATTAACTAGCGCACCCGTTCGAAAATAGGCTTCAATCATGAAAATTTTGTGCTGTGCGGTAAGAGGCATGATTCAAAAACTGGATTAGAAAATTTCAGCACAATGACTTGACAGATTCTGACACAACAAAACATATTCAAAAATTTAAAGTAAGACACACGTTTTACATTCCACAACCACCCTTGACCAAGATAATTTTTGATATCCCGGTATAATGGGAACCTGCTCCAGTTCAGCTGGCAAGTATTTTCTTACTCAGTGTCTAACCATTGTCCGCTAAATTAGGCTCTAATCTGTCAGAATTATTGTCCGTTCCATTACCCTGTTTGTGAGTAACACAAACAAGGCAAGGTTTCACCTTGCCCTCACCCAACCCCTTCAAGATTTGTTATTATTGTTAGGTATATTAAGAAATAGACCAAGGTCAGTGCTATAATCATGTCGTATATTTCTTTCCTGGAATATATATTTATGAATGTGTTGAGTATGTAATGTATAAATTACATTCCCATGTATACAAACTCTTTAAATTTATTACGTTAGGGGAGATAAATTCTTTTAGCATATTCATGGTTAGAAATAACGTAACGTTTGCGTTTCTCGAAACAAAGCAATCAAATTCAAAGAAGTGGGGATATTAAAAACAAAAGTTCTGTTGTACAGATCGTTATCTTGAAATTAATTATAATTAGGTACTTATCACATTATTTTTTGAACTACTAATTAAAAATAGGCTTGTTTTGGTTCTAACAAGAACCACTTGAACTGTACTTCGGATCGGTTCGTGTGAGGACCAAAACAGGCCTAATATTTAACAAACTTTAACAATGTCGACTCTAATCATTAACTCTATATTCAAAAACTGGACCTAAGTGATGTTAAGAAGATCTGTTGCTAATTTATAAAGAACAGTTTAAGATAAATAGGTTTTGTGTTTTGTACTCAGTAAGTCTGTGTATTTTCTATATAAAATTCTTATAATGGATTATGAAATAAATGCATACAGTAGTCATGATGATGCTCGAAGAATGGAAATATTTAAACGTATGTCAAACTATTTTGAAGAATGGGTTTGGTATGATTTTGTGTACGCTTTTACACTGTCGACAATTTTATAGAAAAGATACAAGATATTGCATCTATTTATTATCCTATCAACATTTATTTGTGTGAATAATTGAAATGCGTGATTAAAACTGGCTTCTTTTTGTTACTTATTGTGCGTTGAAATAATATTTTTTTCAACGTTTTTTTTTACCTACCTAACTTATTCATTTTTAGTAACAAATCATTAAATACCAAAATTCGTCTATTAATACATACACAGAGACAATATTGAACCTTATTCAAATAGAAAGGTATGTCATAGTGCTTTTAATTTAACATTTTTCTGCAAATGTTAGATGACAAACTGAAAAATCACAAGAGAATCCCGAAGACACCATAAAATTCATGCCAACTTAATACATTTTTTCGTAAACTTGAAGTTTATTAACTATAGCAGATATTGTTATTGAAAAACACTTTCAAATATACCTTGGAGTTAACTCAGAGTAAACACATAGGTATGAGCTACTTAACTCGTAGTTTAACTTTCAATTGAAAAACCGGGCCTTAATGATTTCCTATCTATTTTATCAATATAACGGAAAGATTGTAATTACCATTTAAAAGCATAATATCCAAACGATTCAAATAATTGAATGTTGCAAAAAGTTATAGTTATATTATCCCCGTAACTAATTTTCTACATTCCTACAATTACTACTACTCGCAAGTGGGTTATAACGCTAATATCTGTAGCTTATCCGTGCTGGACAAGCCATTATAACTTTTATGTATCGATTTATACCCGACTGGAAGATATAATATCAACCATTCCTTACAAGTGTAGCTGTTTCAGATAGCAAGGACGCCAGACTTATTAATCTTGTCGGTTTACAATGCTTTCTATGTTGCCTTTAAACTTCAATGTATCCTCATGGACATCTAACAATATTTTGACAATTACTTTTCAGTGGAAGCAAGATATTTTATTTACACTATCTATAGTAGGTACTTCTAATACAAGTGAAAATCCATACGTCCTCGACAACATAGCCAAAGTACGAATAGTTTTAACGTCCTATAAACACCATTTTTGCGTGATAACTTGTTCCAAATGCATTCTATGTTGCTTCTTTATAAGTTGCCTTACATTTATATGTGTATTAAGTTTACAAAATTGACACAGTGGTATTTTAATGTATTTTGTATTTTAGCATGGTCTTCATCTTTGAGAATTTTGGTAACAATTTTTGGAATATTGTCACTTCCACATGATATTCTTCTAATACCTTAGGGCTTTAAGCGGGTCTTTTATGGCCTTTTATGTTCCATCTCTATCTATCCACAATTAGCACCTAGAAGTTGGTGAAAGAAGCAACTAAATCTTGCATTTTAGGCTTCATAGTTTTTTCATGTCTTATCTAACACATTAAACATCATCAAAGTTGGATTGGAAACTTATCCAGGCGTTTTTAGATTGATTTATTGATACAGCACACAGAGTACGTCTCAGAAATCTAATTCTGAACACTATAGGTTTGCTGTTTACTGTGTTTCAGTTTCAAGTGTACTTTTGCTTTAGGGAAATAGATTTGTGACTTCTATATAAAGCAGCCTTTTCACTAATTTTGAACTTTGAGAAAAACTGCTTGAATTTGTGCTTCGTATTTACAGATGACGTGAAAGACCTATTCATTCACTTTATTACAGAGTCTACATGTGAGTTCTATCATGTATGTTATCCTATTGTGTCATAGATTTAATATCCTTCGGACAAGATGGGTAACAGCCTATTTAAAAGCATTGGAACAAAGTACCACAATCATTAGATAGGAATACGTGAGAATACGTAGAGAAAGTTTATGAGGGATAGAGATCTCCATATGGTCCAAAGCTATTTTTTTGGAATTAACTTTAAATTTAATAATTATACCATATGCATATTATTTTTAATTTAATAGGAATAACATTGATATTTGAAGAGATTTTGAAATGTTGACTAAAGCAATCCAAAAACTCAGGATTATGATGAGGAATACTACAAAATACAAATTAAAAATAAAATGTAAAAACCATGTTAGCCTGACCTCCGCCACTGGTACATTCTCTTTTCAGTTTGTTTACTTACCGATGAAATGATAAACAATCCCCTGGTTTTCCTCTTTTCTTGCAAACTATACACTTGTTGGTCATTATAAACACTAAATAATAAATATCAAAAGTTTTTAGAAGGATTTTATCAAATAATATCACTTGGAAACACCGAAACACTACACAAAAATACGACTCACCACCAAGAAAACAACCGTAACAAAATGGAGTAAATATTTACGCTGGTAGACGACGGATACGGCAATCGTAATAGTTCGGTTCTTGTCGAGAATTCGAGTGGGTGTGTCAAGTCGTTGAACGGTTGTCTCTGTTTACATTTTGTGTATCTAAAAGAGATGCATAGAGAGCTTAAAACATAAATGCATATTTTAGACATGTGCTATGGGAAAACCGGCGTAAACAAGAACAAAAGAGAGACATCGAAATATTTAGAAAGAGATCTTTGATCCATATTTGTGATTTGGTTACTCATCTTGTCCGAAGGATATTAAATCTATGTATTGTGTATATATTTTTCAACGTATAACGTCTCGTTAATTGTTTTAGTTATCTGTCTTATTTAATTTCTTTTCAGTTGGAAGATATCAGTAACGGGGTTTTTAAGGACACCTCGAAATTCACTCACTACATCACTATCACTACATTGGTGAACTGAATACAACACTAACGTAGTTTTCCACATAACATCAACACAGTATACACTCGCGCATTTCGCCAACCAAGTTGGCATTATCTAGAGATGATTAAAACTCAATTTTAATCATTCACCATCAGATGATTAAAACTCGGTTTGAATTGGAACCTATCCAAGGTTTTTGATATTCTGAATATAGATTCTAGACCTGTAAGTGAGTTCCTCTGAAGATGCTTTCCTCGCTAAAACATCTACCTCTTTTATGCCCTGTACTCCTTACACCGACTTAATGGTTACCATACTTAGTTTCGGCTATGCCAGAAGGCAATTTAACTCTACTTTGGCATTTTGAAGCTTTTATTTATGCATATACTCTTCTCCTCGAAGTAACGTAGTGTAAACATAACAAACCCTAGGAATATATGCTTTAGCATTGACATTTTTTATATGTTTTGTCTTTGTGAAATTTGGTCTAAAACTATAAAAATAAAGAGCTCTAAAAAAGGAAATCAACAGTTATCTCCGGTACTTGCATTGTCCAATGATTTCCTTCTGTTCGGGGTTTCATTGAGGAGTCTATACACAAAGAGATGTTCATCAAGGACATTCGTCAAGCGATCCTGGCAATCCCGCTGCTCGCTTTTGTTTTCTTTGAAAGGCCCATTGGCTCGGCGGCGCTGTTAACTGTTTACAATTTTACCCTCCATGTAACAATGATGCTTTGGCAGCATCGGTTTTGCTCGGATCGGAAGCACAATGATTTGTGATGCGTTCAATGAAATCTACACACTATTCAGCTAATTTATGGCTCTTCAGTCCTGAAAAACGGTAAATGTGGCGTGAATGCTGAATAGCCTGCACGTCATGCCACACAGGCATGGTGCCACATAATTTTGTTGATATATACCGGGATATCAAAAATTATCTTGGTCAAGGGTGGTTCTGGAATGTAAAATGTGTGCCTTACTTTAAATTTGAAATAATTATGTCACTGTCACACTGACATCATCAATAACCTACAAATTTCATACCTATTTATTTCAGTTGTAAAACAATAAGGAACTACAAATTATGAAATAACGGTTTTAGTAACAAGAAAAACTAAATTACAGTAATTGTTGGAAATGTCCCCCGTTTTGTTCGATGCACAAGTTGACGCGTCTCCTCATGCTGTGAAAAGCATTTTGCAGCATTTCTGGCGTTATGGTTGCACATTGCTGAACAATTCTTTGTTGCAGTTCTTGCAAATTATTTACCGGAGTTGCGAAAATCTTGTTTTTTAAGTAAGGAAATATAAAATAGTCCATAATTGTCAAACAAGGTGATCTCGGAGGAAACTCAACTTCTGTATGCAAACTTATCAGCCGGTCATCAAAAAACTCGCGGAGGAAAGCAATATTTTCTCGTGTAGTATGTGCTGTTGCACCGTCATGCTGGAAATAACCGTACCGAAGTTCATCATCGTTTAACTGTTGCACAAATTCAACCAAAAAGTTGTGTCTGTACGTTTCTGCGTTGACGGTAAAATCGAAAAAATTGGCCCAATTATTCTTCTGCGAGAAACTGCCATCCAAACACCAATTATTTGAGCATGTAGTGGCGATTCAGTAAAAACATGAGGGTTATCATTGCTCCACATTAGCATATTTTGAGAATTGATGTATCCCGATAGGTGGAACCACGCTTCGTCAGAAAAAAAAGTTAAGTCCACAAGATCGTCATTCATTAAATTATTGACAAACCAATGGCAGTAAGCAAGGCGTCTGGGGTGGTCTGCGGGCAGAAGAGCTTGAAGTGCTTGCATCTTATATGGATGCATGTTCAAGTCTTTCTTTAAAATCTTATGACGTGTTCCATAAGAAAGTCCAATTTCCTGAGAAAGACGTTTCAAAGGTTTTACAGGCTCTTCTCCCATACGTTGACGAACGTCATTGACAACTTCTTCTGTACGAACTCTTGGTCTACCAGCACCTTTTTTATGAATCACACAACCAGTTTCGCGAAACACTTCAACACAATTTGTAAAGCACGCATAAAAATTGTCCGGTAATATTGCCACGTTTGGGAAGTGCTCTAGAAAAATTGTCCAAACACAAACGTTGACTGTATTGCCAATTTCCATTAACTAGCGCACCCGTTCGAAAATAGGCTTCAATCATGAAAATTTTGTGCTGTGTGGTAAGAGGCATGATTCAAAAACTGGATTAGAAAATTTCAGCACAATGACTTGACAGATTCTGACACAACAAAACATATTCAAAAATTTAAAGTAAGACAAAAGACAAGATAACCAAGATAATTTTTGATATCCCGGTACTATGTTCAAAATACATATTCTTTTATACAAGGTGAATCAGTTTATACTAGCAGGACTCTGGCATTTGATAGAGCACCTTATTTTAAGTGAAGTTTGTCATATAAACATATGTCGGGAATCGCTTCGTTTTTGAGATACAGGGTGTCAAAGTTTTGGGTTTTTTTTAGTGTTTTCACACAGCTCCTATAGTTTTTAAGATAATTTATTCCAATTTTTACGGTAGATTACCTATAATGATCCACAAATTTTGACATATGTAAACGATTTGTAAACGTACAGGGTAATATTTTTTCGGGGGTCAGGCCCCATTTTATCGTCCAGAACTTTTTTGCGGTGCGCCGCTGACTGCTGATTTGCCAAAATTTGGATTCCATGTTCAATTTAGAAACTTTTTCCTCTTTTGCATTTTTATCGTAGCTGTAACAATTATCGAGTAATTTGAAAAAGTCTATGAAAGAATATTTTATTAAAAAAAAATATGTTCATCAAAACTTTCACTAAAAACAATTATTGTCAAACGGAAGTTCATTAATCTAAATTGTCAAAGGTTACATACTTACAGTACAACTTTTGCCACTAATTATTTATTTTTTTGTAGCATTTCAAAGACTTTTAATAACTAAGTAAAATAATTAAGAATTAATAATAAACCAAGGTCTACATTCTGGCGACAAACAACGCAGACTGAATTTTTGTCGTTGGATCCTTAACACCTTAAAAAATAATAGAACTTTCTTATCCAACGTATTATGGACTAATGAATCTTGCTTCACCCGATGTGGGATAGTAAATTTCAAAAGTCAACATATTTGAGTAGAGTAAAATCAACGTGCTATTAGGCCAAGAAAATTGCAAAATGAGTTTAGCATTAACGTACGGGTAGGAATTTTTGAAAATCGTTTATTTGGACCATATTTTTTGCCAGAAAGGGTCAGTTCGCAAAACTTCTTAGAGTTTCTAGAAACCGAGCATTCTAATATGTGGGAAAATGTCCCTCTAAATTTAAGACAGCAAGCTTGGTTCCAGTTGGATTGTTGCCCAACTCATTTTGCTTGGTTAGTAGACAATTATCCAGAGAGGTGGATTGGACGTGGAGGTCCAATCGCACGACACTCAGGTTCCCCAGATATAACACCAATGGATTTTTTTTGTGTGGGGCTTTTTTAAAGGAAATGTGTATGCCACTCCTGTCCAAGATGTTGACGATCTTAGAGGGCGTATAAGGCATGCTTGCGAAGACATAAGAGTTCATCACTTAGTTTCAGCAAGAAGGTCTATTGAAACGCGATGCCGATTATGTATCCAACAAAATGGATCACATTTTGAAAATTTTAATTTCAAAAAAAAATTATTTAGGGTTATTTGTAAAGTTATTTGTATTTGCCTTGGTTTATTATTAGTTCTTAATTATTTTACTTAGTTATTAAGTCTCTGAAATGCTACAAAAATAAATAATTAGTGGCAAAAGATGTACTGTAAGTAAAGTGTTAACTTAAAATGAGGTGTTCTATCGAATGCCAGAGTCCTGCTAGTATAAACTGACTCACCCTGTATATCAAATACCAAACAAATATAAGATAAATGTTATAGATATAAAAGTTATAATCTTGAGTAACTTAAACGTAAAATATAATGTATCAAGATACCTAATTTAAATTACCACGAAAACTTCCAAATGGAAATTTTGGCAACTAGTAGAGAAGACCCACGCACAAGTATAGATTTTGTTACGTCGTTCCTATTAAAACTTCTGCCTTCTTGGGTGTCATCAGTGGGAAGTAAATTATTGTGACTCAATCAACCACCTACGGGTCTTGCATGTTCATAAGCTGAGACAAATCAGTGTCTATAATAGCGAAGTAAATAACAAGCAAATTCAAGGTAATTAAATAATGACAGAAATCTGATTCCAGTTTATATGTTTTATCCTCTAAAAAAATAAGACTTGTACCACTTATCTGCTTAATTTTAGTATATGATGATATACATTTAAATACTAATACAAATAATTATTCTACCGCTCAGATCAACCCCTAAATGTCGATTACTTATGTGAGATAGGGCGCAATATATTATTATTTTACTAATCGCGGTAAATCCATAATATAGATTCATAAAAAATGTTATAAAATTTCCACATTCGTATTTAAAGATTGAAGTTGATGATGGTCCCTAAGAGACAAAACGCTACTTCACAAATGTAGAGAGACTGATTTATGCCATTCCATAGATTATAAAAATTTCCAGGAGGAAATATTCTCATGGGAACACCCCCTCAGTTAAGGCTAAAATCGAGCAAAAATATGTTTCTAAAATTGCGCTATGTTCTTAAGACATCAAAAACTAATCATGTGTGTTTTGATTGCTTAGTGATTGATTAATTGTTTGAAGCTTACTCATGTGCTCTAGTGCGTAGTTGTTTAACCTCAATTCAACCAACTCTATTGCTTTTTGTTACCGATATACTTTGTTCACTTTCGAATTTCCAACACACTGTATAGAAACATAATAAATTCACTTCCAATATCAACCTAGCTCTATATTTCGAACAACGCCCGTCTATAAGCTTATCTATACGATTTATATCAGTAGTTCCCTGAAATAAAAACTTTCAAACACAGCCTGCTTACGATCCCCCTTCTGATACATGGGACTGATAGGGTTAGGTGGAATTGACGTTTGACCGCCTCCGCGTTCGCGGCGGCGGCGATCGTAGTAAGCGGGGCAGAACGCGGGTGTCGACGTTAGGCGGGAAACGATGGCTCGGCGTACGGCGGAGAGGACAGACAGATCAATATACGCGGCTGCTTTCTGCCGCTGGGCGTGTCTGATAGGACGGCCACGTGTGCCTCGAAAGAGTCCGAATCTCGACCTGAAATCATTCTCATAATCGCAACGATCGAGTTCGGAACGACTTGGATATTTGTTAGACAATTTACGGATGCAGCGATATACTAGCCCTCGGTTCCTGGTGCTGCTGATTCTTTTAAGTAGTAGATATTGTTAATAAGGTGTATTTTAAAAGGGAAAGTTAACCAGGGGTAAATGTAACCTATTTTACGTATCCTTTCTGCGAAGATCTTTAGAGCAACAGCCTCTACCAACTTCTTTGTGCCAACTGAATTATGAATGTCTTTTGACAATTTGACCAAACATACAGAAATGTTTTTCGCACTGAAGACGTCAACAAGTTCAGAGATTTTGTAGACAAGCTTGCCAACTTATGCTTTCTACTTCTTACTTTTTCTGTGGTCTGTCTGTAAGGGGATTAATTATTGTTCCTTCATAGATCATCTTACTTCCACATTTTGTAAATACTTTCTAAGATGCGTCAAATACACATTGGGATTAGGCTATACAGCTCTTTTATTTCTCTGGAGGCCTTCCCTGGCTTGGAAGGATGGATCTATCAGAAGTGGGGTTCAAATTTAAAACGCACCATTGTCCTTATAGGCTAGCTACAATTTTCGTGGTAGCAGATACGGTATTAATTCTTTGCCCTTTCTGGTGTTGTTTGCTGAAATGTTCCCATTAGGCTAAGACAGTTAAAACTACACTTAACTGTAGTATGAAATTTTCCGACAGCTTTCAAGTCACGAGGCAGTACCTCCGTAGTACACGGGTATCACAATATCACACTCAGGTTCCAGCTATACAGGCCAGGTACAGTATTGGTTTCAGGTTCTAAAGTGCATGTCAATAATCTTATGCTGTTATCAATAAAATATATTTTTTCGTCGAGAATATGAAATTCTCCGATCTCTTTTAGATGGATTATTCCATAAACATCAATGTAATACAGCAGTAGGTTAGGGAGGACGAGCATAAGCAATGGAAATTCCCTGGCAAATAAATGCTCTCTGCGAAATATGGCAATTCACATTCGTCACCTTCCCCGCATCATTTTTTACCAGATATAACCCGAAAATATATTCTAATGGATGTTTTCTGCTTTGATGGCATTCGATAGGGCCCGTGGCCTTGGGAGGTACGTGCTTATTGAACGTGAGCTTTTTGCGACCCACCAGACTGTTGACGCTACTGATAGAGGGGGAGATAATGTGGCATACTTCACATTTCTTTGCACACATGATTTCTATAGGTCGCTGATAATGGTTTTCCCAACAAACCCAAGTGAGTTTCAGGGTGGATCTTTCTGTATTCAGCTTCATTTGTGAGAATTATGCACATATTTTGGAATTTCTGAAAAAGGAACTATACATATCTATATCTCCTTTTCCTTATACAGGGTGTTAGTTAAACATGCGGCAAAAATTCAAGAGGTTATTCCTTGGACTATTCTAATGATATTTTATCCTTTGATGATTTTTGAAAAAGCGAAGAAGCTTTGTTGCGAAGATACCTATAGGGCGAAAAAAATTTTTCAATCAATCAATCATATCAAGTAAAAGATATGTAAGAAAAAGGAGTTGTTTTTTCTTACCAACATCCCGTGATACTTCGGAGTGATTATTTTGTATGTTGTGTTTTTGTAGTTTGTATGTGTCGCATTTCTTAAGATTGATTGACGTTTGGCTAGTTGACGTGTAAACGGTTGTTAGTGAAGTCCTCTCTCATGGCTCGCTATACGAAAGCCGAGATGGCTGACATGCATTTTATTTATGAAGTTGCTGATGGCAATGCATAAGAAGCTAGGCGACTGCTCAGCTACAGCTGTACAGCTGTAGGCTACAAGACAGGCAATGTGGTTTATGCATGATGGCGCACCACCACATTTTAGTGTAGTTACTCGAGAGTTTTTAACAGCAACATACGGAGATTGCTGGATTGGTCGAGGTGGACCTCACGTATGGCCTGCTCGATCCCCGGACTTAAACCCCCTGGATTATTTCCTATGGGGCCATCTAAAGTTTATACTAGGCCAGTGGAAGATGTGGACGATTTAAGAGATCGGATAATTGCTGGGTGTAACTCAATAAGAAACGACCGTGGTGTTTTTAAAAAAGTTCGGGTGTCTATGAGGAGAAGATTGGATGGTTGCATCCGAGCTGGAGGTAGCCATTTTGAACAATTCTTATAGGTTCGGAAATGTTACATGTAATTTTTAGTAATAAATTGTTATTTGTTGAAAATTTTTTTCGCCCTATAAGTAACAAAGCGCTTTTTCAAAAATCATCAAAGGATAAAACATCCTTAGAATAGTCCAAGGAATAACCTCTTGAATTTTTGTCGCATGTTTAACTAACACCCTGGACTATTATTAACACTGTTAAGGACTATTAAGGACTAAGGACTATTAAGATTATCCATGATATATTATTCATGTTATTTTTCATAAAAAAGTAATATTAAGATTTAAAAAGAGTCGACATGCTGTTAAACTTCATTTTTTGTAATATATTTTCCAAAGATTCCTTATTTAGATTCTTATTTGATTTTTTAGTATTTCTTCTACATACTTTGCAGGGAAAATTTTAGTTCCTAATGACTGCTGAGTAGATGACAATAGATCTGCACAAACATCAAAGTTAAATCGTCTTGTATTCAATATTTTTCAAGTTTTTCTTTAGTTAACAAGACATCTAGGAAAATAATTCAAAATCAAAAAAATTTGAAAAACTGGTAGGTCCAGAGATTGGGGCGGAACCATTACATTGGTTGAAATACAACAACCGACTGAAAACAGAAATTTTCCATTAAATACCCTGCATTTCACTCGGAGTAACGTTTCTTTAATAATTATGCTAAAACCATCTGTACATGATTGAACTTTCTTTAGTAGGATATAATTACGTCATCTATGTGTATGTTCATTAAGATTATTCCATTACCATCGTGCCCACGAGTTGTTTCAAGACTGAGCCATTTCTTAAATTGCGAACTGTTTGATGTAGCCGCCCCCCTATTTCCTCAGACCTTTATCGTTGCTTTGCTCCAGTTTCAGTTACGTTAGGTTAGGGGAGAGAGGAACGACGTAATGGGATCGCTTTTTGCGCCCCCATTTCGATCGATATTCTCACGTTTTTATATATATATCTAATGGAATGTAGTATTGTGTGTACCGTCATAGTGTTAATGATTTATTAACGAGTTTTTCGCGTGATGGAAACAATTCCGCGGTTACACAAGATTTTTTCATGTCTAAGTTCAGATAAGTTGATGTTCTCTTCAAAAAATTTTGGAAAGAAGCTAAGGTGTAGGATTTCAATCCTTTGTAATGTCTCAAAGATGTTTGAAATTAGTCTGTACAATAGAATTTATCCATTGGTTTTGCTGCAAATGGTTTCATTTCGAAAGGAGTTTATGAAAAAAAGATCTACTGCCAGCAACCTTGCTATCTTTACTCAATATGCTTTTGACGTTGTGGATAAGGGCGGACGGGTTGATGTAACAGATATCGATTTCCCCAAAGCGTTCGATAGAATTGACCACAAGATTCTGATTGAAAAACTTTCGTTGTTAGAATCATATTCATATAAGAGAATTTGTTTCGTACAATGGCTACGACTCAAATAAGTATTTGGTGAAATCAGGGGTACCTCAGGGCTCAAATTTAGGTCCTCTCTTGTTTTTATTGTTTATTAACGACCCTGGGCTGTCACTAAACTGTCAGAAGTTGTTATATGCAGATGACTTAAAAATATTTATGTCTGTTGCATCAACCAATGATTTTACTTCAAAGATAACTGGATAAAGTTGAAGCTTGGCGCAATAAGAATTTGACGTAGTTTTCAGGCATTTGTAATATAAACTACAACGCCCTATTTGCAAGGAATTTATATACATGGAACGATTATCAAAGCTGCGCGAGTATTCCAATTTTGTATCCACTATTTTGATGTCTGAATATTGGTGGGGAAATTAACAGTATTAACCTAGCCTCTTCAATTAGACAGCAGTAACAAATAAAAACCACAGAAAGCAGCAAGTAAAACTTTTGAGTAAGAAAAATTCTAAATATAGGTATATAAGAAATGTTCAATATTTTATAGTTTAATTACAATTATTTGTGAAAAATAAAATATATCGTCACCAACATTTTTGTAAAATTGATGAAGTTACAAACGAAATATTTTGTGTACCTACACACAAAATATTGTGTATCTTTTGTTCACATTATTTATGTAAAATACACTATTAGCCGTTTAGAAAAGTAAATATTTAAAATGCACTATGCATATAAAACTTAACTATCCTTTACCTTACTTTAACTCTCCTGGGTTATTTTTTGTATTGTTTATGTTCGGATTTTTCATAATTTACTATTATATTAGCTAGGAACTATGATTGCATGTCTCTTAAGACTTTCAACTCTTGTTATAAAATCCGAATTTACCTGGAATAATTACGAAAGTCCAATACTCAAATATTGTCACTCAAAGTCTATAAATCAAAGGAACACAATAATAGACACACAAACAGAATCAAACCGAGATAATCACAATAAAATAAACCAACAAGACGCCAAAAATACAAAACAAACACTATTTACCAAATTTACCATACCACTGTTGCCGTGTTAGGAAGATTTGAACCATTGAATTTTTAGATTAGAAAGAAAAAGACACTAGAATCCTAAAGTCTTGATCAGGTGTACCAATACAAAATGTAGAGGTTGGGAGCAGTGTGACATCAAAATTGCGGCTCCCATGTTTCCACACAAAATTGGATGCGGAGTCCTCTATAATCGTTCCATATATATAAATTCCTTGCCTATTTGATGCGCAAGTCAATCAGATCTGGGCCGGCGTAACATTTTAATACCGATAGAGAATTAACACGTTTTGGTGTTTAATTACAAACCAATACTGCTGTGGCCTGCTACGTATGTCAAAATCTCATAACCAACAGATATTTACAGTTTTGCTGGTATTTTAGACTTAGTATCTATTTCTCAATTATCTTCTAGTTTTTTTAGATATTTTATACCGCCACGTGACGCCACTGGAATTAAGGCAATGCTACAGCTCTAGACTGCTTGTAAATCTCGAGATAACTATTGACAGTATGGCTTTTAAAAACATTTACTGATCTCCCAGTCTCTCAGAATTTCAAAAAAATGGAATGGAATGGCGGCTACATCAATTAAAAACCTCTAAATCACGGATTTTTACATTTTTCAGCTGAAGCGTTGCTTTTAAACCCGACAATGTTGTTTTTACGCTCCGAAAACCGTTTAACGGAACATTTTCGATTCCCATTTGTCACTGGGCTCTCATATACAGCTCTCCGTGCTTGTTGACAAGCCCATTTATTTGGAAAGGATGCACCCATCGCTCATTCCTATTCAATATTCTCGATATCACGCCATCAATGAAGTGTGAATCGCACGACAGAAATTCGAATATCATCGCTTATATCGGCTTACGCTCGGAGATATATTTTTATATTCCTCCCGCTCATGTACTGGAAATAAAAATGTAAAGCATCGGAATAAGTTTACAGAAATGCGATGAGGAAATCTAGTTGGCAGGGTGTGACTATTTTCATTTTTACCTGCTTCTATTTAACTTACACAGTATAGAAAGAACAAGAAATATATAGAAAATACTCTGTATACTAGTATTTCGGCTTGTTAGGCCTTTTTCAATAGAGTAAATGTCTATTACTAAACATTTCCAAGCGCGTTTTCATTATTTATTTGTTTACGAGCACCTACCCCCGATTGATCCTACCATCTGGTAAAGCCCGAGTTTTATTACCTTTTCTAAGAAGGGCGAGAGTGTAAAATCTATCTGATCATTCGTAGTACACGGATTTTTAATTAAAGATTTTTTAAGTTCTAATTGCTCTAACAGATCTAAGCGCTTTTCTTTCTTTTCACGATGCAGTACCTTTACATTTTTCTGATCTAGGAAATGATTATTTTCTATACAATGTGTCAAAAATCCTGAACTTTTTGCGTTATTTAATATGCATCTTTTATGTTCTTTTACTCTAGTTTCAATACTTCTACCGGTTTGACCCACATACACGGCATTACAATCCGCGCAGATAATTTGGTATACCCCGATTGTTTTAATTTATTAACCCTTTCTTTGTTGTTTATCAAAATCCTCCCAATCGTTCGCTTGTTGACACTAATCGTTTTACACCCGTTTCGTTCTATTCTGCGAGCTATTTTTTCGCTATAACCTGAGACGTGATTAATATAACTATAGGTGCCTTCTTTTTCCCAGAATATTGTAAAACTCCCGACGAATTAATTTCCTCTTTTTGTTTTTTAGCATGCTATCTATTAGTTTTTCTTTATATCCGTTGTTTCTTGCAATTTGTTTGATTGTACTTAATTCTTTTTTTCAAAATCTGCTTTTTCCAGCGGATTTGGTTCTGTTTGTAAACGGACAAGAAGGCTAAATTTGTTTGTAACTAGTCAAAATATAAAATGTAATGTTTGAGTTGCGGAATTCTCGATTCGGAATGCGTATTCGAAATTCAGAATGCCGAATGCGGAATGTAGAATCAGGAATGCGGAATTCCACGAAATACTAATAAAACTAAATAATGCGAACTATAGCATATTATTAGCAGTGTTCTGTAAATACTGTGCATTTTACTGTAGGTGCCTAATAATTTTATTGTGAATTTGACAGCGAGAGATATAAACGTGTTTCTGGAATATATATTTACCGTAATGTAATAGAGGAATCTAGATGGCAATATGCCCTACATTTGTTTATCCCACCTTTGAGACGAATTCAAATAACGTGGTGGGTGATGTAAGTGACAGTAACATTCTCATTTATTTTATTCTTTGCCTCCTATGAATTTCAAATACCACAGCAGATAGACAACCACATACCTACTATTTTAAGTATAAAATCTATAAAAACTCATTAAAAATACAGGGTATAAAAAAATAGTGCACTGGACTTCGAGGAGTGTTGCTACATCTAAAAACTAGAACATGTGCCCTAAAATAGTTCCTAAGGGAGTTACAGCCCTTTAAACGGTGGATAAAAAGAATGGTTTTTATTTATTTTAGAAATTTTTTGAGCACTAACTATCTAACGTGCACAAAACTGTCAGTTGAATTCGCACAAAGACAATTGATTAAACCTGTCAAACCTAGATACGCCACCTTTCATACGAAGTATGTAAGTACATTGTAAATTTTAAACGCAAATATCTCGAAAACCGTTTCCTATAATGTAAAAAATTACTTAGTAAAAACCCTCTAATCTTTTGAAAACTACTCTTTAAGAACTGTCACGGCTCTTTTTACTATTACCATTAGCTTTGGTAGAATAATTTATGCTAGAGCACCAAATTACAAACAAATTGGTCTGCTACTGTTCCTGAAAAAATGAAAATCATTCTTTTTATCCACCATTTAAAAGGTTGTAACTCCCTTACTGATACACTATTTGTTTACGCCCTGTATATCTACCTCTCATTTTAATCACAATGTTTAGCCCGGAAGTCATAGACATGGGTGGGAGAGGAGGCGGTATATTATGATAATAATACTAATATAGTATTAGTATTATTAATATAGTATTAGTATATCGTAAGCCGTATTAAGGAGATTTGAGGATGATGTTACAGAATCTAATATAGACTAGATTACAAACTGTTTCACCGAAATTAAGTCGTAGTCTTTAGAAGTTCTCGAAATCTGTACCATTTAAGATATTCTTCTAAGTAGGTCACGATACTGTGGTTTCGTGAACCTTGACTACTTTTTGGTTTGGAATAGACTTGTCAGAATAAACTATATTTTTGTTAAGTTTAGCACTTTTTCAGTTACAGTTGACAATTCTAAAGATAATGAAAGGCTAGCCTATATAGTTTCATATAGAATCCAGTGGCGTACTATGTTTTTTCCGTAACTAATTGCTTTTTAGCTATAAACTAAAGTAATATTTTTTTAAATGGATACCATGCCAACGTCAGAAAGTAGATTTTTATGATTTTTAAAAATTCATTAGTTCATAATAATATGTATCTTTATAATTAAGTTCATTATAGAGAATTTTTCATTAAAATAAAATAGTTTTTGATGGCCAAGCTACAACACAAACTACCCAAAACCGTCAGTTTATCTATAGTAACAACCAATATATGCTAGAAAAAGATCTAAAACGAGCTACATGTGCATTCTCGACCGTGATATTACATTCAAGAATAGCCAACATAAAAAAAAAATCCTGCAAACGACATGTTTGCCAGTTAATATACCAGCTCATTCAGAAGGATTTTCCACTCTATTTTCATTCATCCAAGGTACTCCTACGCTCACTCCCCTAGCTGTTCCCACGCAGAACCAATTTTAATATTTCATAACCCACTTAGATCGCATCAATTGAAGCAGCTGAGTTATTTATTAACAGGTAATTAAATTCTGGTAAGTTCTGACGACGAGAAGTACACTGAAATAAATATGCTGGTGAAAATTTGAGTTTAGACACCATATACTTATTATTGGTCTATAAACCCTTCATTTTTAAAGATGATAGATTGAAAATCTCTCTTCTCTTCTCTTCTTGAAGATAAAAGGTTGAAATTGAAGATACACCATTGCCATCAATTTGAAACAGCTAAACCTACCAATCTTCACCACAAGATTCATGATGAAAATTAAAATTATAATATAGGTGTACTTTATAGAAAAAAATCACAGATATCGCAATCCTTGCAACCATCGGAGACAACGGAAATAATAACACCATATACTCCATTAAGCGAGTACGGTATTATAACTGAATATTCCCCACTACTCTTCTAATTGCTGGTCTAACTCGCTTATTTCTAGGGGTAGACATCTGTAGAGTCATGTATAAGTCATTTTTGTGACTACCTACATAGGTGTACTATCAAAAAAGGTTTATACTATTCGAAGCGCTTAGGTTTTGTACATAAAAGGTTAAAAGTTTAGGGCGGCAAGTCTAGCCGTTTTTTATGGTGATGTATATACTCAGAAACACATGTTTCCCAATTGTGCAGATAACGCAGTCAAAGGCATTTAAAAAAATGCCCTACTAAAAAAGTTGTACATAACACCACATATGCCCCAAAATATGCTCTATAAGCTGGTATAGATTTCATCTCCTTCACTATATGTATTGCGTCACTCCATCGCGACACCGCTGTCTTTTGATCTTGAACGAACACTATTAATATGGTTCCCATATACGAACATAAACATTTCCAATATTAAAATTGTCAATAATGGTTAAAATTTTGGACATAGAAGGTGTTGAAGTTGAAGAAATAAATATTAGTATCACGGAAATGGCCATAGTGTACTCTACTCTTATGGTACTAATGTTTAGTGCAAGTTTCTCAGAGAAATTATTATTTCCAAATCTTAATATGGGAGATGTTTGTTATATAAGATTAAACCTTTATTATAGTCGATTCTAGTAGGTTATAGTCTTCATAAGTAAGAAAAGCGCTATCTCAATTTTTACATGACTTTATGACCATTTACTTAATTCCTAAATACCATCTTATACCTCTGGTTTATGCAACTTTCCCCATTCTCTACTTTTTGTCATCGAGTTCTCCCTCTCTTAGCTTCCCAGCTCTTTGGTCTGCCAACCACTGCTTGGTCTGCCAACCACTGCTTGGTCTGCTTATTACGTTCGAACTCCCCTCATCCATTCTTTTTATATAACCCATCCACCTTCGTTCATATCGTTCTGCTGTTGCCATTATCATTATTATATTTAACTCTTCTATGTTCGTCGAAACGTATATTTCGTTTCTTGTTTCCTGTTCCGTTTCTTATTGTTATTTCTTTTACTTTTCGTAAATACCTCATATCATCTCCATTTGCTTTTTCTGTTATCACCCAGGTTTCACCTGACTAGGTGTGCGTTGATCGACTACTTTCATCATTTCACCTTTGGTGTTCTACAGCATCCCTTTTTGTCATACCTTTACATTATCCTCTATGGCATGAAATAAAGTCTGCCTTTGCGTGTATTTTTTTAAGCACCCATTATTACTTACCATCATTCTTAAATATATCAATTCAAGTACCCAGGTGCCTGGACCAAATCAGATACGTTTCCAGTTGTTCAACACGTCTTTCATTTATTTCAATAGTATGTCTATGTGTACTGATTACCATTGTTTTGTACATTTCCTTCTATATGTTAATGTAATCAAATACATATTACGAAAAGTACGTAAGCATACATTGGAAAACACGTTTAACAATGGAAGGTGCCCCAATATCAGCAAGACCAATAAACAACGTATCAAACAGTAGTACGCAATGAAACAATTTGTCACTTCTGAAGATTACCATGCATACAACGTAACAGAGCTGGCCATTTGAAAAAATCAATAATAAACAGAACAGGCCGAGGACAGACCGTCATTTGTCATGTATGGTAATTTTTCACCCAGCAGGGGATATCGTCGAGACATATTAGGATAAATAAAACGTTTTGTTTGTGTTTTTTTTTTGTCTCCGTTTTAGTGTTCATTAGGGATTGTCCTTCGTATAGTCATGAACATGCAAATAGGTAGGGCGAACAAAAAATGTTACAGAATTAAATTTAGTTTCATTTAAAATAATATGTAAGGCTAGGCATATTAGTAAAGGTCATTATTGGAAGATGAGTGGTTTCTTACATTTAATTGTAGATTTGGATAAGCATTAGTTGATTGATACTCTATATCAGTTGATGAGTACCCTCTATCCCTTTTCATCATGTGATTTTTTATATGGTTTTTGCATTACACGTAAATTATTCAGACTGCTGCAAGGAAATGCGATTTTTGTGAAATTGAACACCCATTTGAAGGCGCATTTGACTTTTCGATTGATGGAAAGATATCAACCAATAGCAACACCCAGCACCTTCATTTTCTAAATTTTTAATGGCTGTAATTATGCTGTCCTTACTCGATAGAGTGTAAAACTCTCAATGGTACCATAAAATAATGGAAAGGGCATACCATAAAAGATTGAATAGAATAAAAACACAATTACGAGTATGTGGTGGATAAGACAGTGTTCGATAACGTTATTATAATGATATAACCATCATATTTTATATCACGGCATTCTTGACATATTATGTCATGTAAATTGTTGAAAACCTACAGGGTTTATTTCAAAATTACTTATTCATATGCGTGTGTGTTGTTTATTCCCATTTCACTTCTATTTTACCACTGTCCTCTCTTCTTTTCGGTCATCTTCTTGGTCTTTGATGATCATCTAAGTTATCGTTCCTCTATATTTTACTCCAACTTTTATGTTCTACTATAGGATGAGTTTCTGATTCATTTTTTTAATGATTTTATCGTCAATTACTTTTAAAATTGTTATTTATATAAGCGACTGTCACTGTTATCTTCTTATCTTTCGTATTTTTTGTGTTCTGGCACTATTCAAGTTTCTACTCGACATATAAGTATGGATATTATTATTTGCTTAATATTCATACTTTTGTCCCTACCTAGAATTGTTTGCTACTAGCACTCTTTTAAATTGTAATTAATTAGTAGTTAGTGCATTAATTCATATGCTTTACATTTATCTTTAATAAATAATGGAGTTTATTTCGATTAGTGTCTCTGTACAATATCTTTTGAATATATTTTTATATACTGACGCTAATCTAAAATCCACCTTGGCGTTGATGACTTGTAATCTGTTCTTTTCTTTCGTTGGTATCGCCCTGTATCTTTATTGCGGATCTGATGGGTACATCTTAAACAAAAGAATTTTAAGAAACTTTTCATCGACATAAAGGTAAGTAGGTAATAAGAGGGCAGGTCTTTGTAGTCTGTAAAGGAAAACTGTGCTTTATATAAATTGGACAACGGCAGCTTCTTGTTACTGAAGATGCATTAAAATAAATTATTTTCGACTCCAGAAAAGTATTGATATACAGAATAGGGATTAGCAAATGAACTAGGTATTTTCTAGTCCAAAATTAACTTTAATAAAATAAATTATTACAAAAACACAAGCTAATAAAATTGTTTGGCAGATGTAAGGAGATTGTACAAACTACAAGGACATACTAGGACCTCTCATCGTAGGATGTTACAAACGACAGACCTATTTCAATCTTATTTGATCTTGTCAAGTGGTCAGGTCTATTGAGAAGAGAAATCTAGTCACTGTAGGAACTGGTACGTTTCAGTGAGTACCTAACGTCACCTCTCGATAGTCTCATAGAACAACCTTAATATGGAACTGACAAGAACTAGACAGATAATCATGGTAGTCATAAATCGCTTATCTCTTAACTATCTTCATGAGCGTTGATCACTTATGCTGTACTGATGAGAACAATGAATATCGAAATTTGATGTGAGTAACACCCTACATGAGAATCCTTAGGATTTCCTCGTGGTTTCCGTCAATCTAGATTTTCTTGAAGCATTTTAATGCTAAATGTGTTATAGAGAACATTTTAAATTTGATCTTATAATTCAGTATCCGCCTTAATGTTTTCTTGCTTTCTCACAACTGCGCATCTAACAACTCTGAAGAAATGTTCGCATTTTTAATTATATGTAACATATAAATCGGCCAGTTCACACGAGTAGATAAGCTATAGGCGTTCTATGCCAAAAACGCGTATATTTTTAAAGGGGGCTAAATTTTAGTAATTTTTTAGTAATTTTACTCCCTTCATCTCACGTAAACGTCACGTCCCTTGGTGAGGAACGTCACGTTTTACGTCACGCGTATCCTGATAGGATATAATGATACGCGCGACGTCGTGTCCTTAAAGACATCACGCATATCCTGATAGGATATAAGGACACGCGTGACGTTTTTCAGGATACGCGTGACGTAAAACGTAACGTTACCCACTAAGGTACGTGACGTTTACGTTACATGGAGGGGGTAAAATTACTCAAAAATTACTAAAATTTAGTCTCCTTTAAAAATACACGCGTTTTTGGCGTAGAACGCCTACATTCTTCCCATTCTTCCTAGGATGGGAAAAATTTCAGCTGGTTCATATTCTGTGTTCATCAGAGTGCCATAGGTTATGTAATGCCCTTTAGGCAATCATGTCGCAACATCGTTCATCGAGTCCACTACCTACTATGAGCACAAAATAAGTTAGAAACCAGTCATTCACTGGTGGTTGGTCTCGATGACGTATGTGGCGACTTAGATGGAGATGCCAGAGTAATGTAATGCCAGTCGGGGCAGGTAGACCATGGAGTATTGGTTTTCGGTATCTTCTTCGAATGATAAGTACCATTGTCACTGCTATAATGGGATTACTGTGTATTTCTCACCACTTACCGTTATTATATTACATGGGATTTTCCAAGAGTTAGTTGTAGCGTCCTATCTTTTCTTTAAAACGATGTATTCTATCTGTGGTACCAGCGAACACTTAAAAGATATATAATTAAAGCTCGAAACGTGACTGCAATCGTTTTAAATCAACCATGTTTTCTTTGAAACAATTTACACCACAGTTGTGCAGACTCGTCGTTTCTGCCCGGTCTAATATGATTTGAAATTGGCCTCGGTTGCCTCGGCTTGTCTTCTAATTTACCCCTTTTAATTGAAAAACAACTGGAACTAATTAAATAGACGCCGAGTCGACACTTTCGAAGAAAAGTCGAAATTTTCAAGCGTTTGAGTTCATAGGCGACCGAAGAAAGTTTTACGAGAAGGGTGAAAACAAAAAATATTGAAATATAGATATATTTAGAAAATAAGTAAATATAATAAATATAAGTTGAAATTATAATAATAATAATAATAATAATAATACTTTATTTTTCTTTAAGACAAAACATTTGTATAGGAATAGTCAAAATACATAATTACTTAACCCACCTTTGTTACATGTCTTTACTAGTTTGCAGAAATTCTCCTACCGTGTAAAAAGTATTGTATACTAAATATTTATGTAACAAACTTTTAAAACATATTGGGTTTTCTGCCTCCTTTATTTCAAGAGAAAGTTTGTTAAAAAATTTTAAACCTAGATGAAAAGGTGCAATATGCGATACCTTGTATTTACAAAAAGGTACATAAAACATTTTATTCTATAATTTTCTAATTATAATCTTTATAACTTTTTTATTCTTTAAATTTCTACAATTTAACTATAATTTTGAATTAGAGCTCAGAATTCTGACTTATATCTTAGAATTGTTGGATGGGTGACGAGGTTTGGAAAAAAGTGCAGACGGGCAAGCATTTGCTGTCAAAACCTTCGCGATCGTCCATAGAGATTGATTATTGCCTGACATTCGTATGCGAAAATTACGTAGAATCTACCTAAAAAGGTTTTGATGGTGCATTGACCGGCAAACGCCAACAAACATCGCGTTGCATTGTTGTAACACTTACCTAACTCTCAAATTTCTCTATCGAATTCTACAGCACTATGCTATAAACGTTATTTATATTTACGATTATCTTTAAAGAGGATTATTTCACTATATGAATCAGAGAGCGAGTACACATTAAGCGTTTTGAAGCGCGCGCTTTAATAACGCGCGTTTTGCACCTACAAAGGTGTACATATTTAAGCGCGTGATTATGGTCAAATCCGCGTCAGACGTGCGTTAGCCGCGCGCTTTAAGATACACACGCTGCCATTGTGTTGTACACTTGATGGCGCTTTCGTGTAGAGTAGACGCACTTGTGACTTCCTGACCAAAATGAAGATCGATAATTTTGATTCTGATTTATTTATCGATAAAATCCACATCCACTTCGATGTCAGTTTCCGAACAGAGTACCAACGCGCGCCAAACGCAATGCCAAGCGCTCAGTGTGTACTAGAGGGCGCAAAAAAAGTACTTTTATACACACCACTCATCCAAAATTAACGTTGTATGTATTATATAGTACTATTGCTATAGTAGTTGAATCATATTAAGATTTAATACTGTGAATACAAGTCGCATAGATCGGATTGTTTCCCGTTTTTTGGTGCAATGCGAAGATGTTTTCTTTTCTGACTAAATTTTATATTTGCGCCTTTCTCGAAATGAACGACTTTTCTTAAAATGTGTATCTGTTCAACTCATTGCAAATGTTGTCTGTCTCTTACTGGTTTCATTCGTTATCTGCGTAGAGTTCAGGTGCGTACCACTGTTTAGGTACTTCGAGCGCATTTTTTTTGTGTTTTCATTTGTTTACTTATAGCTTGAATTAAAGTGTAATATTAATACAATATTCGACATTGGTTCAGTGCAATGAATTGAAAGTGACATAGTGTAATATAGTATTTAAAATGTACACGTCCATGGCCGGCCTTGGTACGGTTTCCGGTCGATGCATTATAAACTTTTTAGATCGACTGTATAGGCGGATAGTTCTTTACATCAACAGAACTGTCAAACTTCGTCATATTAACGTCATTTTTGCATACGAATATTTTCGAACGACTCTAGATTCGAGCCCCTGGCTTCCTCAAAGATGTCAAAAGCAATTCCTCATCCATTACTCCCTTTAGAAAGGAACTGGTTGTATTTGATAACCTTTTATTAGATATTATGCAGATAAGATAGAGAGACAAATAGTAGTAGATGAGACAGAAATAGAAAGGCAAATGGTTACGCTTAAAATTAACTAATTAACTTATGATGTTAAAAATTACTATAAATGTGTAGTAAAATATATTTTTTAATAAAATTTCAGTAAATATTTAATATAAAGAACTTCCTTGTGCAGCATTTTAGTCAATATACCTCAAGTGTCCAGTGTTTAGACTGATGAAATTAAATTGTTAATTAGTCTGGTCCTGTTATAGAGTAAATTTAATTTTTTTGTACTAAATTGCACCTTAAAAAAATAAATGCGTGTTTATCACACACAAAAATGGGAGTAGAGGGGTTTACGCTAAAATAATATTACCTAAATCAATAAAGGCTGATAATGTTAAAATCTTAACCACTTCGCTGAGTATTTCGAGAAATCGTCATTATAAAATAGGAGTACCCTTATACCATTTTCCATAGATATTGTAGAGAAATAGCTATTAAAGTGATGGCTATGGTTCCTTCGTCCCCTTAAACTTTTCTTCGCACGCCCATGGCCGTGTTATTCTCGTAATTGAATGAATATATCTCGATCAGTACTTCGCCGTTTAGTCTCCTAATTTGCATAAGACGTGCCTGCACTTCCACTTACTTGGCTGTTAATTAAGAACTTTTAAGAATATCGTATTACTTTTAGTGCGCCCGGTATCGTCTAGGTAATGCACGAAATGTGTTAAACATGTAAATTTATTTGAAAATAAGTCGCGTATAGTATGCTCTAGTTGAGTTAATTGCTCTGCGGAATTTGCATTTTCTAATAATCATGGCTGAGGCTTAATTTCAAAATTTATGTGTTGAAATTTTAACCTTCTTTACTGGATAGTAGCGCATATTTTGCAAAATTATTATGCTTTATCGTTTGTTATAAAATTTACACTTATAGCGAATTTGACTGACCGTCTAAATCTCATCATTTCTCGAACTGAACGACTAATCTAAAAAAAAGTGGCAACATCGCCCAACATCCCAGGAGTGGATAGAACTTATCTCTGCTTAACTCGCTGAAAATGTCTCTTACTGCTCTCATCCACCACCTGAGTTGCGTTCAGGTGCGTACCACGGTTTTGGTACTTCGTACGCAGTTTTCGGTCGTTATATCAAAACTTTTTAGAACGATTATACATTTTAACTAAACTAAAAATACCAAATTTGAAATTAAAAGCTTAGGTGGTTTTCGAGATATATTTTTGAACAAAACGTCCTGTGTGGTGGCGAAAGAGACATTTCAGACTACATAATATTTAGTACACTTTTTCATGTACTCGTACTTTTCTGCTTTCAATGTCTGTCTACACTTTTTTAATCAGTGTTGGTACATAACTTCGATAAAGTTACATTATTTTTCCCTTATTCCACCACTGAATGGTGATTAGGGCTTACCAACTTAAGTCGTTCCAGGGGCACAAATGCAGTCTACTGAATAATTATATGCCGCACCTCTCCCACACAGGTCTCAAATTTTTTGGCTAACCTTTGTTATTAGAATAAGAGATGCGTGTATTACTATTATTATTATTATTATATTATACAGGGTGTTAGTTAAACATGCGGCAACAATTCAAGAGGTTATTCCTTGGACTATTCTAAGAATATTTTATCCTTTGACGACTTTTGAAAAAGCACTTTGTTGCGAAGATATAGGGCGAAAAAAATTTTCAACAAATCCAATTTTCCAAGTCCAAGACATCTAAGAAAAAGGAGTTATTTTTTCTTACCAACATCCCGTGATACTTCGGAGTGGTTATTTTGTATGTTTTTGTATGTTGTGTTTTTGTAGTTTGTTGTTAGTGTAGTTGCTCGAGAGTTTTTAACAGCAACATACGGAGATCGCTGGATTGGTCGACGTGGACCTCACGTATGGCCTGCTCGATCCCCGGACTTAAACCCCCTGGATTATTTCCTATGGGGCCATCTAAAGTCATTAGTTTATACTAGGTCAGTGGAAGATGTGGACGATTTAAGAGATCGAATAATTGCTGGATGTAACTCAATAGGAAACGACCCTGGTGTTTTTGAAAGAGTTCGGGAGTCTATGAGGAGAAGATTGGATGGTTACATCCGAGCTGGAGGTAGCCATTTTAAGCAATTCTTGTAGGTTCAGAAATGTTATTTCATGTAATTTTTAGTAATAAATTGTTATTTGTTGAAATTTTTTTTAGCCCTATATCTTCGCAACAAAGCGCTTTTTCAAAAATCATCAAAGTATAAAATATCCTTAGAATAGTCCAAGGAATAACCTCTTGAATTTTTGCCGCATGTTTAACTAACACCCTATATTGTAAGTAGTTGAAATTATTATATTAAAACACTGAGTGGAAGTTGAAAAGAAATAAATTATACAAGAATATACTGACGTAATGTATTAAAAAGGTGTTGTAAAAGTCTTTAGGCATCCAAATACACTTTTCGCTTAGCAAAGAAGTTTTTATGACGTCGTATACTGTTTGGGTTGAAAACACATGCTAAGTTGAATATTTATCAATAGGAAATTTACTTGAATGTAGCTGATTATGTGGTTCTAGTATTTTTTATACTTCAACAGCAACATTAAATTTTTTCAACTTTATTTCGAGACACACTGTATGTGAATATGTAATTTTAATATACCCACTCAATCGCCTATCTGACACCTGAAACGCCTGAAATGATTATCAGAAAGTGCCATCCAGTAACGCAATTTTCCAAAGCTTTCCGCCACGAGAGCACCCTCTAATAATATCGGAAGTAAAAAGGGAGATAAAAACCAGGAAATGTCACCGGCAAAGTTTACGTATACATTATTACGCCACCAAAGCCCGATTCAGCATCAAAAAAGGATTAAACCGGAGTAATCCTTGTAAGCGAACATATCGGACAAAAACCGAAAGAGTTTCCGTTATGTTTTTAATTAAAAAGTGTGCACGGCTTCTTTGAATCTGCTGGCTGTTTATGAAAAGCGCAGCACAATTCAAAGTTGAACGTGGATGGCGGGCTGTTTTATTTTCTCTATTCAACGAAATGCAATATGTTCCGGGTAAGATAACTTTGCTGAACGTGAAATAGATTTAATAAAATTGCCGGGTGGGAAATATGCAACGTACTTTTTATGTATGTGGTGGCCTTTTACAATCAGAAGTGGGATTACTTGTTCCTAAAGGTACGATTACACCGACGAGCGATTTAACGCCAGAAAAATATCGTTAAAGACTTGATAATGGATGGTTATATTATTTTTCTTCTAAAATATTATACTTGAAAAATGTCATTGTCAAATCTATCCAGTCGATGACTGTTACTTTTCAAACAACTTTTATTTAATTCACTCTCTGATGTGTGCCCTAACTCATTATTTTTTGTTTCAAAAATCGTTTTTCGTAATACGATCAAAGTTTAGAAAAATATATTTTAAAAATATAGCCAATAAAAACCTCCACTACTGTAAATCGATAATGATAATAAATAGAACATTTTATCTCTATCTATTGAAAAAAATAATAATTAAAGATTTTATTTTTTCAATTCTACAAAGGATATAAGTTGTTAATGCAGTGAGTAAAGGAAACCTGTCAAATCATAACAAAAATTCGACTTCTTAAATTAGAAAAAATTTGTATTATGATTGCGTAGTACAAGAGCTGCCTTGCTATTATTTATTCATTATTGGTATTTTACGAAACCACAGAAATATATTATGGGTGCAGTAAATAATGAAAACGCGTACAAATGGTGACAAATAACCCAGCTATAATGTATTATATATCGACTTTGTAATAAGTCAATTGTAATACTAGCAATAAAGTAATTCATATTATTTTTCCGTGCATATAATATATTTAAAATCTAAAATAAATTACATGGTTTTTTCCATTCAATCTAGTTTATTTTGCTTTATGGAATTAGGTAGATGTATCATGATAAAAACATAGGTATATACTTCTATAAAAGAAGCCGTTACGTTATTAGACATCTAAGGCTTATCAATCCCTTATGATCAATAAAATCAAGGGAGCATATTAATTTTCGTCTCGTTATGGTGTTTTCAAGTGTTTTATTGAATAAAAAATCTCGTATTTTTTTAAAATACGAGACTTTTGGGAAATCTTATTATTTATAATCAATGGCGATTGCAAGCGGTAGCTTTTAGTTTGTATACCTCTTTAACATCACACGACAGACACCTGTTTCGACCTTCCAGGTCTGAATTGAGACAAACTACGTACTTTTAGAAAAACATAATAAAAAATGGGCTTTACCTTTTAATTACCTTTAAATAGGGCATGGACTACCATCACGTGTGTAAATACTTTTGTGTATTAACATCAATAAAATCTCTATCTCTATCTCTCATCATGTTTATGTTAAAATAAAAAAAAAATAAAAAGAACTCCAAATACTTCCAAGGAACAATTTTAATCAAATTTAATTCCAAAAACCCATGTTTATCCACTGGCTCCAATGACACCCTGTATATCAAAACATAAATGGGTAGCGAGTAAATCCACCAGAGACTAAATTTTTTCTCTAGAACAAGAAAGCTTGTCAACTTTATTGCTAACAAATTTAATTACGTAATTAATTTGTCATTGTACGCTCTGCTGGTGAGTGCAGGTTTTCTCTTTTTCCTTCCTTTTGAGCTTCTTCTAGACGTGAATTTATGCGATTCGAACGGTTTTAAAGAGACAGCGATGAGGAAAGAAACATAATTTGTAATCTAAGTTTTCAAATTTTTATTAGAAAGTTTGGAAACGCTGGCGATATTCGTCACGCTCGGTAACTCCCCTAGCAATGATTTTTTAATCTAATCATCTGATTTAGGTGGCTGTGAAGGTGTCGGGAATGAGGAAAATTTGTTTCATTTGCGTAAACTGATCAGAAATTTCTGGAGTACTGCCATATTGGTAGTGTCAGCCTTGTATGGGAAAATAAATCTTGGTATACTTTTTATTTTATTTACTGATTTTTTTCAACTGTTTAGTGGATAATTTAATCTAAAAAGTTTTAACAGCGTATTAGCCGGCAAACATCCACAAACATCGCGCTTCATTGTGGTCACACTTAATTTCACTTTAATTGTTTTCACTTTAATTTCTCCATATAATGGGGTGTTTTCCTATTTTTTTTTTTACATCGGCAATGGAAAGTAGTTGGAAAAAGAAGAGATACGTATTTCTGGAATTTTAATATTGGAAGTCCATCAATTATTTTTTTATTGAGCGCGATATCTATGTGACGTCCCTAAGCGAAAATCAAAATTTCCGCCATTTTTTTGTGATTTTTAGGATATTTTCAATTGTGTGGTTGGTGTCACTGCGTGACAACTTTACTTTTGTTTATATTTGAATTGTTTGGTTAGGGTAAACATTATGGTAAACATGAGACATTGTTTTTAGTTTATATTTTTACCTGTGAATTGTTGTCTCTGCCTGTGACTGATTACAAGTGTATTTATTAGTAATAGAAAAACATCGTAATTTGTAAAGGTATTTTTGAATATATTTAATCGACTTTGCATTAATACTGTTAAGTTAAATACTAACCTTACATTTTTCATTCCTTTTATTTCTGAAAGGATCTATAGGATCTTTATCATAAAAGAATCTATAACCGGTAAATTGTCGGACTTAGCCACCTTGCTCCATGTTTAATAAAAGTTTACTTTACAAGAAAACAAAAATACAACACGTCAAGTTGTCAAGCCAAACAGAAACAGGAAATTTCAAATGTCAATTATCGAAATGTCGACTGTCGTTTCTCGTCGCTACAAACTGAAACTAGCCACATATTATCAGTGAATATCTTTATAGATACATATTCCCTAGTTTTCGCTTAGTGACGTCACGAATATAGAATAAAATTTCAAAATTGAATTAAAAATTTTCTACTGATTCAATCTTAATAATTTTTATCCTAATAAATATAAAAAAAATATATTTTATAAAAATACAGGTTTCCACTTTCATTTCGATTGAAGGAAAATACCCCATCGACAATACTATATAAATGTTATTTATATTTACGATTATATTTACTATATTATGATATAATACTGCGTGTACAAGTCGCGTAGGTAATGTGCTTTCTGTTTTTCGGTCCAATGAAGAAATATTTCATTTCTCGAACTAAACGACTTTTCTTACAAAGTGGCAACGCTGCACAACATACCGAGATTGGATAGCATGCGTCTCTATTCAACTCATTGAAAATGCTGCCTGTCTTTTATTGATCTCATCCACCACCTGTGTAGAGTTCGGATGCGTAGAAGGGTTTTGGTACTTCGTGCGCATTTTTTATTCGTGTTTTTTTATTTCTTCTGTTTATTGAAAGCTTGAAATAAAGTTTTACGTGATTGTAATATTAATATATTATACATACATATTGTAATTAAGTGCTGATTTAACTTTCTACATGTTACGGGAAAAAACAGTTTCAAGAATCATGATTGAATGAAATATGAACAAAAAATATAAACAATTCTATATGTCAAACATCAACTTTATTAAAAAAAAAATGGAGTTGACAGTAAAGGTAACTCTGAAACTAATATGAATATACAGGGTTCCCCATAATAGACTACCTATTTTGATATTGAAATAAATTCTATATAAGTCAGTACGTTTTTCTTTATACCGTTATCTTCTATGGGCTTTGGGATTTTAATCAACATGTTATTAATCAAGTAGGCGCCTGTCGCAAAACTAGGATACAATTGTTTTTCATAAAACGTCATTTTTCTAATAAATTAGTAAATTAGTAAATATGCTAGAGACGTTTCTTCCTGAATTAGAATGAAGGTGATTACTAAATAATGCAACTATTATTATTCCAGCAAGATGGAGCAACACCACATACCGCTAGAAAGTCTATGAGAATTCTACGAGAAGTGTCCTTAGTTTTGTAAGCTAAAATAATGAATTTAACAGACTGACAAAATGAACGAATTAATTCCAAATGAGATGGAAATTAACTTACTTACCGGACCAGACCGGACTTAACTGCACCAGACTTTTTTCTGTGACTATTTGAAGGCAAAGGTTTTTGCAACTCGTCCACAAAACATCCAAGAGCTCAAAGTTCGAATTGCTGAAAAAGTCCGGCGAATAGATCAGGTTTTGCTTCATCGTGTCATGAATCATTTCTTGTCCAATCTTGAAAAGTGCATTGAATTTGATGGCGGTCACTTAAAAGACGTAATTTTTAAAAGTTAGGTTAAGTCGTATATTACAGTAAATCCCAAAGAGTAAATTGTAATTGTGTGTAATAAAATGTTTATTTTTTTAAGTATCAACAATTTTATTGACCTATTAAAATGGGTAGTCTATTATGGGGAACCCTGTGTATAGGTATAATTGAAATTTCTTATTTTAATTTTAACACTCTATGTAAACTTTTTACAGATATTGATGCCAACTATGTATATATATTTGGAAGAGATAGAAAGATGAGGTTTGCGGCATTGTTATTTTTTTAGAAAAAAGAACCCAGGGCTCGTCCATTAGATTTACTCTATCAATTACAGATTCTCAGTAACTTGAGAACATACCAATTTGAACCACCCTGAGCATCAGCCATTTTCCCTTCGAAATATATTCCCCCCACATAGACTAATAAATGCTTTTTTAAATTTATAAGCAAGCAAAAAATCTCATAAGATTCCATAAAGATTCATCGGGACTGAACCGCCGAACGTGTCTGGAAATTTGAAATGGGTCTCAAAAAGCTCAAATGTAACCGACCTTTTCTTTGATATAAATCCTGCGCCTTTTTAAACTGTATTTTGTTTGCGAGGGTATATTGAAACCAGTTTCAGTCGTGGTTGCTCTGTTTAACCACAGTCTCTAATCCGATTGGGTTGGCTCCATAATTGTCTCCATTTGTACATTATTGGGTATCGGTATTCTAATTCTTGGTTGGAAAATTATGTTTTGAAATCTACCGGGATATCAAAAATTATCTTGGTCAACTGTGGTTGTGGAATGTAAAACGTGTGTCTTACTTTAAATTTTTGAATATGTTTTGTTATGTCAGAATCTGTCAAGTCATTGTGCTGAAATTTTCTAATCCAGTTTTTGAATCATGCCTCTTACCACACAGCACAAAATTTTCATGATTGAAGCCTATTTTCGAACGGGTGCGCTAGTTAATGGAAATTGGCAATACAGTCAACGTTTGTGTTTGGACAATTTTCGAGAGCACTTCCCAAATGTGGCAATATTACCGGACAATTTTTATGCGTGCCTTACAAATTGTGTTGAAGTGTTTCGCGAAACTGGTTGTGTGACTCATAAAAAAGGTGCTGGTAGGCCAAGAGTTCGTACAGAAGAAGTTGTCAATGACGTTCGTCAATGTATGGAAGAGGAGCCTGCAAAACCTTTGAAACGTCTTTCTCAGGAAATTGGACTTTCTTATGGAACATGTCATAAAATTTTAAAGAAAGACTTGAACATGCATCCATATAAGATGCAAGCACATCAAGCTCTTCTGCCCGCAGACCACCCTAGACGCCTTGCTTACTGCCATTGGTTTGTCAATAATTTAATGAATGACGATCTTCTGGACTTAACTTTTTTTTCTGACGAAGCGTGGTTCCACCTTTCGGGATACATTAATTCTCAAAATATGCGAATGTGGAGCAATGATAACCCTCATGTTTTTACTGAATCGCCACTACATGCTCAAAAAATTGGTGTTTGGATGGCAGTTTCTCGCAGAAGAATAATTGGGCCAATTTTTTTCGATTTCACCGTCAACGCAGAAAGGTACAGACACAACTTTTTGGCTGAATTTGTGCAACAGTTAAACGATGATGAACTTCGGTACAGTTATTTCCAGCATGACGGTGCAACAGCACATACTACACGAGAAAATATTGCTTTCCTCCGCGAGTTTTTTGATGACCGGCTGATAAGTTTGTATACAGAAGTTGAGTTTCCTCCGAGATCACCTTGTTTGACAATTATGGACTATTTTATATTTCCTTACTTAAAAAACAAGATTTTCGCAACTCCGGCAAATAATTTGCAAGAACTGCAACTAAGAATTGTTCAGCAATGTGCAACCATAACGCCAGAAATGCTGCAAAAGGCTTTTCACAGCATGAGGAGGCGCGTCAACTTGTGCATCGAACAAAACGGTGGACATTTCTAACAATTACTGTAATTTAGTTTTTCTTGTTACTAAAACCGTTATTTCATAATTTGTAGTTCATTATTGTTTTACAACTGAAATAAATAGGTATGAAATTTGTAGGTTATTGATGATGTCAGTGTGACAGTGACATAATTATTTCAAATTTAAAGTAAGACACACGTTTTACATTCCACAACCACCCTTGACCAAGATAATTTTTGATATCCCGGTATAATACTTATTCAGCTGCATTTGAGAATTTGTGGTGTTTGCGTTAGTTTTTTATTTATTTTATTTATATTGCTAGGTATTTTATTATCTCTATTGAATTTTCTGAAGAAAATGTAAAACTAAACTGAAATCTTCAAGCTAACTTATGCGGGGTGGAGCAAGTTTAGAAGGCCGTTACTTAAATATTTTTTATTATGTATTTATTTATTTATTTATTTGTTTATTTATTTATTTATTTATTTATTTATTTATTTGTTTATTTATTAAATTTCAGTTTTAAATGGTACTGAATAACGTAGTGTTGCCAAATTTCTAATAAAGAAAGCATTGTTAAAAATATTTTATATAGTATAAAATATTTTTTATAGTACTACAATTAAAACCGGATAAAATGACTCTGATATCCCTGATAGATTGTCGTGTGCATAAAACTTACAAACTATTGATAAAATTATGTCGTTAGTTTGATAATCTGTCCGCCCGTCGATTTGCTTACCGCTTAACCCCGGATTTAGAGCGACACTACATTGTACAACCCCCAATTAGTTTTGATTAAGTGACGTTTGGGTCGCTCTATTGGATCCTCCTTTCACCAGTAAATGCCATTCATTGCATCACTCAATTTGACTGAACTGTCAAATGAGTATTACGTCACTGATCGTTTTCAACCCGAGTAGGCTTCTGACAATACACGCATTATACACATGTCTTGCAAAATATTTCACTCGAGTGACAAAACTGTTATTTTTTAATAAAGCTGTTCGAAAAGTACTTCCAACTAATGAAATTCAACAAATATATGTATAGTTTACATATCTATATATGCTAAATGCGTCAAGCTCAAGTCAGGGTAATTAAAGTATAATGAGCATATATTCATTTTAATTGACAAAAGAACCAATGATTAAACATAGTTTATCTCAAATTTGTATGCAAAATATCTTGCAAAACTTGCCTCACACTGAATGTAATACATAACCTGTAAGTTTTCTGGCCACGACATCTAGTAAGCCAAATATATTCAAAATATACTTAAGTCTTGAAAAATAACATTTAGTAAGACTTTTAATTGCAGGAATAGTAGAAAAATTAGTTTCAGAAAGATCCTTGTTTCCTTATTTTTCACTCCATCGGAAGTATAGTAAAGGCACCTATAATAGTCTGAAAATAATCCCACAGATGTATAATTTAAAACAATGTCCCAAAATCATATAACAATATATGAAGAACAAAATTTTTTATAAAGACAATGCCATTTACCTTAACCACAATCTCAGATACCTGAGGAAGATACTCAGGTTATACTGAGCAGCTTCTTTTAACTGAGTGAATTCAGTGAACTGACTTACGAACCGACTTGACTAGCAGTCAAGTTAATTACTTTTTAATACAAATTTTCTCGTAGTGTATGCCTACTTCATATCTCAAAGCTGACGGAAGCTCCAAAACAATGTAATGTCCTATCCAATCTCTTCCTCGACAAAACCAAATATGCCCAACGTCAAAAATGTATTTACCCGCCGGGGAAAATCTTAAACTTTACGTTTGTCCTTAGATCGGATTTTACTCCCTTGAGATTCTATTGGCAAATTCATTCTCTCCACGGGACTTTGCGAAAGCGCTTGACACTTCTCCAAGCTTCTGAATAAACAAACAACGCTCAACGCATTCATTTGAATCAATGAAAGAAATGGATTGGTTTTTCTGTACAGAGTGATTCAAGTTTTAAAAATTCAATATGAAGATGAACGCCAGTATACAGTAAATGGACTAAATGAGTTGTAGACTTACATTGACTTGGATGGTTATAGATGCAAAACGCCGAATCCCTGGATATTGTCGTAGAGGTACAGAGGAAGATTTTTTGATGGATTTTTAACCCCAGCTTCTTGTAGCAACAGTAGGTGTGATACCACCAATTCTGGTACTTCCAGGTTTATTACTAAAAGCTCTAAAAAGGGGGAATTGGTTTTATAAGGCAAAACAAGATGTGGGTTGTTACAAGATGTTTTATAAGGAAAAACAAGATGTTGAGGTCACCTCTGTGCATTGGGGAATAAACCAAAAGCAATTTCAGTAATTAAATTATGCTTGAACTGATTATTTACTTTGTTCATTTGTTTTCGAGTTTTTGAGTAAGAAAATGTTATCTGCAAACTTCAGAATACTTGCAGTACCATTTTACGTTTGCCAATAGATGAAGAAACAAAAACTAATTAAAATATCATAGATCTGAGGACTTTCCTTTTATTGACAACTTAGTTTTATATTTATCGAACCCTTAGACACAGCTAAATGAATTACATAGGTACCTATAATTCATTTAACTGTGCCTTAGGAACATGTATATGCAAATTTTCTGGAATGGGGTGAAAATGTAATATTTTTATAAGTATAATTTGTGAAGGTATGCCGACATACTCGGCCAGCTGAATTCTGAGTCTATTTATATACTCTTCAAATTTGCATGATGAAATTTCCCCGCAAAAAATAAACTTCTCCCTTCTCCCAAACCCGATTATGAGCGATATTTATTCCCGTCGCATTGCAGTAAATGTGTTTTTGCAAGTTCAGCGATGTGGAAAGAATTACAAACTTCTTAAAAATTCCTCAAGATATTTCGCAATTGTGTGTTCCGAATGACAAAGGAAACCCCAAACGGCCTAAATAAAATTAAGTGGAGTTGAAATAAATCTCATGCCTCGTTTATGAAGTTGGTGATGAGGGTGTTGGAAATTAAAGCCGGTGTAACAAGAGAGTCGGTACGAAGGAGAAGCTGAAAAGAAGCTGTAATATCGTTTTAATTTTTTTATTTACTTCCCCGCTCTTCAAACTGTAAACACAAAGTTTCTTGTTACATTTTGCACTTCAGCTACCAGCATACTTCAGTTTAGAATATGTCGGAAAATGTTAAATGTAAAGTTGATTGATTATTCATTAAGCATCTGCAGCTTGCTACGTTCGAGGAAGTCCCTACCATGGTTGTGTTCCTAGGCTATATTTACTATTCTCAGAGGAATTCACCATATAACCATTTTAAAAAACCGCCTTTAGACTTGTACCCCTAGAAGTCACTTCTTAAAATTGGTGTTTCCAACCCTTCGATCATATCAACTTGTTCTTCAAAGTTTAACGATATGTTAAAAACAGACTTACCTTTAAGAATTCTTACCTGTAACATTTGGCATGACTTACCTATAAAGTTAAAAACACCTTACCTTAAAACAAATAAAGTTGATGACATTTCGCAAAAGGAATGCCATGGTGTTTTCACCATAGTACTTTCACATAGACCAATGAATGTTTCAATACTTATGCACCAAAAGAATGAAACACTCGCTACCAATATCAAATAAAATTTCAAAAATAATTGATAACTTTAGAACCCATAGTTCAGCATAGTATATCGGTGTGCAAAGCAACCAGTCGACTTCGCATCAGAATCCGCATTCTGATTCCGCGACGATCCAAACCGATGAAAAGGAACGAAGTGTATGACCGCCTTTATATTGCCGCAACTGAGCCATACTTAGATACAGCTCTGACTTCACGAGGCTACGATGGCAATAAGCTGCTCAAAGAGATCCCAAACTTTCCAGTTGCTGTCACAGTGGATAATTTGATTATAGAACGCTGCAAATCCGTAATAGAATTGTCTCTCGTATGCAAAGTTAGAGGCGTTAGTAGCGCCTCCAGCTAATTACGCACATAGGCTGATTAGAGGTTGGAGAGGGGTCTAACTGGGCGGAAGAGCAGTTGTGTGTTTCATTAGGAGGCGCGTTTAAATAAGTGTTAGTAAATGTAATGAAATAACAGAGTTAGACGGAGTGGGAAGTTAAATTTGTTTGTTTTTTATTTAAATCAAACGATCCTGGAGTCATTTGCCCTTTGTGACTTTTCAGTTTAGTTGCAAAAACTGCTAACTGATCTGGATTGGTTACTGAATAAATAAACATTATAATATTTGATATATAATGTTGATTTAGTACTCTGATTGTAAATTATACATTTGTCGACATTCCAGTTAAAATGAAAAATTATTTAGATTAACTAATCAACAAAATTTTGTGTCGAAATTACTACAAATAAATTTCAAAAAATTGGGGTGATTTCTACTTTCTGTACCGTTTCTTTTTGTATGTTTTCGAATTTTAATAATTTCAACTACTTTCTAGATATCAATATTAGATAAAGACTATTCATAATAAATTTCAAGTTGATATCCCAATTTTCAACATAAATACCCTGTATATTTTAAAAGAAGTATGTTGACAGTAGATATACTAGGGGGGTTCTGGCTCAAAAACTCCATGTAAAAGCCCATAAGCCAAAAACGTGGTCAAAATTTGTTCCCAAATGTGGGTACGCCTAGAATATCTACTGTTGACGTAGGGGTAAATTCGATTATCTTCATATTTTGATGTCAAGAACCAGTGGTTAATATATTGTCCTTCTCGTAAGGAACGCGCTGTGTATCCTCTTATTTTCAGCTATCTGGGTCATCCCATTTCTTCAAACTCAACAAAAATCCCAAGACATTTACTTTAAAAACATATTACATGCACATACTTGATATCCATAAATATACACCGTCGCCAACTCATCGCATTTTACGATGTCACGCTTCACAGCTGCATCTGCGTCATACTCATTGACCCCCCACTTTTCTAACACCTTCTCTATCCCGTTTCAGATACTGCGAGGGAACAGCAGCGACGCGTGTGAGGTTCGCGACCCCTGCCAGCATGGCGGCATCTGCATCTCCACCGACAGCGGCCCCATCTGCGAATGTCGCAACCCCGATTACGAGGGCGAGTACTGCGAGAAAGGTGAGTACATTCTTTAATGTAAAAACTGAAATAGTTCGTTATTGGATCAATAATAGTCAATGTTATTGAATGTTAGAATCATTTCTGGTCATTGTATTAGTCAATGTTATTACTTTCATAAATTCTGAATCATTTCTTAATCAATATTGTCGGTATAATGTAGGTATTCGAATATCTCAGTAGGGTCTTAAACATAGTTTATACAGTCAATGTTACTAACTTTATGCAGTCAATAGTATATGTCTAAAAACTGTTTAACACCCCTTAAGTAGACAATTTTATTGAGTATAATCATTGACTGAATAATAAAAACGATTAATACCAAAGGTGTCATTCTTTGTATCTTACTCATTTTTTAGTCAACAATATTATTGATATCTAAGTACTAAGTACTTATCAAAACACACAAACAGTCAACATTATTTTGTCATTGAGTATTGCATTATAACATTGACCATTGACCGTAAATGGATTTAATAAACTTAACTTTATCAGTAATGTTGAAGATAAAATATAGTCAAATTATTTTATTAAGTACTGGATTATAATATTGACATATAATGACAAATTATTTATTAATTTATGTCATCGCCCATTTAAGAGTTGTTAATTTTAGAAAATTAACGTTTGGAATATATAATCGAAAATATATCTTCAAATACAGATAGATCGTTATAGAAATATAGATAAAGAATTGGAGTAGTCAATATTATACCACCTCAATAATATTGACAATAAAAAACAAATTATTTTTCTGTTAATATAAAAAATGTATACCATTTGGGCTTGCCAAAAGGGTTATTAAAGGTATGGCAAGTTGAGGAATGCGATTTAAAAAATGGTATAATAATGAAACGTTTTCACGTACTACCATGGAGTCTGTCGTTACTAGCCGAAGTGAAATCTGCATACTCTCAATATAGATACCTTGGGTACAAGATTTGGGCTCTCCATTTGCAATACAGACTACATCTATACCAAATATTTTCGTCAATTTATTCTGGTACTTCTGACATTACTTGAAAGAATTGAAACTAATAAATAAAAAATATAAAATAATCCTGTAATAAATAATGAAAATAAATTTAAAATAAATATGCCTGTATCAAACACTGGCATATCTTATGTAGGTACCTAATTTGTGCGAGAACGGCGAGGCAGGTAGAATTCTAAACTAGTCCTGGGAATTTTTTATCAACCCTTACACACACCTCGCGAGTCTGACTGGTACAAGAAATAGAGCCCCGAAAGAAATGAAAATAGTATTACAAACAAAATATATGGGTCCCCGGTGAAGAGCAGGGAGCGTATAAGCTTCTAGAATCGATAAGACAAAAGAAAGTGTAACGCAGTAGACCGGCTTGTGGTCAGTGTAGAGATGATGGAGTGTTATGGGGCGAACTTGGGAGATTAAGAGGTCTTTTTGTGTGCAGGGCATTTCTCAATTTTAATACTGTTTGTGCCGTAACATCTACACTGAACTAAAAAAAGAACGTGATGGAATATACAAAATTGACTGGGTTTTTCACTTAACACGAAAACGCTCCATTACAGATTACTCAATAAAACATTTTATCAAATCAATTTTGTTAGGAAAATTGTTAATACCATTGATGTCGCATATAATTAATAATAAAAATAATAATAATAAAAATAATAATAATAATAATAATAATAATAATAAAATTAACACATAAACCAGATTCAATAACTTCGGAAATTCTTCAGCAGCAAACAAACGGCCCTTCATCAAGCAGTATGCAAAGCTGACAAAAATTACACACCACTTGATTTATCCACAAACATTCGATTACGCCTTGCCAAACATATTTCTTCCGCAATACAAAACAAGAACCAGAAATCCACAAAATACTGTTTCTGACATTATGTTCTCTACACCCACCCTCTATTTCCGGATCACACACCCTACTTGTATCTACTGTCCGTATTCAAATATGCTTGTATTGCAGCGCTCCGGGCATAACAGTGCATCCTGACTATTCCTCTATATGACCGCTTAAATCACCGGAATTCTGCGTCCGCATTGTGTGCCTTCTAATTGGACGATGGCCTTTACGGTCACCCAACAAAGACTGCGGGTTGAAATTGGCGACATCTATTAGGTAACTTGACCGGAAGCCACACAGGCTAGGGCTCTGAATTATTGGGATATTCGCGGGGCGATGCTGGCCGTGCGTCTTAAAATTAGATACATTATAGGAATAATTGGATTCATTTGTTGAGTTCGGCAGAATGGGCATTTGGGAAGCTTGAAACGGCAGAATTTCAATTCAGTTCAGAAGATTTCAATTCAGTGCACAAGAATTATTAATTGTTACAAGTCTGGAGGGTATGCCTCATACACTACGTATACGGTGTGTACTCATTAACAGTGTCATTCATAATGTCTGTAACTTATTTGTGGTGCATTTTGACGATTCATAGTTTGTTTCTTTTGGGATTACACCACTTGTAAAATAACAAAAAGCAATACAGTTATACAGTGGTTTTTTGGGGCAAACTTTAGAAGTTTTTTTACAGTTATTTTACAGGTGGTGTAATCCCAAAAGAAACAAACTATGAAGTGTCATTCATGTTTTCTAATAAAATATTCCAGACACGTTACTTAGTAATTCGTTCGTATTTAAATTATTAAGTTGATAACGATAACTCAAGTATAGAAGTATACTCAAAACTACTATCTTGTATCAAGAAAAATTTAAATGTTGTATTAAATATATACTATATGCGTACTAATTCGTACTAATGCGTACTAGATAAAATAAAAAAACTTGCCTCTAGTGGGGCTCGATTGTTGTTGTTGTTGTTGATAGGCGGCGCGGTTACCCGCAGCACTCAGGTCTTTCGACCCATTGTGCCTGCCGCTAGTTGGGAGTTATTGGAAGAGACCCGTGCTGTGCGCATAGGCCAACACCCGTTGTAGGGGAAGCTCCCTAATGTCCTGAGGCAGAAGAAATGCTGCGCCCAGGTGTTTGTGTCTCTTGACCATGAGGCAGGCACAGCGACAGAGTCCTGTGACAATCCTTATGCTGTTACGACTTAGCGCAGGTATTGATTGAGTTGCGTTCGACCAAGACCCTTCAATTAAGAGCCTGGCTTGTCGCAGCCCAGTCACGTTTGACCATTCTTCCTTTGATCTTACCTTGATCCAGTTTCCAATGGACCTTGCTACATAACTAGGCGGAAGCCCCAGCACTGGTTCGGGCCCTGTAAACTGTATACTTGAGCCTCTCTTAGCCAGTGCATCGGCCTCCTCATTTCCTGTTATATTATGATGACCCGGTACCCAGGTCAATTTTACCTGGTTGTTCTGTCCCAATTGGGTCAGACCATTAACACACTCTAGGACCGTCCTGGAGGTGATCCTGTAGGAGATCAAGGCACGTAAAGCCGCCTGACTGTCGGTGCATATCTGGATATGCTGATTAGAATATCTCCTTTTGAGATTTTCCTGAACACATGCAGAGATAGCAAACACTTGCGCCTGAAAGACCGTGGCATACTTTCCCAAGGAGAAGGATAGTCTCGCCCTCGGGCGCACGCCCCGGACTCCCGCCCCTGAGCCCTGGTCTGTCTTGGACCCATCCGTAAACCAGACGAGCCCATTAGAGACCTGGGCATCAGGATTTTCGAGCCAAGCTTCCCTGTCCGGTATCTCTACTGTGTAAGGTTTGAGAAACACATAAGTGGGAGATATGGAGCTCGATTTACCGAAATTTTGTATCTTCAGCTTAAGAGACAACAATTGTCATCTTTAGACCACACGCAACCCGTTGTCGCGCGCTCTTGACAACTATCTAAAGTGTTCTTATTAACCTAAAACGAATTTTTGCCGATATTTTAATTAAAAAGTATTTCACTTCAGTGTTTAGGTTATCAGAAATGTTTGGCAATCAGTTCTATAAGTTCCGTTAGTAATATTTCTCATAGTTTTGAGAATATAAAATGCTCCTTGGGAATATAAAATTCAATTAAATCAGAATTTATACATCTACAATTAAATGTAATAACCGGGCTGACTTTCGAGCTCATCATTAAAATGAGAATGAAGGATAGAGATATTATTATTATTATCATTATTATATAACTAACTCATGCTAATTCTCATTAGTCAGATGACATGGGAGACCCGGTATATTATCATTATCATTCATTATTTATGCTATTCACAGCACAAATAGTTTAAATGAAATTGCGAAAACGAATTGAAGCATACAACAAGATCATTAATATCACATTTACAAAATGAAAATTTAATGTATTAAGAACGATGTTTCCTTAACTTAGAAAATAAATTAGAACTAATACAATTAACAAACGAGGACATACCTGTATCGTATTAATTGAAATTATTAAGTCATTAATTAAATTAAACAATGTAAATGACTTGCTCTCTGAGAATAGCTTGTTCTGAGTGAATTAATCAATCTGAGTAAAACAAACATATCATTCCATTCCACGCGTGTTATAATTTTACTCAGGAGCATCCTGAACTTGAAAATGGCTTTATTTCTTTAGTTGAAAGACTAAATTAGGTGCACCACCTGATTGACTAGGCAAAGAAATCACGTAGGATTGCAAACTACGTTGAAGGATATTTCTGCATATTCCCAAAATCCATTACAGTATGGAATATTACATTCTATTACTACCTTTCTTCATTTCTTACTTTGTTCCTTTGTTCCTCCTCCCTTCCTTTCCTTTTCTCTTTGTTCCTTTCTTCGTTTCCTTGCATAACTTCCTTTCTTTCTCCCCCTTTCATCCCTTCTTAAGTTGCATTTTTCTTCCCTTCTTCCGATCCCCATTTCTTCCCTCCTTCCTTTATCCCTTTTCCTCCTTCCTCTCTTCTATTCGTCACTCCTTCCTTTCTCTCTGTGTTTCTTTTTCTTTCTTTCTTTCTTCTTATTATTATTGAGTTATTATTTTACACTCTAGTACACTAAATAAATGTGTTCTGGATTTTCCAGAAAACATTACGATTTTCGTCATAACTTTGCTGTTAATAAGACAATTCTTCAACCTCTATTAAAATCAAAAAAGAATCCTAAGAATACAAAACTCTTGTTAAAGCATAACATGAAAACTATAGAAATTGATCGACAACGAAAAATTCTACATCACTTTGAGACTTCCAAATTTTGCCGGGTACCTATATATAAATCGCAAACAAGAACTATATATTGATAATTCAAATCCATCCTGGATTCGCAAATTGCTCCATACACAGCTAATCCTGCAAATCCGTGCAAGTCTGTAACGATACTATAATAATAAATAACTCACCTAAACTCAACTCTATGCAGCTATAGAGCAAAATTACGAAATTCAACCCACATTGTTGCAAGTTGCAGGCAAATTTAAAACCGATATACTTTGCATAACCACAGAGAGTTGCGATAGCTCGAATAAACTTTTTGGAATAATATACAGTAGAGTGTTGCTGCTTAAATTCGTTTTATAAGGCTTTATTAGTTTTTGGTGTATGGAAAGCTTTTAAAGGAAATCCAACGGACGTGTTGGTGCAGCGGGAACTTTTATTAAAAGATTGCATCCATTCTCGACGCAGTACAAACTAAATTCATAAGATTTTGCAATATACCACGTGAAATACAATTTTAAAATGTAGTGTGAGAGTCTTGGAGTTTGCTAACGGTATTTATTTGTCACTTTATTTGAATACTTCTCTTCCGTTGGGTATTTTAAATAGAAATATTCCTATATTTAGGATTCTCTAAAACTACGCCAAATTAGCTGTGTAACGGTGGATTACATTAAAATTCTTTATGTGAGGTCAGCCATCTCCCTTATCTGATGTATATCCATTGAAAAAATTTTCGAATTTCAAATTCAGCTTCATTAGAGCTCATCAAAACAATTTCCTGTTATTTTAAATGTGTTACTCTACTTAAGTTACATCGAATCAAATTCAAGTCAAGCAGAAATTATTAAAGAATAGGTTTAAAAAATTTTAGACATACTATTTTTAAGAGATATGACTTGGCCAAATACGCAGATATTGAACATGAATCCTCTTTATTTTTTTCTTATACGAGTAAATAAATTATAGAGTTATAGGGATATCTTATTGTTCTACTTTTTCTTCATGTGAGCGGGTTTCTCTCAACGAGTCTCATAACACTACGGCCACGGCTAGGCCTATTGTGTATCTAACAGATTTTCTATTCAGCGAGTATCTTTGTTCTTTCCACAGTCCAAAAATCTACTCGCTGAAATTTTCCTCAGCCAGAAATTATTTGCCCAGGAGCGTTAGCCTTATACGAACATAGCACCCTCACATTCACCCAGAATGTGAGGGTGCTCGCCAATCTTAAATTGCAGAGATGATTCTTGAGATGGCAGTGCCCTGTTATGAGCCCTCTCACGGTCCTGGGCCTAGGTTTACTCATGCGCAGTATCCTTATAGTTCCCAATTATTAGGCAGGTATGTTTTGTTTGAGCATTTTTGACGTAATTTTGAAATTGTTAACAAATTTATTAGTATTGCATATTCCAATTTAAAATACAGACTTTTTTAGCCAATTCTACTCTTGATTCATGTGTCTCAGGGCTAGGCGTCTGGGGCCGACGTATTGTTTCTCTTCTGCATCTCTCCATTCGCTACAATTTTTTAGAATTAATCAAAGTCAAAGCATCGCATCCAGCATTTCAGTTAAAAAACCTCGACAATATTTTCTAAAACAAGAACCTAGATTCAACACTCCAGACTTCATATATCCTCAAAATTTCAATTCCCTTCACTCCAGACAATATAAACATTTCTTTTATTCATCTCTGAATATGAATACACCGCCTAGAGCCTTTCCTCAGCCATAATTATCCTTAAGTATATCTGCCAGGACTCGACTTCCTTCAAGGTATAATTTAAAATACTCCGACCACAGTTCTCAGTTTACTTTTGATATAGAGACAGCGAGTGGTTATATTAAATGGATTCAATATTCATCTCCCATCTTCGCGGGGGAGACAGTTAACTGGCTCGTGATGCGTATTGTGTAATTTTTAAATTGAAAAGTGCAAATTACTGGGTTTCAGTTCCGTGCGGCGTATAGCTAGTTTACGGAACAGTAAATATACTGTTTTCAAAATTAATCAAATCCGTTAATAAAACCTTAATAATATGAAGTCACGTTTTAAAATTATTATTTATTAAAGTGGATACTCGAAGCGGATGGTTCTTTATGAAACATCGTGAAAATAATTGTTTTGAAAAATAACATTGATTTCATGTAGATGTTCCAAGAAATATATAGAAAACACTCTATATATTAGTATTTCGGCTTGCTAGGCCTTTTTCAATAGAGTAAATGTCTATTACTAAATATTTCCAAGTGGGTTTTCGTTATTTATTTGTTTACGAGCCTACCTCCGATTGATTCTACCATCTGGCCATCTGGTGAAGCCCGAGTTTTTAATACCGTTTCTAAGAAGGGCGAGAGTGTAAAGTCTATATGATCATTGGTAGTACACGGATTTATAATTAAAGATTTTTTAATTTCTAATTGCTCTAACAGATCTAAGCGCTTTCCTTTCTTTTCCCGATGCAGTACCTTTACATTCTTCTGATCTACAAAATGATTATTTTCTATACAATGCGTCGCTAATCTGACGCATTGTATAGAAAAACAATTATTATTTATTATTGTATTATCGTTAAAATCGAATAAATTACCAAGAAGTTTTTGAGGTTCAAAGTTGATGTCACATTTTGTCAGTAACTTCAATTTTCCAGGAGTGTATCTGGTTTCGCAGTACGTAGACAAGTATATACAGGGTGTTAGTTAAACCTGCGGCAAAAATTCAAGAGGTCATTCCTTGGACTATTCTAAGGATATTTTATCCTTTGACGATTTTTGAAAAAGCGGTTTGTTACGAAGATATAGGGCGAAAAAAATATTCAACAAATAACAATTTATTACTAAAAATTACATGTAACATTTCTGAACCTACAAGAATTGTTCAAATTGGCTACCTCCAGCTCGGATGCAACCATCCAATCTTCTCCTCATAGACTCCCGAACTCTTTCAAAAACAATGAGGAGAAGATTGGATGGTTGCATCCGAGCTGGAGGTAGCCAATTTGAACAATTCTTGTAGGTTCAGAAATGTTACATGTAATTTTTAGTAATAAATTGTAATTTGTTGAAAATTTTTTTCGCCCTATATCTTCGCAACAAAGCGCTTTTTCAAAAATCATCAAAGGATAAAATATCCTTAGAATAGTCCAAGGAATAACCTCTTGAATTTTTGCCGCATGTTTAACTAACACCCTGTATAAGGGATAATAACAAAAACATACTGTCAGTGTTCACAAAATATTTTAACCACATGTTTATAAACAAGACTGGGAGCATCCAGTCCAAACATAAAATCTAAATGGTTAAAATAATAGTTAGTCACCATCAATTTGGCAGCGCAGTTTCCTAGTTCTGCACAAAGTCTATTCACATCCTTAAATCCAGCTAGCCAGTCATTTACGCTGTAGATTAAGAAAACAGGAGCTCTAATCTGCTTCAAATCGTAGCTTGGTGGAGAAGAAGATCCGTAGACGATTAGGTTTTGTAACCAACCCCAATCATACTGGCGGAATTTACCTGAAAAACATCAGTCAGTCTCAGCCACATTCCACATTTGGCAATAAAGTATTTTGTTTGTAACAATACAGTTTGTAGAGAATAGACAATAGGTTCTTTCCAGCAGAAAATCAGAAACCGTCCGCAAAATCTTTTCAATGCGCATGTCGAGTCGGAACTTAGTTACGGATTTTTTGCTGCTGAAATGAAATGATTTGTGTTTTGTGGGTTGCTTCTTTATGCAACGGTGAGGATAGTGAATAATCTCTGGTTGGTTTTTTGGTGTGAATTTTACTTAACCTTTACACCAAAAAAATGTTTTTATAGTAGGAACTTTTTATCTCCTTTGGATAAAATTATATGAAAATAATGGATATTACCTGTAAATATAACGTTCTTTGAATATAACAATCAATTAAATTTAATTGTCTAAGCAAATAATCTAAGAATTGCTTATAGGTTATGTTACATGCTGTGGTTACGTTGTGGATTGCCTGCTTGAACGAACTGGTACATCATCGCATGCCTCTGATCGTACGAACCAGTCTGTGATCGCTGCAGGAAATAACCTAATATAACACTTTTACCTAAACACAGCTCCTATGCACTGACAGATTTTGCAATTTCTCGTCCTTATTTGGGTAGCCAACTCAACGATTATAACTTTCCTGATCACAACAATTCTTGAGTTCGAGCTAGTGACTTATAAATGATTCTAAAACAGTCCAAATTATAAGTTCTTACTTTACAAGTAACTATTTTGGACCCATAATTTGAAGCGTTAAATTATTAATGCACATCAAACTCTGAATTTGTACAAATTGTTGCTTATAACCAGCCTGAAATTTGTTGGTCTCAATAACATCTTTCTCGTTGCAGAAAACTTTACCACCTTCGGATAATGTCGCTTACCTGAGTTAATACTTTGTGCGTAATGTAGAATTTGTTTGGTAGCTGCCCCCCCTGGTGTGTGACCCAATATGACAGGCAAAAGGGTTGTGTCCATTTGATAAGGGCTGAAGCCACAAATAGCAAACATTAGGTTCCTGCACAGTATCTGGCCTATACCTTTTGAACAGATCTTCGTTGTTAGCTTACTCAAGAAGCCTTTGCTTGGAGCAAATTCGTTCATTCCAATAAGACTTGTCAGAATCTAATAAAAGAATAATCCGTTATAAAAGACAATAGCAAATGTTGGTCTTTAGCAATAAATTTGTCTTCAAAAAAGATATCTGATTGATTTCTTGGTATCTATGCCTTCATGATAATTAAGTAATGCTAAACTTGACTTACACCCATGGGCTTTTCCCAAAAAGCTATGATCTTCATCAGCGGGCTAGTCATCTCCCTCATAAATGCAATGGGGGCCAAACTGACTTGTGCTTTGATTACACTGTCGCAACTAGGTAACATGGAGGCCATCACATAAAAGGCAGTGGTGCCTTGGGAGTAACCAGCGTAGTATACTCCATCAGTTCCCGTCTTCTCCAGCACATACTCGATTATGGTAGGTAAGTCGATGACCCCGATCTGGTGCCAACTAAACTGCCAGAAACTGGAGTCTTTATCGGGGTTGAGACGGGTGTGATTGCGGGAGTAAGCGTTTCCTCTAGAATTTCCCATCCATACATCGTAACCTTCATCGGCGAGAATGTATCCTAGAATAGGTTTGAATGGTGTTTATAAATAGTAAATTTTGTCTTCTAGATAAAAGGCTCAAGAAGCTCTTGAAAATATGGAAGTTGAGCAAATGACAAGTCCACCTCCACTTCCATCCACCTCAGAAAACACCTTTAAAACTCCAAGAAAAACCAGCAAATTAGCAAATATAATAAACTCACCTCCGACAACCAGTACCAACAATAGATTCCAGCCACTAACCCTAGGTTAGGTTAGGTTAGGTTCAAAAGTGAGTGGGCCGAAAACCAGACCCTCCACCGCGACCATGTGGTCTATTGTGGCTCACACCTACTTATATTTCACCCAACAGGTCCAGCTTCTTAATGTAGCTGATCACCTTATTGGGTGAGAGTTTGTTCAGATCCTCTGGCAGAAGTTGTCCTTTGCCAAATAATGAGTATCTGATCCTTTCCCCAGCAGGGCAGGTGCACAATATGTGTTCTGCCGTTTCATCATCTTCTAAGCATAGGCGGCACTCAGCATCTTCTGCTAGGCCGAATTTGCACAGATGATATTTTAAACGGCAGTGGCCCGTATATAGGCCAATTAGAGTTCGTAGGTGAAACCTGCTTAACTCTAGAAGTTTTTTAGTTCTGGTTTTTGAAGGGTTTATTATAAACGCCTTCGAATGAACTAATCGTGGTAGTTCCTGCCAGTACTGGAGGATTTGCTCCTCAGCCCGGGTCAAGAGCGTTGCTTTGGCAGTACTCGAGGATATGCCAAGCACCGGTTCTGGTCCGACAAATTCAGAAGCAGCACCCTCCCTAGCTAGAGAGTCGGCTGCCTCATTCCCCTCATGGCCAGAATGGCCTGGGACCCAGACCAGAGTTATTCTATTTTTTCTGCTCAATTGAGCAAGTGCCTGCTGGCAGCTCCATACCGTTTTTGAGTTGCAACGGTAGGAACCAAGAGCTTTAAGAGCTGCTTGGCTGTCTGAGAAGATTTTTATCGATTTGCGTGTAAGTTGCCTTTGTTCCAGCCTCTGTACACACAATTCGATGGCATAAATTTCTGCCTGAAATATAGTTGCATAACTGCCAAGGGATGAAGATATTTTCACCGTTGGGTTGCAACTATATACTCCGGCTCCAACTCCCATGGGTGTTTTGGATCCGTCTGTAAACCAACAACTATCTGCCCTTAATAGGTCAGCCTTATTCCGATCCCACTCATCTCTTCCTGGGAAGAGAATGTGAAAGGGCAGTTCAAGGTTGGTCTTTGCAGGCATGACATCTGAAATCATCTCCAGGATACTGTGACTTTCCATGTCATCCAGCAGCCTATTGCGCTCCATGGTGTCAGACTGCGGCATGTTAAAAGCTGCCTGCTTTAGTCTGTATGTTGCCCATCTGGCCTCTCTCTCCAAATATATATGAAGAGGAGGTAGGTCCAGTAGGATTTCCAGAGCTGCTGACGGTGTGGAGCTAATTGCTCCAGTTATGGCCAGGCAGGCTTGTCTCTGTAAACCAGAGAGTTTGAGTTTGGTCCTTTGTTGTAGTCCTTTGGACCACCAAACTATGGAGCCGTATGCGATCATGGGTCGTATGACCGTCACATACAGCCAATATATTTGTTTGGGTCCAGTGCCCCAAGATTTCCCACAAATTCTTCGACAAGTCCATAAGGACAGTCGTGCCTTGTGGATCATTTTTTCCAGATGGGAGTTCCAATTAAGCGACTTATCCAGTACTACACCCAGATACTTCGCTTCCACCGCAAATGGAATTATTTCACCAAGTAAGGAGGGAGGTCTTAAGTTGTCCAGCTTCCTTTTCTTGGTAAACGGTACAATTACCGTTTTGTGAGGGTTTACAGACATCTGCTCCCTCTTACACCAACTCAGTACTGTCTCTAGTACCTCTTGGAGGGTGAGGGAAATTCCCTCTTCAGAGTTTCCTCTGATTAAAATGACTAGATCGTCCGCATATGCTTGAACCTCAACCTCCCACACAGAAAGTATGGCCAGCAGGTCATCCACAAGCAGTGACCAAAGTAGGGGGGAAAGAACCCCCCCTTGTGGACACCCTCTTGCGGCCCTAAATCTGACCGTTTCTTCCTGAAGGGACGTCGTTATAGTTCTATTTTCTAACATAGCCCGAATCCAGCCACTTATGGTTGGGTCGACTCCCCTAGCAGTGACAGCTGTATATAGGGAGTCAGGCAGTGCATTGTTAAACGCTCCCTCAATGTCAAGAAAGGCCGCCACTGCAATTTGCCTACTCTGCAGAGATTGGGTGATTTTAGCGACTAAGTTGTTGAGGGCTAGTTCTGTTGACTTGCCGGTTTGATAGGCATACTGGTGGGTATTAAGAGGATGAATGCTTAACACACTCGTCCTAATGTGTCCGTCCAGTACCTTTTCCAGACTTTTCAACAGAAATGATGTCAGGCTAATGGGTCTGAGCGATTTGGGGCATAGGTCTATTCGACCTATTTTAGGTATGTATACCACCCTCACTGCGGACCAACTGGATGGTATATAGCTCCATGCCAGACTAGCTCTGAATAGTCTAATAAGAAACGGTATGATGATTTCCAGTCCGTTTTGGAGCAGAGCCGGAAACACACCATCCTCACCGGGTGATTTGAATGGCTGAAAAGATTTGATAGCCCACTCAATAGCTGGTCTTGTGATAACCTTCCTGGCCACCATCCAGTCATTTTGGTTAGGTCGTTTAAATCGGCTTCTGGTAGTGGTAGTTGCTGGTTATTCAAAATCGAACTACCTGGGAAGTGGTTTTGTAACAAAAGCTCCAAGGTTTCCCTTCCAGAGTTCGTGAAGGTTCCATCAGGTCGTTTTATCGACCCAAATTCCCTTGCCGGATCTCTAGAAAGGATCTTGTGGATTCTCGTACTGCTAGGTAAATCAGATATACTCTCGCAGAACTTCCTCCAAGATTCCCTTTTTGCCCTTCTTATTTCTTTATTATAGTCTGTTAATGCAGATCTATATGGAGCCCAGGCGCCCGAAACTTTAGCTCGATTAAAGAGGCGTCGAACTTCTTTCCTCATTTTTTCCAGTTTTTTGTTCCACCAAGATGTGCCTCTATTATCTTTTTTGGTCTTAAGTGGACAGTTTTCGTGATAAGCTGCTATAAGAGCGTTCCGAATTTGTTCCGTCGCAATCTCTATCTCGTCACGATTATTTATAGTGGTCAGGGTACCTTGAAGTCGTGACTGGACCGATCGTTTGTACTCGCCCCAGTCTGTGCTTCTCGGGTCCCTATATTTCACCATGGGCCTAGGCCCCGTTTCTATATTAAATAGAATGTGTTTATGGTCTGAACATGATGGTTCAGAAGATACCTTCCAGTCAGTTATCTTATTGCTCAAAAGATTTGAGCTGATGGTGAGATCTAGTACCTCTCTCCTATTTCTAGTGATAAAGGTTGGTTCTGAACCAATGTTGTTTACCATTAGCCCTTCACCTAATATATAATCAAATAGTGACTCACCTCTTTGGTTAATGTCTGTGCTGCCCCAAGCCGTGTGGTGGGAATTCGCATCACATCCGATGACCAGGTGGACATTGTTTCTCCTACTGAAGGCGACTAAATCCCGCACTGCAGATGGAGGAGGTTGACCAGCATCCCTATTGCCCGGAAAGTAAGCCGAGCAGAGGATTATATTCCCCCTGCTCTCCCCCATTCGGATCGATAGTTGGATGGCTACGACATCCGGGGTGCAGTAACCTGTAAGTACAAAATAGTTAATATTGTTTCTGATCCAGATACAAGCTCTGGGTCTGGCTTCAGATCCCATCACTATTACCTTTCCAGAAGTGTTACCTAGTCCGGTTACTCGGCCTGTATTACTGGTCCAGGGTTCTTGAATAAGAGCAATGTCAATTTGCTCGTCCTGGAATCTTTTTCCAAGGACATACGTCGCGGCCTTGGCATGTTGAATGTTCGCCTGTAGGCACCTGATGTATGTAGTAGTAGCAGACATCAGGGGGAGGGGATGGGTTATTGGATGGAAAAAAAAAAGGTTATAAAGAGGGGAAACTAGGATAGGAAACGGGGTTTAGGTGCTTGGTTTGGGTTTGGGGGAGGGCGGTTTACCCTTCTTTCCGGATGGCGGTTTTGATCCACTCTTCCGAAGAGGAGGTTTGTTTGGGATGGATTTTCCTTTCCCAAGTGGTTTGTTTCGGGGAAATTTTCCACCAGTGGAGTGCATTTTAGATTTGCCCCTCGAGGTTGGTGGTTCATCCTCCGACCTTTTAGTTGTTGGGGCGGGTTCTTTCCCTTTTACCCCTTTGATTTTGTTGATTTTTGGGCGGAATTGCACCTGCCCAAAACCAAAATAGGGCTGATTGTTCAGCCCTTCCAGAGCTTCCTTAGACCCCTCGTCAGTCGAGAATGTCCAGACCTGCCCTGGGCCAGATTCTTCCCTGTGTAGTACTTTCCACTCCCGGGTATTCAAGCCATGGTTCATTTTTCTCAGCCTGCTGAGAACTATGTCCGATGTGAGCCGTTTGTCGGCTTCATCCGGTATATAGGCCACATATATATGTGGTTTAGGTAAATCCTCACCCTGTACGGTTTGAAGACGAGCTCCTTCCCATGGCTGAAGATGCTTTATTGTGCTCTCCAACCACGAGACGCTCGTCTGATCCACACAGGTGGTGAGAAGCCATCCAGGTCGATGTGTACAGCCCTGGAATCTCACCTGAGGTCCATCATCTGGTAGTTCATCTACAGCTGACATTATCGCCCTCTGCAGAGTTCCTAATTGGTTGTTGGTCAAGGCCGTTTCGGGGTACGCAGGGTGGATAATTCCCACCCTAATTCCCTCTGTTACAGCCTTGAATGATGGTTTGGTATATCCACCTTCCCGGGCTCTCTTGGCTCCCAGATCCGGCGAACTACCATCCGAACGCATGCGTTTGCTCGTTCCCACTGGCAGAGAGGAGGACTGGTTACCTACCTCCTGCTGAGGATCAAGTTTCGGCTGGTTCAGCACATTACTTAAGGCGGTTTGGTAAGGCACTCCGCTCTTAAGCAAACGACTTAGGCGCTTCCTTGCAGCTCCTCCTAGCCGTCTTCTTTTAAGGGAGAGTTTGTCTACAGATGTAGATGTCTCATCCCCTAAATTGCCTTCTCCTTCAGTCTCAGGTGTCGGAGACTGTAGCAGCCTCCTTTCCTGATCCGATGGGATCGGGCTTTCAATGGGAGTCGGATTAATCCCGATCTCCATAGGTTCCCCAGTTGCCTCGGGAGGGTCGAGGGTTTGACCCTCCTCGTTAGGTTGTTTTTTGTTGGCTACTATGTTCTCCATAAAAGTCCCACGAGTAGCAAGGGATTAGAGTCCACCACAGCAGAGCCCCGCATTGCTGTGGCAAGGCAAGGATACTCTAGAAGGTTGCCCGGTATTCTAGAGGCCCCGTTAGAGACACCTATCACCCCGGTGCCATTCGGCCACGGACACGGGTCGCATACATCCTGACTTGGGGGAATTTATCGACCTTCCTCGTCTAGATCCGCCGTGTTTAGTCGTCAGCAGGGCCACCTCGAGCAGGATGTGGCTCTTCACCACGCACGGACGGTCTTGAGAAAAGCTTCCTAGTGGGATTGCCACAGCCCACTCAGCTATTCTCCTGGAGTCAGTGGCTTGTAACTGGCCTCCTTGACCCCTAACCCTAACACAAACAGAAAAGGACATACAACATAAAACATTATCTACACGACCGACACAAAATCAGTCAGCAAACAAAAGCGAAAAGTACTGTCCTCCCATCGTTATAAAGGGGACAACTAAAAACCACGCAGATCTAATCAATGAGCTAAATAATAACATCAAAAAAGGTTTTTTCATTAAATATGCCCCTAAGTCTTTACTATTATATATCAAAGATACTATGGAATATAATCACTATAAAACAAAATTAATTGAAAGTAATGAAATGCAGTTTCATACTTATACTTTAAAGGCAGAGAAACATCACGCATTTGTCCTTAGAGGACTACATGCAAACCCAGACATGCAAGAAATCAAGAGCGAATTAAATGAAGATTATGACATAGACATCGTCAACATATATAAAATGAAAACTCAGCACAATGACCTATATTTAGTTGTCACTAAAAATAATGTGACGCTCAAACAGTTACAAAATAATGTGCGTTATTTGGCTCACACAAAAATTAGCTGGGAGCGAAGAACTAATGACAGAGTGATCACACAATGCCGCCGCTGTCAAATGTGGGGCATGCAACAAGTAATTGTTACCGCAATCCAAGATGTGTTAAGTGTGGCAAACAACACTGGACAAAAGACTGTACAAAGCTTGTTTCACAACCCCCTAAATGTGCTAACTGTGAAGGGGAACACACAGCTAGCAATGTGAATTGTCCAGTATATCAAAACCGAGTAGCAATTATCTATAACAGACAGCAGCACGAGGATACATCTAGGATGGTACCAGCCCCCCCTCCAACTGAAAATATTTGGGAAAAAAGAAACCAGGCTGCCTCAGGAACCACCAATGCCAGCCACCTTCCGACAGACAGAGGAGGCAACCTAGCGCTCCCACCACCAACACCAGCTGAGCCCGCCCAGTCCACAACTATAGCCGCAGCCGGTGCCAGGTCAAGACAAACATTCGTAGGTGCCACGGCAGCCGAACCAATTGCCACTATGTCAGACTTTAATAAACTTGCTGCAGAGTTAGACAGGTTAAATTCGCTTATAAATTTAAAAGAGGCAATTAAAGCCATTAGTTTATTAAACAAGATGCTTGCAAAATCAAACAACTCATTTGAGATAATATCGATTTTGCAACATTTTACTATGAATGAACTTCCAAAGTTTAATATAAACATTAATTGTCAAAATTCAATTTAATCAATTGGAACTGCGACGGCATTAACAATAAGAGTCTAGAACTCAAACAGTACCTTAAAAAACAAAAAGTAGATATCGCAATATTAACAGAAACAAAATTAAATGCCACCTTGAAACTCAAAATAAAAAACTTTAGAATTTATAGAAAAGATAGAGAAGGTCGTGCAGGGGAAGGCGTGGCCATTCTTGTAAAAAAGAATGTGCCGCATCTACCACTACCGCCACTAAATACTGGAATAGAAAATATTGCGATAAAGCTACTAGATAACACAGTAATAAGGGCAGCCTACAATAACCCTCGTCACTTAATTTCAGATCTGGAACTCCAGGACCTGCTCACTGAGGTGAAAGTATTAGTGGTAGGCGATCTAAATGCTAGGCATGCAACCTGGCACAATCATAGGAATAATAGGAATGGGAAAACGGTACATGATTATACCCTCGAAAATAACATGGCCGTGCTATGTCCCGATACACCTACACACTACCCCAGAAATGGCAGCACACCGACTTATATTAATATCGCCATCAGCAAAAACTACCCCTATCCTACAACCCCTATTTCATGTGCATCCCTATCTAGTGATCATAATCCCGTTTCCTTTCAGATACAATCCACAACTACCCACTCCTTAAACCGTAAAATTTACAACTACAAATCAACCAATTGGACCAGGTATAGACATTACATAACTGAACACCTCACTATAAACAATAACATAGAAATAACACGAGACATCGACGATGAAATAGACAAATTAACAAAAATCATACAAGACGCTAGAGTCGCTACAACAACAAAAATACTACAAGTTCCTAAAGAGCAAAACATACCGGGAGATATCAAAAACCTCATCCGGTTTAAAAACAGAATAAAGCGCTTGTGGCAACGAAACAGACGACCAATTGACAGACAAAGAATGACAGACATACAGAACGAAATAAAACAAAAACTGACAGAGCACCGTAACAACACGTGGTCAGAGAAAATACGAAGCCTGAGTCCAAGAGATAATACGCTATGGAAAATGGCCAAATTATTTCGTAAGACATTTGAACCAATATCGACCCTAGAAAACAATGGACAGACAATTATGCTGGATGAGGATAAAGCTGAAACTCTGGCACAACATATGCAAAACATTAGCAGGACCCATCCGGACCTAAACCAACGACAAATTGACATAACTAATGACGCAAGGACAATTCAATCCATATACCCTATTTCTCTCCGCAAGCTTACTAAGTTATTAACTTCTCCGGAAGAAATAAAGGCTATCCTTAAATTCCTTCCTAACAATAAAGCCCCCGGACCAGACTCCATCCCCTATATCCTTTTAAATAACCTACCCGGAAAGCCCTTGTTACACTAACTCTGATAATAAATAACATAATCAAACATTAATATTTTCCTACTTCTTTTAAAATGGCGACTATAATCCCGTTATTTAAAACCTGGTAAACCACCACAGAGTCCGAATAGTTATCGCCCAATATCCCTACTTAATACTATGTCGAAAATAACCGAGAAAATTATATTAAACAGGCTGCAGAAATACATAAATAAAAAGAAATTAATTCCTGATAATCAATTCGGATTCAGAGGTGGACATACCACGGTGCATGCTGCTTGCAAACTGGTACAAGATGCGATATCGGGGTATAATAGAAAACAGTGTACCATTGCACTATTTCTAGACATAGAGAAGGCATTCGATGCCGTTTGGCATGAAGGTCTTCTCTATAAACTAAAAAATAATCTACGTCTACCACTTCACTTCCTTTCACTAATAAAGAGCTACCTGGAAAACAGGAGTATACAAGTAAGCGTGAATAACAAAAAATCACAGGAAAAAACCAAGGCACTGTGTTATCACCAGTTTTATTTTCACTGTTTGTTTCAGATATCCCAACATATCCTACAACAACTACCCTTCTTTATGCAGATGACACAGTAGTGTACGGACAATCTATGACAGCACAGACAGCGACACAAAAAATCAGGTATCACCTAAGACATTTGACTGAATACTATGACACTTGGAAAATACGAATAAACGCACAAAAAACAGAAACCATAAACTTGACCAAAAAACTTAGCAATACCATCACCTATGCAAAACTGAAAATTGACAATAACGAAATACAGGAAAAAAGGTCAGTGAAATATCTGGGGGTGACTCTGGACAGAACACTGACCTTTAAACCCCTCACGACTAAATCCATACAAAAAACATTCGCTACTCTCACCAAACTGTACCCACTAATAAATCGACGAAGTACAATAACAACACAAAACAAACTACTACTATACAAGGTGATCCTGAGACCGATAATGACTTATGCGTGCCCGACATGGAATCACATGTCGGACACGCAATACAAACGACTACAGACGACACAAAATAAAATACTGCGGCTTGCAACCAATTCAAATAGATACGTGAATATGCGTAGACTTCATCAAGAGTATAAGATTCCCCTAATTACAGAACATATTAGAAACATGTCACGTACCTTTTTGCGTAACAAGTTGCAAACAGCCACATTGACGAGAGACCTTCTACATATACCTAACAGAGACAACCACAAACACAAGTACATACATGACCGGCTGGATGCATAATACCCTCTCTATCCTCCCTAAGGACTTCCATCCACAAAGTAGTATGCGCATGTATCGATATATGCGTATACATATAAACTAATAAAACAGAGAGAATTATTTGCAACAGGTTTTTTACATTTTTCCTGTATAAGAATAAAACCAGACTAGCCCGATATAATGTAGTAATTCCAATTGATTAAAGCCAGGCATAAAGACAGTAAATGATGTTAAACAAGGACAGACATTCCAACTCTATAAAAAATAAAAAGCAAGTGTATTAAATGGTAGGCCAAAGATCGGCCAAGTGGCACCAACGCATCTGCGATTATGCTACCACTTAATTAACAATATTATTTATATTCTATCAATCAATATGTATATGTCTCTATCATATACAATACCATGTATATATTACCTGTGTAATCTAAAATACAAACAAATAAAGATGTTTTAAATGAATGAGTTCTCGTCCGTTCACTTCAGTCAAGCAACGTCGGGTGCAATTAGTACTTGGATGGGTGACCGCTTGGAAACACCGCGTGCTGTTGTCTTTTTTTTCATATTTTTTAAGGATGTGCCCAATATTTTTTATTTTTATTAACATACACAACGTACAATTTGCAATGAAATCACATGAAATCACAATAAATTACTTAAGTTAAAAGCTGATGATAAGATCGCGAGCCATGATTTTGTGTTAGGTACCATATCTATATATTAATATAATATATTATATTATCCAAACACAGTAGTGAAAAAGTTAAACTAACTATATAAATAATATAAACGTATAAAAAATTGATGAAATTTAGTTAATTTATCAAATATTCTCCAAGTATTGTTACTGCTCCCTTTACTTTACTGTATCTGCTTCTCGTTACTTCTAGGAAATTTTTGAGAACATCCAGCTACTTAGTATCAATCCATATTATTTTCTCCAACTCAAAGAGTCAAAGATCGCTTTTAAATTAAAAAATAAACACACTGAAAGTCAATGACAGTTTATGATAGTTGCTGATGTCATAAAAGTCTACAAAAAATTTCTCAACCCAGTTCTTTACAATTTTTGCGCACTTTCATCAGTAATTGATGAACGTGGATAAATAAAATATACCTACCTACAGTAACTACCATCTAATGTGAATTTTACAATTCACATTGATACGGTTAGCAAAACATGTTTTTCTTCCATGTTATTTACGACATTTTCATACCTAATGATTTTCCACTTCCTGAAATAATCCAGTCAGTAGAAGAACCCATTAGTCCATGATGAAGATAGGCCACTTTTCCATTGTTTCTTCCACTTTTACCTTTTGGGATTCGATGTATATTCAAAATATATCCATCTTCAGTTGTGGTATAGTGACTTTCCACTGGATATCCTTCGGCGATTATCAGATCACGCTAAAAAAATAGCTAATACATTTTAGTAAATCTTAGCTCGTATAAATCAATTAAGGAAACACTTTAAAAATTCTCAGAAATGATATAGCATCAAATACAATCACTATTAATTTTATAAAAAATCTTATTTTGTCCCGGCACCCATTTGGCACACGGCAAGTAGCCGTTGGACATGGTACAATAAAAAGTATAGCCACAAACTCTTTAGTGAACATGAGAGGTGATATTATTCTTACAAATTCCTTAACCTCGAAAGATTCTACAACATCCACAGTTGTCTTGGACTGTAGCGAGGATGTCATCTATCAGCCGGGAAAATTACTTTGGTATACTGATGGAGTCAAAACTGACACAGTAACAGGAGCGGGAATACATGGTGGAATTCCCAGACATAATTCATATATACCACTGGGGCAATAAGCAACTATCTTTCAAGGCGGAATGCATGAGATTATCTCCGGAACATAATAAAAATCTACTCCGACAGTTAAACAGCAAATAGGCTTTAGCATGTCAAAAGATCAACAGAAAATTTATCCTGAACTGGTTGGAGTGTATTCTGAAACTGGCAAAGGATCGTCTTCAAGACATTGAGACATGACTTCACAGAATTCTAAGTCAGTTTCAGAAAGTTATTGGTTATGTTTTTTTAGGATTCGGTGTACTATTGAAGAGGAGGCACCTGAAGTAGAAGCTACTTGAAGAACAGATTGATTTTGATCTACACATGGCCCACATCGCAACGTCTCTTGCTTCGACTGGAGGCACATCTCTTTATTATTCTGAGTGAACCAGATACTTCAAATGTATCAATAATCTACCGTATATAAACATCTGACACATGTTTGTTCGGATGCAATTAATTAAACCTAGCTGCAGTTTGTACAGAATTTCTATGCATTTCACTGTATAAAAAAAAATAAGTAATTTTTTTGTTGTATGTAAACCATAAATCATTATTTTGGAGAGTAAACCACAATCAAGCAAATAAGAATCTCATAAAAATGATTCCATTAATCTGACGACTTTGTTTTGTCGGATAAAGTTAGTTCTCATAAAAAATCCACATGATAAAAACACAGTGCACGTGCAAACGACAAAAAAAACACAGAAGAAAAATTTTGAAGAGGATTATTGTATATCTTGATGTATACTATACGAAATATGATTTCATATGGTTATACATCGATGGTTTCGATGAAAATATTTTGCTCATACGGCTGCTGACACAAGCCTTTCGGATGAAGAATAATTCTTCATCAGATAGGTATCACTATCACGCTGGCTAGTAATAGCGTGCTACTCAATAGAATTTGTAATTGGCAACTTATAGCTAGAAAAGGAGCGACTAGGTATATACTTACCACGGTTAATTTAGCTGATTGCTGCGCTAATTGCAAAATTATTCTCTGACTGGCATTACTTAACAAATCAGAGGATTTCAAACCATTTATTGCAGCTGTTACGACAGGTGGTGTCAAATTACGCACTATGGTTTTGGGTACTATAGGGTTTTTTATGGAAAGCCCAGTAGTAATAGGTAGGTTGAAACACTGAGAGATTCCAACAAAAGATAACAGAATGAAAATCATCATTATGCCCAAATATATCTTACAGTGGTATTGAAAATTATACACTTCTGATTTATATATATTTTTCTAATTAATACTTTGCTCTTTTCTATTAACTACCGATTTATAGGTTTTTTACATAAAAATTTAATTTATTTAAATTACAAAACAATGGTTTGATTATTAAAGTAAATATTTAATTTATATCACAAGTAGGCGTCCTGTGATTACAGCTGGTTATTGTTAATAAATGTAGGTATTTTTTTAAATTTGTTTACTGTTAAGTTATGCGTATATACAGTATGTACATTAAATGTACATACTTTTGCAACACAAAAGAAAAGTGTGAAAAGAAGGGAGTCGAGTTCAGTTCAAGTTATTATGTTCATCATAACATAATAATTACTTGTCATTTTTGGCGCTCCACCAGGTACCGTTTCTGAGCCACTACTTTTAGCCATTTATAAATGATTTTTATTAACTTAAAAAATATCATATACATTTGTTTTATTTTCTTTTAAGATTGCACCATCTGCAGACAAAACGCTTTGCTGGTTGATATCGATAACGACACACATATTCGAAGTAGATAGAAGATATAGATATAGATGTAGTGAAAAGTTGCAGTACTGATATTAGCGTTAAAAACTATGAAATGCACTAAAAAGGAGACGCTTCTAGAATAATATTTATACAGTGTCTTTACCTGTCTCTAAATTTTTCAATTTAGATTAAATTTTTTTTGTTTGGTGGATGCGTTTGGTGGATACGTTTGGTGGATGCGTTTGGTGGATGCGTTTGGTAGATGCGTTTGGTGGATTTCAAACCGCTCAAACCCGTATCGGAGAATCGCTCGAAAACCGCTTTTTAAACCGCTAAAACCGCTCTAACCGGTTATATTAGTTAGAGCGGTTTAAAAAGCTGTTTCTAACGGTTTTCGTAACCTGTTTTAGCGGTTCTCAGATACCGGTTTGAGCGGTTTGAAATACACCAAACGCATCCACCAAACGCATTCACCAAACGTATCAACATGTATTCACAAACAGATTACATCTAACAATTGTTCCAAATTACATCTCACCGACATACAAGGTGACTGGAAGTGATAGTGCTTTTTAGTACAAAGAACTATAACGCTGTTTAAAATTAATCTCACTGCACATCTCTAAGATGAAAAAATAGTCAATGGTAACCTTCAAATTTTATTTTTACATATCCATGGAACCTAGGCTATTTTTTTCTGTAAAATAGGTGCCTATATATAATTACAGTAATTCAGATATTGTACCATCAACCCTCTAACTCTCCCTCGAGAATCAGATACCTTCAGATCATACTTAATATTCTTAATTGATAATTACTATTATTTAATTATTTATTAATATATAACAACAGCTAGCCGCCATCTTGATTTTTGAGAGAGCAACACCCAGCTCCAACATCCACACACCTGAACATCATCTCCGTAGCTAAAATTTCTGGATATATGTATTACAAACAACTTGAAGTATCTCAAGATGATACCATTATTAAAATGTACAGTTTGATATCCATAACCACCTCGAAACGTACCTAATCTCCCATATCAATAATCAATATTAGACCCAATAGAATTTTTTGTTTATTTTTAATACTATAAATTAACTCGTACATACAGAAGAGGTATTAATATTTTTAATGATCAATCACCTTTGTTCTCTTATAATGATATGTGGCATTTAAAAATAATATTATAGTCGTCAAATTTTCCTATGTTACTAGGTTGATTATGATTTACCACCTTCGGATAGCGCCTCCAACCATATTACAGATCCCTTTCACCATTACATTCTACTGTCTACCGACAGATGACAGCTTAATGCAGTTTCTACAATTACATTAAAATTAAAGTTATCTTAGGCGTCAAACTACAATAGTCATTTGTTAATATTAACTGACAGATTTATTGTTGGACCGACGCACTTATCACTCTGTATTATTTCTTTTTAACGTATTACATAATAAAATTGACTGCATACAGATACTAGAGGAATTATGTCTGCATTGTCCTAGAACTTCTTCCCGCGATAATGCGAGATTTTACTTAAACACTCCTCGTACGAATGTCCTAAAATTTTCACCCGTGTATGCAATGTGTAGTAACTATAATAAGGTAAAAAATCAGGTCGATATTTTCTCGTGCAACATTAGTGACCTTAAGTCTGTTTATTTAAAATAATTGTTTGTGTATTGGCTGCTTTTCATTTGTTGTTCATATTTGTTTTCTTTGTGTATTGTGTTGCCTATATTATATATATTTTTTTTTCTTTTTTTTTCTTACCCTCCTGTTCTGTAGTTGTGCTTTGCCTGTAGAACAGTGTACTTTCAAAATAAAATAAAAAAAATTAAAATAAAATTTGATACACCCTGTATACTGATTGGTTAGGTACATAGTCTGAATAATATAAGCTACGGATCACGTGACTACTCCCCAGAAGTCCGAAACCAGCAACGACTTAGATTTTTTTTAATTATAATTTATATCAATCATATTTATTTATCATATTTACTGACACTGTGATGATGTCATCTAACCTCGAACTGAGATTGGGTATCTGCAGCCTCGAAGCAAGTCTAAACTTGTCTGTGGACATCCGTGAGAAACGAAGCGAAAACTCATACGTTTCTATATTCAGATATAAACAATATTTTATTAACAATATTTCCTTTGCATCATGCCGCCGCATTAAAAATTCCTGGAATCAAACCATCTAAAGATTATGATACCTATAACTGAGGAACCGAGAAATGTAAACAATAATTTATCATGTCTCCTCTTGAAGTAGAAAATTTAAATCAATGTAAATTGTTCATTTCTTGCTGGGTGGCTACACTTTCCCATATAAAACGAAACACAAATAATAATACCTACTTATGAAATACTGCCTACGTAAATTATATCGCTCTGTATGTAATTATTTTTAAAGTTATTTTTACTATACTACATTGCTATTTGATCTTGATAAAAACAAGACGTACATTTATCTCCGCGGATAACAGCATTGAATGAGAAATAGTGCATAATGGACAGAAATTAGTATATTTATTTATAAAACAAACACGGTATTTTATCATTTCCGACTTCAATATGTAATTTAATATGCCGATATTTATGTATTAATTTTTAGAATCTGATTCAAACCAATATTATTATACCCAAGTTAAATTCAATAGAAGGAAATATGTTTTAAATGAGTAATCGTCGGATGCGTAATTCCAACCTGTTAAAACAAGTCGGTAGGTACCTGTGTGTAATAAAGCATAGGAAATCATATATGTAGTTAAATATCACATACATATTTCTTAGTTACAATATATAAATACACACCCCTCGCATCTTTATATACTTATAAAATATTATAATCAAATCCTGACATCGAATGCCACTTTTAAAAAGCAAATACTGCTATTGTAATGATGTAATCTAACCTCGAGATTGTACAGCTGTGATTCACGTGACTCTCGCCAGGTATTCGATGAGTTATACCGATATATCTCAACTTGTTGTTGCTGACTCAGCTTAACCGGCGTTCATGGCCAGGGTTCTAAGAAAAATCACCGACACAGAAATCGACATCAATAAATCACTCGTTGTTAACATTTAATTGACAGATTTATTAGACTCATTTCCTGGAATTCCACCGACTCTCGGATAAGGTAATAAATCATCCTCACACCAGCGCCGCCTATAATTTTCGGTCGGCAGAACTCGGAACTACACCTTCTGGTCATTGTCGACCACGCTGAAGATCATCCCCACGTACCACAACCCTTTGCACCCCACCTCTTTCTAAACAGCGCCCCCTAGAATATCCTGGCGGCAGAACTCAGAACTACAGCCTCTGGTCACTGTCCCCCATGCTGAAGATCATCCCCTTTAGCCGAAGACCTCGCCAGCATCCCCTATAGTGAGGTTAACCTGAGATTTTATCCTGAAGTTATCTGCTGATGGTCGCTGCTGATGGATACATGCCATCCGGAGCTTGGTGACCTTGAAACTGAGCTGATTTGAATACTACTCTTTCGTTGCGTGTTTTAAATATAAATATTCCTTATTTTTAGGATTCTCTAAAACTGCGCCAAATTAGCTGTGTAACGGTGAATTACATTAAAAATCTTTATGTGAGGTCAGCCATCTCCCTTACCTGATGTATGTCCATTGAAAAAATTTTCGAATTTCAAATTCAGCTTCATTAGAGCTCATCAAAACAATTTCCTGTTATTTTAAATGTGTCTTAACTCTACTTAAATTACATCGAATCAAATTCAAGTCAAGCAGAAATTATTAAAGAATAGGTTTAAAAAGTTTTAGACATACTATTTTTAGAGATATGACTTGGCCAAATACGCAGATGTTGAACATGAATCCTCTTTATTTTTTCTTATACTAGTAAATAAATTATAGAGTTATAGGGATATCTTATTGTTCTACTTTGTCTTCATGTGAGCGGGTTTCTCTCAACGAGTCTCATAACACTACGGCCACGGCTAGGCCTATTGTGTATCTCACAGATTTTCTATTCAGCGAGTATCTTTGTTCTTTCCACAGAAAAAAAATCTACTCGCTGAAATTTTCCTCAGCCAGAAATTATTTTCCCAGGAGCGTTAGCCTTATACGAACATAGCACCCTCACATTCACCCAGAATGTGAGGATGCTCGCCAATCTTAAATTACAGAGATGATTCTTGAGATGGCAGTGCCCTGTTATGAGCCCTCTCACGGTCCTGGGCCTAGGTTTACTCATGCGCAGTATCCTTATAGTTCACAATTATTAGGCAGGTATGTTTTGTTTGAGCATTTTTGACGTAATTTTGAAATTGTTAACAAATTTATTAGTATTGCATATTCCAATTTAAAATACAGACATTTTTAGCCAATTCTACTCTTGATTCATGTGTCTCAGGGCTAGGCGTCTGGGGCCGACGTATTGTTTCTCTTCTGCATCTCTCCATTCGCTACAATTTTTTAGAATTAATCAAAGTCAAAGCATCGCATCCAACATTTCAGTTAAAAAACCTCGACAATATTTTCTAAAACAAGAAGCTAGATTCAACACTCCAGACTTCATATATCCTCAAAATTTCAATTCCCTTCACTCCAGACAATATAAACATTTCTTTTATTCATCTCTGGATATGAATACACCGCCTAGAGCCTTTCCTCAGCCATAATTATCCTTAAGTATATCTGCCAGGACTCGACTTCGTTCAAGGTATAATTTAAAATACTCCGACCACAGTTCTCAGTTTACTTTTGATATAGAGACAGCGAGTGGTTATATTAAATGGATTCAATATTCATCTCCCATCTTCGCGGGGGAGACAGTTAACTGGCTCGTGATGTGTATTGTGTAATTTTTAAATTGAAAAGTACAAATTACGGGTTTCAATTCCGTGCGGTATAGCTAGTTTACGGAACAGTAAATACTGTTTTCAAAATTAAACGAATCCGTTAATAAAACCTTGATAAATAGGGCGTAGGTATTTATCCAAGGAACCATAACCTTTCACTTAGAAGAAGTATAGTCGATCTAAAAAGTTTTTATAGTCCATTGACCGGCAAACATGAACAACGCAATGTGTTGTTACACTTAATTCTCAAATTTCTCTATCTTTTTACGACAATTTTACATGCCGGACAATTTTACAAGTGGATAGAGAGTCCACTAGATACTCGCCTCCATGGCTGGCTGTCACCGACCTTGCTACGAATTTCGATCGTTTCACTATGAAACTTTTTAGATCGACTATACTAATAACTTATTTGATGACGTCTGACATGTGTATATACACTGCTGAAAATATTAAGTCCCTTTTTTAAAATTATTATTAAAATGGATTAAATTACCAAGAAGTTATTGAGATTCAAGTTGATCACATTTTGTCAGTAATTTCAGTTTTCCAGGAGTGTATTTGGTTTCGCAGTAGACAAGTGTATCTAAGTGATAATAACAAAAACATAATGTCAGTGTACAGAAAATATCTCAATCACATGTTTATAAACAAGGCTGGGAGCATCCAGTCCAAACATAAAATCTAAATGGTTAAAATAATAGTCAGACACCAGCAATTTGGCAGCGCAGTTTCCTAGTTCTCCACAAAGTCTATTCACATCCTTAAATCCAGATATCCAGTCATTTACGCTGTAGATTAAGAAAACAGGAGCTCTAATCTGCTTCAAGTCGTAGCTTGGTGGAGAAGAAGATCCGTAGACGATTAGGTTTTGTAACCAACCCCAATCATACTGGCGGAATTTACCTGAAAAACATCAGTCAGTCACAGCCACATTCCACATTTGGCAATAAAGTATTTTGTTTGTAACAATACAGTTTGTAGAGAATAGACAATAGGTTCTTTCCAGCAGAAAATCAGAAACCGTCCCCAAAATGTTTTCAATGCGCATGTCGAGTCAGAACTTAGTTGCGGATTTTTTGCTGCCGAAATGAAATGATTTGTGTTTTGTGGGTTGCTTCTTTATGCAACGGTGAGGATAGTGAATAATCTCTAGTTGGTTTTTTGGTGTGAATTTTACTTAACCTTTACACCAAAAAAATGTTTTTATAGTAGGAACTTTTTATCTCCTTTGGATAAAATTATATGAAAATAATGGATATTACCTGTAATTATAACGTTCTTTGAATATAACAATCAATTATATTTAATTGTCTAAGCAAACAATCTAAAAATTACTTATAGGTTATGTTACATGCTGTGGTTACGTTTTGAGAGTACAAATCACGTTATTCTGCGGATGCCCTAAGAAAATGGTCAGACGAATCCGCCGAAAATCCTCTGATTCTTCAAATCGTTTCAAACTGTAAGAAACTGTTGTTGGAATAACAAATTTTCGATTAGAAAATTGTTGTGGATTGCCTGCTAGAACGAACTGGTACATCATCGCATTCCTGATCGTACAAACCAGTCTGTGATCGCTGCAGGAAATAACCTAATATAACACTTTTACCTAAACACAGCTGCTATGCACTGACAGATTTTGCAATTTCTCGTCCTTATTTGGGTAGCCAACTGAACGATGATAACTTTCCTGATCACAACAATTCTTGAGTTCGAGCTAGTGACTTATAAATGATTCTAAAACAGTCCAAATTATAAGTTCTTACTTAACAACTAACTATTTTGGAACCCATAAGTTGAAGCGTTAAATTATTAATGCACATCAATCTCTGAATTTATACAAATTGTTGCTTATAACCAACCCGAAATTTTTTAGTCCCAATTTATCTTCCTAGTTGCAGAAAACTTTACCACCTTCGGATAACATCACTTACCTGAATTAATCCCTTGTGCGTAATGTAGAATTTGTTTGGTAGATCCTCCCGCTGGTGTGTGACCCAATATGACAGGCAAAAGGGTTGAGTTCATTTGATAAGGGCTGAAGCCACAAATAGCAAACATTGCGTTCTTGCACAGTATCTGGCCTATACCTTCCGAACAGATCCTGGCTGTTAGCTTACTCAAGAAGCTTTCGCTTGGAGCAAATTCGTTCATTCCAATAAGACTTGTCAGAATCTAATAAAAGAATAATCCGTTATAAAAGACAATAGCAAATGTTGGTCTTTAGCAATAAATTTGTCTTCAAAAAAGACATCTCGTTCATTTCTTGGTATCTATGCCTTCATGATAATTAAGTAATACTGAACTTGACTTACACCCATGGGCATTTCCCAAAAAGCCATGATCTTCATCAGCGGGCTAGTTACCTCTTTCATAAATGCAGTGGGGGCCAAACTGACTTGTGCTTTGATGAAACTGTTGGAACTAGGTAACATGGAGGCCATCACATAAAAGGCAGTGGTGCCTTGGGAGTAACCAGCGTAGTATACTCCATCAGTTCCCGTCTTCTCCAGCACATATTTGATTATGGTAGGTAAGTCGATGACCCCGATCTGGTGCCAACTAAACTGCCAGAAACTGGAGTCTATATCAGGGTTGAGATATGTGTGATTGCGGGAGTAAGTGTTTCCTCTAGAATTTCCCATCCATACATCGTAACCTTCATCAGCGAGAATGTATCCTAGAATAGGTTTGAATGGTATTTATAAATAGTAAATTTGGTCTTCTAGATAAAAGGCTGAGTCAGGTACGGGTACATTCGTAAGTAGGTATATCTTTTTAAATATATATTACAAAAGAAACTATTCGTATTATTGCTAAAATTGAAAGATATTCCGAGAAAATTGTCTACTCGATTGTACACGTATTTTTTTCTAAAAATAATTGTACACGAGACTAGTTTATAAACTTTGACTTCGCAAAATTTTACAGGCAACCTGTTCTCGTCCATTCACTTCAGTCAAGCAACGTCGGGCGCGGTTACATTTGGATGGGTGACCGCTTGGGAACACCGCGTGCTGTTGTCTTTTTTTTCATATTTTTAAAGGATGTGCCCAATATTTTTTATTTTTATTAACATACACAACGTACAATTTGCAATGAAATCACATAAAATCACAATGAATTACTTAAGTTAAAAGCTGATGTTAAGATCGCGAGCCATGATTTTGTGTTAGGTACCATATCTATATAGTAATATTATATATTATACTATCAAAACACAGTAATGAAAAAGTTAAACTAACTATATAAATAATATAAACGTATAAAAAATTTATGAAATTTAGTTAATTAATCAAATATTCTCCAAGTATTGGTACTGCTCTCTTTACTTTACTGTGTCTGCTTCTGGTTACCTCTAGGAAATTTTTGATAACATCCAGCTGCTTAGTATAAATCCATATTATTTTCTCCTACTCAAAGAGTAAAAGATCGCTTTTAAATTAAAAAATAAACACCCTGGAAGTCAATGACAGTTTATGATGGTTGCTGATGTCATAAAAGTCAACAAAAAATTTCACAGTCCAGTTCTTAACAATTTTTACCTACCTACCTACAGTAACTACCATCTAATGTGAATTTTATAGTTCATTTTGATACAGTTGGAAAAACATGTTTTTCTTCCATGTTATTTACGACATTTTCATACCTAATGATTTTCCACTTCCTGCGATAATCCAGTCAGTAGAAGAACCCATTAGTCCATGATGAAGATAGGCCACTTTTCCATTGTATCTTCCACTTTTACCGTATGGGATTCGATGTATATTCAGAATATATCCATCTTCAGTTATGGTATAGTGACTTTCCACTGGATATCCTTCGGCGATTATCAGATCACACTAAAAAAATAGCTAATACATTTTAGTAAATCTCAGCTCGTAAATCAATTAATGAAACACTTTAGAAATTCTCAGAAATGATATAGCATCAAATACAATCACTATTAATTTTATAAAACATCTTATTTTGTCCCGGCACCCATTTGTCACCCGGCAAGTAGCCGTTGGACATGGTACAATAAAAAGCATAGCCACAAACTCATTACTGAACATGAGAGGTGATATTATTCTTACAAATTCCTTAACCTCGAAAGATTCTACAACATCCACAGTTGTCTTGGACTGTCATCTATCAGCTGGGAAAATTATTTTGGTATACCGATGGAGTCAAAACTGACACAGTAACAGAAGCGGGAATACATGGTGGAATTCCCAGACATAATCCATATATACCACTGGGGAAATAAGCAACTGTCTTTCAAGGCGAAATGCATGAGATTATCTCCGGAAAATATTGCAAGGAGACATAAAAATAGAAAAATCCTTATCTACTCCGACAGTCAAACAGCAAATAGGCTTTAGCATGTCAAAATATCAACAGAAAATTTATCCTGAACTGGTTGGAGTGTATTCTGAAACTGGCAAAAGATCGTCGTCAAGACATTGAGACATAACTTCACAGAATTCTAAGTCAGTTTCAGAGAGTTATTGGTTATGTTTTTTCTAGGATTCGGTGTACTATTGAAGAGGAGGCACCTGAAGTAGAAGCTACTTGAAGAACAGATTGATTTTGATCTAGATACACATGGCCCAATAATAATAATAATAATAATAATATCTCTACCCCTCATTCTAATCACAAGGATTAGCCCGAAAGTCTGAGACTTGTGTGGGAGAGGGGGCGGCATATTATTATTTCGCGGGCCGCATTTGCGCCTCAGGAACTACTTACGTTGGTAGGCCCTAACCACCATTCAGTGCTGTAATGAGGGAAACCTCATTAGTTAGGGGGACAAGTCAAACATCAACTGACTTTAATCTCTCACATTAACATCAAGTTGACATTCTTCCCATCCTAGGCCATCGCCAGGATAGTTGCCAAGCCATCCCTGCGAATAAGCCTTGATCTACGGGCAAACAATTTAATTAAAAATTGTTGGCGGAGTGGGAATTAGAACCCACGACCTCTGGGTTGAGCGATCGAGACGCTAAGCCCTGAGCCACCGGCCCAACATTGCAACGTTTCTTGCTTCGACTGGAGGCACATCTTTTTATTATTCTGACAACCAGATACTTGAAATTTATCAATAAGCTGCAGTATATAAACATCTGACACATGTTTGTTCGGATGCAATTGATGAAAGCTAGCTGCAGTTTGTACAGAATTTATATGCATTTCACCGTATAAAAAGAATAAGTAATTTCTTTCTTGTATGTAAGCCATAAACCATTATTTTGGAGAGTAAACCACAATCAAGCAAATAAGAATCTCATAAAAATGATTCCTTTAATCTGACGACTTTGTTTTGTCGAAGTTAGTTCTCATAAAAAAATCCACATAATAAAAACACAGTGCACGTGCAAACGACAAAAAAGCACAAAAGAAACATTTTGAAGAGGATTATTGTATATCTTTAGATGTCTACTATACGAAATATGATTTCATATGGTTATACATCGATGGTTTCGATGAAAATATTTTGCTCAAAAGGCTGGTGACACAAGCCTTTCGGATGGAGAATAATTCTTCATCAGATAGGTATCACTATCACCCTGGCTAGTGATAGCGTGCTACTCAAATAGAATTTGTAATTGGTAACTTATAGCTAGAAAAGAAGCGAATATGTACTTACCACGGTTAATTTAGCTGATTGCTGCGCTAATTGAAAAAATTTTCCCTGACTGCCAGTACTTAACAAATCAGGGAATTTCAAACCATTTATTGCAGCTGTTACGATAGGTGGTGTCCAATCATGTACTATGGTATTGGGTACTATAGGTTTTGTTATGGAAAACCTAAAAAAAGGTAGGTTGAAACCGAGGTTGAAACACTGAGCGATTCCAACAAAAGATAACAGAATGAGAATCATCATTATGCCCAAATATATTTTGTAGTGGCATTGAAAATTATACACCTCTGATTTATATATATTTTTTCTAATTAATACTTTGCTCTTTTCTATTAACTACCGATTTATCAGTTTTTTACATAAAAATTTAATTTATTTAAAATACAATACAAAGGTTTGATTATTACAGTAAATATTTAATTTATATCACAAGTAGGCGTCCTGTGATTACAGCTGGGTATTGTTATTAAATGTAGGTATTTTTTAAAATTTCTTTACTGTTAGTCATGTATGTACAGTATGTACATTAAATTTACATACTTTTGCAACACAAAAGAAAAGTGTGAAAAGAAACGAATCGAGTTCAGTTCGAGTTAGTATGTTTATCATAACATAATAATTACTTGTCATTTTTGGCGCTCCACCAGGTACCGTTTTGGAACCACTACTTTTAGCCATCTTATAAATGATTTTTATTAACTTAAAAGATCTCATATAGATTTGTTTCATTTTCTTTTAAGATTACACCACCTGTGGAAAACCCACTTTGCTGGTTGAAATCAATAACGAGACACTTATTCGAAGTAGATAGAAGATATAGATATAGATGTAGTGAAAAGTTGCAATACTGATATTAGCGTTAAAAACTATGAAATGCACTAAAAAAGAGATACTTCTAGAATAATATTTATACAGTGTCTTTACCTGATTGATACATTTTCTGAGACCCCTATAACATTTATACAGGGTGTTTAAAAAACAGAGGTTTCATTCACTAATCAGACCAATTTTAGGGTCATATAAGGTTAGAGACATACAAGTACTAATCATTACCTACTACACATTATTAAATATCATAATTACACTCGAGTAAAAGCAAAAACGTTTTTCGCCCAACTTGCATCGATGACTTTCCGATTTTTGAGGACTAGAAAGGAACTGTGTCCTATATAGAAATTTTAATTTAAAAAGAACTCGCGGGACACTTATCGGCCAGCAACCGCATGGAATCCTGGAACGAATCGGGATCTGAAGTTTGCCGGAATGCGAAATATAAGTTTGGAACGAAAGAGATCTAAGCGTCCGCACAATCACTCCTCGAGACATTCTTTTCTCCTGTATTCGATCTTTGCCGGATGAATGACTGTGGATCGACAATAAGGGCTTTAGTGTTTTCGCTTGGCAGTTGGGCGGAACAACAAAGTTTGGAAGTAGGAAATTGATTCAATAAATATGCTTTGTCAGGAGATAAAACAATACAGAAAACTGTTTCAAGAATTTTAGTGTACGGTCTACATTTAATAACGCTGCTATACTTTGGCCCTCTTGCTCTTAGGTTATGATCGTTTGAACATTTTTTATAGTAACATTCATCAAACATAAGTTTTAAGACTTCAATTATACCTTTTCGCTAACGTTTCAATGAATATTGGATATGGATGGCTAAAATAAATTGTTGAAGACAATTGAATTGAATGAATGCTCTGTTAAATGCATATGAAATGATAACAAATACTTATCTCAAATGTGGTTTGCAATGTTTTCTAAGTTTTCTTGAACTCTCTCTGAATTGATTTGTTCTAAGCTCAATGCTTCAAGCTATTGCCGAAAAATCAGCGGTCTAAGTTTATAGTCAATTTTCAAGTATTAAGAGTCAATAACCTAGAGGTCATTGATTTTTTAAATATGGACCATTGACTCCTACATAAAAATCTTCGGTAAAATTAATAGTCAGGAGTTGTTTTTGAAACTAAGTATTGCCTAATAAAATAGTTATATATAGTTAGTTCTAGTTATTGTTAAAAAATCAATGGTCTAAGTTTATAGTCAATTTTCAAGTATTGAGAGTCAATAACCTGGAGATCATTGATTTTTTAAATATGGGCCGTTGACTCCTACGCAAAAAGCTTCGGTAAAATTAATAGTCAGGAGTTGTTTTTGGAACTAAGTATTGCCTAATAAAATAGTTATATATAGTTAGTTCTAGTTATTGTTAAAAAATCAATTGTCTAACTTTATATTCAATTTTCAAGTATTGAGAGTCAATAACCTAAAGGTCATTGATTTTTTAAATATGGACCATTGAGTCCTACATAAAAATCTTCGGTAAAATTAATAGTCAGGAGTTGTTTTTGGAACTAAGTATTGCCTAATAAAATAGTTATATATAGTTAGTTCTAGTTATTGTTAAAAAATCAATGGTCCAACTTTATATTCAATTTTCAAGTATTGAGAGTCAATAACCTAGAGGTCATTGATTTTTTAAATATGGACCATTGACTCCTACATAAAAATCTTCGGTAAAATTAATAGTCAGGAGTTGTTTTTGGAACTAAGTATTGCCTAATAAAATAGTTATATATAGTTAGTTCTAGTTATTGTTAAAAAATCAATGGTCTAAGTTTATAGTCAATTTTCAAGTATTGAGAGTCAATAACCTGGAGATCATTGATTTTTTAAATATGGGCCGTTGACTCCTACGCAAAAAGCTTCACCAAAATTAATAGTCAGGAGTTATTTTCGAAACAAAGTATTGCCTAATAAAACAAAATGAATAAAACTACATTATTTTAACAAAAGGAAGAGTATTTACACAATGCCACATATTAAGTAGTCGCAGACGATAAATAGATCTCTTACCGAGAATTAAAGCTGAAGTTTCAAGTGGTAAATACTGCTGAACTGTATCACAAGAAGTGTTGCTGCAAACTTTCTCAGAGTATAGAATCACAGACTTTAAATAAATTTATCTAAAATACAAAGACTCTAAATAAATTGTCGTACTTTTAAACTTTTATGTGATTCAATTTAATTTGTTACGATGGCTTGATTTAATTCGTTTAATTAATTACCTTCTGGCATGGTTAGATGAAGTCGAACAGCGAATTATTACAATATTTTATTAGTAATGTATACAGGGTGAGTCTCCTAAGACGCCTCGGTCCATTTCTCAGTTGCTTCTGAATATACATTTTTTCCTTTTAAGGCATTATGTACAACACTTAGAGCCATCATTTAAAATTTTTGGAATATACAGGGTGATCCAGTGCAGAAGAGTGAATCAAACTTATATTTTGAATTGGAACATCCTGTATTTTCATATTTCGTATATTGTATTCAATTCACCTTTCTTTTACCTGTAAAATGACATTTTATTTTTGAAATTCGATTGCGCCGTTGCCAAGTTATCTTCAAAAAACGCATTTTGCAAGAACGCACTAAAGAAAATCAGCGAGAAGTAATCTTCAGTGATTAAGGAAATATATTTTGTAGACCTATAGTACTATCTTCGTTCTCCATCGTTACTGTTCTGAAATATGCATTTTTTTGCACAGTGTTTTTCACAGAAGTAGTAATTTATCAATTTTCAAACAGCTGAAGCTCAATTCTTTTAATTGAACACCGTGTATTTATTGTATCCATGGAGAGGGATAGATTAATATCTTTAATTTGTTTCCAATGGCATGTCTAAACTTAACAGTTTTCAATCAAGAGAAAATCAAGGGAATACTTAAATTATTGCCTTGAGTTGTACAGGGTATTCGCGTATATTTTGACCCCTACCTACAGGGGTTACTAAGAAAGTTAGAAAAAAAGTGTAAATACAAAACTTGTTTGGTTTTTCACGTAGTATCTTTTGGGTAGGTCGAAAAAAAAATGCATGTCGTAAATTTGAGGAAACCATTGAACATAATATTTTTGAATGGGACACCCTGTATAATTTTAGACACTTGAGAAAACAATTTTTCTCTGATTTCAAAAATATATATTTTGTTGACATTTGCACTGACAGTTTTTGAAATATTTAATATTTAATGTTTACAATAAATCATAAAAAAAATATTAAAAAATGAAAATATTGGAAAATGTTTAAATAACTAAGGAGGTTACATCGAAAATCGTTAAATATTTTTTATTACTGTTGGTTTCTACTGTTAAATATTTTTAGTCCTTTGTATTTTTTGTATTTTTTTATGGTACTCGCTGTCGAATATTTCGAAAACTGTCAGTGCAAATGTCAACAAAATATATATTTTTGAAATCAGGAAAAGAATTTTTACCCAAGCGTGTAAAATTATACAGGGTGTCCCATTTAAAAATATTATGTTCAATTGGTGTTCCTAAGTTTACGAAATGCATTTTTTTTTTCGACCTAGCTAAAAGATAATACATGAAAAACCAAACAACATTTGTATTTAAACTTTCTTAATAACCCCTGTAGGTAGGGGTCAAAATATACGCGAATACCCAGTACATACATAGTGCGCTAAATGGAAAAAATGTATATTCGATAGCAACTGAGTAATGGATCTAGGCGTCTTAGGTTACTCACCCTGTATGGAAAGCTATAAATTTATATAATGATGATGTTTCCATTTCATATAACTGAGTTCTGGGACTAATATGCACCAGGTATTACACTGGATCAATACAGTTGTATAAAGTTTATAGTCGGTGCACCTAATTGGGTCATAGAAGTTTAAAAATACCCAGTATATGATGGAAAAATGAATAATACCAATTCGGAATGAGGTAGAGCTGAACTTAATGGTTCGTTCGATATAAAATCGTTTTAGATATTATTTCTCGTTAATATTTTATTAACCATGGACTAGTTGATCGAGAGGTCAAATAGCTTTTATATGATGTCAATATAAAATTTAATAACTTTACTATAATAATGTGAATTGAAAATCGTCCCGGGCGGCTAAACCCGTGTTTTCAACGCTTCATGATGATCAATATAGATGGTGCAAGTCAGATATGTGTCCAAAGATTTCTTTCCAACAGTTTGAAACAGTTTAATTTGTACCGTACGAATGCTATGCAAGTAGGCAAGTTTAGATGTTATAAGGACACTCGGTATAGCTATAAGAGATATGCAAAATGGATAACGCCGCTAGATCTATGTTTTGCACAAATTTATTTTTCAAAACTACAATTTGCAAAATGTTTCAACTTTTCAATACCATGTCGTTTTAACATTATATGGGGACCAAGTTAAGAATTTTCGTTCAAGGTCAAAAGGCAGCGGTGTCGCGATATAGTGACGCAATGCATATAGTGGACCAGATGAAATCTATACCATCTTGTAAAGCATGTTTTGGGGCATATGTGGTGAGATCTACAACTTTTTTTAGGATTTTTTAGTATTACTCCATTCCAAGGATTGCGATCCAATCTGTGAATTTGTTTATATAATTAGAGGAAAGAAGGGCACGTTCTTCAAGTGCTTTTATTACGTAAATATAATGGCTTCTACGATTATTTTGATGCTTATATGAATTCTCAAGTTTCATATTAAGTACTTATTGTGTAAATTTTAGAATTTGTGCTTGACAAAATTGGTCAGCTATAAATTGAAATCCATAAACATACAAGAAAATCGTAAAAATTATTAGTGTGTCCAGTTTCACTAAAAGCCGGTTTTTCAATGCTTGGTTAACGTAATTTAACCTAGAGTTAACTAACTACAAGTTTAGAATGTGAATAGTTATTCATAAGATGTTCAAGATAAATCACATTCTAAACTTATAGCTAGCTTAACTACTGATTAAACCGTGTTAACCAAGCATTGAAAAACCGCCCCTTAGTGTGTCAATTATGGTGTTAATTTCACGAATAATTGTTGCTTCTAATTCTGGGATATTACATATTAGTCTTATAAACGGTATTCTCAAATAATTAGTCGATTACCATAAAACTTCTCTAAGAACTGAATTGTTACTCTTACGGTATATGCAGTTGTCCCATTTTGCAGAAATTAGGCGATTAGCAACTCATCGTCATGTAATTGTGCTAAAAAACCAGTCTAAAATAACTCTTCTATATCTTTCACTATTTATTGCCTCGTAGAAAAATATAGGACCTATGTGTCTTCTTGCTATCGCTATCCAAACAACTTTTATAGGATGTAAGCTAGCTCCTACAAATGTATGAGGATTTTCTGCAGCCCAAGTTGAAAAGTAGAATCATGCTTCATCTGTAAAAAATGTCAAGCCTAACAAATTACTATTCACGTTTTTGAGAAACCATTCACAATAGCGTAATGATCTTTCGTAATCAATGGGAAGTAACTCCAGCATAACAAGATTCAGTCCCGTTTTTAAAGCTTTATGGTAAATTCCAATTGAAAGCCCTACAAAAACGAAAATTTCGGGATAACTACAACTTGATATTCATTTTAAACAAAGTTTTCAAGGTGAGTCTAGGTATTCTGAAGACAATTCTAAATTGAACTTGTAAATATTGCATCAAAGATAATGCGGAAAGTTATCTGTCTGATCTGAATGGACAACTTTGACACACTTTACTAGACTTCGATTCATTTGTTGTTGTATATTAGTGATAACATTTTCTGTGAGAACAGTGGGCCTGCTAGACGATTTAGCTTTGCAAAGGAAGTGTTTGGTTTGAAATCTCTTGAATATGTTTATACTATTTTTTCTATTTTGCACGTTTTACACCAATGAAAGCAAAGGAAAGTCATCAGAAAATTGAATTCTTGTATAGGAATTTTTATACATATTCTGGAACAGTTGGTATCATTGACGTTTATCAACATTTCTTAGCTTGAAAATTTAGTTAGGTTATGATTTATATACCTACTATTTGTATGCCATTACTATAGCAACTATAGTACACCAAACAAAACAAAGGATGTAAATGTGTTGCTACCAACATTCAAAAACAAAAAGTTGTGTCAAAAAAGGTTTCTTTTCGATACGCGATTGCGTTTCATAGTGACTTGTTTATAGACGCAAAATAGAGAAAGTCTATTATAAAATCATAACGAGAACCAACGTGGACAAACGCTAAGGCATAATTCACAAACATCCAAAATCGCTACAAATCATAAAGGTTCGTTGACAGTAAACAACGGTATTCCGTTGGTCCACATCACACCAAATTAACACCAATCACGTGCCATAATACGGAATCTTACGTTTTAATGAAATCTTCACCTTATTGTTTTAGTTCCTTTAAAAGTTACTATCATTCTGACGCCAAGGTAACCACTTCAAAAATAGTTACTGGTCACGTGGGTTGTGAACATTTATGAAGACTCTGTATTTTCAGGATTTATTTTGTCTCCTGTTCTATTATTTTACGGGTACTGAAACCCTTGAAGAAATAACGACGAATAATGGCTGTAGTAATATTCCACAAATTAATTTTTTCTACGTATACAAACATTCCATTATCAACATTGGTAGTATAAATCATATCATTATTTAAAATGAATGAGGCGCACATTATTATCTGTTACATTTATCACATGTATGATTTACGATTTCGTTTTGTATTAAAATATAGCTAATAAAGTAAAAACGAATTCCATTTTGTAACTATTATTAATGTACTAAATATGTTTTCTACTGAATGCTATTTCATATTCTAATTAAATAAACATGTTGACGTTATCTTATCCTTTTTTACCGCAGCTTTTCCGTCCATTTACAGCAGCATTTTGTCTTTTTAATTTAAAGTATAAATTTTTTACATGGAACATTAAAACACTGAAACACTACACTGAGAAAAGTATATAGTAAGATTGTAATACGGAATAAATAGTTGAAACAATTATTTTTCGATGTAAACAGTGTCCAATATCGACCTTGCCTCAAGAATTTGAAAAATGTGTTATAGAAGTGATTTTAAGATAGGTGAAGAAACAGTAAGATAGGTGAAGATAGAGATTGTTATTACAGGTCGATGCAGTAAATCTGCATCAATATAAGAAAAGAGATACAAGATACTGCATTTAAAATATCGTCGTTTTGACGGTGTAAATTTTCGCTAAAACAAAATTATATTTGGGACACCCTGTGAATAAATTGGCAATATTGAAAGCATGAGTGCTAAGCTGAAAGGGTCCCTTTATTCATAATGTCAAGATCATCTTTTCTATTTTCAAAATGGCCACAACAGATGATTCAAAGTATCACAGTGTAAAATGAAAATTTCCTAAAACATTTCAATAATGATTGAATTTAAGTATAGTGATTCTTGATGAAACTACCCCTAAAGTAAAAGAATACAAATATGAAAAAAAAATACGTTATTTCATCTAAAATAATGAAGGTACTATCGACTTCCAGTATAACCGGAAGTGTAGCCATTATTTAACATATTGAATCTCACATTAAAAAGTAGATTAACAATATATAACATTAAACACATCACTTAAAAACTCGTTACTCGTTATCAAAACTGCACTCAAGAGTGCAGTATAGTGCTTTGGTGTTATGTAGAAACTATGTCCCTGTTATCTTCAAACCAAAGGTTCCAACACCCTTCAACATTTAGAAGTGTAGCTTCTGAACATCTATTAATGACCCTGAATGGCATTCATTATTGGTAACTAACTTGTGAAGCATATTCAAGATATGCTCTATAGGAATTAGATCGGGCTATTGAGCAGGTCAGTAGAACTCAGAAATGTCATGATTTTGGAGAAAGTTGCTAGTGAGTTCGGCACTCCAACAACTGAGTTACAGCTTACAGTTATCAAACTACGCCAATGGCGGCAGGACCTCGTCCTACCTGCAGGATCCGTCCTTCAAGATAATAGTATTATTAATTATACGCATAAATTTAACAGTTATACAGTTATTTCCATCATATTTTTGTAATATTTTATTCATCAGAACTAAAGATATTTTTTATATTTAATACGAAGAATGTCGAGGCAAATTCCATAAAAATGGTGATGTCTCCCCTAGAAACTTTATCGGCGATATCCATGTTGCCACCTAGTCTCTTAACCGGCAGCTATTTTACTTTGAAGATGCTTTTATGAAGTTCTGTTGGCGTATAAGTTATACTCGACTACCCACCCGACATAATAATAAAACATTACCGTAATTCACTAATTATAACCACATTACTTAATACCTATAAAGGTTCCTTATATATTAATTACTAATTACAACAAAGTGAGCCCGTGCTGGTAGTGGTTTTGTATTATAATTATTTCAGTAAACCAGTATAATACTAGTACAAAGAACCAATTATACACGTCGGGTATATTGAGGTCTTAACTATTATACAAGGTGTACCAACCAAAAGTAGACACCCTGAATAACTTTGGAGGTAATTTTTGTCTGAAAAATTGGCGAAATACCCAATTTTATTGATTACATTTTATGTGAAATTCCACAGGGTGTGGAATTACTGCGTATTTCTCATATAGCGTCATTTTCTGTGAAGATAAATTCTTGAAAATCTCACAAAATCTGTAATATCTCAAACAATTTACATAACATGGAGTGATAAAATAAAGTGGGGGTGTTATGGGGATATGTCCACCTTCTTTACAAGTGGAATATATTTTAATGTAATACTTGTATACCTGTCATCACCCCCCTACACTACACACCTCCTTTCCACACGCTCTATTTTACAATTGCTCTACGAATCCCCTAAGAAAAATACATTCAATTTGAAGACAAGGACGGGACGATAGTAAATAAAGTATGTATTAAACAAAGAAGAAGAACGGTGCATAGGAGGAGTCGAGATGTCAATATCTAAGGGTGGGAGATACGACACGGGTGACAGAGGTCAGAGGTGTGGCCACAGAGGTCAGAGGTGTGGCCACAGAGGTAATTTGTGGGTGTGGCTTTGAGCTGAGTTCCCCCACTAAATAACGAATAACGATCTGTATTTAACTATCACTTAAGTACTAATATGTCTTTGTGTCTTTGTTTCCAAATTGAATATATTTTTATTTGAAGCCCTGTATAACATTTGGTTGGAGATTTAATATTTCCTAGATAATAGTCCTAGATAATACTCCTAAAGCAGCATATTTTTCTTGTTACAAACACCCACAGTACCTCACTGGACAGCCCTTACCGAGCTTATTTTGATAATCATATCAACGAATATATATCTCGGTGCAACTTACTAAGCAGACGTAAGTCTCCCATTGTAATCAATTTTACCGCGATAACACCGACCGAGTGCAACAACTCGAAATCCTGGTGCAGAATGTGAAATTTATTACTCTAGCTTGCAAGATAATAAAGCAGCGGATCTAACCGATAGTTTTGAGAGCCTTGTTTCAGTGATATACGGTAAATTCTTGACGCTAGCTGGCGTCATCTAGAGAATAAAAAGGGAGGAGACTACTGCTGCGAACGTTATGTATACTGTGTATACAGTGTGTCCCAAAATGATGGAACAAAATTCATATTTTTTTCTAGTTTATATTTAAAAATGTGAAACAGGTCAATTAGTATATAGAAATTGCTACTTTTCTCCAGTATTTCCCTATTTTTTTAGCCATGTTTTAGCCATAAAACTCTAAAGTTTCAGAAATTAGAAATTTATTTGAAAGACAACTCAACCTATACAGGGTTATTCAGAACTTATCCATAATAAAATTTGGGGATGTTCAACATACATGTTCAAATGTGGTAGTGCAAAAACAAATTTTTTTGGCGCGTTCTGAAAACTATTTAAAAATTTTTAATTGCACGCCGCTGGATACTGGTCCACTGTAATGGAATGACCTTGGGACTGACAATTCAAACTGGCGATGTTACATATAGGTACGAAAAAACTTCGGAAGTTCTGAGAATATACCGACATCCGGCGCAAAAAAGATTTGCAGCGTTTTTACTTTAAAATAAACTGAAACATAGACAGATGTGACCAAAGTGACGTGTCTTTAAAATGAATAAAATTTTGTTACACTAATTTTGAAGAATTGCGCTACTTGATTACTAGGTATTAGAAACATGAAATTTATAAAAAATTTGCACATACCTTGTTACAAAAGCTGTTTGAAAAACGGTGTTGGAAGTGATTTCGTTGAATTGCGTGCGGATTTTCGAGTGCCCAAACGTGTGTATTGTGAATGTTCTGTATTCCATTTCGAGTAAACAAAGCTTCATCTGTAACTAGTACATCAGCAGTAAATTGGGGATTTTCAGCATTTTGCTGCAACAACCACTCACAAAACCTAACTCGTAATTGATAATCCGCTGGTAACAGTGCTTGAACACGCTGGATATGATACGGATAAAACTGAGCTTCGTGTAGTAAGCGCCACACCGTTTATTGGGATACCCCTGGCACCTGCCTAGCGATCTGACTTGTACTTTAGCCTTTTTGAAAATTTTAAAGTTTAACACTCTTATACGATAAATAAAACACCGGCACTGAGAGAGCGACACAGATAGACAGCATACATAACGGCAGCAAAAAGTGAATGTTTGCGCTATAATAATAGAAAATCGCATACTGGGATCTTAATTCTTTGAGAACAATTTGACGGGCGACATTAATTTGAATTTTTTACGTTTTGAGCTGGTTCCTGCAGCCCTGGAATAATTTATCTCTAACCCTAATAAGCACAATATGCCTACTGGTGATATCTGGTTCCAATACGGTGATGCCTCTCCCCATTTTCGCCTCGATGTAAGAAATTACCTTGACCTTAAATTAATTTCCCAAGAAAAATATACGTAACATGATTAACATGATGACTAAAAGATAGAAAAAGGTTTAGGTATAAAAATATTTAATGAAAACTCAATATAACTAGTAAAATATTTATTTTAAAACATTTGGTACCTCCACGAACTCTTTCAATCATCATTGCTTCAAAATTCAAAAACTGATTCATTTGTCACGTCAGTTAGTTATGAGGTTATCAGTTGCTTATTGAAAATGTATTTTTGCTACAAATGTCTACAAGAAATCTAACATTACCGTTCTCAAATTGAGTGTGGGTAGAGAACAATTCACAGGTATTTAATTTTTCTAATGATCAGGTAATATAATTTCCAGTGTATTGTGTGAAATCTCGTGTGTTGGCTGTTATAAAAATTACGGTGATACAAAAAAAAAACAATGACTGAATACAATGTAATGAATAGTTCGCAATTAGTGGCATCCTACGATGTGTGGTCTGAGTATTTCCTCGTAGTTCCTGTGTTTAGACCAAAATACAGCAAATCTTATTTAAATAAGGCGTTTGCAGATGGAGGATGATCTTAATGATGTCCTTGCTATTTGTAGTTATTTGCTATAATGTAATGAATGCTCTCGCTGATTGCATAAACCCTCTACCTAATACCATCTCCTACCTTGAGGAGGATATATGTGTAACAGGCTGGTCTCTGTGCTCTACAGGCTTCGCGGAACTTACTTAATTATTCAGTTATCTCGAAAGGGAGTCTAAAGTTTTACTACTGACTAGATTTCTCTGTCGCGGGATTCGAGATATGCTGTGATTGACGTATAAAAAGAGTATTGACTTACCGTGGGTTATCTTATCCTGAATCTCGATGTAGGGACGTATTCCTGGGACACTTCTTATAAGCTAACACTGAGAGGGTAGTTGGGCGGATTTGCACGAAAACAGCACTTTTAGGCAAGGGTTTTTAATAACAAATAAATAGAATTTAGAAACGTAAACAAAATAGAAATGCAAACTACTGAAATGATATTTGACCTAAGAAAACGACTGAATACAATACTAATGAACTCTAAACTGAATGACTCTATATAAAACAACTAACGGCGTCTACTTCGAGCCCGAGAAACGTACTTTACCCAGCCTGGGTGGTGTGCCCTCTTACTGTGGGGAGAAGCCCCAAATAAATACAAACCGGTGGCGAAGTCGTACCGCGGGAGACTGCCTTTTCTTCAGTCGAAACTTTCCAAGTAAAGTTTCTTTGCTATAAAATTTAAATAAACTAATCCCATTGGTTGTTAAAGTACGTTTCTTCTCTCTGTCTAGTACCGCGAACCATGACCTGTTTCTGTCACGGTGGCCAATCAAAATATTATTTCCTAGCTAGTGACCTAAAACCCTTAGATATTATCCTCGTCTCAAAGTGAGATGGGGTTACGACTTACTCTACTGTTATTATTCCTGGAAAAACCCCATAAAAAACCCAGGAGGACCTATGCCTTTGCACTATTGTCTATATGAACATACAAAAGATCTTACTTCGAAGAACTTCCAAGTACCACCATAATTCATTACAATTTACTGGCTTTAATTAGTTACGCCCAATTGGCGCTTTGTGTCCTCAACATTGTTCCGTGTCCTGGGGTGCACGGAATTAGGCATCCATAAAATGTTTCACTAATTCTGTTAGGCCCGAACAATTATCAATACTATTTATGACCCAAAATGACATCTTTGCTACAGAACCAGAGATGGTTTTACAAAATCTATCTATTTGAGCCAGATGTTACTTTCGAAATATATTTAACTTACAGACAAAAGGGCCACTTGACGTTTATCGTGGGCTTTTGTTACATCTGGATCAACATACTGATCCAGCTGATGGCTATAATAAGCTAAATCGTAACAAAATGTGCAGCTTAGTTTCTTAATAATATGATAATATATTCGATTTTGTAAAGACTTTTCTAACTGTTAATTTATTTAATATTTCTAAAAGCTTATCCAACTTTCTTCCCTTTACATTATCTGTTTATAAAATTATTGGAGGTTTTTCTTGACGATATATTATTATTATTATTATTATTATACGGTTAATCTCCTAGTCTAGCCTATAGTCTAAAACCTTTCCTATATTATTTCCATAAATATCTATACGGTATAGATGCAAACAGATTTCCAAAAAGTTGATAATTACTGCAACAACAATCACGTTGGCGGACAATGAGGGTTTTTTATAGGCAGAATCGCGTACGTTGCGCTTACAGAATTACCTTTATTTTATTGGAGTGCTTTGTTTGAACCGCGAGTTTTCGCAAAATATACGTGCTTTACAGTTGTAAAACAATGTTTGTTTGACAAAATATGTTGTTTTATATCAATTGAATGCTCTAGTAAACTATAATACTGATAGATTTTGGAGTGATTCAGGCGTAAATTATAATGGGTAGCATTGAACAATTATGATATGGAAAACTTCAACTCTTATATTTTATTAGAAATGCAGCAAAGTAGATATATATTTTTTTATTTTGTTTGTTTATTTTTTTATTTTTTGGGGCAAACTATAGAAGTTTGCCCCAAACAAAATACTGTACCGGGTTATCAAAAATTATCTTGGTCAAGGGTGGTTGTGGACTTACTTTAAATTTTTGAATATGTTTTGTTGTGTCAGAATCTATCAAGTCATTGTGCTGAAATTTTCTAATCCAGTTTTTGAATCATGCCTCTTACCACACAGCACAAAATTTTCATGATTGAAGCCTATTTTCGAACGGGTGCGCTAGTTACCTTGGCAATACAGTCAACCTTGTATAGGCAATACAGTCAACGTTTGTGTTTGGTCAATTTTCGAGAGGACTTCCCAAACGTGGCAATATTACCGGACAATTTTTATGCGTGCCTTACAAATTGTGTTGAAGTGTTTCGCGAAACTGGTTGTGTGACTCATAAAAAAGGTGCTGGTAGACCAAGAGTTCGTACAGAAGAAGTTGTCAATGATGTTCGTCAACGTATGGAAGAGGAGCCTGCAAAACCTTTGAAACGTCTCTCAGGAAATTAGACTTTCTTATGGAACATGTCATAAGATTTTAAAGAAAGACTTGAACATACATCCATATAAGATGCAAGCACATCAAGTTCTTCTGCCCGCAGACCACCCCAGACGCCTTGCTTACTGCCATTGGTTTGTCAATAATTTAATTAATGACGATCTTCTGGACTTAATTTTTTTTCTGACGAAGCGTGGTTCCACCTTTCGGGATACATCAATTCTCAAAATATGCGAATGTGGAGCAATGATAACCCTCATGTTTTTACTGAATCGCCACTACATGCTCAAAAAATTGGTGTTTTTTTGATTGCACCGTCAACGCAGAAAGGTACAGACACAACTTTTTGGCTGAATTTGTGCAACAGTTAAACGATGATGAACTTCGGTACGGTTATTTCCAGCATGACGGTGCAACAGCACATACTACACGAGAAAATATTGCTTTCCTCCGCGAGTTTTTTGATGACCGGCTGATAAGTTTGCATACAGAAGTTGAGTTTCCTCCGAGATCACCTTGTTTGACAATTATGAACTATTTTATATTTGCTTACTTAAAAAACAAGATTTTCGCAACTCCGGTAAATAATTTGCAAGAACTGCAACAAAGAATTGTTCAGCAATGTGCAACCATAACGCCAGAAATGCTGCAAAACGCTTTTCACAGCATGAGGAGGCGCGTCAACTTGTGCATCGAACTAAACGGGGGACATTTCCAACAATTACTGTAATTTAGTTTTTCTTGTTACTAAAACCGTTATTTCATAATTTGTAGTTCATTATTGTTTTACAACTGAAATAAATAGGTATGAAATTTGTAGGTTATTGATGATGTCAGTGTGACAGTGACATAATTATTTCAAATTTAAAGTAAGACACACGTTTTACATTGCAATATAATATGCAATAAAATAAAACTATTACAGAATTTTGTATACAACTGAAAAACCACTGATGAAATTTAGTTAATTTATCAAATATTATTTTCAGAAATTTTCAATATCAGAATTTCAAAAATTATTTCAGTTTAATATTCTTGGCGACCCAAGACTCCTACAATCCAGACTCCAGCAGAAAATGTTCAACAACCTTCAGGACTCTACCGTTTGTAAATTTCCTGAAAACTAATTATACCTCGGTAAATAATTCCCGATACAGATTCTGAGAATTATAAAGTCCCCTTATTGATAGAATTAATTAACCCATTCTGCATCAAAATTGAATTACTGTTCGAGGCAGCAAGAGGAGGTATTTCAGATAGTTCTGAAACTATGTTTCAGCAAATATGTGTGGCGGTAAGCCACCAAGCCAGTGTATGCATAAAGGCATACACCGTTATTGGGCGGAACTTGCAAAAGTTATTTATTGGTGATTTATATCTATCCGAAGGTGGTAAAGGAGGAATAATTGGGTAAGTAACTTGATTAAACTCGAGTTTGGAATTCATATATTCCAGATAATTGTTAATATGGCAGAGGTGAAACTTATTATTATTTTCGGCCGATGAAGAATGACTATTTGGTCATGATACAATATATCATGCTATTTGGTGCCTCATATTGGCGATTCCAAAAATGAATGCGCCCTCTGCATGAAAATATGTGAACCTACTTAAAAGGCAATTTTTGGAGATTTATAGCTGATATAATGATAAATAACACGTATTTGGGCTTGTTTAACGTAATAATTTAGTGGTGCTTGTGATCTTTTGGTATTACAAAGTTAAAAACGACGTGTTTAGTATTTGTACATATTTATTTTTACATTTTAAAATGGCATTCAAAAGAAATCAGCACAACACAAACTGCCGTGTTTATGGGTGTCATTCCACAAAACGTGTCAATAGAAGTATTTAAGATTGAAGGTAGGTAGAAGTTTGGCCCTAGTATAAGACACTGTTTCTCATTCATTTCTCCAAAAGGCATGTAACAATGTAATAACTGGGAACGCGTTTAATTACACAACATAACCACTTTTGTTGCAGTGTGTCTATACTTATCTATTATTAGTCTTATAAAAGCAGAACATATTTTAATTTAAACATTATTTAACAAAAAACAAGCATTAATATGATATCACCATACAGTTTTTCACACTTATTTTAGTCCAAAATGTAAGTAAACAAAAACTAGGGCACCTGTTTCAACCCAAAAATTCATATAATTAGCAATGAAGCACTTATGGGACGTTTGACTGCTTTTATCACTCTTTATATCCTTTATTTCACCCTAACTAGCACAAGAAGTCACTATATTTATGGCAGTTGAATTGCTAGATGATGTGATATGAAATGCAAAATTTTTACTCGTCTTCCTCTATATTTGTGTACAATTTGCAGCGCCCTCACCGGTAAGTTGAATCGCCAATATCTTGATTTTCATTTGTAATCATCTGCAAAATTACAAGTCGATCAAAAAAGATTTCATAGTACATTTATCGGCAAATATCAAGAAACATTGCGGTGCATTGTTGTCATACTTAATTCTCAAATTTCTCAAACTAATTCGACAATAATATACCGGGTGTCCCACGACGAACTGCGGCGATCAATGTCTACTAGAAAAGTAACCGTTGAAAATTTTGAAAATTTGATAGTATACGAATGTCGGTGTTAGCAATTCAGCTAAAATATTTTCAAAATGGTGGCACTTTCATTTTACCAGTCAAATTCTAAACACATTCCATGTATCATAGCCTATAACTAAGTCTAACCGTTTTTGACATATTTCAAATTTTACGTAAAAAATTACGTTTGCAGACCGAAAAAGAATTACCAATTTTGACTGTACGAGAGCTTTTATTCTCTAACTTGGGTGGTTTCTATGTAGAAAGGGACCTACTTTAACAGACTTCGTATAATACCTTGATAATTATTAACACAGGGTGCTCAAAAAACAAGAATAAAAATGGAATTGAAAAAACTGCCAAAAGTCAATTTTTTCAAATGCGAATACTGTTTTTATTATTTTATTATCACGTGATGTGACGTCAATTTAGTCGTCTAGTCGCTGCTCGCATTTGGTTTAAGTAGTTAATATTATATCTTAATGTGAAGAAATCCTTTTGTGTATTTCTAATTTCCACATACGTAAATTTTGTGAAAACAGAATAGGTAATTTTGTAGTGAATGTGCGATGTATTTGGAGTGGTATTTGTGCAACAGTGCCCCTATTTATGTGCTTTCTTATAACAAAGTTAGGTTATGTCAACCACCAGTTCTCACCTGACTAGTCGGCAATTACCCGGTACCCCGGCCAATACCCGGCTAATACCTGGCATCCGGTACCCAGTCTGATGCTATCGGTACCCCTTCTTTAAATTTTAAGTAGAACCCGGTACCCGGCGTTTTTAAAAACAACTGCCCGGTGCATCCCTAGTAGGTATACAGGGTTATTCAGAACTTATCCATAATAAAATTTGAGGATGTTCAACATACATGTACAAATGAGGTAGTGCAAAAAAATTTTTTTGTCGCGATCTGGAAACTATTTTTAATTGCACGCCGCTGGATACTGGTCCACTGTAATGGAGTGACCTTGGAACTGACAATGCAAACTGGCGATTTCACATATAGCACGAAAAAAACTTCGGAAGTTCTGAAAGTATACCGACACCCGGCTCAAAAAAGATTTGCAGCGTTTTTACTTTAAAATAAACTGAAAGATAGATAGATGTGACCAAAGTGACGTGTCTTTAAAATGAATAAAATTTTGTTACACTAGTTTTGAAGAATTACGCTACTTGATTACTATGTATTAGAAACATGAAATTTATAAAAAATTTGCACATACCTTGTTACAAAAGCTGTTCGAAATTTTGTCCCTCGATTTGTACACACTTTTGGGCACGCCTTATCCAATTTTGCTGCAATAAAGCGAATATTCCTCCTGGTGACTTGTACTTATTCGCGGATTTTCACAGATCAGATTCAACACTTTTTCTTCAGATGCTAAAATACGTTGTGGTCGTCCCGGGCCACCATCTCGTTCACGATTTGCACGTAAATTACCAGTATCACGGCCACGTTGTACCACTGCCGTAAAAGTTGCATAATTTGGCGTGTGTCGATTGGGAAATAGATCCGCATATAAGCGCGAAGCTGCCACTGCATTTTGTGCAACTTCACCATAAATAAGAATCATGTCCATTAACTCAGCATTACTGTACACATGAGCCATTTTGAAAATTTTAAAGTTTAACACTCCTACGATAAATAAAACACCGGCACTGAGAGAGCGACACATATAGACAATAGAGATATTATCACCACTCCAACTCTATTCGCTCGGTCTTGACCAGGCGTTTCAGGTACTAAAACTTGTTTACTTTTTTTTGTAAGAATGTGGTATATCAGATGTCGTTGAAGTACAGTAGCCCATCTACGTAGTCCTTTATAATAGTATAACTTTTAACATTGTTTACGGGAAATCCAAAGACTTTTATTATAAATTTTTTTGGTGATATCGATTTCTTATTTAAGGATGCACTTGCACATATCCTCAAAGTTTTAGAGATAAGTTCTGAATAACCCTGTATACTATGAAATATATACCTAGATCATCCTTTCTAAAAAAAATGTCGGAAGTGTATGAATAATAATGTCGGTAATGTCTGTATGAATAGTTTGGTGTAATTTAAATAATATGTTATTATTTGTAGTGGCGAGATACAGTGAAATACACTGCAGTGCCCTCTTTGGGTCTTTGCTACTACCTGTCTGACAATTATTGTCTAATTGACAGACAGATAACGATCTGCAGAAAGCAGATGCCATTACAGCGACCTCTATTGTCTTTGAGGAAGACAATCCTACTTAATTATTGGAAGGAGATGCCGAAAACAACTACTCCACGGGCAATATGCCCCGACTGGCGTTGCATTACATCAACATCTCCATGGATGTCGCCACATCCTTCATCAAGACCAAATACCAGACAATGACCGGTTTCGATCTTGTTATGATCTCGTCAGACTGCCATAGGTATTGGAATCGATGAATGATCTGGCGACGTGATTGCCTAAGGGGCATAGTGAATGTTTGTAGTGGCGAGATACAGTGAAATACACTGCAGTGCCCTCTTTGGGTCTTTGCTACTACCTGTCTGACAATTATTGTCTAATTGACAGACAGATAACTAATTATTTTAATTATATTATTATAATAATCCTACTTAATTATTCCAATAATTAAGTAGGATTGTCTTCCTCAAAGACAATAGAGGTCGCTGTAATGGCATCTGCTTTCTGCAGATCGTTATCTGTCTGTCAATTAGACAATAATTGTCAGACAGGTAGTAGCAAAGACCCAAAGAGGGCACTGCAGTGTATTTCACTGTATCTCGCCACTACAAACATTCACTATGCCCCTTAGGCAATCACGTCGCCAGATCATTCATCGATTCCAATACCTATGGCAGTCTGACGAGATCATAACAAGATCGAAACCGGTCATTGTCTGGTATTTGGTCTTGATGAAGGATGTGGCGACATCCATGGAGATGTTGATGTAATGCAACGCCAGTCGGGGCATATTGCCCGTGGAGTAGTTGTTTTCGGCATCTCCTTCCAATAATATGTTATTAATTATGTATCTGTATTAAATTCCGTGGAGAAAACTATTCAAAGACAACCGATCTCTCATTTTTCATATATCTTCATAATTATCGAGTGTCTCCATAAAATATGTGAATTTACGCATATCCAAATCAAATAAAAATCCTCTTTAACCCAACACTCTATTATGCCGCCGTCACGTGGAGCGACGGCGGCAGCTGATAACCGCCTTACGGGATGTTGACACACCCGTTTTCGCTCTAATATCCGGCTCATCCATCAGCCAATCACGTGTGGACAGATTCGACTCGTCCATTGTAGCCGTAACTCCAACCTCTCTGGCCTGTCCGTCGATCTGTAGTCGATAGTTCATTATAGATTATGTCGCGGCTGGCTCTATTCAATCTGATGAGTCATTGTCGGGCGCATCGCTCCAGGAAACTCTTTGCGTGTCAGGAATATCGAGGGGGAGCCCGGGGCAGGTGCTTGTGACTTTCTTCAGGACACCCTTTGAAAAGGGACATAAAATTTAGGCCTACAGTGGTCGGGAATCGGGAAAATATTTGAAAGAAAGCAAAACATTGTACAGGGCGTCCAAAATAAGATCCTCTATCCCCTTATCTCAGAAAGTATAAAAGGTAGAGAAAAAAATTAAATACGAAAGTTTTTTGTTTTTATCTGAATTTTTCATTTTTATAACTTTCTTGAATACAGGTTGTTCAGTCTCTCTGATCCAGGCATCAACTTTCTTTTTTTAAATGGGACACCCTATATTCAGTTACGTTTTTGAACTCTCCTTAAAATTCTAGGTCGACTTTGTTAAGAGTACCCTATACCTATCATTTACCGTTACGAAGATATTAACATTTAAAGGAAAAAATCTTTAAAAAACACCTGCTTAAAAAATTTCGGCAAAACAAATAAGACATTCAAAAAAAAGGTAAATAGGGTTTATTTCGTAGACAATTAGACTCAGAAATTACTTCTATGAATCGATATTACCTGATTAATATACAGGGTGCTTTTGACAGATGGCTCAAACATGTATATGTTAAAACTCCAGAAAACCGAAAATCTCTTATGGAACACCCTGTGTATTATTATATTTTTGGATTCTCTATTAAATTTTAACCTTACTCTATAGAACGTTCCCTATTCTTATTTTGGTTAGTTTTCAAGATATTGACGAAAATGATTGGTGCGCTATTTATAAGAGACACATTTTACGCCCTGTCTTTCTTGGCCAATATTTAAATGGTCCCAGGTACCTTAGGTAAAATATCAGGAAATGGCATTCATTACAAACTTGCATTTTACCTTTATTGGATGCCGAAGAAGATGCCAATCAGATCATCAATACTACAGTTGTAAAGAATTTTATTAAGAACTATTTTGTGGAATGGATAGGGCCAAACGGGAATATCCCATGGCCGCCAAGGATCCCAGATTTAATTCCACTTGATAACTTTTTATGGGGTACATTGAAAGCCTGAGTTTATCAAATTCAGAGTAATAATGTTGATGATTTAAAAATTAAAATCAGGATGGAAACGCTCAATCAAAGTGATTGCGCTGTAAGAAAACTAGCAGTTATATATCTATACAACATGCATAGCTGAAAATTGAGGACATATAGGACACTTGATTTAATTTATTATTTTTATTGTTATTGTGATTATTGTTAGTTATTTGTGTTTCAAGTTACAAACATAGATTTGTTTATATTAGTTGATTAATGAAATAATTTAAAAAAATATTAGTTTTTAATAAAATAATATATTCTTAATCAGTAGTAAGGCACACTTACTATAATATACCAAATAATAGTAGATATATTGTTAATAATAGCCGATAATGATTAATAGCTGATATTTTTTCCACATTTTCGTCAATATCTTGAAAACTAAGCAAAATAAGAATAGGGAAAGTTATATAGAGTATGGTTAAAATTTAATAGAGAATCTAAAAATATAATAATACACAGGGTGTTCCATAAGAGTTTTTCGATTTTCTGAAGTTTTAACATATACATGTTTGAGCCATCTGTCAAAAACACCCTGTATATTAATCAGGTAATATCGATCCATAGAAGTAATTTCTGAGTCTAATTGTCTACGAAATAAACCCTATTTAGCTTTCTTTTGGATGTCTTATTTGTTTTGCCGAGATTTTTTGAGCAGGTGTTTTTTACAGATTTTTTTTCTTTAAATGCTAATATCTTCCTAACGGTAAATGATAGGTATAGGGTACTCTTAACAATGTCGACCTAGAATTTTAAGGAGAGTTCAAAAACGTAATTGAATATAGGGTGTCCTATTTAACAAGAGAAAGTTGATCCCTGGATCAGAGAAACTGAACAACCTGTATTCAAGAAAGTTATAAAAATGAAAAATTCAGGTAAAAACGAAAAACTTTCGTATTTAACATTTTTCTCTACCTTTTATACTTTCTGAGATAAGGGGATAGAGGATCTTATTTTGGACACCCTGTACAGTTCTATCTTTGGTATTTCCATAATTGTTCTTTAAAGGCAGGTCTACTGCTACTAATTTGATTTGTATTACTGAATTCTTGTCAGATGTCATAGATTGAAATTCTCAGGTAGATGTAATCTACACGGATTTCAGTAAAGCCTTCCATAGACTTGATCGCGGTATCTTACTTTCAAAATTAAATAGAATTGGATTCTCAAAAGATCTGCTGAACTTTTATAAATATTACTTGAAGAATAGACGCCAGCATGTAGAATTCTGTGGTCGACAATCTAATCACTTTGTACCACAATCTGGAGTGCCCCAAGGATATGTCTTAGGAGCACTACTCTTTAATATTTTTATCAATGACATAGTTACTGATCTCGGTGTTGACTGTCTTTTGTATGCGGATGATGTTAAGATATATATGAAAATTGACGACCTCAATGATTGTCTCAAACTTCAAAACTCACTTAATACGATAGAGACATGGTGTACAGTCAATAAATTAGACTTAAATATAAAAAAATGTAATGTCCTCACTTTCTCATTTAAAAGACAACATATTCAATTCGAGTATTCTTTGGGGGATTCGGTTCTTTCAAGAACACAAGCATTTCGGGATCTTGAAGTAACGTTTGACAGTAAATTATCTTTTAGCAATCATATTAATAATATCCCCAATGACGATTCGTTGTTCGTAACTCAGGTGACTTTAACTCAAGTTAATTTTAAAACTGCTCTATCAGTCCTTCGTTAAATCAAAACTTGATTATGCTTCTATCATTTGGTCCCCACATTATAGTGTTCATATACAAAGTTTGGAGCGTATACAAAGGCGTTTCCTGAAGTGCTTTAGGAAGATGTTGTCTATCCTGGTTTTGGGTTCCCTCAGAATGAGTTACTGCAAAGGTTTTCACTGCCTAGCTTAGCTACGCGTAGAATTATGGCTCAACAAATATTTTTGTATAAATTGTTGCACAATATAATTAATTGCAACACATTATTGGGTTTATCTAAAACTCTTGGGTTTACTCTTAAAATTTAGAGTATCTCGACATGGTTCAAGGCAAAATCATTTGTTTCAGTTGTCAAGTCAATTCCCAGAACTAATATCAGAAAGTTTTCGCCACTGCATCAGATTTGTGATAATTGCAATAACGTAGGGGACAACCTAGACATTTTTCACAGCAATGTAGCTTCTATAAGACACATTAATATTAATTATTTAAATAATGTTTTGTAAACTCATTTTTGCTCATGTTAATTACTTAGTATTAGTTACTATTATTTATATATTTTATGGATCTCTGTATTCCTGCCCTGTAATTGGTTTTGTACTGTTGGGCAGTGTATATCTAAAATAAAAAAATATAAATATAAATAATGTTCATAAGTAGTTGTTAACTACTTGTTAGCAAGTGCAATTTACGGTAAGGTCTCATTGTGCACATAAAGTGCGTTGAATGCCCCGATTAATGCTATTAATGAAACAAATAGTGATAATGTTAGTAGTTTCATAGATAGCTAGTAGAGAAAGTTTGATAGATAGCTTAGATAAATAAAACACTCGATAAATAAAACACCCGCACAGAGACAGCGACACAGAAAGACTGATGACTGCATAAACAATAGGAGATATTATCCCCACTCCAACTGTATTCGCCAGGCGTTCGCCAGGTACAAAAACTGTTGTTTACTGTTTTTTGAGGGAATGTGATATATCAGATGTGTTGAAGTACAGTTGCCCAGCTACGTAGTCCTTTATAATGGTATAACTTTACACATTGTTTACGGGAAATCCTAAGCCTTTTATTATAAATTTTTTTGGTGATATCGATTTCTTATTTAAGGATGCACATATCCTCAAAGTTTTAGAGATGAGTTCTGAATAACCCTGTATAGTTAAACTATTTTCAGTTTGTATAATACTAGGGGGATTTCCTGTTTCCTTCAAAACTCGCGTGGGGCCCTTGAGCCGCCTTTCCATTTTAATTCCCGTAGTTACAGAATGTTTGAATACTGGCTCACTATTAAGCGAGGAGGATGTGGTAAGTTGGCGTGTTGGCCCACTTCCGTCCGTCCCGCTTTGCCTAATGACTCTCTCAAGCCTCTCGATTTGGCAGGACGTAATTACAGAGTCCTGGGTCCGCACCGCAGAGCCGTACTCGTGATATTTAGTGGGCGGGGGAGATGTTATCGCGATGGGCGTTTATCCAGGAAGACAATGTGTTTGCAATTAATAATCACGGCTCTGTATGTAGAAATGATAGGGATTATTTATTAGAACTTATAGTACAGGGTGATCAGCTATAAATCTGCCCTCTACTACCTCAAAATAAAAAAAAAGGGTTGAAGTGACTTTACAAAGAATTTTTGGAAGGTATGTACAGGGTATTCGCGTATACTTTGACCCCTACCTAGAGGGGTTATTAAGAAAGTTAGAAAAAAAGTTTAAATACAAAAGTTGTTTGGTTTTTCACGTATTATCTTTTGGTTAGGTCGAAAAAAAAATTGCATGTCGTAAATTTGAGGAAACCAATTGAACATAATATTTTGAAATGGGACACCCTGTATAATTTTAGACGCTTGGGAAAACAATTTTTCTCTGATCTCAAAAATATATAAGTATTTTGTTGACATTTGCACTGACAGTTTTCGAAATATTTAATATTTAATGTTTACAATAAATCATAAAAAAAATATATTAAAAAATGAAAATATTGGAAAATATTTAAATAACTAAGGCGGTTACATCGAAAATCGTTAAATATTTTTTATTACTGTTGGTTTCTACTGTTAAATATTTTTAGTTCTTTGTATATTTTGTATTTTTTTATGGTACTCGCTGTCTAATATTTCGAAAACTGTCACTGCAAATGTCAACAAAATATATATTTTTGAAATCAGGAAAAGAATGTTTACAGAAGCGTGTAAAATTATACAGGGTGTCCCATTTAAAAATATTATGTTCAATTGGTTTTTCCTATGTTTACGACATGCAATTTTTTTTCGACTTCGCCAAAAGATAATACATGAAAAACCAAACAACTTTTGTATTTAAATTTATTTTGTAACTTTCTTAATAACCTCTGTAGGTAGGGGTCAAAATATACTCAAATACCTTGTACATATCCCAAAAATTTGAAAATATGCAAATAAAACCTCATATCTTAATACTCTGTATATTCGTAAATAATTAAATTCGTTACTAGCAGTTATATTAACTAATATGTATTTTGTTATATAACCTCAATATTTATACTCTTTTTCACCTTTCTTTGAAATATAGGGCGAGTTTTTATTGAAAAAAATTAAAAACCTATAAAATCTATCTCTAAAAAGCTAGGTAAATATTGTTAAACAATGAAGAATACATCACTTGTTGATGCACGTTTCGAAAACTATACAGTGTGTTTCAAATTTAATGCAATAAGATTGGTACCTTGGAAACCATTAGATATAGAGACTATGTTAAATTGCGGCACAGTTGGGTGATTTGTTGACCCGTAAGGATCCTCAACAAAATCAAGGCTAATTTGATTTGTTTTTGATATATTTGAAAAAAATTTTAATTTTGAAAATTCGTCTTTGTTAAATTTCAAGAGGTATTGAAAAGAAAGGATACTTTCTTGTAGCAACTTTTTACGTTCTATCGAATGGGATAAACAGGGTTTTACAGTAACGTTTCGTCTCTTCAAAACCATCATCATCTTCATTTTTTCTAATACGGCCTCATTAATATTTTTGCCCAACTCAACAAAATTTTTCCTTGTGAATTTAATGGTGTATATACTATACTTTGTTTATTATCCATTAACTTTTCATTATTACTTATTAATTTATTGTTGTTTTGTTAATTGTTCTTTATTTTTGTTAATTAATTGTTATTTATTACTACTGATTTGATACTATTTCCCTATCTTTTTGTTTTCTACACTCAAAAATAAGTGAGTTAAGGTGGGCCATTAATAGCCAATCACAAGGAACATGGAAGACGTTCTGTCATCAGTAGGTGTGGCTTCTAATATTATTATTGAGAAACATGATTTCTTTTAAATTCGAGGAACGGTACCGTCTATACTGTCACTCTCTAAGGGGTGCAGAAACCGCAACTTTAGCATAGAAGATATGAAGCTACACCGATGGGTTATCGTAGCTCACAGTGAAGGAGCAAAGGGCGGCATAAATAGCCTTTTCGATCCAGTATCCATAATTTAGCATTCGGGTACGTCTGGAACAAGGTCTGGGGGCGGTATCATGCTAGACCCTGCTGAAAGTTTGTCAACTCTACGTGATATGGGATGCGAGCAAGATTAAATGTTAAACGAATTGATTTATGCTTTAACGGGTGGTCCAAAAAAAACCAATTTTTATTTTCGTTCATAACTTTTTAAAAACTATATATTTGTATGTTTTTGGGTCTGTTGAAAGTGAAAATCATCTACTAAAAAATTAATTTCCAGAAATTGATATAGTCCAGAAATCCACTTTGGACCGGCAAATCCGAGTACAGTATGCTTCACCCATGGTGTACAAGTTTTTATTTTCGCACAGTCGGAGGGTTCCTTTTGTAGCAAGGCAAGCATGTTCAACTGGTATAATTGTCCCACCCAACTATTTTTTGATGATCTCCCTGGCACTGATCACTGAATTGTTTCGATGGTGGATTTCTGGACAGGATTCAAATTTATCTAATACTTGATGAAAACCGTAGTTTTTTTTCTTAACTGATAAATTAAGTGGGTATTTTTATCTTAACAAAATCTAGGTCTCCTAAAATATTTTGATGTGTACATTATGAAAAACACGAAAAACTCACTAAGTGAAGTTTACAAAGTGAGTAATAATTAAATAATAGACTGAATTATGTACATAATCTAATTCTACATCTCCGATGTCCCCAAAAGACTCAAAGCCATCGGAAAAATTTGACAAAAAAGTTTATTAACGTCTGTAACTTATTTGTGGTACAATTTCATCATTCTTTTTGGAAGTATACCACTTATAAAATAATAAAAAACAGTAAATCAGAAGTTTTCAAATTAAATATACAAAGTAATAATTGTTTTGAAAAAAACATTGTCCTCATTTAGATGTTCCAAGAAATATATGGAAAACACTCTATATACTAATATTTCGGTTTATTAGGCCTTTTTCAATAGAGTAAATGTCTATTACTAAATGTTTCCAAGCGCGTTTTCGTTATTTATTTGTTTACGAGCACCTACCCCCGATTGATCCTACCATCTGGTAAAGTCCGAGTTTTTAGTACCTTTTCTAAGAAGGGCAAAAGTGTAAAATCTATCTGATCATTGGTAGTACAAGGATTTATAATTAAAGATTTTTTAATTTCTAATTGTTCTAACAGATCTAAGCGCTTTACTTTCTTTTCACGATGCAATACCTTTAGGTACATTTTTCTGATCTATAAAATGATTGTTTTCTATACAGTTCGTCAAAAATCCTGAATTTTTCGAGTTATTTAGTATGGATTTTTTATGTTCTTTTACTCTAGTTTCAATACTTCTACCGGTTTGACCCACATGCACGGCACTACAATCCACGCAGTTAATTTGGTATACTCCCGATGGTTTTAATTTATTAACCCTTTCTTTGTTGTTTATCAAAATCCTCCCAATAGTACGCTTGACACTAATCGTTTTACAGCCGTTTCATTCTAATCTGCGAGCTATTTTTTTCACTATAACTGGGACGTGATTAATATAACTATAGGTGGCTTCTTTTTGACCGAATATTGTAAAACTCCCGACGAATTAATTTCCTCCTTTTGTTTTTTATCATGTTATCCATTAGTTTTTCTTTATATCCGTTGTTTCTTGCAATTTGTTTGATTGTACTTAATTCTTTTTCAAAATTTGCGTTTTCTAGCGAAAGCATTAAAAGCCTATGTATTAAACTATGGAAAACCGACTTTTTTATTTGCCAGAACTGCTGCGAACTTGCTGGTATAATTGCGTCGGAAGTTGTTGGTTTTCTATAAACCGAGAATTTTAGTTTATTTTCTACCTTTCTTATTGTTATATCCAAATAATTTAATTGATTGTTTTCCTCCTTTTCCATTGTAAACTGAATATTATCGTTAAGCGAATTTAAAAAATTGACAAAGCCGCTCAAATTTCTTTCAGTACCAGTCCAAATACAAAAAATGTCATCTACATAGCGAGCCCAAAAGTGAACATGTGATTTTAAATTATTGTGACTATTGAACAGAGTGTTTTCATAATGATTCATAAAAATTTCCGCTAACAAAGGAGAAATAGGACTGCCCATGGGTAATCCGTTTTCTTGTTTGTAATATTTTCCATTGAAATAAAAATAATTTTGTTCAATGCATACCTTTATTAAACTTATTAATTCATATTTTTCTGTGCTGCTTAATTTTGACTGATTTATTAAATTGCATAGTGGACGTTAGTTCTGCGACTGGGATTGAGGTGAATAAACTTTTAACATCGAATGAAACTAATTTAGAATTTGTGGGCAAGATAAATTTTTCGTTAATTCTAAAAACTCAAAGGAGTTTTATACAGAGTAATGTATCAAGGCAAGACAAGACGATGGTTTTTTGCACATTTTCGCATGTAAAAATTCCTCTCAGATTTAAAAATCCAGCAGATGGTTTGAAATCTTCCTCCTAGGGTAAACTGGGCACGTAGATTCCATTCTTGGCATCAGAATTGACAAAGCTAACGAGTGGGTTGTGAGAGGTCAGAAGGTTATAAAAAGTCACATACAAGCGTAGCCTTCCGAGGGCTACTTCTGAAACAATGCGAGGACAGCCCTCGCATTCCTTTTCACCAGTCTTCAGTTATAGAAATGTTTCTTAAAATGGCAGTGTCCTGTTATGAGCCATGTCATACTCCTGAGCTGAGATTTACTCATCTCCAGCATCTACAGTTCTGACTCGGTCCTGCCTGGTTTTAAACCCAGTAATTTCTATATTCCAGTTCAACCCATCTTCTCAAGGCCATTCTGGCAGCACTATAATCAACTCTACAAACTAGCTCTTGTCCTACGAAACCATTTCTGATCCATTTTTAACAAGTTAATTTCCCAGACTATAGCTTCTACGCCATATAGGTCTCAACCCAAATACTTCAGCTCCTATTCCTCTGTCTGTTTTGAAACCATCCGCGAACCTTTTGTGGAGGATCCAAGCCTCCACAAAATTTACCTTCGACTCTCACTCACTCAGATTCTGTATTTGAAATTCGATGGCTTCGGAAGTTAAACTTTGCAATCATTCTCTCAGGTATCATCCGTAAGATAAGCTCTGGATTCAATGTAAGTCTTATCTTGGAATGTTCCCTTCCTTGAGAAGTACCTGTCCAATCATTATTATTCCTGATTCGCCACCAACATACGACAACCACTGAATCTTGTTCATTTTTTTTATTACAGTGATCTGGGTGCTTTCATGCCACCATACCAAACTACCCTAAAGTATTCTGGGTCTCACTGTTGTGGTGTAAACATAAGCTAGTTAGTAATGAATAAATTTAATAATGACTATATTTAAAACTAATTACCAATTATCTACATGTCAAGATACTCTTAGAAAGCAAATCCTTAAGATATAATAATAGTTCTTTAATTTGTAATTTTAAGAAAATTCCATGAAGAAGAGATTTAATGAAAGTAAGTAACGAAGAAAACGCACAAATGATTTGTCTTTTAGTTTTCAAATTTTGAAACAATTTAGAATTGCACGCCACAAATAATCAGCTTTATACAGGGTTATTCAGAACCTATCCATAATAAAATTTGGGGATGTTCAACATACATGTAGAAATGTGGTAGTGCAAAAAAAAATTTTTTTGGCGGGGTCTGAAAACTATTTAAAAATTTTTCATTGCACGCCGCTGGATACTGGTCCACTGTAATGGAGTAACCTTGGGACTGACAATGCAAACTAGCTACCATGAAAAAAACCGGCGCACCCGGCGCAAAAAAGATTTGCAGCGTTTTTACTTTAAAATAAACTTAAAGATAGATAATAGGCGTTCCAGGTACAAAAAACTTGTTTATTGTTTTTTGTCGGAATGTGGTATATTCGATGTCGTTGAAGTACAGTTGCCCATCTAGGTAGTCCTTTATAATGGTATAACTTTAAACGTTGTTTACGGGAAATCCTAAGCCTTTTATTATAAATTTTTTTGGTGATTAATGCTTCAATTTGATATTCTGCTAAATAGTAGGGACTTAATAATATGGAGTTGGATATGAGTTGACAATCGACTCTGCATATAAGCCAGGACGAGGAATAACTACCAGGAGTGAATGTGAGAGATGAACATGGTTGGGTATTTGACTGCCCTCCTAACGAACGAGGTTTTGCAACTTCCTTACATACCTGCACTAAATGGTGATTAAAGTTTAAAAACCTAAGTCGTTCCTGGCCGTTGATTCGGCCAATAATAATATACCGCCCCATCTACCACGCAGTTCTTCTATTTTCAGATGAATCCTTCTATTCATAATGAGAGTTTGAGAAACTGTTATTATTGTTGTAATTATATAAAACCTTTATGTACTGTAATTAAACTTTATTAACAGAATATAAAATTAATACCAATCTTCTTAAAAAATCATAAATTCGCCTAATTTTTTTTGACAAGTTATGTTGCATGCTTGATAAAATGATGTTTTCTGTTAATGCTGTGCGGTCATTATCAGGACCATGGCACAGGGGACGTGATATTAAATTAACGTTCACAGTTAATTAAGCAATATTTTTCTGAAACATCAACGCAACCCATGTCGCTGCTGGCGAGAAAATTGGATGACTAATGACCTTCTATATAAAGACGTTATTAATTTCTATCTTGATACAGCACAGTTATCATCGGACTTTTATCTTTCCTTCCAGGATAATTAGAAATCGATTAGGGCGATGTTTATAGAAGATCTGAAATTTCTTCAAGAATGTTCTTATTGTACCATGAAATTATATTGCATGAGGAGATGCTAAGACCCTGTCTCGTATGATATCACCGAGTGCAGACCGGTTTCGATCTTGGTCGATCTCATCAGTGCACAGGGCGATCATGTCTAACGACGAGCGAAAACTACCATCAACGTGTCTATGAATTAAATGACTAATATCTTCTTTTTGTTGCAGATAAGGCACCCTCGGAAGCAGTGTTCCGTGGCACGGAATTCCTCTCGTACGACCTGAGCCAGACGGGGGGCGAACCCATAGTGAGCGCCCAAGACTCCGTCACTTTCTACTTCAAGACGAGGCAGCCAAACGGACTGCTCTTCTACACCGGTAAGTGGAATGTGTCTGGGAGCTCTAAGATGTAAAAGTAGTTTAGAATACACTAATTTTTAGAAAAAGGGAGCATTTTTCTTGATAGATGCAGGATCTTATTCAATCTGCATACAAAAATAAACATAACAAACTAATAAATTTAACAAGGAACACAAATTTGAGCTCATGATCATGGGTAAGAGTAGTAATACTAGGGGGATTCTGGGCCAAAAACTCCATGTAAAAGCCCATAAGCCAAAAACGTGGTCAAATTTGTTCCCAGATGTGGGTATGTCCGATATATTTTGTGGGTACGACATTTATGCTCGTTATCCTTACACGTTATCCTTGTTATCCTTGTTATCCTTACACGTTATCCTCATTATCCTTGCTCACATATATGTCATGCGTACCCACAAAATATATCGGACATACCCACATCTGGGAACAAATGTGACCACGTTTTTGGCTTATGGGCTTTTACATGGAGTTTTTGGCCCAGAACCCCCCTAGTATTACTACTGGTAAGCAATAATCGTGTGTCATCGTTAAACATCAGTCAGTTGCTGAAAGCTCTACAATGAAGTAGAGGAGGTCGGCATAAGGACGGCAAGTACAAAACATGGTATCAACTGGACGGGATCAGTTAAAACTGCACAATTACCTGATACTGGAGTACAAATATGGGATCTTGAAGCTGAACCCGACCTGAAATTTTTTACAATTTTCGCAAGTTAAATGCTCTTAAGTATTGCATAAATTACTACTTAATTAGTCAATTAGTGGTGTTTAGTTATAAACTGTCGCTCAACGCTAAAAAATTAAGATCATGTCATAATAGTAAAACAGGATCAATAATTGCTGACTATAAAATTGGTACTGATTTTCTAAAGAGACCGTAAGTCATGAAAGATCTGGGTATTGGTTTGACCCGGAACTCAGTCTTGCAAACCATATTCAGGCCTAAATGATGCATATAAAAGTCTTGGATGCATTTTGCGTAACTAGAAGATTTTAAAAATATTTTACGTTTATTATTTACGACGTTTTTTAGATCGACCCTAGAGTATGGTCTAATATATAATAATAATAACTCTACCCCTCATTCTAATCACAAGCATTAGCCCGAAAGTCTGAGACTTGTGTGGGAGAGGGAGCGGCATATTATTTCGCGACCCGCATTTGTGCCTCAGGAACGAATTACGTTGGTAGGCCCTAACCACCATTCAGTGCTGGAATGAGGGAAACCTGGAAAACCTCATTAGTTAGGGAGACAGTCAAACATCAACTGGTTTTAATCTCTCACATTAACACCAAGGTGGCATTCTTCCCATCCTAGTCCATCGTCAGGATGGTTGCCATCCCATCCCTGCGAACAAGCCTTGATCTCCGAGTAAACAATTTTATTAAAAATTGTTTGGTGGACTGGGGATTCGAACCCACGACCTCTGGGTTGAGCGATGGAGACACTAAACCCTGAGCCGCCTTGCGCCAGAGATTTGAAAACTATTTTTTTCTATCTTTGTTACTTATTACTTTTCATTTATATCGACTTTCTCGGTTGCTTTTTTTCGCCCATTTGATTATTCTCTACTAAGTAGATAAATACTTTTCAGCTTTAGTAAGAGAAGGTCAAAATTTATTAGACTTCTATCGACAATCGGCACACGCTTTTGATAAATCTGTTGAAACAGGATCAATCCCTTAACTACTGACTGCGTCCTTCATAGTTAATGTCTGTCAAGCCACTAAACGCTTATCGGGACAAGAAGAACCCTTAAAAATTCATACCTCTCGACGGCCGTCTAGCCATGGCGGTAACCAATGGTTACTTAGGCAAAACAAACAATGCATTGCCGCCTGATTACTATTTTATCAGATAATTTATGTACAAGACCGACCCATAACGTCTGGATGTTGAGAATTGCCCTTCCTAGAGTTTAAGGACTAACAAAAAATTTATGGATCACCCTAGCTGATCCACAAGCATGTAGGATCAATCATCTGAGCATCAAATAAGCTACAAAAAGCTTTCACAATCTATTTCTAATTTTTCTATGTATTACTTTGGAGCCCTAGAGAAAATATTTTCCATAGTAGAATTTTTTCTGAATATACTGAGTGTTTATATTTATTTTAGTTTAGATACAGCATCTAACAGTATTTAACCAATTGTGATATGGGGAAATAGCTCAAAATACTGTATATTTAAATTGTACAACACATTAAGAAAATACAATTATTTTATTAAATATTAACTACTAGACATTATAAAGTAACAAGTAAATTAAATCACGGCATTTGTAAAATCATGCAGTTTCATCTATCTGAATCGGTTTCGAAGATACCAATGTTATTGCATTCAATTTGAAACACACTGTATAAAGATATACTTTGCTATCAATAAAGATAACAATTTTATCAAAAATAAGCAAAGTGAATGTTTGTGTGATAAAAAATCCGAACAAAACTCATATTTTTTACCTTAGAAATTTTTCCTCGGACAGCCATGGACTCCCCTACAAATTTAAATCACTAATTGATGGAACTGTAAAACCCGGAATTATTCTTCTTTTCATTGGAATTCGATACCGGAATATTTTCCGGAAAGGAAGTTAATAATCTAGTTGCATTGATTCTAACAAAAGTGACTATCGCTGTCCCTTTGAATTTTAATTTGCTCTGACATTATAATGAATTTGACTTATTTATACCTAAAACAAGCACGCACTGTTTATGCAAAACCTTGTTGACACGTATAAACATGTATGTAAGATTTAAATAGGATAGAAACTGATATTACAAACAACAAACTGTTTTTAATTAAGTCCATATTTCGAAATATTTTCATTTCATCTTCAGAACAGTTTAACAGTCCGTTGAGTTCAAAACTTTTAAAAACTTTCTCGTCTTTCTCTTTCCGGATTTCCCTTATTCTCGTACTAAATGGTAATTAAAGTTATAACATCTTAGGTAAGTCATTCCTAAACGCGCTCGCGGCTCGCAAAATCATAATTGGCCGCTCCCTCTCCCACACAAGTTTCTGACTTCTAAGCTTGTCATTACGATGAGCATGAAGAATAGAGATATATTAGATATCTTTATTATAGATTACTTTAAATCTCTTACTATACAGGGTGCAACATAATGGCACGTCAAAAATGCAGGAGCACATTTCTGGTCCAAAATTAATGTACCACGTGTTTTCTGTATTTAATGAAAAAAAAATACAACATGGCGGATAAAAAATAAAAAGTAAAAAACTGGCAGTTTTTACTTTTCTGGCAGGCAAACTTTGAAATGTTATGGGTTTTTTGAAGAAATTTCTGCAGATGCCTCTAACTTTAATTATTTGATGTTTATATATTTTTTATTTCCATAATTTTTACACACTTCTTAAGTTATTTGGAAAAATAAATCAATCTCATTTATTTTTATATAAATTAATATAATTTATTAAATGATAAATGATGATGATGAATTTAATGATATAATTATCAAGTTACCAATTCATTTTGCTTCCTTTCAACATAATATCAATGGAAAAAAAGGATGAATGATTGTATAATCAGATTTTCAACTGAATATTAAAAAATCCGAAATATAATAAATATCTATTTTAGATTTAGTTCTATTAAATTTTTTCAATAGATAGATTTAAATTTAGTTTCATTTGTGTATACATATTTCATACATGTCACTCCAATATGACTATTAATAAAAATTAAATCGAAATTACTATTAATAAAGACATGCAATGCTTTTAAACTAATTTTTTAAGTGAAATTATATTTGATGAAAACATTTCATTTTATTTCGGTCTGACAAATCTGCATATTATCGTTGAGTGACATGTGTTTCTGCTTTAGCCCTCATCAGGTGCATGTACAGTAGAAGCTTTTATAAAACCATCAACAACTATAATCTAATATTACTTAAAAATACTATCCTTGAAGGGGATTGGAACCTTTGGTGTGAAGATATCACTGACGTAGTTTTCCACATAACACCAAAACACTCTACTGCACTCACTGTCTTATGAGTGCAGTATAGTGTTTTGGTGTTATGTGGAAAACTACGTCGGTGATTTGTTAAAAATCCTATAATAAAAAAACTGCCCGGAGAATCAAAGTTGCTGATTCATCTGGTATAATAATGAAATAAATGGTTTATCTTTGCACAGTATCCTGCTTAATCTAACCTAAATTATGACGGCCTTATTAACCCTTAACAGTCGGCATCTCTTTATTCTACATGGGCGGAGGTAGGTAGAAATGTTTGCTATTAAGAAAATGTTATAGAGATCGTATTATTTTGTGTTTATTAGTACCTATTATTTGTAGCCAATGTAACCAATAACATATTTTATTATTGTTAAGTATTGTTTATGTTTATTATTGTTATTTTTATTGTTTATTTAACAAAGCTAAAGAACGCTTGGTTATTGGTATTTACGCGCTGCACTGGAAAACTATTGATGATATTTCAGCACTCGGCACGGGAAACAAAAAAATGATTTATATCCAGCAGACCAGTCTGTTTATTCTCTTTACACCAGCGCGTAGTTGTAGATGGTTCATCGGGCTGATTAGATGTGCAGTGTAGGACTCACATGTACAGTTTTAGTTACTAATCGAATCACGATACCATTGCTAAATACATGGGACGAAATATGAAGACAAGTGCGCACGGTCCTGTGCCTTAACACTGGCCAGTTTCAATTGTCCTTATATACACTATACTTTTATTTGTAGCCTAGCAACAAATAGATATCTTCTTTCTAACCGTCACTATTAGAGATATATCTATCAAATCTTATATCAAAGTCTTCGTGACAGGACTTTCTATAAAAATATAAGTTGTGGTAAACCTCTCCTTTTTGCTAATTCTTTGACAGATAATTGAGGATGGAACTTTTCGTGGACTCGCCCTGTATAACAAACCACTATAAAGTTATAAACGTCAAATAAATGATTTAAAACACCAGTAGTAGTAATCAGCAAAATTTTGCTGGTCGACTAGGTGGACTGAAATGACAAAAGTTTTTAAACGAACTATTGTATATCCTTTTTTCGACATCGCGCGCATTGTTAGCAATTTCTTTCATTTGTTTCTCTTTTCTAGGGGAGGGAAGCGACTATCTCAACGTGGCAATCAAAGATGGCTGCCTCAGCCTCACCATGGGTTTGGCCAATGGCAAGCAGGAGATGCAAATCAAACCCAACAAAGTACGTTTCGATGACAATCAGTGGCATAAAGTCAGCGTGCATAGGAGGATACAAGAGGTGAGTTTATGTGCAAAAATACAAAGGATTTAAAAAAATAGAAACAAGTTTCATGTTATTGGCCAAATGCATTATATTTGATCAAAAATAGAGCAAAAACCACTAGTAATATTTATTTCGCGTTTCAGCAAATTAACTGTAGTTAATTGGCAAATTAATTTGTATATACCTATACAGAAAATAAATCTATACATTGTTTTGATATTTCTGCTAAAGCTGAGAAAAACATTTTTAGCTTTTCACATACAAGGTGTCCACCTAGTGCGCGTAAGTCCAATATCTGGGTTAATAAAAGAGATAACTTAATTTTTTTTTCTACAGGGTTGTCTAATATCCCGAGCTGCACAAAATGAAAATATATTTACATATTCAGGGTGTTCAGTTTTTCCTGGACAGGTACCAACTTCGTTTTTCTAAATGGAAATATATATTTTTTATTGCTTTTTCGAACTAAACCCTTGATTTTAGTAGGACTTTCATCAGCCTTCCCTATACCTAACTTAAACTGTTTTTGAAATATTGACGGGTGAATATTGACATTTTTGCAACTTTGACACCCTGTAAAATCTAAACGGTTTGAGATCAAGCAAAACGGTTTGCACATTCCTATCTTAACTTTTTATAAGCTATCGTTTGATACTAATTTCAAATGTATCCAGGAATTAAAAATTTTCCGAAAATTTTGAAAATTTTTAATTCTTGGATAAATTTGAAATTAGTATCAAACGATAGCTTATAAAAAGTTAAGATAGGAATGTGCAAACCGTTTTGCTTGATCTCAAACCGTTTAGATATTACAGGGTGTCAAAGTTGCAAAAATGTCAATATTCACCCGTCAATATTTCAAAAACAGTTTAAGTTAGGTATAGGGAAGGCTGATGAAAGTCCTACTAAAATCAAGGGTTTAGTTCGAAAAAGCAATAAAAAATATATATTTCCATTTAGAAAAACGAAGTTGGTACCTGTCCAGGAAAAACTGAACACCCTGAATATGTAAATATATTTTCATTTTGTGCAGCTCGGGATATTAGACAACCCTGTAGAAAAAAAAAATTAAGTTATCTCTTTTATTAACCCAGATATTGGACTTACGCGCACTAGGTGGACACCCTGTATATTAAAGACTAAAAAATCTCTAAAGAGACTAAAGACTAATGAATAAATTTGTGTAAAAAACACTTGTGTGAAACTTATTATTCTATAAAACATTAACAATAAACTAAAATAAAGTAATAACTAAAATAATATAAATTAACATATTTGTATTTTCCATTCATGTTTTCATGGAGCCATAAATATGGTTTACCTTAATCAATTCTGACGTAAACACTCATTTGTTTATTTAATTTAAGTGAGGGAAATATAATTTTCATAAGATGACGTTAAAAAATAAATAAATGCCATATACAGTGAGTTCGTAAATTCATAAAGTCCCGCATAAATTCATTATTTTCAAAATGGTAAATTTTTTGAAAAATCGCTCGAACGCGTCGATGTTCTTTTCTTTTTACACTTGAGTCCCGTTAAACATTTCATCTCATTTAATTGGTTCAAATTTTCTTATTTGTATTTAATTTTTGTTTCAGATTTCTGCAATTACAAGTTTTTGCAGAGTAAGTATCCTATTTTAGTTATATCTTGAAAGAACTCTGTTCATAAATAATAGAGATGGCCATCATTACATCTTGGAGTCTACTGGGGTTTCGAGAGTTGACATTTTTCAAATATACAGCCTCTCAAATGTTCCCACTTATTTAATATTACAGGAGGGGTTCATTAGTCTCTCAGCCCCGCCTAAGGGGTACAAATTCAAGTAATAAGTCTAAACATATTTATAAGCTTATTAATTATGAAGAAATTATTGCAGAAATAGTGATTTTTGTTTTACTTTAACTGCCACAGGTTTTATTTTATTTTTTATCTCTGTTGCTGACGAAATCATTATTTCATTGAGACTAATGGTAATTTATGTTTAGAAAGAATTCCTAATGCTGTCTTTTCTTTCTTCTAACAGCCAGTAGTATTCATGTCATAAATTATAACAATAGTTAAAAAAATCCAATTATTTTGACTTGTATGACATAAATGCCATCCTACTTAAAGAATTCATGAAGTTGATTCTAGAACCTCGAACCTCTTCTAAAAATGTATTTAAATTAATCAGTTTCTTGAGAGCTTTAAGCTAGCAATAGATATACCGATATTTAATAAAGATAACCAGAATCATCCAATGATTATAGACCAGTTTCTGTAATACCTCATTTAGGTAAGGTATTTGAAATAATAATTAAGGCTCGTCTAGCTCCATATTTTGAAAATAATAATCTTAGTAGTAACCTAGTAACCAGTATGCCTTTAGGAGGAGTTGCTCCACAGCTCAAACAGTGTCTCAAGTCGTTCAGGGCATAGTCCAGGGTTTTTGAGAATAAGGAATGTATAGGTTTGACCTTGTGTGACTTAAACAAGGCCTTTGACTGTATTTTGCATGACCTATTTCGAGATAGATTGGAGAGATATGAGCTAAGATTTAGGTTTAGGTCAGCCTCTAAAGCTTATTATGTCATATCTTACTGACAGAAAACAGAGTGTCATACTTCTAGAATATATTCCTCTATTTGCAAACGTTGAAAGTGGTGTACCTCAGGCCCTTTGCCTTGGGTCCACTTCTTTTTATTACGTATGTTAATGACCTCTACCACTATCTGCACCCTAATAAATGTGTCGCATCGAAGCCACGGTTGAAGAGTGCCTCTAATAATAATTTAAAATTAAGTCGTGATAAAACACATAGAATTGCGAAGCACTGTTAGTTTTACAACCCTTCTGGAGCAACTCTTCCTACTACTACAGGTGTTTCAGTTACTGAAAAAGGCGATTCGAGCGCAGCAAATTGTTGCTAATGTAGGTTTTGGAGACCACTGACAGCCTATTTTTAAAAGACTTTGAGTGTTGCCCCTTCCTACTCTAATATATTTATTACTAACTACTCGAAACTCATTGAAGTGGAGACAGATTCACCTCATTCATTTTATTATAGTTATTCCATTAGAAATGTACAGGGTGTCCAAAATAAGATCTTCTATCCCCTTATCTCAGAAAGTATAAAAGGTAGAGAAAAAAGTTAAACACGAAAGTTTTTTGGTTTTACCTGAATTTTTCATTTTTATAACTTTCTTGAATACAGGTTGTTCAGTTTCTCTGATCCAGGCATCAACTTTCTTTTTTTAAATGGGACACCCTATATTAAATTACGTTTTTGAACTCTACTTAAAATTCTAGGTCTACATTGTTAAGAGTACCCTATACCTATCATTTACCGTTACGAAGATATTAGCATTTAAAGAAAAAAATCTTTAAAAAAACACCTGCTCAAAAAATCTCAGCAAAACCAATAAGACATCCAAAAAAAAGATAAATATGGTTTATTTCGTAGACAATTACACTCAGAAATTACTTCAATGAATCGATATTACCTGATTAATACACAGGGTGTTTTTGACAGATGGCTCAAACATGTATTTGTTAAAGCTCCAGAAAATCGAAAATCTCTTATGGAACACCCTGTGTATTATTATATTTTTAGATTCTCTATTAAATTTTAACCTTACTCTGTATAACGTTCCCTATTCTTATTTTGCTTAGTTTTCAAGATATTGACGAAAATGTTTGTGCACTATTTATAAGAGACACATTTTAGGCCCTGTTTTTCTTGGCCAATATTTAAATGGTCCCAGGTATCTTAGGTAAAATACCAGGAAATGGCATTCATTACAAACTTGTATTTTACCTTTATTGGATGCCGAAGAATATGCCAATCAGATCATTTATCAGATGGATAGTTCCATGCGACAATACTGCAGTTGTAAGGAATTTTATTAACAACTATTTTGTGGAATGGACAGGGCCAAACGGGAATATCCCATGGCCGCCGAGGATCCCAGATTTAACTCCACTTGATAACTTTTTATGGGGTACATTGAAAGCCTGAGTTTATCAAATTCAGAGTAATAATGTGGATGATTTAAAGATTAAAATCAGGATGGACATTGAAGCGCTCAATCAAAGTGATTGCCCTGTAAGAAAACTAGCAGTTATATACACAACATGCATAGCTGAAAATTGAGGACATAATATAGGACACTTGATTTAATTTATTATTTTTATTGTTATTTGTTATGATTATTGTTAGCTATTTGTGGTTCAAGTTACAAACATAGATTTGTTTATATTAGTTAATTAATGAAATAATTTAAAAAAATATTAGTTTTTAATAAAATAATATATTCTTAATCAGTATTAAGGCACACTTACTATAATATACCAAATAATAGTAGAGATATTTTTAATAACAGCCGATCATGATTAATAGCTGACATTTTTTCCACATTTTCGTCAATATCTTGAAAACTAACCAAAATAAGAATAGGGAACGTTATAGAGTGTAAGGTTAAAATTTAATAGAGAATCCAAAAATATAATAATACACAGGGTGTTCCATAAGAGATTTTCGATTTTCTGGAGTTTTAACATATACATGTTTGAGCCATCTCTCAAAAACACCCTGTATATTAATCAAGTAATATCGATTCATTGAAATAATTTCTGAGTCTAATTGTCTACGAAATAAACCCTATTTACCTTTTTTTTGGATGTCTTATAATTGGTTTTGCCGAGATTTATTGGGCAGGTGTTTTTAAAGGATTTTTTTCTTTAAATGCTAATATCTTCGTAACGGTAAATAATAGGTATAGGGTACTCTTAACAATGTCGACCTAGAATTTTTATGAGAGCTCAAAAACGTAATTGAATATAGGGTGTCCCATTTAAAAAAAGAAAGTAGATGCCTGGATCAGAGGAACTGAACAACCTGTATTCAAGAAAGTTATAAAAATGAAAAATTCAGGTAAAAACAAAAAACTTTCGTATTTAACTTTTTTCTCTGCCTTTTATACTTTCTGAGATAAGGGGATAGAGGATTTTATTTTGGACACCCTGTACATTTTTTAAGAACTCTAAAGTGCCTTGAAGATTGTGCCTGGCTTGCTACAATTGTGTTAACAAAACGTAGTTAATAAAGAATATTCTTTTATATTCTAAGTCAGGAGCAGTACACCCTCTTGAATATATAGCTCTCTGCATATTTTCCATTAAAAAACATTACAGGATTTTCGTATTTGTTATTATGAAGTATTTCATACCCGAAATAAAACATCTTTCCAGAGTTCCAAGAAATTCACGTAAATTACTAAGTATTAAAAAGTCTAAAAATATCTACACCCTACAAACAACCTCTACAAAGAAAATCAAGCCTAGATTTTTCCAAGAGGCTTCATAAACGACCTTATTCGAGTAAATTAATTAACATTTTAAAAGCTCAACCGGCAAAATAAATAATTAGGAAGCATTAATTTAGTGTACAACGGTAAACTCATTAAACCGGTTTTTGTCCGACTTTCTTTATACAAATATAGGGGGCCCTGCCATCCTAATCGCCTTAAAAACACAATAGGTCATCTAATTAAACTTTGTTGTTGTCTGAATCATTGGAACTCACAATTCAAAAACACTCTTAGAGCACCAGACGCCCAGGATAAAGGGCGTAATTGAAATAATAAGCTTTACATGAGGCTTAAATTAAAAGTTTCAGCTCGGCATATTTAATTCCAAACTAGGAATTTAATGAAAACTCCTGAAAGCTCCGGAATTTAAAATATCGCATTCTATCCGTTTGGGTTGGGGACTGGAGGGAGACGAAGAGTTAATAAACGCAGAACACAACAAAAGTGAGTTGCCAACTATAATTGGTTTGAGAGGGAGGAATTTCAGTAATATCATCCAAGCTTCCTAGTGTATTTTTCAACTTTGAAAGACATTCCATTCATTTTTATTTATATGGCATCATTTTGGCATATACTCATCCGAAAATGTATACGTAATACACATATACAGGGTGTCCCACCGGAAACTCTATAATTAGGAAGAATCTTAAAATTTCAAACAGTAACAAATCTCCCTATTGTTACTCCTAAACGTCAAAATTCCCTTTTCGACATATGTACTACTATTGTAATATTATTATAATGCTGCTGTAATACTTTTGTAATTTTATTGTAATACTATTGTAATACTATTGTAATACTAATGCAATACTAGTAATTTCAGTAATATCATCCAAGCTTCCTAGTGTATTTTTCTTGTAACTTTGAATGACATTCCATTCAATTTTATTTTTATGGTATCATTTTGGCATACTCATCCGAAAATGTATACGTAATACATACAGGGTGTCCCACCGGGAACTATAATTAGGAAGAATCTTAAAATTTGGATATAATATGACGTTACTTTCATCACTATCAGACATTTTAAGACGCACACAAATAACAACAAAATATCTACAGAAAAATAAATTCATTAACAGTAAAATTTATTTAATTTTAACAATATTAACGCCTTAATCACCACGACATAATGCGCCACCTCTAAATTCAAATACAGTACTGCACAAATTTTCACGGAACTGAACTATTTACTTGATTCTAACATTTTTCTTAAATAAATAACGATTGTATATACAGGGTAATTGTTTTGGGCGTCTGTTAGAAGTATCTCGAGAACGAAAAATTACTTTGATCTGAAAATTTGGCAACGTGCATTCTGCGATAAGATCTATTTATGGAAAATATTTTCCAGGTGAAAATACTTACGGTAATACCGGAAGTTGACCCTAACTTCGTTATTTTGAATGGAATACGCTATATATTGTATCATTTCTGGATTCTACGTAAAATTCTAAACAGATTTTATGTAGGGTGTCCTATACCTATCTTCAACTGTTTTTGAAATATTGACAGGTGAATATTGACATTTTGCAACTTTAACACCCTGTAAAATCTAAACGGTTTGAGATCAAGCAAAACGATTTTCACATTCTTATCTTAACTTTTCATAAGATATCGTTTGACACTAATGTCAGATTTAAACAAGAGATTAAATATAGCTATTTTAAAACAAAATCGTAAAAATACAGGGTGGCCCACGAATAACGAAACAAGCGAATTTTCGGATACTTACCAACTTTTTTTTTACAATTCGCTCGGACACGTCAATTAAGTTTTCGAGGGGGAAATATTTTGCGCATATTTTCAATGTCGTAGTTTTACCCCCTAAGCGAGGGTGAGGTTAACCCTTAAAATTTTAAATGGGAAGGGGGATCGAGATAAACCTCATTTTAAAGCTTGAAAAAAGACCTTTACAATGCTGCATACTTTTTTGAATTTGAGTCACTAGTTCTTGAGAAATTTAATTTTTTGTTTTTTATTTTTTTTTTCTTCATTTTTGCAAAATAATTGGAAACATTTCGAATTTCTTTTTCTTTAGATTGTAATATTGTTTATTCACAACCATATATGTAATAAGGTTATTACTGACTTTTTAGAAGTTTGAAAATAGTCATTACTAACTGTTGCTACTGTCCAGGTCGGAAAGTGATCACTTTCCACCCAAGGGTGGAAAGTAAAACATCTGAAAGATACCTGATGTTTGTATTTTGAGTGACGTTAATTTTGACAAGGCATCAGTCATCAGAAAAACCCTTATATTTTATATTTATTTATACAGAATCAATTTACAAGAGAAATAATTTTGGATTTTAGTTTTTTAGCAAATCCTAAAAAAATAATCAACTGCTGTCAGTGTGACAGTCAACAATTTATGCCCCATTTATTAAATAATAATGTCAGCGTCATAGAAACGGATTTTCACTGTCTTCTAAATTGAAAAGTAGTATGAAAAAATATGAATGAATAAATGGAGATATTCCCGTTTTCTCGTTTTTTTAGAGATGGTTGTGAATAAAATCGTATACATACCTCGGCGGAAGGTTTCATTCCTGTCTCGCGCTATAGCTTACCACGGTGCTACGCACCTCGATTATCTGAACAGCGCTCGACAGTAATGAAACATTTTCCGCCTCAGTATGTAATATACTTGTACTGTGGGATTTCTCCGCGTTATTAACGAAAAGCGAGCTGCGGTAGCATCGCTGTTGATTGATTGAATTAAAACACTTGCATTGACTTACTATAGTATAATTAAGTGGACTGTATATAATTTTTTGTGATAGTGAACAAACTAGTCTGCTTGTGTGCAGAACAACATCCTGCACCTTATGGTTGTAGTTTACAACTCTAGTTAATACTTAATACTAGACTAAACTGATTCCTTCACACGATACATGCATACGTTACAGTTTTTAGGGTTTAAACCCCACTTGAGCGCCGAAGGAATGCAGGTCAAACTATTGACATAAAACAGACACATTTGCAGGCTATTAAGATACATGAAACCAAGCTTAAACAATACTATTAGTAAGTATTCTTTTTTAAAAATAATAATAGTCCTGGTCAGTAAAAAATTAATTAATTGCAATTCTTATACTACATAGGCTCTACGAACAAGTAGAAACGAAAATTTACTTATTAATATTTTTAGTACGAGTATTAATTTGACAAATGCTGAAAATGACCACCTCTTGCTTCCATACAGTGATAAAGGTTTTGCTCCAAGTATTTCCGAACATTACTTAGCATTTCTGGTGTGATTTGATGTCAGCCTTTTTTGTCAGTACAGACAATAATTGTTATTTTACGATATTAAACGAAAATTTATACATCGGGTTTCTTGACGATCCAGATTATTACTGCATTAATGTTTAAAAAGGAATACTTAGTTAACAATATTACAATCTAAAGAAAAAGAAATTCAAAATGTTTTCAATTATTTTGCAAAAATGAAAAAAAAATTAAAAATTAAAAATTAAATTTCTCAAGAACTAGTGACTCAAATTCAAAAAAGTATGCAGCATTTTAAAGGTCTTTTTTCAAGCTTTAAAATGAGGTGTGACTCGACCCCCTCTTTCTATTTAAAATTTTAAGGGTGAACCTCACCCTCGCTTAGGGGGTATAACTAAGACATTGAAAATATGCGCAAAATATTTCCCCCTCGAAATTCGCTTGTTTCGTTATTCGTGGGCCACCCTGTATAAATTAATTGGATACGTCTATGAAGAAGCAATAAAATATCCTCGAAAACACATCTCCCTTTTGGAAGCGAGTCTACAAATCCACCGGTAACCACGTCAAAGATGCCGCCCGCGAGATATTCTGGTTATTTATTTATTCTTGTGCTTTTGACCTTGCGGGCACAAATCAGTATTTATTTTGCCAAATGCCAAACCTTATCTTAGGATTTACGACACATTTAAAAATAAATTATAGGCTAGGTATTCGCGTGGAATACCAAATGAGGACCGGTTGTATTATTAGGAATATTACGTTTTTTATATAAAAATAAGGTCGTTAGTATCCAGTTGTGTGAGTGTGTCTAATTCTCCAGTTTTTAGCTAATCTAGCGTTGTTATTTATTAGGACGAGGTAAAACACAGTCCGTTTAAACGAACAAAATAAACATTCTCGGTTTAAATGTACTAATAAAATGAACTTATATATATTTTTGTAATATTAATGTTATAAACCATTCCATAACAATACAGAAATGCCATCAAATATTTTTTTAACCATTTTAAACATTTCCTTTTTGCCAGAAATATGAAATTCTTTATAAGTATTAAGAATATCTCCTTACGAGCTTAAATAAAATACAAAATAGCAATACTCATTCCAATTTTACGAATCACTTAGGTATTAGGTATATTAAAAAGTAACCACTTAACTAGAGACATGCTTTGTTAGTTTTCATCAAGATGAATAGCCCAATCTTTTGCTTACCTAGTCTATTTACAAAATTATCTAACTGCATACAAGTTGCTCAGAAGTTAATACTAATATTACTCACAATTGTTACTCCTAAACGTCAAAATTTGATTCCTTTTTCTACATGTGTAATACTATTGTAATATTATTATAATGCTGCTGTAATACTTTTGTAATTTTATTGTAATACCATTGTAATACTAGTGCAATACTATTGCAGTACTATTTTTTTTTTGTTTCACTCGTGGTTTTGGTAAGGTTTTTAAAGATATAGGTATGTCAGTGTGGTTTATTCATCGGAAAATAAACTACAACAACTTTTAGGCAATCCAAAAGATAAAATAAAAACTAAGAAAAGTCGGGGATTTACGAAATTAGCTGTAGAGACTGCGATCAAAAGTATTTTGGGTAAAGTAGAAGGTCAATCAAACTAGATTCAAACAACATATTGCTCATCTCAAACATGGTAAAACAAATGAGTCTAGTGTCGCCCAACTTGCGTTTGAGAACAACCATAAAATAGATAGTAGCAATTTAAAATAATTATTCAGACAAATTCCAGACAGCTGGATGCTTTTGAGAGTTTGGAAATTACTAAATGTAAAAATAGTATGAATGGTCACGGAGAATAATTGTTAATATACAACTACATAGTTGTCTTCAAAGATCATCTGCATGTAGCTGTGATCTCCAGCATTGTTTAAAATGGCTTACAATGTTTGAGGTTGGAGATAGTATCATTCAAAAGATATAACTCCAAACAGTCGTCTTCCTATATTTTCTCTAAACATTATTCCGAGCTCAGGAGTTTTATTAGCGTCATCAAAGGAGGGAAGGATAGAAGGAGAATGGATAGAGTTATAATAAAATATCTATTCAGGATAGCAGGTGGACCTGTCCGTTTTTAAGGATTGTAATATCGGGTAATAACTTTTCTTTATCTTTTGCGATTCACAGGACATCTTTATGACTGTAATAACATATAGCAGAATTTTTTTCTGAATCAGATTTGCGTTAGATTCTCCCAATACGTATTGTATTGTATTGTTAAGAAGGCCTTGTTGAATTTGTGATTTTCAATGTTTCATAAAAAAAATGTTGCCAATGTTAAAGTACGAACATAAGAACATAGTAATAAAGTGGATACTCGAACCGGATGGTTTTTTATGAAACATCGTGAAAATAATTGTTTTGAAGAAAACATAGACCTCATTTAGATGTTCCAAGAAATATATAGAAAACACTTTATATACTAGTATTTCGGCTTGTTAGGCATTTTTCAATAGAGTAAATGTCTATTACTAAATGTTTCCAAGCGCGTTTTCGTTATTTATTTGTTTACGAGCACCTACCCCCGATTGATCCTACCATCTGGTAAAGCCCGAGTTTTCAGTACATTTTCTAAGAAGGGCGAAAGTGTAAAATCTATCTGATCATTCGTAGTACAAGGATTTATAATTAAAGATTTTTTAATTTCTAATTGCTCTAACAGATCTAAGCGCTTTCCTTTCTTTTCACGATGCAGTACCTTTACATTCTTCAGATCTATAAAATGATTGTTTTCTATACAATGCGTCGAATACCCTGAATTTTTTGCGTTATTTAGTATGGATTTTTTATGTTCTTTTACTCTAGTTTCAACACTTCTACCGGCTTGACCCACATACACGACATTACAATCCACGCAGTTAATTTGGTATACTCCCGATTGTTTTAATTTATTAACGCTTTCCTTGTTGTTTATCAAAATCCTTCCAATAGTACGCTTGTTGAGACTAGTCGTTTTACACCCGTTTCCTTCTAATCTGCGAGCTATTTTTTCACTATAACCTGGGACGTGATTAATATAACTATAGGTGGCTTCTTTTTCCCGAATGTTGTAAAACTCCCGACGAATTAATTTCCTCCTTTTGTTTTTTAGTATGTTATCTATTAGTTTTTCTTTATATCCGTTGTTTCTTGCAATTTGTTTGATTGTACATAATTCTTTTTCAAAATCTGCTTTTTCTAGCGGAAACATTAAAAGCCTGTGTATTAAACTATGGAAAACCGACTTTTTTATTTACCAGGACTGCTGCGAACTTGCTGGTATAATTGTGTCGGAAGTTGTTGGTTTTCTATAAACCGAGAATTTTAATTTATTTTCTACCTTTCTTATTGTTATATCCAAATAGTTTAATTGATTGTTTTCCTCCTTTTCCATTGTAAACGGATTACCCATGGGTAGTCCTATTTCTCCTTTGTTAGCGGAAATTTTTATGAATCATTTTGTAAACACACTGTTCAATAGTCACAATAATTTAAAATCACATGTTCACTTTTGGGCTCGCTATGTAGATGACATTTTTTATATTTGGACTGGTACTGAAAGAAATTTGAGCGGCTTTGTCAATTTTTTAAATTCGCTTAACGATAATATTCAGTTTCCAAACAATTATAACAACGTAGAATACGCTTAACCAACTTCTCCATATTTAATAACAAGTAAACTTCTTTTTAGTTATTGTTTATATAGTTTTCATCCTTCATTTTGTTTGAGGTCGACTCAACTCGTTCAAAAGTTAAGGTGGGGGAAGTTAAGGAAGTTTAGGGACGGACTGTATATGACGCCGACGCGATGCTCAAGATTACTGACTTAACTTACTAATCCTATTTGAAGGAGATGCCGAAAACAACTCCACGGCCAATGTGCCCCGACTGGCATTGCATTACATCGGCATCTTCATAGGAGTCGCCACATCGTTCATCGAGATCAACCACCAGACACTGACCGGTTTTGGCGCTTATTATGCGCTCGTCAGACTGCCATAGGTAGTGGAATCGATGAATGATATTGCGACATGATTTTCTAAGTGGCATAGTAACAAAGACCTAAAGAGGATGTATTTCTCACCACTACTAACGTTCACTAATCTTAATAAACGATATTTTTTTTATTTTACAGCTCTCAGCCGTCGTGGACGGAGTGTACGCCGACCACTCCCACATCGCTGGCAAGTTCACGATGCTCTCCTCCAGCAGGGTGTACGTGGGGGGCAGCATCAACACCAGGGCATTGCCTGGGGCCAGAGTTCACAACAACTTCGTCGGGTGCATGCGAAAGGTGAGTTATATTGAAACTGTGTTGTTTTTACATCGCAATAACGGCGCATCACGCTGCCCTTACAGTGAAATGCAACAATAAAAGCGGAAATCTTGTACGTGTCACGGGATTGTGTCACGTTTTAAATTGTCACACAAGTGATTCGTATTCAGATAAGTTGAAGAACCAGAGGAAGTAATAACTCTCTGTGTATTCAGTTTTGAAGCGTGGTGGTTTTATTAGAAGGCGTGAAGATTATTGAAGTGAAGTTTCATATACTAGCGGTAATCTGTCCGTAATCGGTAATCTGGACAAGTTCGTAAAACGCGCTTTTATTCGGTGAATTTTTCCTGTCTGTTTTGTGTTTTATTAACGTTAAAAAACGAGTGCATCAGAAAATTATGTGCCATCTACCTGGTAATAATAACAATAACAAATTTTAATTGTCCAAAAGTACAAATATACCAATTACAGGACAACACATAAACATAGATAGTGACAAAAAAGGATAATCACGAACAGGAAACAAATGAGACAAAAAAACCTTATAGAAATTATAAATACAATAACTATCCAAAACTTATTTCGACTTAAGAAATTCAATTGAGTCAGTAGTGGAAAACAATCGAAATTATTATTCACTAACGTGTACAGAAACTTGACACTGTAAAATTGCCTTTTAAACTGAAAGGAATTAAAGCTAATGTATTGCTAGATGTATTCCATTTACAAGAAATACAAGATATTATTTTAAAAATTTCCTTTGAACACGCTCAACATACTTGATATAACAATCCCAAATAGCAACATACTTGATATAACAATCAACATACTTGACATAATATATCACTTATAATTGCACAAGAGGTTTGTATTTTACCGGATAAATTTGGATTGTTTAATGAGAAACTTTTGCCTAGCAATTAGACGAGAAAAACTGTCAACTATTAAAAACGCGACACCGAAGGTGGAGCGTTTTTAGGTTGACAGTTTTTCGAGTCAAATTGCTAAAGGAAACAGTTTAGAATTTAAACAATACAAATTTATCCGGTATCAATACAAACATCGAGTGTAATTCGGCAGGACAATTTAATGAATAAGAAATTTAGAAACATATGAATGCAAACTTTATTTATGAAACACTAAAAATAAACACATTTTTATTTGAGCATCACCGAATCGATTCATTGTTAGTGTTTCAATTCAATAACTTGTTGACAGAAATGTCAAACTATTTATTTTGGCAACGGACACCGCGATAATTGATTGAAAAATGAATAAGTGAAAAAACCACTAGTGCATTTGTCACTGTAAAAGTTGCAGATAACTTTTGTCACTGTCAAAGTGACAATTGCACTGTGGCATATGCGATTTTTTATATATAAATTAAATTGTCACTAGAATTTATCAAGGTAAATTGATTTTCTGATAAGTGATGCCTAAAGAAACCTCCCAAAAAAAGTTTTAGTGAATTCTTAAAACAAATAGTCGATGAGATATATGTCATGTTAAGATATTTATTAACACCCAGTATCTATCTGGTAGGTAAAGTAACTTTTCAAGTTATAAACTGAATTATCCACAGTAAAATAAATATTACATTTCAACAACGTCTTAAATGGGCCAATTATCTAAAATACATCAGCTGTTTATACCTGCACACCTATGCTATGGATCTCGGCGACAATATATACAATAGTGATACTATAAAAGTACAAACAGAGATTGCCCGAGCAGTAAAAATTGCCCTTTTCCAATCGCATTGTTTCTGTCGCAGTCCATAAATGATTCGAGAATTGCATGCTTAGGACGACATAAATCTTTAAAGAACGGCCAGGTTGTCTTTTGCAGTCCCAATACTTTTAATCTAACATCTGGGTTGAACGATTTATACAGTAAAAAGTAAGTTCTATTACTACTTCTGCACAATTAGGTTCTAGCATAAAAAGTTGCTATGTCATATCTTTACAATGAATTGTGATTTGTTTGACGCCACCTGTGATGATAATATGGAACTACTAAGATAACAGAAAGTATAGAAAATAAATACACAAGCAAAATTCTGGATACGTTCAGGAAAACAACAACATACGCTTTGACAAATTGTCCATCACACCATAGATATCATACAAAGAAGTTATCCATTTTCAATTCTTAGTTATATCACTGACATTTTCATGCATCTTCATATTATTAAGTTTATATGGAAAGTGGTTCCTATTCCAGCACTAAAATTTGACAAACGTCTAACTAATTCCAACTCCGAGCTTAATATTTAAATCCAGTTATTACTTACTGGAAAATAAATCCTAAACCGCCGCAACGTTAAACTCCAAGTTTTTGCCAAGTTGCATACAAATCTTGGAGTTGCTTCCAGAAACTCCATTCGACTTTGGACTTCAAATAACTTCTGGGTATAGCCAAAACCGCTCCCCAACCGCCACCAAACTTGTCATCTGGCTTTTCATTACCTTCTAAGAACTAGAGCATGTTCAGCAACGACGAATTTCTATGAGGAAGTGTTGGATACATACAGGGTGTACACTATAAATTGTACACCGAATTTGTCGACCTAAATATTGAGTTAAAAAAAAAAGAAGTAAAAAAAGGGTTAACATAAAAAATAACACATGCACATAAAGAAAAGAGTGGCTTATATACAGTGTTATTCAGAAGTTATCCATAATAAAATTTGGGGATGTTCAACATACATGTACAAATGTGGTAGTGCAAAAAAAATTTTTTGGCGGGTTCTGAAAACTATTTAAAAATTTTTAATTGCACGCCACTGGATACTAGACCACTGTAATGGAGTGACCTTGGGACTGACAATGCAAATTGACGATTTCACATATAGCACGAAAAAAACTTCGGAAGTTCTGAGTATACCGACACCCGGCGGCGCAAAAAAGATTTGCAGCGTTTTTACTTTAAAATAAACTGAAAGATAGATAGATGTGACCAAAGTGACGTGTCTTTAAAATGAATAAAATTTTGTTACATTCATTTTGAAGAATTGCGCTACTTGATTACTAGGTATTAGAAACATGAAATTTATAAAAAATTTGCACATACCTTGTTACAAAAGCTGTTCGAAATTCTGTCCCTCGACTTCTACACACTTTTGGGCACGCCTGATCCAATTTTGCCGCACTAAAGCGAATGTTCCTCCTGGTGACTTGTACTTATTCGCGGATTTTCACGGACCAGATTCAACACTTGTTCTTCAGCTGCTAAAATACGTTGTAGTCGTCCCGGGCCACCATCTCGTCCATGATTTGCACGTAAATTACGAGTATCACGGCCACGTTGTACCACTGCCGTAAAAGTTGCATAATTTGGCGTGCGTCGATTGGGAAATCGTTCCGCATTACAAGCGCGAAGCTGCCAATGAATTTTGTCCAACTTCGCCATAAATAAGAATAGTGTCCATTAACTCAGCATTAATGTACACATGAGCCATTTTGAAAATTTTACAGTTTAATACTCCTACGATAAATAAAACACCGGCACTGAGAGAGCGACACAAATAGACTGATGACTGATAGACAATAGAGATATTATCCCCACTCCAACTCTATTCGCTCGGTCTTAACCAGGCGTTCCAGGTACAAAAACTTGCTTTACTGTTTTTTTATAGGAATGTGGTATATCAGATGTCGTTGAAGTACAGCTGCTCATCTACGTAGTCCTTTATAATGTTATAACTTTTAACATTGTTTACGGGAAATCCTAAGACTTTTATCATCAATTTTTTTGGTGATATCGATTTATTATTTAAGGATGCACATATCCTCAAAGTTTTAGAGATAAGTTCTGAATAACCCTGTATATTTACACGTTTGAATATGATTATATAGCAACTATATATAATTTTTATAGCTACTACTCTACACCTACATAGATAAAACTGAAACAAATAACTGAAAATGCTTTCTACCACAAAAATAAATAATTTCACAAGGATATATCGCAGGCGGCACCTTTGATAGGGTTACCGATGGATTCGGTCCAAAAGGGAGACGAAGAATAGCGTTTATTGATTTTTCCAAATTATACAAACCTTTTGCACTGTAGAACTTTCTGTAGATTTTGCTGGAAATTTTTTTGAACAAAATGCCATGCAATGACCTCGAACAATACTAATACAAAAACTTTCCCTGCTTATCCCCCTCAGTTGAATCCAATTTCTATTTTCCAGGTGGAGTTCGTGGCCGACACGCTGCGATTAAACCTTCTAGAGTTGGGCCGATCGGGCAGTCACCTGATCCAGGTGGCAGGTCGGCTGGATTACAAGTGTCCCGCGGGAGAGACGCACGACCCCATCACCTTCACCACGAGGGAGTCGCACTTGGTAAGTCATACACAATCGTGTATATTTGTACATTTACCAAACCAGGAGTCTGATTCTCGAATCGTGTGAAAATATTCGTATGGGAAAATTACGTCAATACAACGTAGCTTGACACTAAAGTACCGGGATACCAAAAATTATCTTGGTCAAGGGTGGTTGTGGAATGTAAAACGTGTGTCTTACTTTAAATTTTTGAATATGTTTTATTGTGTCGGAATCTGTCAAGTCGTTGTGCTGAAATTTTCTAATCCAGTTTTTGAATCATGCCTCTTACCACACAGCACAAAATTTTCATGATTGAAGCCTATTTTCGAACGGGTGCGCTTATAGTTAATGGAAATTGGCAATACAGTCAACGTTTGTGTTTGGACAATTTTCAAGAGCACTTCCCAAACGTGGCAATATTACTGGACAATTTTTATGCGTGCCTTACAAATTGTGTTGAAGTTTTTCGCGAAAGTGGTTGTGTGACTCATAAAAAAGGTGCTGGTAGACCAAGAGTTCGTACAGAAGAAGTTGTCAATGACGTTCGTCAACGTATGAAAGAGGAGCCTGCAAAACCTTTGAAACGTCTTTCTCAGGAAATTGGACTTTCTTATGGAACATGTCATAAGATTTTAAAGAAAGACTTGAACATGCATCCATATAAGATGCAAGCACATCAAACTCTTCTGCCCCCAGACCACCCCAGACGCCTTGCTTACTGTCATTGGTTTGTCAATAATTTAATGAATGACGATCTTCTGGACTTAACTTTTTTTTCTGACGAAGCGTGGTTCCACCTTTCGGGATACATCAATTCTCAAAATATGCGAATGTGGAGCAATGATAACCCTCATGTTTTTACTGAATCGCCACTACATGCTCAAAAAATTGGTGTTTGGATGGCAGTTTCTCGCAGAAGAATAATTGGGCCAATTTTTTTCGATTTCACCGTCAACGCAGAAAGGTACAGACACAACTTTTTGGCTGAATTTGTGCAACAGTTAAACGATGATGAACTTCGGTACGAGTATTTCCAGCATGACGGTGCAACAGCACATACTACACGAGAAAATATTGCTTTCCTCCGCGAGTTTTTTGATGACCGACTGATAAGTTTGCATACAGAAGTTGAGTTTCCTCCGAGATCACCTTGTTTGACCATTATGGACTATTTTATATTTCCTTACTTAAAAAACAAGATTTTCGCAACTCCGGTAAATAATTTGCAAGAACTGTAACAAAGAATTGTTCAGCAATGTGCAACCATAACGCCAGAAATGCTTCAAAACGCTTTTCACAGCATGAGGAGGCGCGTCAACTTGTGCATCGAACAAAACGGGGGACATTTCCAACAATTACTGTAATTTAGTTTTTCTTGTTACTAAAACCGTTATTTCATAATTTGTAGTTCATTATTGTTTTACAACTGAAATAAATAGGTATGAAATTTGTAGGTTATTGATGATGTCAGTGTGACAGTGACATAATTATTTCAAATTTAAAGTAAGACACACGTTTTACATTCCACAACCACCCTTGACCAAGACAATTTTTGATATCCCGGTAGATACTATCCATCTGCATAATTTTTATACAATTTTTGCATACGAATGTATTCGCGCGACTCGATAATCAGGTCCACTGGTATGAAAACAAGTCGCTAAGTTGTGTGTAGACATCCCAAATTTCATATTTGTTCCCTAACCAACGGTAAATGCGTAACAAGACAATTTTGTCGATGAGGATGTCGGAGGCGACAGCTTTAAAAGCCACAAAACTATTAAACAGGCATCACGATCGTAGTAGGACCTCCGTAGACGCTTTCACGCTAATCCTTGTAGCGGTCTCGGATGCGGGTCGTTTGCACTGCTGCGTATAATAGCTATTTGTATGCTCAGGATAGTGAGCGTATATTACTGGTTGCAGTGCTTATGCCCAGAGGAATGTTTATCCCAGGACCACGAAACTGAACGAAGTGAATTCGCTATGCGCTAAAAATATTAGCGTTGAGCGAAGAATGTAAATGTCAACATTCGCTAATAGCTAAAGGTTAACATTGTACTAATGGTCCTGAGTCACGTTCCTCAATGTTAAAAACAATTTTTTATAAAGTCCCACTGTCCCACTTTATAAAATAAGACCACAGCTTAATAAACACTCTCTTGACAGGAACGGTTTGCGCCGATCCACGCGCGCCGCTTCTTAGCCCCGCCTTTGAGAAGAGAACAGCACAGTGGCGAGAGTATCGAACCGAAATAGGGAAATCACTTCGTGTTGATTATCAATTAAGCCAGCGACGTAGTTATTCTTGCGAATTTATTTTGAGTGTAGTGTTTGCTGTTTATTTATTGTGCTTTTTTATTGTTTTGTTTTCTATAGTGTTCCTTTTTTCATTAGTGATAATGAGTAATAGATAAACAGGAAACGTATGTGCAACTAAAAACTGCAATAATAAAAGCTATAATTATACATTTTTTACCTTTCCTAAGCAACCCGATCGGTAAGTAGATAAGAATGTGTCATATATAAATGTAATTTAGTATGTAAGTTAACTTAATTTAGGAAATTCATTCATAGACAGCCAATAATATGGTTTTTCCACGGTCGGGAGTAGAAATCAGTTTCTATGACATCAAAATTGAAACAGAAGTAGTCGATTATTCCCAAGGGAGTATAATGCTCCCAAGGGAGTTTACATTATGGAGAACGTTTTTCATGCAAAAAAAGAGGTAACATTGAAATTATTTATTGACATTTAAATTAAATGTAACATTTGTACAATTTTCAAAATTAATATTAGAAGGAATATTACTTTCGCTTACATTTAAAGTTTTTGTAATTGCGCTAGTGGTGGTACCTACTAAAACGTGATTAGCAATTTTGGTCTTATTTTCAATGGAGTTCTCGACATAACCCTCAGCGACTGTCGTTGATTTCCAACCAGCATGACGCTTTATTGTCGTGATATCCACACCAGCATCTGCCAGTAATGTCGCTGAAGATCTTCGTAAGCAGTGACCAGTATAACATGCAGCATCAGGTAATTTTAAATACGAAGCTACTACACTAGGAATTTTTCCGATGGTATTCTTGCCAACTGGCTGCGAACTACATTTCCTGCTTTGTAGTACAAAAAAAGGCGCTTATGCTTGACGTGGGGAGAACGAAGGGACAGGTATTTTCGATACAATTCAAGCATATTTCCCACATCGGTACCCACAAAGGTTCGTGGAATCTTTGTCTTAGTGTTTGGAATTTTTACAATCAAGGATGAGCCTACATCCTCAATATCATCTACAGTTAAATTGACTAGTTCATCAGTTCGACAAGCTCCGGCAATCCCCAGAATTAATACAACCTATAAAAAATCAAAATACTAAATAATTGAAATACCTAACAAAAGTAATCTTACCTTAATCATTAAGAATTCTTTGTCATCTGCAGTTGATAGAAAACGGTCGATTTCACCCTTTGTCAATATTTTCGATTTTTTCGCTTGATATCCGTCACCGGTTCTTTTCAAAAATACGATCAGTTTGGGGAATTTGCTTATATCTATGTTGTCGTAAATTATCAAGCATGACTTAACCATAGAATATTGCGCCCATAATGTGGAAGACTTGTAATTCTTTGCATTTTCACTGTAGTATGCCAACAAAACATTCTCGCTGTATACTTGAATATTTTTCTCGGCGCACCACGTTTTGAACCGATTGTAAGCTATATCGTATAAAGATCTTGACTTCGTAGGTAACAAATTACTTATTGCAATATTTGCAGCCTCCACAATCTCTTCCGACTCACAATTATTCATTGTGCACTAAACAAACTGTAAACTAAACCAAACTAACATCTTAATTTGACAATTCTTTTTGTTTGTTTATTTTGTAGTTATGACAATAACTCAACGACTACTAAATAAATGCTCAAATCCGAATACAATAATTCTGGTGCTACTTACTTCATAATAACAAAATATGTGTTTTTAAGTTAATGAGACCGTGGAAAAAATAGTATATACCATTCGGGAGAAATGCTATTTTGTCCTCGGTGCATTGTAGCCCTCGGGCTTCAAATTGCACCTCTGCCAAAATAATGCATTTCTGTCCCTTATAGTATAATATACTATTATACAATCACTCAATTTAAGATTTAAGGAATTTCGTTTAAAAGTTGGCCAGCTGTTATATTTTAGTTTTAGGAAAAACAAAATTATAGAACAGTACTGCGCAAGTAGTCGAGTGTACATTTTTTTTGCTAATGTTTTGCGGTTTGTTTAAAAATAAACTAATTTTTAAAAATATTATTTTTTTCAATAGGGAAGACCTTTTGGACAAATTGGACACACTTCATAAAAGCCATAGACTATGTCAAGATCATTTTGAGAAAAGAATGTTCACTAACCATCTTTGTGAACGTTTAAATGCAAATGCATTTCCTACAGTATTTCCTTCACTTGAAGGAAGCTCAAAAAACATCTGTGGTGATCACACCTATTCCAAGCCAATGCTTCTTCCGGCAAAGATCCGAGTCTTAATTAGTTTTATTTCACCTATTTTTGTTTTTTATTACTGGGTATATTGTACACATTTTTGTGAAGAGTTAATTTTGAATATTTATACAGGTGGAATGGAAGAACGGCAATGCCGAATTCTTACCGTTTGTGTTTCTTTCTTTCTTCGTTAAGAACACAATAAAGGCTTTTTTATTATTATTTATTATATGTACTTCATTGTAAAGTATTGTCTATTTTTATTTTTGTAAATAATTAATGTGTAATAAACATATTATCTACATAATTACTATCTCATTTCTTTTTTAAAACTTTCCCAAATAGGTAGATCTGAATCCCATTAAATACTGTTTCTAAATTAGGTATCACCGTTTTATTCATGTCTATTTCAAAAGTTATTTATAAAATGTTTCAAGTGTTTTTAATACGGCACTGTTATCGCTCATTTACGATAACTACAAATATTATACCTCCAACTCTGACTTCTCTTCTCAGTGCGAGAGCGATAGCTAATGTCGGTCATTGTCTATCGAAAACGGCCACATCAAAGGTGCCGCCGCAGAGTGCCCGAGCTGTTTGTTTATTAAGCTGTGCTAAGACATTGTGAACTCACTGTATAAATGATAATACTTCTCCATCTATACACATATTTCACTGCTAAGGCACCAGATTCCAAATACGTGGGCAATATTTTATAAATTCCTATTAAAATACACGGGGTTTAAGGTTTATTGAGTGTCGCCCATAAATAAGTATCCTCACATATATCAAGAGAGCGTAGAAACTTAACAGGTATACACAACAGAGTGGAAATAGCTAATGCATTAGAACCTTTAAATTGCGGAATAAATCTCCTGTGTCTCTGCGACTGGGGGTCCTTGCTCAAAACGGTTTTAATGGTCACATAAATAAAATACCCCAATTTGTTCGGAAGTCTGAAACATAACGCCAAAAGTTTATGAAGTGGTATTTGAAATTTTGTTTTGAAAATAAATTTTACGGATATTTTAGATATATGTATAGATTTCATGAGTTTCCCATTTTGTAACAAAAATATTCTAATAATTATTATAACATTCAATGAAAGTGGTAATATGGCAGAGGTGTTAGTTGTAGGGCATTTATGGTCATTGGAAGATTGTTGTGTTATTGTGAAATATATTTATTTAGCAATTATAATGATATTCTAATATTCTACAATAATTATTCTAATAATAATAATTATTTTAGGTCAATAAAATTTGAAATATGGCGGAGGTGCCAGTTGTAAGGCATTTATGATCTGCACCTTCGGGAGATTGTTGTATTATTGTGAGTAGTGATGGAAAATGCTCGAGCATTTATTTTTAGAGAACGCAAATTGAGCACAAACCAAAATAAACGAGAAAATACAAGCATAAACGAGCATAAACTAGAAATTCCCGAGAATTTATTATGAGCATAGCCAAATTAGGTTATTTACCATTTTTTGTCAATGTTTCTAATTTTTTCTCCCAATATTCTCAATGTTCTCAATGTTCTCGAGAAGATTACCAGTTTTTTCAATATTTTCACCTTTATTATTAAAAAAAAACAATTTTATGTTAAATGGTTATAAAAAAGGGTAAATACAAATAAAGCTCGATACAAGAGGAAAAGTTTGTTATCGGTAGAAACAAAGTAAGTACCTTCACGGTAACATATCGGCAATCATCGTCTTGCTTTACTCTACATTTCAGATTATTACGACAAAAAGAGATAAATTCTATGGTGCAGCGGCGGCCCGGCGGCCTCCTGTGATTCTCGGGAAATAGGTCGCAAGTCGGAATATTGCCACTTTTACCTCTTAGCGGCAATTTGAACAATGTGTCTCGATTGTGTTTGGAGAACATTCGCGAAGCTTCGCGCAGTTTCAAATAAATTTGCGCGCACTTTCCCGGCCGAGCATTTAGGAGCACATATTGAGCATTTTGCCGAGAATTTTCGAGCATATTCAAGGGAAAGTTCTCAATATGCGCTCCAAAATGCTCGGCCGGGAAAGTGCGCGCAAATTCATTTGAAGCTTCGCGAATGTTCTCCAAGCACAATTGTGAACGTTCCCTCATTTACAACACTAATTGTGAGTAATGTTAAATATGGCGGAGGTGCCAGTCGTACACACAATTTCAAAATTTTTAGACCACTTAGTAACCATAGCACAAAAATGTTTTGACTATAACAAAAATTGTTTATATACCTATTTAAAATAACTTCAGATCCATTAAAAAAAACACTGTATATAATCGTAAATAACTGTAATTTCGAAAATTGTGTCTTCGGAAAGTGTCAAAAAATAGATAAGTAAGGAAAAGAGTATATAATTTCTTTAGTAAACAAAATAATTAAATAAAACTGAAAACTAAATACACAATTTTCTTTTAGAATATTCTTTAAGCCTGTTTTTTGCATCAATGAAGTTGTATTTTTAAATAAAGTTGGATGCTATAACGTAAGTTTACCTTTTGATGTTCTCAAACAACCCCAAATCTAAAAATCTACATGATATGTTTACGGACCCTTGATCATAAAATAGGAGAGTTGTCGTTCCAATAAATTAAGCAATAAACTTATCTGAATAAATACGTGGGTTTCAACAAAATTATGTATTATTTCGCCATTTATGTATTAGTTCGTTATTATTTACGTTCGTTCGTATTTACGTTCGTATTTACGTTCGTTCGTAGTTATTTATGTATTAGTTCGCCATTTTATCACATGTGGGAATAACATATTCAACCTTGCATATGCAAGAATACATACAGGGTGACCCATTAAGAATGGAAACACTGGCGTACAAAATTTGTTTATAGACGGATTTGAACCGGATTTTTTTTTAAAGATAGATCTCCAAAAGCTCTATGTTGATGCAAAATTTGAACACGACATTTTTATTTTCAAGGCCCACTACGAATTTTTTTTTAAGTGAAAATTAGCAAAATTTTGTTAGCGATTTTTTTATAAAAAATCTGACTACACCACTGGATTTAGGAGTCCCTCGAATACATTTGTACCAATTTTTGCGAAAAAAGTTTGTTTTTAAAAAACTTGTGACAATATAGGCATCACCAGTGTTTGCCTTTGTCGGTGAACCTATTCTTTTATAAAAATCGAATAGAACCCAACATGTAACAAAATTAAACAACTTAAATACTGGTGTAATTATTAATAAGAACCATAAAAACCAGTATACACAAAATAACCAACAATTACTCTAATATAAACAAGAATTGATAGGTAAGTTTGTCAAATTATTATTATTTCATAGTTATTATGCCAAAACTTATAATATTACCTTCTTAGATAAAAAATAACTACATTATAATTTTTTACTCAAAAAGTGTGAATCAATTTGACAGACTCCTTTTTCATTTTTAAAAATGTAAGTTTCTAATCATTACTTTTTTTATCAATTGTTGTTTATATTAGAGTTATTGTTGGTTATTTTGTGTATACTGGTTTTTATGGTTCTTATTAATAATTACACCAGTGTTTAAGTTGTTTAATTTTGTTTCACTTTGGGTTCTATTCTAATTTTATAAAAGAATAAGTTCACCGATAAAGGCAAATACTGGTGGTGACGATATTGTCATAACTTGTTTAGGAACAAACTTTTTTTTCCAAAAATTGGTACAAATGCATTCAAGGGGCTCCTAAATCCAGTGGTGTAGTCCCATTTTTTATAAAAAAAATCGCTAACAAAATTTTGCTACTTTTCACTTAAAAAAAAATTTGTAGTGGGCCTTGAAAATCAAAATTTCGTCTTCAAATTTTGTATCAACATACAGATTTTGAAGATCTATCTTTTAAAAAAAATCCTGTTTAAATCGGTCCATAAACAACTATTGTACGCGAGTGTTTCCATTCTTAATGGGTCACCCTGTATGTGTATAACGTGCGCTTACCTTCACATACGTATCTTTTTAATAACACCTGTTCCTAGAAAGTTTCACCCGTTTTTAATTCACATCGGATTCTATAGATAAAATTTAAAAAAACTATTGCCAATTATAAAAAATATTTTTGATACGGCTTATTTCTGACACTCAGACGTAATTTTTAAAACAAATGTTCATTATATTATGAAACTAAACTGATGGACATATGAGGTGGTCTACGGAAAATTCTGCCAAAATTCTTGTAACTCGGTTATTTCAAGAGATACAGAAACAGCTTGTGATGTTTTTTGGTAAAAACTGAAAGGCGGCCACGGCCTATTCGAAAATGTTTTTGAAAATAGTTATAGTTATATATTCCGTAATAGGAATAATTTCGCTAACACAACTGGTTTTGAAGTTATCATTGTAAGTGACTTCCTCTGATTCAACAACATTTTTATTTTGTATCTCTAAAAACAACTGAGCTACAATAATTTTGACATTAGTCTTGAATTGTTGAGGCATGCACAATAAATAACAAAGGCAGAATCATATGTATGCGACTTATACGTAAAATTTTCCGTATACATTTCACATTTCCATTAGTTTATATAAAAATGTTTCAATCTATATCTTTCCAACGTCCAATTTCGTTTGATAGCTGAAATTCATGTCATTTCTGTTTATCAATTATGATTTAGATCTACTACAGCTTTGTAGAACCAACAACTACTATAATTTTGCATTATTTTGTAATTATAATATTAAATGTTTTTTTATTTATTTTTGTTTATCTTCTATCTTCGTTTATCTACACGTATTAAAGGAATAACAATTTCGCTAAACTTTGAGTAATATTATTTTTATTATTAGATGATTTATTTTATAACCATTACAGGAAAATAAAATGTCACTCTTAAATTTAGAAATAAATGATTAGATATTAATGTTCGATTTAACCCAAATGTGGTTTGTCATGATCCCCACTTAGAAAATTTTAATGTACCGCCACACAGATATCCTACCGTTCCTTACGTAATCTTCGAAAAATTTTTCTCGCACCTGTTATTTATGGGTGCCGTTCTTATCGCCGCTCTGATTTATTGCAGATTTTACCCCCGTGGAACGCCAAGAGGACGGGGAACATCTCCTTCAAGTTCCGGACGAACGAGGCCAACGGCCTGATACTCTTCAACGGCGGCATTCGGCCCCCCAGGGTGAGTTGGAAGAAAAGTTTTTTTTCCAATTATTTAGCATAATAATCTACTCGGAAAAAGAGCGCACCTCAGAGACTAAGTAAATAAAGTATTTATATGATGAAGTATTTAAAAAATACAGGATTTTATTTAAAGAACTATTTTAAATAATATAATCTAATTTGTCTATATAGTCTTTAATATAGTCTAATTTGTTATTTAAATTTTAAAAAATATATTTTGCCTCCAACTGTCTTAAAAGACGCTTGTTTTGATACCCATATATGGCATTAAAGTTATCGTTTTTATTACTAGAATGAAAATGGATTGCTAGGAAGACAACACCTTTAAATCCGCCGTAGAAAAAGTACTTTTTCTACGGCGTATTCCTAGTAACGTAATACTACAGTGTATTGTCTTCCAAGATCTTTAAGTTTGCCAAATTTTTTATCAATAACTCTACGAGAAATAGGTATAATTGGCGTTCAGATTTAACCTTTGATTTAAGGCAACAAACGATTAGGAATCTTCACATAGATTGGTGTTTTTTCAACAATATGTATAGAAACAAAATATATTGTATAATTATTTTAGAATCTCTATCCACTCCCAAACTCTCTCGATTCAAATTTCACCCTCCATCTACATATTCAACTATTCAACTGGATTTTTCGTGATACAAAACGATGTTCAGGCACTAAAAAATCAGTGACAAACAACTGTAGAACATCATTGTTCAAACAGACATAATTTCTAATTTACCCCTGATTAATTATAACAGATCAAAGTCATTCTGGGACTATTCCAAGCCACTACAGAGAGGTTAAAAAGCTTGGGAAACATATCAGAGCACGTTGCCATGAAATTTTGATGTAACCCGCGAGCAAATATGCTGAAATTAATTAGATATGTTACAAATGTTTGCCAGTACATGTATTGAAACTTTAGAACTCCCGCAGAGCGCCTAATTATCTCATTTTTGCGATGGTATGGATATTAAATATAAACAAAGCTCATTTACTAATGGAAGTATTTGAATAATAACCCATAAACATGAATTTTTAAAGCTTTTTTAATTTCTATAACAATAATTGTTACAAATCCAAGTAGTTAATAAACTAATAAACTTCCACCTCCAAAAACCATAATAAAAAAGATTATACAACATAGAAATCATAAATAATATTCATTCTTCTTCCATGTGTAAAAACTTTATATGAATAAGAACTAAAATCCAAAACTACAATCATTTTGACAAATATTTTTTAGATAAAGTTATAGAAATAATATGCTTTTAGATAAACAAAATCACTGTACTCATATGTATGTTTTCGACATTTTAAGGCTGACCTCTTGGCCGTCGAAATCTACAACGGGCAAATCTACGTGCACCTGGACCTGGGCTCGGGTCCCACTAAGCAGAGGGCATCCAGGAAACGAATAGATGACGGCGCTTGGCACGAATTCGTCCTCCGTAGGACTAACAGAGACTGCAAGTCAACCGTGGATGGCTTCCACGTCGACTTTAAGACGACAGGTTGGTATATACAAGAGGCCTTCCCGTCAAAGCTGGAGAAAAGTAAATAGAGAAAATACACTTATCTTTTTACGTTTCTATAATTTTTTTTTTAAGTCTGTTGGAGAATCTTATTTCTATTAAAACTGGTCTGATGACCAACCATTAATTTTCTTCTAATAATCTTACAAACCAACATTTATTAACTAAAGTTCATCCAACGACGTCCTTTAGATTTGTTTTCTTTTAACAATTTCACTGGCGCACTATGTCCTGCTTTTACACAGCACACTACACCAGCTCAAATGGTTTGGGTCTCTTCAATTTTCGAACAAGATGTTGGTTGTCCAGCAGCTGAAGAGCTTTTGCATTGATGTGGAGGTGAAGACTGGCCACATGTCTGGCAGGAAACCTTTTGATCTCATCTTTAACCATTGGGATGTTAAGGTCTCGAATGCAAGTCGGAGTTGCGTATGTACCATGGAGCGTCTACTATGTTACGCAGCACTTTGTTCTGGAAAGTCTGAATGCTTTTAATATTACTATTTCTGGCACAACCCCAAAGTTGAATACCGTATAACCAAACTGGTTTTAAGATCTGATTGTGAATTAGTATCTTATTATGTATTGTCAACTTAGAATTTCTTCCAAGTATCCAATAATGCTGTCTATATTTCAAACCAAGTTCGATTCTTTTCTTCTTCACATGTTCTTTCCACCGGAGCTTGGCATCCAGGGTCATGCCTAGGTATTTGGCGTTATTCTCATTGGGTACAATAGTACCATTAATATCTAAGGACGGAGGGTTTTGTTGGTAAAGTTAACATGAATTGATTTGATCTCGTTTAGCTTGATCTTCCATTGTTTGCTCCAATCAAGTATTGTGTTGCTAGCTACTTGCAGTGTTCTAGTGGATATTCCTTGATCTTTACCGACCGCAAGAAGTGCAGTGCCGTCAGCAAATGTAGCTACAGTGGTCTCTTCTAGTACTGGCATATCACTAGTATATAGCAGGTAAAGGATAGGGCCAAGAACGCTACCCTGGAGCACTCCTGCTCTTATATCTTTCAGGTCAGAATATTCATCTTCCTGTTTTATTCTAAAAAGTCTGCCTGAGATGACAGTATCTCTACAGTTTCTATAAATGATAGTTTTTATTGTGTATCTGCTTCATTAACTTTTGACAGAGTTCTATAACGGAAATTAGAATAGCTTTCTCTATGATATCCTATACTCTTCAAGGGTCTGCTCCGGGACCACCTGCTGTAAGGCGCCACATGTTGTATACTTCTTCAAACAATAACATGATCAATGTTGCTGGTTAAAATTACAAAGTTGATAACGATGCTAGCCTCATATTTAATCAAATTTACCTCATAAGGTAGCAAACTCGATGTCTATTAATGCAGATTTTGTTTAAAATCTTTATCTTCGCTTGTACGTTTATTATTTATGTCAATATTGTATATAAATTATAGCTAGCAGCAAGGTAATAAACCTAATCGACTCCATTAGAGACCGAACGATTTATTCAAATCGATTCTGCTCGCTGGGGGATGATATAATTCTCTGCATCGCGAATAAATACCCAGAAACGGAACGGTAATAGGTTAATAGTACGAAAACAAACGTTGGCTTGTGACAAACGGGCTTTTTCGAAGTGAAAGTGTAAACCTCGCTGAGAAATTGATTAGGCTGCGAATACACTGCTAGAAACAAGTGAGGAACAGCATGTGCTGCAGAAATAATATGTAAATTTTTGCAGAGGGCGTTCGGGGGAAAGAGTTCCACTCATTCCTTTATTTGAAGTATTTAGAAACGGAAAGAATATACGTTTGTGTCTACATTTCTCGAATTCGTTATGAGCATAACCTTTATGGTAATATATGCGATAATAGATGCTTTAATATATGCTATAATATATACTTTAGTATATGCTATAATATATGATTTATGATTTAGTATATCCCCTAATATATGTGTTATTATATACAACAACATAAGCGGACATTACTTTCGAAATTATGCTACATTTCATTCAATATAATTATTACCCTCTAAGTCAGTACCCCAAGATAAATACTATATCTTCTGAATAGGTATTATGTGCGTATCTGCGTATGTCATATCCACGGCAAATTATTATTGTTATAATTATAGAGCTTCAGTTTGTGTAGAAAATATCTTAGACTGAAGAAATCCTTTTTTAAACAATAATTTTCTCTCAAAATGACGCATTACTCCACTAATTCAACGTTTCCCTTTCTTCATGAAATAAATTATAATATGATCCGGTTGGCTTGTGTTCCAGAGGGTTCCTCCAGCCTAGAACTAGATGGCAACATGTACTTGGGCGGCCTGGGCCCCCCATTCTCCGAAATCCCCGTCCCTCCAGGCCTATGGACTGCCGTCTTGCAACAGGGCTTCGTGGGCTGCTTCAAGGACCTAGTTATGAACAATGAGGCCGTGGACGTTGCCAGCTACGCACGAGAGCAGGACTCCGGTAAGCAAAAGTAGTTTCAATTCACAGATAACTAATTTATGATGTATTATGGTTCAAGTGGTCGATCTCTAATAACAGTGGATATAAAGTTGCGAACCGCACATCGCAGCCAGTTATAAGTTGTATTCAATAGAAATCACTTCAACTAGGTTTAACTTTAAATCGGTGTTCTGATAGCGAGTTTTAATTTTCGGACCTTACAATTAAAATCCGCTTCCAAGATAGACGGATTTTATGTTAAAGTCCGATGAGATAAATGTCCGTTGGTTCAATAATAATTAACAACACCAACAGTGGCTATTATCAATAGGCAATTATCCTTTGGTATAGTCAGAGCACCCACTAAGACCCTTAATAACAACCTTAAGAAAGATGATATTTTGCCTTTTCTATAGAATATAATTAGTGTCTTTTAGCTTACCGTTTAATTTACAGGAAAATATTAGCTATACACTTCCTCCCCCTGTAGAATTATCCCACAAACGCGCCCCTATCCACCTGCGTGCAATTCAATGAAATTTTTCAGCAAAACTTTTCCCGGCCTCCGTGAATATTTGAATAACAGGAGAAGACTTGCAAAAACAAAATGTGATAATGAATTTTAAATTGGATAGGCAGGGATGATCCCTTATAAGGGGTCACTTGTGTTCGGTAAGAAAATTACAGGAAAATATTTAGGAAAGTTTTTCCAATATAATGGTTTGGGATATGGGGTGGGCGGCATCAGTCTGTATGATCCATCATGTGATGAAACCTTTTGAAATTCCGAAGCAAAGAAGAAATAGATTACCTATTCTACTTATAGAGGGTGAATTATTTAAGTGACACTACTCTTCATCCCGCTCGCCGGTCGAGCAGTGCGACATCTATATTAGTGAAGTAAAGTCGCCGGTCTAACTCGCTTCTTTCTAGGGGTAGACATCTATAGAGGCACTGGTATTCGCGGTATAAGCCTAAGCGCGCCGTAATAAACGCGAGCGCTTTTTAAAAATTCGATAATTCGAAAACCGTTACAGATATCAACCCAAACTCTTTTTAAAAAATTTTTAAAGTTAGCTATAAGGATTTTAATACTAGTTATAAGATTTTTTCTCAGTGTATGATCACCATGAATAATATTTTTATATACTAGTGTGACCATTGTAATCACAATATTTTGGTGCATCCCTAAACATTGGACCACTGTAAGAAAACTGACAATAGAAAAAAATGCAGGAACTTTATTGCAAAATAAAATATATATCTCAACAAAATATTTTCAACATAAGCTCGATAAAATATCGTGAAACATATTTCGTTCGTTGTATACACAAATGTTTATCTCAAAACTTTATTTTATGCAGACATTGCACATATAAACAATCTGTTATTCTAAATTATAAGAAAACTTCACAACGTACTTTGTAGAACGCCATTGCTATACATCTACCTTAAAACTTCCATTTGCTACTTAAAACTTCGTAATGGCAGGATTTGCAGTACGATTTCGTTTACAGACAATGTACGGTTTAAAATGACATTATGACCAAAACAAGATACAAAATATCTATTAAATACATGGAGAAAATTTAAAATTTTCATGTAGCTTTAAGTTCAGTTTATTATTATTATTATTATTATTATTATTATTATTATTATTATTATTACAGTAAAACTTGGTTATAACGTACCACAGGGGAACTTAAAAATCTGTACGTTATATCAAAAGTTCGATAAAAAAAAATTTAATATATTATGTTTACATTTTCTTTATTTATCTACTTTTTATCAGTAGCTCCTAATAACAATGTACGTTATAAAAATTATTTTTCTGTTGAATGTTCATAATAACGGCCGAGACTCTTTATTTGGTACGTTATTACGTTATATTACTACGTATGTTACCATTATTATTATTATTATTATTATTTGTTTTTTGTTAAAATCCAGTCAACTGGTTCCCTGGCTTCGATTCTCTGGGTCGACATTTGGTGGTTATCAGCAGCTACTCCCCACTTCCGTGGGTTGAAGAACTATTGAGTCCGGAAATTGTGTGTCCTGAGTAGACGTAACGAACCCAGAGTGACCGCCTTATGCATTCTTCCGGCTAGAAGACTTGCCGAATTTTGGCATGCCGGTATGATCATCAGTTCCGAAAGCAGTGCATCTGTTGCTCCACCGAGGGCTCCTATTAGAGAGTTTTTGAACCCCTTAAATTTTAGCACGTCGTTATCGTTATCGTTATTCTGCGCATGCGCAGTGCCGAAAATGATACTCTTTTAGGCACTGCGCATGCGCAGAATAACGATAGCGATAACGACGTGGTAAAATTTAAGGGGTTCAAAAACTCTCTATTATGATTACCACAAGCTTCATATGTTCTAGATGGAGTCTGCGGACTCCAAAGAGAAGGTCTCGATATTTCGTCCGTTTCTCCTCCTCTTCCAAGACAATGTTGGTCTCGGCAGGAGTTGAGAACTCGATGACAAACATTGTCTTGAGCTGGTGGACGAGGAGGATTACATCAGGCTTATTGGCTTGAATCTGTCTGAGCGTGGGAAATGAGTAGTTCCAGTAAATTCGGCACTTCTCATTCCCCACAACGGACTCAATATCCCCCGGAGCGTATAGCAGCACTGATGTTTCGTCTAACTCGTACGAGTGTCGTAGAAAGTAGTAAAGCTCTCGTAAAGCCGCATTATGTCTATGGATATAGGCCGAGACTGCATATGCCTGGCAAGCGGAGAGCAGATACGTAATTGTCTCCGGCGCCCTATGGCAGGCCCTGCAGTTGACATCAGGGACTTCCTTACCCACGACACGGCTTCGATAGACGAGGGTATTAAATACACCATCCTGGCAAGCCATTATGAATCCTTCAGTCTTCGACTTAAGCCCCGCTGACTTAACACGGTGGGTGTTTTGAGCAAATTTACCAAAATGAGTACGAATTAAATTTTGATAGTATTTTTGTTCCCTTTGCCTCCGTCAAAATCCCCACGGCCGTCCCAGCCGTCTGAACTGAACCACTGCGTTTCACCCCATTTGGCTCGATTACCGCAAAAGGGCGAGTAAAGATAAAAAAGGGCCTCGCATTGTTCGATACACATCTTTGACGGTGGGTCGATACTCTGACTCTGATATCCTCCGACTTCCTGAATTAAACTTAATCATCCCGGGATTAGACCATTGCGTGGGATAAAAGAGACATAATTTGTGTCATCGAGAACCTCGTTGTGTACCGGAGCGAATTAAAAAATGTCTGGCTTTGTGTCCGGGATATTTCCTCTGTGCTTATAATGATATTTCGCTAATATGAAGGATCTGAAAGAAATTATATATACGTCCTTTTTCAGGAGATGTCTGCTTCTACTGTATTATCTATAATTATTTGACTGTAGCTTTAGGTTGCCACTCTCCTCCCTCCAAATTTTCCCTCTTTGTTTTGGCAAGTCGAGATAAAGATATAAAACAAAAATTAGACCCTCACTGTCCTGTTAACAGTTTGAAAAATAAGTAGATCTTATAAAAAGCAGCATCTCCAGCGTGGTTTTTAATATCCCTAATGACCACAGGTCCCCGAAAGAGGAGCTGCAACTGATAAAAAAATCTGTTTGCCACGGTGAACGGGCTCTGATTTTTTATTTATGTAAATATTTTACCGGCCGTGTTTAGCTTCCGATTCGTTTGCCTCAGTAATTGGCAAACGTGAATGTTTTCGCTTAAATGTAAATGTTGAACTCATTATTACCTTGCGGGTCGTTTACACTGTTTTTTTTTATGAAACTTCACATTTTGAAATTTGCTTCAATTGCTTCTGTACAGTAATTCAATTTCACAACACATTTCAGTCACTAGCGAGTAAAGTTAATTATTAATTTCTTATTATACACTGAGAAAACATATTATAACAAGTTAAATATTTTTAGAATACTTATAGCTTCAATAATATATTTGTTACTGTATATGATAGTGAGACATTGCTTCCAAACACATTAGTTGTCTTCATCCTGGATCTGTACGGCACTGAGGAGACCTAATAGGTCGAAACAGGCTATCTATCGTTGATTTTAGGCTGTTGACGGCTTGTATAGTGGAAGAAATTAACTTTTCGTATAGATTAATACCATATACCAGGTCTAAATGTTCACAAGCCACGTTACCACCAAGTATAGGCAACCATAATTGCCTAATTAGTAACTATTAACTAAAAAAATCCCTAGATTTAGTGCAGTCGTCCCAATTTGTTTGTGATTCAGAATTAATTAACCTGACAAATAAACTGTTCATAATATTGAATTTACATCTTCAATGTCTTGGACAATATAATATTGTTCCCAGTTAGTAGTACAGGGTGAAACTAGAATTCAGATATATTCGTATGATGTATTTCAGATGTATTTAGATACATATTCCTATTCAAAATTCATAGTTTATGTATGCAAATCTATTATTTACGTCAGTAAAAAGGGCATAACGCCAGGACTAAGGCGTCAAAGATATAAACCATTCAGTAGATTCATTTCTTGCTTCAACCAACAGATATTGTAATGATTTGAATGTGAACTAAATCTGTAAAAAATTTTTTTTTTCTACAAACCATTAAAATTATATTTTTTTATCAATTTCCCCAATCAGGCATAAAGTTTTATGAAATAATTACCTATTACTCTCACTTTGATGTGCAAAATAAATTTTGTCAACTCATTTGATTATTTGTAAGTGGAAATTCTGTCTCCTACTTTCTCGATCGAATCAGTGGTAAAGTATAATCAGGATTTGACCAAGGGGCAAAATAAATAATTTCTAACAATATATGTATGGGTCTTAATCTACCCATAAACTCAATCACGAGTGTTTAGGTATTTAGTGAATTAATCAGTTCAAGTTAAATAGGAATGACGTAGTTCTTTGCAATCTAGGTGATTCGCGTACTTACATTTGGCACGCTACCATGCACCTAAGTACTGCCATTTTATTAATTTTTATATATTTCATATTGATTCGCAATTATCTATATGAAATCTTCAGGCTGATATCTCTGCTCAAAAGCGGGTTAGTATCGCCGTATTGACAGTGTGTCTGATTGAATCCTTTGCTTTTTTATAGCCATACAGTTTCATCGAGACCAACCATCAGATGTTGACCGGTTTTGCACTTATTATGTACTCGTCAGAGTGTCACAGGTAGTGGAATCGATGAACGATGTTGCGACATGATTGCCTGAAGGACATCTGGAATAATTGTTTTGTTTTTTTTACTCTGTAGAAAACGCCTTTGAGTTTTTAGAATTAACAAAAAATTTATCATTGCTTACAAATTCTAAATTAGTTTCATTCGATGTTAAAAGTTTATTCACCTCAATCCCAGTCGCAGAATTAACGTCAGTACCTACTATGCAATTTAATAAATCAGTCAAAATTAGACCGCACAGAAAAATATGAATTAATAAGTTTAATAAAAGTATGCATTACACAAAATTATTTTTATTTCAATGGAAAATATTACAAACAAAAAACGCATTACCTATGGGCAGTCCTATTTCTCCTTTGTTAGCGGAAATTTTTATGAATCATTTTGAAAACACACTGTTCAATAGTGGTAATAATTTAAAATCACATGTTCACTTTTGGGCTCGCTATGTAGATGACATTTTTTGTATTTGGACTGGTACTGAAATAAATTTGAGCGGCTTTCTCAATTTTTTAAATTCGCTTAACGATAATATTCAGTTTACAATGGAAAAGGAAGAAAACAATCAATTCAACTATTTGGATATAACAATAAGAAAGGTAGAAAATAAATTAAAATTCTCGGTTTATTGAAAACCAACAACTTCCGACGCAATTATACCAGCAAGTTTGCAGCAGTCCTGGCAAATAAAACAGTCGGTTTTCCATAGTTTAATATATAGGCTTTTAATTTTTCCGCTAGAAAAAGCAGATTTTGAAAAAGAATTAAGTACAATCAAACAAATTGCAAGAAACAACGGATATAAAGAAAAACTAATAGATAACATGATAAAAAACAAAAGGAGAAAATTAATCGTCGGGAGTTTTACAATATTCGGGAAAAAGAAGGCACCTACAGTTATATTAATCACGTCCCAGGTTATAGTGAGAAAATAGCTCGCAGATTAGAACGAAATGATGTAAAACGATTAGTGTCAACAAGCGTACTATTAGGAGGATTTTGATAAAAACAAAGAAAGGGTTAATAAATTAAAACAATCGGGAGTATACCAAATTAACTGCGCGGATTGTAATGCCGTGTATTGAAACTAAAAAAGTAAAAGAACTTAAAAAATCCATACTAAATAACGCAAAAAATTCAGGAATTTTCGACGCATTGTATAGAAAGCAATCATTTTATAGATCAGAAAAATGTAAAGGTACTGCATCGTGAAAAGAAAGGAAAGCGCTTAGATTTGTTAGAGCAATTAGAAATTAAAAAATCTTTAATTATAAAACCTTGTACTACGAATGATCATATAGATTTTACACTCTCGCCCTTCTTAGAAAAGGTAATAAAACTCGGGCTTTACCAGATGGTAGGATCAATCGGGGGTAGGTGCTCATAAACAAATAAAAATAACGAAAACGCGCTTGGAAACATTTACTCTATTGAAAAAGGCCTAATAAGCCGACATACTGTATATAGAGTGTTTTCTATATATTTCTTGGAACATCTAAATGAGATCAATGTTTTTTTCAAAACAATTATTTTCACGATGTTTCATAAAGAACCATCCGCTTCGAGTATCCACTTTATTTTACATCCGGAATGTTAGTGTTGGTGAGAAACACCGTAGTGCCCTCCTTTGGTCTTTGCTACTATCCGTCTGACAATTATTGTCTAATTGACAGATAGACACCTCTATTGTCCTTGAAGAATTGTCCATTCCTCTATTGTCTGTGACCTCTATTGTCCATGGACTATGTGCCTCGACTGACTTTGCCGACTCCGGCATCTTCCCGGACTTTTACTAAAGTTTGTCTGGTAATACGTCTGAATTCTTTTGATACTCTGTTTCTGAGTTCTTTAATACTTTCAGACGAAGTTTTCTAAACTTCTGTTTTCAAATGACCCCGCAGGAACAAATCTGGTCGGACCCACGGGGTCAAATCTTGCTGGTAACTCGTAGAAAATCAGCAAAAACAGTGTTTTTTTTATACGAATTGATATTAAAAGATAATGAATGTTTTTTATTAATGGTACAATGAGATAATTAATTCTTAATTTATTCCACTAAAATGTGTAACAATTTCGTTAAATTCATTTAAATCTACGAAACAATGAACCCTTATAAGCTTTCTGGATATGGATATGGATATTATATACCCTTTCTAATGATGTATTACGATAAGGGATGTCGTTTGAAATTTCAAAAATTTAAATGTGTAATTAAACATCCCCTCGGTATCTCAACTAACGTATTTTTTTAAATTTCCTAAAAATCAAAAGATATTTAGAATGAAATGAAAGGACTGTATAAATATATCGATTACAGTATTATATTTTCTGATTCTTAGTAATATATTTAAAACTTTGACCAAATGTACCCAGTAAGAGAAAGAATACTCACGTCCCTTTACCTAGTTAGCGTAAAGCCCTTCGAAGGGTTAAACTCAGTTAATTCTAAACGGTACAAACCCACGCTGGCTGAGATTTATGTGATGTGTAAATGAGTGAAGCCGTCCCAGCTATTGTTATTTAGTTCCGTTGCGAGGAGATCGCAGTTTTAACCGGTGTTTCCGGAAATTCGTGTGAGCTAATGCGGTTTACAACTTTAGTCACTTTCGGAGGCCCGGAGTTCTGAAAGCGCTCTGAACTTCTGACGTTTGTTTGTCATACCCCGGCTCTGTGTAAATTGAATTAAAACTAGTTTAGGCTAGTTGCATTTGCATGAATGTTACTTCATGGTACTAATATTGTTACGTTTTACGCTTTATACCTCGATTTTTTCTCCAAACTTTGAATAACACACTTAGACGACACAGGGAGTTTTTTCCAAGTAATCAGTAATCTGAGAGAGACTTTTCCTGATTCATAGTGTCTTTTGTGATTACACCACCAGTAAAATAATAAAAAGCAAAGACTTATCCTTGAGTGGCATGTATCTTATATACAGGGTGCAGCAGCATAACTTCCTTTTTTCAAAACTTAATAAATCCCATTGTATGAATCAGAACATTTTTATTTGTTCTTTTATAATGTAGGCGCATGCCTAAAGTTTTGTTTTACATAGTTTTGAAGATCAAATCAGATAGGTGACGTCCCTCATTCTCCATACACTGAGTAAACCGATTTCTGGCATTTGTCATGACTCTTGCCAGCATAGCAGGCGTTATGTTGGCAATTTCTTCCTGGAGGTCTTCGGTCTTCAAATCTTGTAGGGTCCTTGGACGATTCACATAAACACGGGATTTCAAAAAACCCCATAGAAAAAATCACAAGGAGCCAAATCAGGAGAGCGGGCCGGCCACTCCAAATCGCCCCTAATTGAGATGAGGCGCTCTGGGAAGTGTTCCATAAAGACAGCCATCGATGCCCTTGAAGTGTGTGCCGTTGCACCGTCTTGTTGGAACCAAATGTCCCCTAAGTCCAACTCATCTAGCCGTGGAAAAAAAGCCTGTATCATGTTTACATAGCGATCCGAATTCACTGTGACTGCGACTTCATTTTCCTCATAGAACCAGGGACCAATAATTCCAGCTGAGGAAATTGCACACCACACTGTGACTTTAGGTGAATGCAACACACTGTGTCACTCGAGTCACCACACTGTGACTCGAGGATTGGTGTCAGCCCAGTAGCGCATGTTTTGTTTGTTGACGGATCTACACAAATGGGCTTCATCACTAAACAAAACAATAGCGTCCTCAGGAACGACTTCGAGAAGAACCTGACACGCGTTCATCCGAGAATTGAAGTCACGTGCAGAAAGTTCCTGCACAATCGCCATTTTGTAAGAATGGGAATGAAGATCATAATGAAGAATTCTCCTCACAGAACGATCGGAAAGTCCAAGGGCAGACGCATGTTTGCGCGGTGATCGCAACATTGAAACTCTCACTGCCTCAATGTTTTCAGGTGATCTAATGGGACGAGGGACTTCAGTTCTTCGTCTTGTCGTACTTGCAGTTTGTCTGAACGTAGTGACCCACGTAACAATTGATTTCCGGTCCGGGACAGGAGCCAACGGGGCTAAATTAAAGCGATTCCGAAAGGCGCCCTGGGTTGCGATCACAGAACATCCGCTCGAAAAGTAGGCCTCAACGGCAAAAGCACGCTCTTCACTGTTCCAACGCATGATGGCGACTGAATTTGCCTGTGTCGTGGCAAAACTTTATAGTCCCGCCTCTCGAACGAGACAACTAGCGCTCCGCTACGACATCAACCGACTGAATAGCGCGCATTTTAAAAAAGGAAGTTATGCTACCGCACCCTGTACTTGCAAATATTTTCCCAAAAAAGATAAATCTTATTACCCTGTATCTCATACAGGGTACGAAAGTACATAAGTTCGGGCGATTTTGTTATGATAGGAACAGAATAAGCTAATAGACATGACTAAGAACAGACAAAGATGGTTACATCTTACAGTGTGGACAATCGCGACAGTATGTGTCACAAAACAACTTAAGAGTAGAAAGAAGGAGTTTCCTGCTGGCCCGAATCACACCCAGAGAACCACAACCTGTGGTACCTATTAATAGGTACCACAGAGACTAATACTTTGGATATTTTAAAGAAGTATTGAAGCCTGGTGAAAGAATTACCAGAAGTTAAAAACCTCAATGTTAAGGCCAAAAAATGATCTTTAAGTCACTTTGCGTAACTTTGTGTTATTCTTTTTTCATTATAGGTTCAATTAATTTTCTTACCTCCTCATAATCTTCAGAAGTCATTCTAGTATAATTCATATAAAAGTCAATGTGGTCCATTTCTTGTGAGAACAAGTTATCGATGCGATGTCGATACAATCTTCGTGCTCATATAATAATAATAATAATAATATCTCTACCCCTCATTCTAATCACAAGGATTAGCCCGAAAGTCTGAGACTTGTGTGGGAGAGGGGGCGGCATATTATTATTTCGCGGGCCGCATTTGCGCCTCAGGAACGACTTACGTTGGTAGGCCCTAACCACCATTCAGTGCTGGAATGAGGGAAACCTGGAAAACCTCATTAGTTAGGGGGACAAGTCAAACATCAACTGATTTTAATCTCTCACATTAACACCAAGTTGACATTCTTCCCATCCTAGGCCATCGCCAGGATAGTTGCCAAGCCATCCCTGCGAATAAGCCTGATCTACGGGCAAACAATTTAATTAAAAATTGTTGGCGGAGTGGGAATTCATTCGCTTCGTAGTTTTTCTTATTTTTGACCATTTTACAAATAATAAAAAACGCTAAAAGCTACAGCTGTCAGTTTTCAAGGTTTTTGTCTTGAAATGCCCAGGAGACAGTTTTAAAGTAGAAACCGAAACGGTTTTTTTAACAATAGGAGTTTGTTTATCTTATCTCTGTTTCATCCCCACCTCACTAACCTATGTTAGAACAACTGACCGTTCCAAATGAGATTGTAGTTCGGTGGTTAGAGCCATCCATATTTTCTTCTGCTATACACTCGCTGAAATACGCTACAGATCCCTGCATCTCAAGATAAACGGTAGAGATTTGAGAGACCAAACCGCTGAAAGTAAGCCAAAGACAAGGGTTCACATTTCCATTAACTGCGCCCTGCCTCCTCATGGCTTCGGCTTAACCGCTTGCTTACATCGAGATTTGCCGAGGCACGCTTGATTCTCTCAAATTCTTTTGTGGCCTCAAGCCTATGTTCCGCTTCCTTGTAACATAATATGCCATTCACATGAGAAATTTGCTGAATAAAATATAATAGGTCTAATAATTTTATTAACAATAAATTAAAAATATAATAAAGTCTTCAAAACATAAATGTATGAATGCTAACAAGAACAAACAACGTAAAATAAAATGCTGTGTCCAAATGAACGTAAAAAGAGAATCAATACAAGTTAAAGACAAGGGGAGCAGGGAAATTATAGGTACCTACATTCTAACCGAATAAATTTATTAGAAATACAGTTCCAAAAGAAAAACTACAAGTTACTCAGCGTAATAATACAAAATTATAATAATATTATGTCTTCAAACCTATCAATTAAAGAATCCAAATATACACAAAATAATGATCTGGTACGGAAAGAGGGCAGTTATAATAATATGAACTAACAAAAGATAAACAAAAAACACAGTTAGAATCAAAATAGAAGGATTCGGATTGCAACAAAAACTACGTGAAAATACTTAGACTACGCATCGTAGGATGTCACTAATTGCAGACCGGTTTCGACCTTTTTATGATCTCATCAGTGCAACTGTGTTAGACAAAATACGGCAAATTTTGCTTTGTAATTCAGCGCTCGGCGTGGCATGTAACCAGGAGAATAGCTGTTTTGGCTTGATTTGTTTTAGTCCTTATTTAAATAAGAGAATCTAATAATGTCCTTACTATTCGTAGTTATTTGCAATTTATTAATAGACTTGGTTAACTAGTTTACAAGTACCATAAACCAAAAATATGGTATTATATTTTTCATTTACAAGAATTGACATAATATAAACAATGAATAATCTTAATAACTTGCAAAACGTGTTGTCACAATTAATAGTTGAGTTTTATCGGGTTATGAATTAATTTTTTATGTTAAAGCGTCAAAAGAGTCAGTAAAATTACCTTTCTTAATGCAATAGCCTGTACGTTTTTCAGTTTTGAAAAGTAGGTGTAAACTATTAATTCCAACGAACATTTAATATGTCCATTAAAACATTTTTCTTGTTGTCTCTAGTAAAACAAAACGGGTGTATATGTTTATACAACTTCCAACACGGAAGAACCTATAAATTCTATCAAACCCCGAATTTCATCGGAAATGGGACACAATGTTTATACTCGTATATTCAAAACTTCTGTAGGTACATTGGAATAAAATATGCACTGAAAACGAAACCTCCATCTTTTTTATTATTCCCAGGGAGATCATTGGAAAATTTAATTTCCATTTATATCGAAAGCGGTGTTCGATATTATACAGCCGAGTAGTGTCGGAAATACCTCTGTATGTATATATTTTCCTTTTTATGATGCATTGGACAGTCTGCCTACGGAAGTCCATATGAGTTGTCATAATTTGCATACAATTGATTACAGAAGTTGCTGAAACTGAATATATCTATTTGACATAACTTTACTGGAAGAAGTTTATATTAACCGTAAGTAGAAATTAAATAACGACAAGAAGTTTCTTAATCAAATGTACACCAAGTAAACTACTTGCCAATCATAACAAGAACGATCACAAGATCGCAACAACAAGAACTTGTTAAGTCTGTTATTTCTATTAAAAATATGTTTTTTTTCACATAAATGCTCCTTTGAATAATGAGTGCGTGGTGTTAGTTTTAGGGTCGGTTTTTCCATGTCTGTATAAAGTTGCTTTTAACTAAAAGAAACTTAAAGTTAACAGGTGAATTTATCTAGCAGTTAAAAAAGTGTGTCTTTTCAACACAATTTAACTGCTCTTTTGTAAAAAGACGGTTTAATGATATTGGCAATACTGATTAAATAAGAAAGTCTATATAATAAAGTGAGACAGATGAAATTCTTCAATCATAATCAACAAAATATGTCAATCATGACAACATTACCTAGCGATAACATACTGTGGCTATAACCAACTATAAATTTTTTAAGTTCTGTCATTTCTCGGATTTCTAGTTTAAATTTAATATTCAGAAGGGTAAAAATGTCTTCCCAGGATGATACAGTAAAAAACTTGGAACCAAATTAATTGCCCAAGAATTTACTAGTACAAATCCAGTTCAGTCCTCCGTTCAAAATATAATTCAATAAAACATGTAATAAAATCTAACAAATACGTAAATATCATTTCTTTTTTATTATTAACCTGTTAGTGTGATGCCGTAAATGTTGCCCGATTTGATGTTTAAATTGTCTATATGAGGCCTTACAGTATATATTTTTCGTTCGCGATTTGCAATATTTACCATGTTTATAATTTCATGATCTTATAATATTTCTTTTTCAAAATTAATAATGTTTTCCATTATAAAAATATATTTTTTGCCGTTTTATTAATCAGATTATTTACTAACACTCAAATTGTAAAATTTCTGAGGTTAGAAACCTCTTTGTAACCACTTATAGGCCAGTAAAAGTGACCGATAAGTTAAAGGGCAGATAGAGAACTTTAAAGACAGGATTTAATTTAAAACACAGTGAAGAGACCCATTTTGTAGTTACAGGGAAGATAAATTTAAAATGATGTTTATAATGACATGGAAAGACCGGCCCTAAGTCAAACAAATTGGTTTATATAGGAGCTCTCAAAGCGTAAAATAATATACAGGGTAATTCAGCTAACCCGTTCATTAAAAGTTGAAGGGCTTTCCGTTGGAATATTTTTTTGAATATTTGGATGCGGGGGTTTTCGAGAAAATTCTATTCATCTGTTATTCAAGTGTTTCCGTTTTTATGGCACTTCCGGTTATACCCTGAGTGGCTATCAACTTTGTTATTTTAAATGGAATACCCTACATTTTTTTACATTCTTTATTTCTACAATAAAATCTACGTTTTTTAATATGTCATAACCTATACGAAAAATTAATAGTTTTTTGGATATTTTAAATGTTTTGAAAAAATTTTATTTTGTAGTACCTTATTCAAATGTTTGTTATCGATTGTCAAGGAAAGTTATGGTAACAAGTTTTGGGCTAAAATTAGGCGGGCCATCAAACTTTCAGATTATGTGTAATTTCATATTTTATTATTCACAGGGTGTTCAAACAAATAATCTGATTTTGACTAATTTCAACTGGCCAAAAGTTTTTTTTTATAGAACACCCAGTATTTTATTGCTCTATGTGATGGAGAACACAGTAATCTTTCGATCTGTATTAGAGATCCCTATACCTATCTGTTAGCATTTTCTTGCTATCGACGTATTTACTTTCCATACAATAATTTCCTTTTTCCTTGAATTGCTTGTGACTAGCGGGCCATGAAAATTAAACAAAAATGACGTTTACGAGACTGATAAATAAGACACATTGTTTTAATCTTCATGTCCCGCTAATCACAAGCAACTGAAGGGAACAGAAGATTATTGTATGGAAAATAAATAGAAAGAATAAATGTGAAAGGCCACTTTGTTCTCCATCCCATAGAGCAATAAAATACTGGCTGTTCCATTAAAAAAAAAATGATTTTTGGGCAGTTGAAATTAGCCAGAATCAAATTATTTTTTTGAACACCCTGTAAATAATAAAATATGAAATTACACATAATCTGAAAGCTTGATGGCCTGCCTAAGCATAGCCCAAAACTTGTTACCATAACTTTCCTTGTCAATCGATGGTAAATATTTCAGTAAATATAAACAATTTTTGTTATAGTCAAAAAATGTTTGTGCTAAATTTTGAAATTGTGTGTATGACTGGCACCTCCGCCATATTTAACATTACGCACAATAACAACAATCTCCCGACTGTGCAGATCATAAATTATGTCTTAAAACTGGCACCTCCGCCATATTTAACATTTTATTGACCTAAAATAATAATTATTAGAATAATTATTGTAAAATATTAGAATGTTATTATAATTGTTAAATAAATATATTTCACAATAACACAACAATCTCTCAATGACCATACACAGTAAAAAAATCCGACTGATTTTAACACTGAATCCACACTCATCAGTGTGTATATAGTCCACACTTGGCAGTGTTAGACACATCGGTGTATTATTACATTACATAAAAGTAATTTAACACAGTAGATTTTACAAGGTAATGTGTAATAGTTAATTATTCACCGTGTAATTATTCCGTTTTTATGGCGGATTGATTCATTTTTAACACAGGGTTTTGTAAATTTTACTACAATTTACGAGTACTTCTACAAACTTGGCGGGTATATCGTTCGTGTAATATGAGTTCTAAAGGTTTAGTTATTATACTACCCAGTTCGTGTTACAAATAACACTGCAATAAATTACGATTGCCATTTAGTAATTTTACCATTTATCTTTTTTTACTGTGTAAAATGTCCTACAACTAACACCTCTGCCATATTACCACTTTCGTTGAACGTTATAATAATTATTAGAATATTTTTGTTACAAAATAGGAAAACCTTTAGTAGTTTACTTCATGTGCAGTTAGTTAGACTAAAAGTGTCTTCTTTTCAGAAAATTTACTTTTAAGTTCATTTTAACCCAACTTTTTCAAAAGATATTATTTTAGATTAGATTCTTCTTCTTCTTGTTTCCCTGCGGGTCGGTTCCTATACAACAGTGCCCTGTTACAAAAATTTAAATATCTAAAAAACTATTAGTTTCTCGTATAGGTTAAAATCAAAAATGTAAAAGAATATAGGGTGTTCCATTGAAAATAAGAAAGTTGGTCGCCATTTCCGGTATAACCGGAAGGAAGTGCCAGAAAAACTGTAATACTTCAGATGAATAGAACTTTTTCGAAAACTTCCGTATCCAAATTTTCAAAAAAATATTCCAGTGGGGAGTGCTTAAACTTTTAATAAACTGGTTAGCTGAATCACCCTGTATAGTGTTTATTGCGATCAATAAAAATTTACTTCCGTTCAATCACATGATACTTATTTATAAAAAATATTCTCAGGCACTCTTCGACTTGTCTCGTATAAAATGGCTGCGCTTTTGGGAAGTTCAAACTGTGGTTGCACATAGTATCTATTTAGAAGAGCATTTGGTTGGCTAATAGGTAAACGTGGACTTACCGTAGTCAGGTCTTACATCTAGCATCTATTTTTGAACCAATCTTTTGATTGAGGCACTTTCTAAAGTTTGTCTGGATACTACACTAGCAATAATCATTTTCAGTGCTTTTGTCATATATTCACAACCAATATTTCCCAATTTTTTGTGAAGTACAATAATTACAATGATTCTGCTTCATATTTTCGAAATAAAACTGATATCTTGAAGTTTTATTCTACCCGACAAATGATTATTATAGTTAAAGATTTGGTAAGCGATCAATACCTAAATGTTCTTAGCATCTCCACTGGAGGTTAGACTATTAGATTTTGTTTCGTTAAACACCGAAATTAACGATAACGAGCACGCCATTCGCATTTTAGGATTATTACAATTTGCATAATGGCAACATAGATTTTTCAGATATTTATGTGCCCAGCAAATGAATTCGTGAGACGTGAAAAATCGCGTTGTTTAATTTTAATGCACTCAGGACAGTACTGGTAAGACGCACAATGAGTGGCAAGTTATCCCAAAGCTTCCTAAGAGCTTTGCCTTTGAATGAAGATCTCCATGTTTACTTTCCAGTACATACAGTCACATGCCATTCCTTGGAGCCAATGTGGACTACATAATAATAATTTACCACCAATCTTCCATACTAATTATAACCTCCCGAATCTCATATTGACCTCTATTGTCTTTGAGGAAGACAATTCTCTTTTTATTTCAAGGAGATGCCGAAAACAACTACTCCACGGACAATGTGCCTCGACTGGCGATGCCTTACTCCGGTATCTCCATGCAAGTCGCCACATCGTTCATCGAGATCAACTACCAGACACTGACCGATTTAGCGCTGATTATGCGCTCATGAGAGTGCCATAGGTAGCGTAATCGATGAATGATGTTGTGACATGATTGCCTAAGGGGCATCGTGAATGTTAGTAGTGGTGAGAAGTACATCGTAGTGCCTTCTTCGGGTCTTAGCTACTATCCGTCTGACAATTATTGTCAAATTGACTTCCATGAAGATGTCGAAAAAAATGCAACGCCAGTCGTGGCACATTGCCCGTGGAGTAGTTGTTTTCGGCATCTTCTTCAAATAAATTTTATATCCTTAAGGGTCGGTCTTTCCATCTCTTTATAAAGTTGCTTTTAACTAAAAGAAACTTAAAGTTAACAAGTAAATTTATCTGGTAGTTAAAAAATTGCGTCTTTCCAACACAATTTAACTGCTCGCTTGTAAAAAGACTGTTTAATGATATTGGCAATACTGATTAAATAAGCAACTATATAATAAAGTGAGACAGATGAAATGCGTCAACCATAATCAACAAAATATGTCAATTATCACAACATTACCTAGCTATAACATACTGTGGCTATAACCAACTATAACTATTTTTAAGTTCTAGTCGTTTCTGGAATCTCCAGTTTAAATTTAATATTCAAAAGTGTAAAAATGTCTTCCCAGGATGATACATTAAAAAACTTGGAACCAAATTGCCCAAGAATTTGAGCCCCTTACTAGTACAAATCGTAGCAGTTCAGTCCACAGTTCAAAATGCAATTCAATAAAACATGTCATAAAATCTAACAAATACGTAGATATCATTTCTTTTTTATTATTAACCTGTTAATGTGATGCCGTAAATGTTGCTCGATTTTTTCTAGAACATTTAACACCGTTATTTTTGATACACGAAATCTCCTCAAATTCTTCATCATCCCAGAGGTTAAATTGTCTATATGAGGCCTTACAGTATATATTTTTCGTTCGCGATTGCAATATTTACCATGTTTATAATATCATGATCTAATAATATTTCGTCTTCAAAATCAATAATGTTTTCCATAATAAAAATATATTTTTTGACGTTTTATTAATCAAATTGTTTACTAACACTCAAATTATAAAATTTCTTAGGTTAAAAATCTCTTTGTAACAACTTATAGGCAAGGAAGTAGGTTTTGTAGTTACAAGGAAGATAAATTTAAAATGATGTTTAGAAGGAGATGGAAAGACCGGCCCTAAATCAGATAAGTGGTCCTCAAAAATACTTTAAAAATGTATTTGAAATATTTTGTAAAGCCATCGGATTGTTCGTGACGTCATCATTGTCAGAGCTAAGACGTCATGAGCATTTCTGAAGGTAACCCTTGTATATTTTTATAGATTCTGATATAACTGTGAAAGCTCTAGAGTCCTGTCCACCAACATAGGATGAAATAGAAATGATTCTGAGTTTTCGTTGAATATATTCCCATTAAATTCAGAATTTCTTAAATCCCTAGTATGAAATTCTTTTTCTCTAAGCCACCAACAGATATAATGCTCTTTAGCAACCAACGGCGAAAGGCGGATATTGCATCTTATACCATCGTTACCACACCTGAATACGAACGGACATCGTATATCCAGAGCAAAGGGACATTAGACGCCCTGTATAATAAATAAATAAATTCAGGTCCGTTAAACGCCCACTTGCTGCGTTAAGCACCGTAATGTTACCCTCAGACCCAAATGCATTATTTATTGTGTCTGTAACTGAAACTAGAACCCATTCTAACCCATTCTCTGGGCTTCATAACGTAATCTCTGTACAAAATCCGCACTGTTCTTTAATTCATACTCCATATCCACCAGTCGGTTATGTTCCAGAGTAACTTTGGAAATTTTAAGTGAAAAATGACGGAAAATACCTCAATGTAGGGCGACCGCCGCTTGCAGGCATTTTTGCGGCTAAGAAAGCTTTTCAAATAGAAACGACAAAAATAATTCATAGGGTTGAAACTTTATAACCAACATATTCGCTTGATTCTGATATACGAATTATAATGAATCTGCTCAATTACTTACGAATCAAAAATAACTTGTTTTATAAACAGTTTTAGATCGTCCCAATTATTTCAGGATAATATAAATTTCAGATATCAGAAGCTGGAACGGTGATGTGACATTTTTTATATCTCATTTTTTATGTTTAAGTGTTTTTTTAATTTTATTATCCATTGCAGGCTCCATCCGAACCTTGTGTCACACGCAACCCCCGCAATGCCCCTCTCAGCCCTGTCTGAACGGTGGGATGTGCACTGAGGGCTGGAACCGCTTCGTTTGCGACTGCACGGACACCCTCTTCAGCGGCCCAACCTGCGGGAAGGAGGCTCCCACACTCAGCTTTAACGGCACGCAGCATTTACAGGTAATGACAAGAATATTTTATGTACTCGGGTTATCACAAGAACAAAGTCTGCAAGATAATACAGGGTGTTAGTTAAACATGCGGCAAAAATTCAAGAGGTTATTCCTTGGACTATTCTAAGGATATTTTATCCTTTGATGATTTTTGAAAAAGCGCTTTGTTGGGAAGATATAGGGCGGAAAAAATTTTCAACAAATCCAATTTTGGTATTTTTCACATTAGTAATGAAGGTGAAATAAAAGTATGGCGTACTACACTGGACGTATCAAGTAAAAGACATGTAAGAAAAAGGAGTTGTTTTTTCTTACCAACATCCCGTGATACTTCGGAGTGATTATTTTGTATGTTTTTGTATGTTGTGTTTTTGTAGTTTGCATGTGTCGCATTTGTTAAGATTGATTGACGTTTGGCTAGTTGACGTATAAACGGTTGTTAGTGAACTCCTCTATCATGGCTCGCTATATGAATGCCGAGATGGCCGACATGCATTTTATTTATGGACTTGCTGATGGCAATGCATTAGAAGCTAGGCGACTGTACATTGAACGATTTCCTAACCACATTGCTCCCGATAGAAAAATCTTTCAAAGAATTCATCAACGTCTTCGAGAAACGGAAACATTGAAGCGAAGTGGAGGACCAGTAAGGCCAAGGACTGTAAGAACAATAGACGTAGAAGAGAATGTGCTGGACATGATAGAAGAAGATACAGGTACTTCTACGCGAATAATTGCAAATACTTTGAATGTAAGTAATTGGACTGTTTGGAAAATTCTGAGAGATACGTTGTTGAACCCTTACCACAATCGATGCGTTCAGGCACTTCTTCCTGCGGATTTTGCTCCAGGTATTGCATTTTATCAATGGCTTTTGCACACATTGGTTGAAATCCCTCAACTACTTATGCTGATTCTTTTTACCGATGAAGCCAGTTTCTCGCGAATTGCAATAAGGAATTTCCACAATAACCATGTGTGGGCTGACGAAAATCCACATGAGATTTGTGAAGATCGGTATCAACATCAGTTCTCGTTGAACTCGTTGATAGTTTGGGTTGGAATCGTGGGTGACTGGCTAATTGGACCGTACTTCTACCAGGAAGACTTACCGGCAAAGTATACCGCAACTTTTTGGAACAAACGTTACCTCAGTTTTTGGAGAATGTACCATTCGCTACAAGACAGGCAATGTGGTTTACGCATGATGGTGCACCACCTCATTTTAGTGTAGTTGCGCGGGAGTTTTTAACAGCAACATACGGAGATCGCTGGATTGATCGAGGTGGACCTCACATATGGCCTGCTCGATCCCCGGACTTAAACCCCCTGGATTATTTCCTATGGAGCCATCTAAAGTCATTAGTTTATACTAGGCCAGTGGAAGATGTGAACGATTTAAGAGATCAGATAATTGCTGGGTGTAACTCAATAAGAAACGACCCTGGTGTTTTTGAAAGAGTTCGGGAGTCTATGAGGAGAAGATTGGATGGTTGCATCCGAGCTGGAGGTAGTTATTTTGAACAATTCTTATAGGTTCGGAAATGTTACATCTAATTTTTAGTAATAAATTGTTGTTTGTTGAAAATTTTTTTCGCCCTATATCTTCGCAATTAAGCGCTTTTTCAAAAATCATCAAAAGATAAAATATCCTTAGAATAGTCCAAGGAATAACCTCATTTTTGTCGCATGTTTAACTAACACCCTGTATAATGTGCACTATAATAATGAGTCGTAGTTCAAGTTTTATAGATACGGTGGAAATAAATTCATTAGTAAAATAACTAAAATTTATTGAAGAGCGTGAAAATGCAATGTATTTTAAAAAAAAACATCTGAAACATTACATTTTCCGTTCTATTTCTCATAAAATTCATATGTATAACTTCTTCCCTTATGCTGTTTTTGAACTCTTGTATTATATATGTGGGTTATGCCATACTAACTACGATAGGATAATAAAATTTCCTATTTTATTTTATTGACTTCTCTACAATTATTTTTTTTATTGACTCCTCTACAATTATTAGTTTTATTGATGTACTTTCTCTTCCAGATCACCATGGACTCGGAGATGGCCACCCAGACGGAAGATATCGTCCTGCGCTTCCGGACCAGCAAACCCCTCGGCCTTCTCCTCATCACCAGCACTGCTGATACGGGCGACCGCGTCGAGTTGGCCGTAGCGGCCGGCCGCATCCGGTTGGCGCTCAGGCTCAGCGTGAGGGAGAGGAAGAAGGAGGACAAGGAGAAGGACAAGGTAAGTGAATAGACGGGGTCGATTCCCTTTTGAAATCCGAAACACAGTTTCTGAAGAAACTCAAGCGTGAGGCAGTTTTAGCAAAGTAACTTTTTGTCTTCGGCCTTGAGGGCGCGTCTGCTAAATTTTGAAACGCCGGGTCAGTGCTCTGTCTGTTGCTGGAGTTTATGCCTTTCAGATTGGTATATGAACGTGATAAATGTCAGTTACGGTGTTTTATCTTTAACTCTGTTTTGAAGCTAATGAACAGGAGGTTTTTCTCGTCAATAACCAGCTACTACTCATAGTTATTTTATTGCCATAAATTTGGTGTTTTTTTTTATTTTTAATTATTATTACAGGCTTATTATCACTTATAATTATTGCACAAGAGGTTTGTATTTTACCGGATAAATTTGGATTGTTTAATGAGAAACTGTTGCCAAGCAATTAGACGAGAAAAACTGTCAACTATTAAAAGCGTTTTTAGGTTGACAGTTTTTCGAGTCAAATTGCTAAAGGAAACAGTTTAGAATTTAAACAATACAAATTTATCCGGTATCAATACAAACATCGAGTGTAATTCGGCAGGACAATTTAATGAATAAGAAATTTAGAAACATATGAATGCAAACTTTATTTATGAAACACTAAAAATAAATACATTTTTATTTGAGCATCACCGAATCGATTCATTGTTAGTGTTTAATAATTCAATAACTTGCTGACAGAAATGTCAAACTATTTATTTTGGCAACGGACACCGCGATAATTGATTCAAAAATGAATAAGTGAAAAAACCACTAGTGCAATTGTCGCTGTAGAAGTTGCAGGTAACTTTTGTCGCTGTCAAAGTGACAATTGCACTGTGGCATATGCGATTTTTTATTTATAAATTAAATTGTCTGAATAATTTTTTCGTAAGCATTGGAAAAACTTTAGCTACAGATATAAAAATACCAGTTCAAGATGAAACATTAAAAGAAAGCATAATGGCATATCACTGACGTAGTTTTCCACACAACACCAAAACACTATACTGCACTCGACGCACGTTTCGCCAACCAAGTTGGTATCATCTGGAGATGATTAAAACTAAACCTGTGCTAACATTGTGTCAGCATCACAATGTTATCTGCTGGATTACGAAGATTTCGTACGAAAATGGGTTTGAGAGCAGGGCCCTGTCAAATGAAAGCGTGCCGTAATTTGATTAGAAAATTTTAGAGAAAGATCAGGGTCTGTAATTGACCTACAGAGATCAGGAAGACCAAGGATTAGTGATGTTCAAGTTGCAGTTGCGCAAATCAAATCATAGTCAACACTAATCCGTTAGCAATCAGTAGTGTGAATTCAATACCAAAACGATTACAATTGCTATACATCACGGTTTGGAAAATTTTACGCAAAATCTTAAGAATGTATCCCTATAAACTTAAACTGCTATTTGAATTAAATGATGCAGATTTTTCTTTACAAATATTGGTTCAGATGAAAATTGAACCCGAATGGTTATCCCGTATTTTATGGAGAGATGAGACCCATTTCTTTCTAAATGGTGGAGTCAATACTCAAAACTGTCGAATATGGTTAACAGATAAGCCACATGAAATCGTTCAGGAAGGTCTTCATGACAAGAAAGTCATCGTTTGGTGCGGTTGCACGTCTAATTTTATCATTGGACCATACTTTTTGAGGAGATACAGAATGGAGAAGCCGTATCTGTAACTATTACTGGTGAACGATGCCTGCATATGTTACGAGATTATGCCATTCCACGGATACAAAACGAGTACGAAGGAATTGAAAACATGATTTTTATGCAGGATGGAGCACCCCCACATATTTACCGACCAGTTAAAGAATGTTTAACTGATGTTTTCAAAATCGTGTTATAAGCAGACATCTGTAAATTCATGGCCTCCAAGATCGCCTGATCTTAACCCAGCGGATTACTGGCTGTGGGATTATTTAAAAACTTTGGTGTTTAGAACACGACCAACAACGCTGGAAGAATTAGAAGACTCTATTAGGGAGGGAGCAAATTGCTGCAATTCAACCAGAAATGCTGTGTACAATTTGGAGGAACGGTTGGTGATTGTACAGAGCAGTCCATTTTTGATGGGAATCCAGGGTATCTCGGAAACTACAAGATGCATAACAAAACCGCTTGCACATCCTCGAGCTACTTTTTCCAGTTTGACTTAATGGTGAAATCAGATCGGGTCTACTTTGTTTAGGTTTTGAGATACAGGATGAGAACAGATACAATCTCAAATTTTGGATGTGCAAGCGGTTTTGTTGCGCATCTTGTAGTTTTCGAGATACCCTGGATTCCCATCAAAAATGGACTGCTCTGTACAGCAGCAAAATGGACGGCATAGCGAACATTTGCGTTAACCACTGTTGGACATAAGAAATTCCACTATTTAAGCAATCGAATTACTTTCACATCCTGTTATTAACTTAATTTGTTAGAAATTCATAATAAGCTGAAATATATCCCTTACTTTATTTTAGCATTTTAGCCTCCGCCTTAGTTTTAGCTATTCAAAATCACGACTGTTCTTCCCCCGACTGTACTTACTATATTCCATCCTTCTCTAACACTGTCTTCCTCACTTTCTCGTGTCAGCTATTGGCATAGACATAAGAAGGGGGAGACAGAATTGTTTACATTTTACGCCGATCAGACATCGTTTTCAATAAAAATCAATGATGTAAAATCTATGCGGATTGCCCTAGATCTACCGCCGGTGTTTGAAAACGAAGAGTATATTAATTATATTTATCTGAATTTTTTATGTGTAATTAAGAAAAAATAATATACTAAATATTTATCTGTGTTTTTTAATTAAAATACATAATCTATACTTTTAAAATTATTTATAATTTTCTAATAACATAAAATTATTATCGTGTTAGGGAAATACTATGGCAATGCTGTACGGCTGTTTTGCTATCAAATGACGCTCTTATGTCAAAAGATGACGTTACAATGTTGCTGTGCTGTGTTTGTGATCTTTTGGGATTTTTTATTTATTTGCAGTGTTTTTTTGGCAGTAGAGGTATTTAGAGCCTTTTATAATCAATCTACAATAGTTCAACAGTGCGTGGTTTGTAAAAAAGTCGACTATTCTAACCCCGGACTGGTATTTCGGCGGTAAGTAAGGTTATGTTTTTTTAGCGTAAGCAGTGGTGTTTTTAACTAAATTTTAGGTAAATTATTGCAAAAAATATTTATCTGTTTTGTATAAAATTTTTTGGAATTACAGCATTTTAGACCGAAAAATGATGTAGTAGCGTTGTAATAAAATTATTGTCCAATTCCAGGCTGGATTTCCAGTATTTAAACAGTAAATAATTTTGTTGCAACTATTTGAAATGCAGAAAAATAAACCTATTAGATGTTTGTTATATTTTAATACAGAATATTATTGTTGTAGCTTTCCTCTTAATCCTGAGAGCAGACAAATGTGGATTTTTTAGTGGTTGGAAAAGCTTCCTGATGGAGTTTGGCGTATAAATAATACTGTCAATGTAAATGTTTAAACAAATCCAATAAGATAATACAGAAATTCAAGCTATGAGAGATAAAGTAAAGAGAAAACTTGATCATTGATGATATTGATAATGAACGATTTGCATTCATAAGCTTTTCAGTCAAGAAATGAAGAAAAGGTTTGATAAGAAAAAGAAGTGTTACTTACAAAATGTGATCTTGTCTTTGAGCTAGTGCTGTTACAGACGGCAAAGAGGTAACTGGAAAATTAAAATATGGCGGGCTGTACAAGGTAACTACAGCTACTGCGAAATAATAGTTAGGAAATTATTCCGTAAAAAGGTATTAAAGGTTACAAAAGGTGTATGGTTGTAAGTAGCAGCAGATAGTTTAAAAAAATAGATAAATAATTTAGACGTTAGTTCTGATAGTGACTTAAATAGCACAGATGAATTGATTGATTTGCTAGAGTGTTGAAACTATTATTTTATGTGAAAATTAACCCGTTTATTAATTATTAAATTTTTCTGCTATTATTATAATTAATTGGACATGCCATAGAAAAAAATTTTATTTAATTGTTTATTATAATAATTCAAAGCTGGATAATGCCGATGTGTTCCTTTAAATGTTTAAGGATATGTATTAGGTAAAAGTTTATAAAAATAGATACGAGGGGGAATTCGTGAATAGCGCCCACAAAAATAAATATTTTTTTATAGTTGTATAAACATCCAACTATATTTTTGTGGAATGACTGAGGCAATAGTGTATAAATATTAGTGTTTATAAGCTTGGAAATTTAAAGCTGTCGAATAATAATAATAAGGAAATTAAATAATAAATTATATTGATAATGAAATATTTGCATTCATAAGGTTTGCAGTCGAGAAATGTGTGAATAGCGCTTGACTGCTATACAATAAACAAAAGGAAAACCTACAGTAGAGAAATGCGTTTATAGCGCTCTACTATGCAGAATAGTTTCTCAAAAATCATTCATACCTATGTCTTTTAAAATGTTACAGGTGGCATCCGTTTAGGCATGGTCAAAACTTTCTTCGGTGCAATAGAAACACAGGAAAGCCGAATATTAGGACCAGCTGTGTCAAGACCAAGGACAATGAATGAAACACCATTATAAGTGTTTTGAATTGTTTATATAACATTCTGCTGAGATTTTAATGATTTTGTAGAGTATTGAGAATATATAGGTCCAAGCAGTAATATATGTCTTATTTGCTCCCACACAAATCTCAGTTCTAACATAAATAAACTTTTAAATTAAAACTTATTGTAATGATCCCTAAAAAAAACTGCACACCACTGGTAAAGATAACATCGGACGTGGACGCCTAGGTTACAGTATTGCCATTTTATAAACCCATCTCCTTCCAACTTATGTACAAGTGTGAAAGTGTGTATGATTGTAAACAAATGGTGTTTTTCTAATGGAATGTTCTGTCTCCCCTAGTATTATATGTCTATGGCTATTGGTATCCAAACTTAATTTACAGTAACAGTATATTATGTGAAAAAGACATAGTGTGACACTATTAGTGTCAGGGATTAAATACGGTATTTTAATCAAACTAAAAGTAGTACTATTTTAGACTTTTATGTCAGACCATTACCAAAACGATAACTGATACAAAGTTATTGTTTGTTTTGTCTTCTCAGCGTTCAGAACTTGGTTAATATGCCCTAGTTAGCTATGAGAATCTATAAACTCCTAACTCAGTGTTCTATATAGTGTTCATTTCATGCTATTTGGGTCAATCACATGTTTATCTAAGTCAGATAAATATCCTATTCGGGCAATTTTAATAAAATTAGAAAGGGTATATTTTAAAATTAGTAATACATATTCCACAAACGTAGGTATAGTTTTAAATACAATCTACATACAATTTCCCTTACTACTATTATTGCCTATTTAAATTAGGATATTTTTGTTTTACGATATGGTATATCAATCCGTTTTATCAGTTACCAACCTAAGTAGTTTCTGGCGGCTAATAGGCCTACAGTATAATAATAAAATTCCACCTCCTCCTCCACACAAGTCTTCTATTATTAGGACATCCTGTATATATGTCGCTAATATTAAAATGTACTCCCTACCTTCATCAATTTATCCTTACCTTATCGGATATTTTTATCGAATTACAATAAATATTATTATGGATGAACAGAGTACGAATGGGACATCCTGTATAGCTATATCAAACATTAGTTTCCACAAAATGGCGGAGCTAAAAGATCATAGTAGGTTGAATCTGTACTTTAGAAATATTTTCATTTCCTCTCTTAAAAAATTAGATATTTTGGTGACTGAATTCTGCACCTTGACAAACAAGGAAATAGTTAGGTAAACTATAGGTAATATAATTTGACTGAAAATTTCAAATTATTACCTTTAGGTGGAAGCAGGAGCCTGTGCAGTAGTAATGTCATTTGTATATGATTTTTTATCCATCACTATGCTTTAGATGTTTATGAAACGTAAATGTTTTATTTGTGAATCTTGTCTGGTTTTTAACGCTAAATATTTGTTAAAAATCACTGCATATTAGTTTATAAGTTATTTATGTCCTAGACCAAGTCATGTACCACTGGCGACGCCTCTAAAACCACTATCAAATAGAATACGTAAAATATAGGTCAAGTTTATACGACCACATATTTTTTCATCCTTGATCTATTTTTTTATCACTTCACCCTCTTCAAAAGAATTATAATAAAAAGGGCAAGAAAACGAGGCTAGACGGATATACATAATTTGGAATCAGATACAGAAGCCTTGTTATAGTTTCATTTTAATGTAAAAAACAGAAACTAATACATGACCTCCCTACATTTTTGCATTTCAACTTCTAAAACACTGCCAGATATTCATATTACCAGTTCGCAAGCTCAAAGGCGCGTACACACGATAACGAACACAGACGAACGAGCCGCATCGCATCCTTATGATTGAATTGGACTTTTGGTACAGTATTTGCTTTACAGTCAACATTTAGAGAACAGCAGCCGGGATTCAGAGGCAACTAGTTTTCTCTCTCTATTTAGATTTAATTGTATCCATATCTGCAATATTATTTTTAAAATAAATCTACGTACAATTGACGACTGAATCCGAGTTCATTTACAGATCCTGCTGGCTGGTCAGAACGTCAACGACAACGAGTTCCACACCGTGAGAGTGTCTCGTCGAGGATCCAATCTGAAGCTGCAGCTGGACGGTCAGTCGCCCATAAGAGGTAAGCTGAATTTATTCAACCCCATCTTGGATTAATATTGGCAGAAACCTGTACAAGATGATTGAAGTAGGTATATAGCAGTAACTTATCCAAATATGATAAAAATCTGACTGAAATAAGACGTGCCACCAATTTTAAAAATAATTATATCACACTATACTTAGGTGGGCCGGTGGCTCAGAGTTTAGTGTCTTGATCGCCTAACCCAGAGGTTGTGGGTTCGAATCCCCATTCCACCAGACAATTTTTATATTTACTCGTAGATTCGCAGGCCGCAAAATAATAATAAGCAGCCCCTCTCCCACACAAGTCTCAGATTTTCAGGCTAATCTCTGTGATTAGAATGAGAAGTAGATATATTATTATTATTACTAATATTATTATATTCTTTTTATTATTATTATTATTATTATTTTGTTGAAACCCAGTCGACCGGTTCCCTGGCTCCGATTCTCAGGGTCGGCCGCTGGTGGTTATCAGTGGCTACTCCCCCACGTCCGTAGGGTGAGTAACTACTGAGTTTGGGAATCGTGTGCTCTGAGTAGACGTAATGAGCCGAGAATGACCGCCTTCTGCATTCTTCCGGCTAGAATATCTGCCGAATTATATTTCATTTTCTATTTATCACTTTATACACTCTTTATGTAGAAAGCAGAATAAGATTCATAAAAAAATGGTGTTTTTCATTGTACCTATGATTTTTGTGTCACATCGCGTGAAAAATACTGGCTTTGTGACACCAAACCAAGTGTAACTCTCTCAGATATATAGATGAACGCCGATCCATTCCAATGAATAACGGGGACGATGACCCACGAAACTAAAGAGGGGCAAACCGATTCAGGCGACGAACACACCCCGCTGGCAATTTCCTTAATTTAATAGATTGGGCGTTATGAGACATTAAAAAAAATAATTCAATATGTCGCAAGTAGATACAATAGGCCTACAATTGAAAGTAGGTTCATTGTTTTTCGACGTTAAGGATCAAGTTATTTTGAAAAATTCATAAATAGTTGTTTTTGTTTTGAAAAAACATTGATCTCATTTAAATGTTCCAAGAAATATATAGAAAACACTATATACTAGTATTTCCGCTTATTAGGCCTTTTTCAATAGAGTAAATGTCTATTACTAAATATTTCCAAGCGCGTTTTCATTATTTATTTGTTTACAAGCACCTACCCCCGATTGATCCTACCATCTAGTAAAGCCCGAGTTTTTAGTACCTTTTCTAAGAAGGGCGAAAGTGTAAAATCTATCTGATCATTCGTAGTACAAAGATTTATAATTAAAGATTTTTTAATTTCCAATTGCTCCAACAGATCTAAGCGGTTTCCTTTCCTTTCACGATGCAGTACCTTTACATTTTTTTGATCTATAAAATGATTGTTTTCTATACAATGCGTCGAAAATCCTGATTTTTTTTGCGTTATTTATTATGGATTTTTTATGTTCTTTTACTCTGGTTTCAACACTTCTACAGGTTTGACCCACATACACGGCATTACAATCCACGCATTAATTTGGTATACTCCCGATTGTTTTAATTTATTAACCCTTTCTTTGTTGTTTATCAAAATCCTCCCAATAGTACGCTTGTTCACACTAATCGATTTACACCCGTTTCGTTCTATTCTGCGAGCTATTTTTTCTCTATAACCTGGGACGTGATTAATATAACTATAGGTGCCTTCTTTTTTACGAATATTGTAAAACTCCCGACGAATTAATTTCCTCCTTTTGTTTTTTATCATGTTATCTATTAGTTTTTCTTTATATCAGTTGTTTCTTGCAATTTGTTTGATTGTACTTAATTATTTTTCAAAATCTGCTTTTTCTAGCGGAAACATTAAAAGCGCCTATGTATTAAACTATGGAAAACCGACTTTTTTATTTGCCAGGAGCGCTGCGAACTTGCTGGTATAATTGCGTCAGAAGTTGTTGGTTTTCTATAAACCGAGAATTTTAATTTATTTTCCACCTTTCTTACTGTTATAACAATAAGAAAGGTAGAAAATAAATGTGTATACATATTTTGTTGACGACTAGCGTAGCACAGAAATCAATACTATTCACACAGTTTATGTTTCTATGCAATCATCTGAGTGTAACAGAATGGTTGTTCTCAATGCTTGTGTATATACATACGAACCACATTTACGTTTTCTCTGCCCAAAGATCCTGGTCAGGATGCTCCTATATCTATTACTTGCACCAGAAAATTGCAGTGAATGCACTGGATGCTTGCCTTTACTTTCCGTTCTTCTACTTATTTCGGTGCCCAATGTGGCAAGCAGATCGTCCTTTTAGTCGAAATAGCTTTAAAACGAATAGAGTAGTCCCTTTCGTATCACTAAATTCTGTGGGAATTGTAAATGTCTCTCAGAAAAGCATTTCATTCAATTGGTTTGGTCAAGCTTGGTTTTAATGGGTTCAGAATAACGTGACGGGTACAATATTCAATTGGATCGGTTTTGTTTACCTCAGAAATATAATTTACAGTCATTTTGTGGGTGAGAAAAGTAGCACTGAATTAACACAATACAATAACAATAGTTAACCTGATAGTTATTTGATAATTTAATAATTATATATTATAAATCTTTCATTTTGTCAATTTTTTCATCAAGGAACCCTCAAAGTACTTTTTGCTGCATAAATATTTTTCCCAAAGTTAAAAAACCCTATAGTCTATGCCAGAATTAAGGAAAGTGGAATGACCTCGCCGATCTGGTAAAATGCGGTGATGCATGGGCGTGCGTAGTCTGTTTTACCATTGGGCACATTTCAGATAATATATACTCGTATACTATTCTATAGAATACTTCTAGTATATGCACTTCCACTTTTTTAACTAACACAAATAAGTATAAACACTGACACAAAGAATAAATACACTGGTAATTTTACCACAAATTTTTACCTTTAAGAAACGCGCGCGAAATAACGCAACATCACGCCACTGTTTCCCTACTACCTCGAGCGCAGTCGCTGGTTGGTTCCTGATTCGACCAATCAACGTCGTTGAAGCTCAGAGAAAAGAAAGTGTAAATGCAAGAATATGTATGTTAAATAAGGATGAACAGCTTGTCGTCAACTTTACGACTTTCGCAGTTGCCACATAGTCGGAAATTCCTTGATATTATTACCGAACATAAACAAAGTCTTTGTATATGTTCGGTGATATTATTAAGTAAAAGACAAATTAAACATTGTGTTTGCTTTAATAAAGTACAATAGGGATAAGGGACGTTAAAGACAAGTAAAAAAATGGGTAAATAAGGTAATTAATACGTTTCCTGTTTTAAATAAGAATACTTTAGAAGATACTTTTTCCGGTCATTCCACTTTGCTTAATTCTGGCATAGACTATAAACATGTTAAAGATAAAGGAAACTGTAACGTCGATAAATTATAAATTTTAATACTATACTATATATATTTAGTACTATATAAAAAATCTTCTCTTCTCTCAAATACACAATCTCTTGGTCAAATAATTAAAGAATATATAACACTGATGCAAAACACTGTACTGCCCTCGGCACGCGTTTCGCGGCAACCAAGTTGGCATCATCCGGAGATGATTAAAACTGATCGGTTTTAATCATCTCCTAATGATGCCAATTGGTTGGCAACCTTTACGAAGCGCCACTGTGCTCGACCCAAATTACGGTCTAATATAAAAAAGAAAACATATATTTTAATATCCATCATGTTATAGGGGTTTGCACCTTCTTAAATCAGTTTGATGGTCTAGAAGTTTATATCTTTTATTTATAATGGAATGACTGTAAAAGTTGTGTTATCCATCCATTTTCTTTATCCCTTAGGGGTAGCAGGGTAGTTAATTTGATTGATTGATTGGCGAATTTCTTGAAAGTTTGAATACGGCAGTCTTTCTTTGTTACAGATTTGCATAACAAATCGAAGTATTCTTTGCATACAAATAAGTATTGCTATTATCACGGTTACATTTCGTTAATGAGAATGATTATACGCATAAACACTCATCAGATGATCCAACAAATCCAAATCATTTTGAAACCATTTTATCGCTGGAAATAATTCACCTTACACTTTCAATTTCTAAATTATTTCAGTCTTCTCCTTTGAAATATCAACTCTTGCAACAATTTTAATCCTCCTCTAATAACACATTATTCCTTTTCAGCTGAAATCCAGGGGAAGTACCACGCCCTCCAGTGGCGTTCCATCCACTTGGGCGGCTTGTACCACTTAGAAGAAGAGATCAGCATGTCCACCACTGTTCCTAACTTCATAGGAGACATCCAGCAATTCTATTTCAACAACATCCCGTACATCGAGCTGGCCAGGGCGCTCAACACCGAACAATCCATATCCGGATTCCCCAGCATCAAGGTAGCCGCGAAATTCGTGAAGCACGCCACTGACAACCTGCATCGCCCCGTGACCTTCCGTTCGAAGCACACGTTTATCGGGTTGCCTATGTTGCGGGCGTACTCGAGCATACATATTGATTTCATGTTCAAGACTAGGGAAGCCAATGGTCTTATAATGTTCAATGGAGGCAAGAAGGAAGATTTCGTCGCTGTGGAGCTAGTGGATGGTCACATAAACTACGTTGTGAACGTGGGGGACGGAACCGTGACTTTGCGAGATACGGTCCGAACTCACCTCAACGACAACAGGTGGCACACCGTTGGAATCAGGAGACCTTCAGCTAAGCAGCACACTTTGATGGTCGACGATGATATAGTCGTCGCGGCGAATTTTGGTACTGGGAACTTAGAGTTGGACGGTATCCTCTACTTAGGTGGCGTTTACAAGGACTTGTACGCGCAGCTTCCGCAGGAAGACGTGAAGTCCAGGCACGGCTATGAAGGTTGCATAGCCGGGCTAGATTTGAACGGAGAGTCGCCGAACATCATGGAAGATGCAGTGGTACACAGTTCCTTGGTTACTGCTGGTTGTGAAGGTAAGAGACCAGTCTCAAAGTCAATAAATTAACCATTTTTTATGCAAATACGAATAATTGGACCTTCACCCTTTGCGCGTTGTTTATAAATATCGAAAAAATAATTTTTTAGTCTACCATAAAGGCGTGTTTTCTCACAATTCAACTTTGGTTGAACACCTAGAAGTTGATAGACAGTTGAACGCAAATTGATGCATGTGAAACTTGCTTCAACTTAATTGACAACCACTAGCTAGCAACTGGTTGAAAGAACGAAAGTTGAAGGAGGTTAAACTTTTGTTGTACAATTAGGAGCGAAGCTGGAGTCATCAGCCGAATTCAACAAGTCGTAACCTGCGAAACACTGAAAGGTCATCAATACGACTTTATCTCTTTTATTGTTATGTTTAATGTGAAGTTTAAAATGGGCTATGATCAGATGGTCAGAGAAAGATATGCTATTATTTCTTGAACTATCCAACTTATACCAATTAGATATGTAGCCAAATATTTTGATTCCCTGTAACCAAATATCTTAATGTTATTTATAACTGTAATTTGGCTGGCAATGCTTCTCGCATAACTCTGTCTTGCTTCTTAATCTTATCTTCAATTTTTAACAACAGTTGATTAAATCTGTCTTCATTCATCCTTACAAGATTTTAAACCCATCAGAATCTTCCTCTGCTAATTCTTACAACAGTGTTTGTGAAACTCCTAACTGATTCCTCCTTCAAATCCAACTTCTCACCCAAACACGAAGACATTTTCTACTTCGTTTTTTCGAAGCATCACTTAAAGTTCGTCGAAGTTCATTTCTATTTTGGATTGCACTGTTTCTTCAATTACGGTTGAAACGTAAACTAGTTATTCAAGAGAGTTGTTATTGTTCAGTAGCAAAGTGCTCCGATTTTTATCGGGTTAGTTTAAGATTATGAGGTTTTCAACAACTTCAAGACTTCTTTGACCTACCCTCGAGTAATTCCAATAAATAGTTCTAACTGCTGGCAAGGTCTCCCGGATCCAAATTGAGCTAATTCATCAGATTTCGCATTCCATGGGAATTCTGTATGACTAGGTACTCGCACTAGTTTCACCTCGTTTTGAGTAACTCTATGGCATCACCATACTCCAGAACAAATTCGGATTTAATTATTTGGTTCCACAGCACCTTAACCACGACTTGACTGTCACAGATCACTGTCAGATAGTTTGATAACTAGACATTAATATCTTTAAAACATTTATTATAAATAATAATCATCCATAGGATGTTTTTCATATTTTTATTAAAAAATCATGTATATCCTAGGGATATGCGTAACACTCTAATCTGTTGATATTCAGTGAAATTATTCCTTAAAAACCCTCATTGAGCTGTAAACGAAAAATCATGTATGTAACGTATATCCTAGAAGAGAGCTCACATGATCATGAGGATGTGCTAAAAATTGAAGAATTAAGAAGGTGTATTGAGAGGAGTTACTGCTTTATATTGAGAATGTCCATAGCATGTCAGGACGATGGCCTCCTAATATTCTCTTAGGTTAAGGACAAAATAAAATGTTAAGTAAGACGTCCAGCCAAATGTGAAAATACAAAAAGCAAAATGCCAGATGGTTTTAAAATTATACCCATTTTAAGTAAAGTCCTGCTATTTTTTCAAGGTTTCGGTATGTATATATTGAATACATGTCTGTGATCGGTTAAATGGTTACTTTTTTTCGAAATTGCCACTAAAGAACGTCGAAATCGGCAGTAAAGAACTAGAAATAATCAGTAAAGTATATAATCTACTGTTTTACGATTTTTTCAACACACAACACACGCTGTGCAGTATTTGTGGCATAATTTTGTAACTTTAAAAGGTAAGTAACTGCAGTTTTCACGGTTTCGAAAAAAACATAATGTGTACCTAGACACTAAAGTTTCTTTGTATCCCTCATGTGGTTTATTTGCTTCGGCCAGTTTGTACGCAAATAACTATTATTACAATCTCATTATAAAAATACACTAATAAACCTAAATTATTTGGATCATCCAATACTGTCTGCAGATTCTTGCAGAACTGGACTCCCTATAATAAGCATTCAGAAATTTAATATCATGAATATTTAATGTCATCTAGGCTGATTCGTTTCCAGTTATTAACGGTTTCAATTAAAAACCATTTGACGATGAAAATTGCTTTCCACTTTTCGTGGAATCAGTCGTAATTTAATTAGAGAGGCAGAAAAACAGAGCCTCGATAAGCCCACAAAAAGAAATTGGGGAAAATAAATATTGGGTTAATAATGATGTCGGGGAAAATATATTTCCTTTGATACAAACGAGAATGATGTAATAATGCTTCGTGCCAGCGTATTTCTCAGGAGCTTTTCACAACAGCTGCCTCTGATTTTATTTGCCATAGATTTTTTTTCGATCCTCTAGTCAAAAAATATAAATTGGTATTTGAACTTGTAATTTCTGCCCAGCTCGTTTACTCTTTTGGATGTTTTAATTGCTTGTTGATCAGGTCATTTCAATTAGTGTTGCCTTGCTTTGACCTTCGCTCGGAGTATTAGGAGCTCCGTGGTCGAGCGGTTAAAGACGCCAGGATTTTAGGTTGTCTTCCGATATTATCCGCGACCAACCAGGATTTCGGTTAACCGAAATATTGGTAAACCTGAAAAATGTGTAATTAAGGAACTGGCTGGTTAATCAACATGGATGATGAATTGTTTTTATTGGGATTCATTCAACCTTAAATACCTTCATATTCCGTGCTTAACTATTACTCTAGTATTCAGTCAAAAAATAAATGAAACAGCAGATAATTTGGTATATTATAGTAAGATATAAGTAGTTTATAAGTAGATATAAGTGTAGCTTTCAGTCGACTTGGTCAAGTGGACTACAGAATACAATACAGAAAAGTAGAATTTATAAATATTTATTATAACTCTTAACGCAAGAACACCACCCCATCTGCCTTCACCATCTAAACAAAATATAATTAAAATCGTTGAGAATTGGTTTTTCTTCTCTCAACGCTAAAACCTAACCTGCTAACTCTTCGGTTGACCAATGCACCGCTCCCAGAGCACGGTCAATATTTTGACGTTTGGTTAACCTTTTTCAGGTGACCACAGTTCCAAAATTAAACAATTTTCAGGAATTTTTATTTAATGGAACGCTTAACCGGGATTTTGGTTAACCAAGTTTAATATCGGAACACAACCTTAATCGCTCCACGTATTAAACGATGGTTCGAATCTCGCCGCCGGTCAACTTTTTCTAATTGCTACATTAAATCTGTGTACGTAAACTAGTACCGTTCTTCATATAAACCAGTTCTGCAACCTAACTGTATAAATGGTTAACAATCTACTGTTCACTTTAATTAATAAGGTTTCCCAGGTTTCTCTTATTCTCGTACTAAATGTTAGTTACAGTTACAACATTGTAAGTCGTTCCTGGGCGCACTCGCGGTCCGCAAAATAATAATATGCCGCTCCCTCTCACACACAAGTATCTGATTTTCGGGCTCACCATTACGATGAGAATGAGGTATAGAGGTGTTATACTTTGTGATCAATTCATAATTAAACAAAGTTACCATAGGTAACCATGTAAAAGATAAATCTATAGTGTAACACAGATTCATGTTATACCCCTCTTTTCTCCCTAATTTTTTAAGACACAGTTTTCAAATTTGGCATAGCAGAAGTACTTATTAAACGTCACTTTTTGACATAATAATTACCTTTTTTCCGCTTCCGGTTTTACCGGACTCCACTCACTTACCAACTCTCGAATTGTATATGGAATACCCTGAATATTATTACATTTTTGGAATCACATCATTCTCTGAATCTAACGATATTGGCAATTCCAAATATAAATGCGCCCTCTGCATGAAAATATTTGAACCTACTTAAAAGGCAATTTTTAGAGGCTTGTTACTGATATAATGATAAATAACACGTATTTGGGTTTGTTCAACGTAATAATTTAGTGGTGCTTGTGATTTTTTGATATTACAAAGTTAAAAACGACGTGATTAGTATTTGTACATCTTTATTTTTACATTTTAAAATGGCATTCATAAAAAATCAGCACAACACAAACTGCCGCGTTTATAGGTGTCATTCCACAAAATGTGTCAATAGAAGTGTTTAAGATTGAAGATGGGTAGAAGTTTGGCCCTAGTATAAGAAACTGTTTCTCATTCATTTCTCCAAAAGGCATATAACAATTTAATAACAGGGTACACGTTTATTTACACAACATAACCACTTTGTTGCAGTTTGTCTATACTTTTCTATTATTAGTCTTATAAAAGCAGAATATATTTTAATTTAAACATTATTTAACAAAAAACAAGCACTAATATGGTATCACTATACAGTTTATCACACTTATATTAGTCCAAAATGTAAGTAAACAAAATCTAGGGCACCTGTTTCAACCCAAAAAACTCATTTAATTAGCAATGAAGCACTTATGGGACGTTTGACTGCTTTTACCACTCTTTTTATCCTTTATTTCACCCTAACTAGCACATGAAGTCACTATATTTATGGCAGATTAATGCTAAATTGCTAGATGATGTGATATGAAATGCAAAATTTTTACTCGTCATCCTCCATATTTGTTTACAATCTGCTGCGCCCTCATCGTTAATTTGAATCGCCAATAACATAAGTGACATTTCAGCTGTCAAATTACTTTTTGCACTCTATTTTACCTTTGAGTTTAGAGTAACTTGATGATTCCCGATTAATTCTAATGGACCATAGCAGCAATAAAAATACAGTTGGCGTCAACAACATTAATTTCTCTACTTACAGGGTGTTAAAATTCTTCAAAATGGTAATAGAACGGCAACCATTTTTTTTAATTATCCCTCGTCTGCGACTTGGGATAATTTTCAAAATATTCGCGCCCTCAGATAAATTTCCGGAAATAATCCAATTACTAGGGAGATTACAAGTGAATAAATAATATAGTAAATATTTATACATCCCACCGCAAAAGGAATCACTCAGAGATGCCACTGGTGAAGAGAATTTCTCGATATTACGCATTCAACAAACAAATTATTTAACCGTAATAAATAAAAGAGATTGTTTTTATACATAAGACTAACAAGACTGTAAGGTGACGCACGAGTTTAGTGAAAATAATAATGTTTGCTTGATAATTTTGGGTATATATTTTGTGAATTTGACCTGGTGTAGCAGATAAATACTTCAATATAATTGATTAACACTTATCAGGAAAATTTTATTGCTCTATTTCAAAGTAGTGCAGTTCCCAGTAATCAGCTCCGAATTGACCTCAAAGTTTTTTACAAATAGTCCTGATTACATATGCAATAGACAAGATATGCAATAGCTTGAAGAAAGTTTGACAATTAATCTCCAATAGTTTTAGATGCGGGCTACCAACGTCTAAACACAAAAATAAATAAATAACCAGAAGTATATCTCCTTATTACGCGCTCGATTTTTTCCCGTAACCTCGATGCCGAGTTAACCTGAGATTATATCCTGAAGCAGCCAGTACTGTTGCCTTTCGAGTGTTAATAATATGTTCACTGCGAAATGTTTCTTACGCGTTGGGTTTACTTTTTTAATTATAATGCCTTAAGTTTCATTAATTTTAGGTAGGTACTCAGGAGTCTTTAGTTAAAACCGAATTGTAAAAACGGCATGTTAGAAGCAATTAGTTGGAAACGGCATGATTGATCAATAATTTTGGCAATTCAAGTAGATTAACTCAAATGCAAAGGACAATGTTTGTCCAAATTTGCTCAAAGATTGCCAAAATGATTGATCAATCATTTGGCAATCTTTGTTCTTGTTTACATTTCTTGCTTGCGACCATTTCGCCGACTTTTGTCTTTTGTGGTATGCACTTTTGACTTTTGTCTTTGCGTTTTGGGTTTGCAATCAAGGAACTGGGTTCACGCCGAGGTTTCACTATAACCTTGTGTTATATTGTTGATCCCGTTGCGTATTATTAGTTTTCGAACTTCTGGTTCTCATCAGTTAGGCGGAGTAGCCAAAGAGGTATTTGATTGTTGCCTCTTTCTACTTATATTTAAAAAAAATGTACCATATTCAATAATAAAATTGTTCAACAAATTCCATAGCAACATTAATATACTTCCAATTAAAAACCTTAACATAGGGTAAAAAACTGTTTAATGAAAAGGGCTTATTATGCTCTGGATGAATATCTTAATGATGATTTGTCAGATATTTTTTAATGTGTTATATTGAATGTGTTTTCATCTGTGTTTGTAAAAACGTTAATGTGTTTTTACTTTACTTACTGAGTTATAATTATGTTCTTGTAGTTTTGTTATGACTCATTCAATTCTCGCTGGGCACTGTACATTTTTTTTATACTCCATAAACTATCTATCTATCTATCTATCTATCTAACTATCTATACTTGTGATGTATCTAAACAATGTTCTGAAGCCCACCAAGATGTGATTAAATCGGCTTTATTTTGGTTATATAAAGGTTACGAAATTACCTTTTCGATTTATTTGACAATTTAAATATGACTTGTTTCTACTTTGTATTTGTTTTCTATTATTTCTTTAATTAATTTTGAATAAACATAACATAAAACACACAACAGAAATGGACAACCTCCCTACTGAAAGCCTAAGGGTTGTGTAGAGGTAGGGTACACATGAAAAAAACGCAGACACAACCATTCCCTGGGAGAGGTGCCATTTCTCCCCTGGCAAGATTCGAACTCGCGCCGCAATATACCCATTCTGTTAGTCACAGGCTATCACCCAGCACCTAACAGACTGAGCTATCGCCGCGGCGATATAAAATAAAATAAAATAAATAAAACATTAAATTTTATTTACAAAATTTAAACATAATTTTTATTTTCTTTTTTCTTTTAATTTAGCCCCTCTAGATCTGATAACCTAACTACGCCTAAGCCTCTGAGGATCAATTTAAGAACTATTGATTTACGCCACTGTTCAAAATGAACTCTACACAGACATACTAAAGAAAAGGAATTACCCGGTTCTTGTTAGCTTATCTTAGTCTTGACCTCCAACTTTTATTTATATATAATTAAATTGATTTATAATGTTATTAGCAATAAAGTCAGTTACTTGTGATTAGTGGTAGCAATATGTGTACATTTATTTTCTGTTTACTGTTACTAATTTGCCCAAACTTGTTAAACTGTGCACAAAATCGAACGGATGATGGATTATATTTTAGTGGTAAGCACAATAAATTGAAGAAGATCTAAAGAAAAATATATAATATACTGCTGCAATATATTTTTGGTATATGCGACACCGTATCAATTTCAAAATTATTTTTCGACTTACGCGCACTGTATATGTGATTTACATCAGAATATGGGTTTAGTCTTTTGTTAAAATCATTGTAATCGTCATACAACATCTCAATACTGTCAAAATATATAAGATTAGCAAATAACTTCTCTTAATTTTGTACGTTTATGGCAAATATATAATTAACGGATATGAAGGACGATCTGGAAAATAGGGATGCAACTTTGTAAATATATTTACAAATATTTAATTTGATATAAAAAAAATTTCCGCGTACTTATAATAACTCGATCCAGGGCAGTTCATGTGGGTATCAGTAAAACGGAGGAAACCCTTAATCCCTTACTTGGTTACGGGATTGACCCAACATCAAAAAGGTCAAACTCTCAGAAATATATTGGCGATTCCAAAAATGAATGCGCCCTCTGCATGAAAATATTTCAACCTACTTAAAAGGTAATTTTTGAAGGCTTATTGCTGATATAATGATAAATAACACGTATTTGGGTTTGTTTAACGTAATAATTTAGTGGTGCTTGTGATTTTTTGGTATTACAAAGTTAAAAACGACGTGATTAGTATTTGTACATCTTTATTTTTACATTTTAAAATGGCATTCAAAAGAAATCAGCACGACACAAATACAAACTGCCGTGTTTATGGGTGTCATTCCACAAAACGTGTCAATAGAAGTGTTTAAGATAGAATATATAGATAGAAGTTTAGCCCTAGTATAAGAAACTGTTTCTCACTTATTTCTCCAAAAGGCATGTAACAATTAATTAACAGGGAGCACGTTTATTTACACAACATAACCACTTTGTTGCAGTTTGTCTATACTTTTCTATTATTAGTTTTAGAAAAACAGAATAGGTATATTTTAATTTAAACATTATTTAACAAAAAACAAGCACTAATATGTTATCACCACATTCAGTTTATCATACTTATTTTAGCCCGAAATGTAAGTAAACAAAAACTAGGGTACCTGTTTCAACCCAAAAAATTCAGATAATTAGCAATGAAGCACTTATGGGACGTATGACTGCTTATACCACTCTTTTCATCCTTTATTTCATCCTAACTAGCACATGAAGTCGCTATATTTATGGCAGTTGAATGCCAAATTGCTAGATGGGTGTGATATGAAATGCAAAATTTTTACTCGTCTTCCTCCATATTTCTCTACACTTTGCAGCGCCCTCATCGGTAATTTGAATCGCCAATAAATCATAGGAAATTATTTATATTTGTGATATTACTTTGCAAACAATTTTTATAATATTGTGACAAATTGAGGTAACTCTATTGAGAAAGGCCTAATAATAAGCCGAAATACTAGTATATAGAGTGTTTTCTATATATTTCTTAAAGCATCTAAATGAGAACTGTGTTTTTTTCAAAACAATTATTCCTGGTTTATTAAAATTGATAATTTAAGATCAGAATTTTAAAAAATCCGAGTTTAAAAGCGAAATTCATCAGAATCTCTAATTTAAAGCTGAAAATGGATACAATTCCAACTTGAAATTCGAAAATTTATACAATCCGCATCAGAATATAGTAAAATTGGGAGTTTATAACTACAATTCAATAAATTTAAAACGCTTGCCTTCTTTTCCGACTCCATACCATTTCATCCAATTTTTGTTTGATGATCTTATTGATTGGTTAAAAAGCTAGCAATTTATATCCGTATAATATACCACCCAAAATGTATGCGATTGTTTGCCGATTCGCTCTTGTTATCAGTCTCAGCTCCCAATATCTGCAGGGCAACTTTGTGTCTATTTTAAATTATCTTTTACGATGATTTCATGAGATTAGAATGATGTTAAAATTCCTCGCCCACTAGGTTTGAATTTCCATCCTCGCTGAGAACCGAAATCTAATTTACACTTACACACCACATAACGAGTTTTAAATCGAAAGAGAAGTAAATTAGTTTTCCGATTACATCGGCATATCGATTGAGTTAAGAGTAATGTAATAGGTTCGCTGCGGATGGCAAAAATTCACAGTGAAGGTATATGCTATATATTAAATTTTTCGAATTATAAAATGTGTTAAACAGCCCATGAACGAAGAGACTCGTCAATTTATAGAAGAAGTTTAATATTTATTAACAACAAGTATACATTTTGTAACCCCAAGAAAATATACACTAAAAGAAATGGGGCAAATAAAAAGTTGCTAAGGTAATCTGCTTTATGACAGCAGTTTTATTGATTAAAAATATATTATAATCCACTAATCATACGGAAAATCATTTTAATATGTTTTTACTATCTCAAATAGTCGTTTTGCTGTTCTTATAAAGATGCCATCTATAATTATTTTTCCTAGTATTTATTTTCCTAAAGATAAGTAAATAAAATTTTGTCGTAAGTGTGTGCACCAATTTGACACTTAATTGGGGTTACTAGATCTTAGTTTATGGCAAGCCAGTCCTCACTTACCATAACTAATCATTTATTTGAAATATCACAGTGCGTTTATAGGAGTTCAACGATATATTTTTTAAATCTAAACAAATTTATACAAGCCAGTAGGGTTAATGTTAATAAATATTTTCAAATATACAAGGTAACCTAAAAAAGAATTAAACATTTAAGCGTTATTTTTATCCTTCCGTAGGTATTTCTTATTTTTAAATGATATTTGCTATGATGTTTGTATGATGGAGTTTGCTATATAGCTTTCTGTTGTCTCAAGTATTTCTTAGTATTATTACTAAGAATAACGTTGACTTACCTTCTATACATTTCACGGTTGAATAGCAAAACGCGGCGGGCAAAGTGCTGATGCACGCCTCCGTCGTCAATATCGCTTGAAAACTGGTACTTCAAATTGGCTAAAATGATATTTTTCATGTTGTACATTCCTTTTGTTTGCTATGAAAGCAATGTTTCAAGCAGCTACGTTTATGTTTCAGATCAGTCAGCGAAATGCAGCCACAATGTCTGTGCCAACGCAGGCATCTGCGTGCAGCAATGGAGTTCCTACACCTGCGACTGCGACATGACGACCTACACTGGACCCACATGCTCTGACGGTATGTATTTTTTCATAATTGTATCTGAAACAGCTGCCCACTCGAAAACTATACATATACAGTGTTATTCAGAACTTATCCATAATAAAATTTGGGGATGTTCAACATACATATACAAATGTGGTAGTGCAAAACAAAAATTTTAGCGGGTTCTGAAAACTATTTAAAAATTTTTCATTGCACGCCGCTGGATACTGGTCCATTGTAATGGAGTGACCTTGGGACTGACAATGCAAACTGACTAGCACGAAAAAACTTCGGAAGTTCTGAGATTATACCGACACCCGGCGCAAAAAAGATTTGCAGCGTTTTTACTTTAAAATAAACTTAAAGATAGATAGATGTGACCAAAGTGACGTGTACAATCTTTAAAATGAATAAAATTTTGTTACACTAATTTTGAAGAATTGCGCTACTTGATTACTAGGTATTAGAAACATGAAATTTATAAAAAATTTGTACATACCTTGTTACAAAAACTGTACGAAATTTTGTCCCTCGACTTCTACACACTTTTGGGTACGTCTTATCCAATTTTGCCGCACTAAAGTGAATGTTCCTCCTGGTTGCTGATCTTGTAAACGCAAATTATTAAGTAAATTGGGGATTTTCAGCATTTTGCTACAACAACCACTCACAAAACCTAACTCGTAATTGATAACAGTGCTTGAACAAGCTGGATATGATACGGGTAAAACTGGGCTTCATGTAGTAAGCGCCACCGTTGATTGGGATACCCCAGGCACCTACCTAGCGATCTGACTTGTACTTATTCGCGTATTTTCACGGACCAGATTCAACACTTGTTCTTCAGCTGCTAAAATACGTTGTAGTCGTCCCGGGCCACCATATCGTCCACTTCAACTTCACCATAAATAAGAATCATGTCCATTAATTCAGCATTACTGTACACATGAGCAATTTTGAAAATTTTACAGTTTAACACTCCTACGATAAATAAAACACCCGCACTGAGACAGCGACACAGATAGACTGATGACTGCATAGACCATAGAGATATTATCCCCACTCCAACTATATTCGCTCGGTCTTAACCAGGCGTTCCAGGTACAAAAACTGTTGTTTACTGTTTTTTGAAGGAATGTAATATATTATCAGATGTCGTTGAAGTACAGTTGCCCATCTACGTAGTCCTTTATAATGGTATAACTTTAAACATTGTTTACGGGAAATCCTAAGACTTTTATTATAAATTTTTTTGGTGATATCGATTTCTTATTTAAGGATGCACATATCCTCAAAGTTTTAGAGATAAGTTCTGAATAACCCTGTATACAGGGTGAACTCCTAATATTTCCCTTCAGGAATTTCCTCGGTATTTTCATATGTTACAAAAACATTTTTTAGGTGAAACTTTGAACACAATCTAAAGCTTTTAAGTTGGTATACAAACGTATACATAGAATTCGAGATACATGAAATAATGTAGAGGGTTTCCAATTAAAAAATCATAATTTTAGTCTGCCACTCTTTTCCCGAACTGCAACTGAGTCTTATTAGAGTATAGACTATTTTTGCTAAAATGTCCCACCACCTGTAGCTTATGTTATGTGCACAGTTTTATAATTACATGATGCAAATTTATACAGTTTCTATATTTGAAAAAATTTAATTGTATCCTTTTGCAATTAGTCAAATTTTCAGGCTCGTAGCTAACACCCTGTATAACATAATGAGTTTCTGGGAATAACAAAAGGACGCTATACGTGTTCTCTGAAATATATAGAAAAAGGATTTCGATATATCTTAAGAAAACAGAAAAAATGAGGATGAAATTAGGTATTCTTTACAAACGTCATTTTTCCAAAAATTGTTCCCAAATGATAGAAAATAATGTCAAGGGACATCACAAGACTCAAAATTTAATCAGTATTTCAAAAATGAAAACGCGCACTCCAACTTATAATTTTTATTTTTTTTTTAATGACAACCTGTGTAATTATACAAGTTGTTTTCAATACGAGTATTCAAAATTTCGGAGCAGGTAGAGCAAGCTGAAATATGATGAAAACCCCTATTTCATAAAAACCATTTCGAGACCACCAGAAGAAAACAACTGTATGGGGGTTTTCGTCATCTTTCAGCTTGCTGTACCTGTTCTGAAATTGTGAATACTTATATCGGAAACACCTTGTATAATTAATTCATGAGTTGCCATTAAAAAAACAGTGTTAAGCTGGAGAGATATTTTTCTGAGTACCCTATATAGCTACAAATAATTTTAGGTAATGGAACTTACCAGGCTGAGCAACTTACCTACTAAAAATTTTTCTTTAATACAACCTTCTAACCGTTATCGACAAATATGCACAAATGGTACACCCTATATACCTGTTTTTGATAATTTATCTTTTTGTTTAACGGTTTTATAATAATTTATTTCTACATTCTCCGTACACTCTGCCATGTTTATTAATCATTGTTAATTAAGTTTTGCCGTACCTTGTGAAATATTACTTAATTATAGAACTGGACAGAAGGGTAGATTGCAAGCAAAAAGTCCTTTAAGTTGAAGTATTAGTAACTCGCAAAACTGGACAGTCTGAAATCCCACAAATGAGAAATTATCGCAAAATTATAACGGACAGCAGTTTCGAGCATCTTGTCCACCAATTAAATAGGTCTAACAAAATTGGGTAGATAGATGAACAGTGTTTTTCACTTCTAACCTTCACACCCCTGTAAAATTTTACTGAGACTCACGATTTAGATGGTTATTTTTTTATCAATAAGTACCTATGCCTAAGATGTACTTCTATAACCTAGTACGACTGGTAACACTGTCTACTATGATTTTTTTTCGACGCGATTTTTCGAGAAATCATATTAGCGATTTTTTTACGGAAAATCTGACGACAATTCATTTTCCCAGAGTCGGTGTCGTATGAGTTTGGCCCCAACCGCGGCATCATCACATACACCTTCCCAGAGGACAACCGACCTGAGATGCAGGAGGACACCGTCGCCATCGGGTTCATCACCACCAAGTCGGATGCGGTGCTGCTCAGGATCGTCAGCGGCACCTCCAATGACTACATCGAGATGTATATCGTAAGTTGCTGCTGCTACTACCATTTACTAGTCACCAGACTGTTTGCAATTGAAACTCAGATATGTCAATTATATGTCAAAAGATCAATTGTATTTCAATTGGTCAATCTTATTTTGAAAATGGTCAACTATTATTCAGGTTAATCAATATTATTGTAAAACGGAAATAATGTTTCAGAAAATATAATTTACAATTCAGAAATAAGAATATCTAGATTGAAACTGTTCTAATTTCAAATACAATTGTCGTTTTCCAAATAAAATTAACTGAAATATAATTTACTATTTCTGAAATAAAATTGACCTAAATTACTACTGGCGCTTACTAAGACGGTATTAACTAGTCTGAAAAATGCCTTATTGTTTTAAAACCCAAGATTTTTAATCTCAATTGAACTTAAATTGATATTTCCTAAATAGATCAATCTGATAAAAAAATTGACTCTTTCTGAAACAAAATTGAATAGGTAGGTAATCTGAATTTCTACTGTCGTTTTCTAAACCCCAATTGACTACTCTGAAAATCAATTGAAGCTTTTCGAAATAAAATCGACTAACATGAAATAGAACTGACGGTTTCTGAAATAAAATTGACTAACATTCAGAAATACCTACACGTTTTAATTTTATAGCTGGAAGGCAACGTGTTCGTGGTATACAACTTGGGCACAAACGACCACCCCTTGGGAGAGATTTCCGTCAAGGTCAACGACAACGCATACCATGTTGTCAAATTTCACAGGCAGGGTCACAACTCGTCCCTGCAAGTCGATGATTACAATGTTCGAAATAACCATCCATCAGGTATGTAATATGAAGATAAAATTAACCTAAAATCTAATAAATTCCGGTTGATGTGCCGTTACCGAAACTAAAGCTGATAATGGTCCTTAATTCACAACTCTTGACCTTATCGATGATGGAATATATTAAATGTTGCAAAAATATCTACCCTACCACAAAGTACAAAATTAATCTACTGTTACCAACTGGTGTACCAGAAAAGTTAAGCTGCATGTTTCCAGCAAATTAAAGGATTTTTTCACTTAATCAATTTATTCCAATTTCAGGTCACCAATTGCAAGTGTTCAACAGCCAGTCCCAGATCCAGATAGGTGGTAAATGGAGCAAGAAAGGTAGAATAGAGAGGCCCTTCTCTGGAATTATATCGGGGGTGGTGGTCAATGGACTGAGGATTCTAGATTTGGCGGCAGAGAAAGACATCCATGCCTCCATTCGTGGAGACGTGCAGTTGACTTCTGAAATTCTGAACAGACAGGATCACCTTCAAAAGATGCAGCAGGTTAGCAATTTAAACTGCGTGAAAGTCTGTTACATATTACGAGGAATATTCAGACAAGACAATTTAATTATCCCCCCTTTTCCCTTGTCCCTCTATTTTAGACTCAAAATTGAATGAACTTTCACTGTTGCTTGCCTGTTCAGAATAAGGATATAGATCCTTACGCTTCGGAAATATTTATATATTATCTAAAACTAATTCTCTAACGTGTCATGAGTATGATTATGAAAAATTAACTCATCACTCAGCACCTCAGTAGCTATTCAGTCAATCGAGATCAACGGTGAAAAAATGATATATTAATCATCCTACATGATTGATTGAGTGGTATTTATATACCAAATACCACTTTATGATTAGCACATTACATGTTCCTGTAACCAAGCACTTATGAAAAAACAAGCGAGTGCTAAAGAGACATTTTAGATGTAACCACAAGTCTTCTACATCGAGATTAATTCCTACTTTGTCCACTTTTCCAGACTCCGGCCTCGGGCTTCCCTGGTGTGGAAGACGACCTCGTATTCAGTGGCGCTGGCTCTGGGTGCAACGGTGATGACGAGGACGAGTGCCACCCGTTCATAGAGAGTGGCTCCGGCGATGACGACAACCTCATCACGCCAGTATATGTGCCCCCTACCAGGCAACCGGCTACGAAGGCCCCGAAACGGAAGGGCGGGGATACGGATGAGAAGCCCTGTGACGACGAGGACTGCATTGACGAGGGATCGGGGGTGGAACCGACCACCACCACCGCTACAGGTAATAAAGAAAATAATCTGTCAGGGGAGGTTTTATTAGAGTTGGTAATTTATTATATATAGGTACCTACATTATTTATAATATAGTTAATTCGAACTTTTATTCGGCATTTTCAATTATATCCCATCCGCACAACCACAAAGTATTACAAACTATCAATTTTATTCCACAGATCTAACAGAAGGCAGCCCCACGTCATCGGAATTCTCGAGCGCAAAACCCACAGAAGAAGCCTCTACGATAGCTCAGACTCAAACCACAATTTCCATCTCACCAAACGCCTCTATTACCACCGCCAACGAAAGCTATGACAGCACCACATCAGCAATCCACATCACCAAATCGGACACCCCCACTCCTTACATAACCACTGAAGATATCACAACATCAAGCACAGAACGCCACACCCACCCACCAATCATACACCGACCTGTCCCCCACCCGATCGACATCGACTTTCCAAGGCCCAACACTCCGCTCCGACCTCCAGAGAGAGTCAACTCCGAAACGTCGGAAACCATAGCTTTAATCATAGGCATCATTGCTGGCGCCCTCATAGCCGTCATACTCATCATCTTGGTCATCCTCAAGTTCAAATCCAGGGGTGACCGTTCCTTCAAGGTCGACGACGCCAAGGGATTCCAGCAAGGACCTAACGCAGCCTTACTGGGCAACGCCTCTACCACCAACGGACAGACTCAGTACCAGTTGAACGGTGCCTTGAGAAACGGTGGCAAGGCAGAGATGCAGAAGACGAAAAAGCGCGACAGCAAGGATATAAAAGAGTGGTACGTGTAAGTGCGTCCGTCTGTCGTTTTAGATGGTGGAACTCCGAGCCAATTCCGAGAATATTTTTGAACGAAGTCGGTCGCGTTTTAGTCTAATTACCTAACTGTTAAAAAGAAAGTGATATCTTCATTGTGTCTCGGGCATATCCGAGGCGACCCTTTTACCAAGTGTTGAATTTAAATGAGAAATAATTAATGTAAGTAATAATCAGAAATTATTATGCTCATTGTTGCGTAAGTTGCGTTCTGTACAAAGTTCTTCTTTTGTTTCTGAATCTATTTAATCATGTAGGCATATTTTTACAGTTACATTATTCCTCAGCAAATGGAAGTTGATTTTCATAAGTGTATTGCATATAAATACAGTGACCTTTAAAGTCTAAATTTAAAAATTTGGTGATGAAACTAACCTAACAATTTATTTAAACCAAACTACCATCTGGAATATCTAAAATAAACTTTTTAACCAACAGCCAAAGAATATAAATTGATATATAGCCCAGTGAACAAGGAGATCAGGCAGATAGTTGGTTCAAAAGTTGGGTCAAATAAGCCACTCTCACTTGATCTACCCTTTCTCTTTTAATTCTGTAAATAAAGTCAAACGGATCAGTTTAGAAATTTACTAAAGGCTGGGTTAGAAAGTAGACCGCTCAAATCGGTTTTGAATGATTTGCCTTGATCAAATATAAATCATCTCTCAGGTAGGTAAGTAGGAGGTACTAAGATTCACAGATTTACCTCAAGTTCCGAAATTTTCTATACTAGTGATTGTCAATAGGTCAACTAGGTATGGAACAGCGTCAGGAGCAATGGACCAGTAGGGTAATCAACAGCAACTGGGAATTTTGGAATAACTGGTCGATCCTTCACTCATTTTTTTAATGTATGGAAATTATTTTATAAAATATTGTTGACAGACAACTTAACAATAATTGTTCTCTGAGATGTTGATCAACTGACAACACTGAACATTCAAATCAACCAAACACTCAAAAATTTGATTCTGTTAACTTTTATCGATGCTGCATGACCTCACTTGACGTAGTAGTGTCAATAGCTTTTTAGCCTCAATACAGGTTCTCCCATGTAAATGGTACCATGCAGTAGGTTTTAGCACTGAACAGTAATTTCCAAATGATGCTGATGCTACTGACAGTACTGATTGAGAATTACGGAACGCGAGGTTAATTGTATATTAAGTGGGCGTGACTCATTTGTTAATATTTCAAATTGATCCGACCGCTTTTGGTACAGATGATATTTCCGAAAAAAACGGAACACACTGTATTTGATTGATTGACTTCTAACAAATATTGATGGTGGCTTGACACTTAAAACTCCTGTAGAGGTAACTTTCTGTAGAGGTGTCGTCTTCAATTAATTTATATTTAATATTCATATCAATTCATTATTTACTTGAGTTTATAATTAGACAACTCTTAACACTGTATTTATATCTAATAAGTGGTTACCAGTCAAACATTCGCTAAAATTGTAAGATTTTAGGTCTGATATTAAGTAAATTTTGAAAGGGAATCTTTCCAATCCATAAAAATGACAATAAGGTGTTTTCCATCCCAACCTAATCATGGCTTTCAAAATGGGTTAGTCTCGAACGCAACTACAAAATCTTACATGATTTTTAAATGTTTGATAATAAGTAAACCTAAGAAATACTCACGTTTCTCAGAACATAGAATCAAGGGCAGTTATTTTCACAAAAATTAATAGATATTGTTGTATTTTTGAGAAATTAAGTAAATCTTTATTATACACGTTAGATTGTAAAATTTTATGATATGAATTGAAACGTTAAAGAAAAATTAATCCAGATCCCTTAATCCCTTAAGTCATGGCTAGAAATATACAATAAAATTTTCCAGTAACTAAAATTTTCCCATTTATCTTATGGATCTGAGAGAAAACTCTATTTTCACAATTAAGTATCAATTATATAGAAAATAATAAATCCCCATTTGGGCAAAAATAGATGTAAGATATATATCTAACAATGATCTAAACATTTTTTTATATAAAGAATATATAAAGTACCTACTTAAGTAGGTAAGTACAATAAATAAAACAGAGTAACCAAATATAATAAAATAATAATTCCCAAACTCAAAATATACCTAATTATTTATGGTTCCTTGACCACCCACTACAATCAATAGATGGGCACAGAATGGTAGGTAAACTAATCAAACAATTTTTTAATTAAATATCCTATAATTTACTGAAAATAGAGCGTTCTTTATTTTTCTTTGACTTTAACCAAAGTTACTTATTTAATTATAATTACATTATAATTTTAACAACTTAAAATATTTCAAAAATATGTTTATAATGAAAAATCCTTTAGAACAAACACTCTTTCTATAATCGTATTGTCTTTTTTGTGTCGATATACTTCTTGAACAGTTATATTTTCTACATCAAAGACAATTAATAGGTATTGTACTCATATTCTCATTCAACAAAAGCAGGCACGGGAAATGTTTTTATTTAGTACATGTTTAGTACTGCTGCAATGCACAATAATTTAGTTTGTGTTCACTGTTCAGAGGTTTGGTGAAAGAAGTATTTTTTATAACATCTATCGGAGAAACTAGGAAGGTGAGTCAATTACACGGTTTTCTTTCTTTTATACACTTATAAATTAGACACTTGGAGTTTTACAAAGATTTAACAAGAAGGGTACAAACCGTATTGACACTGACAGTAGAAGTTTTTAGATTAAAGGTTAGGCGTAAGACATTCGCGCGCGAAACGGTTGAAACAACCAGTGACCGTCAAACAATCAATCGAGTGTGTGGAACTGATAAAGAGACTGCTTTTGGCAACTTATAATATCATATCATATCAAAATAAAATTAGAATTATCAGCTTTGATACCTATAGAGACATAGAATTTTTGGTTAGGTAGGATAGAAACCTCACCTAAAGTGCTTTCGGTATACTGAAAATATTGTGTATTGGGCAGTGCCTTCTAATTTTTCTTCTAAATTTTCAAGCGATAAATAAGTATAAATAGGTATTCCAAATTTAGGTTTACCAGAGTTAATAAATAAGATATTAATCTATTACCTATATCTGAATTAATATAGAAATTCTCTTGAAAAATATCTAAACGTCGGTTTTAGTTTCTTAAAGACATTTTTGACTAAGTAATAATAAAATACAATTTTGTAAATGTTGAAATATTCACAGAATACGGACCTACTTTAATTTTTAACGATAACCGTGCCTGCTTTTCAAAGTATATGCATGGTGATCTACTCGTAGGAATCAAATAAGGCTATATTATATACATACTAGAAAATAATGTAGGTATTTAAATTTTTTATCACATACACAATATGCCACAAAAACTATTTTTTGTAATAATGATGGCCATGGCTATATTTAATTAATTATAACTTCTATACAATATTTTTTACAGAAATTCTACACAATTTAAATAAGATAGAGCCTATTCCCCCTAAGTGTGGATCACTATGTATTTTGATGAGTCACAAAATAGGTATACCTATACTTAAATTACTTTCCACTTCGCCTGTCAAAAACATTTTCAAATACACTTGTAATTAAATACCTAAATAGCAATACAGTAAATAGGATACGCATTAAAGATATTATTTAAATTAGTTGTTACATATATATTTGTTGTGTATAAAAATACTGTAAGTAGTAAAATAGCATTTTGTATTATACTTTTTGGATTTTTGTTAGAGCTATAATAAAATGGCGTATATTTGGATGTTATACTGTCTTATTTATTTATATAGATCCTGTCTAAATTGGGTATATTAGCGAACCGTGGCCTAATTCTAGTAGATTCATCAGAAGTGGGATTAAAAGGCGAATGTTTGTTTTAATTTTCTAGATGTCCAGTGAAATAAAATCTGTCATTGGTCTACTATGCAAACAACTAAATATGATGCTTAACACGAATCTGAAACCGGAGCACTTCAGATTAGCCAAATTTGACAAAAAAGAAGACAATGTGGTAAGCTTATTTTATTGGGTAAAGCATCCATAATATTTAAAAATTACCTATGTTTATAATATCAATAAAATAGCCCGTTATGAGCTTAAAGTTAGGTAAGACAGTCCCAGACCAGAAGTAAAGTGGCATTTAATGTACAATGGTCACCTTGAGAACTAGATAAATAACTAGGAAAGATGCGGTCAATTTACAAAAAATATCACCAGCGTAAACTTCAATCGATTAGTCTTTGCCTTATAAGCTGATTCTATAAATGAGTATTAGAAGTAGCTTGTACTTATACATTTTATATTAAGAATATACAGAGAGTTCCAGAATGATTGTCCGGTACGGGAACCCAGCCTATCCTGAATATAATCAAAATTTATTTCCATTTGCTAAAATTACTTTCCTTTTAACTGTCAATTTGAAAATTTTCATATTTGACAGCATTTGACGTTTGACTCAGTGGCGTTTAGCATTTTTCGTGTTTAAATTGTTTTACTGAAGTATCATTTGCGTTTAAAAGAGTATTTTTCAATACTATATACAATTTCAGAGAGCCCTAAATCAGGTTGGTAATTTTGTATTTCTTAATATTGAAATTAATGTTGAAATGAATATAAGAACCATAAATTAATGTTATTTAACGCTCCACAATTCACGGTTTGAATAGATTATACTGGTCATACATAGGAATAGAATAATACAAAATAATAACTATATTATTTTTAATAAATCGTCTTTATTTTATTTGTAACATAACCTATATTTACTGACGTACCATGGCATGGAGCAAAAATCAAATCAAACCAGTAAATTCCCTTGCCTGCGCTCATGATTCTAGTGCAGATACTAAAAATAGAAAGGCGGCACATAAAAAATCATTATGAAGCGGCACGGACAATCATTCTGGAACTCTCTGTACAAGTTCCCGAGGATTTTTCTCACCTATACCGTTGAGTGACGAAGTATTTGTCACTCAACGTCTATACTATGTATACAGTGTGTTTCAAATTGGATGTAATAACATTAGTATCTTGAAATTTATTGGGAGATAGAGACTATATAGGTTAAATTGGGCTAGTGCGTAATTTGATGACCAAAAAACACACCCTATATATAGACTAAATTTTTTCAGAAGACAATCGTCTTTTCTTCACAAAATTCATTTAAATCAATCAGATTCCAGTCTTATGGACCACTTTATGCCTACTTACAACCAAAGAAAGACAACCAGATGTAGAAAGAATAAAAAACTACATGAGGTCGCTGAAATACGACGCTGAAATGTTCTACTCTCTCCCTGAAGACTTTTCTTCGGGGAGCAGGGAAATACTCGTAGCTGTTACGTTTATTGTCGCCAGAAATTTACCTGCTTTAATAAAGAAGGAGATAAAAAAGTCGCCTTTTGAAGACTCGTACAGTTTGTTAGATCTGGGAAACATTCAGGTACACAGGCCTGAAATTCCAGACTTGATCAGTGAGAGTGATAAGAAAAATTATCTGATGTGGCTGAAAGGTAGGATCCAGCAGAATAAGAGGATGACAGAAGAGTATAAAGCCCAAAGTACAAAAATGTATGAGAAGGTTAGTTTATACAGGGAGAGTTCCCCTCTTCCCAACTTTTGAATTACTTAATTCTGTTAAAAATTCGTATAAAATACAGGACAAAACGTACTTCGGCATCTCTATGAGTCGTTACATCTTTCATCGAGATCGACCACGAGACAAGGACCGGTTTCGCGCTTAGTATGCTCTCGTCAGATTACCATAGCGGCATCGATGAACGATGTTACGACATGATTGCCTAATGGGCATCGTAGTGGTGAGAAACACACTGTAGTGCCCTCTTTGGGTCTTTGCTACTATCTGTCTGAAAATTACTGTCAAATTGTCACATTAGGCAATCATGTCGCAACATCATTCATCAATTCCACTACCTATGGCACTCTAACGAGCGCATAATAAGCGCGAAACCGGTCAGTGTCTGGAGGTTGGTCTCGATGAAAGATGTGGCGACTGGCGGCTCCTATGGAGATGCCAAAGCATTGCAGTGCCAGTCAGAGTACATTCCCGTGGAGTAGTTGTTTTCGGCATCTCCTTCAAATATATCTGTACCTACTACATTCGAGGTAATAACAACCTTATAATATACAGAACACACTTTTATTAAGTTCTCAAAATATATAGTTTAGCTCTTTATATACATCACCAACATACACTACATATCTATACCTAATGTAGGTACCTACATTCTTTAACAGTTCGTTTGGAATATCTGAAGCTAGTTACTGACATTCATAACAAAAGTCCTTACAGGTTTTTGTTTTCTCTATCCACAAGTATACATTTCTCCTTAGATCGTGAACAAGATCAAAGTTTAAATACTATAACCGTTGTTTGTACTTACTTCTGTTCAGAAAGGGGATATTTTCGAGTGTGAGATCATAGCCATAGATTATTATAAAAAAATTATCTACGATGCACAATATGTTATAAACTTGCTATATACGTAAATTACAACAAAGTTCTGTTCAAACCTCGGAAATATCACTTTTATATCCAAGAGTATTAGGTCAAGTTCCAGTGATACCTAATAGGCAACCAGTGTGTCATGTCATGACTGTTTTATGGTTAGGTTGGTTGCATAATGATATATTATCAGTCATCACTATCACAATAATATTTATTGTCTATTGATGGACAACGGTTTTTACTGAGTTGTGCCACAAGCCACAAGTATAATAAATACATATCCTTATACTTGCGGTTGTACGGAGTTGGTTTTTACAGTAACTCTTTGATAAGTAATAAATGGTAATAAGTAGGTACTCGGAGAGGTACTCCGATACTTGTTATGGCTGTCAATATAATACCATCTGGATTGTAAAATCAGCTCTCTTAACATTCTGCACCCTATTTATAGTTAAATGATCTACTAAATACTAAGGCGTCAAGCAAGTTATCCTTAAACGAGGTCCTAGCTTTAAGTAGTATGAAGTAGGTACTCCAAAGAATTCTTAGAGAAATGTAAACATGTCATGAATTTGTTGGAATGTTATCAAGAATGGACTAGGAAAGAAAAGGTCTTTTGGAAGTGGATGGTAAGCAACATGTATAACATATCCCATATGAATTATCAATTGTGGATGACGTCTAGAATGGTAGATCCAACATTTCTTAGGTAAAAATAAATACAGGTGTAAAGACGAGAATTATTTGAGAGGCTTATTTTTGGGCACCTTTACTAGTAAAATAAGATATAGGTAACATATAACGCACTTTCATAAATCCATCATTTCTCAAAAAGATGGAATCAACTATCACAAAACAGTAAAAGCATTCGTAAATTCCGCGACTGCTTTGTGATGGGCTATCAATCTTGTTCGTAAATTTAGCATAAAATTGTATGATGTCCCATCAGAAAACCATCACTTCCATCATTTTAGTGGCTCACAATTTCAATAAAAATATCAGGATTGTAGTCATAATTTATTTAAATTTAAATTTGGCGCTCTTAATTTCTTTGAGATCGTCGGTAAGGTAGATGACTATTAGAGATAGAGAATATTTTATCTATGGATAGAGAGTCGGCACCAGGGGGTATTCACTTAATGAAAAATGCCCTTTTTTCTTATCCCCCCTTTTTGTAGTTCGCGGATCCTATCACCTGCAGCGCTGTTAGCACTTGGTATCCTTTTCTATGGGAGGCATCATTGAATGAGAATGAAATGAATTATGTTTTGAAAATAAAAATCATAACCTGTTAGTTTTGCATAAACTGTTGCTTTTTGTTAGTTATTGTTAAGTTAATAAATCATCTAATAATTGAACTAAATTTCAGTTATATTCACCATTAAGTATACCTACTTATGTACATATTCAATTAATTATAAAAAAAACTGCTGTTTGCTTGTTCTGCTATATCTATCCGCAGGTTCATACTTTTTATTATATAGTATAGACGTTCAAAATGTTGACACAGGCAATTTGCAGAACCGATCTCTGCTCTGTGCCTAGAAAAAATAAAAAGTTATTGAATATGTGATATTCAGTTCTCGGAGGATCAGAAATTTCAAGCAGACCGTAATAAGACCAATTTGAAAAAGCACGCCGTGCCATATTTAGGTTGAGGACACTGGTTGTGAAAGGCGTTCAAAGTTTGCAGATCATGGTCTTTATGACAGGGGGAATTAGCCAAAAATGGAAGCAGCCAGTATGCTATTACTTTTCGGAGGGTGGTATGAGCACACCAGAACTCATGCGGGTAGTAAAAGAAGTAAATGAAGCTCTACAGGAAATTGGATTGAAAGTAGTGGCCACGCAGTGAGTTTGATTAATATAGTTACATTCTTAATAAGGTAACATTTATTTTTGTAGATATGTGACCAACTTTCAACGAATACTGCGGTTATAAATTATTTAAAGAAAGACTAAGACCAATGAGGAATTCAGTGCAAGAAATTAAGAAAATGTTATGTATGGATTCTGCGTGGGTGGAGAGGAAATCATCCTACTATATGTACTGTATGTATGATGCCCCTCATCTAGTTAAATGTCTCCGTAATAATATACTCAAGGGAAATGTTAAATCCACTTGGCAAAATAATGAGCAGGTAGTTGCTCAAACATATAAAGTTATTTATAACATCTGTTAATAAATAAAATATTCATTTTGTTAGAGATAGCCTCTTGGAATTATATTTTTGTCATACTTAAATTTATATACGTGCCATTAAATTTTAAGTGTTATCATTGTCTTAACGAATTAACAAGACATACAACTGGGTTATAATAGATTTTTCATGTGGGTGAATATCGGAAAGATGAATATCAATAGTTATAAATTCTACCCTCAAAAGATAGTATCTGAAATAGTTTCATGGTAGAAAGTTAGATACAAATTAATTAGTAATGGTAAAAAAACAAGCCACGAAAATATCAATTGCATCTGGTTGTGTGTGTCGTTAATTGATTCATTAACTGGAAATTGCTATATTATAATTTTTAACATAGCTTAAAACACTTCTTATCCAACCATAGATCATGATTTAACATGAATCATAACTATAATGATTTAAATAAATTTAATATTTTCTTACTATACTCTTATTTAATTTCCTTAAATTTTTATATCTTATAGCGATATTGTTATGGTATATATAAAATTTTAAATATATTTAATTGTTCTCCTATGTTTTACAGATTCATCATAATTTGATGAAAATAAGTAAATATTTGGTCGGATAAGTTAACAATTTCGATTTTTATATATCACGCATATAAAATTCAAACTTTATTCAACTGTTCTACTTATTTTGTTCAAATGAATGTCCATTACAAATAGCAATCAAGTGTCCAGCTATTTGTAATGAAAATTCATTTGAACAAAATAAGTAGAACATTTGAATAAAGTTTGAATTTTATATGCGTGATATATAAAAATCGAAATTGTTAACTTATCCGACCAAATATTCACTTATTTTCTTCAAATTATGATGAATCTGTAAAATATAAGGAGAACAATTAAATATATTTCAAATTTTATATATACCATAACAATATTGCTATTATTCCTACAAAATTGACCGATAAACCAGCTTTGGTAGTGCAACCGCGAAAAATTGCCTAACACACTTAAAACTCTCTGCTCAACAAAAATTGACATCAGCGCCGCAAGTGATAGGATCCAGGTACTATTTCAGGAAAAAGTGGTGGGGGAGTCAGAATTACCAATCTATTTCAGTATATATATATTTTATCTATGGTCGGCACGACACGAGAAGATGGCTGATGGCTGTTGGAGTTTTAGATGATGAAACAGTAAACTTAAATTTAATATATTTCAATAAATGAGTAAATATTTGTTTCTTACATCTGACGACATATTCTTGTGCAGTTATTATGAAATGAAACACTTCCCAGCTGTGGACAAATTGATCATTTTCTGAATTTTTCTAAATGAATCCATTAGGCATTAAGTAGGTATTTATTTTGCATTTTAGTACTTTGTACATAATTATTTAATATATACCTACCTCAGTACTAAATAAATATATATATAACTACTCCTACATTGTGGTCTGTCTATGTAAGAAATTAACCTGGAAATGATCCAAAAGGCTGACCATTTAACACATACCTAGCTTGAGTTACCTATGTATTGAATTATAAAAAAACGACTGTTTCTACAACTCATCTATTTTACTGGCAGGCAACTGACATTAATTATCAACACCACGCGTGCGAGTGTGTAAAAATACCTCTTTTATTTTGATAAAAAAACAGCTATTCTCATTTGCGAAAAGTGGATCTGCTATATTAGATAACCTTGAACCAATTCGATATAGAGGAATTTTATAAAATTAAAAAATTTCTGTTGCAGATCACCGTTCTTGCTGAAAGGGAATAGTTTTATATGATTGTATAATTTATATTTTTATTTATAGATTTATATGATTGTATATTTTAACTTTATATCGGTTTATATTAATTAATAAATTTGTGAAAAAGTATAGGTATGTGTGTATATTTTTTGTTACACGTATTAGGACTAGCCACTATATTTATAAAATATGTAGCTACCCTAAATTTCTCAAAAAAACTTAATTAGGTATTATAGGTATGTATACCTGCACTTTCTCATGACCAGTTTATACTTGGGTAACTTATAGGTAAATTATATGCAAGCCTTCTATGAAACTAAAATTCTTATTGGAACATAAAGACCTCTGAAATTATTAATTTGCAGAGGTCTATTTATTGGATTTTGTTTATTTATTGGAAGAAAACTATTATAAGACCATCTAAATATGGTAGGTATACTTATAAAAATAAATAAGTACAAAATACTATAGGTACCTAATAAGTTCTATATGTATGGAAAATATTTAACAAGTATGTTTAATACGTATAACTTCTGATAGGAATAAAAAATATTTTTTTGTATCACCAAATGTGTGGTACCCACCACGGGTATACCTATATGCAATGTAACCGGAGTTATATTTTCTCGCATTAAAGATGATAACCCTCCATCAGCATTAGAATAAGCCTTGCCATCTAAAAATATCAACAAATTCATACTTTTTAAGTAATAAAATGTTTATGCCTTTATGGTAGGTGGATTAATCTGTTGAAAACGAACGCCAGTAAAATTTAGGCGCACGCCACTGTGGGATTAGATAATACTTCAGGGTGTAATTGAAATCGCGAACCATTCGCGAACGCAGCCATATCGAGGTAGACGTCCTCGTCGAAATGTCATTTACCAAAATTATTAGGTTAGGTTGAATCTATTTTCGTACAAATTAGACTATTTTTAATAATTATGAATGTAAAAAGGTAGCTGTGTTTTCTAAATTAAAAAATGTCACAGATAATGTTCATTATAGCAGCCGCTCATTTGGTGTACTGTCCATTTACTAAAGTAGAAGAAAGCTTTAATTTGCAGTCTATCCATGATATCCTATATCACAGGTTTAACCTGTCCGAGGTAAAAAAATAGTTTTAATGCTCGTTTAAGTATTTAAACAATGCAGACAGAGTTCTTTCATTTTTTAGTACGATCATCACGAGTTCCCTGGTGTGGTACCACGAACGTTTATTGGACCCCTTTTTGTTTCCTTGTTAGCCTCACCGTTTGTTGCTTTACTGCAATTTCTAAATGTGAATAAATTCTGGACCCAGTACTTAGGTAAGATCTTGGCTTACTTTATGCGTTTATCCAGGATTATTATAGTCATTGCATAATATACTCATATACTAAATCTATCTAATACTCACTTCTAATAGTTCTTTTTATTGTATTTGTCATCTATTTAATTTGGAATTTTGCCACTATATTTTATATCATAAGCTTCAATAGAAAGTATTTTAGGGTCTGTCTATTTTTGGCTATGATATAGTGGCACTAAAACCCTAGGTTTGCTATCAGATTAAAATATTCTCATCAGTAAGTAAAGCTTCACTTGCATCCGATGATCTCAGAGGAGTTATATCATTTTGTGGGGAACTTGAGTGTATGAGCCTAAGTGTGGAACTCTAACTTGAAGAAATCTGGATGAAGTGTTATCTGTTTGAGTGAAGCTATCCACACATTTCCATCCACAACTGCTGACGTAGGGTCAATCTATATCGAAATATATAGTTGAAACCACTATCAGACCTGCTCCCCAGAGAGCATATCAGCAGGCTAACAAACACTCCCAACCAACCACAATGCCAGATTTCAGAATATATTTGACTTTATTTGAAAACAAAATTTTCTATTAAAATGTAAATTTAATTTAAAATATGAAAATACATTACTTCGTCTTTTGTAGAAAGTTCGTTCTAATCGAATTTTATCATATTAGAAATTTACATGGGAAAAATATTTACAATTTCTTTGGTACATAGCGTGCATTCTTTCAATTTGGCATAGCCCCATGGAACCCCTATAGTTTGCCTGCCCTTCTGCCACCCTTAAAAATAATTTTTTTTCTCGTGGATAACCACGTAATTCTCTATAATTCATTAACCTGAGAGTGTGCAATGATGAAATTTGGCCTGTTTGTCGGTAGTCGAACGTAAAATAGCCCCATGGTACCCCCATAGTTTGCCTGCCCGTCTGCCACCCTTAAAAATTAAATTTTCTGTCGCCCGTGGATAACCACATAATTCTCCATAAATCATTAACCTGAGAGTGTGCAATAATGAAATTTAGACTATTTGTCGGTCATCGGATGCAGAATAACCCCCTGGTACCCCCATAGTTTGCCTGCCCGTCGGCCACCCTTAAAAATTAAATTTTCTCTAGCCCGTGGATGACCACATAATTCTCCATAATTCATTAACCTGAGAGTGTGCAATGATGAAATTTAGACTGCTTGTCGGTCATCGGATGCAGAATAGCCCCCTGGTATCCCCATAGTCTGCCTGCCCGTCGGCCACCCTTAAAAATTAAATTTTCTCTCATCCGTGGATGGCCACATAATTCTTCATAATTCATTAACCTGATAGTGTGCAATGATGAAATTTGGACTACTTGTCGGTCATCGAATGCAGAATAACCCCATGGTACCCTCATAGTTTGCCTGCCCGTCGGCCACCCTTAAAAATTAAATTTTCTCTAGCCCGTGCATGATCACATAATTCTCCATAATTCATTAACCTGAGAGTGTGCAATGATGAAATTTGGACTACTTGTCGGTCATCGGATGCAGCATAGCCCCATGGTACCCCCGTAGTTTGCCTGCCCGTCGGCCACCCTTAAAAATTACATTTTCTCTCATCCGTGGATGGCCACAAAATACTCCATAATTAGCTAACCTGAGAGTGTGCAATAATGAAACTTGGACTATTTGTCGGTCATCCGATGCAGAATAATCCCACGGTACCCCCATAGTTTGCCTGCCCGCCGGCCACCCTTAAAAATTAAATTTTCTCTCATCCGTGGATGGCAACATAATTCTTCATAATTCATTAACCTGAGAGTGTCCAATGATAAAATTTGGACTGCTTGTAGGTCATCGCATGCAGAATAACCCCATGGTACCCCCATAGTTTGCCTGCCCGTCGGCCACCCTTAAAAATAAAATTTTCTCTCATCCGTGGATGGCCACATAATTCTTCATAATTCATTAACCTGATAGTGTGCAATGATGAAATTTGGACTACTTGTCGGTCATCGAATGCAGAATAACCCCATGGTACCCTCATAGTTTGCCTGCCCGTCGGCCACCCTTAAAAATTAAATTTTCTCTCATCCGTGGATGGCAACATAATTCTTCATAATTCATTAACCTGAGACTGTGCAATGATAAAATTTGGACTGCTTGTCGGTCATCGGATGCAGAATAACCATATGGTACCCCCATAGTTTGCCTGCCCGTCGGCCACCCTTAAAAATTAAATTTTCTCTCATCCGTGGATGGCAACATAATTCTTCATAATTCATTAACCTGAGAGTGTGCAATGATAAAATTTGGACTGCTTGTCGGTCATCGGATGCAGAATAACGCCATGGTACCCCCATAGTTTGCCTGCCCGTTTGCCACCCTTAAAAATTACATTTTGTCTCATCCGTGGATGGCCACAAAATACTCCATAATTAGCTAACCTGACAGTGTGCAATAGTGAAATTTGGACTATTTGTCGGACATCCGATGCAGAATAATCCCAGGGTACCCCCATAGTTTGCCTGCCCGTCGGCCACCCTTAAAAATTAAATTTTCTCTCATCCGTGGATGGCAACATAATTCTTCATAATTCATTAACCTGATAGTGTGCAATGATGAAATTTGGACTACTTGTCGGTCATCGAATGCAGAATAACCCCATGGTACCCTCATAGTTTGCCTGCCCGTCGGCCACCCTTAAAAATTAAATTTTCTCTCATCCGTGGATGGCAACATAATTCTTCATAATTCATTAACCTGAGACTGTGCAATGATAAAATTTGGACTGCTTGTCGGTCATCGGATGCAGAATAACCATATGGTACCCCCATAGTTTGCCTGCCCGTCGGCCACCCTTAAAAATTAAATTTTCTCTCATCCGTGGATGGCAACATAATTCTTCATAATTCATTAACCTGAGAGTGTGCAATGATAAAATTTGGACTGCTTGTCGGTCATCGGATGCAGAATAACGCCATGGTACCCCCATAGTTTGCCTGCCCGTTTGCCACCCTTAAAAATTACATTTTGTCTCATCCGTGGATGGCCACAAAATACTCCATAATTAGCTAACCTGACAGTGTGCAATAGTGAAATTTGGACTATTTGTCGGACATCCGATGCAGAATAATCCCAGGGTACCCCCATAGTTTGCCTGCCCGTCGGCCACCCTTAAAAATTAAATTTTCTCTCATCCGTGGATGGCAACATAATTCTTCATAATTCATTAACCTGAGACTGTGCAATGATAAAATTTGGACTGCTTGTCGGTCATCGGATGCAGAATAACCATATGGTACCCCCATAGTTTGCCTGCCCGTCGGCCACCCTTAAAAATTAAATTTTCTCTCATCCGTGGATGGCAACATAATTCTTCATAATTCATTAACCTGAGAGTGTGCAATGATAAAATTTGGACTGCTTGTCGGTCATCGGATGCAGAATAACGCCATGGTACCCCCATAGTTTGCCTGCCCGTTTGCCACCCTTAAAAATTACATTTTGTCTCATCCGTGGATGGCCACAAAATACTCCATAATTAGCTAACCTGACAGTGTGCAATAGTGAAATTTGGACTATTTGTCGGACATCCGATGCAGAATAATCCCAGGGTACCCCCATAGTTTGCCTGCCCGTCGGCCACCCTTAAAAATTAAATTTTCTCTCATCCGTGGATGGCAACATAATTCTTCATAATTCATTAACCTGAGACTGTGCAATGATAAAATTTGGACTGCTTGTCGGTCATCGGATGCAGAATAACCCCATGGTACCCCCATAGTTTGCCTGCCCGTCTGCCACCCTTAAAAATTACGTTTTCTCTCATCCGTGGATGGCCACAAAATACTCCATAATTAGCTAACCTGAGAGTGTGCAATAATGAAACTTGGACTATTTGTCGGTCATCCGATGCAGAATAATCCCACGGTACCCCCATAGTTTGCCTGCCCGTCGGCCACCCTTAAAAATTAAATTTTCTCTCACCCGTGGATGGCAACATAATTCTTCATAATTCATTAACCTGAGAGTGTGCAATGATGAAATTTGGACTGCCTGTCGGTCATCAGATGCAGAATAACCCCATGGTACCCCCATAATTTGCCTGCCCGTCGGCCACCCTTAAAAATTAAAGTAATTTCTTTAGCCTAGTCTTTTTGTTTTAAAAATTTGTAATAGTTTACATCATTTATTGAACTGTTGTCACCAGTGGCGAAGCGTTCATTAAGGCTGTAGGGCGCAGCCTACCTTGTTTAAACCTAAGTTTTAAATTTTATAAACCAAGCAGCAATGGAGGCGGCGCCATGATTAGAAGATACCATTTGCAACACTGAACATACCCACGTTACATAACATTCGACAACCAACATATAGACCAAATTTCATCATTGCACACACTCAGGTTAATGAATTATGGAGAATTATGTGCTCATCCACGGGCGAGAGAAAATTTAATTTTTAAAGGTGGCAGACGGGCAGGCAAACTATGGGGGTACCATGGGGTTATTCCGCATCCGATGACGAACTAATATTCCAAATTTCATTATTGCACACTCTCAGGTTAGCGAATTATGTGGCCATCCTCGGATGAGAGAAAATGTAATTTTTAAGGGTGGCAGACAGGCAGCCAAGCTATGGGGGTACCAGGGGGCCATTTTACATTCGACAAGCAACAAATAGACCAAATTTCATCATTGCACACTCTCAGGTTAATGAATTACCTATGGAGAATTATGTGGACATCCACAAGCGAGAGAAAATTTAATTTTTAAGGGTGGCAGGCGGACAGGCAAACTATGGGGGTACCATGGGGTTATTCTGCATCCGATGACCGACAAGTAGTCCAAATTTCATTATTGCACACTCTCAGGTTAATGAATTATGAAGAATTATGTGGCAATCCACGGATGAGACAAAATTTAATTTTTAAGGGTGGCCGACGGGCAGGCAAACTAAGGGGGTATCAGGGGGCTATTTTACATTCGACAAGCAACATATAGTCCAAATTTCATCATTGCACACTCTCAGGTTAATGAATTATAGACAATTATGTGGTCATGCACGGGCGAGAGAAAATTTAATTTTTAAGGGTGGCAGACGGCCAGGCAAACTATGGGGGTACCATGGGGTTATTCTGCATCCGATGACCGACAAATAGTCCAAATTTCATCATTGCACACTCTGAGGTTAGCGAATTATGCAGTATTATGTGGCCATCCACGGATGAGAGAAAATGTAATTTTTAAGGGTGGCCGACGGGCAGGCAAACTATGGGGGTACCAGGGGGCTATTCGGCATCCGATGACCGACAAGTAGTCTAAATTTCATCATTGCACACTCTCAGGTTAACGAATTATGGAGTATTATGTGGCCATCCACGGATGAGAGAAAATGTAATTTTTAAGGGTGGCCGACGGGCAGGCAAACTATGGGAGTACCAAGGGATTATTCTGCATCCGATGACCAACAAATAGTCCAAATTTCATCATTGCACACTCTGAGGTTAGCGAATTATGGAGTATTATGTGGCCATCCACGGATTAGAGAAAATTTAATTTTTAAGGGTGGCCGACGGGCAGGCAAACTATGGGGGTACCAGGGGGCTATTCGGCATCCGATGACCGACAAGTAGTCCAAATTTCATCATTGCACACTCTCAGGTTAACGAATTATGGAGTATTATGTGGCCATCCACGGATGAGAGAAAATGTAATTTTTAAGGGTGGCAGACGGGCAGGCAAACTATGGGGGTACCATGGGGTTATTCTGCATCCGATGACCGACAAGCAGTCCAATTTTTATCATTGCACACTCTCAGGTTAATGAATTATGAAGAATTATGTTGCCATCCACGGATGAGAGAAAATTTAATTTTTAAGGGTGGCCGACGGGCAGGCAAACTATGGGGGTACCGCGGGATTATTCTGCATCGGATGGCCGACAAATAGTCCAAATTTCATTATTGCACACTCTCAGGTTAACGAATTATGGAGTATTATGTGGCCATCCACGGATGAGAGAAAATGTAATTTTTAAGGGTGGCAGACGGGCAGGCAAACTATGGGGGTATCATGGGGTTATCCGATGACCGACAAGTAGTCCAAATTTCATCATTGCACACTCTCAGGTTAACGAATTATGGAGTATTATGTGGCCATCCACGGATGAGAGAAAATGTAATTTTTAAGGGTGGCAGACGGGCAGGCAAACTATGGGGGTATCATGGGGTTATTCTTTATCCGATGACCGACAAGTAGTCCAAATTTCATCATTGCACACTCTCAGGTTAATGAATTATGAAGAATTATGTGGCCATCCACGGATGAGACAAAATTTAATTTTTAAGGGTGGCCGACGGGCAGGCAAACTATGGGGGTACCAGGGGGCTATTCGGCATCCGATGACCGACAAGTAGTCCAAATTTCATCATTGCACACTCTCAGGTTAACGAATTATGGAGTATTATGTGGCCATCCACGGATGAGAGAAAATGTAATTTTTAAGGGTGGCAGACGTGCAGGCAAACTATGGGGGTACCATGGGGTTATTCTGCATCCGATGACCGACAAGTAGTCCAAATGTCATCATTGCACACTCTCAGGTTAATGAATTATGAATAATTATGTGGCCATCCACGGATGACAGAAAATTTAATTTTTAAGGGTGGCCGACGGGCAGGCAAACTATGGGGGTACCAGGGGGCTATTCGGCATCCGATGACCGACAAGCAGTCCAAATTTCATCATTGCACACTCTCAGGTTAATGAATTATGAAGTATTATGTTGCCATCCACGGATGAGAGAAAATTTAATTTTGAAGGGTGGCCGACGGGCAGGCAAACTATGGGGGTACCAGGGGGCTATTTTACATTCGACAAGCAACAAATAGTTCAAATTTCATCATTGCACACTCTCAGGTTAATGAATTATGGACAATTATGTGGCCATCCACGTATGAGAGAAAATTTATGTTTTAAGGGTGGCCGACGGGCAGGCAAACTATGGGGGTACCATGGGGCGATTTTACATTCGACTACCGACAAACAGGCCAAATTTCATCATTGCACACTCTCAGGTTAATGAATTATAGAGAATTACGTGGTTATCCACGAGTGAAAAAAAATGTATTTTTTAGGGTGGCAGACGGGCAGGCAAACTATAGGGGTACCATTGGGGCTATGCCAAATTGAAAGAATGCACGCTATGTACCAAAGAAATTGTAAAAGTTTTTCTCATATCAATTTCTAATATAACAAAATTCGATTAGAACGAACTTTCTACTAAAGACTATGTAATGTATTTTCATATTTTAAATTAAAATTACATTTTAATACAAAATTTTGTTTTCAAATAAGGTCAAATATATTCTAAAATCTGGCATTATGGTTGATTGGGAGTGTTTGTTAGCCTGCTGATATGCTCCCTGGGGAGCTGGCCTGATAGTGGTTTGAACTATATATTTCGATATAGATTGACCTCACGTCAGCAGTTGTGGATGGAAATGTGTGGATAGCTTCACTCAAACGTGTTATCTTATTATATCATCAATAGTTCTTCTTTTTTCATTAACATGCTTTTTGTTTTTAAAAGGAGATTTTAGATTTCTATGAATGTAATTTTTTTCAGTCAGAACTGTTTTGGCATCCTGTGTAGTCGGTAGTTTTCATGTTCTCAGCAAGACGTTAGAAAAGCAGTTTGGAACAAGATGGTTGCAGTGGTTTATAGCCATCACAGTCACTCAGAGCCATTTCATGTTTTATTTGAGTCGACCGTTGCCAAACATTTTTGCTCTACCACTAGGTAATGGTCTTTGTTTTGATATATTTATGAATTTACATGGTTTTCGCTAACTTTTATTATACTTTGTAGCTATGTGCTTAATTACTTTTTCTTTATGCTGCTTAGTTTTTATTTTTATTGTATATATTTTATTGTATAAAATATATTTTCCAAAATACAGTACTCTCATTTATATCCATCATAGTTGAAAGAATATTGAATCTATTATTGAATGTATTACAAAAAAATCAGCTTTCAAATATTTTGATCTTTTGATTTTTTGAAAACTCAAAAAAACGCTGCAATTTTCAAAATTTCATGCTAATTCTAAATTATATTTCTTTATCTAAGTAGGGTACAGTTTGTTAAAACATCCTCTATGTTGCAGTGCTTCTAGCATTAGATGGTTGGATACGAAACGACGTGAAACGCTTCATACTGTTTTCCGGAGCAGCCGTAATAATTTTCAGAGCCGAACTGGCCCTATTTGTGGGCATCCTTTTGCTCTATGATCTTTACTACCGGAGGATAACCTTAAAACGGTAGGTTAGTAATTATAATATCTTCGGCGAATGGTACATTTACTGGAGAATATTTTTTAGGTTATTTCAGATAGCTGTTCCGGGAGGGATAGCTTTTTTGGTGCTGTCTGTCGTCATCGATTCGATATTTTGGAACAGGCCGGTGTGGCCGGAAGGCGAGGCGTTGTGGTATAACGTCGTGTTAAATAAGAGTTCCAACTGGGGAGTATCCTTTTATTAAGAACATGGGAGTCGTGTAATCTAAAAGTGTGAAATATTTCGAAAAGCAAATAACAGACACAGTAATAGGAATTCTAGGTTTCTAATCATTTTATTCAGAAGAACACATTAATGGCTTTTTGGGTTAGGTACTAAAATATATTTTCCGTCATGCATTTTGGTGTTACTAAAAATCAGACACAAAATCTTAAATTTTTCCTTTCTGATTAGACAAAATAACAGTGTTTGCTGGAAAATGCTAGAGGAATTTCCAATAATACTTTTCCTAAAAGCACTTTTATATAGAGTGCCATAAAAGTCTTACCAATATGTATACTACAAACCAGAATTAAGCAAAGTGGAATGACCTCGCCGATCTGGTAAAATGCGGTGATGCATGGGCGTGCATATTCTGTTTTACCATTGGGCACATTTCAGTTAATATATACTCTTATACTATTCTATAGAATACTTCTAGTATATGCACTTCCACTTTTTTAACTAACACAAATAAATATAAACACTGACACAAAGAATAAATACACTGATAATTTCACCACAAATTTGTACCGTTAAGAAACGCGCGCGAAATAACCCAACATCACGCCACTGTTTCCCTACTACCTCGAGCGCAGTCGCTTGTTGGTTCCTGATTTGACCAATCAACGTCGTTGAAGCTCAGAGAAAAGAAAGCGTAAATGCAAGAATATGTACCTATGTTAAATAAGGATGAACAGCTTGTCGTCAACTTTACGACTTTCGCAGTTCCAACATATTCAGAAATGCCTTGATATTATTAAGTAAAAGACAAATTAAACATTGTGTTTGCTTTAATAAAGTACAATAAGGATAAGGGACGTTAAAGACTAGTAAAAAAAATGGGTAAATAAGGTAATTCATACGTTTCCTATTTTAAATAGGAATACTTTAGAAATAAATGTGACAACACAGATCTACTCTTTTTCCGGTCATTCCACTTTGCTTAATTCTGGTCTTGACTTTAGCAAAAGTACTCTCTTTTGTACTACTGTTTAAAATTGTAACCTATACATGTTTTTTTTTATTGTGGTTACGTCAAATTGGAATTCACTTTCTATAGAAAAATGAGACTTTTTTAGAAAGTAGAAGGTAGACAGGTAGAATTATTAAACCATTTACCAGCTGTGAGGCACTCAATTGTTGTAGAAAAAAAACTTTAAAAATGTTTAGTTCAAAAATTATATAAATATATATTTTTTAACCATATATGTATAATTTTGTTAATATACCCCGATTCAGAATTAAGCAAAGTGGAATGACCTCGCCGATCTGGTAAAATGCGGTGAAGCATGGGCGTGCGTATTCTGTTTTACCATTGGGCACATTTCAGTTAATATATACTCGTATACTATTCTATAGAATACTTCTAGTATATGCACTTCCACTTTTTTAACTAACACAAATAAGTATAAACACTGACACAAAGAATAAATACACTGATAATTTTACCACAAATTTTTACCGTTAAGAAACGCGCGCGAAATAACCCAACATCACGCCACTGTTTCGAGCGCAGTCGCTTGTTGGTTCCCATTGGTTCCTAATTCGACCAATCAACGTCGTTGAGGCTCAGAAAAAAGAAAGGGAAAATGCAAGAATATGTATGTTAAATAAGGATAAACAGCTTGTTGTCAACTTTACGGCTTTCATAGTTGTCCAATATTCCGAAATTCCTTGATATTATCACAAGTATAAAGATATATTATGTCTTTATACTTGTGATATTATTAAGTAAAAGCAAATTAAACATTGTGTTTGCTTTAATAAAGTACTATAGGAATAAGGGACGTTAAAGACAAGTAAAAAAATGGGTAAATAAGGTAATTAATACGATTCCTGTTTTAAATAAGAATAATTTAGAAATAAATGTGACAACACAGATCTACTCTTTTTCCGGTCATTGCACTTTGCTTAATTCTGAATCGGGGTATAGTTTCTATAATTTTGTTAACAGTTGGTATAATATTGTTAGATCCGTTTTGTAGCCCCGCCACTAAAATCTAAGATTTTCTTGCAGGCCTACTGAAATTAAGAATTGTCTGCTACAAAAAATATAGCATGCAGAATTTAAGAAATATTTACATTAAATAGAAAGAGATGTTAAATTAATGTTTAAAAATCATTGCCAAGGTATAAAGCATAAAGCAAATATTTATATTTTAATTTAAACAGTTGCCAGTGAAGTAGATTCAGGAATTTTCCAAAGTGTGATAATATCTCCACTTCTAGTTGTTGAATACTTTTTTAATAAATGCTATGTTAAACGCTACGGGTGTAACATGATCAAATCAAATTTATCTGAGAAAATAAAGTACAGGTGTTTATTGAAAATATCTATCCAAGAAAATAGTTTTCAACTAATTGACACTACTGGTTATTCGAAAAGTAGGTGTCAACTATATTGTGTTAAATTGAACACTATATTAAAAAAAAAATGTATTCTGCGTCAGATCTAGACACCTTCTGTTTTCAAGTTATAGCCACTTACTTTTATTGGAATGTATGTATTAATATTAATGAAAATTGATAAGGCATTTAAATGTTATTCAAATGGTAGCAGTCGGAAATCTTATGGTTATATTTTTATTATTTTTGACATAAAGAAAATATATTTGTTGACTAATTAATATCTTAAAATCAAAGTTGTGAAATTGAATCAGCGATATGGCAAGTTTTATCAATTTACTTGTACGCAAAGTTGTTAATATCACATTTTTCTTAATATTAAATTAGACCTCTCCGTTTTTGTGGTACTTTTATTCCGCAATACCTCGCGGCATGGCTGCTTCGGTGTTTCTGGTACCCATAGGCCTTGTCTTTGACGAAAGAGTTCGGAAACTAGTCATACCAGCTCTGTTATTCGTATTCATTTACTCGTTTCTCCCACACAAGGAACTGAGATTTATTATTTACGTGTTTCCATTTTTAAACACGGCTGCTGCTTCTGCGTGTCACAGAATGTAAGTATAAATCATACAGGTGCCCCGTGCAGAAAATTGAACCTGATATACACCTTGGCGTAATATCTATTTATTAAATAATATCTTGTAAAAACAGTGTAATTGTTAAGTAAAACATTTTTTAGAGATCACAAAAGCTCAGTTATGTACCCCTTTTAAAGATTTTACAGTTCTCGAGGCCAGTTTCTTTGAAATTCTTAAAATTAGGGGTTAATGTCATGTCAGTCTCTTCTATCTATACAAAATACTACTGTACCACTTTCTATAATACCTGAAATCTGCTTATTTCAAATGGAATACTATATTATTACCATATGTGAACTGTAGGGTACATGTTCATTTTAAATATCTCCTAACCTCAAAATTTACCGTCTTTCATAACTTTTTTTAGTTGATATTTCAATTTTTGACATTTGACAATTTCAATTTTTTGACACATGAAAATGTATGAACTTTAGACATTTTTAAACTAAAATATTTAATTTATATACCAAAATAAATACATTATGCTATTTACAAACATTTAAGTTATTTCTTGATTTTTATACAAGTATACAGTGTTTCTGTACAACCTATAAAAGAAGCATAATAATCTCACATTTGCAGCATTTCAAAGAAACTGATACCTCGCAAACTTTAAATGATCTGTATATACTTCTCTTTTATGATTATAACTCCAAACATTCATAAAAACAGATTTAGAAATTTTCAAAATAAAAAAACTGAAATAGACCAGTATTAAAAGAATTGTCACTTAATATTCCCTTAGTAAACAAATATATGTAAATATATAAATGAATATTAGAAATCTTGATATTTATGTCTATTTATTTGAAGGAGCAGTTTTCGATATCTCCTTCAAATAAATAAATAATTAGGATCGCCTTCCTTAAAGACGATAAAAGTCAAAGCTGTAATAGTACCTGCAGCTTCTTTTAGCAAGTCCCTATCTATCTGTAAATTAGACAATAATCGTCAGACGGATAGTAGCACAGACCAGAAAGGGGCACTACAGTGTTTCTCACCACTATTTATATAACATTTATAACTATGTTTCAACTGGTTTTATGATTGAAATAAACTCAAAAAGATCAGTGTCCTCACTGATCTAATAATAGAAAGGTAATTAATCTTCAAATTTAAATTGAAACAGTATATACTCTTGTTATTTACAGATGGGAAAATAGGCACAAGACCCCAATTTTCCACTTTCTGTCGTTAGGTGTAGCGGGACATCTGGCAGTGAACGTCTTATTCACTCTGTTCCTCCTTAGCATATCGGGAACAAATTACCCTGGCGGTACGGCCATTTCCCACCTTCATCGACTGGCCAAAGACGAACCAGTTGTCAAAGTACACATATCCAATTTAGCAGCTCAAACAGGTGTCACACGTTTCACTCAAATCAACTCCAACTGGACGTAAGTGTTCTCAGACTATTTATATACTAGCATGTTAATTTCGGGTATGTTTCAACAGGTACAGCAAAACCGAGAACTTGCATCCAGGTGATTGGGAGATGTACCAGTATACTCATCTAATAGAAGAAGCCAAAAGCAAATTTTCCACCAGTTTGAAACCTTATGCAGCAACACACGATATCATCGATACCATAGAAGCATTTCACCAACTGTCGTTCAACTATCTAACCATTCCTCCAGTAAAGATAAAGACAAAACCTGTTCTGTTCATTTTAAAGCGAAGGGAGAACTATAAAGAACTCCTTCAAATATCACAGGAAAGCATTGAGGATGATTATGTTGAAGAAAGTGACCTGTCCAACGAAGAGCATTTAAAGATAGTGGAAAAAATAGAAAATCGTGATGTTACAGATGAACAAGATAGTCCTGAAGATGAAGGAGAAGAAGGCCAGAAGGAAGAAGCTTCAGAAGAGGCCAGTGAAGAAAATCTAGTAGACTCATCTAACATTGAAGACAATTTAGCTGATGAAACGACTGAGGATGAAAATAGTGTTGAAGAAGAGACTGAGGTCTTTCAACAGACTGCAACCAGTAAACATCCTATAGACAGAACTGCAAAAGTGAAAATATCTGAGGGAAAAGTGAGATCCATTAAAAAACAAAAAATTGATACCAATGTCGATGGAAAGTTGATTGAAGATCGTAAAATGGAGGAAGAATTGCAAGGAGTCATACCAAAGATGCTCAAAAAGATTAAGAGTAAGGAAGACGTCACTGTGCCAAAACCATCAAAGAAATCAGATTCAGAGATGAAAAAACCATTAAAACCTGAAGCTGAGTCTGAAGAGATAAAGGATATCCCAAAATTTAAAAAAGTTCTGGAAATAGAAGAGGTGGAGGGCAATATTGATGCCATGCCAAAACCTATACTGCCGAAGATACCAATAAAAGTTAGATCAGGAGAAGTTCCAAAGAAGCTAAAATCTGAAGAGAAACCCGTTGCTAAAATATTGAAAAGAAAGGGTGAAGAACCAACCAAAGACTTTGATAAACCCAGATTTAAACCTGCTGTGAAACAGTTGAATCAGGTGACTAGTCTGGTCTTGCTGAAGAAAGGTGCGGAAAGCAGGCAAAATGTTAAGCAGAACATAAGGAAAATTATACAGAAGTTCAAAAGGAAACAGATGGATGAAGAATTTCCTCCACAGTCTCGAGAAGAGGTTCACGCTAAGGAAACAATTAAGAAGATCATAGAAGAGGAGCGTTCAAAGCAGGAGAAGGATGAGATAAATAAAATTCAACGACAGATTATGGAAATCATTGAGAGCAACCCCAATATCATGAATAAAGAGCTGATCAAGTCGAAACTTCAAGAAACTATTATCAATGAACTAATCAATGCTGTTGACCACAAGATTCATGAAACAGAAACGAAGAAGACTGATGAAGTAAAGAAACCTAAAGAGGTTCCTAGGAAATTGTCAAATATAGTGAAAAAATCTATCGAGGCAGAGAAACCTTCTCCTTTGAAAGACCTGAAAGATGAATTATCCAAAGAAAAACCAGTTTCGAAGATTAGTGTAGAGGAGTATGTTAAGAGTGATGAGGATTATGAACCGGGGGAAGTGGATGGTACCATTAATTTATATGAAAGTCCTAAAGATACTTCAGAGGATATAACTGAGGAAGGCATCTCGAAAACCAGCAAGCTTGAAGAAGATCATACGCTTGATGAAGAGAAATTGGCATTTATAAAGAGGTTCAAGAAAGCCAATGAAAAACTGGATAATATTCTGACAATCATTGATGAAATCGTCGATACTATTGAGATTACTGATGAAGACGACGAAGATAGTTTTAGATAATATTTTGTGTGCAATATTTGTTAATATTTTGAAATAAATGTTTTATTGTTTTTAAATTATTGTTTATCTGTATTGAAATTGAAGAAGGCATATAAAACTTAAGGTTTCTTGTATAACAAAAAAGTTAGTGGAACAAAATTAAAATACAGGGGGTAACACCATGTCGCCGTTGTCAGTTGCCTTGGCAATCAAGTTTCTGGCCTGAATGTTTTATTTATATTTTGATCTATAAAAAATACCTGAAAAAAGATCGATAATTTTCCAAAATATTTATTTTTATAATTTAAAAGTACAAAACATTTCAAAAATATAACATTTTCTATACTTACACACTGGTAACAAAATATAAGATATTAATTCCTAATTTCAGTAGTATCGATAAAATACTGTTAACATTTAACTTAATCCAGGCACTTCTATTTTTTTTTTACTTTTTCTTCATATCAACTTTAAAAGATGTACTCCTCCACAAACACACTGATAAAAAATGTAAACTATTATTACAATTTTAATTTAAACTTAATACAGCCATTTCTATGTTTCATTTCTTTCACTTAAAGTTAAAATAACTTCCATTTTGTTCGTTTTATTTGCCTGATGTACTGCTGGAACTCAAATTGTTAACCAAACACTCCAGCTCATGGATGCGCATTTTTGCCGCTGTGTCTACACGGGTACAGCCTTTCGTGTCATTTTGACAAGGCACCTTCGCGCTGCTCGCCATTTCCTCAAGGGCGAAATTTCTAGTTTCACGTAGAGGGACCTTACACGTGGGACATTCGTTCAACTGCAATCTGCACTCGTCACAAATGGTGTGTCCAGTAGAGCACGTATAGATCGGGGATGACATGTACATCATGCATATGGGACAGCTGAGACATCTCCTCAAAGACTCGATGGTATCAGGATCATACGTGACTTTTGCCATGTCTACCATACGTGCACCTTCCTGTTGTTTGTCATTTGCTTGTTCAACGGACTGCTCTGGATTTTCAATTAAGGTTTCATCTGTTGACAGTGTGACGGAGTATCTGTAACAGAATTATGTTCTTTCATCTTTATTTGCTGTTATATTTTTAAAAATAATGCTACAATTTTTCAATAGTTGCAAAAGTTTTACGAGTCTCGAAAACGTATTTTTTTGTACTAGTTAAACAAATAACTATTCTATAGTACGTCTTAAACAATATAAAGTATTATTATACGGTTGCAGAAAAAGTATGATTTTATTACTAGGCTTTAATACTATAAAAGTAAATTAATATTAGAGATGGAATAGCGATACTACTACTTTTTGACACTGACATAGTTTTCCACATAACACCAAAACACTATACTGCACCCGACGCCCGTTTCGCCAACCAAGTTGGCATCATCTGGAGATCATTATAACTGATTCCTGATTTAAACCAGTTTTATGGCAAAACGCGCGTCGAGTGCAATATAGTGTTATGTGGAAAACTACAACAGTGTTAGCTACACACCTTAAGAATCCTTCATAATTTTCCAGTTCATTGAATAACTCATTGTTAAGCTTGGATGTGAAGCTGTTCACATCCATGTTGTGTCCGTTGGTATTTGAGAAAGGATGATATGGCTCTCTACAGGAATTCAGCATGCACTTAAAACAGTGCAACCTCTCATTATAGAAAACTACTGGCAAATCTTTAAAGATTACTTCAAAATTCTCTTTTGAAGATAACAGCAACTTCACATGGAATTTTGTGTACTTTGTTTGCTTCAAAGCAAGCACACAAATGCGACCCTTTATTATATTATAGAGGAAAAAAAGTTCACCATCTACATTCAATACAAATATGTAGTTGAGCCTGTTCTGTACTGTCCAAGACATACCGGTTGTTCTGATATCCTTTCGGTGTTTACTTTTGAAATGATGTCGGAGGTTACGCATCGCAATCACATCAAAGCAGTTTTCGAAATAAAAAGGACATTTTATAGTTCGATAACGACAATTTCTTTCATGTTCCTCAACCTTCCCCCATGGTATCATACTGCCACATGAGAGGTAGGAACAAGGAAAAGATATATATGTAACCATGTCTTCAAACAAGCTGATTCTTATGGTGTTTTCAGACTTGATCACTTCGCACCTCCCGCATTTATACATATCTTTGTTCGGTCCAGTAATCATAATAGGTGGCACTGACAGGAGATGATGACAAATGTAGCATTTCTTCGTACGAAGTACTTCTAAAATTTTGTCCATTTTAGCAGTAGCATATATTTGTAGCTTTTAGCATATATTTTTAGTGTCTTTTACTTTCTGGATGGCAGTAGGAGCGTACAGTAGGTTTATTTTATTAAATCCAACATTGAAATCTAAAGCTAAAAAGAATTAAAATATATTGAAAGGAATTATGTCTTTAATTCATATATTTTTTAACAGAATATATTTAATTTATACCTAACCTAGACAAATGATTTATATCACCACAGAATATATTTATATCAATGCACTAACTATAATCTGTGACACAGAATATCTATACGAAAGATACGTCTCCAGAGATTGTCTCTATGTTGTCTCTGACCAAGGATTGTTAACTGTTTACAGGATTGCTCGATCGCTCAATTTTGTCATCCGCCTTTCTGACGTCATCGAAGATCTATGTAATCGAATTGTCGAAATATACCTATTTTGTGTTTGTTATATTTCACATTTGCAAAAGAATTTTCGTATTTGAATGATTATTAATATTATCATTTATTAAAGTTTGTAATAACAGTATAAAGTGTACCTATTTCTACAAGTTCGAGATCTTTGGATCTTTGACGTCGTCACAATTATGGATTACATTGTAGTATAGGGATCGAGCAATCCTGTAAACAGTTAACAATCCTTGGTCTCTGACGTCTATTAATATTTTTAACAATTGAATCATGGATTATTTTTCATTCGAGAATTTGAGTGGGCGAGTGACCCAGTGGTTCACTCTAGTTCACGCACTTTTCTTATTTTTCAGAAAGTTTTCAAGTTTTAAAGGTGTATTGTAATATTGTAAATATTTGTTTATTAGATTATTATTCGATAATATAATAAAAACGCGCTTTCGTAAATTCAACATTAAGATGTGATGGATCCAAAAAACGAGTTCTGATTTGATTTGAAAAATTCTGTTTTTTGATTGGTCCTACAGGATCCATCACATCAATGTTGAATTTACGAAAGCGCGTAAATAAAATGACTGGGTAACTTTAGTAATGGTTTGCGGGAGTTGAGGATATATGGTCATGCACTGGACTTCGTCCCATCAGAAAAATAAAAAAAATAATTAAAAATATTTTGCTGTGCTTTATAATTATAATTTCTATCTCGAAGGTCTACATAGAATTTTAGTCAGTTAATTATTTTTAATAAAGTTAGAAAGTACAAAGTACAGTGTTGCCAACAAAGGGAATATTCGAAACATTTTAAGCACGGGAGGGGTCAAATTCTGGGGATTTTATGTCATGGCATGTCAAAGTTTTTCTTTGGTATGCATGCATTCCTAGGATATCGAATTTGGCATACTTCATTGTTCATAGATTTTCCCAAAAAGAAAGAAATTTCAAATTGTTAATCGAAAATGAACCATTCTAAGGTAAAATTCCAAAAATTATTTATACTGTCAATTCTTAAGCACTACTTTAACTATATTCAATAAATTATTCCTTCTGTTGATCAAACGATCACATTTTATATTTACTATTTTACGTAATCGTAATCACCAACTTTTGAGAAAATATTTTTTTTTCTAGCAATTCTTGACTGCTGCAAGGATTTACTGCAGGCAGATGAGCCAGGGTCAAGTTACTGAAGTTCCATCGCCTAGATTCGCGAAACTTAAGGAAACGCAGAAAAAGTTCCAGGTTTGTAACTACACCAGTTGGCAATTTTTTTATAACTTTATTTTAACTTTTTGACGAGTAGCAAGTACGTACATTTTCCGCAATTGCTGTACTACATTAATTGGGAAAAATTGACGCGTGTAAGTGCTTCAGTATGCCAGTTAAGAAAGATACTAGGTATAGGTAGATGTAATAAATTGTTATCTCTAGATGAAAAACTCGATGTAAATAAATGTAGTAAATGTACTATATGTAAATTTAAAATTTACTAAAAAAAGAAACTGGAGAGACACATGAAGTGTTTTATAGTTCATTATTAGTTGTAAAATATTGAATTCTATTTATTTGAAGGAGATGCCGAAAACAACTACTCCACGGGTAATATGCCCCGATTGGCATTGCATTACATCGGCATCTCCATAGCATCCCAATGTCAGTTGGGGCATATTGCCCTTGGAGTAGTTGTTTTTGGCATCTCCTTCAAATAAATAAATAGGATTGTCTTCCTCAAAGACAATAAGAGGTCACTGCTATAATGGCACTTGCCGAAAAGCAGGTCGTTATCTGTCTGTCAATTTGACAATAATTGTCAGACAGATAGTAGCAAAGACCCAAAGAGGGCACTATGGGTGTGTTTCTCACCACTACTAACATTGAATTCTATTGTTTCAATAAGCACGTTATTAAAAATTTTAGGCGAAATTTTACTTACATGAAAGTGAAATTATCATAAGATTATCTTTCGTTTAATGGAGTTAAAAAACAAAAAAGGAATACTTACCTACCCATTTGTGGTTAAAAATTCGATGAAGAAAGTAATGAATCAATTAAAATATTCACTAATTGTGTTTCATTGAATTAAAAGACAAAATTCAAATTTATTTTTGGGTCATTTGCACCGTTTGCTAAATTTAAAGGTTCTTTGGTCATTTATGGAAGTATTTTCTAAATGAAGTATTGTGATTTTGCTGTACATATCTACACAAACTTTCCATCCATTAATGTTTGTTACAGATTGATGATGGTGTGCCAGTCTACTTAAAAGGTGGATTTGGAGATAAAGCTCTTTACGCTACAACAGTGCTTTTGACCTTAACTGGAGTGGGAATGTCATTGGAGACATTCTACAGACTGGTATTTAAAAAATAAGGTGACTTATATAATGTAATGTGTAGTAAATTCCGTAATGTAAATTTTTCATGTAAAAATAACCTCATTACATAATGCTTTTATTTTAATAAATTATATTTGTTTCCAAATAAACTTGTGTCATTTCAGTAGTAACTTCCTTTAAACGTTAACAATTATTAGAGCAGTAGTTTGGTGTTAGCAATGATTGAAGTTCATGTTGTAAAATAAAACTTTTATACAGTATTATTCAGAACTCACCCATAATAAAATTTGGGGATGTTCAATATACATGTACAAATGTGGTAGTGCAAAAAAAAATTTTTGGCGGGTTCTGAAAACTATTTAAAAATTTTTCATTGCACGCCGCTGGATACTGGTCCACTGTAATGGAGTGACCTTGGGACTGACAATGTAAACTGGCTAGCACGAAAAAAACTTCAGAAGTTCTGAGAGTATACCGACACCCGGCGCAAAAAAGATATGCAGCGGTTTTTACTTTAAAATAAACTTAAAGATAGATAGATGTGACCAAAGTGACGTGTCTTTAAAATTAATAAAATTTTGTTACACTAATTTTGAAGAATTGCGCTACTTGATTACTAGGTATTAGAAACATGAAATTTATAAAAAATTTGCACATACCTTGTTACAAAAGTTGTTCGAAATAATATTCCTCGACTTGTACACACTTTTGGGCACGCCTTATCCAATTTTGCCGCACTAAACCGAATGTTCCTCCTGGTTGCTGATCTTGTAAAGCAAATTATTAAGTAAATTGGGGATTTTCAGCATTTTGCTGCAACAACCACTCACAAAACCTAACTCGTGATTGATAATCCACTGGTAACAGTTCATTAACTCAGCATTACTGTACACATGAGCCATTTTGAAAATTTTACAGTTTTACACTCCTACGATAAATAAAACACCGGCACTGAGAGGGGACATAGATAGACTGAATAGACAATAGATTTAGTGGAGTGGAGTAGAATAGTTGGAGTGGGGATATTATCCCCACTCCAACTCTATTCGCTTGGTCTTAACCAGGCGTTCCAGGTACAAAAACATGTTTACTTTTTTTTACCACATTCTTAGGAATGTGGTATATCAGATGTCGTCGAAGTACAGTTGCCCATCTACGTAGTCCTTTATAATGGTATAACTTTAGACATTGTTTACGGAAAATCCTAAGACTTTTATAAATTTTTTTGGTGATATTATTCAGAACTTATCTCAAAGGTTTAGAGATAAGTTCTGAATAACTCTGTATATTATAGTACTTCCTGCCCATATTGACAAGTTTTTCCAGCATGAAAATAAGGTAATGTAATAACCTCGGTAATATCCAATGTATAGATATTTTGAACAAATATATTGATTATTTTATATACCTATGTATGTTACTTATGTATTTATATCAACCATTTAGGGTCAGTTACACTGATTAAAGGGAAGTAGAACCTCCGAAACTTAATATTCATATAAATTAGAATAAATTGTGTAAAAATACATAAAAAGAAACATTAATCATATATTTTAGTCTTGCTATTGATACCTAGGTATAGCTCTTTTTAAATGCATATTAATATCAATGTATCTATTATAGCATAGTATAACTTTAATGTAGATAGGAGATACATTTTATTCAAGCTAAAGTTCAAAATAATTAAAATATTTAAAGGAGATGCCGAAAACAACTACTCGACGGTTAATGTGCCCCGACTGGCATTGCGTTACTTCGGCATCTCCGTAGGAGTCATCACACTTTTCATCGAGACCAACCACCAGACACTGAGTTTTGCGCTTATTATGCGCTCATCAGAATGCCATGGGCAGTAGACTCGATGAACGATGTTGCAACGTGATTGCCTAATGGGCATCATGAATATTAGTAGTACCACTACTAACATTCACATTAAAATAGAAACACACCATAGTGCCCAACAGGGCTGCCGCTACCATGTGTGAAAGTGTGCACCGCACACGGCCGGCCAAAAAGACCTCTCTGATAACATTAAAGCCCTGATGAAGCTCAAAAATTTAAGAGAAAGCTTGGTTTTTTTAAAAAAGAAATTAAATATATTGTTATTTTGACTGGCTGAAACCCCATTATTTTATTCCTTGTATTAAGTTAACAAAAGCCATAATATATTAATTCGTTCTTTCTTTCATTCTAATCCAAACAGAAATATTATTGTATAGTATCCGACTTTGAAACTGCCGTTTTGCAAATTATTTTTTGTCGCTGCGCAACGTACGTTATCGGCTCTTGTAAATAAACGTAGCAATAAATTTCACTTTTTTATCTGAGGCGGCTCACGGCTTTTGGCTTTTAAATGTTGTTCTTTATAGGATGGGGGATGGATACGTCGAACTGCAGTTTTGATCGTAAGGAAAGGAAATATGTTCTCATCTTTCTTTTAATTTTTAGTTTCCTATTTACCGGCAACTGGTTTGCTGTTTGGTTTAAACAGTACGTTGATAGTTGATAGATATGCATAATTTTGTTCACGTGAGCATCGCGAATAGAGCAATAATTTATTATTAGTATTTTTCAAAAATATTATTCACAGGTACGGGTTACGGTTTGGACAAACAAGAGAAACAATATTAAGTAGTGTTTTTTGCCTTATTTTGTTAAATTCGCGCTGTTTTGAAATTTTTGTGATTGCTTTAAAATGTTCGAAAGAAAAACAAAACGACTTTCGGGTTTTCAATATAGACAGAAAAAAGAGGCAAAAACTGAGGAGAAAAGAAAACTTTCCAGTGTACTAGAATCATTTTTGATCAAAAGCAGGGAAGAAAATAACATTGGATATTAAAGACATTGTCAAAAAGTTTTCCGAAACCAAAGCCTGAAAAGTTCGTTTTTAATTAATTTTTATGTTATTTAGTTATATTTTATTTTAATGGACTTTTGTACTTTAATGTGGAGACTTCCTAGATTTGGCTGTGTTGGATATTACTTTAATTTTTTGAGTGGCTCTTTACTCTTTACCTATTTACTAATTACTATTCATACTTATGCAAAAAAAAGTAACTATGCAACTTTTATAAATTTTGTTAATTATTGCTACCTAGAGAGAAAGGAGGGGGGAGCAAATATTGAGTTACACACGGGCGGCCAACACCTTAGCGACGACTCTGGTGCTCAAAAAAAAAGACCCAAAGAGAGCACTACGGTGTGGTTCTCACCGCTACTAATATTTAAAACAGTTCACACTTATTTTCTACAAAATAATAGATGCAGCTAGTGACATATTTAGAGAAAAAATGTTTATAAACTTCCTATTAAATTTTAAATATCCCTTATTGGTGGACTCACAGGCGCCCTAAAGCACATGATCTGCAGGCTTAATGATATTGCTAAAGTATATATGACCTACTCCAAAACAATTTTTACTTCATGGATTGATTGCTTTAAAGCAAGATTTTGTTACATTGAAAATTTTTTTTTTTTTTTTTTATGGGTTAGAAAGTGGATAATTATAGGTGTACAACATAAAAACAACTACATTTAAAGAAGGTGCACATTGAGTTTATTTCTGCTAATATCTCTACAACCACTTACTTCACCATTTTTTAGAAACATCGAGATATTCACCATCTGGGACGTCGTAATTTTCAATTGGAGGTGTTTCTACGGGACCTTGACTAGTAAATGGTATCAAATGGAAATCGGGCTAGAAAAGATTAGCAAATACATCATTACCCTATTTTAGTTCTACTGGTTATTGAAAATGTTTATACATTTTTAACTATAACAAAATTATGTACATCCAATCATATTTTATACATTTATGCAATGCATCAGAAAAGCACAATCGACTAGACTTAGTCCATTGTGTCAATAGCAAACCATTATAAAATACAGTCGTTCACTTATCCTAAAAGCCGAATCATTCTGCTTTATGCATCATTGTTACCTGAATTCGTATATAGAAATACATTATAGATATACAACAGAAATAAAAACGCTTGTTAGTGCATATAAGACTTGTTGTGATGGCGGTTTAATATTGTAATCAAAATATGAATTTTAAAAGAATTTTCGAGATGTATAATATATTATAGATTGTACAAGTTTTTTGTTAAATGTACACAAGACTTCTTTGCAACCTTGTTGTCAATCTAATAGAAAAAATTATGGAAAGTTTTATTTACTGTCCTTTCAAATTTAAGCAGTTTAACTTGAACTTTTATAGTTCTGAGTCGACTGTTTTAGTTTTGTGGCTCTACGTCTAGTTACGTCTCAGGTTTTTTCAATTGAGCAACCTCTAAAAATAACTAGTCAAAATGATTCCACACAACATATCTAGGTAACATAAAAAATCAAAGTTGATTATCTCTTGTGCGTAAGCTTATAAATAATACGTTTGTTACTGATACTGCCTTTTCAATCGGCCTCAAATCCTGTACTAAATAAAAATGTTTTAAATGCCTATAAAAAAATGTATAAACATTAATATCCCATTTCAAAATTTTTTAGTGGTTAAGGAATGTACATACTTGAATAGCTTCATTATATAACTCTTCAGATTCTTTCCGCAATTCATCTAAAGCTTTTTGTTGTGCAAATAAAATACGATCCAACATTTGCATATCAGTCAAGTGCTGTTTGTACTTAAAATTACTCCACTTTTTTTCCAATAGTGCTCTCTTTTCTAATAATTCTGGTGATATGCTTGGCATATATCTTTCTCGTTTACTACAAACGAAGTTAATGAAATTATTTAAAAAATATTTAGTTTCAAAAATAAAATTACTCTCTTTCATCTATAACTGTTAAAGGAACCTCGCATTCCACAATAGGCTTAAATTGTCTGGCATTTTTTTCTAGCCTTCTAATTTGTTTTTCGAGTTTTTTCTTTTTCCTTTCTTCTCTGGCTCTTAAAACAGCTGGATCAAGTCTCTTCTTTTTCTTCAAGGGCTCCGCTCTAAGTAAAATACATTACTTTTGTGAAATTTTATATATTTGGAAAAAACTTACAATAATACCGGAGTGGCTTTAAATTCTACTGTAGAGCTAACACTAATATTTCTGTGAAGAATGGTTTTCTTCAGTGTAGCTTGAAGTGAAAGCCTGTAAAATTACTGTTATGAATAACAAATCCTAAATAATGTAGCAGATTCACCTGTTAAAATTTGTAATAATATTATAAACATTCATTTTGCGCAATTGAAGAATAAAATATATCTAACTAAATTTTATAAAGTTAGTAGATTCATAGAAGCAGATATGAAATCAAAGAATCTAGTATTAAATAGTTAAATTCTAACATTCTTGAACATATTTTCTATCCATTTCTAACCTCACTTTATCAACATAAATATGAAGATAGCTGCGAGCATAGATTAATTACACGGACTGCGAGTTCCGCGTTCCGCTGCTCCAATTAAATTTTTCAGTTTTTCAGGCAAATTCTATGGAATAATATTTTTAACACAAGTATTTTTACTTTTAAGTAAAGCAAAGAGCTAATTAATTAAATATGCGAAAAGGCGAGAATTAGCACGAAAAGAATAAAGTAAAACTCATAAAAGAAAAAGAATTGTAAAACTTTTAGCCATAAAATATTTAGCTTAGCGTTTCGGACTTGGCAACATTGATGTCTTTGATCATGATCATAGATTAATTACTGATTTTGATGATTATATGGAACTATTTTATCCGTCTTTTTTTAACAATAGCCCGAATAGCCGTTTTCTTTTGTACCTGATTTCTGAATCATGATTACAATATCTGCAATGTAATTCGTGGATTTAAAAAATAAAGGAGCGTGATTGGCTCATATCAAATCATGATCTCGAAATCAGGTGCAAAAGAAAACGGCTACTATACTATTGGATATTTGGATTCTTCTTATTCGATTGATCGATTTAAAAATGCTAGGATCACAGTTCACAGCATATATATTTTATCTATGGTCCACAGTGTTCATTCTCGTGTAATTAATCTATGGTGATCATGACAATTTCACATCACATAACCACAAATTATCCTAACGTTTCACTTCACATAACCTAATATAAATATATTTAATGTTAAAAACTATAACTTATGACTTATAACTTATTTCTTTAGTTTGATTTATTAGTCTGTGTGATGGAATTATTTGTTGTTAACAGGTATTTTTATTTCATAATATAGATGTAATACGTACAATAAAAAATACTTCCCTTTTAAGGCATGTTGGGGATGATCAAAACGAGCAAAAAGATGTGTCTGAGATACAGGAACAAAATAAATTAGAGAAAGTGCTTAAACGTATCGAAAGAAATAAGAAACACAGAAACAAACAAAAAGAACGAGAAAAGAAGATAAAAATAGCTAAACAAAAAACATTAGAATCACGTCAAATTAAAAGAGAATTAAAAGCGAAAATAATACCTATTCCAGAAAACACAAATGACGATTTCATTGATAAATCGATTTTAGATGAAGCTGTTAAATTTAATGAAAATAATGAAGCTACCAAGGAAACTAGAAATAAAAAACATGATCTTGAACCAAAAAGCTTGGAGGGTTTCACAGTTTTAGGAGCAGAAAATTTTGCAAAGAAGAAAAAGGTTGGTATTTTAAACAAATCTACAGTATCTATAGGTATTTATCTAGTAGTTTCTAGGTTAAAAGAGTTTTACCGAAATGGCTTGCAAACCCAACAGTTATATCCTCAAATCTACAGCAGCTTCATACAAGTGTTTCTGACATAAAACAGCTCGACAAAGGCATTCGTAAACTTCTGAAAACAAACGGCGTGGAATATTTCTTTCCAGTTCAAACCAAAGTAATTCCATATTTACTACAAGCAAATAAGCACTCTGACGTAATATTCCCGTGTGACATATGCGTCTCAGCTCCAACAGGCAGCGGTAAAACTTTAGCTTACGTTTTACCTGTCATTCAAGCACTGAAAAAGTACTGTGTTAAGAAAATTAGGGCTCTTGTTATATTGCCCACACAGGACCTGGCGGCTCAAGTCTTTAAGGCATTTAGGACTTATTCGCAAAATACGAATATCGATGTTTGCTTAATAACAGGGAAAAATCCATTTCACGTCGAACAGAGTCAACTAGTCACTGAAAGTAAGTGTTTTTGTGTAATACCTACAATTAATAAGAACTATTCTGACATCCCAGTTTAATTGTGTTGCTATTCAAACTTTAACGTGACAAAAAAACATATAAATGTACCTGCATCTCAGCATCTATGATTTATAAGTTCAACAACATAAAAGTAGCCTGCAGAGATAAATTTTATGTATTGTTTTGTTTAGATGTAGCATTTGGTCTACTCAGCAAGGCTGATATTTTGGTATGCACAGCCGGACGACTTGTGGACCACATAAAATTAACGAAGGGTTTCGATTTGCACGACTTAGAATTTTTAATAATTGATGAAGCAGATAGAGTACTCGAAAATGTTCAGAATGACTGGTTGTACCATCTGGAGAAGCATATTCATGAAGAAGGTAAAATAAACTACTTCATATGTTTTAAGTTTGCCAGTGTATATTCAAGGAGGCGAAGCTAGTTTGCTAAAACAGTACATAGTCTAATCTTTACATATTTTAGATTCGGAGCCGCAAACTGGCAGAATGCTCAATTTGTTCACTTTGCAAAAAAAGAGGCCGCCACAGAAATTACTATTCTCCGCCACCCTGTCTCAAGATCCCGAAAAACTCCAAAAATTGTCCTTATTCCAACCCAAGCTGTTTACATCTGTTGGTGATGAGAGTTCGGAGACGCAGGAAGCGAAGCCGGATGGAGAGACATTTATAGGAAAATATACTACGCCACAGGAATTGACAGAACAATATGTAGTCACTTCGTCAGACTTGAAACCGTTACTGTTATACAAGTTAATCAAGTTGAAGAAGTTGACAAAGTCAATTGTTTTTACTCATTCCGCCGAAAGTACCCACAGATTGGCAATTTTGCTCAGATCCCTGCTTAAGGGCGAATTAAAAGTGGAAGAAGTTACCTCGAACTTGCAAGGGAAAAACCGAACGGCTTTGATCGAGAAGTTTTCCAATGGACAAATTGATCTGTAAGTAACCTAAATAAAGTAAAACAAAAAGCAACAAACTTTGGATCTAAACTCCAAAGCAGGGTGTAAAATTTCTGAAATAATTACTAAAAGAAATAGGTACTCTGAACATTTATTTACTTTTTTCAATGTGAGAATTTTATTAGTCGTTAGGCAAAACATATTCAAAAAATCCTGCCCTGAGTGATCCGTTTTCCCCTAAGTGTTTCAAAATATAATTCTAACACCTTTCAGGTTGGTCTGCACAGATGCATTGGCTAGAGGCATTGATCTCCCCCACGTACAGTGCGTCATATCATACTCCGCTCCAAAACACCTCAAAACGTATATTCACCGAGCGGGAAGAACAGCTCGAGCTGGTGAAAATGGATTAGCAGTGACTCTGCTGCACAAGCCACAGCGCTCAAAATTCACATCGATGCTGCAACAAGCTGGAAAGACGAACGTCGAAGAGGTTAGTTTCTCGCATTAGAAGTTACTTGACAGGGTTTATTGATAAAGCAGTTGGGATGAAGAGTTGATTTATTTCCTCCTTCCTACAGGGTACTTTGATATCACTAATAATAACATTAGTATGTTATTCTGCTTGTAGAAGCAATAGCAATAGTTTTCTACTACTATATTGTAGAACAATCCTGGATTTCAATGAATATTCAATAGACTCAAAGTCAATGATCAATGATCCATATTTCAATGATTGTTCACTTTGAAGATTATTGATCAGAATTTAATGTTTCAAATTTTAGTACGTTCATCATTACATTTCAATATTGAACATGTTTATAATAATTTATTAGTGTAGTAATGATCTGTCGCCTATGTCTAAAGTCAATGATCTAGAATTGGTCAATGATCTAGAGATTAATGAACTTTTACATTGGAAGTCATTGATGACATCATAATAGCTAAAAAAAATACATTATTGGGCTGGAAGGTTTCAGTAAATGACCCATAAACCTAAGGTCAATGATTTATGGCTGCAATGATAATTTAAATTGGCTATTAGAGGTTATTATTATTGGTTATTCTAATATTTCAATTGAATTTAAAAACATTTGTATTTCCATTTTATTACATAACAGTAACAGAATATTTTAAGCAATGATCGATACTGTTTTCCAGTTGATAATACCTGAAGAAGACCTGGAACCGTTAGGGCAACAGTACAAGCAGTCATTAGAAGAACTTAAGAAAGTTGTCGAGAAAGAAGAGAAACTGATGTTGAAAAAGGTGATATCCGCAAAAGGGAAGAAGGGTGTTAAAAGGAAACGCAGGGCATCTGTCGGTAGTACTGCCAGCAACATTAGTAAAAATGATTAAGATGTGATTTACTGTTAGCAAGGTTTGGCATGAAAGTGTACTACATGTGTGGGAAGGGGGGGATGAATATTATTATTATTAAATGGATTGCAAATTTTTGTGTTTCCACACAAGGTTCCCAAAAAAAATTTTTAAATGGGTAATACCAAGTAAGTTGTAAGCTTAACATCTTATATTATAATTTTTATGTGATTAATTTTATATATTATGTAATTAAATAAAAGAACTATACAGACAACAGACTTATTATTACTTAATTCGAGGAATTTTAGCCAAAGATATTCTGATATAGACAGGAAAGTTAATAAATACCCTAGTAAAATTTTAGAAACGGGGATTTTATGTCCTATGCCCCGACTAACATGATTCACTTAGGTATATCGTATAAGTGTAGTCCTGTCATTCGCCAGTACCATTCATCAAACAGACTATATTCGGACTTATCAGTTCTCATCAGTATGCCATAGCTATAGGAATCTGAATTATGTGGACAACTATTATTGTAACGTAGCCTTCCTCAGGTTGTGATAGTAGTGAGAGATATAATACTTGTCGTGTACAACAACGATATGAAGTTGTTTCCGTAATTTTTTTTAGTGGTTATTTTTATTGGGATGGCAGAAAGAAGGAATAGCAGGTACTATTTATCAAGGCATCTGTTGATCATAAAGTCAGACAGACGACAGCATATATCCATAGAGGGCACTACTGTTCTGTATAATATTCCTATTGTTGTATCCTATAATAGGTATGAATATTTCCCTTATATTTCCTAATAAACTGCCAGCTTACTAATTATATACAGTCAATCTAGGAGGCGCTGAATCATACCTATCAACTGTGGTTTTGTAATTACATAAAAATTAATTAAACCCATATTATAATACTTATATCACTATAATTAAAGTATGTAATAAATGTAATTTAAATATTCTGTTATGAGTTAACTACCTACTTCCTGCCCTCTCATGTCAATTTATAAAACTAACTTATTTTAATTTTAACTTGAATTCATAGATGCCACTGCGCTCAAATAATCTAGGGATTTAAGTTGCTAGCGATTTTTCCATAAAATCATTGTTGCCATCTATAAATTGCAGATTTCTTAAAAGATGGAGGAATGGTTTGTACAATGAGCCACTAGATGTCGATGTCAGTGGCACCGGCTTTTAGAAATCCCAATTTATTAAATTATGGCAGTTTACCATATAAAATATCGGTAATACGGTAATTGTAATGGTAATATGGAACAATACCATAAAATTAATAACTATAACTACCTATGTATACAATAAAATATACCTCCTATGTAACCATGAAATTCGTCCACTATTGATTTTGAACTTAATATGTAACTTTCAATAATTTCTATAATGGTTTTGAAAAATTGATATAGAATAAATTTATAAACAAATACATTAGTTTGGAAAATACAATAATATGTAACTTGATTGTTGATTGTTTCTTCTTTTTTCAGTTCGAATAAAGTTAGGAAAATGGCAGGATAAATTTGGATTTTCTCAACAATTAGCATAGAAAATAATAGTAGGTACTTTAATTTTCTATGACAATTAGCAATGAATTAGGTAGGTACTTAATTTGTTCAATCACAGAATTCTGAGAAGCGTGGAGCGCAATAAGCATGCACCACATTGCACACAAAAATCTGTCTCAGATATTTATAGTTAGTTACTTTTGACATCAGTAGTGACATCTAGCAGTAAATTACTGAAACTATTGTAGGTACATAACTACATAATTATGTCTAAGCAGGAATCTTATATACCTAGGTATATTATTCCTTCAGTTTTTTGTATTATTATTCAGAAAAAATGCAATTGAAAATATTTTTTGTCTATTCTATTTTACGTAATCTAAACAATTTATAATTAGTGGGAATAGGCAAAGTTAAAAATTAATGGCATATTCAGGTATGTATCTTTTATTAAGAATATGTCATCTAAGTATACGGTATTATATTATCGTTACAGAAATGGCAGTGATAACGCGACAGACAGAGAAAAATCTAGAAAACATTTCATTATAAATCTCAGACAAGTCGGTTCACAGTGGTTGCCCAATCACTAACAATTACGTTGTAGACACCTCAATTGCTGGGTTAGGTATAGTTTTATCTTGCACCACGCAACCTCTACCTACGTAGGTATGTCCATATCCAAGACGTAGCACGCCAGAGAAAAATAATACAATTTATAAACTACTTTTCGACTTTCTGCCAACACGTGTTTTATTTTTATCAACTTATTTGCATCTCTCTGTGCTTACCATTTTATTTCAACCAAAATAAACAGCCTCCCACAGACTCTCTGTCAGTGGCGCATTCAAGGGGGGCAAGGGGCCATGCCCCCCATTTGAATTTTTTAGCTAAAACAATTTCAAATACAACTTTTTTGTTTCTTGCATTTTTTTCGGAGCTTGCTTCGTTTTTGAGAAAAAAATAATTAAAAACTATTACAGCAGTGCATGTCTAAATGTTTATTAAATGTTTATTACGATAAAATTAAGATAGCCATGTATTCACGCCAAAGACTTCGTTGTTATTGTTTGTCAACAATTTTTATGAGAAGTGCCAAAATTTATCAAATACTGTACATAGTTTAATTTAAATTGGTGAAAAAGTTTACAAGATATTAATAAAAAAAACGATTTTTTATATAAACCTTGACACCCCGTAGGTATCTCGAAAACGAAGCAGTTTAAGACCCACATTTATTTGGACTCAGTCATAAAATTGGACAAGGAATTAGCTCCTACAGTATGGACATGACATTAAGGAAGACCCTGTATACAGATACGAAATAATATTTGATTTATAGTTAAAATATTTAGTCTTAAAATATTGCAATGGAACATCATTACTTAAGTCTCCTTTGAAAAAGGCTTTTTTATATTTAAAAAATACTACTTTGTACTAGTACTTTGTATGTATAAATCGTAATTTATGTAGGTATGTAATTTATTAATCGAGTTAAACAACTAATTTGCCGCTTCCATGCCGCAGTCCTATAATATAGGCACAGGCAGAAAAACACTATGGGCATGCATTTTTTCCTCATCCGTTGTTGTCTAGGACTGAGGACGGATCGCTGCTGCCACTGCTCGCTGTCTGATTTGCTGTTTATTATATGAATCCCTAGTTATCTGAAGTATTACGCCCCCAAGATTTTTTCTGGGTACGCCACTGCTATCTGTAGGTATTTTTCTCCTGTTGTGCTATGACGTGGACATACTACTTGGTAACTACATATGTACCTACGTCATTATACCTACCGAGCCTACCTACGTATCCGTAATAATGAATGGGTTCATTTCCCGCCAGTTGAATCATTAAATCTATTTCCTAAAATTGCAAGTACTTACCTACTTCGCAAAGGAATTTGGTAACATGCAGAGTATTATCTAGTTTTCATAGACTATAGGGCACAATACATTTAAAATTTAAAAAATAAAGAACAAAATACATGCACTCAAGTAGGTACTAGCAAGGATTAGTACCAAGTGAGAGATGTTGCAACAGTCATTAGCACAGAAGCGACTTAGATTGAAACGATACAGCCACTACTTCTTGGAAAAATGAACCCTTAACAGCTATTTTTGCTGTTTTTGCATTTCGGTTTTAACTCCAAACTAACTGAGTAATTAAATTTAACGAAACTTAAAGCACTATAATTAAAAAACTAGATAAAATATCGTATTAAACTCAAGTTTCTTACGCAAAAACTCATTGATATATATACAGGGTGGGTTTTTGAAAACGAAACAGAGCGAATAACTCTCAGGAAAATTATTTTTTCGAAAAACGCCGAGACAGGTCGATTTTTGATCAAAAGGGGACATCTTTTCCCATACTTTTGATGCTCCAGTCTCACCCCCCTAGAGAGAGGGGGCAACCCCCCCAAATATCTTAATAGGGAAGGAGGGTTAAATGACACATCATTTGAAAGGTACTTCAATTCTCTACACAACCCTGTATTAGTTTTTTTTATTTGACTGGTTAGTTTTGAAGATAAAGGTTGTTAATAAAAAACTACTTTTTACGGTTTTATTTGCAAACTTTTTCTACATCAGCCAATTAAATATTCAAATTGATGACCTCCAGCCTCCATACAATAGTATAAGTTTTGCACAATACGATCACGTACGTTTTGCAACATTTCTGGTGTAACTTGGCGGTATTCGTTAATAATGCGTTGGCGTAGATCTTCAAGGGAAGTAGGTGGAGTGGCATAAATTTTGGACTTTAAATGACCCCACAAGAAAAAATCCAAAGGGGACAAATCCGGCGATCGCGCAGGCCACTCTATGAGGCCTCTTCTCCCAATCCACTGATTTGCAAACGTACGATCGAGATACTGTCGAACAGGCAAGACGTAGTGAGGAGGGGCTCTGTCCTGTTGGAATATCAACTGGTCTTCTAGATAATTTGCATTATTCTCTATAACGTGTATCAGCTCTGGATAAATGGAGTTTTCCAACAAATCCAGGTACATCTCCCCGGTGAGTTTACCTGGTAAGAAAAAAGGACCAACAATGTGGTCACCAAAAATTCCAGCCCATACATTTAATTTTTCCTGATGTTGTGTATGAGTCTCATAAAATATCCTGGGATTAGAATCGGACCAATAACGACAATTGTGACGATTGACATTGCCATTAACAGTAAATGAATACTCATCCGAGAAACAGATATTAAAAATTAAATCTGGATAGGTAATAACTCGTTCACTCATTACTTCACAAAATTGTAGTCGGCGGTCAAAGTGATCTCCATTAAGTTCATGTGCAAGGTGAATCTTATAGGGATGGAATTTATGATGCTTCAAAGTTTTACGAATTTTGTTTCGCCCAAAACCGGATTCAGCTGCCATTTGCCTCGTACTCGTTCTAGGATTTATAGCAACATGGCCTAGAATAGCTACATCTTCTGCTTCATTTCTTTCGGGGTGTCGCTTTTTATTACTTACAGATCCGGTCTCCTGAAATTGGGTCACTAACTCCAAAATGTACTTCCTGTGAACATTTTTACCCAAGTGTTGCTAATTAAATATTTCTGCTGTCCTATTAGCACTCCGATTATTTGCATAAAAAAGAGCAATTATTTCCACTCTTTCTGGAATCGAATAAACCATAATGTCGACAAACTGTACAGGTAACAATAAAATAATAATTCACTCAATACCCGTTCTGATTGTATTATTTATTATTTCAATATACTGCGAATAATAAAAGGAAATGTCACTCTGACATAAGGGGTGACACTCATGGACGGCTATTGTATGGAGGCTGGAGGTCATCAATTTGAATATTTAATTGGCTGATGTAGAAAAAGTTTGCAAATAAAACCGTAAAAAGTAGTTTTTTATTAACAAACTTTATCTTCAAAACTAACCAGTCAAATTAAAAAACTAATACAGGGTTGTGTAGAGAATTGAAGTACCTTTCAAATGATGTGTCATTTAACCCTCCTTCCCTATTAAGATATTTGGGGGGTTGCCCCCCCCTCCCTAGGGGGGTGAGACTGGAGCATCAAAAGTATGGGAAAAGATGTCCCCTTTTGATCAAAAATCGACCTGTCTCGGCGTTTTTCGAAAAAATCATTTTCCTGAGAGTTATTCGCTCTGTTTCGTTTTCAAAAACCCACCCTGTATATTACAGGCAAACCCTGTAAAAATTTACTAGTAAGGTGAGGGAAATAGCTCCCCTCGGCACCTCCTTTTCAGCCTGTGATCAGTTAAATAAAACGATGCGGAAACGATGTACCGGAAACGATATCCCGGAAACGATGTTTACTTGCGATTGGTGGTTGAACTGCTGTTGTGAGTTGACTGCAGATGAAAAGTTAATTGCAAATATACCACGAGATATTACAGCGGGCCTTTTAATTGAAACTAAACAGCGGGCAAGTCTCTCTAATTGAATTTCTGTTTTATTTAGCTGGAGTGCACGCTTCCAGTGTTATTGCTATTTTAAATTTAAGACAACTAATTGCTTTGGATAGGTACCTACTAAGAAACTAATTTGGGAGATCATTAATTGAATCGCTCATATATATGTAAAGAAAAGTAATTGTAAAGTTTTTAAATAAAGTCTGAAGGATAATGTTCATTGATTATTATTTGTTACAATTTATAGTACCCCAGGATTGGTTATTTTAACTCTTATTGCTCTAAAGTAAGAGATATGAGAGAGATTTTTAAGGATAATGTTTTCAAAGTTTGTAACCTGGGGATAATAAAAGGAAGCAGGCAAGATAATTCTATAAGATAACACTATGGAAGGGTTTAAGAAACTGGCTTGGATTTTCAAGAATACTTTGCTGCTGTTAAACCCTCATGCTCAATGGCTTAGAACATGTATTTGTAACGCTACGAACACCAACGTTGCACCTACGAACTATATAGTTGGCCTATATATTGGGCATTGCTGCTTAAAATATCATCTGTAGGGAAGATCTGTGTATCAGAAGATGCTGAGTGCCGCTTGTGCTTAGAAGATGATGAAACGGCAGAACACATACATTTATTATGTAGCTGCCTCGCTGGGAAAAGGAGCAGATACTGAATATTTGGCAAAGTACAACTTCTGCCAGAGGATCTGAATAAGTTATCACCCAATAAGGTGATCAGCTTCATTAGAGGCTGGACCTGGTGGGTGAAATATAACTAGGTGTGAGTCACAATAGACCATATGGTTGCAGTGGAGGGTCTGGTTTTCGGCCCACTCATCTTTGAACCTAACCCTATGAAAGTTTTCGTCTTCTAGGAACTTTCGGTTGACTCCCAATTGCTTAACATATATTAAGATTAAGAGTATTTTTAAAAGGTCTTAAACTCGAGGTGAAAAAAGACAGTGATTTCTCAACAACTTATCCATTAATCTAATGATATATATATGATCTGTACATGATCTCACATATATTTAAAATTTACGAAAGACCTTGATAGATTTGCCACCATATTTTTCTGTCCTCCTGAAGCGTATTCAATGGACAATGAGAGAGTCATCAGTAGGTCAAATAGATTTACTCTAACTTGAGTGTCAGAAGACATAGGTACTGAATTGAACAACGTAGCTGATTTACAAAAAAGACAATGTGTATTTTAAATTGTATACATATATGTGATATGTGAACTGAAGATATTTTTAAAATTTCTGAACAATGTAAAAGACTATAACATATTCCTAGGTTAAAACAACTGCTGATACTTAGTTGTTGATAGTTTTGTTAAACTATTTCAAGGATGATTAAATGCAGAATATATAATTACTATCTTGGTTGTAGTTTCTATACCAATTGATGGCCTACAACCATCATCAGTTTTATAGGAAGTATTTTCGGGTTGTCACATTATTTGTTAAGTGAATAGTGAGTACATTGATTGGACTGTATTTACGCATTCTGGTTTTCGTTGTATTATTCTTGCAATTGGGTTAAAGTTTGATTTGTTTTTTCTATTTCTTCATCACGTTGTATTACTGCAGCTACCACAACCATTTCAAGGAATATTGGAATAAAAAATATTGAAACAACCAATCAATAGATCTAATTTCACTGATAATGGAACAGATTTGCCATTCTATTTTCCTTTACTCGCTTAGGAAGCTTGAAAAATACCTATAAATAACTATGTAGCAATTTAATTGATGAAAAACACCCAAAAGTATTCAAGGTAATGTAAACAATGTTACAAGGGAAGAGTTATAACAGAATTACAAATGAGAACGTCAGAAATGTTGGCCTGCTTTATGTCGTGGAAGGAAATTCCTTACTTCTTATAAAATAAGTCTATTTTCGGAGTAACAGTTAATGAATAAACCAAAACCTTCAAATTACTTCGCTATCAAAGCCCCCTCTAGAAAGATAATATCCAACTAAGCCCAAGGATTTAAAAATAAAAATTGAAATCAGAATTCGTACTCACCGGTTAAAAATAGAATTGGACGTCGTCGCCAGCTCTGTTAATGACTGTTAAAACCCCAGGCTGCTGGATTACGCCTCAGTCCAGTTCACAACATCTCGGGACGCCGATCTATCCAAAATCCACGTCGCCTTAGCCCCCGCATACCGACAGACATACAGAATGGTTTACGAGTCCGATTTTTACACGACCCGAAGGTCGTACCGTACTTCGCCCTCCCTCACGTCGTACACCATCTCGGTAAGTGCCTTTATGTTCGCTTAGACAATGTAATGAGCCTCTCTGAGCTTGTCCCATGTAAAAAAGTGCCCGCAGTGTAGCTCTTGTTGAAAGAAGCGTGCTGTAAAATGTGCTAATTCGCTTTAGTGGTCCAGAACTAAGCTGTAACAACTATAATTCGTTTGCTATCATTTAAGATGTATCTACCATCTTTTAGAACGTTGAATTTGTTCAAGTTCAACTACTGTAGATGCAATAATAAAATGTAGTGTAGATGTAGCTTTAAGGACTGATTGAAAGTGTGTAAAATTGTATTCATATTGCATATAGTATATAGTTCATTCACTTCCCTATAGTATTTCGTTAGTTAGAGTGTATATGCTATTCATGTAGTTTTTAGGCTTGTAATGTAAGAAACTGACGTGATAAGTGACACTATAATATTACTTTTCTAAAATTGCAAGTGACAGATCTATGAATTACAAAATTGTGTTCAGCCAATTGGATACTTGCCAGCTGGGGTTGTATTGTTTATTGTATAGTTAAGAAACAAAATACAAGTTAAAGATGAAAGACTAATCTAGATACACATTTAAGGAGATACGATTTTTTTTAAATATTGCATCCATATACAATAATAAATCGCAATGATTAGTCAGAAAGTCGCAGACTTGTGTGGGAGAGGAGGTGGTATATTATATTGTGCTAACGGCATTAGTGCCATTAGGGAGCGATATACATAGTGTTTCGGGTACTAATACCCTTTCTTATGAAATTGAGATATTGACTTGCAGTCTATTTATAGAATTTTATCTTTAACATTGTCAAACATACTTATGAAAGGTAATATTGTGTATCTCGCTGAACATTTGCTATTAATAGGAACCTTATATCTTTCTTGAAAAGGAAAATGTGTCTGTCTGCTTGTATAAAATAAATTTAAATATCATGAGTCCTTTAAGCAACTACAGTTTTATAAAATTTTTAAGTTGTAACTAAATAGAGAAAATCTGCTATTGTTGAATGAAACTATGACAAAATTTAACTGATATAAAGATGGAATATAGCTGTTTATCATGAATGCAGATAACTATAAAAAATATATTGCAATCATCTGCATCTAGTTACTATTTGAAGGACGGTGGGGCAGGATTTTTGGCATAAAATGCATAAATACTGTATCAAATCTATTTTTAGAGATATTTGAATGATATTTTATATAAGGATATCTAAAAACTATTATGACAATCAATTATTTTTCTATTTTTCTTGATATTCTGCAACGCTTGTGAAAGAAATAGGGAATTTTAGAAAGTAAATGCCGGTATTTGTGCCAAAATGGTTTAATTACCTACCTGTCAAATATTACTTTTGATACACATAATCTTTCCTGAATAATATTCCATGGAAATATTAAGATAAAATGTAAATTGCTTCTTCTAAAAGTATAATTATACCTATACATAAAAAAATTGTAGCAATAACAAACACCAAGCACTTTGAACAATATTGGTCATCAGATTTTGGTTCAGAGACAAAATATTAAGATCTTATAGTTCTTTTCAATATTATTTATCATATTGTGTGTTAAAATGATCATTAAGTTAGATTTTAAAGGTATAGACAGGTTTAGAAGTATTCAATATGTATATTTCCATTTATAAGTAGTTAACTATATTCTTTAGATTCAATTTTGAACTTGCTTTTTATTTTTTTATTATTCTGTCCACCTTTAAGCAATTGTTTATCTAAGCAAAGTGTTTTTTTTATATCTTTAAGCAATAAAAATTACCTAGGAAGGTTAAAACTTTAGCAGTTTATTGAAAAGGATTTTTTTGTTTTCAAATAATTCCCAGTCAGATATTAATACAATATTATTTACATTTTATTGTCCTAGAGTGAGAACAAAAACTCACCTACCCTTCCCTTTAAACTCTTGAGCTTATTTGGAATATCTTTAATAAAAAAAAGAAGGCTCAAGTTTCCAAATGTCTATTTTTCTTAAACGGCATGGGGTGTAACGCGAAAGGTCTTTAAATGTGTAATCATGACTTAATTTTTGTAAATTAAGTCATTTAGAATGATTTGACGCCAGCCTACTTCCTCTGCAAATAAGTATCTTGAGATGATAGTTTCTTGATATATTTCTTCAATTCGTTTAAATCATTTACCGGTGTTTTAAAAATGTTTGATGGCTATGAATAAAGACTTCGAAGGGATTATTTTTACTAATAATCCTGTTAAAAAATTAATTGTATCGAAAGCTGGTTGAGCTGTATGAGCAACAGCCCGCTGAGCCGCCCCTTTTATTTAATTTCTTGATAACTATATCATCACTGCCCTTATATTTGCCTAATTCAGTTGTATTTAAATGCGTCATATTGCTCCAGATTCCAGCCCCCGTTCCGCGACGAAAGCGATGCAAAGCAGATCCGTTTTCCACGCGGACTACACACACTCTTTCCCCAAACTCTCGAAAAGCAGCCGTGATGCAACCGGTTATAAATTTAAATTTAAAATTAAATTCTCTCGCTGTGCTCGAGCTAAATTTGGACTCTGTAATGTAAGATTATGCGAGAAAACAGGCCGCGGGCTCTCCTTTAGGGGACCGCGGCGAGTTTTTGCGTTTCCGTTGCGCGGCGTTGCGCGGCGTTGCCGGCCAGTGGCGTGCCGTAAAGGAAATAACTAGGAGACAAAAAAAATTAAAATAGTAAAGAATAGGAAAATTTAACGTTTTAAAAGGAGCTAAAAGGTTGGAAGTATAACCAACCGGCGCATAATATATAAAAAAACCCGTAAATGACGTCACCCATATCCTATAATTAAACTTTTTTTATCAGTTTCCTATACTACATCTTTTTCAGCTCAGTTTTGTTGAGCTGGTTCATACCAAAACCTAGATATAAAAAGGAACATATAAACGTATTGAGTAGTTATCAGTTTATGTTTATTTTTATCCAGATGCAAAGCAACTATTTTTTATTGAAAGGCTTCACTAGAGTGTTCGATCTAGAAACAGGTTGAACACGTTTTTACAGTTTGAATACTTCATTGATTAATCTTAACCACTTCTACTGAGCGTACATAAGTACCAATATATCATTAAAAAGTTCGAAAAACCCAGAGAAAATATTTGAATTAAAACAGAACTGGGTGACGTCACTGATATTATTATTCATGCTGTATAAATCTCAGTCAATCTTAGTCTTGTGTCAAGTCATTTGCATAGTTTCTATGCACCGACTTTGTAAACACTATTGAATCAAAGGACTATTTTTAGTTGCGTGTTTATGGCGGATTTAGTACTAAATATTATTATACATATTAAAGTCCTAAGTCAGTACTGGTCTTTACTTTTTAAACTGAATCCTTGGCTTAAAACTTATACAAAAACTTAATTGGGTCCAAAAATTGAATAAGTAGATATCAAAACACGGTTTGTGATTTATAAAAGAAAATTGATGGATCAACTGATTGAGGTTGACTGTTATTTTTAAACAGTAAACAACAGTAAATTATAAACACACTACAAATTAATAATGTAATGAGGTGAAATAGTCGAGGACAAACGATCTAGAAAAACTAACTATTGAAAACAATTTGTTTTTCTTTTTTCTAGTTGCCAATTAAAATAAAGTTTGATGTTCGTAGGTGAGATTTCAAGGTTACATTTTAGGACTAACTAGGTATAGAGGGGTTTTTATAAACCTCTGCATTTAAGGGTCCATTCTCTGTAGATTTGGCAGGCATGAATGCGGGGTCGAATTGAGAGGATGGGTAGCCGATGGGTGAAGACTTACATATTTCCACTATCGAATTATTAAGATTTCGGAGGTGCACATAAAGCCAAAGTAAAAAGGCACATGGAAATAAAGTTAGCCCTCATTGCAAGGGTACCGGATTTGTCTTATAATTGCAACAAAATTTCTTTTTAGTGTTATAAATTATATATCACCGGAAAGATCAAAAGATAAACTAGATCCCTATAGTATCAAATTTTTTTAAATACATGTATTTTAAAGAAAATAATTTTTTAAAATACGCTATTTTAGTACAAGATTGTTTGCCTGGAATTTTAAAAATAAAAAGAAATACCAAAAATTACTACTATAGGGACTTAGATTAAAGTCTTATCTTTCAATACTTTTTTACTAAAAGTCGCTATCTTTTATAGTTTTTTTATAATTAGACACGAGACGAACGCCGGTTTAGGGCTTATTTCGACCTAGTGAATGGACTCTTAAAACTATATTATTAACTTAGAGTAAAAATTAAGGTCCAGTTAGGTAGGGCTAATACATTTATACAATGAGCTAGGTATACTTAATTTTTCCTTGGAAAATATTATTTTATGTACCTTGGAGAAATACTTGTGATACGCCACTTTTGATTTATATGCAGTGTATCCATTTTCTAATAAATTTGAAACGTATTATGCAATCTTATTCTCTTTCATATAGCGCAGATATATTTCATATTGTAGCAATAATAGGTATTCAAAGAACAATTACTTTTGTCAAATCGTATCAGCTCAAAATGTTATTTTCGTAAGCCCAGATGAAACCTATTTTTAGCTATTGAGATATTTCATACTACGCCATAAACATGTAGTTTTATGATTATAGTCCACTATTAAATTTTGTATTTTTATGAAGTGCATAAGCTGTTGGGTTTTTCACATCTCATAACATCCAATTTTTCCTTCGTTCTACTCTTGTGGCCTTAAAATATAAAATATTGCCTATTTAATATATCCATCTACAGTCACGAAGTAATATTAAACCTTATTTTTACTTTTCATTATAGAATATTTTCGTATTTATTACAAAAAACCCTGTTCCTCTGTATAGCCTACTGTACAAATAAATAATGTATACTAAAGGTTCGTATATTTTGGACATTTTAAATATATGACAAGGATATTATTACATTTAAAAATACTAGATATGTATGATACGATTTTATACAATTACAAGAATTTTAAACACCTCCTGCTTAGCTTATAGAACCTATATTTTTCAACAAACAGCAGAGTTTCACTACCTGCTAATCACTTGTGAGAGAAAATAAAATATTTAGCTAGAATTGCATTATATACCACAAGGTTCCGCTCTTAGCCCTTCGTTATCTCATGCCTACATTAATGATTGGTTTGAAATACAGCATAAAACTCGTAAACTATAGCTAAAATTATTCCTTACGTTGTTCAATTTATACAAAAAATGGTGAATTAAAGATCAACCAATGGGAATATAGAACTCGATGTTTTCCTGTGCTGCCATTGGCTGACATCCTCAAAACGTTCTATCTGTTGTCTATGTCCCTATAAATACAGCTATATTCCACCTCTTTATGTCAGTTAACTCTTGGTCAACTTAGGTAACTCCAAAGCTACACTTAATAAAAACATTTTCATGAAAATAGTTAACAATATACTGAATAGTCATCAGCTATGTTATAACTGATGACTGAACAATTAAGTTAATTAAGTCTACAAAATGTCGACTTTGTATTAGTGTCATCCACATAAAAACACCCATCAAAAATCAAGTACTGCGTGTTCCATAAGCTTTGGACTTACCACCATACCAAAGTGCTTGTTTGTCCCACTTCCCTGCTTGTATTGCCCTGAGATCCCCTTTCCAGCAGGTTCGGACTGGGACGAACGGCACTCATCTCTCCAATTCTTGCAGAAACGTGAAATCCCATGGGAGAAAGTGCCATTCGTACCCCGGCCTAGCCTGGTGCCTGATCCCGTGACAGCTTTCGGCAAGAGGAAACCCCAGCAGCCCGTCAAGCAGGAGCGCAAGTCCATTCTGTCACCGGAGGAGAGGGCCAAGATCAAGCCCAAGGCCTACTTGGAGCCCATCAAGCCCTACGTGTCCGCTAGAGAGCAGACTAAGGAGAAAGTCTTCACTGGAATCCTGCGCAGCACGAACCAGCCTAACGCTGAGTCGATGGATTACGTGTTGCCTAGGTTGCACAGGGTTGCAGAGTGTCCGGATCTCCCGTACAAGCGCCGGATTGTATCCTCTTCTGATCTGCCGCCAGTTTGGTAGAAGGGGGCGTGGAAATGTAACAGGGAAAGGGGTTTATTCTGAAGGTTGGGAAGTGTTGGAAAAAATTACAAGAGCTTGCAATTAGTTACAAATAATATTGCTATCTCAATAGAAGTATTATATGTATCAAAAGTAATAATCATAAGAGTTGAAGTAGCGTGCAAAATTTTTGAAAATCGGAGGCATTAGTTGAGATATCTCTCTAAAATTGGCAAAGCATTGGTCAGCAAATATTTTAACACTATTATTACATGATTTACAGTCAGCCTATTTAAATAATACATCTATTGAAGTTCAATTTAAGAACGCATCTATAGGATTTTTAAAAATTTTGGCATCTGGATTGTAAAGGTTTCAAAAGTTGTTGTGTTTTGAGGAAAATATTCTAAAAGGATGCTATAATATTGGAAAATGATGAAAAGATATAAAATATTCCAGCAAAATGAAAACTCTTATTGTGTATGGCAGTTAGACATATATTACATATCCATAGATGCCACATTTTACATCTGGATCACTTTAGGTCTGGATCACATGTGGATCACTTTCTGCAGACAATGAAAATTGATCCAGAAAGTGTACAGATTTAGGCTGATTTATTGACAAACTCCACATGCTCCATTTTGATAATACTGACTTCCATGTCTGATCCAATTGGCTATTTCAGTTCAATCTCTAACCAACTCTCTTTTAAACCAGCCTTCAGAACAAATGAAATTCCCTGGTGTACGAAAATTCAAAGTGTTTCCATTAGTATTTCCCATCGTACTGCCTCTTAAGATTTTTTGGCGTATCGAATCACAATACTTAGAAGTAGTTTTAGTACCTACATTAGATGAGTAGAACATAATGATAGCAAACGTATACTTAGATTGCTAACAGCTTTCCGTATAACATGCATTTCTAGTTTATACACCGCTTGAGCATTTTGATTGTGATATCGATAGCTTTTTGTGATGCTTTTATTTCTATCTATAAACCATAGCGCATATTTTTGTTAATTTATACACATTATTCTTCACAATAAATATTTTGTAAGAACCGCCACAGTTTTATTTCAGCCGTCAAAGTTGTGTTTGTTACATATGTATGTGGTTACATACCAGATCGAATAGCATGACGTCGAAAAAATATACACATACCAACTTAAACATGGATTAACATTACCTCATTACCCCATATCCCTCACGTAGAATAAGTTTAGGTTAGGTTTAGGCGGTAATGCAGCTCTCTAACCGGTATTTTTGGCAGAAAAGGTAAGCTTTTAACATATGGGTATAGTACATTCACGATTATTAGTGCATGTTTTTATAAACTTTCAATTGCAATGCAATTAGCTTTGCTTTATTGACTGTATTTTATTATTTTGTTGATAGAATGTGACACTAGCCTCCTTTTCCACAAATAATCGTGAATCGACCATAGAATGATTCCTAAGGCGTTTTGAAATAGTTATTGTGGGGTTATAAATCAAAGTAAATACTTTTGACAGAAACAAAATAATGTACTGTGCGTTTCACGAAGTTGTATCCCGGATTGGAATGTTAGTATATATCTCCAACGTATGGAACGTCGTCATGTTATTAGTTAAATTCAATGCATTGGCACATCTCGGTTACGGACCGCTACAAATTGAGGTGGTGTGATTTAAGCGCGCGTGCCAGTCTCGCACAGGATTTGCCAGCGAATCCTGACAATCCGAACATTCCAATCAGGGATACAACTTCGTGAAACGCACAGTAAACAGGACTTACTTTGTCAAAAAATGTGATCATGATTTCCTCTGTAATATACTGTTTCTATGTTCAGAACGTTTTACTAGTTAGTATCGATTATAAGATACAAATTGTTAATACGATAGTTTACTTTGATTTATAACATTGTATTTCCAGAATAATGTTTTGCTAACACAGGCATGTTGAAAGTAGAATGGTTGTCACAAGCAGCTGCTTTTTGTAAATATAGTTATAAGACGTATTTATAATTTATTCAAGTTTTTATAGTTTACCGCATTAGTGAACATTTATGTATAAACAACTATAAATATTGCTTTTCTGTGATATATATTTTGCATGCGTCCGCTAAAATTCAGCGATAAATGAGAAAATATAAATAAATAGGCTACGTTTTGGTCTAAATTTAAAAAAATGTTTTTGGCAAAAGTTGGGACAGCTGGACTGGATTACGATTTATTTTTAATTTTATGAACTTGTTAGATTCGCAAGTCATAATACCTATTTTGGGAACGGTATTGAGTATCCGCACTTTAGATCCATTTTTGAAAAAGTAATTCCAGTAGGCAACTAAAAGTTTTAATGATTTTATAAACTTTTGGAGCAAATTTGAAGAAAAATATAACTATATAGGGTGTAAAAAATAGTATACCGGATTTAGAGGGGTGATACTAAATCTAAAAATAAAAATGAAAGTTCCTATGAACATATGACCTAAAATTGTTCCTAAGAGAGTTATATCCCTCAAAACGGTTGATAAAAAGAATTTTTATTATTATTTTTATTTTTAAAAATAGTCGCAGACCAATTTTTTTGAAATTTGGTGTGCTGGAATATATTTTTATGTTAAAGCGAATGGTGATAATAAAAAGAGCCGTAACAGTTGTTCTTAAAGGATAGTTCTCATAATGGTAGAGGGTTGTTTTCGACAAAACTTTTTTAACTAAGAAAAATTACGACTTTATAGGTAAAAAAGGCAATCTTCGTTTAATAAACTATGTAGTATCATCCTTCGAAGCATCCGGAACACTGTTTCTTTACACCCTGTATAGTATTGTCATAAAACCAGAGAATATATATTATACACTATAATCTCTGACAAAATTATGCTATTTCATGAAAAATTTCACATATTTTACAAAACATAATCTGTTATCAAGTTCACTAATGTGGTAAATATCATAAAATACCCAGAGGGGGGGGGGGTTTAATAGCCAATTAATTAGTAAATCCCTATCTGTTTGGAACCTTACCATCATACCTATCGAAAAACAAATATTGTTGTTCTCAATGCCACTAGGTATTTATTGTCTCTGAATTTTGAAAATTTGTATACAATTTTTAATTAATTATAGCACTTCCTGGACAAGCATTACTTCTTCAGTTACACTTCAAAGGTTAGATCCTGATATAATGTATCGGTTTGTGTTTAGTGTTTACTCAATTTACTTAAATTAGTATTGTTTCATTTTCGCGTAGGTGGCTTTTATTCTAAATATATTGTAGAACACACTTCACAGCACTCTATTTTAACTATTTCCTTTGCCAAGATTTTATTTTGTACAACTGTTGTTGTTTTTGGCTTTAAATACCCGATGTTGTCATTTGTCTAGTACAGCCTACTTCTAACTTCAAATTATGGTCCATTATCACTTGTTAGTAAATATGGTATTCTATGGTTATACATATAGAAATTTCGTCTTTGCGTCGATGTTTTCATTCAACAATCAGTCTTAAAGAAATTGAAAAACATATAATAATTAATTATTTTCTTTATATTGATACAGTTTCGCTTGATATAAATAATATCTGTATCTGTGTATATGTGGTGTAGGTAGATTTATATCAAAATATCTTTAAGTTTATAACCAAGCTTAGGCTATTTCTGTCATAATAATAATTTGTTCATTATATACACATACATCGAAGAAATTTCTCTGATGTCTAATTATTATTACTATTTATTTATGATCACTTTTATGTCATAAAGAAATGATAGCTTCTTCAAATAGATTTTCAAATCAAAGTTATGATCACTTCATAAGGGACATCATAGGGTAAATCATAAGGTTTTTTATTACATTCCCTTTAAAAATTCCACATACACAGAGTTTATGAAGTAAAATTTCTTCCCATTATCACCTAAGAGTAAATATGGTATCCTTGTAATGTTATAACACAATCATTGAGGAAACCATGGAGTTACGCATAATATCTTTTTCAGTAAAAACTACTTGCTGAACTAAAAGCGTGTCCCATTATCATTTGACAAGAAAAGTTCTTATCAAGCAAACTGGCTTAATATATATAGAGGCTATAATCTTATTATTTGATTCTTGGTTCTTAGAGATATGGTCATAAAAATATGTATTTCTCGCTATAGAATGTTCCTACCTATTATTTCTTTTTCTCCATCTCCAAATACTTTCAGTTATTTTGTACGAAACAGTATTACCAACGAACAAATTCTGTCCCTTTATCAGATATCATTATAAATGGTAACCTAGCAAATATTGGATTATTAAACATATTATTATACACAATATTGGCTGAGAGTCCTGTAATGCTTTTCTTTAGAGTTAACTGTGTATGTAGAGTACTGGTTCACTCAAAGTGGAATATATATACTTTTACCAAAAAGGCATCATCATTCAAATCGCAAGGACTTTTGCACAGATCAACCTCTTACTAATTAATTGACGATCAACCCCCTTCCTTCCTTACATCCCCATGCTACAATAAGCTTTGTCTTGTCCTCAGAGCCCGAGACATTACGTCGTGACTGACACCCCAAGCCAGCGGAGGGCAGAACAAGTGTACTCCTATTCTTACAACAACAGCTCAGACTCCTCCTCTAATCGCTACGGCGACCCTTACTCTTCCCCCAGTCGCTCTTACTCATCAACGAGCGAATCAGTAACTCGCTCCACTACTGGAGGCCCAGGGGGTTATAACTACTCCACAGAGCGCTCCACAAGGACTAGCGGGGATGGACCAGGGGGTTACAGCTCCAGCTATAGCTCCACCACCTCTGGAAGATTACCCGGAGGCACCTCATACCGTCATTACTCTTACCGTGTTTAAATCTAACTGCATGTACTAGCGCTGTGGTTTGCAATTTACTGTAATCAAACTGCTTCTGTCATAGGCAACTGGGTCAGTATCAGTCAAATGCTGAATTGGGCAAATGCTTTGATAACGAGGTTTTGTATTTTGTTGCAAAAGCATTTGCTTGTTTTTTTAAGTTTGACTTGCTTGACTCTATGTGATATTGTAGAAAATTTTGTATTCGTAATGTAAATTTGATTGATACTGAGGTATATTGTTTATATTTATATTAACTTAGTTATTTAGAAACTTATTTTTGTGGAAATGTAAAATTACTTACACAATACATACCTAAGTGTCGTTCTGTAGATAGTGGAACTATATTTTTTTGTAGCATGAAATTTTATAATTCGGACCATTTCTTTACATATTGTGATTTTTACTGAAATATACGTTTTTTGAACAATTCCGTTTTTAATTTTGTAGTATAGCTCTTCTACGTGCAAATATTTCCCCAATATCCAAAAACCTAGTACCCTATTCCCTTCTACTAACAATGTGTATGTTTAGATTTTTTCGAAGAATTTTGAAGTGTACCAAACACAAACAAATGATTTTTTTATCTTGCACGTCTATACTAGTTCTTAATTTTTTACATTTTTGATATGATGTATTTTGGTCTTTTTCAAAAAATACTTGCAGAGCACTAACTTTTCCATTTTTCTAATTTTCCTTCCTTTTTTCCATGTGTCCTGCAGACCGGACCTACTCGACAGGTTCGAGTGCTACCGGGTTTGGGAAAGGTAAGTGGCTTTTAAACATTTTTTTTCTTATTAGATTAATTCTGAATTGATAATGAGAGTAGGAAAAATATTGCTCCACAAAAAACTTGATTTCTAAAATGTTTTCACTTCATTATCAGATAAAATTTTTGGTATTTTAGTACACTATTTTGGACATATCTGTCTTACTATTAGAGGCAGACCCATCATCAGACATATCAAAGTATTTGCAATATTGTTCTATTCAAATATATGTGGATGTATGGTAAATTGATTAATAATTCATAAATCATATAATTGAATCAATAAATGTTGAAAGTTCACGTGTAGCAAATAATTTCCTTCTCTCAACAAAAAAATTATCAATGCATTACAATTGAATTTTTTATAGCCAGTATAAACTCAAATCAGAATTGTGAATTAATATTCTAAAATCTAACGCGGTTGCCAATGAAGTTGAACTAGAAAGGTACAAATCCGCCACAGCTTTAGAATTTTACTTCTCAAGTATGTGGTTGTAGAATTCTGAAATATGTGATACCTTTATTTAAAAAAAAATCTTTACGTCATTTATTTGGTAATATATGTCTAGGGGTATCTACTACCAAAAAAAGGTTTATACCATTCGAAGTGCTTCGATTTTGAGCATAAGTGGTTAAAATTTCAGGGCGGTAAGTCAAGCCGTTTTTTTAATGGCGATATATGTACCTACTCAGAAATACATGTTTTCGAATTGTGCAGATAACATACCTACTCTAAGGCCATTTAAAAAAATTGCCTTACTAACATTTCCAGTGTTAAAAGTTGTTTCTGTTTATAATAAATTTATAAAAAAATAATGGTACCGAAACAACCCGAAAGTCTGATCGAATTTGTAAATTTCTAGTTCATCTATGGAATTCAAAGGATGTGCGTGATTTAATGAGTCCAATATTAGTTCATTTATCACATTAAAATTTAGGTTTTTGCACCCGTAAAATTCGTTTTGTCTTTCTATCTGTCGATATATTATCTATAAAACGGCATAATTTCTTAATATTTTAAATTAATATTATACAGAGAGTTCCAGAATGACTGTCCGGTACGGGAACGCAGCCTATACTGAATATAATCAAAATTTATTTCCATTTGCTAAAATTACTTTCTTTTTAACTGCCAATTTGAAAATTTTCATATTTGACAGCATATTTGACGTTTGACTCAGTGGCGTTTAGCATTTTTCGTGTTTAAATTGTTTTATTGAAGTATCATTTGCGTTTAAAAGAGTATCTTTCAATACTATACAGTTTCAGAGAGTCCTAAATCAGGTTGGTAATTTTGTATTTCTTAATATTGAGATTAATGGTGAAATTAATATAAGAACTATAAATTAAAGTTATTTAACGCTCCACAATTCACAGTTTGAATAGGTTATACTAGTGATACATAGGAATAGAATAATACAAAATAATAACTATATTATTTTTAATAAATTGTCTTTATTTTATTTTTAATATAACTTATATTTACTGACGTACCATGGCATAGAACAAATCAAATCAAACCAGTAAATTCCCTTGCCTACGCTCATGATTCTAGTGCAGATACTAAAAATAGAAAGGCGGCACATAAAAAATGAAGCGGCACGGACAATCATTCTGGAACTCTCTGTATAAATGATTTTTTATTTCATGCCTATTCCTATCTGAAGATTAAGGCTATCCTAAACAATAAATTACATTTTCCTGTCAACGTAAAGTCCCTACATTGACAGAGTACCGCCATTGGTTTGCCCAGTACTTTGGAGCTAAAATGGCGGCTGATGACGTTTTATGTAATGTTGGTTGCATCAAACATTCCTGTCTAAAAACTTTCACTTTATTTTATACCGCAAAGTGTGTGACATGTCGTGTGCATCATCTCTCACTATCCTGTTTTCAGACATTCTTCCAACTTAGCGACATATTTTCAAATTTTCCGCCAAATATATGGAGTCAAAATGGTAGCAATTGCCGTACTATGTCAATCTAGGAGTATATGACAACCTACGCAAGAGCGCCATCTGTAAATTACATACAAAGACTAGAGAAATACGTACTAAATCGGGTGTACTACATTCTTCTGACACAAAACTATATTATCTCAAATGAAGAGATAAAAACAAAGTATCTTTTCTGATTTGAGTCTGTTCTGTGCTCTTAAATTCATCTTAAACGTTGCTTCATAGCTTCCGCATATTATGCTGCTGCATTGCATTTTCAGTGACTCTATAAGCATACGATATTAAAAAAAATAACTACAATGTTTCAAAATGTGGAAATTATTTAGAAATGTCGCATTCCGCACGTAGATGGCGTTGCTTTAACGTAGCGAATGCAAAATAGTTTTAATACACAAGAAATAACACTTACGTAGTTTTTCGCATAACACCAAAACACTATACTCTACTCGTCGCGCGATTCGCCAACCAAGTTGGCATCATCTGGAAATAATTAAAACTGAGTTTTAAGCATCCAATCCAATTCAATTCGACCTTTCAATTTTGATATGAAATGGTGGGGTAGTCAAATGGTTTGCAAGAGCACTTGATTTATTTCCACTAGATTGTTTTTTATGGGGAACCCTAAAAAATAGGTTCTACAAGAACGTACCTAACAATGTAGAAACACTGAGGGCAGAAATTAGCAGAGGGCCTTTAATTCCACTGGAAGAAGGGACACTCAAAGGACACTGCAACATATTTTCAGTAAAATAAATTTTCTACAGGGTGTCCACCTAGTGCGCGTAAGTCCAATATCTGGGTTAATAAAAGAGATAACTTAATTTTTTTTTCTACAGGGTTGTCTAATATCCCGAGCTGCACAAAATGAAAATATATTTACATATTCAGGGTGTTCAGTTTTTCCTGGACAGGTACCAACTTTGTTTTTCTAAATGGAAATATATATTTTTTATTGCTTTTTCGAACTAAACCCTTGATTTTAGTAGGACTTTCATCAGCCTTCCCTATACCTAACTTAAACTGTTTTTGAAATATTGACGGGTGAATATTGACATTTTTGCAACTTTGACACCCTGTAAAATCTAAACGGTTTGAGATCAAGCAAAACGGTTTGCACATTCCTATCCTAACTTTTCATAAGCTATCGTTTGGTTCTAATTTCAAATTTATCCAGGAATTAAAAATTTTCAAAATTTTCAGAAAATTTTAAATTTTTGGATAATTCTGAAATTAGTAGAAAAAAAAATTAAGTTATCTCTTTTATTAACCCAGATATTGGACTTACGCGCACTAGGTGGACACCCTGTATAAATAAAATCTAAATATCTTGGCCGATAGAGGACTGAAAGTTGCTTCGAGAAAGTGCTTTTCATTTTTCAATATGTGCTCAAATAAAACTTATTTCCAGACAAATTTCCAAATTTTCGTTTCTTTTTCAAATATGTCAAAACTTAATCAAGTTAACCTAGATTTTTTTGGAGCATTACGCAACTTTACCTCCAGTTTATATAATTTCATTTATTCATAGACATTCATGGCCTAGGATGGGAAGAATGTCAACTTGGTGTTAATGTGAGAGATTAAAATCAGATGATATTTGACTTGTCCCCCTAACTAATGAGGTTTTCCAGGTTTCCCTCATTCCAGCACTGAATGGTGGTTAGGCCCTACCAACGTAAGTCGTTCCCGAGGCGCAAATGCGGCCTGCGAAATAATAATATGCCGCCCCTCTCCCACACAAGTCTCAGACTTTCGGGCTAATCCTTGTGATTAGAATGAGGGGTAGAGATATTATTATTATTATTATTATTATTATTTATAGAAATAACCAATCAAATTCAACGACCTTGATAGTATTGCATATTTCCACAAGATGTCACCACTGCGGTTAACTAACAAAATTTTATAATTATAAAGAAGGGTACTGATTACATATAATTGATTCAAATAAAATCGTTGAATTCTCTTCCTGTTTTTGCTGGCGGAGTGAAGCTCCAGGTATTTGAATTTTTCGGTAGCTTGCCGCAAAGGGCACTTGAGGGACTACGATACGGGTAGGCCATTAAATATTTAATTCTATGAGGGCCAAATGAAGTGAAAACAAGGCAGAGAATTTTAGATGTAAGTAACTTAAGTATAGCGTGTAAAGCAAAACCAGAGGGTGAGCTAATAAAATTATTCCTTCCTTTAGTTAGATGGTTAATGTAACTTGCTACCTTTTATTTTGCTACTTGTAATGCTAGCATTGTATGATCTATTGTATTGTACAGGGTTGGACAAATACCGGTGTACAGGGTGAACTATAAGTTGGATTAAAAATACTCTTCATAATTCATTAATTCTGTAAAATCCTTAAGGGTCCATTCACTGTAGACTTGACAGACATGAATTCGGGATCGGATTGAGAGGTTGGGTAGCCGATGGGTGAAGACTTACATATTTCCTCTACCAAATTATTTAGATTTCGGAGGTGCACGTAAAGCCGAAGTAAAAAGGCACATAGAAATAAAGTTAGCCCTCATTGCAAGGGTACCGGATTTGTCTTATAATTGCAACAAAATTTCTTTTTAATGTTATAAATTATATATCACCGGAAAGATCAAAAGGTAAACTAGATCCCTATAGTAGCAAATTTTTGTTTAATACATGTATTTTAGAGAAAATAATTTTTGAAAATACGCTATTTTAGTACAAGATTGTTTGCCTGGAATTTTAAAAATAAAAAGAATTACAAAAAATTAATACTATAGGGATTTAGATTAAAGTCTTATCTTTCAATACTTTTTTACTAAAAGTCGCATCTTTTTTATAGTTTTTTTATAATTAGACACGAGACGAACGCCGATTTTGGGCTTATTTCAGACCAGTGAATGGGCTCTTAACTATATGGAAAATATTTCAATGAATTCAACAATATTCCTACTTTTCATTCTAATCACAAGGGTTAGACTGAACGTCTGAGACATGTGTGGGAGAGAGGCGGCACATTATTATTCAGTAGGCTGCAATTTCGTCTCGGAAGCGACTTATGTTAGTAAACCCCAGCCACTACTTAGTGCTGGAATCTGGAAAATCTGTAAAACCTCATTAATTAGCACGTCAGTCAAACCTTAAGTTAACATCAAGTTGTCATTCTTTCCATCTTAGGCATGTACGTAAGGATGGTTGCCAACCTACCCCTACGAACAGGCCTAATATACAGGGTGGCTGTATAAAAAACTTAATCGCAATGAATTGAGCACCCCGTGTCTTTTTTAAGAAAACAAATAATAGATAATTTTTTGGTCCATTAATTATGCTATATGGACTAGTTTTACTTTCCGTCGTATTTCCTTCAAAATAGCTTTACTTCTATACGCAATTCATTTTAAGATCGTAGCGCCAAAACGGCAGTAACCTATACTAACCTTGGGCCACTGACCCTGACGTTTGAAATTGTATTCATCAAAGATTTGTTGTCGAGAACTTTAAACCAGGTAAAAAGCTTGGAAAACTATTTTGAAAGGGGTAAGTAGTGATATAAAATTAAAATAGATTTCAATATTTTTCGAGCGTTCAATCTGAAAATGAAACTTAACCTCAAAATATGTCAAATTTTTTATTGGACATACGGCATACATACCTTTATGGAAATAGTCATTCTCAGAGGAAGGTAAAGAGCACACTCTACTCTGCGTTCTTTAGCTTCTTTATTCATACTTCTTCTGTAACTCTTTAATGCCCAACTTATAGTTTCCACGATAGCTCCAGATTTTCCTGGTTTTGGAAAAGTATGAAACTGATCACGGGGTTTTTCTTTGTCCAAGAGGAATAATGACGCTCACAACAATAATGATTCATATCTAATCAAAGTAATTAACTAATATAACAACGGATATTTCAAAATTCACAATAGACATACATACGCAAAACTGAATCAAAAACCCAAATGTTAGTTGTGCGTGCCGCCAGTAGGTAGCGTATTCCTTAGCAAGAATCGCGTATACAGGGCGAATCAAAACTCGCAACCACAGTTTTCTCAATTTTTATAAATGAAACACCCTATATTTTATATCATTTTCATTAAGGCCTCTCACGACTCTTTTTATTCTATGAAGGATTCGTTATATCCAATTGCAACGGTTTTTGAGATATTTGAGGTCTCAAATATCTCAAAATATTTGATATTGATATCTCAATAGATATTTGAGGTTTTTACTCTAAATTCTTATTTTGTTTAGAAGTATTTGATTCACCCTGTACACAAGTAAGGCTATTTTGAAGTAAATTCTAGAGAAAGTAAAACCATATAGTAAAACCATATTTTTAAAATGTGCGTTCTCTTAGGCTCTATGAGATCATAAAATATGTTTTTTTTTATTTATTACGGCATAGGAGTTATCCAATTTTGTCACAGTATAGGCCACCCTGTATGAGTAGACAATTTAATTAAAAATTGTCTGACGAAATTGGGATTCGAACTCACAACTTCAGCGTTAAGCGATCGACACCCTGAACTATGAGCCACCGACTTAATATATTTTTTTAAAACAAATATTTCTATCTATTTCAAAATCACTGCTAAGTTCGCGTCATTTTCCTGGAATATACATAAAGGAAGGAAGAATCTGGAAACTATTCTTAAAATTTTCAATACCTTCTTTCTACTTCATCCACGCCCTGAAAACTTCGTAATGGATCAACAAAAAGCTTTAATCTCACGGATGACTTGGATTCTCCGAGATTTCAAAGTAACGCCCGTATTTTCTCAATCAACAAATTTTATATTAAATTCTTCACGTAAAATGGGTTATATAATAAAATTCTATTTTATGATCCCTACTGTCTGAGGAAACAAATTTAATAGTGCAAATATATCGTTTTCTAATAGTTAATGCAACTGTATAGTGGATTTAGAGTATGTAAATTATATATTTAAAAAATGTCCAGCACAGAGAAAAAGTAACCTTACAAGGATTTTCTAATTTTTAAGACAGAAATTGAAATTTGTGGGAGTGATTGAAGTAGTGAATTCAAACTTGAAGGGGATTAGAACATTTGGTGTGAAGATAGATAACACTGACGTAGTTTTTCACAAAACACCAATACACTATACTGCACTCGACGTGCGTTTCCCCAACCAAGTTGCCATCATCTGGAGATGATTGAAACTGATAATGAGTTTTAATCATCTTTTTAATAGCGGTGTAACACAATTTAAAAAAAAATGGAAATACAGATTAGTTTTTGCACGCCACTGGAGATTCGTATCGAATTTATCTGATAGTGATAATAGAGGTCGTTGACGGTATATATTACGTCAAGTTTGAAAACTAATGCCTTTTTGGGTTCCTAGATAGGTACTGCCAAAAATTATATATTTTTAATTTTGAACACAACCATTTGTATCTTGAACAAGGTCCAAACACTGAAAATTTTGCCTCATATTTCCAAGAAAACAGCTGCTTTGTAAATATGCTTTCAATAAAGGATGAGCCAGGACACTATTACAACTTTCTGTAGTTATATACAAGGTGTTACTTTTAATTTTGGTTGCCATTGGGATCTCGGAAATGGTAAAGGAAACAGCGGGGCTTAAATTAGAAAAAAATTGCAGAGTTTTATGCTATCTGTCATATACAGGGTGACCCATTAAGAATGGAAACACTCGCGTACAAAATTTGTTGATGGACCGATTTGAACCGGATTTTTTTCAAAAGATAGATCTCGATAAGCTCTATGTTGATGCAAAATTAGAAGACGAAATGTTGATTTTCAAGGCCTACTACGCATTTTTTTTATGTGAAAAATACAAAATTTTGTTAGCGATTGTTTTTATAAAAATCTTACTACACCACTAGATTTAGGAGCCCCTCGAATGCATTTCGACCAATTTTTGCGAAAAAAAGTTTGTTCCTAAAAAAGTTATGACAATATCAGCATCACCAGTGTTTGCCTTTGTCGGTGAACTTATTCTTTTATAAAAATCGAATAGAACCCAAATAGAAACAAAATTAAACAACTTAAACACTGGTGTAATTATTAATAAGAACCATAAAAACCAGTATACACAAAATAACCAACAATTACTCTAATATAAACAACAATAATTGATAGGTAAGTTGGTCAAATAATTATTATTTCGTGGTTATTATGGCAAAACTTATAATATTACCTTCTTAGATAAAAAATAACTACATTATAATTTTTTATTCAAAAAGTGTGAATCAATATGACAGACTCCTTTTTAATTTTTAAAAATGTAATTTTCTAATCATTGCCTACTTTTTTTTATCAATTGTTGTTTATATTAGAGTAATTGTTGGTTATTTTGTGTATACTGGTTTTTATGGTTCTTATTAATAATTATACCACTGTTTAAGTTGTTTAATTTTGTTTCTCTTTGGGTTCTATTCGATTTTTATAAAAGAATAGGTTCGCCGACAAAGGCAAACACTTGTGATGCCAATATTGTCATAACTATTTTAGGAACGAACTTCTTTTCGCAAAAATTGATACAAATGCATTCGAGGGGCTCCTAAATCCAGTGGTGTAATCAGATTTTTTATAAAAAAATTGCTAACAAAATTTTGCTATTTTTCACTTAAAAAAAAATTTGTAGTAGGCCTTGAAAATCCAAATTTCGTCTTCAAATTTTGCATCAACATAGATCTTTTGGAGATCTATCTTTTAAAGAGAACCCGGTTTAAATCGGTCCATAAACAACTGTGGTACGCGAGTGTTTCCATTCTTAATGGGTCACCCTGTATGCACCCGTTCGTGAGTTATCGGGAAAAAACGAAATAGTATCACTATAAAAAAAGATAGAAACTTCAAATTAGAAACTTATACATTATTGATAATGGTGAGTCTAAAAATTCAGTTAAATTTTCTCTAAGCACTCCAGATTTTGAGATGCGATAGTCAATTTTTTCATTTCTTATGGACGACATATTGGATTTCTATGTCATCGGAAGAAGCGTTTTATTCTCTTTACAACGATGTACTATATACCATATTAAAATTTTGAAAATGGGGAGAAATCAACAAATAATATACATTTTATGGATGGCCGTGGAAACTAATATTATAACTATAGTAAATGTTGAAAATGACTGCCAAAGTTATTGAAACATGCTTCTGTCCTCTTAAAAATGTTAATATATTTGGCTTAATTTCAAACAAAACTAATATATTTCTTAATTCTTCCACATTTCCGTTATTTCTCCCATACACCTTATCTTTTATATACCCCCATAAATATAATCAAGAGGGTTCAAATCTGGTGATCTAGCTAACTACAAAATGGATCCTCTTGTATAGTCTAGTAAACAAAGAGACCGCCGTCGAAGTGCAGGTGTTTCTTTTGTCAGATTTTTTTTACAGTTTCAATTGGCATTATATAGACTATAACAATCCACTGTTTGTGGAAATGTGTCATTTAGGTAATTTTGGACGGCTCTAGAATTATGTGCTCTTCCATCACGCTGGAACAATAAAATGATCATAAAATTCCATTCGTTAATGCGTTAAGTATAAATTTTGTATATCATAGATACATACATACACATACATATACATACATGATATGTCGTTAATAAAATTTTGTTTCCGCGGTCAACTAGAAAATGTAAATTTTTTGTTGATTTCTTCTCATTTTCGAAATTTTAATAAGGCATAATATAATCCATCGTTTGAAGAGAATAAAACGCTCCATCTGATTATATAAAAATCCAATATGGCGACCATAAGAAATAAAAAAAGTTGACTATCGCATGTCAAAATCTAGAGCACTTGTAGAAAATCTAACTGAATTTTTGTAGTCGCCATTATCAATAATGTATAAGTTTCAAATTTGAAGTTACTATCTGTCTTTGACATATTGAACATTTTGTAAATCGTCAGTTTTCGTTTCTTCCCCGATAACCCACGAACGAGTGCATTTATGACAAATAACTTGCTGCCATTTGATTGAGCATAAAATTGTAGCAACTTTTCTCTAATTTAAGCCACTCTGTATCTCTGACCGTTTCCGAGATCTAAATGGTGGTCAAAATTAAGTGTAACACCCTGTATACTTTCACCATCTTCCACTAGATGATGCATTTGCTTTCTTTGGTGGAGTAAATACAATTCGATGCCGCCATCCGTAAGTCTGCTTCTGCTCGCTGCTTCCGCTTCTTGCTTCTGCACACAAGCAATAAAATAACCTATGTTGTCGTCCCCAGGTGCACGTCTCGTACACTTATGACCGCGTGGTGCCGTACGTGGGGCACAAGAGGCTGACCGTGGTGACGACGCCGCCGCGCGTGTATGCCACGCGGCCCTCCGTCCTCCAGAGGGAGTTCGACCGCATAGAGAACAAGGTGCGGCCGTGGACGGGCTATTCCGCGACCAACCGCTACCTCAACTCCGACTCCGCTGTGGTAAGTCTTGGATTGGCTTTGGGGGAACCTGGGTGCCTTCAGAATTCTTCGGAAGACGATTTGGTACATATAAAATACTTTCATGTAAAAAAATTAAAGAAAAATAGAAGTATCTAAGATATAAATTAGTTCAATACAATAATAGGTTGTAGAAACTAGTTCTACTACTTGTCAGATGGCATGCATATAGCAAATAACTATGAATAGTAAGGAACATCATTAAGACTATCCTCCATCTGCAAACGCCTTATTTAAAAAATAAGGACTAAAACAAATCAAGCTAAAACAGCTATTCTCCTGACAATATGCAGCGCCGAGCGCTGAATTACAAAGCAAAATTTGCCGTATTTTGGTCTAAACACAGTTAGAATTAAAATACAAGGATTCGGATTGCAACGAAATCTACGAGGAAATACTCAGACCACACATCGTAGGATGCCACTAATTGCAGACCGGTTTCGACCTTTTTATGGTCTCATCAGTGCAATATAAGTGAGCATACCTACGAATGCGAAGACCTGAGTATTTGGCACAATAGGTGTTGCGAAAACTACACAGAGGTGGCGCCAATACACAAGGCTTACCTATTGTGCCAAATACTCAGGTCTTCGCATTCGTGGGTATGCTCACTTATATTGAACTGATGAGATCATAAAAAGGTCGAAACCGGTTTGCAATTAGTGGCATCCTACGATGTGTGGTCTTAGTATTTCCTCGTAATTTTCGTTGCAATCGGAATCCTTGTATTTTGATTCTAATTGTGTTAGACAAAATACGGCAAATTTTGCTTTGTAATTCAGCGCTCGGCGCGGCATATTGCCAGGAGAATAGCTGTTTTAGCTATTCTGGCATAATATTTGTTTTAGTCCTTATTTTTTAAATAAGGCGTTTGCAGATGGAGGATAGTCTTAATGATGTCCCTTACTATTCGTAGTTATTTGCTATAAATTAGTTTTTTTAGGAAGTAATTTGAAACTTAAATAAATACACTTATACGAGTATAGGGTGTGGCATTAGTGCGCGTCGTTCGTTTATAGCGTGGTAAACTGTGAAGATGGAAAAACATTTTTATACCACAGTTATTCTTATTTACTCTTGCGTTTCCTAAAATATTGGGAAATGTACAGGGTATTCAGATTACTCTGTACGGTAACTATCTTTCTTATTTTTGATGAGATTCCCTGTATATCTTTACATTTTTAGAAAGACTGTAACATGCAGCATACTCTATAGCTAACCCCAGCTGTTTCGGAGATATTTGACATTTTATAAAAATGTCGACAGCTGCAAGAATATGTAAGACACTGTAAGTTTTTTCGTATAAGAGATTTTCATTCACCCTTTGCTATGTTTAAAGAACATAAGGTGGATTATTATATACAATTAAAATAAATACAAAGATAATATACTAAGCGTTCCATTTTTCACAATACATTTTGAGATTTTCAAACCGCGAAAACTTTTTTAATTCAAATGAGACAGACTATATTTTGTCACCCTATGTCATGTAAAATTAAATTCTCTTTTTCCTGATGTAAGCATTGTGTTAAAGTTAAAACTTTTAAAGATATTACAGATTTTGTCAGAAAAAGTCATGAAAAAGTTAAAAATTCGATGGAAAATATCTTTTAATAACAAATTACAGTAATTAACAAAATAACGAAAAACATGAATAGAGTTTTAAATATACTCTGAGATTGTTATAAAGATAATTAAAGAATATGTTCAAAATATTGGCCATTCCAAATTTTGTTGAAGACACTTTCGCATTCGTTTTTTAAAAGATTCTGGGTCTAGGTAATATAAAAATATACAGGGAGTCTCATTTAAAATAAGGGAGTTAGTTGCCGTTCAAAGTAATCTAAACACCCTCTATATTGCCCAAGATTTGAGATCATGCAGGAGCAAATAGAAATAATTTTGGTATCAAAATGTGTTTTTCTATCTTGACAGATAACGACGCTATAGAAGAAAGACGCACTAATGCCACACCCTGTATATCATGACTATTTAATAGTAAATTGTTAATATAGATCACAAAATGTTGATGCAGTTTATAAAGGTAGTCTTACAGGTGCTCATATAATACATGCAGTATTTGCAAAATGTTAAACATTGTAGAACCCTTAGAAATACAGGGTGTGTAACGACGAGTTGACAGTCACGACGAGTTGTAAGTCAAAATTATAGAGCATTTTCTTGTTAAATATAGTGATGAATATTTGATTCAAAATTGGGATTGCAAGTGTGGCAAAATCGAGGTAAACTTTTAAATTTTGCATTAAAGACCACTATGTATACTGTGGCTGAAATAAATATTTTTTACTACTCCCGAGAACGAATGAACTACATTAGTTGCAATATCATATGGATATGCAACCCCCAGAACTGGTTCCAGGCACATCGGTTGCCTATATACAATATTGAAGCCATTGTGCACCTGAATATAAAAAATTGTTTAGGATTTACAAATAGTATAGAATCTTATTTTATTTCTATTTTGTGGAAGAAATACTTAAGAATATTCAGTTACCATTCATACACAATATACGTTAAACTAATAAATACAAAGTGCAATGTATTTTTTTTAATAATAATATAATTTTAAGGTTTCTATAATGCAATAGACATATATTTTTTTAAAAACGTTCTCAGTGGTAAATGTTGAAACTGAAAGTTCTTACCAAATATATGTAACAAAAATAGTCAACCGGTGATCAAGGAGCGATACTACATCTAAAAATAAAAATAAAAGTTCCTATAAAACATATGCCCTAAAATGCCAAATCTAGATACGCCACCTTTCATACGAAGTATGTAAACCCACTGTCAATTTTAAACGCAAATATCTCGAAAACCGTTTACTGTAGCTAGTTAAACCTCATTTACCTCAGTAAAAAGTCGTAATTTGTCACATTTAATATTAAAATTACTGTATTCATTTCGATAAAAACTTTTATGAAAAACAACCCTCCACCCTTATAAAACTACCCTTTAAAAACTGTCACGGCACTTTTAACCATCACCATTCACTTTCGCATAACAATTTATGCCAGATCACCAAATTTCAGAAAAATTGGTCTGCGATTGTTATTTTTATCCACCGTTTAAAAGGCTGTAACTTCTTCGGGAACTATATTAGGGCATATGCTCAAAGGAACTTTTATTTTTAGTACGTAGTGTCACCCCTCGAAGTCCGGTTCTGTATAGTATACATATTAGGAAGAATATTGTATATTCTTCCAACAAAAATAAAATAAAATCCCATGCAATGCTTTGCCACTAAAAAATGTGGTTTGATCATCAGGGTAAGTTTCACTTATATAGGCAACCGGTGTATCATGACTCAGTTTTGGTGGGTTGTCTGATAATGTGACGTCACATAAATGATATGATGAAAAACATTTTTTTCTTAAAAATACAGCTGATATGCACAGAGTTCTTCTCTATCACTTATCGTATTCGAAATTGCTACACTCAAACTATAATCTTTGGATGCTTATTTATTTTAATATTTAAATATTTATTTCAGTCAGCTATTTTATTAATCAAATTAGTGTTAAAATTAAAATATGCTAACTCATCTAGAAATGGCAATCTATGTGTTATTAACATTTAAAATCTTCATGAAACTGATATTGTGTTATAGACTATTTTCGTTCTAGATAAATTGTAGACTCTACAATTTATTTTAGAGTAGGTAGTAAAATTTTGTATCTGTATTGATTGCCTCTTAGCCACTTTGTATCAAAGCCACGTATTTGCCCCACTGACTTAAATATGGAATCTATTATTAGATGACAACTAAATATGACGACACAAAAAATATATTTCTCAAACATTCTGAAGGCACGTAGGTTTCGCCTGTTTGAAGCTGGTGTGCCAAAAATCATCGCCAACGCTTTCTTAACTACGGCAGGACGAGGAGATGTTTTTGTAAATTTTTGTATATTTTTCTGAGTATCACTTTCATGCTTCACTTCCCCCTCATCTGCGCTTATGCTTTTGTTTTTTTACTATATTTTTGAACGCTTAACAGTGACGCTTTAGATATTTTCTAGGTCTACCGTTAAACTAGTTTTTTTACTCGAATAAAATAGGTGTTAAGGATAAGATACCAGGTAGTGTTAGTTTCCTTACATTGAGAATAGTATAGATTAAAATTACATGATAAAAATAAAAGATAAATTGAAATAAATCATCAGTTATTTAGTGATATTAATCCGAATAATAACCGGGATTATGTGGTTAAGTATTTGCATAAGTTATAACCGGGATTTGGCACATATTTTGAGAGTATTTAAGTTAATTATACTAGATGTCATTTTAAACAAGATTTATTCAAGTTGTCTTTTTCTTGTTACAAATATAACTTGTGTAAAATCTAATTGATAATATAGATATCACTCCGAAACTAATTTAGATACTTAATTGAAATGTCTGTTTAGGTTATACGTTATTTATTTACTTATTTATTTTTTTATTTGATTACAATACCCAACGGGCACAAGCCCAATTAAAGGATATAAAAAATGCATACCTATCAAAAAGAAGTGATATAAAACAAACTGATAACTTAAACACAACAGTTACAAAATGGATTAAAAGACGAAAATTAACATACTCTAAAATATTAAAAGCTAAAAACATAAAGAAAAACAACATACATGAAACAACAAAAGGTACAAGAATGACTTCATACATTCAAACATCTCATTCACACTAGTAAAAAAGATATCAACACGTGATTCAATGTTCGCAAAATTTGCAATCATCTGATAGAGTGGAGAACATTTGTACAAATTAGACCGATGGCTTTTTATATTAAATAAGTGGTACTCACGAGTATTGACATTAGATACTCGGATATCTAACATGGACGAAATTTTTTCACAAATGATTGTGTTATTTAGGACTTTGAACAAGAAAAGTAATAAATGCATCGTACAACGGTTATAAAATATCTCCTAAGGCGTGCCTCTAGGTGGATAAAAACCTTCCAAGGTAAAAATAGCCGATTTAAAGAATCGCCGCTGAACTGTCTCTAATGATGATATAATGTATGTAATATATTGGACCAACGACAAACGACAGACGCATACTCGAGCCTGGATCTAACAAAAGTGTTAGATATCAAACAGAGAGTGTCAAGATTTTTAAAATCTTTCATATTTCGAACAATGAAACCCAGACTTTTATATGCGCTCGCCGTAGTACAGTTAATATGTCTAGCGAAAGAAAGTGTTAGCGTCAAAAGTAACACCTAAATTTTTTATAAATTCGGGCCTGGATAAGGCAGATGTACCGAGCTTGTACTCATGTAATACTGGATTGTTTCTGCGAGAATATGTCGTCACATTGCATTTGGAGGGATTTAACGGGTGTTTATTTACAATACACCATGAGTTTAATAAATTTAATATTTGTTGAAGTTTCTCAGTAGGTATCCATGTTGAACTGAATCTGACAAAATATTTTTAGGTCGTCGGCAAATAATAAATAACGAATGTCCGTATGCGAAATTACGTCATTAATGAAAATAAGAAACATCAATAGTCCAAGTACGGATCCTTGTGGAACTCCAGATGCTATCGATTGAAAATAATGGCTATATTTAATCACATTGATTTTTACTGGAAGTATAAGTTAGCTTATTTATTTTTAAAGGAACACATACATATTTATTGTATATTTTTGCAGATTTCGATAAACTGTTATCTCACCAATCTATTCAAATAGGGCGTGATGGGTCTATCTCTTATAGTAAGGGATATATTTTGACATATTTCCCTTCCTATTAGAAATAGTTCATTGTCCCATCGTCACAATAATTGACGATGGGACATTTTGATCGTCGTTCTCTCACAATTTGTGAGAGAACGCTTTATTCAAATATGTAAAAATATTCAATGATAAGACAGTTGATATATCTACTTCGGAGTTACGTCTACTATTAACTCGTCGTTAGAAACAATACAGGGTGTCCCGAAATTAGTGTGCAATATTTTACCAGTGTGTTCTATGGTTAAAAAGGGGACTTTTCCTTCATATAAACGTGGGTCGAAAAATCCTTCTTAAGGGGGCTGGCTACATGTGGGGGTTGCAGATTTTAATAGCTCCGAAATAAGTTGAGATAAATTTATCAAATTTGGTATCATGCCTCTCTTATATTCTGAATCCTCTGCTGTAAATACAATTTCAAAATTTATACCGCATACGTTCCAAAGGAAAGGGGGGGGGGGGTTGTGGGGTAAGTAATACCCCAACTTTTTTGTGCTTTGCCTTTTTTAACATTTGATTTGGAAATATGAAATTTTAGAGTTTTCTATGTAAAAAAAAGGTGCTCTTGTCGATAAAATGCACTGTTTTGATATAAAATCAATTTTGAAATTTTAAGGAAACATTAAATATTTTTCGACCCATGTTTATCTTGAAGAAAAAGTCCCTTTTTTAACCATAGAATACACTGGTAAAATATTACACACTGATTTCGGGCCACCCTGTACACTGAAGGAAATACAGGGTGTCCATCTATAAAGTGTCACTTTAACTTTAACTGGTTATAATTTGAGCACAAAAAGAGCTGTCGTCATGCTGTTCTTCACTGAACTGCTTGGATTACCTTAAAATTTTTCCTGCCACTGTTGCCAATTCTTAAATTTGTCAGAAATTATCGGAAAAAATGGTCTATTTCAATAAAAAATTATTAGCTTCCTTGAACAACATCCATCTGTTACGCCCCTCTGAAAGCCTGATTCTTTTCTTTTAAGAAAGTGTGTACATTGTTGCCTTTCAGACTAAATTTTAGGAGATATAAATTTTTTTACGAAAAGTATTTCTAAAAAAATAACACATTATAATGGCTTATAACTAAAAGAGGTATGAACAGAGGTGAAGACAGAATCTTCACTAAACTTCTAAGATTATTATGGTTGGATTTTCTTCACTCCAAATCATGCAATTATTATTATTATTAATATTATTTTTTGAGACAGACGTTTTGACATGGTTTCGTAAATAAATAATATCTCTATAAAATCTTGTCTGAATGGCAACAATGTATACATTTTCAATCAGGTTTTCAGATATTTGTTGTTCCATTTTTACACCCTATATAAGTGCCTATATGATTTACTTAAAATGAATAAATTATAATATTTAACTGGACAGTTTCAATATTTTGGCGAATGCGCCAATGTAATTAATTAATTTATTTAAAGTTAACGAACTGTTGTTTGTGTTGGGTAAAAACTTAACAAGCAATCAAGAATGCATTAGTTTTAAGATACATATTGGTAGAACAGTGCGCTTTAATAACGCGACTCCGTTTCAAAAACTTATTTGAAGAAATCGCCCCTCAAAGTCCGGTACACTATTTTTGACACCCTGTGTGTTGATAATATCTCCCTTCTTCCACCAAGGAATTTTGAACTTGTCTTATCTTTGAATCAAATAGATTTAACTGAATTTCCTCTTAGAACTGAGGCTTAAAATCGCGTTTTTTAAATAGGAACATAAAAATAAAACCAAAATAATCATATTATAAGATAAGTATGACTGTAGAAGGCCAGAGTATTGAAGTATTCATATCTGGAATGATTTCGTTATCAAAATATTCATATAAAAATATATTCGCAGCTGCATGCTGCATTTTTTAGAAGTTAGACATCCGTAGGGATGTATAATTGTTGTTGGGCTGTTTAAAAATAAGACACCCTTATGTGCAACACAGTAAAGCTCCACAATTAATTATATACAATCAGGGTTGTCTGCCTGGTCACTACTAGCACTAAAAAGCACCTTTGTCCAGTCTGGAAACTGAAGATTAAAATAAACATTTTTTAGTCAACAATTTCAGTTGTGATAGAAATCAAAATACCGAGATAAATGTCAAGATTTCAAGAAAGAAGCGGTTATTTCAAGATTAAATTTGTAGTTTCGACGATATTTCGAGTTTCAAGTTGCAGTTTCCTTGTTGAAAATGAAAGTTCCGAAAAAACTGACAAATTTTTAAAAATACTCAAGAATTTTGATATTAAAATTTGTATCTTGTGATTAAATACGAAAGTAGAAATTTTAGGTCTGATAATAATTGAAGTTCCAGGTTTTGATGATAACGGAATTTGAACTGTCTAGAAATTTCTCTCTAAATAAAAGTAGAATTTTTTAAATTTATAAAAGGTATAGTCAAAATTTCATATTCAGAGTAGGAATACTTTTATATGTTTAAAAATAAAACACATAATTAAACCTCTATGTTTTTAGCACTTTCCGTTTTTTCCGATAATTTCTGACAATATTTAAGAACTGGCAACAATGGCAGAAAAACTTTAAGGAACTCGAAATTCAGTGTAAACCGCATGTCGTCGGCATCTCTTTTCGTTCTCAAGTTATACACCGTTGAAATATGATTCTTTATGCATGGATACCCTGTATAATAATAAAATATACCTAATACATAATTATTAAACAATTATTAATTAATTTGAAAATTAAATAAATAAACTAAGATATATTATTAATGAAATTATTATTACCTATAACCAAGGTATGCAAGAGAATAACATCATTATTTACAAGAATAGATGTAAACAATTACTGTGCTTGTTATACAGGGTCATTCACGGTGACCGACTGCGTTAGACGTATCTCCAAAACTAATAGAGATATAAATTTAAAATTTTGACAGATGCCATTTTAGCAGGCGGTCTATTTTTTAAAATATTTTCGCTTATTTTCTACTTTTGGTTATACTGGAGTTCTATATCAACTTGGTTATTTTAAATGAAACACCCTATATATTTTTGTATTTCCGAAAATAGCATAACATTATGACTCAAAAATATGTAGATATATGACACCCTATAGCTAAATCCAGCCGTTTCAGTGATAATTGACATTTTATAAAAAAAATGACAGGTTCAAGTGTTCGCGAGAATCTTTATAACTATTTTCGGAAATGCTAAAATGTATAGGGTGTTTCATTTAAAACAACCAAGTTGACAAAGACTTCCGGTATAACAGGAAGTAGAAAACCAATCGAAAATATTTGAAAAATAGATCTCTTGCCAAAATGGCATCTATCAAAATTTCAAATTTATATCTCTATTACTTTTGGAAATATGCCTGACAGGCGGTTACCGTGAATGGCCCTGTATGAACCCCCACCATTAAATTACAACGCCATATGCTGTATAACCTCAACCTATCATTCTTTAATATATTTTTCTTTTTAATACTATTATCGACATCATTTATAATATTTTCATACGTAAACACTCGATACGTTTTTGGAAGTGGGCACATTCTTCAAACAATTCTCAAAAACTGTTCAAAATCTTTCGACAAACAAACAAATTCAGCAAACTCTCTGATTTGCTTTGAGAATTTACGCTATGGTGTATGTCAATATTACATCAAGGTATCTACCCTTGAAAATCTCAACATTAAACAGACACATAAATAAACACTAACAAAATTATACGTCCTCTTTAAATATGAACTAATTTACACAACTCTTGTAATATTACAAGTTTTACCTACAGTAATCTTGTGTTTTGAACAATTCTTCATATACTTGTAGGCATACAAAGTGTCTCACTGAAGTCGTGATGAATTGTACAGGATCTTTCCGTATATTTTCCTCTAACGCCTTGATCTTTAATTTTACAAAAAACTTTGTTAGTCCGGGTTCTAGAGTGTCTTTCGAAGATTGAGAAAGACGATTGGGCATCTGAGACTAAAATTAGGTCTTGAAATTGAACCTACTGTATATTTTCATAATTTTCCTTCTGTGTTGAAAAATATATAATTTTAATTAATTATCTTTAAGCTGTTTCGAGTACTTGCAGAAATTCCAGATTTTTCCGAAACCCTTTAAGAATATACAGTGTGCCACTGGGAACTCCATAGATTGATTATGGGAAAACTATAATTATGAGAAATCTGAAAATAAAGCAAGTTGACATCTACTTCTGGTATAGATTTCTTGGTGGAACACCCTGTATTACCCACATTTAAATTTTTTACCCATATTACCCATATTTTGATGTTTTAGTGGTACCTCTTGTATATTTGCAAATACATTGAAATTGAGATTTGTATATAATATATTTCTAATAGCAGAAGTGCAGAAGAGAAATAACACAACAATGTACTCCATTCGTAGGTATCGTGCTACAAACCCTTTGTCACACTTAAATGAATTACATATAATTCATTTAACTGTGACTTTGTCATACAGTATACTCCTTTACAATGTACAAATATGTCGAAAATTACAGGGAGTTCCGTAAGAAAACCAAAAGTTTGAATCATAATTTATTAAAATGATTACAGTGATAGAACGAAACGGGTGTAAAACGATTAGTATCAACAAACATAATCTCGGGGGATTTTGATAAACAACAAAGAAAGGGTTAATAAATTAAAACAATCGGGAGTATACCAAATTAACTGCGTGGATTATAATGCCGTGTAAAATGTGGGTCAAACCGGTAGAAGTATTGAAACTAAATTAAAAAAACATAAAAAATCTATACTAAATAGCATAAAAAATTCAGGATTATCGATGCATTGTATAGAAAACAATCATTTTATAGATCTGGAAAATCTAAAGGTAATGAATCGGGGAAAGAAAGGAAAGCGCTTAGATCTAATAGAGCAATTATTATTATAATTATAATTAGAAATTAAAAAGTCTATAATTAGAAATCCTTGTACTACGAATGACCAGATAGATTTTACACTTTCGACCTTCTTAGAAAAGGTACTAAAAACTCGGACTTGATCAGATGAGAGGGATCGATCGGGGTAGGTAAATAGATAAATAACTAAAATGCGCTTGGAAATATTTAGTAATAGACATTTACTTTATTAAGAAAGGCGTAACAAGCCGAAATACTAGTATATAGAGTGTTTTCTATATATTTCTTGTAGTGTTGGCAGACACTTATATAAATGTCCTTAAATGTCCGGACATGTGTCCAAAAATGTCTGGATAGAAGGAAAATGTGTAGCCATTTATTGTATCTGTCCAGCTCCCTTCAGATTTTACCGACATTTTCAGCTAACTGAGCTAACCTAAAAATCCAATTCAAAATTGTCAAAATCTCTTGAAATTGTTTTCTATAGTCTTGTTGTGGTTTTTACTCCAATTATTTGGGCTTAAAGATAGTTACATCAGAAACTCTGATTTGGAGATACTATAATAAAGTCAATAAATGGCAAGAAACTACATAGAAAATTGCAGACCTAACATCTAATTAAAAACCTTGATTACATTCAAAACCCTAAGTATTATACATCGCCGAATTTCTTGATTTTTCTCTATCTAACCACGTCAAATTCTACTATGGCGTCCATAAGAAAAACAAAAGATGATATTCATATATCAGAATCTAGTAGGCGAAAAAAAATAATTCTGGTTGCATGAAATCAAAGATTTCATGCATGTATGTATAAAATAAATTTTTATTTGAAAATTTCTATAAATAACGGAGCTAGAGGTAATTTAAGTTTTTTCAAAATTTATTGTTTTGCTAAATATTTTGAGAACCGCTGGTTTTTTCAAAAATTTTCCGGGACGACTATTTAGTGCAATTGCTCAGCTTTTCTCTAATTTAACCAACTTCGTATCTTTTCAAATAACAAAGATACCAAAATACGTAGCAGGACTCGTGATTCACCCTATATAATTTAATTTTTTAAATGTTACAGAATTTGGAAAGTTTATTTTTTGAATATTTACTGTGTGCCATATGCCATATATATGTTATATGTTGTACTTGTAACTCCAAATAAAAATAATTTTTTTTTAGTTTACTTTTTTCTATAATTTATTTATTTCATTTCATTTCACATGTACACAGTAGAAACTTAAACTTCAAATTAAATCATAATTTCGTAATTAACACTTAATTTTTTACTATGTTAACCATAAGCTGGTCAAAGGTAGACGAAAATTTAAAATTGTTACGAAAATATTGATTTTTCACCTAATGCTTCTATTTCAGAGAATATATTCTACGAATATATAAGTATTTGGTATCATCTTGAAGCTTATGACATGTGCTGTACAGTAAATCTGTTATATTTCTTTTTCTACAATGTCCATACAAGTGTCTAAAATGTCCGGACAGTTGTCTGGACATTTGTCCAATTTTTAAATGTCCGGACATTTACCAACACTAATTTCTTCAAATATCTAAATGAGAACTGTGTTTTCAAAACAATAATGTTTAAGTAGTAGACGTATCATGAGAAGTTCAGAAAAGTATTTACAATTTTTGTATTTACCATGTTCCACGTGTTTTTCAATAGTTTACTGTATATCCTTGTGTATATTTAATAATTATAGACCTCTGTTATCGTGAATTGAGCTTAGAATCAAATTAATAACAAAGTAATTCCCGACATCCCGAATTATTAAGCTCGAAAACAAGTTAGTAGCTGGACGAAATAGTAAATTATGGTGATTAGTTTCAGCCTTAATGAGAGAAGAGTTAAATTTGGATTGGCGGGAGGCCAAATTCGCCAACATTCATACGACTTTCTAATTTAATTTCTCAGATTTGATGCTGTGACATCCGCTCTTTGGTATATTTGGGATACAAAATTGAATTCATTTAAGACGGCGTTGTAACTGCCATTCCTGTGGTCTATTTATTCACCTATAACTTACAATGATGTATCGTTCTTAAGGCCACGTTATCACCAGCAAAACGCATTCTTAAAGCAAAACCATGAAATGAAATTATTGTTATTAGTCTCGGCATTCCTTACTTGAATATGCCGATAATTTTTCTTTGTCGTAAATTATCGAATAATATTTACACAATCTTTTACACAATTTTACGGAATTCACTGAAAATTTATATAAGAACCATGTCCCTTCAAAGCAAAATGTTTAAATTACACAAATTATGAAAAAAATTTGTTGAATTTCATGTGAATTTTTCCTAAACAATGCAAAAGAGTCAATAAACAACAAGGAAGATTTCTTGCTTTGGAGATAATTGCGTAATAGTTTCAGTAAGTTACTGCTAGATGACACTGCTCACTGCTGTCAAAAGGTAACTGAATTATGTAGGGATATTTTATGTTTAGTGTATTACTACAGAGCACAGAGTTGAACTATTTTAAAGACAGTAAAAACGTATTGAAAACTTGCCTAATTCTTTGACAATTATAAATTTAACAATGTGACACATTGACAGTTTCATAATATAAAGCTACTAAATTTGTGACGTACAACATAAGAATCCCTAAATTGCAGTCGACCAGTAAGGTTTTTGACTAAAATGTTACAAGTTGTTTGGCCCATTGTATTTTAGTATATAGTATGTAGCAAAGTTATAAGCACAGCTTACCATAACAAAGATAAGCTGTGTTATAAGTATGTAGTATATAGTAATATTTGAACAGAGAAATTCATCTCTAGTTCTTTAAAACAAATATATAATTATGACTTGATTTTTACTTCGACTTTCAAGAGGGTTTCCTGTAGTGTTTTTCATCTAAGGAATTTGTTTACAGTCTGACGTAGTCATACTATGTGCCATACAAAAATAACAATCATTTAAAGGGCAATCTAATTTTATTTTATGTTGTCTCATTCACGACCAAGGACGAAAACTTGGACGAGGACTATTTTGATGTATATCTGGTTGGTTACTCATTCTGTTGATACAAATAGTTTAGACTTAATAATAATAATAATAATAATAATAATAATTTTATTTGTCCAACAGTGTAAACACCAATTACAGAACAAAGTATAATATAAAAGAACATGAAAAGATCAAAAGTGAAAAAAAAAAATACGTGTATGCAAACCTACAGTGTGACTTAAACCACAACAAAAAAAAACATGTATATATAAGTAAGTGCTCAAATTCGATTTAATTAAAGTATCAAAATTTAAAGTTGACTAACGCTTCTAAAAACATTATGTAAACTTTTTACATTACAGTTAAAGACATCACAGGAGTTACAAATGCCATTATAGCTACGTGTCATAACGCTAATGGGAGACTTTAATCCAAGATTAGTGTCGACAGCAGAACAATAAAATGTTAGTGGAGCACGACTGGCTGATCTAACTGCTAGAAAATTTAACTGGCTTAATATATCAGGACAGTCGATATGGTTATGCAAGAGTGCGTGTAAAAATTTCAGACTGTGGAAGTATCTTCTAAATTGTAGTGAGTCAAAATTAAAACGAGTTAACAAAAGTTTATAGTCGCAGCCTCTTGCAGGATATCTTCTGTCTGAACGAAACGTGAGGAATTTTAAAAACCTTTTTTGAACCGACTCGATGAGATTGATATGAACATTATACATAGGATTCCAAACAAGTGAACAATACTCTAACTTGGAGCGGACATATGCATAAAATAACCTGAACAGTACATCATTACCGAGGAAATCACGACCTTGCCTTATCACAAAACCTAACATCTAACTATAAAGAAGAAACTATACGTTGTATGTGCTCCAAAAATGTTAACCTATCGTCAAAGTAAACACCCAAATCCTTGATGGACTTTGCACGTATCAAGAAGTCTGAGTTAATTTCATAGTTGAAAAGTATAGGATTCAATTTACGTGTAAAAGAAATTACTTTACACTTCGACATATTTAAATGTAAGTTATTCAGATCACACCATCTCGCAACCGCATTCAAATCATTTTGAAGAAAAGCACAATCATCTATACTCGATATAGAAAAATACAGTTTTAAGTCGTCCGCATAGATTAACTGATTGCAATTGAGAAGAGTAGTAATGTCGTTAATAAAAATAGAGAATAGTAGAGGACCCAAATTAGAGCCCTGAGGTACTCCAGAAGTAATAAGGTAGTGACTCGAGTTGTATCCACTATATGTGACATAATGGAAACGACATGATAAATAAGACGAAAAGAGCTTTAGTAAGTTATCGCAAAATCCGTAATTCTTAAGTTTATGCAAAAGTATGTTATGATCAATCCTATCGAAGGCCTTCGAGAAATCGGTATACAATACATCCACCTGACCGTGATGATCAATGACATTAGAAATAAACTGGTTAAAGCAAACAAGATTTGTGTTAGTTGATCTTTTTTCCATGAAACCATGCTGTACAGGTGATATAATATTTTTAAAAAGAGGATAAATTCTACTGTATAGGGACATCTCAAAAACCTTCGCAAAATTGCACAATAAAGTGATGGGTCTATAGTTAGTTATATCAACTGGATCACCATTCTTAAGAATGGGACAGACACTTGCTACTTTCCAAACATCAGGAAAACTGCCCTGTTTAAGTAGCAGATTAAACAATGTGGCTAATGGTTGCGCTAACACGTGACAACAATCCTTAACAAAGAAACTAGGAATCAAATCCGGACCGCAAGTTAATTTGTCCTTGAGTTTTTTTGCTGATGTTATTATTTCATCACAAGATAAATAGTTGATATTTACTGAGGGCAGGTTAACATCCATGTTTTTGCTAATATTTTCAAAATCTGTGGCACCTGATCGAATCAGAACACTCTCAAAATAATGCTTAAAGGACTCGACGATGTCAGCGGGGTTATTGAGTGAATTGTTGTCAGTGTAGTGCATTGTATCGGGAATCCTACTAGTGCCTTTTTTGTTGTTGATAAAACTCCAGAATTTTTTTGGATCTCGACACTGATAATATTTCTGACTAATTAGAGCAATTTTTAAATTAAGCACTAAAATTCCAGATGTATGCTGAAAAACTATACCAATAATATGAATGAACCCCTGGCCCGGTAGTTAGGGTTTTCTTTCTTTAAATTTCTTTGGCAAACCACGCGTAAAAATAAAATATATCTAACATTGAAGAAGCAGCTAAAGTTTTAGACACAAAAATATAAAACATATTTATAAAACAAATATTGCAGTGATCTGCTTTCTATTTTTAACTGAAAATATTTATTTACATTTACAGTGTGATATTTTTGATTGGACAAAACTGAGTTCAAAAATAATTTCTTCTCCGTATGACAAATCATCCAAATAAATTAGAGAAACCTATCTAGAATAACCACGCCTCTTATAAATAATTTGGGATAATCCATAAAATATGTATAATATATTATAATATATACAAATAATACGAACTAATAGTATATATAGGATTTTTTTTGTTGAGAAACAAATCTAGTGGAGTTAAGTCAGGTGAGCGTGGTGGCCATTCAAACGGCCTATCCGCCGTCCTTTTCTGTCTATCCACCGATTTGGGAAAATTTTATTAAAGTTATAATAATTGACTCAGAGCAAAAAATAATAAAATAATTCATGATATCTGCAATAAAAGTCATTGAAATGCAGTGTAGATGGGTCTGTTCGAGTGTAGATGGGTGTAGAGGGTGGATTATATAATAATTATTATATTCTGTTGGGCAGTAGGGGAGCTCTTGTTTACCTACTGGTCTTGTCTACATTGCAAGGAACAAAAGTGGTAGTGGAATTAGTTAAGGCCGCACGTTCGTGATTTCTTATTTTATCAGAAAAAATCTCATTATTTGCTAAAAAATCTCATGATACACGTCCTTACGTTTATGTTTCAAATTTATAATAATCCCATATTGGCATTGGTATGGGTATGTCAATTCTTAGTTTAATCAATATTCCTATACAGTAGGATAACAATGTACAGGTCACAACAGCTGATGGTCAACCGCAAGAAGTTTTTGGTTATGTATTGCTTCCCATAAATATTAATGGTATTCCCCAACTTTTAAAAGTTTTAGTTATTCCTTCGTTACCGTATTCTTTTATTTTACCGACTGATTTTCTTCAAACTTTTAAAATTAATATCAATTTTAGTAGTCTCACTTATGTGTCCCAGGCTTCGTCTTTTTGTACAGTCAATTCTATTGAGTCTGCATCTGATCTTTTGTTCGATCAAGAGGATCAACTACAGAAGATAATTCATCTTTTTCATACTATTGCTCCTACCAGAGATTATAAATTATAATCTCTGCTCCTACTAATAGAATAGGTCGTACTTATTTCATTACCCATACCATTGATACGGCCGATAAAACACCCATAAGGCGTCTATACAGATAGGCACTAAATAAACAAATAGAAGAATCCATACTGTCCTAGACTCTTTAAGTTAGCTAGTCTACATTGAAGAGGAGCAAAAACTTCGGAACATCGAAGCCTGTAGTCGTTTATTCCCTTTGGGGACTTTCTTTTATGTACAAAATAGTAGTAAAATTATATACTTACATCATTATTAGGAAAAACATAGAAACTAAAGACGAATCCAGTAAGATGTCATCATCAGTATCATCTACATGTATAGTACATATAATTCTGTTGATAAAATAACACTGACTGTGATTGGTTAAAAACCTTTGTTTGGGTGTGACTGGATTGTCTGCATATGAATTAATAAGTATAAAATTAATTAATAAAAGAATAAATGGTAAAAGTACATGAACAAATGAGTAAATGAGTTAGTGAATAAGTAAGTAAATTAATAAATTGATAAATGAGCAAATAAATAGTGACTAAGTAAGTAAGTAAATAAGTGATTGAGTGAGTAAATTAGTAGGTGACTAAATGAATAAATAAGTAAATGAGTATATGAGTAAATTAATCAATAAGTAATAATAATAATATATATCTCTACCCCTCATTCTAAACACAGGGATTAGCTTGAGTTCTATACAAGTCTCAAACTTGTGTAAGGGAGGGGGCGACATATTATTATTTATTTAGACTTCTTCTACTTCTTCTTCTTATTATTATTATTATTTTCGGGTCGCATTTACGCCTCAGGAACGACATAGGTTAGTAAAGCCACGTAAATAAATAAATCACTTGTAAGTAAATTAAAATGCAGATAGTTAGCTTCTCCAGGGTCGTACTGTGTATATTCAGTTTAAGACAGGCACATTGTCGTATGTTTTAAATATATCTCCTTTTCAGTATATTTAAAAAAAATCTCATACAAATAAAAAATAAATATAAATTTATACCCGATTCATAAAAATATACTGTGCTTTTAGAAAAAGTTGCAATTTCTTTCATATCAGATTAGGTATTTAAGTCAATATTACAGTAGGTAATTTAGCTAAAATCTGACAAGCAGTTATTAATAATTAATAAAAAGCCAATAATAATTAGCAAAAAATAATCAGCCGATCAAAAAACTAACATTTTTCAGCATATTAACTTATTTGTCTTTAAGAAAATTGAGGTATTTCCCCAATCAGATCAATTTAAATCATAAATTTGTTATCACTTTTAAACAACTTTATAGATAGTTTGTTTTGTATTTCTATTACATAGCTTTATATGTTTACCATTTACGGTATCATTTAAAACTTTTAAAAGACTCGCACATACTAAAAGTCACCATCTGATTTTCTTCAAGGCCAAACCCCAGCATAACATCAGAAATCTGCCTAATATTATCCACCATCACTGTACAGAATGAATTTTGAATTTCGTGATTAACCATACTGGCTGGCTTAATTGTCTAAAGTGAATGAGCATGCTATATATATTTTGTTACTGATAATAATTCGTGCAAAGGTTACCAAGGCGATAAAAGATGTGGAATGTGGTGAAAAATGTTAGTTTTTTGGCTCACATTGATATTACGTAATAGATGATTGACGTGCAAAAAATAACTGACTTTAGAAACATACAGAGTGTAACAGGTATGTTAATATTTCGAGGTTATATTCCTTCGTCAGTTTTAAGAAAAAAAAAGTCTGTGGAAAAAGTCGTTAAAAAATTGTTGGTTTCAAGAAACAGGATGTTGAATTTTGTCGAAAATTGTCTATATCAGAGCGAAATTTTAAAATCTCACGATACGGCTAGAATAGACACGAGACGACTTACAATTATATCAAATTGTAGTCGATCAAAAAAGTTTTGATTGTGCATTGACCGGTAAATATCAACAAACATTTTAAAGGCACTCCCATCCAAAATTAATGTTGTATGTGGTATTAGTGCTATTATTATAGTTGTATTATTTTATCATATATTATATTGTGCATACAAATCGCGTAGGCCGGGTTGTTCCCCGCTTTTTTGTCAAATGATGCAAAAATGTTTTCTTTACCAATTAAATTTTATATTTCTTCATTTCCCGAACTGAACGACTTTTCTTAAAAAGTGGCAACATCGCCCAACATGCAGGGAGTAGATAGAACACGCCTCTGTTCAACTCACTGAAAATGCTGCTTGTCTCTTACTGGTTTCATTCCCCACCTGAGTACAGTTCAGGTGCGTAGCAGGTTTTTGGTACTTCGTGTGCAATGAATTAAAAGTGACAGAATGTCATTTCTAATTTAGTAATCCAATTGCGCGTCTATTGCTACGGGTTCTGGTCATTGCACCATCCAACCTTCTTAGATCGACTGTAGATAGATTTAAAGTTCAATATATCTTAACGAATAATGAACTTTCCATTTAAACTGGATGTCTCATTTTTATATGAATATTCAAAATCAGAAGATTTTCCTCATCAGATTTTTTACCAGAGACCTACAAAAATCTGATAAAGCGTAATATGCTGAAACGCTGTTTTTCCTTTAGTGTTAGAGACGTTTTACGTTCATTTATGTATACAATTTTACCTCTGTTTAGAACAACTATACTTCATTCCTATTTAGGTTTCTATATATTAATAAATTAATATTATATTATTCTGAGATCAGGATATTAAGAAACCTAAGGATATTTTAGTGAATTATAAAAGTTGATCAAAATGAGAAAAGTATTGATTACATTCCGCTGTACAATTCAATGGTAGCCATGTTCAGATTTATTATCAGTAAACTATTTGTAAATAATTAATAAATCGAGCAAAATCAAGGCAAGTAAAACACAAAAACCAAAATAAAATGGATAAAACAGAGCTCCATCGGAAAGTTGAAGCCTTCTAATCGTATTTTGATTTTGAACTAAAATGTCAAATATCACATTTTAATTTTTTTTCAACAATCTGCTTTTTAAAATGTCACCCACTCTTAGTCTATCTACTAGTGATAACTAGTGTTATCACTGTTTCTGAATTCTATTATAAATAAACTAACTAGAAAGTTATTATTCAAAGAAACATTACCTACTAAAGATTAAGGGTACAACAGATATACATTCTTGTCTTTTCTATAATAGTATTCCTATACCACTCCAGAAACTCCTCATACCACGATTAAGAAATTATGATTCACTCATGAGCTGTTAAGCATTACAGATAAACACATGGACAAAGATCCAAGTCTTCTTCTTTACATCAAACACCCAAACATTACTTGCCTCGATTTGCACCCCGGCCGACTCTACAACTTTATTTTATTTCCAGCGCACCTACTATATCTCTTACCCTATCACCAGCTATAACTCTCTTAACCTACCCAGCTCTTCGTCCTACCCCAAGGTGTATCGCTGGCACTACAGTTGGCCTAGACTGTACTCCTACTGGCCTTATTACCGCCCGTACCTCACCTCCTACCTCAGGAACTACTACCTGAACAATTACTTGCCCAGCTGGTACTACTGGTCAAGTTACTGGCCCTATTATCGGTCCCTGGACTATGACTTTAGCGAGCTCGAGAACAAGATCGATAATTTGCGCGTGAGTATCTTTGAGCGTGAGTTTTCATGTGGAAAGTCTGTTTGGAATAGAGTTAGAAGTGCCAGAACGGTGGTTTTAATAGATTTTAGCAAGTATAATTCTACGAAGTATCATTTGTTGGTATCATTCCTTGTATCATACACTCAGTATAAAAAAACTGTACTGAGTTTCAAAAGGTTTTAGCTTACATGCTGATATGTTGATACTACTACTGATAGAGAACAAAAATGTTTGAATTGGCCTTTAAGTTACAGACATTATCATAAGAAAAAACTGTCGTATTTAAGTGTTTTGTAGCTTTACCTGTTAAGGTGGTGGGTTAAAGCAAAACATATCGCCCAATTCTAACGTTAGCAGTGCATTGTAACACACACTTTAAAGGTAAACAAAGCTGGAAAAGCCCAATTAATAATTTCTCCAGATACCTCGGGAACTCAACATAAAATATTACGCAGTACGTTGTTTACCTTTCCCTGTGAAATCGCGTTTCTAGTAAGTCATTAAAACTGGTGCAAGGCCCTGGTGAAGCCGTAGCCACAAAAGGTGTATCGGTGGTCGATTCCAGACTGTACGTTTAGATGTTATTATAAAGTTTCCCTAATTGGTGAAACAAAAAGTCTGGAAGAAACTTTTATACGAAGGGAATTAATTTTTGACCTTGAATATGAGTAGGGGGCGTAAAACTTTTGATGCTGTGACCCCAGTGTTGTTTTAGGTAATTATATGGTGTATCTATATTTAGCCGAATGATACAGATTTCAGATTAGTAACATGAAATTTTGTTAGATAATTTGTAGATTGGTTCTAGCACTCCCACCCCCAGTCGATAAAGAAGTAGTGGAAAACCGTGGAAAAAAAACAGAAACAAAGCAGAAAGTAGTTACCTCTATCATTAGATATTAGGGAAACTGTGCCAAGTACAATTTATTTGGAAATTACGCCTTAGAGAGTGAAAGTCAACGTATTGATGATATAAAACCGATTCTTTAGATATATTTAATGGAAGAATTTACTGAACAAAATAAAAATTAAACAATATTTTTTTATTAATTATAATATGTGGTTATTTTTAGAGACCGGAATAAAACTTTGTATACAGTGTGACAGAGATCCATGGTATATCCTTCTTTTCTCTCTTACTGTTTTAGATACAATTTTCAAAATTGGCATGGCGGAAGAATTTATTAAAGGTCACGGTATTTTGGAATTTATTCTTTTGAATATCATGTTCAATCTCTTGAAGTAATTTTGTTTCAAGTCCATTAATATTCTTTCTGCAAAAGATTGAAATAAATGCTTTCAACTACTTCATAACAGTTTGGAGCTTTGGCTGAGAAAAATCAACCAGGAAACAAGGAAAATTGCTACTTGCTCTGAATCTCTTCCTATCATATTGTTGTATTTCTAAAAAAGTATTGAAAAAGTGTTCGATGCACATGTTGCCAATTAAAATATATAAAACATAATAGAGAACTTAACAAAACCACTAAAATCGGTCATTTATAAAAAATAATATAACACATCTAATAATATACAGTCTGTCCATAAAGTAACCTCCCCCATGCTAATTTTTGAACGAATCGAGTTAGAGAGTTTTAACAAAATACAGGGTGAATCATGTAAAATGAAGTTGATTCTGACGATAAATTTAATTCTTCAAATTCAAAGATGGCGCCACGGGCGCTGTCAACTCAATTTTTTTAAATGGCAAAGTGTGCCTCATTTAAAAGGTAATTCAATTCTCTACCTTCTCGTTTTTGAAAAATGACAATCGAGCTATCCGTTCTCTAGTTACAAGCGTTTGTATTAACGATATTTAAAAATTTTGCTGTTATCAAGTTTCCTTTGCCTTTGCTTGCCACTGTCACTGAAACGTCAATAAGGTTCGAGAAGGTAGTTTAGCGTTCAATTTAAGAGTGTTTGAAAGTTTCTACAGGTTTTTTTCTTATTTTTTTAAGTTATTCGATTTAATAGATTTGATAGATTTAAGAGAAAATTTAAGAGGAGAGCGGTACTTCAGAATGCTGCCGGGAGGAATTTTTTCCAAAGATAGAAAGAATAGCAGGCAATAACATTCAAAGTATTGTATTTCAACAAGATAGGGCCCCACTTCATTTCTATGGACCTGTTAACGATTTTTTAAATAACCATTTCCCGGGCAGATGGATTAGCAGAAGGGGCCCGATAGAATGGCCGGCTCGTTCCCCGGATTTAACTCCTCTTGATTTTTTCTTATGGGGATATTTGAAGTCAAAAGTCTACAGAACTCCTCCAGTAAATATCGACGAACTACAGCAACGTCTAACACATATGTGTAGAAATATTCCTGCAGAAATTTTAGGAAATATCAGGCAAGAATTTCAAAGTAGACTTTTTATGTGCCAAGAAGTCAATGGACAACATTTTGAACAGCTTTTTAATTCTTTTATATTTAGTTTTAATAAATATTTGTTCAAAATTTGTTGTATTAAAATATTAATTAACATTTCATTCGTGGATCAGATTAGAAACAGAAACGCTTGTAACTAGAGAACGGATAACTCGAACGTCATTTTTCAAAAACGAGAAAGTAGAGAATTCAATTATCCTTTAAATGAGGTGCAACACGGCACACTTTGCCATTTAAAAAAATTAAGTTGATAGCGCCCGTGGCGCCATCTTTGAATTTAAAAAATCGAATTTATCGTCAGATTGAACTTCATTTTATGTGATTCACCCTGTATTTTGTTAAAACTCGCTAACTCGATACGTTCAAAAGTTAGCAGGGGGGGGGAGTTACTTTATGGACAGACTGTATAAGTTCCTATCACACATATATCCAACTAGAGTAATAGTTTTTTTGCGCCTTGTACTTTGATGTTAACACATTACTACTTTTTTTGGAAAATAAACAGATAGTAGATGGCTAAAATTGTGCAATTGGATCTTTCCGATTTGATCATAAGGAATTCGTTCCTTCAACAAAGATAGCTTACTCATAGAATCACCTACACCACAGAAAGACAATGATAAATCGCCATTGGACCCTGCTTCACCTGGAAAACATTCCACAAACTATTTGTATTGCTAACAAATTAAAAATACACCTTAATCTTGCAGAGAAAAATCTAAAAACAACAATGACGTTATTGCGTTATTATAACTAGCCAGGTGACATTCGTCGGGCAAGATACAGACATAGTTTTATATTAAGCGCATTAGTCACACCTTTACATGCAAAAGTGGGGTTTTTATTAACAATCTTTGGATCTGGACCAATAAACTTCGTAGATATACCTCACTCGCGAGTTTGGTGGCCATTAAGTAGTTGACAGCCAGTGAAACATCAAGTGGAAGACCCAGTTCTTAAAAATCAAAGTGAGTATAGTGTTAGATATACAGTGAGGAAAGTGGAGGGGTGGACCTCAGTGCTTTGGATATACGTGGAGTTTTGTCGACCATGGCTTGTTTGGTTGGAATTCCAAGGCATTTCAAATTAATTGGTCTTTAAGTGATGTGGAAGTATTTATGTCTACTATTTTATAACACTAATGATATACGACGTCTGATTGCATAAGCAAACCATATGAATGTGAGGTATTTTCATAAATACCTGGTTGTTATTTATAATACACTTTCCTTTCCGTCATTAGTAATCATTTTCTTATTTATAGTCCGAGAGTATCTTAAATTTTACAAATTCGAAGACCAACAATTTTCTTAATTCCAAATACTATTGTCGATACCAACAACTATTGTCAAACAATTTTAGTACTGCTGAAAAAATAAATAACATTTAAGGGATACCAAACACGTCGCACAAAAAAGTGAAACACACTCCAGAGCCATTCTGCGTGGATTGCACTGAGGTTAGCCCGCTGACAATCCATTCGCAATGATTTACTTACCCACATACTTGTAGGAGATGCTTACCTACTTAAGAAACCCCATCAGCGGGTACGAATACTCGTTTTGGCCCGACGCGAAGTTCTTCTACCATTACAAAATTTACCGACCACTCAGTTTCCACCGGGATTGGCCCATCACAGGCAGGGAATGGTACCCCGAATACTGGCCCAGCTACAGATCGTACTGGCATTATTTGAGGGACACACCCACGGAACAATCTTTCAGAAAGTTGAGAGTAAGTAATTGAATGGTGGAAAATTGACTTTTTTTACCAATTCCTGTATTGTTTTTGATCAAGAGATGAAACAATGATTCAAAGAAGCATTTTCTAATGTAGAATTGGATAATATAAAGATACTAGCTTGATATGATCCTTTTTCTTTGTTTGATGTTTGATTTTACAATTGATTGGCTCTTTCAGGTGCAAAACAATCTGTACTGGTCTGATAGCCTTGTTGCTTAGACTTAATGAAGGACTGACAAAATGGATGGAGTGGAATATATAACTTGTAAATATGGTATACATGATGTTACAGATTAAATGTTGTATTTTTATATGTGATATGAATTGTTAATAAATAGTTATTAATTTATATATTTACTGAGTACTGTTAACTTACTTACAAATTTACTTAAATACACATTTGATTGATTTGATTCAAACACTGATCTAGATGACACACATTCTTCCTAAAACTGTTCTTAAGTCGTTGATAAATTGCTGTCGCTTTTACATAATATGTAACATATTATGTAAATATGTTACATATTATGTAACCTAATGTTAACATAATATTAACGTGACCTTAATGAATATTATTCATTAAGGTCACGTTATCGCCGCCAAAAAAGCATTGGTGTTAAAAACAAAATGATGAAATTGTTATTAGTATCGGAAACACATACCTGAATATGTTGATAATTTTTCTTTGTCGTAAGTTGTCGATTAATAATTTCCAAAAATGACATGCTGCGACCGGTTCATTCAACACGCACCACATTTTTCACAGCTTTATGAAATTCAATGAAAGTTTACATAAAAACTATGTCCCTCCAGAGCATATTGTTTAAATTACTTAAACTAAGAAAAAATTGAGTTTCAATGTGAATTTTTCCTAAACAATGCGAAAAAGTCGATTAACAAAGAAGGAGATTTCATGCTTTGGACATAATTACGTAATAGTTTCAGTAAGTTACTAGATGACAGCTAGATGACGCTGCTGTCAAAAAGTAACAAAATCATTTCGGGATATTTTGTGTTTAGTCCGTTACAGTAAAGGACAAGTCTTAACTATTTTAATGACAGTAAAAACTGCCCTAATTATTCTTTGGCAATACGCAATTCATTTTAAGATCGTAGCGCCAAAGCGGCAGTAACCTATACTAACCTATGGACCACTGACTCTGACGTTTGAAATTGTACTCATCAAAGGTTTATCGCGAACTTTTAAACCAGGTAAAAAGCTTGTAAAACTATTTTGAAAGGGGTAAGTTAGTGATATAAAATTAAAATAGATTTCAATATTTTTCGAGCGTTCAATCTGAAAATGAAACTTAACCTCAAAATATGTCAAATTCTTTATTGGGCATACGGCATAATACCTTTATGGAAATAGTCATTCCTAGGGAAAGGTAAACAGCACACTCTCCACTCTGCGTTCTTTAGCTTCTTTATCCATTCTTGTCTCCTGTAACTCTTTAATGCCCAACTCTTATAGTTTCCACGATAGCCCCAGATTTTCCCGCTTTTGGAAAAGTATGAAACTGATCTCGGGGTTATTCTTTGTCCAAGAGGAACAATGACACTCACAACAATAATGATTCATATCTAATCAAAGCAATTAACTAATATAACAACGGATATTTCAAAATTCACAATAGAAATGCATACGCAAAACTAAACCAAAGGCCCATGCGTTAGTTGTGCATGCCGCCAGTAGGTAGCGTATTCCTTAGCAAGAATCGCCTGACACATCAACTGTTTCATACAAGGCTACTAAATGTATAACATAAAAATCCCTAAATTGCAGTCGATAAGTACTGTGTTTGAGTGAAATGTTACAACTTGTTTGGACGATTGTATTGTCAGTGTCACATCTATGTTTCGGTTGCCTAAGTTCACACTGAATACGATTAATTAATCTTTTGACTGCTTCATGGACAAGGGAGTGCAAAGCAAATACGCGCTCAAATAAGAATTTTATATGTTGTGCAACAGATTTTGGATTCCCTATCTAAAGGTCCATATTCAGGCTCATGCAATTTACGCAAATTGACTAGCGTATGCCAATTTGCACAAGTAAATTGTAGTATGAAAACCAAAATCGTTCACTTACACAAGCCAGAAAATTTGACTTGAGTATAATCTGGACTGGTCAGATAATCTGCATATGGTTGGCACAAATTCTTGAACGTATAAACAACACTCCAACTCGAGCAGCATTCTTAGTAGTAGCGAAGTCTTCTCCTGATCTGCTCGTGAATTTTGTATTTTCGGTGTTCTATGGCTAGTTGACTACATACACACTCTAAACGGTCTAATAATTATTTGTTAATAATATAATAATATCAAAAAAACAAAAATAATTCATTACAGAATTTATTGAGCTGTATAAATCCTTTCCTTGTCTCTGGAAAGTCAAATCCAACCAATACAGCGATAGAAACTCTAAAAAAAGAAACGCTTTTCCTCAGACTCGTTGAAATCTCAGCTGTACTGGTGGACAAATTTGTGCAAATTTAGACTGACCAAAACGGGTACAATAATTCAGTTTTATTTGCACATATTAGCATGGATAAATCAATTTGCGCAAATGGTATGAGCGTGAAAACGGACCTTAATACAACTGACACCATTGATACAAACAAGTTCAATTGTTTGTAGCCTTACTGTGGCGAATATAGGCTGTTACAAATTCGGTTCTCACCATGGGATCTCGGAAAGTATAAGATACACAAAGAAGCTTAAGAGGGCAAAGTTACGTAATCAGGAGACCAATATAATGCCACAAACAAATCAAGGCTAACTTGATTAGGTTTTGAAATATTTGAAAAAACCTAAATTTTGGAAATATTGACAAATTAAGAACATTTCCCCAAAGCAACTTTCTTTCTCTATTGGCCAGGATATTTAGATTTTCAATGCGACTTTTCGTTTTTCCAGAACCATCAACTTAATTTTGTTAAATACGGACCTGGAATTTTGAAACCATAATTTGTTCCCTAGCTTTGTAGAGCTAGGACCGGTCTGCAAGCGCTATTAAGTAAGCAACAGAACTGCCTAAAACTTTCCCCATTTAACCATTTCCCTATCTCTTATAGTTTCCCAGATACCAATACATGCATCACCAAATATTTTATTTGATCAGAGATATGTCCTTGTTTAGAATAATGTCCCAAGAGAGGTAATATACAGGGTGTAAAAAATAGTGTACCGGACTTCTACTACATCTAAAAATAAAAATAAAAATTCCTATGAACATGTGCCCTAAACTGGTTTCTAAGGCAGTTACAGCCCTTTAAGCGGTGGATAAAAAGAATCGTTTTTATATATTTTTAAGAGCAGTCGCGGACCAATTTTTTTGAAATTTGGTGTTCTGACATAAATTTTTAAGCCAAAGTGAATGGTGATAGTAAAAAGAGTCGTGATCGTTCTTAAATGGTAGTTTTCATAAGAGTAGAGGGTTGTTCTTCACAAAATGTAAAGTAGGCCAGTCATTTAAAACATCGTAGGTCGCAAAAAATTGCACAGTCCTGATTTTTTGGAATGTTGTTAGGATAGATACCAATAGTGTAAAACCAAGTTTGCAGCTTCGAAAGATCTGTGCCAACTGCGTGGTGCTCGAAAAACCTTTTTTTTCGGACTTTTTCAGTTTTTGGCTTATAACTTCTAAATGGTGCATCCTACGGAAAAAGTCGCCCTGTGTATTTTAAAGTAAACAAAATTTACTACAATCTGAGTGTCGGTGAGTCAAACCGCAGCTCCACAGATCTAATAGTTCCCGAAATACAGCACTTCAAAAATTGACCATTTTTCCCAAGAAGTTCGAAATTGTTGTTTTAGCCGTCTTCCGAGCCGAATATCGGCTAAAATACTCAGCCTACGAGGAATGTCATGGGAAATTAAGTTGTAGAGCAGTTATTTAACTTTAATTTAAGTATAAGCGGAACACTGTAGGGCCAATAGTTCCCTTGTTATCAGGAAATAACAAAAAATTAAGGAAAATGGGATTTTTCAAGAAATGGAGCCTAACGAATTGCAGCACTTTTGTAAAGGATAAGAAAGACATAATTCAGTGGAAAATGGCTTTATATCATGCAAAATGAAATTGAGTTCAATTAATAATAACGTATAAATTTATCAAAATTATATCAAAATGATATAAAAAATATTTTGGTAGTTTGGGGGACCTTGGACTTGAAATGTTGAACGTGAAGTGATGGCGGGACCTCAGCTGACTCCTGCGACAGAAATACAGAACACAATGTAAATTAGTATTTATTGCGTAATCAATTTTATTGGTCCCCCAAACTACCAAAATATTTTTATACAATTATGATAAATTTATACGTTATTATTAATTGAATTCAATTTCATTTTGCATGATATAAAATCATTTTCCACTTTTTCCGTAGGATGCACCATTTAGAAGTTATAAGCCAAAAACTGAAAAAAGTCCGGAAAAAAAAGGTTTTCCGAGCACCATGCAGTCAGCACAGGTCTTTCGAAGCTGCAAACTTGGTTTTACACTATTGGTACCTATCCTAACAACATTCCAAAAAATCAAACTGTGCAATTTTTTGCGACCTAACGCAATTTTTGTGTCTACGGTGACAAGCCTAAAGATTTTTATCTAATTTAATTAGGGGTCATTTTATCTTTTTATGTAAAAGAGGTACTCTTCGTTTAATTCACTACAGTAAACGGTTTTTGAGATATTTGCGTTTAAAGTTTGTAATGCTCCGTATATTGGTCATCTCAAAGGTGGCGTAGGTATTTAGGTATGACAGTTTCAGTCAATTATCTTTATGCAAAATCAACTGACAGTTTTGGACAAGTTAGATACTTTTAGTGCTCAAAAATTTTCTAAAATAAATTAAAACCATTCTTTTTATCCACCGTTTAAAAGGTTGTAACTCTCTTAGGAACAATTTTAGGGCATATGTTCATAGGATATTTTGTTTTTATTTTTCGATGTATTATCACCCTTCGAAGACTATATTTTTACGCCCTGTATAATACAAGTGATAAATTTGTACTAAAATAGTCTCTGTAAATGACCAGAGATCATAAATACCTACACTATAATCTCTGAAATGACTAAATGTTATATTAAAAATTTGAAACACTATATTTTAGCTCTATTAAGATGACAGTAATGTTATAACTAGTTTTCAATACTTTTTTAAACATCGAAGCTACAGCAAAAAATTAAGAACTAAAAATGTTATATTTTTCACAAAATACGTTATTTCAAAACAGCTGGAGGTATTTTTAATACAATTGCATCACTTAGTTTTGTTTGTTTACTGAAAACACAATTTACAGACTTTGTATCTCCTACAGTTTCCCAGATCCCAGTACGAGTCTCGAATTTCGGACACACTGTACCTTGTTCTACGATCAGTCCAATATTTTACTGCATTGTATTGCTAGCAGCTGTGCCAAAATCATAATAATAAATCACTGGAGAATTTACATAAAGATATATCATCCTTCATTTTTCATTGGCATGGTACATATAACAAATAATTAGATAATTATTTACATTATCTCTGGCCATATGCGTACCGCTATTTTTAAAAAACAAAATAAACCCGACGAAAATAAATTAAAGGCAGCAGTCGGTATAGTTTTTGGCAATAACTGGGGAAATATAACCGGCCAAGTTCACAATAACTCTGGGAATTAGTCGGTTAGAACAACGGTCAAGCGTGCCTTGATTTTCCTTGTGCAGTGTGGTTGGTCTCTGTCATAAAAAATCGACGTAAGTAGAATATTTCCGGTGCATCGTGAACTAGTGTGGTGAAGGTTGGTAACAATGGTGTCTTGAAGAAACTTAAAATAAAAAGTTAAATCTATTATATAATTTAGTTAATTTAGTGCAAAGTTTTTCCATTGTAGGTACCTATAGTAAATGAAAAAGAAATCATTTTTTTAGAAGATTGTTGAAAATAGAAAGAGCTTTAGGTTAAGAAAGATTAACTTGATTTAATAATCCAGCTATACAGTATGTTTCAAAATGATGGAACAAAATTCATATTTCTTTTCTAGTCGAGATTAAAAAAAAATTACTATTACTACTACTATACTATATAGAAATGGTCAATTACTATATAGAACTATTACTATATAGAAATTTCCAAAATTTACAATTTTATTACAGCAAATGTACAATTAACCACTGCAGAATGCCCATTTCGGTATGAAGAGGGCTGATTGAATGACCACTACACTCCCCTGACTTAACTCCACTAGATTTTTTTGTGGGGTTATATAAAAACCAAAGTGTATGTAAACAGAACAGACACTATCGAAAGATTAAAAGATCGTATCACAGGAAAAGTTCAAAATATAGACTGATGACCCCTTTGAACATTTGCTGTAATAAAATGAAAAGTAGTTCCAGTCAGCGTATTTCTATTCTCAACTAAAAAAAATATGAATTTTATTCCATCATTTTCGGACATGATGTTTTGGCACTGAAAGTTTTTTAGAGTTTATCTCAAATCTAAAAATGCATTTCTGAATACAACCAATTACTTTACTAAATAAAATTAAAATTTTAAATCAAAAAGGCAAATATTCTTCTCTATATTTAGGCCCACCCTAAAGGTTGACTATACACTATATTTATTAGCCTATAAAGATACGCTACTAAAAGAGTTAATAAGATCAAACACCTGTTGCCAGCTTCACTACATTGAACGCTCCTATTTAATCTTGTATCAAACTTTGAACAAAACCCATTGTAGACCATGTTGAAGCTAAGGTACGACTCTACATACGGCCGCAGAATACGCTACTACCCCACCTCGAGGCACTATTACGATGACACGTTCGGACCTCTCGGAGATTATTGGCCCCTCAGTTATAGCCGCCTCTATCCATACAGTTGGCCATTGAGTCTACTGGACCTGTGGCCTACAGAGCACCACCTCAGGAAAATAAGAGTAAGCGAGTACGAGGGCTAGTTTACAAAATAATGATGTTTGTTTGTTCTCTGTAGGTTCGTAACAATTTGTATTCTACGTGGTGAAGAGTATCCGTAGAAAGGCTGTGAAATAATAATTTATAACATGTTATTTATAATTTGTTTATGTTAACTTAGATGTGATGCTCAATAAATAGTTATAAATTAAGTAAGGATTTTTAAATTTAAATAATTTAAAACTGTAACATTGCAGTTCTTAAAAAAATTATTGTACTGAAAAGGAAGCTATGCAATCATTCTGGCTATCAAGAGTTTGCGACATCCTTTCGGAGGTAATATGTACCTAATATTCTCAAAATATTTAAAGTTTCATCTAAACATTCCAAGAAAACATCGTTAAATTATGTATATTGTTCTTTGGTCCTATGTAAACGTCGAAGATAATGGGTAATACATGACGTCGATGTAATATACTACTTACTACCTTAATTTATAGGTATCTATAATAGTTATAAATTAAATGAGTTTGAAACTTATATTAAATGATAATATTGTCCAAAAAGTTATAGCACAAATGAAAAGTTTTGTCGCTATTTTAGCTATCCAGTATGTGTGACGTCCTTTCGAAGGTAACAAATATGCGTCTTAGCTTAGATTTTTTCATTTACAGCGCTCAGTTTCACTGATTTGGGAAAATTTCCCGAAATATTCATAATCTCATCCAAACACGCGAATGAGATATTGTTAAATTATGTATATTGTTCTTTGGTCCTATGTAAACGTCGACGATTAATATATTACTACACTTTACCTAAAAATAATTTTGACGAAATATATTTTTCTGTTCGTGTTATGTAACGATATATCTACGTATTTTGAATGAAAACAGTTTTGAGAAAATAAACACGCGGGTCTCTGCCAAGTAAAAGAAGTATTTTGAAACTGATTTTTTAAAATACATAATCTTTAAAACCAATGTAATACTGTTTGTTTACACTGAGACATACAATAACATATTTTCGATGAATTATATAAATATATTTGAATTATTTAATACATAAAATTAATTAGTGTATACCCTGCTTATAAATAATACTGATGATGTACTCTAAGGATCTATTTTAGTAATGATTTTTTTTATATAGTAGATTTGATTGGTAGTGTAATTTAACATATTTTTAGGTGTTTTAAATTGGATCTATTAGTTATTTAAACAGAAGGTTCTTTCTGAGAAAGATTTATTTATATATAGAAGCAAAAAAATAGGCTTAAAATTATTGTATATTACACATTTGAATACAACAAATATAACATTGAAAAAATATATATCTACTTAAATAATTGTAGAATTCAACACTAGCTAGACATCATATAAGCTTCTGAGGTAGCTTCTCAACTGAAAACAGAAAAGAAGCTATTAAATATAACAAACAATAATAAAAATAAAGAGCTGCATAAAATAAAATGTAGATATAGAATGGAGGATCCAATTTTTTTATTTGTCAATTCTTCTTAATAATTCTAACGCCATCAGGTGACTAATGATTTAATAGAGAGTTATTGTACGTCCTATAAGATTAAATAGTATTTGGGTTTACCTTACTTTGAGGTCTAAGCATACCCTTGTACGGTTTTTAACAAGGAACCTCTTAATAAGGTTACTTTTGACCTTAATTCTGCAGGTTTAAGGTACCGTGTTATATCTCCCTTATATAATGTATTGTTTATATATTTTTAGAGTGACAAAAGTGTTAACAATAATATATTTTGTATATAAAATTAAAATTAAAACAAAAAGTCCAACGCTGGGGCGCCACCATAAATGTTTAAAAAACATATATTACAATCATATTTCCTTTCATCTTTTCTAAATTCTAATATTCACTTGAATTTGGACAAATTTTAGGTTGTTAGGAGGAAAGCGTACAGTCAAAACAAGCCACACTGTTAAGGTCATTCCAGTAAAGACAATTTTGTGTACAAAGTAATGTGAAGCAATATTCAAATAAAGTCGTTAAAACTGTGCGACACTAATAAAGGGATTTCCAATATCTCTCTAATATCAATGCTACTTACTCGTAATCGTCTCAATGCATAGCTCGAGGGAAGGTAATCATCATAATAAAAGCTCGTGTAAGGATAGTAATAAGAGCTGAAACGCCTATACCGCCATGGCTCGTATATACTTAACGGGTCGTATGTGTTGTAATCTAAGTAGTACTTCTGTGACGGCACTGGCAAGTACTTGTATGTACCACCACAAAGTGGATCGTCCAATCGTCTCAACATCTTCTAAGAAAAAAGAATTCGGGTTACGGTAGATAACTTAATATGTTGCTAAAATCAACCAACAGTGATAGTTAAGAGGAATTCTATTTTGTTGTACTTACCGTGTGTTGATAGTATATGGCACTTGCAGGAGTCGGTTGGATTTTTAGCTAAAGGTGGAAAATGTAGGCAATATAAAGTTTACCTGTTGGAGTATCGCCAAAGAAACGCCCAATCACACACCGGCTGGGGTGACTAATGCTATAATGTGTGACAATTACGCAGAAATGTTTACAAATAGTTGTAGCTCCTTTTTATTGCGTTTATAGCAGAGAGTAAGGAATTCTAGGAATGTGTACACGGTGATCCATTGACTCATAATAATCCACACGTGTCTATGATTGAATGTGATACAGTACGAAATAACTTTTTTTACAAAATAATTAAGACTGAAAGAAAATAAAATAAATACTTATAGGTATATTTCAGCTAATATTATACAGGGTGTTTCATAATATATGCGCAGGACTGCAGGATGTTATGGCTTGTCCAAAAATATGAAAAAAAGTTTCTATTAAGTTACCCTCTAAAATGCACCATTTTAGAGATACAGGGTGTTGAAATTGAAAAAAAAATTTCGTTTTTTGCGAATATCTCCGGAACCGTTTATCGTACAGAAAACAGCTTTTATAAGCATTTTCTACTCATAATAAACTATGTTTTGTGCGGAATTTATTTTTTAAAGTCATAATTGGTGAAGGTTTTGAAGGGGTAGTGGGTCTTTTTCTCCCCAATTTCTACGCTACTGGAAAAGTACGATTTTGAGGCACACATTTGAACCACCAATGTTTTCCACACAAAAAAGATATTCTTGGTCATAAGCTCTAAAGTCGATCGCTTTCGAGAAAAATCAACTTTTATGTTGAAAAACATGGTAAATTTTTTTAAATAAATTTTTTTTCTTACTAATTAAAAAAAATGTATTTAAACGTTAGAACAAGTAACTTGTTACTTGTTCTAACGTTTAAGTTAAAGTTACTTGTTCTAACGTTTAAATAATTTTTTTTAATAAGTAAGAAAAAAAAATTATTTAAAAAAATTTACCATTTTTTTCAACATAAAAGTTGATTTTTCTCGAAAACGATCGACTTTAGAGCTTATGACCAAGAATATCTTTTTTGTGTAGAAAACATTGGCGGTTCAAATGGGCGTCTCAAAATCGTACTTTTTCCAGTAGCGTAGAAGTTGGGGAGAAAAACACCCACTACCCCTTGAAAACCTTCACCAATTATGACTTTAAAAAAAAAAATCCGCACAAAACATAGTTTATTATTAGTAGAAAATGCTTACAAAAGCTGTTTTCTGTACGATAAACGGTTCCGGAGATATTCGCAAAAAGCGAAATTTTTTTTTCAATTTCAACACCCTGTATCTCTAAAATGGTGCATTTTAGAAGGTAAGTTAATAGAAACTTTTTTCATATTTTTGGACGAGCTATAACATCCTGAAGTCCTGCGTATATATTATGAAACACCCTGTATATGTAAAATTGCATTTTCTACAGAGTGAAGTATATCAAAGGCACCTATAATGCCCTTGTGCTTCATAGGTAAGAGCGATGGAAAAATATCAGTTATTCTCACTTGCCCATGTGTAAATGAAACCATACGAATATTTCAGTAGAAACTACTAAAGTGAAGTTAAAATATTATTTGAAATTATTGTAGAAGAAAGGTAGTCAATTCATTTAAGTAGGTGTTCAGAAAAAAAAAACTAAGAGACATATTATTAATGAAATTATGCAAATATTATGATCCAGTGAAATTATATATTCTTATTAACTCCAACTTTGTATGCCAAGGAATATTCTTTAAATTATCGCGGTTACTTCTTTGTATACGAGGTGAAAAATATACAAGCAGAAAGTTACCAGTGCATTGTCCAGCCAGTGTCTTTTCATGTTTCATTGTCTTCTAAAATATGAAAGATTAAAAAAAAAGGAAAATAATAAACTTATCAAAAGAAATCTGATCTACAAAACAGAGCATTCTATTTTTCTCTAAAGCCTTCCTATTTTCCGGAAAAATATCTAATCTATCTAATACTTGATTTTTTAAATTCAACATCCGGTATATTTGTATACATATGGAAAAAACGTCCTATCACGAATACGTTAATACTGGGTTCGATATCCTTAGAGTTATACCCAAAAGAGTGTACGGTAAGAGGAATGTTTTAGAGAAAGACTTGAACCATCAAGACCTCTTGAAATGTCGTTTTATGGGTTTAAGTTAGATATTTTTCAAGAAAATAAGTAGGCTTTGGAAAATTGTATGCGCTATTAATGTAGATCATATTAAGATAAGTTTCCTATTTATCTTTTCTGTTTCTTCAATATTTGAGATGATATTAGCTCAATAATGAAAAATCTGCCACAATGTATATTGCACAGCTACTGTTTTTTTTTTCAGTCATTGCTTTTTGCAAAGTACCGTCAAGGTTTTCACTGGCTCACCATCATTTTATGCAAGAATATAAAATAATCAACTACCAAACATCTCATACATGGTCACTTTCATGGTTGGTGGTATTAATATTACAAATTTCCAAATCATTGGTTTCCATTTCAGACATATGTTTCTTCATTTAATGTAGTTAGAAAGAGAATATGAACAGGGATAAAGAAGCAAAATATTACAGTATGAAATATATATTTTTCTGGATTTTAACAACATCGCTACATACGGATTGTGTGGATTATTTATTAGGATCGTGATAAAATATGAAACTTAGATGTAACGTCATCCTTGGAATCATTTCCAAATTCTTAGGCTATGTAGATATTGTTCCTCAGCTGAAATAGAAAGGCCGATATAAATAAAGAAAAGTTTCTTTCATCTTAATATTATTAATTATACTAAAACAAATGAATCGGGGTTGGAATACACATATTTTCTATATCATATCATCATCATACCATATACCATACCATAATTTGCATAGTGCGTATACCATAATTTATTATATTTTTTTTTCAAAAGTTACGACCAATAATTATTGCAACCCATTTCTAAGGCTAATCTATAGTAAAAGTAAATTATTCCTTCAAACTTACTCGGATTTGTCTAAGAGAGTCAAATGATGGAACATATTTGACCGAATGCGAGGGCAAATAACGCGGGAACCAGGATCGGAACCTCGTTGGGGAGTAGTTACTCTGGGGATCAAAACGGATGACGTCCCAAAAGGACTTCTGACGCGATACTGAAGACAACCATCTGTATTGGGCACCGTAAGCTTGGTCGTATCGCAATTCCAACATGTCTAGAAAAAGTAAGAACTTGTTGAAGATCTTTACACACTAGAAAATATATCTGAAGAAATTTATAGTAAGAAGAAATCAATTTTATTGTACTTACCGTATCCTGGTAATATATTACACGTTCAGAGGTCCAATAGAATTTTAACAAAAGCTGGAAAATGCGGGAATTATAAAGTTTACCTGTTGGAGTATTGCCAAATGTGCGCCCAATCGCACACCAGTTGAGGTGACTAATATTGTCAAGTGTGAAAATACACGCAGATATATTTACAAATAATTCTTTTCAGTGTTTCAGTTTTCAGTATCATTTTTATGTGAGTATAGTAGACAATATAGCAGACAGTAATTCAAGGAATTTCTACTCAGTGATCTCCTATACTTATCTGCCTTAACAAAACTAATTGAAATTTAAAGCAAGTAAAGTGATGATAAATATTCGCCTATTTCCACCTGTGGAGGCTCTGCTTCACCGATATGGAGCATATAAAGAAATTATGGATATTAGACGATATTTTTAATTGAACATTACTGAAGTGAAATGTGAAAATTCTAACAGCACCAGTTTATATATCGTACAACCGCTCGTTCTTTGTTGTCTGCTAAGTTTTAGAACATATTCCACATATTGTTCTTACATCTACTTTTTATTTAATTACAGCAAATGTTCAAAGTTGCCCCTATTAACAATTGCACAATTGCACAATCCCCAACTCGTTTTTCAAATACATCAATTGTACTTTGAGAAATATCTGGTGTTATGTTTCGAAATTCATCTCTGATACGATATTTCGCTCCTTCGATAGTGTTTGGTCTGTTTACATACACTTTGATTTTTAGATAACCCCATAAAAATGTAATACCGTGGGTGGCCATATCAAGAACCCAGAGCCATAATTCATCGTTTCCTCTACTTATCTTTACTCTACTGATGAGAATTAACAAAACCAAAACCGCTCTATGTCGAGCTATCGAATGATGCGGCAATTTTACAAAAGATTCTGGGCGAATTCAAGGCTGGTTAGGGTATTTGCCAGCAAATTAAGTAGTTGTATCTAACATTTCTCTTGTTACAAGGAAATGTTAGAAGGAACAACAAAAACTACGGATTTCTATATTTTTGACTTATTATATTTAATTTTTTTCATTTAACGTAACAGAAAAGAGGGCAAGAGCGAATAATGGAAAATTATTAAAGTATAAAATATGTATTTTTCTTTATATTATATTATTATTACATTTGATTTTATGGATAAATTACCCGTTGTATAATTACATCCACAATTTAGCCACAAAGTCATGATGATTGGAGAATTTATACCATTTCCAAATCTTTACACCCTGTATAAATTATTTCTTAGCTGAAACAAAAAAATCATAATAATTAAAAAGTGTTAAGGATACTGATTTGTACTGAACCAATACAATAAGGGAGATGTTTGAGTGTGATTTCGATTTATATATATATTTTTTAATCTTTTACAAATGAATGCAGAATCTCATATATGGAATGACGTTCATTCTAGATGTAAAACAATGATTGCATTTTTGTAAGACTTCTACAATATGGTAAATCATTCTTGTAAACTTACTCGAACTTGCCTAAGGGAATCATACGTTGGAATATATTGCAGTAGGTGGGACGGCCAATAATGTGGGAACCAGTATCGGTACCTCGTTGGAGAGTAGGTACTCTGGGGATCGAAAGTACTGATGTCCCAGAAATATTTTTGCAGTGGTACTGGCAGCCACTTATACTCGGCACCGTAGGCCTGGTCGTATTTCAGTTTTAACATTTTCTAAAAGAATAAGAACAGGTCAGGAACAGCATTTACTAAAATAAATTTTGTAACTTGTGACCTGCTAAGAGACCGGTCCTGAATCACCTTGATTTTCTGGTAGTGGTATCTCGAAACTGTGTTTACAATAGAAATTGACAGAATATCAAGATTTAAGTATAATAAATAGAGGATAAAAAGTAATTACCCCCTGAACAAAAAAAAACGTATGTTGCATAGAGTAATGTTGATACGTGTGGAAGTAAGAGAATCTCACGTCTCTACACAGCAATTTATGTTTAATATATTTCTTAGAACTCCATAATAAAGAATTGTATTATTTTTTCCTGACCGTCAAAAGTAGTAAGTGATAGAGGTACAGAATTTTCTGGTGAAAAAATTTAAGGAATTCATCAGTTTTTATCACAAAAAAATTAGCAAAATAAATGTATGTAACCATGAGTAGACATAAGTTGCATAATTTTATTCCTTGAGCTACTTTTGTTAGTAATTATTATAGTAGATCCAAGATATGTAGTACGCATTAAATAAATATCTTTAGAACTTAATATAGTACCTCTAGAATGAGGTCAAAGTTACAATACGTGCATCTTCAAATCAAATTCCAACGTTTTGTCTCACTTACCGTAGTAGTCGCAAAAATATCGTGGCAAAACACACACGGACTTTAACAGAAAAAGTGACTCGTAGGGAATTTAAAGTTTATCTGTTGGCAGTGGGCCAAAAATGTGCCCAATCATCATCTAGACAGTGACTAATGTTGCGAAGTTCTACAATAAGATTAGGATATAAATTTCCCAAGTAATAATGATGCGTTACTTGGAATGTTAATAGCTTGCGATGAAATATACAGTGCATAGTTTATTATGCTATTTGGAACCTCTAGCTGAGATGGATTGTGCAGCTCAGATACACAGTTTCCCAATTTCTAAATTCCTTATCGAAATTCCCCAGTTGCTTACTTTGTTTCAGGTTTGATGGCAACCAGATTAGGGATATTCTTGTAAATATAGATTAAGACTATAACATAATCTTCTATTCTAAAAATATATAAATTAGGCTAGAGTAGGGGTGGGCCATAGTAGCATTCTGACACAGGCTTCCTTTGTTTTTGAGGTAGACCTTAATTTGAGACAGTTTTATTATTATTGTTTTGTAAATTATACCTATTTCTGTGTTATTGTGTTGATGATTACATATACAGGGTGTTAGTTAAGCATGCGGCAAAAATTGAAGAGGTTATTCCTTGGACTATTCTAAGGATATTTTATCCTTTGATGATTTTTGAAAAAGCGTTTTGTTGCGAAGATATAGGGCAAAAAAATATTCAACAAATAACAATTTATTACTAAAAATTACATGTAACATTTCTGAACCTACAAGAATTGTTCAAAATGGCTACCTCCAGCTCGGATGCTACCATTCAATCTTCTCCTCATAGACTCCCGAACTCTTTCAAAAACACCAGGGTCGTTTCTTATTGAGTTACACCCAACAATTATCCGATCTCTTAAATCGTCCACATCTTCCACTGGCCTAGTATAAACTAATGACTTTAGATGGCCCCATATAATTTCAAACAGTCCAATTACTTACATTCAAAGTATTTGCAATTCTTCGCGTAGAACTACCTGGATCTTCTTCTATCATGTCCAGCACATTCTTTTCTACGTCTACCGTTCTTACAGTCCTTGGCCTTCCTGGTCCTCCACTTCGCTTCAATGTTCCCGTTCCTCGAAGACGTTGATGAATACTTTGAAAGATTTTTCTATCGGGAGTAATGTGGTTAGGAAATCGTTCAATGTACAGTCGCCTAGCTTCTAATGCATTGCCATCAGCAAGTTCATAAATAAAATGCATGTCAGCCATCTCGGCATTCGTATAGCGAGCCATGATAGAAGACTTCACTAACAACCGTTTACACGTCAACTAGCCAAACATCAATCAATCTTAACAAATGCGACACATACAAACTACAAAAACACAACGTACAAAAACATACAAAATAATCACTCCGAAGTATCACGGGATGTTAGTAAGAAAAAACAACTCATTTTTCTTACATGTCTTTTACTTGATACGTCGAGTGTAGTACGCCATACTTTTATTTCACCTACATTAATAACGTTAAAAATACCAAAATTGGATTTGTTGAAAATTTTTTTCGCCCTATATCTTCGCAACAAAGCGCTTTTTCAAAAATCATCAAAGGATAAAATATCCTTAGAATATAACCTCGTGAATTTTTGCCGCATGTTTAACTAACACCCTGTATTAATTAAATCATCAAGAGCTATTAATTGTGATATATTAGTTACATGTTTCTGCAACACCAAAAGCTTCGTAATTTTTTTCGTAAAAAGTCTAGACGTAATAATTACAAAGTAAATACTTCTTTACTACGTTAATAATGCCTGGCACATCAAACTGACCACTTTGTTTTCATGATTACCAACGTAATTTAAAATAGATACATTCAACTGATTTTTAATCTTCTAGTAAAAATTATGTTTATAATAATGCCATGTTTCAGCTGTGCTCAACAGTTATCATCAGTTACTGTTCAATTGGTTGTAGAATTCAAAATAACCAATATAAATAGTTCATTGACTGAATAGTTCTCATGGTTAAACATAGCTAGTGTTACTTATAAGTCTACCTAGACAACTTGATTTTTGTTAAAACTATACAGGGTACTATATTCGGACGCGTGCATAAAATAGTCGCTGTATATTTATTTATATAAATAACATTTGTATAACACCAACTTGTTTTCAAGAAAAAAATGTAGAAAGTTGTTTCTAATTAACAAATTAAAGGAATTCAAAGGATTAACAAAGTCGTTCCTAGGCATTGATACTGCTATTTGTAAAATAATGATATCAATAATATTCCTCTACTTCCTCCGCAAGAGTATCAGGTTTCTGAAAATATCATATTTCGTCGACAAAAACGCTTTAACGTTCTTAAAAAACGAAAACGAATTGACTATCGTAAAATTAAATCAGCTGGGAAAATGTAAAATATCGCACAAAGTACAAAGTAAAATGTATCGTTATAAATTTTGTCTATAAAACGTATTGGAATAGAACTGGTGGGAGGATATGCCATTTCGACTGGCAAATGTGCATTCCATCGCTTTCAACGCATATATAATGAATTCACGAAATACACTTTTCTAAAATTAAACGTCATTTGAGTCTGCTTAAAAATACAGATATGTGTAAAATTATCTTGAATCTCCGTCAATGTTCTAAATTACGAAGTTTTAAATTATTCATAGAAAAAAAAAAACTAATTTTACTCTCCAGTGGGTGAGAACCAACAATTAATGGAATGTGTAATTACTTTTGACATTTCTGTGCTGTAAAATACATTTATTATGAACCATTTGCACTAATGCATAGTGCACATACACTTTTCAATTAAATTTACGTTATATTATTATTAGAACCTCTGAAATATATTTAAACATACTTCTAATGTCATACAATAGGTATGTGTTCCTGAAAATAACAATACTTATTTGTCTATTTATTTATTTATTCATTTAAAATATCCGACTAAAAACTAAATCACAGAATATAGAAAAACAAAATACAACAACATAAGAAAGAAAACTTTTTTATATTTATCATAAATGTTAGAAAATAGGATGTCAACCTCTGATTCTACTTTAGAATAATGATGAACCATTTGATATATACTTGAACTCTTATGTATGATAGTTCTATGGTTCTTAGTGCAAAGCAAGCTACTCTTTCTAACAAACGAGTATAGTCTAAATACATACGAGCAAGTCAAGTATAGTTAATATAGATTCTTAGTTGATTATGCGGTTGAGCACTTTGTGAAGAAAAACTACAATACAGAATACTTTTCCTCTCGGCAAGGCTGCTCATATTAAATCTATGGAAAAAAGAATCCTCAGGTGTCTCTCTGGATGGATAAACATTATCTAATACAAAAGATACAGATTGAAAAAAACGCCTTTGTATTTTCTCAATATGTGTCGCATATATAGGACTCTAGACCACACAGACATACTAAAATTTGGATCTGACACAATAACATCATTAATGAAAATACTAAATATTAATGGACCAAACGTGGAGCCCTGTGGAACTCCTCATGATAATAGTAGTAATAATATCTGTATTCCTCATTCTCATCTTGATGATGAACCCGGAAGTTAGAGACGTGTGTGGTAGAGGGGGTGGCATATTATTATTTGGCGGTTTTCGAGTGCGCCCCCAGTGGTGTTTTTGAATATGTTAGTGTCTGCTTCTTTATATAGGAATTAAGCTAAAAAGTTAACTAAGAGATAAATTATTAATGAAATTATCAAATATTATGGTTCATAAAGTTTTTAATTTTGCTCGTTACCTATAATTCTAGGTAAGCAAAGGAATAATTTTATTATTTTTAAGATATGTTAAAAACACTACTTTGCGTGCAAAATGCACCTCCCAACATTGAATTACAACGGCATCTCTTCATATAACCTCAACTTATTGTCTTTAATACATTTTTCTTTTTAATAGTGTTATCTACATCTTTTTAAAAATGAAATATTAAACAAGCTTCTACATTACATTAAAAATAATTAGTTTTGGTCACATACTTTTTGTTAATTGTTAATTCTTTGGAAATGTCCTCTTTCTCTCATAATGTTACCGTTTGTTTTATTGTTTATACTTTGCAAGTCCACTATACCACTTATAGTAGACAACCTGTATATTGATCGATTAATTATTGTATAACTGATCCACAACTTGTTTTTATTAAAAAATTAACTCGAGTTTATTTGTGAAAATGAATTCCAGCACAATAACACTCATATAATCGTTCCCATATTTTAAACAAGGTTGCACACTGGGAATCGAGTTTAATTTCCACTGGAATTGGGTCAGATTATTCTGGGACTATCTAAACGTGAAAAATTAAATGTGTGTATTATTTCCAAACAAAAAACAAACAATTTTCCAGCAATAATGAATAATTGTAGAGCAAATTAGTGCATTAATTTAAAAATATAATATTTACATAATCTTTGGAAAGTGAAAGTACTCTGAAACTGACTGAGTTATTTGTTAAATTTAGATGGTACTTTCTGCAAAAGAAAAGAAGATAGAAGAGACGAGCTATGTTTCAAAAACAACGTTCCAAATATTTATAAACACTTTGATTCAGTTTCTGTTTCAAAAATCTGTATTATTTCTTCAGTACTATATCAGCGCAATCTGTTCAGATGGAGCGTTTAAATTCAAACATTACTAAGACCTTATACAAAAGCTACGAAATCACAAAGCATATGTATTGAGAATAATTTCATTATATTGGGAAAAAGTCAGGATATTGAGATTTTTCTTATTATATTATTGAGAAAGAAATCAAGATATTGAGAATAATCTCAATATATTGGGTTTCCTAAAAATAAAAAGTATATTTGACACCAGGGTGCTTTCGTAGACCTATTATTATACTCAGTAAAGTATACCGAATTCCACTAAATACACAGGTGGGTACAGGAATACTGTTTCAGACGTAAGGCAGCATACTTCACAGAATGAATTAACCCTCTATATCACGTTCTTGAGGAGGTAAAGTTTGTTAAAAAATAATTTTCTTTAAATTTATCTTATCTATCTCTTGAAACAAATACGTTATAGCTTGAAACTCATCTTAATCTAGAAAACTATTTGGACTATATTTTGAAACTATTTATATTTATATAGCTTGTTTCAGATCTGTAACAAATGTATTGGAATCTCGCCAACTAAATAAGATAGAAATAAAAAAAATGTCTCAGACAATTAGAAACGTAATACCACTTACGGAAAGGTTTTAGATATTTCGATATTTGAGATATTTTGGAAGAAATAAATGTTGTAGGTATTTTAAAACATTTGCATAATCGAATCTAAAATTAGTAGTAAATCAAATAAACTACACGAATTAGCAAACTGTTTTGTAGTTTTTCAGACCGTTCCTCGAACGCTGAACTACTAAAAAGTATCTAACAGCTTCTCCATTGCACCAATTTTCTATCTCTTATAGTTTCAGAGATCCCAGTAATCTATTAACACTTCTTTACTCTCTGGCATAACAAAGATGTAACAGTCACAGCTTGACGTGAAGATCTGTGACATATTAATAGCTTTACCACACTCTTTCCGGGGATCACCAAACTTCTGCATTGAAGGTACTACCGGGATATCAAAAATTATCTTGGTCAAGGGTGGTTGTGGAATGTAAAACGTGTGTCTTACTTTAAATTTTTGAATATGTTTTGTTGTGTCAGAATCTGTCAAGTCATTGTGCTGACATTTTCTAATCCAGTTCTTGAATCATGCCTCTTACCACACAGCACAAAATTTTCATGATTGAAGCTTATTTTCGAACGGGTGCGCTAGTTAATGGAAATTGGCAATACAGTCAACGTTTGTGTTTGGACAATTTTCGAGAGCACTTCCCAAACGTGGCAATATTACCGGACAATTTTTATGCGTGCCTTACAAATTGTGTTGAAGTGTTTCGGGAAACTGGTTGTGTGACTCATAAAAAAGGTGCTGGTAGACCAAGAGTTCGTACAGAAGAAGTTGTCAATGACGTTCGTCAACGTATGGAAGAGGAGCCTGCAAAACCTTTGAAACGTCTTTCTCAGTAAATTGGACTTTCTTATGGAACATGTCATAAGATTTTAAAGAAAGACTTGAACATGCATCCATATAAGATGCAAACACATCAAGCGCTTCTGCCCGCAGACCACCCCAGACGCCTTGCTTACTGCCATTGGTTTGTCAATAATTTAATGAATGACTATCTTCTGGATTTAACTTTTTTTTCTGACGGAGCGTGGTTCCACCTTTCGGGATACATCAATTCTCAAAATATGCGAATGTGGAGCAATGATAACCCTCATGTTTTTACTGAATCGTCACTACATGCTCAAAAAATTGGTGTTGGGATGGCAGTTTCTCGCAGAAGAATAATTAGGCCAATTTTTTTCGATTTCACCGTCAACGCAGAAAGGTACAGGCACAACTTTTTTGCTGAATTTGTACAACAGTTAAACGATGATGAACTTCGGTACGGTTATTTCCAGCATGACGGTGCAACAGCACATACTACACGAGGAAATATTGCTTTCCTCCGCGAGTTTTTTGATGACCGGATGATAAGTTTCCATACAGAAGTTGAGTTTCCTCCGAGATCACCTTGTTTGACAATTATGGACTATTTTATATTTCTTTATTTAAAAAACAAGATTTTCGCAACACCGGTAAATAATTTGCAAGAACTGCAACAAAGAATTGTTCAGCAATGTGCAACCATAACGCCAGAAATGCTGCAAAATTCTTTCCACAGCATGAGGAGGCGCGTCAACTTGTGCATCGAACAAAACGGAGGACATTTCCAACAATTACTGTAATTTAGTTTTTCTTGTTACTAAAACCGTTATTTCATAATTTGTAGTTCACTGTTGTTTTACAACTGAAATAAATAGGTATGAAATTTGTAGGTTATTGATGATGTCAGTGTGACAGTGACATAATTATTTCAAATTTAAAGTAAGACACACGTTTTACATTCCACAACCACCCTTGATCAAGATAATTTTTGATATCCCGGTATTAAAAAGTAAATAAACAACTGAAACTTTACTTTTGGACCCCTGTATATTCCTTTCGGCAAAAAGGACGGTGTGCAAAAGTTACGCAACACTTTCCCCCACGTGTGAAAATTTAGCGGTCCGCTCGCCAACAATTGCAAAAACATTTTGGAAAATCCGCCGATCGGCGACAACAAATATGTGCATGGGAACTAGCACCAGTGTGTGTTTCAGTGTCTAAATCCGTAATGTGGTCTCACTCTTGGCCGCGGTCCAGCGGATTCCGCATTGGGTGTATCCAGCTATTGTCTGATTAACAACTCAGTCTGTCCGCAGTTTTTTATCGCAGAGTGTCCTAAAATTTGACGTAAGTACTTGTCGGATGGGGTAAACAGTGAATGGACTGCTATTTTGGGTATATTGTGAAAAGAACATCGCCTCCCATCTGGTCTAAATTTAGACGGCGCTGCTATTTTTGGAGTGAACTTTCAAGGATCTCAGTGTTTGCTTACCTCTTTTGTCGAATTGCTGGCAATATAAATATTTATATTCTGAATACCGGGTGTTCTAATTTTGCGCGTACTTTATCTTACTTTCCGAAGGAGAGTTTCTAAGTAGCTTTAGCCACAGGAATTTAAATAATTCTGTTAGAGACTTCCAATAGACTTAATGGTGAATCTTGTAGTATAAAACAGTTTCGTTTTAAAAAAAAATTGACACTTGAGGTCACGTTGGAAATCATTTAAATTGTATTCGAATTTTGTATGCATTTGTTTATGAAAAATGAAAATCGTGTTACATATTGCCTAGTTACCATATCTAAACGAAGCAAGGAAATATTTTGATAGAAATCTAACCGAATTTTACCTTAAGGGGTGGATCAGATGTGGTAGCTGTTTCAATAGCTTGTTTGTCGGATTTGAGCTTCTTGGTCGTCATTTCATGCAGTTTCTTCAAATTTAGAATATTCACTACACAACCAAAAAGTATTAATTGAAGGACATTATAAAAAAATACTCCAACACTGTATTTTGTCCGGAGTTTCTAACAGATTTGTTGACCTTGACTAACCAAATCCAGTGCAAAATATTTAGGGATACTAATGTGACAATATGATTGGAAAAGAGGCGATGTTCTTACATATCAAATTTCTGGACGAATTTTATTGATTAGAAGTCATTTTAGAACAATTCTGGTGATAGTTTTTAAAATACAAACAGTGACAAGTTCAGTACAGTAGAACAAAAGTTACTAAATTTACTAAAGTTACAAGTAGACACATGAATTTATCCATTGCTAACCAAACAATACTTAAGTTATCCTATTATAACTGAGCTGACCGAATATAACTTCAAATTTCTATCCTATACAGTTGTTTAAATTCAACTTTTCCAACAAAAATTTTCCTAAACAACCTTAATTTGGACATCATTGAGTAATAGTCTCAGTAAGTTACCGCTAGATGACACTGCTGTTAAAAAAATAACTAAATTATTTAGGGATATTCTGTGCTTAGTCAATACCACCTTGTCTATAGGTGGTGTTGGCTTAGTGCGTTAATAGGGAGTTTTTGAACCCCTTAAATTTTAACACGTCGTTATCGTTATCGTTATTCTGCGCATGCTCAGAATAACGATTAGGATGATAACGTTAAGGTAAAATTTAAGAAGTTCAAAATTTCCCTATTGTAGAAGACAGAGTTTAACTATATTAGGGACAATAAAGACGTATTGAAAAGTTGCCAATTATTTAGCAATTAGAAATTTAATAATGGGACACACTGACTGTTTCATAAAAAGCTACTAAATTAAATAATACGTATTATCTCTGATTAATGGTTAAACAGTCAGGTTTACAGGTATTATTCAATAATGACTTCAGCAAAAATTCGTCCAATATTTTATTAGCTCACTTTTTTAGTCTGCTTGCGTTTGTAGAAAATGCTTCAAATCAAATACTTTCCTGGAGAGGGTTACAATCTACAGTTCATGCCCGACTACAGATTCTATTGCGACGAAAAGATATGGAGGCCTTTGAACAGTCTGTATGCCGACTACCCCTATAAATCACGTATCTGGTACCCCTACAAGAACTTGAGGTTACACTTTGACTACATGCCATCTAGATACCCTTTTGCGATACAGAGAGTGAGTGATTCTTTATTAAAACATGCAGTGATATATTTTCTGTTTGTTTATTTTTTTTAGACGAGTCGTGTGCAATATTTCCGGCCTTTAAGGGATCTAGTGGACAGAATTGAAATATATTAAGTTTTGATATACTGTTTGTATTCTATTTTATTTAAGATTGCATATTGTGAATATAAAAGTCATTTGTGTATTTATATATGGAGTATCAATTACAGTACAACATTCTGAACAGATGGTTGCATTTTAATTTCAACCACTCCTACAACTTTAATTGATTTTAGTTCTGTTGGAAGTTGGCCTTATTCTGTTTTCAGTACTTCCAACAGACATCAAGGACACTTGATGTTGATATAATTGAACAGATTTTATTCCTTCTTGTACACTGACATTGTGTATGATTCTCAACACACTCGTGTTTGATATATTGGTAAATAAAAGCATTCCAAAGAAACAGAACGACACGATTTCTCCATATTTTGCGCCCTTGGCATAAAATATATTTACGAGAACAGGTGGGTGTCATGTTTAACATTAATTCGACAAAAACAAACTAAACTAAAACTCAACAGTACAAGGATATTGATATAATATGGCCTCATAGGGATAATCAAATAATATTATAGGAAACAGGTATAGGAGCAGAGATGTACAGGGTGGGAAAGTTTTACTGTTATTATATTATTTTTATTATTATTATTATTGTTATTATTATTATTATTATTATTGTTATTATTATTATTATTATTATTATTATTATTATTATTATCATCATCATCAAGGGTTGCATACAAGCGAACCATACTCAAGTTTAGTCCGAATAAAAGCTTAATATAAAGTTTTCAATTTACGTAAATACGAGAAATCTCTGTTAGTTCTTCTGAGGAAACCACTCACAGTGGTTTAAAAGATTCAGGAAAGTTACTCCAATGTCTCGAAAAGTATCAAGTTTCTAAAGAACAGAACCACCCTACACTTAATCATAACTGTTATCTTTATATTTAGTAGAGTACGTCATTACATTACGTTTAGATATATTCAGACGTAGTTTATTTGAAATGAACCAATTGTACCTATATTTTTGAATAGATGGTTGTGTAAAAGAGCCCAATCATTCAAGGAATTAATCAATTTAAATAATTTAAGATCATCTACATATACCAAACAATCCTCTTCCATGTTTTTAATGGTTTACGGGGTTAATGAAAATGTTAAACAAGCAAGGGTCCAAGAATGGACCCTTGAGGGATGCCAGAAGTTGTTAGATATTCGACAAACTCAAATCCACTGAAACTTGCGTGCTGCTTTCTGTCTGATAGACTGGATTTGAAAAGTTTAAGCATGTTTTCAGAAAAACCAAAGATTTCCTGTAAAAATTCGGCAACCACGAAAGAAAAATGGATGAAGTGGTCTCGATATCTTGAATGGTGTTGGAACCTTTGGTGTGAAGATATCACTGACGTAGTTTTCCACATAACACCAAAACCCTATACTGCACTCAACGGGGCCTTTCGCCAACCAAGTTGGTATCATCTGCAGCTGATTAAAACTGATTAGTTATATTAGATAGTTTTAATCATCTCCCGATGATGCCAACTTAGTTGACGAAACGTACGTCGAGTGCAGTATAGTGTTTTGGTGTTATGTGGAAAACTACGTCAGTGATACGGTTTCGATATAAGTTTTTATGAGAATTATTTACAGTTTTTTGTATTCAAGTTATAAACAGACGTTTAATTATTAACTTGTTTGTCCTGTGATTCAATATTTTTTAAAAATTTTTGTTATAACATTAAGTTGAGTTTTATCGAGACTTTATATTTCTTTATGGTCAACCAATCATTTTACCTGATCCAAAATTATAAATTTCATTAGAACTCTAGTAAGCAGTTTGACGTTATTTTAAATATTTTTCCCAGTTAAATTCAAAAACTTTATAGTAAAATTCAGTGGGCCCAAATCAGGTAAGCGAGGTGGCTGACCTAAAAACCAGTCAACTAATATTTTAACCGCGTTGCAAAATTTTATACAATTATAGACATGCATTTCTGATATTAAAACCTCTAGCAGTAAAACATCAGTTTCGTTAAAAGAATTTAATTTCTCTAATTAATTTCGTTCAGATAAATTATACTTTCACAGAAGAATTTTTAATAAATTTAGCATTATTAATTTTCTTGAAACCTGATTCAATCCCTGTGTCACTTGTAATTAGTTTTGGGGTGCCCGTGTGGGTTAGCGAGGAAATCGAGTTTCACAACTTATTTAGTGAAATCATTTCTACATCAGCAAATGAAAAAGTATACATAGGTTATTGAAAACAATCCTTAATAAAAAATTGTTTTAAATATATATTTATTTACAATAAACAATAAGTATACCAAGCTCTTCACTCAGCAGTGGGTAGATAGCTTGGTAATAAATATATTATTTAGTGGAACCATATATTGAAAGCCACTATCTCTGACGTTCTATGTTTTATAAGAAGGTCACTATGGTATATGACAACTCTTCAATGCTAAGCTCTCGCCATTTTCCATGGTCTTGAAAATCTCAGCGATACCAAATAAAGAATTAAACAGCCAAATAAGCAGATGACTAAACAGGTGAAATCACTCGAATATTTTCCAAGACTCACGGAACGCACAGCTATTTTAATAACGCGCAAAATTGGCCGTGGCCCAATCTACTTCTCCCTAAATTCGCGGGGACTCTTTTCCCGCTCGCACAAACTTAGTGACTGTTCGAGTTACCTCGTTGGTAACAGGTTCTTGTGTCAGTTTCGAGCTAGGAGAAGTACCTGTAAGTACCATGTTTGTTGGAATTGTTACGCGGTAGACAAGAGAATGGTGCGAAAGATCTGTGCAACCATTGACAGGCTATATAACCAATTTTTCTTCGTAAATCCCCTTGGTGTTTTTTTGTGTTTGTTGCCGATGAGTATGCGATGAGCTTTTGAACACCAGATAATGAAAATAGTAACTTGATACTTTTCGTTATAGTTAAATAGATAAAAATAATCATTGGGTAAAGTTTTTGGAGTATTTCAAAATGGCAAGATTAGCCAAAACTTCGATATTTTAGGACTAAAAATAGACGTAACATACCTTAATCAGATGTGATGTGAGATATCAGAATATTTTTCTCCCATTCTTTGTTTTCTGTTATTTGCTAATTTATAAAAAATATACCTACTTATATACAAATTAAATTATCAATTTATTGTTCTTTTTTTAAATTTCGGTCAATGTTAAAAATACTATAAATATGAAGTTACTCAACAGTTTTTAATGAAAAAAAAAATATATACGGTTTTCAGAACTAGGTTTTAAGTAAAATATGCAATTTTTATTATTTGTAATGTCATGTATTACTTCAGCAAAGTTTGATTTATGTAGGTGTGAAAATAATATAGAATTATACCAACATATTTGATACCAAAAATAAAACTCTAAACCTACGACATGCCAAAATTGCTATCGATTATATGTTTTATGTTTATCGCATGATATACCAAGATCCAGATTAATTATCTGTGTAGGCGGCAAAATCTATTTCTATAATTTTTAGGATATAAATTACTTCAAACGAGTGGAGCTTTTCTCACATACATTTTTCAGTTCAATGAATATAAGACATAATTTCGATTTTTTAAGTGTAAAAAGTGTTTTTAAACAGAGTTTAAGAAAATGGACACTATCAAGTAGTTACTTGTATATCACTTGACGTCCTTGCTAGGTCTTGGTGTCCAATCGATTAAAATTCACTCGACACGTGTTTCACTAATCACGTCACCATCATTAAAAGTGACAGAATTCACGAAAACCTGTCGGTTGCACTCTTCTCTCGCCACCCCCTCGTGCCTGGCCTGTATCTAACCACACCCCTTGAAATGTTTGCAGAAGATGCTTAAATTAAGGTACGATCCGGTGCACGGGTACGATTACTCGTACGGTTTCGACCGCCCGTACATCCCCGACTACAGAATCCATCGCCCCTACGATTTCTATTTCGATTGGCCTTGGAGGTACCGCCTCTGGCTGCCCAATCGGCCCTTCCGGCGGTTTTTGAATAAGGAGCTTCGCGTAAGTATAGCTCGTTCCGGAAGTGTGAGAAATGTGTGAAGTGTCAGAAGATACCGTTCGAATTAGCGAAATCTGTTAGTACCATTTAAAAATGTAAATATGTAGAAAAACTTCTGAAGGTTAAAATTTAGAGGTTGGATTTTCAATAAACAATATTTCATGGACCCAAAAATAGGGAGCGTAAGCATCAGCTCTATTTTCGAATCGATTTTTTGTCTTCAAAATCAATATAAACTCAAAGACACCTGAAGGTTTGGTCACATTACCACACTGTATATCTACAGTTAGAGTTAGCCGATCAGGGCAAAATTGTTGTGGTCTTGACAGAAAATTCTTTAGAAATATATAGAGGGCTAATTAATTACGACGTAATTTGTATCCTATGATGTACAGGGTATTCTCCAACCTCCTTACATTTTTACAAAAATTTCACAAGCTCCCAGTTTTTTACAGCCAAGCAGATTGTCTTTAATTACTTACATTTTATCCTTAGGTTCATACCCCCAGTCGTATTTACCAGCTTTGGCCTAACGTCGTTCTTTATGGAGATACGAATTTTTTTCGAACAAATACAACGCACTTTCAAATTACCGTATAAATTGAATAGGATTTAACAGTTACCATGTTTGGTGTCTGTAATGATATGTAAGGATTAAATTTGTTTTCAATTGACAGTTATATCTATACAGGGTACGTTAATAAGCAATTTCTGTACAAATCGAAAATTTGGTCAAGTTTTAACGCGGTTACAGTTAGCCTATAGATTTTAATCAGTTAGATTTTATACATAGGCTTAGGTGTACACCCCAGATGTATTTGCCAGCTTTAACCTAACGCCGTTCTTTATGGAGATACGATTTTTTCTTACAATTAGAAAGTCGTGCTGTGTTGTTTCGAAAAAAAATTGTATCTCCAGTCTGCTCCAGCAGACTCCAAGCTGACAAATACTGGGGGTATGCTCCTAAGGATAAAATGTAAGTTATAAAAAAATATCCGCATCGGCTGTGAAATAATTGAGAGTTTGTAAAATTATTGTAAAAATGTAAGGAAATTGAAAAATGATCTGTACATCATAGGATACAAATTACGTGGTAATTAATGACCCCTGTATAAATTACCAAATACTTTTCTAAGACAATAAAAAGTTTGTTCCAGTCGATTAACCCTTACCGTAGATATACAGTGTGAAAATGTGACCAAGCTTTAATTTCTTTCAATACAGACTTGATATTTTCATACTATATTTTCTAAAAACCTATTTTTCAATTTTTTTCTTCATTTTACTTTTTGATTTTGCATTTCGTTTGATAAAGAAATAATATAAAATCAAGTGCAAAACCACATATTACTGGAAGTTATATTTTCAAGAATAAAAATATTTTTTAAAACTAACTAGGAAAGTAAAAAAAATACGAACAACAAAATAATGTCGTTAGAAGTACCTACTATCGACATTTACAAATTATTCTGGCTCGTGCGGTATCTTTATCGACCATTCGATGACGTTTCGCCTCTTTCTTACACTTCTGCAATGATCTATGAATACGGTTTGTCGATTGAATGACTTGCTGAGTTTTTTTCTCTGTTGCAGCTCAGGGAATTGACCTATTTTCTCTAAGAGTCGACCGGTGGTGCAAGAGAGAAGGCTTTTTTATTTTTTGAGATATATTTTTTAAACAGAATGTATAAATTAAATATTTTTTAAAATAAACATTTAAATCATATCTCACCGTGTTTTTAAAAGCTCCTTATTGAACGAATTTTCTTCGGAACGTTCTTTCTCCCACGAAAAAGTATAATTTTGTATGTATCGTGTGTCTGGAAAATGTTTGAAAAAGTCACAAGAAAGAAATTTTAATATGATACCTACATATTTATAAATGTTACCATATTTTCTAGACATCTTACATCTAAAAGAATTTTGATACCTCTTTACTTGGTGGCTCTGAGGCTGATATAAAATTAAAACAGATCAAATTGCTCTGTATTTGAACCCCATTGAGTAGTTTTTATTAGAAGATACAAGGAATACCCTGCATATATAAGAAAATTGGCTAAGAAAATAACAAAATCTGTCTATTGTCTTATTAATTTCAAAATTAATCTAAAATTGTGATCATTCTGTATGATATTTAGGACAACTATTCTAGAAAAATATCAACACATGAACTATTAATCCTAGATCAGTATATTCAAGGGAGAATATTTTGTACAAAATTTGAATAAGGATATACACGTGTTTTGTGATTACTAATAATTAAATATATTATAGGAGATCTAATTACATTTCTATAGCTCATATACAGGGTGATTATTTGCCCATCCATTAGAAGTATCTGAAGATCACAGGGACTGAATATTAATAATACAGGGTGTGGTAAGATAGAAAAAACATTTTGATACCAACATTTTTTTAGCTTCTGTATTACCTAAGAATATCGGACAATATACAGGGGGTTCAGATTACTCTGTACGACAACTTACTTTTTTATTTTAAAAGAGACTTCCTGGAGCAAATAAAAAATAACTTTGGTATCAAAATATTTTTTCTGTCTTCACAGATCATGACACTATGGAAGAAAGACGCACTAATGCCACACCCTGTATAACTACCCCTTATTCTAATCACAAGGATCAGCCCGAATGTCTGATATTTGTGTGGAGAGTAGCGGCTTATTATAATTTGGCGAAGCTTTACCCCCATTTAGAACAGGGGTAAGGGCAATCTGAAAAAATCAATAGTTAGGAAATACCCTTGATCCAAATTTGCAGATCACCATAATATTCTCTTTTTGCTACACCTCTTTGGTGTAGCAAAAAAAATTATATCTAAGAATGCTGCAAACCTCTTTATTTTTTGTAATTGCATCTTTTGCACATATTTTACGATAATAAATATGAATCACTAAAAAGTGTAGAATTGGCACATTTCTTTTGAAAGGTGTTAAAAATTAAGGAACCCATACTATTAATATTTATAGCTTTCCTCCTTATTTTTTGTTTCAATCAGGTTTCACAATAATCAACAAAAACAGAGGAGGAGGTCCTCTCCCTATGTTTGAAAACATTTTTCAAACATAGGGGGAAAGTTCCATGAAAGAACTTTCTGGAAAGTACCTATTCTGCACTTTCTGGAAAACGCTGTATGAATCAGCTGTCCTCAGCAAAACTAATGATTAATTTTTAATTACATGTACTGGTTATAAAAAATATTCCCTTGACTTTGTAATTCTTTATTTAAAGAAATTCGAATAATAACTAGTCATTTGAACATTTTCAGGGTAGTAAAAAGTACTCTTTAGAATATTCGGAAAAACCGTGGCGGTATTTTTTAATTAAACACCATGTATATCATTACAATTTGGTTTAACACTTTTCCTATAACAATGTATTGAAATAGGGGTTTATAAGTATATTTTTAAGAGTAAAAACCGATCCACCACGCCATATTATTGAATTCATTAGGCTACCTGAAAATTAAATAATATTCAGAGTGTTCTATTTAAAGGAAACTAAATGTACAATTTTTCGTAATACTCTAAAAACTTCAAATCGAACTGTTTAACATTTATGTTTATTATTTCCTAAATTAAGTGATTACAAAGTTAAGGGGAGTGGCATTTATAACCCTTTACCCTATACAGTGTGTTGAAATTGTAATTTCCACCCTGTAACCTTACAATTTTTCGATATATTTTTTAATTTTCCATAACAGAAACGTATAAAGTTAGATATTTTTTAAAAGAATACCATGTATTTAATCCAAACTTAAACAATACATGTCCTGATTTCAAAACTATATATTATGTTCCCTAAGTTTATAGTATCCTTCAACAAAAATCGTTTTCCCCGTCCCTTTACAATCTAAACAACTGCATTTTCTGCATGGCGACACAATTTACGGTGTTAAAAAATTTAACAATTAAAAACCTTCAAAAAATGTACTTAGATTTTATTTTTCATTAAATACAGACAAGGTCTTGCCTTCAATAGATGATGCCGACTCTGTGTTTTTTGTAAATATCATGTAGGACTTGTCAGTAATAAAAATATCTAGTTTTACATGTTTATAAAAAACTACGTCGAAGAACGTGGGGGGGACTTATAACTTGAACACGCTGTATTTCGCCTTGAATGTTTTCATTGACGTACCGTAAATATCCAAAATAGTAAAATAAACGAAAACTGGATACTTCAAACATCGCAACAGGTTTGTCCTGGCTACTGTCCAATAAATTGTGTATATCTTCCCGCTATTTCTATATCTCTGACATAAAAATCTCAACTTGCTCCGCCAGTTGCCGTTCGAGTGTGTTTTCGGGAAACAATCGTAAGTAGACATCTAAAAATAGTAATTTTGTTTGAATTTGAGTAGGAAGGGACTCTGAAATTGAATATAACTAAACCTACTGCACAAATTTGACGTGATATACAAAATAATTTAATACCTTGTTAAATGGTCTGAGATAAATGCAATATACCAGTATTTTTAAAAAGTTATGTGTTAATGTTAATAATTTATGGTTACTTGACGATTAAGTAAAGATGATATTCGAAAATTGCACTGGTCCTCTTGTTAATTAACCATTGTTTCCATTAAGTTAAAATGAATTGTTTCTTAGCGGAAGTAATCAAGCGTTGATTCGGAAGTGCCTCAAGGATCACGTTTGGGGCCATTATCATTTTTTGTATTCTTGAATGATTTTGCATTGATGTGAGTTCAGATTATCTGACTTCTTGGTAGAAATCTCAACATCAGAGACCAGTCCTAGGAATTCATTCCTCCCATAATCCTCGGTTTGGTTTTTAGATGGTACCACTACCGCTTCGGTACGACCTCCAAACACCCTACATCCCTTACCGTCGCGTAATCGACTACGAACATGTACCCTACACCAAATACCCCACCACTGACCTCCCCAACTACAGCATATACAGACCGGTGGATAGGTACGACAAGTGGCCCAAGTGGTACCAGGCATATACTCACATACCTGAGGTCAGGTACTACTTGAATAATTTGCTAATGAGGGATTTCGATGTAAGTGCAGTGGTATTATCAATGGGGGAGGGGTTTTTATAGTTTGTATTTGTTTTAGGTGCCTCGTCATAAGTACGTTCACACCTATTGGTGAACCCTACAGTTCACTGAGTTCTATATTACTACTACTAATTTTATAATTTTGTCTTACATATATATACATACAACATGTACTGAAAATATTAAAGTTATACATAAAATAATGTAACCTCTATGTGATGTAGTATAAATTTAAAAAATTATAAGAAGTGAAAAAATAAAGTATCGGTATTTAAAGGCTGTGGATTATTGATTTTAAATCGCCGCGATATACTAGTGGGCTAGGGCGTGTTGTGGTAGCATTTCTCGGTCACACAGTCTGTCTTAGTAGGCGGTTCTTTTGAAATGTTTGCGTCTGACGTCACTTCCAAAAACACAAGCCGTCTGCAGGACTGTGATTGGCTTTGAATATGTAACTTCTTACTTCATTTGTCAGTTCGAGTTTTATGAACGACTGCCATCTATTGGTGAAAATATGAAAGGACGCCAGACTCATTGTCGAGAATCAAATTGTCAAAATGCCGTCGGAGACTTGGTACGCTGGTCACTCTGCCTATTATGGTCTGAGTCTGGTACCTCCAACTCCGGCATAGGCAATGTCGGTAGGTATGGGGTGTTTGTCTGTGTTCTGCGTAATTAGTAGTATAGTCAAAGGTAATGTGTATCTTCCTTCCAGACAGCCTTTGGCTTTGCATTTTGGGATTGGCTAATTTATGTGGTCTTTTTTAATGATTTGTCTTGGAAAAGCTCTATGTGTCTGGTTTGGTAGGTTACGTTTAAAAATTTTCTTGATCTGTATTGGAATCTTGTAGTGAATCTTGATCTTATAATGTTATAATATTATGTGTGAAATCAAGAAATGATAAAATATGTATTTTAGAAGTTGCTTTAAAGAGGTCCACCATTTTATTTGGTTTCTAGTTTTTGTTATATCTTGTCTTGTCGTTGATCACATTGATTTCATGGATAGGTGCATTAATATAATATATACATATCTGTATATGCAGATAGGTGCAATTTAGTTCGAAATAAAAATATTAGTAGCAGCTTTTGTAATAATTGTCATTTTGGGTAGGTAATTGAACTTATTTCTAGTGGTCTAGCGTTCAGTGAGTGAGATTTTTCACTCAACAACCATTGTGTGCCTTGCTTTTTTCATGTGATTAGTCATGTCAAAGTCACAGTCACTTTGACTAGATATAAACAAAACAGCAATGATAGTGGTGGTGAGAAATAGCGTAGTGCCTTCTTTTGATCTTTGCTACTATCCGTCGTACTACTACTTACTAATTATTGTCTAATTGGCAGACAGATAGCGACCTGCAGCAGTGACCTCTATTATCTATGAGGAAGACAATCCTAGTTATTTAATTGAATAATGAGTAATTATAATTTATGGAGTACCTAATGCAATGCCAGTAGGGGCATATAGGCATAGGTTTCGGCATCTCCTTCAAATAAAACAGCAATGATGTTTAACAAACAACAAATTTAAAATGGAAGATATAGAAGACTTGAAAACAGAAAAATCTGTTTTAATATGTTTAACAATAATATACTGTTGATTTATTTTAGAACAGTTTTATTTAAACTTTTTGTATTTCTTTAAATAAATGAGATAAAATGGTGTGCAAAATATAAACAATCAACCTGTATGTTTCATTTTATCATTCAATCTCAATCTTGCCACTTTTAAACCAGACTTTTATCAGTTATTCAACATACTTCATACAATATTACGTTTAAATTACGTTTAAATTACGTTTTCATTACGTAAACATTTTTAAAGGACCTCATCGACGCTCTGGACATTTTACAACTGAGCCATTTTTATTTGTAAAATACAAATAATAGTTAGAAATGGGAGGGTGATTTTTATACCTCTGTAGGTATATAATGCATCGAAAGAGTTTATTTGAATGATTATTAAACATATGGAAGTGATAAATGTCCAAACACGAAACAACTCTTCTCTCATGTGTCTCTGACAGGCATAAACAAACATATTACGTGATTTCGCGGGTAATTAAGCCAGTCAGCGAAATCTATACACGATCTGACACTAACCCGCCAGATATCTGGCCGACCAGCAGGTACACAATTGGCACCAGTCCATCTGACATCACCTAAGATTCTAGCAAAATATTTCCCATTCCAACACAAAGCTTCCGACCTTTCGTTTTACCTCGAGTCAGATCACAATTTGTAAGTAATCAGTGTTAAATATCAAAATATCTGTATGTCAGTGTAGTGTACTTTGTAGAAAATGTTGGGGCTACAATACGAACCTAGGCATGGTATAATAGACCATGAATGCTGGCCGTACTCGAAGTATGTCTCTGTGGATGTTCCCGATTACAGAATTACCAGGCCTTTAGACTATTACGACAAATGGCCTGCGTATTACTACATGTACTTGCCTATCCCTGAGTATAGACGGTACCTGAACAATTTGCTGTTGAGGGATCTCAGGGTAAGAGAAAGATTTAAGAACGATTTGTACTCTGTTTGGGATTGAAACAAATTGACGTTTGTAGAGGAATTTTTTTTCCAAAAGATACTCAATTTAATAGTAATCATATATAGTAATATATCTTTATACTGATTTTTAGGTATGTGTACAGGATGTTTAGAAAATGCACAGACCAAATCTGGGCTTAATCATCCACAAAAATTATATGATCTGTATACTCTATTCCAAATCGGGATTCACAGATAAACGCTGTACATTTTCTTATATTGGGACTACATACAAATTTAAATAATTTTAACCAACAATTTTAAAAGAAATCGTATTTTTATACGAAATAATATCATATAAAAGTGTATTAACAAAACAATTAATTTTACAGCCTCAAGAAAAATGATTTTACATACACTCATCTTTTTAAACATCCTGTATAACATCAGTTATTTTGTCTCTTTCAATCCTAGACCAAGAACTTATCTCAGATAGAAGTTTCTAGTTCTTTTACTGTTTTTAGCTGAGACAACATGGCAAATATGTTCATACGTACTGGTGAGGGCCAAAAGAAGAAATAACGAAAAAATACCTATAAATATTAATTACAAAATGACTAATAATAAACATAATAATATTGTTCCCAATTTTAAATAAAAATCTGCTAAATTTGTACAATCCAGTTATTCTCTAGATTTAATTGGGGCACTCGAAATAACCCAGCCTCAATATTTATAAGTTTCGTTTCCAAAATAAACTGATCTTTAGTCACGCTGTGATTCACCAGGCAGGTATTCGCGAAATAATAAATTTTCTATAAAAACATTATTACTCAGTTTTTGGTGCAAGAGAGGGCGGAGCTGCGTGCAAAATTGTGGCGCAGCTCCAGATTTTTAATAGTATAATCTCAGGTGCTCCGTTGCATCAAGTAGTCTGTGGAAACCAGTGCGAGATCTAGTGGTATATCTTGAAAACAATCGTCGGAGGTAAGTAACGATATGAATAAAAGGTGTAGTTTTATAGTATGAAGGTGTGAGAAAGACCGGGTTAAAATTATATTGACACCATTGCGTGAAAAAAGTTGTGATGGGTCTACAAGAGACGAACAAAAGTTAGAAAAGTATTCGTTTGTTGATTAAAGTAAGCATTAAAACGTTTTTGAGTAATAGAAAGTTTTGTAGTGTCGTTATATATTCAAGATCGTTTCTTCAATTGTTCCTTTATATATTTCAGTGATTTTTTATGCAACAAATATAGTCATTAACATTTCATAAAATAACTCACAACTGACGTTGAAGGATACATTTTGTTTTGACAATAAGAAATGTTTTACATTGAGTGTTAATTTAAAAATATTTTTAATGTTTTAATTAGAATTCTGTTCCATTATCTATAACCATTTTAGTTGGAAACATTTCTATAAAAATCGGGATTTTTTTACATTATCTAAAGTGAAGATAACCATTAATATGAACAAATTTGGTATATTTTGATGCACTGGGTGTTGATTTCAAAATTTTTCAATACAATCACTCTTTTATAAATAAAACAATATGTTGAATAAATTCAATCTGTATAACCTAGTTTACTATATTGCAAAATTTGTTTTCAGTGCATTTTATTAATGCCACATAAAAGTCAGTGATACATATGTTAATGTAATAACTAATAATAGATTTAACACAGTCTATTCCAAATTATGAAATTTTCAAGTATTTTAGAACGAATATAATTTTTGGAATTCAAGTATTTCGGAAACTGTCCCAGATAAACACTGTTTACGATACCCAAGTCATAATAAATACTTCAATTTAATGCATTTTGAAAATTTAATGCATCTAAAAGTAATTCAAAACAGAGTTAGTAGAAACTCTGTTTTGAACGAAATATATTCCCCTTTCTCACAGTTTTGTATAACGACATGATTAAATATATTTGTAAATCAATACTTCATATTCGAATACTTCCAGAAAATGACTTTTGAAAACAGATGGGACCCAATTATGGGCTACAACTACACCTATTTCCCCGATTCAAAATACTTCAGTAACTATAGATTCTCTCCACCTATCAGCTGGTGGGACGATTGGTCATATAGATCCCGCGTCTGGTTCCCCTACTACTGGTCCACCCGCAGGCTCTTCAACCACTACATGGATTACAGACCGTCTATACGCTCCCTTAGAGAACAACGCGTAAGTGGTCTCGTTCATTAAAAGTGTGCACGTGCCTTAACTTTTCATATATTCGTTTCAGTTGCGCAACGATCTGTACTTCTAATCGGGGACTGGATACGACTGATGATGGCTGATTATATTTTACTGAGAAAATCCGACAGAAAAATCATTGAAGTCTAGTCTGTATCAATGTGATAACGATATAACTTATTTTTGTTAAAAATATATATTTTTGAATAAATACGTGTCTCTGAAAATCTAATTTTTGTGTTATGGTAGTTGTGATCCTAATTCTATATAAATTTTACTCTCAAGGTTGTTTTTACAAGCCTTGGACTTAAAAATTACTTCTGAAACCGAAGATTGGTGAACGGTGAATTGAAAAAAGCCATTATGCACTCTAGCCGGACAAACCTGTTAAGAACGCAATAGTATTTTGGATATTTCTTTTGAACATTAATTGAAAAGGGATTGATTGATCTAATAATTATTTTATTTAGATGCAAGACGATTCATTCACCTGATAACAAAATAAGGTAAGAACTATAGTGCTCGAAACGAATCAATTTTCTACCTCTTTCGTTATATTAAATGACTTGAATTTGAATTTTTCAAGGTGGTTTCGATTTTTCAACGAATAATACGACAAGGATAATAAACGAGAAAGATGTTGTATCCGTACACATGGGTAAGTTGAAAAACATTATACACACACAAACACGAAAAGCTCTAAATATGGAAATATCTGATTACATAATTTTTGTTTAAAATACCACAAAAACTATGTTCCTTCAGTAGTAATAATGCTACTGCTTATATCAACCGCTCGAAATATATCAGAATATAAAATATTTGTATGAAGCTAAACAATACAAATATTTTTCCGACTTTTTAGTATTTTGGGAATATAATGTGCAGATAATGGAGTTATCTGTTCAAAATAGTAAATAATTTGAACCATGTTTAGGCTCAACGTCGAAATATCATGAACAACATCAATAATAATCAACGAGTGTATATAAAGTGAAAACCTATTATTTCTATATGAAATTATAAGGAATATGAATGTGAAATACTAAAATCTATTAAAACCATATTGGAGTAGAACCGAGTGATGATATGAACGAACAGACTAATAAAATAAGCTTAACTGATTTCAGAGTTCAATTTATTTGGATTATCCAAGACCAATTAAGGCCATTGATTATCCATATTACCCGTATTCGTATAGGACTTACCGTCCACTGACTATGTACTATGACTACTACTGGCCCTTGAGTAGCCTAAACCGCTACAACTGGCCTTACTACCGTTATTACAGATACCTGTATTACAAATATACGCTTCCCTCTGATAGATATTACTACCTGAAAGGAGTAAGTATAGGTTTCATGTCATACGCATCATCTGAATTCATTTTAACACCACTTTTATCATAAGTACCATACATAGCACATACACATCATAAGTAACTCTTATAACTCTAATATAACTCTAATAATAATACTAAGGCTGAATTTAATGCTAATAAACATGTGATTATTTACAATCTACTATACTTACTAATTATATGAATAAATAAAGACCAATAATAAATACTCTGTAAACGAATGAGAATACTAGCAATCATGTGAGCTATTAGGTAGTTCAGACTGTATATTACCGATTAACAAAGGAATTTCAAGGTTAGTGCACGATGGATTTATAGTAGTGCGTAAAGCACTTTAAGGAAAGTTGTATGAAGTATATTGAAAACAAATTTGAAATAAACGCAATGACATAAATGCTCTGTAAAGTATTGTGTCAAACTTGCATGCCGCATGTTACAATTGGTGTAATAATCGGTGCAAACTTAAAGGCTGTCTTGGTTCTCGCATTTTAATTTAAGCACCTCCTGCGTCCATCTTTTAACTGTGGCAAACCCATTTCTTTTCCAATTTTCCGTCACAAAGTTTTGTGCACCAGAATGTTGCTTCCACTTAATGCTTTTCTGAAACTTTAACAAATTTATGGCACTTGAGATACAGTGTTGATGATTTTTTTGAGGAAAGGAATCTTCTCCATTTGTCAATTGAGGTAGCAAGTAAAAACTTTTTTTTCTGATGATCTACAATGTTCTGGTGCACATTACTGTGTGCTGGTTAGCTACGGGTATATATACAGATTTTCCCGTATCTAAGCTTTGTAATTGTAAGTACAGGGTGAAATACTTTTACTAGGCCCACTACTGGTATTTTTTTGCTTTAACAATTAAAAATAGTATTGTATTCGACGTTTGTATTGTTCTAGTAAAATTAATTGGTATATTTGTCAGTCGTGTTTAATATTTTTCTTGAAATATTGCGTTGAAAATATTTTTATAGTTGATAAAATTTTGAAAATTGAAAAATTTAAATATATTTCTAAAGACTTGATAGTCATTCTACTTATCGAGGAATCTACGCACTATTTAGTGAGTGATTTAAAATTTTTAGTGGGTACCTTGTAAAAGTTATCTTATGTCCTTGTAATTCCAAAGGTTTCAGTCCTGGGGATTGACCCTCCTCAACACCCTTTTAAACTATATTTGTTTGCAGAGGATGATCTTTACCAGAGACCCAATTAACGGCCTCCTAGAATACAGAGTGTATCCTTCAGCTCCCTATCTGCGACACAAAGTCTATAAGCCTTTAAGTTTATATTGCGATTATTACTACCCTATTAGGTCTTTGTTCTGGAATTCCTCCTACTGGCCCCTCTATAGGTCTGTCAGTGATTTCCGCAATGATTTGCCCAGCGACAAAGGCACACGTTTGCAGAAAGTAAGTATATAACCTTTCTGAAATAACAAATCATATAAACTGCGGTGTATCGAGTAGGAAGATATACGGGTGTCAACGGATCTATTAGACAAGCCATAACTTCTAGAGTATTGGATGTATCAAAATGAGATTTGGTATAGGTAAATGGTAGAGGAAGAGGAAAGTTTTTGCATATTTTTCACGTTTAGGTTACTTCCGGTTTCACCGGAAATGGCTTCAATTTTGAATTTTTAAATGGAACACCCTGTATATTTTTACATATTTGAATTTCTGAGACAATTTTGGACTAGAAAATGACATTTTAAAAAGTTTTTTCGCTTACTTGATTTTTTTAGAGCCATTTTTAATATTACATCTAGGTGACCATGATTGAGCGCAAACTAATCTGAAGGCCTTAGATGATGTCAGAAAAATGTAATCGCAAAGTTTTAGTGATTAGTATGATAGATATGAATGAGACAAGTTGGCAAAATTATCTTTTTATATCTAACTATTTTTTTCAAATGGCAACACTTTTTAGACAAGCACTTTTCAAAAAGGGATTTTTTTTGCGAATCCAACGATACTAAATTCATTGTGATTGGATTAAAAATAAGCTCATAAAATACATTTACTTCAGTGAAGTTTTCAATAAATTCGTATACGAGTATTATACTTTAAAAGTTTTAATGTAATTTTCTAGTCCAAAATTGTCTCAGAAATTCAAATATGTAAAAATATACAGGGTGTTCCATTTAAAAATTCAAAATTCTTCAATTTTGAATTTTTAAATTCCCTGTTCAAACCCATTTTCCGGTGAAACCGGAAGTAACCTAAACGTGAAAAATATGCAAAAACTTTCCTCTTCCTCTGCCATTTACCTATACCAAATCTCATTTTGATACATCCAATACTCTAGAAGTTATGGCTTGTCTAATAGATCCGTTGACACCCGGTATAGGAAAAAAATCTGTTAATACATTTTTGACCAAATTATTGTAAATATAGGAGTCTGTCGTTACTGATTTCATCCACCACCTGAGTAGACTTCAGGTGCGTCGCACGGTTTGTGTACTTCACGCCCATTTTTTATCCGTGTTTAGTGCTTTCAAATGTTTACTTATAGCGTGAAATAAAGTTTTATGTTATTTTAATATTAATATAATATTTTACATTTGTTCAGTGCAATTCTGAAAGTGACAGTGTTATTTAGTATACTTGGTACGGTTTATAGTCGTTGCACTGTCAAAACATTTTAGATCTGCTTTAGATGGCACTATATTTTACAGAGCATTAAAAATGGTTAGACAAAAAAAAAATTATTGTTAACTATTTAGTTAATTAGGCTAATTAGGATAACAAGGCTAGTTAAGGTTGTAAAGGTAGTACATGAGTTCCAATTATTTAAAAAGTTATAATAAGGAGAATCCTTTTAATAAAGTAGGAATCTAAAATTAGCTCAGAACTTTAAACACTGCTACAAATTGGATCGTCTTTTAATTTAAATATAAAAATAGCGCAATATCCATTGCGAAATGAAATTTATGAACTCGTCTTTCACGGGCATATCACGCTTCTAATTAACTGCTTAGTAGTAATACATTTTTTGCATAGTTTGTTATTCTTGAGACTAAGAAGATCTTTAAGAAATATTGCATCCGAATAAATTTTGTTTTATCTTTTTTATTCAGTAATATATACGATAGAGCAGTAAAAAGAAAATATGCCACATTATCTTATATGGTCACTATACTTTCCCTTTTACACACAGGGTGATTCACGTAAAGTGTTTACTCGGTTGAAGGGATTAAATATTGAGATAAATAACACGTTAAAAACTGATTCCGAGTGCTTTTTCCTGTAGATTATGAATTCGAAAAGACCAGCATAAGATATACCTACAGGGTGCGGTAAAAATGTTATTTTTGTAAATTAGTGCAGCATGTTTGTTATTTAGGTCGATGATACTATTGATATATAGGTGTGGATTATAAGAAACATAATTTTCCGTATCCAAGCCGGAAATTATATAACAATATAGTTTTTTAAACACCCTGTACGTATATCATCATGCACATTTTGTGTATCTAAGAAAATCTCAATTTTACTCTTCAAGACATCATAATCTTATGTTTATGAAAACAGATATATTAGGTGAATATTTTAATAAATGGAACTACCTATATTATTAAAGGTACAGTATAGTAAAACTAGTATTATAGCCACTTAGAAGCTTTTATTTGCCATTATTGATAATTCCAGTTAAAATCATTAGAGCTCCACTAATAAATTTATTCATTTATTTATATATTTATTTATCTTATAGTCCATTATTCATTGATAAGTACCAGGAAACACAATACTGAGAGCAGGAAAATGGTAAACACAAATGAAAATAATGAAAGAGTTTGATAAAGAAAATAATGAAATGAGATATTGCTCATATTAATGAAAACTTACTTGTACCTATTATAAAGTAAAATGTAATAATAATTGTTCTCAATTTCTAAACATATTTGTATTATGTAAAGAAATCCACGAAGCAAGGTAGTAAAGAAATATTTTGATTCCTTCATTTGCAAAGGTGTAACTATGGTTGTACATAGTCGATACTAAATCTCCGAATCCAACAAGTGTCGGTTCCTTTTAAAGGAGGTGAAAAAGAGAGTTTCAATTCATTTCTTTAGACTTTACAAATGGAGTAGCCAAAACACTCTTTCAGTAATTTTCATATTCTTGTATTTGTATTATAGTTACATCTAATGTGAATCTTTACAGCTCAATATGTTGTGTTTCCTGAATGAAGAGGCTGATAATACGTACTATTGGTTTTTCTGTATATTTATAAAGAAAGTATTTAACAATAATCTCCATTTGTAAATTGTTGGCCACCAATGTAAATGTTTTACCAGTTTCTTCACAAACAAGCAGTTTAACTTCATATCAACTTCATTATTAGTTACATCGCTGTCATTTCCCTATTCCCTCTGCTCTCAATCATCCACGCACTAACGATTTTTATCTATCTTCTACCATGTTCTAATCATGAATTGACTTTTTCAGATATTCGATAACGAGACAAGCCTAATTCGCGCGCAAACGGCTTCTCTTCTCAGACGGATTCACGATCCCGTGCCACGCGTTCCGAGATTCAGCTGGCCTCTTTCGGTTACGTCAAAGTAAGTACCTTTTATAATCCTACCATAAAGAAATGTGTTAACTTTCACCAGACGAGTGCCAAACACTCTTAACGCCAAGTCACAAAAACTAGTTTATACCCAAACCAAAGTTCATTACTATTATAGCGGTAGGATTCAGCTTGCGCCATCTGGGATAGGAAACAGAGAACACAGCCGACGGAATTTTATGTAGATGGACTGTTATGGAAAATAACAGGAGAAGATATGTTATACATACCAAAAACAATATTAACAGTATATAATCTTCTGAAAGTACGCACTCTTCTTAAGTTAAAGAAGGAATAACTCATACTAGTGGCCATAGTCGGATCTATTAATTAGATACTTATAAACCCATTATTGGTACCAATTGCTTCAAATTGGCACCAACGCTTACTGTTGTTTCTGATCTTTAATAAGACCTACCCTTAGACGAATTATGATCAAATTACGCGTAGATATTTCGATTTTCGAAGGAGAAGAAATTGGAAAAGAAGAAATTATACTCCTAAGAAGAAGAAAGACGTTATTTGTTAGGCCTGTCAATAATTAGTTATTGTTTTCATGATGTGGTTATTGTTTCAAAATGGTCGATAATAGATGATGAGACTTAAATACAGTACACTCAGTATCATGATAGATCTGAATCGTTTGAAGCCATGCTGATGATGTGATTTGTTTTAATGTTGTAAACAGGTTCAGGTAATTAGGAGACATTACTAAGGGAAGAGAACATAGATATTATCTTACATTAATGCCAACGTTTCTCCAGATTGAAACCAATTCTGAAGTTATAGGCTTGATTGACTAAATATTTCCTTTTAATCAAAGCAGTCAGTTGTATTTTGGCTTATTATGTGTTAGCCGTACACAAATAAACAATAAATAAAAGTAACTACCTAGACCCTAAATTTCATGGATTGAACACAAAGTATAGTAAGAAGACGACTGTTTTCTCAGTCGAGTATAGAAGACACCTTTCCCAAATTTTATTGGAAGAAATTATCACTGACGAAGATCATAGATTCTTAGACTTATATACTCATATATAATAAACTCATATACTTACGAACTACATAGCAGGTCTTGATCATGGATTATCAGTTACCCCTAACACCAATCCAACAAGAGACAGCTGTTTGATTTTCAGTTAAATACTACAGGGTGTCATTTCCCGAACGATGACAAAATATTGGTCTTCATAGTGGGAATATACTGAAAATTCATCACTATTGTAGAGGTGAGGTATAATTTACACCCTCTAGGATAGAAAACGGAAAACATAATCATCGGATATTCCTCCTTATGTATGCATCCTGCCCTGTAAATACCGTTCATATCTATTCAGCATTCAGGGGTTTAATATCTTCTTGGAACTCAAGGAAAAAGCACGTGGAAATAAATTCGAATGGCTTATGGCTGTCGTAAATTGAATGAGAATATGGAAGGTTGCCCCGGAAAAAAGTCGTTGATAGTACATTATTTAAAGCTTCGCTTTCAATATAACATATTTAAGTAAAAGTCTTTTCGAAGGAATAAGAAATATAGATATATAATAACTTGTGCGAATTCTTTCAAATAAATTTAATGAAATGTATTTGAGTTCCTTATTAGAAGCTTTTGCTCAACTGCAGGTTTATCACGATTAATTTTATAATTTAATAAATACAGTTATTGGCTGTTTTCTTTTCCATTTTAACATTGGAAATGTTTATGTTCGTATTTGGGGGCCAAGTTATTAGTTTTCCTAACCTATACCATCTTGTAGAACATGTTTTGGGACATATGTGGTGTGATCTACAACATTTTCTGGTAGGGCCATTTTTTAAATGGTCTTAGAGCGCGTTATCTGCACAATTCGAAAACATGTGTTTTGAGTACATATACCGCCAATAAAATAAAGCGGCTAGACTTTAATATCTATAATAATAATAATATCTCAAGCCCCTCATTATAATCACAAAGATTGGACCGGAAGTCTGGGACTCGTATGGCAGAGGGGCTACATATTATTATTCAGTACGTTAGTAAACTTTAACCACCATTCAGTGCATTTTTTTTAAAATACCGTTTTGTCTGTTCAGAACCATCATCACCTTTATTTTTTTTTAATACTGCACCATTTATATTTTATCCGTAACTCTACAGCATTTTCCTTATGAGTTCAATGATGTATTGTATAATATAGTCTGTCTATTATATCTATATCTATATATAGATATAGATATACTATATCTATATATATATACTATATCTAATATTTGTTAATTGTTCTTTATTTTGTTAATTAATTGTTATTTACTGTTAATGATTTGCTACTTTTTCGTTATTCTTTTGTTAATACATACAGACAGCCGTAGATGGGTTTGAGGATGGCTTTTCACGTTCAAAACGCGAACAAACTATAGCATATGATAACATCATTGAATTCACAAGTAAAAGTGCTGTCGAGTGACGTAAAAAATATTAAGGGGGTCTTATTAGAAAAAATGGAGTTGGTAATGGTTCTGAGGAGACGAAACGTAACTTAAAAAGTGGCTAAGAGAAAGTGTCATTTTTTTCAGTATATGTTCAAACAACCCTGAAATTTTACAAAAAACTAAACATGTTAGCCTTGATTTTTTGAGTAATATTATTGGTCACCAAATCACGTAACTTTTCCCCAATTTAACCTAGTCTCTATCTCTAACAGTTTGCAAGATACCAATGTTATTGCATTCAACTTGAAACACACCGTATATAAATAATATCTCTATTCTTCATTATAACCCGAGAACTGGCATATTAGAATGGGGTGGTGCCTTAGAACCATCTCCATTCAGATAGAAAAGAGTCACGAACCATTTAGTACGAAACCAAAAAATGACATCAAAAGCTAAACTTCATTAAAACTTCTTCAGAATTTAATTAAATCAACCCCAACTAATCAGTTCCTATCTGTACCAGATTTATCCATAATTCAGAACATTAGCAAACATTTGCAGCGAATGCGTTGTGCTTCCAGCAACTATTACTATGCAAAATTGATTGCTAAACTCTATCGTGTTTGCCTGCAACTCATTAAAGTTACGGCTAATGTATTAGTGCAGTTTATATAGCGAAGCGAACAACTCACACCGCTGGATGTTTGTTAATATCTTCCAAGATTCAATACGACGACGTTTTTTGGCTGTAGAGGTTAAACCAGTTGTGCATCCAAGATGTAAAACTGTTTTACATACGATAAAAACACAAGTTCAGTCTTTATACAAGATAACTGATAGTTTATTTACTAGTACAAACAAACATTAAGTTTAATAATAGTGAGTAGTAGTTATTATTTAACAATGTTTAAACGTAAAGTTCCAGTTATATGATCGTCTAAATTGATTCGGCTTGAAGAGGCTAGTTAGTTTGTGGGTATAATTTCTTGATTAATATATTTGGTCAGTGTGAGGAAGCTTGAGATTTGGAAATAACTTCTATAATATCTAATATATAATAACTAATATTTCAAAAATACTTTTTTCAATTCTATTACATTGGTAAAGGAGGCTTTGCAATATAGAACCAGAAATAATTATATATTTTTATTTCTTAATATTTCTTATGCTAGCCTTAAACGAAGGCAGATTTTCCATTGTCCATAGATACCTGTTCAATTTGAAAAGCACCAAGTAATAGAAATAGCACCTATCTTGAAAATATCTTCACTTTGTTAGAACTAGCAGAATCAGGCATTTGTATCTTTGAATATACACAAATCTGGAGGTCTACTGACCAAAGAAGTCTAGAAGCTTTAATTCAAAACCAAAGTCATTAAAACTTATATGATAAGAGATAAGTTACTAGAATTTTAGACCAAATGCAGAGAGTCGTACCTAAAATAGAATGACACAGAAAAGAACATTTTTAGATACCTATTTATAAACTATCGGTTTTTAAAATACCCAAAAAGAGATAGCAAAGAATTTTGGAGAAGCTCATAGATATAGAAGTAAAGGTGTGGTGAAAAATAAATTAAAGTGGAGTAAAAATATTGAGTTCTGAAAGAAACTCAATGAAAGTAAAGACTGAAATAGGTAGTAATGACATTAAATCAGGGTGAAAATCTAAGGAAAACAATACTTAACATTATTGCGATATTCGAAAGGAAGAGGAAGAAGAAGAAGACCTAATTCAAAATGGATATACGATCTGAAAGAAGATTCAAATAGGGCAGCCACGCAATGTGGGGATAAGAGGTTATAGAGAAGTATTAGAAAAATATACTTCAAATAACTTCAAACTAAGCTATTGATGGAACAACAAAATCAGTCTTCAAGTGTGAGTCTATAAAGATGACTCAGGTTTTCATCAACATATAAATTTTAAATTGCTAGATCAGCAAACTCTAGCGACCCCAGGGTCATTTATGCATATTAACATATCAATTCTACCACTTGATAAGCTTTTTGAATAAGGTCTATATCTTGTCTGGGTCAGCAAGGCTTAGCAATACGGACATTTATATTATTTTTTATTTGTATTCTTCAATAGAATTCACTTTAAAAATCTATCTTCTAACGACAGATCCAGCCGCATCTAAGGAACATAAAAAAGGAAAAATGGTTATAAAAAATATTATTTTTTGAAAATTTTACAGTTTTTATTTCTCTAATAAATATTGTGACTCAAATCACAGTAATTTTCGTTTGAGGGAAACATCGAAGAAATCTCACAGTAACTTCATAATTGCAATACAGGTGTCTATTTTTTAGCGCCACCCTATATTAGATCGGCGTTGAACTCCCAACTAATCTGTTGGCGAAATTTACATACTTGGCCCGATTTCTGTGAGCTGATTGTAAACATTGCTCTGTGTATGCTGCGATGGAAGATGCATAACTAATATGTAACATGCATTCAAAACAACCAGAATTATTATCTAGACTTTCAGAACTTGCAACCCCATGATGTTTGCTTGTCGAAGCTTTAGAATATGAACCCCTATTTCAGTAATGTTTGAGACTACAAAGCGTTTTTCGACGTTTTTCAGTAAAGGTTCAGTATACTTCGTCGCACTACTAATATTGAAAAATATAGGTCGTTGAAGCAGTGGGTAAATCTTTCTAATCACGTTAAAATAATTTAAAAACATATTTTTGTTTTAGTCATAGCTATAAATGGTATTCTTTATATTAGCCCATTATAGTGTAAATTTTATACTTTAATATCGAGTTTAATATACAGGGTGCACGTATTTCCAGCTTGGGGATCTTGGATATTGGGGATTGGATCTGGAAAGTATGGGGATCTCGGTTATTATAAAAGATACGAACTCGGTTAAATCGAGGCAAAGTTGCGGAATTTAATACATTTTTATTTTATAAAACCAAATCCGAGGTACTTCTATAGGTTTATAGGTATTATACGTATAGGTAGGTAAAATTCTTTAATCAAGCATACTCTGGAAATAGTATTGAGTGTAGACTCAAAGTATACCTAGTATACTTTGTATATTAGTAGTAGTATATGTAGTTAAATTTGCTTCAGTTTAGATAATAAGGGTTTAAATCAAAATTAGAAGGAAATTTATTTTTTGCATTGTAACATTGTTTAAAAAGATAATTTATTAAACAATTTACTACAAGTCTTCCAATTGTGCATCATCTACTTCTAGACACAATTGTACTAGCTTCCTGAAATTCTGCGATGGAGATACAATGTCGCTTCTTTTTCTTTTTATTCTCAAAGTAGTAATAATATTTCTCCGGAGATCATCAACAGTAGCTCATCATTTCATGACATAATTTCAAGAAACGAGTCCTGTTGCGCCTAGAAGTGGATGGAGGACAATTTGAACCCTTGTTCTAAATTATTTATTATCTTTTTAAATCGTGTTACAATAAAAAAAAATAAATTTTCTGCTGTTTCTGATTTAAATCCTAATTTTAAATAAACTGAATAAAGTTTAACTCTGTACTACTAGTTATACTATGTATATTTTTCTCTGCCTATACTCTATACTATTGCCATAGCATGCTTTATTTTAGATAAAGATAATACAAAATTTCAGTTTTTTTTAAATACCTCAAAAACTAATCGTGTTAGCCTTGATTTTTTTGAGGCATAAATATTTTAGATAAAGATAATACTAAAGTTCAGTTTTTTTTAATAACTCAAAAACTATTCGTGTTAGCCTTGATTTTTTTGAGGCATAAGTATTTTAGATAAAGGTAATACTCTTCAGTTTTTTTAAATACCTCAAAAACTAATCGTGTTAGCCTTGATTTTTTTGAGGCATAAATATTTTACATAAAGATAATACAAAAGTTCAGTTTTTTTGGAATACCTCAAAAACTAATCGTGTTAGCCGTGATTTTTTTTAGGCATATTATTGGTCACCAAATTACGCAACTTTGCCCCACTTTAACCGAGTTCGTATCTTCTATAATAACCGAGATAAATTAATAAATGATTTATTTCACTGACGTAGTTTTCCACATGATACCAATACACTATACTACACTCGACGCGCGTTTCGCCAATCAAGTTCGCTTCATCTGGATATGATTAAATGATGATTTAATCATCTCCAGATGATGTCAATTTGGAGGAAACGCGCGTCGGGTGCAGTATAGTGTTTTGGTTTTATGTGGAAAACTACGTCAGTGATATCTTCACACCAAAGATTTCAATCCCCTTCAAGAGAATGCGGTATTCTCAAAGATCGCCTGTGCAGCCAGAGCTTAACACATCTGGTTGACTGTAGACGACAGGTGTGTATGGATATCGTTCTATATATACCGAATTGTATTTATTTAAAAAAAAAATGTTTGAGCGTTTCCACTAAAGAAAGGTACTCCACTATCTTTTATCACTGGATTTTTGAATTTTGCACCCTTTCGCCTGTCACGTAATATTACTTAAAATTGATTGGTTTCTTCTGGAGGACACTTTAAGCTATACTAAACTTTCTTTATGTGTCGCAGTGCTACACAATTTACTTATTTCATTCCCCGTATTTACTCAGATTGCCCAACATCTCCTGAAGGTAAAACAAGTACCCTAGAGGGGTTTCAATCATATTTGCTTTTACCTGCTGTCCCTAGCGGCCAGTTTTTGTCGCAAATTCTTTTTCTACGCGCTACCCGCAAACGAAATAAAGGCTTTTTCTTGTAAATATTGCGGCTGGTCCAGAGAGGAATCGGTTTAAATTCATTTGATTGCTTTCAGTCAATTATTTTTATGCGAATTCAGCTGACAGTGTACAGGTTTTTTAGTGCTAAAAAAATGTCTAAGATAAAAACCATTCTTTTTATCCACTGTTTAAAGGGCTGCAACTCCTTTAAGAACCATCTTAGGCCATATGTTCATAGGAGCTTTTATTTTTTTAGATGTAATATTACCCTCGAAATCCGGTACACTATTTTTTTTACACCCTGTATAGACCGTAGTACACTTATCATCACACATTCTTAACTCTTCGTCTAGATTAGAAAGTGTACACACTGAATTTCTGTTTTATTATAAAGGCGGATCCACATAATAAAAGATTTGCGTTGTGCGTTGTATTTGATACAAATTTGCTCGTGTACGTCGACGTTTTTGTTGATGTGGACTATGCGCCGCATGAAAACGCACATAAATATTTTCGTGGCGAACAACACACGCTCTCAGTGTACTGTCGATTTTCCAGTAAGCTTCAAAGAGATTTGGGTCGCACAGTAGTGTTAATGTGGACTTGATTTTGAGTGCATTTGTCGGTGATCATGTCTCACTTAAAAAAAAATATGTGTATTATTTTAATTATATCAGATTCGCTGTTTTAGATTCCATAATAAGTCATGTTTTGAATATTCCTTCATGAGGTGCAATAGATTCTCATTGCTCCATTCCATGTTTCATTGTATTTTGTTAGTTGTTGTTGTTGTTGGAAAACGGCGCGGTTACCCGCAGCACTCAGGTCTTTCGAGCAATTGTGCTCTAATGCCCTGGGGCAGAAGAAATGCTGCACCCAGATGTTTGTGTCTCTTGATCATGAGGCAGGCACAGCGACAGAGGATATGAATGGAGTCCTCGTCATCGTGCCCGCAAAACCTGCATCTTCTAGTGTCACTAAGGCCGATGGTGTTAAGGTGCTTGTTGAGATGTCCGTAACCTATCAGCAGTCCTGTGACAATATTTATGCTGTTACGACTTACCGCAAGTATTGATCGAGTTGCGTTCGACCAAGGTTCTTCAATTAAGAGCCTGGTTTGTCGCAGCCCAGTCCCGTTCGACTATTCTTCCTCTGATCTTTACTTGATCCAGTTTTCAATAGACCTTGTTACATAACTAGGCGGAAGCCCGAGTATTGGTTCGGTATTTTGTTAGATCTTTTATTATAGAAATTACGACTATTACTCCCACCACGCGTTTATTAATAGGTTTGTGTCAGCACAGGCTTTAACTAGTTGGGAACTATTGTGCTTGTCTCCTTTTAAGAGGAAGAAGCCTTGGACGTACGAGTGGATTCGGGAATACAATGTACGAAATAAACATTTTCATAGTAAAAAATTTCATCAGATTTAAATTTGGGCCGCAGATTTTTGCCGAATTTCAAAATACAAAGCACAACGCAAATCTTCATTCATGTGGATCCACCTTAAGATGTTGATATAGCGCCATCTAGGATGATTAGACATTGATGATTAGGTCAGATGTATCGCTAATAAGATATTACAATTCCTAGATAATTTCTGAATTTTCTGGTTATGGTAATTAGAACAATATTTTAATCTAGCTAAAGTAACTCTACAATTTACCATAGAAAATTACGAAAAAATAAGTTCTTATACCTTTATCTTTTATCTATTACTACATTAAGAGAAAAAGTCAGTATATCTATATGTCAAGAGTGTTTTTATACAAAGAGTAGAGATTCGAATCTACCCCTACGGATGGGATCAATTTTAAAATCCGATGTTTTCAGCTTAAAATCACATTTAAGAAAGCTTAAAAACAGTTTTTCCTGCATATTATTATAAATGTCTTGTTTCTGGGTATGGGAAAGATATCAGATCTAAAGAAGAGTTAATATTTTAGTTTTTGAGTAGTCTCTGGGGTCTTTGGAGTCGTTAGGTCTTTGGTATTAGATTTGTGAACATTTACCCCCTCCTACAAGAACATATATTTGAATTAGACGCTTATACGAGAAACCGGGTAGAAAATATATGTTTTGTAGCAAATTCTGATTTGTAGAATACTTTTTAAATAATTGTTGCAATCAAAAATTTTCATAAATTTTGTACAAATATAGATCGGCAAACAAATACTTGCTTTAACCAGTTCAATTCTACGGATAAATCTCTCTGTGTGTGGCCGGCCCTACTGAGGCCTTATACTTGTTACATTTCGAGGTACACTCCCAATAAATACCTTCTGTTCTTCCAGATATTACGACGACGGTTATCCAGCCAGACTCAGCAACGACAACTACATCCACAAGTTGTTGATCACGTCGTCGACTAACCCAAAAACTTCCTACACCACTTACTACACTGATCCCATCAGGAAGTACATTGGTAAGTTCAGAAAATCTCTACCTAGGAAGTGCCACATTAAACCATTTAACATGACCGCAGATTTATCAATGCTTGAGTAAACTATTAAGACTCGGTGTGATTCTAGTAGTTAGAATCATACCGCGGTTGTAGCGGAGTAGTTAGAAGATAACTCTTATTGTTGTATATGTATAGAAGGTGGTATAACTGGTTGAGATCGAAGATTATCTCGCTGATTCTAAGTTGTCACTTTTTATATTTATTCCGTCAGTTCAGTGATTAACCTCACTTGATTTATGATATACAGGAAAAAGCGCAAGTGCAAGTATTAACTATTATTAATTTTGGAATACAGGTCTTTTTAATATCAATAAAAGAATATATTTATAATATACTTACTTCAATTGGTATAAGTGTATACAGTGTTATTCAGAACTTATCCATAATAAAATTTGGGGATGTTCAACATACATTTACAAATGTGGTAGTGCAAAAAAAATTCTTTTGGTGGCTTCTGAAAACTGTTTAAAAATTTTTCATTGCACGCCGCTGGATACTGGTCCACTGTAATGGAGTGACCTTGGGACTGACAATGTAAACTGGCTAGCACGAAGTTCTGAGAGTATACCGACACCCGGCGCAAAAAAGATTTGCAGCGTTTTTACTTTAAAATAAACTTAAAGATAGATAGATCTGACCAAAGTGACGTGTTTTTAAAATGAATAGAATTTTGTTACACTAATTTTGAAGAATTGCGCTACTTGATTACTAGGTATTAGAAACATGAAATTTATAAAAAAATTGCACATACCTTTTTACAAAAGCTGTTCGAAAAACGGTGTTGGAAGTGATTTCGTTGAATTGCGTGCGGATTTTGAGTGCCCAAACGTGTATATTGTGAATGTTCTGTATTCCATTCCGAGTAAACAAAGCTTCATCTGTAACTAGTACATCAGCAGTAAATTAGGGATTTTCAGCATTTTGCTGCAACAACCACTCACAAAACCTAACTGTCGATGTGTCGGTGTGTCGGTATAACTTTAAACATTGTTTACAGGAAATCCTAAGACTTTTATTATAAATTTTTTTGGTGATATCGATTTCTTATTTAAGGATGCACATATCCTCAAAGTTTTAGAGATAAGTTCTGAATAACCCTGTATAGTTAATTAAGTAATATGTATTAATCGTTTTCAATGGTTTCACTTTTCCGTTGAGTACATTCTACAGTATGTCCCTAAAGTAACTCCACCCCCCCCCCATCTTAACTTTTGGACGAGTTGACATATCGACCTCAAATAAAATTTAGGATAAATGCTATAGAAAATACTACTGAACTTTGACAAGTGTTGGATGGCCCCAGAGTCTCTTTCGGCACATTTTTTTTAAATACCATAGTAGGCCATGCTGAAAATTTATTTCAATCCTCTTCACACCAGTTGTTGAAACATTAAAATCGAGACGATGATTCGATTTTAAATTTTCAACAACTACGTGAAGAGAATTGAAATACCTTTCAAACTATATTATTTAAAAAAAAAGTAGTATTTTTTACACCATTTCATCCTACATTTTGTTTGAGGTCGATATCTCAACATAAAAGTTAAGGAGGGGGGAGTTACTTTAGAAGCGGACCGTATAAATTCAGAAAGGAGATACCAACATCAGAATATGTACATACTTATTACTTTTCCAATGTAATTCCTAGCATATTCTATGACATTTTCTGCAAATATTGAGATAATTCATTGGAATTGCACATGTTTTTCTGCTCAGTAATTGGTTACAATTTTAAGCGGACCATCGCTACAATTACCTTACCAGAGACCTTTGCGCACCAGTCTGAAACAGTGACCTTCACTGAACTGGTTTAAGATAGGTCGCCAACCTGATACAAATCAGTTCAGTGTACTGTTAATGAGTAGCACCTCTACTTTTTGGTACCGTCTCCCCAGGCGTGATAAAATTTTTAGTCTGTTCAGGAAAGGCGTGATTTTAAACTAGGTATTGATGGATCTCAACAAATTTTGGTTATGGCAATGTTGATGTTGCGAGTTCTGTATTCTGATTGGTTTGGTGGAATCTATTATAGCAAAAAATTGAATCTAGAAACATGCCTATCGAATTCCGCCACATCTGGTGCAAGAACTCAGTGACATGTAACCAATTGTTAGCCAATTGGAAGTGTAATTTGAATGTACTTCAACATTTTTTAGTTTTTACTAACTTAGGAAACTACTGGATAGTTTTGTGTAAGTTTAATTATGCCAAGAAAGCATTGATAAATCTGTCATAGAAGGGTTAAGTCCTTGTTAAGGCTTGCTTCGATTCTGCTTAACCGCTTGCTCTAATATCGGTAGTACAGACGAAATGGTATTATATAGATATAAAAATTACCGTATTATGTATAAGTGATATACACATGTATATATGCTGATAGAAGATAGATGCATAATCTGTTATAATCCCTACAATAATAATTAATTTTTTTAAATAGCAGTTTGATTTTACCAACGTAAATCGTTCCTGAGGCGTACCGTTGGGTGACTGTTGTGTGAGAAAAATGTCTGATATTCGACGTCTTATCTAAGTTTAACATGGTGAATTCGCTGCTGTAAATAAAAATTTTTCATTATCACCACTTGCGCTCCTGACATTTGGGGGGAGGTGGGGTATATTTTCCTACAAAAAAATTCTTTATGCTATGTATTTAAGTTTTAACTAAAAAATATAAATTTTAATAGTTTTTTTAATAAAGGAAGATACCCTTACCCCGGATATCTTACCTATATTAAAAATACAGGGTCAAAATTCTAAAATGGCTGATGTCACAGTAGGATGTGAAAACAAGCATACGTTTGGCTTTCTTACTTTGATAGTTCACTTACTATTAGCTACTTCATATTACGTTTACAATCTGCTGTCACAGCAAAAGTATTATCATTATTATATAATAATTTTGAATCCCTAATAAATATAAAATATTTTTTTGTATATACTTTTTGAGTAGGTATATTTAATAGACTCTATGAATGCGGAAGAGTTTTTTTTTTTAAAACACTCGAATTTATCATTTTTCAATCGAAACTTGTTAAAAAATGTCTAAAAATCTAAAAATCAGCTAATATACAGGGTGTTAGTTAAACATGCGGCAAAAATACAAGAGGTTATTCCTTGGACTATTCTAAGGATATTTTATCCTTTGATAATTTTTGAAAAAGCCCTTTGTTGCGAAGATATAGGGCGAAAAAAATGTTCAACAAATCAAATTTTGGTATTTTTCACATTATTAATGTAGGTGAAATAAAAGTATGGCGTACTACACTGGACGTATCAAGTAAAAGATATGTAAGAAAAAGGAGTTGTTTTTTCTTACCAACATCCCGTGATACTTCGGAGTAATTATTTTGTATGTTTTTGTAGTTTGTATGTGTCGCATTTGTTAAGATTGATTGACGTTTGGCTAGGTGGCTAGGTGGCTAGGTGGCTTTGGTCGAGGTGGACCTCACGTATGGCCTGGTCGATCCCTGGACTTAAACCCCCTGGATTAATTCCTATGGGCCATCTAAAGTCATTAGTTTATAGGTACTAGGCCAGCGGAAGATGTGGACGATTTAAGAGATCGGATAATTATTGCTGGGTGTAACTCAATAAGAAACGACCCTGGCGTGTTTGAAAGAGTTCGGGAGTCTATGAGGAGAAGATTGGATGGTTGCATCCGAGCTGGAGGTAGCCATTTTGAACAATTCTTGTAGATTCAGAAATGTTACATGTAATTTTTAGTAATAAATTGTTATTTGTTGAACATTTTATTCGCCCTATATCTTCGCAACAAAGCGCTTTTTCTTGAAGCGCAACCTCTTGAATTTTTGCCGCATGTTTAACTAACACCCTGTATATTTTAAAAATTTATCTTCGCCAGTTTTGAAGTAATTTATAAAAAAATTATATTAGGGCTCTCCAATTAAGAGGTCAAAACCCCCTTAAATAGCACATTCACCTCAAATTTATATCAAGGAAAAATCTAAAGCCTTTAATTATAGAATAATTGGTATACCCCCCCCTAATTTCGGGACAACCTGTATATAGTTCTAACTGCAACTCGTCGTGACAAACCCTAAAGAATATTTTCCACAATTCAGTGTTTTCCGACAAATCCACGCCACTTAGTAAAAAAAAACACTTTCTTTCCTCAAACATTTTTTTGTGCGGTAAACAAAACATTGTTGCTTCACAGTTTATTAGCATTATTACCCAGATACATGTGTATTGAATGAAAACATGTTTTCACAAAAAAATAAATGAAATGTAAATAAACGCTGCGAGAATAAAATTAAACTGATATCCAAAAGGCCGCTTTATACTGAAATTGATGCTTTTGTCGTTAAATGTGACCCACCAGAGTTTTCAATGAATCTCACACATGGATTTGTAATTGAAACATTTAATGAAAATTGACGATAATTATTGTACATTATAGACTTTAACAAAGTAAAAGCATCATGTTTGTGCTCAAACAAGTTGATGAAATCAAATCTGCTTCATTCAGCAGCATAAATGCCAAATTACAACCTTTTACAAAACAGAGATCACATTTATTCTAATATTACTTAAACCTTTAAGGGCGCATTTGCACCCCCTAGTCGATGAAGCAGTCAAAACATGAATTAAGTGTATTCAAGGTGAACTTAGGCAACCGAAACATAGATGTTGCGCTGAAAATACAATCGGCCAAACAGATTGTAACATTTTAAACATTCTTACTTCTATGTTTTTAACATAACTGAGACGAATAACGTTCACTCAGTGTTAAAATGTTATAAAAACAGTTTAGATATTCACTTTTTTTAATATTAAAAAGAGTAAAAGAGTGAAATACACCTCACATTTTTAAAACAAAACACAAAAAATCTAGTATGCATATAATAAACAAAATATAAGTATACAGTAAAATCTACCTCTATTCCAAGTGCCTTGTATGAACTAAAGCAAGAAGCCTAGGTGAATGTTTGACTTATATACGCAGAGGTTAAATGGTTTTCGATCATACAAGAATAAATACCAGGGCAATTTACAATTTCCATAATGAAGCCTGTGCCCTCGTGCGATAAAAATTTGAATTTAAAATTAAATCAGATGTGTCAAAACTCAAAACGTGCTTAACGCTTTCAATTTTCATTACAAATTGTTAAATTGGTATAATTTAAGGCCAGTTTCATAGTAAAATTTAACAGAACTTTAGCTAAAGTCAATTTTTAATAACTTGAATACAATTGTCTCTATAAGGACCGGTTGTAGAAGTAAATTTAAAGGAAGTTTAGTAAAGTTGATTTTTAATACCTTGAGACCTTTAATACCTTTGCTACCTTAATTAGTTATTGAGACAATCATATCTAAGATATTAAAAAGTAACTTTAGCTAAAGTCCTTTTAAATTTGATTATGAAACTGGTGCTAATAGTATCCAAGTATCCAAGGTACTTAAAGGAAACTTTAGCTAAATCTCCTTAATTTTTTATTACAAAAATCCAGCCTTCCTATTATTGACAAAATTGTATCCAAGGTACTAAAAGACAACTTTAACTAAAGTTATGTTTTAATTTGATTATGAAACCATCCCTTAATGTGATTAAAATATTTAAATTATTATGCATATCATATTAAAGTTAAAAAAACAACAGGTATATATCTTATACCCGTTCCTAAATAAAAGCAACTGAAACCTGATTTTTTGCACATGAATCTAAAATATTCCGGTGGCTTAGGGCTTAGCGTCTCGATCGCTCAACCCAGAGGTCGTGGGTTCGAATTCCCATTCCACCAACAATTTTTAATTAAATTGTTTACTCGTAGATCAGGGCTCATTCGCAGGGATGGCTTGGCAACCATCCTGGCGATGGCCTAAGATGGGAAAAATGTCAACTTGGTAGTAATGTGAGAGATTAAAATCAGTTGATGTTTGACTTGTCCCCCCCAACTAATGAGGTTTTCCAGGTTTCCCTCATTCCAGAACTGAATGGTGGTTAGAGCCTACCAACGTAAGTCGTTCCTGAGGCGCAAATGCGGCCCGCGAAATAATAATATTCCGCCCCCTCTCCCACACCAGTCTCAGACTTTCGGGCTAATTCTTGCGATTAGAATGAGGAGTAGAGATATTATTATTATTATTATTATTATTTCGAAAACCAGAAATGAAACTCCACCCGTTAAAAGCAAGCAACCCACGAGTCTGTACAGCTTCCGCGCCTTTCTACCACCTGCTTCCTAGCTGGCGTTCGAGACTCTCTCGAAGGGCGAGACGCCTCATCCCCTCAAGCATGCACCTGCTTTACTCCGGCTGCCCCCACCACCCTGTATTGATTTGGGAGTGTTGTGTTCCCCGACCAGGCAGCGGTCATCTAGCGTCTGTCTCGTACGCAGGAGACAGGTCCTACAGTCGCAGACCTCACATCTACCTCTACGAGGACCCGGTCAGGAGCGACATCCAGCTGCTCAGCTACTACGTCAACAAGTTCAAGCAGGACAAGGCTCTGGCAGCCGCGGAGACGGCGCCGGCTAAAGGTACGGACGGCATTTCTTTGGGAAAGTGTAGGTTTTTGGTATTGTTGGATGACTGGGTGTCAATTTGAGCACCTAGTTATTGAAGGTGGTTCCATTTTGAATGGGAATTTGGGGTACCTGCGACTACTTGTTTGGAGAATTTTATTCTCAACTGTCAAATCACAGTGTTTGTAACTTCATTTGTTTCCAATTCAAGGCGATGTCGATTTTATTCATTTTGGACCTCTTCCTCGGTCTGTTGTTAAATACGTTACAATTAAAGTGAAAATGGTTCTAAGCAAATAAAATATGATATGTTTTAGACTATAGCCAGTTATAATTCCCATTTGAAAAGATACAAGTTTGCTTCACAGCTCCGCAGTCGTAAGGTCTACTAAAAAATTAACATCATCCAATACTACAACAACCAGAAGGGTCTAAAACAATTATCTTTTAAATTATAACGTATTTATCCCAAGATACAAAGGTGGAACTGTCAAAGTTAATGTCTCTGTGCCTCTGAAACAAATGAAATTACGAATTTTTCACTGGTGTTTTGAACACTTATTGAAAATTGAGCTAGAAAACATCCTACTACTCTTTTCTTATCTCAAGTAGCTTCTGAGACAACCACCCTAAATTCCCATCAATAGGACCATTTGTACATATTTGACGATACAAATTGGACCACATGGTTAAACACTTCACTTCAGCAGATGAAGTTCGGTCGAATTTGCAGCGTTAAAACCCTTGTGAAGTAGTTTAAAATGTATGGTACCCTTGTGAATGCAGATATCTTGATTGAGCTGGTCGTTTAGCAGAATAAATGGAAGATATTCTAATTATAGCAGTGCGACTTTAGCTTTGTTCCACTGCACTAGTTTATCCGCATTTGGAATTTTATGCAACAACTTTCAATTTCAAATATGGAATGGTTAATTTTAAATCAGTTAAAAGCAATTTCAGACTGATAACCAGCTATTTCAGAGTAGCAATGAATGTTTTAAAATTTGGGTTAATTAAATTCTAGTTGAGGGTAATCAAAGTCAAGGGATGATTTATTAGTTTATTGCCAATAAAATCTATTTCAACTTGGTCCAATATTGGACAAATATATTTCCTATCAAAATAGAAGAATGGAATGCCATTAAAATACAGTTGTTTTTACTTGTTCCAACATTTGTAATAAAATTAAATTAACTGATTCCTCTTTGAAATTGGTTATTCTTTACTTGAAATGATATACTCTTAATATCAAAAGTACTTAATTTGCTCCAGTTTGGTGCAATGTAGCAGCTTCAACATGAGTAAAAGGTGCAAAAATTGCATTATATTGAACTTGTGTAAACATATATGTTACTATAGTAGCCATGATAATTTTACATTATTATGGCTGTTATATACGTTCCATATACATTATCAACAGCTATGTATGATGATCATGTAAGTAACTTCACAAGCATTTATCGCTCCAATACATGGTTGTTGGTATAACAGAGACCAGACATGTTCAACTGCCATGTACTGTTTTTGGTGTCTATCTTTATTGTATAATACGTCTTACCATCCAAATAGCTTGTTAACATAAATACATGTACAAGATAGGGATAATTTCTGTGTAACATTTTATCTTTCATATCTAGAGTTGGTACCTGTTGAAAGAGTTAGTATCACGAGCGAGATGATACTACATTTTGTGTCTAAGTTCTCGATAATTGTTCGTACTGTGTTATATATTTGCAAAGTATTGCTTAATAGATTTCTAACAATGTTACAAAGCTTTTGCAACAAGCTAGGAATGTTGTTAAATTCAACAACTATCCAAATATTGCACACCATATCCAGCTAGCCATCCAGCTCGATGACAGTTCACTTCCGATCGGGAACCCGTCTTGCTTATCTACTAACTTTTATTGGTATAAAACATTTACACTACTTTTTTCTATCTGTCTTAGTAGTTGCAACATATTTTCAACAGTACCTCTATTACAAACACTTAAGTCTAAACTAGCCAATCAAGATATCTGTTTCTGCTAAATTTACACATTCATGCTTGGGCTGGATCATTGGCATCACATAGTTGACGCATTTGCTTGTAGTTTAGTCTGTCACTTTCTCATTTCCAAGTAGAATAAAACACACTCTCACCATCACTATAAAACATTATAGAAAATCAACATCAACCCATCCTTAGAAACACTTTAACAGCTATAATTATAGCGTTGTATAGCGTATATTATATATCGATAATCATATCGTATATCGTAGGTATATAGTATAGCGTATATCATATACGTATTAGTGTATCGTATATCGTATATTATATACCGTATATCTTATATCATATATCCAATATCGTTTATCGTGTATCGCATATAGGTTGAGATCGGGAGAACGCGCGGGCCAGACCCCAGGACCTCCTCTTCCAATTCATCGGCGGGGAAATTTATTGTGATAAAGACATTCTCTTCTCCTAACAAGAAGAGTGGTTCAAACAAAAAATGTTGAACGAAATACAGTGGTGTCCAAGTAAATCAAGAATTAATTTAGTTATTTAGGTACGATTTAAACATTTTATTACTCTACAGACCAAACGGCTCATTTGCAGACATATGTTTATTAAAAAAAAGTTTTGTTTTCCCCTACCACCCCTTAAAGTTTGTCAGTAGGTTTTTGGGACACCCTGTATAATTTAATAAGACAAGTACTAATAAGTTTTTACTATTAAATTATAGTATTTCTAATATACATTATTTTATTTTTTAAACACTATACAACCTGTTTTTAAAGTAGATATGCTACTATTTTCTGGTTCACTTTCCTTTTATCACAATGTATTTCCTTTCCATATATTCCAAACTGAAGCTTCACTATCGAAATTTACCTTATCGGTGTTACTTTTAACCCGTGATGACCCTAGGGACTTATAAGACCCTCAACATATCTGGCACCATAGAAATCGTCGAATGCAGAAGCAATATTTCCAACAAAAACTTTTACCCGAACACCGGCCATTGTCGTTGCAAAGCAGCCATTTGGAAATAAAAAAGCTTATCGAAGTCCGTGGAAGAACCTTATATAACTTTCATAGAATATGACTCCCGAACTCTAAAACTTCTTGGCCATTCAGCAGAGCTTTTTTTTATCTGTATATACTTTATTACAATCTGAAAACAAGAAACTAATTCCTAGTAAAAGATCAGTGTTTATTGCCAGCGACATTTCTCAGTTTACAGCTACTGTTTTCAACAGTTCGCTTTGTTTCAGCAATGAAAATAAGTTTATATAGTAAAGATTTATATATATTATTCTAATTACTGAGATTTCCAAAGTCTTAGTAGATAATAAATCACTAATATAGATTATTCCAATTAATTTTAAGCAGGAAAAATATACAGGGTCCCATAAATGACGTGTGCCTAAGAGAAATTGTTTTCGGCATATTTCATATTTTCCCTAATATCTTAGAAATTAAAAGCAATTTGGTAACACTGTAAACGTATTATAAATGATCATCAGAAAGGGCAAATTTTCTCTAATTTATCTGATTTTGTATCTCTTACAATTTCGGAGATAGCAATAAGCCACATGCTATTTAGGACAGCTTTTATAACATCACATTTTAGAATAAACAATAAAAATGCATATTTTAAATGTAACCCCTTTTATATATTTCCATGTAAATCAAGACAGAATTCAATCCCATATCAAATTCACTATACCTTTCTGAAAAAGATAAATATTTGGTTTATATTTAAATTCATCTATTGATATTAAGATTTTTTACTTATTTTGGATCATACGCGTGGAATTAAAATGTTTATAGCCTAGTAACACAATGATATCCCAGAGATGTCCACTCAACATCTGGAACATCCTATGGATGTACAAATATATCCGTTGACATCTGCAGGATGAACAGTTGTGTTATAGATGTCAAAAACTAAACAAATTTGATATAATTTACGTCCTATCGGATGTTCCTATAACGTCTATTCTGATACACTTTAAATTCTCGGACGATTGGAACCTTCTCTGGACGTCCACTGAACATTGCATGCTACTAGAGATACCTTTTTTTGATACCCAATATTTAATATAATATACAACACAACACACGTCAAATAGTCGAGGTACAAATCATCAGTGAAAATAATAGGTCAGTAACTAGAGCAAAGAGCTCTAAGCACTATCTTTGTATGGTATTATATATTACATCACACGTCGACATATACATCACATGCAATATATTTATTAAGGTTTCTACTTTTTTATATCTTCAGTCAGTACATTTGTTTCAAACTAAAGCCATACCTGCAACACTCAATACACCTGTGTGTATAGTGTATTGCAGTGTTAAGGTATCTTTTGTACCTCGGCCGTTTAAAACAGTCCATAGTGTATGTATCACTTTTTGCCATAACATCATAAGCCATCAACTAATAGCTTATTACTGGCACTGCTTCACTTAGTATCACACTTCTAACCTATAATCTTCTCACAACTCTGTACCTAACCGTGTGTATTGATGTCGTTGGTTTTCTTTCCTTGCAGCTGAGAAAGATGCAGATGAGAAGCCCGAAATCACTGAAATTACTGAATAACCTTGCCACCCCCCACTATTACATTCTTTACCCCAATTCTCTACACGCAAAAATTATTTTGAGACTTATTATGTGCACATAAAATTGTATTTTTTGATATATTTTATTCTTTAAGTAAGCTATATACTATATATGTATACCATGTTGTTTTGTTTAATTGATTAATATAATGGTGAATACGAATGTCCTTTCTTACACAGTAATAAAATACAATAATTTCAAAAAAAAGTGGAAAAATTTGAGAAAATGTAAAATTTTATTGTGTACCTTGTGTTAACGACATCCTGTATTGCATGGTATCGCATATGGCACTGTGTTCAATAAAATTTTATTTTGTTAAAGCATTGTTTTATTTTTTATATGTGGTAAGTGTTCACAAATTCACATGATCTTCCTATACTCTTGACTGTACGTTGTTCATTATTTTTCAGGAAAAAATAGTTTTATCAAATTATGACATTACATCGTTCATTAAAAATAAGTATAAAGACAGAAACGCATGCACCGTCACTCATAACACTGAACGATAGACAGCTGTTTCGATCTTATTAGTTCTTCTCAGTATCCTACAGTTCTTAGAGTGGGAACTCATATTGATTTGGAGATGGTGCATACTCGTAAACAGAACTTGTGTTTTGTTAAAAATAAAAAAATGTGATAATGTAACAAGAAAATTCAAATATTAAGTACCTATAACAAAAAACACTTTCAACACTAACTTTTTAAAACCTCAAAAGTTAGAGGATGGTAATAGTAGTTTTTTTTTTTAAATATTTTGCGTTTAATATTAATAACTAGGATTATAATATAACAAAATTGCTTTTGTAGGGGTTTTTGCAAGATCTACAAATGTAGAAGACGAAGAAAATGGTTTCGATGAACATTAGGTAACAGAAAATAAGTTTCAAATATTTTTTATCAAAATCTTTGATATTTTGTTTGTAATAGAAAATTGTTAAATAGAATACAGATATACATACGTACAAATATACAGAATAGAATACTTACATATTTTCTGCAAAGCCTCTGCAGAAAAATTCAAGCTGGGTTTATCGAAATTAAACAAAATTAAATACCTATAACCATTAGAGTAAGAAAAAGTAACAACAAACATATCTTAAAGGAGCAAGAATTACAAGGGTGTATAAAATTGGGGATTGGTTACATTTTACCCCAATTTTTTTAGAGCTAGGGTATAATTTCCATGATCGGACATCTAGTGATGATAATAATTCGAGAATCCTTACAATTGGGTGTTAGTGACGATGTTAAAGTATGGATTATTGGAAACTTGTCAAATTGATGAAAGTGTTGCTTTAAGAAAACTTGGTAGGATTATTAAATTTTCAACAGTCTCTGTTCTCAACAATTACTAAACACAATTACAATTTACTAAGTGGTAAAACTTTTAATACAGGGAAATGAATATCTAGCTTAATTAGTTGCACGGTTTGTTTACTCACTTTGACTGTTATAATTTTGTTATCTCGCTATTATAACCAAAGTATCATAATACTCTTATTTTTTCATTTGGTAATTATGACCAAATCACTATTGGCTTTGGCATTATAACTGAACTTTTATTAAGAACAGAATTGAAATAATACGTGTTAGTAACATTGAAATGCGTTGAGGCACTAATACTGAACCACATTACATGTGTCAACGCCAACATCAACCATTCCGGATCTTTAAAATGGTTCGCTATACATGATGTCATGCTTGATGATTACGGATTCTGACTGGTTAAAATATCTCTACTTAATTAAGACGAATTGCTATACCAACAACTTCATATACTTGTGCCCGCATAAGATGATGTTTATGACAATAAAATATTAGTTATTATTACCAAATCTAGAGTATACAGGGCGCCCTATTTCTTGACCCGTTGCATGGGTAACTTTTTTATTAGTAGAGATACAAAAACGCTTAAATGAGCAAATTAGTGCAGTTTCGTATTAGTAATTCTACGGTAAGGCGAAAAATTATATACGGGGGAAGGTTGAAAAGTTATTGACAAAAAACGAAAAATCCAACTTTTCTATTATCCCTCGTAGCTCGTTCATTTGAAGAGTTAGAGAAAAATGCTTCACATGTTTTTTGCAGTATTTTTCATGTAAAATGACATGCACTTGCTACTTTTTATATATCTCTTAAAATGGTTGAGAATCACAGTAAAATATATATTTTTTAAATGTAATGGATAGGTGGCTGTGACATTAACCGAAAGTCCCCTTTTTTCTCTTTCAGATGATATAACATAGTCCATATTTTATCCTTGCAAAAGTAATAATAATCGTTGTTTTTAAAGAAAGTTTATTGTCACATCAAGAATGCTATGGATTATGAAACAAAAGAATGTTTTGAGAACAGAAATTATTAATTCATTAATTATATTGAAGTAAATGTTCGAAATGATCACCATCCTGTTGGATACATAGTAAGCAACGTTTCTGGATACTTCTTAAAACATTATTTATTGTATGTCCATGTATGCTTCTAATTGCATCTTGAATCCTGACTTTTAGATCCTCTATATCTAGAGGAGCTGTCACATAAACTTTATCTTTCAATAACCCCCAAAGAAAGAAATCTAAGGGAGTCAAATCAGGTGTTCGCGCTGGCCAGTCGATATCCATTCTATTTCCTATAACATTATCAAACTGTTCATGTAAATATTGTTTTACCTCGCGGGAATTATGCGCAGGTGCTCCATCGTGTTGGAAGTATTTAAGATTTCTAAAAATATGAAGTGGTAATTCATTTAAATACTCCTCTGTTAGAGTATTCCTTAGAAAATGAAGCTAATTATTCGCATTCAAATTATCTTCGTAAAAATATGGGCCAATAATTTTGCGACAAAAAATTCCACACCACACATTTATCCCAAATTGACGTTGATTTCTTCTTTCAGAAACAAGATGTGGATTTTCTCGGCACCACATTATGTTATTATGGCGCTTAAAAATACCATTATTGGTAAATCTACTTTGATCACTGAATAAAATCTTTTTCCAGAAGTCTAGATCCTCTTCGCATTTTGAAATGTACCATCGACAAAATGTCATCCTTCTTTGATTATCAGCTGGATATAAAGTATTGTATATGGAATAATGATAAGGCTTTAAATTGTTACCTTTTAAAATAGCTCTTACAGTTTCCTTGGAAGTGTTGCAGTGATGTGCAATTTCTGCAGTTGAAGAATCAGGTTTAAAATTTACATAAGCCAAAACATTTATTTCAGTGTCTTCATTGAAGTTTCTTTCATCCTTAGGCTTTGAAAAAGAACCGTATAATCGTATATTATTTTCCAGCTGTCTAAATATTCTATGATGGGTTGTCTTCGTTCCATGTAAGTTTCAAAATAAAGATTCGCTGCAGCTTGTGCATCTCGATTTTGGTTATAATAACAAAATAGCATATCATTTTTCTCTTCGTTGGTGTACATATTTGCAACACTATTATTTTGTATGCAGTATTAATAATAAACAATAAACTACTTAACAAAAACTAAAAATGTCACTTATGATCTGTCAATAATTAAATGCCAACTAGACGTTTTTAAAAATATCAGGAATCTTATTTTTTGTTTTATTTCCATAGCATTCTTGATGTGACAATAAACTTTCTTTAAAAACAACGATTATTATTACTTTTGTAAGGATAAAATATGGACTATGTTATATCATCTGAAAGAGAAAAAAGGGGACTTTCGGTTAATGTCACAGCCACCTATCCATTACATTTAAAAAAAATATATTTTACTGTGATTCTCAACCATTTTAAGAGATATATAAAAAGTAGCAAGTGCATGTCATTTTACATGAAAAATACTGCAAAAAAACATGTGAAGCATTTTTCTCTAACTCTTCAAATGAACGAGCTACGAGGGATAATAGAAAAGTTGGATTTTTCGTTTTTTGTCAGTAACTTTTCAACCTTCCCCCGTATATAATTTTTCGCCTTACCGTAGAATTACTAATACGAAACTGCACTAATTTGCTCATTTAAGCGTTTTTGTATCTCTACTAATAAAAAAGTTACCCATGCAACGGGTCAAGAAATAGGGCGCCCTGTATACGAATATTGACTAGGTTATATATACGTGTATTAGGCCAGTTTTCTTAATTCAATGTTGACAATATACGTCCTTTTAGTTAAGGTTTCGTAAGTATTTGATTTATAATTACCAAATTAAAATTGAAATAAAGTGGTATTTATTACATGCAAAGAATGGTTTCCAAATTATTTACTTTAATCTTAAATATGTGTTTAGTTATAGTTTAGGTCAGACATATAGTTTTTAGACAGGTCGATTTTTATTTCAAGAGTGACACATTTTCATTGGCGATTCAAATTACCGATGAGGGCGCTGCAAATTGTAAACAAATATGGAGGAAGACGAGTAAAAATTTTGCGTTTCATATCACATCATTTAGCAATTAGCATTAATTAGTGACATTGTGTGCAAGTTAGGGTGAAATAAAGGATAAAAAGTGTGGTAAAAGCAGTCATATGACAATAAGTGTTTCTTTGCTAATTATCATATACCGTATGAGTTGACACAGGTACCCTAGTTTTTGTTAACTTAGATTTTGGGCTAAAATAAGTGTGCCAAACGGTAGAAAAAGTGTATGGTGATACCATATTAGTGATTGTGTTTTTTTGTTAAATAATTATTGTTATGTTTAAACTAAAATAAAAATAGAAATAATAGAAAATAGATAATAAGGTAATAGAAATAGATAATAATAGAAAAGTACAGACTTACTGCAACATAGTAGTTATGTTGTATAAATAAACATATTCCCTATTTATTTGAAGCAGATGCCGAAAACAACTACTCCACGGCCAATGTGTCACGACTGGCATTGCGTTACTCCCGCATCTCCATATAAGTCGCCACATCCTTCATCGAGATCAACCACCAGACACTGACCGGTTTCGCGCTTATTATGCGCTCGCCAGAGTGCCATAGGTAGTGGACTCGATGAACGATGTTGCGACATGATTGCCTAATGGGCATCGTGAATGTTAGTAGTGGTGAGATACACACCATAATAACATATACAGTGTGTCCAAGATAAAGATGGGATAGCATTGGGATCTTGGAAACGGTAAAAGATACAAAGTTGGTTAAATTATGAAAAAGTTGAGCAGTTTGAATACCTTTTACATGGATATAAAAATAAGTTATCTTTTTTGATTTCGAAATATTTGGAAAAACATTTTTTTTGCGATATTCATTTTTATTTATTTCTGGCGTTATTTTAACAGCTATCAAAAAATAAAAAATACTTTTCCATTGTCACTTTTTGAGCTTAACAAGATGTAATTCATCAAGTTTTTGTCCGACGTTTCGTTTCCGAGAAACCATCATCAACTTCTTTTTTTTAAATATGGCCCTGTATTTTTAAATAGAAATTTTGATACCATTTTTTATTCTCAATTCAATGATGTATCACAAGTAATAGTTTAATTACGTTTTTAGCTTGTTGTTGCCACCGTTAAAAATTAACGAGGAAAAGATCCAAGATTACCGTTTCCAAGATCCTAATGCTATCCCATCTTTATCTTGGACACACTGTGTACATATACACATACTAAAATGGAGACATTTCGGAAACTTCTACTGAAAGAGAGATAATTTATCTGCTTTTCAGCTCTACATACATTATTTTTAACATATTTCTAGTACTAAGAAATCTAAGCGAAAAAGAAAGGTAAGTTGAATATTTTTTCTCAACCTAGTATTATTGTGATGAGTATTTATTAAAAGAAAATTTTGAGATTTTTTAATTCATGTTTTTTTTAACAAATCAGTTATTATTGGAATTACTTATTTTTAAGTGTTCTATATCATAAAATTACAGGATCCATTTGCAGAGGGTAAGTATAAAAGTTTAATTGTTTAGCATATTTTTAGGTAACGGCGTTGGATACACAGAGAAAAGCGTTCATTGAATTATTGAAATTTGTCGAAAATATTTACAGCTACGACAGGAATATGTTTTGTTTGTTACTCATTTGTATAATTTATCAAAACACCGTATTAATCAAGAAAGTTTATTTTTACAAGCTACTAACTTACATTACAACTTAATTTTTACAAGTTAACTGTCAGTTTTCCAAGTTAGTAGCATTACTTACATTAGATAGTTGTGTTTTATTTGTATCATATATGTTAAAGATCATAACAAGATCTGTTATTTCCGGTAATACAAAATTTGGACGATGAAATAGTTGAAATTGAACCAGCTGCTGATGCAGAGACAGCTGAAGGAGAAGACATCATACCATTTGTAGACTCTTTACTAGGAAATAATTTTTCCGACACTTTGATTTTGTTACTAATTGAATTATTGACATAACTCGTGAAAATTTCGCTGGATATCCATCCGCCTGCACGTTTTAGTGATAAAATATCTCCATCCGCATCAACAACCATAGTTGTCCCAGATTGGAGAAAAGAATGACCGGTATATAACTCTTATTCTTTTAAACCTAAATATTTCGCAATTTGCTTTGGGAAAGGACCAATAGTGTGCTGACCAGCATGAAGGGAAATGCACTTTCCATTTAGATATGTTAAAAAAATCGTAGGCTTTCTGTTCTAGGAGGCCTAAGATTTACGTATTTTCTGTACAACATGCAAGGTTCGAAACTGCGGCCATCATCGGTTATAGTAAATCTTGTTGTTAAAATTTTTGTTTGTCGCAATGTCACAATTACGTATTTTCCCATATCTTCAACATCTATCATGGTCAGGGAAAGAAGTTCATAACATCGGCAACAACAAAAATCCCGAATATTGTTGCAATTCTCGCAAGCAACCAATGGTCATCGGGAGCGTCCTACAGAAATCGTTTAACGTCTTCTTTAGATAAAACCTTGGCCTTTTTTGGAATATATCGCTGATTCTTTCGTTTAAGAAATGCAATTATCTTAACTTTTGAAATCTACAAATGTCAACTAAACGTTACATTTTTATATATGATTTTAAATAAAAAATAAACCTGCGAACTTGAACATTTTTCTTGATTTCTAAAACTTTTTAGTGTAGACCATTTTGCCCATAATGTATTCGGGCTGAATATAACAGATAATTGATTCATGTAAACCAACAGAACATATATGTCATGTGTCATATATATGTCAAAGCTACTATCCTTCATAAGTTTGTAGTGATATTCTAAGTTTAGTTGTAGTGAGTTTTAAATAATTTCCATACTAATACTGACGTAGTTTTTCACATAAAACCAAAACACTATACTGCACTCGACGCGCGTTTAGTTAAAATTAACTGATCGTTTTAATCATCTCCAGATGATGCCAACTTGGTTGGCGAAACGTGCATCGAGTGCAGTGTAGTGTTTTGGTGTTATGTGGAAAACTACGTCAGTCTTCACACCAAAAGTTTCAACCCCTGCTATTTCCATGCAATTTTTTTACAGTCGAGACAGAGACCTCAAACAAGAACTTGCATAGATTTTATTTAAATGGCAAGCTATGTTATGTGGCACATAGTTTAAAGGGAAATTGTTCCTATATCTAACAGTGGTTTGATTTTTAATTGCCATCAATTCATTCCTGTGTTAATAGACCGGAAGTAAGTGACAGATTTTTGGTTTTGATTTTAGTCACTATGCCTTTCAGAAGGTATTATATCGTCTATATTCTCATGACGAAAATGAATGAATCAAAGACCCATGCTGGGCACAGCTTATAATGAATAAGCTGTGCCCTGGGTTTTTCATTATGGAAAAGGAGTTTTCATTTGTGAGTATGCCCTTGAGCATACGCAAACGGTATGTCATCTTGTGTTCAGCAGTTGATTGGCAGCCTGTTCGGAAAAGCGGAAAAATTCTTTTCCCCCCCCCAAAAAGGAATTTTTTGTATTGAACTTAATTTTAAAATACATGGCAACCTAATTAAAATCGTACTGAAAGCATAATTTGCGAACAAAAAATGTAAACTCACTTTTCTATATGAAGAATCCGGTATGAATCTTTCTTTCATTCCTTTTCGTCATGAGAATACACGCGTTATAATACCTTCTGAAGGCATACTGAGTGCAGTATAGTGTTTTGGTGTTATGTGGAAAACTACGTCAGTGATAAGGTGTACTGAGTAAAATCACAGCCAAAAATTTGTCACTAACTGCCTGTCTATAAAGCAGGGTCTAGACCAGACGCGCTTCACATAGCAGTGGATTGAGTTTGACCAACAAACCACGTAAGATTGCGCAAAGTATGCTGTTTTCTGCAACAATGGATACGATCTCTTCAGCGTGAGTACATCAAAGGAATCGTGGGATACCTGTGAATAAATTTAAATATTCATTTAAAACTTAGTAGTACGATGTGTTCATCAATTGAGTGGTCATATGAGATTACACAAGATCTTAAAGATTCAAACTGGTTACAGACACTGGTCACTGGTCATATACACAGTGGTAAATGAATCTCCTCTGACCAAAAGCTGTAAAGTTACAGCTAATCTTTCCTTGGGATAAATAGCCTCTCTATAATATGGATAATGTTTTCTTATTACTGGTTCCATTAAATTTAACAAAAACTTCAGAAGGCATACGGCTAAAATTTTCAAATTATTGCTTATCAACATTTGATATAAAGACTATGCTCTATCTAAAATGGGTCAACTTCTAAATCTTGAAAGGGGTTGGAACCTTTGGTGTGAATATAACACTAACGTAGTTTCCCACATAACACCAAAACACTATTCTGCACTCGACGCGCGTTTCCCTAACCAAGTTGGCATCATCTGGAGATGATTAAAACTCAGTTTTAATCATCTCCAGATGATCGAGTGCTGTATAGTGTTTTGGTGTTATGTGGTAAACTACGTCAGTGTCAACTTCTAAGTCGTTATTATTAGATGCAGAAATTAAAGACACCCGCCATTATATTTATATAATCCACCACGATATTTAAAGTATCAAAACTGATACCTAGCTCTCCCATCGTTATCCTTGAGGGCTTAATTTTGCCAGAAGGTGATAAGTTCGATGCCACTTGATCGAGTTTAAGTTTAACGTACGTATCTTGATTTCTTCAAAACTTATAATCAAATAAATCAGTAAAATAGCCGTATTTTAAATATAATATCTCATTCTTTATCAATGAAACTTTTTCTCTGTGTAAACACAATGTACAATACAAATCAGATTGTACCATATACATTGCAAATGGATGATAAGGTAGAAAAGGCTTGGGTGTACAAGATATCTGTAAAGACGATTACCGGCTATACTAGATTCTCAGGATGGTTTTATAGAGTCAAGATAAGGCGGCGAGAACATTAACTTCGAGAATTCAGGAAAGTAAACAGCGTTTAGTATGGTGTTGCCGTTTGGGGTGACTTAGATGGATTGTAACCTTCAACTGTGGGGTGAGTATAGCTTTCCTTTAAGATGTGATGCGATTAGAGTGATGGGGGTTGTATTTCTGTCATATCGTTTCAGGTTTCTTTTTTTACTGTGAAGAATATATCGTGAAATAGTCTATCTGTTAATAGATTATTATGTATTGTATTTAGAATAAAATTAAAATAAATTTATCTCTTTATTATTATTTAATTAAATAATGTAATAATTATAAAAATATTTTTTAAAATAAATTAGGAAAAATGCCAACGAAAGAGGGAAAAGTAATGTTTCACTTTTTTTAATATTGTATAATTTTGTTGTTGTAATAATAAGAAATTAATATGAGAATGATATTTTTTACTTTACTAGTTTTGACATTAATATGTCCATTTTCAATCGAATTTATAACATTGAAATGGATAGGAGCCTTTGGTGTGAAGATAACACTGACGTAGTTTTCCACATAACACCAAATATCTGATTCATAGTTTGTTTCTTTTGGGATTACACCACCTGTAAAATAACAAAAAGCAAAAAACCATGTACAAATTAAATATTCAAAGTATAGTAACAAGTTATTTTAAATAACTTGTAATAATAATAATCTATTTAATATTTGCTTTTTGTTATTTTACAGGCGGTGTAATCCCAAAAGAAACAAACTATGAATCATGAAAATGCACCACAAATAAGTTACAGACATTACCAAATATCTGAGTTTTAATCATCTCCAGATGATGCCAACTTGGTTGGCGTCTCGCGCGTCGAGTGCAGTATAGTTTTTAGTGTTATATGGAGAACTACATTAGTGTTTTGAAGTTATAATGGTTGTTCTTATTTATATTAGTTTACGCTTAAGATAATAAATTAAAATAACTATATCTGAATGTCGAAAAGTCTCTTCTAGCTTTCTAGATTTTCTAGTGTTTACACGTGTCCAGATAAATTGCGTTCAGGTAAAACACTTTAAACAAGGAGATTGACACAGGTTTAACAGGTCGTTAGATGTCAGTCGTTCCGCCACTCTGCACACCCAATACCCGGACACTCTAGGGTTTTATTTTTATACATGAATTTTGTCTAAAACGCCTGGATTTTATATCAGATTAATCAAATTAGCACTGAAACGTTGAAAAATTTTAAAGTTTAGGTATTCAACTTTAGTAATTTGAATGAAACCCCTTGTATATTTTTACAGATCTTGACAGAACACTCCCCCAGTAGGAGATAATATCTGTAATAGTAAAAGAGACAGTGGCGTACCCAGAAAGAATCTTGGGGGAGGGCCAATGCTTCAGATAATTAGGGATACTTTGGATATTTTTTACTAAGGAGGGAGCTGTTAAAATATGTTTACAGATCAGTAGCCTAGATCCTAGCCACGAAAACTAGGTATCTGACAAAACCGTACGATGACCCTTGTATGCTTTCAATGGAGCACAATCTCTACTCTACTAGATATTCCAGGTACCCAGTGAACAAGAGATTGTAGTTGGATATCCAAACTTAGTGCCTTCTGCAATTAAGGTATGATCACAGCAGAATGTAAAGCATAAAGTGGAAGGTACGTTGGACTTAGTACAGAGTCTTGCGAAACACAGATCTAATATTGGGCCAATACGAATAATTATCTGATATTGTTGAAATATAAAAATATAATAATAAATGTTTTGAAATTATATTAATAGAATATAAAATATAAGAATTTGATATTAATAATTCACCCATCCATTATTGGATAAATCACGCTACCCTAGAAAATTCTTCTCTGTTGCAACGTTTCGCCTCAATTATAGGCTAACTAAATTGACTTTTCTGACAAGCACCTATATCTTATGACAAATATATATCTGTTATTATTTAATTTTTCTATTGTCGTTTTTATAGTTAATTTGTTAGTATTGTGTTTTATTAGTTTTGTAAGTTATTGCAGTTCTATAAGTATTGCCTTTCGAGCCGAGTACTGACCCTTCCAAGGAGATGGGGTAAACAACAAATGCAGATCTTTGTATGCAAATTCTAATAAATAACCAACTGAACTGTTATCTAGAAGATTATGTATCGTAGCATTCTTTACAAAATTGACTAAGTATTTAACTTTTTATTTCTTTAAAAGGCTTTATATTTCTTCTCCTTCCAGAGAACAATAGGTATATTTGATGAACAAAATTAATGTAAAATTTCCTCTCTTCATTGCTATAGACGTTTTCCTAGCTATTGTTTCAGGACATTTTATCAGGAAAAACTGAAAACTAATAATACCTACTGATACTTACACATCTTGAACAATGTTGGAGCTAAGTTTTGTTTATTTGTCGACTGACATGGTCAGTTCACAGATCCTAGACGTAGAAAAAAGTTATTTTGAAAGAAGGCTGTATTTGCCTTGTGTAGCTTTTTTATTTATCGGTCTGGTCGATGTGTCTTCAGGGAAATAGGTAGAGAATTCGCAGTGGCCAGAAATACATGTATTCTGGCGGGTAAAAAAAGTGTATCAGAGTCGACTATACAGAGTGTAGTTTGTAAAAGTGATGTAACGAAATGAGTATCTGTAAATATAACAAATAATTACAATTAAATTATAATAATAATAATAATAATAATAATAATAATAATAATAATAATAATAATAATAATAATCATAATGATAATGATAATAATAATAATAATAATTCTAATACCCTATTGTCAAGGTTCTAATTTGTAGTGACGTATATGGGAGTTTTAGAAATTATAAATGCTTACACAAAAGGGTACAAGGCTTATAAGTATTTTAGAACTCCGTAATTACAAGTCGCGAGCTTGGCTTCCATTATTATCCTGCGTGGGCTAGCTCGTGCTTATTAGCTCCACTATAAATAACTATCCTTTAAATATGTATTAATTACGTAAGACTGGAAATTTCTCATTTCCTCGGGAAATTGTATATCGGACGCTTTTGCCAAAAAATATATTTTCTTGAAGTCGACTGTGCAATTCTATAATTATTAGCGTAAATATAAAATTGAATATTGCGAATATAAATTTGATATACACGAGGTGCTCAAAATAATGAAAAACGTTCATGAATTTCAGCTAGTAAAAACACATTGTAGATATAAATGAATAAACTACATACTATTAACACTAAAATAAGTAAGTATAAGATTATCAGTTGATCGCAGATATTTTGTGTGTTTAAAACTAAATAGTAACTCCATCTCTTGGAAAAAGCGGTAAGTCGGAAGCGCTGCTGTCGAGTGCAAGAGTAAAATGAAGAGTAGATGAGAAATAATGGCGTAAAGGTGCTGGCACATTTGTACACTTTTTGTATTGCGCAACCTGAAAAGTGGCGCAATTTTGAAATTGCGATGTGTGAAAACCACTTTGAATTCAAAAATTGCGGAAGTTTTAAAATTGCGCGCCACTTTTCAAGTTGCGTACATTTTACAAATTGCCGTGTGTGAACAGTTTAAAACCGTGGAGTTGCGCAGTGTAAAAATTGATCAACTTGTCGGTTAAATAATGTGGCGCAATATCTGCTTTAGTGCAACTCGACTGACTGTGCCAACCGGGCGTGTTTACCGTCTACTAATATTATTTGTCTACTAATTTTATAGCATTTGGATAGAGTATTTGTTGTTATACGAAATACATGCATGAGTGACTGATAGCTATCACCTGAAACAAAATGAAATATGTTATAATAAATAACGTTCCACAGTGATAATATAAAATTACTTACCTGTGGCTAAATATCTCAACGTTACGAGTCGTTCAATAGGTGTTATCGCTTTCCTCATGAAAGTATCTTTCCTTTTTATTAATGGAGTAACTTTTTCTAATAAATAATCAAAATCAGTTTTTGACAAACGCAAATCAAACTTTGGTATATGCAGATAATTTGGTCATACTAACACAGGTTAAATAAAACATTAGAAGGTAAAGAGGGATTAAACATAAGATCATATATTATGTATAAAAATGTATAGTAATAATTGGCATGTATACAATAAATGTATTTTTTACGTCTGTATCATCTTTATTATTTGAAAATGTTCCCTTCATGTATTTGTAGCTCTATTCTAGTGCGTTAGTTTGGTCATAAGAGCGGAAACCCCTTAGCACCATTTGTGACTCATAATTTGAAATAATCCGGACCTGGCAAGGCAGCCATATTGTTATTACATTTAGCCACGCCCAGTGAACCCATTCGTACAGGGAACGTTCTGTGTACGAAACAGAAGCGTTCTCTTTACCATACTAATTAATTTTTTTTAACATAGGTCTATACAATATTGAAAATATCTTATAAATTATAACTATTACCACTCTGACCACCATTCTTCATGTATATTGTTGGGTCATGTGAATTTGTGAATAACAGAAAGGTCAAAACAATGCACAAGTAGGTATATTTTTCAGAAAAGTCTCCTACGTATCTCCTCACTCTCCCAGACCTTTCCTTACAAAAATTGCTTTCAAAAAGTGTGAACCTATTCTCAGCATGATTTTTACCTCTAGAAGTTATTTTTGTATTTTTCTCCCACTTTGTGATTTTTTCTAACATAAAAGAAGACCTAAACCAAAAGAATTAAATAAAAATCCATTAAACTACGTCCAGCTGATGTACATCCACTGCTGAGCTTCAAATGTAAGTCTAAAATCAAAATATTAAACGCGACGCTTTAAAATGACACTTAAAACTGAATACTCACTTGCATAACATGCATCTGTATCTAACATTAAATGTGCTTTATCTCTGTGACATTTACACGACACGTAAGAGTATTTTATGATTCAAATATATTTCTCCAAGGAGCAAAATCCAAATAAATATCCAAATTATTATAATAAAATATGTCTATACCTACAGTTTCTGTACAGTAATGTTACCTTCACTAATTTTTTGAAAATGAGCAAGTAATATTTTTCAGTTTAGTAATATTTTTCAATTTGGATAGACAGATTTCACATAAGATACAAATTGATTCAGAAAAATAGGAACACTAAGAAATAGTAAGTTTTTCATACAGAATTTGCCACTCTTGGTACTGGATGACCTTGATGCTGAATAACATTGATATCACATGACTTTGTCTCAGATGCCCTTGACTATGTATGACCACAATTTCATGCAACTCAGACCACACATATGACCTTGATGATCGACATTCTTGCCCACAGTTTAGTTTACTTTATATGACCTTGACCTTAGATGACTATATCCTCAGTTAACGTGAACGACATATTATGACCTTGAACTTAGATATTAGCCATCATACACACCTCACCTACCACACACCTCCACAGCCAATCACGGTCACTGAAGGTAACAAGTACTATTTATTTGGCAATGAAGACACCTCATCGTATCTGAATCATGTAGACGATCTTGACAGCAGATGACGTTTGAACCGGACCCTAGGTGACGCTAATTTAATGACTTTAATGACTCAGATCTCATATTACGTTAACCGAAGGTGACATTGAACCCAAAGGTCATTACCCTTACCCGACATTATCGATTGCCAAATAATAATCAAGGTAAATTGATGTCACATATAAATTTTATCAAATAAACTGTTTGAGCTCTAGGTGTTAGGACGAAAAATGTCCCCTTTAATTATTAATGGATACGTTTAGTTGATTTATCAGAGAATATTTATTAAATATATATTTGGGATGTTTTTGGGACACGGTTTCTTAATATTTAGTTTTCTTTATTTTCTATTAGAATTAAAGAGCAATAAACACCTGGATATTGTGGAAATAATGCTTTGAATGAACCAGCAATGACCTCATTTAAGCATATCAAGCTCAACTACTCCTTTGTAGTGGAGTTTAACCTATCAGGAAATCTGTAATTTTATTTGCTCGTAAAAACGAAACATATTTGAATCATTTCCACATATTTACACGCTACTTCAGTTAGTATGCTCAATCAATGCATCCTTTATATTTTAATTTGAAATGTATACCGCATTTTTCATTTAATGTAGGTATATACAGAGTGAGTCGACGAAAAGTTTCATCCTCGATTATCTGTTAAAGGTTTCCATGGAAAATCCAGAGACAGGTCGATTTGTATTTGAAGGGAGACACATTTTTATATTAGGCATTGACATTTATACAGGGCCTCTCAAAAAGGAGAGGTTTAGCACAAATTATATTTTATAAATAGAACATCCTGTATAGTCCTACTAGTAAATTGTGAAGGAGATATGACCTTAAATGGTCGCCATAAAAGCAATATATAGGCGAAAGACCTGACGAGTGTTTGTAGCCTAGGAACGAATCGGTATTCTTCCTCTTTCTAAATAATTATGCTTATGGAACATTCTTTTATGCATATCTCCCTTATTATTAGATAAAAAATGTTTGGTAAACGCGATGCCAATGAATTTTTTTGTATATATTAGCTTCCTAGATGTACTTGTTGGACCTATTACAATGGTCCAGCTGCTAATCCCCAGCCTACTACAATTTTTTTTCAATCAATTTTTTTTAAATTACTTTAGGAATTTAGGGATATAGGGGACTACTGTAAAGTATTGTTTTAAAGTTATTATTAATTTGTGAAGTAGGTAAAGGAACAGTATTCTAGATTAACAATAATTATTAGAGTTTCCAATGCTTGCTATATCTTTTAAGGGAAATACAAGTTCAATAAACTTGAAACATTTAAGGCTCTATAAAAAAATTATTCTACGATACAATTTGATGAAATTCGGGCGACAGGGGTTTTAAGTGATGCTGAAGAATTCCACAATGTCAAATTTTTAATAAAAAAATTCCTAAAGTAGTTTTCGAAAAAGTTGATTGAAAAAAAAATCGTAGTAGGTTGAGGTTTAGCAGCTAGACCATCGTAATAGGTTCAACAAGTACATCTAGGAGGCTAATATATATATAAAAAAATTAATTGGAATCGCACTTACCAAAAATTTTTTAGAAGGGTGTCCTGGTTCTTAATGGGCCACCCTGTATATCCATTAAACTCTATACCAATGTATTCATGAGAGGACGTTCCATCTAAATATGAAAAAATACACAGGATGTTTTATTTTAAAATACAAGTCTGTCTTGTAAGTCACTTGTCAACTCTCTCTAGTAAATCTCTCTTGTTTGGGACACCTTGTATAAATGTCAATAATATAAAAACGTCTCCCTCCTCAAATAATCCTCAATAATCGACCTATCAGAGCATTTTCATGGAAACCAATCCTTGACAGATCATCGAGGATGAAATTTTTCGTTGATTCACCATGTACCTATGTGTTACTATTTTAGAACCAATATATTGAGTAGTAAAAACGGAATTTGTATTTACCTTTATAACTTTTTTATTACCTACCGATTTACATTTATTTGAATCGTTTGAAAGACAAAGCCTTCTAGTAAAAAATGAATAATCAGAAATTGATGATTCATAAATTCAACCAATATGATGGATTTCATTTAATGTATCCAATATTTAAAAACCTTGGTTTTTAAAGACAAAATAATAAATAGACGCTAATAGGGTTTCTAAATATTAGTCGAATTTGATTACATCCGCCATATTGGATTTACGCAGCGGGTCAATTTTTGACATTTCATTTTATAAAACAGAATTCACATTGGGGATATCAAATTCGGTTTAGATTCAAGAGGTTATAAACAAGAAGAACTGTTCCGGTTTTTTTGGACCACCTGATATCTCCATAGTATTCTTACATATGTGTGGAAATGCTATCTTTGTTACTACAACATTATACTAAACTATAGGCTACAGGGATTTTATTCTGAAGGAGTACCTATACACGGTATTCTTTTCGTATGAGGGCGCTGCAAATTGTAAACAAATATGTAGGAAGACGAATAAAAATTTTGCATTTCATATCACATCATCTAACAATTTACCATTCAACTGCCATAAATATAGTGACTTCATGTGCTAGTTAGGATGAAATAAAGGATAAAAAAGTGGTAAAAGCAGTCATATGTCCCATAACTGCATAATTGCTAATTATATGATTTTTTGGGTTGAAACAGGTACCCTAGTTTTTGTTTACTTACTTTTGGGCTAAAATAAGTGTGATAAACTGTATGGTGATACCATATTAGTGCTTGTTTTTTGTTAAATAATGTTTAAATTAAAATATATTCTGTTTTTATAAGACTAATAATAGAAAAGTATAGACAAACTGCAACAAAGTGGTTATGTTGTGTAAATAAACTTGTTCCCTGTTATTAAATTGTTACATGCCTTTTGGAGAAATGAGTGAAAAACAGTTTCTTGTACTAGGACCAAACTTCTACCTATCTTCTATCTTAAACACTTTTTTTTACACATTTTGTGGAATGACACCCATAAACACGGAAGTTTCTGTCGTGCTGATTTCTTTTGAATGCCATTTTAAAATGTAAAAATAAAGATGTACAAATACTAACCACGTCGTTTTTAAATTTGTAATATCAAAAAATCACAAGCACCACTAAATTATTACGTTAGACAAATCCAAATACGTGTTATTTATCATTATATTAGCAATAAGCCTCCACAAATTACCTTTTAAGTAGGTTCAAATATTTTCATGTAGAGGACGCATTCATTTTTGGAATAGCCAATACTGCACTCAAAGTGCATTTCGCCAACCAAGTTGACATCATCTGCGGATGATCAAAACTATACCTATGCTAACACTACGTCCTATTACGTCCCTTAAATTTCAAACTCTCAACTGTCCATCTTATGGTTATTCTCAAACGCACGTTGAGCAACACTAGACTTATCTATTCTACCATATTTGAGATGAGCCATATGTTCCTTGAATCTAGTTTCAATTGACTTTCTAGTTTGTCCAACATACTTTCGATTGCAGTCTTTATAGCTATTTTCGTAAAAATGAAATAAGTCTTGATAAACCTTAAACAAAAATTCCACTCATAATACATTTAATAGGAAATTTTATTTGGTAATGAAAGTTTTATAAATAAAAATAAATATAAAAATATTACTCTCTTTTCCTTGTTTTATATAAAGTATCACTTAACATAAGACTTTATATCCTTCAGCAGATACACAATTTTCATAATATAAAAATAGCTCAGTTAATTTGTTTCTGGAATGAACGTAGGTATATTAGAAATGTATAAATAGAATTTCACTATTATTAAGGCTCACCGTCTTATTGATAATCTTCCTCATGAACTGGTGTTTGCTTGAGCATATATATAAAGGAAAAGAATTTAATATATTAAATGAGAGCTCTATTCTTGAGGTACATTATTTTGATAATAAATAATTGATATTTAATATAAATCTAAGTGTCTACAGCGTCTTCACTTGCTGTTTCTTATCAGTTTCCAAATATAATTATATACCTATCGTAGAAAACAAATAAAAGTTAGCCACAGTTTCTATAATATTTAATAGTAATAAACAATTTAACATATAATTAAGAAAATCCTATATATAAAATTCAAAACCCAATGTCTATTCTCAGAAAAATTCCACGGTATCTATTTTCTGTTTTTTCTTAGCTTAATATTACAATAATTATAAAAATCCACTGCACGAGTTACAGCGAATACCCTGTATATGGTACCCTGTATCATTTATTTTAGTGACAAAGATAGCACCAGTAAGTAATAAAACATCGGTAATAATAATATGTACATCCCGACAACAGGTACTGTTATAGTGGGTATAATTTTGAATTCGTTTTTTTAAGGTGAGATTAACTAATATTACTCTAAAATTCAATGACCAATTTCACATCATAGCACATTTATTTCATTTCATTTGCTATAAACACACATCGCTTTGCATCATTTGGTTTGTTCCATTGGAAAGATGTAGTACACATCATAAAAAAAATTACAAACTGGATCATGGAACGGCATGAAGGTTTTTGTTTTTAATAGTTTTGTCTATCTCTGCTAGAGATTCATATTATGCATATCAACTTAACAGGTTCCTTGTGACAGATGTGTATATTATAGATAAAAATTGATGCACCATTACCTGTGTTTCAAATTTCATTAAAATCGGACTAAAACCAAAAAAATTATAATAAAAGATCAAAAAGGGTTCCAAATAAATTTGGCCCGCAGTGTATACTCAAATTAAAAAGATCCTACGTAATATATCAGATTATTAAAAAAATGTATACGAGCAAACATGCTTTATCATGACCAACATAGTAACTACTCGTATATGCATCTACGATGGAACCTTACAATTTTTTGGACTTCTTGGAGGCGATAGACAAAATTAAACTTATCCAGAAACCCTGATCAATCGCTTTACTTTTTATAACAATGTTCTTCCTCACTAGGGTATATAGTTCCTCTATCATCCTCTCGCCCTACCCGTCGCTTCGGAGTCAACAAGGTAGTAGACGAAAAAGCAGAAAAAGAGATGAAAGAACTGCGCGAGGCCCGGGCGGCCCGACTAGCATTCATTAACGAGGAGGAAAAGAAGGAGAAACCGTCGACGGACGTGGAGGACGCAGTGAAGGCCAAGAGGAAGCAGGAGGAGGAGAGGTTAGCGGAAGAGAAGTGAGTGCACGATTGGCACAAGAAATCAAGGTCTAAATTTAAACATCACTTGCAATACACATGCAAATACGAGCATTTACCAAAAAATCGGTTTAGATTTGCCCTCTAAATATGCGTTTGAATCTCCAGGCGCACAGGAATATACACTGAGGCAATTAATATTAATGCATGACAAAAGTTTTTTCCTCCAAATTGTATTTCGATTCTGTAATTTCGTACAGATATTTTTGGGACAAAAATAAAAAGTTTTCATGAGTTGCTACTTATTTAACTAACAATTCTATCAGTACGTACGTGTAAACATAGCACAATTTCTAGGGCCTTGGCAGAAGAACAAGCAAGGAAAGAGACCCAAGCCAAGAAGGAAGAAGCTGCCAGGAAAGCAGAACTAGCCCGACAGGAGGCGCTCGCTGCACAAGCCGCAGCCGAAAGAGCTGCAGAACTTGAAAGACAGGCGGAGCTGACCAGACAGGAAGAATTAAAGAAACAGGTAACTTTTGTATCAAAGACAGTCATCTTGATCATTTCCGATACTCGATTAATTGTGTGTTCGTTATTCAACATTAATAATTATTTTAAATGGTTGTGTTCGCAGGCTGAGATTGAAAAGGCTCGCCAGCAAGAAGAAGAGCGCCGGCGCCAAGAGGAGCAGCGACGACTAGAAGAAGAAGCCAAGGCCGAGGAGGAGCGCCAGCAGCTTCTGCGATTAGAAGAGCTAGCGCGACAAGCTGAGGAAGAAAAGGAGGCGGAACTCGCACGACAAGCGGACGAGCTTGCCGAGTTAGCGAGGCAAGAAGCGGAATTGGCCGAAGAAGCCAAAAAACAAGCGGAACTGGATGAACAATTGAGGCAAGAGGCGGAGCTTGCCGAACTGGAAAGACAACAGGAGGAATTGGCCGAGTTGGAGAGGAAAGAACAAGAATTAGCAGAATTGGCTAGGCAAGAAGCCGAGGAAGCGGAAAGGGCCAGGCAAGACGCTGAAGCCGCGCAGAAAGAAGCTGAACTTGCGGAACTTGAAAGGCAGGAGGCTGAATTAGCGGAATTGATGAGGCAGCAAGCAGAACTGGACGCCCTTGAAGCTGAAGCTAAAGCCTTGGAAGCAGAAGCAACGACAGCTGAACCAGAACCTGAGGCTGAAGAACCTGCTGATGAACCTCCAGCTTTGGATCCTCCAGTGGAAGAAGAGGAAGAGGACGAGGAGACGAGGAAGCAGAGGGAGATGGACGAGCTCATCCAACAAAGATACGAGCTCGCCGAGTTAGAAAGGCAGCAAGCTGAACTGGATGCTCTCGAAGCTGAAGCTAGGGCTTTAGCAGGTGACACCGAGGAGACAACAGCTGCTCAGGAAGATGACGATGAGAGAGCCATCGCTGAAGATGTTCCCGGTGAACAATCTGACGCAGAAGAACAAGAAGACCTCTAAGTGTCCCGGTTAAGTTAAGAGTCGAACCTAAGATAAAAGTATTATAAGTTTCGTTGACATTGCTTTTATTTTGCTTCATTGGCATATCGTGGCATTTAATTTATGCATTTCTTCACTTTTTTATTTATTATTTTTGTATTTGTTACATGTTCTCGTTCAGTCATGACAGTACACCTACTGTAACTATTAACAAGGCATTCTTTTCTATCTTACACTTTGTTTGCTTAACCATTTGCGTCAGTAAAAATGTAGGATTTCATATAACTGATTAATGTTTATTACTTAGTAATCTGTTAATACATATTAACAGCTGTATAAACGTATAAAAAGAATTAACATTTTTTAAAAAGACAAATAGTAAAACATGTAAATTAAGATATTGTATAATTTAATTTTTTTTTAAAATGATGTTAATTTTAAATATACTTAGTATTAAAAGACACATTAATGCATCTTGGTTAAATTAACAGAAATTTATTAAATATATAATTAATAAAAAATTAATGTAGCCCTTTCTTGCATAGATAGATCTATGCTGTCCCTAATATATTTCATCATTGAAATCTGTACTGGAAATCTTACAAATAAATCTGTTGTTATATTGAGTCTTGATATATTTTTATTAATTTTTAGCAAGCAACAAAGGGAAGCAACCTTTCTCATGTTCTTATGAAGTTTTCATTTAATCGTTTTGTAAATCTCTTCAAGAATATTATATACATAACTAGAGAAATTTGTCAAAGTATTGACACTATTGGAATAGGCTTGTGAGACAATATTAGTGTGAGGGAACGAAACGAAAAAGTCTTTAGTATGCTATCACAAACTTATTCATTTATAGCAGAACAATAAGCCTGTGGGATGTAGTGCTGGAGCCTTTTCAAATATATTCAACTCTATTTAGTCAATCAGTTTACCATTCAATGCCATAAGGGGCACTTATGAACACTTCTTTTTTGACGTCAGTGTTTTCAAACCCCCAAGATATATTCTGAACGAACAGCCTGTGTATCTTTATAAGTTATTTATTTTTTCATTTTTAAAAATTAATTATTTTAGCGTTCCAGTTATATTGTTTCAACAGTCGATTTAGAGCATAATATTTGTTTTAAGTAGCTTTTCTCAAAATTCCAAAGTCGCATTTTAAATATTTATAATACCCCTTTAATAATGAATAATTTCAGCTGAAAATGATACAATAGGATTGTAATAAAAGCATCCTCTTATTTTGCCCCAACTCACAAATCCTGGTATTCAGCCAGATGAATCTGTTTCAATCAATATTTGATTGATGGTTCCCGAAAAATATCCATCATCTTATAAGCAAAATTATTTTGCTATAAATACATCAATAGTATAAGAATTAGATAGTAATTTAAGTTATATTAATATAGCTAGAGTAGGAAGGAAGATTAAGATTTAACTTTGATATAAGAAAAGAGTTTTCATCCATCACACTGTAATGGGGGTAGTTTAGGTTACAAGAAGATAATCTAGATAAATTGATTATTTATATGTATTATTATAATAATAATACAGTGTGTCCAAAATACACTTTTCAAAAGCTATCGTTTGATACTAATATCAGATTTATCCAGAAATAAAAAATTTTCGATTAAATTTAATCTCTTGGTTAAATTTGAAAATAGTATCAAATGATAGCTTTTGAAAAGTTAAGATAGGAATGTGCAAACCGTTTTGCTTGATCTCTAACCGTTTATATTTTACAGGGTGTCAAAGTTGCAAAATGTCAATATTCACCTGTCAATATTTCAAAAACAGTTGAAGATAGGTATAGGAATCCTACATGAAATGTCTTTAGAATATCACGTAGAGTTCAAAATTGCAATAATATACAGAGTGTTCCATTTGAAATAACGAAGTTGTGGTCTACTTCCGGTATAACCGGAAGTGATGCAAACCTGAAAATATTTTCATTGAATCGGAAATAATGTAAAACCTCCCCCATAAAAAAATCAGATTTTTATCGTTAACAGAACCCTAAAAACGTCTAATACCCGCTTTGCGTGAATAACCCTGTATAGGAATTGCCTCTTTTCTGCAATATTATCAAATTTTTTGAGTCATGTTTGATGATATAGGACAATAGGACGCTCTGTATTTCATAGTAAGTATAAATATATAGCTCTTCTAAAGATGAATTCAGCGATATAAGGTTTTGTCTACTTTTTTATCATAGCCTTTAAAAATGCAAACAAATTGTATAAGAGGGAATTAAATGAAAAAAACAGGCTTTGTACTGACTACTTTTTGTTTTATTACTGCAAATGTTCAAAGTGGCCCCCATAATCATTACATAATCCCCAATTCGGTGTTCAAATTCATCAGTTACATTTTGAATAATATCTGGTATTATATTTCGAACTTCCTCTTTAATATGATATTTCAATCCTTCGACAGTGGAGTTAGTCAGAGGAGCGTAGTGGCCATTCAAGCGACCCTCTTCTGCCTATCTGAGTAAAGGTAAATTCTCACATCGAGGTGAAAATAGGAAGGGGCTCCATCTAGTTGAAACCAGGCATCACAAACAGGGTCAAAAAATCCAATTAAATATCGCCTGTCAAATTGCTCTAAAGAAATATAGTATGCGATATCCTACTGTTCTAGCCCAAACATTCACCTTTATTATGTTTTTCATGCATCCAGTGAAGATTTTCTGGGCTCCAAAATCGAATATCTAATATTTTGCCTGTTCAGGTTCCGACAAAAAGTTGTTTCGTCAGTGAAAATTATGTGATTTTTTAAGTTGGGTTGTCTTTCAAATACATTTCTAATTTCCTCGCAAAACTGTAATCTTCCTCATCTGCCCATAGTTCTTGTAAGCCCTTAACTTTGTAAGAATGCCACTTTTGAGACATCAAAGTTCTGTGAACTGAGGACTTCGACAAGTTGAAGTTGGCTGAAATAAATCTAATGGATGAGTGGGAATAACCTTATATCGTCCTTACCCGTCTACCGTCTTTAGAAGGGCTATTTATACGATGGAATATCTGTTTGAAATATGTTTTGAGGTAAATTAAGTAACAAGTAGGTAAGTCACTGCTGAATCACTTATGGCGAGAAACAAACACCTGTATACCGAAACCGGATGAAAATCCATTATCGATCGGATCTCAACGAAAATTTAGTTTTTGGTAATTTGAGTAGGTATATTCAATAAATTTTATATTCTTGCTGGCAATATGTTTTTGCAAATTATTATTATACAACTTTTCGTTTAGTAGTCGTCTTACTTATTGTGAGTATTACACCGTGAAAAAAAAATACTTTTTTTATTCTCAACGATCTATCAGATTTAAATTACTCTGAACTGAATACTCCTCTAATACTCGATTAGGCAGTTAACAGGCTTCCCACGGCTGACAAAGTACACGTTAAAATCTGTGGTATGAAAATATTTATCAGATTTTGCTGTGTTATCTTAAAAATGTGATAAAACTTCTTCTATTTGTTTGCCCCAAAGCACTTAATGCCTTAAAAATATATTTAATTGTATTTAAAAGTTATAAATGAATTCGAACTCTGAAAAAGCTTTAGAGGCATTAAAGAAAATTTTTTTTAATGCTAAACGAGACGTCTTTACTGTTTTTTCTTGAATAAATACCAATATCTTCCCTACTCGGGCGCTTAACAGTTTTTTGCTTTCGATCTTTGGCCGACTTCGCCGAGTCGGGTGGGAAACAGACATTTGCAACAACACGAATAAGAAACACAAAGTTGGGAGTTGATGGGAGTTTAACCTGGATTTTCTCAAAGCCGGCAGGGCTTAGGCTCTTTAATCGTTCATGGATGGGATGACGCGACAAAGCAGTTAGTGCAGTGGAGATATTCCGTGGCCTTAAAACTTTATAGTTAGATTTTATTTTGCGAGCAATTTTTGCAGCATGAGTCTCTCATTTTGTGTAACAGATATAAATGTATCAAAGTAGCTTCAGCTTTAAACGCATAAAGTCCTCGCCAGAATAGAAGTCGTATCTTCGGAATAACATGTCCACATTTTGAACGGAGCGAACCGTATGTGGCGGCTTGCTCAATGTAGGTATTTATTTATTCGCGACCACGTGACAACGAATAATCGCTCGTGTAAGTTCTGCCACAAGTACCAGGATATCAAAAATTATCTTGGTCAAGGGTGGTTGTGGAATGTAAAACGTGTGTCTTACTTTAAATTTTTTAAAATGTTTTGTTGTGTCAGAATCTGTCAAGTCATTGTGCTGAAATTTTCTAATCCAGTTTTTGAATCATGCCTCTTAGCGCACAGCACAAAATTTTCATGATTGAAGCCTATTTTCGAACGGGTGCGCTAGTTAATGGAAATTGGCAATACAGTCAACGTTTGTGTTTGGACAATTTTCGAGAGCACTTCCCAAACGTGGCAATATTACCGGACAATTTTTATGCGTGCCTTACAAATTGTGTTGAAGTGTTTCGCGAAACTGATTGTGTGACTCATAAAAAAGGTGCTGGTAGACCAACAGTTCGTACAGAAGAAGTTATCAATGAGGTTCGTCAACATATGGAAGAGGAGCCTCCAAAACCTTTGAAACGTCTTTCTCAGGAAATTGGAATCTCTTATGGAACATGTCATAAGATTTTAAAGAAAGACTTGATCATACATCCATATAAGATGCAACCACATCAAGCTCTTCTGCCTGCAGACCACCCCAGACGCCTTGCTTACTGCCATTGGTTTGTCAATAATTTAATGAATGACGATCTTCTGGACATAACTTTTTTTCTGACGAAGCGTGGTTCCACCTTTCGGGATACATCAATTCTCAAAATATGCGAATGTGGAGCAATGATAACCCTCATGTTTTTACTGAATCTCCACTACATGCTCAAAAAATTGGTGTTTGCATGGATGGCAGTTTCTCGCAGAAGAATAAATGGGCCAATTTTTTTCGATTTCACCGTCAACGCAGAAAGGTACAGACACAACTTTTTAAACAGCAACAGTTAAACGATGATGAACTTCGGTACGGTTATTTCCAGCATGACGATGCAACAGCACATACTACACGAGAAAATATTGCTTTCCTCCGCGAGTTTTTTGATGACCGGCTGATAAGTTCGCATACAGAAGTTGAGTTTCCTCCGAGATCACCTTGTTTGACAATTATGGACTATTTTATATTTCCTTACTTAAAAAACAAGATTTTCGCAACTCCGGTAAATAATTTGCAAGAACTGCAACAAAAAATTGTTCAGCAATGTGCAACCATAACGCTAGAAATGCTGCAAAACGCTTTTCACAGCTCATGAGGAGGCGCGTCAACTTGTGCATCGAACAAAACGGGGGACATTTTCAACAATTACTGTAATTTACTTTTTCTTGTTACTAAAACCGTTATTTCATAATTTGTAGTTCATTATTGTTTTACAACTGAAATAAATAGGTATGAAATTTGTAGGTTATTGATAATGTCAGTGTGACAGTGACATAATTATTTCAAATTTAAAGTAAGACACACGTTTTACATTCCATAACCACCCTTGACCAAGATAATTTTTGATATCCCGCTATAAAGATATATACAGTAATTTCACTCGGCAAAATCTCTTTGATGTTGGTGTCCTTAAGTTTTGTTTTTTTAATCCCCAAAAAATACCACTGCGCATACTGCCCAGGCACAGTCGTGCGCATTAGTGACCGTTTTTGGTAGATACGCGCAGGTCCGGACTATTATTTTTTGAAGAGTCAAAAGGGTGGCCTATAACAAAAAGTTATGTTGGCAGCTTATTTAATTTCTAATAACAAGATTGAAGTAGGTTACCTTTCTTCCTCCTTAAGAAGCCTGAAGAAACTGAGAAATGGATTTTTTTCAGAATTTCGTTTATAAATGAAACAATATTTTGGAGCCATGTTACACACAATACAAAACATTTATCAAAATCACAAACACAAAAGCCTAGACACACAAACGACACACATATCTTTACACTTGTGGTTCTACTCAGCCGCCCTACCTTCAGTGACTCGATATTAACTCAAGGCAGGCGACTGTGGTTTATTGGGGAATCTGAGTTTGCAGTAGGCTGTTGAATTGCAAAAAATCTGGGGGCAATTGTCATCCACACCAGGTACGCCTTCTCTCGTGGCGAGGACTTTAAAGGGTAATAGTATAGTGTGTCAAACTACTAGGCTACCCGATCCGTATCTCAAATATGTGGGACTGTTGGTCCCACAAATAAAATAAGCGTATGGGCAGATTGCTTATTAATTATACTTTCTAATGGTACTTTTTATGGTACTGGTGTTATACTTTTCTTTGGCCGAGCCCAAAAAGTAATTTGCCAGCAGAAATGTCACTTATGTTATATCGTCGGATTCAAAAAATGACGTAGAAACTGTGGCACTACGGTGTTTCTTATCACCACTAACATGCTAGATGCCCTTTAGGCAATCATCGATTTCGGGAACATGTAGAGCCAGTAAAAATAATGGGACTTTGCTGTATAAACTTATTTCCAAATCCGTTCCGTTTCTGGGATACAGGGTGTTGAAGTTGAAAAAAAAAATATTTTTTTATTTATATCTCTTACGGTAATAAACCAATTGTTTTCAAATTTTATTTGGTAAATGATACTATGAATTTTTACTTCCACAGTTTCAGCTCAATGGGAATAGCCAGTGGCGTGCAAGCTGCTCTCTCGAACTCCTTTTCTAAAAAATAAATGTTACGCCGCTGACTAACGTTTAAAATAGTATAATATTTCTATTTCCCACCCATTTCTCTACAAAAAAGTATTCTTTAATTTTTTTCATAAAACACACCATTACGGAGTAAATAGATATTTTATGAAACCATGTCATGTCCTTTCCTAACAAAAAAATACATTAAACTAAAATTATATCGGTAGATTTTATTTACTTTCATTTTTTTCACAAAACATACCGTTACGGAGAGAATCGACATTTTATAAAATCATATCATGTCCTTTCCTAACAAAAACACCTTAAAATGAAATTATATCGGTATAGTTTTATTTTAAGGTATTATTTTGTTTGGAAAGGATATGGTTTCATAAAATATCGATTTACAACGTAACGGTGCGTTTTGTGAAAAAAATGTAATAATACTTTTTTGTAGAGAAATGGGTGGAACATCGAAATACCTATCGTATTATTTTTATTGGCTCTACATGTTCCCGAATTTTTTCAGCATAAAAATGGAACACCCTGTATAGACCTTGCCACAATCAAGAATTTATACTTTGAACTTGATGGTTTTCAACTAGAAATTAACTAGTCCAAATTAAAAATTACCTATTCCAGATTCGAAACGGTTTATTCCTAACTTGAAACTTACTAGTACTTGGAAATGTATACCAAAAACCGACAATAGAATCAATAAAAACTACGTCTGTAGTACATGTTTATCCCTAAACTCATCGCCAGCGGCTGCAATCTATTCCCAGTTTACCAAACAACTGTCAAGACGCATTTACCAAGACGTACCCATTGACAACTCAGACTCTTCCATAATGAAAATACGCAGACTAGAAATAGATTAATCTCCTTTTAGTACCTTGACGCAAACTGATACGTCAATGCATGCTTTAATTTTAAAATTAAACTAATCTCCACATAACGACAGACGCGAGGCAGGAAAAAATAGTACTAATGGTTTTTTTAATGCATCGAATGTGCCTATGTTTATTGTAACGTATATATTAGATTTATAAATGCTACACCACTCGAATTTCGCAAAAGGCTAGAGGAATTTCTGAAGCAAAAGTGTGGGATAAATTGTGTATATCAATGTCAAGAGCACTCCTATAGAAAATTTAATAACGCGGCTTGCTGTCTGATGCTTGTAAACTAGAAATTTTCCTGTATTTTTATTTTCAAAGTATTCAATTGGTATATTATATGAGTACCCAGTAGCTGTATTACATTTAATTGTTATTTTCACTAGTTTAAGGTTACTTAATCGAAAGAAATTCAGACGTAAGATTACTCTGATCCTCTAAATCATATAAGTTAGAAGGAAAACATTAAATACCTATTTTATATTTGCTTATGAAAATGAGTCAACATTCTGATCTTTTTCCATAATTTTATCCAAATATTAACCGAGATAAAATAAGAGAGCGACATGCTCAGGGGATGACCCTGTATACAAGTGATGCAGTTTTATTCTTAATAACTTCAGCGATAGAAAAATAACATCACAATCCCATCATGGATTTTTTGTATGTAAAAAGCTAAGGAAGATTACTGTTTGATTTGTAATTTAGAGCAGCTTTGTTAGTTTTTTTAGACTTGCTATGATTTTTCTTCCTGTTCTTGTTCTCATATTATCTCTGTTATATTTTTGGGATTGTTAAATAGGAAATGTGCAGAACTAAAATAATGAATTATTAGTATTTTAGTTTTTTGATCGGCACTGTCAACAATTAGTGACGATATATCCGACATGAAATCATAATCAAAGTGTTTCAAGAATAACTTTTTGTCACAAACTAATACAAACTCTTTAAAGTAGAGACAAGAGTTACATTTGGTAGAAGTCGATCGCGTATCTACTTGAGTGCCTCAAGGATCAATTGTTGGCCCTGTTTTGTTGGTAATTTATTAACTACTAAAATAAAATATTTAAAACCAGTTAGTTACTAATAATAAACAAGATGGAACAAAGTAGGTGGATAGAAAATATTTGTATTTTATTTGATTTATTGTTATATTTCCTTAAATATGAACTGCTGAGCGAAATTCAAGGAACACCTGAAATTTTGGGCACATTTTCATACTGTATACCTTCGCTTAGAGTTAATCCAGTGAGTCAAAATTGTTATGGTCTTAACGGATAATTCATTTACGACGTAATTCGTGTCCTATGATGTACAAGGCGTTCTTTAACATTTTAACAAAAATTTAACAAGCTCCCAATTCTTTCTGCTCCCAGCAGTTTAAGTTTATAGGGATATATTTTTAGGATTTTGCGTGTATGGCATTTGCAATCGTTTTGATATCGAATTCACACTACTAATTGCTAACGGATTAGTGTTGCCTATGTTTTGATTTTCCCGAAGAACTTCTGCCACCTGGACATCACTAATCCTTGATCTTCCTGATTTTGGTAGGTCAGTTACAGACCCCGATCTTTCTCTGAAATTTTCTGATCAAATTACGGCACGCTTTCATTTGATAGGGCCCTGCTCACAAACCCATTTTCGTACGAAATCTTCGTAATCCAGCAGTGTAATTTCTGCCGCATTTGTAATAACATTGTACTGAACAAATTCTTGTTTGTAGATTCAAAAGTTTAAATCGTTTCAATTTATGTTTACGTGAGTTTACGTTAAAACATACCCCTTACTTTATGATGACCCCATACTATAATACACTGAACTCCATTTGAAGTGGACCAACGAAATTTAGGGTCAAATTTAAGCTTCGGTAAATTTCGAACCCAGTGGCGTAGAACTATGAATTTTTTTTTATTGCACAGGTCTATCATTCTAGCAAAATCATATATGTTGTGTACGTCTCCAGCTTGTTTATTTTAAGAGATACAGCGGATTTAGTGGAACTATGTTTTTTCCGTAAATTTCAAATGCATACACAACCTGTACTAGTAGAACGAGAATGATGGGAGTTCTTTCTTTTTGTAGCCTAATTCATGGGCTTCATTTCCGTTTTTGATTTGTTTTTTTAAACCCAGTATTTTAAGAGATATGAAGGTTTTCGTAAACCACTGTTTTTGAAGTAAAAAAATCTCTTAAAATTTTGTTGAAAAAATGTAGGGTGGCTTTGGAAAAATTGCTTTATTGGAAACTGTCAAATTTAACAAAATAGACTTGTTTTCTAATTGTCACACTAAATAGCGAAATAATGGCACGTTTATCAATAGATCAATTAAATCAGGCAGTTGGTATGTTACTTAGTGGAAGCACTCAAAGAAATGTGGCAGCATTTTTTGGTGTCAGTCATAGTGTTATAAGTCGTGCATGGGCAAGACATCAATTAAATTCCGTTCATTTTCGCCATGGTGGAGGTCGTGTTCGAAAAACTACTGCTAGAACTGATAGATTAATACGTTTCATTACCAGAAGAAGGAGAACTGTTGTGGCCGCAGAATTAGTAGAACATGTTCGAGAAGTGAATAATGTAAACATATCCCAAAATACAGTTCGGAGGCGATTACATGAAGTAAATTTGAGGGCAAGACGACCAGCTAGACATCCCACATTATTAATTGAACACAAGAGGAATCGTCTATATTTTTGTAGAGAACATTTGAACTGGAATTTAAATCAGTGGAGCAACTGTCTATTTACGGATGAATCGAGGTTCAAATTAAAAGTAGCTGATGGCCGTACTAGGATATGGCGAGAAAAAGGTGAACGTTACCAAGAAAACAGTATGATCACAGTGGATCCCTATGGAGGGGGGTCAGTTACAGTATGGGCTGGTATATTCACAAGTGGAAGGACCGAGCTAGTCGTCTTAATTAACCAAACTATGAATGCAGAAAGGTATCTAAATCAGGTTTTACGACCTATTGTGTTACCCTTTGCAATTCAGAGAAGACCTAACTTTAGTTATGTGGATGATAACGCAAGATCACATCGAACTAGAATTATAAATAATTTTTTTGAAGAAAATGGAATTCATAGATTAATATGGCCTTCCCGATCACTGGACCTCAATCCAATTGAACATGTGTGGGATGTTCTTGGAAGACGTTTAAGGAATCGTCGTAGACAGCCCGTCAATCTTAACGAATTGGCTAACGCCGTTATGGAAGAGTGGCCCCTGGTGAGTCAAGATGTTATAGACAATTGCATAAATAGCATGACGAGGCGTTGCCAGGCTGTAATAACGGCAAGAGGAGGTGCAACAAGATATTAATAAATAGTAGTTGTTAATGTTGTTATTTCATTCTCTTTTCCTGTTTATCTGTTTTGGTTTATGTTTTTTATTTCTATAGAATTAATTTAAGTTACTAGGTGTTCCACATCCTTAAAAATGTATAACCTAATATGGCACATGCAGTTATTAAAAATTTAATAAATTTCATATATTTTTTCAACAAAATTTTAAGAGATTTTTTTACTTCAAAAACAGTGGTTTACGAAAACCTTCATATCTCTTAAAATACTGGGTTTAAAAAACAAATCAAAAACGGAAATGAAGCCCATGAATTAGGCTACAAAAAGAAAGAACTCCCATCATTCTCGTTCTACTAGTACAGGTTGTGTATGCATTTGAAATTTACGGAAAAAACATAGTTCCACTAAATCCGCTGTATCTCTTAAAATAAACAAGCTGGAGACGTACACAACATATATGATTTTGCTAGAATGATAGACCTGTACAATAAAAAAAAATTCATAGTTCTACGCCACTGGGTTCGAAATTTACCGAAGCTTAAATTTGACCCTGAATTTCGTTGGTCCACTTCAAATGGAGTTCAGTGTATTTCGTAGACATAGAACACAAAACAATACAATAGAACAAAACGAAAAAGTTATTACCAGTAGTAACCTTCTTTATTAAAATATATTTTATTGATGATCATGGTTTTCATCTCCTCAAGAGTCATGCTGGCAACTACAAATTGGTTTAAAACGGGTAAGTATATTTTACTGCTGATATATTATTCCCAGACATGAGCTTGAATAAAATCGAAGTACAGTCAACGCTATGTGAGCATATCTGTTAAGTGTCAGAGAAATTTCCCTCGGAATATTTTCCAACGCTTCCTTTCGCGATGCATTAGCTGTCGGATTTTCCAGGGAATTGCGTGTTTCACCCTGAGTTCACTTCATACATTATAACATGCAATTCTGAATTTACAAGCACGTGTAGGGTACAATGCAGTTATATGGTAAGTCCCCTGAATCCGTACGATGTGTTTAATACAAAACTATTGAGCAGAATTATTTTATCTTACAGGAAAAGTGTTAGAATATAAATGCTGATAATTTTTCTAACAATTTCTCACTGATACCCGAACCCGGTTGGTTCCTCTTCGGATGACTATGTATTATTTATTGGATAATTACACTGAGAATATTGGATATTCACTTTTAGACCTGTCATCACATCACATTTAACTAACAGACCACAGTTGGTAGTTTTCAGTGGTTTTATGTCTGTGGAATACCTTACAATATATCAGGTATACCTCAAGAGTCCGTACTATGGACTGTGTTAATCAATATTTTTATAAACGATATTAGTATGGACTTAGAAGATAATTAACATTCAAATACCGGCTTTAAATCTTCTTTTTGCAGTTGATATGAAATTATTTGCTACAGTAAAAAGTGTCGATGTTTCTGATCCATACAAGACATGTTGACTTACTTCTGGAGTATATTATATATTAATATCTGCACAGGAGCTTCACAGGGAACACTGTGTCTATGGCTACTATAGCTATTTTCTTATCACCATCGTCATGGTGGCTAAAGAAAAGTAAAACACCCCAGTATGGGCTAAGCAGCTCATAGCTCTCTAGATCCGTATTTGGAGTGGGCCAATCTCCCTCTGTTAATTTATATTTTCTACTATCTTTCTCCTATCTCTGGTATCCTTCCAATTATATCAACTCCTGCTTCAGGCAGATACTATTCTACCTCCTGCATCCACTTTGATCTGCATCTGCCACGTCTTCTTTTCCCTCCTGGATCCACTGCAGCATTGAATAAGTTCCGCCATTTTTAGCTACTGCTCTCCATGTATCCTAACCATCTTATTCTTTGTTGCTTTATTTTTGTTACTATATCACTTTTTAGTTCTTGTCTTATGTTATGATTAATTTTAACTCTATCTTCGTTTTTTGCTTGTTTAATCGGTCCTAGTATTACTCACTTAATTTTTCTTTTTATTGTCTTCAGGTCTTCTTCTTCTTTTTGATCATAGTAATTGTTTCTGCCGCATACATTAATATTGGTCTTATTATTGTATTTCTGCATCCTCATATTCTTGTCTTTCTATTTCGTGTTTTCCAGTTATTTTTCTTCCAAATCGTATTATTTTTGTTTTCTCTTGGTGTATTCTTAATCCCATATTTTCTCCTTCATCTATGATCTCCTTCAACCTTTTTTCCATTATATTGTCTTTGTAATTATTACTGTCATCAGTATACGAATGATTTGCCTTTTACCTGTTCAAAGATTTCCTTTATTTATTTTTCTAATCACATTTTCTAGAGCTAGGATGGACTATGACTAGTCTTCTGGAAAAACGCGAGTATTGGTCAGACATTTCTAGACACTGTTGTCAAAATTAAAACTGTGATATATTCCTTAAAATTCCTTTTCTTATCTAAGGATTGATAAAAGTGTATTGGTGTATAGCTCTCTTTGTCAGGTAATATACTTGATTTTTATAATTCTAAACTGATTTCAATGTTCTCATCCTCAATGGTGTTCCTCATCTGTTTCGAGCCTTCATGTAGGGACACTCTGTATAAGGAACGACGTCAATGCTTCTACGTAAGAGACTATTTAAAAATGAAGATTTATCGAACCCATTTTTATTACCAGCAACGTTAACAGATCGATGCCTCATAAAATTCTAACGTCGTCGGTACGATTCCGCGTTTCATATTCTTATAGACGAGGTAAATAAACTTGACTGAGCGCTTTCTCATGCAGATTTGCAGATTTTTTCATGTGGACCCGTGAATCTAACCGTAAACAAATTTACGAGATGTATGACTTGAGTTGGGGTGCAAAAAGAAATGTCAAAGTACTTAGTAATTTTTTAGAATATATAATATAGTCAGTGAAAATCAGAAAATACCTTCAAACAGGTATTTTCAACCCCATAATAATTATAGCAAGTTGCTAGACGTGCTTTAAAAGGCAGAAATTTACTTTGTTTCAAGGCCGTTCTATTTTGAAAAGTTAAAGTTTTCATAAAAATATATCACCTTTCTTACGAAAGCGTAGAAATGACAACGTGTGATATAATTTTATAATTTCCAGTTTAAACTGTCAATTATACATAATTTCCAGATCAAACTGATAATTATCTATAATTGACAGTTTAAACTGGCAATTATAAAAGGACATCGAGTGAAATAATTTTATAATTACCAGTTTAAACTGTCAATTATAGATAATTGTCAGTTTGATCTGGCAATTATGTATAATTGACAGTTTATAATTGTCAGTTTAAACCGGCAATTAAACACAATTGCCAGTTTAAACTGTCAATTATCCATAATTGCCAGATCAAACTGACAATTATCTATAATTGACAGTTTAAACTGGCAATTATAAAAGGACATCATGTGAAATAATTTTATAATTGCCAGTTTAAACTGTCGTACCTTTCACCTATCAGCTATCGTATCCATGAGAAATATTTTTTTAATTTTATCTTGCAATATTACGTATAACGATTTCTTAGGTCAACTTAGTATAAGGAAAAAGCTACGATAAAAGAGTCTCGGATATGCTTCGTTAGTGTAAAATAGGGCATCAATGTTGTACTGACTCGTGATAAAATTAAAATGTCTCTAGCCAATCAAGAGGGAAATCACGTTTCACGTTAGTAGTGACCTCATATGTTCTAGTACCTTTATCATATTTTATTATTCTATAAACGCGAGTATAAAGTAATATAATGAATAGTGTAATCTTTATCATAATATATTATACACATTTACTTTGCTTTGTGATCAAGTCCTTGCACGTAATAATTAAAATAACTACCTTATTTGTCGTATATTTTTTGCAGCATCTGGTCGCAGGTTTCTTCTGTTTGGAAGATTGTCTTCAATCTATCTTCAGTTATTTCGTACACTCAGCTGTTTATGGTGTTGTCGATGACTTCTTATATCTCACCAGTAGTTCTGGTATCGCTGACTATTTCCTGGACATCATCAACATCTTCTGGACACTGCCGACTTCATGTATTTGTCTACAGTAGCAAATGTTGCCACTGCTTGTTACGTTGGAGATAACTTTCTTTTCTTCTTCAGAACCCCTTTAACATTACTGATTTTTTGTATCACTCTGAAATTACGTCATAGTCTTCTGCAATATTTAATGTTGCAGACCAATTCTTCAACTTCTTCAGCAGCCTTTGGATACCACACTATTTCATACAAGGTCTTACTAACTTTTATAGAAGTGCTTGAGAAGCATAGCAGAGAAGCAGAATATTGAATGAATGTAATATGGGTTAATTTTAACAGAAAAGGGTTAAATGCAAAAAGTATGGTTTCTGTGGTTAGTGAAAAAAAAGTTAACTACCCGATGCATAAATGATAAGAAAAAAGTGCTATTAGAGTAATACGACAAACAAAAATGTTTAACCCTGGAAGTAAAATATGGTCTTTCAAAATTAGGTCCAAAAGTGTTATTAAGGATATAGATGCCAGTAGTTTTGTAACAAATAAAACTATACGCTGTAAGAATAGAATAAAAAGTGCTAAAAAATTGAAATTCTCATCTTGAAGTGTGTCCTTATTGCATCTTATTCTTTTTTCTCCTTCATTCACTCAGAATGTGAAAGCGCAGACTTGTCTGTATCATCACAGACACGGCATACCGGGTTTTCTGCCAATTTAAAATTATAGAGATGTTTCTTGAGATGCCAGTGACCTGTAATGAGAAGGACCTTCCATGACCAATGCCTTCACATCACTGTCGTGGTTTTAAAACCCGATAATTCTTATGTTCTGTTCGACCCATTTTCCCATAGCCGTTCTGATAGAGTTATAAGCAACCCTTATATTTCCATTCCTCCTAAATTATCCACAGTTGACCTCAAGAAGGATGAAATAGCAGACATACACCTCTTTAAACATACAGATTATTAATTGATTTGGATAAAAAATTTGTCAGTCATCAGATACGCGTGTATTTCACGCTCATACCAGATGTCCCACTTTGGAGTTTGGTCTTTGGACCACCGAAATAACTTGGAGGGCCATATGCTCCGATGCAGGAAAAATAATCAGATTTTCAATGGCAATATCTGATGGCATTGACGTAACCTCTACTACTTCAGATCGAAGCACTTAGCTAGGGCTATATATTTTTGGACACTTATCAGATTGATAACGGAGAAGTGGTATTGAGGTAGACCACCTCTTGAAAAAATTAGATCATCTAAGATAAGTTAATAACGTGTTGACATCTTGTCAAGTATTATTTCTTCTCTACGAGATTATAATCGTAATAGTACCGTAAATAATGTGAAAATAGGTACTAACAGGCCTAGAAAAATTGTTCTCAATGCAAATACCGTGGTTTGGAAAATTTCGTTACTATAATTCTAACAGATTATAGTCAGATAAATAATATAGACCTTGTTGTTGTTGTTGTTGTTGATAGGCGGCGCGGTTACCCGCAGCACTCAGGTCTTTCGACCCATTGTGCCTGCCGCTAGTTGGGAGTTATTGGAAGAGACCCGTGCTGTGCGCATAGGCCAACACCCGTTGTAGGGGAAGCTCCCTAATATCCTGAGGCAGAAGAAATGCTGCGCCCAGGTGTTTGTGTCTCTTGACCATGAGGCAGGCACAGCGACAGAGGATGTGAATGGAGTCCTCGTCATCGTGTCCGCAAAACCTGCACCTTCTAGTGTCACTAAGACCGATAGTGTTAAGGTGCTTGTTAAGATGTCCGTGACCTGTCAACAGTCCTGTGACAATCATTATGCTGTTACGACTTAGCGCAAATATTGATTGAGTTGCGTTCGACCAAGGCCCTTCAATTAAGAGCCTGGCTTGTCGCAGCCCAGTCACGTTTGACCATAATATAGACCTTTTAAGTTCCTCTGCCGTGGTCGATGGATTTAGTCGGTGATGTTTCACCAGTAGTAGCGCTGTCGTTATGCCTAAGTCGAGTTTTTATCTCCATCTTTTTCTGAACGTGCTGAACAATAGCACACTTTTCAGGCTGTAGCCATAGGTATCATTAGTGTTCCTTCTTTCTCTTGAAGGAGGTTGGAACCTTTGGTGTGAAGATTTCACTGACGTAGTTTTCCACATAACACCAAAACTATACACTATACTGCACTCAACGCGCGTTTCGCCAACCAAGTAGGCATCATCTGGAGATGATCAAAACTAATCATCAGTTTTATCATTTCCAGATGATGCCTACTTGGTTGACGAAACGCGCGTCGAGTGCAGTATAGTGCTTTGGTGTTATGTGGAAAACTACGTCAGTGATTCATTCTTTCATGAATCACTGACGTAGCTATAGTTGCGTCCACTATTTGTTTAGTTAGGCACAGCCAAAGTAATAGTTTTATTTAAGCTCTGTTTACCGCTACATAGTTCCTCTGGAACGGTCAAATTTACAATCTATATCGATGGGTAACCCTCTCAGTCCTTATGGTTACCTACTTCATAGAGAATTTTGTGAAAGAAGCTCTTCTAAAGGCATTAAAAAGTAATAAGTGCTGGGTGAGAAACATGGATGACACTTCCTTGGGAAATATCACATATAATGAAAAATATCTATCTATCTAAAAAACTTCTGGAAACTCGTACATTGAGATTGCTTTGTAAGCTGTAACCAATATTCTGTTAAAAAATAGTCACAAATCTGGTACTACCTATGTGTCTGCACCATGAAACTTTAAAAAAACGATCATCGCATCGTAGAAATGTAACGGTCAATTTACAAGATACCATAGTAGATGTCCTGTCCAATGGAGCCGGGTGTTCGGCTCTATTTGGTTCTTAGTTTCCCTGATCGGAAGAAGTTTAAATTTTTATGATCCTGTAATGCATCGTAGGAGCATATAAATAGAAGAACCGTAACTGATCACAGTAGATCGAAAACAACAACTCCACGGACTCTGTGCGCCGGCTGGTATTGGATTACTGCGGCATCTCCATGGAAGTTGCCACATCCTTCATCGAAACCAACCACAGATACTGACCGGTTTCACACTTATTCTGTACTTATCAGAGTGCCATAAGCACTGGACCCGATTGCCTAAAGGGCATCTGTTATGTTAGTAGTGGTGAGAAACACAGAGCAGTACCCTCTTTTGGTCTTTGCTACTATCCGTCTGACAATTATTGTTTAATTGACAGAGAGATAATGCTCTTTAGCCAATCATGTCGCAGCAACGTTCATCGAGTCCACTACCGATGGCACTCTGACAAGCATAGAATAAGTACGAAACCGGTCAGTCTGGTGGTTGGTCTCGATGAAGGATGTGGCGACATCCATGGAGATGTCAGAGTAATGCAATGCCAGTCGGGCGACATAGTCCGTGGAGTAAGTGTTTTCAGCATCTCCTCCAAATAAATACTATCTGTTGGTTTGAAATGAATAATTTTCCCTGTATAAGTGTTTATATCGCTTTAAAACTATGTGTTAGATCTAGATTCTGTTATAGAAGGAGCTAGTCAACACATCTAAGACGTCACACCAGAAACATTTTATTCTGGCACTGAATTTTCTTTTTGGAGCACTCAATCTACGGGTATCTTTACTAATTTTATAAGATGACAGAGGTACCACTTTCATGCTTTGACTAATTTTTCTCAAGAATTATGATCTCCGAAATGAATATTGTACTATTAGAATAATCGATTGATGTTTGTTATTTGTCTTCCTTTTTCAATGTATATATATATTCATCACTTTTGTATTCTTTCACATCATTGAGTGTATAAGAAGTATTCCACCTGCACTGTACGTGATTCTCATGCACATGGCACATGATACTACTACAGAATTTCGTTTTTGGTCACAAACTACCTAACAATACCCTCAGTTTTGGTGCAGAAAAGAATAATCAGATATAAATGAACTTGAGATCAGATCGTATTGACGTAGACTGGATACTTGAGAGGGTACTTACGTGGGCCAAATATTTTGGAAAATATATCACACCGATAACAACATTGTTTGTATAAGTGGTGTTGAGGTAGACCACCTCTTGAGAATGACAGCTTTGATGTTACGAGTGAGGATTTATATTTCCCTTATTTGTAATTCTATAATAGTATATTGAGGTAGACCACCTCTTGAGAAAGTTTATAGACTGGGGTCATCAACTGCGATATTACAAGTGAGATTTTTTTATAGTTTTGTTGTATTTTTTACGATGAATAGTTTTTTTAAGTTTTTTTTTAGAATACAAGTATTTTGATATGAAATAACTGCATTTTTAGACCGCCACCTCTGCGAAAGTGCAGCAAAATTCCTGTTCTTAACTTGTTCTGTACTATCATTGCATCATCCGGAATGCTGACCATTGATATCTTGCAGTTAAAATCACATAAGATGGGTGATAACTACTGACTTGACTTTATATGCCCTGGCAAAACAACTGCTCATTAATGATAAATCTATCTTCAGACTTGGTATATTTCATACATGCAATATAGTAATTACAATATTGTTATAAAGAGTTAAATCGCGTGGTTGAGGTAGTGCGGCTTCCTATTGTTAGAAATAATTTTAAGTATCAAGTTAGAGACAACTCTCATTGGTGGATAGTGTGCTTAATTTTTACTGGTAGATACATATATCCTACCTTGTCGCATAGGTATGGACTAATTGTGGAGTTAGTAGTAGTAGTATGGGGCGACCAAGACCTGGCAAGTAAGCCACAAGCCACAAGCGGGCCCTTTTTGCCTACCCCTGTCGTTCTCTACCTAACTCCGTCGCCTCTTCCCTCGTCGAACCTTCTCGACCTTCTAATGTAGGTCAGAATATCGGTCCATTCAAGTAATTGAATTCTTCCTCTTGCACTTCCGCGGCCCCCCAGACGTCGTGTCTTAATCTGCCGAAAGCCACGCATTCTGCCAAGAAGTGAGAAGGTATTTCGTCGCCCTCCCCACACTTTGGGCAGATAGGGTCTCCCTCAACACCCATCAATGACAAACTTCCACCAACTAATTTAGAGCCTTCCAGCTACGACTTAACAGCCAAGCCGTCTTGGTCTTGCTTGGTTCCACTATAAAGTTGCGAGCTTGTCTACAACTTCCACTCCTTCTCCAGTTTTTACTTAGTGTCTCATGAGCCAAATCATTAAGAGCCATGTTGAGCTACCTTCGTGTAATGTCTAAAATCGGTTCTGGTCCCTGAGATCCGAGTCGGGCCAATTCTTTGTCCCTTTCGTTCCCTGGGATTCCGCTATGACCTGGTACCCACACCAATTTTACCTCTTTTCCTCTGGCCAGCTCCTCCAGGGTGCCATCTCCGCACTCTTGTACAAGAGCGGATCTTGCCCTTGTAGATGCTAAGGCCTTTAAGGCAATTGTGGAGTGACTAATTGTGGTGAATCGCTGTTGGTGTGTAAGTACGAAGATTGGCTAAATATGTGTAACTTCTGTCAATTTATTTTTTATATAATATATCTAAATCCGTAAAAATTCAGTCACTTTGGTCTACTTCTTTCAACGCCTTGGATAAATGTTAGTAATTTTAGAATGTATCCGCGTTCAGTTTAGGAATCGTCAGCTTGAAAAGCCAACCAACAGCTGGTCATTCTGCTTTCTCTTATATTCTATGTCCATCCTGTAACTCTGAGAAAAATCATGATATTTCAAAACATTGTAAAAAATTTGGAGATCGGTTGAGTTACCTCTATTGAGAGAGTAACATCTACGGGTATGGTTGATAATATTACTAAAAGTTGCCTTGTAATTTTGAAGTGTTTTTTCTGTTAAAGTAACTCCAACTAAAAGTATTCTGTCAAGCACGTTATTAGTAACTTATCGTACTATCTTCTGAACCATCTAATCTTTATAAAACAACAACAAAACATTAGGCGTAGTTTAACCAAAAAAACCGTACCTTGTAAAAATAAATACAGAATAATTATTTATCTAGCGCGAATAAAATAATAAGTTTTAGCTTTATTACTTAATAGCTGTTGCGGCGTGGCAATAAATAAAAATATAGAAAATGAAAGACGTCAGAGATTTTGATTATACAGCACGTAATTTTCCAAAGCAACATCAAAGCCAACTGTTTGAATTTCTAATGGCATAAATTTTGTCTGCGCCGTATCAATGTTTCAGAAGCTGGAAATTGGTTTTAGGCTAATAGATCGAGACATATATAGGGTGAGCAAAATATGAACACCATAATTGCCTCAACTCGAAATGTGATAAATCTAAAGTACTATTAGGAGACCCGCTGGCTCAGGGTTTAGTGTTTTGACCGCTCAGCCTAGAAGTCGTGGGTCCAAATCCCCATTCCACCAGACAATTTTTCATTAAATTGTAACTCCTAGATTAAGGCTTGTTCGAAGAGATGGATTGTGAGAGATTAAAATCAGTTGATATTTGACTGTCTCCTTAGATTTTCCAGGTTTCCCTCATTCCAGCACTGAATTGTGGTTAGGGTTTACTAACCTAAGTTGTTCCTGAGACGCAAATTCGCGCAAACTTCGCAACATATAAATTTAGATATATGAATTGCCATCTTAAAATGATCAGAAAAACACACTTTATTCAAAAATCAAAAAATATATAAGGTGTTCCATTTGAAAAAGTATATGTTTTGTTTGGAATATTAATATTAAACACCTTGCATGTGCCAAAATAATTTTAAAATATGCCCGCCACTGGCATATAAGTTCGTACCAAAAATTATTAATCTAATTTTAACGGTATACACCCTGTATACGTATTGCATTTGTATATAATGAAATGTAGCCTAGCTATTGAAAAAGTTAAAAAAAAAGTTTGGGTTGATATCTGTAACCGTTTTCGAATTATCGAATTTTTAAAAAGCACTCGCGTTTATCAGAGTGAAGTATTACGGCGCGGTCAAGCTTATAGCGCGAATACTGAAGCTTCTATAGATGTCTACCCCTAGAAAGAAGCTAGTTAGACCGGCGATTTTGCTCCACTAATATAGATAGCGCAGCGCTCGACCGGCGAGCGGCGTGAACGGTAGTGGGGAATGTTAGGTTATAATACCGTACTCGCTTAATGAAGTAGCGTTTCATATGATAGGATGATCGGCATGCTTATAATTATGTTTCGTATATGGTGTTATCATTGTAAAATCTGTGAATTTTTCTAAAAGTCAAGTATCAACGTGTTCCTCTTAGTTTTCTAGAGAACTAAGTAAAGATCTTACAAAAAATTATAAGTATCAATTGAAATATATCTAAATGATATACCAAATTGGTTGTGTTAAACTAGTGAAAATTCTCAAAAATTTTATATTGACGAAATATCCACAAAAACATTGTTAGGAAAATTATCTTTCATTTGAGTAGATTAAATTGAGACTTAAAAATTCAAAAAATTAAAAATTCTAAATTCAAAAAATTAAAAATTCTCAAGAAACGATGAATTCTCACTATCGGTCAAGCAACGATCATATCACAGTCAAGTCAAAATTGAGATACCATTGTTTAAATGGGTCTGTCCTTGGAGCATTCACACATGCCGATCCTGAAAGGATCACAGCACGGTCAAGTCAAGAGACAACAATATTTGACCGATCCTTGTTTGCGCGTGAAATGCAGGAACGACTAGTGTATATACACGACTGACAACAAACCATGAATTATTGTGCTAGCTACATGTAGTATTTTGCTTTTGAATTTCATCTTTAACTAACAAAAGTATATTTTGATATTCTTAATTGATTTTAACGTGGATGCATCCTAAATATTCTCATGTTTAAATTTCTTCCGTTCATATTCGTCCTCGTCTAAAATCATTGCAATTTTAGTTAACGAACTCAGAAATCATAAATATTTTAACTATTTCACACTGAGCAATGCAACGCATGTTCTAGGGAACAAACAAGGCTGGAATGATGACCGGTTGGTTCGTGTGAATAATTACAAAATGCTTTGACCGTAACTTTCCCTTGATTTGATTGTCCATGAGCGGCTAATATGAAGAGACCTTTAAACTTGAATATTAAACTGACTTTATTTAAATTTACATAACTTATCTCAAATTCGATGATATTAGTGCCACTATTTTGTATTTTTAACGTCAGATTCACGTCAGAAATCTCAAAAGTAAGAGATAATACCAAAATCTTGAAAGGGGGTTGGAACCTTTGGTGTGATCACCACGTTGACGTAGTTTTCCACAGGACACCAAAACACTATACTGCACCCGACGCGCGTTTCCTCCAAATTGACATCATCTGGAGATTATTAAAACTTGAGTTTTAATCATCTCCAGATGATGCCGACTTGGTTGGCGAAACGCGCGTCGAGTGCAGTATAGTGTTTTGGTGTCCTGTGAAAACTACGTCAGTGTTAAAATACCAAAAGTTAATTATGAAAAATAGTCTTTTAGTGTAAGGAACAAAGAACTGGATTTTTGATTTACGAATTTAATCGCGCTATACGCAATTCTTGCTAAGCAATACGCTACCTACTGGCGGCACGCACAACTAACGCACTAACGCTTGGGACTTTGGTACAGTTTTGCGTATGTATGTCTATTGTGAATTTTGAAATATCCGTTGTTATATTAGTTAATTGCTTTGATTAGATATGAATCATTATTGTTATGAGCCACATTGTTCCTCTTGGACAAAGAAAAACCCCGAGATCAGTTTCATACTTTTCCAAAAGCGGGAAATCTGGAGCTATCGTGGAAACTATAAGTTGAGCATTAAAGAGTTACAGGAGACAAGTATGGATAAATAAGCTAAAGAACGCAAAGTAGAGTGTGTGCTCTTTTACTTTTCTCTAAGAATGACCCATAAAGGTATATATGCCGTATGTCCAATAAAGAATTTGACATATTTTGAGGTTGTTTCATTTTCAGATTGAACGCTCGAAAAATATTGAAATCTATTTTAATTTTATATCACTACTTGCCCCTTTCAAAATAGCTTTACAAGCTTTTTACCTGGTTTAAAGTTCTCGACAACAAATCTTTGATGAATATAATTTCAAATGTCAGTGTCAGTGCCCATAGGTTTAGTATGCTGTTTTGGCGCTACGATCTTAAAATGAATCGCCTATACAACTTGCAATTCACGATACTAACTGTTCTTTATAAGTTAGCCTAGATTCCCATCCAAAATAGTACAGTGCGAACGATTTAGTAATAAAACAGGTTTTGCGACTTCGTCCCTGGCGAATTAACGCAACATTTATGCACCAATAATTTCATCATTGTTATTATAATTACTAGAAAGTCGTTACTTAATATTCCCTTCGAAATTAAAAAAAATGCATCTCTGACCTCGATCCTCGATTTGACTCGCTGACCATCAAATCCAATCCATCAGGAAGGGAAAATAATGAGACTACTCGTATTATCTGTGCATTTTTTTTCTCAGCAAACGCAGAGTCATAGACAGCGCGTTGATAGGCTTCCACCTCTTTAATTAATTTACGTAAAGTAAGTACATAATAAATTAATTAAAAGGCAGATAAGGGGACTTCAATAAGTTTATCCGAGATACTAAAGAAACCGAATCACATGCGCCAACGATCTTTGCGGTTTATAAAATGTAGAGACAACATTTCCAACAAATGAAATGGGTTAGTTTAGAAGGCAGGGTGGTGCTATTTCCAAAAAAAGATTTTATGGTTGGATATTTGCTTCATTTTACAACTTTATATCACATTTGGTTTAACCAGATAATTATGTGTATGGACTATTTAAATCCGAGTAATTCGAATTCGGTACCAGATTAGGAGACGGTGAAGTGTTGAGTGATACAAGAAGTACAGCCAAGTTTTTTGACATGATAAAAATGCAGTGTGGGGATATTACGTGAGTTTGGATTTTGTATTCCTATCAGTATATCGTATCGGTTTATTTCAATTATATATTAAAGAAAAACAAAAGAATTATTATAGAATACCAAAATAATGGGCTCCTTTCAATGTTAGTTTTGATAAACGAGTCAGCATCATGTAGAAATGATTAAAATACCTGAAGAGGTCCAGAATGTTGATGATTTTTGGAAAATAATTTGTTTCTCTAATACTGTTGTAAAAAGTTTACGTTATTTAATAATTATTATTGGATGATGATAATAGACTATTATTCAACGATATGAAAAAAATATTGTTTCGGTATGCAGTGTAAAAAATGTCTTCATCAATTTTAAAAAATAATCGACACACTTTTTTTCAGGATATCTATAGAAATAAACTTTTCAATCCATTTATAAACGATGTTACATCAACAAATTAAACATTTTGAACAAAACTTCTTTAGGTTAGAATACCTAAAGAAATTTTGTCAAGAATAAACAGATTCATTAATAAAATTGATAGATAATAATGGTTAAATTGTTAGACCTTACACTATGGATTATTAAAAGTGCCATTATATTATTTTTTTTTTTAAATTTGGAAGTGTTATATGAATACATTGTAATTTGTTCTGGGACTACACAACCTGTAAAATAATTAAAAGGGGAAAAAATCATTTTGTTCTCATAATAATATTCAGAGAATTTCAGTCTGTCGCAGTACTTATGTGTATGTATGTTTTGTGCGTTCTAAATTAGAATAATGTTTCCAGTCTGGTCTCCAAAATATGGATCTCAAGTGCATATGATTGAAGATGTGCAAAGAAAATTTTTAAAACTTTCATTTTAAATCAAATGGGGTTTATCCTCCCATCGGATATCCCCAACATTATTATTAACCCAATTTAAGTTTGATAATCTAGGGACGCGCCAAATCTATCATCGCGTGACTATATTGGTTAAATTTGTAATTTTTTTAATTGATTGTCCAAAAATGTTGAGCAAACTGGAATTCAATATATCTTGTTTAAATTCAGGGCACCATGGTACATCCCGGTGGGATGCACCATGGATGTTCCATGGATGTACCCCATGTACACAGACCATGAGACCCTAGAACACAACTGCCACTTTCATCCCCTCTATATCAAATGTGCAAGAATTACAATGGGCCTTTTCCACATCTTTTTTTTATTCGCTTATTATAACATATATACTTAGTTATGCCTAAAAAGTATTTTTTTAAATTTTTTTTCTTCGCCAGATATATTTTGAAAAAATTGTTAAAATTACCATACATTTCAAATAACGCGCCATTGACGTCATACTCCAGTTCGTTGTTGTTGGCTGCCCTGCATTTTATGTTCTGTCAAGTGAAGTGTGCTTAACCTAACTTTCGTTTTGTGTTTTGATTAATTTGATTTAAAATGAATAAAATTGAAGAGGGATATTTTATGGCTGATTCAGACAACCTTTCAAGAGTTGACAGTGAAATGGTTAACGATTTCTACATCACAAATATGAACTTTCTAAGTGCTGAAGTGAGCAATGTTAAGACGAGAAAGTTTTATAACCTGTTATCAAATAATCATTTAGGTTGTGTTCCGATATTATCCGCGACCAACCAGGATTTCGGTTAACCGAAATATTGGTAAACCTGAAAAATGTGTAATTAAGGAACTGACTGGTTAATCAACATGGATGATGAATTGTTTTTATTGGGATTCATTCAACCTTAAACACCTTAATATTCCGTGTTTAACTATTACTCTAGTCTTCAGTCAAAAAATAAATGAAACAGCAGATAATTTGGTATATTACAGTAAGATATAAGTAGTTTATAAGTAGATATAAGTGTAGCTTCAGTCGACTTGGTCAAGTGGATTACAGAATACAATACAGAAAAGTAGAATAATATTTATTATAACTCTTAACGCAAGAACACCACCCCATCTGCCTTCACCATCTAAACAAAATATAATTAAAATCGTTGAGAGAATTGATTTCTTCTCTCAACGCTGAAACCTAACCTGCCAACTCTTCGGTTGACCAATGCACCGCTCCCAGAGCACGGTCAATATTTTGACGTTTGGTTAACCTTTTTCAGGTGACCACAGTTTCAAAATTAAACAATTTTCAGGAATTTTTATTTAATGGAACGCTTAACCGGGATTTTGGTTAACCAAGTTTAATATCGGAACACAACGTTAGATGATTCTAGCATAGATTGTGCAGTGTTGTCACCTTTAGCAAAAAATACCTAAAAATTATTTTGCTCAAGGGATAAAATGTAAAATAATCATGTTGATTTGCTTTAGTAATAATTTATGGAGAATATTTAACCCAAAAATACATATTTTCATTTCAAAATTACCAGAATGTAAATTTAATCGTTGCCAAGAAAAAAGTGAAATTATATGTGGCAACGTGGAGCCGTTCTTCAACTTGTTTACATTTTATTGGCTACTGGAGTGTGATGTCAGCAAACCGCGCAGTTTGAAATGATTCATGAAGACCGGTCACTTTGTACTTGGATAACTTTGCTTAATTACAATTCTTTAATAAATAAGGTTGATTCTACCTTTACTTATGTAGCAGTATAACGTTTGATATTAATAAAATAGTAAAATTCAATTTAGTGGAAAAGGCCCATTTATAAGTCTGTGCAATACAGGATTGGTACACAGTGTGGTCGTAAAATAAGGAATAAATTCAATATCTCGTAAACCACAATTTTTTTTACATCGCTCGGACACGTCGATTTTCTTTTATTTTTACATTTGTTTTGCAAATATTAAATTTTTTACAGGGCGACTCAATGAAGCTACGTCGATATAAACTTTAATATTTTAAATGGAACACCCTGTATTGTTTTACATATTTTGAAAGAACTCTATGTTACGAATATGGTCATATAAGGTTTGATGGGTCTATCTCTAATAATAAGGGAGAGATGCCCAAAAAAGTGTGTCTTTACTTTGCGACCACACTGTATTTAACACCACTATATCTAGAATCAAAAGAGTTATACTACAGACCTTCTAATGTATGCTTTCTCTGGATACCTTTTTTATTAGAGTATTAATTAATAATAATCGTCTTTATTTACTACTACTGTTTTCATTACTATATTTTAAATACCTGTTTTTATTAGTGCTACATATTTATTTATTTATTTGTTTTTGATGCAGAATGTCTGATATTATTGTATAGTTATACAGGGTGTCCACCTAGTGCGCGTAAGTCCAATATCTGGGTTAATAAAAGAGATAACTTAATTTTTTTTTCTACAGGGTTGTCTAATATCCCGAGCTGCACAAAATGAAAATATATTTACATATTCAGGGTGTTCAGTTTTTCCTGGACAGGTACCAACTTCGTTTTTCTAAATGGAAATATATATTTTTTATTGCTTTTTCGAACTAAACCCTTGATTTTAGTAGGACTTTCATCAGCCTTCCCTATACCTAACTTAAACTGTTTTTGAAATATTGACGGGTGAATATTGACATTTTTGCAACTTTGACACCCTGTAAAATCTAAACGGTTTGAGATCAAGCAAAACGGTTTGCACATTCCTATCTTAACTTTTCATAAGCTATCGTTTGATACTAATTTCAAATTTATACAGGAATAAAAAAATTTCAAAATTTTCAGAAAATTTTAAATTTTTGGATAATTCTGAAATTAGTACCAAACGATAGCTTATGAAAAGTTAAGATAGGAATGTGCAAACCGTTTTGCTTGATCTCAAACCGTTTAGATTTTACAGGGTGTCAAAGTTGCAAAAATGTCAATATTCACCCGTCAATATTTCAAAAACAGTTTAAGTTAGGTATAGGGAAGGCTGATGAAAGTCCTACTAAAATCAAGGGTTTAGTTCGAAAAAGCAATAAAAAATATATATTTCCATTTAGAAAAACGAAGTTGGTACCTGTCCAGGAAAAACTGAACACCCTGAATATGTAAATATATTTTCATTTTGTGCAGCTCGGGATATTAGACAACCCTGTAGAAAAAAAAATTAAGTTATCTCTTTTATTAACCCAGATATTGGACTTACGCGCACTAGGTGGACACCCTGTATATGTATTGTTCAGTTCTTTACTATATTATTACTGTTATTTTCGTTTGTTAAATTTTATGCATTTAGCCTGCCCTTTAATTGGCTTTTGCTGTTGGGCAGTTATAGTCAAAGTAAATAAATAAAAATAAAATAAATAATGCAAGCAGCATATTTTCGAGATAGCTCAATGACATATATCTCTTTAATTTCTTCACTCGTAACTTTAAAAGTTTTCTGAACTTTGGTCTTTGAATCTGATATGTTGACTGCTAAAACAGAAAAAGATGTTTTTTTGAATTTCTTTGATTTGACGTTAAGTTTAAAAAGCATTGCAAAAAATATTTGTCAAATAATAATAATATCTTAACCAGAAGAATATATAAATAACCAAGATTATATCTCCCTATTACGTGGTCTATTCCTTCTCGCAACCTTGATACGCGGTTATCCTGAGATTATATCCTGAAGCCCGAAAATCATAATTTTGTGTGGGGAAGAAGGCGGCATATTAATATTACGTAAGCCTACATGTAAGCATATATTTTTAGACCTACAATATATTTTTATACTGTGAATAGACGAATTAGAGGATTAATATCCACCATGCGTGGACCCGTGGACCACCCTGTGTATAACTCATATTTATTAATACATATACTATCCGATGCACGCCTTACTTTGATGTTAACTAAATTACTCACAATTCGCTCCCCGGCAGGTAAACTTTTTTTTATTAGAACGGAAAAAGTTTATTAAGATAACTCCGATCGATATATTAATTTAGTTGCGTAAATAATTTGCTAAAAATAGCTCTACAATTATATACATAAATCCTACATGAACGCTCGTAATCTGTAATCGATACTGAAGTGATTTATGTTATAATAATTATGACAGCGGCAGGAGTTAATCTCTATTTGGTTTTCTGGCTTTTTGTTATTAATCAGTCCTTATCTTGATTGTTTTATGGAGTTTGTTGCTACCACCCAACGCCCTGGAGTTCAAGTAAACTTTTCCTATTCATGAAACAGATACGTACCTATTTATGCAACAAGTAGAAAATGTTACTGTTTACGCAGTAGAACTGATGGGGTATTTTCCTTCAATCGAGGTGAAAGTGGAAACCTTTATTTTTATAAAATATATATATTTTTTTAATATTTATTAGGATAAAAATTATTAAGATTGAATCGGTAGAAAATTTTTAATTCAATTTTGAAATTTTATTCTATATTTGTGACGTCACTAAGCGAAAACTAAGGAATATGTATCTATAAAGAGGCCATACTGATAATATGTGGCTTGTTTCAGTTTGTAACGACGAGAAACGACAGTCGACATTTCGATAATTGACATTTGAAATTTCCTGTTTGTGTTTGGCTTGACAACTTGACGTGTTGTATTGTTGTTTTCTTGTGAAGTAAACTTTTATTAACATGGTACAAGGTTTTGTAGAGTCTAAATCCGACAATTTACCGGTTATAGATCCTTTTTTGATAAAGAGCCTATAAATCCTTTCAGAAATAAAAGGGATGAAAAATATAAGGTTAGTATGTAACTTAACAGTATTACTGCAAAGTCGATTAAACATATTCAAAAATTACCTTTACAAATTACGATGTTTTTCTATTTCTAATAAATACACTTGTAATCAGTCACAGGCAGAGACAACAATTCACAGGTAAAAATATAAACTAAAAACAATGTCTCATGTTTACCATGATGTTTTTACCCTAACCAAACAATTCAAACATAAACAAAAGTAAAGTTGTCACGCAGTGACACCAACCACACAAATGAAAATATCCTAGAAATCGCTAAAAAATGGCGCAAATTTTGAATTTCCGCTTAGTGACGTCACATAGATATCGCGCACAATAAAAAAATAATTTATGGACTTAAATGAACCCAATATTAAAATTCCAGAAATACGTATCTCTTCTTTTCCCAACTACTTTCCATTGCCGATGTAAAAAAAAATAGAAAAACACCCTATTATTCGAATTTAGCGATGTTTCTGTTTTCAGCGATCAATCTGATCCAATTAAAACCATTTCCTTCTCTTTCATTTGCTTGGACAGGTCGATTTTTAATTGAAGGGGGACATATTTTTATAATCTTGAGGTTTATACAGGGTCTCCCAAAAAAGAGAGGTTTACCACAACTTGTATTTTTTGAATAGAACACCTTGTGTATTGTTGCAGATTAGAATAGAACATACTCTTACGAATACATTGATATAGAGTCGGGCTCGGAATTTTCAAAAATGTAAGTATTCGAATAGTCGGTTGGTATTTCATTCGAATATTCGAATATTTGATTAGTTGAATTGGACAATTTGAATAGTCGAATATTTAAATAGTCGAATATTCCAATAATTAATTATATTATTAGTCGAATATTCAAATAGTCGAATCGACTATTCGAATATTCAACTAATAATATAATTGATTATTGGAATATTCGACTATTTAAATACCGAAAAAGTTGTATGTATAAATAATCATCTATAATTCTAACCAATCTTTCGTAAGTGCAAAGTAATCTGAAACAACCTATTTTGTACAAAATGGTGTTCTTGACTGCCAAGTTTTAAAGTAGTATGATGTCATGTTTTCCACCTGGCTAAATGTTCTGCAGTTATTTCGAAAGTTTTGCTTGTAAAAATTGTTTTGTTTAATTTTCACATACTTTTTATTTTTAAACAGTTCACCTTTGCCAAGGTTACCATTCATAATTTGTCTGCTGATGCATTAGTAAGATGTTTTATGTTACCATGTCTAATAAGAATACCTACACACTTGATAGATATAAATTTAACGTGTCACCATTTTTTTTTAAACGTGGATAGTCAGTGATTTTTTATGGATAAGAAGGCTAAGAAGAAGAAGAAGATTACTTTAAAATAATCATGTATCAATCAAGGAAATAATATTGACTCAAAATGTATGTGATGTTTTGCGCAAAAAATCGATAATAATTATAACCAGAATAATTTTGAAAAGTTTGCATTCCGTGTAAAAGTTACAAGTTCTCTCACAATAAATGTCACATACTTATTTCATAAAGGGAATATAGGACACAATTTTCTGTTCTTCACTACGTAAGGAATAATTATTAAAGAGAATAATGTTTCTCGAAATATTTGCTTTAATGTAGAAATTATTCCAATTCACAATAAATGTCGCATATTTTAATAGAAAGTATAACATGTATGATATCAAGACTTTTGCTATAAGGGTTGCGAATTTTTCCGCAATAAATGTCTCAACTTTTGTCCGTCCTCCCTCAAAAGATTCGCAAGTTTATTTTGCGTTAGAAGTTAGAAATATGTCTACAATAAAGATCTCATTTGTTTGTATTCTTTGTAGTAAATGTTTTTCTGCAATAAATGTCATAAGTTTTTTGAAATAACTGCTGCAAGTTTCTTAATTATTGAAGTATCTGCATTATCGTAACTTATTTATAATATTACTCCTATTAAACTTGATCTAAATCATTAAATATTATAGTCTATTATTACCAGTAATGCATGGTCAAAAAATGAGTCCGACAATCGAGTGTCAGTCAAATCAGCATCTCTCCCAATCGATTTACATAACTGATCTACCTTTACCCGTTGCTCCGATAAAAATAAATGCATTGCCCTCATTTCTGAGCCAAAATAAACAAGTCACCGATTAATTAATGACTAATGGTCCAAGGAAAATATTTATTCTTCATTTTCGTTCTTGACCTGATCGAAGGCGTGACTCCCGTCCCGGTGAAAAAACTCATCCACATAACAGTATTGGCGATTCCAAAAATGAATGCGCCCTCTGCATGAAAATATTTGAACCTACTTAAAAGGTAATTCTTGGAGGCTTATTGCTGATATGATAAATAACATGGATTTGGGTTTGTTTCACGTAATAATTTAGTGGTGCTTGTGATTTTTTGGTATTACAAAGTTAAAAACGACGTGGTTACTATTTGTACATCTTTATTTTTACGTTTTAAAATGGCATTCAAAAGAAATCAGCACAACACAAACTGCCGTGTTTATAGGTGTCATTCCACAAAATGTGTCAATAGAAGTGTTTAAGATAGAAGATAGGTAGAAGCTTGGCCCTAGTATAAGAAACTGTTTCTCACTCATTTCTCCAAAAAGCATGTAACAATTTAATAACAGGGAATACGTTTATTTACACAACATAACCACTTTGTTGCAGTTTGTCTATACTTTTCTATTATTAGTCTTACAAAAACAGAATGTATTTTAATTTAAACATTATTTAACAAAAAACAAGCACTAATATGGTATCACCATATAGTTTATCACACTTATTTTAGCCCAAAATGTAAGTAAACAAAAACTATGGTAACTGTTTCAACCCAAAAAATTCATATAATTAGCAATGAAGCACTTATGGGACATAGGACTGCTTTTACCACTCTTTTTATCCTTTATTTCACCCTAACTAACACATGAAGTCACTATATTTATGGCAGTTGAATGCTAAGTTGCTAGATGGTGTGATATGAAATGCAAAATTTTTACTCGTCTTCCTCCATATTTGTTTACAATTTCCAGCGCCCTCATCGGTAATCTGAATCGCCAATAAAATATAGTTGTGTATTGGCGTTGAGTGAAATATTAGATATTAAGTCAACGGTATTGGGCAAAAATACAGTGTGATAAAACCAAAGATATTCAATTCATTGTTGTTTTCTGTGAATAAACCACAGACAAAAACAAATGAAAAAGCTATTTCTATATTAAATGAAAATATATACAAGAAAAACTAAATCACTGGAAAGTTGATTTTATTAGTGGAAAATAATAAACGTATTATCATAAATCTTATCAAATCTATTGGTACATTTTTCATTCGATAACAATCACGTTTGTTTGCCGTAATAGAAATTGAATTGTTTGGAAGAATGCGTCTCAGGGTATGGCCCTTGAGATAATTGACGTCAAGCGTATGTTGTATTTTCCAATATTTTTTTAAATGGATGACATGAACAACCGATTCTAGTTACATAAAACCGCCGTATACCGGTAAATTATCTTTCAAGATATTCCACGTTTTAGCAGTTTGTATCTTTCCATCTACAGCAGCATTTAGGGACAATAACAAAATTTACTTTTGGAAAGTCAGTAAAAATTTATAATTTAATTTATTCCAATTTTAATTTTGAACACAATAAACAACAATAAAACTCAACTCCAAATTATAATAGTTTCAGTTAAATATAGAATATTGATAGGATATCATTTTAAAATTATTTTGAGACATACAGAGTGTTGCGTTTGCAAGTGGAACCATAACCATAAACTTTTTTTGTATAGAAAACTTTTATTTTCCCTTTATTCATTAAACTCGGCCATTTAGGAGATATATTATACAGGGTGTCCTACAATTAGTGTGTAATAATTTACCAGTGGATTCCATGGTTAGAAACGGGAGTTTTTTTCATTTAAACATGGGTCGAAAAACCTTTCCCTAAAATTTCAAAATTGATGTTATATCAAAACGGTGCATTTTATCGATGTTCTACACGTACAGGGTATTCGCGTATATTTTGACCCCTACCTACAGGGGTTATTAAGAAGGTTAGAAAAAAAATTTAAATACAAAAGTTGCTTGGTTTTTCACGTATTATCTTTTGGCTAGGTCGAAAAAAAAATTGCATGTCGTAAACTTGCAAAAACCAATTGAACATAATATTTTTAAATAGGACACCCTGTATAATTTTAAAAGCTTGGGGAAACATTTTTTTCCTGATTTCAAAAATATATATATTGTTGACATTTGCATTGACAGTTTTCGAAATATTCGACAGCGAGTACCATAAAAAAATACAAAGAACTAAAAATATTTAACACTAGAAACAGTAATAAAAAATACTTAACGATTTTCGATGTAACCTCCTTAGTTATTTAAACATTTTCTAATATTTTCATTTTTTAATATTTTTTTTATAATTTATTGTACACATTAAATATTAAATATTTCGAAAACTATCAGTCCAAATGTCAACAAAATATATATTTTTGAGATCAGAGAAAACAATTTTTCCCAAGCGTCTAAAATTATACAGGGTGTCTCATTTAAAAATATTATGTTCAATTGGTTTTCTCAAATTTACGACATGGAATTTTTCTTCGACCTAGCCAAAAGATAATACGTGAAAAACCAAACAACTTTTGTATTTAAACTTTTTTTTAACTTTCTTAATAACCCCTGTAGGTAGGGGTCAAAATATACGCGAATACCCTGTACGTTTTATACGTAGAAAACTCTAAAATTTTATATTTTAATGATGAAACCAGGGAAAGTTACAGACAAGAAACTTACTACATCTCGTGTTATCGCATATGAATAATTAAAGCAATTTTGGTCGAAAACGATGCGTCCTATGGATACGATTGGTTCATATTGATACCTTTACCTTTTTTTAGTAAAAAATATGGAAATCTCATATTTCTTAATCACAATCAAAAGTTGGAAAAGCCAAAGCACAACAAAGCACAAATGAGTTGAGGTGTTACCCCACTCTCCCCCCTCGTTTGGAACGTATGTGATACGAATTGACAAATTTTGTAGTATGTGATTCAAAAAAAATTGTCAGGTGTAGTAGATTCTAAGATATCTGGTAATTTTTCTCGTATACCAGATAATGCACTTGATTTTTGGCACACAGATAGATTATAAGATATAATATCTTCCAAAACTATAAAAAATTTATAAATTGTATACCAAGTGTTCCATTTTTTGTGTTTTACTTTGGCAGAGTCAAACAACCAAGTATTTATTACTTAAAATGGAACACTCTGTATCTTGTCGCGCTAAGTGATGTAAAAATTTGTAGAACTTTGAAGGGTTTGGAGTTACTCAGTGTAAAAGACATATTGTAAGTGAATTTTTTCAAAACAAAACCGTAAAAATATTAATTAATGAGGTACGCCTATGGAAAAAGCAATAAAATATCCTCGAAATTACATCTCCCTTTTGGAATCGAGATCACGAATCAGTCGGTAAAGTCATCAAAGGTGCCGCCTGCGAAATATCCTTGTGGTTAATTATTTATTCTTCTTATAAAACGTTTCGATAAAGATGTTACATAAGCAAAATTGCGTGAATAATTTTAACTAACATATCTACGGCGAAACGAGCGAACACAGATAGGTGGTTTTATATCTCTCCTCTTTGGGTCTTTCGAATAAATTATAAAAACCGGAAATTGGCATGTGGGAAATATCGCAGGTAACCAGTTCAGGTACGCCAGTTATAGCAATAAAATAACGTTTTTGGAATAGAGAATATTGCAAAATGCACATCCAGGCAAAGTTATTTTTCCTGACCAAGATAGCAACGTTTGGAGGCCCCCAAAGCTCGATCCGTGGGCCGTTATTATTTTTAATATTTATAAATGACATCATCTTGTCCTTGAATTGCAGGTCTTTTCTCTATGCAAATGTCCTTATTGTCTTCAGCAACTCAAGACAATTTACAGAAATTAAAACGGTGTCCTTACTTTTAATGCATTGGTCCTCTCAAAATTAGAATATGCCTCACTTGATGGGATCCAGGTTATCAAATTCATGTCAGCAAATTGAAAAATATATACAAAAAATATGTTAAATACTTAAGGTTCAAATCAGATGATATTTATTCACCCTGAGAAATTTCTCAAGAAAATGATGGTCTGGCCACTCGTCGCATGTGATTCATTGGTGACTCTCCAAAAAATTGTAACTAATAAAATTGACTGTCCGGATTTATTATACACTCTATGTTTTCATGTTCCTTATCTTGCCACTCAGTTTTCATCATTGTTTTATTTTTATTTTGAGACACCCAATACCAACCTATTAAAGTTCTCGCTGCTGTACAGAATGGACTATTACCATTGCAAGATGCATAATTTGATTGATATTTTCCATGACGCTGTTTCTTCTATTAAAAAGAAAGTTTCTACTAATATCTATAACATACTATTTTAGAGTTTAATGGTTAAATGCTGGTTGTACTCTGTTATATTGTTTAAGTACTGTATCCACTGTTTATGTTCATTTTATTTGTTACCTATCCATGTATCTATGCATGTTTTGGTAATTGTAACACACATTTGTGTTACAATATATACAAACTCCTTGCCATAAATTGTCTCTTATGTTTATGTTAAATTGTTCCTTTGTTGTTTCATTATTGATTAAAAAAAGTTTGCTACCCCAAATCCATACCCTTATGACAGAAAAAATGATTATAAATCTGATTACTAACTCTTAAATCTATTTTTGGATACCTTCCCACGTTAAAGTTATATTATTATATCATGAATTCCTGGAATGACCTAAGGCATTACTTGAACATTCAGAAAGTCAGACAGAAAAGTTATAAAATAATATATAAGAAAGTTTAATGACTTTTAAGATTTTAAATACACAAGATAAATGATGTAGGTAGCAAAATTCGGGAAAGCGGTTTTATAAATACACATTTTAAATGTTTAATTGGATATTTTTGAAACGAATCCGTAAAAGCAATATGAAATCCAAAACAAGTATTAACATAAGGTCTTTCCAGATGCTTGTCCTGAGCATTGACTTTATAAACTGCAGACGTACAACTACAGATAAAATGCCCAACGCGACATCTCTTGGTAAGCAGTGTAATTTTTCCAAACCTATACAAGTTACGCTACTTACTAAGAGATGGCGCGCTACTGCTCCTTGCTAAATCGTGGTAAATGTCATTCTAAATCTTAGAATATAGAAAACCAGTATTCTGGATTACCAAATAATGGTAGTACAGAGCTTGTGCTCGTGTTAAACAGTCCTTTTAAAACAAGGGGGCTATGTAGGCGCATTAGCACCTAACCTGGAATTACTAAACGTATTAAGTGTCGGAAATACACTACATATAAAATGGGTTTATTAATTTTGTAATATGACACATCAGCATTGGTATACTGGAAATGCACAAAGTAGAATCGCATTCATTATAAGGAATATAAAATGATATAATACTTTAAAACAACTTTCTGTTTGTTATATAATCTTTTTAAACATTATATTTTTTGTTTTTATTTTATCTCTCCTGTCTCTATATATGATACAAACGTTAGTTTATATTTAATTGCTAACATACCTAGGAATCATTTATTTTGCAATAAAATACATACTAACAATCCTATTACAGATTAGTTAGAGTATAGAGTTATCTATATTTATTTATTTAAATTGTTACCTCTTTCTTCTGTTTTATTTTTAGAAAATAAATGTTTATATACTATTATACAAATTCTATGATGCTATAAATGTAACTTTTGTAAACATTTAAGTATTCCAGAAAATTTTGGTCCCGCCACGTTTTATATCTATGTATAATTTGTTATTATAATAATGTTCCTATCCCTTATTCCAATAACAAGAATCAGTCTGAAGCTTGGGTGGTAACAGGAGGTTACATATTATGGTTCCCTATCTCAATTTGGTTCTTAAAAATGACGTTAGTTGACCACCGTTTTGGACAGGATTGAGAAAATCTCCAAAAATTTCATTAGTTAGGGACACAGTCTAACACAAACTCTTTTTAACCTTTTACAGTAACAGCTGGGTAGGTATTCGGCCATCCAATCAGTTCATATAACCTCGTCTTGTGATTTTTTAATGGATCTAATAAAACAAAAATATATTAGAAAACGATAAGTTGAGATCCTTTCAGGATATGCTAAAGGAAACTACAAACTAAAAATGTCACAATTCTGACACCAAATACAAATCACTGACTGATGTAAAGTAAGTGATTACGTTCGCACTACTAAACTAGTAAGTATTTTACTACCAGTTGTGTTTGGACGCTTCACTTTATGTTTTTGTTAGTTATACTTGCCACACCCTGTGTACGCATCACGCATCTAAGTGTATTCTCAGGTGGGTACTTTACTGATATAAATTTACCGAAAACTTGTAACGGATCTCATTAAATTGTACGTTAGTTATGTGGAATTTCCAAACCAACACAAAAAAATATTAGCAAAATTAGTGCCTATAAAAAAATTATGAGATTAATAAAATATCGTGTGATATTAATTCTAGTAAGTATAGTTACTCAACTTATTTCTAATAGTTGTTTGCCTAATATAATAATAGGTGGTGATAACAATCATTGTAATTGTATAATAAAAGGAAAAATTTAATTGGCTTCAATTTATATGGGAAATACGTTTTTTAACAAAGCGCTTTACAATTACTACATAAATTCGAGTTCTTGTGGTTAATTAAAATTGATATTTCGTGATAGAGAAACGGTATGTACATAAAATTATTAAAGCACCATTATTCTATCCTATTTGTAATGATAGAGACGTAATATGCTTATAAATATATAATTTACGAGCGGCCAGGTTAGATATTACATGTTTTGTACGAAACTTATGTACAAGGTGTTAGTTAAACATGTGGCAAAAATTCAAGAGGTTATTCCTTGGACTATTCTAAGGATATTTTATCCTTTGATGATTTTTGAAAAAGCGCTTTGTTGCGAAGAAATAGGGCGAAAAATTTTCAACAAATCCAATTTTGGTATTTTTCACATTATTAATGTAGGTGAAATAAAAGTATGGCGTACTACACTGGACGTATCAAGTAAAAGACATGTAAGAAAAAGGAGTTGTTTTTTCTTACCAACATCCCGTGATACTTCGGAGTCATTATTTTGTATGTTGTGTTTTTGTAGTTTGTATGTGTCGCATTTGTTAAGATTGATTGACGTTTGGCTAGTTGACGTGTAAACGGTTGTTAGTGAAGTCCTCTATCATGGCTCGCTATACGAATGCCGAGATGGCTGACATGCATTTTATTTATGGACTTGCTGATGGCAATGCATTAGAAGCATTGGTCGAGGTGGACCTCACGTATGGCCTGCTCGATCCCCTGACTTAAACCCCCTGGATTATTTAGTATGGGGTCATCTAAAGCCATTAGTTTATACTAGGCCAGTGGAAGATGTGGACGATTTAAGAGATCGGATAATTGCTGGGTGTAACTCGATAAGAAACGACCTTGGTATTTTTGAAAGAGTTCGGGAGTCTATGAGGAGAAGATTGGATGGTTGCATCCGAGTTGGAGGTACCGATTTTGAACAATTCTTGTAGGTTCATAAATGTTACATGTAATTTTTAGTAATAAATTGTTATTTGTTGAAAATTTTTTTCGCCCTATATCTTCACAACAAAGCGCTTTTTCAAAAATCATCAAAGGATAAAATATCCTTAGAATAGTCCAAGGAATAACCTCTTGAATTTTACCGCATATTTAACTAACACCCTGTATATCTCTGACAAATAAATTAAAAAACGAACCTCAAATTGATAATATTAAAGGAGAGTATTCGTTTTTTAAACTTTAACTTCTTTCAAAATTGCTGTAACATTTTAGAAAATTCCAATTACTAATCTTCAGTGATTTGACAGAACTTCTTGACAATACACGAGTAAATTATGATAATAACGCTGTATCACCCTGTATACTACACTATACAACCATTGTTTCTGAAATAATTTAGTAGGAAGTAATAAAAAACAAGTACATTCCAAGATAAACGCAATAGTTCAAAATTGTTCATGAACTGAAGAAACCACCTCCGTAGTACCATAACAATAGAGGCTTTGTTCTATATCTCCATTTGTACACATACATTTGCGACTGCACGTTTTTGGGCTAGATACGTTCTCATCAGTACGGAATAAGCATAATCACAACTAGACACAGCAAGACCCCAGTGAGATCCTAGTGGCTCCATCTAGCGATATAATCGATAACTAGCATACCTTATTAAGCTTTACTGGTTCTGGACAAGCAGGTTTTTAAAGACGGAGGCAAGCAACACAAGCAGGTTTAGTAACAAGAGCTTTGTCTATATGCTCCATTCGTACCAGATGATTAATACATCTGATCGTGCCATCTGGTCAACATAACAGAAAACAAGAAGAAGCTAGTTGTTTTAACTTATTTCTTTATTACAGTGTAAATATATCATCTGTGTTAAACTATAAAGTCACTGATAAAATTCAGTTATCAGAATGTTGAGATGGCCTTTAATAATACGCAACATTCTATTTACAATACTTTATTTTACACTAATTTTGTTAATATCTTTCGTTTTCTTAGATATATCACACAACAACGTATATGTCTGCTGTCAAAAACTATGATCCATCACCATAGATTAAAGATAAAAATATATACACCCATTGTCATTGTTGCCAACAAATAAAAGAATATTACCATTCCTATATAACAAGAATATCAAAAAACTGTTGTCAAAGTGAAAATAAAATGCTATAAATTATTTTGGACACAACTAGATCTGGACTCAAATATATCTATGCAATGTTAAATAAGATGTACAGCTTTAATAAAATTGTTTAAATCTTACCTTGAAGGTCGTTACCAATTTGTTCAGTACCAGGAATTTAAATCTAATACTTTTTTAAACCTCAGGTGTTCCCTAAGGGTCAATACTCGGACCACTCCTCATTGTTATATTACGGATTACCTCAATGTACGACATCTTCTATATGCCGATGATGTTAAAATATTTCGTTGTGTCAATTCCGTTGCTGATTGTGAAGATTTTTAATGTAACCTTGTTTCACTAAAGAACTGATGTTACAACAGCAAGCTTCCTATTAATATTAGTAAATGCAATGTAATGTCTTTCCGTTGTAAAAAAGTCCCAATATTTTTGATTATAAGATAAATGGTACCAGTCTCAATAGGCCAAAATTATGTCAAACATTTAGGCATTCTCTTTGATACGGAATTGAATTTCTCAAGGCATAACCAATCATCTGTTAGTTATAGCTGTTGCTTATAAAATTCTTGGTTTTGTTTTACGGAGCTTCAGTGATTTTAAGTTTCAATCCACTCTTCGTTTGCTATTTACTACATTTTTGAGGTCCAAACTAAAATATGGATCAATCATATAGAGTCCTATAACATGTCATAAGTTTGTACGTCAATGATTGAGAGAATTCAACGTAGATTTTTTACATCTGCTACTCGTATACCTTATTTATATTGTCTAGTGCTCAAACCAACATTCTGATAAAGTCCCCCCTGTAGCAGATGGTAAATAATGGTAACAATATGGAAAATATAGATATTTTATCTAGGTAGCCTAAATGAAATCAAAAATTATTTTCACAATAGCTGGTTATATTTTTGTTTTTTCTTCTCCAGTCAAGAAATGTTTGTTTTATATACTCAAGTGCTTGTGTTATTTTGTATTCTTATTTGTTTTTATACTGTGATACCGTGATATTTTTTATATCTTACTTTATACCATATATTATGTTTTTGCAGTTTTATACACTTGTTATCACCATTTTATTATCTGGCTTTACGTAAATGTCTTACTTGTCCTATTATTGGGCCGTTTGATGTTTCAAAACAGTAAATAAATAAATAAATAAATAAATAAATAAATGACAGATCCTAAATACTCGTAAACAGATACTTATGGTGTTTTAATGGTAATGGTGTATTGGAGTCTAAAATGATTTCTTGTAGAAATGTTAATCTGGGTAGGTATCTGCTTGGAAAAATGATGTTATGTGAACAATTATTAACGCTTCTTCTTCTTCTATTTAAGAGTCAGTTAAATTATTATCCATATGAAGCATTCACAGTAAACGTCATCTGGTAATTATCTGACTGATATAAATCAGTAAATAATTTCCATTATTTGTTGATTTCATAAAGATTTTAAATATAGATAAAATAGATGCTGATTTGCACATGGTGCAAGATAAATAATTATACTAATTGTTTCTTTTTAGTAAAAAAAACAACACGGTGCCAAGTAGATTATTGTAGTATGAAAAATAAGGGGTTTATAAACCTGAATCGTGAAGACTGCATTCCACCTTTCAGTAGAATATGCATGCACGATTTATAAGGAAAACATTGGCCTAAATTTAGACTGTGTTTAGTTTTTTAAATTATAATTTTAGAAGCTCCAAAGTTTCCTCGAGTAATGTATACAGTGTTATCCTCAGACGCGAAATTCTCAGAGACTTCTGTGTAATTTGTATTATTTTGTAATAATTGATGGTTAGGAGAAAAACGAATGTATATAAACAAACGAAAAAATGTAATTCAACGGATGTCACTCTAAAACTCAAAATAGATATACAAAATTTTGGTTAGTTTTGTACATTGCTTGAATATAGGTAGTTATTTTTTATTTTTTGATAAATAATAACAATAATAATAACATCTCTACCGATTAGCCCGAAAGTCTGAGACATGTATGTGAGAGGGTATACCTATTATTATTGAGTGCGCCTCAGGAACAACTTGCGTTGGTCAACCAGGTCAATCCTAACCACCGTTCAGTGCTGGAATGAGGAAAACCTGGAAACCCTCAATAGTTAGGGGTACAATGAAAATTAACCGATCTTAGCTATGGAAAAACACTTTCTCGTAGCAATTTTTTTGCTCTATCGATGACGTAAACAGTTTTTTAAGTAACGTTTCGTTTCTTCAGAACTATCATCAACTTAATTTTTTGGAACACGACCCCATTAATATTGTTAAGTCACTCAACAGTCTTTTTCCTTGCGAGTTTAATGACTTATCATAGGTATAGTTTCTTTGTTGTTCCATTAACTGTCATTATTATTTTTTATTTATTGTTATTTGTTAATTTTTCTTTAGTCTGTTAATTAATTGATATTTATTGTTATTTTTTCTTACTTTTTCATGATTTTTTTGTTAATGTATATATACAGATAGACACAGATGAGTATGATAGTAGTTTTTCACGTTGAAAATGTGATCAGAAAGCATCTGATACATCATTGAACTTTCAAGGAAAAATTACGCAACTGTGCCCCAATTTAATCTAGTCTCTTAACGGTTGCCAAGATACCAATGTTGTTGCATTCAATTTGAAACACACTGTATATTTAAATTGTTCAGGTTTCTCATAATGGAAATCCTCTACTGTTTTCTGGTAACAGGATAGAATTAGTAAAATATTACATATTTTTCCTAAATTTTAACAATCTAGCATCTTCAAAAGTTGAAGATTCAGCACAATCAATTCTTCTTTAACACAAACGCCTTGGAAAGGTTTATGGATGAAGGAATTATTTTATGTCCTTATATTCCCATGGCTTTACCAACCATGTAAAAATTCTATTGTTCTAATTAATAATAAATTGTCAGTTACTTAGAAGAAAAGACAACAAAGAAATAGGGCTATGATTTGTGCGCAGCTGGGGTTTGGTCTTTTTGAAGATATATTCTCTTGGTATTCTTTAAGGACGCGTTTGCAGTCCCTTATCGTTGAAGCAGACAAAAGAGGAATTAAACGTATTCAGTGTGAACTTAGCCAATCGAAAGGTAGATGTCGCACTGAAAATATACTCGACCAAACAAATTGTAACATTTTAATCGAACACCGTACTGGTCGACTGCAATTTAGGGATTTTTATGTTGCGCGTCACAAGTTTAGTAGCTTTATATGAAACAGTCAATGTATCTCATTAATAAATTTATAATTGCAAAGATTAATTAGGTAAGTTTCCAATACCTACTTCTTTACTGTCCTTAAAATAAGTTGCCCTGCCCTCTACAGTCTACGTCTACAGCAACCCACTAAACACAAAATATCCCTAAATAATTTAGTTACTTTTTGACAGTAGTGTTATCTAGTAGTAACGTACTGAAACTATTCCACAATGGAGTGTTTTCCTTCAATCGAAATGAAAGTGGAAACCTGTATTTTTATAAAAAATATTTTTTTTTTATATTTATTAGGATAAAAATTATTAAGATTGAATCGGCGGAAAATTTTTAATGCAATTTTGAAATTTTATTCTATATTCGTGACGTCACTAAGCGAAAACTAGGGAATATGTATCTATAAAGAGGCCACACTGATAATATGTGGCTAGTTTCAGTTTGTAACGACGATAAACGACATTTCGACAATAATTGACATTTGAAATTTTCTGTTTGTGTTTGGCTTGACAACTTGACGTGTTGTATTGTTGTTTTCTTGTGAAGTAAACTTTTATTAAACATGGAGCAAGATTTTGTAGAGACTAAGTCCGACAATTTACCGGTTATAGATCCTTTTATGATAAAGATCCTATAGATCCTTTCAGAAATAAAAGGGATGAAAAATGTAAGGTTAGTATGTAACTTAACAGTCCGCAAAGTCGATTAAATATATTCAAAAATTATCTTTACAAATTACGATGTTTTAATTAACAGAACTTCTATTACTAATAAATACACTTGTAATCAGTCACAGGCAGATGCAACAATTCACAGGTAAAAATATAAACTAAAAACAATGTCTCATGTTTACCATCATATTTACCCTATCCAAACAATTCAAATATAAACAAAAGTGAAGTTGTCACGCAGTGACACCAACCACACAAATGAAAATAACCTAGAAATCACTAAAAAATGGCGCAAATTTCGAATTTTCGTTTAGTAATGTCACATAGAAATCGCGCACAATAAAAAAATAATGTATGGAGTTAAATGACCCCAATATTAAAATTCCAGAAATACGTATCTTCTTTTTCCAACTACTTTCCATTGCCGATGTAAAAAAAAAATAGAAAAACACCCCATTGACTTTTTTGCATTGTTTAGGAGAAATTTATATGAACTCGATTTTTTTTCTTAATTTAGTAATTGAAACAAGTTTCTCTGAAGGGACATGGTTCTTATGTTTCTTATGTCAATTTTCTTTGCATTTCGTAAATTGTCATTTTGAATTAACGAGTCTTAGCGTATCAATTTTGGAAAATATTATTCTACAACATATGACAAAGAAAAATTATCGGCATATTCAGGTATTAAGAACGCCGAGACTAATATGGAACACGGCATATTCGGTGATAAACCAACCAATCTTATCTTAACAACAGATCACAATTTGTACAATACCGAGGTCATCAATCAGTTATGTTTTCTCAATTATCGGGAGTCCCACAGGGTTCTATTCTTGGCCCCTTACTCTTCGTAATATTTATTAACGACATTACTGAAATATTTGATGTAAATTTTTTACTTTATGCTGATGACCTGAAGTTATTTCTTGAAATCAATTCGGTTACTGACTGTGCGAAACTGCAAGAAAACCTAAATAATTTAAATGTTTGGTGTGAGATTAATAATTTATTTTTAAATGTAAGTAAGTGCAATGTTATGTCGTATTCTAGGTGTAAAACCACTGTAACTTTTTCCTATAAACTTGGTGGTACTGTTTTGAATAGAGTTAATAGATTCAAGGATTTGGGTGTTACTTTTGATAACATACTGTCTTTTGACAAGCACATACAGCTGACTTGTCAGTCTGCATTTAAAAGCCTGGGTTTTGTTCTGCGTAATTCTAAAGACTTTCGAAGTCTGAAAACTATAAATTTACTCTACTCCACATTTGTTCGTTCTAAACTGGAATATGCCTTCGTTGTTTGGAGCCCTATTTATAACACACATGTAACTCAGTTAGAAAGAGTACAGCGAAGATATTTAAAAAACTTACACTTCATTACACATGGAGTATATCCTCCGCAAGGTGTGCCTCAAGAAAGATTTCTATCTGAATTTAATTTAAAGAGTTTGCATCAAAGACGTGTAATGTATTCAGTTATATTTCTTTATAAAATTATTAACAACTTAATAAGTTCTCAGTCTTTAGTCTCAAGAATTATATATCGTGTACCTAGACTGAATTCTAGAATGTATAATAACCGTGTGCTATATTTGCCCATAGCACGCACCAACTTACTTTCTGCGTCACCCTTTTATCAAATGATTTCAAATTACCAGCTGTATGAAGATCAACTTGATATATTCTCATGTTCAATTAATTTTATAAAAAGAATGTTTGTTTAGCTGTTATTTGCATGTTTTCTTTCTTTCTTTTTTTTATCAGCGTTTTTTGTGTTTATACTTTGGTACCTCCCGACTTGTAGTTCCTTTAAATTTAGTTGTATATTATACTTGTCATGTTATGTTTATAAGTGCATCATCGTGTATTTTATATAGTTTTAAGTTTTCTGTTTTATGTTTTCCTTATCCTGTAACTGGGACTTTTGTCCCGTTGGATATTGTAACTGAAATAAATAAATAAATAAATAAATAAATAAATAAAATGACATTAATATAATATCGTATACCACATTACCTATAGTTATTTATAATGTTAGTTTGTTTTTTAAGTTTTTATTAACATTATTAAAATGTAAGGACATTGTTAAAATGTGAGTTTTTACTATCGTAGGTACCTAATAAGGCCCGTTTTTCAATTCCATGTTAACGTACTTAACCGTCTGCTGTCAGTTAAATCACTTCTGAGCATTGAAAAACGTGCCCTCAGTTAACGATATAATCACATTTCTTCGTAACAAAGGGCCATCGCCAATGCTTCCATTGCTTCCACAGCCGGCTCGCCGACCCACCAAGAGTGGGGGCCTATCTACGTCCTAACCCAACGTCAACGGTTTCGAGCGAGTACCGACCGCAGGTTAGTCGCATTGTGCTAAGCGTGGTCCCGATCTAGCAGGCGTAGTGCAAGTCCGAGCCGCGTTTCGTTTGTTTCACTGACTGCAACCGTTGACTACTTCACGATGCGTTCCTTGGAGAACATCGAGAGCCCCGTGCTGGATACCACGAGCAGGCTATCCTCTTTAAGGTAAGGGTGGACCTAGATTAGGGATTCCTTCGCGTTTTTGTTTGCTTGTTTTTGCCCCGGCCGTTGTTTTGCACGGCGTTCGGCCTTTGTTTTTCTGTCCGTACCGTAAAAGTGTAGGCGAAATAAACTGTTCGTGTTAAAAGAAAGGAAAGGTCAAGGGATAAGCACTTTCTTTTATTTCATCATTGGGGTTAAGGCCGTGGTAAAGATTCGTTTTGTTTTAAATCGCGGGTGGCATATATGCGGTACAGGATATCTTTATCTAAAATATATCATATTTTCTGCTTTTTAACAGTGACTTATTTTTAGTTATATGTAGAGTTTTCAAAATTGGGAGATCTACACGATTTGAGGTGAGTTTTCAGGTGCTGCACTCACAAATTTTCTAGGCCTGCTAGTTTTTTGACAACAATGTTCTACTTCTGATTTTCTTATAGGCGCCATATTGGATTTTTGCTCGATCAAATACAGAAATAAATACGAGGATCAGTATATGCCTGGGTACCACACTTGGTATCTATTCAAATAGATATGGATAATTCAGGGGAAAAACCTAAAAAAATGTTCCCACAAATCAAGTTGTAATGAAAATAAAATTGTATATAATGATTTATTATTATTATCAATCATTATAAATCGTCTTCTTCTGCATAATCTAACAAAAAAAAAATAAACTGCAACATAAATTATAAACAGCGAAAACAAAATAATAACAAATAAAATTAAATACCTAATATGTATAAACTATAACAATTTATTTAAATTAATTTCATCACAAATCTATCGTTCATATCCAATGATTATACGGGGTGTTAGTTAAACATGCGGCAAAAATTCAAGAGGTTATTTCTTGGACTATTCTAAGGATATTTTATCCTTTGATGATTTTTGAAAAAGCGCTTTATTGCGAAGATATAGGGCGAAAACAATTTTCAACAAATTACATGTAACATTTCTGAACCTCCAAGAATTGTTCAAAATGGCTACCTCCAGCTCGGATACAACCATCCAATCTTCTCCTCATAGACTCCCGAACTCTTTCAAAAACACTAGGGTCGTTTCTTATTGAGTTACACCCAGCAATTATCCGATCTCTTAAATCGTCCACATCTTCCACTGGCCTAGTATAAACTAATGACTTTAGATGGCCCCATAGAAAATAATCCAGGGGGTTTAAGTCCGGGGATCGAGCAGGCCATACGTGAGGTCCACCTCGACCAAACCCACCTAGCCACCTAGCCAAACGTCAATCAATCTTAACAAATGCGGAACATACAAACTACAAAAACACAACATACAAAATAATCACTCCGAAGTATCACGGGATGTTGGTAAGAAAAAACAACTCCTTTTTCTTACATGTCTTTTACTTGATACGTCCGTGTAGTACGCCATATTTTTATTTCACCTACATTAATAATGTGAAAATACCAAAATTGGATTTGTTGAAAATTTTTTTCGAACTATATCTTCGCAACAAAGCAATTTTTCAAAAATCATCAAAGGATAAAATATCTTTAGAATAGTCCAAGGAATAACCTCTTGAATTTTTCCCGCATGTTTAACTAACACCCTGTATAGGAGGCTCATATCTTCTGAACTACTATGTATAATACTAGTAAACCCTATATTGGCGAATTCGGAAAAATGATCCGAATCCAAATATGAAATAAAATATATCACTCCATTTAAAAAACATAAATTTAATATGACCCCAGTTTATAGAGCACCCTATATAGCTATACATATTTTTAAAACGTGCGTCGTCTTAGGCTCGATGAGATCTTATTTTTTTTTTGTTTATAACGGGATAGAAGTTGAAATTTGCCACACTATTGGGCCACCCTGTATAAAATAACCATTGTTTATCACTAGAAACTGATTTATTGGGCTTTTTTATTAATTTTTCCGCTTCATTTTCCATCCTAATCCGATATTATTTGAATTCCTTGAAGCAAAGATATGGCATTAATAAAAAAAGTAAAAAAAAGGTTATAAAATGACATATTTTAGAGTATGGTAATGAGTTTGGCAATTGGAAGACCTCATCCAATATCATTGAATGTAGTGAAATTAAATGGAAAGGCCATTATTCTAAGCAGGCGCTTTGAACGATGATTTCATTACATTGAATTAATGAAGAATAAAAAATGGATTTAAATATGTATAAAAAAAACTTTGTGGTGAAGCCTTGCATTGAGTCAGTGAGCATCATAGGAATGGGTTTTTCTTAATCTTTGTACTCAACATCAATCTTCGTTCATTAATAGGTACCTGATTAACTAACATTGCTAACATTGACTAATTTATAAAATTGATAGATATACTAGACTAGGTATAAATTGTATAGAATGTTCATTCAATACTGAGTGACACAAGAAATGTTGTAAATAGGTTATATAAATAAGATAAGATTATACAGGGTGTTTCATAATATATGCGCAGGACTTCAGGATGTTATAGCTCGTCCAAAAATATGAAAAAAGTTTCTATTAACTTACCCTCTAAAATGCACCATTTTAGAGATACAGGGTGTTGAAATTGAAAAAACGTGAAAAATTTCGTTTTTTGCGAATATCTCCGGAACCGTTTATCGTACAGAAAACAGCTTTTGTAAGCATTTTCTACTTATAATAAACAATGTTTTGTGCGGAAAAATTTTTTTTTAAAGTCATAATTGGTGAAGGTTTTGAAGGGGTAGTGGGTGTTTTCTCCCCAACTTCTACGCTACTGGAAAAAGTACGATTTTGAGACGTCCATTTGAATCGCCAATCTTTTCTATACAAAAAAGGTACTTTTGGTCATAAGCTCTAAAGTCGATCGTTTTCGAGAAAAATCAACTTTTATGTTGAAAAACATGATAAATTTTTTTAAATAAAATTTTTTTCTTACTAATTAAACAAAATTTATTTAAACGGTAGAACAAGTAACGAAACCAAACGTTAACTTCATAATTGCAAAATTAAAAAATGATAACAAAAGTTGTCTTTTCAAAATTCCCCAAACTGTAAAGGTAAAATTAACCATGTTTTTCAACATAGAAGTTGATTTTTCTCGAAAACCATCGACTTTAGAGCTTCTGACCAAGAGCTTTTTTTTGTGTAGAAAACACTGGCAGTTCAAATAGGTGTCTCAAAATCGTACTTTTTCCAGTAGCGTAGAAGTTGGGGGGAAAACACCCACTACCCCTTCAAAACCTTCACCAATTATGACTTTAAAAAAAAAATTCCGCACAAAACATAGTTTATTATGAGTAGAAAATGCTTACAAAAGCTGTTTTCTGTACGATAAACGGTTCCGGAGATATTCGCAAAAAACGAAATTTTTTTTTCAATTTCAACACTCTGTATCTCTAAAATGGTGCATTTTAGAGAGTAAGTTAATAGAAACTTTTTTTCATATTTTTGGACGAGCTATAACATCCTGAAGTCCTGCGCATATATTATGAAACACCCTGTATAGATACTATAAAATAATAATACTATCTCTATCCCTCATTCTCATCTTAATCATGAGCACGAAAGTCGGAGAGTTGTGTGGGGGAGGAAGCGGCATATTATCATGTTGACGACGCGAGTGCGCTCAGGAACGACTTACGATGTTATAACCTTAAGTACCTACAATAATTTAGTACGAGAATAAAGGAAACCTAGAAAACCTTACTGATTAAAGTAGTATTGATTAAAGTATTAAATAATTATAATCAGTGAATCAGTTATTGAACTTTTATCGTTACCAACTCTATTACGAGTCTGAGGTTTCTTCTTTAGATGGCACCAAGCAGTTCCTAGGTACTTCTATTAGAAAACCCCTGTCAAATTGACAGCTGCTTGTTTCAATCTAGAAGTTTTGAAGGAAAAAATATGAATTTGTTCCATAATTTTGGGACACACTCTATGTACTTTGCAGTGATAGAGCCACTTTTAAGACTTTGCTTCCATTATTGATATTTTCACAAATTTTAATTGCCCTCCTGATCAAAAATACATACTATATCCTAAGTGATTAGATAAATATAGAACATGTACGTTTTGTACGTATATACCTTTTGACGTCATCAAGAATTTCATTTCTACTTCTTTTTTTGTGATATTAAACGCCAATAGGCCAATTAGATACAATTAGAACTTCTAAATATAGTTTTTAATAAATATTATTGACTGTTTAACTACGTGAAAGAATTATGTCACATTCAAATTGCTTTATTGACTTTCCTTTTGACGAAAAATCAATCGGTGTGCTTGTTTAACACAATGGGAGTTAAAAAACGGAAACAATATTTAAATTTATGGTTTTGATCATAACTACAACTGTATATACACAAAAATAAATAAATATCCAGAAACATATCTCCCTATTAAGCGCTATATTCCTTCCCGTAACCCCGATGCTCGGTTAACCTGAGATTATATGCTGAAACGGCCACTGCTGCATCTTGAGTGTTAGTATGTTCGCAGCGAGTCGAATTGTAGTTTTGTTAATATTATAATGCCTTTCGTTTCGTTTATTTTAGTTATTCAGTTTGTTGTTTGTGGATAGTAAAGCCCACCAAGATTTGAATGAATCGGCTTCATTTTTCTACCGTAAAGTTTATGAAAATACCCAGTTTGGATTTATTTGCTTTAAAATATATGCTTGGCAATATTTGAATATTACGAAAGCGTGTAAAATAATTTTATAATTGCCAGTTTAAACTGTCAATTATAGATAATTGCCAGTTTAAACTGACAATTATAGATAATTGTCAGTTTAAACTGTCAATTATACATAATTGCCAGATCAAACTGACAATTATCTATAATTGACAGTTTAAACTGGCAATTATAAAAGGTCATCGGGTGAAATAATTTTATAATTGCCAGCTTAAACTGTCAATTATAGATAATTGTCAGTTTGATCTGGCAATTATGCATAATTGACAGTTTAATCTGTCAATTATGTATAATTGACAGTTTATAATTGTCAGTTTGATCTGGAAATTGTGTATAATTGCCAGTTTAAACTGTCAATTATAGATAATTGCCAGTTTAAACTGGCAATTATAAAATTATTTCACACGATGTCCTTTCTACGCATCCGTTGAATATGCTTCTCAATAATTTTGTAAGCTTTATATCGTTGCTTGACGTTTTATTTCAATTCAATTTTAAACGTATATTACTTTACAAAACAGGGTTATTAAAAGTTTTGAAAACATTTGTAAACAGGATAATTTGTACACCCATGGAATAATTTCTCTAAAACATATTTAATAAAACTGTTTGGTAGAAGAAAACTATATTATACGCTTAAACGTATAAACAGCAACTTTAGAACGACAAAATACAAAATACTTATAATTTGGAAAAATACACTAAATATTATTCTATACTTAAAAATACAATTTTTTTTCAAAATAAAACCTTAAAACTAGAAATTAATAAGGTACGTATATGGAAAAGTAATAAAATAACGTAGAAAATACGTCTCCCTTTTGGAACCGAGGTTACGAATCCATCGGTAACCACATCAAAGGTGGCGCCTCCGAGAAATTATTTTGATTATTTATATATTCTTGTGGTATTTACATACGTCTCTGTTTCTTAATAATCTTTTCATGGAAATCAAAGAGGGCTCCGCTTTGTTGATTTATATTATTATATTCCGTTTTTTTCAATACTTTTTTAAATTTTTTGTTTGCCTGCTTTTGCTGACCGACCCGACATTATAAAACTAGAAAAACCCGATGAATCAAATGTCGAGCTCTGTAAAACTCCAGATCGGAGATCTGTCCGCCTTCTAGCAGGCATATAAATGAATGGACACGTCTTAGCCTAGGGCAGTTCAGTCATTTATAAATATAATTACGTTAGCCATGGTAATTTCCCATGCTGTTCGTCGACCTTAGTGCACGGGACAATGTTCTCATAATACATACTTTGTTCGCCACATCTCTCTGCGGATGCAGGATTGCAGGACTATACAGGGTACTCCGCTAATAATGTACTGTTGTGCAGTGGACATTTTTTATACATTATTGAATACCTACAACAAAGTGTTAATGGACTATGAATTTAAACCATTCTCAAGGTACAATGATTGTGTTGAAGTTGAAAAAAAAATCATATTTATTCAAATATCTCTGAAAATATTTCATGTGGACAGATGAAACTTGGACCAATAATTTACTTAATTAAATACAAATACCTATATTAGCCGATGGCTGAGAAATGGGGAGTTGTTAAGAGTATTTTGGAAATTTGGTAAATTATCTCAAATTTATATAAAATGCTAGCAAAAAATGCCGTAATAAGCAAATATATATATATATATATATATATATATATATATATATATATATATATATATATATATATATATATATATTAGGATCCCATAGAGCCTAGGGTGATTTTTTTGGGCGTCTGTTAGAAGTGCCTTGAGAACGGAAAATTACTTTGATCTGAAAATTTGGCAACGTGCATTCTGCGATAAGATCTATTTATGAAACATATTTTCCAGGTGAAAGTACTTCCGGAAATACCGGAAGTTAACCTTAACTTCGTTATTTTAAATAGAATACCCTATATATTTTATCATTTCTGGATTCTACGTGACATTCTAAACACATTTCATGTAGGATGTCCTATACCTATCTTCAACTGTTTTTGAAATATTGACAGGTGAATATTGACATTTTGCAACTTTGACACCCTGTAAAATCTAAACGGTTTGAGATCAAGCTAAACGGTTTGCACATTCCTATCTTAACCTCTCATAAGCTGTCGTTTGATACTAATTTCAGATTTAACCAAGAGATTAAAAATTTAATTGAAAATTTTTAGTTTCTGCCTAAATCTGAAATTTGTGTCAAACGATAGCTTATGAAAAGTTAAAAACGTGTAAACCGTTTTGCTTGATCTCAAACCGTTTAGATTTTACAGGCAAAGTTGCAAAATGTTAATATTCACCTGTCAATATTTCAAAAACAGTTGAAGATAGGTATAGGACATCCTACATGAAATGTGTTTAGAATGTCACGTAGAATCCAGAAATGATACAATATATAGGGTATTCCATTTAAAATAACGATGTTAGGGTCAACTTCCGGTATTTCCGGAAGTACTATCACCTGGAAAATATTTTCCATAAATAGATCTTATCCCAGAATGCACGTTGCCAAATTTTCAGATCCATGTAATTTTCCGTTCTCGAGATACTTCTAACAGACGCCCAAAAAAAATCACCCTGTATATATTATATATAGAAAAATTCATAACTCATGACATATGAGAAAATATGTTTAAAGAATAACTTACCTAGTCGTACTCGCCGGAGATTGGTACCGAGTAGCTCAAATTTTTAGAGCAAATATTAATACAGGGCGTTAAAAATGTTCAAATATTTTAACAGCACACAATATGACCGAAAATGTGTCAAATGTGGATATTTGCATGTATTTTATCATTATCTAGATGTTGTCCTTTATGTTTAACGCTTTGTGTAAAAATAGCAACTAACACTGAATTCCACATTTAGCATTTGCCATTTTATAAATACAGATTTGAAATTAATACGTAATCCGTAATAAATCTCGTGTCATAAATGATCAAATATTTAGTTTATTTAAGTCTGTGTTTGCGTATCCTAATTTACTTATTTTGTCATTCTTTCTAACAATTCCTCTCCAAGATTTTAGGAAAGATAACTTAATCAATCGTTTTCAAATACACATTATTAGAAACTAAATATTAGAAAAGAACTAATTACAATACTAATACAATCTTAATTACAATCTGATATTTCTTGAATGATAAATACCTATTACCTATTTTAAGCAAAGGACCAATGTCTGAAATGTAGACCTTTCAACCAAGATACCTACAAGAACTATTGAAATATAGCAAGAAGACTGCCTAAGGTAGTGGGCTTGGTTGCCATTAAGTAGATGTTAGACTTTGTAAGGGTAGAAAGGCTTTTATTGGGTCTTTGAGGGCATTTCTGATCGAGGGATGTTTCTATAATATAGACGAATTTTATTCCAAATGTATTTAATTGTTTGTAAATTATTTTGTGTATGTTTGTGCTATACACAATCCTGTATATCATATATACAGGGTGACCCATTAAGAATGAAAACAGTCGCGTACAAAATTTGTTTAAGAACCGATTTGAATCGGATTTTATTTCAAAGATAGATCTCCAAAAGCTCTATGTTGATGAAAAATTTGAAAACGAAATTTTGATTTTCAAGGCCTACTACGAATTTAATAGCAAAATTATGTTAGCGATTTTTTTATAAAAAATCTGACTACACCGCTGGAGCCCCTCGAATGAATTTGTACCAATTTTTCCGAAAAAAGTTTGTTCCTAAAAAAGTTATGACAATATCGGCATCACCAGTGTTTGCCTTTGTCGGTGAACCTATTCTTTTATAAAATTAGAATAGAACCCAAAGTGAAACAAAATTAAACAACTTAAACACTGGTGTAATTATTAATAAGAACCATAAAAACTAGTATACACAAAATAACCCACAATTACTCTAATATAAACAACAATTAATAGGTTAGTTCGTTGAAATTATTATTATTTTGTGGTTATTATGCCAAAACTTATAATATTACCTTCGTAGATAAAAATTAATTGCATTATAATTTTTTATTCAAAAAGTGTGAATCAATTTGACAGACTCCTTTTTCATTTTTAAAAATGTAATTTTCTAAATCATTACTTTTTTTATCAATTGTTGTTTATATTAGAGTTATTGTTGGTTATTTTGTGTATAGTGATTTTTATGGTTCTTATTAATAATTACACCAGTGTTTAAGTTGTTTAATTTTGTTTCACTTGGGTTCTATTCTAATTTTATAAAAGAATAGGTTCACCGACAAAGACAAACACTGGTGATGACGATATTGTCATAACTTTTTTAGGAACAACCTTTTTTTCGGAAGAATTGGTACAAATTCATTCGAGGGGCTCCTCAATCTAGTGGTGTAGTCAGATTTTTTATAAAAAAATCGCTAGCAAAATTTTGCTACTTTTCACTTAATAAAAAATTCGTAGTAGGCCTTGAAACTCAGAATTTCGTCTTCAAATTTTGTATCAACATAGAGATTTTGGAGATGTATCTTTTAAAAAAAATCCGGTTTAAATCGGTCCATAAACAACTTTTGTACGCGAGTGTTTCCATTCTTAATGGGTCACCCTGTAGATGTAAATATTTATCTACAGGAATAAAATGCTCATCTATCTATCTATTGACATATTTATTTATTTATTAAAAGTTAACTTCACAACTTGCTTAACAATTATGAATAATAATTACATAAAAAAAGGATTCAAAACAGCATACTGTGATAGTCATACGAAATAAACTTAATTTCAGACATCCATCCGCAATCTTAAAATATTTCTTGCTTTTCATTCATACCTATCTCTATGGACTAAAAACCAGACACGAAAAAGAACCAGTAAACATTGAAACAAAAGAAAAATCAATGTTTTAAAATATTGAACTAAATATTTATAAACCGAATATGACATACTTCCGTTTTATATTGTTCAATATTTCGGTCGACAGCTGTTTTCTTACAGAGTCACGTACCTCTCTGGAGAATTGTGTGATTTGATTTTGTTTTTAATGCATCGATATAGAACTAAGACACGCAGTGCAACCACATAGAATAATTTTATAGAAATAGAAGAAAAACACGTACACTTGAAATTGTATCCCATTTTCTGTCAACTATCATTAATACTCGATATAAAATCCAATAATTATCCAGTGTAGCCAGTGGCGTCATTACAGGTCACTTAAAATAAATAAATGTCTAGAATTGTACTACAGACAAGTAATTTTTAAGATGCTTTTCTAAGGTCAACTTAAATTTTATTTCAGGACCGTACGGATCGGAAATGTTATTGAAAAAATATATATAGAAAGCCGTTGAATATTTTCCATGACATTTTGTAAATATTTCCGGAGAAAAATGCGTCTTTTCCTTGTTCAATTTCGTCCTTCGTATAATTTTACTAATTGCTTTGCGCTCAGTGCCGAGTGGTACAAAAATAAATTTTAAATAAAAATAAAATAGGAAAAATAAAGAAACAAGGATTTCAGGAGCATGCATCGTCGTATGAAAAATCAACTTAAAGATACGTTTCCTATAAAACATTAGAAGCAATATATTCTTCACGGTTGGATGTTGTTCAATAAACCATATTAAGTTTGACAAAGAGGTATATAATTAAAGAATGAAATAAAACACGACAAAACATTACACTACTTGAAAAATTTAATGGTTGATGTGCAGAACAGTCCATTTACCCCCCTCGCTAGGGGGGTAAAGTCTGTAACAAGAAATTTATTTGAAAAGATGCCCCCTTCGATCAAAAATCGACCTGTCTCGGCGTTTTTCGGAAAAATAATTTTGCTGAGAGTTATTCGCACTATTTCGTTTTCAAGAGTATACTACCCACCCTGTATACTAATTAACCTGTTTTACGTATCTAAGAAAAAATATAGTGAAAAAATATCCGTTTCATGCCATACCTTTGAAACACACTGTATAATTAGGAATTTTAATATTTAATTGCATATTTAGGCATCCTTGAGTATATGCTTTTTGTACCACATTCCTCTCGTACAAGCCATGCTTATTGGCGATAAGGCGCTGCAAATTGTAAACAAATACGAGTAAAAATGTTTGTATCATTTTAAAAATGAATGAGAAACAGTTTCTTATACTAGGGCCAAACTTCTACCTATCTTCATAAACACTTCTATTGACACATTTTGTGGAATGACACCTATAAACACGGCAGTTTGTGTTGTGCTGATTTCTTTTGGATGCCATTTTAAAATGTAAAAATAAAGATGTACAAATACTAATCACGTCGTTTTTAACTTTGTAATACCAAAAAATCACAAGCACCACTAAATTATTACGTTAAACAAACCCAAATACGTGTTATTTATCATTATATCAGCAATAAGCCTCCAAAAATTACCTTTTAAGTAGGTTCAAATATTTTCATGCAGAGGGCGCATTCATTTTTGGAAACCGAATAGAAGAGAATTTTCTCTGTTGTCGCTTTATCTTTCTATAATATCCACCTACCTGTGTACCAACATATTATCCCACCGTCTGACCTACAAACTTGAATAACACGCGCGCCAAATTACAAACAAAAGATAGCTCGACTTTATTGGCACTCATCAAGCCTTATCAAGTTATCATCCTCGTCATCCGTACCAGTTTGACGCAAACGCAAGCGTAATAATTCAATTATTATACAGCCTCAGTTTGTGGAATTTAAATAATACTATCGGGCTTTATCTCGATATACCTGGCACTGAGCAATCTATTGTTGAAATTCATACCGAACGTGACGCATTTGGGCTATTTATATAAATAGAAAGGAAAGTTTTCTGGTCTGTGTGGCAACTGCATTTTTTAAAGTTAGCCGGTTCATTAAGGAAATGCATTGTCGGTGAGGTGGGTGAGCATAGGCGTCCCCATTTTTTTTTATAGGGGTGCATATCAGCGATTCAAGAAACAATCGATGCTTTCGAGGACACGTGAGGTGTGAGCTATAAATAGTGTACAGGGTGTCTCGATTTTGAGACATCAAGTTGTAGAGTATGAAAAAGTGCTGTTTTCTGTTTTTTAAATCAATTAATGGCATTATAAATTTCAACACATATTTTTACTAACAATCAAAGGGAAGCCTTTTCACAATTGACCAGATCTGTATTGTAGATGCGAAGTAAGATCCTATACAGTGTGTCCCATTTATTTTCGTCGTCATTACTAGGTAATTTTCATCTATAATTTGAAACCGTAGAGGTACTTGAGTACCCATTGGATTCTACGCTAAAAAATCTATGGACTGCGCTTATAAAACTCTTAAAAATGTTAAAGAAGTTATGAGAATGTCTTCGAAACATCTGAAACTCAGTTTTTGACCATAATTCAGAAATAAAAGGTAACGAAATTTTGATCACACAATCTCATTTTTCACAGAAAAAAAAAATTGACAGGTTCGAGAAAACGACATCTCTCTATCTCTAGTAATAACCGAGGAAACAAATAGAAAGTGGGATACGAACATCTGACACTCAGTTTTTACCCATCATTCAGAAGCAAAAGAAGGCAACGAAATTTTCATCTTTTAACTTTTTGGCTTAAGAGTCCATTCACTAGGTCGAAATAAGCCCTAAATCGGCGTTCGTCTCGTGTCTAATTATAAAAAAACTATAAAAGATAGCGACTTTCAGTAAAAAAGTATTGAAAGATAAGACTTTAATCTAAGTCCCTATAGTAGTAACTTTTGGTATGTCTTTTTATTTTTAAAATTCCAGGCAAACAATCTTGTACTAAAATAACGTATTTTCAAAAATTATTTTCTCTAAAATACATGTATTAAACAAAAATTTGCAACTATAGGGATCTAGTTTATCTTTTGATCTTTCCGGTGATATAGAATTTATAACATTAAAAAGAAATTTTGTTGCAATTATAAGACAAATCCGGTATCCTTGCAAGGAGGGCTAACTTTATTTCCATGTGCCTTTTTACTTCGGCTTTACGTGCACCTCCGAAATCTTAATAATTCGATAGTTGGAATATATAAGTCTCCACCCATCGGCCACCCATCCTCTCAATCCGACCCAACATTCATGCCTGTCAAATCTAGAGAGAATGGACCCTTAATTCCTATATAAAGAAAAATATAAAAAGATAAATAAGCCAATAAATCATTAAAAATATACTCTAAAAATATAATAACAATTTCATCGTTTTGTTTTTGAGAATAATGCTTTTTCTAAGTGGTAAAATTGCATAATTTTATATACTTGTGAATAACAGCACGCCCATAGACGATCCTTACCTGAGGGTTTTATTTTTATTATTCTTTTTCATTTCCAAATTGACTCACATAGGCTCCGCCTTGAACTGTATCTCCAGGACTAATTTACAATCCTCGGACACAACAGATTTTTATTTTTCAAGGAAATTTCCGTTTATTTGAGATCATTGAGTTGTAAACGTCCTACCAAGTAACCTAAATTGACAAGAAAGAAAAATAAAACATTTTTTTTTTTTGTTTCAAAACGAATTCAGTGTGTGTTTTTTTGCGGTATACTAATTTGGTAATAAATTAAAACAATCGTAAGTATACCAAATTAACTGCGCGGATTGCAATGCCGTGTATGCGGGTCAAACCTGTAGAAGTATTCAAACTAGAGTAAAAGAACATAAAAAATCCATATTAAATAACGCAAAAAATTCAGGATTTTCGACGCATTGTATAGAAAACAATCATTTTATAGATCAGAAAAATGTAAAGGTACTGCATCGTGAAAAGAAAGGAAAGCGCTTAAATCTATTAGAGCAATTAGAAATTAAAAAATCTTTGATTATAAATCCTTGTACTACGAATGATCAGATAGATTTTACACTTTCGCCCTTCTTAGAAAAGGTACTAAAAACTCGGGCTTTACCAGATGGTAGAATCAATCGGGGGTAGGTACTCGTAAACAAATAAATAACGAAAACGCGCTTGGAAACATTTAGTAATAGACATTTACTCTATTGAAAAAGGCCTAATAAGCCGAAATACTAGTATATAGAGTGTTTTCTTATATTTTTCTTGGAACATCTAAATGAGATCAATGTTTTTTCAAAACAATTATTTTCACGATGTTTCATAAAGAACCACCCGCTTCGAGTATCCACATTATTTAAGCAATTCATTGTTTGAAAATCATTGTAGTAGTCACTTGAGCGTTTCGATGTGCGATTTTCGATTTACGTCACATTATATAATTTTTTTATAAGAGCGTCTGCTTGTTTGAAAGCTCGTCTCAAAAGGAATTGAAAATTAAAATCCATTAACGTAGACAGAATGACATTTCCTTTTATCTATCAATCAATTCGCCACTGTTGATTTTATCAAGAGACATCAAATAATTCTTTTATTTTAAAATCGACTAATGAGTACTTCACAAAATCTCTCATTTAACGGAAACTCGTGAGATTGATATTGTAATTATGGTTGGATTAATGTTTTACCAAGAACTGAACGGTGATCGTACTGAACATGTGTTAAATCGAATAGTTTGAAATAAAGTAGTTATATTGGTTTGTTAACTTTTTCTGTATAGGATTATTAAAATTTGCAAATTATCTTAAAAAAAACCACAGGAAATACAGGGTGACCCATTAAGAATGGAAACACTCGAGTACAAAATTTGTTTATAAACCGATTTGAACTGGATTTTTGTTTAAAGATAGATCTCATAAATCTCTATGTTGATACAAAATTTGAAGACGAAATTTTGATTTCCAAGGCCTACTACGAATTTTTTTTAAGTGAAAAGTAGCAAAATTTTATTAGCGATTTTTTTATAAAAAATCTGACTACACCACTGTATTTAGGAGCCCCTCGAATGCATTTGTACCAATTTTTGCGGAAAAACGTTTGTTCCTAAAAAAGTTATGACAATATCGGGATCACCAGTGTTTGCCTTTGTCGGTGAATTCCTATTCTTTTATAAAAATCGAATAGAACCCAAAGACAATCAAAATTAACCAACTTAAACACTGGTGTAATTAATGATAAGAACCATAAAAACCAGTATACACAAAATAACCAACAATTACTCTAATATAAACAACAATTGATAGGTAAGTTCGTCAAATTATTATTATTTCGTGGTTATTATGCCAAAACTTATAATATTACCTTCTTAGATAAAAAATAACTACATTATATTTTTTTATTCAAAAAGTGCGAATAAATTTGATAGACTCCTTTTTCATTTTTAAAAATGTAATTTTCTAATCATTACTTTTTTTTATCAATTGTTGTTTATATTAAAGTTATTGTTGGTTATTTTGTGTATACTGGTTTTTATGGTTCTTATTAATAATTACATCAGTGTTTAAGTTGTTTAATTTTGTTTCTCTTTGGGTTCTATTCGATTTTTATAAAATAATAGATTCACCGACAAAGGCAAACACTGGTGATGAGGATATTGTCATAACTTTTTTAGGAACAAACGTTTTTTCGCAAAAATTGGTACAAATGCATTCGAGGGGCTCCTAAATCCAGTGGTGAAGTCAGATTTTTTATAAAAAAATCGCTAACAAAATTTTGCTACTTTTCACTTAAAAAAAAATTCGTAGTAGGCCTTGAAAATCAAAATTTCCTCTTCAAATTTTGTAGGTACTCTCATCATAGAGATTTTGGAGATCTATCTTTTGATAAAAATCCGGTTTAAATCGGTCCATAAACAACTATTGTACGCGAGTGTTTCCATTCTTAATGGGTCACCCTGTATATTTTTCGGATTGAAAATCACCCTCAATCAGATGACTAATTCAGTATGTTTATCTTTTCCTATGTTTTCGTGCAGATTTACGAATGTGTCGATTTCTCAACTGATTGAGTTCACTCAAACAGAAAAGGCACTTGACCAGATTGATTTGGAGGGATTTTACTGTGATTTATGTTTTGTTCGGTTAGAATTTAAGAGCTTCTTACTGCTGCTGTTTGCAACACCTAAAAGCTAAGCAAAAGTGTTGGTCTGGGATTCCAATTTATCGCTCAATTTGTAGCAGTAAATAGACGAAGAGACGACGAAAAAGATGAGATGAGCTGCATACAAAAAATATTTGAATGCAGTTATTTACGGTTTTAAATAAATTTCTCGTTCAATAAACCTGTTAATGTCGTGGTTAGTCTCCTCTCTCTTGTATTTCAGTGAAAGGCCCGCCTCCTAGATAAGTCTAACCATCATCCAAGTTTAATTAATTAGCTTTAACCTTGAGGTAATCCCAAACATCTGAACGTAAACTTGGGAACGAAGTCGCATCTCGGTAAAATCCTAAAATAGCCGATGTATATTTTCTCTAAGGAATATTTTCATGCTTTATTAAAAATTCGGTGAATCATGTAAGCAGAGCGATTTAAAATTATATTTTAACTATCCAAATATCAAGTAGGCATGTTCTGCGTCACTTGCAATCGAAATAACTATCTTTAAATCATCTTGATGTAAGAGGATCGTATTGTGAGTGATGTTTATGAAATTTTCCGCTATGAATGTTTTTAGAAAGGAAAAAACTGAGTAAAGTTTGTCAGTTCATTATTGGTCATAATTTTATACCCATTTGTATAGAAACATTGATGGAAACGTGAAATTTTATGCTTTAAAACCCTTAACTAGTGACGTGACACATAAATTTTTAAAAATTGACGCAACTAGAGGCTACAGTCTATGGGGATAAGAAATACATTCCAATAATACTAATAAACTATAAGAAACTGATTGTTACTGATATTAATTGTATTGTTTTCTGGTGTTTTTTGCCTTTTTGGGGTAATTGTTCATATATGTAAATTGTATTTTTATGTTTTTGCCCTGTAAATGGATTTTCTGTTGGATATTATTATTATTATTATTATTAATTAAAACTGATTATTACAAAAGTAAGAACTATAAATTGTGGTACTCATAGATACAAATAGTATGCACGCGTATGGCACAGAGACAAAAGAATGTTAATTAAACATACAAGAAAAGTCGGGCATGTTTTTTGGCAAATTAAACAATAATTACTTGAAGTAATGCCAACTGCCTTGATGACTCTTGAAGATTGATTCAAAATTAACTAGAAGTAGACATTTAAATAAATAAGACATTTCTTTAAAGCAAAAGCCGTCTAAAATCCTCAGCATATTCTCTTCATGTTCATCAACCGGGATTGAAACTTCAGATTCCAGTTTTATTCTTCAGTTTCATTCTAGGATTTTACTATAATGGATGTAACACCGTTTTCTTAAGTAGGTACGTGTTTGTTCAGTCACTTTTTGCATCAATCTCTCTTTAAAACAACATATTTTCCTTTCGAAAAATCTATTTCTTTTGTAAACAGCTAGAGAATCCTTTAGGAAGTATTTTATATCTAACAATGACTCGAGGAATATTTAAGAGTTACATACTTTTTAACCACACCATTTAGCTGCAATGAATACAAATTCTTTTGAACATTTTTCGTAGTCAGCAGAAACATTAAATTAAGGCCACCCTGTACATACATTACGCATGGAGTATGTTGCAAAAGTTCCCAGAACACAGAAAATTTATATTTCTGCTCGACCCAAATACCAATGTGGCGTCTGTTCCAGTCTTTGTTGATTTGTGTTTTCAATAAAATCCTCCTATTTGCAAAGGGACGACAGAACTTTTCATCCACAGACATAAATTGCAGCAAAAATAGTTGCGCAACATCGTATGTAACGCAAAGCAGTCGAGAAACAACATTAGAGCTCTGTGGCAACTGAAAATGTCTTAATGAATGTTTTCATTCATAGAAAACTAAAAATAGTTGGCGATGCGATCGTCGTATTTGAGAAAAATGTGGCCAAGGTTAATTTCTATACATTCCAGATATGACCCAATACTATAATGAGAGGTATCAAAGGCACGTTTTATCAAAAAAGTGTTGGTAAATAAGCATTGGTGGTGAAAATTTTAACTCCTGAAAAGACTTGCTACCTATATTATAGAAAATTGGTTCATTGGTTATGATTATTTTCTAATATTTATCAAGATAAAGATGTCTTCAACTAAACATTCTGAGTTTCAAGGGTGATTATTTTAGGATAAAAATGGAATCTCTTTTTCTGAATATAGTGTTATATTTATTTTGAGAGGACTGGTATGTATTTATAGAAACGTTTATTATAAATAACCGTTAGGTAGCTCGATCACGAATATCTCATTTTGCTATTTGATAACATAAATAACTGTAGGAAAATTCAAAAAATAGAAGCAAAAATTGGTTCGCGTGACTGGTCGTAGGAGAATTGCTATCAGAGATATAAAAAGAGGAATCAACTGTGGGAGGGAGGCTTAGAAAAACTTATTTCATTCATAATATTCTAAAAATATATGTATATTTTTAGAATAAAAATTAATTTTATCCAATAAGTTTGGAATGGGTGAGTGTCTCGAATACATTACTATTTTGAGAAAGTTATGTTCTAGTTTAGTTTTATTACTGCTTCATGAGGGGACGGCAGAGTAATAATATATCGGCCCTTATGCCACATGAATCCAAGATTTTAGGATATTTGTTGTAATTAAAATCTTTACAGAGATATAATTATCCTTAAATGTTTCTTATTCAAATAGATTTGCCTTACTTCAATCCATTTATCAATAAAAAAAATAATACTTCCAATAATATTTCGAAAACTATTTGAATATTTCTAGTAAAAATATATACACAGGGGTTTTAAGAATGTATGTATTGTATTTTATACGGACGGTTCCAAAATCAAAACGTTTTTTAGAGAATATTTTATTGCTTATTTTTGCATTTTGCTTATATTTTTTTGGTTATTTATTTATTTATTCTTGTGAAAAAATCGTATACGACTTTTCGCTAAAAGAATTTCCGAGATTTGGCTAACACTCTGAACACTCGCTCAAAAACACCCTGTATATGTACACTTGAAAAACAATTTTTTTAACATAATTGATATTTGTTAGAATAGTAAATAAAGAAAGTATGGAACGGAAATTATTTAAAAATATTCAAAACTAAGTATACAGGGTGTTAGTTAAACATGCGGCAAAAATTCAAAAGGTTATTCCTTGGACTGTTCTAAGGATATTTTATCCTTTGATGATTTTTGAAAAAGCGCTTTGTTGCGAAGATATAGGGCGAAAAAAATTTTCAACAAATAACAATTTATTACTAAAAATTACATGTAACATTTCTGAACCTACAAGAATTGTTCAAAATGGCTACCTCCAGCTCGGATGCAACCAATCTTCTGCTCATAGACTCCCGAACTCTTTCAAAAACACCAGGGTCGTTTCTTATTGAGTTACATCCAGCAATTATCCTATCCTATCCTATCTCTTAAATCGTCCACATCTTCCACTGGCCTAGTATAAACTAATGACTTTAGATGGCCCCATAGGAAATAATCCAGGGGGTTTAAGTTCGGGGATCGAGCAGGCCATACGTGAGGTCCACCTTGACCAAAGTCACCTAGCCACCTAGCCAAACGTCAATCAATCTTAACAAATGCGACACATACAAACTACAAAAACACAACATACAAAAACATACAAAATAATCACTCGGAAGTATCACGGGATGTTGGTAAGAAAACACAACATCTTTTTCTTACATGTCTTTTACTTGATACGTCCAGTGTAGTACGCCATACTTTTCTTTCACCTACATTAATAATGTGAAAAATACCAAAATTGGATTTATTGAAAATTTTTTTCGCCCTACATCTTCGCAACAAAGTGCTTTTTCAAAAATCGTCAAAGGATAAAATATCCTTAGAATAGTCCAAGGAATAACCTCTTGAATTTTTGCCTCGTGTTTAACTAACACCCTGTATATTCGATAAATAAAAATTGAAATAAAAATAAGATAAAATAATATGGTAAAAATTATTGTTATTCCTTACAAAAATTATACATAGATATATAAATATTTAAATTAATAATTTTTAGACCGTGGTAGCAAATTGACTAATTCTATTGATCCATTCCACTAGGTACTTATACGATATTAATTTTACTGGTATTATTTTCAATTTGAAGCATAAAGAAACACAGCTAAATTAGATAATGATTATCTATTTAAGTAATTTCTTATTCAACGTTCATATTATTTACCATTCATAAGTAATTGAGGATCATATACCTACTTGTATTTATTCAGTTTCGTGCTGTATCCTGGATAATTACCTCGTTTGCAACAATAAAAAGTCCAACGCAATTAAATACCTAGCTAGTAAGAAATTCCCACCTGCGTATTATTGTTTATATAATACATTTAACAAATGTGTCTTCCAAGAAAGATTTACAGTGACCACACAAAAGTAATACCAATTTCTCATTAGCGATTGCTAACAAGCAATTATTATATGATTATATATTGGCTAACGACATATTTGTTGTTAGTGCTAACTATATAGAGGTTTTTCATTAGCTATGGTCAAAATCATAGTAATGTTTAATAGATTTTATTGCTATTAGCGGATATTTGCAAACTAGGTAATTCCTATCCAATTGTGTATATAAATTGGTTACAAAATTTAAATAATTTTGAAATTCTAAGCAGTATTATTATTACCAATATTCATCACCCATTATAATAGAAAACAAATATAATTTATTCTAGGACCTAACCATACAAACTGATGAAAGGGTAGTTCATGATAGATCGGATATAACACTTCAAGATAAAATAAAAGGAATCACCTACCTCGTCCATGTGGCAAACGTAGTTAAAAAATATATAGAAAAGAAAGAAAACTAAAAACAATAAAGAATATGGAAACAAAACAAATTATTTCCATTTGTTATATTGGTGACGGGTATCACTCCAAAATCATTCACAAAGCACCTCTCACTCAACATAAACTTGAAGAAAGTTAACGTATCCAAATACAAGAAGCAGTAATACTTCAAACATGCAATATAACAAGATCGTTCCTATACCAAAGATAATTTCTTGATAGACTTGATACTAACATGTCTATAAAAAATAAATAGAAACCAGCGAAGAACTGAGAAGTGTATAATGAGCAAAAAAGCTATAATCATTATTATTATGTAATAAAATAGATCAACACTTGAATAACAATAATATACTAACAAAGTAGCAAAAAGGGTGGAAAAAGATGAGCGAAAGATGCAAGGAATAAAAAATAATAGGTACTGTAATGAATCTTCACAAAACATATAACATATATCATAAAAAATCCTTTGACGTGGTTCCTCATGGCTGGCTATTAAAGATTCTAAATATATACATATAATATATATAATATAATATATAATATCTACATTCCCTGCTAAAAAATGTACTAAAGACAATAATGAAAATATGGAAAACCAAAATATAACTAAAACCAACGATCGATGTTGGTTAGAAACCAATTTTATCAATATAGGAAGAGGAATATACCAAGGCCCTCGGCCTTATACCTCAGTGCCCTTTGATTCTGTATATGCCTTTATATACAATGGACAGAGAATGTTTCTATGTATGCCAGGATGTTTGAACAGGGAATTCAATCTTTTCTTTTTCCTACGAGATACACACTTAAGATTGAGATTCAGTTTCAAGCTTTACTTACAATTGCGCTTGAAATTGGCGAAATAAACGTAGTCACTGTATATTACAATCTATTTGTGTCATTATTTGAATAATGTTTTTTACTTTTTGGGAAATTTGTCACACTTCACAAAAGAGATAGTGAATGAAACCATATCATTTTTACCGTTACCATTTCGGAAACTCTATTCCGATATGTATTTCTGAACCACCTGTTGCAATTCTAATCAGTAATACTTATCTAAAGGGTTTTTCAATAAGAACGCTCGATCTTTGTAATGTAATAAAACAAATTGTGTAAGTTAAACTGACATGTTTTTATTTTTATTTTAAAACATATGTGAGCACATTATGTTTTAAAAATTATATCAGCTAAATGTCCGCCGCGGCTTCGCCTGGTGACTCGAATCCTGGAGATCCAATTTTCGATGACGTTATCGCATAGAAGTGGCTCAATTTCACCAATGACGCGTCTGATGTTGGGCTTTAAGGCGGCAACCGTCTGTGGTTTTTCGGCATAGACACGAGATTTCACAAAGCCCCAGAGAAAAAAATCCAGAGGCGTTAAATCGCATGATTATTTTTCGTCCAAAGTTAGGATCAATCTCCAACTGCTCTAGCGCCCACTCAGCGAATGCAAGCGGTTGTCTATGATCGTTGGACTTTAGTTCTTGGGTTAATTGCACTTTACAAGGGTGAAACCCTAAGTCCTTATGCAAGATTCGCGAAACTGACGTCGAAAAAAGGCCAAGTTCTTGAGCACGACGTGGAATGGATTGTTATGGACTCTGACGCACACTTTCCCGGACTGCAGCAATATTTTCAACGGATCTTGCGCTTCGCTGACGTACAGGCGTTGTCTGATCTAACAGCGACCCGGTTGCTTCATATTTATTTATATTGTGGACTCTGAAGGACGACCATCGACACCATAAATTGGCCGAAGTGCACGAAACGTTTGCCGAATAGAACATTGATTTTGATAATAAGTTTTAATCATTTCGAGGCGTTGTTGAATCGTATAGCGTTCCATAATGAAATGTAAAGACTAACTGAATACGTCTGTCAAAGATACAACCTGTCTGACTACCGACTTCATCATACGCTGTTGCCAAACATCGAGCGTTCCTATTGAAAAACCCTTTACTTGTCAGGATGTTTTGGAATTGAAGTCCAATTCTTGCGTTGGAAATAATATCTCCTTAGCAAGAAGTGCATAGAAGAAGCTTTCATATCGAGTCGACTCTGGTATTGATCAGAATTTAGGAATCAATAAAATACCGGTTTAACTTGCACCTGGCTTCACTTAGGTAATGGTACACCTGTTTGTTTATCAAATAAAGATAATTATCTCTTAGAGAAACGCAAGAATGCGAACTCCAGAATTCCGGGGATTTGTTATTATTATTTCATAAAAATATTTGTCGGGCCAGAACCGGTGCTTGGCATATCCTCGAGTACTGCCAAAGCAACGCTCTTGACCCGGGCTGAGGAGCAAATCCTCCAGTACTGGCAGGAACTACCACGATTAGTTCATTCGAAGGCGTTTATAATAAACCCTTCAAAAACAAGAACTAAAAATCTTCTAGAGTTAAGCAGGTTTCACCTACGAACTCTAATTGGCCTATATACGGGCCACTGCCGTTTAAAATATCATCTGTGCAAATTCGGCCTAGCAGAAGATGCTGAGTGCCGCCTATGCTTAGAAGATGATGAAACGGCAGAACACATATTGTGCACCTGCCCTGCTGGGGAAAGGATCAGATACTCATTATTTGGCAAAGGACAACTTCTGCCAGAGGATCTGAACAAACTCTCACCCAATAAGGTGATCAGCTACATTAAGAAGCTGGACCTGTTGGGTGAAATATAAGTAGGTGTGAGCCACAATAGACCACATGGTCGCGGTGGAGGGTCTGGTTTTCGGCCCACTCACTTTTGAACCTAACCTAACCTATTTCATAAAATATACTTTTGTAGTTGTAAAATAAACACTTGCGGTATACATGTGGTATGCAGGAATATGTTATATTGTTTGTAGAAGAAGTAGCTACTACAGTGTATTTATAAGAGTTTATAATAATAATATTTCTATCCCTCATTGTCATCTTAACGATGAGCCTGGAAGTCAGAGACTTGTATGGGAGAGAGAGCGGCATATTATTATTTTGCGAGCTATCGTAACGACTTACGATATTATAACTTTAACTGCCATTTAGTACGAGAATAAGGGAAACCTGGAAAACCTTATTAATTAAAGATTAAAAGACATTAAACTATGTATGCTTACATACATAGTTTAAACCTTTCGCAATAAAAGCATGACAGTTAAAACTTACAACAGTTCGAAGATCAGGAGGACATGTTTCATATGGTCACGTAAGTGTCAATGACCCCTAACACCTAATGACAGCTATTTCGACCTATTAGGTTATCTATTAGGAAGGTATATGTTGACACTTTGATACACTGTTTTTACTATAAACTATAGATACGTAAAGAAATAATAAAAAAAGGTCTTCCAAAATCCCACACCTGAAGTGTTTCGCATCCTATTTAGGTAATTCTTATGTTAGACCTCTGACATAGTCAATTGCCGAGCAAAAAATACCTCGGATCCAAAAACTATCATATCCTGAACGGTTGCAGCATCTGAATGTTCAGATCCTCTCATGTCAGAACGAAACTCTAGAGGAGAGAGATAAGATATATTTAGTTAAAAAGTCTTAGATGACTTCAACGACGGTATTAGGAGCCTACAGATTCTAAACTCATTCCTGAGACTATGTAGCCATCAATTGGTGTTGCAGAAGGAAAACTTTATGACAACAATATGGCAATCTTTCCCAACCAGTTTTAACAACTGGAACACACTCCTAAGTGATGTGGTAACGGAAAGTGATGTCAATACATTTAAAAACAAATATGACACTTGGATCAGTCATGGGCTCATTTCACGTGGGTTAACTTTGTACAGGGTGATTCACTATATTATGACCCCCCCTGTAAATTTTTTTATTTACAAAGTTATAAAATAATTTGGAATATAAAAGATGCACGATTTTTTATAAAGTTTTCGAAAATCAGAGTAGAAAAACCAATGAAGTCCAAACAATATGGCTGCGGATGTTAATCTTGTTAATTTAAATGGAACACCCTGTATATTTTTGTATATTTGGAGACATGACCAAAAAAGTGCGACATAAGAGCGATGTGTTGAAGAAAGACTGTGTCTAGCAACGAATCGATATTCTCTTTCTAGCATATCGCTCTTATGGTGCAGTTTTTTAGTCATATCTCCGTTATTATTGAAGATAGATCCATTAATAGATATCTATAGTACGGTATTTGTGAGACAACGTTCTATTCAAATATGCAAAGCAAAAATTAGTCTATCATATTAATAAATGACCTATGAATAAAAAGTAAATTAATTAAAGATGTATTTGTGATGTGAATACACTCAAACACCCTTTTTATTAGATGATAAATTACCCGGAAAGCCGTTCAACGTTTTCTTTTAACTCTGAAGGAACTACCAAATAATTTCACTTCCAAACTCCCGATACTTTTAAACTGCTTCCTCCACCTTTTTTTGTTTCGATGGAAATAGATGGCTTCTCATGTTTCCTTGCCAATCGACCCCTGCACATAGTAAAGAAAACGTTGACCTCCACGCCGCATCCCGTAACAAAAGGCAATAGGATACGACAGGATTCAACATCAAAATTTCATTATTATTAATTGCATTGCCATACACACAGATACAACATAAACGTGAAGCTGAAGTTATAAATACAGATATTTCATAAATGTCCACAAGCCACGTGACAGCTGGTATAGGCAATTAACGTTGCGCCGATTGGTAGTGATTAACTAAAAACTCCCAGAAGGTACAGTGCAGTCTTCCCAACCGATTAGAGATTAAATTAATAAACATATTTTGAGATGATTAATTAATCTTACATATGAACAGTTCAGAATTTTGAATTTACATGGAATTTAATGTTAATTATATGTATATGGATAATTGATGTAACTATGAAAAAAATTTACCAAATCAACCACCTCGTAAATATTAGTAGTGGTGGGGAACACACCGTAGTGCCCTCTTTGGGTCTTTGCTACTATCTGTCTGGCAATTATTGTCAAATTGACGGTGTGATTTGGTTCGTTTTCGTTAAACACCGACATTCCATTTGTCAACGCTGAGGTAATACGATCGCTGATTGGTTACTTTCAAATGGCAAATAATGCAAATCGCATGCCGTAACACGGAATCTTGATTGTTCTGTCTTGATCTTTTAGTTCCTTTAAAACTAACTAGCATTCTAAGGCCAAGGTAAAGCAAATAAATTTCCTATTTTTAAAATAGTAGTAGAATATTTTTACTGGTCACGTGACTTTTGGACATTATCCCGAATCTAGTAATGAGACGACATTCCATAATTTGTTTGGTTGTGTTATCCGTTCGTTTTGTTAGACGCTACTAGATAAATACAAAAAGTGAATATTAAAAAAGAGTGAAAGACTTGAAGGTGACTTGACTTTAGGTTTGCTTCCCCCTAAGCGGAGTGATGCGCGTCCAAAATATTTACTCTTCTCGGACTTAGTGGCAAGGCCTTGATATATCTTTAATGGGTGTAATCTCGTAAAGCTAGGAATGTGATATTTATAGCCAAGGAAAACATGTGAAATTATCAACACTAACCTTTAGTTGTGAGGAGTGACGTCAAGGTAACGCGAATGTTACGAAAATAGACACACTTCGGAAGAAAATTGTAAAAAGAAAGTCTAGACTGAGTAGGAAAAAATTCTGAAAATATTTATTTAAGTATTTATTTATTCTGAAACAGTGACTTAACTCATAAAATAAAACAAATAGTGCTTACTTAACATTAATTAGATAACTTAAAATATGTTTTACACTTTCGCCCTCAAAGGTACTAAAAACTCGGGCTTTACCAGATGGTAGGATCAATCGGGGGTAGGTGCTCGTAAACAAATAAATAATGAAAACGCGCGCTTGGAAACATTTAGTAATAGACATTTACTCTATTAAAAAAGGCCTAATAAGCCGAAATACTAGTATATAGAGTGTTTTCTATATATTTCTTGGAACATCTAAATGAGATCAATGTTTTTTTCAAAACAATTATTTTCGCGATATTTCATAAAGAACCATCCGCTTCGAGTATCCACTTTATTAAAATATGTAGCTGAACTGCTTTACAGGGTGCGCTTTTAATACGTATTACTTCGATATTATGTTGTTTCTTGAAATAAATAACTACATACTTAGATTTAATTTTTTGAAAACTTCGTCACTTACAGCTTAATATATTGAGAAAAGTTCTGCTCATTTCTTTTATCCTGGCGTCGGTGATTGGCCATAACAGCGGAAATAGGCCGATGCTTAATAACAAAAAAAAAAGTCATATTTACCCTTATTTTACTCTTCAATTTCTAACGATCTCTTCTATTGTTACAGCATCGTAATCGATGATTTCGATTCAGCGAAGACGTCGAACAGCAAGGAGATGAAAGTGACACAAGAAATTAATACACATCAACCAAATGTTGCCAAACCCTACACACGGCAGTCATCAGATGCATCGATAAAGAAAATACTGGTAAGGGACATTTTAATGATATCCACTATATGTATAATGAATACAGCACAATTTACGATGATTTTTAAAAAATTATCATGAGTTATTCCCCTTTTTATTCAACATTAATATTTTATAAACAAATATTGCCCTTCTGTGTAATTTGTTACGTAGTTTTCAATCTCGCTGCGTATAGATTCCCTGCTGTTAAAATTCTTTCGGCTGTTTAGGGAACCCCCTAATATCTACGTCTGATTAATAACTGCCCTTATGCCTTTATTAAACCTCTGCCCTTATAATGATTTCTTTCATAAAAATGGCATGGGGACAAATCGGGACTGTAAGGTGGTGGTTGTAAGACTTCCCAGCTCATACGACCAAGCCTATCTTGAGCCGTTTGGGGTACATCAGATCGAGCATTTTCATGCAGAAGTATGACACCATTTGTGAGCTTCTATAAGGACGTTTATTCTTAAGACCGACACATCAAAGTTTTAAGGTATATGAATATCGCTCAGCCTTGATGTTGATACCAGGTTATTTAAAACCTAAGAGCAGTATTTTCTGCCGAAAGTTGGGAGCATTATTTTCCTTTCATCTTCGGAGAATGTGCATGCTTCCATTGCATACCCTGAGTTTGGATTCCCATTCGTAGTATTACAGCAAAACATATGACCGGCAACAACGTATTGTAAAAAGGCCTTGTTGTTGATAACGTATCAACTGATTTTATTCTTCTATTCATCAGTAAGCAGTCCCGGTTAGCGACCGGATAATGTTTAACTTTAGAATGGTTCACATGGGTGTTCCTCAAGTAAGTATCCCAGGTCCATTGTAATTTATAATTTTTATAAATGATTTAAAAGACCTCTTTTATACTCAGTTCTTATCACTTTTCGCTGATGACACAACTATTGCTATTCAAGCCGAAAATATAACTCAATTCTCTAAATGCGTTGATATTATGTCCAATTATTGTGTGAAAAATGGACAATTCCTGAATAGTTTAAAAACAAAATTGACCTCATGTTCCATTATTGAGCCCAACTTTAGTTTGTATGTGGTGTACTGTGTAGTGTAACTTCAGATGGTAAGTCTCTGAAAGATGGTGGGATTATTACGTCTCTTGGTATTACAATCGACAAACGGCGAACTGGAGCTTCCATGTGGATGTTCTTTACAGGAAATTGACCAAACAAAATTATATACTTTTCAATCTGAATGAGCATGATTGATGCTGATGCTCGACGAACGAATTTCCTATCATAGATGTCATTTTTCAACTTATTCACAACGCGTAGAAAAGAGCAAACATATTTCCACTGAACAACCCTCGTATAATTTAATAATGTCATAAAATAGTCTCATAAAATATGCATAGAAATGAAGTGATGTTACCCCTGACGTAAAACTAGGACGTAGCTAAAGATATCCACGTTTCACAGTTTTTGCTCCTCTTCAATGTTGCCTAGCCAAAGGAAATAATCTAGGATGGTATAGATTAGGCATCGATTAGGATTTATTTGTTTGTATAATCTGCTTCCTAGCTACTGATATCATATAGGTACTTTTCTATTTCCTCAGTCTAATTTTCATTCATGTACCTACATGTATTTATTATTTATATTGTATCTGCTGTAGCTAGCTATACATGACCTAAAAATAACATGTTTGTTTCTCGGAAATTAAAAATTTGTTTTTGTTTCGATGAAACTAAATGAATTGTGTTCAACATTATTTATCTTCCAATACCGTTGAAATAAAACTCTCCGCTTTTCAAAAATAAATAAACAGGGATGGAAGGCGAATATTATTAATTATTGGACAAAGAACGTTTTGCCTGAAGTTATCCGTTATGTGCCATATTGCCTGAACACTCTTAGGTGTTTCTTTGTGCTACCAGAAAAAGAATTGCATGTCCATTCTCTTATTGTCTTAAAACTCTTGTTTAAAAAACCTGATCCATGTGATTTTTCCTGCAAAATTTAATTCCGACATCAAAATTTTATTTACTTAAAAATGTACGGGGTGAACAAAAAACTAACTTATCAAATATATGTCTAAGAAGTGCCTGTAAACTATTCAAACCACTTTGAGGTATCTTGAAAGGAAAACGAAAAAAGGGCACCAGTCGGTTTGCCAAAAATAGAGAAGCGCCCTGTAGCTCGAAAACGGCAAGAGATAGAGAGATGGGGTTAGCGCCATTGTTATTTTTTCGAAAAAAGAGCACAGGACTCGTCAGATGCTCCCTTCATTATAGATTCTCGGTAATCCTCGAAAACACACCAATTTGAGCCATCCTGTACATACGTGTCTATTATGTCCCAATAAAATATATCAAAGCTACAATATAATTACGAGACATCTCAAATATGTAAGGAATTAAAACAACATATCCCCAGCTATCTCTAGAATGAAAAGTCACGTCATTACTAAGTTCCGAAAATCCTTTTGGCCTCAATTATAGAGACTGAGTTAAAAACAGTATTAGATAGCATTTACAAATCACCGCACAAAATAATGTTTAACCGATAAAATTACTGCGCTTAGAAATTAAATGTGCTGTTTTCTACGGACAGAGAACTTGACTAGGATTTCATGGACTCTATAGGAGGTGCGACGTGATTAATGGATTTTAAAAATAAGCAACATCCTAATTTTCCTGAAAGTGGTATAGAATATAGAACACGTACTTTTTGTACTTTACTTGTACTATTTATTTTATATTAAAATTTGCTAATCAAAATATAACAACTGGGACAGCATCCAACAAAGCTAATACAAAACTTTCAATATTACAGCATTTGTGATTTTTGTAAACAATACTATAGATTATGAATGAAATTATTTGTTATTTTAGTTAAAATAATGTATCTTTTTGTGTTTTCCAAAATATTTAAATAAACATTTTTTGAGTAACTTTCAACAGTGTTAAGCCGGATTTACATTGGTATAGTAAATAGGTTAGTTACTTGTACTAGTAACTAGCAAGGCAGCTACTAACCTAGTGTAAACCACTTAGGAAAGTACTTGTATTAGTACTGGTATAAGTAATCAGGACAGGAAAGTGAATAGCCACCCAGGCTATTTACTTACCACTTGCGAAGCCACTGTCCTATTCCCACCACCGTACCAGGCACCAGTTTACCGGCTGTCGTGTCCACTACACCAATGTAAACACTTCCTCCCTTACTAGTACCTATACGCACAGGTGTTTGTATTTTGATTGACAATAAACAGTGCGTTAAGAAGAAGTGCTGATGCTTCTTTTCAATCCTTTCTACTGATCCAATCCAGAAATTGGATCAGTAGAAAACAGAAGATGGGTCAGAACCCATCTTCTCTTTGGACGACAATTTTCCTTTTCAATCTCTCTAATAAGTTCTCCAATAACAATTTGCTTAACTCTCTCAAATATTTTTCTTAACTTTTCCTTGGGCAACCTTCTAGAATGACGAGAAACGAAACAACGAAAAGGATTCATCCTGGTTCTGGCGATGTGACCGCACTACTGGTATTAGTGCGCAAAAAATATGCTTTCAAGTGTAAACACCCACTGTCCCTCATATGTGACAGTAGGCTAGCCGGGCTAGCTACAAGTACAAGTAACTAGGCTTACTAACTATACCAAACCCGCCTTTATTATGATCAAGTTAGTTTTTCAAGGTTAAGTTTATTAATTCCTCTTACTGTTACTCAATATAAAAAAATATTTGTTTCTTATAAGATCTCTTTAGTACTTGACATATTTATACTTAATTTCAACTGACTTGAATCTTTCTGATCTAGTAAAGGCGTGACTTCCATTCCATAATCCATTGAGGATCGCTTGTTTTTTGGTCAGTTTTATTGCAGCTCAAAATTCTAACGTTTACCTTTTTTTTACAGGAAGAAGCCGAATTGAGGAAGCAAGAATTTTGGAAGCTAATCGACGAACACAACGCAGTCGTAGAGAACCTCAAGAGGATAGAAAAGATGGAAAATAATACCTCGTGCAAGCCAACACATGCAACGATCAGTACCTAACGAGGCAAAAAGACTTGACTGCAGTGCAATATTTCGTTGGTCGGAACATCGCAGTTGACTTTTCCAGAGCGTTTCATATATATGTTTCGTAACTTTTAGTAAACTGTTTTAGTTTTTAATTTTTTGTAGTATGAGTAGTCTCAAAAAGAGACCAAGTGTCAAATAATGCAATATTTTCAGTCAGCAACCGTCAAAAGTAGATTTATTTCAATGCCTACTCGAACTGTAGCTACGTGATTTCAAAATTTCAAGTTCCCTAAACTTGTTTGAATCCAATTCGATTCTGTTTCAGTTTTCTAAATATATAACCAAAGAATAAAAAGTTACAATAAAAAATTAATAGTACCCGTAGCTATTGAAGTATATCGTCAATGCCATAGAGTCCCATTTTTGTGCCTTGAGTAACACCTGAGTAAGACCTGAACATGCCACACAATAATACAGTTTTTAGATTTAAGTCGCATCGTAAATTATTATTCTTATATCTTATATAAAAAACTGAATAGAAATAAATGTTATTAAGTAATGTACTTAATCAAATAGGGCCATATATTTTGACAGTTCCTATTTTATAACTATATATAGCATTTTGAAAACTGAAACAAATACTTCGAGGTAATTATTTTATATTTATAACTGGGTGTTTTTACAATGTAGGTACCTATTTTAGTCAATTATGAAAAAAGTGACAAATTACGAAAACTATTACAAAAACATTCAGTTATCATGAAAATTTAGTCTATATATGAAGACAGGGTCTACAAATATTTAACTATTATTTATTATAGATTTACAGGGCATTGCACTGCACCCATCCTTAACTTAACGTAATATTATAATTTGTAAAATATTCTAAAGAGTAAAAGATGCTCAAAACGCAGCATTCAAAGACTGCTTAATTTAATAGAATGATATGTATTTTAGAGTTAACTATATTTTTCTGTGTAGGCTAGTGAATTCGTAATCACTCATTATTGTAAGTAATTTGACAGATCAAATAAATATTTTAGAGTAAAGTGTGTAGTGTATTTTAATGATCATGGTAGCGATTATAGCTGTTACATGAACATGCAAGTGTGGTAATGATGTAAAGCGGCTAAAAATACTTAGGAATAACGTAAAAAAGTTAAAATCAGTCTTTGATTGAGTGAGGTATTTCCACGACTTGGTTCTAAAAGTACAACATATTTGTCTGTTTCTTGGCTAAAATTTGGTTTCGGTTTTAGTGTATATTATAACCATACAAGTGAATATTTGTTGTTGAAAAAGTTATCTAAAAAAATGATTAGTAAAGACAATATATAGATCAAAATAATAGTACCTACAGAATGTTATCCATACGAAAATAATACAATGAGAAAAAACACAATAATGAATGTTTTTTATTCGTTATTCATCATAAAGTAAAAACAAAATAAGCCAGTCTGGCGAAGCTTCTAAAAATGATTTATTTAATTTGCTTCCTGAAAAGTGTCTAGATTTATGAAGTAACCTACACCTGATTGAAACAATCGTCGTGTCAGTATAAAGACTTGAATTGCATCATGAGACGGTTCTGCATTTGCGTCCATGCAAAAAATCAAATCAAACGAATTCTTTCACCTTCCGTTCTGAATATTCAAAGATTCGACTCAGTTTGGCAACAAAACAAAGTATAAATTTAAAGCAGTAGGTTTCCAAAATTGATTGCGCTTTTAAATTGAAACTCTGTTGGATATCATGCAGAAAATCAAATGTATTCTCCAGAGCAGACATTGAGAAAATTCTGGCAGACGCCCCAATCAATAAAGGCTCTGATAATAATAAAGATGGTGATTATCGTTGATGTATGCGATGCATACATCATAGTTGAAATACAAAAAATAACGATAAACCATGCAAAGGAAAATTAGTCATTGTAGAGAAAAGAACTGCTATCAAGACTAATTTTTATCGATTTTGTTCATACTTGAGATAGATCTAAACATAGGAGATATTAAAGAATACCTAACACTGCTTCACGAACCTATTGAATCATTGTCTTCTACCAATAGAAAATGGAGATGTCTTCTGTCTTTATCCAAACCAAATTAACACGTTTCTGAAAGGCGAAATCCATGTTCAGTTTTTTTATTTTGAATATATGTAGTTTTTCTAGATTATTAAATCTCTATATTTAATACTGACACAGTTTTCTACATAACACCGAAACACTATACTACATCCGACGGGCGTTTCGCCAACCAAGTTGGCATCATCTGGAGACGATTAAGACTAAACCTATGTTAACACTGTGTCCTATTTTTACCTAAATTATTGTTACGGTTTAGGGAACCGTTGGGACGGCCCAGGGAACCGTAGTGACGGCTCAGTGAACTGTCGCGACGGGTCAGTGAACCGTGATTTACTAACTAATAAATCGGGATGTATGGGATTGGCCCCAGGTCACTATTCATGTTATTTCCACACTTTGCAATTTGCAAACTCTCAAATGCATCCAGCTGCCTGGAATTTGTTAAATTCCTAATTAGTCTTAATTTGCAACTATCTATTTTATGGTTGTTTTCAAACGCATGTTGGGCGACACTAGACTTACCTGTTCTACCATATTTTTGATATGACCCATTCATATTCAGGTATGTGTGAGACTAATAATAATTTCATCGTTTTGCTTTTAAGAATAATGCTTTTTGTAAGTAACAAAACCTAGTAACATAACACATTGGCGGTGAAAACGTACACTGGTCCGAAATAAACCCAAAATCGGCGTTCGTCTCGTGTCTAATTATAAAAAAACTATAAAAGATAGCGACTTTTAGTAAAAAAGTATTGAAAGATAAGACTTTAATCTAAATCCCTATAGTAGTAATTTTTTGTAATTCTTTTTATTTTTAAAATTCCAGGCAAACAATCTTGTTCTAAAATAACGTATTTTCAAAAATTATTTACTCGAAAATACATGTATTAAACAAAAATTTGCTACTATAGGGATCTAGTTTATCTTTTGATCTTTCCGGTGATATATAATTTATAAATTAAAAAGAAATTTTGTTGCAATTATAAGACAAATCCGGTACCCTTGCAATGAGGGCTAACTTTGTTTCCATGTGCCTTTTTACTTCGGTTTTACGTGCACCTCCGAAATCTAAATAATTCCGTAGTGGAAATATGTAAGTCTTCACCCATCGGTTACCCAACCTCTCAACACGACCCCGAATTCATGTCTATCAAGTCTACAGTGAATGGACCCTTAAGTAAATTGCCTAATTAATTGAAGAGATTGAATCGACTAATTGCTGGTAGAGACATAGCTAAAAAAAGTTATTTTTTTTTACTAATCTAGTTCAGAAATAAGGTGTTTATCACATAATTTTAACATCATAGCATCTAGTGGTAAAGTTTATCCTGTTCTTTAAAAAAATCATATTATAGTCTGTCTTTCTATAATAGAAATAATAAATACCTTACATGAACCACTTCGGGTTCACTGTTCTCTTCCAAAAAAATAAAATATTGTGCAATTTACCTACCTGCCATCTTGCGGCAGCGGCCCTCTGCAATAAGAACGACCCCAATCCATTCTTCATGTGTAGGAAGGATATATGAAAATAAAGGAGGTAATTTAAAAAAGGTCTTTATTCTTTATTTCTCTCTTCACAGCCTACTTACATAATTCCCTTTAGTAGAAATATAAATGACACCGTTAAAGTATGACACGCAGTTTGTACAGGATATTAATCTTTCATGAGGACAAGAGCGACAGACATCTTTCATTAAAATACTGCTTCGTAACATATAATTTGTAAAAATAGATATAAGGGTAATAATAAAATTCTCTGTACAATATTTATTATTTCCCACAGACCAAGATGAAATACTCGAAATGCCTGAACTCATCATACAGGGTTTATTTATAACTAAGGCAGTGCCGGATTTAGAGAGATACTTTGAGACTATTATCCCCCCACAGTAAAATTTGAGAGGCGGTAGACTATGGCTCTCTGATGAGCACAGAATAAGTGCGAAACCGGTTAGTGTCTGGTGGTTGGATGTTGCGACTTTCATAGAGATGCCGGAGTATTGCAATGCCAGTTAGGGCACATAGCCTGTGCGGAGTACCTAGTTGTTTTCGGCATCTCCTTCAAGTAAATAGTAATTACTATGTAAAACTTCTACGGCACATATTTGTGCCGGTCGTGGAGGTTGGGGAGGTTACTGCTCGTAGCATTAGAATAGGCACTGCAAGAAATACTCAGGTATCTTACTGAGAGATGGTAAGGCTAAAAAAGAAACGTCGAATATTTGAGAATGCCAGTGATTTACCGTTTTTTATGCAATAGTCCCCGGCACGAATTCGTTTCAATGTTAGAAACGCATTTTGTAAGGTAATAAAATGTAAATGTCTAACTAAACATACTTGCGATGTTTGTGAACAATATTCTAAAGTCCACCAAGATTTAGATGAATCGGGTTTATTTTGCTTCTATAAAGCTTACTAAAATGCCAATTTGAATTTATTTGGCAATTTATATGCCTCACAATGATTTTTTAAGCTTTATTAGGTTGATTGAAGTTTTATTTCATTTAAACTTTGAAAGTATTGTTTTACAAATTAAATCTGAATCATTAAAAGTTTTGAAAACCTTTATAATCACCTTAAATTTGTACACCTATGTAAAAAATTTCCTGAAAATTATTGTATAAAACTGCTTGATAGAGTGAAACTACATTACATATATCTTTAAGTGTATGAACAGAAACTGTAGGAAGACAAAAACTAAACTACCTAGATACTTATAATTTGAAAAAATCAATAAATGTTATTCTTTATTTACTTTGAAAGGGGTTGGAACCTTTGGTGTGAAGATAACACTGACGTAGTTTTCCACATGACACCAAAACACTATACTGCACTCGACGCGCGCTTCGGCAACCAAGTTGGCATCATCTGGAGATGATTAAAACGCAATCATTTCCAGATGACGCCAACTTGGTTGGCGAAACGTGCGTCGAGTGCAGTCTAGTGTATTGGTGTTATGTGGAAAACCACGTCAGTGTTATTCTTTATTTGAACAAGCACTTGTTTTATTTCATCTAAAAAATTGTGATTGTTGTGATATTAAAATTTGTTTCTACAACAAAACCATTTAAATATAACTTAATTAGTTACGTCTATGTAAAAACAATAAAATATCCTCGAAAATTGTCTTCCTTTTGGAACGGAGGTCACGAATCCATCGGTACCTGCATCAAAGGTGCCGCCTACGAGATATTCTTCTGGTTATTTGTTTATTCTTGTGGTTCCCAACGCAGCGCTGGATACAGTAAAACCGGTACTGATACGGGACAGTAAGATTTAAAAAATAAAGTTTTATATTTCTTGCATTACGATTATTTGATTTGCTCTGTGGGTTTCTTAAAAATTAAATCACATATTCCATTATAACGTCAAGTTTTAAAATATAGAGATTATTTTATAAACAATTTGTCAATTTTTAACTTTAAACTTGGGTATAAGAGTGTGGTAATAAAAAATTTCTTTAGAGGTGGCCACCTTAATTTATAACTTACCAACCTATAACTACGTAATAACTACTAATAACGTACTATAACTACGTAACTACTAACTAGTTACGGTCATAGAACGTCATTTTTGGAAAATATTATTCGACAACCCACGATATAGAAAGATTATCGACATATTCAGAGACTAATAACAATTTCACCGTTTTGTTTTTAAGAACAATGCTGTTTTGTAAATGACAAAATAGAACGCGGCATTGGCGGTGATAATATGATCTTAAAGACGTAACTTTGTTTCAATTTATCGCGCCCTCTGCTCGACGTAATTGCCACCTTCATAATTTGAGATTCTACCGCTGGATGGAGACACTAGTGATGCCACTGGCATGTTCTTGACTGAGATCAGGCAGTCTTCCCTGCCTGTGGAGTTATTATGTTTATTTCACACTGATGATGGCAAATCAGCCAGAAACAGCGTAGTCTGAGAATAGCATAATGACCACCAGACGAAGCCTTTGCTACCCACAGTACCTACTGGTAGAACTGCAAACTACAGTCTCGTAGGTAGCAGTTAGGTTCATCAGAGGGCGCTATCAGACATATCTATTCTTGCTGAAGATCTTCCGCCTTCAAAACTCTGCTTGCTTGTAAGTATTCTCTTCTAATGTCTAGTTCGTAACAAATTGCACACGTACTTACTAAAAAGTACTGTATTTATTCTTTCATCAATTGTCGAAAAGAAATATTGGGCAAGTATAGCTTTGTATAGCCAAGAAAAAAATATGATCGCAGTTTCAAATTTCAGTGAACTAATGATTGACTGATGAACTGATTGACTGATTGATTGACCACCTCTAACATATAGTATATAAAATAATTCAAAAAACATTGTAAGGAAGAGCTACAATTGCAGTTATAAAAATACTTTTACGATTAAGTCATACATTATGTAAATGTGCCATATTTTTTACTACTTAACTCTTAATTTCAATATTTCCATACCTTGACATTTCCCAATAATACATTATTACACTATATATGTAATTAGTAGGTAGGCAATCAGTTTTGACTGGAAAAATTCACAAGATGTAGATCCACTAGGGGTAATCCTCAAATTTGATTATCTTGATAATTCTCTGCCTCTGTCATGTGATAGACACTGAGGCCAGCGAATTGGTTTATTATGATAACAAAAAAATCAGTATGCAAATGTATATTTTTCATCTTGTAGAGCTTTCAGTCAAAGACTGTGTTATTTTCATCCGTTGCATTTTCTGCACTGAGTTTTCTTCCCGATTTCTATGAATCAATGTTGGAAGAAGACACAGTTTCAGCAAATGCAGCAAATGTAGACGTCCCAAACCATTCGTTGCTAATAGAAAGTGTTTTAAAAAATATTAATGTAGAAAGGCTCAATATGAGTCAACACGAATTATTAAATTTTAAATACATCGAGACTAGTTAATATAGGTATTTTATCTGTTAGAAAATATGAACCAAATTCTTGATAATAAAGAGGAAATTACATGTAGCGTTCCACCTATAGCATCAGCATTTCACAGGTACATTGGCAATAATAACCTTCTATTACAATTCCATAATATCACAAAGTGTGACATTTGAAACGATCTATTGAAGGTTTGAAGTTAACCTAAATTGGCATCAAATTGTAAGCACCCTGTATAGTTCAATATAATATCGGGCAAGTCTTTTAACAAACCTAGTAAGCAAGCATAACATTCTCACTCATACAGGGTGTCCACCTAGTGCGCGTAAGTCCAATATCTGGGTTAATAAAAGAGATAACTTAATTTTTTTTTCTACAGGGTTGTCTAATATTCCGAGCTGCACAAAATGAAAATATATTTACATATTCAGGGTGTTCAGTTTTTCCTGGACAGGTACCAACTTCGTTTTTCTAAATGGAAATATATATTTTTTATTGCTTTTTCGAACTAAACCCTTGATTTTAGTAGGACTTTCATCAGCCTTCCCTATACCTAACTTAAACTGTTTTTGAAATATTGACGGGTGAATATTGACATTTTTGCAACTTTGACACCCTGTAAAATCTAAACGGTTTGAGATCAAGCAAAACGGTTTGCACATTCCTATCTTAACTTTTCATAAGATATCGTTTGGTACTAATTTCAGAATTATCCAAAAATTTAAAATTTTCTGAAAATTTTGAAAATTTTTAATTCCTGGATAAATTTGAAATTAGTACCAAACGATAGCTTATGAAAAGTTAAGATAGGAATGTGCAAACCGTTTTGCTTGATCTCAAACCGTTTAGATTTTACAGGGTGTCAAAGTAGCAAAAATGTCAATATTCACCCGTCAATATTTCAAAAACAGTTTAAGTTAGGTATAGGGAAGGCTGATGAAAGTCCTACTAAAATCAAGGGTTTAGTTCGAAAAAGCAATAAAAAATATATATTTCCATTTAGAAAAACGAAGTTGGTACCTGTCCAGGAAAAACTGAACACCCTGAATATGTAAATATATTTTCATTTTGTGCAGCTCGGGATATTAGACAACCCTGTAGAAAAAAAAATTAAGTTATCTCTTTTATTAACCCAGATATTGGACTTACGCGCACTAGGTGGACACCCTGTATACTGAATAACGAATTTCTCTCTCTACGGGGATAAAATTGATTTGAAAAAAGATAAAACATCTTCGAAAAGGTTATAATAGATAATAGGGAAGTCTTATTGACCTATTAAATATTGAATATATAAACAATACAATAAATAGTAGGTACATAAGTCAGCAAGTAAATTTGGAGATTGAAATCGATTTATTTTTACCTGTTTTTTCATCGCTTTCAATAAAGCAAGCAAAATATTAAAAGCCTTTCTGTTAGTACCGGGACATCTCATACAAGAAAGAGTAAGCGTAGTGTATTGGACAAAGACTTCTGTAGCTTAGCAACTGATTTATGTTCTCTTTCCAACACACTACGCTTATGGCACACTCTTTTGATCTTAACTTCCTTATTATTATAGATAGACCCATCAAATTATATCAGTGTATTCGTGAGAAAACGCTGTAATAAAAATTAAGTAATATACAGGGTGGGCGAAATTCGAGGCTCACTATTGGGATCTCGGAAACGGTAAGAGATACAAAAACGGTTAAATTGGGGCAAAGATGCGCAATTTTGTGACCAATAATATGCCGTCAAGAAATTCAGAATATCTACATTCGTTTTTGAGTTATTTCAAAAAAAACAAAATTTTGAGTTTTCGTTTTTAATTTTTTTTTAGCTTTATTTGAGACGATATCAAAAAACTGACAAGACTTTTTCATTGCCACTTTTTATGCTCTATAACGTGGCAGTACAAAATTTCCGTTACGGCGTTTCGTCCGATCAGGACCATCTTCAACTTTATTTTTTTAAATAGGGACCCATAATATTTCTTACGAAAAACGATAGGATTTTTTATTCTGATTCCAATGATGTATGATACTTTATAGTTTTAATTATTCTTTTTGCTCAAATACTAGAAATAACTTTTAAGACGATCGAATCTAGTATGCTTTGGGCTGATGAGATTTGTTATAAAACAATTTTAATTGTCAATACAATTTGACGTTGACGTAAAGAGCTTCGTTTTAAATAATAAGTAATAATGCCGTTTACAAATCAAGAATAATGTGATATGATTAAAATTTATTATAAATGTTACAAAAATTCAACCAGATCTGAACAAACATATTTTGAAACATACCCAGAAAGGCCACAACCACATAGAACGACATTTTCGAAACTGCACAGACAATTGACAGAAAACGGTAGTTTTGAACATAACAGTATTTACAGGAGAATACAAAATTATAGTCCAAATCATGTTATTGAATGTTCAAATTTGGTTTTATATGGTAACACAAGTTGTACCGTATAATTAAATTTAAAATAATGATAACAAAGTAATTTATAATAATAACAAAAATATTTTTGTCAGCTGAATCTAAAATTAAAATTTTCTTAAATTACAAGTGTATGTTCAAACAGGCCACCATTAATGCGAAGCTCTTTAAACGTCAAATTGTATTGACAATTAAAATTGTTTTATAATAAATGTCATCAGCCCAAAGCATACTAGATTCGATCGTCTTAAAAGTTATTTCTAGTATTTGAGCAAAAATAATAATTAAAACTATAAAGTATCATACATCATTGGAATCAGAATAAAAAATCCTATCGTTTTTCGGAAGAAACATTATGGGTCCCTATTTAAAAAAATAAAGTTGAAGATGGTCCTGATCGGACGAAACGCCGTAACGGAAATTTTGTACTGCCACGTTATAGAGCATAAAAAGTGGCAATGAAAAAGTCTTGTCAGTTTTTTGATATCGTCTCAAATAAAGCTAAAAAAACTTAAAAACGAAAACTCAAAATTTTGGTTTTTTTGAAATAACTCAAAAACGAATGTAGATATTTTGGATTTCTTGACGGCATATTATTGGTCACAAAATTACGCAACTTTGCCCCAATTTAACCGTTTTCGTATCTCTTACCGTTTCCGAGATCCCAATACTGAGCCTCGAATTTCGCCCACCCTGTATAGGGTGTTCTATTTAAAAAATATAACTTAGTCTATAAATAATTTTGAACCACCTTGTACCTTAACGAATTAAGCCAAAATTGTTCTGTAAAAGAATAAAATCGGCGTGTCTGGGCGATTTTTTTAACATATTAAATAATACAGTCATAAACTGTGTTCCTCCACACTATATATTTAAGGTATTCTTACCATTATTACTGTTACTACATTGTAAATATTATCTGATAATTTAATTTATCAGGGCCTATATTGTATCTAATCGATGTAAGATCTAATCTTCATTTGTGTAAAATTATCAAATGTGGTATCCTTAGGATCCCTTCTAATTAATTCAGAATTAATTTGGGGGTTTTATGAATATTTATAGAGCATATTGAGAGGAAATATATATTTTTGGATTATAATACCTGGCTTGTACCTTGAACCCATCTCCCCCTGCTTTAATAAATCATTTTAATCGATTAAATTACATTCCCGGCTCCAATGCGGGAAGATTATCGAAAAGCTTTCATACTTGTTCCTAAATTTGCATTATTAGAAGCAGCGGGGCATGGAACTGTTTGGTTATGGAAGGTCCCGATTTAGAATTTACTCACTAATCATAATTATAGTAAAGACGATATAAAACGCAGAAATGACTCTGGTTCCGTTTAACAAATGTCAATTATTTTCAATAGCAAGCTGGCTGGTCACTTTACAAGAAAATTATTAAATGGTAAATGATTTAGTAAATAAAAAAATAAAGAAAAAAGAATTTCAGGATGATGTAGGCATCATCGTTTAAAAAATCAACTTATAGAGACGTTTCCTATAACATAATAATAATAATAATTACGTCCGTTTTACATTAAGCCGTTTTGACCTGTTTTGAGGCCGTAAAATAATATTTTACCTTCGTTGGTGCAGAAATCCTTTTATATAGCAGAAATAAACAACTACCGAACTTGCAACTGCAGTTCTAGAGATACCCCAGTAAAATACTCAAAGAGAAACGTACGATCGATCAATCGTATCTCGATTGAACCCAGTGTCTGAAATCACTGAATATTTAAAACCGCTCTAATAGAAATGGAAAGCGAGAGAGTAGGACAAAGAAAAACGTTTAAGAGAAAACGTATTTAAAATTTAATCCGGTTGTTTTTAAATGTGACAGACGAGGAGCTCCCAAGGCAAGATCAAGAGTAGGATCTTCCAGAACACTTGAATGTATTTTTTGAAAGCCTCTGTTGGTGTAAAATAAATAATAAATTGAGTTTATTGCGCCAGGGGGCCGTTACCCGGCGCGTCCGCCATAACTTCGAAAGATTTAAGCTATGACAATAAATAAGATTTTAGAACGCGATACTGTTCTTTATATTATTTGCTGTTATTTCCAATCTTTCTTTGCATTTTAAGAATTATTCTCACTAATAAAATCAGGAAGTTTTACATAAAAAGTTCCCGAACCGAAGCAGCAAGGTTTGAGCAAAATTATTATTTCTCTTCTATAAAAAATTTACACACTGAGGAAAAATTGCGATTATTTACCGATTTTCTATTGTCACGACGAACAAAATTTGTTTTTCATGCTATTAATAAACTAATATACAGGTGTTACTAACAATTTACATTGGGTGTATGTTTTCTATTCTTTACCCCCAACAAATAAATTTATAGTTATTTATAAATATAATTAATTCGGACATAAATATATAACACAATATCTATTTCTTCCAGTAAACTTATTAATAATTTGTTGTTGATTCTATAAATTATGTTACTTTTTTTTAGTAATTTCTTAATTCAGGAAATTTATTGCAAATAAGATAAACTCAGCCCGGCCCGTAAGTAGCATATTGTGGGTTCTAAATTCAGATATATCTCACTTTTCACAAACACCTTGTATCTCTCCTTGTGTACATATTAATCCTTTTGCCATTATTAATGGAATTATAACAAACGTTGTTGTTTTCCTTCACGTTTTCACACAAATCCTTTCTCATTAGAAAACTGCACATCTTGAGAGGCTTCCCGTGGGAAACAGCAGTTGAGGCAACATTTTCGATGCCACTGGAAAATGTGTTATACTTAAAACAGGGCGAGTTTATTGTTAGTATTTTTAATCAATCAGTAAGTCGTAATAATGGACGTGCTGTTTACGAATAGTATACTTGTTTTACAAACTACGGCGGAAGTTCAAATAACATACTGTTTTCTTATATACAGGGTGTGTCAGCTTAACAAGAATTCTGATTGCAACGAAAACTACGGGGAAACACTTGAAACTCACATCGTAGGATGTCACTAACTGCAGACCGGTTTCGATCTTTTTATGATCTCGTCAGTACCAGATAAGTAATCATACCTAAAGATGGAAAGACCCAAGTACTTAGCACAATAGGTACGTTTTGCTTACGCAAAGCCTATACCAGATGGCGAATATAAAGTGGATTCGTACTATTCGTAGTTAAGTGTTAGTACGTCCCATCTGTCAAGTAGTAGATCTTGTTTCTACATCTCGTTATTGTATACACATTAACTAGAAAATCTGTAGCCCAAATCTAAAGAAAGACGAAGCGATGTAAACAAGCACAGCGACGGTGGTGGGCAAAGTACAGTCGGCCCAGGCCACGCCTTTGTCTTCTGTTCCCTCCGGCGCGGCGGGCGTGTTGGCCAGCGGGTAGCTATTACAACCACAGCTTGACCGACATTCGCTATCGCTCTCGCACTGAGAAGAGAAGTCAGAGTTGGACGTATAATATTTGTAGTTATCGTAAATGCGCGATAACAGTGCCGTATTAAAAACTCTTGAAACATTTTATAATAAATGAAGACGGTAATTATGTACAGAGGTATTATGTTTATTACACATTCATTATTTACAAAAATAAAAATAGACAATACTTTACAAACGAGGTACATATAATAAATAATAATAAAAAATCTTTATTGTGTTCTTAACGAAAAAAGAAAGAAACACAAACGGTAAGAATTCGGCATTGCCGTTCTTCCATTCCGCCTATATAAATTTTCAAAATTGAAGCTTGGCTTGGCTTTTATGAAGTGTGTCCAATTTGTCCAAAAGGTCTTCCCTATTGGCTTTCATTAGCCATATCCTTGCCCTTAAAAATATTAATATTTTTAAAAATTAGTTAAAATTATTTTTAAACACCGCAAAACATTAGGAAAATAATTTACACTCGACTACTTGCGCAGTACTGTTCTATAATTTTGTTTTTCCTAAAACTAAAATATAACAGCTGGCCAACTTTTAAACGAAATTCATTAAATCTTAAATTGAGTGATTGTTGATTGTATATACCATATTATTGGCTGTCTATGAATGAATTTCCTAAATTAAGTTAACTTAGATACTAAATTACATTTATGTATAACACATTTTTATCTACTTACCGATCGGGTTGTTTAGGAAAGGTAAAAAAGCTCTTATTACAATTATAGCTTTTATTATTGCAGTTTTTAGTCGCACATACGTTTCCTGTTTTTCTATTACTTATTATCACTAATGAAAAAAGGAACACTATATAAAACAAAACAATAAATAAACACAAAAACATTACACTCAAATAAATTCGCAAGAATAAGTACGTCGCTGGCTTAATCGATATTCAACATAAAGTGATTTCCCTATTTCGGTTCGAAACGCTCGCCACCCGCCACTGTGCTGTTCTCATCTCAAAGGCGAGCCTAAGAAGTGGCGCGCGTGAATCGGCGCAAACCGTTCCTGTCAACAGAGCGAGCGTACCCTTGCACTGTGGTGCAAGGGTAAGCTGGGCGGTGACTCTACGTCTACCACACACAACATGCATGCCTTTCACCCATTCGCTGAGGACTCTCTGTTTATCACATTGTTACCTACATCGCTTCGTTCCTCTTTAGATTTCGGCTAAATATTTTTTAGTTAATCGTATAGGATTATCATACGATTAGTTTGGTTTGGATTGGGTTGCGAGAACTACCAGGAGGCGGCGCTATGGTATATGGTTTGCGTTATAGTATAGTAGTAAAAAGTGGTAACATCGCGCAACATGCCAGTAGTGGATAGAACCTGTTTCTGTTCAACTCATTGAAAATGCTGCATATCTCTTACTGGTTTCATGTACCATCTGAGTAGAGTTCAGGTGCGTACCACAGTTTGGGAACTTCGTGTGCATTTTTTATTCCTATTTTTGTTCTTTCTACTGTTTACTTCTAGCTTGATATAAAGTATTACGTAATTGTAATATTAATAGAGTATTTTGCATGGGTTTAGTGCAATTAGTTGAAAGTGAGAAGGTAATTTAGTAGTGAAATGCGCGCGCCCATGGCCGGCGCCGACCTTGCTACGGTTTTCGGTGGTTGCACTATTTTAGTGACTGCTGTAAAAGTAAATTTACAGAACAATATGAAAGTAAGGTTTATGTTAAATAGAACACCCTTCTAGCAAATAAAATTCTATAAAATCTAGGGAGAACAATCTGGCAAAGAAAATTTGATAAAATACCCATATTAAGACACTTAATTCATTTAAACACCGTAAGGTTGTATTATAGAAATTTCGAATCTATAGGCTACACTTTAAGAAAATAAATAAAAAATCAGTTCTATACTTATATCCTAGAATTGGTTCATATACATTTTTTTATGAGTTTTAAAGCTTTGGTTTGTAACATTCACGTAGGATAGATATATATACACAGAGAACATCGATTTTTGTTTACGTAGGTACATAAATATTATAAGATATTATCTAAAATTACACTGGGATCAATAAAAATAGACAATATGGAGATATTAATATTTAAAAGGAAAGTTTGGCATCTTAGCAAGACTCAGGGGGACTTAACATGGTAATTTAAAATATATAAAGCCAAAGTAACTAGACATAACACTGCGAAAATAGCATGCCTTGATTACTATCTGCCAGTTTAAAATTAAATAAGTTTATTTACTTAATACAAACGAATTTCGATAATATATCTGCAAAGTTGTAATTAAAGACAAAATTAAAGTCAAGAAAATATAAATACAGGTTGAACAAGGAAACTAGCTCATATTCCCCCATTTTTTTAATTTTCAGACAGTAAAACTGAATGTTAATACAATTAACTTTGTTAGACACCCCGTATGTGCTTATAAATTGAATAAAAAATGTAATATATTGACTGTATATTGATACAGTCTGTTGATCTAGTCAAGAGACCTCAGATATCTCGATAATATTTGAAGATAAGAAAAATTTCAAACAGTAATCTTAATAATTAGAAGTATAAGTGAAAAATGAATTACATAAAAAGCGAAATTGTAACAACCTGTATATTTCTTTATTACTATTTTTTTCTTTAAATTGGAGGTCCCTTGTAAAGGTCGCTTTATCTCAATGTGTAAAAATATACAGGGTGTCGATATAGAACAGGTCGTATGTATAGTATCTTCAGATGTATAGCCTCTGCTTTTGCAAACACTAAATTTTAACAACATATCTTGTGAAATAAACAAAAAAAGAAAAAAGGACGATGAACACGTTCCCCTTCCACTCAGTAAATAATGACTTAAAGAGTAAAAAATGCAAAAAATAACAAATTACGTCTTCCCCGAGTCTTGTTATACATTAAAATATTTTTAAAACCCTTATAGAGTTTTTAAAACTCTTGAACTATACTAAATTCACATAGGACTTTTTTAATCAATGTCTACTTACCTATAGCAAAGTGAAACTGTTGATGTGTGTTAGCAGACTTTGCTCTCGATCAGCTTTGGCAAATTTAAAACCTACTTAATATAATTCTTTCCGTTCCTATTTATCAAAGAGGCAGTTAATCTCAAATTAAATTATTTACATTATCTTTCAAACACCATTATATTAAATTTCAGTAATATTTTTTAATAAAACCACTAAAAAAATGTTTAAAGGGAAGAACTTTCTATTACTTAAACTATTTGGAATATTTTGTAGCAATAAAAGTATATAAACCAGAACAGGAGTGGCAACACTTTACATGGAAGCTTTAAATCTTATTAAAAAACTTTCAAAGACCGTTAATATCGCGATTTTACAGCAAAACTTCAGTAATATTCAAGTTTCTGTTATGTGATAATCAAAGAGTAAAGAAATGTAATGTCTCGAGAGAAATAAGCAACACTGGCATTCCTTGGAAGCACGCCAATAATTTACTATATCTCAAGATACCAGGAAACCTTTTCGTAATTGCCACATTTATATGGCAACAAAGTAAAATTGCCCGTTAAAATTGTCAGTCATATATATTGCCAGTTTAAAACTGATTTGCAGTTTAACCTGTCAACAGTTAACCATTTAAAGTGAGAATTATACGCAATTTCCAGTTTAAAATGGATTAACATCTGCATAATTGCTTGTTACAGTTAATTAGGCATAATTGACCTTTTCAAATGACAGTCTTATATAATTATAATTTAAAGTAAGTACCAATTAAACTGTTTCATAGTTTGAAATGACAAATATCTGTAATTGCTTGTAAACTTATTAACTGTCAGCTAATTTTTACAGGCAATTAAATATAATTGCCAAAATACACGATTGCCAGTTAAATATCCAGAATTGCCATTTAAATAATCAATTATTGATCATTGACAATGATTATGTATAATTTTCACTTAAAATTATATATTATAGCATACAGTTTAAAATTACTTTAAGTTGGTAAGTTAGGAGTCATCTACATGACTCCTAATTTAAACAATCTAGTATTTACGATTGACAGTTTAAACATAAATTGACAATTATATACAACCAGTAGTAGTTGTACAAAGATAACTTCCAATTTAGACTGATGTGTATACATTTTCTATTTATACTGTTATAAATCAAGAGACCATTAGAAATGTAAAACGGCAATTACAGGTAATTATCAGTTACCCCTGGCAACGATCTAAAATTGAAATTAAAATTATAAAATTAAATATAGCTTCTTATCTTTCGCGGAAAAACCACAAGAAAAATTGTATAATATAGGTTTTCAGCTAAGTTAGTTTTGGTAGAAAGAACTTCCATTTACATTCCATTTGACTCAAAAAAAAAAACTACGTTCTACACAATACTGGCCCCATGTTTCATTCCCCTGTCTTTCCCTGTAATGATAAGAATATCCGAACCCCTGCTTATAGCAAAGCTCTCGACCATACTTCTGGACCCCTTGAGCAACCTAGGAGCATCCGAAGTGATGACGATCCTAGGAGCGTCCCCAAATACCCTGGTGGCATCGCAGCAGTCAGACACCACTCCAGAACTCTCTGGTTTGGCTATGGGCACTAGAAGGAAGTCCCCGTCGGGTTTCCAGTGCAGGTCGTCCCTCTGGACGTGGTTGATGAAGGAGCCGGCGTCGCCAGCGGTGGCAGCTGCGCTGGGTGCGATGGGGTCGGAGACCTGATCGAAAAATGTTAATGTAATGTAATCTAAGAGGTTTGCATTCTCAAAAAAAAATATTAAAATTCTGTACCATGACAGTAGATAGGCTATAGGCGTTCTGGCTCAAAAACTCCATGTAACAGCCTATAAGAGCAGAAGGTGAACAAAAATGACCAATTTTGCCCCCACAACTTTCCTTTCGGATGCAGACCACGCCCCTCCAGCAAATCAGATTTCAGATCACAGCCCCTCAGCTTTCAGACCTCGCCCCACAGGTAATCAGATTTCAGATCACGGCCATTACAGTTCTAGGACCTCATCCCACGGCCAATCAACTTTCAGACAACGTTCCCCAGCCAATCAGCTTTCAGACCTCGCCCTCTAGCCATTACATCCTCGCCCCACAGCCTGGAATCAATTTGGAATTCAAATAAGGTGTCTCTTACCTACATCTATCTCATACTATTTTTGAATACTATATTCTATTGGCTCGGCACTAGCTTATTTAGAGACACCTTATTTGAATTCCAAATTGATTCCAGGCTGTGGTGGTCCGGAAAGTGGTGAGGGCAAAATTGGTCATTTTTGTGCTCGTTTTGCTCTTATGAGCTTTTACATGGAGTTTCTGCCAGAACGCCTATAGCCTATCTACTCATGACAGACTTATCTGCCGATTGCATACAAACATCCATTTAGAGATATGCTTTCATCGGTCGCATATTAACTATAGACTGACCTGGTGACTTCGGTAAGTGAACCCCATCGCCGTGAGCAGATCATCCACCACCCTCCTTACAGCACACCGCAGCTCGGCGTTGCGGTAGCCGTACACCCAGGGGTTGACGGCGCTGCTGGCCAGCACTGGTAGCGCCAAATATACGGCCAGCCAGCGGGAGAGGATGTCCGTCCCGGCGAAGACGTCCAACAACATGCACACCTGGAACAAGTAAAAGATCCTGAGGTTAGTAGTGACTAAGTTTACAGAATCAGTAAACTTTCGTAGTGGAAAAGTTTACAAAATATAACTATACTTTGTAAAATTTGGTAGTGGTAATAGCAGGATGTTTCATAAAGAAAAATGCACACGGGAAGTAAATTAACGTATATTTATTTTATAACCTAGAAAGTGGACATGAGTTGGTTGTTCTAGAGTAGATTCTTTTGTATGAACAATAATTGAAATCTACGAAGGCGTAGAAGGGCCACAATAAAAATAAAAATTTGAAAACTTAAAATTCTGACTTTTATCTCAGAATTCTGACTTTTACCTCAGAATCCTGACTTTTATCTCAGAATTCTGACTTTTATCTCAGAATTCTGACTGTTATCTCACAATTCTGACTTTTATCTCAGAATTCTGACTTATCTACTCAGAATTGTGAGATAAAAGACTTAATTGTATAGAAATGGTTGGTAAAGTGCATTTTGCTGTTAGTTTTCGATCTGTGACTGTCTCCAATTGTCAGAGCGATAGTAGCACAAGAGGGCACTACGGTGTTTCTAAACACTACTAATTATTAATATGCTTTTTTCGAATTTTTTACAATTCTTAGAGAAAGAACACCTTACGAGTATGTCTTATATTTCTTTAAGCCAAAACCCAAATAATCATTTCTCATGCGTGAAAATGTATAAAGAAGAAATATCTTGTATCTGTCAATTTTTTTTAAATGCTAAATATCTCCGAAACGGCTAGGTTTCAGTATATGGAATGCTATAGCATTCGACTTTATATAGTTTAACGCTAATAAAATGTACAAATATACAACACATTCCATTAAAAATATATATTTTTGAAACTATTAAAGAAACACTCTGTGCATCCCACAAAAACAGGCTATTTCTTTGGGAGGTAGTGAACTCGATGAACAATATTGTAACATGATTGTTACAGAATTCTGAGATAAAAGTCAGAATTCTGAGATAAAAGTCAGAATTTGGAGATAAAAGTCAGAATTCTGAGATAAAAGTCAGAATTTTGAGATAAAAGTCAGAACCCTGAGTTATAAGTCAGAATTCTGAGATAGAACTCAGAATTTTAAGTTTTAAAATTTTTATTTTTATTGTGGTCCTTCTACGCCTTCGTAGAAATCCTTCAGACAGCTGACGCCTTTATTCAATTTTTGTAAAACGTTTTATAATGTCGGCACATCGGCAAAAAGAGTACCTACTTAGAACAGCGTGAGTTGGTCCACAAGTGTAACAGTAAAAAATATAACTATATGACATTCCTTATAAAGGCTTCCCTTTATAAACCAAATAGTGTCTATGGCAGCTTGAAAAGTTTTACCAGAATAATCTCGAGCCAATCAAGTTCCCTCTCTATGGTCACACTATACAGGACGTCCCAGTGTGAGCGTACAAAATTTTACCAGGGGGTAGACTAGACGAAAATAAGAATAAAACTCTTATAAAAAAAAATTCTCTGATGCAGCCCAACGAGTTACAGGGTGTTATTTTGACAAAAAAAAACAATCTTCCGCAATAACTTAAAAATCGTTAGGTAACTTTTGGACGACGTGTACATCTATTAAAGGTCATTAAAACTACATGGTGTTTGTTTAACTCTGACATCTGTGGTGGCCTAGGCCTACTCTTCCTTATGACTTCACTTGCATGTATTTTTCTGCATAAAGGAATGTAGTCTGTACCTTACACTCAATTTACTCGAAAATGGATGATTTTAGAGCTGTGTGACAAGAGACCTTTTTTGTTCAGAATTGGTAGCCGATTAAGGAAAACTTAGTGAATTCACGAAAAAGTAGGATATGCAAGAGTTATGAAGATAAAATCATAAGGAAGAGTAGGCTTAGGCCACCACAGGTGTCAGAGTTAAACAAACACCATGTAGTTTTAATGATCTTTAATAGATGCACACGTCACCCAAAAATTACCTAAATCTACGTAACGGTATTTAAGTAATTGCGGAAATTTTTTTTTTCACCAAAATAACACCCTGTAACTCGTTAGGCGTGCATCAGAGAAATTTTTTTTATAAGAGATTCTTATTTTGGTTTGGTCCACCCCTTGGTAAATTTTTGTACGCTCACACTGGGACACCCTGTATAATTAGGTAATAAAATCCAATCAACGAAAAACAATTCCTTTCCTTAATTTCGTGATTTTGATTTTTTGTAGGGTATTTCTTCCGTCTAATAAAAGAAATGGTTTTTAAAGTTATTTGGTTTCCTTAGCCAATGAGTGTCAGTCAAGGTTAGAGATATGACAAGTAATGGTTGCCAGATGAATCTAGATTTGCAGAAATAGATTTATAATAGACGGGGTGCATTTATACAGTGTATTCGGAAAGTAGTGGATTTTATAAATGTGGTAATTATTTTATAAATACCCAACTTTTTTAAAAATCGTTCAGATTCGTAGATTTTCTGTTATTTTTATCCTTATTTACCATATAATTTAATTTTATTTAATATTAAAAAGGAGTTCTTCCAAATATGTAAAAAACATGTTTATTGATACATAAAAATACAAATTATGCTTAGAATAAAGGGTAGGGATATTATTTTATTAATTGTTTCAAAACACAATTCCCATTTAGATGTTTCAAGAAATATATAGAAAACAATCTACATACTAGTATTTCGGCTTGTTAGGCATTTCTCAATGAAGTAAATATCTATTACTCAAATTAATTAAGTATTACTGCTACTATTAACTTATTACGAAATTAATAAAAAATTATGTGAAACATTTATACTGAAATTTGCCATAAAATCGATATTAGATAGCTACAATTTGAGATATGCTTAAAAATCAATGATTCCTGCTGCAAACTAATTGTAAATGCTGTTACCAATGAAGGAATGAAGGTATTCCTCCCTCAATTTTATTGAATTCTCTAATAATAAATTAAATATTTTGTTGTGAAGTGGATACGTGCGTCATTTGTGTCAATATACAAATATTTTTATTGTTGTATTGATTATTGCCAAATTATCATTAGCGAGGACAAGTTAATTAAAATCCTAACTAAATAAATTCAAGGAATAAATGTTGCTCCGTCAATAATACTAATCAAATTAAGTTATTGTAAATACACTTCTGCTCAAAGGATTAATTTATTTTGAAGTAATTTTAGTCACAAGTTATAATTTTGCTGATTTTACCAACCAAGGAAATACTGTTTCAATATTCAATAATTTCGTCAGTTTAAAACAACCATATTTATTATTTAATGAAGTATTAATTTTTTAAGAGCACCGTATCAAAATGCAGCAAGTTGTTGTTTTTTCGCGAAAAGCAATAAAATTATGAATTATTCTATTGTTAATATAAAAAGATAACACACGTGGCAAACATACATTCTACAAAAAACTTGTACAGTCACAGAGAATCGATAAAATAACTGCCTCTTTAAAGAAACCACTAAGTGCTTATATCTTTAGGTCCACAATATTTTAAACCAAAGCATAGCTCATACCAAATTTTCTATAACTGTAGCTACTCCCGAAAGATCTATTTGTTTCAAACTGGTCTTTGAAAAAGTTATACCTGGTGATAAATCTATAAAACGAATTATCAAAGTTAATTATCTTTGATCGAAAATCATACAAAATCTCACCCTTGTTTATACAGGGTCATCCAACCAAAATTTGACCCCCCCTGATCTTGGGAAGTAAGGATTTCCCGAAAAAATACGTCAAAACAGATTTTGAGGGGGAAGAATTTTAATGTAAAAAACAACCCCCAATGCGCGTCGTCACATCAACCCTCTTAAGAATTTTAAAGGGCACGAGGGATCATGTAATACATCAAATTAAAGGTATTTTTATTCTGTAAACAACCATATTTTTGTTTTTGATGTGCTGATCAATGTAAAAGAAAAAATTCAGTTTGAAATAAAGAAGCTGAAATTAAACAAAATAAATTTTTATTTAATGAATTGCTCAAAATGGCCCTCAAAACTAGCTAGTTTATTTTAAAGATTGATTTAACTTGAAGGAATTTTCTTTATTTTAAAGAAACCTTTTTCTCTGTGTACATGTAAGTAAAAAATAAAATGACCAAAAAAAAAAAAAAGTATGTGAGAATCTGCTACAAATTACTTTAAATTTCTTAAAATATCCGCATTTAAATTAAAAAGAAATTATGATAGCCATTAAATCCAAAAGTAAGTATCGTCCTTTGCCTGTTTTTCTAAATGCATTCCTTTTCCGGTGTCCATCAACAGACCCTATTGAAATTCACAATGCAACAAACGATTAATTAAACATCACTCGTGCCAATTTTAAGCACCACACGTGAATTGAATTACTAATTAATCGACAAAAGTGAGAATGCATGAGATTAATAAAATTTGTAATGTTGATTCAAGGATGCGAAAATATTGCTGACCGTCCAAGTGGGCTATGTGGGGATTGTTAAGAACAGTTATTGCACAATCTTTGTTAACAATAAGAATCTAGTACCTATTGTTTGCCGAGATTGCAGTAAATCAGTTGTTATATACGTTGTGGCTTGTGGTGTTCTAGCTGTGTGTTGTATATCGATTAGTGTCAGTTAGGTAAGCAGTATAAATATGATTTTGTTTGAGAATGCATACAAAACATCTAAATTTAGTGCCAATATTCAATATATAGGCGACAAATTAATATAGAACCCGTCAAATTTTATTTGAGACATTATATCATGTTAGAACCTTCTTAAAGGGTGTTTCATCCATATAAATTAAAACGCGTCGATTCTGTCTCGCTCTAAATTCCGTCGCCGAATCCACAAAATTTCTAAGCTATCTCCGCCGAGGGGCGATCGCGGACGACCGAAGATCGCCCCCAACCTTTCTCCTATGTGTGGGGGTATTTTCGTCCCGTTTCCTACGCGTTTTCCCAATTTAAACGCCTTTTCAAAAAACCTCTGCAAAATTTTCGTCGATCGCCGTTCGACGAGAGAGATACGCCTAGCACCGGCGTTTGTCCTGACTTTTCGCGGGAATCCCTAGACCCTTTTTCAAATTTTACGGCTTCTAGAACCATTTCACGCGAAAGTTCCGTCCTTTCTCTAATCCTTTGAGATTTTTTCGAGACCGTCCGTCGAATCCTTCTTCGTCTATTTCGTCTTCGAAAATCTCGAGTCGCGTCCGTCTCAACTTCTTTCTCATTTTATCTCCTTAGTGAAATTGCACTAAGGAGACAAGCACCTCCCACGAAAACTGTCAAATTAATTGGACTTCAGATAGGTTATTTTTCTACGAGAAATATTGCTAACGGAATCCATAGTACTGATGCCAAACACTTCTGATTAGCAAAATACTGAAGCGAAACGCTTTTCCAATTAGAAAATCGGTAAAAATTATTTACCCACCCACCAAAAGTTGGTTGCTCACCCATTTACTATGCAAATTTTACGCTGTTCGCTAAAATTGTTTATTATTATTTTATCAACAAACTATACAGTGTACTTAAAGTTCTGAAAAAACGATGTCATTTCTCTAAACTCAAACCATAACACAGATATTGAACAATATCATAATAAATTTATGCCTTATTCAAGGGCTTAAGGATCAGACTGGATCTAATACCCTCACCAGAATTTAATTTTTTAAATGAATTGAAAACAGGAGAGCAAAAGAGGAGATTAACCTTATTTCTTATCTAAAAAGCACGATAGCTGTTTTTATTCAAATAGAAAAGTACTTATTTTAATTCAGTTATAGCAGTATTAAGAATATATTACAGAAGACATCACAGAAATATTATAGTAAATAATACATTACTTACATGAAACATTAAACTTTCTTAAATCTCAAAAATACAGCATGCTTGTCTTATTTTAAATAAAAAAGTGGTTATATACCAGAACTAGTAATGATTTTATCTTGGATTGTATACTAGCTTTCGGGGACATTATCTAAGCAGTTTTTTGTTTTAAATCCAGTTTTAATAATCTCCAGATGATTCCAACTTGGTTGCTGAAACGCGCGTCAAGTGGAGTATAAGTGTTTTGGTGTTATGTGAAAATCCTACGTCAGTGTTATCCAAGTAGTTGGAGTGTATCTCGACAGATGGAGATGGATCTTTTCTACTTATACCCGAGCCTCGTAGGTAGTTAGTTGTGTTACGTTTGCTCCCTGCCAAAGGCACGTAAAAATCTGAAGCCAATCTAGAATGACGTGATGCAAACCACATTTGTACAAGAAGACTTTAGTGTAAGAAATGTATCCCAATTTTTTTACAGTTTTCATAATAATTTGAATTATTTCAATGCTGTATATGCTACATTAGCTGCAGTCCATCTAAAAAGTTTTGATACTGCAACGACGGAACATCGTAGCAAAGTCGAAGCCAGCCATGGATGCTAGAAAGCACAAAAACACGAATAAAAAATGCACGGGAAGAACCAAAATCATGGCACGCACCTGAACTCTACTCAGATGGTAGATGAATAGACCAGTACGAGACAGACAGCATTTTCAATGAGTTGAACAGAGACACGTTCTATTCACTCCCGGCATGTTGGGCGACGTTGCCACGTATGAAGAAAAGTCGTTCAGTTCTAGAAATGAGGAACTATAGAATTTAGTCAGTAAAGAAAATGAGAAACATAAATTACTCATAAATGCTACATACTGACTCCTTTAACATCGTATAAAGCAAACAAATTAATATGGACTAAGGCAGTAGGTATCTACTTAATAATCCAGACGTGTAGCTACCTTATACTGTCTCCTTACAAGAATGTATGCCTAATTTACATTTAAATGTAAAGAAGCAGATATAATTGAGTTTTAAAGTCCAATTTACACAGCGTAAAAAGGAATTCCATTAGGAGGGTTGTTAAATGTATATTTTCGCAACAAGTTATAACTGTATCTACAGGATGGACAAAAATCTATAGGATTTGAGGTTTTTCTAGAACCTCAGTTTAAGATGTATGAAAATATATTATATTCTCCCAGTTCAAGAAGATAAATAATGAGGCAAAATGCAATATTCTATTATTTCAGGTATCACAGAAGCACGTTTTTTTATAATTGTCAATTGGTTTTAATATCCTAGTTAGTTACTGTCACTTTACGACAGAAAACAAATTGCACTGTTTTAATCCAATTTATTTGATAGCAACATTGGTTGGTGAAATATTAAAGAAAAGAGTAGTTTTGGATATTTACTGGGAAACTATATAAATTTTAGGGATTTATCACTCACTAAAGCCCATGTCATGATATGGATAAAAATATTTATTTAACCTTAGTGACTCAACAATTTATGAAGGCAAATTGTATATTTATTTACAAATAAAAGTTACATGGGTCATCTAAATTTAGAAAGCAACACATTACGAGGAGAATGAACAATTTTAGGTTAATTATTATGCAGCAGATTTACCAATATCTAATATGAAGGGAAGTCAACTAAAATTGGGGTTAGTTAAGCAAAAATTGAGAACAGAGCACAAAATAATCTAACAGTGGCGGCTGGTGCTGCAGTATGTGGAGACGTAACTTTTATAGGTTTGTAAAATTGCAACCTGAGTCATTTTTGGCGTTTCATTAACAACCGCTGATTTGTCTACGCGTCCTACACCTTTAAAACAGTGTTTAACTCTGAATTAAGATTAAAACCTTTTCAATCAACCGCCGTATTAAAACAAGACGTCGATATGACTAAAACTGAAAATTCAAAAGCTCCACCAAAAATTGCGCGGGAAACTACATCAGTGTTAAAAAATTATGTATAGAAACTTTAGACCCACTATAATATTAATATTCTTAGAACGATATTCTCCATTTAATTGATAACATACATTGTATAATTATATAAACAATACACAAACGAACGTTTGTGTATTGTATTGTGAATTATTCTGATAATTTGGCACTGAGTAGGAAAAAACGTATTACCATTTTCATAACCACTTATGCTTTTCGTGGACATCGCCACTTTTAATGTTTTGCGAAAAACAACAAAACATTTCAGTCTACATCTCTACAAATTACGAAGCTACAAGAAATTTTATATTAGTCTGGAATTGTTGAGACAACAATGCCTCAACCTAAACCTAAATAACAAAGAAACAATCATGTCAAGATAGAATCTAAGGTCAAAATATGTGCGATATCATAATAGAACAAATTTTCCTTGAACCACTTCAGCGGTCCGTCAATGTATTTAAACTTGTTGATCAAAACAAAAAAGTTTAACAACCTCTGAAGTAGCGCGTCGTCTAGTATACTAGCACTGAGAGTTATCTTTATGATGATGATGAGTATACTACGCCAGCATACTATCCACAATTTCGTTATCTTACAAGACAGGACCGGGATTGACACATTTTCCTTATTAAGTAAACTCCACTCCATGGGAATTTTTTACACTTTAATTACAATTTATTACAGCAGACCGCGATTTTCCAGAAATAGGGTGCGGTTTACTATAATAAATTGTAATTAAAGTGTAAAAAAACCTGATACCAATTTCGTTCCCGTATCTTACTTACTTTTAGAGATACGAGAGTGTGCGCTGTGTGAGTGTGACTGTATGTGAGAGAGCTTTAGATTAATGCTGCACCACGCCATATTTTCCGGAAAACGGCAGCTGTAAAAAATCGCGGTCTGATGTAATAAATTATAATTAAAGTGTAAAAAATCTGATCCTAATTTCGTTCCCGTATCTTACTTACTTTCAAAGATACGAGAGTTTGAGCTTTGTGAGTGTGACTGTGTGAGAGAGCTTTAGATGAATGCTGTGTGAGTGTGACTGTGTGAAAGAGCTTTAGATTAATGCTGCACCACGCCATATTTTCCGCAAAATTCACGATCTGATGTAATAAATTGTAATTAAAGTGTAAAAAAATCTCATACGATTTTTATTCTCCTATCTTTCTTACTTTCAGAGATACGAAAGTGTGAGCTGTGTGAGTGTGACTGTGTGAGAGAGCTTTAGATTAACGCTGCACCATGCCATATTTTCCGAAAAACGGCAGCTGTAAAAAAATCGCGGTCTGATGTAATAAATTGTAATTAAACTGTAAAAAATCTGATACCAATTTCGTTCTCGTATCTTACTTACTTTCAAAGATACGAGAGTTTGAGCTGTGTGAGTGTGACTGTGTGAGAGAGCTTTAGATGAATGCTGTGTGAGTGTGACTGTGTGAAAGAGCTTTAGATTAATGCTGCACCACGCCATATTTTCCGCAAAATTCACGGTCTGGTGTAATAAATTGTAATTAAAGTGTAAAAAAATCTCATACGATTTTCATTCCCCTATCTTACTTACTTTCAGAGATACGAGAGTGTGAGCTGTGTGAGTATGACTGTGTGAGAGAGCTTTAGATTAACGCTGCACCATGCCATATTTTACGAAAAACGACAGCTGTAAAAAAATCGCGGTCTGATGTAATAAATTGTAATTAAAATGTAAAAGGTCTGATACCAATTTCGTTCCCGTATCTTACATACTTTCAGAGATACGAAAGTGTGAGCTCTGTGAGCGTGACTGTGTGAAAGAGCTTTAGATTAATGCTGTGTGAGTGTGACTGTGTGAAAGAGCTTTAGATTAATGCTGCACCACGCCATATTTTCCGCAAAATTCACGATCTGATGTAATAAATTGTAATTAAAGTGTAAAAAAATCTCATACGATTTTCATTCCCCTATCTTACTTACTTTCAGAGATACGAGAGTGTGAGCTGTGTGAGTGTGACTGTGTGAGAGAGCTTTAGATTAACGCTGCACCATGCCATATTTTCCGAAAAACGGCAGCTGTAAAAAAATCGCGGTCTGATGTAATAAATTGTAATTAAAATGTAAAAGATCTGTTAACAATTTCGTTCCCGTATCTTACATACTTTCAGAGATACGAGAGTGTGAGCTGTGTGAGTGTGACAGTATGAGAGAGCTTTAGATTAATGCTGTGTGAGTGTGACTGTGTGATAGATTAATGCTGCTCCACGCCATATTTTCCGGACCCGACAGCTGTAAAAAAATAACGTTCTGCTGTAATAAATTATAATTAAAGTGTAAAAAATTCCCATGCAGATTTTTTTAGAGTGGGCTATAAAGGGGGAACAAATTTTTGTATTATTGACATTTATACAGGGTGCCCCAAAAAGGAGAGATTTACCACCACTTAATTTTTTTTTGAATAGAACACCCTGTGTATTTTTATAGATTTGGATAGAAAGCCCTACACATACATACATTGATATAGGGTTTGTTGGATATAGCTTTAATAGTGAAGGAGATATGTCCATAAATAGTTACCATAAAAGCAATATGTTGAAGAAAGACTTTGTAATGTTTTTAGCCTAGCAACGAATCGATATTCTCTTTCTGGCTCATTGTGCAATATTGAAACACTCTTTTATGTACATCTCTCTTATTAGATCTATATCTAAACAGTATCTGATGAACCATAAAACAGTGTGTAAGTGTTATTAAAGGTGTATAAGGGTTATATAAGGGTTGTAAAACTCAAAACATGATAAATATCAATGATTTTTATACGTAACTAACTTACATTAAATGTTACTGTCATGACATCTAAAGTAATATTTATGACGCAGTAGAAAAAATTCTTGCTTAAAAGTTACTTCCAAATGGATGCAATGATGGATGCAATCCCGTATGCAATTATAAAAGCATTATGTTTGCATTATTATACAGGGTGTCCCGAAATTATTACGCAATACTTTACCAGTGTGTTCTTCGGTTAAAAATGGAACTTTTGCTTCATGACATGAGTCGGAAAATGGTTCCTAAGGGGGCATCCTAGTGCCGATTTTTTCTAAATACTCCGTAACTTGTTGATATAAATTTATCAAATTCGGTATCCTTCTTCCAAAGTCTTGCTGAATCCACCGCTGTAAATAAAATGTTATAATTTGTATGACATACGTTCCAAACGAGGGGGAAGTGGGGTAAATATTACCCCCACTTTTTTGTGCTTTGGCATTTTTAACTTTTGATTAGGAAATATGAAATTTCAATATTTTTTACTCAAAAAAAGGTACACTTGTTTCGTATCGATAGGACGCATCGTTTTCGAGCATAATCGATTTAATTATTTCCATGCGGTAACAAGACAAGTATAGTAACTTGTTTTGTATGTAACTTTTCCCTGGTTTTCAGAGTTATCTACGTAAAAAAGGTACTCTTGTTAAACATCGATAAAATGCACCGTTTTGATATAAAATCGATTTTGAAATTTTAAGGAAGCATTTTTATATGGAGCTTGTTTGAAGATGAAGTCCATGTTTATATGAAGAAAACATCCCCTTCTTGACCATAGAACGCACAGGTAAAATATTGCACACTAATTTCGGAACACCCTGTATAATATATCTGCTCGTAGCCGCGATTTTCATGCGTCACACCGAATGAGATGACGAAAACATTAGACCCCGTTAGAATATCTTTCTTCCTAGTAGTACCCCCTACGTGTTCTCTTGATTATTTCTAAAAAAAAACCATAACCGTGAAATATTATAAGTGTTTACTTACACTTAATTAGATTAAAATTAAAACTTTCTTAAATCTTGAACCTTATCATCAATAAACAAATTTTTACATACCACTTCTAGGTTTAATGTCTGATAGCGTCGACATCATTGAAAAAAAGAGATGATGCTTGTTTTTATCAGACAAGTCATTCAAATACAGTTCGAGTTGTCGACATTTATATACGATAACGTTATATCGCCAATTTAAATAAATTGGGTTACGATTATTCAGAAATAAGGGCAGGACTGAGTGAACTTCAACGAGTGGACACTCGTAAACCTGTGAAATTTGAAAGGACACATTGGAAAAAGACATTCCTGCGCCAAAAGGATCATAATATAGGACTTGGTTTTTACATTGTTGCTTTGTTTGACCAAAAGTAAAAATTTCCACAAGGAAGCAAAGCAGATAAATGCTCTTAAACAAAAAATACATTACTCCATTGGCGACGTTTGATTGTTGATGATGATTTTTTTTATTTCGGTTATATAACGTCGGTCAATTTCCGCAACTAAGGCCAATCGCCGACGCCAGGAGATGAGCTACCCCCAACCTGGAAATTTTGAGGAACCCCCACTTTTATAGCAGGGTAGGGATCTTTTAATTGCTTTAATTGAAAATTATTTTAAAATTTGTAGTACCTATGTAATTTAGTAATTCTTCTTTATCTGTTTTCAGAGATGTATAAGTTGTTAGATACTAGTTTATAATTATGTAGCCTCTCTTCAAGGATACTGGCTTTTGATACTGGCTTCTTATCACTTTTCGCTGATGACACAACTATTGCTATTCAAGCCGAAAATACAACCCAACTGTATGTTAAGGCTAGGGAATGCGTTGACATTATGTCCAATTATTGTGCGAATAACGGACTATTCCTGAATAGTTTAAAAACTGAAATGACCTCATTTTTCATTATTGAGTCTAACTTTAGTTTGTATGTGACTTCTGGTGGCAAGTCTCTGAAAGATGACAGGATTATTACATCTCTTGGTATTGTAATTGATAGACAGCTAAACTGGAGCTCCCATGTGAATATCCTTTGCAGTAAATTGGCCAAACAAAATTATATAATCTTCAGTCTGAGGGAGCATGTCAGCCTTGATATATTAAAAACATACTATTATGGACAAGTATATCCAATATTAAATTATTCTATAATTTGTTGGGGAAATTGTCCCAGCATTATCAATTTACTAATTGCACAAAAAAGAATTATGCGTACTATGCTTTTTAAGTCAAGACTGCATTCTTGTCGCAAATTGTTTAAGGACTCGGGTATTTTGACCATTGTGTCTATGTTTATTGTGGCATGTGTGACATATGTTAAGGTTCATCCTGATCAGTTTTCACACTTTGGGGACAGGCAAATCCAATATAATCTAAGAAATCATAGTAATCTCCTTCCACAGCACCATTTGTCTAAATCAGCTAACAGTCCATTTGTATTAGCTCCAAAAATATTTAACCATACTATTAAACTGATCAACATTAAATTTTTTAAGTGTAGAGTCAAGGAGGTCTTATTGCCTTATTCATTTCATAATCTACAGGAGTATTTCAGCTGCAAATTTTAATCTGTAATTGTTATTTATATTTTTATTTTGTTGACTTTTATTGGGTACTTTATAAGTACCAATCAAATACTATTGTGTTCTATTGTACTGACGTTTTCCATACATTTGTAATGTGTCAAAGGAAATAAATTCATCATTATTATTATTATTATTATTATTGTTATTATTATTAAGGAAAAGAGTCAACAGTCATCGTGAAAAATTGGAAACGCATTCCTTTATGTGATAATATAACTGATTCTGTTAATTTCCTTTCTATACAATTACTTGTATAGGTAATAATAATATCTCCACCCAAAATTTTAAACACAAGGACTAGCCACAAAGGTTGAAACGAACTTTTGCCGATATTTTAGTTAAAAAAGCATTTCATTTCAGTATTTCGGTTATCAGAAGTGTTGACAATCAGTTCTAATGGTTTCGTTAGCAATATTTCTCATAGTATGCCTTCCTCACAAGTCAGATCTTAATTCATCATAAGTCAAATGTCATGGGATGCCCGGTATGTACCGGTCATCCCATTTCTCTCATATCCTGGGACCCCTTCTATCAGAGAAGACTAATCAATATCCACGATACTAACTCGAAATCTAAATACTGACCTTATATTATATTGATTTTTCCACTAGGCGTAAGGTGACTAACTGTTTACTAATGTTGTCGTTGCTAATTATAAAAATAATTCAATTTAGGTGTTTATATACGGGCACGACATGTTACCAATTAATTTTAATGGGTATTTTATGGGTGCTACGTCTCACCTGACCATCAATATAAACGATAAACAATAATTTAGATAGATAGCCATTTGACTTAGATTATGTATACATATATTTGAAGGAGATGCCGAAAACAACTACTGCACGGGCAATGTGCCCCGACTGGCATTGCATTATTCCGACATCTCCATAGGAGTCGCCATAGCTTTCATCGAGACCAACCACCAGACACTGACCGGTTTCCCGCTTATTATGCTCTCATCAGAGTGCCATAGGTAGTGGACTCGATTAATAGTGTTGCGACGTGATTGCCTAATGGACATCGTGAATGTTAGTAGTAGTGGTGAGAAACACACCGTAGTGCCCTCTTTATCAGTACGTCAATTTAACTACAGATAGTAGCAAAGACCCAAAGAGGGCACTACAATGTGTTTCTCACTAGTCACTAGATAGACAGAGTAGCGCACTCCGGCCGCCATGTTTAGTCCTTTGCACAACAGGTTTCTGGTTAAAAGGAAATACAAATATTGATAGAATTAGTTTGTTGCACAAGACAACTCACCATTACTATTGGCGATTCAAATTACCGATGAGGGCGCTATAAATTGTAAACAAATATGGAGGAATACGAATAAAAATTTTGCATTTCATATCATATCATCTAGCAATTTAGCATTCAACTGCCATAAATATAGTGACTTCATGTGCTAGTTAGGGTGAAATAAAGGATAAAAAGAGTGGTAAAAGCAATCAAACGTCCCATAAGTGCTTCATTGCTATGGATATGAATTTTTTGGGTTGAAACAGGTTCCCTAGTTTTTGTTTACTTACATTTTGGACTAAAATAAGTGTGATATACTATATGGTGATGCCATATTAGTGCATGTTTATTTGTTAAACAATGTTTAAATTAAAATATATTCTGCTTTTATACGACTAATAATAGAAAAGTATAGACAAACTACAACAAAGTGGTTATGTTGTGTAAATAAACGTGTTCCCTGTTATTAAATTGTTACATGCCTTTTGGAGAAATGAATGAGAAACAGTTTCTTATACTAGAGCCAAATTTCTACCTATCTTCAATCTTAAACACTTCTATTGACAGATTTTGTGGTTTGACATCTATAAACACGGCAGTTTGTGTTGTGCTGATTTCTTTTGAATGCCATTTTAAAATGTAAAATTAAAGATGTATAAATATTAACCCCGTCGTTTTTAACTTCGCAATACCAAAAAATTACAAGCACCACTAAATTATTACGTTAAACAAGCCCAAATACATGTTATTTATCATTATATAAGCAATAAGCCTCCAAAAATTACCTTTTAAGTAGGTTCAAATATTTTCATGCAAAGGGCGCATTCATTTTTGGAATCGCCAATATATATCATAAAAAGATATAGCTGACGTCACGCGTAATTTAAACTTTTTTATAAAAATTTCTAGTTATATTATTTCACTTGTATTATAGTAAAAATCTCGTTAAATATGTAAAATTTTTGGTGAATCACTTTGTACTCATCACACATTACATTGTGTGATGTGAAATAGTAAACAAAACAATAACGTTAATTAAAGTTATAGACAATGCTAATAGAATATATTTCACTGGGCGCCATTGATGTAAGAGCGTGTGTTTAGATGCCTACTTCAAAAATACTTGTGAAGATGCGAAGGGATGCATTATTTACTCAGGCTTTGGACTCTCAGGGCATTAGTCTTATATCCAATCGGAGTACTGATCCAATCACGACCATATGAATATTTTAACAAGATTACGTTTATTATGCAGGGTGGTTGAAATTAATGGAATGTTTCCGAGGATTACCGAGAATTTGTAACAGGTGCAGATAGAGCATCTGATGGACAAGTCCTTTATTTTTTTTTTTCGAAAAAATAACAGTGGCGCAACCCGCATCTCTCTATCTCGTACCGTTTTCCAGCTTCAGGGCGTTTCTTTTTTACCAAAACCGACAGTGCCCTTTTCTGCTTTCCCTTTTGAGATACTTCAAAATGGCCTGAACATTATACAGGCACTTTTTACGCATACATTCAATGGCATAAAAATCATAACTTTACTGCATTCAAATTCAAAATTCTACATTCAAAAAGGGGCACTCGTCCATCAGATTTCCTCTATCTATTACAGATTCTCCGTAATCCTTGAAAACATACCAATTTGACCCACCCTGTACAGGGGCTTCCCTAATGCCTTGATCGTTGATTTTACAAAAAACTTTGTAAAATCCAGCCCAGTCCAAGTCTTTTGAAGATTCAGAATATTCTATGAAAAAACAATTGGGCAGCTGAGCAAACATACTATATATTTTGATAAATCTGGGAAGACCTTTTTCTTATGATATATAAATATAAAATATACAATATCCTGACAGCTCTCTGGTACCAAATACATCTAGCCTTAGCAACGATGACCAAAGAGCAACGACGTTTCTTCATACTCTTCATGTTGCTAGAATTTTTTCTAGTCCTGTCAAGAAATATTAGTGTTTCCTTGCGATGCTCAGTTAGGATACGGAAAACATTGTTTTGGTCTCAGAGTAAGCAGATATCAGACACATTTAAAAACCATGGGTCTGTTTTTCCCCTCTAATTCTCCTTCAGCATTCCTTAAGCCCATTGAGCAATACTAAATCATTATAATTTCTTTTCTATTATAAATATTTTCAACTATTTGAATTTTCGATAACAAATATAGGTAACTTGCCCAATACTTGCATCTCTTTCAATAGACGATTCCCCGTCAATATGTCTTCCATTCTGCGGCAATGTGTCTCAAAATTTCAGCCTTTGAACCAACCGAAGGGGATGCAGAATATCTTCTCAAACCAGACAGAACAGACTTGGAAGTCTTGCAAATGTATTTATTCCAACGATCTGAACTATACAGAGATATGCCAAAGTCTCGTCGGGGTTAATTTTTCTTCATTGTCATTGGCTTGACCTGTACGGCGCTGAGGACGCCCAATAGGTCGAAACAGCTGTCTGTCGATTGGTTTTCGGTGATTGGCAGTTATGTAGTGACAATGCATTGTATATAGACATGTATAAATGTCTGTTATAATATAGGCAAATGTCAAAATTATAAAAGTTAAATCAGGACGAAACATCATCGTAACACACCGGAAATCGACAACCATCTGACTTTCAATAAGGAAATAACTACTTAAATGAATAAATAAACGACGAGCAGATAAGAGGGCGAATTTATTGGAACGATTTGAAGGATTATAGAAATACGAATTCGAATCCTCACCACACACCTATTATACCTATTTTCGGCGGTCCCATCCCATTTGTGCCGACCCACTTGTTGACTTTAGCTTTATTCGAAATCCAATTCGGTTTATATATAAATCTGGGTAATATGATTTCCTCCCAGTTGGAACTTTCGTCGAGTCCGATACTGATGACATCCATCGCATTATATAAAACTTGGAAGCCTCTTTAAAAATATTATAAATCGTGACAAACTGTGCGATTGATTGCGTATACTCGTCTGTGTTTGCTTTGAAGAAGACAGGTAATATGAAGATAGTTGTGGCTTTCCTTGTTGGACATGTCTAGATATTCTAATTTGCTTTGTTAGTTCACATATGATAAGTTAGTGTGTTAAATTACTGTGACCTTGTCGTCGGAAATTTATTTACTACTTACTATAATAAAATAGTGTATTATTGTCTGTGAGTTTATGTACAATATTTTGCACATTGCAGCTAATACGTTATGTTATACGTACAAATATACCTAGTGTTGTACACATTGTGTGCAGTTTCAAGCGATTTGAGAGTGTAACGTGATGTGATTTTTATTAATTCCTTACGAGCAAATGGTAATAATTGTGCAATTGATGATACTAAGTAATAAGTTTGGGCAGTTGTTAAAAGATTAGCATATTTTTAAAAAATCATTGTTTTTCTATTCTGGTTTATTCAGAATTATTATCAGTGTTATTATTAAAGTTCTATATAGGGTTGCTACGACTACATTTACAGAAAACCAAGTAAAAAATTTCCCAAAAATGGTTATTTTATATTTGGTTTTTTATAATGAGAGATCTTTTCGAACGAAATGGATGGAATAATGAATAACGTCTTTTTTTTAATGTACTTTGTTTTAGGTATTTTTATTTTACTATTTAGACCATTTTTACATCATTTTATAGGTTTGTTGTTTTTGAAACAACCAAATTGGTAAACCAGGCATTCAGAAAATTCGGTAATTGTAAAATTTGCAAGACAAGACGAAGTTCTGTGTTGTTAGTCACAAAAAATGAGAATCATTTAGTAATATCCAATTAGTAATTGATTTATAAATAAAAATTGAAGAAACAACATATTGTTTTGCAACTCAATGTGAAATATTTATTTATTTATTTATTTATTTATTGTAGTACACCATTCAACAGGCCTAACGGTCCAGTCCTAGAATGGGAAAATAAATTTACAATACATTTACAATAATATAACAAAACAATGAACATAAATTAACATAATCAACATAAAACACAAAGAAATATAAAAGCACTAAAATAAAAGATTGACAAAACCTATCAAATAAAATTACAGTATTATACAAGCATAGCAAATAATGGGTAAGAAAAGCTAAGTAAAGAAATAAGTAATAATAATAAATAATATGACATAATGACACTGCTATCAACAAAAAAACACTGAAATCTGGTTTCACGATGGTTGATTTTTCTTTATACAGGGTGCCTCAGGGTTTAATCAGTAAATTTAATAGGTTACAGAACTCGTTACAACAAAAGTTAATATGAACTTGTATGTTTTAAAGCTTAATTTTCAAGATACAGGGTGTAAAATAATATTGAGCATGTCAGTACTTTTTTGTAAGTTTATTATTATTTTTAGATTGAGTGATTAAAAATACAATTTTTGTCTCTTACATTTTTTTTAGTTTTCAAGAAAAAAATTTAATTTGTAATTTTATTTTTCCAGGGGCGAGCGAATTAAAGAATTTTATTTTTTTTACTCGAAAAGTAAGCAATATATGCAAAAAATTCAAGAGGTAAAAAAATTGTATTTTTAATTTCTCAATCGAAAATTTATAAAAAGCAGTGGCGTGCTCAAATTTGTCTTTAAAATGTCTGTTTGGGCTGCCTTAGACCCGCCCCTGGAACAATTGAATTAATTATAATTACTTAAAATTAAGCCTCTTTTGTGAGATATTTGGAAATAAAAGGTTTTTTATTAATTTTACTACCCTGTATCTTGAAAACAAAGCTTTAAAATATACAAGTTTATATTAACTTTTCTTTTTATTTTTACGAGTTTTACCGCCTATTAAATTTTTCCGATTAAAACCTGATACACCCTGTATCTATATGAGAATATCGTTAAAAATACAATTTTTGCATAGTCATTAATCAACAATTTTGAAATATTAAATGGAACTTTAATTTAATCCGTTTGTTATAACCGTGACCTGTGCCGAACTTTCTACACCCTGTACAGTGTGATTCACTTTCGAGTGTGTAACATGGGTATCTCGCTTATTATAAAAGATAGACTGTAGGTTTAAATTCGGCAAAGTTGCAGAATTTTGTGCTCATTAATTTGGCGCAAACAAAACTCCCATATCTGCTTTTGTTTTTGAGTAAGAGGCAAAAATATTTTTTTTCCGGTTTTCGTTTTCTGGCCATAACTTCTATATTTTTGAAAATATTGGCTTATCGTTTTCACATTATTAGGACACTTTCTTGAGACAAATACGATGCCGTAAACCGTTTTTTAAAAAAGTGTCACTTCTATTGTAAATCATCGTCAACTTTATTTTTTCTTATGGGCGCCATATTAATTTTTCTCATATTTGAATAAACCGATTTTTTCTGAATACAACAATATAATATATGTTAATATTTGCCTAAAAAAATAAGGGAATTATGAAGGAAAATAGGTATTTTTTTGAAAATGTCTAGTTAGCCATGGCCATGACAGTCAGTTCTTGACAAACCACAAATGTCAATTATAATTTTTATAAACTGCAGCTGTGGAGTACTTTTTACATTGACTAACGATGTATTCAACTGAAGAGAAACAAGATATTGATATTTATTACAGATGTAACAAAAATTTAAACAGAACAATTGAAGAATATTTAAACACATATTCTGAAAGACGACAACCATGCAAGACATATATTACTAAACTGCACTGTAATTTAAGAAATTATGGCAGATCCATACATATTTCTTGGTTTAGAAAAACTGCCATAATTTCTTAAATTACAGTGCAGTTTAGTAATATATGTCTTGCATGGTTGTCGTCTTTCAGGATATGTGTTTAAATATTCTTCAATTGTTCTGTTAAAATTTTTGTTACATCTGTAATAAATACCTATAATATCTTGTTTCTCTTCGGTGGAATAGATCGTTAGTCAATGTAAAAAGTACTCCACAGATGCAGTTTATAAAAATTATAAGTGACATTTGTGGTTTGTCAAGAACTGACTATCATGGCTATGGCTAACTAGACATTTAAAAAAAATACCTATTTTCCTTCGTAATGCCCTTATTTTTTAGGCAAATATTAACATATATTATATTGTTGTATTCAGAAAAAATCGGTTTATTCAAATATGAGAAAAATTAATATGGCGCCCATAAGAAAAAATAAAGTTGACGATGATTTACAATAGAAGTGACACTTTTTTAAAAAACGGTTTACGGCATCGTATTTGTCTCAAGAAAGTGTCCTAATAATATGAAAACGATAAGCCAATATTTTTAAAAATATTGAAGTTATGGCCAGAAAACGAAAACCGGAAAAAAAATTTTTTTGCGTCTTACTCAAAAACGAAAGCAGATATGGGGGTTTTGTTTGCGCCAACTTATTGAGCACAAAATTCCGCAACTTTGCCGAATTTAAACCTACAGTCTATTTTTTATAATAAGCGAGATACCCATGTTACACACTCGAAAGTGAATCACCCTGTACATTGCACAACGTTAGACAAAATCAAGTGATCTGTTTACCTCTCCATCTAAAAACAGCCATTAATCGACAGATAAGGTTCAACACTCACTCTAAACTTACAGCCACATCGTGTCGCGTCTCCACTACGACCACTACGATGGGAAATCTACTCAGCTATTTCGGATACGGGACTCAAGGGAGGACGGACGATCCCGACCCTGTCACAGGTCTGACTTCCAGGGACCGGTACCTCATCAAGAGCACGTGGGCTCGAGCAATGCGGAACCCGACAGAGAGCGGCGTAGCACTCTTTAAAACGTAAGTTGTGATATAATATACATAATAATTCATAGCAATAATTTCAATTCATTGTGCAAGGTTCTTTTGTGTCCATTTCTAGGTTTCAGAAAATATGAATATTAATTTTTGATTCGATTTATTTCAATATTTGTCACTCTTTCTACTACCTTACTATTATAGCTCTTCTTTTTGAGACACCTGTATAAATATCAATAATATAAAAATGTGTTCCCCTTCCAATAAAAATCGACATGTTCTTGCAATTTCCATGGAAACCAACCCTTTGACATATAATCCAGGATTAAACTTTTCGTTGTCTCACTCATTATAATATCAGTGAAGAAGCACAGGTTTCTTTTAACTACAGTGAAGACCAGAATTAAGCAAAGTGGAATGACCGGAAAAAGAGTAGATCTGTGTTGTCACATTTATTTCTAAAGTATTCTTATTTAAAACAGGAAACGTATTAATTACCTTATTTACCCATTTTTTTACTTGTCTTTAACGTCCCTTATCCCTATTGTACTTTATTAAAGCAAACACAATGTTTAATTTGTCTTTTACTTAATAATATCACAAGTATAGAAATATATATCTTTATACTTGCGATTATATCAAGGAATTTCCGAATATGTGGCAATTGTGAAAGTCGTAAAGTTGACGACAAGCTGTTCATCCGTATTTAACATACATAATCTTGCATTTACGCTTTCTTTTCTCTGAGCTTCATCGACGTTGATTGGTCGAATCAGGAACTAACAAGCGACTGCGCTTGAGGTAGTAGGGAAACAGTGGCGTGATGTTGGGTTATTTCGCGCGCGTTTCTTAACGGAAAAAATTGTATATAAATTGATAATAGGTACCTATATTACATTTTTACATGTATAAATTAGTTTTTTACAGTTTTCCACTGAAATTTTTCGGTAATTATTTACTTTAGCGTAAAACTATCAAAATTTTCTGAAATTTTGTCTACCGCCATTTTCGTAAATGCTGCTATTTTTCCTCAAAAACTACATTCGTCCACAAAAAATAACTTAAGATTTGTATTCAGCATACCCGAAAATAGGGGGATAGGCAAAATTTCAGGACAATTTGAGAGTTTTACGCTAAAGCAAATAATTTTTCACCTAATGACAAATCTAAAACTGTCTATATTAACTAGACATTTTTAGATTTGTATTTTTTTACCACTGGGCATATTTCAGTTAATAAGTACTAGAAGTATTCTATAGAATAGTATACTTCTAGTATATATTAACTGAAATGTGCCCAATGGTAAAACAGAATACGCACGCCCATGCATCACCGCATTTTACCAGATCGGCGAGGTCATTCCATTTTGCTTAATTCTGGTCTTGACTTTAATCCTTAAATTAAAGCTCGTTGCTGATTTGATTGTGAAACCCTTGGTATTTTTCAGATTTTTGAAGAATCATCCAGAGTATCAGCAGGCCTTCCCCTTCAGAGATGTCCCTGTGGACAAACTACCAGAAAACAAAAGGTTCCTAGCCCATGCCAACAGCGTCATCTATGGTTTTTCCGCGATAGTAGACTCTATAGACGATCCGCAAATGCTGGCGCCGATTCTGGCGCGGATTGGCGAAACTCACGTGCCCAGGAACATACCGGAGGTGTCTTTTATCGTAAGTATATTTAAAAAGCGTTTAAAACCTACTGAATAGTCCACTAAACTCAGATTAGCATCGTGTAGAAATGATTAAAATTATACTCTTTCCATATAATGTTCAAAGATAGTGTCAACGTGATAAGTGAACCTGGAACCAAATCATCTAAAGATAATCCAGCTAACCACGTAACATTTTATTTTATTGAAAGATCTAAACAGATATAAAAATGAAATAGCATATAATTTTGTACAAAATCGTACTAGGGTATACGTAGTGTCTTGATGACAAAGTTTTTTTTTTACTTCCCTAGGCCGAGCGAAATGTCATATCTTTTTAGCACAATAATGAATAAACTAGAAATGGGAGAAAATTGCTCTCCCGATTTTCGTTCCCATTTCTAGCCCTACCGGGGCTCCAGGCCTGCGGTCTCGGGTCACCCTTCGGGTGAGAAAAGCATCTAGAAGAATATTCTTTAAAGAAAATACATATTAAAGAAATTTTGTATCTAGAATGATGATGAAATTATACTAAACGATTTTTCTTAATATTTTGATGATATGTAAGGGTAGGTACTCTATTCTTGATGGTAAAACATCATCATTTTTTAAGTGCTGAAAGTAGAATTTATTTTTCAGTAAACATTATTATCAATTTTATCAAAGGGGCCAAAAATATTGTAGATATTTACTTTTGCTTACTTTGAAGCTTAAATGATTAATGTAACAGACTGCCAAAATGAACGAATTAATTCCAAACTTTACGTACAGAAAGAATAAAAGCTATTGATAATGAAACAGAATAACTAAACACTGATAAATAATTTGAATTAAAAAGTAAAAAAAAAATTGCTTCCAGCGTGACTCGAACTCGCGAAATCAGTATTATCACATTTTGAATCCCTCGACTTTCCCATTGCGCTACCTCGCTTGTCTGCAAAAAGTTACCCTAAGACGTTTAAACTGTATGTGTCAACCTGAAAAAACAATTTTTACCGATTTTCTAATTGGAAAAGCATTTCGCTTCAGTATTTTGGTAATCAGAAGTGTTTGGCAGTCAGTATTATCGATTCCGTTAGCAATATTTCTCGTAGGAATATAACCTATCTGAAGTTTAATTAATTTGACAGTTTTCGTGGGAGGTGCTTGTCTCGTTAGTGCAATCTCACATCGGTAGATAAAATGAGAAAGAAGTTGAGACGGACTCGACTCGAGATTTTCGAAGACGAAATAAACGTAGAAGGACTCGACGTACGGTCTCGAAAAAAAATCTCAAAAGATTACAGAAAGGACGGAACTTTCTCGTGAAGCGGTTCTCGAAGCCATAAAATTAGAAAAAGGCTCTAGGGAGTCCCGCAAAAAGTCGGGATTTCGGCAGGCGTGACGGGGCCATTAGGCGCCAGGACAAACGCCGATGCTAGCCGTATCTCTCTCGCTGAACGGCGATCGATGAAAAGTTTGCAGAAGTTTTTTGAAAAGGCATTTAAATTGGGAAAACGCGTAGGAAACGGAACGAAAATACCCCTACGCATTGAAGAAAGGCCGGAGGCGACCTCCGGTCGCCCGCGGGGAATGCTCCGCGATCTCCCCTCGGAGGAGATAGCTTTGAAACTTTGTGAATTCGGCGACGGAATTTAGAGCGAGACAGAATCGCCGTGTTTTAATATATATGGATAACCAGAAGCATATCACCATAGCAACTGTACAAAAAAGAAATGATTGTACTGGACTAAAAACTTATTTAACATTGACATTGCACGTCACATATATTGTAATTTATTCAAATTGAAAAATGGAAACGGATATCGTTTTTTCAACTCTGTATAATACCGCCTGACACAAATAAGTCAGCAGAAAATGCCGCTTTAGAACTATTACCCAAAAAATCTAGAGTATAATGTAAACCCTATAGGATGTAAACCATGCAAGAGTGTTTCTTCAAATACATCAGCAGTTTTGTCTTAAATACATTACCTAATGTCAAACACAATATGTAATTTTATAAAATGAGGTTAAAAAAGATAAGAAATTGTTAAATATTGACCATACAGGTTAATACCTTTTATTGTAGTGTATATTATTGAAATCAAACAAGTAGCGTGTGTAGTACTGATAAAGTGTCAACAAATTTTGTTTATAAATACTTTCGATATTCTAACTGCAGTAAAACTCTGCAGTTCAGCTGATTATTACCTTCTGTTCGATTTATCTTACTGTTACGTTTCAATTATTCTAAATATAACGTCATTAATAATAGTTTTCAACCGTACAACCGCACAGTTTTACATATTTTGGATAGATCCACCAAAGTCTACATATATTATATGTAGACTTTGGATCCACTTTCCACGAGTATGTAGATTTATAACGCAAATAAAATGATTTGTAACACCTAACATATAGGAACTTTCAAAGAAAACTTAACCCCCTATAATTATAAAACCGAAAAAAAAAAATAGAATTCGCCGAGATCCGTCGATTGCTGTTCTTGATGGAAGCATTTTTACTGTCAAGCCAACTTGATATGTTCATCCCCCTACCCCCAGCAACCTCAACTTTAAAATTTCAAATGGAACTACGCTAGTTCTGCCACTGATGCAATAGTTTTTGGGAATCGGTTGAGATTCGACAGTTTTTCGCTAAAAACGAAAAGTTGACATTCGTGTACTAATTTCTACAGAAATACCTACCCACTTATAATAAGCTTTTTATCTACTACACAACCACAACCATCTACGTACAGGGTATTCGCGTATATTTTGACCCCTACCTACAGGGGTTATTAAGAAAGTTAGAAAAAAAGTTTAAATACAAAAGTTGTTTGGTTTTTCACGTATTATCTTTTGGCTAGGTCGAAAAACAAATTACACGTCGTAAACTTGAGAAAACCAATTGGACATAATATTTTTAAATGGGACACCCTGTATAATTTTGCACGCTTGGGTAAACATTTTTTTCCTGATTTCAAAAATATATATTTTGTTGACATTTGCACTGACAGTTTTCGAAATATTCGACAGCGAGTACCATAAAAAAATACAAAAAATACAAAGAACTAAAAATATTTATAGTAGAAACCAACAGTAATAAAAAATATTTAATGATTTTCGATGTAACCTCCTTAGTTATTTAAACATTTTCTAAAATTTTCGTTTTTTAATATTTTTTTTTATGATTTATTGCTAACATTAAATATTAAAGAATTCGAAAACTGTCAGTGCAAATGTCAACAAAATATATATTTTTGAAATCAGGAAAAAAATGTTTACACGCTTGGGTAAGCGTGTAAAATTATATAGGGTGTCCCATTTAAAAATATTATGTTCAATGTCGTAAATTTGAGGAAACCATCCTCAAATTTACGACATTCAATTTTTTTTTTCGACCTAGCCAAAAGATGATACATGAAAAACCAAACAACTTTTGTATTTAAACTTTTTTCCTAACTTTCTTAATAACCGCTGTAGGTAGGGGTCAAAATATACGCGAATACCCTGTACAGGGTGAGTCAACGATAGAGCAAAGTTCATTATCTCATTTGTTTCGATAATTACGAAAGAACGTTAAATACAAAAGTTTTATAGAATACTAAGGTGCACAGTTTAAAATTATTTTTGAGTATACGGGGTGGTTCAGAAAAGCGTGGCGAATATAACATAAGTTTTTTTAAATGGAACACCCTATTTTTTTATTTATTTTTAGATTTTACATGAAATTCTATAACTTTTTTATTAATAATGTCATATACCTAAACCCAGTAGTTTTTCTAATATTTTAATTTGTTTAGAAAAATATTAGTTTTTACTCTTATAAAAAACTGACAGTACCGCCATTGTTTCTGAAGGTGGAATACTCAAATTTGGTACAAACGTTCTATAAGGATGACAAGAAAGGTATATGTAAATAAATTTGAGTTAAATGCTACAGGGCCTTCAAAATAAATTTACACATTTCGACTATTTTAACTTAAAAAATTTAATTTTTTTTAAATGGTACACCCTGTATATTATTATTTTTTCTGATAGATTTTACAAAACCCTTCAACTTTTATTGAGTATGTCATATACCTAGTTGTCATAATTTGCGAGTTATTTTGATTTTATTCTTTTTTACACTTACCTACGCTATTGTGGAAACATAAACTAATATAAATAATAATAATTTCCCTACTAAGTAACTTATTTTTAATTATTATGGAGTAATCAATGATCAAAAATATGCCCGTCTACTTAGATACACATGTTTAGTCTTGTTACTATATTTTCTTGCGCGTTCCATAGCATAAAGGGTGTTTATTGTCCTCCAGGTATCTCGTATCCTATTTTCCATATCATCTGGTGTTGTAGGGGAATTCACATAAACACGATCTTTAAAGTAGCCTAACAAAAAGAAATCTAAAGGTGTTAAATCACATGATCGAGGGAGCCACCCATATCCAATGAATCCATTAGTGTAGTAAAAACAAGTGTAAAAATGAATAAAATCAAAATAACTCCCAAATTATAAAAACTAGGTATATGACATACTCAATAAAAGTTGACGTGTTTTGTAAAATCTATCAGAAAAAATAATAATATATAGGGTGTACCATTTAAAAAAATTGATATTTTTTAAGATAAATAGTCGAAATGTATAAATTTATTTTGAAGGCCCTGTAGTATTTAACTCAAATTTATTTACATATACCTTTGTTGTCATCCTTATAGAACGTTTGTAGCAAATTTGAGTATTCCACCTTCAGAAACAATGGCGGTACTGTCAGTTTCTTATAAGAGTAAAAACTAATATTTTTCTAAAAAAATTTAAATATTAGAAAAACTACTGGGTTTAGGTGTATGACATTATTAACAAAAAAGTTATAGAATTTCATGTAAAATCTAAAAATAAATTAGAAAATAGGGTGTTCCATTTAAAAAAACTTATGTTATATTCGCCACGCTTTTTTGAACCACCCTGTATACTCAAAAATAATTTTAAACTGTGCACCTTAATATTCTATAAAACTTTTGTATTTGACGTTTTTTCGTAATTCTCGAAACAAATGAGATAATGAACTTTACTCTATGGTTGACTCACCCTGTACAATAGAGCCTCAGTCCTAAGCATTTTTTCTTTATAGCACGTGAAGGAGGCCCTTGTAGAACTTTTCTCCTCCCTGTTTAATAAGGAAGAAGTGGAAGCATGGAAGAAAGCTCTAAACGTAGCAACTGAACTTGTTATAAAGACATTCAGGGAAACAGCTAGCACCAGGAAGTAGGCACTGTTTTTTTATTGTTTTATATTTTTTACTATATTATGACTTAACAAGATGTGATTGTGATTTTATTTAAGACTTAGATAGGACGTATATGTTTATCTATAACTGCAGATTTAATTCTTATACTTAAGGATACGTATTTTAAAATTGTTCAATAATATTGAGTACCTAATATTGTAATAGTAATAATAAAACTATATTGAAAGGTATGGGTTCTTTTTGCAAATTTTAAAAAATTTAATACTTGTACCTACTTGTAGCAACGTTGTTTTTCACATATGATAGAATAAGTAAAATTAATTGAACTTTGTTATATCAACCAATAAACCAATTGATTTCTAACTTCGTACGATATATGCTGAGAAGGGCTTTTTATTGTTCATAAACATCGCAATTATGTTTATTGAGACATTTTTTGATTAAATATCCTGCAAAATACCTTAAAAAGTACGTTTGTAACATGCTGTTTCTTCGGTTTCAACAAACTGAGGAACTAAAATAAACAAAACTCAAGATACTATAATTAAAAAACAAGTTAAAATGTCTTATTAAAAAACCCAATGCGTAAGAAACAATTAGCTGTGAACATACTGGCACTCGAGACGCTCCAAAACTGGCCGCTTTAGGATAGAATATCAGGTTAACCGAGCATCGAGGTCACGGGAAGGAATTGGCGATTCAAATTACCGATGAGGGCGCTGCAAATTGTAAACAAATATGGAGGAAGACGAGTAAAAATTTTTGCATTTCATATCACATCATCTAGCAATTTAGCATTCATCTGCCATAAATATAGTGACTTCATGTGCTAGTTAGGGTGAAATAAATAATAAAAAGGGTGGTAAAAGCAGTCAAACGTCCCATAAGTGCTTCATTGCTATGGATAAGAATTTTTTGGGTTGAAACGGATTCCCTAGTTTTTGTTTAGTTACATTTTGGACTAAAATAAGTGTGATAAACTGTATGGTGATACCATATTCGTGCTTGTTTTTTTTTTGTTAAACAATGTTTAAATTAAAATATATTCTGCTTTTATGACACTATGAAAAGTATAGACAAACTGCAACAAAGTGGTTATGTTGTGTAAATAAACGTGTTCCCTGTTATTAAATTGTTACATGCCTTTCGGAGAAATGAATGAGAAACAGTTTCTTATACTAGAGCCAAACTTCTACCTATCTTCAATCTTAAACACTTCTATTGACACATTTTGTGGAATGACACCCATAAACACGGCAGTTTGTGTTGTGCTGATTTCTTTTGAATGCCATTTTAAAATGTAAAAATAAAGATGTACAAATACGTCGTTTTTAACTTTGTAATACCAAAAAATCACAAGCACCATTAAATTATTACGTTAAACAAACCCAAATACGTGTTATTTATCATAATATCAACATGTATAAAAAAATATTGAAATATTTACTTCTTTTTTATTAGATAAATACCTAAAAAAATATGTAAATATTCAGAAAAAGTCATCAAGGTTGTACAACAAACAATCCAAAGCTTTCATTTACATTTCGATATCCACCTCCGCTGTTTGTTTGCACAAGTTCTATTTATTATTCCAGAAAAACTTGGCTTTTTATTTTGTAGGTAATGAATTTTTTCAGCAGAATCTCAATGAGGTTGCATGACCTCATTTGTAAATGGTCTGTTTACAGTCTCAAAATGGTTCCTTAGCCGGGACAAAGAGAAGTTTGAAGAATAAATGTTGTAAAAGGTTATAAAATTGTCGGTTCACTTCTACGCTGTTTTTTTAAAGACTAAACTGTGAAAGAGACCTGTGGATATGATAAATATTTGTCAAATTTTAATAATGGGCACAAAAATTAAACTTTTTATAAATTCCCTACAAGATTAATAGTATTATTATATTTTAAGCTGATGTCTGAAATTTATATACCAGTTTGATTTAGTTGAAAGACAAAATTCTGGGAAACCCACGATTATAATACGAAGATTTTATTATAATTACATAGATATCTGACAGGTAAGGTGGAATATAATTTTATCAGAACACTCACTACTGAATATACTGTACTATACATTTTATAAACGAAAAGAAGTGACATAATTTCTAAAACGTATTGCGTAAACATCAACAGAGTTGTTCTAAGCATTGTCACTTTTAAAAACCCAATATGGCTGCCGTAGTAAAATGTAAACGTTCATATTTAGTTTCCCACTGTGTCTCTTCATGAAACTACCCAAAACCTTTGAAGATGTAAAAGAACATTATTTGTACACCTGTATTAACATATAAAAAATCGCATTTAAATTTATGCTTCCATCATCTTTTTGTCAATTATGACAAAAGCCAAGTCTTATATAAAGGTAAGTTTAAATCTTACATAAAGGTAAGTCCAATCTTATAATATGTTCAGTGTGTCTCAAGATGATGGAACAAAATTCATATTTTTCTTTTTTAGTTGAGATTAAAAAAAAACGCTGAAACAGGTCAGTTAGTATATAGAAACTGCCACTTTTCAGCAACATTTTCTATTTTTTTGAATTATGTTTGACGAAGCTGTAACATTACCGATATTTTTTTTTAAATAGGGTCATATTTCATAGCTTAAATAGATAGCCCTTTTAAAGAAGAATTCAGTGATGTCATTTATTTTTCATAGCAGCTAAAAAATGTAAAAAGTTGTGTAAAAAGGAATTAATGGAATACAATAATGTTTGTACTAGTTGTTGTTGTTGTTGTTGGAAGGCGGCGCGGTTACCCGCAGCACTCAGGCCTTCCGACCCATTGTGCCTGCCGCTAGTTGAGAACTATTGGAAGAGACTCGTGTTATGCGCATATGCCAACCAGATCTAATCAAAGCTCTCTAATGTCCTGCAAATATTGCAAAACAGTGACAATTTCTATATACTAATGGACCTGTTTCGGCGTCTTTTTAATCTCAACTAGAAAAAATATTAATTTTGTTCATCATGTGGAACAACGTATAAAGATAATTTCAAGTTTTATGTAATGATAAGTTAAGCAAAATTTTAAGGTAAGCACAAGCTTTATACCAAGGTAAGTCTCCATCTTAAAGCATATGTAAAGATATAGCAGCACCGAAAGTTTCAAAACAAAAAATTAGCCTAACGCTTTAAGTGGTACTATGTGTAATACTACTGTAAATATTTTCTCTGCTACACAAAACCTACTCTATATTCCTCTGATGAAGACATACATCAAACAACAACCACACTCACCTGAAAGGGCAGCCACAGTCCCAGAAACAGCCCCGCTGTTATGGCAAGCGCCAGGCCATACCTGGGAGGCCCGGCCATGGGCACACTACCATTAGTTAGCGAACGTTGTAGGGAGTACGAATGTCTTGTCTCAGAGCGGATGGCGCGCGCGTGTCCCCTCGCTACGACGTAGACGTAGCCGTAGCAGACGAGGAGCACCACCGCGCTGGGACCGTAGACGGCACAGAACATGAACAGTTGGACGGGCTTGGCCACCAGGCCTCCGAAGGAGCAGTCGACCGTGCTGCTGGAACAAAAAGATAGAAATATACACATATGTATACAGAATGTCCAGAAATTAGTGTGCAATATTTTCTCAGTGTATTGTATAGTGAAAAAGGGGACTTCTTCTTCATATAAACATAGATCGAAAAATTGTTGGTACCTACAAGCCGCAAGCTCGGTTATCGCATGAAAATAATTAAAAAGATTGCTCTAAAACGATGCGTCCTATCGATACGAACCAAGTCTACCCTTTTTTATTAAAAAATATTGAAATTTCATATTTCCTAATCAGAAGTTGAAAAAGCAAAAGCAAAAAAATATTGGGGTAATATTTACCCCATTCCCCTCCTCGTTTGGAACGTATGTGATACCAATTTTGAAATTTTATTCACAGTAGTGGATTCAGCATATAAGACTTAGGTAGGATACCAAATTTGATAAATTTATCTCAACTGGTATCGGAGTTATTGAGAAAAAATAGGCACTAAAATACCCCTTTAGGAAGCATTCTTCGATCCATGTTTATATGAAGAAGAAGACCGTAGAACGCACTGGTAAAATATTGCACACTAATTTCGGAACACTCTGTATAATTATAATTCATTTTCTTTGGCAGCACCGCCATATCTATGCAAAAAGAAACCGAACTAGTTTGAAATCCAGACAAAGCAAACAGGTTCGTAGGTTTTTAAATGTTTAGTTTCATCATTCATGAGTCTCTACGAAAATCTATTATGAGGAATTTGGAAAATAGCCAACTATTTTGGTATGGACACATAACAAAAGAATGGATTGAAAAAGAGTAGTAAGGAAAGTGATGGAGACCGAAAAAGGTAGGAAAAGAAAGAAAGGTAGACTGAGAATGACCTGGATAGAAAGGATAGGAGAAGGGGAAACAAGCAGAGGGAAAATGAAACCATTGACACAGCACCAAAAAGAATGGGAGATATAGGTAAATGACACGGGAAACACAAAACCCAATCCGGGTAACAGGATGCACAATGCAGAAGAAAAAGAGGTAAGTAAGCACGTGAGAAAAGTAGGGTAATGCCAAAGGATTCACCTAAAGTTATGTTCATAACTTATTTTATGAGTTAGTAGTGGTGAGAAACACACCGTAGTGCCCTCTTTGGGTCTTTTCTGCTATCTGCCTGAGAATAATTATTTTCAAATTAACAGACAGACAATGACCTGTTTTTCCGCAGGCGACATTATAGCAGTGACCTCTAATGTCTTTGAGGAAGACAATCCCATTTATTTGTTTGAAGGAGATGTCGAAAAAAACTACTTCACAAGAATGTGCCCCGACTGGCATTGCATTACTTATTATTATTACATTACATGTATTTGATTGTTCAGTTGGTTTTGAATTGGAAATTCTTCTCTAATCAATAAGGAAGGAAATAATGGAGACAAAGATTCCTTCAAACATCTTCTGTCCACAACATATAAAAAGTTAGATATGTCCCTTACTTTAAGGCCGTTGTCCTTTGACCTTCATATATTTATTATTACCTGGATAGTCCTTGGAGACATTACTCCTTGCCGAGGTATTACAACACCAGAATTGCTTATAAATGACGTAATTTCTACCCAACATGAATTCTAATTAGTGTGAATAATTTTATGATAAAGTAGCAATAAGGAGAACCTCGAGAGGGATCTGCAAAGTTCAAAGGATCACCACTATCAAATACCCTGCATCAGTTTTGCATGGATCTGACGCTTTGAATGTCTCTACAATTTGCATGTACAGGATGTTCGGGAATTAAAAATGAAGTTCAACACAAAAAATTTCTCGGAAAACGACCGGTATACCTTTAGCTTGGGTCCAAAAGGCTGTTATTGGTTACGTGAATTTGTATCTGAATAATTAATTTTTCCGTTTTTCCGAACAGCCTGCCAATGATAAGTATACAAGTTTTTGTTATAAAGCTGCTGTAAACCAAGATGGTATACCCAAGTACATTTTACATTGAAAAAATAGTATAAAATTATGGAATAATATTCCGTGACCCTCTTCAATAAAAAATGTATTAAAATATGAAATGTATATCCTAAAATATTGATATGTAAAATGGGCATACGAGTTGAGCGGGTTTGTCATACTTATTAAAAAATTAATGTGAAGTTGTAAAATAAAAAAAAACCACAATTTTCTGTGTTAATAAATATGCTATTCCATTGCTGATGTAACCACGATATACTAAGTAAAATAACAAATGGCATTCAAGTGATTTTTTTATTTTTTTCTAGTATTTTTAAACACTATTGCTCTTGGTTTATAATTATAGTTGTTTATTAACTTTGTTAAAATAAAAATGGCACACTACTTGTGCGGGTTGTATGCAAGGAATTTATATACATGGAACGATTATAGACGACTGCGCATCCAATTTTGTGTGGAAATATGGGAGCCGCCATTTTGATATCACACTGCTCCCAACTTCTACATTTTGTATTGGTACACCTGACCAAGACCCTAAAATTTCAGTATATTTTTCTTTCTAATCTAAAAATTCAATGGTTCAAATCTGCCAACACGGCAACAGTGGTATGGGTAAATTTGGTAAATAGTGTTTGTTTTGTATTTTTGGTGTCTTGTTGGTTTATTTTATTGTGATTCTCTCGGTTTGATTCTGTTTGTGTGTTTATTATTGTGTTCCTTTGATTTATAGACTTTGAGTGACGATATTTGAGTATTCAACTTTGGTAATTATTCCAGGTAAATTCGGATTTTATAACAAGAATTGAAAGTCTTAAGAGACATACAATCATAGTTCCTAGCTAATACAATAGTAAATTATGAAAACTGCCAACAATACAAAAGATAAGCTAGGTTAGTTAAAGTAAGGTAAAGGATAGTTAAATTTTATATGCATAATGCATTTTAAATATTTACTTTTCTAAACGACTAATGGTGTATTTTACATAAATAATGTGAACAAAACATACATAGATAGGTACACAATATATTTCGTTTGTACCTTCATCAATTTTACAAGAAAGTTTGGTGACGATATATTTTATTTTTCAAAAATAATTGTAATTAAACTATAAAATATTGAACATTTCTTATACCTATTTAGAATTTTTCTTACTCAAAAGTTTTACTTGCTGCTTTCTGTGGTTTTTATTTGTTATTGCTATCTAATTGAAGAGGCTAGGTTAATACCGTTAAATTTCCCACCAATTTTCTGACATCAAAATGGCGGATCAAAATTGGAATACTCGCGCAGCTTTGAAAATCGTTCCATGTATATATATTCCTTGGTGGTGTGCGGGTATACTGTAAACTTTGGTATAATATAGAAAATGGATATTTCCCTAAAAAATTATGGCTCTAGACGAAGTCGAGTGTTTCTACGGCCACATGTTTAGGATAAATACCATTAAATATTACACGTCCTGTGCATTTCTGATATTGCAAATCATATTGTACTCCAAATTTAATCCGTAACATGAGAAAACACGGAACAAACACGTCTACGGAGTTCGTAGACCCTCGATATCGATCCAACCCCACAAATATCGAATTATATGCCCCATCCCCACAGGGCTGACTCTCATTAGTGCCAAATGAAAATTAATTCTTCCTAACTAATTCAGACAAGTCCCGCGACCCTTTTGGGCAGGAGCACATGTATATTATAGATAAATTAAAAGCCGGAGGATGGCAAAATAGGGGAGAATTATGCGGGGTATGGTAATACTTTGCTGTCCATAGGGTTTCATCTCATAATAATTATAATCACCCCTCTGTACGAGAAATTGGCAAAGTTCCAAATTCATTAGCACTTTAAGATATTTACAATATCTAGCACAGGCCAAACAATTATAACAAACATAGAAATGTAACTATACAGGGCATGCCACTACAAGCTGTTTTAGAAGTACCTGAATGATTCATCTAGAATGAACCCCTGTAGCTAAGCTATTTCTGAATTGATTCCAAAATATTACAAACCGCGTAAAATCATTCTTCTCGAAAATTTTAGACGCCATATTGAGAAAAACCGTCACCTCCAAATCCAATTATATACCTACAGGGTGGTGCTTAATTTTTAAATGCAACATCCTGTATATTTTTACATTTTTTGTTATAGATTTTTCTTTGTTATACCCTTCTAGAGTATTGGATGTATCAAAATGAGATTTGTCATTTTCTAATCCAAATTGTCTCAGAAATTCAAATATGTAAAAATATACAGGGTGTTCCATTTAAAAATTCAAAATTGAAGCCATTTCCGGTGAAACCGGAAGTAACCTAAACGTGAAAAATATGCAAAAACTTTCCTCTTCCTCTACCATTTACCTGTACCAAATCTCATTTTGATACATCCAATACTCTAGAAGTTATGGCTTGTCTAATAGATCCGTTGACACCCGGTTATATCTTTATCGTTATACAGGGTGGCCCATTTGGACTTAGGACACCTCTGTAAAATGGATATTTTAAGTCCGATTTTGATGATTTTTTTTTAGGTTGTTACTCATGGAAAATTGCATTTTGTGGCAAATAGACAGATTTCTTTATTTCATGGGTTACTTGATCTTCACAACGTATTTTGTGGCATAAATTAATTTAGTGAGAATTGTTATTAATATTCTGTACTTTAGGATGAAATTTGGTACAGAGCTATTTGAGGGGGCGCAGAATACAGTGGCGTACTTAGTTTCCGTCTAAAAAAATCGCTAATACGATTTCTCGAAATTTCACCCCCAAAAAAATTGCAAAGTAGGCCTTGATAGTAGTAGTTGTGTAACAGAAATCTGTCTATTTGCCACAAAATGCAATTTTCCATGAGTAACAACCTAAAAAAAATCATCAAAATCGGACTTAAAATATCCATTTTACAGAGGTGTCCTAAGTCCAAATGGGCCACCCTGTATATCTTTTTTTATAGCAAATATTGAAATCCAGACAGAAACAATACGACTGCGACAAATGAAAGTAATTATCAAGATCGTTAAAAAAATATTAAGAGTATTAAAACTTCATTTCATTTATACAAGGTGTCCACCTAGTGCGCGTAAGTCCAATATCTGGGTTAATAAAAGAGATAACTTAATTTTTTTTTCTACAGGGTTGTCTAATATCCCGAGCTGCACAAAATGAAAATATATTTACATATTCAGGGTGTTCAGTTTTTCCTGGACAGGTACCAATTTCGTTTTTCTAAATGGAAATATATATTTTTTATTGCTTTTTCGAACTAAACTCTTGATTTTAGTAGGACTTTCATCAGCCTTCCCTATACCTAACTTAAACTGTTTTTGAAATATTGACGGGTGAATATTGACATTTTTGCAACTTTGACACCCTATAAAATCTAAACGGTTTGAGATCAAGCAAAACGGTTTGCACATTTCTATCTTAACTTTTTTTAAGCTATCGTTTGATACTAATTTCAAATGTATTCAGGAATTAAAAATTTTCCGAAAATTTTGAAAATTTTTAATTCTTGGATGAATTTGAAATTAGTATCAAACGATAGCTTATAAAAAGTTAAGATAGGAATGTGCAAACCGTTTTGCTTGATCTCAAACCGTTTAGATTTTACAGGGTGTCAAAGTTGCAAAAATGTCAATATTCACCAGTCAATATTTCAAAAACAGTTTAAGTTAGGTATAGGGAAGGCTGATGAAAGTCCTACTAAAATCAAGGGTTTAGTTCGAAAAAGCAATAAAAAATATATATTTCCATTTAGAAAAACGAAGTTGGTACCTGTCCAGGAAAAACTGAACACCCTGAATATGTAAATATTAGACAACCCTGTAGAAAAAAAAATTAAGTTATCTCTTTTATTAACCCAGATATTGGACTTACGCGCACTAGGTGGACACCCTGTATAAGCGTGACCATGCATAGATAAAAAAAATTAAGGATCAACTAAAGTAAATCCTACGTTTGAGCAAATCGCAAATATATTTACCCAGCACTGCTATGCAATATGCAATAATGTCAAACTAAACCAATAAAGTTGTTTGTTCGTTCTTATATTAGTTTAAATTTCTGCAATAAGGTGAGTCGCTTGCAGAAATTGCTTTTTGTGGACAAAAATATACTGTTGCCTCTATATTAGTCTTAATAAGCCACACGGTTGCAGTGGTTGCAGGATATGTTTACCTGATACCGGATTCCTCTTACAGAAACGTACACAACTTCTAGAAAATTACCTACTTTCTAATTTTAATTAACTCCTATACAAATAGATTATTGACATACAGAATGTCTACTTTTATTTATGCGCAAATCCATAAAACCTTTATTTTTCAAGATAATCGACTGAACTTTCTTTGTTTCAAAGGGCATTAGAAACTGCTTCTTTTGACACATACTTATCGCTTTCAAGACGAACATGCAGGGCCTGCTGCGCGATTTTTTTTATACCACTTAAATTCAATACAACCATTTAGGGATTTTTTTATTTAAAATCTGATACAATAGCGCTAATCAAGACATTTATAATGAATATTAAGTATTAATGCTTTATCTAAATGCGAATAAATTTTAGGCAAATTAATAAATTAAAAAAATAAAGATAAATCGAAAAATAACATCTGCTCCCGTCAATTCCGACGCGTGTGCAACTAATTTAATTTTAAATAATGAATCTGTCCGTTCTAATCACTTTGCGATGCAATTAGAGAAACCATATAAACGCTCTTCTCCCACGGGAACAGATAAATTCTAATTTGCATGGCTGCCCACACACTTTTCAGAGCTAGCGCAATGAGCTCTAGTTTGTGGCTATTTGTCTGGTTACATGCTTCTGGAACTTGCTAATTCAATTTCCACGTCCTCCTAAAATAGTTGAGTGTAGTTTTTCCGAAATTTATATTTCAATCATTGGTCTAAAAAAGTAGATGCTTCACTTAGTTTAGGAAGGGGTTATGGGCGGATATATTTTCGCAAAAGCGTAATTATGGAGTGTCTAACGCACTACATAAAAACACACCACATAAATGGACAACCTCCATTTTGAAAGCCTCAGGTTTGCGTAGTTTGAAGGGTGCACATGAAAAAACGTAGATAGAACCATTACCTGGGAAAGGTGCCATTTTTCCCATGGCGAGATTCGAACTTGCTCCGCAATATACCATTCTGTTGGTCACAAGCTACCATCCATCACCTAACAGACAGAGCTGTCGCCATGTTATATATAACTAATAATTTAAAGCTATAAACACATTAAATCATCTCTATATCTCTAACTACCGCCGAATCCGAGGATCAGACCGGAATCACCCACCCACTACCCCTTTAAAAGTCCTTGCATGAAGAAAAAGAAAGAAAAGAAAATGGTTTCACTAAACACAAGAATGATACCTATTGGTTTACTCATCTCATCTTTACAAACACTAATCAAACTTCTCTTAAAAGATTTTCATCCATGAGAGATCTTACCCACTTACCTGTACTCTATTCCATTGAAAACGGCATACCCTAGCGGTGTAAATCCTACCAAAGAAGAGTACGCCCAGAACACCAGTATGTACCTCTCCACCGCCGAGTGAGTGATCAAGTTATTGTACCTCAGTGGCCTAGCCAAGGAAGTGAACCTATCCACAGCTATGGCCACCATCACCAGCACGGAAACACAACACAAAGAGATCGCTACGCCATAGCTGAAGAGACATACGCGAATACTCCCGAAGTTCTGAGCACCACCCAGTTCTAGGTACATCCCCACAGGCATGAACATGCCTACCCCTAGATCGGAGGTGGCCAGAGACATCACCAAGTAGTTGCTAGGCGTCCTTAACCGTTTGAACCGATACATGGCCACCAGCACTAAAGAGTTCCCTAGGAGGATCATAGGAGAAAATAAGAACACCAGCAGGACTGCCACGGTGACCGCTAGAGGGGAGGTCAGCCTGGAGATGGATCTGGTGATGTTGACTTCGGGGTCCGAGAGGTTGTCTGTGGAGAGGTCGGCGTTGTTGGTGCCGAACAAAGCCCATTGGCTATGGTTGAAGAGGGATGTGTCCATGGACTCATTGATGTAGCTGTTGTTGGTTGTTGCGTTGAGCGGTGTGAGATGAAGAAGCAGATCTATGGCGGAGGTCGTCGGGGGCCGGGGTATGGTCGAGAAATGGCGAGTCCCCTTGGAGGTATCTAAAAGAATAATTTTGGTTAGTAACTACGTACAAAATGCAGTTTGTACCTGAAATCTTACTAAGGTTTAAAAAGAGTAACATTACTGGCAATTGGTCAATGTAGAGGAAATATAATATAACAATTCACCAACCACAACAATATGGAGAGTTTGAAGCCCTTATTTTACTACGTGGTTATCGTTATCGCAATTCTGCGCATGCGCAGTTACAAATGGAATCCATGTTAACGTTATTAATGATAACAGCTTCCGCTATTTATGGAGAAATACCAAAGTTCCTCTATCGTTTTGATTATAAGAAACCTGTTCCTGCACCAATCAGCAACTAGTCAGAAGGATTGTGATTGGTTGAGAACCGGTTGGATTTGATTGGCTCCGTAATCCGGTTTTGCCAATATTTTATATTTTCGTATAGTAGTAAAGGATCATATCTTTCATCTACATTATATGAAACAAGTCGTCAGAATATTTTTTAACGTGAAGTTTTTAACGCATCTTTTAATTATCGCAGTTTTTATTTTAAAAACTACGTTAACATTGTAGGAGTACCCATAAGGAATAATATCTAAATGATGACACAAGTAGATGTACAAACAATAGAAGAATGTTCTCAATAACTCAAAAAAAATACCTATCTCCATTTTTGCCCTAACGATTGACCTATTATATGCGTAACGATATAAAAATTACAATTTAACACGTAACTTGAAAATCTGGAATAGACGGAGAATCCATTCTATCACTTTTTATTTGATATTTTATTGAAAAGGCATATCACGCATCATTATAATGAAATCTCGAAGGCTTTACCTTGACAACGTATTTATAGAAAGACTTACGTATTCGGAAAATAAATATATGATGTTGCGTAAGAATAAAAATCTCTCATGCAGACAATACAAACAAAATCGAGATGACATAATTAGGTAGGTCAATGTTCCAAAAAATGTATGTCTCTGAATCCAATCATTTTCATTTATAAATATTCGTATGTAAGTTCTTACAAACAGGCCAATTATACCCAGAAACACAGGGATTTATATTTTCAATACAAGCGCCAAAACGGCACTAACCTATGGGCCACTGACACTGACGTTTGAAATTGTATTCATCAAAGATTTGTTGTCGAGAACTTTAAACCAGGTAAAAAGCTTGTAAAACTTTTTTGAAAGCGGTAAGTAGTGATATAAAATTAAAATAGATTTCAATATTTCATTCGATTCGAGCGTTCAATCTGAAAATGAAACTTAACCTCAAAATCTGTCAAGTTCTTTATTGGACATACGGCATACACACGGTCTTTAAACTAATTTAAAGACCGTGCGGCATACATACCTTTCAGGAAATAGTTATTCTTAGACAAAGGTAAAGAGCACACACTACTCTGCGTTCTTTAGCTTCTTTATCCATACCTGTGTCCTGTAACTATTTAATGCCCAACTTATAGTTTCCACGATAGCTCCAGATCTTCCCGCTTTTGGAAAAGTATGAAACTGATCTCGGGGTTTTTCTTTGTCCAAGAGGAACAATGACGCTCACAACAATAATGATTCATATCTAATCAAAGCAATTAACTAATATAACAACGGATATTTCAAAATTCGCAATAGACATACATACGCAAAACTCAGCCAAAGGCCCATGCGTTAGTTGTGTGTGCCGCCAGTAGGTAGCGTATTGTTTAGCAAGAATCGACTATAAAAAATATGTTTTAAAGGATATTTCACTTCCTTAAAACAATAGAACATGTAAACATAATGCAGCGGCAAAAATTATTCTCCAAGCAATAGCCCTGCGATATAATTTGCAATCGGAGCCTCAAGCGTACAACCAAATATTCACCACCAACTATAATAGAAAACAAATATTATAAATTATACTCGGACCTAACCGTACAACGCTGTCCCATAATACCAGATCAGATATAACACTTCAAGATAAAATAAAAAGGGTCACCTATCTTATCGGTGTGGCAATATCATCTGAGCTAAACATAGCAAAAAAATATACAGAAAAGAAAGAAAAATATCAACAATTAGCAATTAATAGACGTTGAAAGAATATGGAAAGAGAAACAAGTTCAGATAATTTCATTCATTATATTGGTGATGGGTGTCGTTCCACATTCATTCAGCAATCACCTCACTCAACTAAGCCTGGAGGAAAATGTATATACCCAGTCACAAATAGCAGCTATACTTCATACATGTAATAACATAGTAAGATTGTTTCTAAACCAAAAATAATTTCTTGTCTGGGTGTCATTCTAATCACACCCGAAATATCCAGAAAGTCTGAGACTTGTGTGAGAGAGGGGACTATATATTACTATCCAGTAGGTTGAAATTGTGCCTCAGGAACAACTTACGCTGGTAAACCCCACGATATGCACGTAAACCCTAACCAGCATTCAGTTCTAGAATGAGGGAAACCTGGAAAACCTCATTTTAGTTAGTCAATCAAACATCAACATAATATGTTAATCTGTCGTATTAAAACCAAGCTGACATTCTTCGCATCTTAGGGACGCAAGCCAGGATAGTTGCCAACTCATCCCTGCGAACAACCCTTAATAGGAGTAGATAATTTAGTTTAAAAATTTCCGGCGTCATGGGGATTCGAACCCACGATGTTTGGGTTACGCTATAGAGAGACCAAATACTGACCCACCGACTCGATTTTAATGACACACTTTGTATTTCTAATAAACAAACAATTTAAAAAATAAATGTGCGTGGTGCGACACTTACCATACATACATATGTAGGTGACCAATATTTTCTGAAAGTGGGGAGATAACAACAGAATAAAAATACCAGTTACGTTTGTTTTCTCCAGAGAGAAACATGTCCCTGATATACTCAACATAAATACATGTTTATTTTCATGAATCCATAGAGAATTCCATGCTAACTAACTTTAAGGTTGTTAGGAAGCACAAACAGTAATAATTACTAGTGTATTTTCGTGTTGGGGGTTATTCTTGCATAAAATTTGGTTCTCCTACTAGACATTTTAATGACTTCTGAAGGAGAATATTATAATAGGTATTATACAGTGTGGAATAATAATGGAACATTCTTATAATTTAAATAAGTTTTTATAAAAACTTTCCCAACCATGATATTATTGTTCAGAAGACACTTCTACTGACGGTAATGAAATAACTGCATAAAATGAAGAAGATAAAGTAGTACATCGTTATCTACAGCAGGTTAATTTGTTTGTAAACTTTTTCTTGAAAGGTGTTGGAACCTTTGGTGTGAAGATAACACTGACGTTTTGCACATACCACCAAAACACTATACTGCACTCGGCGCGCGTTTTGCCAACCAAGTTCATCCAACCAAGGCATCATCTATAGATGATTAAACCTGTGCTAGCACTCAGTGAACCGTGCTTTACTAACGAATAAAGTGGGCTGTATGGGATTGGCCCTCTGTCACTATTCATACTATTTTTACACTTTGCAATTTCCAAACTCTTAAATGCATCCAGCTATCTGGAATTTGTTACATTCCTAATGAGTCTTAAATTGCTACTATTTATCTTATGGGGGTTCTCAAACGCATGTTGGGCGACACTAGACTTACTGTTCTACCATATTTGAGATGAGCCATTTGTTCCTTGAATCTAGTTCAAATTGACCTTCAACGTACCTTTGATTGCAGTCTTTACAGCTAATTTCTTAAATCTCCGACTTTTCCTTTGTTTCCATTTTGTCTTTTGGATTGCCTAAAAGTTGTTGTAGTTTATTTCCCGATGAATAAACCACTGATATACCTATATCTTTGAAAACCTTATCAATACCATGAATAAAACGAGGGTCGCATGGAATAGATATGAATTTTCGGTATTCTCTTTCATTTTGAAAAATCGAAGAATTTCAATGGCAGGTTTCAATTTTTTAATTCATCGCCGAATTAAGCTTCTCCCTAAATAAGTAGTGGTTTGAAAAAGAAAAGGCATTGATTGGGGATATAGCTGCGAGTTATGGATATTCTGTAAGTTTAATTGATAAAATAATTGAAACGTAAATTTAGACACCTCGAAATTCCTCGACTATACAAAATGAAAGAGAAAATCCAAAATTTTCAAAATAGAAACTAAGGAAAAGTCGAAGATTTACGAAATTAGCTGTAAAGACTGCAATCAGAAATATGTTGGGCAAACTAGAAGGTGAATTCAAACTAGATTCAAGGAACATATGACTCATCTCAAATATGGTAGAACAGATGAGTCTAGTGTCGCCCAACATGCGTTTGAGAACAATCATCAGATAGATAGTAGCAATTTGAGACTGGTTAGGATGTAACAAATTCCATACAGCCGGATGCATTTGAGAGTTTGGAAACTGCAAAGTATAAAAATAGTATGAATAGCGACAAATGGCCAATCCCATACAGCTTGCTTTATTGGTTAGTAAATCATGGTTCACTAATCTGTTCCAGCGGTTCACTGAGCCGTTGCGACGGTTCACTGAACCGTAACAATAGTTTAGGTATAAATAGGACACAATGTTAGCATAGGTTTAGTTTTAATCATCTCCAAATAATGCCAATTTGCTTGGGGAAACGCGCGTCGAGTTCAGTATAGTGTTTCGGTGTTATGTGCAAACTACGTCAGCATTAACTTGTTTGTTAAAATTGCTTCGTATTAGGTGAACGCAATAGTTTACTATTGTTCCAGGCATCAAGGGTTAGCAATTGAGTTATTTCTATGCATGTGATCGAAACAATTACCTCAGGAGCTAAGGTATTCTTGTTACAAGCACTCGCACTCCCCCCACTAATGGGGTCCATGACATCTTCACTGACTCAATTAATCAATTTCAGTGGCATCGTCAATTAAGCAAAACAGGGTTATTGAGCTGCTACATACACTTAATAGAGATTTAAATTATACAGAGCAATTAGCACAGGTCAGTCTTGATGTTAATTACCTGCAAGTGGCATTACGAAGTTTGCATGAGCCAGGCACTTGAAGGAACATCCAGTCTGGACCCGTTTATATAAAGTTTTCCATCAAACAAAATATTTTTATTAGAGAATATACTTTATATTATAATAATAATAATAATAATAATAATAATAATAATAATAATATTTTATTGTGGATTTACGAGTGCTTTACTACTTTCTACGACATTCGTACGAGATAGATGAAACACCAGTGCTTCCATACGCTCTAGGGGGTATTGAGTCTGTTGTGGGAAATGAGAAGTGCCGAATTTATTGGAACTACCCATTTCCCACGCTCAGGCAGATTCTAGCAAATAAGCCTGATGTCCTCCTCGACCACCAGCTCAAGACAATGTTTGTCATCGAGTTCTCGGCTCCTGTTGAGACCAACATTGTCTTGAAAGAGGAGGGGAAACGGACGAAATATCGAGACCTTCTATTCGAACTCCGCAGACTCCATCCAGAACATACTGTGAAGCTTGCTGTACTGATAATAGGAGCCCTCGGTGGAGCAAGAGATAAACTGCTTTCGAAACTGAAGATCATACCGGCATGTCGAAATTCGGCAGATCTTCTAGCCGGAAGAATGCAGAAGGTTATTTTGGGCTCATTACGTCTAATCAGGGCACACGATTCCCGGACTCAGTAGCTGTTCACCCCACGGACGTGGGGAGTAGCTACTGATAACCACCAGGGGCCGACCCTGAGAATCGGAGCCAGGGAACTGGTCGACTGGATTTCAACAAAAAAAATAATGATAATAATAATAATAAGGTCAGCGGAGCTTAAGTCGGAGACCGACCCTCTTCCGTCGAAGCCGTGTCATGGGTATGGAGGTCCTGATGTCAACTGCAGGGCCTGCCATAGGGCGCAGGATACAATTATGCATCTGCTCTCCGCTTGTCTGGCATATACAGCCTCGGTCTGTATCCATAGACATAATGCGGCTTTGCGAGTACTTTAATACTTTCTACGGCACTCGTAGGAGATAGACGAAACACCAGTGCTGCCATAGGCTCCGGGAGATATTGAGTCCGTAGCGGGGAATGAGAGGTGCCGAATTTATTGGAACTACTCATTTACCACACTCGGGCAGATTCGAGCCAGTAAGCCTGATGTAGTCCTCCTCAACCACCAGCTCAAGACAATGTTCGTCATTGAGTTCTCGGCTCCTGCCGAGATCAACATTGTCGGAGGTATTTTTATCAAAAAGTCACCGTTCCCGAGATAACCCATAAAACCTAAATGGGTGGTGGAAACGACGTCCTAGGGGATGAAGCACATTACTTAGGGGTGGGAACTTTTCTGTTTAATAATACTCATGCTATCCTCATTATTTCTACCAAATTTGAAACTTTATTTTGTCCGATATATTACAATTTTAACTGTTATATTACTGAACCAATAACATCGGCATTTAAACTACTAGCAGGTGTGCAATATACTAACAGGCATATTGCAGTGGCAAAAATTATTCACCAGACAATAATAGCCCTGCCATACAATCTGCAATCTGAGCCTCAAGCGTTCTACCAACGTTTACAGAATATATATTTATTCTGTAAACTTTGATACTACCAATATTCACCACCAACTATAATGGAAAACAAATATTATAAATTATACTGGAACCTAGGAACTCGTTTTCTATTGTAACAATTTTGTTAAAAAAAAATTCAAATATAATCCCGTTGTAGATTATTTCAGAGCAAGTATTTTATTGCCGCCCTACTGTCTTTCATTTACTGAATTTCTGATTTTAAATTTAGGGTGTAGACTTTTACATTTATCAATAATAGGTAACACTTACTAATAAACTGTTAAATAGACAATCATTAGAAGCTTTGGGAAAAAGTTACCACCACATATCTAAGTTAAAAGTTCGAAACTATGCTTAGTTCCACTTTACTGTTGCATAAAAGTTGTTATATAGCTTCATTACGTATCTCAGGGCTCGATCCAGCTTTCTAGAGTTTTCAGAGTTTTTTATTACAATAAAACGAATCGTAACTTTCCTGCAAATGTTCATGGAGAATGCTGATGTAAATATTCTCTTCTACACGCAACTTTTAAATAGTTTTACGGTTATATTTACTAGGATTCCTCCATCACAGATAAAGTCTGTACGAAATAAGCTTTTATGATAATAATTTGGTTTATTTTTATTAAGTAATAAAATAAATACAATTTAAGAAGTAGGCAAATTAATATGGAATATTCCAAAACAGGAACAATTTGATATTAATATAATCTTTATCCGGAAATCATTTGATGTTAATTATCTATAAAGCTACATATACATAAATAGTATACAAGAAAATACATTTAGTATACTAAATTCCCCAGATTAGTAACAAAAAGTTATATAGAACAAACTTGCCAACATTAAAAAAATACTTAATATCTATAAATTCAACTTTGACACAACAAAAATTTTAGTAACAGAAAACTAAAATCCATAATAAGAAACTCTAGAAATGATAGAAATAAAAAAGAGTCAAATAGTATAAACGATAAACAAGACACACAAAAACTCAGTAAAATATACAATAGCATCCTATAAAAAAATCCAAAACCACTGAACAAAAATCCACTGATTGTTTACTAATTTTATGGCTTCTGACAAAATCGCCAACAAATCAATAAAATGAATACTAAATCTTTCAAAATATTTGGTTTTTCCTTGCCATTATTTCATTAAACATTCAGTCTAATACAAATATTTAAGGGTCCATTCACTGTAGACTTGACAGACATGAATTCGGGGTCGGGTTGAGAGGTTGGGTAGCCGATGGGTGAAGACTTAGATCTTTCCACTACCGAATTATTTAGATTTCGGAGGTGCACGTAAAGCCGAAGTAAAAAGGCACATGGAAACAAAGTTAGCCCTCATTGCAAGGGTACCGGATTTGTCTTATAATTGCAACAAAATTTCTTTGTAATGTTATAAATTATAATATAATTTATAACATTACAAAGAAATTTTGTTGCAATTATAAGACAAATCCGGTACCCTTGCAATGAGGGCTAACTTTGTTTCCATGTGCCTTTTTACTTCGGCTTTACGTGCACCTCCGAAATCTAAATAATTATAATAATAATAATAATAATATATAATAATAATAATAATAATATATATAATATAATAATAATATATATTATATCACCGGAAAGATTAAAAGATAAACTAGATCCCTATAGTAGCAAATTTTTGTTTAATACATGTATTTTAGAGAAAATAATTTTTGAAAATACGCTATTTTAGTACAAGATTGTTTGCCTGGAATTTTAAAAATAAAAAGAATTACAAAAAATTACTACTATAGGGATTTAGATTAAAGTATTATCTTTCAATACTTTTTTACTAAAAGTCGCTATCTTTTATAGTTTTTTTATAATTAAAGACGAGACGAACGCCGATTTTGGACTTATTTCGGACAGTGAATGGACTCTCAAATCAGAAAGTCAAGCATGATTTGCAAAAAAGAAAAACAATATAATTTCAGATAAAATAAAAATAAATCAATTTAAAGTGTAAAAAACAGCGATATCATCTACGTGTTTGAGGTTAATTCATTGGTAAAGGTAACAATCAATTACCGAAACGTCTCTAAAAATACAAACTTTCAAATAAAACAGTTATTTTCAACCATATCCTCTAGAACAGTAAACAAAAAATATATAAAACAAGAAATACATGCTTCAAGAAAAAAATATCAATAAAAACACAATATTTTAGGAAACACTTAGTTCAAATTAAAGATATTATTAAGCCATCTAAAATGGTGAAACCTATTTGCTGTTTAAAATAGATATGAAACCCATTACAGCAAAATTTCATACGTGGTCTAAAAATCAATAGAAGTTATACTTTCACTCTAAGATCTATACGTAATAAAGGAAATCTAATAAGTCGAAACAGCCGTTTATCATTTGGTGCTAGTGGTGATTGCCATTCGTACACTTTTGTGCATATACGTGAGGGAAATGTACTCAGAAACTTTTTTTTGTATCAATATGTTTTCAGCTGTATTAATACTAACTTATTTAGTCACAAACGAGCGACATATATCTTTCTGCCTTTGGTTTACCATGCTCTTTCTATTTGATTGTTCTTTGTTGTTCACAAGCGTTAGTAGCAAATCTAATCATGACAGATGAGAGAGGCGACGAAGAAACTTTTGATTTAATGCCTTTGTTCGTAGATCCGACGAAGAATCGTGGAGGATTAAATTTTTATAGAAAAGTTTGCAGTTCTGTCTCCTCTTGCAACTTTCAAACTCATATTGGGCAATCTAGATTCTAAACTTTATTACTATCTTTTATATATTCCACGATTTCTAGATATTGGAAAAAATATGTATTTTAAGAGAGACATTTATCAAAAAATAATAATATTAATAAGAAATTGTTCCATTGGTTGAATACTACCTGAATTGAGTGCAATCATTTTTTACAAGACAAGACAAGACAATATCATAAATTTTACAATAGCACTGGGAAAAGCTTTTGTTTATGGTTCTTTCTATTTCACATCAAAAAAAGTGAAAGCAACTTCTTATGTTACGACTTTTCCAAGAGTCAGGATTATTTAAAAATATTCCTCGATCTATACATGCATCACATATTATGGAAGCAATCGATTATCTTCTATTCTAGACCATAGATTAAATGGATGATGGATGCCCCATTACTCGCATGCAACCTTGCATGCTGTTGAAGTGACCTCAAGCAAGATTTATTGCAGTTTAGCAAAGGATACATGTTGCAAAAGTGTCACAAGCAGATTGTCGTTGTAGAGAGAGTATATTAAAGGGCTAGCACAGTGACGTAGCCCGCTGAAGAGCCTTTCGAGGTAGACAATAGAAAAAATATTCATTTTTATTGATTAAAGATGCCCAATATTGAAATACGAATATTTTGTTTCCTATATTTTAATTCAAAAATAAAAGTGTAATATAAAACTATTCATGGTGTGTCATTTTGGAAAGTAATCGCGGAAACAAGATCTGTCCATTTGTGTAGAGGAATCTGTCGAAAAATTTTGATTAAAACAGTGTCAACTTCTTGGTTCTAGGTTGGTCCAGTTCTTTATACCATAGAAATTAGACGTACGTGAGGTTATTTCTTCACAGGATTATGGTACCAGAAATGGTTGCAACTTAAAAATTGTGCTCCTTAAATACCGTATTCAAATCATTTTGCTTCATTGTGGACAGGTTTTGGCTTGTTCTTGTCAAAGTCAAGTTAAAATTCAAAAAGCACCACATCCCATCGCCCTACGCCACTGGACCGCCATCGACTGCACTGCGAAATACAGGTCACCAAGATTAACGTCATGGCCGGGAGAGGTCGCGGACATATTGGTTTATGCGACTGACGCGAACGATATAATATATGATATTAAAGGATTAATGCACGAAATATGTCACTATTATCGAGACACGCCATTGATGCAGCTTCGCAAGACAGTTTAACCCGTTTAGCTTTCATAGGTTTTTACAGATTTCAGAAGTGGGTCTTTAATTCATACTAAAGAGCCAAGCTATACTTTCTAGGATCAGACAAAATTATAGAGGGTGAGTCAACGAAACGCTTCATCCTCGGTTATCTGTCAAAGCATTGGTTTCCATGGAAAATCCAAGTCAGTTTTAACCATATCCAGATGATGCCAACTTAGTTGGCGAAACGCGCGTCGAGTGCAGTATGGTGTTTTGGTGTTATGTGGAAAACTAGGTCAGTGTTATCTTTACACCAAAGGTTCCAACCCCTGTCAAGATGGAACATCCAGATAAAGGTCGGTTTTCATTTGAAGGAGGGGATACATTTTTATATTACTGTCATTTATACAGGGTGCCCCAAAAAAGAGAGGTTTACCACAACTTTATCACAACAGGTATTTTTTAAATAGAACACCCTGTAAATTTATAGATTTGGAGAGGACACCTTCTCACGAATACATTGATTGGATATAGATTTAATAGTGTTGGAAATATACATAAAGAGTGTCCCATAAACATAATGAGTTAGTCTTGAAGAGGGAACCTTTGGTGTGAAGATATCACTGACGTAGTTTTCCACATACCACCAAAACACTATACTGTACTCGACGCGCGTTTCGCCAACCAAGTCGACATCATCTAGAGATGATTGAAATTGAGTTTTAATAATCATTATGCGAATATAATCCTAATCTTTGTGAACTAGCAATATTGCTGTGAATTTCCCCAGAGGGTTGTTGATATAATTATCTTCGAATCACGTCCCTCTACCTATCTATCCCCCTAGTTAAACAACACGCATCCAAGGAATCTAAGAGGTTGTGGGATAAAGCCAGAAGTTGTTATTATGCTAGAAAATGGTGTCAAATGAAACCTAGTCTCAAGTCATAAGCAAGAAGATACAATGATTTGAAGTATATTTTGTAAAGACTTTACTAGGGAATCCATATTGGGTGAACGATGGCCCATCGGAGGAAAATTCTTCTAAGTTGTATCACCACTTATTTCTCTAGAAAACGACATTTGAGAGCTCAGATTATAAAAATGCCCTGGAGAAGATGTAAGTGGAACCAAATGGTGTCTAAGGGTATGGGGTCATTATAGAGTAAGGGGTATACTTTAAAGTCTTATGTAATTTTAAAAAATCAAGCTAGTAGCAAAAAGTAAATGGAATCTAGTTGCTTCAATAATTGGATTTTGCTATATCTATGGAAAGCAAAAGAGTTGTCGTGTCAACTGCTGATACAAGTGTCAAACGTAATCATTGCGATTTAAAGAATTCTTCTCAAAATAAAACTATCCCCCACATTAATTCCAAGTCAAAATTCATTGTGCACATACCTTTCACACTGGAGTGTTTACAACATACTGAATAATTGTCTATCTGAGGACTAGTGGAGGCCAACATAAACACGACGAGCTCCAATAAACCTTAAATGTGAAACATAGATGGACTGGACTAGAAACCATCTCAGTTTTAATATCGACTGATATAAAGCAATCTTAAACGTGCAGTTAAATTTTATTACTCCAGACACAGGTATTGAAAATTACTGCTATACATAAAGTTGCAAAGTTATATCTACGTTTCAATTTCATTTTATATCCAGAACAGAACTTTGATTTTCTTTAAAATTATTACACCACTTCAATAACTACTAATTATCCTTCGTGTTAAGGATATCTGAGATTACTGAAAGACAGTGGCTGTAAGAAGTAACTGCAAAAGCAATAAGCTTGATGAAGGTTTTACATTCCACTTTATAACGTAAAATCTATAATGTAAAACAGTATGGGTACCTATATTTAAATACTTACGGCTTTAATCTAATTTTCCACTTTAAATTAACAATATAAAAATTTTTGTTCGTTTCTTAATATTTTAACATACAATCTTACTGAAAGAGCAATTTAATTGTAAAAATATTGTTTAATACTTATTATTATTATTAGATTATATGTATAAAAAAAATTATAATAATCAATGAGATATTTAAAAACTATCATAAATGATCTAATTGCCTCGCATTTTGCTCAATACTAAAAAATATAAATAAAACTTGAAAAAATATTAAGAAATGAACACAAATTTTTATAATTATGACGTAGTTTTCCACAAAACACTATACTACACTCGACCCGCGTTTCGCCAATCAAGTTGGCATAATCTAAATATGATTAAAACTGTTTTAATCATCAAAATCGCATCTAAATCATCTAAAACCTCATCTCAAGATCTTAATCATCTAAAAACAGTTTTAGTTTTCTTGTGTTTATATAATTTCTACTACTTACAGTTACTAAAAACTTTTTCCAGCGCACCTACATACTTAATTCCTTTATGTGACATTCTAAATCTTCTTTTATAAGATATCATCATCATACGGTATTTATTCTACATCATTCGCTATATTTTGAGAAATTCTGTATAATACCTAGATACATTCTTTTATTATTATACACCCCCATGTTTAACTGAAGCAAACTACGCCTTCTTTGCCAAAAAAGAGATTTACCCTGAGCTTAATTTCAGTGCTACACAATGAATAATTATTTAGGTAGCTTTTCACGAGTAAATATTGTATTTATACCTGAATTGTTGCTGTGGGTGGGGATTTAAATTTAATGAGGGATTTAATATACACTATTCAACGCTAGAAAAACAATGTGGTATTTATTTTCAGCTAACCAACGTATACCACGATAATCCTGACGTTTCTAGTATTACAACAGGTAGTAACGACATATAATGCGTCAAGAACTCTTTATTTTTTGGACTGCAATATTCTTTTCTACAATAATCCATATATATTAAAACATAAATCGACAAAGTTTCAAAGCTATCTCCTCCGAGAGGGCATCGCGGAGCGATTCTCGCGGCCGATCGGAGGTCACCCCCCGCCTTTCTCCAATGCGTAGGGGTATTTTCGTCCAGTTTCCTACGCCTTTTTCCAATTTAAACGCCTTTTTAAAAAACCTCTGCAAAATTTCGTCGATCGCCGTTCGGCGAGAGAGATACGGCTAGCACCGGCGTTTGACCTCACGCCTAATAGTTCCGTCATACCTGCCGAAATCCCGACTTTTCGCGGGACTCCCTAGACCCTTTTTCTAATTTTACGGCTTTGAGAACGGCTTCACGCGAAATTTCCGTCCTTTCTCTAATCCTTTGAGATTTTTTTTCGAGACCGTACGTCGAGTCCTTCTACGTCTATTTCGTCTTCGAAAATCTCGAGTTGCATCCGTCTCAACTTCTTTCTCATTTTATCTGCCGATGTGAGATTGTACTAACGAGACAAGCACCTCCCACGAAAACTGTCAAATTAATTAAACTTCAGATAGGTTATTTTCCTACGAGAAATATTACTAACGGAATCGATAGTACCGACTGCCAAACACTTCTGATTACCAAAATACTGAAGCGAAATGCTTTTCCAATTAGAAATCGGTAAAAATTAATTTTTGAGGATAACACGTACAGTTTACATACTTAAACATCTCAAGTTAAATTTCTGACAATAGGCTAGGTAGCGCAATGGGCTAGTTGTAGGACTCCAAAAAATCGTAATGCTGATTTCGCGAGTTCGACTCACGCTGGAGGCTAGCTTTTTTTCACTTTTTAATTCCAATTATTTACTAGTATTAGTTTGGAATTAATTCCTTCATTTTGGCAGTCTGTAAAATTCATCATTTCAGCTTACAAAAGTAAATATCTACAATATTAATTTGCTGCTACAATTATGACAGCAATATATTTTTGGTCCTATTGATAAAATTGATAAAAATGTTTACTGAAAAATAAATTCTACTTTCAGCACTTAAAAAATTATGATGTTTTACCATCAAGAATAGAGTACCCTTTCAATTCATCAAAATATTGAGAAAAGTTTAATATAATTATTACATCATTATTCCAGATACAAAATTCCTTAGTATGTATTATCTTAAAAATAATATTATTCCAGATGCTTTTTGACCCCAGGCCGCAGGCCTGGACCCCCAGTAGGGCTAGAAATGAGAACGAAAATCGCGACAGCGATTTTCTCCCATTTCTATTCCTAAATTTTATTTCATTAACTCTGAAAAGCATACAGTTCGTCCGTAAAGTCCCCCCTCCCTCAAACTCAAAAAACCCAACACTCGAAAACTCAAAAAATACTACATTCTACCCCCAAACGGAATTTTAACTAACTGATAAGAGTCGCTGTCGTCATATTTTTTAAATAGCATAATAGGTCGCGTTACAATAGGACGCGTTCAAAGGCACATCGTTCGAAAGGTATTTCAATTCTCTTCACACCAGTTCATATGAAACCCCGACGATATCAAAATACTTCCAAGTCTACTTAAGGAGAAATTTATGTTAAATATTTAAGCAAATTAAATGAGTAGGAGCCTGAGCCACTTTCCTTTTTCACTGGATTTTGTAAAGGATAATAAAACTACCGTTTACGAACTCTAATCTCCTGGAGATTCCATTTGTGTGATCAAAAAGAACCCTTCATAATTTATCGACCTAGCTATATTCGGATCCGTTCCGGTTTGCACCGGTAAAAGGTCTTCAAGAATTCTTGACCCACTTACCTCGGAGTATGACCGATAAGAGCTTCCTTTGCACGAGGTCGGCTTTGTCATTCCCGCAGGATCTTTTCAGGGGATTTACACGGAAGATTCTCATTCGGAGGTTCACTCCGTGCACGCTTGCCATTAATTCAATGTGTAGAGAAATGAAAACTTTTACTCATTTTACTATCTCAAACTTTCCGTAGTAGACTTTGTTAATTTCACACAATCTTATACATAACCTAGCTGGTTTTGAACCGTTACCAAAGGTAGAAGTATTGAGACAGCCGAAAACTGACAAGGTCACTAGCGACCATTTTAATCAGAATATTGCTCCATTTGAAGAAATTCAGTTTCTTCTGAAATTTCTTGGTATCAAACGAAGTTTATTTAAAAGAGATGCCGAAAACAACTACTCCACGAGAAATGTGGCCCTACAGGCGTTGCATTACTCCGGCAACTCCATGGAAGTCGCCACATCCTTCATCGAGACCAACCACCAGACACTGACCGGTTTCGCGCTTAGAGGCATCGTGAATATTAGTAGTGGTGAGAAACAAACCGTAGTGCCAAACAGGGCACTGTGGTGTGTTTCTCACCACTACTAACCTCAAACGAAGTGTTCACTTTCCTCATATTCTGGATAAGTATTTAGATGCCAGACTGTACTAAATGTATACAAATTCGTTGGACGTCACATATGTATAATGTTAATATGTCTAAAATCTTTGACTTTGTAGTGACTTGACTTACGTAGCTTAACAGATAAGGAAGTAAGTAGGTAAGTAGGTATGTATATAGGTAAGTAGGTAAGTCTGTAAGTATTTAAATAGGTAAGTAAGTAATAAACTAGCAAACAACCAAATAAAATATTATGGTTTATTAAATAATCTTAATTCATCAGAACAGCGTTGCTACTACTAGTTGCAATTATACCGGCAGTAGCTGTGAAACACCCTCTATAATTTTACATTTTCTACATTTCTTTATTTAGGATGATATATAAACTTATTCATTCTTTATGACAACTAACTGCGATATTTCTTATTGTACCATTTTTCCATAAGTGTTTCATCTATAACATAAGCACAATTTATACAGGGTTATTCAGAACTCATCCCTAAAACTTTGAGGATATGTGCATCCTTAAATAAGAAATCGATATCACCAAAAAAATTTTAACATTAGTATTAGGATTTCCCGTAAACAATGTTTAAAGTTATACCATTATAAAGGACTACGTAGCTGGGCAACTGTACTTCAACACATCTGATACTTTTCTACCACATTCCTAAGAATGTGATAAAAAAAGTAAACACGTTTTTGTCTGGAACGCCTGGTTAAAATCGACCGAATAAAGAACTTCCGAAGTTTTTTTTGTGCTAGCCAGTTTGCATTGTCAGTCCCAAGGTCACTCCATTACAGTGGACCAGAATCTAGCGGAGTGCAATGAAAAATTTTTGAATAGTTTTAAGACCCCGCCAAAAAAAATTTTTTTTGCACTACCACATTTCTACATGTATGTTGAACATCCCCAAATTTTATTATGGGTAGGTTCTGAATAGCCTTGTATATAAGTAATTAGCATGATGTATTTTTGAACATGGTCTGCTACACCCATTGAATAATGTCAATTTATATAATTTAATGATGCCATTTTGGAAAACCCCAAGTAATCAAATATTCTCGGCGCGAAACCAAACTACGTTTGTAACATCCCCCGTAACAAGAAAGTTTTGGTATCGAACATGGCGACACGCTTGTGATCTCGAAAGATAAAAGGTCCGACAGAGAGTGGAGTAACTTATATACTTAGTTATATTCTGTAAACTTTGTTAAAATAGTGGCCCTTTACACCAGTTCGCTACTTTTAGAACCCTTTTTAGTCGCACCGTAATTGAGTTTTAATAATATATGAGATTGTTACCACGCTTGCTTCATTTTACGCGATGAACAAATGCCTGTTACGTCAGTCAATTCGCTAGAGTTGAAATAAAATATGTAACAATCCGAAAATGCACGCCGTCTATTTTAATTAACCATGATAATGTGCCTACCTAAAGAAAGGCTTAGTCTTGTGTGCCACAGGAAAATCTATTATTACACATCAGGGTTGTCCAACATGAGGCCTGCGGACTGCATGCAGAATGCCACGACATTCTTTGCGGCCAAAAAATATAGAAATAGCCTAAAAAACGAAAATAACATAAGCGGGTCATTTCTACACCAACGATGAAGTAAAATAACATAATACATACATAGGCTATGTGACGCCACTGGCTATTGGAACTCTTGATTCTTACTGGACCGCTCTCGAACATTCGAGTGGCCATTCATGCGCATATTAGAAGGTTGAGTCAAGCGGGACGGGCAGAGTTAATAAAGACCTATAGATTAATATAATAAATGGGTATTCACATATAAAACCATGAAAGATGTACCGGGTGGAACAGAGAAGTGGCTCGCCCCTGTATCACTTTTATTTTGCAAGATATGTCAAGTAAATTTAGGGAGGGCTAGTAGTAGGGAAAAGTGTATTTAAGAGCATTACGAAAATAAGCCCAACATTTGAAGGTTATGTAGTGTTGGCAAATGTCCGGACATTTAAAAAATGGACAAATGTCCAGACAAGCGTCTGGACATTTTAGACATTTATACGGACATTTTAGAAAATGAAATATAACAGATTTACTGTATAGCATATGTCATAAGCTTCAAGATGATACCAAATACTTATATATTATTAGAATATATTCACTGAAATACAAGCATTAGGTGAAAAATCAATATTTTCGTAACATTTTTCAATTTTTTACCTTTTACCACTTATGGTTAACATAATAGAAAATGAATAATATTAATTACGAAATTATGATTTAATTTGAAGAAACTTAAGTTTCTACTGTGTACATTTGAAATGAAATGAAATAAATAAATTATAAACTAAAAAAAAAATAAATTTTTATTTGGAGTAACGAGTACGATATATAACATATATATGGCATAATATGGCACATAGTAAATATTCAAAAAATAAACTTTCTAAATTCTGTAACATTTAAAAAATTAAATTATACAGGGTAAATCACGAGTCCTGCTATGTATTGGTATCTTTGTTATTCGAAGAGATACGAAGTTGGTTAAATTAGAAAAAAAAAGTTGAGCAATTACTAGCACTAAATAGTGGCCCAGGAAAATTGTTGAAAAACCAGCGGTTCTCAAAATATTTAGCAAAACAATAAATTTTCAACAAACTTAAATTAGCTCTAGCTCCGTTATTTATAGAAATTTTCAAATAAAAATTTATTTCGTACATACATGCATAATTATCTTTGTTTTAATGCAACCAGAATTTTTTTTTGGTCTATTAGATTCTGATATATGAATATCATCTTTTGTTTATCTTGTGGATGCCACATTAGAATTTGACATGGTTAGATAGAGAAAAAAATCAAGGAATTCGGCGATGTGTAATACCAAAAGAATATAGACTAATAATACTTAGGGTTTTTAATGTAATTAAGGTTTATAATTAGTTGTTAGGTCTATAATTTTCTATATAGTTTCTTGCCATTTATTGACTTTTTATTATAGTATCTCCAAATCAGAGTTTCTGATTTAACCATCTTTAAGCTCAGATAATTGGAGTAAAAACCGGAAAAAGACTATAGAAAACAATTTCAAGAGATTGTGACAATTTTGAATTGGATTTTTAAGTTAGCTCAGTTAGCTGAAAATGGCGATAATTATCAATCTGAAGGAAGCTGGCAGATACGATAAATGTCTAGACATTTTCATTCTGTCCAGACACTTTTGGACGCATGTCCGGACATTTAAGGACATTTATATAAGTGTCTGCCAACACTTACTAGTTATAAGCAATACCTTGCTTTACTCTCAGAAAATTCCTTCGGAAAAATTTTAACATTAGTGAAAGCAGACTGAAGCGTTGGAGATTTTTCTGATTCACGTACCCGCACTCTATAAAAAATTGAACCTTCTCGAGTGAATTTTCCTGTTCGCTTTGACTCGAACATATTCAATAGACCATGAAAATTAAAATAGCACACATGGCACTGAGAAAATCCATTCAGAAAAATGTTAACATTACTTGAAGACAGACTGAAGACTTGCACGTTGCCGCACAAAAACCTGAATTTGCCTTTGCAATTATTCCATCCGCCGAATTCCAGGATGTGTAGCTCCCGAACGATAAGAGATGACCTCCCGTTCAATTAGCTCATATGAAAGACAATCTGATCGACCTTTTCATGGTGGGTTGTTCATCCAGATCGCACCATAGTCGGTTTTTTTATTTTTTTTACAACAGGCTAACTGGAAAGGGAAGCATGCGATGCTATTGCTTCCGAAGCAATAAGCTGTATCTCGTATGTATGTCAGTATTTCGGTCGTTGGCCCTGCGCTATCGGCGCCCTTGAACCACCGGACACCTCGCCAGCTCTACTTCCTTATCTTATCTATCACCTATATTGGTAACGATCAAATGATTCATACAACACACATAGGTTAAAAGCTTGTCAATGATAGGGAAACACCTATTTTGAAAGAAGTGTAACGTATCAAAAATAACGTCAAATATAAATGCGTCTTTCAGCGCATTTATATTAGCGTTAAAAATATGTAATACGAAAGGGTAGAAAGGACATCGTGTGAAATAATTTTATAATTGACAGCTTAAACTGTCAATTATACATAATTGCCAGATCAAACTGACAATTATTTATAATTGACAATTTAAACTGTCAATTATACATAACTGCCAGATCAAACTGACAATTATCTATAATTGACAGTTTAAACTGGCATAATTTATGTATAATTGACAGTTTAAACTGGCAATTATGTATAATTGACAGTTTAAACTGGCAATTATACATAATTGCCAATTTAAACTGTTAATTATACATAACTGCCAGATCAAACTGACAATTATCTATAATTGACAGTTTAAACTGGCAATTATAAAAGGACATCGTGTGAAATAATTTTATAATTCCCAGTTTAAACTGTCAATAATTATAGATAATTGTCAGTTTGATCTGGCAATTATATATAATTGACAGTTTAAACTGTCAATTATAGATAATTGTCAGTTTGATCTGGCAATTATATATAATTGCCAGTTTAAACTAACAATTATCTATAATTGACAGTTTTAACTGGCAATTATAAAATTATTTCACATGATGTCCTTCCTATGCTTTCGTAATATTATGCAATAAAATATACAAATGAAAATTTCAAAAGGTCAACAGAGATAAATCTTATTTTACAATCTAGCCTATAGGCACATAATTAAAAATAAACGTTTGGGTAGCTTATTTTACAAGCTCTGATCGTTTCCTTATTAATTTGTCATCTAGAGGCAGTAGATAAATATCACCTCCGACTTATTTAGCCTCCCGTTCCCCCCACCATGACCTGTTATCGTTGTCAGGGAAGGCCTAGCCAGCTTATATAATTAATTTCTTACTTGATCCATGACCTCGAGAATGCATTGAACTCTGCTCCTTCGGGACAAGAGCACGCAAAGAAGCGGAAGTTCCTGTTTAATAAGGGACATTGTACTGGATTTAGTATTATTATCTTTTATAGTAGACAACGTAAAGTCAAACAAACAACAAGAAATGCCTTTCAGGACATTCAGAATCTCATGAGGAAATGAAAATATTGTTATCTACCAATGAAGGAGAAGATTATTAAATCGAATATACAGGGTGTTAGTTAAACATGCGGCAAAAATTCAAGAGGTTATTGCTTGGACTATTCTAAGGATATTTTATCCTTTGATGATTTTTGAAAAAGCGCTTTGTTGCGAAGATATAGGGCGAAAAAATTTTCAACAAATCTAATTTTGGTATTTTTCACATTATTAATGTAGGTGAAATAAAAGTATGGCGTACTACACTGGACGTATGAAGTAAAAGACATGTAAGAAAAAGGAGTTGTTTTTTCTTACCAAAATCCCGTGATACTTCGGAGTGATTATTTTGTATGTTTTTGTATGTTGTGTTTTTGAGGTTTGTATGTGTCGCATTTGTTAAGATTGATTGACGTTTGGCTAGTTGACGAGAATTAGTTGACGAGTTGAGGCTCGATAGTTATTAACAGCAACATACGGAGAACGATGGATTGGTCGAGGTGGACTGCTCGATCCCCGGACTTAAACCCCCTGGATTATTTCCTATGGGGCCATCTAAAGTCATTAGTTTATATCAGGCCAGTGGAAGATGTGGACGATTTAAGAGATCGGATAATTGCTAGGTGTAACTCAATAAGAAACGACCCTGGTGTTTTTGAAAGAGTTCGGGAGTCTATGAGGAGAAGATTGGATGGTGGCATCCGAGCTGGAGGTAGCCATTTTGAACAATTATTGTAGGTTTAGAAATGTTACATGTAATTTTTAGTAATAAATTGTTATTTGTTGAAAATTGTTTTCGCCCTATATCTTCAGAACAAAGCGCTTTTTCAAAAATCATCAAAGGATAAAATATACTTAGAATAGTCCAAGGAATAACCTCTTGAATTTTTGCCGCATGTTTAACTAACACCCTGTATATTACCGGATCGTTTTATACAGGGTGTACCACGTAGACTTTCAGTTAGCCGTTTCTAGAATACTACGCACTACGCATACTGGAATTCTGAAAATTTGTATACGGAGAAGTAAGTCACACCTCAACGCCAATATTTTTAATCGACAGAAAATTGCGGGAAACCCCCGTATAAAAGTTTTCAGAATTCCAGTACGCGTATCATTCTGAAAACGGCTAACTGAAGGTCTACGTGGTCAGGACCGGGGTGCGGAACTTTTGCTGCCGCCCTAGCAGCATTCTAGGTTAATAACCAAATAATGGAGCGAAAATTCGATAAAATAAATATGGAAATATAAATAAACATTAATAATAAGAAAAATAAATGTAGTTTTCTTAAACAATTAACAAAACACAAACAATGTTAAAAACAACAACAATTAATAAAAAACCAATAATATTAAAAAAAACAAAAAAGAGCTAAGAACAGGAACTTAAATAGTCTTTTTATTTAAATACTTAATTTCTTAAGTCATTATTCAAAAAATCGGGCCTTCCTTCTTGCAAATTCCTCAACCAAATCAGACATATCTAGGTTTTTTGAATTTTTTTTTAATCAGCCTAGTCAGCTGTGTGACTCCCCGCCCCGGCCAGTCACGCGCGGGCCGCCCTCTTTAATCGAGAATAAAAAACGGCGTTTCGTTGCTACTCGCGACAAATGTGATGACCGGCGACTAATACACCGTGAAGAAAACCTTTTAACTTGGATAAAACTGTAAATTATAACAAGGCAACTGAGATGCTAGAAAGTACTTAATTACTAAGGGGATCTGATCTAACTAACAGACAAAAATAAAATGTAAAAAAAGGGGAAGAGATATATCTTGACTGACGTCTGCTACTAACCAACGGTGCCTTTTGCCGCCCCCTGGAACGTGGCGCCCGGGTGCCACGCACCCCTTACACCCCCGGGTTGGAGCGGCCCTGTACGTTGTACACCCTGTATACCTACCTATATTGATCTAGGTATTTAAACAAAAACTCTAGAAAATTCCCTTATTATAACCAATACGGACAAAAGAACTTTTAATAGTCTTCTACAAGCGGCTTTATTGAAACAAACCGCCTCTGCTAATTTGAACAGGACCCAACCGCCGCCTAGTCCTGCATTTTTTATCAAAACCGGTACAGAGTAACTTCAAATGTGGGTCACAACATCAATCAATTATTATTATAAGAGCGTAAAAACACAGTCTAGGGACCCTAGAGAGGTGGTCTGTTGACAACACATGGTAGTTCGATTTTGCTGAAAACACCAACGGTTATGTATAAAAACAGTGGCGTAACTAAGAATATACAATAAGGTTTCTACATCACCTTATCTACTACTTGAGCTACTTTATCTGTGTAAATATCTAAAAAAAAAGAATAAAATTTGTTAAATATCAAGTATCAAGGCTAAATGACTAAATTTTTTAAGCTCTCACAAAAATATGGCAACTTTCTATTAGAAATACTAGTACCTAAATAAGGTCATACGTCAAATATAATTGATAAATGGGAACAAATAATCACGAACCTTATTTATATGCACTATGAAACCTGCTATCTGTAAAATATTGGCTTCATTCATATATACTGATAAGTTTTAATTAAGTTCCTGGTACGAATTATTGACTGAAAATCTCGATTGCCTGAAATTATTCGTTTAATATTATTTTAAACACTGAAATAATAATAATAATTATTATTATTAAATATAAAGCAGCGGACCGTATTTGCCACGTGGTGGAAGTATTCTTATCAGAATTTTGTACAGATTGCAAACTGTTTGAACTATATAAATACATTAACATTATCATATGTCATAAGAGATTATTATTCTATTTTGAAATGTTACGTTATTGCTGTATGGAAAAAGCATTGACAAGTTGTGTTCATTTATAAATAAATTCTCTATCAAATAGAGATTAGGTAAAGAAGTACCGAATTTGTGAAATTATGTTTTTCTAATTATCTGGAAAGTATTTAGACCATTTTAAATATGTTCGGGGCACCAAAATGTTGTTACTCAGGGCGCAAAAAAGGTAGTTACGGCACTGCCTATACACAAGGGAAATTCAGTTATTAAATTGATACGTTTTATTTCAGACTTTCCAAACTTTTGCCCGTAGCCTTTTAGATTTAATCCGCGAAGTTGTGGGAAGACTGAATTCAAACAATGGCTGATATTGCTTGAATCACCTGAAGCTTATGGAATGTTCATTTTTAATTTATTATTGTACTAATTACGGGTAGATGAAATAACGAAACCATATTTGGGATATGAATACGTCATGTTGTTAAAAACTAAATATAATTCATAGTTCTTTATATCGGATTATCGATAAAAATACTAAAAGCTCTAATACTGGGATCTTAGTGGTGGTGTTTTGTGGTAGAGGTAACTGCTAAATTAATCTTAAATAAATGTCTTTATTTGATGCAAACTAAGAAAACAGTTCACGGTACAAATTAAGCTATAGGTACAAACTGATATGGTAGCCCATAATTGACCAAATGTAACACTTCGAGATGAAATAAAAAAGACCAAAACATATCCTGAAGGGGGTTAGAACCTTTGGTGTGAAGATATCACTTACGTAGTTTTCTACATAACAACAAAACACTATACTGCACTCGACACGCATTTCGCCAACCAAGTTGGCATCATCCGGAGATGATTAAATCGTCTCCGGATGATTTAATTATGTCTGGTGAATCTGTCTATTATGTCTTGATGAAGGATGTGGCGACATCCATGGAGATGTTGATCTAATGCAACGCCAGTCGGGGCATATTTCTCGTGGAGTAGTTGTTTTCGGCATCTCCAAACAAATGATTAAATCAGTTTTAGTCATTATCATTTATACAGGGTTATTCAGAACTTATCCATAATAAAATTTAGGGATGTTCAACATACCGTATTAAAGGACTTGTAGGTACAAATGTGGTAGTGCAAAAAAAATTTTTTTGGCGCGTTCTGAAAACTATTTAAAAATTTTTAATTGCACGCCGCTCGATACTGGTCCACTGTAATGGAGTGACTTTGGAACTGACAATGCAAACTGGCGATGTCACATATAGCAAGAAAAAACTTCGGAAGTTCTGAGAGTATACCGACACCCGGCGCAAAAAAGATTTGCAGTGTTTTTACTTTAAAATAAACTGAATTTACACTAATTTTGAAGAATTGCGCTACTTGATTACTATTGGAAAAATGAAATTTATAAAAAATTTGCACATACCTTGTTACAAAAGCTGTTCGAAATTTTGTCCTTCGACTTGTACACACTTTTGGGCACGCCTTATCCAATTTTGCCGCACTAAAGCGAATGTTCCTCCTGGTTGCTGATTTGTAAACGCAAATTATTCGCGGCAGCTGTGATACGGATAAAACTGAGTTTCGTGTAGTAAGCGCTACACCGTTGATTGGGATACCCCAGGCACCTGCCTAGCTATCTGACGTGTACTTATTCGCGGATTTTCACGGACCAGATTCAACACTTGTTCTTCAGCTGCTAAAATACGTTGTGGTCGTCCCGGGCCACGATTTGCACGTAAATTACCAGTATCACGGCCACGTTGTACCACTGCCGTAAAAGTTGCCTAATTTGGCGTGTGTCGATTGGGAAATAGATCCGCATACAAGCGCGACGCTGCCACTGCATTTTGTCCAACTTCACCATAAATAAGAATCATGTCCATTAACTCAGCATTACTGTACACATGAGCCATTTTGAAAATTTTAAAGTTTAACACTCCTACGATAAATAAAACACCGGCACTGGAAGAGCGACATAGATAGACAATAGAGATATTATCCCCACTCCAACTCTATTCGCTCGGTCTTGACCAGGCGTTCCAGGTACAAAAACTTGTTTACTTTTTTTGTAGAAATGTGATATATCAGATGTGGTTGAAGTACAATTGCCCATCTACGTAGTCCTTTATAATGGTATAATTTTTAACATTGTTTACGAGAAATCCAAAGACTTTTATTATAAATTTTTTTGGTGATATCGATTTCTTATTTAAGGATGCACATATCCTTAATGTTTTAGAGATATGTTCTGAATAACCCTGTATATAATCACCTTCCATCTATTTACGTGTTAAATGTTTCCGTGCATACATTATCCAGACAGAATTTTCACGTTCTCATTGTTTTCATCATAGTATGGAACCCGGTGTGGCTCTAAAATCTATTTTCAGACCAAACTGGCGACAAATCAACTCCAGTAAAAGACGAACCTCGGGACAATCCTCAGGCCATTATTTTGATTCGAAATAGAATGTCTTGGAATATAATTTCATTTTTTATACACAGAAATTGCTTTCTACTATATTGTCTTCAAAACACAATCATTTTTTCCATTGTAGTAAATGGTCTATTTCTTTTAAAATGCTTTTCTTATCCCTTGCGGTAAAAATGGATCTACTAATGGAAATGTACAGCAGAGCAGACAAACAGTAGCTAATAATCCGGTATACAATCGTCCCCTATACCAAGGGGAGCAGACCAAAAGTAATGAGTAAAATTCACTTTGTTTGTTTGTTACAAACATACAACTATAAGTTTACATAATTTTATCATATAAATTATTATTATTATTATGATTATTATTATTATCATTATTAATTATAGCAAAATTAAGTAAACTTATAGTTGTAGTTGGTCATTTTTCTATCGTTTCAAGACATCGGAGAGGCCGGGGACTCTTGAGTTTAAAGTGTCTGCACAGGAGAATGGTACTGGATGGAGCCTGAGAAGTAATCAGGAGTCCGGATCCAATCCTCTGCCTGGTCCAAGGCCATGGAGTTGGAGCATTTCTATTTAAGGCAGCACGAAGAGCAGCTGATGAACTCGGTCTCATCTTCGACGTTGAACGGAGAGTCCCAGACTCTGTCACCGAGTTGAGTCCCGTTAAGTTGAAAGCTCAAGTTAAAGCTGCAGAAGGCCACAATCTTCTGCAGCTGCATAAGGGCAAACATTTCACGGTGTCTTCTATAAGAGCCTTGAAGACCATGGTTTATCCGAAAGGTTGACTCTTTGCTTTTTTAAGGTCAGCGGGGCTTCAGTCGGAACCCAAGGGATTCATAATGGCTTGCCAGGATGGTGTATTTAACACCCTCATCTATCGAAGTTATGTCATGGGTATGGAGGTCTCTGATGTCAACTGCAGGGCCTGCCATAGGGCGCCGGAGACAATTATGCATCTGCTCTCTGTTTGTCCGGCATATGCAGTCTCGGCCTATATCCATAGACATAATGCGGCTTTACGAGTGCTTTTTTACTTTTTACGGAACTTGTGATAGACGATAGACTACGAGATAGACGAAACACCAATGCTGCCATACGCTCTTAGGGATATTAAGTCCGTTGTGGGGAATGAGAAGTGCCTAATTTATTGGAACTACTTATTTCCCACGCTCAGGCAGATTCGAGCCAATAAGCCTGATGTAGTCCTCCTCGACCACCAGCTCAAGGCAATGTTTGTCACGAGTTCTCGGCTCCTGCCGAGACCAACATTGTCTTTAAAGAGTTGGAGAAACGGTTCTCTACTGAAATCTAAAAGGTCATGTTCATAATGGAGTATTTATCGATTCAGAAAACTAAATCTATTTTTCTTTAGGCAAGAAATGAACCACTTAAAACACTCATAATGAAGTCACAATTTCAGTTTTCAGGCAAGAATTCCCAATCTAATAATTATGTGAAACTGAAACAAATGGTATTATCTAAAGTCGATCTAAAAAGTTTTAATTCTCAATTTTTTTCATTTAATTCTCAATGCTATTTTACGATTATCATTAAAGAACATTAAAATTTCATTATATGAATGTTAGAAAGGCGCACAGAAAGCTTTTTTACACACCACTCTACCACTCACATTCAAAATTAACTGTATGTGCTATTAGTACTATTACCTACTATAGTTGAGTTGTACTATATTATAATATATTATATATACAAGTAGCGTAGGCCAGGTTGTTTTCCGTTTTTCTGTCAAATGTGAAAATGTTTTCTTTACTGACTGAATTTTATATTTCTTCATTTCTCGATCTAGATAAATTTTCTTAAAAAAGTGGCAATGAGGCCCACCATTCCGGGAGTGAATATAACGTGTGTCTGTTCGATTCATTGAAAATTCTGCCTGTCTCCTACTGATCTCATCAATCGCCTGAGATGTGTTCAGGGTGCGTAGCACGGTTTTGGTACTTCGTGCGCATTTTTTATTCGTGTTCTTGTATTTTCTACTGTTTACTTATAATTTGAAATAAAGTTTTATGTGATTATAATATTAATATAATATTCTGCATTGGTTCAATACAATTAATTGAAAGTAACATAGTGTAATTTTTGTAAATTAGGTTGTCGGTCGTTGCACTATCAAAACGTTTTAGATTGACTGTAGTAGATATATATTGTCACTGTTTGAGCAGCCCATAAACAAAAAACTACTAGTATTAATTTAAAGGGGATTTTTGGTACACTCTGGACAAGTTTGATATAAAACCGAGGAGCCATAAATGTCTCGAGACATTTTTGAGACGTTTTTGTTACCCAACTGTTTGATGCCACGCCTCACATTTATTTACTGCTACTATCTGAAATTCTGCGTGTAACGTCTTCTATTATTACAGAATCTCCATGTGTAGGGGCTGCTTTGTCAAGTTCCATTATCTTGCCAGATGGAGCACACGTACGAACACGACGTCTGTCTGATTTGTCTACACAAACGTGGGGTCCTTCTTTTTTTTACTCCAGTCGTTTAGTGCGCACGGCTGGCTAGGAATTTAGCCCTGAAGTTCATTTAACGTAAGGTTGTTCCGCAATTTCAGGTCACCGCCTGTATTTGACCCCTGTTAGAAGATTTAATATTCCTTGATAAATATTTTTATTTGTAATGGGGTGGAGGGAGTAGCAAGTGGGAGCCAATTAAAGATAAAGATAGAAGCAGTGAAAAACTTCAGAAAACTACCTCAGAATTAGATTCTGTTACCGATCTCTTATTCTACAGGTCTGTAAATGTCTACACGTCTGTACCTGCAATTAGAACTGTACCTGTACGAATTTGCTACAGATTTCTACAGATATATACAGATTTGTCTGTAGTCCTGTACTTTTCTACATTTCTTTACAGATCAGTGCAGCTTTTTCTGTCTATACTGATTTTTCTATAGGTCTGTATGTGTAATTTATATACTTGTAGAATAACAGATTGATAGATTTACAGCTTGTCGGTAATGTAGATTGTATACTTATCGACCACCTTGGAGTTAGAGCCTCAGACCGGATGTTACTGTCTCTTCAAAGCGACCCCATACCAAAGAATATAAATTATTGTCTTTGCCGATACCTACTTATACCTACGCTTCTTACATGTACCGCCCTGTATACATTTACATAGAATTGAATACAACTTTTTCATACAAAAGATTGTAATGTTAAGTAATCACTCAATAGAGGAAAATATACTTTATTCCAGAGGTATAAATATTATTTTTTCTACGACCCTACACTGTGGGGGGAAAAGAGATTAAAATATGAATATTTATGGCAAATTTCTAGAGTTCTGCAGGGCTCAGTTCTTGGACCTCTATCATTCGTCATGTCATATACTAATTAGAAATCAAATGTTGTGTGTAAAAGAATTGGAACTGTAAATCTCTAGTGAATAGATGAGAACACCATTTTGTAATTTTTATATACAAATCATGAAGCCATTGCTTTTACAACTTTTCGATTCATTGTAAATATAAGAATGAATTACCCATATTCACTGGAATAGCTACAATCATAGTTGCAAAATGAAAAATTGGATTATTATAATAGCCAACAAACCACCATTTAACTTACCCACGCTACACAGCAATCGTTAGCCTAAGTCTACAACCCACAAAGAGCCAGAGTTAAACTCCTGCTCCAGGATTTGTACATAACATCTAAACAGCTTCTACGAATGTATTTATTACCAACCTTGTATTATCCGACCAACCAAATGAATTTAAAAAATAACAAACCAACGTATTATAAATACTGATGATCATTATATTATATTGAAGCTATTGTGACTGTCACCAACATACACTTACTGAACACGCAAAGTGTGAAGTCAGCAGTTCATAATTATTGATGTCCAATATGGTGGTTGTTGGGTATAAAACCAGAGTATTCGGTCTATTTAATAATCGATGCATAAAATATATAGTGAATCCTTGCTATGCTGTTTGTGAAATGGACATTGGCTCACTACTACTCTAAATTTAGAGAATTAAATAATAGAATATTCTACAGTCGATTTAAAAAGTTTTAATAGTGCAACGACCGGAATGTATCACATAGGTACAATTATTAATTGCACTGATAAATGTAGAATATTATATGAATATTACAATTACATAAAACTGTATTTCAAGCTATAAGTAAACAATAGAAAGCACAAACACACGAAAAAAATATGTGTACGAAGTGCCAAAACCGTGCTACACACCTGAAATTTACACAGATAGTAGATGAAATCAGTAAGAGATAGCCAGTATTTTAATGAGTTCAATAGAGACACGTTCTATCCACTCCACTAAGACAAAGTCCGCTTACTTTCTCTAACAAAGTATACAAGAATACAAGGTTTGTACCTCTATATAGTTTAAAAATAGCTTTTTATCAAACGTATAGAGATACAAATCAATTAGATATAGAATTGCTCGAAATAGAGGTGAAACAAAGTTATAAAATCAAATTGTTCCAATAACTAGCAGTTCCTTCTTCGTCCCTCAACAGTGACATTTGAATGAAATCTCCAATCTGTTCCTACATTCAAAATGTTAGTGGTTCCATATAAACTTTTACCTCGTCGTGATATTCCACAGCGCATACAATAGAGTCACAACTTTCTTATCAACAACTCTGTTCTAAACTTTGTTATGTGGTTTCTGCAAAGGCACAATACTTGTATGGGCGTGACATGTCATATATTAATTACAAGTTAACCAAACGGAATATCTGAATGCTACATGTATTTATGATATTATGAATGGGCTGTTGATTTCAGAATGCAGATATGATCAATTACAATAGGGTAGGTATAGTGTGATGGTAATGACTATAACAACTGACCTAAATTTAGCCTTTAGCTGTATTACTTAATGTTAGTTGAAAGTCATGTCACGGTATCTATTATTGAGATGTCAGAAGCGATACGAGGAAAAGCTTCTATACAAGAGATGGAGAAACAGATTTTCACCGAGTTGTGATAATTTGACATAATTTGAAATATAATTTGTAATATTATAGAATTATATCAAACTAAAAAAACACTGATAAGATTAATAAAATATAATTAAGTCAAAATTATAATAATATAATAATTCAAAAATATAATAATATACAGGGTATCACACTGTATACAATGGCTGTACTACTATCTTTATTTGTGTAGTGTACACGACCGACAACAACCATAGTATATTACGCTAGGTCAGTTCCAGGACCATGTAGGTCGACACTGCTATATCGCCCGCTGGAGATTGCAGCTGATGGCCCTATTCCTGGATTTAGGTTGCAGAGGCAAAGGTCAGTTCACCAGTTGCGGGATATTACGATCCGTGCGAATTCAGAGCGGCCATTGTTCTTGATATACGAGCAGGCAGACAATGGAATATTGTGTCGACCGTCATTATTTTGACAGCTAAAGGGCCGGCTGTTAATCTGTGCGGCGTAAACTCGGGATTTAGCATTAAATTGATTCATAATTAAATAGGCAAACATTTCTGTGAATGCTGACACTGTAATTTGGTAAGATAGAATTAAATCTGATGATCGTCCTGAAAATAGGATTAAAACATCGGAACGGATTAATTAAAAAAAGTTTCTCATTGTAGTCACAAGGATTGTTCCGATAATCAAAGACCCGTGTGGGAAACGGACGGTATATTATTATTTTGTCGGCCTCATTAGCGCTCAGAAGTGAATCAGTTTGGTAAAGCAACAGTTAGCAAGAAAAAACTAGCAGCTAGTTGGGATTAATGGAATAAGAAATCTTTTCTACTCTGAAAGGATTCTAATATACACTCTCTTTCCACTAAAGAAAAATTTTGAGATGCCGCTATTATATGAGTTTCAAGGATTTATGAGTTAATATATATATATATATATATATATATATTAATAAAATTATTAAAATATTAAAATATGTTGAAGTTTCCTTTGAGATTACACGATTGTAAAATAATAAAAACAGTAAACCATATTGTGTTGTGAGGAAACCATGAGTGTTTTATTTATTAAAATAATTTTAAAAACCACTTCTGAAATTCATTTGTATATATATATTTGTACTAGGTACATTATTATACTGTGGTTTTTTGGGGCAAACTTTTTGTTTTATGTTGATACTGCACTATAAAACTTTATGCGTATTCTAAGACAGATCTTCGTAAATATATGTTCTTTTGAAGTTATCTACATTATTTCTGCTCAAAACGTATTTGTGTATGTAATATTGTTGGTAAATAAACTTATTGTTGTTAAATAAAATAAATTTTCTGTTGTAGAAAATCATTAATAATTCTGGCGGAGGAGCCAGGTGAATAAGTACAAGTTTCTGTTTTAATAATAATTATTTTTTTTAACTACAACTTTCACACACAGATCTTATTTAGGACCAGAGACATCTTTTTTTATTTCAATACATAACTATAATTAACTGATGATATATTAGGGTTAAAACATAGGGATAACATATTAAGGTTAATTAAAGTTAAAATCGACGGGAAATTTGAATTATGTGGGTATTTTACAAAGTAAATTACTTTGAAATTTACTTATTAAAAGTAGGAAATATTAAAATCTCTTATTTATTACTTACAGTAACTTTCAATATTCCGTATTTTAACCAACTGGTATTTTACCATTTGCCCATCTCTACTTTCCACTCACAGATAAAGCATCTTTTTGCCACCTTATATAATAAATAACTATTACTAACAAATTAATAATAATTCCTCAAACTGCTATTTTTCCCTCTAGGGATGAAACCGACTAGAAAGACCTATAAGAGTAAGAACAGTGTACTTCCTACTAGGTCGTAGAAAAAATAAAATATACTTCTGACTAAAATCTCCTGTCCATCAAACACGAATTGTTTTTAAAATGGCCCGAATATTTCTACTACACAAACCTTCAAAGTATTCCACCCACTTTCGCTCAAATAGCAGAGATGCTTCACATTCGCGTGACCTAAAAAATGCAATTTACCTTCTCTGTACGTGAGAATGCCGAATGAAACCCACGGGAAGGTTTTCAGACCGTGTAAACACTCGGTTTAGGGCCGTTAGTGTCTTGCAGTTGCCGTATCACGTGCGATTTACCATCTACAACGACATTTCTATTTTTCTTGCTAGGACATTTGTGTTTCTCAGCTTCTGAAATGCCGATTAAAGGATGTCTTTTCATCGCAACTGTTCATCTCTCTTTGTTCCCTTAGTGGAACCGTTGGCTGAGGTACTTAAAAGGACATGCAACTAAGTGGAAGAAGTGCAGTGAAGTTCAGTGCAGTAAAGTGGAAGTGAAGTTCTTTTGGGGCGCAAAAAAATTTTGTTCTCCAAAAGAGGTGTCTTAGGTATATTTTGGGTATGTCACAAAGAGAGTCCTGTAAAGGTGTATTTCTTTCAAGAAAAGTACTTACACAAATAAGTCTATACGTGCTTTCGAAAAGTAACGAAAAAATTCATTATTTTAGAAATTGAGAAGTTTTCGAAAAAATCCCCTGACACGTCGAAAGGCACTTTTTGACATACGACCCATATTAGTGACGTCATCGTTGTTCGAGATATGACGTCATCGACAATTTTTTTAAATAACAACCCCCAATTTTGACCACGCCATTTGAAAGAGCGTATCATTCTACATACGCATCATGAAAAATTATGGTGTTACATAACAAAAATTTCAAGAAAATAATGTTTGAAGATCTTCAAATTTAATTTTCACAATACTGACAATGATAATGATTATGTAAAAAATCGACTAAATTAAATGTTCAAATTGTACACCGTTGGCTGCATATTTGGATTTTCTTCGAGACGACCTCATTCCTGCACTAATAACTTTATATCCAGATATAGAGGAACGTGATCTTCCAAGAAATGGCATGTTCTTTCAACAAGATGGTGCACCTCCCCATTATGGAGCACCTGTCCGTGTTTATATAGATGAGTTGTTCCCGAATAGTTGGATAGGGAGAAGGGGGCCGATTGAGTGGCCAGCCAGATCGTCTGATTTGACACCCCTTGATTATTTCTTGTGGGGATACTTAAAAAGCAAAGTATACGTTACTAGACCGGTTAATTTAGAAGATTTAAAAGCAAGAATTCGTCACGCGATACATCGAATACCTCCTGAAGTTATAGATAATGTCCAAAAAGAATTTATTAATCGTCTTGGCTACTGTCAGGCAGCCAACGGTGCACAATTTGAACATTTAATTTAGTCGATTATTTACATAATCATTATCATTGTCAGTATTGTGAAAATTAAATTTTAAGATTTTCAAACATTATTTTCTTGAAATTTTTGTTATGTAACACCATAATTTTTCATGTTGCGTATGTAGAATGATACGCTCTTTCAAATGGCGTGGTCAAAATTGAGGGTTGCTATTTAAAAAAATTGTCGATGACGTCATATCTCGAACAACGATGACGTCACAAATATGGGTAGTATGTCAAAAAGTGCCTTTTTTAAAAACAAAATCGACGTGTCAGGGGATTTTTTCGAAAACTTCTCAATTTCTAAAATAATGAATTTATTCGTTACTTTTCGAAAGCACTGTATATTTATGAGGCAGTCACAATTATTGTAGTAGAGAAAAAATCCTTGTTCAAGAACTGTGAGAGGCAGCACCCATATCCCACAAGAAAGGACTATGAACTGGCAACCAACTTGCCTCTTTTTACTTATGTATCAAAAATATGTACAAGGTTGGTATGCCCGTTTAACATGGGCCTATACCTTATCTCAGAAACTATAAGTTCTACAGAAAAAAAATTATATGAAATTGTTTTTTTCAAAGTTATCTTCAATTTTTTTATATTTTAAAACTTATAACCTGTTTATATACAGGGCGATGAACTAAAGCTCCTTTTTTTTAAATAGCACACCCTATATATTATTACATTTTCAGAAAGCCCTTCTAAAGACGAGTTCAATGATATATGATATGATGGGTCTGACGCCCGCCGTTTCGGAGTTATTGAGTATTATCTTCAGGAAATAGCCCATATTAAAATCGTGCTAGAAAAGTTAATAATTAAGTTTTTGAGCCTTAACTTGCGCCAAGGGATTTCTAATTTTATGTACTTTATTATGTAATTACTCAATATTCAACTTATAAAAAAAAATTGACGGTGTTGCCACATTTCGAAAACCATAAATTCTCTATCCAATTAATATTTTGCAGTGTTTACTTGAAGAAAATACATACTGCGTATGAAATACATCAGTATTTTAAATATGCCAATATTAAAAGTTGATCATTTCTTTTCAAAATATTTTGTATTTTTCACTGAAAAACACCCCTTCCCGTGTGAATAAGACAACTACAAAAATTATTCTGGTGAGGCAGATATACGCACTTGCAATGCGTATATCTGCAAAAAATGGCAATGCCACCCAAGATGTAGAGAGTGGATAGAACGTATCTCAGTTCAACTCATTGAAATTGCTGCCTGTCTCTTACTGATTTAATCCACTACGTCAGTAGAATTCAGGTAAGTAGCATGGTTTGGGAACTTTGTGCGCATTTTTTGTTAGTGTTTTTCTGCTTTCTACTGTTTACTTATAACTTGAAATAAAGTTTTATGTTATTATTAGTTAATTTATTCTGACTGACACCTATAGATATACATATCAAGATATATTAAATGTTTTATTCATAAAATAATATGTTTGTTCTGGGATTCTATTATGGTATTTTCTGTATAAACAAACGTGTCCCTAAGTGAAATGTATCTAAAGTAAGGGCGCGTTTGCTCTTCCTTGTCCGTGAAGCAGTAAAAAGATAAATTAAACGTATTCAGTGTGAACTCAGGCAAGCGAAACATAGATGTCACACTGAAAATACAATCAGCCAAACAAATTGTACGGTTTTAATGAAAACCGTACTGGACGACTGCAATTTAAGGATTTTTATGTTACACGTTACAAATTTAGTAGCCTTTTTATGAAACAGTTAACGTGTTCTATTATTAAATTTATAGCATCAAAGAATAATTAGGCCATTTCCATTTCCAATAAGTTTTTAGTGTCCTTAAAATAGTTAAGTCCTGTCTTGTACAGTAACGCACTAAAAACTAAGTATCCCTAAATAATTTAGTTACTTTTTGACAGCAGTGCCATCTAGCAGTAACTTACTGAAAATACTACGCAATTATGTCCAAAACAAGAAATCTTCTTTGTTGTTAATTGACTTTTTCGCATTTCGGAAAAATTCAAACGAAACTCAATTCTTTTTCTTAGTTTATGTAATTCAAACAATATGATCTGAAGGAAGATAGTTCTTATGTAAATTTTCATTGAATTTGCATACTTAATCTAGTTTACTTTCTTTAACTTAATTTCAATAAAAACGGAGACACTTCACATTTAACTAAAAAATATAATCGAGTTATTTTATGCGTCTTGATGGCTTCTTAAATAAGGAAAAAGGTTTTATTTATCCAGTGAATAATTCTGTTTGCGGACTGAATTCCGCAGGATTAAATGTATCCCCAGGTGTCAAATATAAAAAGAAAATTGGATTCTGTCAAGCGCGAGAATCTACCCCGACATTCATATTTTACATTCCTTGCCAGAAAATAAAGTAACGGTGGATTTTTCAGCATGGAAAGATTCCCAAGTTGAATTAACGTTTTAAGAAAAACGATTCATTGAGATTCATTAGTGGTGTAACTGTATACGAGTCAACAAAAAATATTTTAGGAATTTGATTTACAAAATTATAGAAAATAGGAAGTCAGAAAAAACCCGAAGACAACAAGGCATTTACACCAACTCACATTTATTAACAAAACATACGTTTGCTCAAAAATACCCCCATGTAGAATACAATGAATCCAAGTACTCAAAAATTATCTATTAGAGTTTATTAGTCGTTGCGTGATCGTTAAAATTGCACTATATCGGACAAAGTTTCAAAAATTGGTAGAAATAATGAGGACAGCATAAGTATTATTAAATCGAAAAGTTCCTACCCCTAAGTAGTGTGCTTCATCCCCTAGGACGTCGTTTCCACCCCCATATTGAGGTTTTCTAGATTGTCTCGGGAACGGTGCACTTTTTGATAAAAATACCTATACACAAAATTAGTCCTTATAAAAGTCTCCACAAAAAATATCTCTACGTTTTTCTTCCTAAAATTAATAACACTTTGGTAAACGAGACGCGAATGTAATCAGCGCAGGTCATATAATTCGCTGAATATCCGTATGGCTATTCCCAAAGCTATCTTTACACGAGTGAAGTATAAATAGTATAAATAGCTATATACCACTCCACAGTGGTGCAGCTATCTCTGCATGTGTTCAGGAAAATCTCAAAAGGAGATATTCTAATCAGCATATCCAGATATACACCGCAAACTCAAGCGTATTTTAGAGTTTCAAATCATTACCTTACACAATGAAACAATAATTATCCTAAGAGCCATTAAATTGACTTGGATAATTATTGTTTCATTGTATACGGTAATAATTCGAAACTCTAAAATACGCTTGAGTTTGGGTCTCACCAAATGAAGAGCCCGATATCTCTGACACTATTAAGTTTTTGAAAAATAGTCATTCGACAATTGTTTAGAATTGAACAAAGTATCGGATAAACCTTGTTGCAAAGTTCCTGCCAACAAAAAATTTCTTTCGACTTCAGCGCCATCTCCAATTTGCTCTGAAAAAAAATCAAGTTGAACTCTGTGACGAAGGCATAGATGAGCTCTATCATCTGGTTTTTTTTTTATCAAAATACATCTTTCTGTTGCCGAGATACGAGGCTGAGGACTTTTATGTGGAACACCCGGAATCTTAGACAAAAATGACCAAGGACAACGGAGACATGGACCATGGATTTCACAAAGAAGTATTTGCATTTTAGTTACAAATGAATATTGACCAGACAGATGCTCCTGAAATTTTGGTACGCCGTGTAACATATACACCGGGAGTGTATATAGCAGGTACAGTAGTTTATACAAGTCTTTTAAATATTGTGATTTTTCTTTGCGTACCTCGGTATGGATAACTTTATTGAATCATAATATTTGAATTATTTCATTAATTACTTTTTTGGCTTAATCTCTTATAAACGTGTAAACCGTGTATCATTTGTTTCAATATACTCACTAAAACGACTCCTCAGTGGTATCCATTAATATAATGAATTAATAAACACTTTACATTCGAGCAATCCCGCACGATTGAAAATTTAATAATTTCCATGATTTTTTGCTCGTTTTCAATCAGAGAATTGCTATCGCATCCCACGTAGATTAATAAATCAGTTCAATTTCCTCGCCAGATGAGATGAAAACCAAGAAGCGATGTATTTTCGAATCTACAGATTCCCAAGTGTAATTAGCTGAAAGGAAGTGTATGTTATAAGCATTCTAAGTGCTAAAAATAGAAGTGATAATTTATAGACGACAGAAAACATATTTTTTCACAATTAAACAATTAAGTTAGGCTTACAAATAGAGATATTCTAACTGTGTTAAACAAAATACGGCACATTTTGCTTTGTAGTTCAGCGCTCGGCGTGGCATATTGCCAGGAGATAGCTGTTTTGGCTTAATTTGTTTTAGTCCTTATTTAAATAAGGCGTTTACAGATGTGGATATAAAGTAGATTCGTACTATTCGTAGTTGTGTTATGTACAAGGTATTCGCGTATATTTTGACCCCTACCTACAGGGGTTATTAAGAAAGTTAGAAAAAAAATTTAAATACAAAAGTTGTTTGGTTTTTCACGTATAATCTTTTGGTTATGTCGAAAAAAAATTGAATGTCGTAAATTAGAGGAAACCAATTGAACATAATATTTGTAAATGGGACATCCTGTATAATTTTAGACGCTTGGGAAAACAATTTTTCTCTGATCTCAAAAATATATATTTTGTTGACATTTGCACTGACAGTTTTCGAAATATTTAATATTTAATGTTTACAATAAATCATAAAAAAAATATTAAAAAATGAAAGTATTGGAAAATGTTTAATTAACTAAGGAGGTTACATCGAAAATCGTTAAATATTTTTTATTACTGTTGGTTTCTGCTGTTAAATATTTTTAGTTCTTTGTATTTTTTTATGGTAGGTACTCGCTGTCGAATATTTCGAAAACTGTCAGTGCAAATGTCAACAAAATATATATTTTTGAAATCAGGAAAGGAATGTTTACCCAAGCGTGTAAAATTATACAGGGTGTCCCATTTAAAAATATTATGTTCAATTGGTTTTCCTAAGTTTACGACATGCAATTTTTTTTTCGACCCAGCTAAAAGATAATACATGAAAAACCAAACAACTTTTGTATTTAAATTTTTTTTCTAATTTTCTTAATAACCCCTGTAGGTAGGGTCAAAATATACGCGAATACCCTGTACAACCCATCTGTCAAGTAGTAGAGCTAGTCTCTACATTCCGCTATTGTATGAATATTATTGATTTTGATGTCAATCAATAGAGAATTATCGATTTATATTCAGTAACTAGGCACATTCTTAGTTAAATCTGTATATTTAGTGAGAAAAATCAATGTAAAAATCAAGCGGTGGTGGGGGAGTAGATATATTTCTCGTAAAGATGCCCTGCTGCCCGCTTGGATGTGATGAGCGCAGATCGCGGAGTGGCTGAATTTGGCGCGAGGCGCTACCGTGCCTCTTGATATAGAAATTGCTACTTTTCTACCCAATTTATAGAGCTATAATTAGAGCGGAAGCATCAGAAAATCAATTAATTAAGCCGAAACGTCGGATTAAGCAATTATAAATTATAAAATACAGGAAGTATATATTTTGAGCTTGCAAAGCTATTTCCGTTACTAAATTTAGCTGGGTAACAAAAGACACTAAAATATTTATAATGATAAGTGGCTATTACTGAGCTGCAGCTTTACAGCCTCATTTCAGCGGATTCTATAGGTTTTTATATAAAAGTGAGACGTTGTTTTACGAGAACTCACTTAACAAATTTTACTGTTGCCAGTAAAAGTTTACTGTTGATTGAATTACATTCAAGTCTATTCAGTCTCGGTGATTCAGTCAGTGGGATGGACAGTCGCAATTAAGCTTCCATCAAATTTGTGAATCTGTCGAGGTAGCAGACAGGATATATACCTACTCGTCATGCGGGTAACTGGCTTTAGAATAAGGGATCTGGTTCTGGTACGAGAATAAATAAGCGCTCTATTCCTTCCCGTAATCTTGATGCTCAGTTAACCTGAGGTTCTATCCTAAAACGGCCAATGCTGGTATGTTCGCACCGAATTGTTTCTTGCCATTTTATCTAGTTTTGCTAATTATAGTGCCTTAAGTTTCGTTAATTTTCGGTTAGCTTCATCTGGAGATGAAGCCAAATACAGGGTATTCTAACCGAATATCCTGTATTTACTACAAGTATAAAATTTTAGAGAAATCCTGTCAGTAGTTTCTGGGATATGGATCGTGTAAGCACCTGGCTGGACACACTGTATATACAGGGTGTTAGTTAAACATGCGGCAAAAATTGAAGAGGTTATTCCTTGGACTCTCCATAAGGATATTTCATCCTTTGATGATTTTTGAAAAAGCGCTTTGTTGCGAAGATATAGGGCGAAAAAATTTTCAACAAATAACAATTTATTACTAAAAATTACATGTAACATTTCTGAACCTACAAGAATTGTTCAAAATGGCTACCTCCAGCTCGGATGCAACCATCCAATCTTCTCCTCATAAGCTCCCGAACTCTTTAAAAAACACCAGGGTCGTTTCTTATCGAGTTACACCCAGCAATTATCCGATCTCTTAAATCGTCCATATCTTCCACTGGCCTAGTATAAACTAATAACTTTAGATGACCCCATACGAAATAATCCAGGGGGTTTAAGTCCGGGGATCGAGCAGGCCACAGGTGAGGTCCACCTCGACCAATCCATCGATGTCCGTATGTTGCTGTTAAAAACTCTCGAGCAACTACACTACAATGAGGTGGTGCACCATAATGCATAAACCACATTGCCTGTCTTCTAGCAAATGGAACATCCTCCAAAAACTGAGGTAGCGTTTGTTCCAAAAAGTTGCGGTATACTTCGCCTGTAAGTCTTCCTGGTAGAAATACCGGTCCAATTAGCCAGTCACTCACAATTCCAACCTAAACGTACAACGAGAACTGATGTTGAAACCGATCTTCACAAATCTCATGTGGATTTTCGTCAGCCCACACATGGTTATTGTGGAAATTCCTTATTGCATTTCGCGAGAAACTGGGTTCATCGGTAAAAAGAATCAGCGTAAGTAGTTGAGGGATTTCAACCAATGTGTGCAAAAGCCATTGACAAAATACAGTACGTGGAGCAAAATCCGCAGGAAGAAGTGCCTGAACGCGTTCAATGTGGTATGGGTACAACAAATTATCTCTCACAATTCTCCAAACAGTCCAATTACTTACATTCAAAGTATTTCCAATTCTTCGCGTAGAAGTACCTGGATCTTCTTCTATCATGTCCATCACATTCTCTTCTACGTCTACCGTTCTTACAGTCCTTGGCCTTCCTGGTCCTCCACTTCGCTTCAATGTTCCCGTTTCTCGAAGACGTTGATGAGTACTTTGAAAGATTTTTCTATCGGGAGCAATGTGGTTAGGAATTCGTTCAATGTACAGTCGCCTAGCTTCTAATGCATTGCCATCAGCAAGTCCATAAATAAAATGCATGTCAGCCATCTCGGCATTCGTATAGCGAGCCATGATAGAGGACTTCACTAACAACCGTTTACACGTCAACTAGCCAAACGTCAATCAATCTTAACAAATGCGACACATACAAACTACAAAAACACAACATACAAAAACATACAAAATAATCACTCCGAAATATCACGGGATGTTGGTAAGAAAAAACAACTCCTTTTTCTTACATGTCTTTTACTTGATACGTCCAGTGTAGTACGCCATACTTTTATTTCACCTACATTAATAATGTGAAAAATACCAAAATTGGATTTGTTGAAAATTTTTTTCGCCCTATTTTTGCGCATGTTTAACTAACACCCTGTATATATGAAGTGTTAATGCAGTTTCACTATCTCAAGTTTAACGAGCTGAAATCCGCGTTATTCTCTGAAACTGAAACCTCACCTCAACTCTCAAAATCATACAAGCGGGATCGCACAAGGCAAGAAAGGGTTAATCTAGTTCTCCAGATGATGGATGGGTTCGCTAACTTTCCTCTGCGAAGTTTTGCTTTTCTGTTTCGTAAATTAATTTACTGTTAGGTGGAAGTTAAAAGAAACGCATCCATCTTTCCGCGCTGATGATTCCAGTTAATGAAAATAGAATTGAAATTAATGAGAGAAATTATGTTATAGAAAAGAAGGGGGGAATTGAAAGGGTTTTATTTTAGGTTTGGGCATTTTTCAAATATTTTATGTTGCCTGGACAGACAAACTTTAGTTTGTCTTCAACTCCAAATACTCCTTTGAGTTTTTAGAATTAACGAAAAATTTATCTTTGCCCACAAATTCTAAATTAGTTTCATTCAATTTAAAAGTTTATTCACCTCAATCCCAGTCGCAGAATTAACGTCAGTACTATGCAATTTAATAAATCAGTCAAAATTAAACAGCACAGAAAAATATGAATTAATAAGTTTAATAAAGGTATGCATTAAACAAAATTATTTTTATTTCAATGGAAAATATTACAAACAAAAAACGGATTACCCATGGGTAGTCCCATTTCTCCTTTGTTGGCGGAAATTTTTATGAATCATTTTGAAAACACACTGTTCAATAGTGACAATAATTTAAAATCACATGTTCACTTTTGGGCTCGCTATGTAGATGACATTTTTTGTATTTGGACTGGTACTGAAAGAAATTTAAGCGGCTTTCTCAATTTTTTAAATCCGCTTAACGATAATACGAGTATTCCGTTTACAATGGAAAAGGAGGAAAACAATCAATTAAACTATTTGGATATAACAATAAGAAAGGTAGAAAATAAATTAAAATTCTCGGTTTATAGAAAACCAACAACTTCCGACGTAATTATACCAGCAAGTTCGCAGCAGTCCTAGCAAATAAAAAAGTCCGTTTTCCATAGTTTAATACATATACTTTTAATGTTTCCGCTAGAAAAAGCAGATTTTGAAAAAGAATTAAGTACAATCAAACAAATTGCAAGAAACAACGGATATAAAGAAAAACTAATAGATAACATGATGATAAAAAACTAAAGGAGGAAATTAATTCGTCGGGAGTTTTACAATATTCGGGAAAAAGAAGGCACCTATAGTTATATTAATCACGTCCCAGGTTATAGTGAAAAAATAGCTCGCAGATTAGAACGAAACGGGTATAAAACGATTAGTGTCAACAAGCGTAGTATTGGGAGGATTTTGATAAACAACAAAGAAAGGGTTAATAAATTGAAACAATCGGGAGTATACCAAATTAATTGCGTGGATTGTAATGCCGTGTATGTGGTATAAACCGGTAGAAGTATTGAAACCAGAGTAAAAGAACATAAAAAATCCATAAAAAATTCAGGATTTTCGGCGCATTGTATAGAAAACAATAATTTTATAGAGCAGAAAGATGTAAAGGTACTGCATCGGAAAAAGAAAGGAAAGCGCTTAGATCTGTTAGAGCAATTAGTAATTACAAAATCTTTAATTATAAATCCTTGTACTACGAATGATCAGAGGGACTTTCGCCCTTCTTAGGAAAGGTACTAAAAACTCAGGCTTTACCAGATGGTAGGATCAATCGGGGGTAGGTGCTCGTAAACAAATAAATAACGAAAACGCGCTTGGAAATGTTTAGTAATAGATATTTACTCTATTGAAAAAGGCCTAATAAGCCGAAATAGTAGTATATAGAGTGTTTTCTATATGTTTCTTGGAACATTTAAATGAGATCAATGTTTTTTTCAAAACAATTATTTCAAAACAATTATTAAACTTAATTTTTACTTTATCGTCTTTATCTCTGAAATATAAATTTTACACTAAGTGTAAAATTTGATGTCTAGCAATTTTTGATGTGTACCCATAAGGTGCTATACTTTGGTACAATTTATGTAATAATTTTAAATTACCCAGGCATAACCTACTCTGTGCACCAAATAATATTTTTTTTAGTTTCATAATATAACCATGAAGTTGTCAATGTGTCTTGAATTTCATATAATACAATTTACCTATAATTAATTAACATTTTAGTTAGTTTGTAATAGTATACATGTCATTTCAAAATATAAATAAATTGGCTATTCATCGTTCGCGAAATATCCTGAAAAAAAAAACAAGGAACTGAAACCTTGCATGAACTTATTTCTTTCAGATCCTTTTAATTACTGAAACAAATGAAATGCAATTCACTACGCTTACATAAATCGATACGTTAAATCTACTGGAGGTTTCAAACATTTTCCATGCCTACTAGATCATCATGTTTCGTAGGCAACTTTGAATTTTTTATGGACGCCATATTGGGTTTTTTACACCATTGGGTAGAGAATAAATTGTGATTTCAATTATGTAGGAACACCAACCACACTTGGTGGTCATCGGACATTGTTAAATGATTCAAAATCTTACAACAGCTACAAAATTTATTGAAAAATTATTAGTATTATTATTATTATTATTATTATTATTATTATTATTATTATTATTATTATTATTGTTTGTGTTCTGCGCATGATGCACTTCGCAGTTTATCACTGGTTTATTTTTTTTTGTAGACGGGTTAATATCAAATCTAACAAGAAATAATTCTTGGTTTAGAAACGATCTTACTGAATTGCATGTATGAAGTATGGCTGCTTTTTGTGACTGGGTATATACAGTTTCTTCCAGACTAAGTTGAGTGAGGTGATTTACGAATGAGTATGGAGTGATATCCCTTAGCGATATAATCAATGAAATGATATGAACCATTTTCTGTTTCCAGATTATTTCAACTTTCTGTTGTTAATTGTTGATATTTTTCTTTCTTTTCTATATACCTTTTAGATATGTTTGGCCTGTTTGTAAGAACTTAAATAAAGTTTCTTTGTTTGTATGTTCTTGGTTTAGAGTATTATAATATCTAGCGTGTAATGTTTTAGATGACCAGACATTTTGCTATTCTATCTTCTTTTTCAAACATAAGTACACGGTGATTCACTTTCGAGTGTGTAACATGGGTATCTCGCTTATTATGAAAGATAGACTGTAGGTTTAAATTCGGCAAAGTTGCGGAATTTTGTGCTCAATAAGTTGGCGCAAAGAAAACCCCCATATCTGCTTTTGTTTTTGAGTAAGAGGCAAAAAACAATTTTTTCCGGTTTTCGTTTTCTGGCCATAACTTCTATATTTTTGAAAATATTGGCGTATCGTTTTCACATTATTAGGACACTTTCTTGAGACAAATACGATGCCGTAAACCGTTTTTTAAAAAAATGTCACTTCTATTGTAAATCATCGTCAACTTTATTTTTTCTTATGGGCGCCATATTAATTGTTCTCATATTTGAATAAACCGATTTTTTCTGAATACAACAATATAATATATGTTAATATTTGCCTAAAAAATAAGGGCATTATGAAGGAAAATAAGTACTTTTTTTTAAATCTCTAGTTAGCCATGGCTATGACAGTCAATTCTCATTGTCATTGTGATTTGTCAATTCTTGACAAACCACAAATGTCACTTATAATTGTTATAAACTGCATCTGTGGAGTACTTTTTACATTGACTAACGATGTAGGTATACAACCGAAGAGAAACACGATATAATAGATATTTATTACAGATGTAACAAAAATTTAAACAGAACAGTTGAAGAATATTTAAAACATATCCTGAAAGACGACAACCATGCAAGAGATATATTACTAAACTGGACTGTAATTTAAGAAATTATACGTCCATACCTATTTCATGGTTTAGAAAAACTGCCATAATTTCTTAAATTACAGTGCAGTTTAGTAATATATCTCTTGCATGATTGTCGTCTTTCAGGATGTGTTTAAATATTCTTCAACTATTCTGTTTAAATTTTTGTTACATCTGTAATAAATATCTATAATATCTTGTTTCTTCTCGGTTGAATACATCGTTAGTCAATGTAAAAAGTACTCCACAGATGCAGTTTATAGCAATTATAAGTGACATTTGTGGTTTGTCAAGAATTGACTGTCATGGCCATGGCTAACTAGACATTTTAAAAAAAAATTCTTATTTTCCTTCATAATGCCCTTATTTTTTAGGCAAATATTAACATATATTATATTGTTGTATTCAGAAAAAATCGGTTTATTCAAATATGAGAACAATTAATATGGCGCCCATAAGAAAAAATAAAGTTGACGATGATTTACAATAGAAGTGACATTTTTTTAAAAAACGGTTTACGGCATCGTATTTGTCTCAAGAAAGTGTCCTAATAATGTGAAAATGATACGCCAATATTTTCAAAAATATAGAAGTTATGGCCAGAAAACGAAAACCGGAAAAAATTGTTTTTTGCCTCTTACTCAAAAACAAAAGCAGATATGGGGGTTTTCTTTGCGCCAACTTATTGAGCACAAAATTCCGCAACTTTGCCGAATTTAAACCTACAGTCTATCTTTTATAATAAGCGAGATACCCATATTACACACTCGAAAGTGAATCACTCTGTACATGATAATTTTTTAAATGTTCTGGTCGGTATAATTTTGGGGTAATTGTATTCATTATAAATGAAATATTTGACATTTTTAGTGTTACTTACATTTTTTGAGTGTTGCGATTGACTCTGCAATGTTTTACTTCACCATTGCACTTGACACTGAAATAGAAAAGAAATAAAAAGTTACAAAATTACAAAATATGTCAGGTTGGTTCCCACAGCGTTCACGGATTTTCTAATTATTTTCTAATCATTTTCTAACCAAAACAATAAGTAATATTCAACCAGATTAGTCATTAACACTCACTGAGTACTCTCAACAATCGCAGAGTGTTAAAATACTAAACGACTACCCAACTATTTCTTGAACAGCCCGTATTTGCTTGAGAAAAAATTCTGTTATGAACAGACTAACCAAAACTATTTAGTCTCTTGTGTGAATTATATATACCTCAAGGCTCTGTTCTTGGGCCTTTACTGTTTGTGTTATTTGTGAACGATATCGCGGATGAACTAGATGTTAATTACTTACTTTACGCTGATGACTTAAAGTTGTATTCTTATGTAGAATGCGAACGCGATTGTTTGAATCTCCAGCATAATTTGGATATACTTAATAGTTGGTGTATTGATAATTGCTTACCTCTAAATGTAGCAAAATGTAACGTCATGTCGTTCTCACGTAAAACCAATACCATTTATTATGACTATAGCTTAGATAATTGCGTCTTAAATAGACCTGACTTCATCAAGGACCTTGGGGTTATTTTTGATTCAAAATTAACTTTTTCCAAGCATATTGAGGAATGCGTTACTGGTGCTTACAAAAATTTAGGTTTCGTCTTGCGTAACAGCAAAGAGTTTAAGAACATGTCTACATTGCGTACGTTATATACCTGTTTTGTTAGATCCAAGCTAGAGTATGCCTCTGTTGTCTGGGCACCAACGTATAACTGTCATATTACACCATTAGAAAAAGTTCAACGGCGATTTTTTAAATCGGCAAGTTTTGTCTTGGATGGTAGCTATCCAGTAAGAGGTACCTCTCAGGAATTTTTTCTAAATAAATTTGAAATGAGCAGTCTTGTTAGAAGACGAGCTATGTACTCTATTATTTTTTTATATAAAATTATTAATAATATGGTCAATTGTCCATCACTTACATCGCTCATCAATTACCAGGTGCCCAGAGTAAATGCTAGGTCGAGTAACTCGCTTTACCTTCCCACCTCTCGTACTAATCTTTTACAGTCATCCCCAATATATCAAATGTGCCTTAATTATATAGATACTCAACAAGAACTTGACATATTTCACTGTAAGATTGCTGATATAAAGCATAAATACTTAGTACCAATTTAAATTTAGTTTTATAATGGTTTATAACAATACTTATTTTTTGTATATATGTACATATGTTTTTTTTTTTTGTGTTTTTCTCATTTTTCTCCTTTTGATTGTATCTATTTATCTTGTTTCTATAGTGTTATTGTGTCAATAATGGCTACTGTTTGCTCGCGCTTGTATATGTTTTGTTTATATTAATACTTTCTTCGTCATTTATCCTGTAATTGGGCTTACGCCCGTTGGGTAGATTATTTAAATAAATAAATAAAAAAATAAATAAATATATAAGGTGAAAAAAATTGTACAAAACTATCAGTTGAATTCGCATAGACAATTGCCTGAAACTGTCAAACCTAGATACGCCACCTTCGACACGAACGATGTATAAGTGCTTTGCAAACTTTAAACAGAAATATCTCGAAAACCGTTTACTGCAGCAAGTTAAATGAATAGTGCGTTTGTTACATAAAGTGTCGTAAATTTTTACATCTAATGTTAAAATTACTGTATTCACTTAGATAAAAAAAATGTGAAAACAACCCTCTGCCCTTATGAAAACTACCCCTTGAGAACTATCACGGCTCTTTTTACTATCACCATACGCTTTGGAATAAAAATGTATGCCAGAACACCAAATTTAAAAAAAAAATGGTCTGTGACTGTCGAAGTCCGGTACACTGTTCTTTTACACCCAGTATAGCTATATTAATAATAAAACATTTAAGAAAACCAAATAGATTGTTCTTAAATAAAATTACCACTTAAAAAACTGGTCGAAAAGCACTGATGGTCTCTTATTCCCTGTTCTACTGTCTTCGTTGTCTGCCCTACTTCTTTTTATAGAGTTATATTATAAATATATATTCCATCAAGGAAGGTTTTCTTTATAAGATTCAGGTCAGGATCCTTGTAAAAGTGATTTTATATCTCTGCTTTGGTGGAGAAACGTCCTTAAGTTGCAGACCTTCATGGTGTCTGAACATATTGTCATTTTAAATGTCACAAAATATGTTCTGTGCAATGCCGCGCTTAGATAAAGGCTAAGGAATATTTCCAAACGCTCGTAATATACAGCCTGAAAATGTGAAGAAAGATGTTAAAAAGAGAAAGTGGTTGCATTTGTTTTCTCTGCCATCTAATATTAGCTTTATATATACGGGGTGTTCGGTTTAGCCATGACAGATTTCAAGTATTTTTTAATGGTGCCTTACAGGCGGCATTGCCAAGTTTGTCTGTTTCTGAGAGGCCACCCTTTTTAATTTTTTTTTTTTCAAAATTACTTCCAGTTTGAACTTGAAATTTCGAGTTCAAACTTGAAATTTTGACTTTAATCTCGAAGTTTCGAGTTTAAACTTAAAACTTTTGACTTTAAACCTTGAAACTTTTCACTTTAAACTCGAAATTTTGGCTTAGATTTCGAGTTTAAACTCGAAATTTCAAGTTCAAACTTGAAATTTTTACTTTAATCTCGAAGTTTCGGGTTTAAACTTGAAATTTTTCACTTTAAACTCGAAATTTCGGCTTAAATTTCGAGTTTAATATCGAAATTTCAAGTTCAAACTTGAAATTTCGACTTTAATCTCGAAGTTTCGAGTTTAAACTTGAAACTTTTCACTTTAAACCTTGAAACTTTTCACTTTAAACTCGAAATTTCGGCTTCGATTTCGAGTTTAAACTCGAAATTGCAAGTTCAAACTTGAAATTTTTACTTTAATCTCGAAGTTTCGAGTTTAAACTTGAAATTTTTCACTTTAAACTCGAAATTTTGGCTTAAATTTCGAGTTTAATATCGATTTCAAGTTCAAACTTCAAATTTTGACTTTAATCTCGAAGTTTCGAGTTTAAACTTAAAACTTTTCACTTTAAACCTTGAAACTTTTCACTTTAAACTCGAAATTTCGGCTTAGATTTCGAGTTTAAACTCGAAATTTCAAGTTCAAACTTGAAATTTTTACTTTAATCTCGAAGTTTCGAGTTTAAACTTGAAATTTTTCACTTTAAACTCAAAATTTCGGCTTAAATTTCGAGTTTAATATCGAAATTTCAAGTTCAAACTTGAAATTTCGACTTTAATCTCGAAATTTAACAGAAGAATAACAAAAAGCAGAAAACCAGAAGTATTTTGAAATTTGAAATTTTTCACTTTAAACATGAAATTATTATTTGTTCCTTGCATCCTTGGCTCATCTTTTTGCAGCCTTTTTGTTCCACCGTTAGTATATTATTGTTACTCAAATGTTTGTCTATTTTATTACATATTGTAGCTGTAATAATTTAACAAATAGTTAGCCAACAGAGGTAGCTAATAGGCCTACAATTAGCAGGGTCTTGGGTTTCTTTATGTTTGAGTTTAAGAAATGGCCCAATTTCAGGGTTTTCGATCATTTTATTTATTTGCTTGGTGAGGTAAGTGCGTCTTGCTGTAACTTGTTTGTACCAATAATTATGTATGTGATCTTTCCCTGGACATTTCCAATTATGCGTTTTCTTTATTGCTGTTAATTTGTCATCATCGTTATGAGACAGCCTGCTAGTTCCGGTGTATTTTTATGTCTTTTTAATTATGTTATTTGTGTTTTAGTTGGTGGTAGTATATCTGTTTGGTAACTGGCTATTAGCCAGCAACAGTAATCGTTGCATTTTCCGATTTTCTTCCAATTATTATTATTATTATTATTATTACTATTAATTATTATCTTTTTCTTGTATGTTTTTACTCAGCAAACTCACGCTCCGATTGTATAGAGTTGCACCTCTTATACTGTGTCAACAATAAAAACGTACAAACTGCTACGTAAGAAAGCAAGGTCACTAGATCCCTAGATTGTATTCTGAAACGTCACGTGGGAAACCAAAGTCGTGGAAAATGAGCTGAGGCGAAAACTCGTTTCCTGTAGTTCCAGACGCTCCAGAGTATTCGATACTCGTTGTCTGCTCGCTATATGAGATGTTTTATTTCAATATTTGTTTTGTTTGTCGATGGGACTGTAACTGTTGAAAGGGAAGTCCTAAGATATACTTTATACTATAGTCCTATATATACTTTTCTTGTCATTGAAGTTTTAAAGAGAGCTAGATTATTTTTATAACTGCAAGTGCCCGCAAACATCGTTAAAATACTCGTGGATGATAAATTGTAGGGTTAAGGGTAAACAGAATATTAGAGTTTGAACAAAAATCCTTTTATAAGTTTAAAACAGCAGGTAGTGTCCTGAATAACATGTTTTTTTGTGTCCAAGTGACGAAAACTATCAGTTGTACATGATCTTGGGCGATTTTGACATTTGTTAAGTCTACTACAGACACATTGACAGACACTGATTTTAATCACATTGAAAAATGAACAGACTATAGCCGTAACTATTTCCTTTTAAGTGTTAATTTAGTGCTGTATAAAACCTCCATCTATCCCGAATTTGAAATCATTAATATTAAGTTAGCACCACAACACTTCAAATTTTGTTTTTCTTTCATGAAACTATTGGTTATAATTTATTGCTTTTAAGTGCTAAAATAGTCCTGTGTTAAAAATTTAGTGCTGCTCTAAAAAACTTAGTGCTGCTCTAAAAACTTAGTGCTCCTCTAAATAACTTAGTGTTCTGTCTTATACGCAATATAGTGTTGTTACCACCACATCAAAATATTAAAGCTTTATGTGAAAAATGGTTCATAATTTAGTGCTTTTTGGTACTAACTTGTAGCAGAAAATTACAAATTTTTACTTACTTTGCCCGTTACAATAAACAATAACTTAGTAAATTTTTTAGTGCTATTTTAGTGTCCTATCAAATTATTTGTTTTTTGTTCCTTACCCGGAATTTCGTGCAGTGCTGCCACGATCGCATTTGTTTTATTACTAAAAATACCAACGCAAAATTCACAAAAATCACAAATACTACAAAACAAAAAATATGGCGCTTATAGCTACATACTTGATTAAAAAACCGAATTTATCATCAAATAGTGTTTCATTACGTATTTTTTTTAGAATTCTATAACCTAACAAGTTCAAATATCACTAAGAAGAGAATCTTTCGAGGCATGTTATATATTACGCTCTTGAGGCAATTTTTGCCCATTCTCTGTATTTGCTAATGAAAATTTTTCGCAATGAAGCTCACAAAGTGCCTCTTTTTCAATATAATTACAGCCTTTTACGAAGCTTAAACCAATTGGCTTAGTTTTCCAGACTCTCCGGTCTTTGCGTGGAGAGCGTGTGCGGCAACAGATGAAATTTCCAATTTTCATGCTTTTCACTAAAGTTTCTCCCTCTCGTTAATAGCTGGAAACGGATCCCTTCGAAGGCCGGGATCAGGTTTCTGAGGGGGCGAATTTTTCCAGAATTATTTTTAATAGGAACACACCCTCGTGGATATGGAGGTAACAAATGAAGCGATAAGGATAATGAGAATAAGTGTCTTTTTCCACGGTCGGGAGTAGAAATCAGTTTCTATGACATCAAAATTGAAACAGAAGTAGTCGATTATTCCCAAGGGAGTATAATGCTCCCAAGGGAGTTTACATTATGGAGAACGTTTTTCATGCAAAAAAAGAGGTAACATTGAAATTATTTATTGACATTTAAATTAAATGTAACATTTGTACAATTTTCAAAATTAATATTAGAAGGAATATTACTTTCGCTTACATTTAAAGTTTTTGTGATTGCGCTAGTGGTGGTACCTACTAAAACGTGATTAGCAATTTTGGTCTTATTTTCAATGCAGTTCTCGACATAACCCTCAGCGACTGTCGTTGATTTCCAACCAGCATGACGCTTTATTGTCGTGATATCCACACCAGCATCTGCCAGTAATGTCGCTGAAGATCTTCGTAAGCAGTGACCAGTATAACATGCAGCATCAGGTAATTTTAAATACGAAGCTACTACACTAGGAATTTTTCCGATGGTATTCTTGCCAACTGGCTGCGAACTACATTTTCCTGCTTTGTAGTACAAAAAAAGGCGCTTATGCTTGACGTGGGGAGAACGAAGGGACAGTTATTTCCGATACAATTCAAGCATATTTCCCACATCGGTAACCACAAAGGTTCGTGGAATCTTTGTCTTAGTGTTTGGAATTTTTACAATCAAGGATGAGCCTACATCCTCAATATCATCTACAGTTAAATTGACTAGTTCATCAGTTCGACAAGCTCCGGCAATCCCCAGAATTAATACAACCTATAAAAAATCAAAATACTAAATAATTGAAATACCTAACAACAAAACTAATCTTACCTTAATCATTAAGAATTCTTTGTCATCTGCAGTTGATAGAAAACGGTCGATTTCACCCTTTGTCAATATTTTCGATTTTTTCGCTTGATATCCGTCACCGGTTCTTTTCAAAAATGCTATCAGTTTGGGGAATTTGCTTATATCTATGTTGTCGTAAATTATCAAGCATGACTTAACCATAGAATATTGCGCCCATAATGTGGAAGACTTGTAATTCTTTGCATTTTCACTGAAGTATGCCAACAAAACATTCTCGCTGTATACTTGAATATTTTTCTCGGCGCACCACGTTTTGAACCGATTGTAAGGCTATATCGTATAAAGATCTTGACTTCGTAGGTAACAAATTGCTTATTGCAATATTTGCAGCCTCCACAATCTCTTCCGACTCACAATTATTCATTGTGCACTAAACAAACTGTAAACTAAACCAAACTAACATCTTAATTTGACAATTCTTTTTGTTTGTTTATTTTGTAGTTATGACAATAACTCAACGACTAAATAAATACTCAAATCCGAATACAATAATTCTGGTGCTACTTACTTCATAATAACAAAATATGTGTTTTTAAGTTAATGAGACCGTGGCAAAAATAGTATATACCATTCGGGAGAAATGCTATTTTGTCCTCGGTGCATTGTAGCCCTCTGGCTTCGCCCTTGGGCTTCAAATTACACCTCTGCCAAAATAACGCATTTCTGTCCCTTATAGTATAATATACTATTATTTAATTATTCGCAATATAGAGGCTTGAAAAAGTTTATATGCAGAGTGGAACATGTGTCTTGGGCTGTTTCTCAGTTCCCGTCAAAAGAAGTTGATTACTAGACTCTTACTGAATTTTCTCCTGATAAATACAAGTCAATTGCTAAATGACAAATTACAATACACTACCAATAACTATTTAAGAGATGCGCCAAACATTTTATATACAGAGCCGCCATAATTGTCCACAAGCCACGTGACCTCAAGTATAGGCAACCAACATTGCAGTGATTGGCAACGATTAACTAAAAACTCCCTAGATTATGTGCAGCCTTCCCGACATGGTTAGAGGTTTAATTGAATGAAGCTCTTAACTAACTCTGACATATTTTGTCAGAGTTAGTTAACCTCATAAGTGAATTGTTCATAATATGTGAATTTACATGGAATTTGTTAATCAGCTGTATTAAAAGGACAATACTAAAAGACTTCATAAATTTTAATAGGAATAAACAAGATATGCTGAATAATTTTAATAACTATTAATTTTTTTTTAATTTAATATTCAAAGTAAAGGAAAATTGTGACATTTACTTTTTATTAGTAACAAAAACCAACATTGAAAAAATCATGCCTTGCTACTCTCTGATTTACAGTACCATTGCACTAAAAATAAAGCTGAAATTATTAAAAAAAGTTACATATTATATTGAAAATGATATCCGTCACTAGTTCTCGACTAATTAGTCTTTACCATAAAACTCCTCTCAAAGTCACGTGGCTTGTAGACGTTTACGAAAGCTCTGTAGGTTGGTTCGTACTTTGCACGAAAGATAACTTTTAAAACTTTATGCCCCAATTTACTTTTACAAAATTAAAGAAAATGATCAATCTGCAGTTTTTTCCAAAAGTGCGGTAATTATCAACCTTTATTATGCTAAAATGAAACCAGTAGGTATGGAGTATGCGGTCTGCCTAAGTTGGGCGGCAACGGCCTAAGTTTTACATTTCTGAACTTAGAGTGACAGATTTCAGCCAACTAAATCTCCCATCGACATCAAGCGACTAAACAGTTAAATTTAAGGCTGAGGTTCTCAATAACTTTCAGTTCTGCGGGAACTTGCGGGTTACATTAAGTACTATGAATTTTAACAAATAAGTCGTGCTCAAAGTACCTTATTGACTGGGTTAATTAATTGGCATATTGAGTTAAAAGTAGTAATAAGTCTTACGTTGTGGGTTATTCAATAAATATACAGTGTTTTCGTAAAGTATAAGTAGTGGATAAATTTTATAAATACCTAGTTTTTTAAAAATCGTTCGTACCCATTGATTTTCTTTTATTTTTGCCCTTATTTACAGCCCTTCGTTTATTATCGTTTGCTAAGTATCATTCTATTGTTTATTTATTTTTCGTGACTGTTGATTTAAAATCTATTATATTACATTTTTTCAGTTTACGGATAAGTTTTTATCCGTTTTATATATATACATATACAAGGTGCCCATTATCTATCTCCTTACATGGCTAACTTTGTTGATAGTGGAGATAGAGAATTGTTTAAATTAGTAAAATTGGGCAGAATTACAAGAAGAATTATTCAGTGCCTCCTTCAGATTTAATTTTAATTTTCAACTTTTCGAGATATTTTGGAAAAATGAAAATCGCCAAAATTTGTAAACTCGAATATCTGTAAAAGTATAAAAGGTACAAATAATATAAAAATACTCTGTGATGGTGTTTTTTACGTGGAAGTCAGTGGTGATATTGAAAATTTCACGGGCATTGTTGTTTTTGAGAAAAAAAATAAAGTTATGTTTTTTTAAATGGCAACCATAGTTGGCTATGGTATCAATAAAAAGCTTATTTTTTTCTGATTTCAAAAATATAATATTTAATATACCTTTGTTTTTTCTTTTGTTTACTGTAATGAACAAATAATTTATTAACATAGTAAGCTATGAAAAACAAATATAGATCAGTAAACAACAACAAAATATAAATGTCAGATCACACTAAAGTCACATAATAAACGTCAAAATTAAACGTTCATCATAAAATAGTTATTGTGAAATGTACACAAACGAAGAAAAATACGATTTATTAAATATTATATTTTTGAAATCAGAAAAAAATAAGCTTTTTATTGATATCATAGCAACCAACTATGGTTGCCATTTAAAAAAACATAACTTTATTTTTTTTATGAAAACTAAGATGCCCGTGAAATTTTCAATATCACCGCTTAATGCCATGTAAAAAACACTATCACACAGTATTTTTATTTTATTTGTATCTTTTATAGTTTTCGAGATATTCGAGTTTAAAAATTTTGGCAATTTTCAGTTTTTTCAAAATATCTCGATAAAGTGGAAAATTAAAATTAAATTTGAAGGGGGCACTGGATTCCTCTTGTAATTCTGCCCAATTTTGCTAATTTAATCAATTCTCTACACTATTAACAAAGTTAGCCATGTAAGGAGATTGATAGTAGGCACCCTGTACAGGGTGAGTCAACCATAGAGTAAAGTTCATTATCTCATTTGTTTAGAGAATTACGAAAAAACGTTAAATACAAAAGTTTTATAGAATATTAAGGTGCACAGTTTAAAATTATTTTTGAGTATACAGGGTGGTTCAAAAAAGAGTGGCGAATATAACATAAGTTTTTTTAAATGGAACACCCTATTTTTTAATTTATTTTTAGATTTTACATGAAATTCTATAACTTTTTTGTTAATAATGTCATATAGGTACCTAAACCCAATAGTTTTTCTAATATTTTAATTTTTTTAGAAACATGTTAGTTTTTACTCTTATAAGAAACTGACAGTACCGCCATTGTTTCTAAAGGTGGAATACTCAAATTTGGTACAAACGTTCTATGAGGATGACAAAAAAGGTATATGTAAATAAATTTTAGTTAAATGCTACAGGGCCTTCAAACATTTTTACACATTTCGACTATTTTAACTTCAAAAATTTCAATTTTTTTAAATGGCACACCCTGTATATTATTATTTTTTCTGATAGATTTTACAAAAGCCTTCAACTTTTATTGACTATATCATATACCTAGTTTTCATAATTTGCGAGTTATTTTGATTTTATTCTTTTTTACACTTACCTACGCTATTGTGGAAACATAAACTAATATAAATAATAATAATTTCCCTACTAACTACCTTATTTTTAATTATTATGGAGTAATCAATGATCAAAAATATTCCCGTCTACTTAGATACACATGTTTAGTCTTGTTACTATATTTTCTTGCATGTTCCATAGCATAAAGGATGTTTATTGTCCTCCAGGTATCTCGTATCCTATTTTCGATATCTTCTGGTGTTGTAGGGGAATTCACATAAACACGATCTTTAAAGTGGTCTAACAAAAAGAAATCTAAAGGTGTTAAGTCACATGATCGAGGGGGCCACCCAATGAATCCGTTAGTGTAATAAAAACAAGTGTAAAAATGAAAAAACTAAAACTATGAAAACTAGGTATATGACATACTCAATAAAAGTTGATGGCTTTTGTAAAATCTATCAGAAAAAATAATAATATACAGGGTGTGCCATTTAAAAAAATTGAATTTTTTTAAGTTAAAATAGTCGAAATGTATAAATTTATTTTGAAGGCCTTGTAGCATTTAACTCAAATTTATTTACATATACCTTTTTTGTCATCCTTATAGAACGTTTGTACCAAATTTGAGTATTCCACCTTCAGAAACAATGGCGGTACTGTCAGTTTCTTATAAGAGTAAAAACTAACATTTTTCTAAAAAAATTAAAATATTAGAAAAACTATTGGGTTTAGGTACCTATATGACATTATTAACAAAAAAGTTATAGAATTTCATGTAAAATCTAAAAATAAATTAAAAAATAGGGTGTTCCATTTAAAAAAACTTATGTTATATTCGCCACGCTTTTTTGAACCACCCTATATACTCAAAAATAATTTTAAACTGTGCACCTTAATATTCTATAAAACTTTTGTATTTAACGTTTTTTCGTAAATCTCTAAACAAATGAGATAATGAACTTTACTCTATGGTTGACTCACCCTGTACATATATTATATTTGTATACTATCTGTTGTGCATTATCTGCATGAGGAGACAAATTTTGGGATAATTCATTATACATATTTTATGTTGTGTTATATATAAGTTGCTACAATTGTATCCACTCTCCCCTAGTCTTTGCTCACCTACGAGTATCTTAACCTTAATACCTCTCTGGATACATATTCCACATTACACTTTTGAAAAAGGGCGAGTGGAAAGTGCGCCGTGTGCTCGGCAATAGACGGAATTATTTAAAGCATATTATGCAGCACATCGACCGTACCTCCAGCCTAATCTTAAATTCAGATGAGTGTCGGACTGGGGGAACTATTTCAACCAAATTGGTCCGCTTGAAGAACAAATTCTGTAAGTGGAGGAAAGTTTGTAATTTCACGACAAATTCAACTTTATTCGAATTCGAAATTATACTTTCATTTCTGTAATTATTCATTTGTTAATACTGTAGATGAAATCTACAGAATAATGTTATATGATAGCTATGACTCATAATTAACGATATCTTACCAAAAAATTGTGCAAAAAAGTGATTGATAGAGAATCCCTTTCCTATAGAAATAGCATCATGTGTATGGTGGTCTCTTATGTCAACTGCAGGGCCTGCCATAGGGCGCCGTAGACAATTATGCATCTGCTCTCCGCTTGTCCGGCATATGCAGTCTCGGCCTATATCCATAGACATAATGCGGCTTTACGAGTGCTTTACTACTTTCTACGGCACTCGTACGAGATAGACGAAACACCAGTGCTGCCATACGCTCCCGGGGATATTGAGACCGTTGTGGGGAATGAGAAGTGTCGAATTTATTGGAACTACCCATTTCTCACTCTCAGGCAGATTCGAGCCAATAAGCCTGATGTAGTCCTCCTCGACCATCAGCTCAAGACAATGTTTGTCATCGAGATCTCGGTTCCTGCCGAGACCAACATGAAAGAGGAGGAGAAACGAACGAAATATCCAGACCTTCTCTTCGAACTCCGCAGACTCCATGCAGTACATACTGTGAAGCTTGTGGTACTGATAATAGGAGCCCTCGGTGGAGCAAGAGATACACTGCTTTCTGAACTGAAGATCATACCGGCATGCCGAAATTCGGCAGATCTTCTAGCCGGAAAAATGCAGAAGGCGGTCATTCTGGGTTCATTACGTCTACTCAGGGCACACGATTCCCGGACTCAGTAGTAATTCACCCCACGGACGTGGGAAGTAGCTACTGATAACCACCAGCGGACGACCCTGAGATTTGGAGCTGGGGAACCGGTCGACTGGATTTAAACAAAAAATAATAATAGCAATAATAATAATAATAACAATAATAATAGTAATAATAATATCTCTACCCCTCATTCTAATCACAAGGATTAGCCCGAAAGTGTTACACTTGTGTGGGAGAGGGGACGGTCGCTATATTATTATTCAGTAGGCCGAAATTGTGCCTCAAAAATGACTTACATTGATAGACCCTAGCCACCATTCAGTGCTGGAATGAGGGAAACCTGGAAAACCTCGTTAGTAGGTTTTTGACATATATTTTAATAAAATAACTTTGTGGCATCACCCTGTATTATATATTTTATTAACAGCCGGACTGCAGCGAGCGGATGCACCGGCGATAAGATTTTGCCGAGTCGCGTCTGGAGACGCGGACGGTGAGATCACGATCGAATGAAAAGAGGAATTGAGTGACCGGACATCGAGAGAGAATAGTGCGAGACGTAGAACAGTTAACATCGACCGAAAAATAATTAACTAAATTTTATTAAAATATTTCCTTTTTCTATCACAATTTGGTGAAGTTGTAAAAGAAACATAAATAACTTTAACTAACATCCAAATATAAAATATAGTGTGGTGCACCAGCAGAGTTGATAAGTATAATTTTGAATATTTGAGTACTAGAGATTCTCTGGGGAGAGAGAGATAGCCAAATAGCAACTTTATAAATATAAAAATTATAAAAAAATCGGAAAGTTTCGTAATACATTTTGTTTTTTGTTAAATCGGTCATTTCTTTTCATCGTTTTCAATTTTCAAAAAAAGGAAAAATAAATACATTTCCCCAAAAGGTCTCCAGTACAGTCGACCAAGGATCCTAACCAGAAATTTCTTGGGCTACGAGCACCGGCTTTGCAGGTTTCTTGGCCGACGTTACCCAAGCCGCTCTGTAAAGTTCTTCAGAGGGTTTGTAACAACTTCATATAAATAATAAATTGTCCTCAAGTTCTTTGTTTCTGAAATATAATGAAATAGGTAATGAAATAGAATTGCCCTTGGCATCCTTCAGATTACTGTTTTCTCTAGATTAACCTATAATGTGAAGTTTTTTCTTTTTATTCACACAAATTTGTTAATATGGTTTTATTTGGAACCAACTTTAAAATTTTGTTTTGACACGCAGTTCTAAATATCCTCAATTTAAATTATTTTCATTTTCCAAATGTTTTTCTTTTTATTTACAGACAGCGCCACGTCCTCAAAGCAAGCGAAAAATTACCATTATAAAACTCTTCAGAGAATCATAATAGAAATTTTAAGATCATGCCTGTGCCTTGTCCATTTACGAGTTCTAATTGAATTTAAAATTTAATGAAAGCTTTTACTTCGGAGTCGCCTTCATTTTCCCACGGACAAAAGAAAGGAACCTGCCAAAGATTTCCAAATAGATCAAGTGAACACCGTAGGTATGTAACATGATGAACGTTTTATTTTTCAAAGGGAATAATCCGCTTTCGTTTTGTTCAATGAGTCTGTCAATCGGATAAATTTCTGGATATCAGAGGTTCGAGATGAAATGTCAATCTTATTAGGGTTGCATTAAATGTGAAAAAAACGATTCGATATACCTACGCATGATTCCGGGGAATGGAAATATTTAACGAACGAAAAATTGTATAACAAAAGAATATCCCTAGCGCGCGGAAATCTAATATCTCGCTTAAAAAATGAGATAAGTAGTTTATGTCTACGTTTTTGCCTTATTTATAATAATAATTGTTATATAGGGTGTCCAATTTTTTAAACACGCACCAAATTCATTACAATGACAACCAAAATTTTTCATAATTTTTTTTCTTGGAATCTACATGAAAAAACGGTACTCTATGTATAACACTATGTCAGAAATTAATCTGTGATATACAGAGCGCTAAAAGTACATTATATTAACGAAAATTTGAAAAACTGGTATTTAAAATAGAACAAACTTGAATAATTTGAAGGAGATGCCGAAAACAACTACTCCACGGACAATGTGTCTGATAATTCGATATCTACATGGAAGTCGCCACATTCTTCATAGAGACTAACCACCAGACACTGACCGGTTTTGCACTTATTCTATGCTTATCGGAGTACCATAGATAGTGGACTCGATGAACGATGTTGCCTAAAAGGCATCTGTTACGTTAGTAGAGGTGAGAAACACACAGCAATGCCCTCTTTTTGTCTTTCCTATTTATCTTTCATCGAGTCCACTATCTGTCTGTCAATTATAACAGAAAACTCGATAGAATGTCTACATCTCGCATTTCGTTTTACAGCACCTGTTCATATCACATAGCATATGTAATCCTGTTTTCAATTATCAATTATCTACGGCTCACTGGCCGCAATCGTTAATTGTAACTTTCCGGCGAACACTGTTCGAGTTTGTGTTTCCATCTAAGCACGCATGTACCGATTCCCAAATGAAAATATGTTGAATTTGGAGACAAATACGGATCGATCGTATATAACTAAAATGTGTATTAAATAGAGAAAGGAACGGTGCATGGGTGGGCCGAGGTATCAATATCTATTGGTGGGAGACGTGAAATGGTTCACAGAGGCCAGAGTTGTGGCCACAGAGGTGCTTGTGGGAATAGCTTTTACACAGTAAAAAAAGACAAATGGTAAAATTACTAAATGGTAATCGTAATTTGCTGCAGTGTCATTTTTAACACGAACTGGGTAGTATAATAACTAAACCTTTAGAACTCATATTACACGAACGATATACCCGCCAAGTTTGTAGAAGTACTCATAAATTGCAGTAAAATTTACAAAACCCTGTGTTAAAAATGAATCAATCCGCCATAAATACGGAATAATTACACGGTAAATAATTAACTATTACACTTTACCTTGTAAAATCTACTGTGTTAAATTACTTTTATGTAATGTAATAATACACCGATATGTCTAACACTGCCAAGTGTGGACTATATACACACTGATAAGTGTGGATTCAGTGTTAAAATCAGTCGGATTTTTTTACTGTGTAGCTGCGTTTCTCCACTAAATTACGAATTAGAACAATTTTTCCACTATTATCTTATTTATCATTATTCAACTATCATATACTAATATTTTGTGTCATTGTTTACAAATTGAATATACTTTTATTTCGGAATCGGTATAGAATGTTCCCTTATCAACGCTTAAGAATCAGCCTTTCAAAACTTAAAGTCACCGGCGACTTCGCCATTTTGTCGACTAATACATAATAATGAAGTTCAATGCCTATATCTGCAGTATTCTATTTTTAACAACAAAACTTTATAACTATAGAAAGTTCACTACAAGGTATGAGAATATTGATATAGTGTTTCATTGACAATTTAATTTATATATAAAAAATCGCATATGCCACAGTGCAATTGTCACTTTGACAGCGACAAAAGTTACCTGAAACTTTTACAGTGACAAATGCACTAGTGGTTTTTTCACTTATTCATTTTTTAATCAATTATCGCGGTGTCCGTTGCCAAAATAAATAGTTTGACATTTCTGTCAACAAGTTATTGAATTTATTAAACACTAACAATGAATCGAATCGGTGATGCTCAAATAAAAATGTATTTATTTTTAGTGTTTCATAAATAAAGTTTGCATTCATATGTTTCTAAATTTCTTATTCATTAAATTGTCCTGCCGTATTATACTCGATGTTTGTATTGATACCGGATAAATCTGTGTTGTTTAAATTCTAAACTGTTTCCTTTAGCAATTTGACTCGAAAAACTGTCAACCTAAAAACGCTCCACCTTCGCGTTTTTAATAGTTGACAGTTTTTCTCGTCCAATTGCTTGGCAACAGTTTCTCATTAAACAATCCAAATTTGTCCGGCAAAATACAAACCTCTTGTGCAATTATAAGTGAAACTTGCTTGTAATACCTACAAGATTTTCTTTTGTCTTATTCAACCTTAACTAAAAACTAAAACTTAGTTTTTGGTAGTTAAGTTTAACAATATTACTTTATTTAAAATATGTACGTCACAGTTTTAAGTATCTATTCCCAGTTTTATATTTTTATATTTTATATAAATGTTTCAGATTAGATTAAGTAGATCAAATTCTTTTAAAAAGTTCTGTAAAAGATGTTAACAATTACACAAAGAAGCCCCTGATTATGTCTTTTATACATACATACATGTCTTCTAAAACTCAAACTTTGACAATAGCTCAGATCTCAGAAACAAAAGAAGGTACCTATGTCCTTTTGTCTAGTAATAACAGAGATACCTCAAAAGACATCGAAAAATGAGACACCATGTACACTATTTGTAAATTTTAACTACTTCCTTAGGTACTGATTTAACTAAAATGCCCCTTATATAAATACAAAAAATGCATATCTATATTGTTTTTAGGGGCTTTTAATGAACATCTTAAGAGATACGTAGTAAGCCAATTTAATGCTTGTTAATACGACTATAAAAATATTGTTTTTTCGTTTTGAAGATCTTCAAGAAAACCAAAATACCGGGATTTTCGTTTTTATTTTTTTATATCACGACTGTAGAAAAGTTCTTATTTAGTTCATTACGCCATTTTTGTGTGAGGATTGTGAGGTATGCCATCATCGTAACGTTTGGAAGAAGACAGAAAAACAACATTAAATTTTTTCTACCCTTATGGACGCTATTACTATACAGGATGTGGCCGTATTTCGAGCTTAACATTGGGATCTCGGTTATTATAAAAGATACGAACTCGTTAAATTGGGCCAAAATTACGGAATTTAGTGCACATTAGGTATTTATATTAAGCTAGTGACTGTCGTTATTTTTAAATTTCGACAGTCAATTTTTTTCTTATGAGCGCCATATTAGATTTTCATCTGGTTGGATAGAGCTCTCAAGTCTGAAATCAGAGAGATGTGCCGCATTTGACATTTGAAGGAAAAATGGCTGTTCTAGATAAAAAAATTGTTTTACCAAGCGTGCTGTGGAAACAGTATAGAGTGCAGGCAAAAAAATACACAGTATACCTAGTAGTACATAGTTGAACTTTCTTCAGTTTAGATAATTAAGATTTAAATCGGAAAGAGCAGGAAATTTATTTTTGTATTGTAACACGATTTAAAAGATAATAATATACTCCATCTACTTCTCGACACAATTCTCCTCGTTTCCTGAAATTCTGCAATGCAGATACCTACAATACCCCTTCTTCTTATTTTTGTTCTCAAGGTCGTAATAATATTTCTCCAGGGATCATCAATATCAGTTCATCATTTTATATTATTTCAGAAAAACATAAGAAAGAAGTTGACAGTCGAATTTTGAAAATGTCGACTCATGAAAAACGGTCGGCAGATTCAGATTCTACTTAGAAAATTGCCCTAATGATGTTTAAAAATTAAGATAGCGACTAAAATAAATAAAATATTCGAGAAAAAAGAAAATACAAATTCAATACTTCAAATGAATTTTCTTCACATGAAAACGATATTTTCTTTTTGTTAATTTTATGTTCGGTGTATGTTGACTAACCAACTCTAACCCAACTGTCAAAATTTAGTTTAAAGTAACAGTTTTCAGTAGTAAATTGGTACTAGTTTAAAAATAATCATATTTTAAAATATTAATATCTATTTTAAAATATTAATATCTAAATATTAAATTTAATAATATGTATTACAAAACAAAAATCAGTAAACACCAATTTATTTTTACCATATTAATTGTTATCTATTAAACTCCGTCCAAATCTAACAGACTTCATATGTCTTAAAACAACCGGGACACACATGGTGTGGCTGGAAAAACGACCAAAAGCCTTGACCGCTGTTCATCCCATGCCAAAAACGTCAACTTACCTGTGATTGTTACACGGACCCGGCGTGGCCAACCACGACGTCGAGACTCGACCAACCGCCGCCTGCTGCGGTTCCACGTCCGCACATGCCGCTGTGACAAAAGCAACTGGCGGCTAGATAAAAAGCGGGCGGCGGCGCGAGCGCGCGGATGAGGCTTTCATCTAAGGGAAGTGACGATCGCATGTGCTAAAAAAGATGAAAAGAGATGATAAAAAAGTTTCTTCATTGGAGACTTAAAGCAAAGACACAAAAGTATACGTTACGCTTTGACGTAAACGTAAAAATCATGCAACGTTATATAAATTAAAAGCCGTCTTAAAACATCATTCAAGACGTAGACGTAGACGTATGTAGAGATATTTTTCCTGTTACTTGTATCATATTAATCCATATATATTAAAACGCGTCAATTCTGTCTCGCTCTAAATTCCGTCGTCGAATCCACAAAGTTTCAAAGCTATCTCCTCCGAGGGAGGATCGCGGAGTGATTCCCGCGGACGACCGGAGGTCGCCCCCAGCCTTTCTCCAATGCGTGGGGGTATTTTCGTCCCGTTTCCTACCCGTTTTCCCACTTTAAACGCCTTTTCAAGAAACCTCTGCAAAATTTTTGTCGATCGCCGTTGGGCGAGAGAGATACGGCTAGCACCGGCGTTTGTCCTCACGCCTAATGGTCCCGTCACGCCTGCCGAAATCCCGACTTTTTGCGGGACTCCCTAGACCATTTTTCTAATTTTACGGCCTGGAGGACCGCTTCACGCGAAAGTTCCGTCCTTTCTCTAATCCTTTGAGATTTTTTTTCGAGACCGTACGTCGACTCCTTCTACGTCTATTTCGTCTTCGAAAATCTCGAGTCGTGTCCGTCTCAACTTCTTTCTCATTTTATCTACCGATGTGAGATTGCACTAACGAGACAAGCACCTCCCACGAAAACTGTCAAATTAATTAAACTTCAGATAGGTTATTTTCCTACGAGAAATATTGCTAACGGAATCAATAGTACTGACTGCCAAACACTTCTGATTACCAAAATACTGAAGCGAAATGCTTTTCCAATTAGAAAATCGGTAAAAATTATTTTTTCATGTTGACACTTACAGTTTACATACTTAAACGTGTCAAAGTAAGCATTTGACAACAGGCGTGGTAGCGCAACGGGAAAGTCTAAAGGCGCATTTAAATCAGAGCGAACAAAAGCGAACGCATTCGTTCGCCCGTTCGTCTCTGTTCGCCCTAATATATGCAGAAACACGGAAAAGTTCGTTCGCTTCCGTTTTGTTCTCCATACAAATTGCGCAAGCTTAAGCGAACGAATCCGTTCGTTCGCTTCTGTTCACTCTGATTTAAATGGACCTGTAGGATTCAAAACTTCATAATGCTGATTTCGTGAGTTCAAGTCACGCTGGAAGCAAACTTTTTTTTTACTTTTTAATTCGAAGTATTTATTAGTATTAGTATTTAGTTATTCTGTTTCATTATCCGTAGCTTTTATTCTTTCTGCGCGTAAAGTTTGAGATTAATTCGTTCATTAAAGCAGTGTGTTAAATTCATCATTTTAGCTTACAAAAGTAAATATCTACAATATTTTTGGTCCCATTGATAAAATTGATAATAATGTTTACTTAAAAATAAATTCTGCTTTCAGTATTTAAAAAATTATGATGTTTTACCATCAAGAATAGAGTACCCTTACAATTCATCAAAATATTAAGAAAAATCGTTTAGTATAATTACAAGGGTGACCCCCGGTGGGGCTACAAATGGGAACGAAAATTGCGACAGCGATTTTCTCCCATTTCTAGTTTATATTAAATTCCATCTAAATTCGATAGGGGTTGTGACCCACGACATCTCTTGGAAGATGTAAATCGTCCTTTGTAGTCAAACGAATTCTTTTTTGCAATGTAGAAAGGTAAACACTTAAAATCTATTAAAAAATATTGTAGGTAAACTATAACACCCCGACAAAAATCAAAAAAATATATTGTAGCATTCGTGACTAATCGTATATTTTCAACGTCGACCTCGGCTTAATACGACTGCGTTCACCTTAGGATTCTTGATTCACATTTTCGATATTCACAATTTTCAATAAAAAATATGATAAATATAGTTATTTCAGCTATTTTCAGAACACTATTAAAAAAAATCATGTGTGCAACTCGTAGGAAAAGTGTCTTTCCCGCATATGGCGTATTTTTTGGTATTGGCTGACTTTTTGCATCTATCAGTAAGTATCATTGGGAATATTGGCTCAATTTTGAAACAATTCCTACACAGCGTCAAACCACCAAACCTAATAGAATTATCAAACATAGCCAAACAAATAAATTGGTTGGTTAGACAGGAACAGGATATAGAAATAAAAATTTGGTGGAAACACAATGACCAACATGAAACCTAAAAAGGAACTAGTGAATTCCCCTTAAGTCTTCCTCACCTGTCAGCAGGACGCCTACAAACTCGTGCTGCTGATTAAGCAACCGCTCTGCACCCTCTTTTATATATGTATATCTTTCTCTCTGTTACCTATAAGTATCTAGCAATTAGTGATGGGCATTCCAGTTCACTTTGGAGAATAGTACGGACCGAAACAGTTCACCTAAGTGAATAGTTCTTTTTTACAGTTCAAAACGAACTACAGTTCGTCTCGTATTTGATTTCCTTGCGGACCGAATATAATAATTGCAGTAGTAGGTAGTAGGTATACTCTTCACGACAATCAAATAATGGTATATAAAATATTAGAAATTGTCCCAAGTAATATTTTTAAACTATAATCTATAAATTTTTTATCTATATAAAAGTATGTACAGTACCCTACTATAATTTTACTGATATGTTGAACTTTCTTTTTTTTGTTCGTATTATTTTTTTACATAGAAATATATTTTACGTTTATTATCAGCTTTTGAAGTAAATTATTTTATTAGTTCATAAAATATACCTACATAAATGGTTCAGAAGTTCAGATAACAAAAACGCTAAATGTATTTCAGTGCAATAATTCATTTAAATTACTAAACTAAAAAGTTTTCTTTTTCGGTTTTAAGTTTCATGTTTCATGTCCGACATGTTGAATCACGAAGTACTAAGAACTAAACTGACTCGAACGAGGGAACGAAAACGAGAATGAACAGTACGATTTCACACACAGTTCAAAATAAACTATTCAGTGGCAACTATATGAAACAGTTGGTTCAGTTCACATCAAGTGAATAATTCATGCGAACTATTCGGTCTTGAACTGCACATCACTACTAGCAATGTCCATCAAACCCTATACAAGGAATTTATATACATGGAACGATTATCAAAGCTGCGCGAGTATTCCAATTTGAATCCGCCATTTTGATGTCTGAAAATTTGTGGGAAATTTAACAGTATTAACCTAGCCTCTTCAATTAGATAGCAATAACAAATAAAAACCACAGAAAGCAGCAAGTAAAACTTTTGAGACAAGAAAAATTCTAAATAGGTATAAGAAATGTTCAATATTTTATAGTTTAATTACAATTATTTGTGAAAAATTAAATATATCGCCACCAAGCTTTCTTGTAAAATTGATGAAGGTACAAACGAAATATTTTGTGTACCTACCTATGTATACCTTTTGTTCACATTATTTATGTAAAATACACCATTAGCCGTTTAGAAAAGTAAATAATTAAAATGCATTATGCATATAAAATTTAACTATCCTTTACCTTACTTTAACTATCCTAGCTTATCTTTTGTAGGTATTGTTTATGTTCGCAGTTTTTAATTTACTAATTATATTAGCTAGGAACTATGATTGCATATCTCTTAAGACTTTCAATTCTTGTTAAGTTTGACATTAAAAATCCGAATTTACCTGGAATAATTACGAAAGTCCAATACTCAAATATTGTCACTCAAAGTCTATAAATCAAAGGAACACAATAATAAACACACAAACAGAATCAAACCAAGAGAATCACAATAAAATAAATCAACAAGATGCCAAAAATACAAAACAAACACTATTTAGTATTTACCAAATTTACCCATACCACTGTTGCCGTGTTTGGAATATTTGAACCATAGACATAATAATGATTTGAACCATTGAATTTTTAGATTAGAAAGAAAAAGACACTAGAATTCTAGGGTGTTGGTCAGGTGTGCCAATACACAATGTAGAAGTTGGGAGCAGTGTGACATCAAAATGGCGGCTCCCATGTTTCCACATAAAATTGGATGCGCAGTCGTCTATAATCGTTCCATGTATATAAATTCCTTAATTCCTTGACCCTATATCAGTATGTTCGTAAGTTGACGTTCTATCCAAATCTGCAAAAATGCACAGGGTGTTCAATTTTTAAAAATGTAAGTTGTAGTAAGTATATCTCTCTTTTTTGATGCACTCTGTATAAATATCAATATTATAAAAATGTGCCCCCCTCAAATAAAAATCGACCTGCCCGAGCATTTTTCCATGTAAACCAATTCGTTGACAGATACCTAATCGAGATTGAAACTACTTTTCGTTGACTGACCCTTTATAAGTATTTTTTGTTAGAAATTTATTAGCTTCCCTCTTCCTGAATTCCTGAAATTATCGCCGCCAGATGTCACGTGCTTACATTTTTGAAAGTGTGACAATTTAGCTTAGAAATCTTAGAATATTGGATAAAATGGCGAATTCGCCGGTAATGTCACTTATTCCACCTCTCTTGCGTTGCCACTTAGTTGAACGGCGAAATTAAAAACAAACCACAGTCAATGAATTTTAAAAGGTTAAGACGCGATATTGGAGTAGACTGACCTTCGTTCAACAGCCTACAATGGCTGTGAGATCAGCAGTTTCTTGGGTAACCTTCCGTCTTTCTTTTGAATTGGTCCTAATAAGTATAAGAATATTTTTGTTTTCGGTTTTGGTTTCTATAAAAAATACAAACCCACTCTTTACTAGGTACTACCCTCTCTGCAGGAAACGTAATAGATATATAAAATAACGTAAGTAAATAGAGTAAAAAAGATTTTATAAAGATAACTAGGTGGCGATCTAAGTTGGAGTATAGCTCTTTAATCTGGAATCCATATTATTGTTGCTATAAATATGTCATAGAGTCTATACAAAGGAAATTTTTAAAATTTTTATATTATAAAACTGAAAATGTCTACCCCATAAGAGGTTTAGATAATAATTACTTGTTAGCCTTTTTTGATTTTCAGTCTTTGGAAGTCAGAAGGAAATGTCACTCAATATCTTTTCTTCATAAATTGTTACATAATCAAATTGATTGTTCTGACATTTTAGCTGAGTTGAATTTTAAAATACTAAGACTACAATCGAGACAGAATCTTACATTTCATATAGATATAGCAAGAACTAATATATTCTACAAATCCCCTATACATACAATGTGTCTTAATTTTAACAGTATTAGTCACTTGTGCGATGTAAACACGTGTAGTTTAAATGAAATTAGAAAATGTGTTATTTAGTAATATATACGCTACAAAGTATTTGAAATTATATGGGTAAAATTTTTTTTTCTTTTTTTGTTTTTTAAATTTCTTTTTTAAATTTTTGTTTTTTTTTCTCTCATTTTCAATATTTTGTACATATGTCTGTTTGAGTTTTGAGTATCTGGGCATATTTCCTTATGTATCATAGTGGTACATATGAGTATATGAAATGGGTCTTAGGTCAGATTGAGTAGGTAGTCTCTCTATAATTATTGTTAAAGTTTACAATTTATACTTTGCTGATTTGCTAACTTTGTTAATTTGTTAAATATTATGTACATTTTTTTGTATTTTTTGTATAATTCACGATGTCCTGTAATTGGGCGTAAGCCTGTTGGGCAATAAAGGATTATTAGTACTACTGTTCTACTGTTTATTCTCATTGTAATTGAAATGCTAATTGCATACCTACTTAGTGGCGTCATCTATTGCAAAATAAGAAAAGTGCTGGAATTATTGCTACTAACTGCCAACCCAGATCCACGTCACATAAAGCAATCTTCATTACACATTGCTTAAATAGAAAATAGTTTGACAACCGCATTAGTTTGGGCCCACTATTGCCAGATGGCGCGGATATAATGAACAATAACAACAAGCGGAACCGGAAACCAGTACTTTACTAAATTTATGTAGCTGCTAAAAGAAAGAATTTTGTTTTCGTAATAAAATATGTAATAGAAAATATAATAATCAAAAAGTTTGTTTATGTAATTTTTCAATTAATAACCGCGCCATCTGTAGATGATGGAATGTTTATAAACCACGTTGAATAACTGAATATATTATGGTAATTCAGTCTTATCAATATGACTCACTTATTTTAGTACTCGTATGGTCTTTTCATCCAACAGTTGCTAGTACGCTGCACCCCTAAATGAAAAGAAATAGATGTTTTTCTTACATAGAACACGCCCGAGAAGCATTTTTAGTTTCTTCCAAACCGATAGATGGTGCTGAAGCTAATGAGATAATCAAAATCGTACACATCTAGTAGTCTAAAATATTTACTTTGCGTCGCCATTTTGCCGCGTCGTTTTTCGTTGAAATAACCTGACATTCAAACATTGAAGTTTTCGCCGCAGTTTTTTAAAGAATTTCCTATGAAAAAAAATGCACTAACTGCTCTGTGTTTGATTTGTTTCCCCAGTAGCTGACAAACTTTAGTCCATTATTATCATTCTGGAAGAATATTCTGGGGAGATGTAATAATACAGGTAATGTAATAATAATCAGTTTTAGTAATTATAGTGTTCAGTTATTAGATTATTATGTTTTAGGTTTGAAAGAAAAGATGCAAGAAGGTGCATGATAGACGTTTCAGAAGAGGTGCTGCAAGAAAAGATTGTACTTATTATTCCTTGGAAACACAATTACTTTATAACCTTAATAATTTGATAATTTATAAAGTTTTTGCAACGTAAGTTTTAGATTATATTAATGTAAAAGTGTTTGTAAAGCTTTTTATAAATTCGTGATAAATATATATAATGTCGCATATTTTTATTTTATTTGTAACAGTAAAAAATGTATTGGTAGAGAAGGTCAAGGATCCTGCAAGCAAATATTTCTTATGCAACCAGTTAAACGTTACTTCTATTTTCATTGAAAATATCTGATGCAACCAGTTATACACCTACTTCCTTCCAAACCGTCTGAGGGCGCAGTTTTAATTCTTAAAATGTCAATATTAAGATAGTTATGTATTGTATTTTTATCTAGGGCTGCACCATTGATGATAGATGGAGCGGTTCCTTAATGGATAAATAATGGCAAATACGAATGGAGGAATAAATGTTTACTTATTCATCTAAAATAAATAATATTACATATTCCGTATATAAATCAATGCTTCATAATTAGATAAAAAATACTTGGAATATCTTTACAGTTTACAGTCCGTATAAAATGTAGGTATACAACATGATAGATATAAGGTATACAAAGTTCACTGACCGCTTAAAGGAACAATCGCTATTCATTGAATTTGATAATTCAATTGAAATATCAAATTCCGCAAAACAATATATACCTAAGAGTTGTATATATTATTTATGAATGTCATAAAAGAAATACGATAATGTAGCCAAGATGTTAGCCGTTTTTACATTTACTTTGAAAATATTTTCGTCTACTTTACCATGATAATTCCGTAAACATTTATCTTAATAGTTAAAAGCGGCACTGCCACTCAGCTCGTTTGTCGATAAACACATATATCTCTTTTTAACTTATTGGAAATAACGTGCTATCTTTTTCATTCGGCAGAATACGTGAGTGCTCTGCGTTTATGTTTATAGTGCTCTGGCAGTGGCACAGATGGCAGTGGCGAGTGGCGAGTTGGAAATATGTTTCGCGCGCGTTTTGTATTGAAATTATTGTCGTTCGGTTATTTAAATAAGGAATTTTAATAAATTATTCAACATTGGTGCAGTGCAACTGTAAATAAGTGATTTAATAGTGCAACCCATATAAGGAATACGTGAATATCTACTTTTTACTGTAATAGGCAAATCCTTTGAGGTTAAGTTTAAAGAGTTCGAATTTTTCAGTAATTTAAATTTCAATAAGACGTGTGTAGATTTTCGCGATCGTGTAGTGCTGTTTTACTGTGATTGTGATACAATATAATATCAGTGAACGATGGAAAATATTCCAGGGCCGTCATCTGCCGCAGATGCAACACGTAGGCCCTATCGAACGGTAGCTGAGAAGAAAATTATTTTACGAGTTTTTTACTGCGTACAGGGAGATTCATCCTCATCGCGACAAGGATGAATTAGTGGATATGTGTTCGGATTATACAGAAGCATCAAACGCAAGCATATACGCACTTTTAAAAGAAGAAAAGATACATGGAAGTGTACAGCCCCCGAAACCAAAAAGCGATCGAAATAAAACTGTAGTGGAAGAAGATGCAAAGAATGAGATACGTAGAACGGTCCACGGTTTCTTTACAAAGAACGAATTGCCAACTTTAGATAAGGTGCTGCAAAGTATAAGAGAAAATGATACCTAAAATGTGCAAGGGTGGTCTGGCAAAAATTTTGAAAGACATGAATTTTACGTATGGAAAAGTAGGCAGAAAGAGTATTCTCATAGAAAGATATGAAATAGTTGCTTGGCGGAAAGATTATCTTCGAAAAATAAAAATGCTTCGAAACGAAGGGCGGAAAATTTATTACACTGATGAAACATGGGTCAACGAAGCACATACTGTGAAGAGTGTCTGGCAGGATGGGAAAGTGAAAAATGCACGGCAAGCTGTAATATGGCTACTGGCGAACCATCCACTAAAAAATAATAACGTGCCGAAACCAATATTTTGTGAGTGGTGTGAAAACATGCATTCAATATCAGCTGTGGTGTTTAAAATATGCATATAAAAACCTTCTCTTTCGACCCCCTAAAAAAAATGCCTACGCCCATGACTAGCGCTGATCTTCGCTGTTTTGCCGGTAAGTGAACTTTGTATACATTTTGACTTTAGTCAGGCTCATTATGATACACCCCATCTGGCAATGATAAGTCCAAACTAATTGATTGAAGAATTATGTATTTCAACCATTGAATATAGTAGGTATCCACCTATTTTTGACTGCTAATCAAACCATAAAGCAGTTGATTACCATATCAACCCATATAATAAAAAAAAAGTAAGTGAGATATGGACATTATTAAAAAATAAAACATTGGAAAAATAAAAACATGCACGTAAAAAAATAACTAATTAAAATATTAATAAGAATGTAAAAAAATGATAGGTACCTAAAATACCTAAAAAAATATAAACTCTTACCTGAAAACAGAAGTAAGGCTAGGAAACATTAAAACAAAGGAATTATTGGAGGATATATTTATTTATTATTTAATTTAGTACATCTTTGTTTGTCAAGATATTATTTTTAAACTTAATCTCTAGTCGGGTAATTCATGGGCGCACCAGATGACTGATACAAAGGCCGACTTTGGGCTGTATATAACGAGGCTGGCGCTGGTGATTGCTGGTACTGAGTGTGACTCCCCACTGGGTATCCTGCGGTTATACTGCCACCTGCAGAAGTACCAGAAAATATATAAAAAAATAAATATATAGAAGATATTTTTAAACAACCATTTAAATTTATTCTTGAATTATTTTTTTTCCCTCTGCAATTTGATCCCCGGTTGTTCCAACTACAAAAGAAGCTGCTTATTGTGAATATTTAATATTTTTCTTTAGATTTTGTCAATCTATGAAAATAAAAAAAACATTAATATTTATAAGTCTTGATATTACAGAATGAGTTATGTTCCACCTTATGTTAAAAATGCTTTTGCTTTTATAATTTGTTCTTTTTTAAAATCAGCCGTTCATTATAAGTATTTTCAGAATTTTATAATTGACCATACGCTGATGACGTCAGGGTAAAAATTAGCCGATTCAAGTATCCTTACCTTTCGGTTGTGACTGTTGCGGGTTCATAGGCAGCGATCCTGGGTGTATAACGTGACCATGCGACGAGGGTGTCCTTAAAGCATAGTGCTCGGGCATCTTCTGTTCCAGGTGGAACGCTTGAGGTCTAGGACTCTCGAATACGTTCCTAGTCGGGTAATACATGGACAATTCCTGTGGCGCAACAGGGTAAAAGGCGCTAGGCTGAGTGGTATACTGTGGAGTTTCTGTAAGGAAATAAAATTGTAAATGTGACATTTCACTCAGGCGGATTATTAGTGTTCATTATCGTATTATGACGTGATACATGAAAAATAGACATGATACTATATGATTATCATGGGAACTAAGGAAAACAGAAAACATTTGTAAAGGAGAAACTCTTTAAGTTGGTTTTTATTACTTCACAATTGGATCCGTATCCGACAACATTCAAATTATGTAGATAATGTCTGTAACTTATTTGTGGTGGAGCTTCATGAATCATTTTATTTTCTTTTGGGACCACACCAACTGTAAAATAAAAAAACAGAAAACCAGAAATATTCAAAATCCCAAAAGAGAATAAAATGAATAAATAAATAATTCAAATTATGTGTTATCATCTTCTATACCAATATTCTCTATTTATAAGTATTATGAGGTCTAATAAAATTTCCGGGAGCAGCATACCAGTAGCTCGGATAAAGTAATTTAAATCGAAAGATTGCAGTTGCCATGAGCTTATATCTCTTTATTATTATTCCTATTGGTAAAACAGAAACAAATGCAAATGTGCAATGATATTTCTTTTAGTAATTTTACAGAAAAAACTAGGCAAATACGTCCTGCAAGTGGTGAAACTAAACAACTTTCATCCTAGTGAGGAAAAATAATTAAGATATGTTTATTTACGTAGAATTTTTATGTAATATCAGTACCAATGTAAACACAACAACGGCAGGAATTGTTTATCAATAAATGTTAACAGTATGCAAGTAATCGCTTCTTAATATACATGTCAAATGCAATTGTCTGAATGAATTAACGCCTTAAATGCTACTAATGGGGCTTTCCACTTATTCTCAAAAAAAATATCCTCGTATAGAACGTAAAAAAAATATTTGACATCTATTTCACCGTTTTTGCGAAAACTCAAAACATTGCGACATTTTTCCGCAGAAAAATTAAAGCTTTCTCGAAATGACTTGAAACGTAATCATCGGCTACCAATCAGCGATAAGCACTTTCAACGAATTTTACAAACTAGCAACAGTATTCAACCCTAGGTTAAATCACCCGTTTGTATTGACAATTTTGACATTTGTCCAAAGACAAATCACAGTACAAATAATATGTGTACTAAATTGTTCAACCAAAACTTCAAATAACACAAATACAAACAGGAAAACACTAAAACAACGTTAACCAGCAGAAAATATTTAACAAGGCTCACAGAAAAATAGAGCGTTTTGCTTTGGCATTGGTATTGTTTAAAAGTTTTAACAAGTCGCGGTTTTGACAGTGATACATGTCGCAATGTCAATGTTGCCATTGTATTTAGAAATAAGAATTTTTAGCCTATAATATGCATAACCGATAAGTAGGTCATCAATTAACTTTTTCTTAACTTACGAGAAAACTAGCGATTCGATATGAAAAATATTTGAGAATCAGTTCTCCATTAAAGAAAAAAATTAAAAACAGACACGTATTTTCAATTCGTTCGAGGTGGAGAAGCCCATTGTTGTAGCAAATTCTATTTTATTATTTTACCTTAACGGAAAACACTACACACATGAAAAGTTTTACCATACCAAAACTTGTTGTTAATAAATGGATGAATAACGCAACAAACTGTACACAAAAATGGGGTAAGGGTGCAAGGATGTTATGCAAAGTGACATTCACATAATATACAGGGTTGCCAGAAGTATCAACGACAAATATCAGAACACACACCCGTATCTTGGCTGCCTTATTGTTATTGTAGTACATACTAGAAATGTATATATCATGCATTTTTATAACATCTTCAAATCTTCAACAATTTTAAAAGTTAATATTCTAAAACTTGTGTATTGATTTGGAAGCTTCTGAATTTCACGTTTTAGTGAATTTTTCTATTAAATCAAGAGTTTATTCTGAAAACATTTATATTCACTTGTTCTCTCTATTCCGTCTATCTCCCACACTCTCTTTCTATCTACTATACACCAACACCTCACTCACCCCTTCTACACCCCCGCTTGTATATAGTGTTTTAACTTGGATGTAACAATGTTGATATCTCGGAAACTGTTTGAGATAGAGGCTATGTTAAATTGCTTCAACAAAAATTCATGATTCGTTTTTAAGATATTTGAAAAAATCGAAATTTTGGAAATTCATTTTCGTAAAATCTCAGGCTTGTTGGAAGAGCTATTGAAAAAAAAGACACTTTCTCATAGCAACTTTTTACCCTCTGTCGAAAGGTGTAAAGATTTTTTAAGTAACATTTCGTTTCTTCAGAAGCATCATGAACTTAATTTTTTCTAAAAGGGACCTACTTTTATATCACTCAACAGCATTTTTCCTTGTGAGTTCAATGATGTATCATATTATGCTATAGTTTGTTAATTTTTCCATTAACTGTTCATTATTACTTTTTAATTTATCGTTGTTTTGTTAATTGTTATTTATTGTTGTTGATTAATTATTGTTAGTTACTGTTAATAATCTGTTATTCTTTTGTTAATATATACAGACAGACGCAGACAAGTTTGATGGACGGTTTTTCACGTTTTAAACAAAATCAAACTATAGCATGATTTATCATTCAACTCGCAAGGAAAAATCCTGTCGAGTGACGTAAAAATATTAATGGGGCCGTATTAGCAACTGCCTCTAACGGTTTCCAATATACCAATGTTATTGGATCCAATTTTAAACACATTGTATACTCGCTTACTCTCTACACTATTATCACTTTAACTATAGATCTATCTTCCTCTACATATTCATCATGTTTTCCCACCTCTATCTTCCTCTCTACTCTTCCTATTCACTCTCGTTCACTATTTCTCTTTCGCCCACTCTCTTCATTTCTCTGATCTGTTCCTACTTTCTGCCATATTCATATTAATAGTGTAAATTCTGATATGTCTCTAAATATGAATAATTAACAATATTTTTAGTAGCAAAGTGATGAAACACTGTCTGGCAACACGCATTATGCAGCTAAGCGAAACGAAAATATTTATAAAAACCCAACCAAATATGAGATGACCTTAGCGGAAAGCAAATAGTGGTGTAAAAAACACTCACTGTTCCACAATACTGCTCGAACTAACTCATTACGTCTACCATCATCCTCTGGAAATAAAGAAAATATTAAGCCCTAACCTAACATTTCTAAGAAAAAACTTAGGTCCAAAATTAAGTTTATAACTTTGTAATAACAGGTATTTTCATAAGTAACTGAGTTTAAATACTGTATACAAAATTGATTGCACTAAATCTTTTTCAAAAAGTAATTTTCATTATTCAATTTCCAAAATACATTGTCAGAACATGAATAAAATTAAACGAAATCTAAAATGTAAGCAGCGTAGTCATCAAATTTTGTAGTGTGCAATGAAACGTTATACTTATTTTAAAAACAATTCTTACAACCTACTATTTAAACTTCAGTTTCTGATTACATTGAAAAAACATTGTATATATTAAAAAATACACTCACTTTGTGGAGAACCCTGATAAGATGTAGTGCCTACCGTGGGAGGTTTATATCCATAACCGTGATACAAAGAGACCGGTACTTGGGGTTGCGGACTGGGACTTCTAGGTCTCTTGGTTGTAGTTTTAAATGTAGCTTGTTGCTGCTGCTGTTGTTGTTGCTGTGGCATCGGTCCTAACCTAGATGGTTGTTGAATATACAACTGCTGATGCACCATATTGGATGGTAGTGCCTGGATAGCAATCATTTGTTCACTAAAACATATAAAGGGATGAAACAAGGTAATGGATGAATTACTGAAAATTACAACTTTAAAGTAAATACCTAATAACAGCCTACAGAGAACTGCTAACATGTTTGCGATACACGCACGTAAATATTAAAAAAATGGCTTTGCACGTACGTGTTTTCTTTTACTAGCTGCCTACGTCTGTTATCATCTTCGTTTAATACTTTCTTTAACTGCAGGAACAACTGATGTTTTTCCTCCTTCAGCTGCGTAAGCTTAGCTTCAAGTTGTGTTATTTGTTCACGGGTTTCACCAAGTGTCATAACGTCTTGTTGCTCCCTGGCTTCTCTTTCTTTGCGAAGGCGTTCCTCTTCGACTTCCTGTTCCCTTTCCTGCTTCTTGCGAGCCCTTTCTCGTACAATGTGTGCTTTTAACACTTTCCACATCTGTTCAGAGTGGTCAGCTTTGCTAGTTTCTTGTACTGCAGCGGGCATTTTGTCTGTAACTTAAATATGGAATTAAATCAACGCGTCAATCGACTGAAAACTAACATACTTTTACTTTTGAGTTTAATTATTACAACTTTTCCACGATTACCAGAAAAAAGAAATATGTACTACGTGTGTACTTCACTCAAACTCAAACTCAATATTTACTGACATTTGACAACACAACATTGATAACTGACATCTGACAGAATTTATCACAGAATATCTATAAGAGAATTTATCTTTCTGGCAATTTCACTATCTGCTATTTTGGCACTGCGACTTTGTTGTCACAGTAGCAAACTGCTCCGAGATGGTAAAAATAACAGTGCCGGCTCGGAGCAGCAGTCGACAGTCGATCCGAGCAGCACATAGCTAGCCGTGCACTGCTGGCTAGTGGCTATGTGCTGCTGGCAGTGCTGGCACTGCTAATTGGACTTTGTATAGACATCCGCATTGAGGGCTACGGCATAGAGGGCTATCACCAAGTTCCTTAACTAGAATCTTGGAGATGACCCCATATGGATTAGGATTAGGTGAATTAGGTACCTACTGAAAAAAAAATTACCCGAATGACCAACCACAGAAATACCACGGTTACTATCTTAAACTAGAAAAGCGAGAGGACTCGTAATCAATCACTATCACTGCTATGAGCGTGAAGAAAGTTGTCACCAATCTTAATTATAATTCCCTCTAATTGCTTCTCGCTCCCATTTGTACATCTAGTTAACTTACTACAAGTTTAGAATGTGAATAGTTATTCATAAAATGTTCGCGGTAAATCCATAGACATTATGTTAAATCACATTCTAAACCTATAGCTAGTCAATCTCATAAAACACACATTCCTATTTCTAATTCACACTAAAATCACAAAAGAATCGACAATTTAAAATCCAATATTTGTCACCAATTCGTAACTCTTGTCTCCGATGGCGGTGCTTTGGACACACCAATCAGCTGATAGCTGATTAGAAAAATAGTAAAAAAATAATGTTCATTAATTTGTTTTGATGCACGTGACGCATACTCAAGGTCATTACTGTTTTGCTCAGATTCATTAAAATCTGCAAGAGGTCGTATCGAAGCGCAGCAATAATCGCGAATTGAACAGCAAATTCGGCACAAGAGTCTGTACGAGGCCGATTACTTTTCAATACCATTAAATATGCCACGCTGTGTTGTTTAGGTATATTGAATCTAACTTCAGTAATAAAATTTATAACTTATATTAGGTATATATTTTCAAGGACATATTGTTTTAACACATTTGGAATTACTCACCATTATCAAGGAGAACTTTCTGTGGTGTGACGAGAAAATCGTTTGTGAACTTCAAGAATGAATAACTCTACAATTATAGACGTTTTTCTAGATGTCTAAAAGACATCTCTTTGGTTTTTCTTCCCAGTGATTATATATCTTAGAATTTAGAGAGATTCATTATAACAAAGAGTATGTCCTATTTTAAAGACTTGCAGTAACATATTTGACATCGGACTGAATATCAAATGATATTTTATGCTCGTGTGTTAAACTTCAGCAACTTATTCAAATGGCAGGACTTTTTTATACTGCTACTACTACTACGACTATTAAACCAGATAAAGTTAGCTAATCATATGCTACATACAGGGCAAAATCATTTTTCTGTTTAAAGTAGCGAGTCTTTCCCCCCAAGAAATTAAGTTTCCTCCAAAAAGGAAGAGTCTCTATATATTTCCTCCTGCTTGGATCCCTTATATAAACTAAAACTCAAGACATACTAAACAACTTCAGTTTATTCCTACATCTACAGTAACATTAAAATTTAGCATAGGTACATTTCTAACTAAATAAATTTATTTATCATGACATATATCATTTCTTGTAAGAATTCTAAACCTATGAAATTAATTTTATATATTTTACCTGTATTTTGTTATTAAAATTAAGAGTCTAAGTATATTAACATACTAGAATAGTATAATTTACAATGTTGTGCTCACAGAGATCACATGTTTGGGTTAAAAATTGAAATGATCATTTAATAGGATATGTTCTAGAGGAATATCTTTATTAGATTTGTTAAATTGTAGAAATACAATAGTTGCCCCACATGATTCTTCTTTTTCAAGGAAAGACTGAAGCGTGAAAAGTTTTTCCTTCATGTCAGACTATTTATAATTCAATTGTTAATTTAATGTACTTATGCAACTTTAGCTCATCATTTCAAATTTCGTTTTTAATCCAAACTGACACGAAAATTCATTATGTCAATTAAAACATTAACAGTTAATGATCCTTTCTCACTCTTACATTTATTTCATACAAAATATATGTTATCTACAATGTTGGTACTACAGATTTCTCTCGATTTTCATCAGTCCGTATCACCCATTTTGATCTGAGAGACGCACCGTTTTTCAAGTTCTCCCCGCGTGCCCAAGGCTTCAATTGGTGCAACTCGTTCTCCAAAGTGACATCGTCGTTCTCTTTGGTATCTTCATCAGGAGGTTTTTGCGCAACAATAGAAACAGCTATGTATGCCTTTGGAGTCTTATTCAGGTATATTGGCTTCCCTGAAACATAAAATTAAAATTTTAGTGAATTATTTAAAATAGAGGTAGCTATCATAGAAAGAGGCATACCTTCGATCATATATACTAACTAGTGTGCTAATCCTTTATATTTAAACAGTGTACAATAGGATAATCCTAAAATCAACTGTGATTGGACAGAATTGGAGCGCAAACAATAGTAAACATAAGTGAACCCAATAAAAATTGAGTATATTGACGAACCGAGCCAACTAACCAATCAATATCTTGGGATCAGGTCACATAGTATCAAAGAAAGGGATTGGAGCATACTCAGTATTTTAAACTTTGAATTCATGTTTACGCTGCAACAGAAACTACTTTTGCTTGAAAGATAATAATGATTGGCGAACGATGAATGAAATAATTAACGCCAAGTATATACGCCACTACCATAAAATTAATGAACGTCACATGAATATCATATGTACCGTTGATATTCAGGGCTATGATGTATCCCGTATGTTATTTTATAACAAGGGCTGTTAATTTCTATCCAATCAGAACCCTAGATTTTGAAAAATAATAATTCCTGATTGGCTATAAAATTTAACATCTATGTTATTTCAACATCAAATAATACACCATAGGACCGATTATGTTATGTTAGTTGGGTGTTAACTGAGATGAAAAAGTGTTTCAAAACAAAAGCATGGCTTAATTACACTGGTGTGATTACATAATCACAAAACAATAAATGTTGTTGGTCATTTAGCGTCATATAAATAATTTTCTGATGACGTACATCGCCTGGGTTCTTGTATTGACCATATATGGGCCAACGCCTCCAGCACTTGTTGAGAAGCAGCCACTACGATATATAAATGAATCCCTATGGGAGCCACCCAGTGTTGCCAACCGTACTATAATTATAGTACATGTACTATTATTTTAGTCCCACGTACTATGCATTTTTAGAAAACTAATAGTACGTCGAATTGTACTATAATTTCAAATGATCACTTTACTTACTGAGATCAATGAATAAAAGCTTGAAAGATAAGTATTTGAGTATGCAACGCCTTACGTTATACGTGCGGTGGAGAGTTCACACTCCACAGTTCCTATGTTGGCAGTGTTGGGCGCTGGCAATGTTGACGTTGACTCTTTGACAGTTGGCAATTTGATTCGCAGTAGCAATTTTACGTGCCCAAATCACTACTGCGCATGCTCAGTCTGATTCTAAATTGAATCTAGCGTTTGTTGGAACAAAGATATTGTCGCATCATATAAGTCTAGAGTCTATGCCTTTAGAAATATGGGCATAATTTTGACTAGATTTTAATTTCTTAATTTGTACTATAATAAGCAGTGTTAAGGTTGGCAACACTGGAGCCACCTGTCACAAGAGACTAGTCTATTCGTACACTGATGAATTCTGTCGGACTGCTATAAGTAAAGTGCTTCAGTTACTAGTTAGTAGGTAAAGTCCGCAACTGAATTTGCCTTAATATAACTTGATTAGATGCATGTAGTCTGGCGCTGGTAGTAGATCCAGCCGTTTTGATAAATTGAAGTAGTTTCACTGAAAAGCAGTAGAACTAAAATTGTATTAGATTCTCCCTTGACCTCTGAATCTTTCTGCCTTCCAACGGTACGGAACGAAAGTATCTACTGTTCTAATAACGATTCATAAAATTTACCGACAGAATAGGTTTATAATATAACTACTTGACATAAGCACATCTAATTTGAACCATTACAGTCGCTCAAAATTACTATTGAAGTCCAACTTCATTGTAAGTTACACAATAGCTGAATGGGCTAGCCCTGGGCTAGCGCTAGCGCTCATTCAAACCCAAACAAAATTTATGACAAATGAATCTTACACTGTTTTTGGTATCTTGCTCTTTGCTGATCTAAGAGCGCTCTGGGAGTATCTCTGTCATCTTTTATTACATAGTATTAGCAAAGGAAAATAACACTCTGGGAGCATCAGAGAGAAGGTAATCAAAAACCGTATATCATATTTACAGCTACTAGCATCAGCGCCATCTAATCGTATGTTATACTATACACGTAACGTATAATGCTTGTAATCTATATTACCGGTGACTATAATAGTCACTGATATTACACACTTTACAATATATTTTGAATAAATCCAAAGCAGCACACTAGACCCTCTAAATCTAAACAACCGTATAAACAATCAAAAAAGAGAAAACAACGAATTTTTGCACTCTGTGTAAAAATAATTAATAAGTAGCAAGGCGTGTTGGTACACTTTTATGATCGGACTGTATTTCGTGCAACATTTTGTAGGGTTATAAAACCTATTCTTTAGGTCGTTTAAAATAATAAAATAGAACATAAAACTCTACTGTTGGAGTTATATACTACCTGCCTAATAAAATAACTAACTAAACGCAAAGGTATGCTTAGAAACGAGATAAGTAACTCTTAAACTTTCTGTTTGCAACAAGACTAATTTTAATTTTACATTAATGCAAGGTGTGGAAGAGTGATTCAATTCTCTTCAATAAGTAGTACATTCAATTCTATATAATATGGGGAGTAACTGAAGTACTGTAATAAACTAAACCAGTTCTAACCATCTCCAGATGATGCCAACTTGGTTGGCGAAACGCCAACCGTGCGGTTTACTGTTTTGGTGTTATGTGGAAAACTACGTTAGTGATGTAATAAACTATACAGAATGTAAAACAAACTCTTTATCCATCAGTGATATGGCTGAGTGAAGGATGTATCCATCATATATTATATTTATGATTGATCCCGAAACGGGGTTAAACAGGCCACGCCCAGTTATGAAGAATGATGATTACATTTGCCAATATATTTTAACACAGCGAAGCGCGCAGCGTGCTCCTCACCTGAATTGACACCCCTATAAGATTTTTTTGACCCGAGAACTTAAACCACTGGACTAAACCATCGTCCACAACAGATTCACGAGAAGTCTTTGTTTGCGCTATAGGTAACTGTATGGTGTGGTTTATCGCATGGTGGCCATCGGACCATTCTTTTTCCAAAATGAGGTAGGAGATCCAGTTACAGTGAATGGTGAACGATACCGACAGATGTTAAGAAATTTTTTGTGGCCAAATTTAGATGCACTTGATTTGGAGGATCAGTTCCAGCAAGACGGTGCCACATGTCACGCACTGCTCATGAAACTATCGACGTATTGCAAGAAAAGTTTGACGAAATGATAATTTCAAGGAATGCAACTGTTCACTGCCCTTCAAGAAGCTGTAATTTAACTCCTTTAGATTACTTCTTTTGGGGCTATTTGAAATCTAAGGTCTATGCAAACAGACCACAAACACTGCATTAAGATTGAATATTGAACGCTGCATTCGTCAGATCACGCCCTGATTTATTGCACAAAGTCATCGGAAATTGGGTTCGTAGAATTCGCTCGTGTAGACGAAGTCGAGGTGGACATTTAAACGATGTGTTATTCAAAAGATACATGTTATCGAGTGTACTTTAAGATAATATAAAAAGTTTGACTGTATCTGAAATAATTTTAATTTTATTTAATTTTAAAATTATATCGTTCTCATTGAAAACCCCTTTATAGTGAGATATTTTTTTAATAAATATCCTGCAATAGCTATTTATGTATCTATAGTGCAAAAAGTTGGTGTTTGTGGCACGCTGCATGAAAATGATCTAGTGAGACGAAGCCGAATTTCTGATCTTTAACAAATGGTTTTATTACCGGAACAAGAACTTAAAACTGAGAAACGACGGAAAACTTGTGCTCTTCAACCAGATATTGAAATCTATTTTTGAGCTTTAAAGTTTTTCGCCTGCAATCAAAAACAAAAATTAGAGTTTTCTACATCACCCTGTAATTTCTATTCCATGTCAAATTGCCACTAGACGACGGCTCTATCAATAGATCAACGGTGCGATCCGTTGTGAGCGGAAAATTGAAACTGCAATTTTCCTGCTCCCAACGCACAGGTGCATCATTAGGGAACGTTGTATGAAGAAATAAGTTATCCTAGTTATTCTACGATACTGAAATTTGTTACAGCTTCACCGGAAGCTGCAGAGTTAAACATAACCCCGACGTATATCCAAACTAGTTTTATATTCTGCACTATTACAGTTTCCGAGGATAAAGTTTCTAAAATCAGATAAATTTGGCGTCCTTTTGCGCTTAATTTAAACTTAAAATTAATTTAAGTTTGGTAGAGTTGCCAAATAATTTTTATTGTCACAAATATTAAGAAAATACTAAATGATTTAAATGTATACAGGGTTATTCAGAACTTATCTCTAAAACTTTGAGGATATGTGCATCCTTAAATAAGAAATCGAATCACCAAAAAAATTTATAATAAAAGTCTTTGGATTTCCCGTAAACAATGTTTAAAGTTATACCATTATAAAGGACTACGTAGATGGGCAACTGTACTTCAACAACATCTGATATACCACATTCCTACAAAAAAGTAAATAAGTTTTTGTACCTGAAACGCCTGGTCAAGACCGAGCGAATAGAGTTGGAGTGGGGATAATATCTCTATTGTCTATATGTGTCGCTCTCTCAGTGCCGGTGATAAACAAAACGAGGTCAGCCCAGCCTAGGTACTGGGTACATTAGAAACAAGAAGTCAGTACTGTTGTTTGTTGTTTTATTTATCGTAGGCTCATGTGTACAGTAATGCTGAGTTAATGGACATGATTCTTATTTATGGTGAAGTTGGACAAAATGCAGTGGCAGCTTCGCGTTTGTATGCGGATCTATTTCCCAATCGACACACGCCAAATTATGCAACTTATGCAAATTGTGCAAATCTTTTTTGCGCCGGGTGTCGGTATACTCTCAGAACTTCCGAAGTTTTTTTCGTGCTATATGTGACATCGCCAGTTTGCATTGTCAGTCCCAAGGTCACTCCATTGCAGTGGACCAGTATCCAGCGGCGTGCAATTAAAAATTTTAAAATAGTTTTCAGAACGCGCCAAAAAAATTTTTTTTGCACTACCACATTTGTACATGTATGTTGAACATCCCCAAATTTTATTATGGATAAGTTCTAAATAACCCTGTATAAGTATTTTCCGTAATAAGGTATCCAACTTTTTGGAAGGTAGGATTCGGTACCCAGATTAGAAGAAAGCGGATTTATATAAATAATTATTTTTCAGAACGGAATTTTGAAAATAAACTTGGGATATCTGTTCCTCTGGTTCAGAGGTATCACCCCTATGAATATGACTCATGCTTAAAAATATACCCAGTATAATAAATACTTGGATATTATTAAGATTACTTAAAACATTTTACTACATGTGTCGTTCACTGTAATAAATAAAAAATTGTTTAACTGTATATTTACCTACCTGTGACTCTATGATATGAAAAGTTTTTTGGATATGTAACTTTCGTAGATTTATTCTGCACCTGCCACTGATATTTCTGACTGTCCGGAACTGTAGCGCTGGCATTATCTGCATTTTTTGTACTATTTACAAAATTCACGTTACTCTCCGGCCCTTGGTCGTCAAAAGTTGGCCACTTCAGTTCTTTGTCGTATACAGGTTTTGTGTCATTTTTTCTTCGATCGAAGACCGCCTTCGTTTCTTGTTTTTGTGTAAAATTGGCAGCGTCCGCCTCGCTGTGGACGATTTCCTTTTTATTTACATATATATCGTCTTTGCTGTCCTCGCTTTCAGAATACCGTAGGCGTAGGCCAGGATTCGTTTGCAACTTGCTCACGATGCTTCTCGATGTTGTCAGATCTCTGTCTAACTTTACTGAAACGAAAAATAGGCTAGATTATAAACATATAGGTACTTCACTATTCATTTTAGAACAATAATTATAAACCTTGCAACGAATATAGTTTGCTTCTGAGCAATAAAAATATAGGTACTCTGCAAACAAATTTTTATATAAATTTAGCGCCACCTCTTGGTAGTTCTCGCAACATAATGTAAACCAAACAGCACCTCCTATACGAGATTCATTTTAAGATCGTAGCGCCAAAACGGTAGTAACTATGGTAGTAACCCATACTAACCTTGGGTCACTGACACTGACGTTTGAAATTGTATTCATCAAAGATTTGTTGTCGAGAACTTTAAACCAGGTAAAACTGCTTGTAAAACTATTTTGAAAGTGGTAAGTAGTGATATAAAATTAAAATAGATTTCAATATTTTTCGAGCGTTCAATCTGAAAATGAAAGTTAACCTCAAAATATGTCAAATTCTTTATTGGACATACGGCATACATACCTTTACGGAAATAGTCATTCTTAGAGAAAGGTAAAGAGCACACACTCTACTTTGCGTTCTTTAACTTCTTTATCCATACTTGTCTCCTGTAACTCTTTAATGCCCAACTTATAGTTTCCGCGATAGCTCCAGATTTTCCCGCTTTTGGAAAAGTATGAAACTGATCTCGGGGTTTTTCTTTGTCCAAGAGGAACAATGACGCTCACAACAATAATGATTCATATCTAATCAAAGCAATTAACTAATATAACAACGGATATAACGTTGGGTCTTCGCATATTTGGGTATATCAGAGAGGGTATATCACTTATTGGTATATTACACTGACGATATCATAAAAAGATCAAACCGGTCTGTCTACAGTTAGTGACATCCTACGATGTGAGGTATGCGTGAGGTACCTCACATCATGTGAGGTAGGGTACCTACCTCACATCATGTGAGGTAGGGTACCTACGCGTGTGAGTATTTCCTCGTAGTTTTCATTTCAGTCCGAATCCTTGTAGGTATTTTGATTTTAACTGTATTAGACAAAATACGAAAAATTTTTGCTTTGTAATTCAGCGCTTAGCGAGGCAAATAGCCAGGAGATTAGCTGTTTTGGCTTAATTGGTCTTATTTAAATAAGGCGTTTACAGATGGTGGATTTAAAGTAGATTCGTACTATTCGTAGTTATGTGTTATGTACATCGCATCTATATCAAGTAGTAGAAGTAGTTTCTACATCTCGTTATTGTATAGGTTTATTAACATTAAAAAAGTTAAATCAAGTTAAAGTAAACTGTCAATTACAGAAAAATGTACCAGCCAAACGATACAAACATTCCATAGAGCTTCAGAAATATTGATAGTTGACAATGGTACAAAATTTTTCAGTCTACAAGGCCGGTGGAAATTCAATCATTGTAACATTACCAAAAGAATACAATACGAATGTGCATACATGGTGAAACATTCATCAAAAAATACATGGTGTAATCACAGGAATAAATAAATAAATAACCAGAATGATATCTCCCTATACACTTAAATGTATTAACAAAAACTTTATAACGACAAAAAACAAAATTCTTTGTACCTATCTACTTGTTTTAATTCCTCTAAAAAAATGTGATTGTTATTATCTCTTTTTGGAACCAAAGCCACGAATCCATCTATAACCATATCAAAGGTGCCGCTTGCTAGATATCCTTCTGGTTAATTATTTATTCTTGTGGTATAGTTTCTAGTTCACCAATAACAAATAATGATTAAATCATAGAAAATACCTAGTTCAACGAAAGGGCAAATTTTTCTTCCCATATATATTTAATAAATGTCTGCTGTTGCATTGCAATGATGGAAAACAATTTTTTAAACTTTAAAACTATTAGATTTATAACATATTTTCATCAGTTTTACGAATTTTTGTGCATATACTTTAATTAAAACGCAAGAAATGCTATAAAGCGTTGCCATTCTATTTACCAATTAAAAAAAACTAATTTTAATCTGGACGGTAACACATAACGTGAATTATAAAACGAGAAATGTTAAATTAATTTTTAATACTCTTGAGCAATAAAGCAAAATATTTTTATTTTCACCGAGAGCCGAAGCAACGAATTGCATTTTTATATGCGGACCTGCTGATTTGCATCTCTGTCATTTTGCTACACTAGTCACGCCCGTGGCGACCGAAAAAGAACTGTATCGCTTTTATTAAACATTGCGTCGAGGGGAATTGTTAACGATGTTGCGGTACTGCGAAATAATAAAATTTTTATGTGGAAGTTGAGCCACGACAAATAAAACTCAAATGTAAAAGTTACAAGGAAAAACAATTTCCCATTCAGAGGTTATCTTAAAAAAGTCTCAATTCTTTGAAATTACCTATTACTTTACACGTCTCTCTCATTCTTACTACACACTACACACTTGCGAACTAGTGTTTTACGTATAGTCTTATGACAAAAGGAGATTTTGGAACATCTACTTGCTGAACTTGCTCCACATTGTAAATTCATGGTATGAATTCATGATATGGTACGTCATGGCCGTAGGTAATACCACAGAGACTATTAATAAATGGTGTAATACTTGGTAAAGTACAAAAAGAAGAGATAATACAGAATAATAGCATCCGCTTTCTACCAAATACCCTGTATAAAAAGTTAACCAAAGAAAATCCATTTTTTCGCTCCTACATTATACTCTTGTGTTCGATACAGTTCAGAAACTCATTCGGAAGTAGAGCTTGTCAAATTTTCTCATCGCTTTTGAAATCCTTCACAGCACAGAGGAACATTAAAATCCCATTTCGTTATTCACGGGCTTCCAAGTGCCAATAATGCTCGTCAACCGAGATTACGTATTTTCTATAAAGCCTAGATGTAAAACTGAATACGGTACAATATATATGTACCTTATGCATGGCGTATGCCCGCGTTCAGTCACTGAAAACTGTTCATTCCCTATTTAGTTTAGTGCAAAGTGTAAGGTAATTTACACCGTGAATTAGTGTAGTCTATTTTTTTTATTTATTTTGCACTGACTCATCATGAGGAATTTTTGTAGCAAATTTTATTTTGTTCTGGAGATAATCTTTGGCATAACTTTGGTCAGCACATAAAGATTTCCAGCGACTATACTTTTTAACCTGCCAAACATCTACATCGTTACTATAACAGTGGTGCCTCTCCTCTCTCCTCTAATGGAGTACCACTCCTCTGTCGCTAAAACAGGAATATGTTTTATCTACATTAAACATTAGTTGAGAAAGGCCCTCTTAGTGTCGCATAGATCAATTATTGTCAATTGTCATTTCACGTAGTGCCAATTTTGAACACGGAAAGGAACACTCTATTTATTTTTATATTTCTCTATGTTTTACTTCTAAAACTGTACTTTATGTCAATTGCAATTGAGTCGTTAGCTCAGGGCTAAAGCCTTGATGTTTAACATCAGAGATAGAGGGTTAATTTCCACGCAAGTGTCATAAGTTGTTTATTCAGTGATTACCTCGTATGGTTTACTGGGAGAGATAGATGGGTAGGCAACCAACACTGCGAACAAACTAGGACGAAATGTTCTACAGAATAATAATAAGCCGCCCCTATACAAAGGGTAGGGCAGAGATATTATTACATTATTTCATCGAGTGTAGCACTACGTTTCAAAGCGATTTGTTACTTATTACCATGTTTTTGTATGTTCAGTGGTAAGCTATTGTCCCTTGAAAATAATAAAAAATAGATCATCCTGTACACAACACGATTGTCAAAATATTTACTTGAAAGATCCCAAATCCACCGTCACAAAGCAAAATTTATTGCATTCTGTAGTTTTCAATATAGGGCAGGTAGGCTTTGGTTAGCCCTTTGAAGTTTCGAATGGAGAACAATATCGTTTTTCGTTTTTCAAGGGAGATTTTGTCAAACGAATATGTATTTGTTTAACTCGTGTAGAACGGTTTTATCCAGGGAAACTATACAGAAATTATAGAAACACATATTGTAACGGAAATTTTATAAATTTCAATTTAACGCAAGAATGAACGTTATATTCCAAAAAAGGCCAAAGTTTTAACTAAAGAAGGGGTTGAACGATTTCTGTTGGGTGCTCCTGATGACCATTGATTGCTTGCGAACATTGTTTTTTGGTTGTTGTTGATGTGATGAACATGTTTCCCTGACCATGAATGACATAGAAGATCTCTAATATATATGATACACAGAGCTGGGCAAATACTCTGAAAAAAATATTTAAATATTAAATAATAAATACTTTAGAAATACTAAAAGTATTTAAATATTAAATATTTTTAAAAAGGGAAATGTATTTAAATACTAAATACTGACATCGAGCTGTTCAATACGTCAGGTATTTAATTCTGAAAAAAAATATTTAAATATTTTCTAAGTATTTAAATATTTAAAAAAGTATTTGAATACTTTCTAAGTATTTAAATATTTCCCAAATATTTAAATATCTCTAAGACCACCTCTACAAACGCGTCGTGAGCGAATAATGGTGCAAAATGACGATTGTAGCAGCATTACACAACAAACACAGTGCTTTGAAGCTACACCAGCCATTTCGGCCCACCACCAAAATTTCTATACCATAATTTATTACACTTTTATTAAAAATTTATTCCACCAAAATTAATTTTATTACCCTTGCCGTAAATTAGTTATAAGCGAACAACCTAGGTTTAATTTAAACCTACACCAGCCACTGGTAACTTTTGAACTAAATGAGATATGGAGATGGTTCTTTCGCTAGAATTTATTACAAATTTATTACATTCGACCCCGCCTAGTTTAAACTCCCTACAGTGAAATCCAAGGGGTGAAAACAACCCCAAAGAGGTATTTTCAATTTTAATGAACCTAAAACGTGCAAATTCATCCGAGATATATTTTAATAAAATATATATTTTAATAGAAATATTAAATAAACATTTCATACCCGGGGGTGAAAACCACCCCATCTACCCCAAGTACGTCCAAACACCTATAATCGAAATTTAAATTAAATTAAATTTTAAAATATTGCAAATACAAGAAGAATGAAACCTGCTTCGTATTTTCTTCCATTTAAATTATAATCGATTACAGTAAACCCCGATTTTATTACACTTGCCATTTTCAAGAAATCGGGAGTGGTCGGCGTGAATCTTAAGCTAGCCCGCCCACTCGTATCTCCAAAACTACATAACGTATTGCAATAAAACTTGCATCATATTTTATTACATTTTAATTATAATTGAATAGAGCAAACCGCGATTTTATTACACCTGCCATTTTCGAGAAATTGGGAGTAGTCTGGCGTGGTTTGAAGCTAGCCTGCCCTCTCGTATCTCCGAAACTAAAAAACGTACTGCAATGAAACCTACATCATATTTTATTACATTTTAATTATAATTGAATAGAGCAAACCGCGATTTTATTGCACCTGCCATTTTCGAGAAATCGGGAGTTGTCGGCGTGAATCATAAGCTAGCCCGCCCACTCGTATCTCCGAAACTACATACCGGATTGCAATGAAACTTGCATCATATTTTATTACATTTTAATCATAATTGAATAGAGCAAACCGCGATTTTATTACACTTGCCATTTTACAAATCGGGAGTGGTCGGGCGCCAATCAAAGCTAGCCCGCCCTCTAGTTTCTCCGAAACTAAAAAACGTACTACAATGAAACTTACATCATATTTTATTACATTTTAATTATAATTGAATAGAGCAAACCGCGATTTTATTACACCTGCCATTTTCGAGAAATCGGGAGTTGTAGGCGTGAATCATAAGCTAGCCCGCCCACTCGTATTTCCGAAACTACATAACGTATTGCAATGAAACTTGCATCATATTTTATTACATTTTAATCATAACTGAATAGAGCAAACCGCGATTTTATTACACTTGCTATTTTCGAGAAATCGGGAGTGGTCAAAATTGAATGGTAAGCTAGCCCGCCCTCTCGTATCTCCGAAACTAAAAAATCCACTGCAATGAAACCTACATCATATTTTATTACATTTTAATTATAATTGAATAGAGTAAACCGGGAATTTATTACACTTGCCATTTTCTAGAAATCGGGAGTAGTCCGCCGTGGTTTGAAGCTAGCCCGCCCTCTCGTATCTCCGAAACTAAAAAACGTACTGCAATGAAACCTACATCATATTTTATTACATTTGAATTATAATTGAATAGAGCAAACCGCGATTTTATTGCACTTGCCATTTTCGAGAAATGACAAGTGGCCATTGACCATGATGTGGTCCAAATGTAATAAAATATGATGCAAGTTTCATTGCTATACTTATGATTCACGCCGACAACTCCCGATTTCTCGAAAATGGCAGGTGTAATAAAATCGCGGTTTGCTCTATACAATCATAATTCAAATGTAATAAAATATGATGTAAGTTTCATTGCAATACGTTTTTTAGTTTCGGAGATACGAGAGGGCGGGCTAGCTTCAAACCACGCCGGACTACTCTCGATTTCTCGAAAATGGCAGGTGTAATAAAATCGCGGTTTGCTATATTCAATCATAATTCAAATATAATAAAATATGATGTAAGTTTCATTGCAATACGTTTTTTAGTTTCGAAGATACGAGAGGGCGGGCTAGCTTACGATTCACGCCGATCACTCCCGATTTCTCGAAAATGGCAGGCGTAATAAAATCGCGGTTTGCTCTATTCAGTTATAATTCAAATTTAATAAAATATGATGTAGGTTTCATTGCAGTACGTTTTTCAGTTTCGGAGATACGAGAGGGCAGGCTAGCTTACCGTTCAATTTGGACCACATCAGATTTCTCGAAAATGGGAAGTGTAATAAAATATGATGTAGGTTTCATTGCAGTACGCTTTTTAGTTTCGGATACACGAGAGGGCGGGCTAGCTTACCATTCAATTTGGACCACATCAGATTTCTCGAAAATGGCAAGTGTAATAAAATCGCGGTTTGCCCTATTCAATTATCATTCAAATGTAATAAAATATGATGTAGGTTTCATTGCAATACGTTTTTTAGTTTCGGAGATACGAGAGGGCGGGCTAGCTTATGATTCACACCGATCACTCCCGATTTCTCGAAAATGGCAGGCGTAATAATATCGCGGTTTGCTCCATCCAATTATAATTCAAATGTAATAAAATATGATGTAGGTTTCATTGCAGTACGTTTTTTAGTTTCGGAGATACGAGAGGGCGGGCTGACTTCAAACCACGTCGGACTACTCCCGATTTCTCGAAAATGGCAGGTGTAATAAAATCGCGGTTTGCTCTATTCAATTATAATTAAAATGTAATAAAATATGATGTAGATTTCATTGCAGTACGTTTTGTGGTTTCGGAGATACAAGAGGGCGGGCTAGCTTTGATTGACGCCCGACCACTCCCGATTTCTCGAAAATGGCAAGTGTAATAAAATCGCGGTTTGCTCTATTCAATTATGAGTAAAATGTAATAAACTATGTTGCAAGTTTCATTGCAATCCGGTATGTAGTTTCGGAGATACGAGTGGGCGGGCTAGCTTATGATTCACGCCGACAACTCCCGATTTCTCGAAAATGGCGGGTGCAATAAAATCGCGGTTTGCTCTATTCAATTATAATTAAAATGTAATAAAATATGATGTAGCTTTCATTGCAGTACGTTTTTTAGTTTCGGAGATACGAGAGGGGGACTAGATTCAAACCACGCCGGACTACTCCCAATTTCTCGAAAATGGCAAGTATAATAAAATCGCGGTTTGCTCTATTCAATTATAATTAAAATGTAATAAAATATGATGTAGGTTTCATTGCAGTGGGTTTTTTAGTTTCGGAGATACGAGAGGGCGGGCTAGCTTACCATTCAATTTTGACCACTCCCGATTTCTCGAAAATAGCAAGTGTAATAAAATCGCGGTTTGCTCTATTCAGTTATGATTAAAATGTAATAAAATATGATGCAAGTTTCATTGCAATACGTTGTAGTTTCGGAGATACGAGTGGGCGGGCTAGCTTATGATTCACGCCTACAACTCCCGATTTCTCGAAAATGGCAGGTGTAATAAAATCGCGGTTTGCTCTATTCAATTATAATTAAAATGTAATAAAATATGATATAAGTTTCATTGTAGTACGTTTTTTAGTTTCGGAGAAACTAGAGGGCGGGCTAGGTTTGACTGATGCCCGACCACTCCCGATTTCTCGAAAATGGCAAGTGTAATAAAATCGCGGTTTACTGTAATCGATTATAATTTAAATGGAAGAAAATACGAAGCAGGTTTCATTCTTCTTATATTTGCAATATTTTAAAATTTAATTTAATTTAAATTTCGATTATTATCGGTGTTTGGACGTACTTGTGGTACTTGTGGACGTAGATGTGGTGGTTTTCACCCCCGGGTATGAAATGTTTATTTAATATTTCTAAGAGATAAATTAAAATATATATCGGATGAATTTGCACGTTTTAGGTTCATTAAAATTGAAAATACCTCTTTGGGGTTGTTTTCACCCCTTGGATTTCACTGTAGGGAGTTTAAACTAGGCGGGGTCGAATGTAATAAATTTGTAATAAATTCTAGCGAAAGAACCATCTCCATATCTCATTTAGTTCAAAAGTTACCAGTGGCTGGTGTAGGTTTAAATTAAACCTAGGTTGTTCGCTTATAACTAATTTACGGCAAGGGTAATAAAATTAATTTTGGTGGAATAAATTTGTAATAAAAGTGTAATAAATTATGGTATAGAAATTTTGGTGGTGGGCCGAATTGGCTGGTGTAGCTTCAAAGCACTAACAAACACCTTTGCGCTAGCTCTGTAGGCAAGCAGGTCTTGACAAGTGAACTTGTGAATCTGCATCATTCATATATTCGGAAATATTTCTCCTATTAGAAAAGTAATTTAATACTTTTCAAATCATTTAAAAATTTCACTTATTTAAATAATCAAAAAGTATTTAAAAACTTAGAGTATTTAAATACTTTGATAGTATTTAAATATTGCTAAAGTATTTAAATACTTTTAACGTCAGTTACTTAAATATTAAGTATAAATATTTCAAGCAAAGTATTTGTAAGTATAAATACAAATACTTGTTCTATAAATATATTTAAATACTGAATATTTAAATACTGACGAGTATTTAAATACTTATAAGTATTTGTAAGTACAAATAGTGCCCAGCTCTGATGATACAAATAAAACGCAATTGTCTAATATAAATAATGCTACTAACTTGTAAAACTGACTTGTAAAAATTTTACAAGTTAATATATCTTGTAAAAATAAACTTTCTTAATTACTAATAACGGTGTTTTAATAAATTGACGTTTACAAATGAATAACAAATTTATTTTGAAATCACTACATTTTTTACTACATTCTACATTGAGTTCAACAATTTCGTAAATTTTTCCAAAAAATAAATTTCCGGAAATTTTTAAACACTAATGTCTAGACCACTTCAAGCTGCTGTGTAAAGAAAGGTCTGGGGGACGTATATCAAGATAGCAACCATTTTTAGCAGACTGCAAAAAAAAACTATTGGAGATTTTGTTACTTTTTTGTTGCTATTTTGTTACACTGAAAAAAATGTTGTACCTCGACCCATTTCCGAAATATCTACAGTCTGCTAACTTGAATCTCAAGTTAGCAGACTCCCCGATATCTCGGCTCCTAACTCACGTACGGCAATGAAAATGATATCAGAATTTGTTACTTTAACAGTACTTTCAGAATCCATGGTCATATTTCAGGATTCATCAGTTTCAAATCTTAAAATTCGTAAAACATTGAGGAAAAATTGGTTAATTAAAAAATTGTGAAAAAACAGTAGGTAGTAGATTTTGTTCTTTATCTATAGCAATTTGTTACACTGACATAAATTTTGTACCTTCACTAGCGTTTTTCCCAAACGTTTCAAGTTTATTCTCAAATATACTCAAATTCAGAATTAAGCAAAGTGGAATGACCTCGCCGATCTGGTAAAATGCAGTGAAGCATGGGCGTGCGTATTCTGTTTTACCATTGGGCACATTTCAGTTAATATATACTCGTATACTATTCTATAGAATACTTCTAGTATATGCATTTCCACTTTTTTAACTAACACAAATAAGTATAAACACTGACACAAACAATAAATACACTGATAATTTTACCACAAATTTTTACCGTTAAGAAACGCGCGCGAAATAACCCAATATCACGCCACTGCTTCCCCAGAACTCGAGCGCAGTCGCTTATTGATTCCCATTGGTTCCTCATTCGACCAATCAACGTCGTTGAAGCTCAGAAAAAAAGAAAGCGAAAATGCAAGAATATGTATGTTAAATAAGGATGAACAGCTTGTCGTCAACTTTACGGCGTTCGCAGTTGCCAAATACTGGGAAATTCCTTGATATTATCAACGAACATAAACAAAGTCTTTGTTTATGTTCGGTGATATTATTAAGTAAAAGACAAATTAAACAATGTGTTTACTCTAATAAAGTACAATAGGGATAAGGGACGTTAAAGACAAGTAAAAAAATGGGTAAATAAGGTTATTAATACGTTTCCTGTTTTAAATAAGAATACTTTAGAAATAAATGTGACAACACAGATCTACTCTTTTTCCGGTCATTGCACTTTGCTTAATTCTCAATCGCAGTATAGTTGTGAGTAGAAAAAGATAATAATAAAAAAATCATACACACTTTCTACTAACGATCAATTGAGGACCAACTAGAAAGGTTTGGAAAAGATGGTTACATGTTTATTTTCTAATTATTTCTAATTATTTTCTGCTGTATTTTTCCAATCTATTTTTCATCAAGATTTTACCAATTTTAAGGTTAAAAAAACAGTTTGAATCTATATGACAATGGATTTTGAAAGTACTGCTAAAGTAACAAATTCTGATACCATTTTCATTGGCGTACGTGAATTAGAAGCCGAGATATCGGGGAGTCTGCTAACTTGAAATTCAAGTTAGCAGACTGTAGATTTTTCAGAAATGGGTCGAGGTACAAAATTTTTTTCAGTGTAACAAAATAGCAACAAAAAAGTAACAAAATCTCCAATAGTTTTGTTTGCAGTCAATGCAGTCTGCTAAAAGTGGTTTGCTAACTTGATGTACGTGTCTGGGGGGTGGAGGTAGCACAGAATTACAAAAGTTTAATTCTGTGGAGGTAGTTACCCCTCCTATATCCGCGCCCATACATATGCGCGAGAAAAGTCGACAGTAAGTAGCATCGATATATAACAAGCCAGATGTAAGCATGCAGAGCAGAGAATGACACAGAAAATCGTAATTTTCTAATACCGAGATACCGGAATTAAATCTGTAAGTCACCTTAGCGGGGACATAAATCTCGCTCAGAAAAATAATGTTACCTCGCCGTTTAAATGAAACTCCAACCTGAATAATGTTTGAAATATCGATTGGGATATCCGATCTGAGCGGAACCCGAGCTGATATAATGCTCGACGTGGCCGGTCTGTGGTTTTATAAATCAAAAGGTACGGTTTCTGTGCCAACGTTCAACAGATTATTTATTGTTGGCAGAAGAAGCTGCCGCATTTGTATTACTTTAAAAATATGAATAAAAAAATTGTCGCTATGTAGATTATGTAAAGTATTTAACACGCAGAAAAAAATCTATTGTTTTTACTTTGTCTCCAAATCAAACCAAAGAAGGTCAGCCTTTAGTGTTTGTATGGTAATTACCCTATTACCGCCCCCCCCCCCCGGCAAATCCGCCCTTGATTTCAAGGAGAGTGATTTTGCGGCCCTAATTATCTATTTGTCTTTAACTGATTGGTTTTATACATTATCTTTTTCTCAAGAAGATATTAATAATATCTACACTACACTGTGCCCCAAAAGATGCTCTACAAGATGGTATATATCAGGGGTGGCCAAGCTCCTTGATAGTCCGAGCCATGTTTACTAATATTTATACTATGCCGAGCCATACTATGAAACAAATTTAGTTAACTTACCAAAAATTCCAGGTTACAAATTATATCCGTAGCAAAAGTGATACAAATTGTTTCCTCCAGAGTACAATGTCAACTGTCCGTTGCAATGAAAGTTTACAAATTCAAAATCGGTTTGGAGTCGGTCGATTACGGACGATTGCGCCACTGTTTATGTTCGTTCGCGCAGTTTTCGATGAGTCATATCATTCTTAATTTGGACGGAAATAAAATTTGTTACAACGTTGCACTTAGTCTTTCATATTTGTCGTCAGTAATTTCAAAAACATTTTGAAACACATACGGAACGATAATAATTTTTTTAAATATAATAGCACAAAAATGAAAAGGGAACTCGGGTACATTTATCGAGAGCCACAAATAATCCTTCAAAGTGCCGCATGTGGCTCGCGAGCCGCAGGTTGGCCACCCCTGGTATATATCATCTACTTCACTATATGCATTAAGTCACGCGATCGCGACACAGCTGTCTTTTGGCCTTGAACCTTCAACGTGCGATTGCTACTAATATCGGGGCAAATATAAGCCGATTTTCACCAAAATACTCGTCAAAGTTAATATATATGTAGATCGTAAATAACTTTAAACGGGTTGCATCCCTTCTGCATTCTCGAACACCCTGCATAAAAATTAATTACAGATGCAGACCCGTTTGAAACGTTGGAAATCAATCAGGTCACTGCCGCTAATTCAAAATTACACAAAAACGCAGAGCATTTCGGCAATATTTGAGCCCTAAATATCAATCAGCCACTTTGTTAGAAAACCCAAAGTGGTTAAAGTGGATTGTCGAAGACCCATTCCGCTTTGTGTCCAGCAAATTGGATCCTCGTGACAAAAGAGAGAACTGCACTTTTTAGCCTCCGTTGAAAATTAAATTTTCAATCTCTTTGACGCAGCTTTTCATCTCAATCGCTCTCCACTAACATATTTACTTTGTATCTAGTTCTAGGTTTCATATATGAGACCAAAGGAAACGAAGCAAAGAAATACCGTATAGCAATATTGGACAATAACCATATAATTACTTGCTTGTAACCAATCATGTTTGAGGTAAAGGACATTTCAACGATAACCACTGCTTGTAAAATTAAGTATTGAAATCTAAAAATTTGTATACAAAGGTTTGTTAAAATGTTTTAAGTTCTGGCTTTTAAATCTATTAAATATACAAAGAAGTATTATAGTCGATTTTAAAAGTTTTGATAGTGCATTGAACGGCAAACATCAACAAACATCGCGCTGCATTGTTACACTTACATAATTCTCAAATTTCTCCATTTCATTCGAGAATACCATATAAATGTAATTTATATTTACGATAGTACTGTACATACACGTCGCATAGGCCGGGTTGTTTCCCGTGTTTCGGTCAACTGCGAAAATGTTTTCCTTATTGACTAAATTTTATATTTTGTCATTTCTCGAACTCAACAACTTTTATTAAAAAGTGGCAACGCCGCCCAACATCCTGGGAATGGATAGAACGCGTCTCTGTTCAACTCATTAAAAATGTTGCCTGTCTTTTACTGATCTCATCTACTACCTGAGTTGAACACTTCAGGTGCGTATCAGGGTTTTGGTACGCGCATTTTTATCCGTGTTTTTGTGCTTTCTACTATTTATATTATATATGTAGCTTGAAATAAAGTATTATGTCATTGTAAAATTAATATTCTAGTTCAATGCAATTAATTGAAAGTGCCATAGTGTATTTTAGTAGTAAAAATCCTCGCGACCATGACCGCACTGACCTTGCTACGTGATGTGTAATTAGGGGATGAAACGAGCAGAAGTTTATGTTGTGTTCTCGCAGATATCTGGTATTCCGCAGGGTTCGATGCTTGAACCCCTCTTTTTTATCTTGTTTTAAATGATATTCTGGATGACTTGGATTATTATAATGTTCCCTTCTTCATGTACACCGATGATTTAAAGATATATCGTTTGATTGATTCAATAATTCAAGAATGCGAAATTCTTCAACAAACATTTGAATTGGTTATTTTATTCTATTAACATGAAGCATTTGACTGGGCTCGTAGATACAAAATTTACAGACATATTGCATGGATCATTGGATGGATATAAATCGTAAAAATTCCAGAAGAGGTCGTACAATATCTTAATTTGATGAGACGTAAAGAACACCGTAAAATCGTATATTTTATGGGCTGCGGGAATTAATTGATATGTATTTTTTTGATAGTCTCTCCACATTTATAAATTTAAACTGGAACCAAATAACACCTGATGGTGTTACCTACATACTACAGTCAGGCTAACCTAAAACCCGAGAACCCCATACCAACTATAAATTAATAAAATCGAAAACCTCCTCTAGATATCTTCCATAGCTTGAAAAATTAAGATATAATTAAAATTTATGAAGTCACAATGCAACGGAATTATTCAGGGATTATTCACGAATTATTAACATCTTAATATTTTTACTATTTTATTCTAGTTGATTTGCTGAACCAAGTGCAAGATGACGTCTTATTCATTTACGACATTCAAGAAGTGCCCATGAAGCTTCCAGTTTCATTTTTCATCGCGAGAATCGTCTTATTTACTGAAAAGCGCACTGCCCCGGGTTTACGACTCCAAACGTCTGACTCGATGGATTAAAACTTCCCATTCACTTGTGGATTTGTCCGGCGAATCCACGGATTTGTTCATACTTATCCGTGCATTGGCATAGCATAACTATACCTACCGGTATAAAGGTATTGATTTGCAGTCTAGTGTGTACGTGGATGTCATGTATAAAATCAAACGTTACTTTTATTATGTTTAGAGTAGGGGAAAAAGAATTGAGAGCTTAAATTAAGTTTAAACCCATTTCGAAAGACCGGGTTGAATTGCATTGTTTTTTTTTTTAATAATTCCAAGGTGCTAATAGATTGTCGACTTCATTTAACGACATATGCACAGAGAACTATATTGAATTAAGCGTAAAGCCATCAAAATCGCCACCCAACTCGGTGTGTGCCTTTTCTAGTTTATACGGTCTTTAGAAAGAATGAGCAGTCTCTTCGGAGAGGACCGCGTGTGTATGGACCGCTTTGCACGAATGCGAAATGACAGGGCTTCAAGTCCGAGCTCGCTCAAGCATCTCCCAAATTAATTCCGTCGGTTATGTCGCGGAATGAAATATGCCAAGGATTTGCCTCTGTTTTAATTCTGACTTCGCTGCTGAAAGTCAGCTGTAAAATATGAGGTGGAGTCTCATAGTAATTTGTAGACGTAATTCAAAAAATTAATTAAAAAACTACGTGTCCTGTATAATTGAAATTAAAAAAAGTTATTCTTCCGGACGAAATGGGCACACCTACTCAATTGTGGAATGAAATGAACTTTTATTACATTTCAGACATTTTTCTATTACTATAACTCGTGTTATATCTAAGTTATAGTAATGGGCCTTTTCCACATCTTTTTTTTATTCGCTTATTATAAAATATATACTTAGTTATGCCTAAAAACTATTTTTAAAAATTTTTTTCTTCGCCAGATATATTTTGAAAAATTGTTAAAATTATCATATATTTCAAATAACGCGCCATTGACGTCATACTCCAGTTCGTTGTTGTCTTTTGGCTACCCTGCATTTTGTGTTCTGTCAATTGAAGTGTGCTTAACCTAACTTTCGTTTTGTGTTTTGATTAATTTGATTTAAAATGAATAAAATTGAAGAGGGATACCTTCAGACAACCTTCCAAGAGTTGACAGTGAAGTGGTTAACGATTTCAACGTCACAAATATGAACTTTCTAAATGCTGAAGTGCGCAATGTTAAGACAAGAAAGTTAGTTTTTATAACCTAAGTTATCAAATCATCATTCAGTTGATTCTAGCATAGATTGTGCAGTGTTCTCACCTTTAGCGAAAAATACCTAAAAATGATTTTGCTCAAGTGATAAATTGTAAAATAATCATGTTGGTTTGCTTTAGTAATAATTTATGGAGAATATTTCACCTAAAAATACATATTTTCATTTCAAAATTATCAATTCACCCAAAAATACATAATATTTTCATTTCAAAATTACCAGAATGCAAAATTAATCGTTGCCAAGAAAAAGGTAAAATTATATGTGGCAACGTGGAGCCGTTCTTTAACTTGTCTACATTTTATACTGTGTAACTTTGTAATACTTTTGTATTTTGTACTACACTTTGAACATTTAATTTGTATGCTTCTGGTTTTCTGCTTTTTGTTATTTTACAGGTGGTGTAATCCCAAAAGAAACAAACTATGAATCCTTGACATATTTGTTCAGTTTTAACCACTGCTAATATAGAAAGTAGCAAATATGTACAGAGCAGTCCATTTTTGATGGGAATCCAGGGTATCTCGGAAACTACAAGATGCATAACAAAACCGCTTGCACATCCTCGAGCTACTTTCTCCAGTTTAACTTAATGGTGAAATCAGATCGGGTCTACTTTGTTTAGGTTTTGAGATACAGGGCATTTCTGAAATTTTGCCTTTTTCGTCAGGGCCCTGTAACTTTTTTATTTTCAGACCTACAAAAAAAGTTTAAAGGGGAAAGTTTTAGATATTTTTAAGTGGAATCCATTGGCGTAGCAAAATTTTTTTTATTGCGTCCCGTTTTTTAGATACAGACCAAACTTGTGTTTTTTTAAATGCAACACCCTGTATATTTGTAGTTAATTCGAAAGAACTTTCAATTCTGGTTACAGTAATATATAATAAATAGGGGTTTATTTGAATTTAAGTACCTTTATTAAACATATTTATGGTTAAAGGGGGGGGAAACGCGTATTTCCATTGATTTATTTCCTTATAAACTACATTGAACTCCTGTTTAATGTTATACTTAATATCTTAATAGTAATATAACCAAATACGGTTATATATAATTTATATTTGTAAAAATATTCGACATTTTTATGTTTCCATAATTAATTATTATCTAGTATTCGGAAATATTTAAATCTTTATATAAAATAGTGTGTTTAATTAAATCAAGAGTTTAATATAGTTTATCAGGAAATAAATCAATGGAAATACGCGTTTCCCTCCATTTAACCATAAAAATGTTTAATAAAGGGACTTAAATTCAAATAAACCCCTATATAATATATATTACTGTAACCAGAATTGAAAGTTCTTTCAAATTAACCAGAAATATACAGGGTGTTGCATTTAAAAAAACACAAGTTTGGTCTGTATCTAAAAAACGGGACGCAATAAAAAATAATTTGCTACGCCAATGGATTCCACTTAAAAATATCTAAAACTTTCCCCTTTAAACTTTTTTTGTAGGTCTGAAAATAAAAAAGTTACAGGGCCCTGACGAAAAAGGCAAAATTTCAGAAATGCCCCGTATCTCAAAACCTAAACAAAGTAGACCCGATCTGATTTCACCATTAAGTCAAACTAAAAAAAGTAGCTCGAGGATGTGCAAGCGGTTTTGTTGCGCATCTTGTAGTTTTCGAGATACCCTGGATTCCCATCAAAAATGGACTGCTCTGTACATCAAACTTAAGTCCTTGGTGGTAGACGTATGGACTAACGTGGTTAATAAAAAGAGAATACTTCTTCCTCCTTTCGTTAAAATTCTGTACCTGCGTAGCTCACGAGGAAATCGGGCGTACCAAGTTCACAAACTTCGCTCTAATTCTGAGTGAAGGATTGCCGGGATTTGTTTTTAATACACCGTCCGACCTTCGTCTCGGTTTGTTTTCCACCAACACTCCTTTAATTTACCGACGAACTTACGTCTCATCAACACGTCAGCTACGAACGAGGTTCGTTCAGTAGCGGCTCGCAAAATGTTCTGTTCCCAAGAGCGTAGAACAAAGAAATATGGAAAATATGTTTGTCGATATACAAAAATTAATTGTATTCTGTTACTCCCTCCTAAATTAGTAACATTTTAAAACTGATTGGAAGAGTTACTATGTAGGTAATGAAATATAGTACACATTGTAAAAGTTTTGAATTTAAAACCTTCTCCTTTATTCTTTTTTATTGTTCTGCTCAATTTTGATAGAAAGGAATGGAATCCAGTGACTCCGAAAATGGAATATCAAAATATAAGAATATCTGTTTGTTTTGGTTTTTGAGCAAAAAATAATAGTGTTTTTCCACGGTCGGGAGTAGAAATCAGTTTCTATGACATCAAAATTGAAACAGAAGTAGTCGATTATTCCCAAGGGAGTATAATGCTCCCAAGGGAGTTTACATTATGGAGAACGTTTTTCATGCAAAAAAAGAGGTAACATTGAAATTATTTATTGACATTTAAATTAAATGTAACATTTGTACAATTTTCAAAATTAATATTAGAAGGAATATTACTTTCGCTTACATTTAAAGTTTTTGTGATTGCGCTAGTGGTGGTACCTACTAAAACGTGATTAGCAATTTTGGTCTTATTTTCAATGGAGTTCTCGACATAACCCTCAGCGACTGTCGTTGATTTCCAACCAGCATGACGCTTTATTGTCGTGATATCCACACCAGCATCTGCCAGTAATGTCGCTGAAGATCTTCGTAAGCAGTGACCAGTATAACATGCAGCATCAGGTAATTTTAAATACGAAGCTACTACACTAGGAATTTTTCCGATGGTATTCTTGCCAACTGGCTGCGAACTACATTTTCCTGCTTTGTAGTACAAAAAAAGGCACTTATGCTTGACGTGGGGAGAACGAAGGGACAGGTATTTTCGATACAATTCAAGCATATTTCCCACATCGGTAACCACAAAGGTTCGTGGAATCTTTGTTTTAGTGTTTGGAATTTTTACAATCAAGGATGAGCCTACATCCTCAATATCATCTACAGTTAAATTGACTAGTTCATCAGTTCGACAAGCTCCGGCAATCCCCAGAATTAATACAACCTATAAAAAATCAAAATACTAAATAATTGAAATACCTAACAACAAAAGTAATCTTACCTTAATCATTAAGAATTCTTTGTCATCTGCAGTTGATAGAAAACGGTCGATTTCACCCTTTGTCAATATTTTCGATTTTTTCGCTTGATATCCGTCACCGGTTCTTTTCAAAAATGCGATCAGTTTGGGGAATTTGCTTATATCTATGTTGTCGTAAATTATCAAGCATGACTTAACCATAGAATATTGCGCCCATAATGTGGAAGACTTGTAATTCTTTGCATTTTCACTGAAGTATGCCAACAAAACATTCTCGCTGTATACTTGAATATTTTTCTCGGCGTACCACGTTTTGAATCGATTGTAAGCTATATCGTATAAAGATCTTGACTTCGTAGGTAACAAATTGCTATTGCAATATTTGCAGCCTCCACAATCTCTTCCGACTCACAATTATTCATTGTGCACTAAACAAACTGTAAACTAAACCAAACTAACATCTTAATTTGACAATTCTTTTTGTTTGTTTATTTTGTAGTTATGACAATAACTCAACGACTACTAAATAAATGCTCAAATCCGAATACAATAATTCTGGTGCTACTTACTTCATAATAACAAAATATGTGTTTTTAAGTTAATGAGACCGTGGAAAAAATAGTATATACCATTCGGGAGAAATGCTATTTTGTCCTCGGTGCAAGCCCTCTGGCTTCGCCCTCTGGCTTCGCCCTCTGGCTTCGCCCTCGGGCTTCAAATTGCACCTCTGTCAAAATAACGCATTTCTGTCCCTTATAGTATAATATACTATTATCAGTCATATGCCTCTTAGTGCTCCCGCCGCCACTGGTTCCGTTTGTAAGAATCTCAAAGGAGAGTTTCCAGTAACAGAGATATGATTTATTACACATAGGAGATTATTTCACTTAATCTTGTGATATATTGGTATAGCGGGGAAGGTAATAATTTCGAGATTTTCATCAAAAGGCTCATCAACTTGGAATTGACAACTTTAAGAACTTATCCGAGCGATGAAATCGCTCGACTTCAGGCCTTTTGGGGCCTTTAGTATCAGCCCCCACAACTGCTTGCTATTTGTGGAATATTATAGCTCATAATTAACGACATTATACATAAATGCGATTATTAATTTGCAAAGTGTCTAACATTTTATCGGAATCAACAACTTATTGGAGGGACTGTGATCTGGAACTTAAAGTTAACTTGACTCGACTTAGTTAAAAGGTTGGTATTTAATCAGGATGAAAAAGTTTAACCACATTATTGAACCACCAATATGTTGCTGAAAATCGTTGACTGAAGGCTGTTAAATATAACATTACGCAGAGATCTAGAGATATGTGAGAAACTTACTTTATTACAGGAATTTGAGAGAACGTTGCAAAGAGAAATTCTTTTTCTTATCTGATTCACACATCAGATAATTTTTGGAAAAAGCAATGTATATTCTTGTTCAAGTGAATTCTCTGTATATTTTTGAAATATGTATATGAAAAGATAACAGGGATTAATATGATAAAAATAAATTCTCCTAATTCCTAGAAGAGATGTGTTCTGGATAGAAAACATTACATGGCAATATAACATTAAAAAGACTCCTGTGAGTAGTCAAAATATGCAGTATTCAAAGATCTAGCATGCTACGAGATCAATTCAATATTGGTCTTGATTATCTAGTCTTGTAGCGAAATAAAACGAGGCAACAGTAAGTGGGTATTAGTGCTGAAGAAAGTATTGGACAATCAGAATGTGCGCGATTCTTTTCATGTCTTTGAAAAAGCCTCGAAATGTCAATAATTATAACTTATTTTGGTATTCGCAGATTTTATCAAAGAAATCTCCTATGTGAGAACTTTTTGATAGAGTATTACAATAAAAAACATCTATAGAGGTAAGGAAGAAGTAAAATTAACCTCTCATTTTACCTTTGAGTAGCACTAACTCGATGGAAATGAAACAAACCTTCAGGGGGTTTACAGGTTTCTCCAATGATAAGGGTTTGGAATCTGATAAAAATCATAAGCTCATTCCCTTTTTATTTAGAGCAGTGCATCTGCCAACAAAATAAACCTAGTGCTAGCAGAATTTGATGAATCAACCAATAGATGTGTTAGACAAAGGTTTAGGTGTTTTACAACAAACTAATATTACCTTCTAAAACATATTACTCCTACCATAAGTTGTTTTGATAGTGTATCTCTTGGTATTACAGACAAACCATATTATATCGGTCATGAAAATACATTTTGTTGTAATGTCTATAACAGAGTATAACAATATACAGGGTGTTTCATGATGTCCATACTGTAGGAGCTAAATCCTTGTCCAATTTTATGACGAAAAGTCTAAATAAACGTGTGTCCCAAATTGCCTCGATTTCGAGATACAGGGTGTGAAGGTTTTTATATTTTTTTTTTATTAATATCTTGAAAACTCTTTCGCCAATTTGAATGAAACCTGCTACTTTGGTTTGAACTAGTAAGGGGCTTATTTTAACGTGAAAAAAATTAAAATTGTTGTCTCCAGTAGCGTTCAGGAGGGTAACCTATTTGAAATTTATGGGAAAAAACAAGGGACGCCACTGGTTTTTAACAAGTTTTGGATTTTTGTTAGCTGAAATAATTTCAAATACAGCTTTTTTGTTTCTTGCATTTTTTCCTACCTTGCTTCGGTTTTCGAGAAAAAAATATTACTTTTAGTAAGGAGTTTTTAAGGAGTCCAGTATTTAATCATCTCCAGATGATGCCAACTTGGTTGGCGAAACGCGCTTGGAGTGCAGTATAGTGTTTTGGTGTTATGTGGAAAACTACGTCAGTGATAAAAATGCGTTACTTACGTAAAAGTTTATGAACCTTTTCCCATTGCTGCGGATGTGAAGCAATCCTCACCATCAACTCCAGAAGAAGTTCACTGGCAGCCAGTTTACTTTCATTGGGTGTCTATAAAAAAAAAAACATTTTTCTGTTAAGCCATTCGCCTGTATACAGGGCGCCCTATTTCTTGACCCGTTGCATGGGTAACTTTTTTATTAGTAGAGATACAAAAACGCTTAAATGAGCAAATTAGTGCAGTTTCGTATTAGTAATTCTACGGTAAGGCGAAAAATTATATACGGGGGAAGGTTGAAAAGTTATTGACAAAAAACGAAAAATCCAACTTTTCTATTATCCCTCGTAGCTCGTTCATTTGAAGAGTTAGAGAAAAATGCTTCACATGTTTTTTGCAGTATTTTTCATGTAAAATGACATGCACTTGCTACTTTTTATATATCTCTTAAAATGGTTGAGAATCACAGTAAAATATATTTTTTTTAAATGTAATGGATAGGTGGCTGTGACATTAGCCGAAAGTCCCCTTTTTTCTCTTTCAGATGATATAACATAGTCCATATTTTATCCTTACAAAAGTAATAATAATCGTTGTTTTTAAAGAAAGTTTATTGTCACATCAAGAATGCTATGGATTATGGAACAAAAGAATGTTTTGAGAACATAAATTATTAATTAATTAATTATATTGAAGTAAATGTTCGAAATGACCACCATCCTGTTGGATACATAGTAAGCAACGTTTCTGGATACTTCTTAAAACATTATTTATTGTATGTCCATGTATGCTTCTAATTGTATCTTGAATCCTGACTTTTAGATCCTCTATATCAGAGGAGCTGTCACATAAACTTTATCTTTCAATAACCCCCAAAGAAAGAAATCTAAGGGGGTCAAATCAGGTGTTCGCGCTGGCCAGTCGATATCCATTCTATTTCCTATAACATTATCAAACTGTTCATGTAAATATTGTTTTACCTCGCGGGAATTATGCGCAGGTGCTCCATCGTGTTGGAAGTATTTAAGATTTCTAAAAATATGAAGTGGTAATTCATTTAAATATTCCTCTGTTAGAGTATTCCTTAGAAAATGAAGGTAATTATTCGCATTCAAATTATCTTCGTAAAAATATGGGCCAATAATTTTGCCACAAAAAATTCCACACCACACATTTATCCCAAATTGACGTTGATTTCTTCTTTCAGAAACAAGATGTGGATTTTCTCGGCACCACATTATGTTATTATGGCGGTTAAAAATACCATTGTTGGTAAATCTACTTTCATCACTGAATAAAATCTTTTTCCAGAAGTCTAGATCCTCTTCGCATTTTGAAATGTACCATCGACAAAATGTCATCCTTCTTTGATTATCAGCTGGATATAAAGTATTGCATATGGAATAATGATAAAGCTTTAAATTTAAAATAGCTCTTACAGTTTCCTTGGAAGTGTTGCAGTGATGTGCACTTTCTGCAGTTGAAGAATCAGGTTTAAAATTTACATAAGCCAAAACATTTATTTCAGTGTCTTCATTGAAGTTTCTTTCATCCTTAGGCTTTGAAAAAGAACCGTATAATCGTATATTATTTTCCAGCTGTCTAAATATTCTATGATGGGGTTGTCTTCGTTCCATGTTTCAAAATAAAGATTCGCTGCAGCTTGTGCATCTCGATTTTGGTTATAATAACAAAATAGCATATCATTTTTCTCTTCGTTGGTGTACATATTTGCAACACTATTATTTTGTATGCAGTATTAATAATAAACAATAAACTACTTAACAAAAACTAAAAATGTCACTTATGATCTGTCAATAATTAAATGCCAACTAGACGTTTTTAAAAATATCAGGAATCTTATTTTTTGTTTTATTTCCATAGCATTCTTGATGTGACAATAAACTTTCTTTAAAAACAACGATTATTATTACTTTTGTAAGGATAAAATATGGACTATGTTATATCATCTGAAAGAGAAAAAAGGGGACTTTCGGTTAATGTCACAGCCACCTATCCATTACATTTAAAAAAAATATATTTTACTGTGATTCTCAACCATTTTAAGAAATATATAAAAAGTAGCAAGTGCATGTCATTTTACATGAAAAATACTGCAAAAAACATGTGAAGCATTTTTCTCTAACTCTTCAAATAAACGAGCTACGAGGGATAATAGAAAAGTTGGATTTTTCATTTTTTGCCAATAACTTTTCAACCTTCCCCCGTATATAATTTTTCGCCTTACCGTAGAATTACTAATACGAAACTGCACTAATTTGCTCATTTAAGCGTTTTTGTATCTCTACTAATAAAAAAGTTACCCATGCAACGGGTCAAGAAATAGGGCGCCCTGTATAAATTTCGTGGATTGATAAAGGTCTTCGATCTGTATTACTAAGCAACACAAATTAGATATCAACCGAGACATATACATCTTATATGTCTCTGATATCAGTAAGAACTTCAAAGTTCAAAAAATGAAAATATTAAGCACAAGATCCAAGATGAAAGACCTCTCCAAAAATAAAACACAACGGATGTTTATTTATTTATTTATTTATTTATTTATTAAAATATCCAACGGGCACAAGACCCAGTTACAGGATAAGTTTACACTATGATTAGTTCAACGAACAGGATTATAATATACACATATAATACAAACGGCGAAACAAATATGTAGACAATACTATTAACATTTGATAATACAATCAACAAAATCCAATAATATACTTATAAAAATATGAACAATGTATAAAACAAAATAATAATATAAAAACAACACATAGATTTAAAAAGAAACAAGAAAAAATACTGTAGTATAAAAAATATTAAATATTAATTAAAATATGCTTTTAATATCAGTAATCCTACAACACAGGATATCAAGCTCAGGCTCAACTTTAGAATAGTGTTGTATCATTTGATAAACTGGAGAGCTCCTATAAATATTTGTCCTACGACTCCTGATACAAAACAAACTGCTTTTTCTGGCACTAAAACTTGGAACATGAAATCAAGTAACGTTAAAAGATATTCACAACTTATCACATTCCTAACTATCTTATAAAGGAAAATGGTGGACAACATATTCCTTCTGCTAGCCAAACTGTTTATATTAAACCTTTCGGTAAATATTTCGTTAGGCGTACCTCTCACTGGATAAAAATTATCCAGGACAAATGACGCACATTTATAAAAGCGTCGCTGTACCTTCTCTATTGCTGAAATATGTGTAGCATATATTGGGCTCCACACCTGACAAAAGTGGTATATAATAATTTCATGGTGTCGATTGATTTAAAGTCTTTCATGTTTCTTATAACAAATCCAAGACTCTTATATGCACTGGCTACAGTACTATCAATGTGGAGAACAAATGAGAGTTTTTTATCAAAAATAACGCCTAGGTCCTTTATAAAGTCTGGTCTGTTTAGGACACAACCGTCAAGAGAATAATTATTATTAACCGGATTAAGCTTACGGGTATATGACATTACGTTGCACTTACTAGCATTTAGAGGTAATTTATTTTGTTTGCACCAAAAATCAATATGATCCAGATTACGCTGCAATTCAGTACATTCTAAGGAGGAGGTGATTTCAGAATAAATCTTAATGTCATCAGCATAGCAAAACACAAGAGGTCATTCCACAAACACTGTCATTAATAAACAAAGTAAACATTAACGGACCAAGTGTGGACCCCTGAGGGACACCTAATGTCTGTGCATATCTAACAGATTGATGTCCACGGCACTGCACAAATTGCCACCTTCCAAATAAATATGATCTAAACAAGGCAACAAGATCAGCACTGAACCCAATAGAGTCAAATTTACTCAAAAGTAATTCATGGTCGAGCCTATCAAATGCTTTGGAGAAGTCAGTATATATAACGTCTACCTGACTTCCCCGATCTCGTTTATAAATTGTGTCTTACACGTTAAGTTAGTAGTAGTGGATCGGCCTGAAACGAAGCCATGCTGTTGAGGTATTACAACACTTTTCACTTGATATGTTAAATAATAATGAATTATATTCTCAAATATTTTAGAAAAATTAGAGAGAATGGCAATGGGCCTATAATTGGAAATATCGTTTTTGTTGCCTTTTTTGAATATGGGACATATTCTTGAGACTTTCCACATTTCTGGAAAAGTAGAAGTTTTTAATATGAGATTATATATCTCATATTTGATCGCATATATGTTGCGATCAAAGCTATTATTTGTAACCAAAGCTTATATTTCTTAGACATACCGAACCCTAAATTGCAAAATATAGCTTATCTTATTTAAATAAATACAATAATTTTAATCATGAAGTATTACTATGATTTATCACGGTCCCAAGTCTCGACCACAAACATTGTCGAGATCATAATTGACCTGAAGTTACCGGTCAGTATACGCCAAGAATGGCTTTGCATTTTGATAACTACAAACTGTAATTTGTAAAATTTAATAAAACGATTACGATTAATTTTAAAACCCAAAGTTGTTCTAAATTCCAGTAAAATGTTTTACGGTTTATTTTATATTACCAGCTTTACTTTTACGTCCTAGGGCATAAGAAAGTAATTTTACGCCCTCAGATTAATGCGTAGCATAGGTAGTTTTACGCTCAGGCGTAAGTAAGTATTATTTGTGATGTATTCTATATCAGTATACGTCTTCAATAAAAAAAATTATCTTTGTCGTTACATCATTCCACTTCGAAGCAACATCACAAACGACGCACGAAAAAAAAAAGGGAAAGAAAAAGACGAACGAAAGTGACTGTTTGGGCTTTATGGAGGCATGATTCAACCAGTGCGAATGTGTACTGTTATAATAAGGGCATTATTACCTGGTTATTAAAGTGAAACCCCGCGCGAGCATCGGATATGAACCGTTATTTCATTTTCGAGGGAGAAAAAGCCAGAGAGAAAGCCCGATAATTTGGCTCGGATTTTTCACTGGTTTTATACGGCTATTTTACGACTTCGAATTATGCCTTTGCCAGAACCGATTAAATGTTTTGTATCCCGTGAAAATGTTTGTGCCGCCTGCTAGAGAGTTGTAAGCAACGAGTGATTTACACATTCAATTTGCCGGCAGGTTTATTGTGGAGATCGCATTGATCCTCTACTTACTAATGAGGTTTACCAGGTTTCGCTGATTTCTGTCTAAAAGTTTTACCAATCTAGTCGTTTCTGGATGTTAATGCGACCTACAGGATATTAGTTTACCACCCCTACGCCACATAAGATTCATAAATAAGTAGCTTTCAATAAAAAAACTGGGAATACTGCGTTAATTAAATTTTTAACAAAAATGGGGTTTGAGTCATCGCTAATGTGATCGATAGTACTGTTTAACAAAAAATGTTTCAAGTCGAAAAATATCGTAAATATTTTACCTGTAATAAAATTGTAACCTCAATAATACTTATGAATATACAGGGTGTTAGTTAAACATGCGGCAAAAATTATTCCTAGAGGTTATTCCTTGGACTATTCTAAGGATATTTTATCCTTTGACGATTTTTGAAAAAGCGCTTTGTTGCGTACCTATAGGGCGAAAAAAATTTTCAACAAATAACAATTTATTACTAAAAATTACATGTAACATTTCTGAACCTACAAGAATTGTTCAAAATGGCTACCTCCAGCTCGGATGCAACCATCCAATCTTCTCCTCATAGACTCCCGAACTCTTTCAAAAACACCAGGTCGTTTCTTATTGAGTTACACCCAGCAATTATCCGATCTCTTAAATCGTCCACATCTTCCACTGGCCTCGTATAAACCAATGACTTTAGATGGCCCCATAGGAAATAATCCAGGGGGTTTAAGTCCGGGAATCGAGCAGGCCATACGTGAGGTCCACCTCTACCAATCCAGCGATCTCCGTAGGTTGCTGTTAAAAACTCTCGAGCAACAACATTAAAATGAGGTGGTGCACCATCATGCATAAACCACATTGCCTGTCTTGTAGCCAATGGTACATCCTCAAAGACTGAGGTAGCGTTTGTTCCAAAAAGTTGCGGTATACTTCGCCGGTAAGTTTTCCTGGTAAAAATACCGGTCCAATTAGCCACTCACCCACAATTCCAACCCAAACGTTCAACGAGAACTGATGTTGAAACCGATCTTCACAAATCTCATGTAGATTTGCGTTGTGGAAATCCTTTCCATGTGAAAATATCCTTAGAATAGTCCAAGGAATAACCTCTTGAATTTTTGCCGCATGTTTAACTAACACTCTGCCTCTACCTACAGTGCCTCTACTAAAGGAAAGAAAATAAAACTTTTCGTAGGTACATTAAAGTAATAAAATTGTTTGATTTGAAATAGACAGTTCTTGCTATTTGAATTTATCAAAATGGGGCGTGAAAAGTAATCACTTTTGATTCTATATTTTAAAGTACTTTGTATACACAAAAAAACTATTGGAAAATCATAAATGAAAATAATTATATAGGTCAAAAAATAGGAAATATTGCAAAAAAGTGGCAACTAAAAAAAAAATAGTTTTTTTGACATTTTGGGACGCACTGTTTACACTTAAAATGTTCTATTTTCTCAACAAATTAAGGCATTATCAGTCGCCATTTAAAATAAGAGGTATGGTTATAGTAGAGAAATAACTCAACGACCTGTATATGCGACAATAGTTTTGTATTATATGTCTTTTATTGTAATTACATATTTTTTTCCTTCAGTGCATGAAAACGAAATAAATTAGTACCTATATCTACTACAACGTCCTATTCTTTCTTAATTATCTCAAACCTACCCTTTGCCACATTTAAAAAACTTTGTTATACGTATTTTCATTATACAGACTTTAAAAGAAATTGTTTCTCGTTGTAAAGAAAAACAGTCTCGTTCTGCTACAGTATTCGACGTAAAGCAAACATTTCTTTACTTGTTTCTTCTAGAATTCTATCGGAAAACAAAACAGCCTATCAATAAAACACTGCCAAGCCATCAATAATACTGCCCCTTCATGCTCGTAGCCCATTGGCGCGCACTTTCTACAAGAAAAAGGGGCATTACAAATTCAAAGCCTTCTCCCGAAATCAATAGCAGCGGCACAAAAACTTATTGTAAATCTCGCTAAACAGGATCATAATCTGAATGAGCAAAAAGGAACGATTAGACCTCGGGTAATTAATTTAAACATCAAATAGGGAACAATTAGGGCGCGACAGAAAGTTGCCGCAAAAACGGCCGCCATTATGCCCGATTCCGGGGCATAGTCGGCTAATGAATTCCGGGCGTTTTTCTTAAATGCTGCAATTAATCTAAATCAGGGAGAGCGGTATGTAGCGACCGGGGGAATCCCGCGAGACGCGAAGTCAGGAGAGGGACAGGCGAGATACTAATAATACTACTTATACCATTCAAACATACAGTGTATTTCAAATTGAAGACAATAACATTGGTATCGTGGAAATAGTTAGAGATAGATACTAAGTTAAATTGAGGTAAAGTTAAGTGCTTTGAAGCTACACCAGCCATTTCGGCCCACCACCAAAATTTCTATACCATAATTTATTACACTTTTATTACAAATTTATTCCACCAAAATTAATTTTATTACCCTTGCCGTAAATTAGTTATAAGCGAACAACCTAGGTTTAATTTAAACCTACACCAGCCACTGGTAACTTTTGAACTAAATAAGATATGGAGATGGTTCTTTCGCTAGAATTTATTACAAATTTATTACATGCGACCCCGCCTAGTTTAAACTCCCTACAGTGAAATCCAAGGGGTGAAAACAACCCCAAAGAGGTATTTTCAATTTTAATGAACCTAAAACGTGCAAATTAATCCGAGATATATTTTAATTTATCTCTTAGAAATATTAAATAAACATTTCATACCCGGGGGTGAAAACCACCCCATCTACCCCAAGTACGTCCAAACACCGATAATCGAAATTTAAATTAAATTAAATTTTAAAATATTGCAAATACAAGAAGAATGAAACCTGCTTCGTATTTTCTTCCATTTAAATTATAATCGATTAGAGTAAACCGCGATTTTATTACACTCGCCATTTTCGAGAAATCGGGAGTGGTCGGCGTGAATCTTAAGCTAGCCCGCCCACTCGTATCTCCGAAACTACATAACGTATTGCAATGAAACTTGCATCATATTTTATTACATTTTAATTATAATTGAATAGAGCAAACCGCGATTTTATTACACCTGCCATTTTCGAGAAATTGGGAGTAGTCTGGCGTGGTTTGAAGCTAGCCCGCCCTCTCGTTTCTCCGAAACTAAAAAACGTACTGCAATAAAACCTACATCATATTTTATTACATTTTAATTATAATTGAATAGAGCAAACCGCGATTTTATTGCACCTACCATTTTCGAGAAATCGGGAGTAGTCCGGCGTGGTTTGAAGCTAGCCCGCCCTCTCGTATCTCCGAAACTAAAAAACATACTGCAATGAAACCTACATCATATTTTATTACATTTTAATTATAATTGAATATAGCAAACCGCGATTTTATTACACCTGCCATTTTCGAGAAATCGAGAGTTGTCGGCGTGAATCATAAGCTAGCCCGCCCACTCGTATCTCCGAAACTACATACCGGATTGCAATGAAACTTGCATCATATTTTATTAGATTTTAATCATAATTGAATAGAGCAAACCGCGATTTTATTACACTTGCCATTTTCGAGAAATCGGGAGTGGTCGGGCGTCAATCAAAGCTAGCCCGCCCTCTCGTATCTCCGAAACTAAAAAACGTACTACAATGAAACTTACATCATATTTTATTACATTTTAATTATAATTGAATAGAGCAAACTGCGATTTTATTACACCTGCCATTTTAGAGAAATCGGGAGTAGTCCGACGTGGTTTAAAGCTAGCCCGCCCTCTCGTATCTCCGAAACTAAAAAACGTACTGCAATGAAACCTACATCATATTTTATTACAATTGAATTATAATTAAATAGAGCAAACCGCGATTTTATTACGCCTGCCATTTTCGAGAAATCGGGAGTGATCGGCGTGAATTATAAGCTAGCCTGCCCTCTCGTATCTCCGAAACTAAAAAACTTATTGCAATGAAACCTACATCATATGTTATTACATTTTAATTATAATTGAATAGAGCAAACCGCGATTTTATTACACTTGCCATTTTCGAGAAATCTGATGTGGTCCAAATTGAATGGTAAGCTAGCCCGCCCTCTCGTGTATCCGAAACTAAAAAACGTACTGCAATGAAACCTACATCATATTTTATTACATTTGAATTACAATTGAATAGAACAAACCGCGATTTTATTACACTTGCCATTTTCGAGAAATGACAAGTGGCCATTGACCATGATGTGGTCCAAATGTAATAAAATATGATGCAAGATTCATTGTTATACTTATAATTCACGCGGACCATTCCCGATTTCCCTAAAATGGCAGGTGTAATAAAATCGCGGTTTGCTCTATACAATCATAATTCAAATGTAATAAAATATGATGTAAGTTTCATTGCAATACGTTTATTAGTTTCGGAGATACGAGAGGGCGGGCTAGCTTACCATTCAATTTGGACCACATCATATTTCTCGAAAATGGCAAGTGTAATAAAATCGCGGTTTGCTCTATTCAATTATAATTAAAATGTAATAAAATATGATGTAGGTTTCATTGCAGTACGTTTTTTAGTTTCGGAGATACGAGAGGGCGGGCTAGCTTTGATTGACGCCCGACCACTCACGATTTCTCGAAAATTGCAAGTGTAATAAAATCGCGGTTTGGTCTATTCAATTATGATTAAAATGTAATAAAATATGATGCAAGTTTCATTGCAATCCGGTATGAAGTTTCGGAGATACGAGTGGGCGGGCTAGCTTATGATTAACGCCGACAACTCCCGATTTCTCGAAAATGGCAGGTGTAATAAAATCGCGGTTTGCTCTATTCAATTATAATTAAAATGTAATAAAATATGATGTAGGTTTCATTGCAGTATGTTTTTTAGTTTCGGAGATACGATAGGGCGGGCTAGCTTCAAACCACGGCGGACTACTCCCGATTTCTCGAAAATGGCAGGTGTAATAAAATCGCGGTTTGCTCTACTCAATTATAATTAAAATGTAATAAAATATGATGTAGGTTTCATTGCAGTGGGTTTTATAGTTTCGGAGATACGAGAGGGCGGGCTAGCTTACCATTCAATTTTGACCACTCCCGATTTCTCGAAAATAGCAAGTGTAATAAAATCACGGTTTGCTCTATTCAATTATGATTAAAATGTAATAAAATATGATGCAAATTTCATGGTAATCCGGTATGTAGTTTCGGAGATACGAGAGGGCGGGCTAGCTTATGATTCACGCCGATCACTCCCGATTTCTCGAAAATGGCAGGCGCAATAAAATCGCGGTTTGCTCTATTCAATTGTAATTCAAATGTAATAAAATATGATGTAGGTTTCATTGCAGTATGTTTTTTAGTTTCGGAGATACGAGAGGGCGGGCTAGCTTCAAACCACGGCGGACTACTCCCGATTTCTCGAAAATGGCAGGTGTAATAAAATCGCGGTTTGCTCTACTCAATTATAATTAAAATGTAATAAAATATGATGTAGGTTTCATTGCAGTGGGTTTTTTAGTTTCGGAGATACGAGAGGGCGGGCTAGCTTACCATTCAATTTTGACCACTCCCGATTCTCGAAAATAGCAAGTGTAATAAAATCGCGGTTTGCTCTATTCAATTATGATTAAAATGTAATAAAATATGATGTAGGTTTCATTGCAGTGGGTTTTATAGTTTCGGAGATACGAGAGGGCGGGCTAGCTTACCATTCAATTTTGACCACTTCCGATTTCTCGAAAATAGCAAGTGTAATAAAATCGCGGTTTGCTCTATTCAATTATGATTAAAATGTAATAAAATATGATGCAAGTTTCATGGTAATCCGGTATGTAGTTTCGGAGATACGAGAGGGCGGGCTAGCTTATGATTCACGCCGATCACTCCCGATTTCTCGAAAATGGCAGGCGTAATAAAATCGCGGTTTGCTCTATTCAATTGTAATTCAAATGTAATAAAATATGATGTAGGTTTCATTGCAGTATGTTTTTTAGTTTCGGAGATACGAGAGGGCAGGGTAGCTTCAAACCACGGCGGACTACTCCCGATTTCTCGAAAATGGCAGGTGTAATAAAATCGCGGATTGCTCTATTCAATTATAATTAAAATGTAATAAAATATGATGTAGGTTTCATTGCAGTGGGTTTTTTAGTTTCGGAGATACGAGAGGGCGGGCTAGCTTACCATTCAATTTTGACCACTCCCGATTCTCGAAAATAGCAAGTGTAATAAAATCGCGGTTTGCTCTATTCAATTATGATTAAAATGTAATAAAATATCATGCATGTTTCATTGTAATCCGGTATGTAGTTTCGGAGATACGAGAGGGCGGGCTAGCTTGTGATTCACGCCGATCACTCCCGATTTCTCGAAAATGGCAGGCGTAATAAAATCGCGGTTTGCTCTATTCAATTGCAATTCAAATGTAATAAAATATGATGTAGGTTTCATTGCAGTATGTTTTTTAGTTTCGGAGATACGAGAGGGCAGGGTAGCTTCAAACCACGGCGGACTACTCCCGATTTCTCGAAAATGGCAGGTGTAATAAAATCGCGGTTTGCTCTATTCAATTATAATTAAAATGTAATAAAATATGATGTAGGTTTCATTGCAGTGGGTTTTTTAGTTTCGGAGATACGAGAGGGCGGGCTAGCTTACCATTCAATTTTGACCACTCCCGATTCTCGAAAATAGCAAGTGTAATAAAATCGCGGTTTGCTCTATTCAATTATGATTAAAATGTAATAAAATATCATGCAAGTTTCATTGTAATCCGGTATGTAGTTTCGGAGATACGAGAGGGCGGGCTAGCTTGTGATTCACGCCGATCACTCCCGATTTATCGAAAATGGCAGGCGTAATAAAATCGCGGTTTGCTCTATTCAATTGTAATTCAAATGTAATAAAATATGATGTAGGTTTCATTGCAGTATGTTTTTTAGTTTCGGAAATACGAGAGGGCGGGCTAGCTTCAAACCACGGCGGACTACTCCCGATTTCTCGAAAATGGCAGGTGTAATAAAATCGCGGTTTGCTCTATTCAATTATGATTAAAATGTAATAAAATATGGTGCAAGTTTCATTGCAATCCGGTATGTAGTTTCGGAGATACGAATGGGCGGGCTAGCTTATGATTCACGCCGACAACTCCCGATTTCTCGAAAATGGCAGGTGCAATAAAATCGCGGTTTGCTCTATTCAATTATAATTAAAATGTAATAAAATATGATGTAGCTTTCATTGCAGTACGTTTTTTAGTTTCGGAGATACGAGAGGGCGGACTAGCTTCAAACCACGCCGGACTACTCCCGATTTCTCGAAAATGGCAGGTGTAATAAAATCGCGGTTTGCTCTATTCAATTATAATAAAATGTAATAAAATATGATGCAAGTTTCATTGCAATACGTTATGTAGTTTCGGAGTTACGAGTGGGCGGGCTAGCTTAAGATTCACGTCGACCATTCCCGATTTCTCGAAAATGGCAAGTGTAATAAAATCGCGGTTTACTCTAATCGATTATAATTTAAATGGAAGAAAATACGTAGCAGGTTTCATTCTTCTTGTATTTGCAATATTTTAAAATTTAATTAAATTTAAATTTCGATTATCGGTGTTTGGACGTACTTGGGGTGGATGGGGTGGTTTTCACACCCGGGTATGAAATGTTTATTTAATATTTCTAAGAGATAAATTAAAATATATCTCGGATGAATTTGCACGTTTTAGGTTCATTAAAATTGAAAATACCTCTTTGAGGTTGTTTTCACCCCTTGGATTTCACTGTAGGGAGTTTAAACTAAACGGGGTCGAATGTAATAAATTTGTAATAAATTCTAGTGAAAGAACCATCTCCATATCTTATTTAGTTCAAAAGTTACCAGTGGCTGGTGTAGGTTTAAATTAAACCTAGGTTGTTCGCTTATAACTAATTTACGGCAAGGGTAATAAAATTAATTTTGGTGGAATAAATTTGTAATAAAAGTGTAATAAATTATGGTATAGAAATTTTGGTGGTGGGCCGAAATGGCTGGTGTAGCTTCAAAGCACTGTAAAGTTAAAGTCATTTTGTGACCAACTTTTATGTAGAAAATAAATTAAGGAATTCGGAATGCGGTGTCACACTTATTTATTTATTTATTTATTAAAATGGGCAGAGGACGAACCTGTAAAGCCCATATTACAAAATAACTGTATAAGTCTTATAATTGCAGAAGTATAACAATAGCAGTAAATACAAATACATACATAATTAACATAAAAATCACATATACCACAAGAAAAACGATTATGAAACAGAGAAAAATAAACAATAAATGAGAGAATTTGGAGGTTGTAGCGGAATTAACTGTCTCTCAGCCATTGGTCGAGTCTGTTTTTAAATCAAGGTACGGACGGAGCACTAACAACATTTTCCGGGAGTCTATTCCAAGTATCGAACACACGGTTAGAAAAGAAGCACCGGCGCACAGTTGTCTTAAAGTTCTCTTTCTTTAGTTTGTAATGGTGACCACGGAGATGTTCATTGTTGTTTCATTTAAGAATATTGCTTAACACTGGGATCATTTCATGAAGTATTCGATAACTCAGAATTAGGTCTCCAAGAGTCTTACGACTTTCAAAAACAGGCAAGTTAGCGATTTGTAGTCTTTGTTTGTACGATGGTCCCACACGGCCAAATGGTAAACGGGTTGCCTGTCGTTGCACTGATTCCAGTTGTTGCACATCGCGCATAAGGGTAGGGTGCCACACCTGTCCACAATATTCCTTGATCGGTCTTGTATAAATTGCAAAAAGTTTTGAAAACATTTCTAGAGATACGTTGGTAAAAACTTTATGAAGCAAGAAATTTGACCTGTTTACTCGCCTTGTAACATTTTTGTTATATGCTGAGACCATGTAAGATCCTTTGTTATTGTCACGCCTAAATCAACATGACTTTCGACAGACACAAGTTCTATATTGTTAATGTGATACCTTAAGTTTGGGTTTTTTCCACCCATGTGTAAAACAACGCACTTGTCTATATTAAGGGGAAGTAGCCATTCGTTGCACCATTTATATGTCCTATCTAAATCTTCTTGAAGCTGTGATATGATTGCAATGGGTTGCCATAAAGTTTTGTGTCATCCGCGTAGCTTGCAAATTTAGATTTCAGCGATGCTGCCACGTCAGAAGTATATGCCAGGAAGAGAATAGGTCCCAAGACAGAACCTTGTGGAACACCACTTAAAACAGGATATTTAGGAGAATGTGCGACACCTACCCGAACAGAAAAATGTCTATTAGAGAGAAAATATTGTATCCAGTCCAATAGCAATCCTCGCACTCCAAAATTACGCAATTTAACAATAAGCCTCTTTAGTGGGGAACGATCAAATGCTTTAGAAAAATCTAAGTATTCTATATCAATTGGTATCTTGTTATCAAAGGAAGAACTTCAGTCATTAGTTGAGATAAGAAGGTTTGTTAGCACTGACCGATTAGGGATAAAACCATGTTGTTCATTAGGTATTATCTTTTCAGATACAAGGAAATTTATAAGTTTCTTTGATATTATGTGTTCCATAATTTTGCCAATAATTGATGTTAAACTAATCGGTCGATCATTAGACGAGCATAGTTTATCTTCTTTTATATATAGGGGTAACAGAGGCCAACTTCCAAGCGTCCGGGAGGGTAGAGTTTTGAAAAGAGCTATTCATAATATTTGAAAGAGGAGCCAGTAAGTTATTTTTACATTTTTTGAGGAAGATAACGTTATATCCATCAGGACCAGGTGAGGATGAGTTTTTTAAGTTAATTATTTGCTGTCCAATATCTTCAGGCGAGAAATAAACCGATGTTATATAATTTGGATTTTCTTGGCTTAAAATTTGAAGGTCATTTGGGATACGTGGCTCAATGGTATACACTTTCGTAAAAGTGTCAGTCAGAACACTCGCCGCTTGTAAATTACTTTGACAGATCAATCCATTTTCCTTTTTCAATAATGGTACGCCAACAGTGGAGTTAAGATGTGACCTAACGTATTTATGTAGTTTTTTGCAGTTTTCATTTGTGGTGAGAGTGGAAACGTATTGGTCTTTAGCATTTTTTATGATTTGGGACAGTCTGTTTGAGAAACTCCTGTGTACAATATAATCCTCCTGGTTCTTACTGTTTCGAAACTTGGTCCATAGGCGCTTTTTGTGTTTAATATGTGCTAGAACGTCTTGATCAATCCAAGGTTTCAGTTGGTTACATTTAACTGTTTTAACATACGTGTTATGAGTGATTATATCAACCACCGTTTTGCTAGAATTGTTCCACATAGTATCAGTGCTATGATTACCAAAACTTAGTGTTTAGAATGTATTTGAGGTCTATCTATAATTAGCCGTTTCATTTTTACTCTAATCATAACATTTAACAACATTAAACAAAATAACATAAATGAATAAAACAAGTGAATACAATGCAACAAACTAACACATAACTTTAAATTAATTTAAACATTCAAATTGTTTACCATTATTTTGTAGACAGCGCTGCAAACACCATGTATAAACTCCGCTATACACATTTTATGTTTATGATAATTACATATCCTGTTTCGTAAGGAAATTTAACGGCTGTTTTATAAATAACTTACAACTACGAGCAAAAACTTAATGAACACCAAAAACTACGGCAACGTAAAAAAGAAAAATGTTCCCTGCAACGGCGTTGTTTAAATTTAAATTACCTTCAGCCAAGTTGCGCGCTGTTAACCTCATCTCGAAAAACTTCGGTCAAATTTTAATCTCGTTCTGATATAGAAGTACCACCATAAACTAATTCTGAAAGTGCCCCGTATCGGCGGAAGCGGAAAGTCCGCGATAAAAAAGCGGGTAATTGCGAAACTACGTCCAGCCGGTTCGGCTCTAAACTGCTTTTAATTGTGAATAAATAGCAAAGTTGTAGCGTTGTGGTGGCTGTACATCGACGTAATTGCTGAATTTAAACTCCAAAACCGCGGTATCCTGAATATCAGAAGGAGGATATAACCAGAATACAAACTTTTTCTACGCTGACTGAAGATATTAGTAATTATCTCTTATTACATACGTATGGATAAATAATAGCTGGTAATAGACTATTTGTCCACATATAAAATATTTGTTTCCACAATGACAAAGGACATAACCTCAATTTCATAAAATTCTCTGTTAAAGTACCCAAAGCCATAGACGGGTGTGTATGAAGGGGTGAACTAAGAATATATAGAATATTTTATTCAACCCAACACATAATATGAGACAATGTCTGTAATTTATTTGTGGTGTAGCTATATGATTCATTGTAGTCTCTTATTAAAATGTGGAAAACCTGAATAGATACCAACGTTCAATGCTACATCGTTTTCATCTTCAGACATCATTTTGATACTGCCAGATAATCGATAACAGTAAAATGGCAACACCCATTTTACTCTCTAGTTTTGATATTAGCCAATCACGTTGCTTATTTTTTAAAATAGATTAATCACATTGCACCTGGTGTAGGGTCTATGAAATTATAGCCAAGATTATTTCCGTAGGGCACAACACATTCAATTTCTACAGGGTGCGGCAGCATAAGTTCCTTTTTTAAAATGCGCGCCATTCAGTCGGTTGATGTCGTAGCGGAGCGCTAGTGGTCTCGTTCGAGAGACGGAACTATAAAGTTTTGTCCCGTCACAGTTCAGTCGCCATCATGCGTTGGAACAGTGAGGAGCGTGCTTTTGCCGTTGAGACCTACTTTTCGAGCGGATGTTCTGTGATCGCAACCCAGCGCGCCTTTCGGAATCGCTTTAATTTAGCCCCGTTGGCTCCTGTCCCGGACCGGAAATTAATTGTTACTACAGGTCACTACGTTCAGACAAACTGCAAGTGCGACAAGACGAAGAACTGAAGTCCCTCGCCCCATTAGATCACCTGCAAACATTGAGGCAGTGAAAGTTTCAATGTTGCGATCAACACGGCGTTCTGCGCGCAAACATACGTTTGCCCTTGGACTTTCCGATCGTTCTGTGAGAAGAATTCTTCATTATGATCTTCATTTCCATCCATCCTTACAAGATGGCGATTGTGCAGGAACTTTCTGCACGTGACTTCAATTCTCGGATGAACGCGTGTCAGGTTCTTCTCGAAGTCGTTCTATTTTCTTCTATGGGGTTTTTTGAAATCCCGTGTTTATGTGAACCGTCCAAGGACCCTACAAGATTTGAAGACCAACATCCAGGAAGAAATTGCCAACATGCTACGCTGGCAAGAGTCATGACAAACGCCAGAAATCGGTTTACTCAGTGTATGGAGAATGGGGGACGTCACCTATCTGATTTGATCTTCAAAACTATGTAAAACAAAACTCTAGCATGCGCCTACATTATAAAAAAACAAATAAAAATTGTTACGGTTGGAATTGTCATTCAACTTGTAGCAGAGATTTATACTTCAGTGTGCATCAATAATACCGTTTTACTTATTTGGCTCACTGTGTAAATTCAATTTAGTTAACTTCAATCCTTTGTCTCAATTACCTTGTATACCTTACTGTTTAGATATCTGCATTGTTCATTTATCATCATTAACAGAGGACTAGTCATCTCCTTCTATCAGTGAGAATGTGTAGTAGTTGAGCGATTTGGAGTTACTCATTATTCCTCCTCATTGCACCTCTTCACCCTTACGTCGAAACAGATCACTAGTTATCTTGTCAATTTTTCTTAAAAAGCTATCGGCTGATAACATATTATTCTTGTGTTTCCTTTGTATTCGTAGAAATGTGTGGCTGAACAATATTCGGAGTTACTCCTTATTACTCCGTGTTGCTCTAATTCGCACATAGATCATTGTACATCATGTACATGTCATTCTGTTTATTTTATGAACTCAGTGTCGCAGGCGAGTCTGCGCATAAAATTTTAAAATCCATGCTCTAGCAAACGGCTAAAAATATCGCTCTCTTTTCTCGTGGGTCGTCGAACGATACAGACGCTTTCAAGTAAATTGCAAATTGGTTCGGAATTATTGGTATTATAGTTAATACAAGTAGTCTACAATGGATAGATGTGGGATTGTTTCTAAACCAATAGTATAAAATACTTATGTATTTTTGTAAACAGCGTAAGCTGGATTATTATGCATTTTCTTTTTGAACTCCACATGGCGTTGGTTTTAAAGCCCTGTATAATGGGTAAGATAAAATATTATATATTAAGTACTCTAGGCATTTATTAATTATTGTAATTAAAATTTTAGGCTTTTTATGAAAGGGTTGACTATGCTTGTTTTTTAAAGCAGTCGCCTAGCTCCTGTTTTTTTTATGGAGTGAATTTTTTTCTTCCTGGAATGGAAAGTACCTAGTTTTATTATGGTATTTTTTTTTTTGGTTCGATGTATCAATAACCACGAATCGAAACTTTGAGGTCTCATAAGCTTAATTTTCCATTGGTTCACCGTAGTTAGACATGGTAGAATTTTTGTTGAAGTAAATTGTTCCCTTACTAAGTGGAAATAAAATACTGGTCATATAATGTTTCACCTTACTGAATAGAAGTTTATTACAAGACTGAAGCTATCGACAAGAGTGATGTAAGAACATAGTGTTCCTGTAGATCTTCGAATCACAGATAAGTTATTTTTTTAATCTCATGGTATGATATTGCCCTATGGTTATAGTAAACTAATTTTTAATAATCTTTCAAAATATTACCCTTGTATTAAAAATAAAAGTAGTAATCATCTTTCAACATGTTATGCTTGTACTATATTATATTATTGTTTTTTTGTATAGAGTAGCAAGACACTACTTACTCACATAACCTCACTCAGTCACTGAGATATCGAAGCATTCTCGTAAGAATTTACAGTAGGGGTAAGCGTGTAGAGCTATTACCTTGACTGAGGGTGGTGATGAGAGAAAGACAGTTATCTTAAAGTTTAAGAGTTGATTGTATATATTAATGAGTATTCGACGTTACTAAGTAACTTAAAATTATAATAAACTTATGAGATCCCAGTCTAAAGTATTATTTGTAACTTGGTAAAGTATTATAACTGTGTTATACCCTTATTTCATCTCTAACTACTGTAATTAATATCCTAGGTACCTGTAGCTGTGTGGTAAAAAAGGCACCAATCATTGAGATTGGATAAGTAACTCACACTCTGAGAAGTCCTTGCTCGAACACTAGTCAAAACCTAACAGTGGGAAAAACCCACGTATCAAAATGTTCTGATTCATACAATGGGTTTTTTTAAGTTTTAAAAAAAGGAAGTTATGCTGCCGCACCCTGTATATGCAATCATTTTATCGGGTAAAGATTATTTGATGGGGTGACTAGTAATAGAGATCTAATATCTACTACTATGAGTCTCTCTATAATTTTGGCCAAACGCTTTAATTATTTTAGTAGATCGAAAATCACCAATCAAAATGTTTACCTTAATGTTAATCTTCAATGTGAATGTGTTTATACCCTTTGTGGTTTTCAAAAACAAGGCACGTGAAAGATTTGTACAATTTAATCTAAATTTAAACAATTCCCTCCCCTGTAGGCAGATTTAGAACCCGCCAATACGATTATCCCATTCCTTTATTCACGCGACATAAGCTTCTCATTTATATTGACGAGGTGACGAGAGGCGATACTTTATCTCGACTCAATATGTTCCTGTTGATGGATGACACCCTGAAAACCGAAATTTTACCCGCTATAGGTTACTTGCAACCGTTTGCCGGTTGAGCACGAATTTAGATAAGAACGGGCCTCCGCTTTGTGTTTTACTTTAAACTTCTGTGCCAAAATGGAACGGAAGAAGTACATCAGGCCAATACGGGACCAGATATATCAACAAAAAATTCATAAAATGCCACAGCATAAGATTTATGGTACGTCTTAAAGTCTTTGGTAGTGGTAGGTAGTTATAGCGAGTCTGTATTATATTTTTATCCTGACTGTTACTATATTATTTCTGCTTTACTGCTTTATAATAGGTAGACCCATACCTTTAAAGACGACAAGAACTAAAATAGTTTATAGTTTGCTTTTACTGTCCGAGTAGAGCAGTCTCGACTTTCATAACCGTTACCTAGGGGAAATTTCTTCAAACCCGAACAAATCGGATACGACTTTTCGAGGTAATGAGTGGGTGCATCTATCGGATGGAAGTAAAACTAAGTCGGTAATATAGTTTTCTACGTTTAGCAGTGCAGAAGCTACAGTCCATCTAAAAAATTTTGATTGTGCACTGACTGGCAAACATCAGGTTACATTGTTCTCAAATTTTCTAATTCTAATTGTCTAATTTGATAATACTATAAAAATATTGTTTATAAGTATTTACGATTATCATTAACTACCCGAGTTGAGTTCAGGTGCGTACCACGGTTTGGGTACTTCGTACGCATTTTCTATTCGTGTTTTTGTGCTTTCTAGTTAGTTCTCATGCTATTCATAACGTTTATCATATTTTCCATAGCTCTTAAAAACGTTTCAATCAATGTTCAATAATTGGACTGATAAATAATTGTAAATATAGGTACACCTAATATATACACTTTGTTATTTCTTATATACAAATTGTTAAAAATGCATAATTCTTGTTTGCAAAAATCGTAACAATGACGTAGTTTTCCACATAACACCAAAACACTATACTGCTATCGACGCGCGATTCGCCAACCAAGTTGGCATCATCTGAAGATAATTAAAACTGTGTATGTCTGTGATGTCAGTTTTAATCATCTCCAGATGATGCCAATTTGTCGAGTACAGTACGCGTCGAGTACAGTATAGTGTTTTGAAGAAATAGTATAGGTATTTCCATACATTACAGAAATGAATATTTCCCAAACAGTTATTTTTCATATCACAGCAACTCAACAGCAACTAGATGTATTATAATGTTGACTTTTTCTACAAGAAATCTTGTCAGAAATGTAAAAATGTTTTAACGATCTGAGGAGAATACTATTGTTCTAACAAGATAATCACAATTTTCCTTGCCGCTGAAAATTAAATCCAGTAATCCGAAAAACTACGACAATAAAAAAACACTTTTCAACTCCAGCCCCGACCTAGCTTTGTCGTTATAATAATCAGCTCCAAGTCGAGAGGCACTCGGAACTTTTTAACTCTCCGAGGAAGAGCCGGGCTACGGATTAATTAATTTCAGACGTGCCCAAAAATAATACCCCGCCGACTAGACTAGATGCAGTTATAAATATTCATGTAGGGAAGCGCGGACAAGGGAACAAGTTGGCGAGCGCGTGATGTTGCAGCCGCCTATGTTTTAATTTGGTTAGACGTGAAAGGGGAAGGCTTGTTTGTTCGCCGGCCTGACGTGTCAGCTCGTACATGTCATGTACGTGTTGGCTGTGTAATTCAATAGCTTTGTTTAGGTCGAGCTTTCAGCACGGACCTGTAACTGCTGCGCAGTCGCACTCGTTTTTTTGGTTTATACGCAATTCATTTTAAGATCGTAGCGCCAAAGCGGCAGTAACCTATACTAACCTATGGCCACTGACACTGACGTTTGAAATTGTATTCATCAAAGATTTGTTGTCGCGAACTTTAAACCAGGTAAAAAGCTTGTAAAACTATTTTGAAAGGGGTAAGTAGTGATATAAAATTAAAATAGATTTCAATATTTTTCGAGCGTTCAGTCTGAAAATGAAACTTAACCTCAAAATATGTCAAATTCTTTATTGGGCATACGGCATATATACTTTTATTGAAATAGTCATTCTTAGGGAAAGGTAAAGAGCATACACCCTACTTTGCGTTCTTTAGCTTCTTTATCCATACTTGTCTCCTGTAACTCTTTAATGTCCAACTTATAGTTTCCACGATAGCTCCAGATTTTCCCGATTTTGGAAAAGTATAAAACTGATCTCGGGGTTTTTCTTTGTCCAAGAGGCACAATGATGCTCACAACAATAATGATTCATATCTAATCAAAGCAATTAACTAATATAACAACGGATATTTCAAAATTCGCAATAGTAATACATACGTAAAACTGAACCAAAAGCCCATGCGTTAGTTGTGCGTGCCGCCGGTAGGTAGCGTATTCCTTAGCAAGAATCACGTATAGAGTTAACTAGTTGGGAACTGGCTGGTTCTGTGTTTTGGTCGCTTTTTGCATTTTGTTTGTTTATTGTTTTGTTTGTGCGTTTCTTATTACAGTCGATCTAAAAAGTTTTGATAGTGCAACGGCCGGAAACCATAGCAAGGTCAATGGCGGCCATGCACCCTCGCATTTACCCTACCTACTAAATTATACCAACGTAGAATATATGTTAATAATACTACAATCATATAAAATTTTATTTCAAGCTATATGTAGACACTGGGAAGCACAAAAATACTAACAAAAAATGCGCACGAAGCACCCAAACCGTGTTACGCGCCGGAATTCTACTAAGGTGGTGGATGAGACCAGTAAGAGACGGACAGCATTTTCAATGAGTTGAACAGAGACACGTTCTATCCATTCTCTGCATGCTCAGCAACGTTGCCTCTTCTGGGTTCTTCATATAGAAAAGGAGTTTTCATTTGTGTGTATGCCCTTGGGCATACGCAAATGTTATGTCATCTTCTCATGTCGATGGTTTTCCAAGAAATTTTTTGTGTTGAACTTCATTTTAAAATTCGTGCCAGCCTGACTAAAATCGTACAAACGTAATTTACAAACAAAAAATCAAAACTCACTTTCTTATATGAAAAACCCGAGATGACTCTTCGATTCATTACTTTTTCGTCATGAGAATATACGCATTATAATACTCTCTGAAAGATATATTGACTAAAATGACAACCAATAATCTGTCACTAACTGCCGGTCTATAAATCAAAAGTATGTAGAAAGATTTAAAATTATGTAAGATATGCTACTTAAATACAGTAACAATTCACATTTGGTATAGTCTTTATAATCTCAATTGAAACCGCCTCTCTCTAATCTCAATTGAGGCCGCCGTCGAGAGGCAGGTGTTTCTTTTGTCGGATTTTTTTTTACAGTTTCAATTGACATTATACAGCAGAAAGGAGATATTTATATTTTTAGATATACAGGGTTATTCAGAACTTATCCATAATAAAATTTGTGGATGTTCAACATACATGTACAAATGTGGTAGTGCAAAAACAAATTTTTTTGGCGCGTTCTGAAAACTATTTAAAAATTTTTAATTTCACGCCGCTGGATACTGGTCCACTGTAATGGAATGACCTTGAGACTGACCATGCAAACGGCGATGTCACATATAGCACGAAAAAAACTTCGGAAGTTCTGAGAGTATACCGACACCCGGCGCAAAAAAGTTTTGCACCGTTTTTACTTTAAAATAAACTGAAAGATAAATAGATGTAACCAAAGTGACGTGTCTTTAAAATGAATAAAATTTTGTTACACTAATTTTGAAGAATTGCGCTACTTGATTACTAGGTATTAGAAACATGAAATTTATAAAAAATTTGCACATACCTTGTTACAAAAGCTGTTCGAAAAACGGTGTTGGAAGTGATTTCACTGGTGAATTGTGTGCGGATTTTCGAGTGCCCAAACGTGTGCATCGTGAATGTTGTGTATTCCATTTCGAGTAAACAAAGCTTCATCTGTAACTAGTACATCAGCAGTAAATTGGAGATTTTCAGCATTTTGCTGCAACAACCACTCACAAAACCTAACTCGTAATTGATAATCCGCTGGTAACAGTGCTTGAACACGCTGGATATGATACGGATAAAACGGAGCTTCGTGTAGTAAACGCCACACCGTTGATTGGGATACCCCAGGCACCTGCCTAGCGATCTGACTTGCACTTTAGCCATTTTGAAAATTTTAAAGTTTAACACTCCTATACGATAAATAAAACACCGGCACTGAGAGAGCGACACAGATAGACAATAGAGATATTATCCCCACTCCGACTCTATTCGCTCGGTCTTCACCAGGCGTTCCAGGTACAAAAATTTGTTTACTTTTTTTTGTAGGAATGTGATATATCAGATGTCGTTGAAGTACAGTTGCCCATCTATGTTGTCCTTTATAATGGTTTAACTTTTAACATTGTTTACGGGAAATCCAAAGACTTTTATTATAATTTTTTTTGGTGATATCGATTTCTTATTTAAGGATGCACATATCCTCAAAGGTTTAGAGATAAGTTCTGAATAACGCTGTATATAACCGTGCTGAGCGAACGGGTAAACAATTCTGTTACAGGTTATACCACAAACCATCCTCTAGATTGCTATGCACTCTTATTGCAGTAAATTGTTCTGCTAAGACAAGCAAACTCAGCTTCTGGACTTCCGCAAACATCATTTCCATTATTACAATTAACAGAACGTGTAAACCTGCTAGAGTAAGTAATTATATTTGCCTACCAGTATTTCAGATATTATATTACCTATATAACATACGAATGTTGATAAAATCCTGTAGATTAATATAATAAATGGGTATTCACATAATATACAAAGCCATGAAAGATGTACCGGGTGGAACAGAGCCTCTCCCCTGTACCACTCTTATTTTGCAAGATATGTCAAGTAAATTTGGGGAGGGCTAGTAGACCAAAAAATGTAGAAAGTAAGCCGAACATTTGAAGATGATAAGCAATACAAAATACCCTGTATTACGCTGAGAAAATACATTCGGAAAAATTTAAACACTAGTGAAAGCAGACTGAAGCGTTGCAGATTTTTCCGATTCACGTACCCGCACTCGTGACCCTTTAAAAAATTGAAAATTTCCGAGTGAATTTTCTCGTTCGCTTTAACCCTAACGTATTCAAATACGACAAAAATTTATTCAGAAAATTTAGATATTACTAAAATCCGATTGAAACGTTGCACGTTTTACCGATCTTTGCAACTTGTAGGAAACAAAATTTAAAAAAAAAACTACTAGTGTCTAGAAAAGTTGTATGGGGGCTTATTGATAACGCTGACCTTTTTAAAAAAATTGACTTTCTGCCACTACCGATTATACCGGAAGTCAATTCCAAGTTTCTTATTTTAAAAGTAACACAGATCTGACAGAAAATGTTGCCCTTTCCTTTATAGCTACACTTAGCTAAAGCTATAGCCTTTATCACATTCACCATAAATTACTATTCAATTGACGAATTTCTCTCCCTTCTAAAGTTACCCATACTATACAGCGTTATTCAGAACTTATCTCTAAAACTTTGAGGATATGTGCATCCTTCAATAAGAAATCGATATCACCAAAAAATTTATAATAAAAGTCTTAGGATTTCCCGTAAACAATGTTTAAAGTTATACCATTATAAAGGAGGACTACGTAGATGGGCAACTGTACTTCAACGACATCTGATATACCACATTCCTACAAAAAACAGTAAAGCAAGTTTTTGTACCTGGAACGCCTGGTTAACACCGAGCGAATAGAGTTGGAGTGGGGATAATATCTCTATTGTCTATCAGTCATCAGCCTATCTGTGTCGCTCTCTCAGTGTCGGTGTTTTATTTATCGTAGGAGTGTTAAACTGTAAAATTTTCAAAATGGCTCATGTGTACAGTAATGCTGAGTTAATGGACATGATTCTTATGTGGCTCTTACTACACGAAGCTCAGTTTTATCCGTATCATATCCAGCGTGTTCAAGCACTGTTACCAGCGGATTATCAATTACGAGTTAGGTTTTGTGAGTGGTTGTTGCAGCAAAATGCTGAAAATCCCCAATTTACTGCTGATGTACTAGTTACAGATGAAGCTTTGTTTACTCGCAATGGAATACAGAACATTCACAATAAACACGTTTGGGCACTCGAAAATCCGCACGCAATTCAACGAAATCACTTCCAACACCGTTTTTCGAACAGCTTTTGTAACAAGGTATGTGCAAATTTTTTATAAATTTCATGTTTCTAATACCTAGTAATCAAGTAGCAATCAATTCTTCAAAATTAGTGTAACAAAATTTTATTCATTTTAAAGACACGTCACTTTGGTCACATCTATCTATCTTTCAGTTTATTTTAAAGTAAAAACGCTGCAAATCTTTTTTGCGCCGGGTGCCGGTATACTCAGAACTTCCGAAGTTTTTTTCGTGCTATATGTGACATCGCCAATTTGTATTGTCAGTCCCAAGGTCACTCCATTACAGTGGACCAGTATCCAGCGGCGTGCAATTAAAAATTTTTAAATAGTTTTCAGAACCCGCCAAAAATTTTTTTATTGCAGTACCACATTTGTACATGTATGTTGAACATCCCCAAATTTTATTATAGATAAGTTCTGAATAACACTGTATAGACAATTAAAATAATTAGATATCTATACATTTACATACAGCTTTCTCTCAACCAGACTCCTCCAGATAGAATCTCGCTAGCCGATGGGTCTTATTAAAGCAGTATCTCACTCCAGATCCATTATAGGGTGTAATTGGTTGATTCTACATTGTCAGCCGAGCAGGAGAACCTTCAAGGGTTGTCCATCGAGACGAGAGCACGAAACTATAATTGCTTATACGGTTGCCCTGGAGACGGCGGCGGAGCGACGGCTGTCTTTGATATAGACGGGCCTTGAACTTGACAGCGACGGCGTGTCGTTGATTATAGAAATAGTTTATTAACACGGTGATATTTTAGTATCTTGGTGGGTTTTAAAATATTGTTTAGAAACATGTTAACATCATTGAACTTAATGGTGATAATTGTATCTCATCGGAAACAATATTCATAGATCAAACATGGCTTCCTCTACTCCAAAAAGATGTTACCAATGGAAAATTAATAATATCATAGTGATCAGTGAGTGCATGTGATGACAATTTAAATTAAAAATGTCAATCTGACAAAAAGTACTTCCTTTTATATAAAGAGTTCTTATCGTACAAACAATCTACAGAAGAAGAGTTGAGGATCAACTCGAAACGTATAGAAGAAAGCTAGTTTAAGTGTTTCTTTTCTTAATATTCTTAATATTCTTTTCTTCTAATAATTCTTTTCTTCTCGTAATTTCTTTTAAATTTTATTAGAACTATTTTATTTAGACATATTTTAAAATATGACATAATATTATAGAATTTTGTATAAAACTGAAAAACCACTGATAAACTTTAGTTAAAATATCAAATATTATTTTATCACACGTTATACAGTGGTTTTTTAGGGCAAACTTTAGAAGTTTGCCTTGTTACTACACTTTGAATATTTAATTTGTATGCTTCTGGTTTTCTGCTTTCTGTTATTTTACAGGTGGTGTAATCCCGAAAGAAACAAACTATGAATCGTCAAAATACACCACAAATAAGTTACAGACATTATGTTAACGCAATTATGTTTAGTGAGACATTTTTTGATTAAATACCCAGCAAAATACCTTATAAAATTCGTTTCTAACATGCTCTTTCTCCAATTCGGTTTTAACTACGAACTAACTGAGTACCTAACTAAAATTAACGAAACTATAATAATTAAAGAACTAGATAAAATGTCTTATTAAACCTAACGCGTAAGAAAATTCGCTGCTTGACACGCTACAACAATGGCTGTTTCAATATAGAATCTCAGGTCAACCGAGCATCAAGGTTACGAGAAGGAATTGGCGATTCCAAAAATGAATGCGCCCTCTGCATGAAAATATTTGAACCTACTTAAAGAATAATTTTTGGAGGTTTATAGCTGATATAATGATAAATAACACGTATTTGGGTTTGTTTAACGTAATAATTTAGTGGTGCTTGTGGTTTTTTGGTATTACAAAGTTAAAAACGACGTGGTTAGTATTTGTACATCTATTTTTACATTTAAAAATGGCATTGAAATGAAATCAGCACAACACAAACTGCCGTGTTTATAGATGTCATTCCACAAAATGTGTCAGTAGAAGTGTTTAAGATTGAAGACAGGTAGAAGTTTGGCCCTAGTATAAGAAACTGTTTCTCATGCATTCATTTCTCCAAAAGGCATGTAACAATTTAATAACAGGGAACATGTTTATTTACTTACACAACATAACCACTTTGTTGCAGTTTGTCTATACTTTTCTATTATTAGTCTTATATAAAAGCAGAATATATTTTAATTTAACATTATTTAATAAAAAACAAGCACTAATATGGTATCACCATACAGTTTATCACACTTATTTTAATCCAAAATGTAAGTAAACAAAAACTAGAGTACCTGGTTCATCCCAGAAATTCATATAATTAGCAATGAAGCACTTATGGGACGTTTGACTGCTTTTACCACTCTTTATATCCTTTATTTCACCCTAAGTAGCAAATGAAGTCACTATATTTATAGCAGTTGAATGCTAAATTGCTAGATGATGTGATATGAAATGCAAAATTTTTACTCGTCTTCCTCCATATTTGTTTACAATTTGCAGCGCCCTCATCGGTAATTTGAATCGCTAATAGTCTTGATAAGGCGATATGCTTCTCATTATTTATTCCTATGGCTGTAAATACGTTACAGGTTTTACATAAATAACCGTCTCAAGGAACCAAATTCTAGCAGATCTTTACGAATGTTTGTTTTTCTCGTAAAACTGACAACATGGCAAAATAGTAGCAAACGAAATAGCCACATTATTACCCCACCGACAGATAAATCGCTCCCCAAGAGTCAGAAAATAAAGAAACGAGAATAGATACATAATTTTTCAATTTCTACCATCAGCTAAAGTCCCAGACGAAAATATCGTTATTTAGCAGTTTCTTTACGGCCTGATAAGTTCACAGACTACTCCGATTTACTGCAGCTTTGTGCAAATGCACCGCCAGAAGTCCATTCCGATGCATCGGAAACGCGCAGGAGGAATTTCCAATTCATATTTGGACTTCGGGAGGCAGACAGGGGCCAAGGAGATATGGAAGATATTTTAAAAGCATTGTATGTATGTGGGGTAATCTGCAAATGGGCCGTGACTTCCTCGGATTCGCTCGAATATGTAGAGATTTTGATTGAAACGAAATTTTACGAATGGAAGCATTTCTCGGCGCGTATTTATACAGGCGAATGTTTAAAGGAAAAGAAGGCAAATAGCATCAAAGAAAATATATTTTTGGTGTTGGTACCCAAAAGCTGCCTGCCTGTAACTAACTCTGCATTGCACTATGCTTAACTCGCGTAAAAATTCCTGAAAAAAAACCTTATTTGAGTTCGTAAATATAAAATGATTCGCGATTTTACAATTTATCTAAATCAAATCTAGTTTAATTTAAACTTATGTATTAATATTCATTTGATACGAAGTTATTTTCTTCATTATTCACACACGACGCACACAAGAAAAATAGAAACAAAAGATGGTAATCTTTATCTCCATTCTAATCACAGGTATTATCCCGGAAGCCTCAGACTTGTGTAGAAGAGGGGGCGGCATATTATTATTTAGTAAGCAGCTTTTGCACCTCAAGAATGACTTACGTTGGTAAGTCCTAACCACCATTCAGTGCTGGAATGAGGAAAACCTGAAGAACCTCATTCATTAGGGGGAGGCAAACATCAAACTCGTCACCAACGTGATATTCTTCCCTTTCTAGACAAGCACGCCCGGGTTGTCAACTTATATATATATAATTGCCGTTTTTATATACAGGGTTATTCAGAACTTATCTCTAAAACTTTGAGGATATGTGCATCCTTAAATAAGAAGTCTTAGGATTTCCCGTAAACAATGTTTAAAGTTATACCATTATAAAGGACTACGTAGATGGGCAACTGTACTTCAACGACATCTGATATACCACATTCCTACAAAAAACAGTAAACATGTTTTTGTACCTGGAACGCCTGGTGAAGACCGAGCGAGTAGAGTTGGAGTGGGGATAATATCTCTATTGTCTATCAGTCATCAGTCTATCTGTGTCGCTCTCTCAGTGCCGGTGTTTTATTTATCGTAGGAGTGTTAAACTGTAAAATTTTCAAAATGGCTCATGTGTACAGAAATGCTGAGTTAATGGACATGATTCTTATTTATGCCGAAATTGGACAAAATTCATTGGCAGCTTCGCGCTTGTATGCGGAACGATTTCCCAATCGACACACGCCAGATTATGCAACTTTTACGGCAGTGGTACAACGTGGCCGTGATACTGGTAATTTACGTGCAAATCGTGGATGAGATAGTGGCCCGGGACGACTACAACGTATTTTAGCAGCTGAAGAACAAGTGTTGAATCTGGTCCGTGAAAATCCGCGAATAAGTACAAGTCAGATCGCTAGGCAGGTCCCTGGGGTATCCCAATCAACGGTGTGGCGCTTACTACACGACGCTCAGCTTTATCCGTATCATATCCAGCGTATTCAAGAACTGTTACCAGCGGATTATCAATTACGAGTTAGGTTTTGTGAGTGGTTGTTGCAGCAAAATGCTGAAAATCCCCAATTTACTTAATAATTTGCGTTTACAAGATCAGCAACCAGGAGGAACATTCGCTTTAGTGCGGCAAAATTGGATAAGGCGTGCCCAAAAGTGTGTACAAGTCGAGGGACAAAATTTCGAACAGCTTTTGTAACAAGGTATGTGCAAATTTTTTATAAATTTCATGTTTCTAACACCTAGTAATGTAGCGCAATTCTTCAAAATTAGTGTAACAAAATTTTATTCATTTTAAAGACACGTCACTTTGGTCACATCTATCTATCTTTCAGTTTATTTTAAAGTAAAAACGCCGCAAATCTTTTTTGCACCGGGTGTCTTTTTTTTTCGTGCTATATGTGACATCACCAGTTTGCATTGTCAGTCCCAAGGTCACTCCATTACAGTGGACCAGTATCCAGCGGTGTGCAATTAAAAATTTTTAAATAGTTTTCAGAACCCGCCAAAAAAATTTTTTTTGCACTACCACATTTGTACATGTATGTTGAACATCCCCAAATTTTATTATGGATAAGTTCTGAATAAGACTGTATATAAATTTAAAAGCATACATCGTAAGAACGCCAGTTTTGTTTTGTTTTTTTAAAGACGATTTGTTTTGTTTGCAATTTTTTTAGTTGTATTTGAAATTTATTCTTTTTTTTAGTTTTCTTTACCATGTTAATGACAGTTATATTAAATGTTCATTAGTTTCAAAGCTCCCCTTGTTTTAAAGACGCAGCTTGGTAAACATCGCCTTCTCAAGTCGTTATGCTTAACATATACATTCCTTGTAAATAACGACCTACCCAAAAGAATGAATAAAATTTGCATCAATTTGTAACGCTGACCGCCCAAACTGCCTAAACTGCTTTTCCTTAAGCATTCCACAACCCTTCCTCGCCCACCCCCTGACGTGCTGAGCCCGGCAATTTGGTCTAGGACCCATGATGAATTATTTAAAATGATTATTGGGGTTAGGGCAGACGTCGCTAGGGTCACAAATATAAATATATATGGCGGGATCTTCAAGGCTTTCATTTGTAGCTGGGAGTTTTTCTTTTTGTGATAAATATTGCAGCAGATATGAAAAAGTTCTCATGAAATCGTGATGTGAATATGCTCGAATCGATATTTGGCTGTTTTAGCTGGTCGAGGGCTCCATTGTACAGAACAGTTTATGGGGGAAAACACTTTTCCCACAAATTGCACACATAATTTTTTTAATAGTGTTTTGAAAATAGCTCAAATAACTATATTTGTCATCATTTTTTATTGAAAATTGTGAATTTCGAAAATGTGAATCAAAAATTCACTTGATGTAAACTAAGAAAACCATGTTGCAGATAAATTTAGTAGCATCGTACCAAATATTACACGTGATTTGAATAAATAGTTTGAGTAAATAAAGAGACAACATCTCCCTGTAATGAGTAAAGGTACGTTCAGTACGGAGCTTGGATGATAGATGAATGATGATAGAATAATAGTGAAAAATATAAGCGCTGATAGGCGTTCACAACGGAGATGTGCATAAGCGCTTTTAACAGCTAGTAGGTACATTTCAAAATGTCTAGCGATGAAGATTACTTTTGTATGTGCACCCATAAACAGGGAAAGGCACCGACTGGGAGAATTACACCATTTATATACTCAACTACGGAAATATTCCCAGGGATTTTACGCATATTTCAGATACAGCAAAATTTGTACAGTTTTTTGTAGATACAGCAAAAATTTGTTAGATACATTTAAAAGTTATGTTTGTAGAAATCGCTTACAATATTGTTAAAATGATAAAAATAAATTAAAATGAATACCATAGCAACTCATCATAGATCCGATGAACGGGAACCACTAGTTGAAGTTAACGCCTGGTTTTCCTAATACTAAGTATTTTACTTTTGCTAAAGTCTCTAATGTATTTTACGTTAATATACTCAATATTGGATTAATTCGTTTGTTATTCGAGACCTACACAAATCTCTTTCGCAATATATAATAAATTGTATTTTATTTAAAAATAAAATATTACTTTTACTTGTAGCATTCATATTTTTTTCCTATTTCTTCCCACTGTTTCTCCAAAATAAATCTATTGTGGTGATCAGAGTGGGCCTGATTCCACAACGATTCTTTAATAAACACTTCTCTAATTAATTTTTCGGCATCCATACTCCTGTTTCAGCTCGCAGAAGAATTGAACTGACTATTCCGCAAAATATAATCTAGTATAAACCACTCGTGTATCATGTATTCCCTGCTAGTATCACATCTCCGTACTGAACGGCTCCATTGAAATACATTGTACATTTTGTCAGCGCTGGTAAAAGTTACTCTATCATCCAGTCTATGATCTATCATCCAAGCTCCGTACTGAACGTACCTTAAGAATAGACAAAGATGAATAGATATATTTTACATTGTTTCAAGGCCGCGACAGTATGTGTTACAAAACAACTTAAGAGTAGGGAGAAGTGCCGCTCTCTCGAGTCACGCCCTCTCGAGTCACGCCCAGAGGACCGCGACTTGAATAGGTACAGTGGAGAGGGGAGTGTACACGTGCTTTGCCTTGGGGCGTACACATGCGTCTTCATTGGTCAGCAGGCGTAGCTCATAAAGTAAGATCTAAAGTGTGGTATCTATGGATATATTATATATCTCTGTCTAACTGCCTTCCATAATAGTTTATGCTCTTCTTTTTTATTGTACCAGACCACCGAAATCACGCACTTTCGTACCCTGTATACATTATATTATAAGTGTTTTAACACAAAATTACTTCTGGGACGCAATTCGTTCAAGTAACGTATTAAATAAATAAGTTTAGACTTCAGACAGTCACTAAGCTGTGCCTTACAAATAAAACAGTCAGTTAATTAACCAGCTGTATACAAGCATAAGTAATCTAACTCTTGTAAACGTTTAATTAAATTATTTCATGAGTTGGAACTAAAAAATTCCCCAGTCAGAAACAATCCTCGAAGAAATGGAGGTATAAGTAAATTACAGACCCAGGTAAAATTAACCTGCTTATGTTCCTATGGAGTTTTCGTTCCACCTTTCAGCAGGCTTTTCACGTAAAGCTAATAATAACCTTGTCAGCTGTTACGAATTTAATACGAGGGAAGCCAGATGTCAAATGCAAAAATATTCTTTCAATTACAGCAACCTCCTTTACAAGAACTGAGAAGGAATAAAGTGACTGGAAAAAATACAAGGTGCTTACACTATTTTAGAGGATAAGTAGCACATAATGTGTTCAAACATATTAAATTATATGGCGTGATCAAATCAGTTACGAAGCTTTGCAGCAGATACGGCAAAGTTTTTGAAGCATACACAACTCAAAATTTGGCAGTTATAGACACCCTACAAAATCATCATGACCAATTTGACACTTGTTTACAAAGCTATTTGGTGCAAAATGTAAACTAACGAACCGATTCACCACTAAAGAACCTAGTAAGGTCTAAAAGTTTGTATACTCCAAGTCGTGGTCTCTACAGTCTGTTTCAAATTGGATGCAATGACATTGATATTATTGATATTATTGATATTATTTATATTATTATTATTATTATTGTATCCTGGAAACCGTTAGAGATAAAAACCAGGTTAAATTGGGGCAAAGTTACGTAATTTGGTGACTAATAATATGCCTAAAAAATCGAGGTTAACATTATTAGTTTTTGACATATTTGAATATAGAAATTTTGGAAATTCATAAAATTTCAGGATTGTTGGAAGAGCAAGAAGAACGCACTTTCTCATAGCAATAGTCTACGCTCTATCGAATGGTGTAAAAAGTTTTTTCAAGTAACGTTTCGTGTCTTCAGAACCATCATCAACTTCATTTTTTCTAATATGGCCCCATTAATATTTTTACATAACTCGACAGCATTTTTCCTTGTGAGTTCAATGATGTATCATATACTATAGTTTGTTTATTGTTCCATTAACTGTTCATTATTATTTTTTTATTTGTTGTTGCTTGGTTAATTGTTCTTTATTTTTGTTAATTAATTGTTATTTATCGTTGATGATTTGTTACTTTTCGTAATTTTTTTGTTAATACATACAGACAGACGAGCTTGTTGATGGTTTTTCATGTTCAAAACGTCATCAAACTCTAGCTTATGATACATCAATGAACTCACAAGGAAAAATGTTATGGAGTGACGTGACGTTTTTTTCAAATATCGCAATAACTAATCATGTTAGCAATGATTTTTTTTTGAGACATATTACTGGGCATATTACGCAACTTTGGCCCAATTTAACCTAGTCTTAGTTTAATTTTAATTAGTTAAATTGATCATACACTGCCTAATTTTATTTTCTTCCCCAGATCCAATATCTAAGTACGCCACTGGTGTACAAAGCAGACATGTGTGTGAAATGTAAACCCCACTTTATGAGTTCAATGACAGACTAACCATTCCGAACGTATTAACTATTTAGGTGGTGGATTATCCGATTGCGTGCCATATTGTAATTGAGACACAGTTCGATTGGATAAATCATTTCCATTTCCTCCACTAGACGCAAATACCTTTCCTCTTACTGCGGCTCCTTTATTACAAACACACAGGGAACCGTATGAAGTGTCCATAGTACACAAAACTTAAGCCGATTCATTCATATTTGTTTATTTATTTAATGAATAGATTTATTTAATATTCAACACACATTCAGTATATGTGGTGATACCATAAAAAACCAATTTTCTGCGACAAGGGTATAAGTATCAACAAGCGTCACATCCACCGCAATACCCTGTGTAAATTGAGTTGTATATGGGATCCCCCAGAGGAGTCACATCACAAGTGTGTTCCTGTCGTGCCTCGAATGAGAAGGAATTCCGGAATTTCCAGGAAACTAGCGACAGGAGCGCCCGGAGAGGACCCTTAATCTTTCAGGACGGCCTGAAGTCCGAGGAATGTAAACAAATTACTCCGAGTCGTGGCATATGTAGAGAACTATAGCGTCCTGAAGTGATACTGAAAAAATTGTGGAGTGGATACTACCTACTTGACATATTCATGAATTCCATAAAAAATTGCATTGTGAAATATAATACACAATTCACTCCATACTCTTGGTATTGGTGGAATTTGATTTTCATTTCCTAATAATAAGAATTTACCTACAGAAATCATTAAAAATAGTATTGTGTATATAAGGACAATTGGAACTGGCCAGTGTTAAGGCACAGGACCGTGCGCACTTGTCTTCATATTTCGTCCTATGTATTTAGCAATGGTATCATGATTCGATTAGTAACTAAAACTGTACATGTGAGTCCTACACTGGACATCTAATCAGCCCGATGAACCATCTACAACTGCGCGCTGGTGTAAAGAGAATAAACAGACTGGTCTACTGGATGTAAATCATTTTTTTGTTTCCCGTGCCGAGTGCTGGCTGAAATATCATCAATATTTTTCCAGTGCAGCGCGTAAATACCAATTACCAAGCGTTCTTTAGTTTTGTTAAATAAACAATAAAAATAACAATAATAAACAAACAATACTTAACAATAATAAAATATGTTATTGGTTACATTGGCTACAAATAATAGGTACTAATAAACACAAAATAATACGATCTCTATAACATTTTCTTAATAGCAAACATTTCTACCTCCGTCCATGTACAATAAAGAGATGCCGACTGTTTTTGCCTGCTTTTAGTTTTTATACGGTTTCAATTGTGCTTATATACACTATAATTGATGCAACAAACGTTTAAAATGATTCCTCGTATAGGGTTTATAAGATATGGGTAGGCAACCAATTCTGCATATTAGCTAGGATGGAGAATACCTACTAGATGTTATAATGAGAGGTTAGTACGGGTGTGAGTCTTTCCAAGAAAGAAATGAAAGTTATCTTGAAAACTCAAATGTGATTTTGGGATTTCAGGGAATTTCTCGGAAATAATTATGTTATAACCGGCGCGCTATTTATTTCGTTTGAGGTTGTTAACATTCTCGATTACTCTGCTAAAACACATCCTTTACAAAAGATACGTGGAAATATCCTGTTGGAAACGCGTTTGATGTTTTCCATTATTCCCCCATTCGGTAAAATTCGTAGCATAAAGTGTTTGAATATGTTTAATAGGGCAGGATTAAATTTCTCCTATATATATAATACTTTTATGTATCATCAAACAATGTAAAACAAGCAAAAAGGCAAGCCACAAAGGAGGCCCGTAGAAAATGGCGTGCTATGTACACAGAACAAGCAATTTAAATTAATATAGAGATTGTGGAAATGTTGAATAGCGACTGAAATCATTTTCTATATTATTTATAACTTTATACATAAAGAAATCAATTATGTAAAATGCGCAAATAAAAGAATACAAGGTGTACTACTGTTACCAAAAAAAGTGGTGATGAAATGATGTTCCAATGCTATAGGCAACCGGTGTATGCTACTCAGTTAAGTGGGTTGCATACTCATATAACGATACAGTATAATCAAAGTTTACGGAATATCTGTATCAGTTACTCCACTCTCCGTCGGAACTTTTATCTTTCGAGATCACAAGCGTGCCGCCACTATCTACGTTCGATAGCAAAACCTCCTCGTTACGAGGGACGATATAAACGTAAAGGTTGACCAGGTGGCTAGAGTTTAGCACATCTGGTAACATCACAGTTTAACTGTAGTCCGCAAATATGTATGGGTTTTCTTTAAACGACATACAAACATGATTTGCAATACCGAGATGATTCGTAAACACCGAATCCGACTTTACCTTCGTTTTCTCCGTTGCAACGGTTGGATCTACTCGAGTTACTTCATATCTGGAATTGTTATTGATCAGCCCCATGAGGAACTCGTAGCTCCTCTTCTCCCGGATTTTGGGGATCGCATCGCGATTGTTCATGGCCTCGTGCGAGTCTGGTGGTCCCGCTTCCGCCGACGACGACGTTTCGTTCCCCCTCTTCAAGTCCTGACCGTCGAGCACCTGCAACAAAGCGAAAGTTAATAATTTTGGGATCCGCATAGTAATACAAGTTGGTGGTGCAACATTTGGGATCACAGGTGTTATTATAGACAAAAAAAATTATTCAAAAATATGAAAAGTTTAAGAGTGCGTGTGTTTTCCGAATATGTGGCAACTGCGAACGTCGGAAAGTTGACGACAAGCTGTTGATCCTTATTTAACATACATATTTTTGCATTTACGCTTTCTTTTCTCTGAGCTTCAACGACGTTGATTGGTCGAATCAGAAACCAATAAGCGACTGCGCTCGAGGTAGTAGAGAAACAGTGGCGTGATGTTGGGTTATTTCGCGCGCGTTTCTTAACGGTAAAAATTTCTGGTAAAATTATCAGTGTATTTCTTTGTGTCAGTATTCATACTTATTTGTGTTAGTTAAAAAAATGGAAGTGCATATACTAGAAGTATTCTATAGAATAGTATACGAGGACATATTAACTGAAATGTGCCCAATGGTAAAACAGAATACGCACGCCCATGCATCGCCGCATTTTACCAGATCGGCAAGGTCATTCCACTTTGCTTAATTCTGGTTTTTACTGTATATAAGTTGAAAATTCATCTCCTTGTATCAACCTGTGAACAGGTTTAAAATTATTTTTCTACTACTCTATGAAAACATGTTTTTATTTGAACAAAAACACAAATTGTTTAAACGTATTTTTCTTTTAAAATGGCTTTTATTTGTTACGTCTTTTGATGTGCCCTCCTTATATCCTTTGATGTGTTGTATGGTTTTTTAACAAAAGACGAACTTCTGGTTTTTTTGGGACACAAAAGAAGTGAAACTACACCAAATTAAGTCAAGACAGCGTAAAAAACACGAAAATAAATAGACGTATCAGGAGACAAAGGCAAAGGACAAGTTCCGACAGGAGGGGCTTTATGATACAAAAAAGAAAATTTATAAGGGGCTGCCAGTCCACAAGAACTTTTATTCTGAGATTAATTGTTTTGTTTTGTATTTTGTCTTTGAACTAATTTTATTCAGTTACTGTAGGTAGGTACTGATAAAAATCCGAAATTACGGTAAGACAAAAAAGAGAAGGAATGGGAAAGGGAATAACAGAAACCAAATAATACATTTTACCGTAAAAAAATTTAACTTGATGGGCCTGCTGTATAAATGAAACATTAGATGTTATTAATGTCTGTAGCTTCTTAATATCTTCCCATCTTATGCCATCGCCAGAATAGTTGCCAACCAATCTATGCGAACAAGCCTTCATCTACGACCAGACAATTTAAGTAAAAATGGTCTTGTGGAATGTGGATTCGAACCCACGACCTTTAGGTTGAGCGATCGAGACACTAAAGTCTGAGCCACCGAGACTCGATACGACTATTATACAGGGTGTTCCACATAAAACTCCTCAGCTTCGTATCTCGGCAACGGAAAGATATATTTTGATTTTGAAAAAAACAGTTGATAGAACTCATCTATGGCTTCGTCATGGAGTTCAACTTGATTTTTTTTCAGAGCAAATTGGAGATGGCGCTGAAGTCGAAAGAAATTTTTCGTTGGCAGGAACTTTGCAACAAGGTTTATCCGATACTTTGTTCAATTGTAAATAATGTTTGTCAAATGACTATTTTTCTTAAATACTTAATAGTTTCAGAGATATCGGGCTCTTCATTTGGTGAGGCCCAAACTCAAGCATATTTTAGAGTCTCGAATTATTACCTTATACAATGACACAATAATTATCCAACTTCTCCTTTGATACACGTAATCCCCATCTCACATAGACATCTCAGTATAAAAATGAATTACTTGAAATGAGTCCCAGGGGGTGAAAAACTAGCACCCAATACAATCTCAATTTTCTCGAAAAGTATTGAGCGTTCAAATTCTCTTTTGGTACACGTAATAAGCATCTCATATAGACTACTCAGTATAAAAATCATTGACTTGAAATGGGTCCCAGGGGGTGAAAAACAGATAGCACCCAATACATATAATCTCAATTTTCTTGAAAAGTATTGAACGTCCCAAATTCTCCTTTGGTACACGTAATAAGTATCTCATATAGACTACTCAGTATAAAAATCATTGACTTGAAATGGGTCCTAGGAGGTGAAAAATAGATAGCACCCAAAACAAACAATCTCAATTTTCTCGAAAAGTATTGAGCGTTTCAAATTCGCCTTTGGTACACGTAATAAGCATCTCATATAGACTACCCAGTATAAAAATCATTGACTTGAAATGGGTCCTAGGGGGTGAAAATAGATAGCACCCAAAACAAACAATCTCAATTTTCTCGAAAATTATTGAGCGTCCCAACTTATCCATTGGTACACGTAATTCCCATCTCACATAGACTTCTCAGTATAAAAATGAATTACTTGAAATGGGGTCCCAGGAGGTGAAAAACTAGCACCCAATACAATCTCAATTTTCTCGAAAAGTATTGAGCGTTCAAATTCTCTTTTGGTACACGTAATAAGCATCTCATATAGACTACTCAGTATAAAAATCATTGACTTGAAATGGGTCCCAGGGGGTGAAAAACAGATAGCACCCAATACATATAATCTCAATTTTCTTGAAAAGTATTGAACGTCCCAAATTCTCCTTTGGTACACGTAATAAGTATCTCATATAGACTACTCAGTATAAAAATCATTGACTTGAAATGGGTCCTAGGAGGTGAAAAATAGATAGCACCCAAAACAAACAATCTCAATTTTCTCGAAAAGTATTGAGCGTTTCAAATTCGCCTTTGGTACACGTAATAAGCATCTCATATAGACTACCCAGTATAAAAATCATTGACTTGAACTGGGTCCTAGGGGGTGAAAAATAGATAGCACCCAAAACAAACAATCTCAATTTTCTCGAAAATTATTGAGCGTCCCAACTTATCCATTGGTACACGTAATTCCCATCTCACATAGACTTCTCAGTATAAAAATGAATTACTTGAAATGGGGTCCCAGGAGGTAAAAAACAGATAGCACCCAATACATACAATCTCAATGTTCTCGAAAAGTATTGAGCGTCCCAAATTCTCCTTTGGTGCACGTAATAAGCATCTCATATAGACTACTCAGTATAAAAATCATTGACTTGAAATGAGTCCTAGGGGGTGAAAAATAGATAGCACGCAAAACAAACAATCTCAATTTTCTCGAAAATTATTGAGCGTCCCAACTTCTCCATTGGTACACGTAATTCCCATCTCACATAGACTTCTAGTATAAAAATGAATTACTTGAAATGGGGTCCCAGGGGGTGAAAAACAGATATCACCCAATACATACAATCTCAATTTTCTCGAAAAGTATTGAGCGTCCCAAATTCTCCTTTGGTGCACGTAATAAGCATCTCATATAGACTACTCAGTATAAAAATTATTGACTTGAAATGAGTCCTAGGGGGTGAAAAATAGATAGCACACAAAACAAACAATCTCAATTTTCTCGAAAATTATTGAGCGTCCCAACTTCTCCATTGGTACACGTAATTCCCATCTCACATAGACTTCTAGTATAAAAATGAATTACTTGAAATGGGGTCCTAGGGGGTGAAAAATAGATAGCACCCAAAACAAACAATCTCAATTTTCTCGAAAATTATTGAGCGTCCCAACTTAAAAGAGCTATTAAATTGACATGGATAATTATTGTTTCATTGTATACGGTAATAATTCGAAATTCTAAAATACGCTTGAGTTTGGGCCTCATCAAATGAAGAGCCCGATATCTCTGAAACTGATCTCTATTAAGTTTTTGATATCTCTATTAAGTTTTTGAAAAATAGTCATTTAATAAAAATTGTTTAGAATTGAACAAAGTATCGGATAAACCTTGTTGCAAAGTTCCTGCAAACGAAAAATTTCTTTCGACTTCAGCGCCATCTCCAATTTGCTCTGAAAAAAATCAAGTTGAACTCCGTGACGAAGCCATAGATGAGCTCTATCATCTGTTTTTTTCAAAATCAAAATATATCTTTCCGTTGCCGAGATACGAGGCTGAGGACTTTTATGTGGAACACCCGGTATAGTAATTAATAATATTTGGATACTTAATATTTGTATATTTAAAATGATTATGATAATTATGAAAAAGAAATATATATAAATAAAAATCAATTGTATAATATATGTGATGTGTCACTTTATTTGTTAATGTATAGAAAATATTTACTCTTCATACAAAATCTCTATGTGTTCTGTGTTGGCACCGAGCAATATTCGTCAGTATTTTTTCATTTCCATTTTAATCAAAATATCATCAGGGTACAGTTTAGCCCATTTCACGTGCTTGTCATTATCATTATTTATTCAATTATGATTTGTATTTTGCCGAGCCTACTCTCTCGAGCAATAATTATTAATATGTCGACTGCTACCAGTGCTACCAACTTATCGATTTTGTACTAAATTACTCTACACAAACAGCAATTAGAACCAATTCAATGTACATCATTGGAATATTATTGGGGCGCATATTGGCAACTTGAAATTGAAATACATAAATATTGGAAAGTAGAGAATGGATTTTTTTATATAAAGATTAGGTACAAAATCATTATGAGGCATATTTAAATTGCGAAATAAATCCAAATTGACATTTTCGTAAGTTTTATGGTAGCAAAATAAAGCCGATTAATCCAAATCTTGGTGGGCTTTAGAATGTTTTCTAAAGCCCACCAAACCCTGGTCTGGGTCCCAGGCCATTCTGGCCATGAAGGGAATGAGGCAGCCGACTCTCTAGCTAGGGAGGGTGCTGCTTCTGAATTTGTCGGACCAGAACCGGTGCTTGGCATATCCTCGAGTACTGCCAAAGCAACACTCTTGACCTGGGCTGAGGGGCAAATCCTCCAGTACTGGCAGGAACTACCACGATTAGTTCATTCGAAGGCGTTTATAATAAACTTTTCAAAAACAAGAACTAAAAATCTTCTAGAGTTAAGCAGGTTTCACCTACAAACTCTAATTGGCCTATACACGGGTCACTGCCGTTTAAAATATCATCTGTGCAAATTCGGCCTAGCAGAAGATGCTGAGTGCCGCCTATGCTTAGAAGATGATGAAACAGCAGGACACATATTGTGCACCTGCCCCGCTGGGGAAAGGACCAAATACTCATTATTTGGCAAAGGACAACTTCTGCCAGAGGATCTGAACAAATTCTCACCCAATAAGGTGATCAGCTACATTAAGAAGCTGGACCTGTTGGGTGAAATATAAGTAGGTGTGAGCCACAATAGCCACAATAGCCCACTCACTTTTGAACCTAACCTAACCTAACCTAGAATATTTTCACAAACATCGCAAGTTCGCAAGTAAAACATTTATGATTAAATACTCTGCCAAATACCTTACAAAATTCGTTCCTAACATGCTGTTTCTGCAATTCTGTTATAATTACAACCTGAGTAACTAAAATTAACTAAATGTCAGGCAATATAATTGACAAAACTAGGTAAAATGTTTCATTACCCAACGCGTATTTCGCTGCGAACATACCGCCAGTCGAGACTCTACAGTACTGGCCGTTCCAGGATAGAATCTCAGGTTAACCGAGCATCGAAGCTACGGGAAGGAATAGAGCACGGAATAGGGACATACGCTTCTGGTCATTTTTCCTGTGTTCCTACTCTTGTGCATTACAGCTTAAAAAATCCTCCAATTCAAATAGACACATTAATTTACAACGGCATTCGCTAGTCAGGCATTGTTGTTGAATTAGAGCTTAATTGCCAAGCAACGAACGTTCAAATAATACAGCTGTGCTGATATGTACATATTCGAACATGTACATACATACCAAATGATTTGAGCTTCATCAAATCATCTTCACGCATGATAAAGCAAATATTTTCAAATACATTGATGGTAAATAAATATAATGCTGTGTCGTTTTAAATAGTCTATTGGGCAGCAGAGGGGATTTTAGTAATATGAAACATTTTTGCGTGCAGTCTGTCCTACATTGTCATGGGCGTGACTGTGGGAGTTTTAACATCAATTAAACTTTCTTACTCGCCTAGCTATGAGGGTAGAAATGAAAGCCAAAATTCGAGCCAATTCTTGGGATTAGAATGAGGAGTAGTGATATTATTATTATCCAGTTTTTGCGCATTATACCTACACTTCTCAGTTCTTCGCTGGTATAGTTTTCTTGTGGTCAGGTCTAACAAAAAATTATTTTTGGTTTAGAAACGGTTTCACTATTAATAAAGTGGATACTCGAAGCGGATGATTCTTTATGAAACATGGTGAAAATAATTGTTTTGAAAAAACAAGGAAAGAAACATTGATCTCATTTAGATGTTCCAAGAAATATATAGAAAACACTCTATATACTAGTACTTCGGCTTATTAGGCCTTTTTCAATAGAGTAAGTGTCTATTACTAAACATTTCCAAGGGCGGTTTCGTTATTTATTTGTTTATGAGCACCTACCCTCGATTGATCCTACCATCTGGTAAAGCCCGAGTTTTTATTACCTTTTCTAAAAAGGGCGAGAGTGTAAAGTCTATCTGATCATTCGTAGTACAAGGATTAATAATTAAAGATTTTTTAATTTCTAATTGCTCTAACAGATCTAAGCGTTTTCCTTTCTTTTCACGATGCAGTACCTTTACATTTTTCTGATCTATAAAATGATTGTTTTCTATACAATGCGTCGATATACAATACGTATGTGGGTCAAACCGGTAGAAGTATTGAAACTAAAGTAAAAGAACATAAAAAATCCATATTAACGCAAAGAATTCACGATTTTCGACGCATTGTATAGAAAACAATCATTTTATAGATCAGAAAAATGTAAAGGTACTGCATCGTGAAAAGAAAGATAAGCGCTTAGATCTGTTAGAGCAATTAGAAATTAAAAATCTTTAATTATAAATTCTTGTACTACGAATGATCAGATAGACTTTACACTCTCGCCCTTCTTAGAAAAGGTAATAAAAACACGGACTTTACCAGATGGTAGGATCAATGGGGGTAGGTACTCGTAAACAAATAAATAACGAAAACGCGCTTGGAAATGTTTAGTAATAGACACTTACTCTATTGAAAAAGGCCTAATAAGCCGAAATCTAGTATATAGAGTGTTTTCTATATATTTCTTGGAACATCTAAATGAGATCAATGTTTTTTTCAAAACAATTATGATTTCACTATATTACAGGTATGAAGTAAGGCTGTTTTTATGACTGGGTATACACTTTCTTCCAAGTTATGTGAATGAGGTAATTTATGAATGAGTGTGGAGTGACGCCCGTCACCAATATAATGAATGGAATGATATGAACTTGTTTCTGTTTTCATATTCTTTCAACATCCCTTGCTAGTTGTTGATATTTTTCTTTTTTTTGCTGTATATTTTTTGCTATATTTTGATCATATGGTATTACCCCATCGATAAGGTAGTTGGCCCTTTTTATTTTATCTGGAAGTGTTCCATCTGGTCTATTATCTCAACACACAAGGAAAGGATAAGTAGGATACGTCGTACCTACCTAAATAGAAGATTGTCATTGGATCTTTGGATTGTCATTGTAATCATGCATGCACTTTTGTAGGATTAATATTAAAAAGCTAATGTCAACGCATAACTCATGAAGCGTATCATCTGTTATTTTCTAACATCGGACGTACGGGATATCAAAAATTATCTTGGTCAAGGGTGGTTGTGGAATGTAAAACGTGTGTCTTACTTTAAATTTTTTAATATGTTTTGTTGTGTCAGAATCTGTCAAGTCATTGTGCTGAAATTTTCTAATCCAGTTTTTGAATCATGCCTCTTATCACACAGCACAAAATTTTCATGATTGAAGCCTATTTTCGAACGGGTGCGCTAGTTAATGGAAATTGGCAATACAGTCAACGTTTGTGTTTGGACAATTTTTGAGAGCACTTCCCAAACGTGGCAATATTACCGGACCATTTTTATGCCTGCCTTACAAATTGTGTTGAAGTGTTTCGCGAAACTGGTTGTGTGACTCATAAAAAAGGTGCTGGTAGACCAAGAGTTCGTACAGAAGAAGTTGTCAATGACGTTCGTCAACGTATGGAAGAGGAGCCTGCAAAACCTTTGAAACGTCTTTCTCAGGAAATTGGACTTTCTTATGGAACATGTCATAAGATTTTAAAGAAAGCTGCAAGCACATCAAGCTCTTCTGCCCGCAGACCACTCCAGACGCCTTGCTTACTGCCATTGGTTTGTCAATAATTTAATGAATGACGATCTTCTGGACTTAACTTTTTTTTCTGACGAAGCATGGTTCCACCTTTGGGGATACATCAATTCTCAAAATATGCGAAAGTGGAGCAATGATAACCCTCATGTTTTTACTGAATCGCCACTGCATGCTCAAAAAATTGGTGTTTCGATGGCAGTTTCTCGCAGAAGAATAATTGGGCCAATTTTTTTCGAATTCACCGTCAACGCAGAAAGGTACAGACACAACTTTTTGGCTGAATTTGTGCAACAGTTAAACGATGCTGAACTTCGGTACGGTTATTTCCAGCATGACGGTGCAACAGCACATACTACACAAGAAAATATTGCTTTCCTCCGCGAGTCTTTTGATGACCGGCTGATAAGTTTGCATACAGAAGTTGAGTTTCCTCCGAGATCACCTTGTTTGACAATTATGGACTATTTTATATTTCCTTACTTAAAAAACAAGATTTTCGCAATTCCGGTAAATAATTTGCAAGAACTGCAACAAAGAATTGTTCAGCAATGTGCAACCATATAACGCCAGAAATGCTGCAAAACGGTTTTCACAGCATGAGGAGGCGCGTCAACTTGTGCATCGAACAAAACGGGGGACATTTCCAACAATTACTGTAATTTAGTTTTTCTCGTTACTAAAACCGTTATTTCATAATTTGTAGTTCATTATTGTTTTACAACTGAAATAAATAGGTATGAAATTTGTAGGTTATTGATGATGTCAGTGTGACAGTGACATAATTATTTCAAATTTAAAGTAAGACACACGTTTTACATTCCACAACCACCCTTGACCAAGATAATTTTTGATATCCCGGTACTTACAGTTAATCATATACTTTGTCGTTGATAATGTCATACATTAGTCACGTGTGCGAAAAGATATATGTACGAACTATATGTCGTATTCTCTTTTTGTTATACCTTATTGTTGGTAGTAATTTAACGTCAATTTATAATGGTACTACCAAAAGCGTTGTCGTGTCAACTGCTGATACAAGTGTCAAACGTAATCATTGCGATTTAGAGAATTATTCACATTTTGTAAATTCCTGGCCTCCAAGAGCGCCTGATCTAACCCAACGGATTACTAGTTGTGGGGTTGTTTAAAAAAATTGGTGTTTAAAACTCGACCAACAACGCTAGAAGAATTAAAAGACTATTAGGGAGCAAATTGCTGCAATTCAACCAGAAATGCTGAATACTGTTGTGTACAAATTGGAGGAACTCTTGGTGATTGTACAGCAGCAAAATGGACGATATATCGAACATTTGCGTTAACCACTGTTGGTCATAAGATATCCCATTGTTTAGTTGTGAACTCGACTGTCATTTGTATTGTGGTGATTCATGTTTTTCATAGTATTTAAACGGTTTTGTGATATTTTTGTATTACCTATATCATATTTTAGAAGTTATTTTGATTTCCCACTGTTAAAATAGGTAAAAATTGACTTGTTTGTGTGCTTGGTATGCTCAATGGGCTTGTTCGTAGGTACGTTGTAGCATATGCTTGGTACTTGTATTTTTAGAAAATGACATTTCCATTCTCCAGTCTTTATTTCTGTGGGTACTACAATAATTTGTAACGTATGCTAGAAATACCTGATATGCTAGGACAAAAGTGTTATTATACCCATTTATAAATAGTGTTATTTAAATATTAAAAAAAAAATGGCGTGCCTTCGCCAACATAGTTTATGTACCTATATACATATATAATATATACATAAATTTTCACGTATATCCTTTGAATTGGCAAACAGTATAAATGTAAAATTTAAATAGGTTTCCATAAACGTAAATACAATTTATTATTTTAATTAAGTAGATAATTAAACTTGCTGAATCTGCCCCAACTGCAAACGAATTTAAAGGCTCAACTTCACATAATGATATAGGTGGTAATGAACCCTAAAATCGATATTCATGAATAGCAAGCACAGTAAACACCGTCATATAGGCCAGCAGAATAATGTTAATTGTTAATAAAATTTTACGTGGCAGACATAAAAACCGAAAGAATTTTCCACTGAAAACTAAAATACTTCACTTCATCACACTTCACTGGACGCGCACTTCGCTATCGATGTTAATCGACGAAAATAAGCTTTCATCATAACCAAATTATCGAATCATTAGCACAACACTTGCTGAGAGGATGATGGGTATGGATTCGCTGATGGGTATGGTTGAACCACGTTGGAGATGTGTGTCTCGAAGTTTCGTCTCCCATTTTGGAGCAATTTTCAAGAGGTGCTGGAAATATGCATATAGAAAATTCTCTCTCTGAAGTCTGAAGCCATAATCGGTCTACTCCTGAAGTAGAGAGAAAGGTGAGAATATCGTGGCTGGATTCTGGCGTCTCAATCTGACTACTCCCTAGATCTTATCACTGATCGTCTCCGAAGAAAGCCTTAATCTTTCCCTTGCAATATTGTCACGGTAGTAAAAAGGAAAGAAAAAATTAGTAGCTTATCAATAATTCAATACTTTAAAATTGGTAATTTTATTCATAATAGTATGTCACCCTGTATATCAAATATAAAAATGAAATCAATTAATTCCTAAATTGGTGATTTGCTGCGTTGGCAATAATTGCCGACGAAAGTTAAAAGTCCCATGCCAATGAACTGGCAAAACTGTAGAGTCAGGAAAAATTGCGGAACAATTGGTTCCTAACCAAACAGGGTCATAGACCGGGCAAGGCAGTTCTGTGCTGGCTTTCTAACAGTGACCATCTCCCCAAAGTGCCTCCAAAGTCTGGAAAGATGTAAGTAGGACTTTATAGTGACTGTATCATTACTTCTTTTACCTTCACTACTTTGTCTTTGACACCAGTAAATTAAACTAGAAATTAACTAATTGTGTTGCAAGCCAATAACCATCTTTTATAATTAAATAGTTTTTTATAATAAAGCAAGTGTTTTACTTCTAAGTTACTCCCTTGTGCGCCCACGGCGTAACAATATCTCTAAGATGAGTACTCAAATATATCCTTTGAGGGTCAGAAAATTGTTTTTTTAAAGTATCCGTTTCATCTTTTAATAAGAAAAAAAATACTCGACACGATGACAATATGTCAGTATACTGATCTCATTCCTGAATACCAAAGATGAGTTCAGTTCGGAAACCTTCTAAGCTCATTTGTTTCTTTACCAAATAATGTCTAAAATGTTCTCTATATATTTAGCTTTGTATGTTCGATACCAATGTTAATGTTGATGGCCATGGTCATTGAAAAACGCCACAAGAGCCTCTGGTAATTGTACGCCATCTGGTAACAGATGGCGGCTGCGTTTCTAAGAAATTAAGGTTTCTGGACCAAATATGATGATGGATATAGTAAAAAATTTTATGATTGCTGTCGGTGCTGAAGATTTTATTCAGATGGATGAATAAAGGACTCATGTTGTACCTATTGTTTTTGCCATGTTGATCTCTCTAAATCTCATGTCGCCTCTTCAATAACAAACCGAACTCGATTCAGGTATCTAATTTCCTTTCTTTGCAGAAATTATAAATGTTCTGGGTATAAACAAACACTATTGATACTGTACCTAGAACAATGGCTAAACTCCTGGCAAACAGGACGCTGATTGAGCAGTTATTACTAATAGACGGTATTTTTCCTTGTTAATTATAATCGTCAAATGGTTTTAATGATTTTTAAGCCCCACAAAGCATTTCTCTATAATTCAACGCCATTATCAACCATTAATAACTATGGCGTTGGGCTATCGATTCGGCAACCTATTAAAAGCTAAACACAAACTCTGGTTAGTAAATATTAAATATGCGCTAATTTATAGTAGCAAACGAAACTAATTTCAGTCGTTATCGGTTATTTACAACTCCATTCTCTAGCTAAACTCTCGCGCCGGTTGTTTTTTATTTGAAAACTTCATTTGAAGGCTTCATAGGCGGGGAACTTATCCACAAAATATATCTATAGACTTGAAACGATTATGAACAACTTAAATTATGGATTAGATCATAATACCTACAAACCATGTAAGTTAGGTAGACTAAATTGAATTGCAAAAGAGGAAATGGCTAATTAGCGTAACCTGATGTTAGCGTGAAGCGTGAATCTGTATGTAGAATAGATCTATTATTTTCCACTATAACACAAAATCTAGATAATATGCCCTTTAGACTTCAAGTGCTGTGTTTTTTATGGTTCTAGACATTCATCCTCAGTCTAATAGCTTGATTGACTCTGATTCTAAACCATGAACGACCTGAATGAGTTGTCTGATTTTATATAATATCAGCCATCATGACGGCTCCATGGTACAGCTATCTCAATTTATTAAGGTCTTTAAATGATATAAAACGAACCAAATTCCTGAAATTTCCTCTTGTTCCTAACAAAATCTACATATTAAGCCTATTTTCAATGGACATGCTCTCGTGGAACGATACTGTGATAAAACTGTTTACCTACGTTAAACTTCAGCCTAATGCTTTACTCTTTTCTATCATAGATGGCGGTACATATATCCCACGCTTATAATAGACGAAAATGTCTATTTATGCTCTCTCTAAGCCAGAATGTGTGTTCTTGACTGTGAGACCTGTACAGGTCCGAGGAGACCAAGTAGATCGGCCAAACTGTAGCTTGCTGTTCTGAGATCTTCATGTCTAAGTTCCCAGCAGCATTCAATTATTGTTCCCTTAATAAATATTGCCAAAATAATCTCTTATTGGAATTGCACTGTCCGCCTTATTTGAATCAACCTATATCTGCGAAACATCTTACAGAAAGACTAACGTTTGTTTTTTATCTCGAGACGGGCAGGTTAATAAGTCACAAGATTTTAAACAGTAATAAATCTCTCAAAGTGAACAACTTCAAAGGGTATATCTTTGAGCTTGTGCCGCTGGTGCCGCTGCTTATTTATTCTAATTTTTAATTAACTCATACTGTTTATACTAGAGATATTCCAACGAAGAAAGCAGTTAATAAAAAATCCCCCTTGGGGCTGCTGCTGTTCCTCTTAAATGCTGCAAGATAAACTTCGCGAATAATGTTAATTTCTTTGAGAATGAAAATAAATATTATTTTAGGACTTGTTCTACCGTGGGAATGCTTTTTAGCAGTAAAAATTCACAGATTTCGCAATCCTTTCAACCATCGGAGACATTGGAAATGATAACACCATGAAACATAATTATAAGCGCGTCAATAGTCCTAAAACAAATGAGAAGCTACTCCATTAAGCGAGTACGGTATTATAACTGAACACTCCCCATTACTCTTCACGACGCTCGCCGGTCGAGCACTGCGTTATCTATATTAGTGGAGTAAAATCGCCAGTCGAACTCGCTTCTTTCTAGGGGTAGACATCTATAGAGGCACCAGTGTCCGCGCTCGTAATACTAAACGCGAGCGCTTTAAAAAATTCGATATTTCGAAAACGGTTAGGTACAGATACCAAACCAAACTTCTTTTTTTTTAACGTTTTCAATATCTAGGCTGCATTATCTTTGCTGTATATATACCTGTATACAAACTTTTAATATTTCACATAGCTAACCGCATATCGAAATTTGTCATGCATAATTTTAGAAGTTACGAGACTTTACGTCATTTTTTTGACAATATACAGGGTGCGGCAGCATAACTTCCTTTTTTCAAAACTTAATAAAACCCATTGTATGAATCAGAACATTTTTATTTGTTTTTTTATAATGTAGGCGCATGCCTAAAGTTTTGTTTTGCATAGTTTTAAAGATCAAATCAGATAGGTGACGTCCCCCATTCTCCATACACTGAGTAAACCGATTTCTGGCGTTTGTCATGACTCTTGAAAGTATAGCAGGGGTTATGTTGGCAATTTCTTCCTGGATGTTGGTCTTCAAATCTTATAGGGTCCTTGGATGGTTCACATAATAGCACGGGATTTCAAGAAACCCCATAAAAAAAATCACAAGGGGCCAAATCGGGAGAGCGGGCCGGCCACTCGAAATCGCCCCTAATTGAGATGAGGCGCTCTGGGAAGTGTTCCCTCAAAACAGCCATCGATGCTGTTGAAGTGTGTGGCGTTGCACCGTCTTTTTTGGAACCAAATGTCCCCTAAGTTCAACTCATCTAGGATGGAAATGAAGATCATAATGAATAATTCTCCTCACAGAACGATCGGAAAGTCCAAGGGCAGACGCATGTTTGCGCGCAGAACGCCGTGGTGATCGCAACATTGAAACTCTCACTGCCTCAATGTTTTCAGGTGATCTAATGGGGCGAGGGACTTCAGTTCTTCGTCTTGTTGCACTTGCAGTTTGTCTGAACGTAGTGACCCACGTAACAATTGATTTCCGGTCTGGGACAGAAGCCAACGAAGCTAAATTAAAGCGATTCCGAAGGGCGCGCTGGGTTGCGATCATAGAACATCCTCTCGAAAAGTAGGCCTCAACGGCAAAAGCACGCTCCTCACTGTTCAAACGCATGATGGCGACTTTTCTTTTATTATCTATGATGGCGACTGAACTGTGTCGGGACAAAACTTTAGTCCCGCCTCTCGAACGAGACCACTAGCGCTCCGCTACGACATCAGCCGACTACTCGTAAATGGCGTGCATTTTAAAAAAGGAAGTTATGCTGCCGCACCTGGTATAAGTGTACTACCAAAAAATGAACCACCATTCGAAGCGCTTAGGTTTTGTGCATAAGTGGTTAAAATTTTAGGCAGGTATTGGCGATGTATGTACTCAGTAACACATGCTTTCGAATTGTTCAATAACGCATTTTAAGGCCATTTAAAAAATTGCCCTACTAAAAAAAGTTGCAGATCACATCAAGTATTCCCCAAAACATGTTCTAACAAGATGGTATAGGTTTCATCTGCTCCACTATATGTATTGTTTCACTCGATCGAGACACTGCCTTTTGGGTTTGAACGAAAACTCCTAACTTGGTCCCCATATAAGAATATAAAAATTTCCAATGTTAAAACAATTATTCCAAGCAAACATCAAACCTAATTAGAACCCTAATTAGAAACGTGCGTTGAAAAAACTGCACCGTTTTGGAGTTTTATAATAAACGACTAAATACGGGAAATTTATCACAATGTTTTCCTTTCCAATGTTGTGCATGTATCTGAACCTTTACATAACGCAATCCATTCATTTGTAGTACGAGTATTGTGTTAATAATTTTGTCATGGAAACATTGAACAGTACTAGCAACCAGTACCTACTGTCTTGATGCGGGTTCACCACTTTGCGGATATCCTCTTTTTAGTCCATTGTAGACTCCACTTAAAAGAGAACCAACAAACAAAAGGGAGGTTAAATTTGCTTTTCACTATCAGTTACGAAACTGCTTAAGGTTTATCTCCGCGCGTTAATCCTTTCCGTACATTGTCTGGTATTTTCCTGAGCGCCCGACATGAACCGGAAGATATGGGCTTAAGAGAATTTTGCATTTAAAATGCTTAATTTATATCAAGCCCGTCGCCCTCATCAGTCATCGTTAAGCTTTGAATTAAGTCGCGCTCGGCCTTTTGCAACCTTAGACAAAATTACCATAAATAGTAGTTACCCAAGACCGAGCTGTCTCACCTGGATATCACATTACGTTAATGTATAAACTCCACTAATGTTATATAAATAGACGTTTACTTCGTGGTATATGTCACAATTTCCTCGAGGGAAATATCCTGTACCTCCACTGCATTCCAATTTGTGTGGATTGTAGGGTTTCAGCTGTGGGCTAAGAAAAACAACCATTGCATAACATTTTCATTCATTTCGTAGGGAAATCGATTGGCAACTTCTTGAGCCATTAGGTACCTATTATGAGTAGTACGATTATAGTTGCAAGATTTAACATAATAAATGCAAAGCAATTATCCTTCTTAAATTGTTCTTTTTATCTACCATTTTAAACCAAACCGGTGGCGCCATAAACCTAACTAAGCAGAGAGGTAATCGATCTATTACCTCTCTCTCTCTCTCTCTCTCTCTCTCTCTCTCTCTATCTCTCTCTCTCTCTCTCTCTCTCTCGACTCTATTCCTTTAATAAGTCCAATTTTTTCAAGTTGTAGTGTATTTTTTTATACAGGTCTTTAGTGTATTATTTGGCAGCAATTCTTTATTGTTTGTCTCTGTAATCTTGTTACCTGCATCACATGGTGTCCTTCGGTCTTTAGAAATATACTTCTCTCAATCTCCAGGATAACCTGCGGTCTTAAGTCTGGATAGAATTTGGTATGAAAGTCCTTCCCATGTCTTGACGTATACTTGAAATTCCTGTAGGCGTCAAAAATATATTTGCCACATGTGATATTAACTGCCATATTTTATTCTGTCTGATCAAGTTCAGTATGCAGATTTTTAATCCTGTAAGGGATCCCTGCCTCTAACCAGGTAGTGGATCATCTCTGCACTCATTGTAGTAGAAGAAAGCTCTTAGGACGTCAAAGTTTAATTATTATTATTTTCATCTTATAAATTTTTATTAATTTCAGCATCATTTTTATTAATTTTTATGGATCAAATTGCAGACCTTTGCGAAGAGGCAACTGCTGTTACTGGCATACTATATGGTCTACTAGATCTTGTTCAGGCACTATGGTATTTTTAATAATACTGGACATCTTCTCTACTCCAAACCACTGATATATCGCAAGCTTTGGGGAACAATTTCTTTGACTCGAAATATTCAGCAGTTGCAACACATTGTCTAAGGCGCAAAAGAGGCAAATTTTACCTTTGCTTAATCGTATTAATCGTATATTTCTGTATATTTCTTAAATCTATACTATACCAGAATCTAATACAGAGGACTGGATTCGTTTCTAGTAAGCACCAACCAACACAAATCCTCATCTCACTGCGCCAAACTTAGAACGTCTTCTGTAAATTGATTGAATTGGGTTTCGGAATTCCAAGGCCAACTCCGCTGTGCTTGCCGCCACACCGACTGACTTTCACTTGTTAGAAACTTGGGGGCTACTTTAAGCAGAATTCATTACTCAGGCGATCGCGTAGCGGAAACCGACGTGACGCGGTTAGCAGGACAAAACGAGGAGACTATAAAGGGAATGTGGCGAAAGTTTCGTCCTGCAGGGACTGAGGAAGGGTAAGGGGCAGGGCTTTGTTTGTTCTGCACGGTGGTAGTGTCTGCTGAGCAAGAGCTATTGATTACCACGCGGGTTAAGGGCGGTCACAGAATGGCAACTATATGGTCGGAACTGGTAATTAATAACAATAATAATAATAATATCCATTATTGCTATCAGTTTTAGTACAGGGCGGGCAAATTTGGATATATTATAGGGTAACTCGATAACTGTACAAGCTACCAAATGGATTTTTGGACTTTTTCGAGATAAATTGATAGGTCAAAGCAAAATTTATTATATGTTCAATTACTCATCTTTTCGATACATGTCAAGACCTTGGTTATTTGGGTGGTAACAAAAAAAATAATGCGTAATTTTGTTCAAGGACTTTCTTGAGCAGAATCCAGTCGACAAAATTTTAATAAAGTCAGAAAATGTTTAGTTGTGACTTTTTTAAATATACATCATATACAGGGTTATTCAGAACTTATCTCTAAAACTTTGAGGATATGTGCATCCTTAAATAAGAAATCAATATCACCAAAAAAATTTATAATAAAAGTCTTAGAATTTCCCGGAAACAATGTTTAAAGTTATACCATTATAAAGGACTACGTAGATGGGCAACTGTACTTCAACGACAATCTGATATACCACATTCCTAAGAATGTGGTAAAAAAAAGTAAACACGTTTTTGTACCTAGAACGCCTGGGCGAATAGAGTTGGAGTGGGGATAATATCTCTATTGTCTATTCAGTCATCAGTCTATGTGTGTACTCTCTGTGTGCCAGTGTTTTATTTATCGTAGGAGTGTTAAACTGTAAAATTTTCAAAATGGCTCATGTGTACAGTAATGCTGAGTTAATGGACTGTTACCAGTGGATTATCAATTACGAGTTAGGTTTTGTGTTTTTTTAAGTTTTGTAAGTTTTTTTCGCCAGTTTGCATTGTCAGTCTCAAGGCCACTCCATTACAGTGGACCAGTATCCAGCGGCGTGCAATGAAAAATTTTTAAATAGTTTTAAGACCCCGCCAAAAAATTTTTTTTGCACTACCACATTTCTACATGTATGTTGAACATCCCCAAATTTTATTATGGATAAGTTCTGAATAACACTGTATAGTTTTCTATGATTTCATCATAGTTTCCTATGGTTTAATTAGAAAGACATACACATTGCTGGTAATATACTAAAAGATCTACTCCAAAACTTAAAGATAATTCTGTATGAGATTTTGTAGGTTGGTATGAGCTGCACATGTATAAACTAGTTGAGGTTAATGTATACGTTGTTTTGTCGTATTTTTTAGTTTTCTAACTTTCGGTTTCAGATTATTTGAAAAATATTACAATATTTTCGTTACACCATTCTTTTAGCTGCTTGTGAATCTTCCCCAAAAAGTGGAAGATTTGTGCAAGATGTGACAACTGATAAACTGGTCTGGTACCAGTCAACATTTAAGAAAGATAGTTAGCTAGTTGGCGTATATTATTAGAAACAATAGAGGGACAAGAACTTAACCGTGAGGTACCCATATGCAAACATTACTTACTGAATAATAACTTTTGCTGTTTTGTTCAATTTGGAACAAATTACAGTTAAGTATAATAAGTCGTGGAAGCCTTCCATAAATTGTATAAATGTGATTGTAGAAATTCAATTCGACTATTTACAAGTTTTCTGAAAAAAATCCCCGTACATGCTTATAGACATACCTACCTATCCTATCACCTTTAATATAGAAACATAACGAACAAGGCCATCAATTCCTATATAAACGCACTCGTGGAATAATCTAGGAGAACATACAGGGTGTTCCATATAAAGAATATCGACGATGTTATCTCTAGATTAGATTAGATTTATATAGGAGTCGGCCCCCTGGCCTGGTCCACCGCGACCTAGAAGATCTATTGTGGCACTCCCAACCTATTTAGAGCACTCTGTCCAGCTTTGTCCTTTGCATTAGACTCCACAGCCTTGATAGAGACCCTTCCATGTAGCTATTAGCTCTTGGTCTTCCTTCCCCAAGTATTTGAAATCTCAGTCTTGTCAGGCCGTCGCACTGGCACAGTACGTGTACTGAGGTTTCCTCTTCTTCTTGACAGAATCTACAAGTTGCATCTTTTGACAGTCCCATAAGATTCATGTGCCTATTTAGCCTACAGTGTCCTGTTAGGACACCTACTATTATTCTGATGGCCTTTTTATTCTGGCCTAACAGATCTGCTGTGAATTTAGACGTCCGTTCTTTAATGAATAGCTTTGCCTGTCTCAGTTGTGGCAGATTTCTCCACTATTCTAGAGATTTGTTTCTCATCCATTCCTCCATGGATGTTTTAATGTATGGCTTCGCTATGCCGCAGAAGGGTTCTGGTCCTATGAGGTCTTTTGATGCGCCTTCTCTATCTCCTTCTGATGTTATCTCTATCCATTTAAAGCATTGGAAGGAATATGAAGACATTGTATAATATGCTAATTATTCTGTCTGGTATTTCCATTTCTCTGGAAAATAATCAAATTAAATTCCATTCCTCACTTTTGGAAGACTGTAGATACAACAATGGCATACTCTGTTAGAAATGTATGAAATTCCAACTTTTGAATGTGCCTATAATTTAAAATTTGGTCTAAACAATAAACAATTTTTCGACATTCTTTGATTCCTGAATGCAACAAAATTGCAGGTTGACACCTACAGCTGAGAATCTATAATATTGCAACTTTATGCTAAAATTTATAAATTTATGACTGCAAAGTCGATAGAAATCTAAATCTCTCGTTAACTTAGCTATAAAATGACTATTTCAACTATGCAGATAAGGAGATATAAAAACGAATTCAACATGCAAATGATTGTATTTTATGGGGTATTTCACGAGTCAAGTTGTTAAAACTATTATTTAGTAGTCTCGTACATGGGGGCGCACGGAAATGCAAGAGGGTAAAACTATAGAGGCCCTTTAACCCAACAATTAAAACATTTTTGCAAATGTTACCAATAAATTTTAATCGGCCAAAATGCATCACGCATCTTCGATTTTATTTCGGATAAATTGCATAATTATTGCCATTTATTATTGTAGATAAGTTTGTATGTAGAGGAAAATATGTCAACAATTATGTTTCGATAAAGATCTGCTATTAATTCAAATTATTTATTGTATACTAAAGTCAAAGCCAGAATTAACCAAAATGCAATGACCGGAAAAAGAATAGATCTATGTTGTCACATTTATTTCTAAAGTATTCTTATTTAAAACAGGAAACGTATTAATTACCTTATTTACCCATTTTTTTACTTGTCTTTAACGTTCCTTATGCCTATTGTACTGTATTAAAGCAAACACAATGTTTAATTTGGGTTTGACTTAATAATATCAAGGAATTTCCGAATATCTGGCAACTGCGAAAGTCGTAAAGTTGACGACAAGCTGTTCATCCTTATTTAATATACATATTCTTGCATTTACGCTTTCTTTTCTCTGAGCTTCAACGACGTTGATTGGTCGAATCAGAAACCAACAAGGTAGTAGGGAAACAGTGGCGTGATGTTGGGTTATTTCGCGCTCGTTTCTTAACGGTAAAAATTTAATAATTGGTAAAATTATCAGTGTATTTATTCTTTGTATCAGTGTTTATACTTATTTGTGTTAGTTAAAAAAGTGGAAGTGCATATACTAGAAGTATTCTATAGAATAGTATACGAGTATATATTAACTGAAATGTGCCCAATGGTAAAACAGACTACGCACGCCCATGCATCACCGCATTTTACCAGATCGGCAAGGTCATTCCACTTTGCTTAATTCTGATCTTTACTGTAGAGACAATGAATGAAAATATAAGAGGACATCAACTATAGTCAATTATGTAAATATAAACACGCATAGGGTCAGTGGCGGCTCGGTCTAAGGAGCCATAGCACTACCAAAAGACACCAGCTTCAATTTCTTAATTTTGTTTATTTACAAATAATACTTATTTATTTTTTATTAACTCATTAAAAAATGTATGTGAAAATTGTAGGTTAACTGAACTATCCGCGGATCACCCTTATGTTATTTATATTTTCTAGACACGTCAGAGTTGGTTGTGGTGGTCAGAATTGTCCCGCAATTGATTAAATTTAGACACGTCGCAAATTGAACAAATAAACGCATATTCACGATGACAGACTACGGTGTGCAATGTGGGCATACGCAAATGGTATATTCTATTACCGATCTCGGTGTTTGCTTTTGGCAAATACACGAAGGTAGAATTGTAAACATTGTACCTATATTCCAAGTATTTTTGTTAGAACTGTGGAAACCGAATGAGATAAAAGCTTATTTTCTGGTCATTGTGTACCTAAAGTAAGGTGAACGCCCCAATTAGCGGACCGTTAAGGAAAAATTTGCTGTTAGGTTAACATTTTAAGCGAAAATAGTAAGGAGAAGTAATATCAAAGGCCCTGTTTTAGTTCAATCACTTTTAGGTACAGAAATATTGTGATTTATTAATTTAATCGACAAGAAATGCTAATAACTTGAAAATAAAAAATCGAAATTGGATATTTTGAAGATTTGAAATGTCCAAAATATTACTTTATAACATAAAAGTTGCCTCTGAATTATTTTATTATAACTAAAATTAAACAAATTCTAACATGCATAATTTAACCCATCAAAAATTGAACATTTTGATAATTTTTTTTCTCGAAAATAGTAAATTGACTTACCAAACTTACCTACCTCTATCCAAAAATGCTTTTATATTTTCAATAAAGTTATAAATCCTCAATTTGCATTCTCAAAAAGGTAAATTTATTAATCTATAATAAATACCTAGTAATCAAACACGTAATGTATAATTAATCCCATATCGGATTAGTATAGACTTGAGAAGATATCTACATAAGTTCAACAAGTATCTGAGCATATTTATAAACAAAATGTAATTTACAATACGTTTATTATCTCATTAAATAAATTTCAGGATCATGTATTTATATTATATAATACATTATATTAACTGATAATCGTCAATAGATAAAGAAAAACTATCAAGAAGTAGGTACGGGAATTGATCATTACAAACGCTTCCTATAGCTAAAACCTAAAACGTAATTCAATGTCCTTAAAATTAAATTTTGTTTGCATTCTTTAAAAATACTTCCAAAGCAACAATATAAAAAATTATATTTGCGAATTTATTTCATAAAATTTTATTAACATGTAAATTCTATACATTTAAAAACTCTGCCTAAGCTCTAATGTGTTTTCATGTGAGTGGAAGTGAGACAAAAAATATTGTGGCGGAGCCGGTATTTTGTGACGTATGGGGCAACCGTGTTGTTTAGTAACCGTGTATCCAGAAGGCTGTGGCCCGTAAACTATGGTTTCCAAATTTAGCATTAGAGGGAGTACGTAACACTCATGATATAATAAGTACACATTCGTAACACTTGTTTTTTATAAACATCATGGAAATAAAACCGTTTTCGTGTTACTCTAACAGTTCCTGTGCGGCATATAAGATGTCGGAGATGTAATGGAACACCTTACAGATATGTTTGTAGTGGCGAGATACAGTGAAATACACCGTAGTGCCCTCTTTCGGTCTTTGCTACTACCTGTCTGACAATTATTGTCTAATTGACAGACAGATAACGATCTGCTTTTCTGCAGATGTCATTAGCCATTACAGCGACCTCTATTGTCTTTGAGGAAGACAATCCTACTTATTCATTTATTTGGAGATGCCGAAAACAACAATTCCGTTTTTGTTCAATATACCAGGATATCAAAAATTAATTTGGTCAAGGCTGGTTGTGGAATGTAAAACGTGTGTCTTACTTTAAATTTGAAATAATTATGTCACTGTCACACTGACATCATCAATAACAATAACCTACATATTTCATACCTATTTATTTCAGTTGTAAAACAATAATGAACTACAAATTATGAAATAACGGTTTTAGTAACAAGAAAAACTAGATTACAGTAATTGTTGGAAATGTCCCCCGTTTTGTTGGATGCACAAGTTGACGCGCCTCCTTATGCTGTGAAAAGCGTTTTGCAGCATTTCTGGCGTTATGGTTGCACATTGCTGAACAATTCTTTGTTGCAGTTCTTGCAAATTATTTACCGGAGTTGCGAAAATCTTGTTTTTTAAGTAAGGAAATATAAAATAGTCCATAATTGTCAAACAAGGTGATCTCGGAGGAAACTCAACTTCTGTATGCAAACTTATCAGCCAGTCATCAAAAAACTCGCGGAGGAAAGCAATATTTTCTCGTGTAGTATGTGCTGTTGCACCGTCATGCTGGAAATAACCGTACCGAAGTTCATCACCGTTTAACTGTTGCACAAATTCAGCCAAAAAGTTGTGTCTGTACCTTTCTGCGTTGACGGTGAAATCGAAAAAAATTGGCCCAATTATTCTTCTGCGAGAAACTGCCATCCAAACACCAATTTTTTGAGCATGTAGTGGCGATTCAGTAAAAACATGAGGGTTATCATTGCTCCACATTCGCATATTTTGAGAATTGATGTATCCCGAAAGGTGGCACCACGCTTCGTCAGAAAAAAAAGTTAAGTCCAGAAGATCGTCATTCATTAAATTATTGACAAACCAATGGCAGTAAGCAAGGCGTCTGGGGTGGTCTGCGGGCAGAAGAGCTTGATGTGCTTGCATCTTATATCGATGCATGTTCAAGTCTTTCTTTAAAATCTTATGACATGTTCCATAAGAAAGTCCAATTTCCTGAGAAAGACGTTTCAAAGGTTTTGCAGGCTCCTCTTCCATACGTTGACGAACGTCATTGACAACTTCTTCTGTACGAACTCTTGGTCTACCAGCACCTTTTTTATGAGTCACACAACCAGTTTCGCGAAACACTTCAACACAATTTGTAAGGCACGCATAAAAATTGTCCGGTAATATTGCCACGTTTGGGAAGTGCTCTCGAAAATTGTCCAAACACAAACGTTGACTGTATTGCCAATTTCCATTAACTAGCGCACCCGTTCGAAAATAGGCTTCAATCATGAAAATTTTGTGCTGTGTGGTAAGAGGCATGATTCAAAAACTGGATTAGAAAATGAATTGATTTGAAACTGGATTCAGCACAATGACTTGACAGATTCTGACACAACAAAACATATTCAAAAATTTAAAGTAAGACACACGTTTTACTTCCACAACCACCCTTAACCAAGATAATTTTTGATATCCCGGTACCTTACAGGTATATTGAACAAAAACGTAGTTGAATTTTTGAGATGAATTTTTTATGCCTTAGACGTCCAGGCATAGTTTAACATTTAAAAAATCCTGTGCTCGTGGCACTCAGCGACTTCTTTTTGTACTATATAATAACCCCATTACTTCCGTCACATTTTACTCGCTGCTTATCCACGTAAAACTCAAGTGAAAAATGTTTTTTTATCGCCCAATGATTAATAGCGCTTTTATAGACACGGAAATAAGTATTTCTCAGATTTATTACAGCCCTCGACTTTCTCAAACTAATTTATTTTTCGTTGTCGAAAGTAAACATTCCCCAGTAGGTACTCACTTCTTATCTCGTTTCATTATTCATGGCATTTTTAATAATCCCTCATTAAATGGAAGGATTTTTTATGCCAGCAAATCTGATAATCCCTTTAAAGTGAATTATTTAATTTTCCGACGAGATGAAAGGTCATTATTTGACAAACAAGGGGAGTCCAACTTTAAAGGGATTAATGGGTCGATTCTGCGTTATACACAAATTTTCTGTAAATGTACAGATCTGTAGTTTATGATAATTCTGTAGCCAACCATTTTACAGAAACTAGAATTTAACGATTCTGCGTTCTTTCCTGTAAAAGAATACTTTACAGATGTACAAATGAACTACTGCTACTTCAGATTGATCATATTTACGTTTTAACCTAACCCAACTTGTAGATTATTTATACCTGAGAAGATTATTACTCTTGATATTTATACCTTTACCATCATTTAATCATTTTTAATTTACAAGATATATAGTTAGTGCCAACAAACTTCAGAAAAAGTAGTGGCTGGCTGGTTATAGTAATCAGAGTATGAGGTGTCATATATGCATTTATTTACTCGACGTTTACTTTTATTTTTAGAATAGTACCTAATGGTAATAATATTGAAATAAATATAACAATTCCTGATATAGGTACTAAATATTTTACTGCATTCCTTACATTATTATTCAATTATTTATTACAAAAAATGAATACGTTTTATACGAATAAAACAAAAACGCTTGAAAAGCATAACTTCTCAAACCATATATCAACTATATCTATAACAGGCCACAAAACAGAATAACATATAGAAAGTGATATGTCTTATTAAGATTTAGCGATAGATAGGTACTGTGAATTCTAGGTACACTACAACGAAACTTAGAGTAAGGTAATAGAAGGCTTAAAAGTTTTTAACTTTTAATCTTTAAAGTTTATTAAGCACCTCAAAAGGGTACAGGGTACAGTTCATGGTTCATGTGTCTTATTCATGTCATAGATTACGTACATTATTCATGTTTCGTTTGCATTCTCCTCACAAATTTTCTAAAATGACAGGGTTACATTTTACAACGTCACATAGTATATCTAATTTTAATTACCTACATTACTTCTAATACATATGGTCAGTCATCTTCGATAAAATTACAATAAATGTAAGTTGGGAGCTGATTGTTATTTACTTTTATAACCTCACAAAGCTCCTTGTAAACATAGATAAAATATATATATACTGCTTGTAAATCCACTACGGCAACATTGAACCCACTCGTAAATATTTACAAATCTGTAAAGAATTTACGAGTTTCTGTAGAATACAAATGTGCGCAGAATACCAAATGTCCTGTAAATTTACAGAATCTTATGGATGTGCTTACAGACGCGCGCAGAATTGACCCATTATTTGTTTTGATGAAATGAATGTTAGGATCCACGCGTGCACCGAGTGGTTCATTTTTTTTCCAAAAAATAAGTAGGTAGGTATCATGATACAATAAAACAAGATATGATATTAACGCGTCCTAATTTCGTCTGCTTTCGCGCATGACGTCACTTGGTGCTCAGAATTTTAAAATGTATATGGCGCAAAGTGCGCTTTATCGTTGGAAAGCGTCGAAGTTTAATTATAATTATTTTATTTATTGTTTGAAATATACTTTTAGGTGGTTTTAGTTTCCAAGAACACATTTCTTATGTAAAAAAAACTTCGCATTGACGCAACATTTGTGTAATTAGAGTGACATGTTACATTACAATCCAAGTACTTTTATCATGTTACAGTGAAACAGAATAAGTAAATGTTGTTTTTAATAAACATCTGAAGTACCTATGTTAAAGACTAAGCTTGTATTACATTATAGTTACTTTCATTATATGAATTTAGGTACTATATACAGGGCCTTTCAAAAATAACTAGTACATTCTAGGTAATAAAATACATAACATTTTTTCTAGTTATTTTTTAAAGGCTCCGTATATAATACTTAAATTCATATAATGAAAGTAACTATAATGTAATAAAAGTTTAATTGTAATTATACAACAGTTATACCGGGTGTCCCACGGTGAAGATCCATTAGAAGTATCTGGAGAACCAATTAAGCTATTAATTTGAAATTTGAGGTGAAGTCAAAGTGGGCCATGATCTACTTGATGAAAATATTTTGTAGTTTCTACTACTTCCGGTTATACCGGAAATCGATATTAACTTCGTTATTTTGAATGGAACGTCCTATATATTATTTCATTTTTGGATTCTACGTGAAATTCTAAACACATTTCATGTAGGATGTCCTATACCTATCGATCTATCTATCTTAACTTTTCATAAGCTTTCGTTTGACAGTAATTTCAGATCTAACCAAGAGATTATGTTTAATCGAAAATTTTTAATTTCTAGAAAATCTGAAATTAGTGTCAAACGGTAGCTTATGAAAAGTTCAGATAGAAATGTGCAAACCGTTTTGCTTCATTTCAAACCGTTTAGATTTTACAGGGTGTCAAAGTTGAAAAATGTTAATATTCACTTGTCAATATTTCAACAGTTGAAAATAAGTATAGGACATCCTACATGAAATGTGTTTAGAATTTCACGTAGAATTCAGAAATGAAATAATATATCGGGTGTCCCATTTAAAATAACGAAGTTAATGTCGACTTCCGGTATAACCACAAGTGGTAGAAACTGCAAAATATTTTTATCAAGTAGATCATGGCCCACTTTGACTTCACCTCAAATTTCAAATTAATAGCTTAATTAGTTCTCCAGATACTTTTAATGGATCGTCACCGTGGGACACCCTGTATAATACCTGTGGAATTTTCACAGGTTATTTTTTAATACCCAATATATAATAGGTATGTACTTATAATTCAGAAACATATATACCTATGTGCTGATGGAACTTAAGTATTTATTTTATAAATTACATATGAAGTTAAGTAAAGCAATATTTTATGTTGGACGACAATATCAAATATTTTTACATTATATAATTATACATGTATTTACTCTTTTTAGAAAGCTGTGCAAGATTAAACAAAAAATCTTAAAAGAATATTGAAGAGAAAACATTATCAGACCTATTTCTGTCAATTATTAAGGAATAAAAAAAATATAAGGGGCGTCAAGGGACGATGTCTTGCTGGTCTATATCCCAGCAATTCATGTTTTAAATTGCGTTCATAATCGCTTTTAATAAAATGCTTATCGCAAACACGAGCAAATTTAACATTAGAACTGTCTTTACATTTACCCAGCTGTTTCCAAATACCCTGCATTTCCTTGTCTTTCGGAAATCTAAAAAACATGGTACCGCGATCGTACAAAACCCTTGCACATATTATCAACAGCACAACCATACATTGTACACCTCATTTTTCACAAAAATCAACACTTTTAAAACTATTATTTTAAAAAGATCTTTGCTATGAACGGTAAAATAAACACACAAAGTATAGGGCAATATGGCGGAAATTCGCACCAATTGACGTCACATATGCCACGCCCACATGCGTGTTATCATATCTTCTTTTATTCTGGGTGCATTCCAAATCGTACATCAAACGCATCTGCTGCAGTGACACATAAAAGCGTTCCGTTTAGCAAATGCGTGTGATGCGCTCATGCATTTCGGAACGGCTTTTGACACATTGACAGTTACTTTTGTGAACAATTTATAATTTATTTAAATTCGTGATGGAGAAACCAGCAAAATTTCGGGCATTCTTGTTCTTGCAAACGAATTGATTGAAACTAGCAACACCACACCACAGAATCAGTTCCCTTCCCTTCGAAAGTTGAAAAAATGAGGTTAAGTTGCACGCAATGCATAAACGCATCACCTCGTACAAGATGCAGCTCCTGCGTGCTACGAAGCCAAAAGTAGGAGGAGCTATGGATGCTACGACGTGCAGAATGCGTGAATTCAGAGACAATAAAAAGACCAGTCAATCCCTGTTATACAGTTGGCAATAAGAAGCTCTGTGGCGCCCTCCAAGTCAGAACCCCGAAATATTAAAAACCGCGGGAGTTTTGAGATTTATTTACTTTTATTTAATGATTCGTATTGCGTCGCATTAGAATAACAAAGTTCTATCTGAACATTCAACCATATTGAGAAATCAAAGGCTAAAGTTTGAATAACTTATAATCTATTATAAAATTAATGATATTCAATTGAGATAAATATTACCCCAATATTGCATAATATTTATCCCAATTGAATATCATTAATTTTATAATAGATTATAAGTTATTCCAACTTTAGCCTTTGATTTCTCAATATGGTTGAATGTTCAGAGAGAACTTTGTTATTCTAATGCGACGTCAGGTTGGTCGGTTGGTTGATTCGATAACCATTGGATCGATTTCAGAAAATATGTATTCAATGAGACCTATTATCCTGCATATAGATTACATGAAACATTCCTTAAATAAAAAAATAATAGTAGCAAAACCATATTACACAATTAAAAAACGAATTAAAATCAAGGGTATATTCCCTCGATTTAAATGGAACGTTTAAAAATCAACTGAAATATACAATACTTATTAGCACACTTATTAGGTTATACTTATATTCTATATTATTTACTTTTTAAAAATGTAAATAAATAATTGAGTGAATGCAGCACTTGCAGAAAAGTAGGTCGTATCGAATAACTCGCGTCTACGGAGACCGAGATACTTTGGCAGATTGGCTTCTTGACAGTTGATTTGTGTGTTGCACGTTCGCTCTTCGCCCGCCTTCGAAATCTTAACCTTAACTTATTTGCTTTGTTATTTGTTAATATGTTAGAAAAATCTTCTTGATTGGATTGTGGTTGATTATTCAATATACCTACTTATTCAATTAATGATATATTTTTGTGATTCGACTTTAGTGAGCTTATATAGACAGTTGTTTATTGTTTAAAATGGATTGTCTCACTCGTAACATTTGTATGGGAACACTGTTCTCGAAAAAAGCAAATTTAAGGGCTCATGTTAAAAAATTTCATCCTAGTAAGTATATTTTTTTTATTAAATTATAATTATGTACTTACATACATAAATTGCCAACTTGTGTAAAATGTGGAGTAATGCATGATATTAAAGTATTTCTTCAATTTATTTCGACCTTTATTAGGACCTTTCTTTCAACTGAGCTACCGCGAGTCCACACTTGAATTCTCCTATTCGGGGTACCATTCTTAACATAATTCCTATACTTCCATAATAACTCTTAATATACTCGATACCGGGGTGTTTGTGAATGGGTATAAAAACAAATGAGGATCAAATAGGGATCTTGAAAACTATAATGGGTAGAGCGAGATGGTTAAATAGAGGCAAAATAGCGCAATTTGGTACTAATTAAAATGCCGCATTAAAAATTAAAAATCCGAATACTTCCGAAGATATTGTAATTCCATTTGTTTATTGAAGAAAAAATAAAAAAGTTGTCGGGGTAAGTAGCCACTTTTTGGCAATAATTATTATTACTTGAGCATAACTATTTATTTAAACAAAAACACTATAATATCGAATGCATCATTTGGCTAAAAAACAGGGAGAGGTTTTTGGGCTGGAAGTGCCTAACTATATCAAATCGAAAAAAAATATAATTAATGAAATGGCAAAAAAGTTAATTTTAGAAATCCCAAAAAAATATTTTAGTCTTAATATGTTATGTAAACAACCATCCGAGTTTTGAAAACATTATCCCGAGAATAAGGATAAAAGAGAACTTTTTTCGGAATAACCGATATACCAAATAAGTCTAGATATATTCTTATGTAGACTTTGGATATACCTACCTACAAAATAAATTAAACTTCTAAATTGTCAATATAACCCACGCGCGAAGAATGCGCATGCGTCATTATATGTCAAGAAGCCAATCTGCCAAAGTATCTCGGTCTCCGTAGACGCGAGTTATCGAATAGTGATTATAAACAGGACCATAAAAAATAAAACTACAAACTACACCAGTGTTGCCAATGGTAAATAGTTAAATTACCCATAGCTCTAACTCAAATTACCCCATTTTACCCGTTGGATTATTTAAAATACCCGATTTTTATCCGCACGACTCGAAATTTGTTTTTATTCTAAATTTTCTTGTTTATATTTTGTATCACATAATATGTGTGTGACAAATATAGATTATAAATCAAAACCTAGGCCTTCAGTACGACAAGTACATCATTAGATGTGACTTTTTAAGGCTCCTTTTGAAAAAACTTTTTCTGGTGACGTAAAATTTGAATATAATGTTACCACCAATAGAAATGCAAATAGTAAAAATTCCCTGCCTTAACTCATAATCATAAATAATTGACTTTACCTATCCACAAAATACAAATTTGAAATTTACTAGAATCGGATTAGGGTTAGGCATAGATTAAATAATTATGAATGAGTAGCAACAAATTACAGTTAAAATATAAAATTTTAATAACAAAATACCACACAGATAAAAAATATGTAACTAATACATAACAACAATATATTACTTCAATCTACAACATCTACATCTATTACTACATCTATCAAATAGGAGGGAGGGAGATTACAAATTACCCGAAAATTATCCGCCCAAACGGCGTGTTAGAAAATTACCCCCACAATATCGAAATTACCCGCAAATCGGGTAATTACCCGCTTATTGGTAACACTGAACTACACGTATCATGGCACATCGCACGGCACCACAATACCACAGAATACACTCAAAATCCGGTATATTTATATAGGACTGCACGGTATCCATGCTTCCAGCGCCCTCCAAGTTGGAACCTGAGAAATGTCCATTCTGCCTATATCATTGAAGAGTCTTTTTATTGTCTCTGCGTGAATTGGAACGAACGTAGGAAACAAAATGTGTATAATGCGCGATTCGAAACGCACCCTGTATCATGGGTAGGTATGTACTGGGTGGCGCAGATGAATCAGGTGGTTTTAAAATCCTGTGGTATGAGTCATGCATTCTCCCCCTGTTTTTATTTACACCGTTAGGGATATAAAGCCGCAATCTGACTATGTAACATGTTTATGAAACTTTTGTTTTAAAACAATTGTTTTGAAATTTGAAATTGCAACATGTTTTAAAACAAGTTTCAGATTTTCTTTCATGTTTACCGACACAAGACGAGATCAGAGCAACTAGTTATAGAACACGATAATTGTTTTACAACGCGTCTGTTTTAAAACATTTTGTCTTTCAATTTGTAACAACAAGTTATAAAACATGTTACATAGCTAGCAGAGATATTATCTCCATTTCTCGGTTACATAGTGACAACGCGGCTTAATGTATTTTGTACCTTCTGAAGTCACAGAATCTGGTAGTAGTTGGTTGGGGTTTGTAACCAAGGATTGTTAACTGTTTACGTTCATGATATTTCTTTATTGTATCATGGTTTACGTTGGTACCCACGGAGTACGGAGGTACCCATAGTACCACAGTTTTATAAAACTCTTTTTAATACCAATAAGAAGCAGTGTTGCCAGAGTGGTACAATTGTACCACATGTGGTACATTTTAATAACGAAAAATACAGTGGTACTACATTTCTAAAAAGCCAGAAATGTGGTACAAAATGTATGACCATTCCGATGAAATGGATTATTACGGTTAATGGTTAAATAAATACCGAAAATCGAAACTGCTTGAAAAATGTCCCGCGTCATCGTTTGTCGTGCTGCTATCTGTCGTTATCTCGAATCTCGAAAATTGAAGTTCCTTAAGGGTCCATTCTCTGTAGATTTGACAAGCATGAATGTTTGGTCGGATTGAGAGGATGGGTGGCCTATGGCTGGAGACTTATTAAGATTTCGGAGGTGCACGTAAAGCCGAAGTAAAAAGGCACATGGAAATAAAGTTAGCCCTCATTGCAAGGGTACCGGATTTGTCTTATAATTGCAACAAAATTTCTTTTTAATGTTATAAATTATATATCACCGTAATCAAAAGATAAACTAGGTCCCTATAGTAGCAAATTTTTGTTTAATACATGTATTTTAGAGAAAATAATTTTTGAAAATACGCTATTTTAGTACAAGATAGTTTGCCTGGAATTTTAAAAATAAAAAGAAATCCAAAAATTACTACTATAGGGACTTAGATTAAAGTCTTATCTTTCAATACTTTTTTACTAAAAGTCGCTATCTTTTATAGTTTTTTTATAATTAGACACGAGCCGAACGCCGATTTAGGGCTTATTTCGACCTAGTGAATGGACTCTTAAAACTGTTGTCGCTTGCCGCGCTCCCATCTTCCGTCTATCGTTTACTTTTACTGTGCAGTTTTTAAAAATTAAATATGATTGATATGATTAAACCTGCTGCAATTCAATCTTACTTTCTGCAGATATGCCAGGTAATAAACCGTGCCACACTTAGCAACCTTCAAGTAGCCTTTTAAATAGAAAACCTTCATATAGGTAAATAGAAAGGTTTAAACTTTATTTATGTTTATTTGTTTATTCTTTTAGCAGTAGGTATTGAGTCTGTTGGTCTGGTCTTCTTTCGTTTCCTTTTGTATCTTTTTTTATTAAGTTAATAGATAACATGAGACTTATTTACGTCTTTTTTTGGCTTTGCAGATTTTAAAATTGTTTCTTTATGTGGTACAATTTGATAGAATGTGGTACATTTTCCCACAATTTGTGGTACAAAATCATTTGGCGACCTGGCAACACTGATAAGAAGTCAGAATGTTTTAAATCGATCAATTATAATACGCTTTTAAGATGGACCATAATCGCAAATGGGAATGTTGAAAAAAGGACACACCTGTTGCATCCTTGTTCGTTGCATCAATTTCGGTATGTCGTCGGAATCAATCGGAATCGGTTTTGATGTTTTAAAACATTTGAAATTTATTTTGTTTGTGTTCTTGTTCTGGTTTTGTTTGCTTCTGGCAATACGCTTATAGAAGTCTAAAGAAGCTGTCAAGTTTTAGGTTTCATTTATCGGATTTTCCAACTTTGCGTTTATTGCTGTGTGCATAGTATTATAGTTATTATCTCATATATTTTATAGTTATTCAATTCAGCTACTACAAATTGACAAACTGCAATCATTCGTCTTCGTTTTATTTGATGTTTACACAGTGGTAAGTAGGTACTACCCATATATAAAAAATATATTTATATTATATGGTTGTTGTTTATGTACTATAAAATTTAAAAGTTTTTACAACTTCTAAAATATTTGAAGTAGCCTAACCTGAAAACTTTTTTCTTTAAGCGTACACCTCGCAAATTTTTCTGAAATTTTACCAACCCCGGCCCCGACCACGGGTGAACACGTAGGTATATGACATTTTCCTGAATAATAATTCTTAAACCTAAAGTATTTGGCTTATTTTACGTTAGGTTGTTATACTTAGGTGGTTACAGTGAGGCACATGAAAATTATTATTTTGTGTTTTATTAACACACAAGCACACACAGCTTTTGTTTTTTCCGTAACAAAAAAATATAATTATTCATTGTTATTTTCTCGATATCTAGCGAAATGTCCTGTAAATATTTGATGTATTCTCTTAATTTTTCAGAAATTTTTTAAAGGTTTTTTAACAGAAATGATGCACATCAAACTGATATTTGGTTTACTTACGAAAATAAAAAAAATGTTTGTCGGTTACCATAATTGGTTTCTTCTGTGATACCTATGTGATTTCAGCTTAATGATTCCAACTTATCAATCGTAATATAAAGTTTTGTCTGTAAGATTAACGGTCGTGATTGTTCCTCGGCACAAAGATATAAGATCTTTATTTCTGTCAATTAGCAACATTTTTTTTTAGTTATTCAACGATCTAAGTTACAATTTAAAAGTAGGTATGTGAGTGGTTGAAGTTACAACTTAAAGGGCATTCAATTTTCCTATTTAGATACATATTATATTTCCCCAAATTTTACATTTTTTTACTTTTAATTTGACCTAAAAAAAGATTAAAATATGAAAAATTATATGGTCGCATAGCATATATCTTCCATTATATAGTTGCTTAATTATAATTAACTAATGATTATTTTACTAATTAATTAATAATATTACACTTTCAGAGGGCATCACTAGATTTACCACAAAATGGATAGCAACAGTGTATCTCAAATCCTCAAAAAGAGGTCTTGCTCCTTATGCAAACATTGTTTATCAGTCCCACCTATAATGACTGAAGGCTTGGAAAATGAACTTTACAAATGTGGCCGGTGTGAAAACGTTACATGCCGAGCATACACCAAAAACAATGTGGTTATATACGTTAATCGATCAGAAAGCATGCATTCTCGCAGTTACCCTTATCAAAATACTCCAGCTTTACCCAAGTCCTACCGGATTCGTCTATTCGAAGACATTGCTCAATATTTATCTTTCCCCTGCTCGTACCCCCAGTGCAACAAGAAAATACCCTGGAGTCGAGTTCTCGACCATGAGAGGAGTTGCAGCCGCAAATTGTTCAGGTGTCCCATCTATTACCAAAATTGTGCCAAGATCATTGGAGTGGATGAACTGAGGAAGCATTTTCTAACAAAACACCCCGCAAATATTGTTGCTATGGGTTCTGTTATGGAGGTAAATAATTTATCTAGCGGGGTGTACTTATTAAGTGTGAACAACAAATATTTCTTCATCTACGTCCTACAGAAGGGCTGGCTAGCTGTGCTATCGTTCCAATCCAGCGAATACACCAAGTTCAACATAAAAATGCAATTCTCTGTTGGGAATAATTTTGCCCTATCCTTCGATAACCTGCCGGTAGTTCGGTTTGACGACCGGTTGCACTGTTACATGTGCTTCATGGACAAATGCAGTGAGCCTTATCACCCTTTCTCAAACAGGAATGATAAAGGGAGTATGAAACGGGACAGTTTCGCGACAAAGCTTCAAAATGAATTGGTTACTGGCTTCGATGACTTTAAAGGAAATCTCAGGTAATATCCTATACAGGGTCATTCGCGGTGACCGCCTGTTAGACATATCTTCAAAACTAATAGGGATATAAACTTGAAATTTTGGCAGGCGAATTATTTTTTTAAGAATATTTTCGGTCGTTTCTTACTTCCGGATAGGAGGTCTGTCAATTTGGTTATTTTAAATCCAACACCCCTATATATGTTTGCATTTCGAAAATAACAAAATTCTGAGTAAAAAATATGTAACTCGGCCTATTCGTGAGATTCAATATTTTCCAAAAAATTTGACAGGTGTAAGGATTTTAAGAAGAACCTTTATAACTTTTTTTGTTTAGCAAATGGAAAATGGAAAGAGCCTAAGTTATACTACACTTTAGAGTAAAGACAAATTCAGTAGTGCTGTACCAAATGTTCTATATCTCCCATTACATTTTGAAAAATTCAAGTAGCAAAATTAGCCGTATTGAATTTTGACACGACTGAAAAAAAAAGACAAAATTTGTTCCCAACTATGTATACTATACTATGTATACCAACATAAGTAATACTTAATATTGCTTAACTTTTTTATTAAAAATGTTCAGTGTTGAATATTTGTGGCAGTGAGCTGTGAATAGATAACCTTTTCAAAGGTCATTCAAAGGCATCATAGCTAATGTTATATGTTTGTTTTTACAAATATTGTTTTCCTATGTAAAGAGCTTACATCAGCAATAATTATTTAAATTCTGATCAGAAAAAATGTACAACTAACATTTGATTAAAAAAAATCAGTAACAAGATAATAAAATGTAGAGAAAATCGCTGATCCCAAATATAAATACCGGGATATCAAAAATTATCTTGGTCAAGGGTGGTTGTGGAATGTAAAATGTGTGTCTTACTTTAAATTTGAAATACTTATGTCATTGTCACACTGACATCATCAATAACCCACAAATTTCATACCTATTTATTTCAGTTGTAAAACAATAATGAACTACAAATTATGACATAACGGTTTTAGTAACAAGAAAAACTAAATTACAGTAATTGTTGGAAATGTCCTCCGTTTTGTTCGATGCACAAGTTGACGCGCCTCCTCATGCTGTGAAAAGCGTTTTGCAGCATTTCCGGCGTTATGGTTGCACATTGCTGAACAATTCTTTGTTGCAGTTCTTGCAAATTATTTACCGGAGTTGCGAAAATCTTGTTTTTTAAGTAAGGAAATATAAAATAGTCCATAATTGTCAAACAAGGTGATCTCGGAGGAAACTCAACTTCTGTATGCAAACTTATCAGCCGGTCATCAAAAAACTCGCGGAGGAAAGCAATATTTTCTCGTGTAGTATGTGCTGTTGCACCGTCATGGTGAAAATAACCGTACCGAAGTTCATCATCGTTTAACTGTTGCACAAATTCAGCCAAAAAGTTGTGTCTGTACCTTTCTGCGTTGACGGTGAAATCCAAAAAAATTGGCCAATTATTCTTCTGCGAGAAACTGCCATCCAAACACCAATTTTTTGAGCATGTAGTGGCGATTCAGTACAAACATGAGGGTTATCATTGCTCCACATTCGCATATTTTGAGAATTGATGTATCCCGAAAGGTGGAACCACGCTTCGTCAGAAAAAAAAGTCCAGAAGATCGTCATTCATTAAATTATTGACAAACCAATGGCAGTAAGCAGGGCGTCTGGAGTGGTCTGCGGGCAGAAGAGCTTGATGTGCTTGCATCAATGGATGCATGTTCAAGTCTTTCTTTAAAATCTTATGACATGTTCCATAAGAAAGTCCAATTTCCTGAGAAAGACGTTTCAAAGGTTTTGCAGGCTCCTCTTCCATACGTTGACGAACGTCATTGACAACTTCTTCTGTACGAACTCTTGGTCTACCAGCACCTTTTTTATGAGTCACACAACCAGTTTCGCAAAACACTTCAACACAATTTGTAAGGCACGCAAAAAAATTGTCCGGTAATATTGCCACGTTTGGGAAGTGCTCTCGAAAATTGCCCAAACACAAACGTTGACTGTATTACCAATTTCCATTAACTAGCGCACCCGTTCGAAAATAGGCTTCAATCATGAAAATTTTGTGCTGTGTGGTAAGAGACATGATTCAAAAACTGGATTAGAAAATTTCAGCACAATGACTTGACAGATTCTGACACAACAAAACATATTAAAAAATTTAAAGTAAGACACACGTTTTACATTCCACAACCACCCTTGACCAAGATAATTTTTGATATCCCGGTATCTTTAATAACAATTTTGGTCCAGGTATTGCGTCACACTCACGGCAGATCCAACTATCGTTAAGAATCAACAGTCACGTACTGAAGCAGAAAATGACACAGTGGAAGATGAAGAAGAAGGTGCACATGGCACGACGGATAAGCTCCAAATCACAGATACTCTGAGAAGAACCTTCAGCTGCCCCTACTGCATGACATATATGGTAGCCCCAATTTACACTTGCACCACGGGTCATTCAGTCTGCAAGTTGTGCAAATCAAAGCTTGTGAAGTGCCCCACTTGTGCGGCCTCCTTCGACACAACCAGGAACTTCGCCCTGGAGGAGTTGGCCAACGAGCTTATGGTTCCTTGTCAGTATGACTTCGAGGGGTGCAGCTTTATGGGAGTTCCTTCTAAGATGTCTACTCATGAGTTAGAGTGCGCATTCAATAATGTGACACAGGAATAGATGTAATAAGTTCCAGTTGCCCTGGATATTTTATAACTTCCGTGAAGGGAGGGACTCGGTTTTTGTATTGTGTTATAAAATATCCAGAGATTTTGCATTCCATGGAAATTTCACATCTCAGTTCAAGTGTGAATTTCAAATCAGAGGAATATATTAAGTTAAGATTTTAAAGACTGTTATGCATTAAAAATATTTTTTAATTTTATATTTGTGGCTAAAAAAATATGTATTTTTTTATATACCAATCTACTAGAAGTAAAATGTAGGGGGCGGTAAAGCCTGCGCAGAGTTTAGTGGCCAGAGATCGGAGATTAAGATATTAATAAATAGGCACTAAGAATGTCCTGCTTTTATTTAAATTTGAAATAATTGAATATCAAATAAGTAAATGTTGAAACTGTTCTGGAAGGTGCTAGGGCGAGGGGGTGGCTTGCACACTCTCTACCTCCACCCTGGGCTGAGGGGAAAATAGTCCAATACTTGTAAGAACGACAAAGATTAATTTATTCTAATATGTTTATATTACCTATAATAATATAGAAGTTCTATATAATCGCTGTTGATAAGATTAGAAGATTAAATATACCGATATCTCTTGATAAAAAACGTTGTGTGAGTTGAAGAACCATAGATGTACCTATATAATTTGATACGTGGTTTGGTAGCTACACCTATCCATTTGAACTCCTAGTTGGCCAGCAGAAGTAATACTTAATATAAACGGGTAAGTAGGCTTAATGTTGACTCGACCCGCTAAGACCGGATCACTCACTCACACTATGTGCAATCAAATTAACTGTGTTTATAAGTGTAACATATGATGACTGCAAAAATTACAATGCGTCCTTATCCGGGTTATTTTTTAGATATAAATTTTGGTGAGTGTGTCAATGCCAGTTAACACCCCCTCCACATGAGCAGTCAATTCTGGGATAAATCAATCACAATGCTTTAATAAGTTTTGCCGCCATTAGTGGTCAAACTAGTTGACCAATCAAAAAGTGGCAGCAGGGTGGATTTAGTCGGAACACCCTTTATATTTTAAGTACCAAATAGATTTTCATAGAATGTTCACTCATAAATCCATTGATATGAAGTTTGATATTGAGTTTATTCAGCTAACGAAGTAATGGGGAAATTTCCAAAACTAGTAAATACCAATAAGGGTAACGTGTTAATTAAAGATTATTACAAAATGCCATATCGATCGATACATTATTTCCGTGGCACACTCTTTAATGCATTATCACATTTACTATATTAGATATATCTCTCTTACTATCCCATTAGAGTCAGACCTATCAACCGTGCATACCAATGCACTCGTGACTTGATGTTTATTAATGGAGAGACAAATTCCTTGAGAGACGCATATAAATAATCCTGTGCGACGTTCTAGATACATGGATACCAGCATAAATCAGAAGGCTAGACAATAGGTATCAATTTAACTCGATACTTTTTATGTGATAAGAAAAATAACTTCGCTTTTAAAAACCCCATAAATAATAAAAACCATACATATTACCTACATATTGTCATGGTAATAAAAAAGGAAATAAACTTAATGGTTCAATATTTCAAAATGTGTTATTTATTCATAATTATATTTCACATTGCATATTAAATATAAAAATAAAACAATTCGCAAATGGCTGATTTGCTGAGTTGCAATAATTCAAAGTTAAAAGTCTGATGTCATTGGAACTGGTAAAACTGCATAGTCGGAGAAAATTGCCCAACTAGTGGTACTTAATCAGAGGGGGTCATGGACCAGCAGTTCTTTGCTAGTTCTCTTACAGTGACCATCTCCCCAAGTTCCTCCAAACTCTAGAATAATGTAAGTATGACTTAGTGACTATTGACTATTTTTTCTACTTTGTTTAAGACACCAATAAATTTATATAGAATCTAAACTAAATGTGCTTGCAAGCCAATAACCATATTTCTTAATTAAATAGTGTTCGTTATACAAGCGAGTGTTTTACTTCTAAGTTGCCCCCTTGAGCGTCCACAATATAACATTGTACGTACTAAACTAATATAGTTACTATCTCAACCTGAACCAGTGGTTCGTTGATTACCCTCGTTGAGTACACTTTGCATTATTTTCAATTATTTTATGTGCATTTCAGAATATAAGCCTATGAACCACGGAAATGGAATGTGATCTATTATACGACAGGTGTTGCTTGTGCCGCTATGCCTTGTCTGTGCCACCCATCATGACTGAGGGATTGAAAAACGAGCTCTACAAATGCGGCCGATGCAAGGATCTCAGTTGCAAAGCTTATATTAAGAAGAATAAGATGGAACACATCTCTGTCTTTGAATTATCTAGAAAATACCAGAGCAATTTGTACCAGCCCCTACCTAAATTTCCTCCTTCCTACCGGGTTCACTTGTTTGAAAAAATGGCTCAAGATTTGTCCTTTCCCTGTTCCTATCCCAAATGCAACAAAAAAATACCCTGGAAACAGGTTAAGGAACATGAGAACAACTGTCGCCACAGAATGATCGAATGTCCCATGTACTATGACAGTTACGACTGTCCTGGATTTATCCGAATGGATACACTTCGAGAACATTTGGAAGAAACTCATCCGACAAGTATCAGAATAGCTGGTACGACCTTTGAGGTGAAAAATGGTTATAGTGGTGTGCTATTAATGAAGATAGAGAACCAGAATTTCTTCCTCTAATTATGCGAGAGGGCTTGATAGCCATGCTGGCCCCCAAACGCTCCAAATACACCAAATTCAAATTGAAAATATTGCTTCCTATTGGTGATAATGGAGATTTTGTTACAATGTTCTTCAATGATCTGCCAGTGGTTGGTTACGACGATAAGTTGCATTGTTTTTTATGTATCATGAGACAATGTGATGAACCCTACCATCCCTTCTCGACAAAAAATACATTTGGAAAAACTACTATGAACAGTTTTATGACAAAACTTAGAAATGATTATGTCAACAACCTGGGAAGATATGTAGGAAATTCAAGGTACGACTCACAGTCATAAGAATTAACTAGACAAGTAGGTAATTTACTATGTTTTATTAAATAATTATTTTAATTTTGGTAATAATGATATGAGGAGCTAGTGGTATTTGTTTGCAAGTAGGTAATCATTACCAGTGAAACCTCATATCATCATTGGAAAGTCATAAAATATGTTCTTAGACAATTCTTATTCCATTAGAATGAATCAATTATTAAAAATAAACATTTTAAAATATAGTGTAAAGGAAGGATATGCCTTTCAAATGAAGAAGACGGTATATTAAGACATCATTATATGTCTTATAGACGTCTAGAGATGACCATAAGACGTCTTGAATATTGCAATCAAACGCAATTTAGACAGCTCTAACATGTACCTGTGCTACGGTGATGGCACTAGAGTATATAAAAAGATATTAGGATCTACAATATTACTATTTCATGCCTCACTTGGGTTAGTAAATGACAGTCAATGTGGAAGAAAACTTTTTTTGGTTCGATATACTCATTTATTATCTCTACTTTTACAGGACAAAATATGCCCTTTATTGTAATTCCAAATTCTGGATCTATCGTATTGTTAAGAATCCTTTCATTACAGATATTGCATTACATTTATTGAAGATCAAAGCATTATTGAAAATCCAGAGCAACCTACAGAAAAGGAAGGTGACAGAATATACGAAGATGAGAACAGTATATCTCAGATTAACGTCGAGGTGCTAAAGAGAAACCTTAGCTGTCCTATCTGTATGAATTACATGGCTCCTCCGATTTACACGTGCGCCACTGGCCACACTGTTTGTAACAGGTGCAAACCAAGGCTGGAAAAGTGCCCAACATGCACTGCCATTCTCGGCGACATTCGGAACTATACCCTGGAGGAGCTGGCCAATGACGTAATTGTGCCATGTCAGAATAAAGGATGCACCTTCCAGGACAATCCGTCCAAAATGGGCATTCATGAGCTGGAATGTTATTTAAAGGATATTTAGAAGGGATGTGGATTTTTTGTGTATAGGTTTTAATACAAATAAAAATGTTGTAATAATAATAAGTCGACTTTAATAAAGTAATTTGCAATATTTACATATTCATTTTTCAATTCGATAATTTATTCATTTAATCATTCTAAGAAGAATATTTCTAATTTTGTATCATGACATGTACCGGGTGGCCAACTAAGAATGGACGCCGACTGTATATCAGAAACTACTTATCGTATAACTTTGGAAAAAAAGTACTGATAAGTAAATCAGACAAGAGAAATCGCTGGAAATTATTTTCAAGTTCGTCGGGTGACCGCTAGAGGTCGCAATTCCTATGACCAATCAGTAAATGAGATTTTTCTCAAAAATATACCAAATTAAGAGTTATTTTAAATAGTGGCATTGTAATCTTTGTAAAATTTGCAATCTTTTTTCTGTAACGCACTTTGCTCTATCTTTGAAAATAAAGTGGTGACCGAAATTGTCGGTAATGTTATACGTTTTATAATAGTATTAGAAATGGGAGATTTTCAGCCCTACCGTGGGTCCAGGCCTGCGGCCTGGGGTCACCCTTCGGATGACAAAATCATCTAGAATAATTTTATTTTTAAGAAAATACATATTAAAGAAATTTTGTATCTAGAATGATGATGTAATAAAACTAATCGATTTTTCTTAATATTTTGATGAATTGTAAGGGTAGGTACTCTATTCTTGATGGTAAAACATCATCATTTTATAAGTGCTGAAAGTAGAATTTATTTTGCAGTAAACATTATCAATATTATCAATGGTATCAACAATATTGTAGATATTTACTTTTGTAAGCCAAAATGATGAATTTAACAAACTGTCAAAATGAACGAATTAATTCCAAACTTTATGTGCAGAAAGTAATAATTTTTACCGATTTTGTAATTGGAAAAGCATTTGGTTTCAGTATTTTGGTAATCAGAAGTGTTTGGCAGTCAGTACTATTGATTCCATTAGCAATATTTCTCGTAGGAAAATAACCCATCTGACGTTTAATTAATTTGACAGTTTTCGTGGGAGGTGCTTGACTCGTTAGTGCAATCTCACATCGGCAGATAAAATGAGAAAGAAGTTGAGACGGACGCGACTCGAGATTTTCCAAGACAAATAGACGTAGAAGGACTCGACGTACGGTCTCGAAAAAAAATCTCAAAGGATTAGAGAAAGGACGGAACTTTCGCGTGAGGCGGTTCTCGAAGCCGTAAAATTAGAAAAAGGGTCTAGAGTCCCGCGAAAAGTCGAGATTTCGGCAGGCGTGACGGGACCATTAGGCGCGAGGACAAACACCGGTGCTAGCCGTATCTCTCTCGCCGAACGGCTATCGACGAAAATTTTGCGCAGAGGTTTTTTGAAAAGGCGTTTAAATTGAGAAAACGAGTAGGAAACGGGACGAAAATACCCCTACGCATAGGAGGTAGACCTCCTGTCGCCCGCGGGGATCGCTTCGCGATCGCCCTTCGGAGGAGATAGCTTAGAAACTTTGTCGATTCGGCGACGGAATTTAGAGCGAGACAGAATCGACGCCTTTTAATATATATGGATTATTCTTATTCACCTTTCTTATTACTATGTCCGTAACATTATCGATTTTTTTTAAAATGTTTTTACTATATCTAAAATTTACTTACTAAACTCATCTTACTTGGGCTCTTTTATTATATCTTAGTAAATATTTAGGCATGTGAGAATTTTTACTGTGAAAAATATTCGTTCTAGTTTATTATACTTTCCAGCCTGTACTGCGTAATAATTCACGGGCATATCCCTATGTAATTGGCTGTCCACCGTAATATCAGCATCTTCCATTGTCCGCGTAACTGTAGGCCGGTGCCGTTTCACACAAAGAACCCATTCCGAGCAAATAAGGTTAATTGTGTACTTCGAAATATTAACGGCGAATATATTGCAGTTCATTATACCCATTTTTCACGTCGAAAGGGGTTGTGCTCGCTTTTGGCTCGACATGAATATGTGGTGTAATCAATCTAGTCGCGTATGCCAGGGATGAAGCACGCCACGGTGCACACTATAACAGGTTATTAGGCTGAACGATTAATACCGATGCTTTTTGATTCTTTTGTCTGTCTGCGGGGTTTGTGAAGGTAATTGTGCTACCGGTGTTAAGAGAACAATTAGGTATGTGGAGTTCACAAAATTATAGGGTGTTCCAGGGGGTTTCCAGTTTTCGAGATCTTGGAAAAAGCATTAATGCTGTTTTGGAGAAAGTGTTTTGAAAAATGTCATTTGTTATGAAGATTTTTAATAAACTATAACGACAACTTTCGTTATTTAAGATTTAGGTAAAGGTACAAAATATACTAATAATAATTGACGGCACGTTGGGCGCCAATTGTATAACGATATTTCTCTTACATTAATTTATTAACCAAAAAGATACTACTGTGTTGAAACTCTCTATCAGGGGTGAGCAGAGTGAATTACTGCAGGGTTATTTATTATCTGCCAAACTTGGGCGCCATCAATTGATCTTTTTTGTGGTATTGAGTAAAGGTAGGTATAGTTCCTATCTAAGTGAAGACAATTGCGAAAAAACACTTGACAAGAACAAAGTTAGTTTTAATGTAATGATATTCAACTATACATTTACGAACATTAAACACATACAGAAATTTATAAAGTTACATATTTTAACAAGTACTCTCAAATTTATAGACAGAAGAGACGATTCTGCTATACTAAACTCGACATAAAAAGGTAAGTTTTAGATATTTTCAGTCCGCGAGGTAACGGTAAGGGCTCTTAAATTCTTTCGCACACACGGCCTATGCATAGGTAAGGTAGTAGAATAAGGCACGGTATACGCAAGGTGTTCAAGAAGCACTTCCAAAATAGATAGATAATAAGGTACTCACATCAACTACAGGGGTTGCAGAACAGAACGTTTTTCATACATTCTGTCCAAGCACAACGAAATCGTAATAAACGATCGTTTGTTCTTCTAATCACTATAGAAAATCAAATTCAGGGTTGCTGCTCTATTACTCTCGTAATATTTTTGTTGCATCACCTTTTTTCTATATCAAAAATTCAGACTCGCTTTTGCACCAACCGCTCGGTTGTTCTGACCTTTATATTATGTAAACCTAGGACTATGTATCGATAGACCTAGGCGCACAGACACATATAATGAAGTTGGGATTATAATCACTCAATATACACCGAATACATATAATACTTTAAATACAGGATTGGTGTTTAACAAGAAGGTAAAAACACAGAATGAATGGGATAAGAGTTATTAGTTTAAATCAACTAAGAAAGGTATTTTATTAGTTACTAAAAACGAGACCGTTACACTACAGTGTTGTATTTTGTATATTTTATAGGGGTTGTGTTGAATTTTTAAACTTTTTATACGATTTTTTTGTCACCATTAAGAATTTTTTAATTTCAATTCGTAAATATAAGAGTAAATTATATTATACTTAAATGTTTTTAGATGATTTGAACCTCTATAAAGACATCTTTACGAATATTTACAATCACTTACCTAGTTCTATTTGCCAGGGCCGGCTCCAGGAATTTCGCCGCCCCGTGCAGAAGTTAATTCTGCCGCCCCCCGCGAAAGCGCCGGCGGCAATGCGTTGCAGGCGAAAAATTTTTCGGTGCCACGCTCGTCAAGTTTTGTCAGGAATTTATCCAAGTATTAACGTAATAATAATAATTTTCATATTATATCGCGGCGCGAGTTCGAATCTCGCTAGGGGAGAAATAGCACCTCTCCCAGGGAATGGTTGTGTGTCTGCGTTTTTTCCATGTGTACCCTCCCTCTACACAAGCATTAGGCTTTCAGTAGGGAGGTTGTCCATTTCTGTGGTGTTTTTTTTTTAATAATAGGATTTTTAATGTCAAAAAATAAAATAATCAAATGACAAACAAAAAAATCAAAAATCAAAATGACAAACAACAAATAAATAAAATATCCAAACATTCTACACAAAACAAGAATATATTCTAATTTAAACTACATACATTACAACGTTTACACGTCGTTTATAAACGAATACACTACCTGTAGTGGGGAGCCGGGATTCGGGAGTAGGCCGAGTGGGCTTAGCCATTCTGTATAGGATATAGGGCGGCAATGCAAGACAGTAATAATTGTATAATTGTATAATTGATAAAATAAATTGTATGTGTAGGAAATTTAGATTGAAGTTTATAGTGTGTATTATTCATATTTTTCTAGCTACATTTTCATCAGCTGATTTATGTCAGTGCAATATAAATCTTATGGACGTTGATATAAGACGCTGATTGTAGTGCACACTGCCCTAAATAGTGACAAACGAATGGAATTCTGAAATTAGTTCAGTGCTACACCATAGAAAATTTAATCGTTAGTACTATTATTTTCTATGGTGCTACACTTTTCTAGCAATCGAACGGACCTATTGTCTACAGCTGATTCATTGTCTAGTTAGTTCATAATGGTTCTTATGTCTGTGTTGTGTTGTTTATAGTTTATAGTATAGTAGGTACAATTTACACGTATTATATTTATATGTTTGTTCTTATCACAATTATTTTATGAAAAGCGGTTTAATGTTGAAATGTTTTTGTTTTAATTGAAATTATATTATTATTACCTATTATAAATAACATAATATATTAACAAATAAATTAAAAGGTACTTAGCTTTCTAATTTTTTATTTTCTTAATCTTTTGATTCCTTTCTTTCTTTACGTAACTTACAAATGACTATCTACTATTTTAATAAGAGTGAAAAATACCAATGAAACACTGATTTTCTTCTCCGCAAAAATAAAAATAGCAGCTAATCACTAGATAATAGAGAGATTTTGAACCCCTTAAATTTGTACCTTATCGTTATCGTAGTCGTTATATTGAGCATGCCCAGTGCCAAAAATTATACTCTTTTTGGCACTGCGCATGCTCAGAATAACGATAACGACGTGCTAAAATTTAAGGGGTTCAAAAATTCCCTAATATTGTTCTCTTTCAACACTTTTTTTCGTTACTAGGCGTTTAGAGGTTTTGTATTTTAAAATTTGTATTTTCATTATATAAACACTAAACACATGATACTAAAATTATTTTGAATTGGTCAAACGTGACGGTCAATAATTTTGGTGCTTATATTTAGACCGAACTAATGGACCACTCTGATGGAGAAGTAACAAATAAAGAAAGAATATCGCTCCTCTTCCGCTCAGTGATCCCATCTGTCACCGCAAATATGGAATCTGAGGCGTTTCAAAGACACGTACACATCATGTGTCAATTTCTTCTGAATATTCCAGATCCTCGACATCCTTCATCCTTCCCAGGGCCCCGATGACTCGCAGGGCCGTCGAGACTGATGGCAGCTGCTATTAATTTTGCATAAAACGGTTCTGCGTGACTAGAAAAAGAATAGATAAGGGGGATGTTTCAGTTCTTATCTTGTAGACGTGCATTGGAGGATTATGTCGTTACCGATTATTTTTGGACGTGGTTTTGTGGTGTATGTTGAGTTCCCTTTGACGCTGTAGAGCATTGGAGGAGTGAGAGCGATAGCTGTGAATCAGGGTTCGTGTTAAATGGCGTGGCGTCCAACGTGTATACGCGATTCATTTTAAGATTGTAGCGCCAAAACGGCAGTAACCTATACTAACCTACGGTCCCTTACACTGACGTTTGAAATTATATTCATCAAAGATTTGTTGCCGAGAACTTTAAACCAGGTAAAAAGCTTGTAAAACTATTTTGAAAGGGGTAAGTAGTGATATAAAATTAAAATAGATTTCAATATTTTTCGAGCGTTCAATCTGAAAATGAAACTTAACCTCAAAATATGTCAAATTCTTTATTGGACATACGGCATACATACCTTTATGGAAATAGTCATTCTTAGAGAAAAGTAAAGAGCACACACTCTACTTTGCATTCTTTAGCTTCTTTATCCATACTTGCCTCCTGTAACTCTTTAATGCCGAACTTATAGTTTCCACGATAGCTCCAGATTTTCCCACTTTTGGAAAAGTATGAAACTGATCTCGGGGTTTTTCTTTGTCCAAGAGGAACAATGACGCTCACAACAATAATGATTCATATCTAATCAAAGCAATTAACTAATATAACAACAGATATTTCAAAATTCACAATAAAAATACATACGCAAAACTGAACCAAAGGCCCATGGGTTAGTTGTGCGTGCCGCCAGTAGGTAGCGTATTGCTTAGCAAGAATCGCGTATAGGGCGTAAGTACTAAATTGTCATTCAGTTCTATTTTCTACGCTAGAAAAATTTTTTGGATAGCAGTCAGATAATAAACCTGTTATTATTTTCTTACAAATCTGGCAGATTCTGAAGATGATTTTATTGATATTTAGTATTATTGGAATGAGAAATAATTTCGAAATTTTCAGTCCGTAAAATATTAGTCAGCTATTTTTGAGAAACTGGGAACAAAACTCGTATTTATGCCTGCAAGTTAATGATTTGAAAGACGGTATAAGCCGCAGAATATTGACACAAGGTTTGGAATTCATGCCACAGAATACTAAGTATATATCCTTTCCGATTTATTTCCATTCAGGAATTTTTAAAACAAGATCATCTACAGATTTGGTTTTGTAGTTGCTTTTTAGATATTGCCAATGATGAGCAAGAGAATATTCAATTCTCTTACTTCAGATTTAAAATTCTTTTTACCGTATCCCAATAAAAGATATCAATTATTCATTTTAACTGGCACAAGTCTAAGATGAAATTGATATTGACCTTGATAGTTGTATCTATACAGATTCCCAAATAAAAATATATTCAATTGGAGATGAGGACAGACCGATAAAGTACGTATTGAACAGAGAAAAAGAACGGTGCATGGGTCGGCCGAGGTAACAATATCTGTTTCATCTGACGTGAAATAGGTGACAGAGGGCAGAGGTGGTGTGGCCACAGAGGAGCTTGTGGGTGTGGCTTTTGGCTCCATCCCCTCACTAAATAACGAATTAGAACATTTTTTCCACCATTATCTTATTTATCTTTATTTAACTTTCATGTACTAATATGTTGTGTCTTTGTATCCAAATTGAATATATTTTTATTTGGAAATCGGTATAGTTTATTTTAATACCATATCCGTAACCATATTGTTGATTTACTACGATATGACGTCATGTGTTCTGCTTTAATGATGTTATTCGAAAGACTCTTAATCAACAAAGCTTTGTTATTACATCGGTAAATCCATTTCTATTTCAGGAATCCTTCCATAGAACATCGGTAGACCTATTGTGAAACCGGCCTTAAACTTATCCCATCGATCTTATCAGACAGCTCAGTTTGATCCTGCCTTTATGCCCTTAAATACCTCGATGTATCATTGTTTAAATCGCTGTTTCATCATCCTTTAAAAGCCATTCACGATGCAGAATAGAAAATCTCAGCCACAATATTTCATGGCTGATTTGGAATGGAACCATTTATTCCTTCTTTGTGGCGCTTCGGAGCGGGCGCTTCATACGCAAGACACATGGCAGTCGGGATGGCAGCCTGGTTATATATTCATTGTCCTGATTGTCCTGACAAACGTACCCCGACTCTTTTCGTTGCTGACAACTGAAATCTTCTGTGGAAGTACAGTGTAGATTGTGAAGAAACTTAAGGGTCATTAGCGTGTTAAAATACCCTCAATTAATTACTCGGGATGGTTCACTTATTAGATATTCTGTGGATGTAACTATAACTTTTTTCTTATTGTTTGCAAATTACTTTTGTTCATATAAATATAGAACACATCCACGTGGAATTTAAAGTAGTATTGAATAATTACATAATTGTTTTTTATTTAAAAATATAAGATAGAAAGCACCATCTAAGGTTAAACCTATTTCGCTTATTTCTACTTATAAATCAGGGGTGGCCAACCTGCGGCTCGCGAGCCACATGCGGCTCTTGAAGGATTATTCGTGGCTCTCGATAAATGTACCCGAGTTCCCTTTTCATTTTTGTGCTATTATATTTAAAAAAATTATTATCGTTCCGTATGTGTTTCAAAATGTCTTTGAAATTACTGACGAAAAATATGAAAGACTAAGTGCAACGTTGTAACAAATTTCATTTCCGTCCAAGTTAAGAATGATATAACTCATCGAAAACTGCGCGAACGAACACAAACAGTGGCGTAATCGTCCGTAATCGACCGACTCCAAACCGATTTTGAATTTGTAAACTTTCATTGCAACGGACAGTTGACATTGTACACTGGAGGAAACAATTTGTATCACTTTTGCTACAGATATAATTTGTAATCTGGAATTTTTGTTAAGTTAACTAAATTTGTTTCATAGTATGGCTCGGCATAGCATAAATATTAGTAAAAATGGCTCGGACTATCAAGGAGCTTGGCCACCCCTGTTATAAATAAAGCTGGCGAGGTGAGCGGCTGCAAAAGAATTATAAATTTCCGAGTGACATTTTTCGTTAGCTTCGTTGCAATCTGAAAAATGTGCGACGCTAAAGTCTGTTTTCAGTAATGTTTAAACTTTTCCAAAGGCATTATCTCAGTGTCATGTGTGTGTGTGTGCATTTCCGTGATCTTTTGAATACTTTCCAGTCAAGGCAACGAAAAAAATTCATTCAGAATTTTGAAATGTGTCATACTCTACAAGTGTAAATATGTAGTACCGAAACATATGTTACCATACCAGTGGTAACTATATATAACCACTGACTGAATAATATTTCACTCACAACGCTATAACAAAATGAAAGCTTTTAACCTGCCTATATTAAATCGATGACATAAATTATTAAATAGCATTAGTAATTCATATCAGTATTTTACATTTAACATGTAACCAATATATAGTCATACAGTGTTTAATATTCAGCATATCATAGCCTCAATATTTAATGCATAAAAGGGTAACGGATTTGGACGGTAGCTCTTTGGATTTAATAATAGGAAATTATAACGCACCAAACGTGACAAACGGAGGGGTATTGGGCATCATAAGCTTGTTAGTTTTGTGTTTATTGAATATAGATGACCATCAGGGTTCCAAAAAAAATAGTAAGCAGAATGGCAAATAAGACAAAAAGATCTCATAAAATGAATATTCACTGTGTCCAATTTAAGTTTAACTGTATGAGCAACTCGGAAACCATTAGAGATACAGAGTTGGTTAAAAGTTGGTCAATTTTAGGCTCAAAAAGAATCAAGGTTACATTCCAATAATTATTTCCCTTAAGTAGTAATTAAGCAGTAATTTCCTCAACGTAATTCCTTTGCAGTTTCATACAATCTTGCATGAATACACTTTGTTTTTTTAGATAACCCCCACGCAAAAAAGTCTAGTGAACTGAGGTCCGGTGACTTAGCAGGCCATCTTATTGGTCCTTAATTTTGAACATATGGATATCTTATATACCTATGGTTGAAAAGCACTTTTTACGCAGTTTTCAAAAATGATAAAATCCAATATGGCGTCTATAAGAAAAACAACAGTTGATTATGCTCTTGCAAAATCTAGTTGAACTAATTTTTTTAGACATCAATTTTGAAGTCCTTGCTGACTGCTATCCTTATCCTGAAAATTTGGTGAATGTATCTTTTATATTGAAGCAGCTATATAAATATTACCTCAACTTTTGATTATGAATCATGAAATTTCAATTTTTTTACTAAAAAAAGGTACACTTGGTTCGTATCGATAGGACGCATCGTTTTCAAGCAAAATCACTTTAATTATTTACATGCGATGAAACGAGATGTATGTAACTTTCTTTGTATGTAACTTTTCCCTGGTTTTGTCATTTTTTAGAGTTGTCATTGTTAAAGTTTTTCACATAAAAAGGTACTTTTGTTGAACACCGATAAAATGCTTTATGCTAAGTAAATGTTTATATGAAGAAAAAGTCCCTTTTTAACCAAAGAACACACCGGTAAAATATTGCACACTATTTTCGGGACACCCTGTATATACTGACTAGATAAAGCTTTTGTATTTAAACAGTATATCAACTGTAAATGGACATAATTAGAACGTAAACAAGTAAACATAACCGAACCCAATAAAAATTGAGTGTATCAACGAATTGAGTGAACTAACCAATCAACATCTGAGGCTCGGCACCAACATTTTGGCGTCAGGCCACGTGGTATCAACGAGAGGGGCTGCTGATAATGATATTATTGATAATTCTATAAAGTTGTAAACGGTATTGAAAGAGGATTGATATACATATATATTCGAAGGGGAGGTATTCGGCGCATATCCCGTTTTTTTTATTAAGTTTAAAATAATCCACAAAATAACTTTTTTGTATAATTTAATATAATTTTATACATTTATTCATACATGTATACCTAGTATATATCATATAATCTTAAAAACATGAATGGGGGAAACTCTTGAATTTCTTCAAAATCATATGACTTCAGCTCTAACAAACTTATTTCCCAAGAGAATGATTTCTCAATTACTAGATAATTGAATTTGGTTTCAGATGGATATGGAGCGCAATCGAATCCAAAGTCCGCCAATGCTGAGCTAGAGAATATTTCGAACTCGATGACCTGGGAGATGAATAGTATCGCTATAGTTTGCAAGATGGACTTTATTTGGAGGTACCTAAGATGTGAAATAGACATACACAAGTAGACTACATTAAACAGTTGACTTAAAAACACGCATCACTTTAGTGTTTGGCCAAAATTATAGAGAGTGACTTGTTTCATTTCTCGTGACTCGTGACTCATATATGAAGCTGCTCGATGTGTGAAGTTGCAAGAGATCGCAATTCCATCCTGAAATTTAAAAAATATAAAAAAATAGCTAAAATATTTCTTTAAATAGGTTAAATTATTAGGAAAAAATTCTAACTAATTTCAACTGCCCAAAAGTCATTTTTTTAAACGGAACATATTGTATTTTATTGCTCGATGTGATGGAGAATAATGTGATCTTTCAATATGTATTAGGATTTACCATTTTCTTGGTATCGACGTATTACTTTACCACGACGTGAAAGATCACTTTATTTTCCATCACATCTAGCAATAAAATGCAGGATGTTCCATTTCAAAAAATGACTTAAAATATGAAACTACACATGATCTGAAAGCAAAACTTATTATCATAACTTTTCTTGTCAATCGATAAAAAGCATTTCAATAAGGTACTAGCAAATAAAATTTTTTCAAAAAATTTATAATATATAAAAACTAACACTGGCGTAGTTTTCCAGATAACACTATACTGCACTCGACGAGCATTTCGCCAATCAAGTTGGCATCATCTGGAGATGATGTCAACTTGGTTGGCGAAATAGTGTTTTGGTGTTACGTGGAAAACTACGTCAGTGTTAGCTTCACATCAAAGGTTCCAACCCCCTTTAAGATCTAAAAAATATAGGGTATTCCATTTAAAATAAGAAAGTCGACAGCCAATTCCAGTATAACTGGAAATACTAGAAAAACGGAAGTATCTCAGATAAATAGAACTTTCTCTGAAACCCCCGTATTCAAACTTTCAAAACATTCCAATGGGAAGTCCTTAAACTTTTAATGAACGGGTTAGCTCAATCACCCTGTAGATATATACTCGTCGTATAAGTACAGTTCTTTTATAGATGCAACTATGAAATTTTTGGGGTTCGCCTTAGAGACACTGGCCCACATGGAGAAAGAAGAAGAAGAAGAAGGTGCAATAGTTTTTACAAATGTTTTCCAATGCATACTGAGACCAAGCTCATCTAACAATAATTATACTTACCCTTAAAATTCCACGTAGGAAACGAAGTATCCACTAAAATAATCTTCCTGACCTGACCTCTCACCCAGCCTGTGATGTAAGTATCAAAAGCCAACTGTGCGAAATCGGCCTGTAGAGTTAGAGTTGGGATTTGAGGCCAGAAGCCCGGCCAGGCCAGGCCCGGCCCGAAATCTGGCCTGGCCGGGCCGGGAAAATCTGCATATTTTACTGGCCGGGCTGGACCTGGCCGGATGCTTTGTAATACCTGGCCGGGCCGGGCTGAAATTGAGTTGGCCAGGTCCGACTGGCCGAGTCGGGCCAGGCCTGGCCGGGCCGGTTCGGGCCTGGCCGGGCCGGTTCGGGCCTGGCCGGGCCGGATCGGGCCTGGCCTGGCCGAATCGGGCCTGGGCTGGTCTGGCCGTTTCGGGCCGGATCGGACCGATTTCGACCTAACCTAGGCTAACCGGTTTGCTGTATAACAATTTTAAAATACTATATATCTTGTTCTTCCTATGAGGAATTTGATTTCATAGTAACTTGAGGTGTTTTACTCATTTATCTGACCACTTACGGCCAATCTCATTCATACTACTGGCCTGGTCTGGCCGGGCCGGGTCTGGCCTAGTCTTGGCTGGCCTGGTCTGGCCGGGCCGGGTCTGGCCTGGCCGGGCCGGGTTTGGTCTGGCCTGGCCGGGCCGGGTTTGGCCTGGCCTGGCCTGGTCTGGCCGGGCCGGGCCGAATTCAATCTGGCTTGGTCGGGCCTGGCTTAAATCTGGCCTGGCCGGGCCATAATTGTCAAGAGGTCTGGCTTCAATTGGGCCAAACGTTTGGTGGGTTTATCTGGCCTGGCCTGGCCTGGCCTATACTCTGTCGGGCCGGGCCTGGCCTGGCCTGAATTTTTTTAAAAAGTCGCAACTCTATGTAGAGTATCCCCCACAAAGTAAATCGATTAGCCAGACTCAAAACTAACCCTAATATCACACTCTTGTTTGATATACTCGCGTACAGCGTTCGGGGTTAACGAGAATATTATAAGATACGATGAACCTAGAATTGTGATTTTAAAATAGGTATATAGATTTCTGTATAGGTGCTTTTTTCTTTGTATAAAAATTATATCTGGTGATTAAAGCAAATGTTTGACGTGAAATATACCAACCCCAACATATCAGAAATATTTTTATTCAGTATACTATTCAACTATTCAAAATGTTTGTGCCCAACCAGTCATTTCTAGGCGCTAATGCAGTTCACAGTATAATATTATACTCCCCCTCTCCCACACAAGCTTCTGACTTCTGGGCTAATCATTGTGATTAGAATAATGGGTAAATATATTATTATTATTATTATTATTATTATTATTATTATTATTATTATTATTATTATTATTATTATTATTATTATTACCAAGGCTGAGACTCATAGCATAGATTGCATAGAAGAAATACTCTGCAGACAATTAGCCTTTACATTATTCAGAAAAAGTAGGAGTTAACTTGTATGTTAGGCAAGGTCCTGCAAAGTAGCGACAATGACCGAAGTTCATTGTGCATTTTGGATGTTTATCTTGTATAATTGTACTTTAATTGAAGTTTGTATTTGCGCCGCATTACGGAAAGGGGAGGAAATGTACAGGTTAATTTAGGTTAATGCATACTTAGGTGTGTTTATTATTTTATACAGCATTGAGTGAGGATATTAAGACCACCTTAGCTGATCTATAGAGCTTGTGAAAAGTTGTGTTTTACTTCATTCTTAGAGTGTTTTATTTATATTCCGGTTTGTATTACCCGAATTATTTCAATAGATCCGCTAAAAAATATGTTTATCTTTGTACATAATTGAAAATAGGCTTAACATGCTCTATTTTAAGTACCTATACCTTTAGTAAAAAAAGGAATTTTTCAAACAAAATGGTGTAAAAATTTCTACAATGGCAGAACAAATATAAACTGCTGCACAAAATTCAAGAAACACCTTAAATTTTGGTCACACTTTCACACTGTATTATCTTCCGTTACAGTTTATCGACTGGGACGATATTGATATAGTTTTAACGGATAATCAATTGGTAATCAGGGGCTATTAATTCCGAAGTAATTTGTATCCTATGATGTAGGGGGCGTTCTTCAACCCTCTTACATATTTATAAAAATGTACAAGTTGCCAATTCTTTCAAAGCCGTTGTGGATTTTCTTTTATTACTTTCCTATATTTTTTTGCCAGCTTCCTACGTTTTTGCCAGCTTTGACCTAACGCAGTTCTTTATGGAGACACGAATTTTTTCGAAAAAATACAACGCGACTTTAGAATTACCCCATAAGTATTGCCTATGGATTTTAATAATTTTGATTTTATCTACAGCTGGGAGCTTGTCAAATTTTTGCATAAATGTAAGGGGGTTGAAGAACGCCCGGTACATCATAAGATACAAATTACTTCGTAGTAGTCCTTATATAAATTACCAATGAATTATCCGTTAAGAACATAACAATTTCGTCTCAATCTTAATTGTAACCGAAGATATACCTACAGTGTGAAAATGCGACCAAAATTTCAGGTGTTCCTTGAATGTTGCATAGCAGTTTATTTGATCCTTTCTTTCAATTAAATGTTAATCATCTCCAGGGAAATTCTCGGCGTAAAACGCATGAGGGAAATAATCGAAATAAATTACATTCTCCAACCGTAAAAGAATTTGCATTAATTTCGTCGTTGATCTCGAGCCTACAATAGTAGATTCTCGTTGAGATTAGATGGAATCGGTGGATAACGCAAATTTATATCTTGTATCACCGTTATAAATCTAGTTGTAATGCATGCCACACGAGAAAGCTCTCCGTAGTTTACATTTGTCATTAATAACGCCGGTCAAGCGCGAGCATTTATTAAACACAGATGTTCAACAATTAATAACATCGAAAAAATAGATAATTGTCATGCACAAATGCAACTAGCACATAATTTATGTAAACGACGGCATGTAGTTGCTTTGCCATAACTGGAGCAATAAGCTCCCATCTATCGGCTGTATGGAAATCCTCCAAGACCTACCGCTTCTGGGTATATATTTAGGCAGGAAACAGACCTCAGATTTAATAACAAACCTTGTAGAAAATAATAGACCGTGAAAAGATATAAGAAATCACAGCGCAACTGCCATTTCAAATTATTTTCTCAAGAAAAGAATATCAGAATTGCATATCGTAGCCGAGGGGGCCAAGGAGGGCCTCTTACAGAGGCCAGACAGTGGCGGCGGTGGCTAGTTGGAAACGACGATGGTGAACATCCAAGTATATTTAAGAAACTCGTTGAATGGACAGTCCGATGGAAGCACCTAGTGACAGGCTATTTCCTATTTATGTATTTCATAAACCTTTTAAAGTAGAGATACCGAGTAGGAATGCTTGTCTCGAAAATTCTGACGCTTAGGTCTCGAAGGGGTTCGCTTGGCTTACAGATGTGCCTAAGACAGACCAGGGCTCAGGAGCAGGAATTTGTGACGTACGCCCAGGGGTAAAAATATCCTTCTCCTTGGAAAAATGTGCCACGATCTTTTAGACAGAACTTTTTGTTATATCTGCATCTGTCCAAGAAAATCTCGAAAGTAAATATTCCAACCAGTATATCCATAGCTGGCGGGAGTATCAACGGTCTGACTCTGGGTCTGGGACCAGAACAATCAAGTAAAATGGACCTGGGTACTGGGTCATTACAATATAACCGGGAGTGAGAAGGTATATGCGTTAACTGAAATATAGGTTTGAGTATTCAATTTACGATTTTAAATACTTAGGGAAGGAAGACTAGAGCCAACAGCTATATGGAGGAGCCTCTATCAAGGCTGTGGAGTCTAGTGCAAAGGACAAAACTGGACAGGGTGCTCTAAATAGGTTGGTTGGGAGCCACTATCGATCTTCTAGGTCGCGGTGGATTAGGCCAAGGGATCGACTCCTATATAAATCTAATCTAATCTAATTCAATTTACGATTCCCAAATCCGTTCTCGGGCTTCCGCCGAATTATGTAGCGAGATCTATTGAAAAAAACTAGAGTAGAAACAGATCTAAAGAAGAATGATCAATGGGTCTGGGACACGGCAAGTCAGGCTCTTAATTGAGAAGCCCTGATTGCAACTCGACTTGCGCTAAGTCGTAACCTCATAAGGATTGTCACAGGACTATTAACAAATCATGCACATCTCAACAAGCACCTTAGTGCCACTACAAGGGGTAAGTTGTGCAGACAGATACTCTACACATCCCCTACTGCTGCGTCTGTCTTATGGTCAAGAGACACAAATATCTAGACGCGATCTTTCTCTAGGAGAGCTTTCAATAGAACTGGTGTTGGTCTATTCTCCTAGTACTGACATTTCTAAATCTCAACTGGCGGCAGGTAAACTGGCTTGAAAGGTCAAAGAGCTGTGAGTATCCGCACCGAATTCCAACAACATGTGATGGAAATAGAGTTGACATATTAAGAGTAGAAAATAGATGTTTTACAGATTGACAATTGATCAATCTAGCAAACCAGAAGGAAAAGTTATGAAAGTTGGTGAAAGATAGTTACAACTACACTCCAGTCACAAGTGCCGGAACAAAAGAAATATCACGCAGATCACCAGAAATTTCCTTAGATAGGCATGAAGCTCTAAAAACTGTCGCCTCCGGCCTTTGAATGACTGAGCCTTTGAGTGATATATTTGAAATTCTAAGGATGCGAATATTTTAAATTCATACCACTGTTACTACATCTATTTCAGCAATAAGTTCATTTAAAATTTCAGCGGTAGTAGTTTCGTATCCATTTGATTATGCACCCATGCAATAAAAACTTGGCTTGTGTATTAAAATAAACGTGACCCGAATGCTGTTTCCAATCTGCATCCGGAGGGAATAATTTTAACAAAAATCTATTTCTGTATGAGCCCCCGGAGATGTATTCATTGTGATTTAAGATAAAATCCGACATTTAAATAAAGCTGACTCTTCCGTTCACATTCAGGGAGGCAACATAAAGGAATTGAGATGATAAGCTATCTAAATATTTGTACTCTCAACGTTCTTGTATTGCTCTTGATAGATAGAATTCGAGAAAACCTGCTAGGAGAAGTTTTTACTTGTTTCCTCGTACTTCCATTCATAAATTACCAAAGTCATCAAAAGTTCTTTCCTGAATTCCATCTCTAAAATAATAAAAGTGGTATCTAGACATATTTTTAGAAAGCAGCAACACGTGTCAAGGCCAAAAAGGACTGGAACAACTTCAGATGGTCAGTGAAAGAATAAAAAACATAATATATTTACAAAGCATTTGTTTCATTTTAAAAATTCAAAGGGCATGTAATTCTGAATACTATTTTTTCATTTACAATGATATGTTATGATGATAGAATAAAATTAAAATTATTTAATGAATTTTCAATATTACTATCGTTTTACACAATTTTATTTACCTGTACAGGATGGTCCATTTAAAACGAACCCTTAATATCTCTATAACGTAAGGCGGTATCGAAAATTTGGCGAAACAGGTCAATCTTTGATTCGGGAGGACAACTTTTGGAGCATAAGTGAATGTTGACCTCTTTTCATATTCTTGTCTTTACGTGACTTCAAACTTCAACTACTCGATAACGAATCGATTAATTTTAAAACTAAGCACGCTGTTGAATAGAGAATAGAAGTCCCTTTCAAATGAGGTGCTATTCGACCCTTATTCCCATTTGAATGGGAGAAGGGGTCAACCTTCATCATTTATGCTCCAAGAGTTGTTCCCCCGAATCAAAGATTTACCTGTTTCGGCAAATTTTTATATCTCATTTTGTTCTGGGGTTATTAAGAGTGTTTCGTTTTAATCGGATACCCTGTATAAATTTAAATGCATAATATTATAGGTTATTAAAATTATATTTAACTCCTGTCTTAGACTGAAAACCTCTATTGCAATATTTATTTTAAATATGTTCTTCTGTTTAAAGCACTCAGCTGCGTTGTGAGGTTAGTAAATGGGGTATTTTCCTTCAATCGAAATGAAAGTGGAAACCTGTATTTTTATAAAATATATTTTTTTTTATAATAGGATAAAAATTACTAAGATTGAATCGGTAGAAAATTTTTAATTTAATTTTGAAATTTTATTGTCTTCGTAACGTCACTAAGCGAAAACTAGGGAATAGTATCTATAAAGAGGCCACACTGATAATATGTGGCTAGATTCAGTTTGTAACGACGACAAGCGACAGTCCACATTTCGATAATTGACATTTGAAATTTCCTGTTTGTGTTTGGCTTGACAACTTGAAGTGTTGTATTGTTGTTCTCTTGTGAAGTAAACTTTAATTAAACATGGAGCAAGGTTTTGCAGAGGCTAAGTCCAACAATTTACCGGTTATAGATCCTTTTATGATAAAGATCCTATAGATCCTTTCAGAAATAAAAGGGATGAAAAATGTAAGGTTAGTATTTAACTTAACAGTATTACTGCAAAGTCGATTAAATATATTCAAAAATTACCGTTACAAATTACGATGTTTGTCTATTACTAATAAATACACTTGTAATCAGTCACAGGCAGAGACAACAATTCACAGGTAAAAATATAAACTAAAAACAATGTCTCATGTTTACCACGATATTTACCCTAACCAAACAATTCAAACATAAACAAAAGTAAAGGTGTCACGCAGTGACACCAACCGCACAAATGAAAATATCCTAGAAATCACTAAAAAATGCTGCGAATTTTGAATTTTCGCTTAGTGACGTCACATAGATATCGCGCACAATAAAAAAATAATTTATGGTCTTAAATGAACCCAATATTAAAATTCCAGAAATACGTATCTCTTCTTTTTCCAACTACCTTCCATTGCCGATGTAAAAAAAAAAATAGGAAAACACCCCATTGAACAATATTCAAACGTTTATAGGTACCAAAAATACTTTTGGGTAAGTATTATTTTGTTTGCAAAAAGACATGCCAATTATAATTCCATAGAGATTTGCGCGGATTCGGAGACGGTGAAAAGGATTACAGAAATTGAAAGAAAGTTTTTCGATCATCAGACAGTCTTTACTATTCATCTCGTTCCAATTAAACTTCGGTCATCTCTCAATATAACAGTCCAATTAATTTAGTAAAAAAAATGATATCTTAATTGCTCTTTTTGAAATCATATAGAAAAACAATCAGGTGACAGAAAGCATGGTGACGTCAATGATAACACAAATTACAGGTACTTTTACCGAGCGTTGGAAATCAATCCTAAAACTTGGAAACGTCAATCCCTAATACACGAATTCCTTTACTTTTTTTACCTAATATGTTTCCTATCTTCATATCGCCTTGGAAAAATCAACTAATCTAATCTTGCGCAGGTATTGTTATTTTTCATATACTGTATAAAACAATGGATTTTTTGCAAATTTAAGTAATTTAGCTGACGATCATCTTTTACCACTTTTATGGGATCTACATGTTGCACAGGGTTTGAAATACCCTCTATATTGATTTATTTGTAACATATGTATTTTTCTGCACTCTAGATAATATTAATCACCTATAAACGAAACACTGTTTTATATTCAGTCAGTTCGTTCCAAACAAATAACCTGTCAGACGCCAGTGGGTGAGTAATTGCACAGAAATAATAATTAGATTTATGCCCATGTTGGGTAATCGAAATTTGCTGGAAATAGACCGAAATGACTGGATTGGACGGCTGCACAGTAGGACCAGAATGCCTAACCGATTTACTGATTGATTTAAATAATGATTTTCACCATTCGATGATTTTTACTAGAAATAAAACTTCGGTATTATTGGCGCTTGTGCTTGTACGTTTTTTTTACCACATACTGTATTTCAGATTGGATGCAATAACATTATCTTGAAAACCATTAGAGATAGAGAGTAGGTTAAATTGGAGCAAAGTTGCATAATTTGGTGACCAATAATATGTCTCAAAAAAATAATGCTGACATGATTAGTTTTTGACATATTTTGGGTCACCAAATTATGCAACTTTGTCTCGATCTCTAAGGGTTTCCAAGATACCAATGTTATTCCATCAAACTGGAAACACACTGTACACAAGGTCTTTGAACAAGGTCTGATAAACAGAACTTATATGATTAATATAAATAAATATCTCCTCCATGAAGTAGGTACTTAAAATTCTCAAATTTGAATTTGACTTTGGCTCCCGTTCGCCTCCGCCTGTAACACCACTGACTGACACTGCAACCCTTGAGAAACATCCCAATCGCAGCGATGCCAATAGCCACGGAAATAAAGGATCGCTCCTGAATACTTATCGGACTTTTTATGACAGCTGATACATGGCCTCTCGAGATTGGCTCTTCCGATTGCTAACCGCATCCGACTCTTCTTTCCAATCAACGTAATCAGCCTACTGTGACTCCTCATCAATCTAACTGCGGGCAAGGAATTGATTCACGACGGTTTATGGTCTGAATAATTCCGTCTCCGCAATGTTGGGAGGGATTGTGGGTGACAAGATCCTTGTAAAGCAAGTTAAAAATGCAGGAAATAATGTGTCAGATTACGGATGTTTAAGAAAAGATACATGCAGTTAAGTATATAGATTCTATTTGTAAATATTTGAAGGATACAGTAAAGTATCCATTGCAACTTCTAGGACATTATATTTTAATAATCTTCAATGGTACAAAATCGGAAGAGACCTTTGCTATTAGTAAGACATTATTGTAATATCCTGTGCAAGGAAAAATAGAGAAAAGTGGAGAAAATCCGTTACAAGAACTACTCAATAACTTTTGCCAAGTTGCAGATGCACTTAAAGTTTTCTAGCTGTCCTTTCACCCACATCAACTTTTGGGTATAACCATCATGCAACTGAATGGTTGGGGTATCTTGTCTTGCTACCCAGAGGAGTTGGAGGAAAATAAAAAGCTGCAAATTAACCCTCATTCTTACGTCGTGAGGATTTTTAGTGAACTTCGTAAGGTGCAACAGCGCGATGGATGCACCAACCAACTAGATACTTAATGGATTCTGAGCAAGCAGTATACAGTGTTATTCAGAACTTATCCATAATAAAATTTGGGGATGTTTAACATACATGTACAAATGTGGTAGGTAGTGCAAAAAAAATTTTTTGGCGGGTTCTGAAAATTATTTAAAAATTTTTAATTGCACGCCGTTGGATACTGGTCCACTGTAATGGAGTGACCTTGTCACTGACAATGCAAACTGGTGATGTCACATATAGCACGAAAAAAACTTCGGAAGTTCTGAGAGTACCTATACCGACACCCGGCGCAAAAAAGGTTTACAGCGTTTTTACTTTAAAATAAACTGAAAGATAGATAGATGTGACCAAAGTGACGTGTCTTTGAAATGAATAAAATTTTGTTACACTAATTTTGAAGAATTGCGCTACTTGATTACTAGGTATTAGAAACATGAAATTTATAAAAAATTTGCACATACCTTGTTACAAAAGCTGTTCGAAATTTTGTCCCTCGACTTCTACACACTTTTGGGAACGCCTTATCCAATTTTGCCGCACTAAAGCGAATATTCCTCCTGGTTGCTGATCTTGTAAACGCAAATTATTAAGTAAATTGGGGATTTTCAGCATTTTGCTACAACAACCACTCACAAAACCTAACTCGTAACTGATAATCCGCTGGTAACAGTGCTTGAACAGGCTGGATATGATGCTGATGACTGATAGACAATGGAGATATTATCCCCACTCCAATTCTATTCGCTCGGTCTTAACCAGGCGTTCCAGGTACAAAAACTGTTGTTTGCTGTTTTTTGAAGGAATGTGATATATCAGATGTCGTTGAAGTACAGTTGCCCATCTATGTAGTCCTTTATAATGGTATAACTTTAAACATTGTTTACGGGAAATCCTCAGACTTTTATTATAAATTGTTTTGGTGATATCGATTTCTTATTTAAGGATGCACATATCCTCAAAGTTTTAGAGATAAATTCTGAATAACCCTGTATACATATTTAGAAGCCTCTCAAATGCACATTTTTATCTATTTTTTATGATTTACAACTTTTGTTTTCGACTTTCAACAAAAGTATGTTCTGAATAATCTTCAAATTTGGTTTTTTGTTGAATATTAAAGTTTGTAAGATTTCAAAATAGTACCAGTCAATTACTTGCAGTCCTGGTACAGTATTTCTAGACAAACTACATGTTTCCACATACTTGGATCCAACGCCATGAGATTTTGAAATGAAATCTATTAAATCAAGCAAGACGATATTTTGGTATTTTTAGTATATTTTCAGGACCATCCACCGAATATGTTCACCAATTTTCAGCCTCTTAACTGATTTTCAGGGCGACTTTTGACAGGATGAAGAATTGAACGTAGTGTTACAACGTGATTCGTTCATAGTTTAATGGAAATTTTGAACACAGACACAGGCATTGATATTAGCGTAAAAGTTTTAGTCTTCTAGGGTTGAAATTGTGTTCATTGGTTGATTGTACGATTTTCGGTCTATTCTGTGTACTACGAGCTACGTATGCAATCTTGTTACGACAAGCTTTCCAGCGCCATTTCCCCGGCACGATCTAATCACTTACGTGGTGGCGGAACCGCTGCAAAAGTTGCGAACTCCGGGAAAGTTTTATGTAAAGAGTCGCCGGTAATGCGACTGGCGGAGTAATTTTATTGTCTTGTAAACTCCCGTTTCTAAAGGGCCGCAACTGCCGCCTTCCTTGCTTTAAGGCCGGAATTAATAGTTTTCGGATATTATTCGGAAGTTCGAGACCTGCGAATTAATAAGTGATTCCGCGATCGGGAAATCAAAAAAAAAGAATCGGTGTTTGCTGATATCCTAATTACATCATCTCTGTTAAATATTTTTTTCGGAACCGTGAAGAAAATCAAATATTTATGGCTTCCTTGAGTTATGGACCAATAGTTAGGTGATAAAGCAAGTAAATCTTGTGCCTGGTCACAGTGCCATCCACACTGCGCTGGATGCTGCGGTGGTACAACTACATATCTACAGCTTGCAAAATTGCAGATTATGCGTAAAGTCAAAGCCAGAATTAAGCAAAGTGCAATGACCGGAAAAAGTGCCTCACAGCTGGTAAATGGTTTAATAATTCTACCTGTCTACCTTCTACTTTCTAAAAAAGTCTCATTTTTCTATAGAAAGGAATATTCCAAATTTTTATGCCAATTTTTTTTACGTGAATTCCAATTTGACGTAACCACAATAAAAAAAAAACATGTATAGGTTACAATTTTAAACAGTAGTACAAAAGAGAGTACTTTTGCTAAAGTCAAGACCAGGATTAAGCAAAGTGGAATGACCGGAAAAAGAGTAGATCTGTGTGGTCACATTTATTTCTAAAGTATTCTTATTTAAAACAGAAAACGTATTAATGGTATTATGGTATATTGGTATTATGGTATTAATTACCATACCTTATTTACCCATTTTTTTACTTGTCTTTAACGTCCCTTATCCCTACTGCACTTTATTAAAGCAAACACAATGTTTAATTTGTCTTTTACTTAATAATTTCAAGGCATTTCCGAATATGTGGCAACTGCGAAAGTCGTAAAGTTGACGACAAGCTGTTCATCCTTATTTAAGATACATATTCTTGCATTTACGCTTTCTTTTCTCTGAGCTTCAACGACGTTGATTGGTCGAATCAGGAACCAACAAGCGACTGCGCTCGAGGTAGTAGGGAAACAGTGGCGTGATTGGGTTATTTCGCGCGCGTTTCTTAACAGTAAAAATTTGTGGTAATTATCAGTGTATTTATTCTTTGTGTCAGTGTTTATACTTATTTGTGTTAGTTAAAAAGTGGAAGTGCATATACTAGAAATATTCTATAGAATAGTATACGAGTACATATTAACTGAAATGTGCCCAATTGTAAAACAGAATACGCACGCCCATGCAACACCGCATTTTACTACCAGATCGGCGAGGTCGTTCCACTTTGCTTAATTTTGGTTTTTACTGTAGGTAAATCACATTGGGTGCTAAATTAAAAATAATAATCGTTCTTCTTAGTTGTGTTAGCAGCGGTTTTGTAGCGAAGAAAAGAAAACTTTTTTGAAATCAATAAATAAAACTAATAAATTAGCGAAATTACTGAAATTATGTAGTAGAATCTTTTTATTCAGGGACGGACTGGGTAAATTTGGGGTGGCTAATTCAAGATTTGGGGGAGCTTAGCCTCCCGAACCCCAACCGCCCATGGTTATTTGTAAAAAATGAAAGCTCTGTAGATCTTCGTTTGATAACCCTGTATCTTTACCCTTCCAGCTAGAAACTCCATTCATACCCCAAACATTCAACCGCGTGAGCACGTAGTTAGTTATATTTGAACAGGGACTGTTGCCGAACACCGAGCTGCAGATACATCTCAATTCTGCAACCCGGTCACACGCCTCATAATTCATCGAACGGCTGCCGTCTGCCAGGAAATGAGCCTCCAGATTTTACGCTCCGAGTTGTCTGGTTTGCGTTCACTGCAACACATTTCGCGGTTAACCCCGACGAGATTGGGTCTTCTCTACGGGATGGGTAGAAGAATACATTCTGTCGCAGGTCACAAGCGATCAGAGAACAGTGTTCCGATTAATTTTTCACGTACAAACTGCAACCATCATTGGGATTACAAGTAATTCTGTATCTTGGTACCTCTATTGGTCAATTTTACTGTCAAATTCAGTTGTCGCAACGTAAATGCGATATCCCGATTCGACTTTGAGTTTATATAAGTCGAGTTGTATCAGATATTCACTTTTTTGCATTTTCTGCGTCTTGTGTATCTCACTTAATTGGGAAGATACAGAAAAACTATTATTTCCATCTATCATTTCAGTTTTTAGTGACATTTAGAAACATTGTTTATTTTTGTATATCGGGACCAAGTTAGGAGTTTTCGTTCAAGACCAAAAGACAGCGTTGTCGCGATCGAGTGACGCAATACATACAGAGTGAGTTTTATGTATGGAACGCCTCAATTATCTCGGAAACGGCTTGCCCGATTTTTATGAATTTTGGTTTATAAGGGTTTTGTAATATGGCCGATATTATTGTGGCATTTACATTGTTGTCAGATCTTTCGTTTTTCCGGAAATATACTGAAATTTGTTATTTCAAATGGATCACCCTATATATTTTTTTGTTTTTGAAATCTCTAAGAAATTTAGAATATTTTTCATGTAATGTTCCCTATACCTAATTGCCATAATTTCGGAGTTACAGCTACATTTGCAATATCTCCGCCGAAGTTAAAATATTACATCAGGGCGGCTATGTCTGCGACAAAAACAATTTTGACGTTTTAATAAACTATTATTGTTGGTGTTTATTGAAAGTTACAATGAACCGTTTATCTGAGAAAGGACGAATTGAGATTTTAATGATATTAGGATATGGTGATGTGCGTAGAAGTCAACAGGAAACGTGTAATATCTTTAATAATTTATATCCTAATAGAAATCTCATAGGATCTTTTGAAAACATAAAGTAAAGGCGGTTACAGCTGATGCTCAAAATGTTGTCCGTTTACTTCCATACAAGAAGCCATGCGATGTTTAAAACTTTGCAGACATTTTGTAACATTCCTGACTGCTCAATTCTTCTTATCTCTGTGGTAATCCTATCTTTTAATTCCTGAATATTGGCAGGTTTGGTTTTATAAACAATATTTTTTAAGTGACCCCACAGGAAATAGTCTAAAGGATTCATGTCGGGTGATCGCGGGGGCCATTCGATAAAACCACGCCTTCCAATCCATCTTCTGGGAAACACTTCGTTTAGGTATTGCCTCACGTCACGCGCATAGTGAGGTGGAGCTCCATCTTGTTGCACCCAAATATTGTTATTTGGGACATTGTTATTTTCTGAAAGTTTCAAATAATAAAATTTCTAAATTAACAGGCAATTGAGAATACTTACTTAGATTTGGAAATAACCGAGCCAACTCAGGTATAATATTACAATATACAAAAAGTGGCCTCATCGGAAAACATAACATTATTTAAAAAATTTGGATTATTTTGATCGTAACATTTTTCCATCATTGTGTCGGCAAACTCTTCACGTCTATCGAAATCATCATCTGACAACTCTTGAACCAATCTTACTTTGTAAGGATGGAATTTATTGGCATGTAAAATTTTCATTATGGATGTTTGAGAAATATCAACTTCCCTGGATATTTGTCTAGTACTCAAGTGTGGATCTTCTTCTAACATAACACAAACATCTAAAGATTTGTCTTCAGTTGTTGCAGTTTTTATACGCCCTGATTTCGGTAAATCTTTTATGGCTCCAGTTTGGTTAAACTTTTTTAACAACTTACTCACAGTAGATCTTGTTATGGGATTTCTATTAGGATATAAATTATTAAAGATATTACACGTTTCCTGTTGACTTCTACGCATATCACCATATCCTAATATCATTAAAATCTCAATTCGTTCTTTCTCAGATAAACGGTCCATTGTAACTTTCAATAAACACCAACAATAATAGTTTATTAAAACGTCAAAATTGTTTTTGTCGCAGACATAGCCGCCCTGATGTAATATTTTAACTTCGGCGGAGATATTGCAAATGTTGCTGTAACTCCGAAATTATGGCAATTAGGTATAGGGAACATTACATGAAAAATATTCTAAATTTCTTAGAGATTTCAAAAACAAAAAATATATAGGGTGATCCATTTGAAATAACAAATTTCAGTATATTTCCGGAAAAACGAAAGATCTGACAACAATGTAAATGCCACACTATTATCGGCCATATTACAAAACCCTTATAAACCAATATTCATAAAAATCGGGCAAGCCGTTTCCGAGATAATTGAGGCGTTCCATACATAAAACTCACTCTGTATAGTGGAGATGAAACCTTTTTAGTATGGTAATTTTTTTAAAAGGCCTTAGAGTGCGTTATCTGCACAGTTTGAAAACATGTGTTCCTGAGTACATACATCACCATTAAAAAAAATCAGCTAGACTTACCGCCCTGAAATTTTAACAACTTTTGCACAAAATGTAAACGCTTCGAATGGTATAAAGCTTTTTTTTGGTAGTACACCTATATATAACCAAAGAAATGACAAATTTGAAAATTCTAAAATTATGCATGACAAACTTCGATATTTTGTGTTTAGAGCGTGACTGTAAAGGACAGGGCTTAACTGTTTTAAGGACAGTAAAAACGTATTGGAAACTGGCTTAAGGGGCCAGACTACCTCCTCGATTCAAAGCGGAAAAAGTGATTAAGCAGAAAAATTCTCACGCCGTTATTTATGAAAATTAAGAAACAAAATTTTATGGTTTGGTAGATAAAATATAAATCGATGCTTCTATGGAATTAGTTTTTTTTGTTTTTTACGTTGTTTTTTTTTATTATACACTACATATGTACGAAAATCAGCAAGTTGCTCAAAGATTACCGGAGCCGTAGTCGAAAATTTAACTCCATAGAATCATCTACTCATTATTTTTCTTTCCTCGCACGTTTACAAAATATGAATAAAACCACAAACAACATTTTGACAATGTTTCTACTGAACGCTTACAAGGCGAATTTCTCGAAAAATCGGTCCTCGATTTGTGGCGCCCTCAAGCGAATCGAGACTGCATATTGTGTGAAGGCGTGTTTTACATACTGCACGTACTTAAACTTTTTGTGGGCCCTTTTATTTATATATTTGGTATTTGATGTTTTACAATTTTCGTAATTCTGATGAAAGAATATATTGAGACAAAAACTTTCAATTATTATTGCTTATAGTCGGGGGTCCAGGCGTTCAAAATCCCTCAAAATCGGCAAGTAACCCATGACGGCAGGGTAAATGATTTTTGACTTCACCCAGGGATAGAGGGTCCCTAGGGGCATAAGAAATGACTTGTTGGACTTTTGTTGGCTCTTGCACAACTTCTTAAATAGCAAAAAAAGAGCGCGGGGCTTCGCGCTGTTTAAAAAATAAGTGATTTTGAGCGTTTACACCTTTCTAAAAAAATAACTATTTGAGATATTCATATGATTTTTTATATGTGAATACTTGAGACATGAGCGCTTCTGCGTGTGCTAATAGAATTTGAAAATATTTCGCTGTTTTTTTTTTAACAATGGCTAAAGTCGTAGTTACGAAATTTATGTATCGAAAATTTCAACATGCGGGCAACTATATTAAATTTTCAAAATTTGCACATACTATATGTGAACAAAATGTGGTCTAAGGCTTGAAAAAGTTTTTAGAAAAAAAATCAGTTCCTTATCTTATCTAGTTTTCGAGTTAATCATTTTTAAAACCGAGCGTTGTTTACACTCGCGTCTGACCCGTGCCATTCAATTTAGTGTGGTGCGCCCTACCATCCAATCCAATATATCGGAATATTAGGACAGACTATAAAATTGCGAAATAATTACATTCTTATAGTTTGTGACTATTGTTATTATATTGTTGTTTATCAGTGTTTTATCTATTAGTGTATTGTTATTTATTTTAATTGAAAGTTACCTTTAACAAAAATTACAACGTGTCGGCTTGTTGGATATCGCATTACTGCCGTATTTTACCCCTTAAAACAATTGTTAGGAAAAGCTGTATACACATTTTTTATCACATTTTACTTTGCAATTGCACTTTTTTATTTTTTTAAGATCCGGCAATGGTTTTTTTGATATAATTTTTGGGATTATTTGATGATTAATGTCCACACATATCCAAAGTTTTTGGGTAAATTGAGAACCGGATCAGTAGACTGTTTGTAGACTAACATTTGCTATATAACGTGCGTTTTACATGGAGTAAAAAAGTATCTCCAGTAAGAGGTAGAGACCGTAAATCACCCCGAGTAATTGAAAATAAATATTAAGCATCCACCTCCAGCATGTTGTGACGTTAAAAAAATTAAGCATAATGTGTGGTACCTGAAATCCGCAGCTATCATATCAGTGGGACGATCTTCAAAACCCTGAATTTTCTTCAGTAACTGAAAATCTTGAATTTCTTTGGTTTTAGCATAAATGGCATTCTGCTTTTCTTAGGTGGAAATCAAGAAAACCTCACGTTTTCCTATTTTATCTCTATCTTTAAGGCATAGAAAACATACTTTTTTAAAATCCAGTAGCTGACTGTTACTTGATTTTTGTTCATTAGGGAAACTTTTATCGCCGGATTTCGCATCAATTAGTGCAAGACTCTTTTTTGAGTATATTCAGACCAACACTTCCGATTATACAATAGTCTTTTATTAATAAAATTGTTGCGAATAATATATGTGTTGTGTTGAAATTTGTGAATTTCAGCACGTTTTTTATAAATTGAAAGGAAGTTAATGAAAAAAAGGCTGAGGCTTTAGATCTAAAAGAAATGTATCATATGCTAAAAGTGTCTTCTCAATCTTTAAATGAACTTAGCGAACGGGGACTTGCAACTTTAAAAATGCTACTTTTATTAGAAAAGACAATGCTTATAGACTATTAGAAAATATTATTCACAACAATTTTATTAATAAAAGACTACTAGACTAGTATCATCGGAAGTGTTGGTCTGAATATACTCACAAAAAAAAGTCTTGCATTAATTGATACGTACGAAGGCGTAGAAGGGCCACACTATTAAATTTTTTCAAATTCCGACTTTAAAGTCGGAATTCTGACTTTAAACTCGGAATTCCGACTTTAAAGTCGGAATTCTGACTTTAAAGTCGGAATTCTGACTTTAAAGTCGGAATTCCGAGTTTAAAGTCAGAATTCCGACTTTAAAGTCGGAATTCCGAGTTTAAAGTCAGAATTCCGACTTTAAAGTCGGAATACACTTTATTGTACAGGATGTGACTGTTTTAAAGGGCATAGGGATGATATTTGTAAAACAAATAACCCAGTTCATAGATATTAAATCGTTTCGATGTACCAACACGCTCGAGATGTCTAGAACTATGTTCATTCGCTCTTCATAACGAGTCGGAGCCAATCATATTTATTGTATTTAAAATTATAACATTTCTTATTTTAATGATGCATTAGTCTACCGTTTAGGCAGACGCATTTCGGATAACATATTAAATAACATAATATATAAAAACTGTACCTACAGAGATTACAATTTTGGTTGTGTTTGCAAAATATCTCGCTTACTATTAAAGATACACGAACGCAGTTTTTGCGAGTTCCGGAAACTGGGATCGAACCCTATTTCTATTATATAGGGTAGGCTGCTAATAGTGCGAAAATGTTCGAGAAATCTTTTATTAAAAATACAAAAAAAATTAAAAACAGGTATTATATGAAACTAACTGCACATCATTCTAAAATTAGTTTGGGATGCACAGGGTGTTTCTTTAATAGTGGCAAATATATTTTTTTTAATGGAACGTGCTGTAAATTTTTATATTTTATTAAATAGCGTAAAACTAAAAATTCAAACGCTAGAGCATACCATGAACCTAAACCTAGCCGCTTCGGAGATGTTTGGCATTTTCTAAAAAAAACTTGACGCATACCTACAAGAGATTGCGCGCCTTTATAAATTTTTATGCATAAGAAATGATTCAGAATTATAAAAAATTGTAAAGAAATTAGTAGTAGTAGAAAACCATCTACCAGACACTGATAGGTTTCGCATTTATTCCGTGCTTATCAAAGTGCCATAGGTAGTGGACTCAATGAACAATGTTGCAACATGATTGTCCAAAGGGCATCTGGTATGTTAGTAGTGGTGCGAAACACTGTACTGTGCGTTTCACGAAGTTGTATCCCGGATTGGAATGTTAGTATACATTCCAACGTATGGAGCGTCGTCATGTTATTAGTTAAATTCAATGCATTGGCACATCTCGGTTACGGACCGCTACAAATTGAGGTGGTGTGATTTAAGCGCACGTGCCAGTCTCGCACAGGATTTGCCAGCGAATCCTGACAATCAGAACATTCCAATCCGGGATACAACTTCGTGAAACGCACAGTAGTGCCCTCTTCTGGTCTTCGCTTCTATCCGTCTAACAATTATTGTCTAATTGACAAACAGATAGCGACCTATTTCTCTGCAGGTATCATTATAACTTTGACCTCTATCGTTTTTAAGAAAGACGATCCTATTTATTTATTTGAAGGAGATGCCGAATACCACCAGACACTGACCGGTTTTGCATTTATTCTGTGCTCATCAAATTGCCATAGATAGTGGACTCGGTGAACGATGTCGTAGTGGTAGTAATGATGATGTACTAGAACAGATCAGAAGATGGCACTACGGTGTTTCTCACCACCACTAATATACCATGCAGATTTAGATCATCATGTCGCAACATGGTTCATCGAGTACACTTGGTATATATTTTCGAATATCTGATTAATTTTGAAAGAAGTGCTTTCTTTCAAAATTAATCAGAAATTCGAAAATATATACCAAGTGTACTCGATGAACCATATGTTGCGACATGATGATCTAAAGGGAATCTGCATGGTATGTTAGTGGTGGTGAGAAACACCGTTCTGATTAATTTTGAAAGAAAGCACACCTTATGTTCTTTTTCTGTGCCACAATAAAAAAATAATATTTTTTATGCATAAAGGCTCATACAATCCTTTGAATCTGTAAAAATGAAATTTACACTTTGTTACGGTATAAGTTCTCTTTGTAACAGCTTTTGTTTCTCAAGAAAATAACAGAGTGTGTAAGCAAGATATTCTCCAAAGACAACGAAAACGGGACAGGCTGTATACAATGCAGTTCTTCGAGTTAAATCTTATCACCACATCTATCAAATTGCATAAAATTTCTATAGGACTTTCGAACTGTTTCTGTAGTGAGGGACCTGGAAAAACACATTCCTCAAAAAAGTAGCACAATATTATGAAAACAGCGTCCGTGTATCTTTAATAGTAAGCGAGATATTTTGCAAAGACTACAAAAATTGTAATCTCTGTCCAGTTTTTATGGATTATGTTATTTAATCTATTTTTCGAAATGCGTCTGCCTAAACAGTAGACTAATTCATCATTAAAATAAGAAATGTTATAAATTATAATAACAATAAATATGATTGGTTCCGAATGGTTATGAAGAGCGAATGACCATAGTTCTAGATATCTAGAGGGTAAGGGGTGTTGGTTACTTGTGATTTCATATCTCTATGAACTAGGTTATTTGTTATTATACAAATATGACCCTATGCCCTTTAAAAAAGTCACATCCTGTGCAATAAATTGGATTCCGACTTTAAACTCGGAATTCCGACTTTAAACTCGGAATTCCGACTTTAAAGTCAGAATTCCGACTTTAAAGTCAGAATTCCGACTTTAAAGTCGGAATTCCGAGTTTAAAGTCAGAATTCCGACTTTAAAGTCGGAATTTGAAAAAATTTAATAGTGTGGCCCTTCTACGCCTTCGTAGATACGAAATCCGGCGATAAAAATTTCCCTAATGAACAAAAATCAAGTCGTAGTAACAGTCAGCTACTGGATTTTAAAAAAGTATGATTTATATGCCTTAAAGATAGAGATAAAACAAGAAAACGTGAGGTTTTCTTGATTTCCACCCAAGAAAAGCGGAATGCTATTTATGCTAAAACCAAAGAAATTCAAGTTTTCAGTTACTGAAGAAAATTCAGGGTTTTGAAGATCGTGTCACTGATATGATAGCTGCGGATTTCAGGTACCACACATTATACTCAATTTTTTTAACGTCACAACATGCTGGAGGTGGATGCTTAACATTTATTTTAAATTACTCGGGGTGACTTACGTTCTCTACCTCTTACTGGAGGTACTTTTTTTCTCCATGTAAAACGCACGTTGTATAGCAAATGTTTAGTCTACAAATAGTCTACTGATCCGGTTCTCAATTTAACCAAAAACTTTGGATTTGTGTGGATATTAATCATAAAATAATCCCAAAAATGATGTCAAAAAAACCATTGCCGGATCATAAAAAAATTAAAAAGTGCAATTACAAAGTAAAATGTGATAAAAAATGTGCTTATATGTGCCTAAATGTGTTCTGTTGCTTGCACATGTATACAGCTTTTCCTAACAATTGTTTTAAGGGCTAAATCAGTGATGTGCCGGATAATTATCCATTTATAAATAACCGGCTAATTATCGATAATTATCCGTCGGCTAAAAATCCTTTCAAAATTAGCAGGCTAAATATTATAGTGCCAGTGGAAAAATGGCCTCATAGGGGGAGATATATTGGAACTTTTATTAATTTTTTAATTTAATTTAGTTTGTTTCATATTTTTATTTTTTAATTTGTACGATTATTTTTATTTTTTTGCACTTAATTAAATGATGAAGATTACGGTATTTTAAAATAAAATACAAAATAATCGCTATCTCTAGATTTAATTTCTTCTTATCTATGACTTATAATATGATGACCTAATAATACCTTATTATGCTTACCTACCTAAAATGGTACGTAAGAATAAATAGATATTTTATTGGTAATTGCGCAAAAGTTATTCTGATGTGTGAAAAATTAAAAAACTGTATATTCTGCTAATGGCTAATTATAATATTTTTAGCCGGCTAAATGCTAATTATATAATTAGCATTGGCTAAATATATAATTAGTGGCTAAAAACCCATCACTGGCTAAAATACGGCAGTAATGCGATATCCGACAAGTCGACACGTTGTAATTCCTGTTAAAGGTGACTTTCAATTAAAATAAATAACAATACACTAATAGATAAAACACTGATAAACTAATATATAATAACAACAGTCACAAACTATAAGAATGTAATTATTTCGCAATTTTATAGTCTGGCCTAATATTCCCATATACTGGATTGGATGGTAGGGCGCACCGCAGTAAATTGAATGGCACGGGTCAAACGCGAGTGTAAACAACGCTCGGCTTTAAAAATGATTAACTCGAAAACTAGATAAGATAAGGAACTGATTTTTTTTCTAAAAACTTTTTCAAGCCTTAGACCACATTTTGTTCACATATAGTATGTGCAAATTTTGAAAATTTAATATAGTTGCCCGCATGTTGAAATTTTCGATACATAAATTTCGTAACTACGACTTTAGCCATTGTTAAAAAAAAAACAGCGAAATATTTTCAAATTCTATTAGCACACGCAGAAGCGCTCATGTCTCAAGTATTCACATATAAAAAATCATATGAATATCTCAAATAGTTATTTTTTTAGAAAGGTGTAAACGCTCAAAATCACTTATTTTTTAAACGCTGCCCCGCGCTCTTTTTTTGCTATTTAAGAAGTTGTGCAAGAGCCAACAAAAGTCCAACAAGTCATTTCTTATGTCCCTAGGGACCCTCTATCCCTGGGTGAAGTCAAAAATCATTTACCTTGCCGTCATGGGTTACTTGCCGATTTTGAGGGATTTTGAACGCCTGGACCCCCGACTATTCTGTTTAAAGTAATCAAACGTAACACAGTTCAGTTCACAAATAAGAAATAACACAGTTTAAGCACACACAAATACACAATTTGTCTACAATTTGTTTAAAATACCTACACAATTTATCAAATAAAATAGGAGACAGCTTGGTAATAAAACATAGAAATGAGTCCAACCCTGTGCAATATTGCAAGTAAATAAAAATTGTTGGAGTCTGCGCGGTGCGTTCAGTGATTTAAAATGCACACGCCCACCGGTCGGTCGGTCCCCTTCCCGCTGGACCCCGCGACATGATCCACATTCAGTCTACGGGAGCCTTAAGGGTCCATTCACTGTAGACTTGACAGGCATGAATGCGGAGTCGGGTTGAAAGGTTGGGTAGCCGATGGGCAGAAACTTACATATTACCACTACCGAATTATTTAGATTTCGGAGGTGCACGTAAGGCCGAAGTAAAAAGGCACATGGAAATAAAGTTAGCCCTTATTGCAACGGTACCGGATTTGTCTTATAATTGCAACAAAATTTCTTTTTAGTGTTATAAATTATATATCACCGGAAAGATTAAAAGATAAACTAAATCCCTATAGTAGTAAATTTTTGTTTAATACATGTATTTTAGAGAAAATAATTTTTGAAAATACGCTATTTTAGTACAAGATTGTTTGCCTGGAATTTTAAAAATAAAAAGAATTACCAAAAATTACTACTATAGGGATTTAGATTAAAATCTTATCTTTCAATATTTTTTTACTAAAGGTTGCCATCTTTTATAGTTTTTTTATAATTAGTCATGAGACGAACGCCGATTTTGGGCTTATTTCGGACTAGTGAATGGACTCTTAATTGTTCTTTGGCAATTATAAATTTAACAATGGAACATATTGACTGTTTTATATAAGGCCATTAAATTTGTGACGTGTAAATATTCCTAAATTGCAGTCGACCAGTACGGATTATTTTCTGCCTTTTGGGCAGAAACTAATCGAAACTCAGTATTATCAGTGTGAAGGAGACGTGACACAACTCGATATCACTACCTATGAGACTTCAGGTCTTGGTAGGTCGAGACAAATCAATGTCTATAATAGATAAGAACACGTTCGTTGGTACATGCTGTCTATTGACAGATATTTTACATTTTTGTGATAATGTCAATTATCTGCTCTTGCAATTTTGTAACTTTTTCCTCTATATAATTATCTGGAATTATTTGGTTTGTATATGTTTATAGTTTATTGCTATTCACTTTCACTTTACACTTCAATTTGCTTAGATGAACATAATTTTATTGACATTATTTTTTGACCTGATCTGACAATTGTCTATTTTTTTTTAATTTCTTTTCCTGCATGCTTTTCCGGATCGGAAAATGTGCAACGTCTATCGTATGTTTTCAGTAATCTTAAAATGTACCTGCGTCTTTCTCAGCGTCATGTCTGTTGGAATTACAACAAGATGGCGCTCTGATCTTCAGTCAGTGTATAATTCTGAAGTATTTTATTTTAAGTAGAACCACAGTAGATCACAAAGTAGGTACAGGGTATTCGCGTATATTTTGACTCCTACCTACAGGGATTATTAAGAAATTTAGAAAAAAAGTTTAAATACAAAAGTTGTTTGGTTTTTCACGTATTATCTTTTGGCTAGGTCGAAAAAAAAATTGCATGTCGTAAATTTGAGGAAACCAATTGAACATAATATTTTTAAATGGGACACCCTGTATAATTTGAGACGCTTGGGGAAAATTTTTTTCTCTGATTTCAAAAATATATATTTTGTTGTCATTTGCACTGAAAGTTTTCGAAATATTTAATATTTAATGTTTACAATAAATTATAAAAAAAAAAAATAATAAAAAATGAAAATATTAGAAAATATTTAAATAACTAAGGAGGTTACATCGAAAATCGTTAAATATTTTTTATTACTATTGGTTTCTAGTGTTAAATATTTTTAGTTCTTTGTATTTTTTGTATTTTTTATGGTACTCGCTGTCGAATATTTCGAAAACTGTCAGTGCAAATGTCAACAAAATATATTTTTTTAAAATCAGGAAAAAACTGTTTCCCCAAGCGTGTAAAATTATACTTACAGGGTGTCCCATTTAAAAATATTATGTTCAATTGGTTTTCCCAAGTTTACGACATGCAATTTTTTTTCGACCTAGCTAAAAAGTAATACGTGACAAACCAAACAACTTTTGTATTTAAATTTTTTTTCTAACTTTCTTAACAACCCCTGTAGGTAGGGGTCAAAATATACGCGAACACCCTGTACCTATCTGCGTCCGGTAATCCTCTTTGATCAAGAAGTTATAATTAGTTGCACAAGATAGGGATAATATTGTTTTAAACTAATATAAGCACGATAATTGCAGATACTTTTGAAAGAAGGGAACTAAGGAAGAGGATATAATTGGATAAGTGACGTCTAAGCAAACTTGGTGTAAAAGATACGAAACTGTTTTATTTCAAGTAGAAATACTGTAAGTATACGAGTACATACGTATATATAATAAATATAACTAGAAGTACAATTATCACAGTACCTACTTCCTACTTTCGTTATGTTTCCTTTTAATTAGTTTAATTTTAATTAACATTAGGTATTATAAGAGAGACCTCGATTCTTTATTATAATTAATAAAAGCAGGCAAAACGTTTTATATTCAACAAAATAGTGGTATACAAAGAAATGTATGCACAATTATTTTTCTACAATAACGGGATGTAGAAACAATTCTACTACTTGACAGATGGGCTGTACACATAACTACAAATAGTACGAATCTACATCCTCTTGTAATCTGGTAATTATTTGTAATTGACACTTTAAACTGGCAATTATGTATAATTATAAGTTTAAAGTGTCAATTATACATAATTGCCAGTTTAATCTGGCCAATCCTTCAATCGACGATCTTTCAATCTTTTGATAGTGTCTGTCTGTTTACATACACTTTGGTTTTTAGATATCCCCACAAAAAAGTCTTGTGGAGTTGTCACGGGAGCGTGGAGCATATATGAAACATAATTATAAGCGCGCCGATTGTCCTGTCAAATGAGACGCTACTCCATTAAGCGAGTATGGTATTATAACTGAATACTCCCTACTACTCTTCACGCCGGTCGAACGCGAGCGGGAGTAAAATGGCTGGTCTAACTGGTTTCTTTATAGGGCTAGACATCTATAGAGGCACCAGTATTCGCGCTATAATCCTGAGCGCACCGTAATACTTTCAATCTGATTAACGAGAAAGCTTTTTAAAAATTCACCTTCTTCACTTTTACTCATAAGCGAGTAGAGTCCGCGTGGACCATTCACCACATAAAACCAGTAAGTGGTGGCGCTCGAGGAAAAAAAAAGAGACCGACCGATTATTTAGGAGTCATAACCGATATTAAATTAAGGGAGAGTCATAATTTGGCGTCTCAAAAGAGTGAAGGGAAAAAGAGCGTCACAGTGTAGCAAAATGTCTCAGTTCGGAGAGAGAGAGTTGAATCAAACAGAATTCTTGATCGTCAAGCGTGACATAATAGAGAGCCAATCATTTTAGAGCTCTAGAATTGTTGATTTTGGCACAAATAATGTGGTTCAGTATCAGTCCTTCAACGCGTTAACTTACAAACACGTAAGTATATCTACCTATTATAGCCTAGTTTTATAAATTAGTTCATTCTAATAATAAATTGTGTGTAAAAATATTGGGCCTGTGAATCTTGAGTGAAAAGATGAAAAAATAATTTTGTGATTATTATGTATAAATCAAGGAGCCAAGCTTTTTACAACTTTTAGTTTCCCTCAATAAATTTAGATTTTGATTATGTTTAATACAAGTGTTTCTTTGTATACAGGGTTATTCAGAACGTATCCATAATAAAATTTGGGGATGTTCAACATACATGTACAAATGTGGTAGGTAGTGCAAAAAAAAAATTTTTGGCGGGTTCTGAAAACTATTTAAAAATTTGTAATTGCACGCCGCTGTATACTGGTCCACTGTAATGGAGTGACCTTGGGACTGACAATGTAAACTGGCGATGTCACATATAGCACGAAAAAAACTTCGGAAGTTCTGAGAGTATACCAACACCCGGCGTAAGAAAGATTAGCAGCGTTTTTACTTTAAAATAAACTGAAAGATAGATAGATGTGACCAAAGTGACGCGTCTTTAAAATGAATAAAATTTTGTTACACTAATTTTGAAGAATTGCGCTACTTGATTACTAGGTATTAGAAACATGAAATTTATAAAAAATTTGCACATACCTTGTTACAAAAGCTGTTCGAAATTTTGTCCATCAGCAGTAAATTGGGGATTGGGGATTGGGCACAAATCCTAACTCGTAATTGATAATCCGCTGGTAACGGTGCTTAAACACGCTGGATATGATACGGGTAAAACTGAGCTTTCATTTAATTTTATTAAATATCAAACCCAACTTTTTTTAATCATTTTCAATATCTAGGCTGCTTATATAGGTATACAAATTTAAAATATTTCACATAGCTAACCGCATATTGAAACTTGTTATCCATAATTTTAGAAGTTTTACCTTTACGGTATTTTTTTGGTGATATTTAGGTGTACTACCAAAAAAAGGTTTATACCACTCGAAGCGCTTAGGTTTTGTACATAAGTGGTTAAAATTTCAGGGCGGTTCGATGCAATCTAAAAACATGAATTTTGTTCCATCATTTTGGGACACACTGTATATGAGTCTCATATTGGTTGTTTCTAACGCACTTTTCGAAATACAACTCTTCCGTCATCCATTACAATACGCAAAAATACTAAGTTAGTGCAACTTTAATAGATAATAAAAGTTAATAAAAATTTAAAAATAACCATTTATTATACATATTTATCATAATATCATATTTCTTTTTTATATCTGTCTACCTCATCTAGCAAAAGTGACATCGCATTTGGCGCTGAACATTTACATTTGCTATATACCCTACTTTCGCCTTGAATTATTGCTCTCTTTATTGCGTTAAACCTTGCCATGGCAACCCTTATTTAATTTCCAGTTTCAGTTTACGTATCAGGGCATAGAACTGATAAATGCCTTTTAAAAAGACGCACTCTAATAAGGATAATAGGGGAGATATAGTTTTTAATAATAATATTTCCCCTAACAATTACTAGAGGTAATAGAGGTTTAAAACTACTCGAGTTACCCTGAATCTTCTGAAGATTCAGGGTAACTAAAGATTGAGGGTAAGTATTCTGGTTAGAAAATTATGGACACTTTCAATATCAAGAACCTGTTAGTAGTAGAGAGAATGCCGAAGTAATGCAATGCCGGTCGGAGCACAATGCCGTGAAGTAGTTGTTTTCGGCATCTCCTTCAAATAATTAAGGACCTGTTTTGAGGTAGGTTTTTTTATTCAAATTATGGTATCATCCAATAGCGTGTGAGATTATACAGTGCGAACGTTTAGAATGGAAACCGTAAATGAAATGCGCCCTGTAGATTTTTAGCAAAAACGCTCGGACACGTCAATTCTTAAATTCAATTGCGCTTCTTTTGATATCATTGTTTTGGATATGACGTCATTAGGTAATCTCTGTGACGTCATCATGATATTTTTTCAAATGGGAATGTCCAGTTCTTTCATTAAATTTAAATAGAGAAAATATTCCTGAAAATGGCAATATAGGATACTATGGCTTTAAAGTGGATAGTTTTTGAGATAAAGGGCATTGAAGTTTGAAAAAAGAAAAAGTAGGCTATAGTCAAAAAAAACTGTTTATCACAATATAACTAACAAATGGATAATAAACGCAATGAAAACTAGTTAAATAAGGGGCTCGAACTGTAATCCTTGTGCTTTTTGACAATAGGCAAGCCTCTGTTGGAATTCTTGTAATACTTTACTGATTGTGTGTGGCTGTATAGCTCTAATTTCATCTCGAATTTTTGTTTTTAATTCGTTAATATCCCGTGGTTTATTATTATACACTTTAGACTTAAGATAACCTCACAAAAAGAAATCAAGGGGTGTGAGGTCAGGGGACCGAGCTGGCCATTCAATAAAACCTCTTCTGCCTATCCAACGATTAGGAAATACTTCATTTGAGTAGTTACGAACATTTACGGCATAATGTGGAGGTGCCCCGTCTTGTTGATACCATACAAAGTCATTGGGAATGTTCGGATCATTGTCATCTGGAAATAGTGCTGCTAACTTCGGAATAATTTACTGTTAAAGTTCATACCATTTTTAATTATCACAAAAAAATATTAAAGAATAACCGACTGTGACAATTAGTTTTAAATAATTTGCGGAACTGTCACTATCAGGATCAAATAATTGAAATTTTCTTTTGACTAGCCTACTTTTTCTTTTTTTCAAACTTCAAAACCCTTTATCTCAAAAACTATCCACTTTAAGGCCATAGTGTCCTATATTGCCATTTTCAGGAATATTTTCTCTATTTAAATTTAATGAAAGAATTGGACATTTCCATTTGAAAAAATATCATGATGACGTCATAGAGATTACCTAATGACGTCATATCCAAAACAATGGTATCAAAAGAAGCGCAATTCAATTTAAGAATTGAGGTTTCCGAGCGTTTTTGCGAAAAATCTACAGGGTGCATTTCATTTACGGTTTCCATTCTAAACGTTCGCACTGTATAAACTTTGAGTAAAAAGTAAGTATGGGACTAATTCGATAAAAAAATATTGTCGAATTTGTAAAAAATCCTGGGACCCGTCAAGTTTTATTCTTGAAAGCGCATCTTATTTGATGATTGCCCCTTACTTATTGTCTTTCGTAATAATGTTATATTTCAAATAGTCTAGCTAGATTATTTTGAAGTCTGTTCATCTATACACCGATATATCTAAGCTTCGGTAACTTCTTCAGAACTCCTTAAATTGAATTATCGTCACAAATTGCACTTGGGATGGCACGTATGGATTTTAAAACCAGCGATGTTGCCTCTTTTGTTGTTGCTGCGCTACATCCAGTAAGCAGTAATACAAATAGAACTGTATCGTTTCGTCACTTTTCTATTGTACTGTATATATCAGGAATACGGCTTCCAATGAGTTGGAGACAGAAACTCATGTTTCAGAGTTAAAGCAATATCGATACATGTATATATGTTGAAGAAAATAAAAAAATATATTAATCTGTTATTCGTACACAATCAACATTTCACTGTAGAAGACAATGTTACTGACGATATATAGTACGCACCAAATGTCATTATGTATGGATGGGAAGTAAGAAGTAATTAGAATAGAAGCTGGTGGCTAAATAGTGAACTAGACGAAATTAACAGAAATCTTTGGGGATAACGCCACTACAATTATAGAGGTCCGGAAAACCAGAAATCAACATACAAAATGCAAGAAACTTAATGATAAAAATAAAGATGCAGTACAAGGAGCTCCACAGATAAACCCCAGAGACACAGAGCTCACCATCTATAGTTGTGTCGTCACTTCGACGCTAGAATCCTGTTTTCCAACGAGTACCAAGATGTCGATTACAGAAAACAGAAAATTGCGAAATTTATTTTTTATCCTACACTGTCAGAAAATCCTATTTTCGTGAGTCTTTAGCGGCGCGAAAGTAGGAATTTTCACGTCTAGGCGCGAAAATTTTTTAATTTTTCTATCAATAAGTGGCGCCTCCATTATCTGTCATCGTAGCGTCATTTAATTTCACATTATAAAATAATTTTAAGTGAACACACATCATTATTGTTACCATTAATTATTAAACAATGGACGAGACAAGTATCCCGGGGACATTTCAAGCTTCTGAAATTAATGAAACCATGAAATAAACTGAATGGAAGCTTCACTTGTCAGAGAACCTCCAGATTTGACATATCATCATGAATACCTATCATGATTTAATTTCAACAACAGTTTCAGAACAAACCCGGTTATTGAGTTTATGTGAATAAGGTATTGCCTTTGCTGATTGCACTATATCCTGTATATTAATATCAATATTTCAAAGAACTAATTTGTTTGTAAATTATTGTTATATAAAAAATTTTGACGTTTATGATTTTTTTATTGTGTAGGATAAAAAATGTTGTGTGCACCTTGGCGGGAAAGTGATTTTCCGGCCTTCCAGAAGTGTCCATTTCTTCTGTCAGCTCGGAAAACATTCACTTTCCAGCCTAGATACACAATATACTATTTAAACAGATTTGCGTTATGAAGTATAAATTTACTAAACAGTTATTGAGACTTCTTGTTTCCTCTTTGCAACGTAACAGAGTGGTCAACATTTTCATGCATGAAACCACGAAAGGTATCTCCATTAGGAGAGGGAGTATCAGTGCTGACATGCATAAGCCCGTACAAAATGGGCACATGTCGTAAAGAGATTAGGTATATACAGTACGTTCCATTTGCGATAATCAGCATGTAAGGGGAAAATGTTGTCTGATGGCTTTCAAAGAATCACTCTGTTATATTTATATTAGAAGTTGAACCAAATATCTTGCTATAATTACCATGCCGTACTCTGAATAAGTAATTAAAATAAAACTTGTAGGTCAAACCCAGAATTTAACAAAATTAACCCACATTGTTTATTCCAACACCATATTATTGGTCTTGCTAGTATTTGATACAATAAAATTTTACAAATAGTTAACATCCCCTGGGCCATAAAATCCAAAAGAGAAAGTCCCTGTTTACTTATTGTTTCAATTCAGGCAACAAAACCTGAAATAAATGTCATCAGGGACCTTTCTGTCGCCTCCACAAGATTAATACAGTCCGTGTAAGCTGCGAAGTCGCACAGAAGTCCTTCGCACTCTTTTTTGTCCGACCCGCCAGTATATTAATTGGGTTTTAAGGGCGCAGCGTGCCTGCGCCATAAATCTTCTCCGACGCTAATCCGGGCCCGTCCGGATCGGACAGACGCCCTGGAATGAGATAAGAAGTCCAGATGTCTTCGGGCGCTTTTTTCCAGCAGGAAAGGAAAGGATTGTGAAGCCAAGCAGATTTTATATTGACTTGTATTAATCAAAAAGTAAAATTTAGACCGGAGAAGTAAACAGGGAGTATTTTTAATTGCATTATTATTCACTTATAATATCCCAAGTGTAAAGTTTCCGGCAATTCATTTCTACAATTGGGATATTCTGTAAGAAAATTTCACACCTAGGAAAAATTACGCACTTTCGTAAATCCAACATTTCTCAAAGATATGGAATCATTTCTATCACAAAACAATCTATCAGTTCCGTGTATGTGGGTCAAACCGGTAGAAGTATTGAAACTAGAATAAAAGAACATAAAAAATCCATACCAAATAACGTAAAAAATTCAGGATTATCGACGCATTGTATAGAAAACAATAATTTTATAGATCTGGACAATGTAAAGGACTGCTCGGGAAAAGAAAGGAAAGCGCTTAGATCTGTTAGATCTAAGCCATGCAATTAGAAATTAAAGAATCTTTAATTAGAAATCCTTGTACTACGAATGATCAGATAGATTTTACACTTTCGCCCTTCTTAGAAAAGTTACTAAAAACTAGGGCTTTCCCAGATGGGAAAGATCAACCGGGGTAGATAAATAGACAAATAACTAAAATGCCCTTGGAAATATTTAGTAATAGACATTTACTCTATTGAGAAATGCCTAACAAGCCAAAAATATAGGGTGTTTTCTATATATTTCTTGAAAGATCTAAATGAGAACTGTTTATTTTCAAAACAATTATTACAAAACAAAAAGTAAATTACAAACTAAAAGTATTACAAAAAATTATTACAAACAAAAAGTAAAATTTAGACCGGATAAGTAAACAGGAAGTATTTTTAATTGCATTATTATTCACTTATAATATCCCAAGTGTAAAGTTTCCGGAAATTCATTTGTACAATTGGGATATTTCACACCTAGGAAAATTTACGCACTTTCGTAAATCCAGCATTTCTCAAAAAGATGGAATCATTTCTATCACAAAACAATCTATCAGTTCTGTGTATGTGGGTCAAACCGGTAGAAGTATTGAAACTAGAATAAAAGAACATAAAAAATCCATACCAAATAACGTAAAAAATTCAGGATTATCGACGCATTGTATAGAAAACAATCATTTTATAGATCTGGACAATGTAAAGGTACTGCTCGGGAAAAGAAAGGAAAGCGCTTAGATCTGTTAGATCTAAGCCATGCAATTAGAAATTAAAGAATCTTTAATTAGAAATCCTTGTACTACGAATGATCAGATAGATTTTACACTTTCGCCCTTCTTAGAAAAGTTACTAAAAACTAGGGCTTTCCCAGGTGGGAATGATCAAGCGGGGTAGGTAAATAGATAAATAACTAAAATGCCCTTGGAAATATTTAGTAATTTTGACTATTGAGAAAGGCCTAACAAGCCAAAATACTAGTATATAGGGTGTTTTCTATATATTTTTTGAAAGATCTAAATGAGAACTGTTTTTTTTTCAAAACAATTATTACAAAACAAAAAGTGAATTACAAACTAAAAGTATTACAAAAAATTATTACAAACAAAAAGTAAAATTTAGACCGGATAAGTAAACAGGGAGTATTTTTAATTGCATTATTATTCACTTATAATATCCCAAGGGCAAAATTTCCGGCAATTCATTTGTAAAATTGGGATATTCGGTAAGAAAATTTCACACCTAGGAAAAATTACACACTTTCGTAAATCCAACATTTCTCAAAAAGATGGAATCATTTCTATCAGAAAACAATCTTATCAGTTTCGTGTATTGTGGGTCAAACCGGTAGAAGTATTGAATCTAGAGTAAAAGAACATAAAAAATCCATACTAAATAACGAAAAAATTCAGGATTATCGACGCATTGTGTAGAAAACAATAATTTTATAGATCTGGAAAATGTAAAGGTACTGCTCGGGAAAAGAAAGGAAAGCGCTTAGATCTGTTAGATCTAAGCCATGTAATTAGAAACTAAAGAATCTTTAATTAGAAATCCTTGTACTACGAATGATCAGATAGATTTTATACTTTCGCCCTTCTTAGAAAAGTTACTAAAAACTAGGGCTTTCCCAGATGGGAAGGATCAACCGGGGTAGGTAAATAGATAAATAACTATAATGACCTTGGAAATATTTAGTAATAGACATTTACTCTATTGAGAAAGGCCTAACAAGCCAAAATACTAGTATATAGGGTGTTTTCTATATATTTTTTGAAAGATCTAAATTAGAACTTTTTTTTTTTTCAAAACAATTATTACAAAACAAAAAGTAAATTACAAACTAAAAGTATTACAAAAAATTATTACAAACAAAAAGTAAAATTTAGACCGGATAAGTAAACAGGGAGTATTTTTAATTGCATTATTATTCACTTATAATATCCCAAGTGTAAAGTTTCCGGCAATTCATTTGTACAATTGGGATATTTCACACCTAGGAAAAATTACGCACTTTCGTAAATCCAGCATTTCTCAAAAAGATGGAATCATTTCTATCACAAAACAATCTATCAGTTCCGTGTATGTGGGTCAAACCGGTAGAAGTATTTAAACTAGAGTAAAAGAACATAAAAAATCCATACTAAATAACGTAAAAAATTCAGGATTTTCGACGCATTGTATAGAAAACAATAATTTTATAGATCTGGAAAATGTAAAGGTACTGCTCGGGAAAAGAAAGGAAAGCGCTTAGATCTGTTAGATCTAAGCCACATAATTAGAAACTAAAGAATCTTTAATTAGAAATCCTTATACTACGAATGATCAGATAGATTTTATACTTTCGCCCTTCTTAGAAAAGTTACTAAAAACTAGGGCTTTCCCAGATGGGAAGGATCAACCGGGGTAGGTAAATAGATAAATAACTATAATGCCCTTGGAAATATTTAGTAATAGACATTTACTCTATTGAGAGAGGCCTAACAAGCCAAAATACTAATATATAGGGTGTTTTCTATATATTTCTTGAAACATCTAAATGAGAACTGTTTTTTTTTTCAAAACAATTATTCCCGACATTTTTTTTAAATAGGATGCTCTATATTTCATAGTATAAATCTATATTCTCAACACTACTAAATAAACACATATTTTAGATATAGGTAAATAAATGATTTCAGAGACATTATTTTATTTTGCATGTAATGAATCTTTATTCTAATTTTAATTTAGTACCCAATTATACATGAGGTAGTTCGTAATGTTATACTGATCTGATCCACGTCACCTATGTTATTTGTGTAAACATTCAATTGGTAAAAATAACTACCTAACATTTTATAATAGTAAGCTTCGTATGTAACACAAGTACACACAGTTGTTGGTATAGTTAAAATGTCTTAGTTAGGTAGAGAGGTTTTAACCAATCAGAATTCGTAATTGTCTAGCGTGATATCATGAACAGGGAATCATTTAAGAGCTCTAGAATGGTCGGTGTTGGCACAGCGAATGTGGTTCAGTAACAGTTCTTGAACGCGTTCACATGTTGTTAATATCTTCAAAATCATCTAAAATATGGGTTTCATCGTAATTTAGTTAAAATTGTTTTAAAGACTATGACTTTTTATATGAACCAAACTCTGCACAACCAAATAGTTTTAATTATATAATTATAATTAATTATTTTTAATTATAATTAAAAACTAGTTTCGTTAGGAACATTTGAATTCATTTCTGCAAATCAATAACTAACTTAGTTGGGCTATTAAATATACTGTCTGAAAATTTCAGTAATTAAAACAAGCGCACCTCCGGATTTGCACTGCGCCTTGCATTCAAAATTTCAGCAATCATATTTTACGTATTTTGAAAAAAAATTACTGCAATATTTTTCTCGTGTTGCGGTTGCCTGATATCCTTCAAAATATTGCCATCATATCTGCTACACCCCGTAGATGCCCTTGTTAATTAAGACGTCAACTTGTTGCCAATAGCAATAGTCACCCCATACTCAAGCAAACGATGAGTGCGTGACGCTTACTGTTTAAGATTTCCCAGCCTCCATTTTCGAAATAGCATATAATCAAGCACACCCTGCTACATACATAACACACGAATTCATTAAATTTACATGCACAGAGTGTGTGTGTCGAGAGTATTATACAAACAGCGTCAATTGGAGGTAAAGAAGGGGGTAGATGTTTCGCTATGGCAACCTGATGTGACTAACTGGCGCAGTCGATCGTAATTAATTTTTCCGATTAGTGCACAGCAACCATTGAGGAATAATAATTAATAATAGCGTAAATATAATATCGGGTTTTAACAGTTAATATACAGGGTGATTCAATTGTATAAGAACAAACTCAGTATTAATAGAACTATGGAAAAAATAATACGTTTGTTGTAAAGGATAACATTTTTTGATTTAGGGCTTTATAAGAGAGGATCATTCACATAAATTTTGAATTATTAAAAATTTAATGGAGATGTTTAAGTCATATTTGGGGCGCCGTACATAGGCTGCCATAATCATCCGTAGATTTGTATTAAATATTAAATGTATATTTTTTGCGAATCAAAATTCTTTATCTATTACTGTTATCTGCAAATTTGCTAATATTACAATTATTTTCTTTATTTCACAGTTAAAAACAGCTTTAATAGGTATGATATATACTGATTTTCATCCAGGATGAAGAAATAAAAGGATTTTCTATCCTCCATTGTACTAGGTGACTAATACACCTAGTGGTGTACTCTGTGATCATAACTACCACCTCAGTTGTTTGCTACTCTGCAATTGGGCATTGTGTGTCTCACAGTTTACAATCCTGCCGCTGGATGGAGACACTGTAATCTGACCAAGATGTTAGCCGAGATTATGATCTGCCTTTGCTGCATTTCATTACCATTTTGCTAATTCAGTACTAACGAGGACAAGATAAATCCGAAACTACTATGAGAAAGTGTCCTTTTCTTAACTTCAAACAAGAACGAAATTTTTCAAGAACTTGATACCAATGTTCCAAGATAAAGTAGAGTCAGGATATCAAGACCTACACGTCATGAGTATTTGTAAATAAATTGAGAATAATGCAAATATATAAAGGCGAATGCACTTTCAAGCACTGTTATTTAAGTTGGTGCACATAATGTCTACTTTCAATCCATTAAATAATTTAAAATTAAGTTGGCAACGGCAATTGTTTCATAGCTTCACTCATAACTTGAAATCTTGACTGGACCATACCAATGTTATTGCATCCAGTTTGAAACACAATGGATTTGGTTCTGGTAAGGTATTGCGACTTTATGGAAAGCACTGCATGAAATGGATGACACAGCAGTAAGTAAAAAATCAAGCAAACTGATGTTCCCAGGCAAGTACCCCGCGCCGCTCTCAAAGAAAGCGAGGAAGCGTCACCGGGCGTTCCATTCGCCCACACCAAAAGCGCCCTCGCGAAAATTCCAAAGCCATCTGATGAAGCACCTCGTCGCACGCGACGTAAGTAACCGGCCACATCATAATTTGTCACTGTCGGTTCATTCATACGCCCCTATTAATAATACTTTTTGCCCGCTACATGGCCCCGCTGTCAATTTGTTTTGTCGTTCCGATGTATCCGGTGGACCCAGACGCACTCTGGATTTATCGACGCTTTCTGTTTCCGCAAAAAGGCCACAATGGCCGCAGTCGGTCGTATTAACAGCGAGCCATAGAGACGGATAAATCGATAGGTCGCAGTTGCGGAAGAATGTATTAATGTAGGATTTACAGTACGAGGTGGGATGGTCTACACCCTCAAAGTTTACAGAATTACATAAGTTACCCCACTCTCGACCACGTGCCGCTATACGCGATTCATTTTAAGATCGTAGCGCCAAAACGGCAGTAACCTATACTAACCTACGGTCCCTGACACTGACGTTTGAAATTGTATTCATCAAAGATTTGTTGTCCAGAACTTTAAACCAGGTAAAAAGCTTGTAAAACTATTTTGAAAGGAGTTAGTAGTGATATAAAATTAAAATAGATTTCAATATTTTTCGAGTGTTCAATCTGAAAATGAAACTTAACCTCAAAATATGTCAAATTCTTTATTGGACATACGGCATACATAGCTTTATGGAAATAGTCATTCTTAGAGAAAAGTAAAGAGCACACAGTCTACTTTGCGTTCTTTAGCTTATTTATCCATACTTGTCTCCTGTAACCCTTTAATGCCCAACTTATAGTTTCCACGATAGCTCCAGATTTTCCCGCTTTTGGAAAATAATCGCGTATAGTACCGTTTATATTGAATGGCGAAGTGAATAGACACAATTGTCGCTATTGGAGTGATACTAATCCTCATTTAATCAGGGAGTTTCATACTCAGACTCCTCAAAAATTGATTGTTTGGGCCGGCATTTTGGGAACCATCTTGTTGGACCGTTTTTTGTTTAAGGATATCTTATGAAAACATTTACAATTATTACAAGCCACAATTGATCCTATGATAACATAAATTTAGAGAGTGACGACAATTTAACAGAAAATTAAAATAACTTTCCAAGATGGGGCAACCCCTCACTATGCTGTTGCTGTGCGTCAATTTTTGGATGACCATTTCCCATGGCATTGGATTGGTAGAAGAGGTCCCGTCGAATGGCCACCAAGATCACCTGATCTATCCCCTTTGGACTTTTTCCTGTGGGGCCATTTGAAATCACGAGTGTACACCACACAACTTGAATCACTAGAGGTGTTGCGTCAGAGAATTGTGGAAAAATTGTAACACCGGAAACTTGTAAATTTGTAAACAGACTGTATTATTGTTTGCAAGATAACGGGGGTTATTTTGAGCAATACTTTAAATAAAACTTGTTTCTATTTTGCTTCAGCTTTTTTTATTTGAAACTGTTTTTTTATATATAAACTGATCGACACATCAAAAAAGTGTCGTTTTTATACAATAACTCAAATATTAACCGATTCTCAAAAATGATGCACCTGTGTATTCGCAACGGAAAGGGCTTTAAAATTATGTGTTAGAAGTAGAATCTTAAAGTTACCGTTGGTAGGGGTTAGGGGGATAAACATATCAAGTGGGCTTGATTGTGCAAAAATGCTCCACCAGAATTCTAATTTTTTTTTTTCGGTTTTTCTAATTATAGGGGGAGTAAACATTTTGTTGAAAGGCCCTGTATTAGTATACAGTTTTATTTTAGAGTAAACTGCAGTTAATTGGTTATATCTAGTTATCTATTATCCGCTAACAATGTTTGCGATATCATTGATATCAATCATCTAGCAACCTCATCCATCGGCTCTGACGGACGAGACGAATCAGTTCCTTTCAGTCTTCCCAGCTCCGGTCGCACAAATAAATAAAAACCTCTATTAAAACTCTCTAATTACTTTCTCTCCGACGCAGATATATATCCGTTTGATTGAAGCCTCTATTTTACACATCCAACGGGAAATTGAAAACTCTTTGTAAGCTCTTCACCGGCGATCATTGTCAGACATGAAAGAGCATGCTTTCAGTTGCTTTTCGGTTAATTAAAGCAGAGAACTAGCCGTAATTATCTCTTCCATTTTAGACTGGAAGGTGAATGTAACGCTAAATGAGAATATCTGTTACATCAATAGCGTCTAATTTTTTGTGAATTGGCTCAGTAAGTTGTATATCAGTACATTGAAAATTGCTGTTTGTTTTATCTAAAATGGGGCAAAATAAGCAAAACACTGTCGCTGCGGCAACTTGCGTTCGACAAATCGCTTAGCTTAATCAGGCAAAAGCAATAATTGTTTAATGTGATTATTAATGTATCCTTCTACTGTGATAAAAGGTAATACTCTAGATCAGTGGCGGCTGGTGAAGTTTGGGAATGGGGGGCACAGGGGAAAAAATGCTCCGCAAGCGAAAATTTTGCATTTTTCAAGGTCAAACACCTTAAAATTAAAAATTAGAAATTCGTAGAGCAAACATATTTGCATGAAGAAATAGGTTTCGTTAGGCAAATATCCCCTTTTTTGATGCGATTGACAGAAATATGAAAAAATTATTTTCCATATTTCACTTCACACGTTCACTTTCGACTGTAGTCATAGGAATTGTGCACAATATAGTTAATAGTTCAACCGATTCCGAAAACGTCGTAAGTAAATTATTTTTATTTAACATTTGTAATAAAGCAACCGCACCACTATGTTGTATGAAATCATCTCTAGAATACATTATATACAGCTCATTTTTTAATTTTGTAATGTTGATCTTTGGAAATAAGGCACACACTGTTTTAATATGTTCCAGAGGAAAAACTATTCTATAGTTGTTAAATTTCTCCTTTTCAAACAAATTGGCTATAGTTAAAAAATCAGTAAATTGAAATCTCTCACGTACGTTCATTAATATGATGTCACATATTTCTTTGCACTGCATTACTTTTGACTCTCCTACAGTAACTTTTCTCTTTTTTCTTAAATTATCCACAGAATGTTCCTCGGAATGTTCTGTTAAAATGTCAGCATTATTTATTAATTCTTCTGTATTATTTCTTAGACATTGTATAGCAGCTGTAAACGAGTCTAAATTATTTCTAACAGTATTATCATCTAGATTCTAGATAATACTGTTAGAGTCTAACTGCCTCCCCTGTAACTGATTGAAAAGTATCTGTACTCTGTACCGTCTGGTCGACGGGGCAGCGCCCATTCAATGACGTAACAGAACGCATTAGAAAAGACGCGCTGGAAAAATAGAAGCTGTGTATCCTTTTTTTGCGCATGCAAATAGAAAAGAAAAAAGAACAGGCACACAGCGGCCGTGCTCAGCCCAGTGGACACACGGTGAAGCGTGAAGCGGTCTAGACGTTAGACGGATATGTAGCACCAAATGATTCAATATTCATGATGAAAAATTAATAAAAAATCCAACAAATTATAATAATTATAAAAGTTTATAAAATATCACAACATTCACAAATCTTATGTGCTTACGCATAGGGCACGTGCCCTTGTGCCCATTATGACTAGCCGCCACTGCTCTAGATTAAATTTGAAAGGTCAGCCAGAAGAATAAATAAATAACCAGAAAAATATCTCGCTTTCTAAGTGCGCGTGCTGCGTAATCAGTACAATTCAGAACCTGTTCGTGTGAGAACCAAAACAAGCCAGTGCCGTTTCACATGGGACCGACGATCGGGAGGGTTCATTGTTTCAAACGTAGCTATCACATGAGTGCGTATCATCGGACGACCGATTAAAAACGCTCGACCCAACGGTTAGCCCGTGGCTTGTCCGATCGTCGGTTTGTGATCAGGGCTATTCAACAAAGGGAGCTGTTCACATGTAGGCAGATCATGGTTTACGTTTGAAATAACTGTGTTGTCATATTTGCGATTTTGTAAGCCCATTAATGATATAAAATGGCAATGAGCAAGGAAAATTATCGTTTTGATACTGAAATGCTAATAAGTGTAGTCGAACAAAAACCAGAAATCTGGGATACATCGTCGGAAAATTACAAAAATCGTGATTTGAAACTTAAAGCTTGGGAAGTTGGGACGCTCAAAAATTTTCGAGAAAATTCAGATTGCATGGAAAATTGAAATTGCATGGAAAATTGAGATTACCTGGAAAATTGAGATTGCATGTTTTGGGTGCTATCTGTTGTTCACCCCCTGAGACCCATTTCAAGTTAATGATTTTTATACTGAGTAGACTATATGAGATGGGTATTACGTGTACCAAAGGGAAGTTGAGACGCTCAATAATTTTCGAGAAAATTGAGATTGCATGGAAAATTGAGATTGCATGTTTTAGGTTCTATCTGTTTTTCACCACCTAGGACCCATTTCAAGTTAATGATTTTTATACTAAGTAGACTATATGGGATGGGTATTACGTGTACCAAAGGGAAAGTTGGGATGCTCAATAATTTTCGAGAAAATTGAGATTGCATGGAAAATTGAGATTGCATGTTTTAGGTTCTATCTGTTTTTCACCACCTAGGACCCATTTCAAGTTAATGATTTTTATACTGAGTAGACTATATGAGATGGGTATTACGTGTACCAAAGGGAAGTTGAGACGCTCAATAATTTTCGAGAAAATTGAGATTGCATGGAAAATTGAGATTGCATGTTTTAGGTTCTATCTGTTTTTCACCACCTAGGACCCATTTCAAGTTAATGATTTTTATACTAAGTAGACTATATGGGATGGGTATTACGTGTACCAAAGGGAAAGTTGGGATGCTCAATAATTTTCGAGAAAATTGAGATTGCATGGAAAATTGAGATTGCATGTTTTAGGTTCTATCTGTTTTTCACCACCTAGGACCCATTTCAAGTTAATGATTTTTATACTAAGTAGACTATATGGGATGGGTATTACGTGTACCAAAGGGAAGTTGGGACGCTCAATAATTTTCGAGAAAATTGAGATTGCATGGAAAATTGAGATTGCATGTTTTAGGTTCTATCTGTTTTTCACCACCTAGGACCCATTTCAAGTTAATGATTTTTATACTAAGTAGACTATATGGGATGGGTATTACGTGTACCAAAGGGGAAGTTGGGATGCTCAATAATTTTCGAGAAAATTGAGATTGCATGGAAAATTGAGATTGCATGTTTTAGGTTCTATCTGTTTTTCACCACCTGGGACCCATTTCAAGTTAATGATTTTTATACTGAGTAGACTATATGGGATGGGTATTGCGTGTACCAAAGGGGAAGTTGGGGCGCTCAATAATTTTCAAGAAAATTGAGATTGCATGGAAAATTTAGATTGCACGTTTTGAGTGCTATCTGTTTTTCACCCCCTGGGACCCATTTCAAGTTAATGATTTTTATACTGCGTAGACTATATGAGATGGGTATTAAGTGTACCAAAGGGGAAGTTGGAACGCTCAACAATTTTCGAGAAAATTGAGATTGCATGTTTTGGGTGTTATCTGTTTTTCACCCCCTGGGACTCATTTCAAGTTAATGATTTTTATACTGAACCTCACTGAACTAGTTAGAACCTCAAACAGGTTCTTGTAATGATTCAAATATGTGGCAAAAAATAATCAGTGGTAAAAAAATGTGAACGGAAGAACACGAAATGTTCCCTAACCTCTTTTTTCTATATCTTCTTTATATTCTTTCTTTGACATCGTAAGCCTAAAGTAGTTTTCGATGATTATCTAGGCAGCGCTGTTTTATATTATTAAAACGTGAAGTGAAGAATGGAACCCTTACCTTTTCTTTGAATTAATTTCAATGTCTGGCATCACAACTTATAATCCTTTCTCGTTCACGTGTTAAAAAATAAAGGACCATTACCTTTACAGGGGTAACCATCATTACAATCCTTTTCCTCTGTAAAAATTGATACCAAATAAAGTGTATGGCAATAAAGTAGAGCAGTGGCGCACCCAGGAGGGGGGCAAGGAGCCACAGCCTCCCCATTTCGTAAAAAACAACCGCACGTAGTTTTATTTATCATAAGAGACTGATTGCCACGAACGACTTTGAAATGTCTCTAACAATAAACATATACTGATACAGAAATAATATTTAATTTAAAGTTGAAATGTAGGTATAGCCTTAATATATTATAATGGAACATATCATTAAGTTTCCTTTAAAAAATCCTTTTTTATATATAAAGAATTATGTTCTTTGTATGTACGTATACTATACAATATAATAGAGTATACAAAACCATAATTTATCGATTAGTAATTTATTTATCGAGTTAAACCATTAATTTTTCGCTCCCAGACCGCACTCCCATATATAGACACATAATAATATATTTTGGAAAATATTGTATTGGTTTTTTTATATTTATTTTGAATCCGTATAAAATGTTTTTGTTAAGTTGTTAAGTATGTTTTTTTAACAAGCACAGATACCTATTAGAGTTGCGACTTTTTAAAAAAATTCGGGCCAGGCCAGGCCCGGCCCGACAGAGTATAGGCCAGGCCAGGCCAGGCCAGATAAACCCACCGAACGTTTGGCCCAATTAAAGCCAGACCTCTTGACAATTATGGCCCGGCCAGGCCAGATTTGAGCCAGGCTCGACCAAGCCAGATTGAATTCGGCCCGGCCCGGCCAGGCCAGACCCGGCCCGGCCCGGCCAGACCAGGCCAGGCCAGACCAGGCCAGGCCAGACCAGGCCAGGCCAGACCAGGCCAGGCGCGACTCGGCTACGTCAAACCAGGCCAGACCCGACCAAGCCAGTCGAATCAAAGCTCAAATCGAATCTGATCCGACCCGGCTCTATCAAGGCAAGTTTAGCCAGAATCGATCCGCCCAAATTCAACCCAGTCTGCCTAAGCCACATTCGGCGATACCAGAAATCCTGCCTACTTGACATTGACAATAGGTATGACAATTCATAAATTTATTAATTAACTCTTTTATGTCTCAATGAAACGTACAAATGTCTCACAAAATAGAACAAAACAACCTTAATAGAATAATTTTTTATTTCATTATCAAATAAAATACACTCCGAAACAAATTTGTTCAACAACTTAAACACAAACATAATGTCTTACATTTAACACTTGTAATATATATATATATATATATAGTAGTATAAGATATTATATGTATGTATAGTGAGTCCCAGAAGTGATGTCTAAATTCATTTAAAATTCAGCGGTGTGTTTTTTGGAAAAACACTCGGACTTGTGGATTTTTATTTTTTAATGCGATTTTTTTATGCTCAATTCATGTATACAGGGTAATCCAAAAAGAAGTTACGACCATCAACTTTATTTTTTCAGATATTTCATTTTTAAATTCTGCATCGAATTCTAAGTCTGTGTAAGAATTTTTAGATGTGCTTAAATATCAGAGTAACACTTATTGCTAAGTATAATTTTTCCATTTTGGGACACCTTAAATTTTAAGTAGTATGAGTGATATTGGCCGTAAGTGGTCAGATAAATGGGTGAAACACCTCAAGTTATTATGAAATCAAATTCCTCATAGGAAGAACAAGATATAGTATTTTAAAATTGTTATACAGCAAACCGGTTAGCCTAGGTTAAGTCGAAATTGGTCAGATCCGGCCCGAAACAGCCAGGCCAGCCCAGGTCCGAACTGGCCCGGCCAGGCCCGAACCGGCACGGCCAGGCCCGATCCGGCCAGGCCAGGCCCGATCCGGTCAGGCCAGGCCCGATCCGGCCAGGCCAGGCCCGATCCGGCCAGGCGAGGCCCGAACCGGCCCGGCCAGGCCTGGCCCGAACCGGCCAGTCGGGCCTGGCCAATTCAATTTCAGCCCGGCCCGGCCAGGTATTACAAAGCTTCCGGCCAGGTCCAGCCCGGCCAGTAAAATATGCGGATTTTCCCGGCCCGGCCAGGCCCGATTTCGGGCCGGGCCTGGCCTGGCCGGGCTTCTGGCCTAAAATCCCAACTCTAATACCTATACACCCACACCATACATGATTATTTCTCTTTCGTTAATTATATGAATCCCCAATTATCTGAAACATTGCCCCCGCATGATTTTTTCTGGGTGGGCCACTAAAGCACAGTTTAAGGCTGTAAATTGTGACTGAAGCGCATGTACCTTTATGTACATTGTACATAAAGATCTGTACATTTTTCTTTTTAAAATTTGACATTGAGACTTTCAAAAATGCAAGATATAGTGTACGGAAATATCTCACTACCCTGTGTTTGTAATTTACTACAATATTTTTAGATAATATAACAAAAGACCCAAACAACCCCTCTTAAAATAATGTTTTTCCTATATTAATTACATATGTTTATACGTACACTATAAAAAGTCACCGTGTTGAGCCATAAATTCAATGGTTATACAAAGCCAAATACTTCATTTTATCGTTTTTTTAAATTAATCGTTAACGAAGTACTTTTTGTAAGGGCGTGAAATTACTGCGTTGCTTTCATTAACAGTTACGAGGATAAAAAATGTGTTTTAAGGGTTCCGCGTGTCGAATTAAAATTTTTCGATGAGTTAATTGATTTCGGACGTGATGTACTTGTTTTTATAAATATTGTTACTCCTTCCGGGGTTCTAAAGATAAGAGAGACTTTTACAACACTAAAAATGATCACTTCAAACACAACAGAACACTTTTGTACAATATCTAATTTAAATATATGCTGAAAACACTTCGAAAATTACAGTTATTTCATTTAAGTATTGTTTCTTCGCTCTTGATCGCTGTCCTATTAAGATAACTGACTCGCCGGCACGCCGCGGCCTTTATATAGAAGAACTAGGCTTATAGATCCTTCTAGAAATTTCCATCGAATACTCACGAATAATCCACTTACCAGGGTAATTCAATAAATAATCGACAGCCAAGTTATACGAGTTGTATTCAATAAGTACTGGTGGTGACGTCCGGGAAATGTAGATAAAAGGGCCTATCTCCCTTATTTGAAGGCCTAGAAGGTTTGAGACTTTGAGCCCATGGGGGGGTGGTCCCATGGGGGGGGTATTAGAAAGGCCCTCCCAAAATTGTAATAATATACTAGGTGTCCTATTTAAATTTTGAAGTTGATGTCACGTTACACAATAGACGATGTTTTCAACCGTTTAAAAGCACCAGATTTGAAAATGGGAGTTCAAATAGTTTTCGAGGCATCAACTGGCCAAAACCTCGTGTGCCATTCTGTATATTATTATTATCTCTTATCTTCGCTTCACAAGCTTACCTACAATTATTATAAAATTCACTCACAACCTTAGGTAGCAAAAAACAGCTTATACTAGTGCAGAAGTTGTTCCACAATTTTTATTTTCTCTTAATAAAATTAGAACAAACGGATGCAGTTTTAGAGGTTTATGGTTTTTATAAAATTAATATTAATAAAAATATACAGCTTCCGCCGGAGCAAATAACTAGCTTATTCAGTTAGTGCGGCTTAACCAACTAGGTCAATTTGCAGAGCGTATTCCACAAGCAAGGATCTAAGGATTCGATTTAGTTAGACAGCGCTTAGTGGAGACACCTTCAGGCCTCCTCGGGAGAAATTCAATTTGGAGCGAGATTTAGTATTTACCTTAGTTTAGGTATACATATACGCAAAACATGGCCTTTTATTAGTTATTTTAATGTGGAAATATTTTATTGTGAGGGCGGACGTGTTTGGAGCATTTGTTTTATTTATTTAATAGTTTTGTTTTATTTAACTGCCTACTTCAATCGGAAATCAGATTTCTTCATCCTTTCATCGTACATGTAAAAGTGTCTTGAGTGACGTAAAAGTAAAACGTTGAAAAGAAAAAATATAAACTTATAATACATGGTTGAAATCAGAAAAAGTAGCTCTTTCAAGGTACGTTTAAATATACGGGGTATTCCAAAAATGTACGGTTCTATTGTCCTTATATTATGGGACATCCTGTATATTTTTTAATATAAGTATAACCCTACAACTTTTGTACTTATTTTTTGGGTATATCTCCCTTATTATTCGAGATACACCCAAAAAAACTTATATATGACCGTATTTGTAAAAAAGAGTTCTTTCCAAATATGTAAAAAATACAAGGTATACCATTTAAAATATTAATGTTTATAAATACAAAATAATAAATAAATAAATAAATAAATAAATAAATAAATAAAAAATTAAATATTTGTGAAGTAAGGGCAAAAATAAAAGAAAATCGACGGTTCCGAACGATTTTTAAAAAAATTGGGTATTTATAGAATAACGAATTTATCGTTACCTGCTTTACCAATGCACTGTATTTGTATAATTTCATTAATAACACACGTTAGTTTAAATTTTTAGCCGAATATCTAAAGATAAACACGTAAATAATTCAATTTAACGCATATAGGTGAAGATACCTATTTAGGGGCGAGAGAACTTCCTTCTCTCGAGGAATTCAATTTGAAACAAGATTTACTATTTGCCCGTGTTTAGGGTAGGTCGGGGGTCAAACTAATGGATAGGGTCCTTGCATCCATCAATTATTCTCACACTGGAATAGAAGTTTTTCCGGCGCCGCAAATGAGTAATTGTCTCAGCTGGACTGGACCAGGCCCTGATTTATTACTGGGGATGTTTCATGGATCCGATGCTATATAGGGTGGCCCACCTACATGTAAACCTCTGTATACATAGATGTATCATGTACTGGGACGGACTAGATATTTGAAAAATTCTAGTAATATGTGCAGAACAACCACAAGAATAATAATTAAATAACCAGAAGCATTTTTGATAGCAATAAAATAATAATATAATAATATCTCTACCCCTCATTCTAATCTCAAGGATTAGCCCGAAAGTCTGAGACTTGTGTGGAAGAGGGGGCGGCATATTATTATTTCACGGGTCGCATTTGCACCTCAGGAACGACTTACGTTGGTAGGCCCTAACCACCATTCAGTGCTGGAATGAGGGAAACCTGGAAAACCTCATTAGTTAGGGAGACAGTCAAACATCAATTGATTTTAATCTCTCACCTTAACACCAAGTTGACATTCTTCCCATCCTAGGCCATCGCCAGGACGGTTGCCAACCCATCCCTGCGAACGAGCCTTGATCTACGAGTAAACAATTTAATTAAAAATTGTTGGTGGAATGGCGATTCGAACCCACGACCTCTGGGTTGAGCGATTGAGACACTAAACCCTGAGCCACCAGCTCGCCATATCATTTTTCAATTTTTTATAATACGAGAAAGAAAAGGGAGTTCCACCATTCTAAAGATTTTGGTGATATTGTCACATACCGGTGATCTAGGGGAATTCAATGAAATGAACCAATACAGAGTTGTATATCATGGATTGAACTGCTCTTGGAACTTCTTTCAATACCCTTTTGTGCTCTATAGTGCTCTGTGCCCCCTTTGTTTATAATAAAGTCTAGACCAGAATTAAGTGGAATGACCGGAAAAAGAATAAATCGGTGTTGTCACATTTATTTCTAAAGTATTCTTATTTACAACAGGAAACGTATTAATTACCTTATTTACCCATTTTTTTACTTGTCTTTAACGTCCCTTATCCCTATTGTACTTTATTAAAGCAAACACAATGTTTAATTTGTCTTTTACTTAATAATATCAAGGCATTTCCGAATATATGGCAACTGCGAAAGTCGTAAAGTTGAGGACAAGCTGTTCATCCTTATTTAACATACATATTCTTGCATTTACGCTTTCTTTTCTCTGAGCTTCAACGACGTTGATTGGTCGAATCAGGAACCAGTAAGCGACTGCGCTCGAGGTAGTAGGGAAACAGTGGCGTGATGTTGGGTTATTTCGCGCGCGTTTATAAACAGAATACGCACGCCCATGCATCACCGCATTTTACCAGATCGGCGAGGTCATTCCACTTTGCTTAATTCTGGTTTGTACTTTAGTTCTGATAAATAATCAAATTATTAACTGTTTTTTTATTTACTTTTTAAATTTATTATTATTATTTTTTAAAATACTTGTATCAAGTATTATATATTTTTGAGAAGTTTAGAGCGACCGTAATTGAACTGGCAGAAAATATACAGGGTGTTCCGTTTAAAAAAGTAAAAATTCACCCTATATCTCGGAAATAGACCGTTTCAGAAAAAACGTAAGTACGTCACTAGATCCTACGTAAAAAAACTGCACAGACCTGTTTTTGTTTTCCCAACACATTATCAGGTAACAGAGAGCCGAAGGGTGCTTGAAAATAGTAAATTTTCAAATTCACCCTATAGCAAAAAAGAGAGCTGTGGAAATTATGTTTCTGGCATCTGTTATTTTTCAAAAAGTGTGAAAGTGTCGCGAAAACCTCAAAACTGTACCTCTATTAATAAGCGAGATACCCTTCAACGACAACGAAAACTCTGTACGAAAACGTGGGTATGGCGACATCAATTTTGCGTTTTTAAAGTCCTTAAAGTATGATTATAACATAATTTCCAGTTTCAACTGTGAATTTTAGACTACAAAAGTGAAAAAGCGTTTTTATTTTCTATTACTCGACATCAATGCATATATTAACTACATTTTAAAAAATATGGGGCGAATCATTACGACTAAGCAATAAATTTTCACTGCATATGAGAATAAAATCCCATTCGCGAAAGCTGCGCTTGAAACAGCCATTTTTTACGTCTGGAAAAAGAACACGACCACGCAAAAGCCGTCGCGAATTTCCCCAAGCTCTTCCGCATATAAAGCGGCCCACTATGCAATATTAATAACGGCTTAATTTCCCCGATTTGCTTTGCGAGCTACCGGGAAGGCTCAAGCTGTGTTGATGCCTATCTGCGAATTGTTATCTAAATGGCTTCCTACACAGATTCACGTAAATAAATTGGCCTGGGAAATCGAAATGTCCTCTTTATAAAAATAATTGTTCATGTGAAAGACAAAATACATTACGTTTCTGTTATAGAACACCTATAATTCGCAAAAAAATATGTAGGGTAAGCTTATTCAGCTTCAGGATGGGCAAACGTCTCATCAGCAGCATCCATAATGATTTACAACTCGAAAAAAGTGTGTCCGAAAATGATGCAACAAAACTCATATTTTTTTTCCAATTGAGATTAAAAAAATGCCGAAACTAGTCAATTAGTGTTATAACGACAACTTTAGTTAGTTAATTATTTTTAGATAAAGGTACAAAATATACTTACTATAGCGATGAAACTCTCGATCAGGGGTGAGCAGAGTGAAGTACGGTAGGGTTATTTATTAGCTGGCCAAACTTGAGCGCCATCAATTGATCTTTTTTGATGGTACAGAGTAAAGGTATAGTTCCTATCTAAGTGAAGACAATTGCAAAAAAACACTTGACAAGAACAAAGTTAATTTTTAATATAATTCTCTCAACTATACATTTACGAACGGTACATACATAAAAGACACACCTAAATCTAAATATTAGGACATACACACTCAAATGTACAAAAATGAGTGAAGGTTTTACAGCAATAAAGCTTGACAACAAAATGTAGTTTGGCTGTACTAAAGATCGACCAAACAATGCAGTTTGTAGATATTTACAGTCCGCGAGGTAACAGTAAGGGCTCTTAAATTCATTCGCACCCACGACCTATGCATAGGGTAAGTTAGTCTAATTAGGCACGGTATACGTAACGTGGTTTAAGATGCACTTCCAAAATAAGTAATAAAGTACTCACATAAGAACTGTTGGTTTCGGGGTTAACGTTGTTCATACGTTCTGCTGCCAATTCACAAATCAACGTACTGAAATGATTATTTTCTCGTAATCACACTATGGAATAGTAGGATTCGTTTACTAAGATTAATTCATCTTTTATATTTGCTTTTTCAAGCTTTTTTCTTCAAACTTTGGAAGCTGCTTATTCACTGAACCTGCTCGCCAATGCCAATTTTCGCCATTTTTTCTCCTTCTCCTCGTTCTCCTTCGTTATCCATCCGCTCACGTTCGTAACACGAGATGGCGTCACTATATTGTTTTGAACTTTAGATTATGTAACCTAAGGACTATGTATGTAGATAGACCTAACGCACAAACACATAGAGTGAAGTTGGGATTATAATCACTTAATATACACCGAATACATATAATACTTTAAATACAGGATTGGTGTTTAACAAGAAGGTAAAAATACAGAATAAAATAAGAATTATTAGTTTAAATCAACTAAGAAAGGTATTTTATTAGTTACTAAAAACGAGACCGTTACACTGTATAGAAATTGTCACTTTTCTGTGATATTTCCTATTATTTTGAGCCATGTTTGACGGAGCTAAAACATTACCGCCATTTTTTTAAAGAGGACTCTATATTTCATAGTATAAATAAATAGCCCTTATAAGCCCTTAATTATATCAACCGGTTGGTTTTAACGTAAACATTTTTTTACAGGATATTGAAATACTAAAAGTTGCTTTTCAACAATCGAAAAGATGGCAGTGAATTAAGGAACTAGGTATATAATTTCTTGATGCCCTTAACAGTTCTATGCCTTTTATTATAAATAAAATTCACAGAGTTCGCAATTCTTGCAACCATCGGAGTGCATTGAAAATGAATTAAGGAAATTTGGAACTATAGAAAGCTTGAGAAAGTTACCTCCTAATTTGAGAACTTACTATTTACGACTTACAGACTTTGCCACCTTGTATATCACATTCACATGAGAGCTCAGATTCTCAGACTTGCAATTTGCAATATACGAATACGTATGCCAAACTTTTATAATTTAGTTATCTTCTAATTTGAGAACTTACCATTTGCGACTTACAGACTTTGCCACCTTGTATATCAATCACATTCACATGAGAGCTCAGATTCTTAGACTGCGCCATATAATTCACGCCGCCCGCTCTACTCGGTCCCCCACTACCTAACCATGTCGGTGTGACATGCTCATCGCGTTACACTTTTCACCGAAACATACCCATATAACCTTCGCGATCCTATAAGCATTTTCAATGCTAATATAATACACAAATAATTATTCCACAGAGTTTTCTAAAATTAGGCAACCAACTTTACACTGTTGGTAGTAATTAAAATAAAAATATTTCAGATACATATTCACCCTTCCCCTGCTCCATAAATATTACTAACAATGCTCTTTAATCCAAAGAAATAGTAAATTAACTAAAGCAAACCCAACCCAGTTTGTTAAGCAAACTAAACTGATACGTCGTTCATAGTTATTTATTAAAGTATCACCCTTGTCCACTAGAAATGCTACGAAGAGGCTTTCTCTGCTATCATAAAAATAATATTCCTTGCATATGCCCTCCCGTCTCTGGAAGACATTTATTCAGACGTTTAAACTTGGTTTATCCTCCGTCTTCCGATAAGAACTCAGATGTGCTCCCTCTAAGAACCCTAAACCTCTCAGGAGCAGATAAGGCTGCTGTCCTGTTTTATTTATGCAGATGACTTGTCCGACCACGATGTTTTATTATTTAGGCCAGTGGCGTAAGGATTAATATACAGTCCGTCCAGAATGTTGATGTAATGTAATCTAAGAGGTTCGCATTCGTAAAAAAAATATATATAAGTGTTAAATCGGGGGAACGTATTGGCAAATATTCACAATTCATATATTTGAATTGGCAAAATATAAAATATTGGTTACTACTAATGTTACTCTGAATTAGGAATTATCTGTTGCTCATAATTATTAATACTTGTAAAATATTTCACTCCACTATCAAAGATTTGTTACTGAACTTGTTGTTGTTGTTGTTGTTGTTGTTGTTGTTGTTGTTGTCGTTGTTGTTGTCGTTGTTGTTGTTGTTGTTGTTGTTGTTGTTGTTGTTGTCATTGTTGTCATTTTAGTCGTTATTATTGTTTTTGCCGTCGTCGTTGTTACCATTGTGGTTATTGTTTTATTCTTGTCTCTTAACCATTAAACAGACCCAGTGGCAAAAAATATATGGAGTAGGTACTCCGAATATAGTGTATCTTTCTGCGGAACTTATCCTAGTAGGTACTTCTCCAATTGTTCATTACCTTTTAACGGCCCTTTTATAATAATTATGCTGTTCTGAGATATGTCTTCAGGAACTAAATTTTGGGGATTGCCAATTGTCTCCCAATGGGTTTCTTTATCCACGTTGACGTTGCCTAAGGTTTACACGATGGCTTACACCCCCCCGTAATAAATTCTGTAAACGCCACTGGCATCGTTGGCGATCCTCCATAAAATATTAAGTTCAGCTCGACTTCTAAATGTGAAAATATTCACTGGCCCGACTTGGGGGAGGGAAGCTGCTTTGTTTCTGGACAACCTAAGGCACGAAATATGATGTAGACGAGAAAACAAGTGCATATTTTAAAATTTAAAGCATATTGTTATGATACGAGAGGGTTATTTTAATAAATTTGCATAAGTAATATCCTGCTGTTTAGAGAGATGCACTCAGCTGCATTTCGTCCATGCATGGTCCAATTTTGGAATAAGTGGATTCATCATTTTTATTTACCCATGTTTCTATAGCAGTTTAGTAAAAAATATAATTACAAAGAGATATATTAATAATAATAACAATAATAATAATAATAATAATAATAATAATAATAATAATAATAATAATCATAATTTTATAGAACGCTGAACTCAAATTCACGTAAGAAGAGAATAATGTAAGAAGAAAAGAAAGGGGAAGAGGAATGATAGGCATACAACAGTTACACTTACAAACAGATAAATTCGTTAAAAACATACTTCCAAAACAAAGGGCATCCATTACATAGACCAATAGTAAAAATTGATGATGGTTTCACACCCTTAATGAAACCTATCAACGTACGAAGTAGAATACTTACAAAATTATGCCCTTATACAAAAGTAAAATGTACAATGCTTTGTTGTAATGTAATGTAATGTTCTTGGTCGACATTGCGAAAAGTGTCAACCAAAAAGATATAAACAAAAACCTTTCATATAAGTTCTTAGAAACAGGCCCATTATACAAATACAAAAATTGTCCGGAGAAATGTAGATTCCAACCCAGGACCTCTAGTTTAAGTGATCGAAATAGTTAACTCTGACCACCGACTCGATATGAATATGAATATCTTTATTATTTGAAGGAATATATCGTAAACAGACACTGTGCGTGCTATAAGCCTTAGATCTGTCTTTAGATAACGTAAAAGGAATGCATCAAGCCGATCCTAATATATTTACGGGGTAATACACGCATCATGCGACTTTGGAGAAATTCGGAACTCAGCGCGAACATTGCACGGCTTTGATGTGCCTCGGGGGCCATCTTCGTGGCAGATATAAGAGTGCGAAGGAAAATACGGGCAGCGAAGTATCGCGTCGAATGATTGATAAAGCGCGTGAATATAAATCGGTTATAAATATATAAACTGCGTAGAAATCAATAGGTCTATAAATTCCTGTTTTATTTGAAGAACCCATCAACTTTTTGCAATATAAAATATTTAAAATGGTTTTGAAAGGGGTTGGAACCTTTGGTGTGAAGATAATACTAACGTAGTTTTCCACATAACACCAAAACACTAGACTGGAGATTATTAAAACTTAGTTGATTAGTTTTAATCACTTTAGATGATGCCAACCACCTGAGTAGAGTTCAAGTGCGACCACAGTTTGGGTACTTCGTGTGCATTTTTTATTTATTTACTTATAGCTAGAAATAAAGTTTTGTGATTGTAATATTAATATAATATTCTACATTGGTTCAGTGCAATTAATTAAAAGTGACTTAGTGAGAAATTAAAATATTTTTTTTATAAAACATAGGACATTACTTGTCTCGTTAGTTTTTATGTCTGTAAAAATTATTTACGTATTTTCCATTTGAACATATATTAAATTTATTTCTCACAATCAATGGTTTTTATAAATAAATTCTTTAACATTCTGATAATGAAAAATTCCAGTTATGATTTTAATTATAGTATATTATACTATAAGGGACAGAAATGCGTTATTTTGGCAGAGGTGCAATTTGAAGCCCGAGGGCGAAGCCAGAGGGCTACAATGCACCGAGGACAAAATAGCATTTCTCCCGAATGGTATATACTATTTTTTCCACGGTCTCATTAACTTAAAAACACATATTTTGTTATTATGAAGTAAGTAGCACCAGAATTATTGTATTCGGATTTGAGCATTTATTTAGTAGTCGTTGAGTTATTGTCATAACTACAAAATAAACAAACAAAAAGAATTGTCAAATTAAGATGTTAGTTTGGTTTAGTTTACAGTTTGTTTAGTGCACAATGAATAATTGTGAGTCGGAAGAGATTGTGGAGGCTGCAAATATTGCAATAAGCAATTTGTTACCTACGAAGTCAAGATCTTTATACGATATAGCTTACAATCGGTTCAAAACGTGGTGCGCCGAGAAAAATATTCAAGTATACAGCGAGAATGTTTTGTTGGCATACTTCAGTGAAAATGCAAAGAATTACAAGTCTTCCACATTATGGGCGCAATATTCTATGGTTAAGTCATGCTTGATAATTTACGACAACATAGATATAAGCAAATTCCCCAAACTGATCGCATTTTTGAAAAGAACCGGTGACGGATATCAAGCGAAAAAATCGAAAATATTGACAAAGGGTGAAATCGACTGTTTTCTATCAACTGCAGATGACAAAGAATTCTTAATGATTAAGGTAAGATTACTTTTGTTGCTAGGTATTTCAATTATTTAGTATTTTGATTTTTTATAGGTTGTATTAATTCTGGGGATTGCCGGAGCTTGTCGAACTGATGAACTAGTCAATTTAACTGTAGATGATATTGAGGATGTAGGCTCATCCTTGATTGTAAAAATTCCAAACACTAAGACAAAGATTCCACGAACCTTTGTGGGTACCGATGTGGGAAATATGCTTGAATTGTATCGAAAATACCTGTCCCTTCGTTCTCCCCACGTCAAGCATAAGCGCCTTTTTTTGTACTACAAAGCAGGAAAATGTAGTTCGCAGCCAGTTGGCAAGAATACCATCGGAAAAATTCCTAGTGTAGTAGCTTCGTATTTAAAATTACCTGATGCTGCATGTTATACTGGTCACTGCTTACGAAGATCTTCAGCGACATTACTGGCAGATGCTGGTGTGGATATCACGACAATAAAGCGTCATGCTGGTTGGAAATCAACGACAGTCGCTGAGGGTTATGTCGAGAACTCCATTGAAAATAAGATCAAAATTGCTAATCACGTTTTAGTAGGTACCACCACTAGCGCAATCACAAAAAATTTAAATGTAAGCGAAAGTAATATTCCTTCTAATATTAATTTTGAAAATTGTACAAATGTTACATTTAATTTAAATGTCAATAAATAATTTCAATGTTACCTCTTTTTTTGCATGAAAAACGTTCTCCATAATGTAAACTCCCTTGGGAGCATTATACTCCCTTGGGAATAATCGACTACTTCTGTTTCAATTTTGATGTCATAGAAACTGATTTCTACTCCCGACCGGGGAAAAAATTACTTTTGTCCCGCCGCCAATATCTATGTGCTAAAAAAATCGAATTTTTCCAGTTCCACAACCAGATTTTATTTAATGATGTCAAACAAACCAGTCAACAACGGAATAAATGAAGCATCCCATTCGGTTTTTCAAACAATTTTATTAATACTTGAAATATTTTTCTGTAATAGGAGAAAGTCTTTGTTACCAACTTAGAGTATTGGTTTAACAAAACATACGCATACTATACTGTGTGATAAAAGGAAAATGAACAAAACAGTAAATTTACTTTCTAAGGTCCCGAGTTACAGTCAACCCAATTTTTTAACAAATAATGGAAATGCACCAATTAGCAGAAAAATAAGAACCCTGTGGTAAAGAAACGGTTTTTAGTCCCTATTTGTTTATTCTAAATATGAAAAATTAATTATTGAAGTTCACGTTGGACCCTCATATAAAGTTATTTACATGTTTACCACAAAAATAAATAAATAACCAGAAGCAGCTCTCCCTATTGCTCTCTATTCCTTTCCGTAACCTCGATGCTCGGTTAACCTGAGATTCTATCCTGAAATAGCCAGTGCTGTAGCGTCTCGAGTGCTAGCATGTTCCCAGCGAATTGTTTCTTACGCATGAGGTTTAATAAGACATTTTACCTAGTTTTGTTAATTATATGGCCGACAAATTTTGCTATTTATGGTCCAATTCCCCTAAAAATCAGTATGTGGAGCTTTCAGGGTCGCGAATTACAAATTTTTTATAAAAAAAAATACATAGATATCCAATATTTCAATTCAATTCAATTCTACTTTGCCAATAATTATGTTCTGATTCCACTAAAAAACCCTACGTGGGGGTTTCCAGGCCGCTAATTTCGAATTTTTTATGTGCAGCCATTACCTGGTCGTCACTTTCATATTTTATATATTAAAAAAACGTACCTTCGAATTTTTATCAGTCGTATAAATTCTAGAATACTCTGATAGCCGGACATTTCTGTGGCAGCCAAAATGCGCCCTGATAGTTTGACATATTAATTTATATTTTAAATACAATTATTTTATTGACAATTTAATTTATATATAAAAAATCGCATATGCCACAGTGCAATTGTCACTTTGACAGCGACAAAAGTTACCTGCAACTTTTACAGCGACAATAATTGCACTTTGCACTAGTGGTTTTTCACTTTTTTCGCGGTGTTCGCTGCCAAAATAAATAGTTTGACATTTCTGTCAACAAGTTATTGAATTATTAAACACTAACGATGAATCGATTCGTGATGTTCAAATAAAAATATGTTTATTTTCAGTGTTTCATAAATAAAGTTTGCATTGATATGTTTCTAAATTTCTTATTCATTAAATTGTTCTTTAAACAAAAGGATTCTACCTCGAACTTAAGGGTCATAAATTTAATGCAATTTTAACACTGTTTAAAATGTCAAATTGTGTAAACACTTTAAGCTACGAACACTGCTATCTTAAATATTTTAGAAAGCAAATAAATACGTACTATACTATATGGGATTAGCTTCAATATTTGCAGTTGGACTGCCGTAAACGGGATATTACCCATGCCTTGATTTAGAATTTCTGCAGCACAGGATACGAAAATTCGTACGGAAATTAAGGGAGTGTTTGTGGGGCGCAAGCGAGGGTTGTTACGGATCAGAAGGGATGAGATTTTAGCAGTGGAGCCGTTTATTCTGTGTTACATGCAGTAATCACATACTATTCGGATTAGACGCCTTGTGACTTTCAAACTAGATACAAATTATTGGCGATTCAAATTACCGATGAGGGCGCTGCAAATTGTAAACAAATATGGAGGAAGACAAGTAAAAATTTTGCATTTCATATCACATCATCTAGCAATTTAGTAAATTTAGCATTCATCTGCCATAAATATAGTGACTTTATGTGCTAGTTGGGGTGAAATAAAGAAAAAAAGAGTGGTAATAGCAGTCAAACGTCCCATAAGTGCTTCATTGCTAATTATATGAATTTTGAATTTTGGGTTGAAACAGGTGCTCTACTTTTTGTTTACTTACATTTTGGACTAAAATAAGTGTAATAAACTGTATGGTGATCCCATATTAGTGCTTGTTTTTTGTTAAATAATGTTTAAATTAAAATATATTCTGCTTTTATAAGACTAATAATAGAAAAGTATAGACAAACTGCAACAAAGTGGTTATGTTGTGTAAATAAACGTGTTCCCTGTTATTAAATTGTTACATGCCTTTTGGAGAAATGAGTGAGAAACAGTTTCTTATACTAGGGCTAAACTTCTACCTATCTTCAATCCTAAACACTTCTATTGACACATTTTGTGGAATGACACCTATAAACACGGCAGTTTGTGTTGTGCTGATTTCTTTTGAATGCCATTTTAAAATGTAAAAATAAAGATGTACAAATACTAATCACGTCGTTTTTAACTTTGTAATACCAAAAAATCACAAGCACCACTAAATTATTACGTTAAACAAACCCAAATACGTGTTATAATAATAATATAATAATATAATAATAATAATATCTCTACCCCTCATTCTAATCACAAGGATTAGCCCGAAAGTCTGAGACTTGTGTGGGAGAGGGGGCGGCATATTATTATTTCGCGGGCCGCATTTGCGCTTCAGGAACGACTTACGTTGGTAGGCCCTAACCACCTTTCAGTGCTGGAATGAGGGAAACCTGGAAAACCTCATTAGTTAGGGGACCTAGTTATTTATCATTACATCAGCAATAAACTTCCAAAAATTACCTTTTAAGTAGGTTCAAATATTTTCATGCAGAGGGCGCATTCATTTTTGGAATCGCCAATAGTCTTTGTAGCTCTGTTTAAATACATTACTAATAGCTACTCAACCGCAGTTGGTATGGGGCCACTACTGACAGATGGCGTGGATCATATTGAGCCTCTAAAGATAGAGTACCATAATTGCCACTATTTTGACTCTATGTATTTGGCGCGAAATTTGAAAATATGTCGCACATAATGTAAGAAATTAAAGGAAACCCTTCAATTCAGTGGGTGATTGATGGCGCTCAAGACAAGCCGGACATTTTGAAGTAAGTATAAACTAAACTAAAGTGAAAGTTTCTAGACAGGAATGGTCGATGCTACCAACATTACACATAATGTCATCGCCCGCAATTTTAGCTCCAAATTACTGGACAGACCAATAAAATTGCGGTACTGTGTCAATCTAGGGACTTTCTGAACCTTTGCTGATGGAAATAAAAGTTTTACTAGATTTATAGCTGTTAAAGGAAAGGGTTTTGTTTCGTAATATGTGACAGAAAATACAATAGATAGTTATTAGACGCTCCATAAGGTTAAGCAGCATATAAGTTTCCCTTATTTTGACATCTAAGCATACGCATGTCTGCTTTTTAATAGGTCAACCCTTAACAAGGTTATTTCTTGTAATTTGGTTTTCTCTTTTCTAAATTCTCATAATTTCACTTACTTAGATTTGGACAAATGTTAGGTTAGATGGAAATTATAACGTCGAGACAAGCCACGTTGTTTATTCCATCAAATAACAAATAACTACAATTTTGTGAAGAAGATTAGGTCAAAGAGTATTCAAATAAAGCCGACGCGCAATAGTATTCCAATAAATCTCTAATTTACCTGTCTTTTCCCGTTACCAAATTTATTCTTGAAGTATTTTATCACCATCCATTTGAAATTATGCAAAGAATTAACAATAATCGCTAGCCTAGAATCTATCTTTCTACTTCAAATTTATTCTGTCAATCTTTCCCGTGCTTCACCGATTTAAAATCCTACAAATCATTTTACCCTGCTTTTATCACCGAATTTATTCCGTAAGTACTTTTCATCCTCCATCGATTTGAAACGGTGTTAAAAAAATTGCGGTAATTGCTCAAAAAACCCGAGCCCCTAACGACGTTATCATTCACACAGACGACTTTTTTTTCAATACTTACTTCTCCGGACTAAGTTATCTAAATCCCAGCAGCTGTTCCCGGACTTTTTTCTGATCCCAGGTCCCAGTCGGCGGGAAATGATATCAAAATCAAGATATACGGCTGGCCCGTGTCACAGCCACCTGATTTGGGCATATTTCACTGGAACGGTATACATAGTGGCAAAATAAAAGCAGCCATAAAACGCTCTAGTGAGAGACCGGAGACATCAAGGCTTTCTAATAAATAGTAAAGCTTCATCAGCATTTGGCGTGTGGCCCTGCGTTCTTCACGTACATATTTTGAATTAGCCTCTACTCCTTGATCTTTGATTTTAGAAACAACTTTGTTAATATGGATTTTAGGGTGTCTTTTGAAGATTGAGAATCACAATTGGGCGTGTGAGACCAAAATTACAAATAATGACATACTTGATTTTTTTTAAATAGAACATACTGTATTGCAGAAGCCAGTACCTTGTTTATTATACTTCAAAGTCGGAAAAGTGTATTACAATTAGCAGAGTTCCACAGGGCTCGACACTAGGGCCTGTACTTTCATTGTCTTTATAAATGATATTATTGATAATATTGACGAGAATTACGTTCTGTAAGCAAATGATAGGAACATACCTAGGTAAGAGGCATCAAGGAAAACAAAAAATGTCCTTTTATCTTGAGGAAAAATTAAGGTAAATATCCCCAAAAATACCAGCTTAATTAACTGAATTTTTTTAATAGAAAGTCAGTTTTGGAAATTTCTGTTCTGAATCCAGTGACTAAGAAATCTGGAATTCAGTATCTTCAATCCTACTTATTTATTTGAACGAGGTGCCGAAAATAACTAAGTAGGTACTCCAGTCGACTTCCGTGGAATAGGTGTTTTTGGCATCTCCAAATAAATAAGTAGGATTGTCTTCCTAAAAGACAGATACGATACGTCGACAGATTTTTTCTTCACCAGATATATTTTGAAAAAATTGTTAAAATTACCATATATTTCAAATAACGCGCTACTGACGTCATACTCCAGTTCGTTGTTGTCTGTTGGCTGCCCTGCATTTTGTGTGCTGTCAAGTGAAGTGTGCTTAACCTAACTTTCGTTTTGTGTTTTGATTAAATTAATTTAAAATGAATAAAATTGAAGAGGGATATCTTAAGGTTGATTCAGACAACCTTCCAAGAGCTGACAGTGAAATAGTTAACGATTTCTACGTCACAAATATGAACTTTCTAAGTGCTGAAGTGCGCAATGTTAAGACAAGAAGGTTAGTTTTTATAACCTAAGTTATCAAATCATCATTTAGTTGATTCTAACATAGATTGTGCAGTGTTGTCATCTTTAGTAAAAATACCTAAAAATTATTTTGCTCAAGTGATAAATTGTAAAATAATTATGTTGATTTGCTTTAGTAATAATTTATGGAAAATATTTCACCTAAAAATACATACATTTTAATTTCAAAATTACCATTTCGGCTAAAAATACGTAATATTTCAAAATTACCAGAATGTAAATTTAATCGTTGTCAAGAAACTAGTAAAATTATATGTGGCAACGTGGAGCCGTTCTTTAACTTGTCCACATTTTATTGGCTACTGGAGTGTGATGTCAGCAAACCGCGCAGTTTGAAATGATTCATGAAGACCGGTCACTTTGTACTTGGATAACTTCCCTTAATTACAATTCTCTAATAAATTGGGTTGATTCTCCCTTTACTTATGTACCAGTATAACGTTTGATATTAATAAAATAGTTAAATTCAATTTAGTGGAAAAGGCCCATTGTCAGACGGATAGTTGCAAAACCCAAAATATGGCACTACTGGGTGTTTCTCACCATTACTAACATCAGAGACTTATACATCTACAGCCTCTGCTAATATACCAGATGTCCTTTAGTCAATCATGTTGCAGCATCGTTCATCGAGTCTGCCACTCTTGTTCTTTTATTATCTATGTCCGCCATGCCGCCACCTATGGCACTCCGATGAACACAGAATAAATGCGAAACTAGTCAGTGTCTAGTGGTTGGTCTCGATGAAGGATGTGGTGACTTCCATGGAGATGCCGGAGTAATGCAATGCCAGTCGGGGCACATTGCCCGTGGAGTAGGTGTTTTCCGTTTCTACTTCAAATAAATAAATAGGATTGTCTTCCTGCGGCCACTGCTATAATGGGACTTCCCGAAAAGCAGGTTGCTACCTGTCTGTCAGTTAGACAATAATTGTCAGATGGACAGTAGCAAAGACCAAAAGAGGTCGATACCATTGACATAAGAACGGGGAGACAGAATTGTTTACATTTTATGCCGATCAGACATCGTTTTCAACAAAAATCAATGATGTAAAATCTATGCGGATTGCCCTAGATCTACCGCCGGTGTTTGAAAACGAATATTATATTAATTATATTTATCTGAATTTTTTATGTGTAATTAAGAAAAAATAATATACTAAATATTTATCTGTGTTTTTTAATTAAAATACATAATCTATACTTTTAAAATTATTTATAATTTCCTAATAACATAAAATTATTATCGTGTTAGGGAAATACTATGGCAATGCTGTACGGCTGTTTTGCTATCAAATGACGCTCTTATGTCAAAAGATGACGTTACAATGTTGCTGTGCTGTGTTTGTGATCTTTTGGGATTTTTTATTTATTTGCAGTGTTTTTTTGGCAGTAGAGGTATTTAGAGCCTTTTATAATCAATCTACAATAGTTCAACAGTGCGTGGTTTGTAAAAAAGTCGACTATTCTAACCCCGGACTGGTATTTCGGCGGTAAGTAAGGTTATGTTTTTTTAGCATAAGCAGTGGTGTTGTTAATTAAATTTTAAGTAAATTATTGCAAAAAATATTTATCTGTTTTGTATGAAATTTTTGGAATTAAAGCATTTTAGACCGAAAAATGATGTAGTAGCGTTGTAATAAAATTATTGTCCAATTCCAGGCTGGATTTCCAGTATTTAAACAGTAAATAATTTTGTTGCAACTATTTTAAATGCAGAAAAATAAACCTATTAGATGTTTGTTATATTTTAATACAGAATATTATTGTTGTAGCTTTCCTGTTAATCCTGAGAGCAGACAAATGTGGATTTTTTAGTGGTTGGAAAAGCTTCCTGATGGAGTTTGGGGTATAAATAATACTGTCAATGTAAATGTTTAAACAAATTCAATAAGATAATACAGAAATTCAAGCTATGAGAGATAAAGTAAAGAGAAAACTTGATCATTGATGATATTGATAATGAATGATTTGCATTCATAAGCTTTTCAGTCGAGAAATGAAGAAAAGGTTTGATAAGAAAAAGAAGTGTTACTTACAAAAAGTGATTTTGTCTTTGAGCTAGTGCTGTTACAGACGGCAAAGAGGTAACTGGAAAATTAAAATATGGCGGGCTGTACAAGGTAACTACAGCTACTGGGAAATAATAGTTAGGAAATTATTCCGTAAAAAGGTATTAAAGGTTACAAAAGGTGTATGGTTGTAAGTAGCAGCAGATAGTTTAAAAAAATAGATAAATAATTTAGACGTTAGTACTGATAGTGACTTAAATAGCACAGATGAATTGATTGATTTGCTAGAGTGTTGAAACTATTATTTTATGTGAAAATTAACCCGTTTATTAATTAATTATTAAATTTTTCTGCTATTATTACAATTAATTGGACATGCCATAGAAAAACATTTTATTTAATTGTTTATTATAATAATTCAAAGCTGGATAATGCCGATGTGTTCCTTTAAATGTTTAAGGATATGTATTAGGTAAAAGTTTAAAAAAATAGATACGAGGGGGAATTCGTGAATAGCGCCCACAAAAATAAATATTTTTTTTATAGTTGTATAAACATCCAACTATATTTTTGTGGAACGACTGAGGCAATAGTGTATAAATATTAGTGTTTATAACATGGAAATTTAAAGCTGTTGAATAATAATAATAAGGAAATTAAATAATAAATTATATTGATAATGAATGATTTGCATTCATAAGGTTTGCAGTCGAGAAATGTGTGAATAGCGCTTGACTGCCATACAATAAACAAAAGGAAAACCTGCAGTAGAGAAATGCGTTTATAGCGCTCTACTATGCAGAATAGTTTCTCAAAAATCATTCATACCTATGTCTTTTAAAATGTTACAGGTAGCATCCGTTTAGGCATGGGCAAAACTTTCTTCGGTGCAATAGAAACACAGGAAGGCCGAATATTAGGACAAGCTGTGTCAAGAGCAAGGACAATGAATGAAACACCATTATAAGTGTTTTGAATTGTTTATATAACATTCTGCTGAGATTTAATAATGATTTTGTAGAGTATTGAGAATATATAGGTCCAAACAGTAATATATGTCTTATTTGCTCCCACACAAATCTCAGTTCTAACATAAATAAACTTTTAAATTAAAACTTATTGTAATGATCCCTAAAAAAAACTGCACACCACTGGTAAAGATAACATCGGACGTGGACGCCTAGGTTACAGTATTGCCATTTTATAAACCCATCTCCTTCCAACTTATGTACAAGTGTGAAAGTGTGTATGATTGTAAACAAATGGTGTTTTTCTAATGGAATGTTCTGTCTCTCCTAGTATTATATGTCTATGGTCGATACGGTGTGTTTCTCACTACCACTAAATATCTAACACTTGCAAACTCCAGCAAATAATAAAAAGAAAAACATATCTGGATTTAATAGAAAAAGAATAACAAATATTGAAAAAAATGTGTTTAGAAAGGGTGTGATTTAATTTGGTTCACATTGTATTTCTCGGTCCGTGTCACCGCCACACGATTTGGGGATACTGTGGCAAACCTTCTATTTACATTTCTCCGAAAGGGTCTCACTTAAGCCCGAGAACTTGATTCATTTCTTATGAAGAAGAGAAAGGTTCTCGTGTATTAAGTGATTTCGATACGGAAGGGGATGTTGACATGCTTTTATTTAAAAGCAATATGTTTCCCCTATTAAGCTGTAAAAATGTTGCTTTCCCTTTTTTTATTGCTTGCAGTATCCCCATTGGGTATTTCTTCTATAACTCAGCGGTTTCTTGAGCCAGAAAATATTCTTTACAGTTTTGATTGTGGTTTGGTATTATTGACTATGCATATTTTTAAATTTTAATATTGAACACAAGATTTGCTGAAAATATGTGACATATTCTGGTACTTTCCCATATATTTAATGTTTGGTTTTAAAAAACATAAAAAAATGCCACCAATTTCCTAAGACAATATATGGTTGCCAACCTAACCCTGCAAACAGATCAGTAGAGTAGACTCGTAGTTGTTTGAAGAATATTTTATACAAAGTTATCTAGAAGTAATAGTATCTAAAAGTAGGTAAATAAATTACTATCACATTTGACCAAGCAATTTATATACATGGAACGATTATCAAAGCTGCGCGAGTATTCCAATTTTGAATCCGCCATTTTGATGTCTGAAAATTTGTGGGAAGTTTAACAGTATTAACCTAGCCTCTTCAATTAGATATCAATAACAAATAAAAACCACAGAAAGCAGCAAGTAAAACTTTTGAGGCTAAGAAAAATTCTAAATAGGTATAAGAAATGTTCAATATTTTATAGTTTAATTACAATTATTTGTGAAAAATTGATGACGGTACAAACGAAATATTTTGTGTATCTACCTACGTACCTTTTGTTCACATTATTTATGTAAAATACACCATTAGCCGTTTAGAAAAGTAAATAATTAAAATGCATTATGCATATAAAATTTAATTATCCTTTACCTTACTTTAACTATCCTAGCCTATCTTTTGTATTGTTTGTGTTCGCAGTTTTCATAATTTACTAGGAACTATGATTGCATGGCTCTTAAGACTTTCAAGTCTTGTTAAGTTAGACATTCAAAATCCGAATTTACCTGGAATAATTACGAAAGTCCAATACTCAAATATTGTCACTCAAAGTCTGTAAATCAAAGGAACACAATAATAAACACACAAACAGAATCAAATCGAGAGAATCACAATAAAATAAACCAACAAGACGCCAAAAATACAAAACAAACACTATTTACCAAATTTACCCATACCACTGTTGCCGTGTTAGGAAGATTTGAACCATTGAATTTTTAGATTAGATAGAAAAAGACAGTAGAATTCTAGGGTCTTCGTCAGGTGTACCAATACAAAATGTAGAAGTTGGGAGCAGTGTGACATCAAAATGGCAGCTCCCATGTTTCCACACAAAATTGGATGCGCAGTCGCCTATAATCGTTCCATGTATATAAATTCCTTGCATTTGACACATTGTAATTCACATGACATGACATGACAAAACATGAATAATTTTAAGTGCAAATGAAGTTATATTTTTTAGTTGAGTAAAACTGGATTTTAAAAATCAGCCCTAGAAATATAAAAGAAACAAAATTAGATCATGTCACGAATACATACTTAGTTGTAGACAATATGACAAAAGTATTGTAAATATAATAATAAAAATCCCATACAGTAACTGTTGATTAAAATTATTGGCTGTATTTCAGTAAATTGTAATTAATAATTCATTTAGGTACTCAATATATAGATGGGCAGCCATTTGGTAACACGATGAAAATATTACTATCCTATTTTTCAAATACCAAACTAATTAATATGTGCCCCACTATAACCTTTGATATCTCTGTCATTTATAAATGAAATGTACTCTATTATAAATTATGGTAATTTAATAATAATTTACAGAAATAAATTCGACTGGCTATTTTTAAATTCGATGACAAAGCATTAGTTTTAATAAATGAACGCATATGCGATGAATCACCTCTCATTATTAATTAATAATAAAATGTACAGGGTGAATCATTAGTACGAACTCAGTTATTTTATATGTTGGAAAAAAAATGTTAAATACAAAAGGGGCACATTTTAAAATTAGTTTCAATTATACAGGATGGACGACAAAAGTGCGGCATTACAAAGATATGTTTATTAAATGGCACACCCTGTATATTTGCACATTTTTATGTTCCTCTTACAATTGTAGGGCCACTTTTGTTAACAATCCCTACAACTAACTTAAGCCGTTTCCAGGATAATGACCGATGGATGTTCCCGTCCAGTTTAGGTCGATTCGAATCGATCAGATGATGCGATATATCGATGAATCGATTCAAAAATACAAATTGATTCGATCGTATATCGATCTTTTGTACAGGTTTACTTGATTCAGCTCCATTCGAATCAAATAAAAACGAATAAAACTAAACGATTCGATTAATAATTTCGAATCGATTCAATTAAACTATTCGATTAATCGACGAATCGATTTTTTCGCACGAGCCAACATCTCTACATTATTGAGTGTTGCTTCAAAATTAATAATTTAACAAACACGCCCACGTAGGGTCGTTTTCGGTGGGTAACGGAAATGGACCGATAATCCGGGGCCCGGATTAAACCTGGCTTCCGGCGGCTTTCGTATATATTAAAATCGACGGCCGCATTATGACCAGTATCTAAAATACAAGACACGCCACAGATTACTCTCCATTTGTTGTGGTTTCATTTGACATTAAACAAAATTTATTTAAGTGCTTGATATTTTTTTAGAGGAATTATACTCTGAAACGAAAGCTTTGAGTTAATTGAATAAGCAGGGCAGCATAATGATTATTACATCTACTTAATTCCGTTATTCTTGAAAAAAGCTTCAATTTATATCATTAAAATAGGATAACTAGTCCAAAAATTTGCCAGTGCCAAAAATGGAGCCAAAAATTATCGCTATTTTCTTAAAAAAGATACAGGGTGTTCAATTCATTGCGATTAATACAAAAATGCTTATATGTTCCGAATTACTCTGTATAATACTAGTAAACCCTGTATTGGCGAATTCGCAAAGAAAAACGATCTGCATTCAAAAATCAAATAAAAAATATGTCGTTCCATTTAAAAACACATAAGTTTGATATAGTCCCGGTTTATAGAGCACCCTATATGACTATATATATTTTTAAAATGTGCATCCTCTTAGGCTCTATGATATCCTAAAATACATTTTTTTTATTTATTATGGCAGAGGAGTAATGGAACTTTGTCACACTATTGGGCCACCCTATATACAGGGTGACCCATTAAGAATGGAAACACACGCGTACAAAATTTGTATATGGACCGATTTGAACCGGATTTTTTTTTAAAGATAGATCTCCAAAAGCTCTATGTTGATGCAAAATTTGGAGACGAAATTTTGACTTTCAAGGCCTACTACGAATTTTTTTTTAATTGAAAAATAGCAAAATTTTGTTAGCGATTTTTTTATAAAAAATATGATTACACTACTGGATTTAGGAGCCTTTCAAATGCATTTGTATCAATTTTTGCGAAAAAAAGTTTGTTCCTATAAAAGTTATGACAATATCGGCATCACCAGTGTTTGCCTTTGTCGGTGAACCTATTCTTTTATAAAATTGGAATAGAACCCAAAGTTAAACAAAATTAAACAACTTAAACACTGGTGTAATTATTAATAAAAACCAGTATACACAAAATAACCAAAAATTACTCTAATATAAACAACAATTGATAGGTAAGTTCGTCAAATTATTATTATTTCGTGGTTATTATGCCAAAACTTATAATATTACCTTCTTAGATAAAAAATAACTACATTATAATTTTTTATTCAAAAAGTGTGAATCAATTTCACAGACTCCTTTTTCATTTTTAAAAATGTAATTTTCTAATAATTACTTTTTTTATCAATTTTTGTTTATATTATAGTTATTGTTGGTTATTTTGTGTATACTGGTTTTTATGGTTCTTATTAATAATTACACCAGTGTTTAAGTTGTTTAATTTTGTTTCTCTTTGGGTTCTATTCGATTTTTATAAAAGAATAGGTTCACCGACAAAGGCAAACACTGGTGATGACGATATTGTCATAACTTTTTTAGGAACAAACTTTTTTCGCAAAAATTGGTACAAATACATTCGAGGTGCTTTTAAATCCAGTGGTGTAGTAAGATTTTTTATAAAAAAATCGCTCTAACAAAATTTTGCTACTTTTCACTTAAAAAAAATTGTAGAAGGCCTTGGAAATCAAAATTTCGTCTTCAAATTTTGTATCAATATAGAGATTTTGAAGATCTAACTTTTAAAAAAAAATCCGGTTTAAATCGGTCCATAAACAACTTTTGTACGCGATTGTTTCCATTCGTAATGGGTCACCATGTATATTTACTAGTAGTTCAAAAAACGTAAATGCGTCTGTTTTCTTCTATTTCACCCCGATTTGACTAGCCTACAAAAATGATTGATCTTTAAAATTATCTACACATCTCATGCAGAAACAAATTCAGGGCCAAATATAATAATAGAAAGTTAAACTGCTTTGGATTTGGACTAAGCACTGGGTTCACCCTTTAGCACCTGACGTGATGGTAGGTAGTCTGCGCTCGTCAAGTGATACCAATAAAAAAACGGTTCCCTTATCTCGCAACCCCTCCCTGTATGTGCGAAGGGATTGAATCCATTATGTGCGTAGGTACATCATCACGAAAAGGGACACCAAGCATCGAGACATGAATATTCAGAATCGCAAATGGGGAGATAATGCAGGCCCCCCGGGACGCTATAGTGTAACGGATAGGGTGGAGGGATCTTTCAAATCCTCTTTCGCGACTCCCGGGGGACCTTCTTAATACGTGAATTGTTAAAATAGCTCCGGTCCGGGACGAGATCCGATACTGTGATGTGGAAGGGCTGAGTAGGCTTTAAGTTTGGGCTGTTCTCGTTTTGGATCAGATATTAATAGATCCCTATACCATGTGTTCGATATGATGAGTCGTTAGCCAGATAAAGTGACATTAATTAGAAATAACAGGAGCACCATGAAACCAAGTCAAACTTCAAAGTATTGTAACAGTATCGGTGAAAATGATTCGATTCATAAGCAACCTTATAATTCGATCCATTCAAGTTTATGACCGTATTCTATACATTTCTTGGTCTAGAATCCAGTAGCATAAGAACTCATTTTTTAGTATAGTCATAGTCTATATAATGTCAATTGAAACTATAAAAAAATTTTTGACAAAAGAAACACCTGCATCTCGACGGCTGCCTCTTTGTTTACGCACGTGTGTCGTTTGTCGGAATTTTTTATGCAGTTTCCATTGGGATTATAAAGACTATAACACCTCCGGGTTCCTGAGTTACAGATGAAAATTACCTAGCGTTGACAAGGAATAGGATACACATAAATCTGCTAGTCTTCCTCGTATGGTTGGCCTTCCTCGAGGTCTTCCTGGAGCGCTATCCTTACATATAGGGAAACAGTGTCTCTTCACTATATTTTAAAATGTAACTGTTTTTGATGATGCACCGTGTGTGTTATACACAAAATTATTGAGTTGGATTTAATATTTTGGAACCAAAACCTACCCTAGCAAGAAAAAAGGATTTAACCCTACTCTAAAGGCGCGAGGAATATTAATTGAAACCTGCATTCTCCAAAAAGATGCACAATCACAAGATATGTTTTGTATGATACCAAACTGTCACATAATAGAAGGTGTTAGATGATGAGAATGAGAAGATAAACAAACATTCTCCTAGTGGAAGTTAACAAAGGGCAAAGGTAAGTGAAGAAGTTTAATAACTATCCGCACAAAAAAGTTACTCATACTCACCACACGGAACTATAATGCTACCAATGGGACTATCTAGTAGAGAGACTGCCTTGTGATACTGACATCGTATATTTATAATTGCCTCTGCTAAAATGATATAGGTTCTTAAATAATGAGGTGAAGAGAGGTATCCATTCTTAAACCATCTACATGGGAATCTACAAAATATATGGAACCTACTTGATTATATGATTGCTTGGTGAGTATTTCTAAGGTTGGAGGGAATCCCAACACTATAAACTGTAGACCCCAAACGTGTGTTTCATATAGTTCACAATCGTAAGAGAACAAGTTTGTGATCTTCATCAGGTGCACCAAGTGTGTACACCATGCTTGCTGGGGGTCCTAGAGTTTGGCCCTATGGGTTGGTACATCCATAGAGCTAATCACAGTCGAAGATATTGGCGATTCAAATTACCGATGAGGGCGCTGCAAATTGTAAACAAATGTGGAGGAAGACGAGTAAAAATTTTGCATTTCATATCGCATCATCTAGCAATTTAGCATTCAACTGCCATAAATATAGTGACTTCATGTGCTAGTTAGGATGAAATAAAGGATAAAAAGAGTGGTAAAAGCAGTCATATGTCCCATAAGTGCTTCATTGGCAATTATATGATTTTTTTGGGTTGAAACCGGTACCCTAGTTTTTGTTTGCTTACATTTTGGGCTAAAATAAATGTGATAAACTGTATGGTGATACTACGTATATTAGTGCTTGTTTTTTGTTAAATAATGTTAAAATTAAAATATATTCTGTTTTTATAAGACTAATAATATAAAAGTATAGACAAACTGCAATAATGTGGTTATGTTGTGTAAATAAACGTGTTCCCTGTTATTAACTTTATGCATGCCTTTTGGAGAATTGAGTGAGAACAGTTTCTTATATTAGGGCCAAACTTTTAACTATCTTCAATCGTAAACACTTCTATTGACACATTTTGTGGAATGACACCTATAAACACGGCAGTTTGTGTTGTGCTGATTTCTTTTGAATGCCATTTTAAAATGAAAAAAAAAGATGTACAAACACTAACCACGTCGTTTTTAACTTTGTAATACGAAAAAATCACCAGCACCACTAAATTATTACGTTAAACAAACCCAAATACGTGTTATTTATCATTATATCAGCAATAAGCCTGCAAAAATTACCCTTTAAGTAGGTTCAAATCTTTTCATGTAGAGGGCGCATTCATTTTTGGAATCGCCAATCACGTTCCCTGTTATATATTCATATACTGGTTAATTTAAATTACCGGCTTATCAGGACGACGCATCTTGTACATTTGACCGTTTTAAGTGAACCTCTCAGTGAAACTTCCTAATCTGCAATCTGAAAACTTTAAAATAAGTGCCAAAGTTTAAAAAAGCTGATTAATTGAGAATAATTTTTAATGAAAACTTAATTAGCCTCAGCGTTATTCCGGCTTTTCAAGTAGAGAGAAAGTTGTGACATTTTTATCAGCCTTTAGTAATAGCGCTTGTAATTCCGCGCCGAAAGTACTTCCGTAATTTATGCAAAATCGATGAACGGGTATAGTCGAGTGATTTATCGTGTAATAATGCCAAATAATATCATTTCGAGAGCGTAAATTATACAAGCGAAATATCTACAAATGTAGGTACATAGTAGGATTTATATAATCACATTTTTACACGTGTTGAAATCAAGAAGGCAATACACATTTCTTCACATACATATTATTTGTATTGGCAAAGCTAAATGCATACATTTCGAGTATGTACCTACTATGTATCGTCGGTATCTTAAATACTAACTCAATAACACCAGGTGTTAGTGTTTAGGCTACCGACGATGAGCACATAATATTCGAAATGTATCCATTTAGCTTTGCTAATTGGCGATTCCAAAAATGAAGGCACCCGCTGCATGAAAATATTTGAACCTACTTAAAAGTAATTTTTGCAGGCTTATTGCTGATATAATGATAAATAACACGTATTTGGGTTTGTTTAACGTAATAATTTAGTGGTGCTTGTGATTTTTTGGTATTACAAAGTTAAAAACGACGTCGTTAGTATTTGTACATCTTTATTTTTACATTTTAAAATGGCATTCAAGAGAAATCAGCACAACACAAACTGCCGTGTTTATAGGTATCATTCCACAAAATGTGTCAATAGAAGTGTTTAAGATAGAAGATAGGTAAAAGTTTGACCGTAGTATAAGAAACTGTTTCTCACTCAATTCTCCAAAAGGCACGCATAAATTTAATAACAGGGAACACGTTTATTTACACAACATAACCACTTTGTTGTAGTTTGTCTATACTTTTCGATTATTAGTATTATAAAAACCGAATTTTTTTTAATTTAAACATTATTTAACAAAAAACAACCACTAATATGGTATCACCATACAGTTTATCACACTTATTTTAGCCCAAAATGGTAAGTAAATAAAAACTAGGGTACTTACCTGTTTCAACCCAAAAAATTCATATAATTAGCAATGAAGCACTTATGGGACGTTTGACTGCTTTTACCACTCTTTTTATCCTTTATCTCACCCTAACTAGCACATGAAGTCACTATATTTATGGCAGTTGAATGCTAAATTGCTAGATGATGTTATACGGAATGCAAAATTTTTACTTGTCTTCCTCCATATTTGTTTACAATTTTCAGCGCTCTCATCGGTAATTTGAATCGCCAATAGATATATATGTGAAGAAAGGTGTATTGTCTTATTTAATTATATTCAACTTCACGAACTCACCTCAATCAATACTTGTTGAAATCGTAATTTTTTTAGTTCCTGCATGGTAATACTGGAAATACAACCTTTTTCATGTCTTTCAATCAATCGTATACAGTGAAACTGAGTTACATGGCTTCAGGTTTATGACTTTTTAGAGTAAAATTTAAACCAGGATATTCAAAGATGGCGTTAGGCGCGCTATCAACTTCAAATGGCAAACATGGTCACGTGATACCTCATTTGAAAGGTCTTTGAGTTCTCTACCCAAAGCTGGTTTAATTTTTTAGTTTTGTCAATATTTAATATTTTATGGAAACAGGAAAGTCAGGAAATTTTCATTACAAGTACTCTCAGTTTAATATAAATTACTAAACATAAATAAGGACAGCTTGCTTCAGTTGTTGCAGCTTGATAAAACGTTGTCTTACGAAGACAGTACGCGATTCTTGCTAAGCAATACGCCACCTACTGGCGGCGCGCACAACTAACGCATGGGCCTTTGGCTCAGTTTTGCGTATGTATTTCTATTGTGAATTTTGAAATATCCGTTGTTATATTAGTTAACTGCTTTGATTAGATATGAATCATTATTGTTGTGAGCGTCATTGTTCCTCTTGGACAAAGAAAAACCCCGAGATTAGTTTCATACTTTTCCAAAAGCAGGAAAATCTGGAGCTATCGCGGAAACTATAAGTTGGAGACAAGTATGGATAAAGAAGCTAAAGAACGCAGAGTAGAGTGTGTGCTCTTTACCTTTCTCTAAGGATGACTATTTTCATAAAGGCATGTATGCCGTATGCCCAATAAAGAATTTGACATATTTTGAGGTTAAGTTTCATTTTCAGATTGAGCGCTCGAAAATATTGAAATCTATTTTAATTTTATATCACTACTTACCCCTTTCAAAATAGTTTAACAAGCTTTTTACCTGGTTTAAAGTTCTCGACAACAAATCTTTGATGAATACAATTTCAAACGTCAGTGTCAGTGACCGTAGGTTAGTATAGCTTACTGCCATTTTGGCGCTACGATCTTAAAATGAATCGCGTATAGATATTGATGGGTCTGTCTTTAATAATAACGGAGATATGACCAAAAAAGTGCTCCATAAGAGCGATGTGCTAGAAGCGATGTCGATTGTAGTTTCAGTGCGACATCTATGTTTCGGTTGCCTAAGTTCACAATGAATACGTTTAATTCATCATTTGACCGCTTCATCGACAAAGGAGCGCACCCGCGCCCTTAAGTGTAATTTAATTGATTATATTAGAAAGAGAATGCCAATTTACGTGGTGGGAATTCGAATTTTCATCCTTTGAATATACTAGCTGGGCTGGAACAATTTGTAACCTAAACGTTTGACTGTAGAGACATACCAAGCAAGAAATAATGTTCAGATGCTCTTTCCAAGTCACACTAATTTCACTTAGACCACCGCCAACGTAATGTCGATGTAAGTGAGACAAACAGGGAACGGATATAGTCTGAGTGTGAAAACTCGCCAATTTAGAGACGTTAAATTCTCGGCTAGAGACTCCATTATTAGCTTTGTGGCGCGTAACTGGAATACACCAGCTATATTTTCTTATTTGGTGGCAAACAAATAGGCATTTATTCAGATTCTGTTACTTGGGAGCTTTACCGTTGTTTTTTAACACTCTTTTCTAGGTTTTAAGCTATTTAGATTGTATTAGAACAATCTTTTTATTGCTTTACAGTGAATGCTCAGTTACAGTTATTGCTCCCTTATTCTATCAAACTTTCAGAAGAAATAGAAGATATGAGAGTAATTTAAGATCTGAGTCGCGAATTAAACAGGCCGGAAATTTAAAATTGTTGCTCTAAAAGCTTCAAATGGAGCTCAATGTGGGGTCCACAATGCCAAATACTTACTATTATTATTATTATTCCATTAGATACTATTATTCCAAAAATAGTTAGTACGAAGCAGAATCAAAATAGTTATTTGTTTAACTAATACAAAAAATACACGCTTTCGGGACGAGAGAAAGGGTTGCCGGACGACGCGTAGCGGAGTCCGGCAATTTTACGAGTCTCGAAAACATATTTTTTGTACGAGTTTAACATAATATTTTTTCTCCAGCCGCTTGTACTGTCACTATCAGTCACTATCTGTTTCTATTTTTCTATTTAATTAAACTTCAATATATTATGTGACATGCAATGTCAATGTCAAATTACTTTTCGGTGCTGTAAAACTGTACAATAATCTCTTTTTTGCACAGTTGCTATGGCGATCTCAAACAGTCAATGGCCCTCTTTTTATACAAAATAATTTAATGTTATAGTGTCTTATTCGTATAGTTGGAAAAAACATGTTTCTTTCATACTGTCCAGTAAATCTACCTACCCTGCACTAATTTGCGGCCGGTAAATGGAACATTATACTACCTGATACTGTTAACGTTGTTGCCCAGCAACACTTTACCGGAGTGTTGTTATTAGGGAGCTTTGTTTTTGAGTTATGATTGAGTTGAGTTAATGTTAAATCAATTCTTGATATTTATCCGCTTTAATTTGGTAAAACTAAAAGTCAGGCAAATATAAATAATGCTTTTCTACCCATTTCAGTGAAACTACGAATTTATTTAAAATTTCCTCTGAACACTTCAGAATTATACTACCAAAGAATTATGATACGTCAGAAAAAGGTTATTATCATGTTGATTATTGAGGTGTTCCAAAATGTTATTATTTTAATTCCTCTATGGGTTTCCAGAGTCTTCTAATTACAATTTGAACCATTATATTCTGAGTAAGAGATGTGTATGAAAAAATACCAAATTCCGCCCTCTTCTATAATATTCATATAGAGTCCTTTGTTTTCCCTGATCTCTAGCAACGCTTCGTCCGCACTTTTCGCCTCCTTCCTGTAACTCGTTAGGCCTTAATGACCCCATTACAATAAAAATAACAAACCGCAGATGGCTGGAACTTTTCATTAAGGAATCCGCTGGAGACCCGTTACCCCGCTGCGCCTTAAACATAGCCGCAATTACCTCCTAACGAATAATTTGATGATCATAATACTGGGTCTGCCAAAAATACGCGGTTTTAAGCAATGGGCCCAGGCCTTAGATTAGGAACCTAATCTAAGGCCCAGGCGCACCAAAAAGGACACAATTCAGACATAAGACATTCAGTTAGTATGTAATAGGCTTGGTAGTTGGGAAGCAACCCAAGTTTTTACCCTATATTTTTCCAAAATGGTAAATTTTCCGTGATTCAAATTTAGCTTCGTTTCATGCCATGCCCACCATTTTACTATTTACTTGGAAAAGAAAACTTGGAAAAATTTCCCGGAAATTTATGAAAGCTTCAGATTTTCAAAAAAACAACTTCTATTCATTTTCTTTCTTTCCATCAAGATATATCATCATCAGCATCATCACTTCATTGTTTATAGGTAAAAATTATCAAACTTTCTTTAATTTTAATTAATTTCCCGATATATTAATGCTTATATTTAAACCGCCTTAAAACAGAGTCGGGAAAATTTTCCAGAAAACATTCCATAACTTACCGGAAAATTTTCCAATTTTATTTTTTCCGGAAAATTAATAAATCTACTTCTAAACAAAAAATATAAATCCGCCATAAATTATATATTATAGACAGGACAGACTGAACGACAGGTAGACGTTAAACCTATTGTGAAACATGTGAAAATCCAGGAGGTCACGCATTTTCTGGCTCACCGTGTACCAAGGTGGCAATTACCGTTCCGAAGAATTATTCCACGGGGATAATATGTCCGGGGCGGCAATTAGGGGGGCGGCAGCGTCGCCAGCATCCGTAATTTTTTCTATTCTTTAAAGACACTTACCTCCTCGCTTGCTTCCTCCTTGTCGGCCAGGGCCGCTGGAAAAGAAAGAACAAGCTCGTTAAAAAAATCGGTTTAGCGCTCAGCCCTGTACCGGAAAGATGTACCGGTCCGGGAGGCATTATCTCGTTATGGAGTTAATAGGGGTTGTACAGGATGAGCCTTTTTAAATGGACCCTACATTATTTGGTCTGCATATACAGGATGATACAGGTTTAATCTTGATGACTTCAGGAATTGATAGAACAGGTTAAAATGTGTTCGTTCATGATATAAACTTATTTCCTAAATCGCATCGTTTCGGAGATAGAGAGCGCTGAAGTACGAATTTTTTCTAGCTTTACCCTCATAACTTTTGAACAACTTATCCGATTGAAGTGAAATTCAGAACATAAACACTTCTTATGATCTTACATAAGCTTCTTAAGTTTAAACCACTCACCCCTTTTAGAGGTGTATTTTGTGTGCTACCCCCCTCTTACTTTATTTAAAAACTTCAACAAAAAAAATTTCAATAAAACAGCTTTTGCACTAAAAACAGCAACCGTTTTTGGCTGATTAATTATGAAACTTTTTCGTCTCTTGTATTTATTTTCGACACTTATTGGCCTTGTTTCTGAGATATTCAATGAAATTTTTGACAGTGTGGCGCCCCAGTCTAGTAAATTTCATTTAACGTTATAGCAAGCCGTGGAAAACAAAACTACAGTGATTTGTGTAAACTAACGTTTGGTGAAAACCATTAGAAGTATTAATCCAAACCATTTTGGATTAAGTATTATTTCTAGAGAATTTTTAGTGCTACTAATGAAAAAATATTCCTACTTCAACGCCCTCTAACTCCGAAATGATTCAATTTAGGAAATAAGTTGATGTCAAGAGTGAACATTAACAAGATTATACCTCACTCATCCTGTATATTTTATAAATAAACAGAAGTTATATTCTAAGGTTTTTTATGTAATTGTAGTAGTTGCGGTTGAATATAGCATAAGATATACAGGGTGCCTCAACGAGAAGCTTCATCCTCAATTTTCTGTCAAAGGATGGGGAATTCCGGGGGGTAGAGAATGCTCGGACAGGTCGATTTTTAGAGAGGTTTACCACAATTTGTATTTTTTAAAGAGAACACCCTGTCTATTTTTACAGATTTGGATAGGAATCGTGTATGAAACTTTTCGTTGACTCATATAACAGATTGTTAAAATTCAAAAATGTGGGTGTCCATTCAAGAAACATACCCTGGAGTAGAGTATTTTCTTTCAGTATTGCACTGTATTCCAGGTAGGATTAATTAAAACATCCTGTTAGTCTAAATCTAGTCCAAATTATACTACGTGTGATGAAGATTACGTGCTGGGATACATGATTTTTATATTTACATACAAGAAAGAGTAATTGTTTCGAAAAAAACATTGATCTCATTTAGATGTTCAAAGAAATATATAGGAAACACTCTATATACTAGTATTTCGGTTTATTAGGCTTTTTTCAATAGAGTAATGTCTATTACTAAATATTTCCAAGCGCGTTTTCGTTATTTATTTGTTTACGAGCACCTACCCCCGATTGATCCTACCATCTGGTAAAGCCCGAATTTTTAGTACCTTTTCTAAGAAGGGCGAAAATGTAAAATCTATCTGGTCATTCGTAGTACAAGGATTTATAATTAAAGATTTTTTTATTTCTAATTGCTCTAATAGATCTAAGCGCTTTCCTTTCTTTTCACGATGCAGTACCTTTAGGTACATTTTTCTGATCTATAAAATGATTGTTTTCTATACAATGCGTCGAAAACAATCATTTTATAGATCAGAAAAATGTAAAGGTACTGCATCGTGAAAAGAAAGGAATCATTTAGTAATAGACATTACTCTATTGAAAAAGGCCTAATAAGCCCAAATACTAGTATATAGAGTGTTTTCTATATATTTCTTGGAACATCTAAATGCGATCAATGGTTTTTTCAAAACAGTTATTTTCACGATGTTTCATAAAGAACCATCCGCTTCGAGTATCCACTTTATTACAAGAAAGAGTACCTATGTTAAATTTTGTTTGTTAATATAAGGGAAATGCTAAAAATGAGTTCAGAAAAAACTTTTTGAGCACAAAAATCGAGATATAGAGTCTATAAGTTGTGACATCTGAATTTGCCGAAAAAATTGCAATCTCAATTAAAATGTTCCAACCTGTTCAGCATTTTTTATTGCCAAACATAATTTTGGCATCTACTGTTAGAGATACAAGGATGTTTTGTGTAAATACTCTAAAAAACTCGTTCGATCCATCTTGACAATTTTCCGATATTAAAATAAAGAAATTCTAATTTCAGTTTTTTATTGAAACGCTTTGTATATTTTAGAGGCTGTTCTCTCATGGACCCAACTGTAAAAATATATATTCTTTTTAATTTCGAATCATTATTTACCCTGATGATGGTCCTTTGGAAGCCGGAAATAAAATTGTTTGTAGCAGTCGTTCGGATACATTTGATATTTTATAAAAAAAAAACTGACGCAGATGCAAAAGTTTACAAAAACTTTGAATATCTGCTGACTGACTTCTCTCGTTCAACAGAAACATATACCTATCTCTCAATTGTTTCTTACGCATTGGATATAATTAGGTACAGTCTATGGAAAAGTAATAAAATATCCTCGAAACTAGTCTCTTTTTTGGAACCGAGGTCACGAATCCATCGGTAACCACAATCAAAGGTGCCGATTGCGAGATATTCTCCTGAATATTTATTTATTCTTGTGTTGGTACGATCAACATACATCTGTTTTGAATAGACGCCCCTCGGCGGCGTTTCAATTTTCGTACCGGCACAATCATCGATTGTACCGCCGCGCGACGGCAAATTATTTATCTAATCGATTTTAAAATTCGATTGCGCAGAGGCACAATTGCCGTTTATCCATTAATGAACAAGTTAATTACCGTAGTAATTGAACAGGCCTAAATGGCTCCATCGGAACAATAACTTTGTTCCAGGCGCGTTCTGCCATTTTGAGGTGCTTTCTAAAGTCATTAGATTATTAATTAAGTCAAATTCAAATCAAGTCTAATTCATTAAAACTAAAAGTTATTTCGTCATTATTAAGAGTCCATTCACTAGTCCGAAATAAGCCCAAAATCGGAGTTCGTCTCATGTCTAATTATAAAAAAACTATAAAAGATAGCGACTTTTAGTAAAAAAGTATTGAAAGATAAGACTTTAATCTAAATCCCTATAGTAGTAATTTTTCGTAATTCTTTTTATTTTTAAAATTCCAGACAAACAATCTTGTACTAAAATAGCGTATTTTCAAAAATTATTTTCTCTAAAATACATGTATTAAACAAAAATTTGCTACTATAGGGATCTAGTTTATCTTTTGATCTTTCCGGTGATATATAATTTATAACATTAAAAAGAAATTTTGTTGCAATTATAAGACAAACCCGGTACCCTTGCAATGAGAGCTAACTTTATTTCCATGTGCCTTTTTACTTCGGCTTTACGTGCGCCTCTGAAATCTAAATAATTCGGTAGTGGGAATATGTAAGTCTTCACCCATCGGCTACCCAACCTCTCAACCCGACCCCGAATTCATGTCTGTCAAGTCTACAGAGAATGGATCCTTAATAAAAATAATTTTATTGCTAAACGTTCCCTTGTGGCAAACAAAACATAAAAAAACTTCTATATTATAAGTGAAATGAGGTTTGTTTACACGTACGGAAATATTTTAAACAAAAGAATATATTTCACAGTGGTTTTTTATACAACCGTATTCCTGATAGACTTACTTATTCAAAGCTGGTTCTAAAAAAGTACCCCTTTCTGCGTAATTGGTAAAAATGAATTAATTCAAAAAAATAAGCACAAAAATTATTAATCTCTTTTATGTAATAATGGAATATTTTCAGGCATTCTGAATTATCAAAATATCTAATGTCAACTTTCTACCTCCAAATTATCCTATCGTTTCCCGACATTTTGACTTTGAAACGGCGCCCTTAGGTAATCCGTACACGATCGAGTGATGTACCTACAGTAAAGTGAAGTAAATCTATTGATGCTCATAACCGAAGCAGAGAACACTGCACCAACGAAGGTTTTACAGGTCGAGGGCACAAAAATTAATAAATAACCAGAAGCACATCTCCCTACTACGGGTCTATTCCTTCCAGTAAGCTCGATACTCGGTTAACCTGAGATTCTATCCTTAAACGGCCAGTGCTGTAGCGTCTCGAGTATTAGTATGTCCGCAACGACATGTAACGTATGCACGCAGCGTACCTTTCTTAGCACTGGGTTTAGAAAGACATTTCATCTAGTTCTTTAATTATAGTACCCTATATGAATAGTATATTGGTCCATTAGAATTAATCGAGAATGGTCAGGGCACTCTAAATTTAAAAGTAAACTAGAGTCCAGAAAGTAATTTGATAGTTGAAATATCATATGTCACTTATGTCATATCGTTAGATTTAGAGAATAACATACATCCTTTTTTAAAATGCGCGCCATTCGGTCGGTTGATGTCGTAGCGGAGCGCTAGTGGTCTCGTTCGAGAGGCGAGACTATAAAGTTTTGTCCCGACTCCCGACCCCGACACAGTTCAGTCGCCATCATGCGTTGGAACAGTGAGGAACGTGCCTACTTTTCGAGCGGATGTTCTGTGATCTCAACCTAGCGCGCCTTTCAAAATCGCGTTAATTTAGCCCCGTTGGCTCCTGTCCCAGACCGGAAATCAATTGTTACGTGGGTCACTACGTTCAGACGAACTGCAACTGCGACAAGAGACAAGACGAAGAACTGAAGTCCCTCGCCCCATTAGATGAAAACATTGAGGCAGTGAGAGTTTCAATGTTGCGATCACCACGGCGTTCTGCGCGCAAACATGCGTCTGCCCTTGGACTTTCCGATCGTTCCGTGAGGAGAATTCTTTATTATGATCTTCATTTCCATCCTTACAAGATGGCGATTGTGCAGGAACTTTCTGAACGTGACTTCAATTCTCGGATGAACGCGTGTCAGGTTCATCTCGAATTCGTTCCTGAGGACGCTATTGTTTTTTTTAGCGATGAAGCCCGTTTTTCTTCCACGGCTAGATGAGTTGGACTTAGGGGACATTTGGTTCCAACAAGACGGTACAACGGCACACACTTCAAGAGCATCGATGGATGTTTTGAGGAAACACTTCTCAGAGCACCTCATCTCAACTAGGAACGATTTGAAGTGGCCGGCCCGCTCTCCCGATTTGGCCCCTTGTGATTTTTTTCTATGGGGTTTTTTGAAATCCCGTGTTTATGTGAACCGTCCAAGGACCCTACAAGATTTGAATACCAACATCCAGGAAAAAATTGCCAACATAACGCCTGCTATGCTGGCAAGACCCATGACAAACGCCAGAAATCGGTTTACTCAGTGTATGGAGAATGTGGGACGTCATCTATCTGATTTGATCTTCAAAACTATGTAAAACAAAACTTTAGGCATGCGCCTACATTATAAAAAACAAATAAAAATGTTCTGATTTATATAACGAGTTTTATTAAGTTTTGAAAAAAGGAAGTTATGCTGCCGCACCCTGTATAATAATATACAGGGCGTTGCATATAAAAATCAAGAGTTAGTACTACTTCAAAAAAGCTATAGTGGCAAAAGGTCATTTTTAAGTCAAAAAGTGACCTTCTGTCATGCCAAATTTAAATTTTTTTTCTAAAAAAATAAAGGGGCAAAGAGGGATATACCATAAATCTGTGTCACCGTTGGGTGACCAAGCAAACTTAGTCACTCAACGGTGTCACATCGTATATCAATAAATAATAGAAAACAATATGCTAAACTAATTTTTATATACGTTACTGCTATAGACTGTTATGGAAATTTTGCGCAGTTTGTTTCCATTAATAATAATAATAATAATAATAAACTTTATTCATCTTTAGAAATGCATACATTTATAGACAAGTCAACAAAACAGTTCAAATCCATATTTCTACCAATAAGTTGAACTAATGAAACATATAATCACAAACATCACAAATGCTAGTACAATCAAGTGGGTACAATCTATAAAATTATATTAAAGCTAATAAAGTACACAAACGTCATCAAATACAAATTAAGACAAATACAATAGCAAACAGCAACATGGTAACCTCAATCCCAAATGTGCTCATTTTCCCTTACAAGTTCAAAAAATTCTGAAATGTTGTATAAACAGTTGTGAGTTAATATTTTTTTAAGTTTTATTTTGAACTTTGCCAATACAAGATTACGAAAATGCAATGGTACAGCATTGTACAAATTAATTTTCAAATGACTTGTTCTTTGGAGTCTGTTTTGTGGTATCAGCAAATTAATTTTATTTCGAGTATCATGATTATGTAATTCCTCATGTGTAACATATTGTTGAAGATTTTCTCGAACATGTAGTATATTGTGATACACAATGACAGAGAATAGAGTCATAATTCTTAATGACAGGAACAATGGCTTGCAAGTTTCATTCCATGGGGCATTAACTATACTTCTCACTGCCTCTTTTTGAATTAAAAACACTTTCTGTAATTGACTAAAGGATGCATTTCCCCAAGTCAAAATTCCATATATGAGATGTGAATTAAAAAGTGAAAAGTAAGTTGTCAATGCGGCCTGCTCATTTACGGTCTTTCTTATTTTACGAATAGCATATATTGCCTTACTTAATCTGATGCAAAGCACCTTGATGTGCTCAGACCATATTAAATTTCTATCCATATGAACTCCTAAAAATGTTACATTACTGTTTAAGTTAATATTGTTTGAATTAAAATTACAGTTTGAGATGGTTGATCTAGGCTCAAACAGTAATGGTACAGTCTTGTTCTGGTTTAAAACTAGTTGGTTGGGTGTAAACCAATGCTTAGCCTGTTCAATAATATTATTTAGGACGTACTGATTATTAACCTCCCTGCATATATTTAATACAAATGTTGCATCGTCAGCATACATTATAGTTGATACGTTTAAATTACTTAGACAATAAGGCAAATCGTTTATATATACAAGGAAGAGTAAAGGTCCCAACACAGACCCCTGAGGAACCCCCCTCTTAATTTGCATCACCTCACTTTTTTGCTTGTCACATTGAACAAACTGTCTTCGATAGCCCAAGTATGATCTGAATAAGTTTAAGCAGATTCCTCTTATACCATAAAATTCAAGTTTATAAAACAATATATTATGTTCCACACAATCAAACGCTGCAGTTAGATCTGTAAATATTCCAAGACATTGTTCTTTATGTTCAAATGAATCTCTGATCATGTTAGTCAAAGTTAAAATTGCATCAGAAGTTGACAATCCCCTTCTAAAACCAAACTGTTGAGCAGTTAGTATACAATTTGAATCGAAGTAAGCCACCAGTCTATTATAAATCACAGTTTCAATAATTTTTGACACACATGGTAACATCGATATTTGTCTGTAATTGTCAGGTTGTGAACCATCACCCTTCTTAGGTATAGGAATAACTTTCCCTTCCTTTAGAGCATTCGGAAAGTGACCTTGAAGTAAACATGCATTTATTATATCTGTAAGGGGTTCAATAATAAATTCAGTGCATTTCTTTATTACATACATATTGACACCATATGCATCTTCCGTCTTTTTATTTTTTAGTTTGCTTATAACTGCTTTTATATCTTCCTTAGTGACAGGATTAAGAAACATTGAATTGGCGTTATGTAATTTACTTCCTAAAAAAGTTTCAAAACATGACGCAGGTGCCGGTAAGTTATTTACTATAGACTCTGCATTAGAGATAAAAAAATTGTTTAGATGGTCAGCTGTTAAGTTGACAGGATATGTAATTTGTTTATTTCCCCTACCCGTTTCAAAATTTATTATATCCCAAGCTGTCTTGCTGAAATTATCGGAGTATCTTAATCGATTTTGGTAATACTTTTGTTTAGCAGTGGTCAACAGATTATTGTATTGTTTTTTGTATGTGAGGTATAATTCTTTAAATTGACTAGTAGGAGACTGTTTGTAGCAGCTATGTAAGAATAATAGTCTGTTTCTTGCCACATCAATGTCAGGTGTTAACCAATTTTTATTACTATTGTTATTTTTAACAGGTGCTAGTGGGAAACACATATTGTAATAGAACACAAATATACTATGGAAAGCATTGTACTTCTGTTCAGCCTCTTCAGAAATATATATATCGTGCCACGTTTCTTTGCGCAAGTAAAACAATATTTGATTAATATTATTAGCACTGTACTTCCGTGCATATTTTACACAGTCAGCAGTAGTTTTATGTTTAGTATAATATAATTCTATGAGCTGACCACTATGATCTGAAATACCTAGGGAAACCGTTGTCGCCGTTAAGCCATTTTTATTAAAATTCACAAAAACATTATCTAAGCAATTACCTTTGTTATGTGTAGGGTCACGAATTAATTTTTTATACACATAATATACTATTCAATAATGAGGTTTTCTAGCTTTCCCTCATTCCAGCACTCATTGGTGGATAGTAAGTAGTTTCCGTTCCTGTCGGTCTACTGAATACTTATATGCCGCCCCCTCACTCACACAAGTGTTAGACTTCCGGGGTAATCCTTGTGATTAGAGAGAGGGGTGGAGTATAATAGCAACAGTCTCACTTTGTCGGTATCTAATAATTCGCATTTTGCATTTTGTCAAAACAGATGTGTTTCTTACTAATTCATCTTATACTGTTATACTGTATGTTTAATTATGAATCACGGAAAATATTTAACCCCATACATACATTAAAATAAACTTACTTATCTTTGAAGAAGAACCCTGTAAGTATAATTACCAACAATGACAATATTTCAAGATAATCCCAACATTTAGACAAGTTAGTTAAAAATTACATGCAATAAAATTTGGAGAGACCATTAAGTAAACCCAAATTGGCTGTCATGTCCCATATTTAACACTAATTCGCTCGTTCATCCCAATAAGAGGAAACAAAGCACAAAAATTTGATGGGAGACGACTCCTTTGCCGCTGATTATATTAACACCCCAACCAGGGCCGGCTCTTCTATATTTCAGATTTATAATGTGAAAGTCTTAGGAAAGTCTTAGGTAGCAACTTTTATTTTAGCCTAATTAGCAATTGCAGAGAAACCACAATGTCGGTGATTGATCCATTTACAAAATCATAAAAATACCGACAACATAACATGATAATAATTACTACATAATTACTATAAAACTATAAAAATATGTTATAAAGACGTTCTATATAATCATTTTGAACTTCTTTGAAGAAATTTCAATTGACATTGCGGCAATTTTTACCTCTCTTGACAATGTCTGATGATCTTACAAAAAGGAGTACATATTATTAAGCGCAAGAATTGTTATTAAACAAATTCTGTAAAGGGTGAACATATAGGACATCTTATATTTAAAAATACATCAGTGGACATCTGAAGGATGAACAATTTTTCTTACAGATGAAACAACATACGGTTTCCTCTTAGGATATCCATATGATATCGGTATGGGACATAGTAATTTTTACATAATATTGGATGTCCGTATGATGTCCGATATCCGTATGATGTCCATTTGATATAGTGACGTCCCCGAAAGACTCGGATGTTATATGAATATTTGGATGACATAGGCATGGGACGTAATAAAATTTTCATGGGATTGGATATTCGTATGATGTCCATTTAATATACTGAGCGTCTCCGCATGATTCGGACTTCATACGGTTTTCTTACAGATGTCACAACATGAAACAACATACGTTTTCATATTAGGATATCCATATGATATCGGTATGGGACATAGTAACTTTTACATGATATTGGATGTCCGTATGATGTCCATTTGGTATACTGGACGTCCCCGAATGACTCGGATGTTATTTTAATGTTTTGATGACATCGGCATGCGACGTAGTAAAATTTACATGGGACCGGATATTCGTATGATGTCCATTTAATATACTGAGCGTCTCCGCATGATTCGGACTTCATACGGTTTTCTTACAGATGTCACAACATGAAACAACATACGTTTTCTTCTTAGGATATCCATATGATATCGATATGGGTCATAGTAACTTTTACATGATATTCGATGTCCGTATGATGTCAATTTGGTATACTAGACGTTCCTGAATGACTCGGATGTTATATGAATATTTGAATGACATCAGCATGGGACGTAGTAAAATTTACATGGGATTGGATATTCATATAATGTCCATATGATATACTTAGCGTCTCCAGATCATTTGGACTTTATACGAATCTTCACTGATTTTGATTGTGTGATGATTTTGTGTGTCAAACTTCACCTTAAGGTCTATCCTGCCTCCTACAATATTTGTCGAGTGATTTTCTAACGAAATAAGGATGAGGCGGTCGAGGCAGTGAATTAATAAAATGCGGTGGTGAGGCGCCGGAAAAGGGGATGAGATGCGTTCAGCCCTAATGGGAATCCACGGGCTGACGAGGAAGAAATCTGAATTTCAAATGCACCCGACGCGGGTGAGGTTACCTAGAAGTTCATTAATTTGATTTTGTTTTGATGTTGTATCCGGCTGAATGGAGGTGTAAAGGGATGCTCCATAATTGAATATCAAATTTTTGTCCATGATTTAGAATTAGAAAGTGTTATTAACATTTATAAATATAGACGCTGCTTTTGGCGCTGTACTAATAATCATAATAATAATAATAGTAATAATAATAGGGTAAACCAAGAACTTTCATATGTTCTTACAAACAGCCAAATTATACCGGGAAATAGAGGGATTTATACTTGCAATACAAAACCAAGTTACAGCGATAAATAACTGTAAAAAGTATGTTTGAAAGGATACTTCAATTAAGAGCGATAGATATAGAAAATGCCATCAATTTCCTGAAATAATAGAACGTATAACATCCGGATGTTATTGTTATTGCAGGTGTGCAATATATCAATAGACATAATGCAGTGGCAACAATTATTCACCAAGCGATAGCACTGCGATATACTCGTAGTCTGCAATCTGAGCCTCAAGCGTACTACCAATATTTACCACCAACTATAATAGAAAACAAATATTATAAATTATACTGGAACCTAATCATACAAACTGATAAAGCAGTAACTTATAATAGACCAGATATAACAGTTTTAAGATAAAATAAAAAGGGTCACCTACCTTATCGATGTGGCAGTATCTTCTGACCAAAAGATAGCAAAAAAATATACAGAAAATAGAGAAAACTATCAACAATTACCAATAGAAGTTGAAAGAATATGGAAACAGAAACAAGTTCATATCATTCCATTCAATAGTTGATCTGCAAGTTGATCGTCAAGTACTGTACCCAATACTTACATACTTTTGGAAAGCTCAATACCTTCGTACAGCATCACATCAGCGGGCAGCGGGCTCTGAATATGAAAATTCATGACCAATGTCATTAAGAATAATTAGGCCCCTTTGCGACCATGAAATAATATCGTCGAACACATTATTTACTGATTCTTCGAGTTTTTTATTGGTTTCCGCTGAGAGGATTGCCGAAAAGTCATCAGCAAATGGTATTGCTTATATAGCATAAATATTAGTGGTCCTCGAACGGAACCCTGAGATACTCGTGGAAATGCATGGTAAGTTTCAGACAGTGCTTCTTCCACCATCACCCTCGTCGTCCTCCCGTTCATAAATGTCATTATCCACGACGACATTGCATCTGATTCCAAATTTTACAATTTGATTCAGAGTATATTTTTATCAACACTGTCAAAGCCTTTAGACAAGTCAAAATACAGTGTGACGACATATATAGTTGTCCTCTCATAAAGTAACGTACATATGTATATTATTGTGTTCCCTGGAACCCACTTTAGCGATTGATTGCACGTATAATTTTTGATACTTTCTTTTGAAGTCCCATACTAAACATTGAGAAGTATTTCAATATTTAAAACTCTCCCAAGTTTTCTAATTATAAATTTACCTTTACAGAGCTATGAAGTGAGTTGCCAAAAAGCACCGAACATCACTGAAAGAAATAATAACTGCAATTTTATTTTATTAGCTGCAAATCATGATTTAGCCTTAATTCCAGTAGGTACTCAACAGATTTCAAAGTATTATTATATTATATAGAATTCATTAAAGTTATATCAACTGCAAATATAATGAACCCATAACAGAGCATAAATTAGTAGAAATCATTAATGAAAATATCAAAAAGCAGTGGCTCCAGGATAGATCCCTGAAGCACGTCATATGAAATTTATTTAAAATCCGGTATCATTAAATTCTATAAACACTGACTCTGACATACATATATTGATCCTGATGTCCATTTACACCAGTTAAGTCAAGCTTTAGCTATTTGAATAGAAGGAAATCATTCATTGGCCACCTGTCACTAGCAAACTGGCCAGTGACTCCAGTTTCACTCCTTTACTAGGGCAAATGTGAAATCCTGAACATATACAGATATTTTGAAGCCTAAAACACAGGATGTCTGAAAATCTTGAAGTGTCTCCAAAAGTCATGTTGAAGATTCTCTTCGGAACAACATAGAATTTTCTGCAAAACCTTCCTGATGAATCTGTAGCTAATATTTCTGATTGAGAGTTAAAAAAGACATGCTGTGCAGTATCAGAATCTGTATTAGCTGGTCATAATTTAAATTATGTAAATAATAATTCGGTGTTGATATCATTGAATGTAATTAACATGACTTTACTTGGCAGTTTCAGAACCGTTCTAGTGGCATACTCCCGTTTCAAAATGTATGTGAAGCTTACTGCTAGGGAAACAAGTATGGAAAATAAAGAAAACAGCTTGATTCTGCAAAAAATATTTCATTATCATGGAACTGTATAGAACGAAATGTTTAATGGCTTTGATGATAACGTGTTAGTGGCTGATTCCTGGGACCAGCAGGAAAAAGAGTAAGAATTAATCCTTCACATCTGTCGACGCAAAATGACCCACATTTCTATGGCCGCCGCAGTTTGCCATCACCACATAAAGTGGCTTATTTGTCAGAAAGGCCTCGTAAAAACTTTCACTATTGTTCCCTCGATGTCTATTATTTTTTATTTGTTCCATTAGTGCTCGGATTACCCCCGTTTTTGCGACAAAACAAAGGGAGACGCTAAACAAAGCACCTATACAATTTCGTCGGGAGTATAGGCAAACACGGTCGCGAATGGGAGAAAGTTGACTGACTGATATTTACATTTTCCCTCATGTGTGTTCAGTTGGTGGAAAGGAACACAAAAGATTTGCTCCGATTTCCTGAAATATTTATTTTCTGGGTGCCGGGTTTCGGATATTCCGTTTCACTCCATTTTCTGCGTGGGGGAATATTGGAGAAGAAACATCGAAACAGATATCAATATAAACTTTGCCCAGTTGTATGTTAGGCTGAATAAGATCATCGGGTAACAATATGTCCTTTCTTGAAATAACTTGATTGTCAGAAAGTTATTGTAAAGATGTAATGTAGCATCAAATAAAATATAGATGTCTATATAGAGTGGCTACATTAACTCTAACAACTATTGGTTGAAATGTTATGCTAAGTTCCATTTTGTCACTTAGAAAAATGATATTGATTTAGGTATTCTTAACAAAACACACTAATATGTAATAATTTCGCACTCTTTTACAAATTTCAATGAGAATTTACTACTATAGATTAGAATTGTATACAGTGCGGTCGTAAATAATCCCCCCCCCAGCTAAGTTTCGAACCAGATAAGATAGAGACACCGGACTAAAACTGAATTAAATGGCATGAAGTATACTACTTTTTAGTTCAAAATTAAAACTGCAGTTTTCAAAGATGGCGCTAGTGGCGCCATCAACTTTAAAACTTTAAATAGCAAGGGTGGTCATGTGATACCTCATTTGAAAGGTTTTTTAATTCTCTATGAAACGAGAAGTCTTTTATTGAGAGTCTTTTATTGACTAATTCCGGAGTTATGAGCGTTATTTGATAAATATGGCGAATAAATGATTTTATCTCATTTTCATTTAATTTTCGCACAAGAATGTCATTAGTAAAGATTTTTAAATGGATAAATATTTTATTACTAAGCCAACCACAAATAATACGTGAAAAAATAAAAGAAACAATCAAACAAGGAAATAAATAAATAAAAGTAATAACAAAGAAATAACTTTCAAACGCTCATAACTCCGGAACTAGTCAATAAAATTTAAAAATCAAGCCATCGTTTTATAGAGAATTAAAAAACCTTTCAAATGACCACCCTTGCTATTTAAAGTTTTAAAGTTGATGGCGCCACTAGCGCCATCTTTGAAAACTGCAGTTTTAATTTTGAACTAAAAAGTAGTATACTTCATGCCATTTAATTCAGTTTTAGTCCGGTGTCTCTATCTTATCTGGTTCGAAACTTAGCTAGGGGGGGGGATTATTTACGACCGCACTGTATATAGATTACAAAAAAAAAAACAAAAAATGTTTTAATGCACATTTATCCTAAACAATACTGAAAATGACAAAGAAAGATAATGTATGAAAGTATTTATTAAATAAAATGGTTTACATAAAAATGGTTTACAAGACAACGGAGAATTGCTGTTTCTTGTGAAACCGTTCGTCAGGCGTTTCTACGTAGTGGTTACAGAGCAAGAAAACCTAGGAAGATACCAGCTGTTACTGAAGAGCAAATTCAGAGAAGACTTCAATTTTGCGTAGATTATCGAGAGGACAATTTTGAAAATGTCTTCATTACGGATGAAGCTTGTTTCCAGCTGGGCGATAATCGTTTAAGGATACTAAGCAAAGATAGGCCCAAGGTGCAGAAATCAAAGTTTCTTACGAAAATCATGGTTTGGGGAGGGATTTCACTAAGTGGTGCAACTGAACTGAGCATTATCGATGGTACAGTAGATAGTGCACGCTACTGTACCATTTTAAATTAATATTTCGTCTAAACAGCTAATACCCTGTATCCTGAGGGTTGGCGATTACAGCAAGACAACGCTCGATGCCATACTTCCAGGTATACAAGACGTTGGTTGGACGATAGCAGAATCGACCATTTCATGGCCAGCAGTTTCTCCTGACTTAAGCTCCATTGAAAACATATGGGGGCTCATGAAAATCGAGGTATAACGTACAGCGCCTCGAAACAGTCCTGAGTTAGTGAGAGCCTTTTTAGAAGCATGGCAACTTGTTACGGCGACGTATGCATCTAATTTAATTGTGGGCATTCCTCATCGACTACAAAAATGTTTGAGGTTACATGGACTATGTATTAGCAAGTAAAATAAGTTTTTTTTATGTGTAAGGTTGAATTTTACTCAAATTAAGTAAATATTTTTTTATCGATGGTTTTTAATTTCCACATATTTTCTAGACGTACTATAGTTCTGTAAACTTTGATAAAACAAGTGGACATTACTTATGCATGTCTCATGTCTGTGAAGTTTTCCTATTTAATTTGCAACGGCGCATCTGGGGGAGACGCTGCATGAGCCGGCTCTGTAAATCAGTTATCTTATGATACCCTTCCTATTCCGCCATTCCATGCCGCGATAAGTCTAAGAGAAAGAGGTCATTAATTATCCAAAGCCCGTTTCCCGAGACACGGTGGATGATTTAGTTTTATTTAGCGTTTAGTAGTATTTGCAGTCATTACCGAGATAGATATGTCGAAGCTTGCAGACGCTTTATCGCTGATTTAATACAAGAGATCGTTACGGGCTCCTCTTTTGTAAAGTGGATTGTCTGTGAGGTGGAACTTCTGCTGCTTCTGAAGCAGAAAATCCCGTTTTAGTGAGCACCGAACACTTTTCAAGTTTGAGATTCCTTTTCTAGAGAAATAGCGATACGACAAGTTGTCTTAAGAAATGCTTTTGACGGAGGGCCGTGCAAAAGAGATTCCAAAAGACTGCCGTCGTTTGTGATGCAGGACTACCAAGTACAATGATATTCACGGTATTTCGGGGCCTCGTTCATTAACAAATGTGTCTCGCAATGTTTATTGAAAAATAGCGAACTCTTCCAAAGACTCTGCATGACCGAGTAAATATAGTATGCTGACAAATTATTACAAAAGAAATGGGTGAAAACATATTTTACAAAAGGTTGTTGACAATTAATTTAATAGTTTTAAGTTTACACCAGTTACGAAAAATCTCAAACGTCTTTTTATGTATTTCCCGTGACTTTGACTTTAACAAATAAAAATACATTTTCAAAATAATGAGTTTATAAATATTTTTTAAATAATTAAGTGTTATTTCTAAATAAAATGTATTTAAAGCCGAACATCTCACGAAATTATTTTACGCAAACTCACATTTCGAATAGGTAGACAGATTCACGTTATCCATATAACGAAGCCCATTAAAAAATCAAAACATTAGTCCATTTTCCAGTTGCTGTCAGCTGCAGTGAATAGTAGGAGTAATATTGGACATTTGCCAGTATTGTCCAATGGGAGTTTAATTGACGGATGCAAAGGGACCTAAAGCATTTCCGGTTGTACCTGGTCAAAAACATGAAAGGGTTTTTAAAGCATTTGATAAAAAAGTAAATACACTGCAGCCCCGGATTTCATTTTTATAAATATAATCATCAACTGTAGTGCTAATAATACGAGAAAATTTAAAAACAAACTTAAATTGGCGATTCAAATTACCGATGAGAGCGCTGCAAATTGTAAACAAATATGGAGGAAGACGAGTAAAAATTTTGCAGTTCATATCACATCATCTAGCAATTTAGCATTCATTTGCCATAAAAATAGTCAAATGTCCCATAAGGTGCTTCATTGCTAATTATATGAATTTTTTGGGTTGAAACAGGTGCGCTAGTTTTTGTTTACTTACATTTTGAACTAAAATAAGTGTGATAAACTGTATGGTGATACCATATTAGTGCTTGTTTTTTGTTAAATAATGTTTAAATTAAAATATATTCTGTTTTTATAAGACTATAATAATAGAAAAGTATAGAAAAACTGCAACAAAGTGGTTATGTTGTGTAAATAAACGTGCTCCCTGTTATTAAATTGTTACATGCCTTTTGGAGAAATGAATGAGAAATAAGTTTCTTATACTAGGGCCAAACTTCTACCTATCTTCAATCTTAAACACTTCTATTGACACATTTTGTGGAATGACACCCATAAACACGGCAGTTTGTGTTGTGCTGATTTCTTTTGAATGCCATTTTAAAATGTAAAAATAAATATGTAAAATACTACCACGTCGTTTTTAACTTTGTAATACCAAAGAATCACAAGCACCACTAAATTATTACGTTAAACAATCATTATTTATCATTATATAACCACTTATAACCATTTGGAGGGTTGTCACCAATAACCCTCCAAAAATTACCTTTGAAGTAGGTACAAATATTTTCATGCAGAGGGCGCATACATTTTTGGAATCGCCAATACGAGAAAATTTAAAAACGAACTTAATTTTCTAAGCGCAATGCAACAAAATGTGGTTAAAATTAAAATAGAAAAATTGCGACAAAAATAATTATGATTTATTGAACATAACTCAAATATAATGAGCATTTAAGAAAATTTGAAGTTCAACCTCACCCACAATTTTTTTACATAATTCCCTCTAGTAGGTATAGTCTTAATAGCAGTACAAACAACATACCTACAATTTAAATATTTCTTTCTTAACAGATTTCCGATTTAAATTCCGAAATTAATTTATATTTTTGATGACTAAACACCTTATATCTCGAAATCGTAGGGCTTATCGATAATTTTTTATATAAAGTGGCCTGGTACAGTTTAATCCTTTTTTAAGAACACCCTATGTACCGTATGATCTACGTAAAACTGACCCCCATTAAGGAAATTTCAGTTTTTGTAAAATATAGCGCGTCCCGTTAAAAAATGTGAGTTTTTAGTACCTACACCCTATATTTTTCAGTAAATAAAATTTTCAATTCGGAATTATGTTTACAGGAAAAATCACGTGCATCTGGCTTTTTAAACCAAAAATGCAAGCCAGCCGAATTCGCTATAATTCTAAAGGAAAATAATTTGGCAGATAAAAATAATGAACGAGCTACAAAACAAAGACTCGAAAAAATAAAATCCTCCATAAAACCAAATATTTTCCATGTACATCCTTGATTATTTCAACCAATTTGTACTCAGCCAATTGTACAAGCGGCACTCAGCATCTTCTGCTAGGCCGAATTTGTACAGATGATATTTTAAACGGCAATGACCAGTATATGGCCAATTCAAGTTCGTAGGTGCAACTTGTTTAACTCTAAAAGTTTTTTTAATTCTTGTTTTTGAAGGGTTTATTATGAACGCCGTCGAATGAACCAATCTTGGTAGTTCTTGGCAGTACTGGAGGATTTGCCCCTCAGCCCAGGTCAAGAGAGTTGCTTTGGGAGCACTCGAGGATATGCCAAGCACTGGTTCCGCTCCGACGAATTCAGAAACAGCACCCTGTCTGGCTAGAGAGTCGGCTGTTCCATTCTTTTCATGGCGGAATGGCCTGGAACTCTGGATGTTAGTGGTGGGTATAAAAGCTTTCTGCGCGACCTTCTAAGATTCATATAAAGAAATTATTATTTTATAATAACAATTCCCGACACCGACATAATTCTAAATAATTTTGTAGCGACTAATAATTCTCAAAAACTGTTTCAATTAAAAATATTCAGTAGAATATTTACAGCTGATTCATTATCTAGTTCTGGTTGACCTTTATAAGTATATGTTGTTGTGTGTATCTTGTTCTCAAAATAAAAATAAAATATGTTACGTGAATTTCTGGATACGTTAATTTCTGTTACGTAAATTGGATGTGAACAAAGCTTAACCAATTCCCTTAATTGCATCTCTCGCAACTACCATGCTCCCCAGGCGCACCTATCAACGGCCAGAACGGAGCTCAATCCAGAACTAGATTAAAAATAATATGGTTAAAAGTATATAGCCGACCTAATATTCCGTTATAGTACTCCAGTAACGTAAACTTCATACCGCCGATGTATACGGTGCCTCGAAAAAATAGACCAGTACATTTTCGACCTTTTTCTTTGTCTTTTTAACATACTACACATTTTTCATTGTATCCTTCTTGTTGATTACACGTTTATTAAAATATTATATTAGATTAGATTAGATTTATATAGGAGTCGGCCCCCTGGCCTAATCCACCGCGACCTAGAAGATCTATTGTGGCACTCCCAACCTATTTAAAGCACTCTGTCCACCCTTGTCCCTTGCATTAGGCTCCACAGCCTTGATAGAGGCTCTTCCGTGTAGCTGTTGGCTCTTGGCCTTCCTTCCCCAAGCATTTGAAATCTCAGTTTTGTCAGGCCCTTGCACTGGCACAGTACGTGTACTGAGGTCTCCTCTTCTTCTTGACATAATCTACATGTTGCTTCTGACAGTCCCATAAGATTCATGTGCCCGTTTAGCCTACAGTGTCCTGTCAGTAGACCCACTATTATTCGGATGCCCTTTTTATTCTAGCCTAACAAATCTGTTGTGAATTTAGGCGTCCGCTCTTTAATGAATAGCTTTGCCTGTCTCAGTTGCGGCAGATTCCTCCACCATTCTCGAGATTTGTTTCTCATCCATTCCTCCACGGATGTTTTAATGCATGGCTTCGCTATGCCGCACAATGGTTCTGGTTCTATGAGGTCTTTTGATGCGCCTGCTCGGGTTAGTGCATCTGCCTCCTCATTACCTTTGTGCCCCTCGTGCCCAGGTACCCAACCTAGGGTCACCCTATCCTCGCTCCCCAGCTCTTTCAGGGTATTCAGACAGTCCACTCGAGTTTTGACGTAACCTGTGATTAAATATATTCATTTGGTATTTTAAGTGTAAAATCTAAGTGTGTAATTATTTTATATCCTGCTATACTTTATTATATCCAGTTTTATATGTGGTAATTCTCAGTAACCCTCGAAAACATACCAAATTGAACTGGACACATCTAAAACTTGACACTGTGCGCCTAAACAAATTTGTAATTTGTTTAGGCGCACCCTATAAGAGTGCGAGCCCTGAAAAGCAGCTAATGCAAGCTTCGCTAGCTGGCAGAAACTTCTTCCGAACTGCATTAAGTTTTACATGCATGATAATGTAAAACGTTGGGCGTAATCTTGAAAAATAAACATCAAAGTTATGTGCGATGCTGTGTCAAATAAAATTCAGATACTGTTTTGAACCAAGGTAAATGAACATCCTTCCTGCTGCGAAAATAATTATTTGTACAGCAGGTACAAAAATATAGTGTTTATGGTGAGGTACAGTGAGGCTAAAAGATCACTTTTTGATATAAATTCTCGTAATTCAATATAGGTATAGATAACATATGGATTTAATAGGGAATTTCATATAATCAATAACTAATGATCCTGATCTTCCATAATTAAAAATGCCATATCGTTATTGTGTTTTGTGATAATTGTTTTGAAAGAAACATTGATCCCATTTAGATGTTCCAAGAAATATATAGAAAACACTCTATATACAAGTATTTCGGCTTATTAGGCCTTTTTCAATAGAGTAAATATTCTTTCTTTAGGGTAAGAAAGGTTTAATAAATTAAAATAATCGGGAATATACCAAATTAACAGCGCGGATTGTAATTCCGTGCATGTGGGTCAAACCGGTAGAAGTATTGAAACTAGAGTAAAAGAACATAAAAAATCCATATTAAATAACGCAAAAAAATAAGGATTTTCGACGCATTTATAGAAAACAATCATTTTATAGATCAGAAAAATGTAAAGGTACTGCATCGTGAAAAGAAAGGAAAGCGCGTAGATCTGTTAGAGCAATTAGAAATTAAAAAATCTTTAATTATAAATCTTTGTACTATGAATGATCAGATATATTTTACACTTTCGCCCTTCTTAGAAAAGGTACTAAAAACTCGGGCTTTACCAGATGGTAGGATCAATCGGGGGTAGGTGCTCGTAAACAAATAAATAACGAAAACGCGCTTGGGAACATTTAATAATAGACATTTACTCTATTGAAAAAGTCCTAATAAACCGAAATACTAGTATAGAATACTATATCTAAATGAGATCAATGTTTTTTTCAAAACAATTATTTTCACGATGTTTCATAAAGAACCATCCACTTCGAGTATCCACTTTATGTTTTGTGATATAGGTATTTATGTATGTGCAAAAAATCATTGTCAGTTCCGGTGACGTATGTAGGGCATGAAATCCTTCTATACAAAGCTAAAGTGTGCTTTACATAACTCAAATCAACAGACCAAGTAGCATTTTTAACTTAGTATCGAAAAGTCCGCAATAGTCAACACTACAGGGCGCCCTATTTCTTGACCCGTTGCATGGGTAACTTTTTTATTAGTAGAGATACAAAAACGCTTAAATGAGCAAATTAGTGCAGTTTTGTATTAGTAATTCTACGGTAAGGCGAAAAATTATATACGGGGGAAGGTTGAAAAGTTATTGACAAAAAACGAAAAATCCAACTTTTCTATTATCCCTCGTAGCTCGTTCATTTGAAGAGTTAGAGAAAAATGCTTCACATGTTTTTTGCAGTATTTTTCATGTAAAATGACATGCACTTGCTACTTTTTATATATCTCTTAAAATGGTAAAATATATATTTTTTTAAATGTAATGGATAGGTGGCTGTGACATTAACCGAAAGTCCCCTTTTTTCTCTTTCAGATGATATAACATAGTCCATATTTTATCCTTACAAAAGTAATAATAATCGTTGTTTTTAAAGAAAGTTTATTGTCACATCAAGAATGCTATGGAAATAAAACAAAAAATAAGATTCCTGATATTTTTAAAAACGTCTAGTTGGCATTTAATTATTGACAGATCATAAGTGACATTTTTAGTTTTTGTTAAGTAGTTTATTGTTTATTATTAATACTGCATACAAAATAATAGTGTTGCAAATATGTACACCAACGAAGAGAAAAATGATATGCTATTTTGTTATTATAACCAAAATCGAGATGCACAAGCTGCAGCGAATCTTTATTTTGAAACTTACATGGAACGAAGACAACCCCATCATAGAATATTTAGACAGCTGGAAAATAATATACGATTATACGGTTCTTTTTCAAAGCCTAAGGATGAAAGAAACTTCAATGAAGACACTGAAATAAATGTTTTGGCTTATGTAAATTTTAAACCTGATTCTTCAACTGCAGAAATTGCACATCACTGCAACACTTTCAAGGAAACTGTAAGAGCTATTTTAAAAGGTAACAATTTAAAGCCTTATCATTATTCCATATGCAATACTTTATATCCAGCTGATAATCAAAGAAGGATGACATTTTGTCGATGGTACATTTCAAAATGCGAAGAGGATCTAGACTTCTGGAAAAAGATTTTATTCAGTGATGAAAGTAGATTTACCAACAATGGTATTTTTAACCGCCATAATAACATAATGTGGTGCCGAGAAAATCCACATCTTGTTTCTGAAAGAAGAAATCAACGTCAATTTGGGATAAATGTGTGGTGTGGAATTTTTTGTGGCAAAATTATTGGCCCATATTTTTACGAAGATAATTTGAATGCGAATAATTACCTTCATTTTCTAAGGAATACTCTAACAGAGGAATATTTAAATGAATTACCACTTCACATTTTTAGAAATCTTAAATACTTCCAACACGATGGAGCACCTGCGCATAATTCCCGCGAGGTAAAACAATATTTACATGAACAGTTTGATAATGTTATAGGAAATAGAATGGATGTCGACTGGCCAGCGCGAACACCTGATTTGACCCCCTTAGATTTCTTTCTTTGGGGGTTATTGAAAGATAAAGTTTATGTGATAGCTCCTCTAGATATAGAGGATCTAAAAGTCAGGATTCAAGATGCAATTAGAAGCATACATGGACATACAATAAATAATGTTTTAAGAAGTATCGAGAAACGTTGCTTACTATGTATCCAACAGGATGGTGGTCATTTCGAACATTTACTTCAATATAATTAATTAATTAATAATTTCTGTTCTCAAAACATTCTTTTGTTCCATAATCCATAGCATTCTTGATGTGACAATAAACTTTCTTTAAAAACAACGATTATTATTACTTTTGTAAGGATAAAATATGGACTATGTTATATCATCTAAAAGAGAAAAAAGGGGACTTTCGGTTAATGTCACAGCCACCTATCCATTACATTTAAAAAAAATATATTTTACTGTGATTCTCAACCATTTTAAGAGATATATAAAAAGTAGCAATTGCATGTCATTTTACATGAAAAATACTGCAAAAAACATGTGAAGCATTTTTCTCTAACTCTTCAAATGAACGAGCTACGAGGGATAATAGAAAAGTTGGATTTTTCGTTTTTTGTCAATAACTTTTCAACCTTCCCCCGTATATAATTTTTCGCCTTACCGTAGAATTACTAATACGAAACTGCACTAATTTGCTCATTTAAGCGTTTTTGTATCTCTACTAATAAAAAAGTTACCCATGCAACGGGTCAAGAAATAGGGCACCCTGTATAAGTTTGATATGACTTGTGTATCGTATTTTAAACCGTTGCTGGTTATATTAGTTCTCCAATCTCAGTTTTCCAGACCACATTCTCGGAAGCATCAAGCAATAAGGTAAAAATGACCCGCTCGCACCGCATATCTCTCGCCCTTCGTAGCTGGTGCGGACAGTTCTCGGAAAGTTGCCGGGCCCGATTTCCTTGCACTTTTAAATTGGAAACCAGTCAAAACAAAAAGAAGGCTTGTTGGCCCGGCTTATGGATAATTTATTAACTGCCCCGTCGACACGACAATATCAAGAAGGCCGTGGAAGATTTATCAAGTCCGACGCCTCCAGAAAAAGTAAAATTGGGTATGTGGTCTCGGGGAAAATTGGACGTCTTCTATAACGATTTGTCAGAAAGCTGGCAAACCAGGGCAAGGAGATTAGATTCAATTCAGAGTTTGTTTTGCGTACCTACCTAAGAAATATGTTTTAAAAAGAGGTAGGTATATACAGAGTGTTGAATAGTGCATCAAGGTTCAATACAATACCATTATGATATGAAGAAAATGATTTACTTAATGAATCTAGAAGACTGTTTTTCAAGAAATATTTTAGAACGTAAGAGAGAGAAAGAGAAAAAATTCAAATTTGCAACTGCTTATCCCTACAAACTACCAGATTTCTTCAAACTGGGAGCGTCTCCAAAATCTGCAATATTTTTAAAAAAGGGAATAAACATGACATCGAAAATTATAAACTTTAGCTATCCTTTGCAATTTCAGCAACTTGTTCGAAGTTAGCATAATATACTTTCATTTAATTTATATTAATTCACAAATTTCGAAATTTCTGTATGGTTTTATTCCTGGCAGATCCACAACTACCAATTTATTGAACGTTACTCATTTTCTTACAAATACATGCAAGACTCAGGCTGATATAATATCTATACAGATCTGTCAAACGCATTTGACAGACTAGACCATAGCTTTTTGTTACGTAACTTTGGATTAACAACAACAAATTTTTTGAAATTTATTAAGTCGTATCTTTCAAATAGAGTACTTAATGTCCAGTATCGTGGATACAAGTCTATTGACATACATGCAACATCTGGTATGCCTCAAGGGTCGGCCCTTGGACCACTCCTGTTTGTATAATTCATTAATGATATTTGTAATGACCTTCGAAAAAATGCTCTGCTTTATGCCGATGACCTTAAGTTGTTTGGTGCGATCAACTCAATTGATGATTGTCATCTTTTACAGCAGGATCCTGCAAAGGTACATTTGTGGTGTCGTATTAATAGGCTACCCCTGAATATTGGTAAATGTCATGTGATGACCTATACAAAGCAAGATAATCCTATGCACTTTATTTACAAACTAAATGAAGATGCAGTCAGCACATGCAGGTACAAAATTTAAGGATCTTGGAGTTGTTCAATCATTGGTATCAATCATGTAATATCGGGTGCTTATAAAAATTTAGGATTTGTTTTCCGAAATTCACATTATATGATACACGAACAAAACTTAATTTTCTGTTCAATGAAGGATATAAAGCGATGCATTTTAAGGTAACCCTAATTGTCTTTTTTTTTTGAAAATATAAAATTTAATATTTATATGTGTGTGTATATATATTATTCATGTTTTCTTAATGTTAATTTATTATAGTTATGTTTGAATACCTATTGTATTTTTCCCTGTCTTATAATTGGATATTTATCTGTCTGGGCAGTGTATTCCTAAATAAATAATAATACATCAAGGTTCATTTAAAGTTATGCAGTTAATTTTGAATTTTATCAAATAAGACGAGGTAAAACAAGTATCAACAAGTAAGCTAGCACACCATGTATCGAGTATCGATTTACTACAGTCCCTTACTTTGCTTTTAATACATCTTGGTGCACCTGGTGGAAGTAATCAAACGCTCGTGCAATGTGTGACTTTATTATCCCTAAAAGGAAATGCTGAAATCAGGCAGAAAATAAACTAACGCGTAGGAGTGCAACCAAGTGAACTACATTAATCTGACTTATCGCCACTAAATTAGCATCTACGGGGTGATGCAAGAAATTAGTACAATCGAGTACAAACAAACATTAAATCTAATGTACCTAGGGTGCATATATTTTATACAGGGTGTACCGCTAGTGCGCGTAAGTCCAATATCTAGACGAAAATGAGGGATATATGGATTTTCTTTTTAAAAAATTGCCACATTTCTCAAGATCTACAAATTAAAAACTATTTTCAGTTTTACACGGTGTTCCATTTTTTGCCATATACCAACTTCAATGTTTTAAATGTAATAATATGTTTTTATTCGCATTTTAGAATCTATGAATCAAATAAAAGGTACTTTGTGTATAATAGTCCTATACCAAATGTTTTCTTTTTGATATATTTAGCTTTAAAATTGTTTTTCGTCGATAGTATACGTTACTTACGAAGTTTAAAATTTTCAGGTTATGTTAGCAACTACCTTGACCTCTAATTTAAGGCAAATTTTGAGCAAGAGTGATTCTTTTATACACTCTGCTAAAAATTGATCTGGGTTCTACAGAGTGAAAATAAAGTCATGTAAAGTCATTAAATGCAACGCCCTGTATATTTTTATGCCATAAGATGCAGAATAAAATTTTCTACAACTTTTATGAAGTTTTCCCTATATTTAAAACCCATTCCCACAAATTCATTTTTATAAAAAATGCGCTGTTTGCCATTGTTTTTTTATTATATAAACATAAGGTTCTTTCCAGCAGTGATGACAGACTGGTTTGTACAATCAAAGGTATGCGCTGTTGTACAAATTTGTTCCAGCAGGTATTCCACAACGTTTCTACTCGAAAAATTCGTTATTCCAACAACAGTTTCTTACAGTTTCAAACGATTTGAAGAATCAGAGGATTTTCGGCGGATTCGTCTGACCATTTCCTTAGGTCATGCGCAGAATAACATGATTTGTGCTTGAATCTAAACGCAGCGTATAACTTAACCCATACCTAACTTTTTTTTTTATTCGTTTGCAAAGAAAATTAAATACCATTGATTGTTACAATCACAGAACATGATATTCACAAGTTATATCCATTATTTTCATATGGTTTTATCGTTTTATCTAATGGAGATAAAAAGGTTTCTTCTATAAAGATATTTTTAGGTTAAGGTTGGCGTTTTAAGTTAAATAAAATTCACACCAAAGAACAACCACAGATACTATTAGTACTAGTACTATACCTAGTTGAGTTGTATTATATTATATAATATTGTGTATACAAGTCGCGTAGACCGGGTTTTCCCGTTTTTCTGTCAAATCTGGAAAGTTTTCTTTACTAAATTTTATATTTCCTCATTTCTCGAACTGAACGACTTTTCTTAAAAAAGTGGCAACGTCGACAACCACGCCGGGAGTGGATAGAACGTGTCTCTGTTCAACTCATTGGACTTACTGGTTTCATCCAGGACCTGAGTAGAGTTCAGGTGCGTAGGACGGTTTTGGTACTTCGTGCGCATTTTTTATTCGTGTTTTTCTACTCTTTACCTACTTATAGCTTAAAATAAATTTTCATGTGATTGTAATATTAATCTAATATTATACATAGTTCAGTGCAATTAGTTGAAAGTGACTTGAAAGTGTAAATGCGCGCGACCATGGCCTGCGCCGACCTTGCTAGGGTTTCCGGTCGTTGCACTATCAAAACTTTTTGGATCGACTCTTTGCTCGCCGTTTCTGACATTTTTAAAATGAGGATGTCCTACAAAGCGCTATTCCATGTTACTTTAAGTATTAAAACTTCCCGAGTGATTTATTTAATAGCTTTCGGAAGACTTGAAAGTATTTCAATTTTTAAACTATAAGTCAGCAAAACTAACATTATAAGTAAACTATAAATATATAAAAAGATTCACACGTCGAAAGTTATAAATTACAAACGAGAATTCTGTTAACTTTTCATCTAACTGAAAAACTTGGGTAGGTACAACTCAGTGGCGGCTCGTGGATCAGTGAATAGGTGACGCGGAGAATTAAACACGGCATATAAACATTTTTTTTAAATAAATACTTCCACACAACCACTTATACTCCGAATACACGCATTCCGAATCTTCCGAACGAACACTTTGTCTTTTGACTGTCCCTTTTTTTCGACATCGAGAGAAGACACAGGTCTCTCGCAATTTAAAAAATCTTTTTTATCCTCATTTTTCTATCTAGAAAATGATGTTTCTAATAAAACACAAACTTGATCATGCATAGGAAACATTTCTACGATTGATAGAAAACAATGGTTATTTATTATTATTAAGAATTGTTTTTTAACCGGCGCGGCGTCGCGTATAGAGTCAAACTGGCCAGGACGGTAGGAGTGATGTGATGCCTCAGATTAACCATATACAAGATAAATAACAGCGAGAGAAAAATGTCCACGAAATGAAATATAATTAAATAAACAAATCCCACTGCATGCCATTGGTTCGTTACAGTTTTTGACGGACCGAGATATGCCGAAAATACACGACACAACGACTCGTGACTTCATATTTGTTTTGAAGTTTTGTGAACGTAAATTTATTTAAGTATTTTATGTGATATAAGTGGTCATCAGTCAATAATCTAGGCTGTGTTATAGATTTTTAGTTTGTGGAAAATCTTTGTGGACAGTGAAATGATTATTAAATGCATAGTTTTCCATAAATCGGGCAAAAAGGTGATGGGAGATCGTTCCACCGGTAAGTAAACAATGCTGACCATAGACCTAACATTCGTTAGGAATTCAACTTACGTATAATGTTCATAGGTAATATGTATAAGTAATATAGATAATATTGTAGTTTTATATAGTATATTTTCTATGGATAATAGTTTCTGATCCTCATAAAATTATTTGGAGACAATGAAATTTTTATCGTTTTTCTTTCCGATAATTTTATGTCTGGTGAAGATTAATAATGAAATAAGGAAAATTTCAAATGTTTACCCCTCTTTGAAAAAAAAAACTCGAATAATTTAAAATATAGATAAGAGTATAGATGTAGTTTTGATTTAGAATGGGAAGTGAATTCCGAACCGAAAAAAATGTATTTTCTTATTTCACTTTCAGGTTTTTAGTAGGTATAAAGTATTATGAATATCTTTATATTATATCGCTACTTTATTTGGGTATTTGGCCACATTTCTGAACAAATTAATAAAATTTTGAGTAAACATTAACATATACATATAACATATAACATATAACAATAAACATCCGCGCTAAAAGACCCATTAAAGTTTTTTTTTAATTTGACTAATCAGTTCTCATACTGAAAAATGTATAAATATCATAAAACATAGTACACACTTTAAGTGAAAATAGCACTAACATTTCGGAAACTTCACTGTCAGAAGAATGTATTGTGTTCTATGATATTTATGTATCTATATTTAAGAGAAAACTCTAACAGACTCTTCGGTGCAGAGGTTTATTTTCTTACTTTTTTAATAGTTTTTTCTGAATTTTAGGAAAATAGTTAAATAAAGTAAAGTATGTATTGCGTATTATGTTATATAGCTACCTACACATTAGTTTTTGTAGATGTTAGGTGTTTTTTTTTAAATCGTGAGGCAATAGGTACTTTACGTTGTTAGAAACACCTTTAAAAACATTAATAAACCCTCTTATTTTGAGAAATACTGGCCGCCACTGGTAGCTATTTACAAACAGTTAAATAAACACTCCCCCCTTTCGTAAATTGTTGTTTATTACATGGACAGGCATATTAATGCTTTGGGTATTGCTGTTACTTATCTTTTACATGGTTAATCTGAGTGTGATGCGCTATCGAAATCCGCGGCACTCATTCGCCCACAGGGCAGTTTAGTCACGTATCGGCTGCCTTGTTGCCATGGCAACCGCCGTTACGACTGTCGTGGAAATAGCGATCTGCATCACTTGCTTATTATAAGAACGGAACGATACGGGGTTCCGTTCGCTCCGTAATGTTCGCTCCCAACGAAGGAAATGTTTTTTTAGAAGGCGTTTAGCGCGCAACGTATTATAATAATTATTCTGTTTATTTCTATGGACAAAACAAACACAACACATTTTCAGTATATATCAAAATATATCTAAATTACAAAATTTATATGAAATTAAAAATAATTTTAAGTGATACAACCAAACACGGAAATTTTAGGTGAAGCGGCGCGTCACTTGCGTCCCCTGGCGAGCCGCCACTGGTACAACTTTTACATCGCAGAAATGTACAAGACGAGTACGAGTATTCCATTTACATAGAAAGACACGATCGTGCTTACTATTATTCCAAGCTTCAGAAGTTAGCTTTAATGGCGCCGCATTCACTGAATAAAATGTGAAGCTAGGAAACTTTATTAATCAGAATATTTTCAGGCTTCTTTGTGCTTAAATTGTAGTCGAAAGTCGTTAGTAGGTACAGCGTGTGTGCCATAAACACACAATAACTTTGGTTCGAATAGAAAGTAACCAATTATGGTGTCTGCAATTTCATATATTATGTAGATATAATAAACTTTTTACATATCGTTAGCAATAAGTATTTCAATATTAATTTAATCAATAATAATAAACGAGAATATACTGAATATTAACAATTCCTATTCAGAAAATTGTTGCAACGTCTATACAGGGTGTTTTAAATTGGATGCAATCGCATTGGTATCTTGGAAATCGTTAGAGATAGAGACTAGATTAATTGGGGCAAAGTTGCGTAATTTGGTGACCAATAATATGCTTAAAAAAAAATCAAGGCTAATTAGTTTTTGAAATAGTTGAAAAAAATCGAAATTTTGATAATTCGTTTTCCTAAAATTTCAGATTTCTTTGTAGAGCTATTGAAATAAAAAGGACACTTTTTCATAGCAACTTTTTACTCTCTACCGAATGGCGTAAATAGTTTTTTTTAGTAACGTTTCGTCTATTCAAAACCATCGTGAAACTTCATTTTTTCTAATATTGCGCCATTGTGCGTTCAATGATGTATTATATGTTAAAGTTTGTTTATTGTTCCATTAACTGTTCATTATTATTTTTTAATTTATTGTTGTTTTGTTAATTGTTCTTTATTTTTGGTAATTAATTGTTATTTGTTGTTAATGATTTGTTACTTTTTCATTATCCTTTTATTAATACATACAGACAGACGCAGATGAGTCTGATGATGGTTTTCCACGTTCAAAACGTTATCAAACCACAGCGTATGATGATACATCATTATGAATGCCGAAGGAAAAATGTTGTCGAGTGACGTAAAAATTTTATTGAGGCTGTATTAGAAAAAATGAAGTTGATGATGCTTCCGAAAGGACGAAATATAGTTTTATTTCAATAGCTCTTCAAACAAGCCTGAAATTTTACAAAAACGAATTTCCAAAATGTCTATTTTTTTCAAATATCTCAAAATCTAAAATCTAGTTAGCCTTGATCTTTTTGAGGAATATTGGTATAATATACAGGGTTATTCAGAACTTATCCATAATAAAATTTGGGGATGTTCAATATACATGTACAAATGTGGTAGTGCAAAAAAAAGTTTTTTGGCGGGGTCTTAAAACTATTTAAAAATTTTTCATTGCACGCCGCTGGATACTGGTCCACTGTAATGGAGTGACCTTGGGACTGACAATGCAAACTGGCTAGCACAAAAAAAACTTCGGAAGTTCTGAGAGTATACCGACACCCGGCGCAAAAAAGATTTGCAGTTTTTATTCGGTCGGTTTTAACCAGGCGTTCCAGACATAAACGTGTTTACTTTTTTTATCACATTCTTAGGAATGTGGTAGAAAAGTATCAGATGTGTTGAAGTACAGTTGCCCAGCTACGTAGTCCTTTATAATGGTATAACTTTAAACATTGTTTACGGGAAATCCTAAGCCTTTTATTATAAATTTTTTTGGGTGATATCGATTTCTTATTTAAGGATGCACATATCCTCAAAGTTTTAGAGTTAAGTTCTGAATAAGGCTGTATAATAAACATAATAAATATTCATTTTTGTATTAAATTGTTCTCTATTAATACCTCCTTGTAATATAAATATGTACCTACCTATCTTGTAGATGGATTTGTGTCCTAAATAAAATAAACTGAAAATGGCTTTTCATTAAATACTGTTACCATGGATATGCAGACGATGTACCTAGGTAAGTAGTTAAAAAACGACGATAAAATGAAAATACCAACTCATAAACTGAACACAAATGAATTCGAATTAAAATTAACTCGAAAGCTCCAAATTTTGCAGTGACAGCGAAAAACAACAGGCAATTACAAACCAAACAATAGTACACTTTACCAGACTTTACCTGTATTACAATATTTCAAATTGCGGAGTGTTCCGCCGTTAATATGAAAAATATGACCAAAAAACGTACACATAAATACTAAAAAATAACAAATTGAGAGCTAATATACTTTACCTATATTCCAACAAACCAGCAGACAACAGAAAATCGCCGTTTTGCAGAGATACATCGTTTAAATCCTCGATCGACTATCTAGTTATTATTACATCTTAATCTCCAATTAAAATCCTCCCGACGAATCGTATAGTTTCGTAAGAACCGGCTCGCTCAAAATACCATCTTCCTCCGCGACAGTCACCGGTGCACTGAAAACACAGGAATTACTGAAAACATCCCTTATACAAGGCAACGAGGATACGGTCCGTGCGGGCAGGCGCGACATGCGTCCTGCAGTCCATGGCACGCTTTTCCTGAAACAAAACAAACATGTTCAACCACATCGAAGAACCTGCGTTAGTAAAATTATTATATCGAATGAAAGCAAGACAGACGTCAATTGATTATAAAACATTTTCGTTGGTATTGCGGGGTATAATTACAAACACCTGATTGCAGGTTATTTGCCATTTTTTTTACATGTCTACGGTAAAGACCAGAATTAAGCAAAGTGGAATGACCTCGCCGATCTGGTAAAATGCGATGATGCATGGGCGTGCGTATTCTGTTTTACCATTGGGCACATTTCAGTTAATATATACTCGTATACTATTCTATAGAATACTTCTAGTATATGCACTTCCACTTTTTTATCTAACACAAATAAGTATAAACACTGACACAAAGAATAAATACACTGATAATTTTACCACAAATTTTTACCGTTAACAAACGCGCGCGAAATAACCCAACATCACGCCACTGTTTCCCTACTACCTCGAGCGCAGTCACTTGCTGGTTCCTGATTCGGCCAATCAACGTCGTTGAAGCTCAGAGAAAAGAAAGCGTAAATGCAAGAATATGTATGTTAAATAAGGATGAACAGCTTGTCGTCAACTTTACGACTTTCGCAACTTTCGCAGTTGCCACATATTCGGAAATTCCTTGATATTATTAAGTAAAAGGGAAATTAAACATTGTGTTTGCTTTAATAAAGTACAATAGGGATAAGGGACGTTAAAGACAAGTAAAAAAAATGGGTAAATAAGGTAATTAATACGTTTCCTGTTTTAAATAAGAATACTTAAGTAATAAATGTGACAACACAGATCTACTCTTTTTCCGGTCATTCCACTTTGCTTAATTCTGGTCTTTACTTTAGTGTTTTATATATCTACTCGGTTTCTTTATAAGCCGATATTAAATATTTTAACGTTTTCAGAAGCTTCTACATCTCTGTTATTTGAAGTAGAAATAGAAAAAGTATACGCAGCAGAGTATCTCACTTTAGGGGCAGCATGGATAACTTTGTTACTTTATAAACTACGTTTTATCTCGCTGATATCACAAAAATATTAAATACTTATCTTATCTTTTTTATAAGCCTTGTTTTTAGTTCAACATATAATATGTCATGTAGTGTATAATTTAATGAAAAAATCAGGGCTTTCTAAATATATGCAAGAATCCAATATGGATGACATAATTAACAGTGAACAGTATTTTTCTTAATATTTTACCAAACTTAGTTGTTTAATTAAAATTGTAGTACCTATATTTTATTTAGGCTTATTTGATACCACTGAAAATATTCTCTAGGTACATTTTGTGCTTTGAAAAAATATATAAATATGTTCCTATAGCAGCCTTATTCAGAACTTATCTCTAAAACTTTGAGGATATGCGCATCTTTAAATAAGAAATCGATATCACCAAAAAAAATGTATAATAAAAGGCTTAGGATTTCCCGTAAACAATGTTTAAAGTTATACCATTATAAAGGACTACGTAGCTGGGCAACTGTACTTCAACACATCTGATACTTTTCTACCACATTCCTAAGAATGTGATAAAAAAAGTAAACAAGTTTTTGTCTGGAACGGCTGGTTAAAACCGACTGTCCGTCTATGTGTGTCGCTCTCGCGGGTGTTTTATTTATCTTGGGAGTGTTAAACTGTAAAATTTTCAAAATGGCTCATGTGTACAGTAATGCTGAATTAATGGAATGTTACCAGTGGATTATTAATTACGAGTTAGATTTTGTGAGTGGTTGTTGCAGCAAAATGCTGAAAATCCCCAATTTACTGCTGATGTACTAGTTACAGATAAAGCTTTGTTTACTCGAAATGGAATACACAACATTCACGATGCACACGTTTGGGCACTCGAAAATCCGCACACAATTCACCAGTGAAATCACTTCCAACACCGTTTTTCGAACAGCTTTTGTAACAAGGTATGTGCAAATTTTTTATAAATTTCATGTTTCTAATACCTAGTAATCAAATAGCGCAATTCTTCAAAATTAGTGTAACAAAATTTTATTCATTTTAAAGACACGTCACTTTGGTCACATCTATCTATCTTTAAGTTTATTTTAAAGTAAAAACGCTGCAAATCTTTTTTGCGCCGGTGTCGGTATACTCTCAGAACTTCCGAAGTTTTTTTCGTGCTATATGTGACATCGCCAGTTTGCATTGTCAGTCCCAAGGTCACTCCATTACAGTGGACCAGTATCCAGCGGCGTGCAATGAAAATTTTTTAAATAGTTTTAAGATCCCGCCAAAAATATTTTTTTTGCACTATCACATTTGTACATGCATGTTGAACATCCCCAAATTTTATTATGGATAAGTTCTGAATATCCCTGTATATATAGTCTAGTATATAGGTACTTACTTAGTTTGATAAAGATATTTCTAAAACTGGTTCAGTTGACACCATTTGTTCAGAAGAATATCTATAAAAAAGATATATTGCAAAACATTTGAATTGTTGTCCGGATATCTAATTGTTAATTATTAGATTTATACTTTTATAATTACTGAGCGTCTTAAAAATTTGTTGTTCTTTACAGCTACTTAAATTAAAGTAGGTAACCTAAATCATGTAAATCTGTTCAACGTTTTAACTAATTTGAAGTTCCCTGAATAATAACAGTGACTATAAAAAGAGTCACTGATAATAATAACCATATTATTCAGTTAGGTGTTTCTGGGAGACTTATTTTAAACTTGGTGGTTGATGCAGCTGGCGAGAACTTGCTCAAACTAAAAATCTAGGTATCTCTTTGGAGTTTAGGCGATACAAATTCGTATTTTGTACGTAAGTTATTAGAAATTATAGTAAAGTAGAAATGAACGCCTAGGTATATCATTATTTTGTCACTCATTGGTATAGGCAAGGACATTTAAATAAAGTGTCCTTGAGTATAGGTATCTTAAACTAGGAAATTATGTATTATGAAAAATCTTCTACTCGTAGTGTATGCAACCAGTTTAACACGCATGAATCCATCACACACTGCATGCGCTACCTACGCAATCATTTTAGGTAAGTATATGTACATATACGACTGAACTATATATAATAACATATAGTTCAGTGACATATACCTATAATCTCTTTTATAATCTGTGTCTGTGATCATATTCAAACGTGTAAAACATATATATAAGGCACTGTTTTCTTTGTGTACATGTGTTATTTTTTGTATGTAATTGAAAAAAAATTATAGAAAAGTCAATTTCACTTTACATTATAAAGAGTAGAGGTACTTTCACAACTTATTTCAATTTTAATCTTCTCATATTTGAATATATTATTCACCTTTGTACCGACATTATTATGTATTTGTGAAAAATTGCCTACAAAACAAAATATTTTGGTAAATTTACCAATAAAAATAAAGAACAATTGGTAATACTTGTGTTATGCGCAATGTTCTCTTTTCAATTTTCCTTTACTATTGATATACTATTGGAACTGGAGTGACAATATCACAACGAAATTTCACCTTTTCTTTTTAAATATCTCATTTAACATACATGTCTTATAAATAGAGTGACCATATGTACGTATTTATTTTAGTAGGACAGTAAGTACTTTCTTTTCAAGTAGTAGTCGAAGTACACCTACTTAATGACTATTAAAAAGAGTAGTTTTAGTTTTATATTATTGTTATATTTTGTCAAACATATTTAGTTTTGTTTACTGTATTATAACTACATACATTATAGGTAGATTTACTTCATCGGTTTGTCTTGCTATACCAAAACTAGTGAATTTTCCACTTCTTTGTCACCTTTTGTTTTTGAGCTTTTTTTTCTGAAAATAAATATGGTCACCCTACTTATAATACAATAGTTGTTTTGTCTTACATTAGGGAGATTTTGTACAGCTTAATTTTTAGCTTATAGTTATCGTAATTGTTATACTGAGCCGGAGTAGTGCCAAAAAGGATATACCTTTTTTTGTACTGCACATGTTCAGTATAACGATTACGATAACTACAATCTAAAAAATAAGGGGTTCAAAATCTTCCTATTAATGTAAGTTGTAGACGACTGTATGCAGGGAAGAACTTTTATTCATTTTCACATTTCAGTTTGACAAGTGGTACACACTTTTTAGAAATATCTCAAAATGATTAAAATCAAAATTTACTCACTTTACTAGTTATATTACAGAAATTATGACTACTAGTACGAGATATATAGCATATCAAAACCAAATAAATACTTTATGTTGCAAGTACCGCTATGTAAACATATGTACAGGTACCTAGAACCTATCAACGTGTTTTAAAAACTTGAAATTCATATTTTTTAAGAAATGGACCACAAACTACGAACATATTGAATTGTTTTATACATAATAAATGTTATTGATGTTGATTATGATTTTAGTGTGAGTTATCAATATCACGTACAAGTATCTATGGATGCTTCTGTGATTAATTGTTTTTATTCTTATATTTTGTATTTGTATGTATGTTCTTATATATATGTACATTATACAATTGTACCTATTCAAAGAATAAACTTCATTCATTCATTCATAAAGGAACCATTTCGTTTATGTTTTATATGATTACCTATTTGTTTCCCTTATGTTACCGTTAACCGTTACCGCTTGGTAACGGTTAACGGTTGGAAGATCACCAAATCCACAAATAATTTTATTATTTGTGGATTTGGTGCAAGGATTGTTAACTGTTTACAGTTAACAATCCTTGGATTTGGTGATCTTCCATATCAGTGCATAGATCAATGGTCTTCATATGTTTTTAGTACATGCGCGCAAGTCAGTAACTCTCGTTGCTATTTGGTGGTTAGCGGGACGGGCACGAGATTTGACGGTTTGGGATTTAAATTTTTGGGTTGCACGTGTTAAGTAGCTCGTAGTTTTGTAATAATTTTTTGTTAATGTTTGGATTTGTTATGTTAAAGGTATGTATACACATTTACTTTCTATATTTGGTCTTATTTTAACTACTATTACATTTGTATCAGAGCAAAACTTTTTTATACTGTTAACAAAAAACTGAAAAATATGGCCATAATTAATTTTTTGTTTTCTCTTTCCAACTTATATCACATAAGCTAGCATAATAATATAATATGATCATAAAAATACAAGCACTTACGTACCTAGGGTCTGTTAAAATTGGTTTGACTATGTGTAGCAATTGTTTTTAAAAAACTATAAACCATAACCTATTTTTTCCTTATCAAAATATCTTCTGATAAAAAATAAATCTGAAAGCAAATAAAAAAATCAACCATGTTCTACTTATTTAGCAATCGTAATATTTTTAGTTTGAGCTCTCTATTTCTTTGAAAATATATTAAACTCGCTAGCTATAAAATCAGATTTACTACAGTGTAAAAAATTGCACAATAAATTGTGCAATTTTATTGTTTAGTGCAAAAAATTGCAGCATTGGAGAATGTCGCTATAAAAATTGCACAATTTATTGAACAATTTCTTACATCTTGTAAAGCTTTAACTAAAAAAAAAAAACTAAAACACTTTTTATATCGTAGTCTTTGAATTAGAAAAATTATGTGTAGGGTGTGTAAAAACGTACCTAGGTGTTAATTAAGTATGTGAAACCATTACTGGAATTACATTTTTTAAATTCTTCATAGAAGTGTCAAACCTAAGTGTTTACTTTTTTTATTTTAATTCAACAATCACAATAATTTTTGCATGTGTTTGTCAAATTAATCAGTTTGAAAGTCAACCAGTTGATATACATAAATGTCTTAAAACCTATCGGTGGGGACATTGCCTCTTTATAATCCTTTACAAATGCATCATTAGGTATAAGCTTTGTTTTGGGTGGTATATAGGTAGATTGTTTTTAATATAGATCATTTACTATATAATTTCAATGATTAAGAGTAATAGTGAGATAAACTATACCTATATTTACAAGTCGATTCATTATTATGACCCGGTAATTCAAAATAACGTTTTGTACTCAGTGAAAAAAGATGCCACGTAAAACAGAGATTCAAGCAGAAGAAATAGCTGTCGGTTCGCCCCTGCGGAGGTCTACCCGTAACACTTCCATAAACTCTGCAGCCGCTGTAGTTACAAGAAGAACTTCACAAACTCAAAATGAAACCGCTGAAACAAAGGCATCCAAAACAAGACGTGCCTCTTTATCTCAAGAAAACTCTGAGAAAGACGAGAAAGTAGAAAATAAGCCCGCAACAAGAGGACGGAGAGGTAAATATATTAAAACAATTTATAAAATACTTACAACAATAATTGACACAATAACTTATAAGCAAGTGATGAAAACTTTTGATTATAATACATGCAGTGCAGTATCAGACAGAATACCAGTAAATAAGGGATTTTATGTTTTGAAAAGTTATTAAAATGTATACTTACTTCCAGTGCCTAAACTGTTGCAAAATAATTTAAACTTTAAATCAAAATTAGGGAAAGGTTTGAATAATGAAAAATCTTTAACTGCCACCATTTTTAAAAGCCGGTTTTTTAGGTTATGTTTTTGAACAGGAGTGCATATTGGACATCCAATTTACTTGTAAAATACAGGTAAAAAGTCATTTACAAATGCTTGTTAACTCTGCTTTTGCTTAAAAATGTTTGCCATATAGTATAAATAAATGAAAATAAGGTACTAAACTTATTTTCAAAGAGTTTTCAATGATAGTCTGCTGCATACCTACAAATAGGTAGGTACCTTATTATCTACCAAAATAATAAGCCTGTAATCTCAAATTTTAAACTGTGTTTCTATGTCATATTTTCCAATTTAGGATATGTAGGTAGCACAACATCTTTGAAGTGATGTGCTACTTATCCTATAACTCCTGGTCCTGGTAGGTAGGTCAGAAAGTGTCTTTTGAATGAGGTGAAGTTTACCTGACTAAAAAGTAACTTGCAGCTGCCCTATTGTTGGTTTTATATTCTTAACATCACCTGGGCAAAGATGAAAGATAAAGGGGGTCAATGCTTTCTTGTAGTCATTTTTGAAGACCCTTAGGCCGGTATTAGACTATAAAAGATATTTGACAAAGATCTTTTATAAAAAATATTTTATAAAATGTATGATAGTGATCACTTCTTTTGTAAAATATTTATTTTATAAAAGAAATTTTATAAAAAGTAACAACAGACGATTATCTTTGATAAAATATATTATAGTTTTAAAACAATATGGCTGAAGACAAGTTTGTTTGATGTGTTTCGACTTCAAAATTATTAATTTCGGAATATGAGAGCTATGAAATGCTATACAACCATCTACATCCGGATTATAAAAATCGAAACAAAAGACTGGATATATATATAAGAAAATTGCTGAGGTAATAAAAACAGTCCCAACCGGATGCAAGGTGGAGGATATCAAGAAAAAATTAAACGGTTTCATTTCAAAATTAATTTTTCAATGCGTCATATTGCTTTGCCGGTTTCTGGAATTATGCCTGAAAGGGTACATTGCGGTATGCGAGTACCGTACTGTAAACTGGCATAACTCTCCTCTGTTGCCAGAAATCGAAGGGTAACCATAAGGCGTTCCTCAACGCTGATAGGATTCCTCAAATGTGTATTCTGTCGGGATATAAATGTTGCTATCTTCAAAACAATAAACGTAAATGTTTCCTCATCCATCCTTAAATAGTTTTTGTAACTTGTCAAAAATATGTCATATACCTTATAGCTAAATCCAGCCGTTTTGGAGATATTTGACATTTTATAAAAAATTTGTATGCCAGAACCATCGTAACTTTTTTCGTTTAGCACGAGTTTATTCAATTCTTGGCAATAGCAAAGAGCCTCAGTTATGCTACACATTAGAGTAAAGACAAATTCAATAGCGCTATACCAAATATTCTGTATCTCCTGTTACATTTTGGGAAATTCAAATATTTTCTAAACTAATCAAGTTACAAGTAGGTATTTATTAATTAAAAGAAGCCGATAAGTATAATTTTTCTTTTAATACCTATCCGGAGTCTTATGATAGTCACTTTTTTAGTACTCACTATTTTTAATTTATTTACTCTGTTTCAAACTGTAAACCACACTTATGTGTTTTGTGCATCTAAGAATATTTTGACTTGGGCATTGTTAAACCAGTGCTTTAGTTGCATAAGGGTCTGTTCTGTCATCGAATAATTACATCACTCGTGTTGTACCTGGTTTATGTAGAGGCATGTATTAACTTTCAGTATATGCGTTGTTTTATGATGCCATAGTATCGGTACGGTATTTACTAGACTGTGACTGAAACTTAACTTTTTAGTAGAAATAATACAACATTGTTTCTGGATAAAACCCATTTCACAGATATTTTTTTAATGGGAACATAAGTGTGGAATGTCATCTGATTCAAAGCACTTTCTTAACCTTTGAGTGACATGCATGAATGGTTTTGTTCAAATAAAATTGCTGCGAAATTGTTTTGTCAGTTTCTTTTGAAAAAATATTTTGATAAGACTACATTTTCTCAAAAAAAGCGGACAAGTATTAAAAAATTAACAAAAATATTAGAATTCAAACAGTTATAATAAATTAGTTATGATATTTGTGATGATGAGATAGGAGTGGAATTTACCTATACAAGTACAATTTCTCTGGAAAAAACCCTCATTTTAATTTTTACAGTGCATACTAGGGATTGCAACACCGGTTTACCAATTAACCGATTTACCAGTAAATGGACCAAAAATCCCTTAAAAGTTTACCGGTAAATCGGCCAACTTTTACCGGTAGTTTCGATAAAAATATTAAATTACGAAAGGCTAAGATTCGCCGCCTATGACTGATAAAACCGATGTAACCAGTACCCAGCCTAATAGAAAGAAGCAAAGAACTTCTAAAGATCTTGAACAGGTTGTAAAAAAAGAAATAAATTATTTTCAGGAAGAGAGAATTCAGGGGAAATATTTGAAAATGGTTACGATTCTCTCATAACAATTCAGCCTACAAGTGTAGAGTCTGAAAGAGCCTTTTCTGCAGAAGGAACAATGTGGACTAAAATTAGGTCACGGTTAAATGATAGAACTATTGATAAGATGTGTTTTCTATGAGCCTACTTTATCAAACAAAAAAGTCTTTATAAAAATAAGAAAAATATTATGTTTTAGCGAAGATGTTGGTTGATTTATTATCTACGTTTATGTTTAAATTTTGATAATACCTACGTTTTTCGTTTAATCGTGTTTTGAAAGTTTATTTTGGTTTTATTATTTTAAATACAAATTCTGAATGTTTAATTTTGTTATTATTTGTCATTGGATGAAAAAATCCGGTAATTACCGGAAAACCGGTAATTTCTTAAAATAATTACCGTTTTCCGGTAATTACACAAATCGGTAAATTTGCAATCCCTAGTGCATACTAAATCATTGTCATAAGGTCTCATAAGAATAACTATTTGTAATGCACTTTTTGTGGCACTAGTGATGTTTAACTCATTTTACTTGTGCTCCTAACACTACATAATTGGCTGCCTTCAGCAGATAAGACTGCTTGGAAAGTTTTTATGCTTTGGTAATAAATCAGCGATAACGATCTCCGAAATAATGCAATATAAATTATTTCTTTGTATGTTTCATCAATATATAATTTTTTCTTGTGTAGCTATATTTTGTTTTATAACATAGCTGGTTCTCCATATATTGGTGTTTTTCAAGATTCCATGTTGCACTCTCAACCTGTTTACAACACGTGTTAATTTGACTATTATGAAATGGCAACCTTCTGTGTTTTCAACCTAGCATTCAATAAAAAAGTACAGACGGTTTGTCATTTCCATCTGTTGAAATTTCTTATTCAGACAACTGAAATTACGAAAACTACATCCTAGATGGCTCTTAGGCATGTTTTTTTTTCTCATTAAGCTGAATTTCTGGTTACTAGATTTCTAACCTCATAAAAATTCAAAATCAAACAACTAAAATATATTTTTTTTTAATTCCACATTAGTTTTCAATCAGAGCTTACTTGTAACCAAAGACATAATAAAATAAAGTTATATGTCTGTGCTTGTAACCGTGTATAAAGTCCATGCCAGAAGTGAAGTCGAATCTTCGGAATGTAACATACTCCACATTTTGAACGGTGCTAAGCGTATCTGGTGACCCGAGTCAATCTATTTATTCGCCACAGTAGCCTTATATTATGATCACAAATAATCGCTCGTGTAAGTTTTACACAGGCTCCCAACCTTAAATAACTTGCCGATATTAACTCGAGGCTCGGCACACCAGGTACGTCTTCTTTCGTGGTGGGGACTTTACTAACAACACATCTTATTCCAATTATTAACAAAAACGGTATTGATATTAGGAGCACACTGGCAGTTTTTCAATACTGGGGTCAATATCTCTCAAATTTTATTTATCTGTGATCTTTTCAGCTTCCACTACGAAAGAGGAACCTGACCAGAAACCAGAGCCTGTCAAAACCAGAAGCCGAAGATCATCAACAGCTTCAGAACCAGCTGCAGAAGAACCAAAGGCGCAAGCCGTGTCAAAGCGTCGAGGATCCAGCACAATTGAAAATCCATCCGACCCTGAGACTGTTAAACCAATCAGGACTCGTAGAAGTTCTGCTGCAGAAAAACTTACTGAAGAAGAAAGTACCACCAAACCAATTAGGACGAGACGAGGTTCAGTTAAAGACGAGGATCCCAAAGAAGAACCGGTTAAAAGAACTACAAGGAGCAGAAGAAGTTCGGTTGATAAAATTGAGGAGCAAGAGGCCGAAACAAAGGAAAAGGTTCCCAAAGAAGAACCGGTCAAAAGAACTACAAGGAGCAGAAGAAGTTCAGTCGATAAAGTTGAGGAGCAAGAGGCTGAGCCAAAGGAAAAGAAACCTGCTACTAGAGGCCGCAGGTCGTCCACTGATAAACTAGAAAACGAACCTGAAACTAAATCGGTTAAGCTAACGCCAGTTAAATCTAGAAGAAGACTATCTGTGACTGAGAATGCTGTAAATTTAGAGCCAATAGAGGAACTAGAAACAGAAGTAAAGGGTAGAAATAGTAATTCTCCGGTATTGGTGCAACCAAATGTAAATCTAACTCCTGTTAAGGCTGCCAAGATTGCAGAAGCAAAAGTAAATTTAAATTTAAGCATTATCAATGAGTCTAGTTTTGCAGAGGAAGTACAGGATGGTGAAGAAGAAGTAGTGATTGTAAGAAGGTCACCTAGGTTGAATAAATCGATATCATCTGAAAAATCAGATAGTCCAACAAACTCCCCAAAACACAAACAGTCCATTATGGAGGAAAATCATTCCCTTCATCCAGATGATAAAGACACAGTGAAGACTGAAGATGTAAAGTTGAAAAGTGAGGAGAAAGATCGGGAAGCAAGTGTAAGAAAATTAGACTTTACAAGTACAGAGATGGGCTCTGATGATGAAAAAGATACAAAAGTTGAACATGAAGCAGGTTCTCATCCAATAGAAACTGATAAATCTGAAAACGAACAGATTTTGAAAAACGAAAAAGGCACTGATATTTTAGAAGAAAAACCGTCAGAGGAAAATGATGGCAGTAAACAATTAACGGAAGTTGAAAATTATAATATAAGTATGGGACAGGACGGTTCTTTCAAGTTCAGTATGAATGAATCTCTGGCAAGTAATCAGACTGATAGCGCTGCGGAAAAAGGTGATGATGTAAATACTTCTAGGTCAAGTAATGGCAGTGATAAAGAAAATATTGATATAAATGCACTTGTTAGCCCAAGCATTAAGAAGCCTGTTGTGGAAGAAAAGGAGTTAATTTTAAGCAGCTTGACCGCCAATGTTGACAAGATTCCTACCCAGCAAGAAGTTATTGCTAGAGTTTCAGACGTATTCCGACCAACAATGAAGGAATGTAGTTTCATGGAGCCAATGGAAGTCGATGAATATCCGTCTGTGTTAGAATTCGAGCAAGACGAATTAGACAAATCCACGGGTGATGGGCCGGCCGTATCAACTCCACTTGCCAATCAAAGCATTAAAGACGTTGATATCAAACACCTAAACAAAAATTTACCAGTAGAAATATTATCTGTCACGGAAAACGACTCGGTGGATGAGAGTTTCAATTTATGCTTGAGTCTAAATCAGGGAGAGGAAGAAAAAGCAACGCGAGACATGTCACAAAGTATCAAAGACGAGGTCGCTCCAGATTCTGAAGAAGACTCTGAAATTAAAACTACAAAGGCAATTTCAGATGGCAAAAATTCTCAGTCAGTACAACATGCGGAAGATTTAAATGAAAAACTTAAGGTTGACCAAGAGGAAAGTGTTCGTGACGTGGCTCCAGAAGTAGAACAAATTACATCAGTAGTTGCCAATGTTGAACTGAAACAAGAAGAGGTTTCTGAAGGAGCTGAACGAACTTATGAAGTTCAAACTGAGGCAGCTATTGAATTAGATATGGGACAGGCTACAAATGAGAAAAATATTTCTTTGGGGATGATAAAAAGTCCTCAATCTGAAACTACTGAAAGTACTACGATAGACTTAAAGAAAAAATGTCCAAGTCCATCACCAGATCTATTTGAGAAAAGCCATGGCATTGCATCAAAAGTGACTTCAAGTAGTTCTAAAAGTAATTCCCCACAACATATAGAAGCACAGGAAGTAAAAAGTCCTCAAGCTGAGCAAAGAAGTGACGAGAATTTAGAAATACATGATAAAGAGAAAAGGAGATCGAAAAGTCCTACATTTATCTTATTACAAGCTGAAAACCATTCACAAAATGAAGAAACTGTGAAAAAGTCTAAAAGTCCTCAACCACAATTGCCTAAAGATGAGGCGAAGTTGAGAAAAGAAAGAAAAGTGAGAAAATCAAAGAGTCCACAACGAAGAAAATCTAAAAGTCCACAACCCCAACATTCACCAGAAGATAAAAAACCGTCAAAAAAAGAATCGACTTTGAGTGGATCGAAAAGCCCATCTCCAAAACTAGACAGTGAGAAATCGGATATTGAAAAATCAACTCAATCTGTTAGTCCATCATTATTGCAAAAGAGGAAAGATTCTGCCAGAAAATCGAGTAGTCCAGTTCAACTGAAAGTCGAAAAGCGGGTAGATGAAAATAGTGTTTCCTCCAAAATAATTGTTGGAAAATCTCAAGAAAAAGGGACAACCTCAAGAAAATCCAAAAGCCCTTTGGCAAACACTGAAATACAAGTGGGTGAAATACCTACTTCTCCAAAAAGATCAGCTGAACAGTATCAAGAGGAAGGGATACCTCTGAAAAAGTCGAAAAGTACTGAACTTAAGACTGTATTCGACTCAACTTTCAGTCCTAGTTCTCTAAACATAAAAATTAGTGATATAGAAATGGAAGTGAGAAGGAGGTCAAGGAGTCCTGAACCATGGAGAAAAGCGAATAGCCCACAAGCAAATGCCGGTACATCCGGATTAAAACCAACGGAAAATGTAATGGAGAAAACTGAACATCAAGAAAATGTAGAAGATTCTAAACAAAAGAGAACATCCTTATCTCAAGATATGTCCGAAGAATTAGAAAATGTCTCCACTGGTTTGGAACAACTGAAAAAGAATTTGGAACAGCAAATCAAACAATCTACTGCGTTGGGGCCTCACTTTGAACCAAAAGTACCAGAAAACTCCCCAAATGACAGCATAGGAAATATTGTAAACCCACCACATTGTAAAGAATCATTAAAATCGGATCAGTCAGATGATTACGATTTTGAAATTCCTTCTGATGAAGAAGAAGCTGAAAGAACTCATGCGCCAGAGTATGATCAAAGCACAGTTTTGACCAGCTTCTTGGCAACATCACACTATGTCACTGATGTATCAATCACCACCGTTATCGAAACACTTAGTGGCCCTTCAAATGAAATGAGCTCACCAGATGAAGTAACTGAAGATAAGATGCCCAAAAATTCATTGACACCAGAAAAAGACGGACCATTGAGGAAAAGTACCGATAAATTTCTTGGAGTACCTACTTTGGAGGCAAATATTAACGAAGAAAATATAAAGATCAATGATTCTTTAAAAAATTTGTCTTTGGAAGAAAAAGATATAGATGAAAATGATGATGTATTTGAAAGGGCAGAACTTCAAAAGGAGTTAAATAATATAGACGATGAAGAAATAGATGATGGTTTTCAAGATGAGGTTCAAGATTATGAGACAGATGGTAGAGGTGATGAGTCTTCGGGAATATTGAAAAATTCTTCTAAAAATGAAGCACTGACTCTAAGCCCTAAAAAACTTTTTCATTCAAAAGCCAGCATAGAAAATGCAGAATCTGATGATGATTTTTTGGATCCCAGGGATGTAAAAATAGTTCGTTCATATATTGGAAGTCCCCAGAATAGAATTAAAATGAAGAAAAAGATAGATTTTAACAAAAAAGAATTGGGTACAGAAAAAACTTTATCGAAGACAATGAAAAAGATTAAAAAAAATACCATAAAGGATCTGAGCTCTGCAGAGGAATATATTGAAGAAGATAATGTGGCCAGTGATGACGATGTAGACATAGAAGATATAAAAAGCAAAAGATTTAAGAAGAAAAATGTTACACCCAGTGAGGACGACTTCATATCGAAAGTTATAGAAAGTGAGAGTCCGAAAAAGAAATCAAAAATCAATAATCTTGGTCGAAAAAGAAATTCTGATGAAAATATTCAAGATGTAATAAAGCCAAAACGGTTAAGAAAATCAACAGATTTAATTATGAAAGAGACCCAAGATATTGAAGAGACAAAAGTTAATAGCAAAAGAAGTGCAAAAAAGAAAAAAAAGAAAGCTGTGGCAACAACTGTAGATGCAACATATGGTGACATTTCTGATAAACAAAAGAATAAAATATCAGAAGCTGTCGATGATGACGCTTCGGATTCTAAAGAAAATATTACAGAAAAACCAAAGAAAAAAAATAGGGCTAAATTTTATGACACAGATGATGCTGCGCAATCAATTGATCCAATATTAACTTCTAAAACGAAAACAGAATACCCGAAAGAAGTTGCTTGCACTGATAGTCCAAAAAAGATGTCACCATTTTCCAAGTTAGATGAATTTCTTGCTAGGAAAATGGCAGAAATGGAAAGCAACGAAGAGTCTTATGGGGAAGAAGAAGATGAAAACTCCGAGGAACCAAATGACTTTGTATACACCATGGCTGAAGAGGGAGAAGAAGACACACCTTCTGAAGACAGCAATGCTATCATAGATGAGGGAGAGTCTATAAACTCCACTGACACCGAATATGGTTCTGATGATCGTGATGAAGAATCTGACAACGATTCCTTTATTTGTGATGATGAAGAAGTGGAATTACTGTCGGGTGAAGAATATGACTTGGACAATGTGGAAATAAAAAAGAAAAAGAAGTCTCGTATTATTCCATTAGATGACTGTGATGATGATATTATTAAGATTTGGAAGAAAGAAAAGAGGACATCTGCTCCAAGGAAGAGATCTAGAATTATCACTGTGTCAGATTCAAGTGAATCAGATGCAGCCGAAACAGGACTATTTGAAGATACAGATTCTAAAGGAGGTGTAAAATCTCCAGCAGAAAGTAGCGAAGAAGTTATTTGTGTTGAAGAGAGGACAGATGAAGATATCTCGATGGTGGAAACAAAACCATGCAAAACTCCTGAAGCATCTTCTAGTCATCCAGATGTGAACGCTACTCAAAGTCAAGATACTCAACAGCGTACTGAGAAGAGAAGACTATCCTCGATAACCATTCATGAGAACATAGATATTAAAGAAATTAAAGACGCTCAGTTATCTGAACGGATTTCAAATTTACTCGGCAGTTTCTGTACGACAATGCCAAGCAACAGTGAAGTATCCATGAATCTGTCTATTGAGTGCTCTGCAAAAGATGATGAAGTATTTACTAGAAAAACTAAAAAGAGAAGAAACAGGAAAAAGAAGCGAGTGCCAAGTAGTAGCTTTACCAGTATGGTTTCTGAATCATCACATGATGCAGATTGTGAGGAACCAGACCTAGAGGAGGAAACATCTGCAGAGCTTCCAAGAAAACTAAGCGTTAGTTTGGATAATATTGACTTGAATGTGTCAAAGAAGAGAACAAGGAAGAAGCGAAGATTGAGCAAGAGCCTGGATGACATGGCACAAGTGGAAGTCAAAAAGAAGAAAAGGAGGGCCCACAGAAAGAGGAATGTCGAGAGAAAGAAATTTAACAGTCCCGAGAGTGTATCTCCTTCAGATGATCTGCAGTCGCAGTCGTTAGGTCTTATAAACCAGTTGGTAACTGATGTGAAAAACAGGCCCAGGCGTACTGTCATGCCAAGCACTAATATGAATGATTTTTGGATTACCGAAGTGGCGGATGTCAGACCATCGACTACGGCTTTCGACAGAAAGGAAAAAGCAGCTTATAAAGCGGGTAAAGTTCATCCGAAGGATTTTAGGAGTCAAATGTTAAACGATCCGTCAAGGGTTCGTAGGGTTGATACTAAGACATTACTAAGAAAGAAGGGGGTGTACTTGTAGACTGGCGTAGGTTTTTAATTAATATATTGTTGGTGTTACTGTTGCAGTTTATTGAATATATTGTCTCAGTGTAGTCGTTTGAGGCAAAGCTATATACATAACCTTTACTGTTCTTTTTACCATTTTTTAACTTTGTGAGGTACGTTTTTTATTATTTATTGATGGAAATAAGAAATATAGGCTTTACCTTTAGTGTTAAATTTATTGTTGCTGTTTTTAAATTATCTTCGGTCTTTTTCGTTTATACTATTATTCTACGTTTCATTATTGTTAGGTTAAGTTTTTTGTGTCCTTTAAGGCTGAAATGTGTATTTTTTTATAATGTTTTCGTTAGCATAATAAAAGCATTAATTATATAATTTCTTCTGTTTTGTATTTTAACATGTCCTTTGAAATTACATAATTCTTAATGTGTGATGGCTACACGCAACATATATCCTACGAGAGAAAATATAGTTTGTCACATGTTACCATGAAACATCTCTATATCTTTGCCGAAAAATCGAAACAGTTTAATGTGAATTTGACAAGTTTGTTTTCTCAATCCTTGCAACTATCTGAAACATTGGAAATGATATATGAAACATAATTATAAGGGGTACTCCATTAAGCGAGTATGGTACTATAACTGAACACTAACTACTCTTCAGGCCACTCACCGGTTAAGTGCTGCACTATAGATAGTCCAGCACTAATATAGAACACTAATGTAGATATTAGTGGAGTAAAATCATCGGTCTTTAGAGACGCACCAATATTCGCCCAACAAGCCTGAGCGCGCTGTAATACTTGACTCTGATAGCGCTTTTTGAAAATTTGATAATTAGAAAACGGTTACTGATACCAACCCAATCTTTTTTAAAAAATGTTTCCATATCTAGGCTACATTTTATTCGCTGCATATATATACAAATTTTTTAATTTTTCACATAGCTAACCGCATATAGAAGTTTGTCATGCATAATTTTAGAAATTTTAACTTTACGTAATTTTTTTGGTAATATGTAAAGTCAACGCCAGAATTAATCAAAGTGGAATGACCTCGCCGATCTGATAAAATGCGGTGATGCATGGGCGTGCGTATTCTGTTTTACTATTGGGCACATTTCAGTTAATATATACTCGTACTATTCTATAGGATACTTCTAGTATATATTAACTGAAATATGCCCAATGGTAAAAAAAGACAAATCTAAAAATGTCTAGTTAATATAGACATTTTTAGATTTGTCATTAGGTGAAAAATTATTTGCTTTAGCGTAAAACTCAAATTGTCCTGAAATTTTGCCTATCCCCCTATTTTCGGGTATGCTGAATACAAATCTAAAGTTATTTTTTGTGGACGAATGTAGTTTTTGAGGAAAAATAGCAGCATTTACGAAAATGGTGATTGACAAAATTTCAGAAAATTTTGATAGTTTTACGCTAAAGTAAATAATTACCAAAAAATTTCAGTGGAAAACTGTAAAAAACTAATGTATACATGTAAAAATGTAATATAGGTACCTATTATCAATTTATATATAATTTATATTATCATTATCATGCAATTCTCCATATTATTTCTTTCAATAAGAATGCTGTTCCTGTCAACCATTCCATATCTAAAATTCATCTTATGTAAAACTCTCCTTAATGAAGTCTTGCTCAGTTTAGGAATTATTTCGTTCTCGTGGATGACGTGCATTATTTTAACCAATGTTCATTTTTTTTCATTTTTCATGAAAAAATTCATTTTTAAAGAAAAAGCTATGAACACCGCATCGTATAGCATTCATTGCATCTCCATCAATCTCCACTTTTCTTCTACCTCGTTCATGTAGTTTAGGCTTCTGCACCTCTCCATATATTTTTTCTTCCCTCAAAATTTTATAAACAGCATATTTTGTAGTACCTGTATACTCCGCACATATAAGAAAGCGTAAATGCAAGAATATGTATGTTAAATAAGGATGAACAGCTTGTCGTCAACTTTACGACTTTCGCAGTTGCCACATATTCTGAAATTCCTTGATATTATTAAGTAAAAGACAAATTAAACATTGTGTTTGCTTTAAGAAAGTACCATAGAAAATATAGTAGTACTATATTTTCTATGATAAAGTACAATAGGGATAAGGGACGTTAAAGACAAGTAAAAAAATGGGTAAATAAGGTAATTAATATGTTTCCTGTTTTAAATAAGAATACTTTAGAAATAAATGTGACAACACCGATTTACTCTTTTTCCAGTCATTGCACTTTGATTATTTCTGGCGTTGACTTTAGGTGTACTACAAAAAAAAGTATTATACCATTGGAAGCGCTTAGGTTCTGTGCATAAGTGGTTAAAATTTCAGGGCGGAAAGTAGCCGTTTTTTTTTTTAATGGCGATGTATGGACTCAGAAACACATGTTTTCGAATTGTGCAGATAACGAACTCTTAAGGCCATTTGAAAAAAATTGCCCTACCAAAAAAAAAACTCACCACCTCTGCCACACCACCTCTACACACCACTCTCTGCCACAAAACATGGTCTAGAAGATAGTATAGGTTTCATCTGAATCTCCACTATTTGTATTGCATCATTCGATCGCAACACCGATGTCTTTTGGCCTTGTACGAAGACTCCTAACTTGATCCCCATATACAAACAAACATTTTTAATGTTAATAAAGTTATTATTAATAACTTTACAAGTTAACATAATAATTATTTGTTTTGGTAACTCAGTCCCGCTAGTGCTCACAAACAGAAGAATAATATACCATACCATACCAATTTTGATTAGTTTTTTTATCTTAAAAACATTCTACTACAGGAAAGGTTATGAAAAGAAAAATCTGAATTGTTAATTTAAATTTATTATGAAATAAAAAAATTTACCATTATAATTACTATTATTATTAATAGTTACAAAGAACATCATCTAAAGGTATAGGCCCTCGGGAGTGCCTTCTTTCTTTCGGTAAAGCACGCTCTCCTTGGACTTTTTGAAATCCTCATTCATAACCTTCATTCTTCGTTCTCTCAGTGCCATAAGACCAGCTTCGGTACAGATAGCCTAAAGAAAAGTCAAAGAGGGAAAACACGTTATAAATTTTTTAACAATTTTTTATTTGATGTAAAAAAAAAGTAGATAACAAATTGAATCAACTTTTCACATATTTTGAAGACATTGTAAACTAAAGTTACGATTGGAAAATTTTAGTGACGATTGAAATATCAAACTACACAGAGAAAACAATTCAATGAAATCAATGAATGAATTAAATAGTGATATAAAATTTTCGTAAAGTTTCCCAGAAATTTATGAGAGATTCAGAGTTTGAAAATAACATTTCTCTGAATTAGTTGATGCATTTCCTTTCCATCAAAACCAAACTCAACACATGATATTTTTTCAATTTATAGGTAAAAATTATCGAATATTACTAAATTTTAAATAATTTAAATAATTTTCTAATAAGAATATCAATATGTAACATATAAAATATTTTGATTAAAAAAATCTAAAAATAGATTTAAAGCTTAATTAATTTAATGTATATAAAAGAGAATGGGGTATTTCCTTCAATCGAAATAAAACTGGAAACCTGTATTTTTACAAAATATATATTTTTTTATATTTATTAGGATAAAAATTATTAAGATTGAATCGGTAGAAAATTTTTAATTCAATTTTGAAATTTTATTCTATATTCGTGACGTCACAAAGCGAAAACTGGGGAATATGTATCTATACAGAGGCCACACTGATAATATGTGGCTAGATTCAGTTGACGACAAATGACAGTCGATATTTCGATAATTGACATTTGAAATTTCCTGTTTGTGTTTGGCTTGACAACTTGACGTATTGTATTGTTGTTTTCTTGTGAAGTAAACTTTTATTAAACATGGAGCAAGGTTTTGTAGAGGCTAAGTCCGACAATTTACCGGTTATATCCTATATATCGGTTATCCTTTTATAATAAAGATCCTATAGATCCTTTCAGAAATCAAATGGATGGAAAATGTAACCAGAAAATCTTAACAGTATTACTGCAAAGTCCATTCAATATATTCAAAAATTACCTTTACAAATTACGATGTTTTTCTATTACTAATAAATAAACTTGTAATCTGTCACAGGCAGAGATAACAATTCACAGTTATATAAACTAAAAACAATGTCTCATGTTTACTATGATGTTTACCCTAACCAAACAATTTAAACATAAACAAAAGTAAAGTTGTCACGCAGTGACACCAACCACACCAATGAAAATATCCTAGAAATCTCTAAAAAATGGCGCAAATTTTGAATTTTCGCTTAGTGACGTTGCATAGATATCGCGTACATTAAAAAAATAATTTATGGACTAAAATGAACCCAATATTAAAATTCCAGAAATACGTATCTCTTTTTTTTCCAACTACTTTCCATTGCCGATGTAAAAGAAAAGTAGGAAAACACCCCATTGATATTAAGAATTATTAAGAGTACCATTCTATATAAATTAATTTGTTACATAATATACCAATTTGTCCCTGCCTTAATGGAAGAATTTATAATTTAATGCAGTACTAAAGCTAAAATTATCAGAATTAAATGTCATTGAAGTAACATAATATGTTATTTTCATAGATGTTAGATATGTTTGTTTTCGTTAATAAATGCCAAGGTGTTGTCAACATATTTATGACCTCGATGGTCATGTTGTCACCGCCAATGCCACGTCCCATTCTGTCACTTACAAAAAAAACATCGTTCTTAATGAAACGAATACCTGAATATGCCAATAATTTTTCTTTCTCGTAAGTTGTCCAGTGTGAACAATTAATTAACATAAAAATGTGAAAAAGTATGGTATTAAAATATATTAATATGTTTTTTCACTGTCAGTACTTTCAAGTGTACTCTTTTTTTCAGTGTATAATATTATTATTATATGCTTAAAAAAGAGTACGCTTGACAATACATGCCAAAAAATTTAATTGATATATAATTTACCTTAATATCGGCTCCAGACAAGTCGTCTTTGGCCATAATAAGCTCATGGAGGTTCACATCCTCCGCCAAGGTCATTCTAGAAGTGTGGATGTTGAAAATTCGTTTCTTGGTTTTTTCGTCAGGTAGTGGGAATTCGATCTTCCTATCTATACGGCCGGGCCGAATCAGCGCAGGATCCAGAGTTTCGATACGATTTGTCGCCATAATAACCTGCGTGAACAACACGTATAAATCCATGTGGCCCCAAAAACAATATGCCAAAAAGATTGTTGAAAATAAAGATAGTAGAGAACTTTCTGTATTATATATAGAGAAAAATCTTTCAAGTATCTAAATCACGATTTTTAAAGACAATTGAATGCCAAAGAATGTGGTCATCTCAAATCATTTAAGACCTACAGGATATTTTTTCCATTTTCTCCATTGTATAGGATGTACCAGATCTTCGTTATTTCTAAATAGTTTTAATATCAGTAAACACATTACTTTTGCCTTTACTTTACATACAATACAATGCTCGGAACAGATGTAACATTTGATTTTTGTTTGTTTATCAAAACCTTACCTTAACATCTCCTCTGGAGTCGAACCCGTCAAGCTGATTCAGCAGTTCCAACATAGTCCTCTGGATCTCACGCTCGCCACCTGAATTTGAGTCGTACCGTTTTGTACCCACCGCGTCGATTTCATCGATGAACACTATCGAAGGGGCGTGTTCTTCGGCAACCCTAAACAGTTCTCGGACTAACTTGGGCCCATCTCCCTAGAAATAATCAAGTATATCAAAATAAAGAATAGAAACAAAACCAAACAAGTTCAATTCAAGTGAAATTCAATGAGAATATACATAAGAACTATGTCCCTTGAGAGCAAATTGTTTGAATTACATAAACTAAGAAAAAAAATTGAGTTTCATGTGAATTTTTTTAAAGAATGCGAGAAAAAGTCAATTAACAAAAAAGATTTCTTGCTTTGGATATAATTGCGTAATAGTTTCCGTAAGATACTGCTAGATGACACTACTGTCAAAAAGTAACTTAATTATTTAGGGATGTTTTGTGTTTAGTGTGTTACTGTTGTAGAGGACAGGGCTTAACTATTTTCACCCAGATATACACAGTAAAAACATATTTTTAAAATAGATTCGACAGATATTTGTTTAAAAGCAGACATTCTTAAATTACCGCATCCATATATCGAGAAATAACAATAAACTACAAAAATACTATCAAAAATTTCGAATGCAACTTCTTGAAAACTGGATTATTTCTTTCGTTTGTCACTATCTCTTATCCAAATATCACATCAGCGAGATCAAAAGTCTTGCCCTTAATCAGATGAAAAATTATTCCTCACAAAAATATGTTATATCGCCATACTTACCAAGTATTTCTGAATAAGTTCTGATCCCACGACCCTCAAAAAGGTAGCCGAAGTTTGATTAGCCACAGCCTTTGCCAGAAGTGTCTTTCCAGTACCAGGGGGCCCGTACAATATAACTCCTTTGGGTGGTTTGATGCCCATCTCCTCATAGTACTCTGGATGTGTCAGCGGTAACTCAACGGACTCCTTTATTTCTTGAATTTGAGTATCTAGACCACCGATATCAGCGTACGTTTCTTGAGGGGCTTTTTCTAGTTTCATCACAGTAACCATGGGGTCAGTATCATCACCTAAAACCCCTACGACGGCATGCACCTTGTGGTTGAGGAGTACGGAACATCCAGGTTCTAGTTGGTCTTTATCGACGAATGATAAGATGCTAACGTAGTGTTCGCTACCTACTGATGTTGATACGATGGCGTGGTTGTCATCAATGATTTCCTCTAAGGTTCCCACTGACATTGGAGTTCCTTCAATGACAAATGTCTTTAATAAATATAAAAATAATGGCTGTTTATTTATAAAATGCCTATTTTATAATAAGAATGTGAGAACTTTAACATATAATTTGCATACAAGTTGAAATTATTATAAAATGACAACAATAGATACCTGCCAAATGGTAGATAAATTTTTATTCAAACAATGACTGTCAAATTGTATTTTCTTTTAATAAAAATGAACAGTGAAACAAAGACGAGCATCTAGTTCATATTTTTAAAGAATACCTACGAGACGACTTACCCCTAAGATCATCAACTTTGGACCTTTCCTCCTCATTCTTTTCTTCCTGTGGCTTGAGCCTTTCTTGGTTGCGAATGAACTCCTCTTCCATAAGCAAATAATCTTTTATACGTTCCATTTTAAGTAACTTCAAGCGGCATCTTGTGTGAGGTGTCACAGCAGGTAGCTTGAGGGCAGTATCTGGTCCCTTCGTGCGCCGCTTCTTTTTACCAACTCTAGTAGGAATTGGGGGCTCATATTTTTTCTTCTTATCTTTCTCTTCTTTCTTGTCACCGCCACCAGGCCCAGATTGATTTTGCCCCTATAGAAAAAAGTATATGTATAAAATTTAAATTATTACTAAATGTTTATTACCATTTTTGTTTTTCAAATAAATATCTCGCAAACTACAAATTACTTCCTCTTAACAAGGTTAATAAAAATTTCACACAGTCATGGGCTTCTATCTGTCAATTTGATGAATCTGCTTCTGCAAACTGCAAGTTGCAAATAGGTCCGTTCGATTGCTCAAAAAGTATAGCACTGAACTACACTAATTTCAAAATTCCATTCGTTTGTCACTATTTAGGGCAGTGTACACTACAACCAGTGCCTAATATCCAGGAACCCTAAACAAAGGCCTAATATCAACGTACATAAAAGCTAATTATCAATTAATCAGCTAATAAATCAGCTGATCAAAATGTAGTGTAGCACAGACTGGTGCACACTACACTAGCCGGAAATCAAACACCTAATAAGTCCATTCGATTGTCGGCTAGTGTAGTGTGCACCGTTGTTTGTATAAGAATACAATCAACGGTGTGCACCAATGTGTGTACTACACTACATTTATGTCCGTGCAATATACACCTTATGTACGTTGATATAAGGCGCTGGTTGTAGTGCACACTCAAGATCTTTTAAAGAATCTTGGTGCACACTGTCCTAAATAGTGATAAACCAATGGAATCCTGAAGTTTTCAAGTGCTACACTTTTTGAGAAAACGAATGGACCTATTGTATCACAGACACAGAACTTGTGCACAGAACATAAACTTCAATGCAGCCAACAGCCCATGACTAATGTTAAAGTTAAAAATATTCATTAAGAACAAGAACAAGGAATTTATATATCTAAGAACTAATCATCGTTAAGATTGAAATATTATAGCAGTTTTAATAAATTTTCCAAAATTTACAAGCAGTAATAAAAAAATAATTCGTACTCATTCCTGCCTATAAATACATCAAAAAATTTTATATATTATTGGTTGGAAGATAGGCAACTATATATACACAGCTGTATTTAATTAATTTTATTTTTAGTATCATTTAACACAACTGAGACTGAGATCTGTTTTGATCAAAACTACGTCGTGTGAACACCACCATTTCATACAATTAATCTTGAAATACGTATTTCCTTGAAATTGCACACATTTCTAGATAGTACACCCTATATATATTCTTTGAGTACACCTATTGACAGCATTGGTGAATTTCGATCTGGGTGCCTGGTGAAAATATTTCTTTTATTTTTTTACATATATTGGACGTCGTTCCATTTCTACATAATACATTCCTTGTCCATTATTTCATCATTTTGCACTACTTAGTTTTTTTCAACCAAGGGCGGCTAGCTAACGAAGAAAATTAAAAACTATGGAATCTGATAATTTTATTAATAATTTATCTCTTAGTTAACCTTTTGGCTTAATTCCTATATTAAGAAAGATGTAAACAGTTAAATAAGCGAATAAATAATATTAAAAGTATACTATAAAAAACACTATATTTATTTGTTTTTAGTTAGGGCATTATAACCATACACTAAATCAGTTTGGTTCAAGAATATAAATCTTTTGTGACACTGATAGTTATGCATTAAAATATTGCACATTGCAATTTGGTATCATCGCTAATGGTTGACCTATTTAGAAGTTGAAATATATATCTGTACTATCTTATATATTATTAAGCAGCTGATACTCTTTCTTTTGAACTCATAGTCTGTAAATTTAACAGCATACACCTGATGATGTTACATGAATAATTTTTGAATGGACATAGGAATGATCACAGTTTAAAACAGAACAAATATTTATTCAGTATAGATTATTAATTTGAAATTATAAAGAGATAAAAAAAATATATAGGTTATATTTAAAAAATTATATTTTACATATCATCTAAGCTTTTTGGCAATTCGGAATTAAAAGTTTTGTTAAAAGTCGAATACAATTTTTCCAAATTATTGTTAGACACATCGGTCTGCTTTTTTATTATTGTTGTAACATCATCTTCTAGAAGAGCTTCGGTTTTACATACTTCACAACCACCTAAGCTTGTTTTTTCTAATAGAGGATACTGAACAATCTCGGAAGAATTCTGTTTAGAATGAGCACTATATAAACAAAAATCAAAATAAATTGGTATAAATTATATCTTGAAAAACTTACGATAAAAGGCCTTTATATTTCCCTAAGACATAACCGTTTTTAAAACCTTCCTTAAAACCTATGTCAAAATATTTTTGGAAACTGCTATCTCTTCCATCAGAAATACCTTCCCTCAAACCAGCCTAAAATATATAACTAGTACATAAATCTACTACGCATATACGGAAGTACATTAAAAATTAGTTTACTTTTTTTGATATGCTTTCAATTTTGTTCCATGTCTGCTTAATTTCCGAAATATCTTCCAAATGTTGGTTTTCCATTTCAAATTAAAACGTCAGTTCAAAATTTGAGGTTAAAGTCATAGAAAATAATAGTACTACGTATTTAATTTTCTATGGGTTAAAGTAAAAGCAGTGTTGCCAACTAAGTATCCCGAAATCATGCTCCAAGGAACAATTTCTTTAGCATTATACTAGTACTGTTTTAGATATTCTGTGACCATAGATTTGAGACAAAATGCATAGAAAATTAAATATTAACTATTTTCTAATTTTCTATGGGCGAACTGTGCTAACCTCAAAGAGTTTGTGTATTTCTTTTTCTTGGAAAAAAAAAACAACAAAAATGAGCCAAGGACAAGGACCTTCACAAGCCCCAAATTTGAACAGTATCGAAAATCGTTTGTTAGAATTAGCCAAATCTCAACCAGAAGGCATTTCCAACGATGACATAAAGGAGCACATAAAGGACATACCTTTGGCAGAAATTACTTCCGTTATCAACAAATATCTCAAGAATGGGTAAGTCTAAGAACTACCAAATATTTACTTTCTATATGTATTGTATTTTTAGCACTTTCGATCTATTTAGAACTAAAGACAAACTATTTTATAAGTATAAAGATCCTTCAAAGAAAACAGCAAATAAAGGAGCTGACAGTGAAGAGAAAGTCGTTTATAAGATCATTGAGGAAGCTGGAAACACAGGGATATGGATAAGAGATATCAGATTTAAATCTAACCTTAACATGACTCAGTTGAATAAAGTGCTCAAGAGTTTGGAAACAAAAAAGATTATCAAAGCTGTCAAATCAGTTTCGGTAAGATTTATATATTTTTTTTAAGGTATTATTTTAATTTGTTCTTGTAGGCTAGCAAGAAAAAAGTTTACATGCTGTACGATTTAGAACCTGATAATTCGGTAACGGGAGGTGCTTGGTATCAAGACCAAGACTTTGAGTCTGAATTTGTCGACGTACTAAGCCAGCAGTGCCACCGATATCTGGTTGAGAAATGGGAGGAAGCTAACAAGTTGAATGGTGGACCATTATTAGCAAGAAATAGAAGTTACGCCACAGCTAGTGACGTTCACAATTTTATATCTGAGCTAGGAATCAGTAAAGTCTCTTTATCGGTAGATGATATCGAGAGTATCTTGTACACAGTTGTTTTGGATAATAATGCGGAGAGAATAGTAGCTACTAATGGGTCGTATCTGTATAGGGCTGTGAATCGGTTTTTGCCATCACCGGGGCTAGTGAAAACTACTTGCAGTGTTTGTCCTGTTGCGAATCGCTGCGCTGATACTGGACTTATTAATCCTAAAGTTTGTACATATTTGACAGATTGGCTTAATACATAGTACCATTTTCATTTTATATTTTTTCTAAGTACAATATTTGTTAAGTTCCTTTAGTCTACCAAGCAGAAAATTGTTTTTGTAATACATATATTGAATTATGATTTATACTGAATGAATATATTTGTGAAAACAGTTTTCAAAATATATAGTGTTTTATTATATATAAAAAATATTTTTTGGCACTCTTTTTTCTATAAAGAAAATAGTTGCTTTTGCTATAATTCTATCCACAGTTTTTTTTTTTATATTGCATTAAATCACTCGCAAAGGAGCCGCGGTGTCCAAGATGTTTAAAATGCAGAAATCAGACTACATCGTGCTTGCTGTGTTTTTTTTAATCCAGCTATAATAGAAATTTTGTCCTGTACCATAGAGTATAAAGAGAAGTCTGTACTTAATAGGGTAAAGCTTGTTTGATAACAAAAATGAACAGAATAAAGCTATTGTATTGATATCCAATTGTTTTGCTAGTGCTGATGCTGGATTACCATTATCAGTATCACCACCATGTCTTACTTTATGATGATAGCAAATTGACAAGCCTCTACAGAAAACAGTGCGTAGTGTTGGGCTAAATTGTACTTATTTTATTTGTTTTTTTGTCATATATTTCTGACTATTTTTAATATATAGAGTTGGAACTCCTTATCCTATATATTATACTCCATAGTATGTACCATAGATGTTGTGATTGAACAAACAAAGGTACTATAGCAACCTTTCACTGTTTTATTGATTTTATTATTTTCTGAGGAAAATCAAGACACCACACTACCTGGTGCCAAATTTGATGACTAGTGTTTATCCCATAGATGACAGTAAGCTTAAGGATTAGTTTAAGGTTTAAGGATATCACTGAAAATTTCATTTTTGAAAAATGTACTTAATATATCTAATTCTAATCCAAAGTTTAAACCAAATTTTATTCATAATAAATAAGTAGTAGTACATAGATTATAGTCTCGTTTGATGAGCTATTCTACAACAGAAGATTAATAAAAATTTAGCTATTGACATTTTATTGAAGTTTCACTCCCTAACCCTAATAACCAATTCATTGCTGAATACCCCGTGTTATCTATAATCTGTGACTGTGTAAGGTCGCATTTCCAAAAATAAATTATTTTGGGGTTGCAAGTGCCTCGTGCTAGGCACAATAAATTGGGATTCAGACAATTGTTTGGGAACCGCTGACTATTTAAATATCCAACACGTTACGTTTCCGTTCCTTCATGCGCACGCCATTTTTTTAACAATCACCTGCGCTTTACGCCTGCGTACTGACAGTCAGTTTGGAAGCCGACAGCGTTAGTCTGTCAGTTCCGTTTGAGAAAAGACGTTTTGTTAAAATAAATTAATTAACTACAGGAAATCGCCGTGAAGTGCTTTTTCTTCTGCTTAAAAACATTCTAAGCTGATCCAGTGTTTGTGTTGTAGTATTTAAAGGACGAAGTAAAGCCCCGCTTATGTGAGAAAACATCGTTGATTTTCCCTCCAAATAGACCCATGCCTCAAAATGCCTCTCTTGAAGAAAAAGGTGTTTGAAAAGAAGTTGATACCGGACTTTCTTCGAGATGATGAGGAAGTTTTTTACTGCGAAATCACTAACGAAATATTTAGAGACTATGAGTAAGTTGAAATGAATGAGCAAAGGTTCTATTTTGCTTTATATGCTCTGATAAAATTTCACTTGCTTCCTATCCTATCCATCTCTCTAACGGTTTGTTTCACTGGCGACGAGCTACGCCATGGTTTTCTATTCTGCACGTAATTAGTTACTGCAGATCTCATTTTCTACACTATAATTCGAATTGGGATAGTTTTAGGTTATGTTAATTTTTCAAAATCAAAACATTAAATGGATTATTATCTTTACCTATATACCTACTTTTAAAATTTTCAGAGAGTTCTCTGAGAGGATGTTCTTATGTAATTCAATGGTCTGGACCTGCTCCATGACAGGAAAATCTAACTTGACCTACCAAGAAGCTTTGGAAAGTGAAGAAAATGCTAAACAGAGTCTGAAAGAATTTCCCATAGAACTCAAAATACCCATTCTATTTCTTTGTAGTAAGACTCAAAGATCTTCCTTTGGAGATATGGCAGAGGATGTTTTCATGTATGCGAAAGATAGGTATTTCATCGGGGAAAATTTGGAGACTTCCTTTACTGGTAATAAATGGAAAGATTCTCATGTTTTACAAGTCATTGCTCCTACAGAAGAACAACTCAGGGGTGTCAGTAAAAATGGGTAAGTGTAATCCCAATTTTATTTCTAATCTAAACCTTTGAAAATATGTGTTTCCCAAATAAGTGTCACATAATTACACAATATTTAATAAATTTGATATTGACTCATTTTTTGCTTACAATATGTGCATGTGGAATTTTATTTTATACACCTAATAAAAATTATACTAATTTCTTCCTTGCCTTGACCTTGCTTGGTGTTCGTTCATGTTTCAACAGCTTTATTTAGCTCATACCTGTAGGCTTTATATATCACTCAAATCTATTTAAAAGTTATGTTTAAAGTTCTGCCAATTTTTCATGTTTGACAGATTATAAAATGGAAGAATAGATTTGAATATAATTAATATGTTCTGATATGTTCCTTTGTGATTGGCAAAAGAAATTTTAAATACGAATTTATTGAGTGCTTTAATGCAAGATGTACTTAAAAAAAATAAGTTTTTTCATTTAGAAAATATTTTACATAGACATAAGTATTATAATAATTCACAATTTGTCTTTCTGCAGATTACTGTACTTACAGAGACTGAGAAAAATATTTATAAAAAAACATTGATCAGATATCTCCAATGATAACATAACATTGATGTAAAAAAATTGCAGTGGTAAATTTTCTAGAAATGAGAAAATACCACTGACAATCTGATAAAAAATGTGGTGCAAAACCAGACCTGTGATTCAATGGAATGTGTTACCTTAATGTTAGCCACTACAAGTCTAATTACTGGCCTGCCACATGGTATTGATTTTTCCAAGTTGTTTTCATTACAGTTTAATTATTAGATTTCTAATTTATTAGACAAAAAGCAGTTTTTTTTACTTTCAATCGAATTTAAACTGGAATATTTAAATTTTTTTCATATTTAAAATGAAAAGTCATTAGACTAATTTCACATTTTGTGACATTTTTATATGTAATACTAAAAAAAGATAATTTCTCTGCGATTTTTACAGCTACCCAATATGTACAGGGTGGCCTAATAGTGGGCAAAGTTCCATAACTTCTATATTATAATAAACAAAAAATATATATATTTTAGGGTCTCATTTTGCCTAAGATGACATGCATTTTAAAAATATGGTTAGCCATATAAGATGCTTTATAAACCGGGGCCATATCAAACTTATGTTTTTTAAATGGAATGACATTTTTTATTTCATATTTGAATTCTGATCATTTTTCTGAATTCGCCAATATAGGGTTTATTAGTATTATTGTACAGAGTAGTTCAGAAGATGTGAGCATTTTAGTATCTTAATCGCAATGATTTGAGCACCCTGTATCTTTTTAAGAAAATAAATACCTACTAGATAATTAAAATTAATTATGCTATACAGTCTAGTTTTACTTTCTGTAATCTCAAATATCTCGAAAACTGTTGCAATTAGGTATAGGAAATGCTTCATAGAATAGAAAGAATCATGAGGAAAATGATATAAAATATAGGGTGTTTCATTTAGAAAAATTGAGAAAACTGTGGTTGCGAGTTTTGATTTGCCCTGTATACAAGTAGAGTTATTTTGAAGGAAATTCTATATAGAAAGTAAAACTAGATCATATAGCAGAATTAGTGAAGCTAAAAATTATCTATTTATTTTCTTAAAAGAGATACAGGGTGCTCAATTTATTGTGATTAACATACAAAAATGCTCATATGTTTTGAACTACTCCATATAATACTAGTAAACCCTATAATGGCGACTTCGGAAAAGTCGTCTAAATTCAAATATAAAATAAATAAAGAATATATTATTCCATTTAAAAAAAAACATAAGTTTTATATTGCCCCAGTTTATAGAGCACCCTATATGACTATAAATATTTTTAAACTGTACCTCTTAGGTTCAATGAGGTCCTAAAATATATTTTTTTTTTGTTACGGCAAGGAAATTATGAAACTTTGCCACACTATTGGGCCACCCTGTATATAATATCATATATTTTTCTGAGGAAAATCCAAAAAACTATATAAGTGTCATAAATATAGAATGTCTTAAAATATATATCTTAAAAAATTATATTAAAATATAAGTTTGATAATCAACATTACTGGAACGTCATGATTTGCTGTTATAATATGATTTGTGCAAAAATCTCAATCTCAAATCTGAATAATTAATTGAAAATAACACTTCAACATTTAGTTTAAAAACTCTTGAAATCAATTATTATGAATTGTACACGCCCCCAAATTTTTCAATTTATTTATGGCTTCATATTTTGAAAAGAAAATCACTGCAATTTATAGTAGACACTCTATACTTTACATTGGGAATTGGAATTATTCTTGACTTTTTGAGATACAGAGTTTCTCCATCTTGTACAGTGTTTCCTATAAAATTATATGTTTAAATATTCTATATTATTTATACAGAGTGGTCCATGAAATTTTGGTCAGTTGACATCTCGAAAACTATTTGACCGACGATTTTGAAATTTGGTGATTTTTAACAGTCCGTTTTTGGTTTACAATGATTTTATTTATAGTTCACATTTTGGTCACGTGACATCAACTTGAACATTTTTAATAGGACACCCTGTATGTTATTACAATTTTGGTAGCACCTTTCTAATGACTTTTCAACGATACAAAAAATATACAGGGTGTTCTTCATCAATTTCATTTTCAAAGTTACATTCACTTACGGTGAAACCGGAAACAATGAACTAGAAACCCAAAAATCTATTCAAAATGCTGTTTTCTTATGTAGTTGTATGTGGTAGATAAAATTATCATTGTTTATACAATGATATAATAACTTACTAATTTTACAAGAAGAATGTACTTATTCTTAAGTAAATCTAGCTGTAAATCTTTAATTATGATACCTATTTCACTATTTTCTTTATCATTGGAAGGAAAGAGATGGAAATTGTCATTATTGTATCAGATGGATATCAGGGAATATCATGAAATGAAACAGTGATTGATTTGAGCATTTTGAGCATATGAAAAATAACTTTTATTTGACATATAAAATTATGATCATCTGAAAGTACTTATAACCTTTAAAGGAATTATGCTAGCTTTTGAAAAACCCTAAACGGTGACATTTTATAGGTCACCCTGTATATGTAATGCGATTAATTATTTTTATGACTATAAATTATAATTTTGAAGTTTTTCCTTTCTCGTTTGACCTTCCTCTTATTGTAAATCTCGAAACATTTTAGCACAAACTCAGATCGACACTACTGGCCACCCGCAAATCTCTTCAAGTATGAAATAGAGCACCTAGACGCTGACGATAATGACATTAGCGAGATCATGATAGTCGATTGCAACCAAATTCGAAGAAAGAAAGGCGTCTTCAATAAGGAGAGGAGCAAACTATTCATCAAACAGTACGTCGAACAAGACGATAAAGGCATGTTTGTGATAAAACCCTCTGTTTTGGAAGACTTTGGTATAAATAAAATGAAGTTCGATCAAATTTTCGACGGGCCTTTGCCCAACTTTGACAAGTCGAGGAAGTTTGACAAAACCGTCAACGGTAAAAAACAGAAGCAAGATACTCTAGCGAAGTACTTAACGAAAAACAAGCCCACAATCGCCGCCTCCAAAGCCGATAGTAAAACGATGACGGTAGAAAACAAAACAAACCTTTTGGAGGAGATGAAGAAGAGGGAGGAGGAATTTAAGGCGTGGCGGCAGATGAAGGAGGAGGAGAAGCTGGCACTGAAGAAGAAGCAGAAGGAGGAGAGCTTGAAGATAGCGAGTTATGTCAAGGAGTGGAGCAAGGCTAAGGAGGATTTGGATCTGGAAGATCAGAAGGTATGTTCCGCTTGTGTAGTAGAGTTACCAAATATACACGGTGTCCCACCGGGAACCGCCTCGATCTATATATGGCAAACTATATTTAGGAAAAAACTGAAAATTGGGCAGTGTACCACAGTCACTGGGGGCAAGCGATCTAAAATATTTTCAAGATGGCCGCACTGCCGGTTATACCGGAAATAGGTGTCAACTTGCTTATTTCAAATGGAACACCCTGTATATTATTAGATTTTTGAATTCTACTCAAAATTTTAAATATATTTCATGTAGGATGTCCTATACCTATCTTCAACCGTTTTTGAAATATTGACAGGTGAATATTGACATTTTTCAACTTTGACACCCTGTAAAATATAAACGGTTTGAGGTCGAACAAAACGGTTTGCACATTCCTATCTTAACTTTTCATAAGCTATCGTTTGATACTAATTTCAGATTTAACCAAGAGATTAAATTGAATCGAAAATTTTTAATTTCTAGAAAATCTGAAATTATTATCAAACGATAGCTTGTGAAAAGTTAAGATAGGAATGTGCAAACCGTTTTGTTCGACCTGAAACCGTTTATATTTTACAGGGTGTCAAAGTTGAAAAATGTCAATATTCACCTGTCAATATTTCAAAAACGGTTGAAGATAGGTATAGGACATCCTACATGAAATATATTTAAAATTTTGAGTAGAATTCAAAAATCTAATAATATGCAGGGTGTTCCATTTGAAATAAGCAAGTTGACACCTACTTCCGTTATAACCGGAAGTGCGGCCAACTTGAAAATATTTTAGAGCGCTTGCCCCCAGTGACTTTGGTACACTGCCCAATTTTCAGTTTTTTCCTAATTATAGTTTGCCATATATAGATTGAGGCGGTTCCCGGTGGGACACCGTGTATAGAGTCATGGTCTTTGACCTTGAAAGCTGCGTATTTACTTCACAAGTCATATTAATAATTATTGGTTTCAAAATGTGGATTAAATATGATTCAGTTTCACTCTCAACATTTTTCAGATATAACCCGAATGTTAGTCAAAACTGGCTATTTAAATACCTGAAAAATTGGTTATCCAGAATTCTGGAAACCGGTTATTTAAATTTATTAACCTATTAGGATAATATTTGTGATTTTAGGAATTTAAATGTCTCATACGTATATCATTTTCACAATAAAAGTAATAGAGATATAATGAATTGTTCCTCTAATTTTTTTGAGCAGTGTATTTCAATAGGTATTTTAAATTGTTACAATGGGGTATTTTCCTTCAATCGAAATGAAAGTGGAAACCTGTATTTTTATAAAATATATATTTTTTTTTATATTTATTAGGATAAAAATTATTAAGATTGAATCGGTAGAAAATTTTTAATTCAATTTTGAAATTTTATTCTACATTCGTGACGTCACTAAGCGAAAACTAGGAAATATGTATCTATAAAGAGGCCACACTGATAATATGTGGCTAGTTTCAGTTTGTAACGACGACAAATGACAGTCGACATTTCGATAATTGACATTTGAAATTTCCTGTTTGTGTTTGGCTTGACAACTTTAAGTATTGTATTGTTGTTTTCTTGTGAAGTAAACTTTTATTAAACATGGAGCAAGGTTTTGTAGAGGCGAAGTCCGACAATTTACCGGTTATAGATCCTTTTATGTTAAAGATCCTATAGATCCTTTCAGAAATAAAAGGAATGAAAAATGTAGGGTTAGTATTTAACTTAACAGTATTACTGCAAAGTCGATTAAATATATTAAAAAATTACCTTTACAAATAACGATTTTTTTCTATTACTAATAAATAAACTTGTAATCAGTCTAGTCACAGGCAGAGACAACAATTCACAGGTAAAAATATAAACTAAAAACAATGTCTCATGTTTACCCTAACCAAACAATTCAAACATAAACAAAAGTAAAGTTGTCACGCAGTGACACCAACCACACAAATGAAAATATCCTAGAAATCACTAAAAAATGGCGCAAATTTTGAATTTTCGCTTAGTGACGTCACATAGATATCGCGCACAATAAAAAAATATTTTGTGGACTTAAATGAACCCAATATTAAAATTCCAGAAATACGTATCTCTTCTTTTTCCAACTACTTTCCATTGCCGATGTAAAAAAAAAATAGGAAACACCCCATTACAAATTTGAAGATTCAATACCTACGTCATTATCAAATGCTACTTTAAATTTGACTACCCCACTATTGTTTAACCTAAATCTAACTCGCATTTCAATTGAATTTCAAGAAACTGCCCGTTCCGGTGCCGGTAAAGTCCAAAGTGCCCGACAAATATTTCGGAGACATGCTGATGGTCATGGAGTTTGTGGAAACATTCTCCAAGCTGTTGTCCACCAAGGACTTCTTTCCCGGTGGGTTCACTCTTGAGATCATGGAACGAGCCCTGATCGAAAAGGAAGTAGCGGGGCCATTGACGGATATCATCCAGATGTTCCTAACCGCGCTTTTCAACGTACAAGACGAGGAGTCTACTCAGTACAGGACAGCTATAGAAAATGCGACAGGTATGCGATAATATGTCTTTGTTTAACAGAAATGTACATAATTTCTCAAAATTTCACTGTCTAGTAAAAACATAAAGTGTTTCTTTCTTTTATTTTATTACTGAATGTGTTTTTTGTAAACACTAAACTTTTTTCAGCACTTTTATGCTATCTTTGAACATGGGTCTGTGAATTTGGCAAAAATCAATCAATAATATACAAAAAATATGCAAAATAAGTCAATTCTTTTCACTACAACCTTGTATTGAAAATTCCTCCCAAGTTTTCTTGGGGGAAAACTCCTTTTCAGAACCCTTAACATTTCCGGAAATATTAAACTTCTACATAAATTTATTTAGAAAAATTGATGTTTGACAAATATAAAATTTGTTTTCCATTTTCTATATGAATTTCAGCGAAAAAAAAAACCTTGCAAACAAACCCAAATATTTTCAGATATAAAAGAAGAGCAGCTACCCGACAATCTCAGCCTCACAGAAGCTACCCATCTGGCGACTCTGGCCTCCAGCTGGAGCAACAAATACCAGGGCCTGCCTCTCGGGCGCTTGCCCCTCTACTCCGTCACCGTCTCGGAGATCCTCCGCTTGCACCTTCTCTCTTCCGGCGCCCGCATCAACGACACAGGGGCCAAATGGCGGTACGCCCAAAGGGGCGGCTACACCAGCGAAGATGACCCCGGTTTGCATCTACGCCTCCACCAGGCCCACATTCTCAAAACCCTCGCCCATCACAACGTCGTTCAGCTTCCAATAGCCGACAAGTTGCAGATCTTGTCCTGCTTGACCAACCAGCTCTTGACGTATGCCGATGTTCGTGACATCGTGGAGGAAAGATTGGAGAAGATCAAACAGTTGAAGATGGACTTGAGGACGGCGCAGGCCGCGGATCGCAAGAAGGAGCAGGAATACTCCACGGGCAAGTGGAAGCTGCAGAAGGAGATGAAAGACAGGCCTGCGGAGAGGAAGGAGGCGTTGGAGAAGCTGAAGAGGGAGGCGGAGAAGAGGCGGACGGAGAACGCTAGGAAGATCGATAAGTTGATGAAGGCCATCTGCGATCTGCAGAATGTCATGGGGTGAGTTTGTCTGTCTTGGATCATTTTGTGTGTTTGTTTTCTTTGGATACTCGTCGGTGCGGCTGAGCAAAAATTACAAGATGTACATGCACTAAATACATTCATTGACATAGTGAATAACATTGGGGTATTTTCCTTCAATCGAAATGAAAGTGGAAACCTGTATTTCTATAAAATATATTTTTTTTTATATTTATTAGGATAAAAATTATTAAGATTGAATCGGTAGAAAATTTTTAATTCAATTTTGAAATTTTATTCTATATTCGTGATGTCACTAAGCGAAAACTAGGGAATATGTATCTTATGTGGCTAGATTCAGTTTGTAACGACGAGAAACGACAGTCAACATTTCAATAATTGACATTTGAAATTTCCTGTTTGTGTTTGGCTTGACAACTTGACGTTGTTTTCTTGTGAAGTACCTAAACTTTTATTAAACATGGAGCAAGGTTTTGTAGAGGCTAAGTCCGACAAGTTACCGGTTATAGATCCTTTTATGATAAAGATCCTATAGATCCTTTCAGAAATAAAAGGGATGAAAAATGTAAGGTTAGTATTTAACTAACAGTATTACTGCAAAGTCGATTAAATATATTCAAAATTTACCTTTAAAATTACAATGTTTTTCTATTACTAATAAATACACTTGTAATCAGTCACAGTCAGAGACAACAATTCACAGTTAAAAATATAAACTAAAAACAATGTCTCATGTTTACCCTAACCAAACAATTGAAACATAAACAAAAGTAAAGTTGTCACGCAGTGACACCAACCACACAAATGAAAATATCCTAGAAATCACTAAAAAATGGCGCAAATTTTGAATTTTCACTTAGTGACGTCACATAGATATCGCGCACAATAAAAAAATAATTTAAGGCCTTAAATGAACCCAATATTAAAATTCCAGAAATACGTATCTCTTCTTTTTCCAACTACTTTCCATTGCCGATGTAAAAAATAAATAGGAAAACACCCCATTGAACTTGTTAATAGGTTATTATAAAATATGTTGTCTTGTTATCATAGCTATGTCTGTATCAATATAGCGAATCATAGACTACGTTTATTTTGTCAACTTCAAGCCAGCGTGAAAGAAATGATTGAAAATAATGACTTAAACGCTAGAAATTGAGATTCCACTTGGCTTAGAACGTTCAAGTCGATCATAAAATATTGTAGGATTGGCTTGACGCAAGCTGCTTCAGTTTGCGATATAAACGCGATTGGATTTAGTCGGATCTAACTGCAGAAGTTTATATGCTTCACGTAGTGAAGAATCACATGTAACGAATGAAAAATTTCTTTAGTGATCCTGAGAAAACTAAAAAGTAAACTCAACGGTTATAATATATTATTAATACAACAAACAATACATAATTTTGAGGTTAGGTCGTTCGCTACCTATATAAAGCACGCAAGCGCAGGAATACGGCTTCAAGTACGATTGAACAAGGAATTCAATCCCTTCTTTATTCCTACGAAATAAACACTCAGGATTGAGATTCGGTTTCAAGCGGCTTTACTTTCAGTCGTGCTTGAAATTGACGAAAAAACATCCTAAATATTTATCAACATATTAGTACTTAATATCGGTATATTGATAACTATCTGTATAGAGTCTCCAGAAATGATGTGAAAGAAATCCGGGGCGTAATTCTACATGAAAAATTAAATGTCACAAGTTCCTATAACAGTTTTTCGAAAACTCCAAAATAAAGGAGCTACAGGGCTTTGAAGTTCACATAAAATTAAATAAATCTCTTAGAATTATTTCCACTTAGATGTCTTGGTTTCCATAGAAACATAACAATTGTTTCCATGGCATGCTTGGTTAAAATGTGTACTGACATTTTTTTTTCCAAAAGGCTCATTTTAGACAGGTGCAACAAGTACATCTTTTTTGTATGTTTTTGTATACTCTTAGTTTTTGCAATAAATCGGGTATTTTCCTTCAAACGAAATGAAAGTGGAAACCTGTATTTTTATAAAATATATTTTTTTTTATATTTATTAGGATAAAAATTATTAAGATTGAATCGGTAGAAAATTTTTAATTCAATTTTGAAATTTTATTCTATATTCGTGACGTCACTAAGCGAAAACTAGGGAATATGTATCTATAAAGAGGCCACACTGATAATATGTGGCTAGATTCAGTTTGTAACGACCACAAATGACAGTCGACATTTCGATAATTGACATTTGAAATTTCCTATTTGTGTTTGGCTTGACAACTTGACATGTTGTATTGTTGTTTTCTTGTAAAGTAAACTTTTATTAAACATGGAGCAAGGTTTTGTAGAAGCTAAGTCCGACAATTTATCGATTATAAACTAACTTAACAATATTACTGCAAAGTCGATTAAATATATTCAAAAATTACCTTTACAAATTACGATGTTTTTCTATTACTAATAAATACACTTGTAATCAGTCACGGGCAGAGACACAATTCACAGGTAAAAATATAAACTGAAAACAATGTCTCATGTTTACCATGATGTTTACCCTAACCAAACAATTCAAACATAAACAAAAGTAAAGTTGTCACGCAGTGACACCAACCACACAAATGAAAATATCCTAGAAATCACTAAAAAATGGCGCAAATTTTAAATTTTCGCTTAGTGAGGTCACGTAGATATCGCGCACAATAAAAAAATTATTTATGGATTTCAATGAACCCAAAATTAAAATTCCAGAAATACGTATCTCTTCTTTTTCCAACTACTTTCCATTGCTGATGTAAAAAAAAAAATAGGAAAACACCCCTTTATAATATATTATTAATACAACAAACAATACTTAATTTTGAGGTTAGGTCGTTAGCTAGGTACGTATATGAAACACGCAAGCGCAGGAATACGGTTTCAACAGGTGATTCAATCCCTTCTTTATTCCTACGAGATCAACACTCAGGATTGAGATTCGGTTTCAAGCGGCTTTACTTTCAATCACACTAATAACTATCTATACAGCGTGTCTGGAAATAAAAAAAAAATGTTTTTAAATATTTAACCTAAAAGCCCTGTATCTTCGTTCATTTTTCTTGTAGAATCACCCCCCCAGTTTTTTACGCATTATTTCTGGACACCCTGTAGTCCCTATTGTTTCATAACAGAATTAGCACACCTCAATTTGAAATGTTCCTATTTCTTTGTTTCCAGCTATGACAGGGCATATCGCAAGTACATCAGGCTTGATTCCGTGCCCGCCATATTCGTAAACTCTGAAGAGAACTACGCTGGTGAGTGCCGGCAAGAGATCTGCAAACAGAATCCGGCACTGGTCAATGCTGACCGCAAGCAGCTGCTCCGACATGTACGGAAAGTGCTATTCGAGGAGATGAACTCCAGTGACAAGGAAAACGAGCCTTCGAAATCTTCGAAGAAGGCGGACGGTTCTCAAAGTGCATCCGATTCTGATTCGGAAAGTTGCGCGGAGTTGCTACTGTGTTCTGCCGATCCTGCCACTTGCATTGTACATTCCACGGACTCGAGCAGGCCCATGTGGTCCTTCTTTCACAATAAGGAGCAGTTGGAAGCCCTGGAGAACAGTTTGAACAAGCGCGGTGTTCGAGAAGGTGACCTGTTACACGTTATAATGAACGATAAGGATCGTTTGATGAACGTGATAGCGCAGACACCTGTGAACATCCTAAATCCTGAAGTGGAGGTCAACGAGGAAGAACAGAAGCCGTCGAGAAATACAAAAAGGGGTAAGGACAGGTACGAAGACGCCAATTTAGGTTATGGGCCGGATATGTCACCGGAAGAGGTCCTAGAGAGTGCTCTCATCGATAATATACTTGAGATGGAAGAGAAGATTTACGCCGGCAGTCTTGGTTGTCTGTCGGTTAAAAACAGGGACGAGTGGCGCAGTTGCCTCCTGACGAAACGTTACGACGACTTGGACATAGTTATCTCGAAGAACGGGGAGAACGGTAGGCTGTTAAAGGTGAAGAAAGAGAAAGGGAAGAAAAGTAGGTCCAGCTCTCCGGAAGCAGTCAAGGTCGAACCAAAAGATTACCAGGATCCCGGTAGGTTTCTTGGAACGGCGTTGGATGTGGAAGTGAACGGTGTGGATGGGGACAGCGAGGATGCGCTTTTGGTTCAGGACGAGAGACTTCAGAAGGCGATCAATGGGTTGGCGGTTGCACTGACGCAAGTCGCGTTAGCTGTTGGGTCCAAATATTTGAAGAAACCTCTAGGTAAGTGGAGTCCTTGAGGAATCTCCTTATTTACTAGCATCGTAGATATTACAAAGCCTGATTCTGTAACAGGCTGGCCGATGTTCTATACAGGCTTCACGAAAATTACTTAGTTATTCATTTATCTCGAAAGGGAGTCTAAAGTTTTACTACTGAATCAATTTCTCTGTCGCTGGGTTTGAGATATGCCGTGATTGACGTGTTAAAAGAGTATTGACTTACCGTGGGTTGTCTTATCCGGAACATCGATGTAGGGACGTATTCCTGGCCCACTTCTTATATGCTAACACTGAGAGGGTAGTTGGGCGGATTTGCAGGAAAACACGGCACTTTTAATAACAAATAAATAGAATTTAGTAACGTAAACAAAAGAGAAATGCAAAATACTGAAATACTATTTGAAACGGATGAATACAATACTAATGAACTCTAAACTGAATGACTAAAACAACAAACGGCGGTTACGTGAAGCCCGAGAAACGTACTTTACCCTGCCTGGGTGGTTTGCCCTTATACTGTGGGGAGAAGCCTCTAATAAACACAAACAAAATCATCGGAAGTAGTGCCGTCGGAGACTGACTTTCCTTCGGTCGAAACTTTCCACGTAAAGTTTCTTTGCTATAAACTTTAAATACACTAATCCCATTGGTTGTTAAAGTATGTTTCTCCTCTCTATCTAGTACCACGAACCATGACCTAAGTTTAGTAGCTAGTGACCTAAAACCCTAAAACCTAAAACCTAAAGATATTAGATATTATCCTCGTCTCAAAGTGAGGGGGAATTACGGTTTACTCTACCGATATTCTTCCTGGAAAAACTCCCCGAAAAAACCAGGTTGACTTATGCCTCTGCACTATTGTCTATGCACATACAAAAAATCTTATTTCGGAGAACTTCCAAGTACCACCATAATTCATTATAATTTACTGGGCTTATTTACTACGCACATTTGGCACATTGTTTGCTAAACATTGTTCCGTCTCCAGTGGTGCACGGATTTAGACATCCATAAAATGTTTTAATAAATCTGTGAAGCCCGAACAATTCTCAATACTATTTATGACCCGAAATGACATATTTGCTCAAGAACCAGAAATGGTTCTAGGAAATCTATCTATTTGAGCCAGATGTTACTGTCTAAAGATGTTTAATTTACACTCAAAAGGCCGCTTGACGTTGACCATGTCAGCTTTTGTTACAATTCTTATATACGATCATAAAACAATGTTTTTGTTCTTTTAAGTCTTTGTATATGCACTGCATTTTCCAACTCTGTGTGAAGCAAAAGTTGGTAGCTACACAATCAAATGTCTGTAATTTTGTACCTTCATTTTGTATCCTTTAAAAATCATTCTAATAGCAAATTAATTGTAGGTCACGCTGACGCCACTAGGAACGACAGGAAAAAAGACGTCCTCGACAAGTGGCAACAGTCCCTCCTCGCCTCGACGAGTTTCAGTCAGGTGTTCCTCCATTACGGCACGCTGGATTCGTGCATAATGTGGTCCAGATCTGCTCTTCTCGCCAGGTGTAGGATATGTAGGCGACAGAAAGACTCCGAAAACATGCTGCTATGTGATAATTGCAATTTGGGACACCATCTATACTGTTTGAAACCCAAATTAACCGTAAGTTTTAAGATAAAATGTATGTTTTTTCAGGGACCTTGACTTGACCTGATTTGAGTCACATTGACATTTTTTTTTCAGTATTTTTCGGAAAGCAATACTTTGCTATAATTTTTAAAAATTTCAAGGAAGAAATCAAATAATTTCAAAAAATCAATAAAACACCCATTTGATTTTCCTTTTTTTTCCAGTCTGTGCCCAAAGGTGACTGGTTCTGTGATAGGTGTAAGCGGGAGAAGGAGAAGGAGGCGAAACTCTTGAGTCCCGAGCCCACGCCGCAGAAGAAGCGTAGGATATTCAGGGACGAAGACGTGGAAGACGAAGAGGAGGACGGGGAGGGTGGAGGTAGTGGTGGGGATGAGAACGAAGTGGAAGAGGAGGAAAGCGAAGAGGAGATTGAAGCAGCTGTGGAGGAGGAAGATCAAAACGGGTAAGAGGCTTTGGGATTGTAAAATTTTTCAATTCAGAAACGTTTGTGCTTCATATTTGCGATACGGAAAATTTCCACATGTGAAATTTGGCGTAAAATGTTGCAGAGATACATCTCTATTTTATTTTTACATCATTTGTAAAAAAAATTTACGAGCTTCCTGTAGATCAGTCATAGCCGTCTTTCCTCGTAAGTAATCTTCATCTAAGCAAATCGGCTGGTCCGAGAAATGCCATTCGCTGTGTCAGGAACTATTCCCATGTTCTTCCAAAAATTTGTATGTCGTTTTATCAAAAAAATCATTCCATTACAGTAAAAACCATAATTAAGCAAAGTGGAATGACCTCGATCTGATAAAATGCGGTGATGCATGGGCGTGCGTATTCTGTTTTACCATTGGGCACATTTCAGTTAATATATACTCGTATACTATTCTATAGAACACTTCTAGTATATGCACTTCCACTTTTTTAACTAACACAAATAAGTATAAACACTGACACAAAGAATAAATACACTGATAATTTTACCACAAATTTTTTCCGTTAAGAAACGCGCGCGAAATAACCCAACATCACGCCACTGTTTCCCTACTACCTCAAGCGCAGTCGCTTGTTGGTTCCTGATTCGACCAATCAACGTTGTTAAAGCTCAGAGAAAAGAAAGCGTAGATACAAGAATATGTATGTTAAATAAGGATGAACAGCTTGTCGTTAACTTTACGACTTTCGCAGTAGCCACATATTCGGAAATTCGTTGATATTATTAAGTATAAGACAAATTAAACATTGTGTTTGCTTTAATAAAGTGCAATAGGGATAAGGGACGTTAAAGACAAGTAAAAAAATGGGTGAATAAGGCAATTAATACGTTTCCTGTTTTAAATACGAATACTTTAGGAATAAATGTGACAACACAGATCTACTCTTTTTCCGGTCATTGCACTTTGCTTAATTCTGGCTTTGACTTTAGTACCTCATTACCATCAAATAATTATTAATCATTTAATATCCACTAGTTGCAGGCCTGATTATGAGGTTACATTACCCATAGTAAATTTGCGAAAAATTGCATGAAATGGCGCCAAATTCAAATTACGGAAATTATCCGTACTTTCATCTTGTATTACCGTAGAGAAGATAATGTTACTTTTTATTGCAGAGATGTCAAACTGGATTTGTGTAAGATGTGCGGATCGGGCGGTGAATTATTATCATGCGAAAAGTGCTCCTCGAACTACCACATAGAATGTTGCGAGCCGCCACTGCGGCGGGCCCCTAGGGGGCTCTGGTCGTGTTACTCCTGCAAAGAATCAAAAGACAGACATAGAGATTCAGGTGAGTTTTTTTAGATATTTGTATATTATCGTAGCATTTAACTAGGCTGGGGTCTTGAAGAAGCGTTTTAAGTGTAGTTATGATTTTATTGTAGTTTTAGTAAGGACGGTTTCTCCGATGATAGCAATTATTTTATACTGTCAATCGTGAGTTTCTCTTTTAATAGTCTTTTACGATAATAGTAACAGTTTATGAAATATTCAATTTATTCTTAAATTTGTTAAAAAACTTCCCTTATGTGGCATTTATATTAGACGAGTTGACTAGCTATTCGTTGAAATTAAAGAAGTATATAATACTGGAAGTTTTCAAGAACCTTTTAAAGGTGCCTGTTGTAACGCCTCTGTTAATGCACCTGAAATGCGTGGATGTTTTTGAAGACGTACAGATTTGTCCAGTTCCTTTGGACGATGGCGATTTGTGGTAACGAATTAATTCACTTCCTGCAATTACGCTGGCATACACGTTATACAGTGTTATTCAAATTGCATGCAATAACTTGATATCTTGGAAACCATTAGAGATAGAGACTAAGTTAAATTGGGGCAAAGTTGCGTAATTTGAAGACCAGTAGTATGCCTCAGAAAAATTGAGATTTTGGAAATTCGTTTTTGTACAATTTCAGGCTTGTTTGAAGAGCTATGTTTAGCTAAGAGCTAAAAAAAAAAGTTACTTTCCCATAGCAACTTTTTACACTATCGAATGGTGCAAACCATTGGTTTTTTTAAGTAACATTTAGTCTTTACAACCAACAGCATTCCTTATGAGTTCAATGATGTATCATATTATGCTATAGTTTGTTTATTATTCCATTAACTGTTTATTATTTTTTATTGTTCTTTATTTTTGATAATTAATTACTATTTATTGTTAATAATTTGTTATTTTTTCGTTATTTTTTTGTTAATACATACAGAGAAATACTAATGTTATTGCATGTAATTTCAAACACACTGTACACTGTCTAGTTTAAGATGAACTATATGAGCATCTCAGAAACCATTAGAGTTGGTTAAATTGGGAAAAAGTTGGTCAATTTTAGGCCCAAAAAGAATCCAAGGTTATCTTTCCAAGAATTCCTTCCCTTCGGTAGATACAGGGTGAAAACAAAAATTATAATTTTTTGCAAAAGTCTATACCTCGTTTATTGTAAAAGATAATAGAAAAGATTAATAAAATTTTCAGGATAGAGTCAGCAACGACTTCAAAATTGGTCTCTAAAAAAACTAGATTTTGCGCTACTACTCAACTTTTGTTTTTTTATAGGTGCCGTATTGGATTTTCGTATTTGTGAAAACTCTGTACAAAGTGCTTTTCAACGATGCAACCATATGCATATGTTCAAAAACGAAAAAAATGTGAAACATGTTTGGAATAATTCCAATTACTGCGTCTTTAACTGTTCGACGTAATTCCTCTGCAGTTTCATACGATCTTGCATATAATTGGTTTTTTAGGTAATCTCACATAAAAAAGTCCAATAGACTGAGGTCCGGCGACCTAGGAGGCCATTTTATTGATCCTCGGTTTTTTTAAACATATGCATGTTATATATGGCGCCCATAAGAAAAACAAAAGTTGGGTATGCTAGTGCAAAATCTACTGGACCTAAATTTTTTTAGATGCCAATTTTGAACTGCTGACTACTATCTCTATCCTGAAAATTTTATTAATCTATCTTTTACAATAAACGAGCTGTAGACATTTACAGAAAATGCAAATTTTTTCACCCTGATCTACAAGGGAAAAAATTCTTGGAAATATAACCTTGGATTCTTTTTGGGCCTAAAATTGTCCAACTTTTACCGAATTACCAAAATTACCGAAGCTTGTAATATCTGGAAAAATAATGGTTATTTTCCAGAATATTTCTGGATCAAGTATAATCATGTACAAAATAATTGATAATTTTGTGCAATTTCAGTAAAAATCTGCAATTTCATATATAAACTGTGAATTTCTTTTCTACGAAAAACTGTCTTTATTGTACTGTGTATATAGTTTTTTGATTTGGTGTGCAATTTAAAGTGATTACAGTGGTGGGAGGCACTGCTCTCTATCAGGCTATGCCTGTCATCCCAGTAGACAAAGTTGATATTTAAAAAATTATGGAATCAACTACTCTAATAGCAAACGCGCCAACCAGTATTAAATTATCACTATTATTATCACTGTCACAATCCGAGACAGGTAAGTATTACGGTTATCTCCATCATGCGTTGATTCTTTAACGGTTAGCATCCGAGGAGAATTAATAAGTCCGAAACTGATGGTGGCTACCTTTTCAGTATACGCCTAAGTAATTCAATGATATGTTTGCCTACAGAGTAGTTGTTTCCAACATTTAACGAAGCAACTAGTTTAGGTTATGTATTTTAGCGGTAGTTTCAAATTGTTGTGTTTGTAGCTGGGAAATTTTGGGAAAATTCCGATTTGAATACAGTCCCAACTGACCCTTGAACAAGGTTTCTGTAGAAGTAGAACATTAAGCGATTAAGAACTTTGAAGATTGTCTATCCTTCATCGTTTGAGGCGATTAATACACTTGGTCACTCTCAGTCATATGACCAGTTCAAGAGCACTTTAGTTTGCTACTACTGGCGGCACAACTACAAGTATAGTGCTTTCGCGAGCATATTATAGTCACAGAGGGCACAACTAATTGTATAAATCACCTGTTAGATATAAGAGAGACAGAACTCTTATTACATAACTTCCAACCTCTAAAAAACCTCCTTGTTCACCAGTAATAGAGTCTAAAGCCAGTACTTCTCTTCACCTGGTTACACAATCACAAAGGGCATAACCAGGTGTATTAATCACCTGGCACACGATGGAAGATAGACAAAGTTTTTATTGCTTAATCACCAACCTCTAGTGTTTACTAATAAACTGTATATTATTAATAATATATTAAATATTTCACAGTTGCCTTACCTCTTAAAGTATTGTAATTATGTGTGTGATTTTATGCAGATAATGGCGAAGTGGTTCAGTGCGCTACTGGATTAGTAAACAACCAGAGACGCTGTGCCGCCAAAGCCAGATATAAGATCCACAACTTTGCAAAGTTTCTGCGCGGCACAAACGAGTCAGATGGTGGGTGTCCTCCCCTCCCCATTAAACCTTTTTTGGCTTCTTTCACCTCTTCTGCTCGCACACAACCCTGTTTAGTGCATGTACGATTTTTAATACGTTTTTGTCTGTTTTTGGTTTTCGTTATGCAGTATGATTTTTTTATTTTACTTATTTACGTCACGTAGAGGCATGGTGTTGGTAGGGTGAGAGGTTTTTAGTTGTATTGTCTTCATTTTAAAAATGTTGCTTTAATTATTATTATTATTATACATTTTAACTTTAATTTCTCTTTGCTAACGCAACAGGTTCATCGTGTATGTGTGAAATATGGAATATTTTCAGTTTTTCTTGTGTCTAAGCAATTATTTTTTTGAATACATTAACATTGAAGACAATTAGATGGTTGGCATTATTATTAAAATGGATTAAATAAATAAAAAAATTTACTTTTTTCTTGCAGTGTGGAAAATATTCCATTTCGAGCACGTTTCTTTCCACATTTACTTACTATAAGGGGGAGGGATTGAATATATTCCTAATTACTTATGTTATTTTTAACAGTGGTGTTAAAATTTGTATATATTTGAATGGATACACATTTTAACACTCTGAGACCACCATTTTCAAAAGTATATTTATTGGGTATGGCACAATTAAAGGTAACATAGGTATATGATCCCTTAAAACCGCTAGTAACTGTTGTCTGCTTTATTGTTATTGATTATTTATCCTGATCAGTAACACTGACGTTATTTTTTCTTTTGGAGGGGATTCCAGCCAATTTAATTCATACTTACAGGTTGGTTTTGGAAAAACGTTGAATTTCATAAAGAAGTAAAAAGATACTTTAGCTAAGTATCTAAAGCTACTAAACAGCTAACTCTGTTCTTTATGTTTTCCGGTTTGGCGAGAAAGTACATCAAATTGGAGCCTCAAATGAAACAGCTTCACCCTGTATATTTGTATATTTGGGTTCAAATTCTACAGAGCTCCTCACAGTTTTACCTATTTTTGGCCATCCTGTCTTATTTTTGTTTAAAATTCTGTTGTTTTTTTAAATCTAGGGTAACACAAAGTCCAAAGATGACGATTTGCTAATAAAAAACTTGAATTTTCTTTAACACTGACGTAATTTTCCACGTAACACCAAAACACTACTACAGTAGAGTGCAGTATAGTGTTTTGGGATTATGTGGAAAAGTACATCAGTGTTATCTTCATACCAAAGGTTCCAACCCCTTTCAAGGTGAATTTGCTCTGAAAAACTTAAAATCTAAACCGGCCAACGCCTTTCTTCACATTTTAAAAATTTTTAGCATTGATTATTTCGTTTTTCATAATTTGTTTCAAATGGAATCGTAGCAGTTATTAAAAGATTCACAAGATATCTGGAATGTTGAGTGTTAAAGTTAACTCGGAAATAAACCAGGGAATACAGTTTGAACGTGAGAAATTAAATTTGTTATAAAAATTGACAGGGTTATTAATTAAAAATTGATAAAATGCGGCGAATTATGTAGAATTTGGTCTTGAATCGAAATATGAAATAATATACATGGTATTCGATTTAAAAATCCTAAGTTAATACCGTTTCCGGCCAAACGAGAACTTAAAAAAGTATCAAATTCCTTGATGCATTGTAAATATACGTTTCAATAATTTAATTTAAAAAATAAAAAATAAAAAATAAAACAAAGAAATAACGAAACTACTATTATTTCTTTATCATCTTACCAGGTGATTTAAGCCGTAGTAATTTCTTTCTGGCAGAAAAGTTGGCTGGTCTGTTGAATTTACTTTGTTTCCATATATATTAATTAGGTTATGTTCAGTATTCAAACAGGGAGAAAACTTTGTTTCAATCTTGAGCTATATAAAGATTAATATCTTTAAATCATACTAAAACATTCGTTTGTAGCTAATGTGTTGCTTAGCTAAAGTTTTTTTTTTGTGATTATGAAACCCCGCCTAATCTCAAAGACAATCACCTGAACCTGTCCTGGTGCAATTCCCATAGACGCTGCTTTGAACGATGATTCTTGCAATGCTTCCAAGTTAATAATTTGACGGGGACATTTTACAGATTCCGGGGACGAGGTTGTACATAATCGGAGGTCTCATAGGAGGGAAGATGGCCGCGACGACTTACCGTTACATAACGCTGCCTTACAAGAATTGTTATCTGACGTCATGAAGCACAAAGACTCCTGGGCCTTCCTCAGACCCGTTCAGAAAAATGAGGTACGATTTGTTGGGCTGCCGAAAGAATATTATAAAAAAAAGTTTAAATAAAAGTCAGAATTTTGAAAATATAATACGAAAAACAGATTTAAAAATTTAAAAAAAAATTAAAAGACAAAACATTCGAAAACAGTTATTTTGAGATTATTTGAGTCACCTTGATTCTAAATGGTGCAAAAGGACGGACGTTTATTTGAATTTTGTGTTGTAGGTACCTGATTATTATGACGTTATTACAAAACCAATGGATTTTGGGACTATAAAGTACAAGTTAAATATGGGAGAATATAACGAGGACAGTCAGCTGATGCAAGATGCCGTACTAGTTTTCGAGAATTGCAATACCTATAATCACTCAGACGCCGAAGTGTACAAGTAAGTGTATAAAACAATAATTGTCAGTCATAATTTTATAGCATTATGTGAGCATTATATTTATATTTAACATAGTACTATGTTATGCCATGAAAAATATGTCAAAATCAACAAAGGCAGTAAAGATGCGCAAAAATAACCAGTTATTACAAATACCGGTTATACTTCTTGCAGTTAAGCGGTTATTACGGGTTATTTTAAAACTAGGGTTTAATCGGTTAACTGCTTCCTGGATGAAATAACCGGCGATTACGGTTATTTAGTAAAAGCAGGCAAAAAAGTCAGGCACTCGACTACTTTTGAATATTTCGAGGTCCGGCTTCCATGGCTCAGTGATCTGATCTGGATCATCGATCAGGTTCAATCGTGTACGACCCATCTATCTCTATTTCTGTTGGCAGCTTAGCGCGTTACCTTACCGTCTAGCAGTTAACTCCATGGTAGTAGTTAGAGTTCAAGATTCCTTAAGGAATCTTGGTTAGAGTTCACTATTGACGATATTCTGTGCTTTGTGTGCTGTGCTGTGTAATTTTATTCAAGCAGTAAAATTTTTCCAAAATAACCGATTTTTCACGAATCCCAGTTATTTTAAAAAACCTCTTATTTCTATAATAACCGGTTAACCAGATAACCAGTTATTTAAAGCTAGGTTAACCTGACAGGTTATTTTATTTCTTAAATTAACCGGTTATTAATTAACCGGTTTTTTTTCCATAACCGCACATCCCTAAATGGCAGTCACATTACATAAACAATTGCAGTGACATTTTAGGCGCCATAGCCTACTAGTAATATGATCATGACCATCCTTGTTTTTTCAATGCAGTCAGTTTTACGGTTAATTGCAAATAAGATATTAATACCCTGAAAGAGAATTGAAGCTGATTGAGATACCTTGTCAATTAGTAACGGTGGAGTGGAATTGGAAATATTAAATGTATTTAACTTTGTCGGAATACAGATAATGTGATGCAGTGTGACTACCTAATTAGATACCTTTATTTTAAGAGACAACCAATGGTGGGTTGTATCTACTTTCTTTGACTCCCTGTATGGTTGAATTTCATAGAACATAATTTCCAAACTATCATTCATTTTGAGTGTTTCAAGAAGCGATAAATTGATCATCAAAAGCTAATATAGATGCTTCTATTTCAGGTGTGGGGTGAGGTTACTTAAGTTTTTTGAGAAGAGGGCGAAGGAATTAGGTCTGAAACTACCCGCCGAGATGGAAAGCGATCCAGAGGAGCAACCGAAATCAAAAAAACGTCGCACCAAATGATAGTATTACATGTTTTATACGTAACCAATATATAAATTATTTTTACATTTATATAGCCACTGAAACATAGATGTATTATGAATTTTTCTTGTTTTAAATAATATTTTTTTTTATTAATTGCCTCCTTTTCTACTGAGTCTATGTTTCCCCATAGCTTTTATCAGTTATTTGTAGGAACTTATTTACTATTTATAATATAATTATTTATAAATTATTATTTTTTATCCGTGTTTTATTTCTTAACGAGCAAGAAATTGTATAAAGCATAGAATCGGGTTGAAATGCTTCCTCGAAGACCACATTTTAGGCCTTTAATACATATGTATTTCCCAGATATACCCGATGCAAAGGTGTGGTTAGATTCGTTCTGAAATATTGCCATGTGACTCCCAAATTAAGACGCCTAAAATAAAACTAATAGACCATCCCTTCCTTTATGGCACGGTTTAAACTTCCTATTTATATATAGAGTAAATAAATGAACATAGTGTATTTATGTCTACACAGGATGTAGTCATTGTAACATCTATGAGGGCGGTAAATAAGGGTGTTACTCAAAGCTCAATCTTAGGCCCACTTTTGAATATTATTTATACAAATGATTGGCATAGTAACACTATTCAAGTTGTGGATGATAATTGTTTTAACTTCCGAAAAACAATTATGAAATGAAATGTATTTAAAACTTTGAATGCTCATAAATTTTGGTTTTCATTAAATAACCTGTTCAATTAAGATACATTATTTATGTTAACTTGCAGTTTTATCAATTCATTAGTGCGACATTCTTGTAGCTATATATTTAGGTATGTTGTTTTATTCATCTGTAGTGTAGAGCTGAACGTCATCGTGACATCACAGTTGGATTACTAATGAATGTGTTTTATCGCCGACGAAAATCATTGTTCGATTGTTTTGTGATTCATTCTAACCTACAAAATGAAAATAGTAACGTTACTATTCTAAAAACTAAATAATTTTGTGTTTCATGAAAGGAAACGCAAAAAAGATTGTAAAAATGCCTTCAGCTATTTGTAAAAAATTAAACAAAACATTTTTTTGATGGATGGAGAAAGCTCTGAAAAGACAAAAATTCAGTCGACATTGACAGTGATCTGGATTTTTCTTATGTATGAGATTAACCAAGGAAAGCGTATTACATAAAAGATTATTATGGAGAAATAATTCCCAGATTCTAGATACAATCTTAGAAATATAAATCAAATATCAAATTATCTAACCTCAAATTTTAAGTTTTCATAATTCATCGGTTCACTCGTGCTATTCACCCGATGGATTCAATCAGCTATCGATTGATCATCGATGAAAAAAGAATCTGTATAATGAATACTAGCGTAAAACAATCAGTTTGTTTAAAAATATATTAATGCTTAATGTTGCTAACGTTGCTTAATGCACACGACTAATCAATGAATAAAACAACACACTTTTTCTGTTTTATATTGCGATTAGACAAAACATAATAATACATAAATAATTATGATATACCAATTTTTACAAGTATACTATAATAATTTGATAGAACAGTGTGGTCACGAAAAACAACAAAAAAACATTTTTTCTAACATTTATTATTTACACTCATCCACCCTTATTTTTATTATCCTCTTTTTCAAGTTCCAATAGAAGACTATCGATGGAAATATTCATTATCTGCTCTTCCATCTCTGGAGTAATTGATTGTCTCACCTGCCTTGTCACATATTCGACTAAATTTCTCTGGACTATCCTCTTCCTCACGTCGGCAACAGCTACATGATAGTCTAGCCGCTTCAAAACTTCTCGATAAACTGTCATCTGCCTCAACCGGAACTCTTCCTCCAATTGTAGATGCACGTTCTCCCGTTTTGCTTGTACTAGTAAGAGCTGTCCGTCTGCTTGATACTGCAAGTGCGTTTCATCCACAATCTGCTCGTCCAACATATTCTTAGTTTCGTCTCTGCCGTCCTGCCAAGATTTTTCATAATTGTCCACTTCTTTGTCTAAATATTTTGCTAAGGGAGGGCCACCATATGTGATAGCTCCCCACCAAAAACAGATCGCACCTAGGCCATTGTAGAAATTGTGTTCTAGGACGTAGTATTCCTTGCTGATCAAGTATATGCTAAATGTGAACAGGAAGGTGCCGAAACCGGTTACTCCTGTTTTGGGGATGAAGAATTGGAACCATTCTTCCGGTACAAAAGTAAATAGTACCTAATTGAAAAAGTATTATTAAAAAATTATACAATTTATCTACTAAATTTAATACGTTATTATTGTCCCATTTTTTCATATTTCTATTATTTAAAAAAAATATGTGATAACTCTGATCTAATACTTTTGACTAATAATTGATAACTTTGTTCTTTTTATTTAAATAAAATACACATTTAATATTGCAAAGAAAGGATATAACATCTTACTGAAGGCAATAAGGTTTTTGCTTTTGACAATTATTTTATTAAATTTGTGAAAATGATTTGCAATTTTTATTGCACCATTTACAGTGGTCATAATTTTTATATCAACCATAGAATTTGTCCCTTTTATATATTTATTGGAAAAAAATTGATTAGCCAAAATTTATGTTGGTAGGTATAATAGTGTATGTTGCTTTTATTATCACGTTAAAAATTTTGCTCATTTTAAATTCGGTTCAGTTGATAAGATTTTGGGTTATTATCATTTTATATAAATCAACAGGGTACATATTTACTTTCCCAGGTTCTCTTCTGACAATCCTGTTTGCTGAAGAAGTGGGTTTGTGGCCATCGCTGCTACTTTTAGTTTTGATAATCCCATCACACCAATCTCTTTTAGTTTGCACGGTAGGCGCCACACTTTGTTGCTTTAAATGGTCCACCGTTTTATTAAACATATAATCGTTCCAACTCATATTCTGTGCTTCCTTCTGCTCTAATTGCACGTTAAGTCCTGAGGAGCTCAATGTGATTCTTTTATCTGAGAGAGTACTGCATTCTTTGGATAAATGACTACGTACTTTCACGTCCTTTTCTTTTTCTGTCGTTACTGTCTGCAAGATCTCTTTTTCATTAGTGAATGCCACAGTTTCTATTTCTTCACTTGTCTTTGCTTTAAAAATGTTTTGGACTGGAATAGATTTTTTCTTCTCTTTCTTATCTTTTTCAAGAGATTCTAAAATAATTTTCTTTTTATCACAATAATAAGCTTTAACTATTAAAGCATTGTGGCTGTTTATACGCTTAGAGATAAAACTAAGAATATGAAAATGTCTTATAATATTGAACATTATTTTAAAATTATTTTTTTTCGATAGTCAAATTGAAAGCCGGACTTTAAAATTTGTAATTTTTAAAGTTTAATGTTTACTTTTGATTCTTTGAAATATTGTAAGTTAATTGGTGTATTTCGAAATCAAGGTCACTGCGAACCAATGAGTAAACAGGAATTCGCTGAATAAACCAATAAAAACAAACTTACTACAGGCAATTTGAAATGAGATTTCCGATTTTTATGTTGGCAAAACTGAAAATCAGACAAAATGACAGATGACAGATGAAAGAGAACCTAACCTAACTTTCCTTGAAGTTTATTGTTTATTTTGAAAGTGGAGTTTCCTCATTCTTTTTGTTTTATAGTTGCACCTGGTCTGAGATTTATTGTTGCTTTATTACTTTATAGTTTTGTCGTATTTGTATTTTTTTAAAAATGGATTTCCAACATTATTATGACATCGTATCTGTTGTAAGGAAACATCATGGTTTGTCGCAGGACTGCATGAAAGTTTTAATACAGAAATTTCCACAGTATGTATATAATTAAATAATACTATAAGATACTTATGTGCTTCCAAAATTGTTTTCTAGAGAAAGTTATGACACTTTATACAGTATTCTATCCCTCGAGTATCAAAAAAGAATGAAATACACTCACGTGAAAACTCAAACGGTGAAAAATAAGTATTGGGATTTATATAGAAAAAGCGTGGAAAATGGTGATGATCCTGGAATAATAGTTCGAATAGCAGGGGAATTTGATGTAGCGCCTTGTTTAATAGCAAAATTTATTCTCGGCAAATATTTTGAAAGTTTGGAAAATGCAGAACCCAAGGATCAATCTCCTGCAAACATAAATACTTACTTAAGGGATACTTGTTTGATACCTGACATGGATTTGGCCTATGAAATATTTTTAGTAAGTAGCAGAAATGATTTTATAAACACTTCAAAGAATAATTATCGATAGTTATGTTTTAGTGCACACTTTATGATAATGTTTACAGCCCGTTGACAGAAACTATGAAAGCGTAAGTAATGTTTGACTGGTTCAAATTTATAAATATCTAGACTAAATATTTTTAGATCTTTGGGGCAGCAATATGAAGTAAGATTATACAAAGAAGCAGTAGCGCTTGGATTAGCATTTAGAGACGAGGAACATTTAAGAAAAAATGGTTATGACAAGACGCCTGACTGCAAACTGGAAGTACCTGTCGCCATAGATGGTTATGTTATAAACTGGATAGAGAGCAAGGCTCTTTTTGGGGAGGAAGACGTGCACAAAGACTATATGAAGAATCAGTATTTAAGCTACTGGAATAGGTAGGTAAATAGTCAGTTCTTTAGTTAGAAGTATATATCAAAGTAGATGTTGAGATAAACCATTTACAGCTATTTTTTTGTCCTATTTGACATTCTTATGCCTGGAGGGAAAACTATATAAAACAAAACTATAACTATATAAAAAATGTGTAGTGGGGTAGCTAGTTAGGGGATATTTGGTTCGATTCTGGTCACATCTTGTTACGTAGCAAATCAATTAACAAAAACTTGTCAAATTCAATCGATGTCAACCCTTTAACATGTTTTGGGGAACTACTAAAGCTCACATTCAAATAAAATAGAAATTCTCCCATCAATAATAAATAATACCTCTAAAGTCTGCCCAGTTGATAAATTTCTTATAAAATTCAAAAGTTTTAAGAGTTTGATTAATTTAACCAATTATTAATGTTTACTCCAATTTTTAGAGTAGAGTAGATATATTTAGAGTAGATATATTGTCACAAGATCAACGTTTCCTGGATATTTTGAAAAGTTTTATTTAGTAATTGTAAGTTGTCCGTAATTATTTATTTATACTCTGCTACACTTCTAAGAAAATGAAACAGAAGCCTTTGTGGCAATAGATCGGTTGTTGATTTCTTGAAATTTAGTTTTAATTCGTAAAAGATACAAAAAAATCTTATACTAAAAAAAGCAGATCATTCATATTAAATAAATGACATCACTTTTCAGTTGGCAATTTGGAAATTGTATATTTTTGTCGTGATACGCATTTAATGAAAATTACATACAAAAATATATCATATTTAAGAAATTATATTTTTGTTGTGTTCCTAACTTCCCAGAAATGTTAAAAATATTCCATATTAACCAAAATAGGTATACTACAAGAAATGTTGTTCAAATATCTTGAATAATGGTTTTCTTTTTTGTGTATATTAAAACCATAACTAATGACTAGACAGATTTAACTCTTTTGCTAATTTTTATGGATTTGGAAGTGGCTATGTGTTCTATGGAGCATGACAAGAGATTTCAGTATTCGTCCATAACAAATTTAGTTTTTGTACAACGAATTATAATTCATTTTTAATTTTAAACTGTAATTAACACTTGATTGCCTATCATATTATGCCGAGACTAGATTAATACATGTCATGTTTGTGTTATTATTATAATTATTGTTGACATTGTTTATTATGTTTAATATTTATATATTGTAATTAGCTTTATACACAATTTTTGAAAATAGAATGCACTTTTCGGCTTAGTGTTATTTCGCAACTTTTCCCAAATTTAAGGATTAACTTTATTAAATGACATAATGAAAATATTTTATTTGGTTCACAAAAACAAACATTATTTTAAATATACATTTTTACCTCCAAAAAAAAAAAAGCAATATGTCATGGACATTTTGTTGCTTCTTTTATAAGAAGTCAACATTACTTTCATAGTAAATTTTTTTCATGATATACCTACCCTTTACCTTACAAAAGGTGCATCAACCTCTATGCTAGTTAGTTGACATTTTATAATTTTAGTTACAATTACGCATTTTTACAATTTTTTTGTTTACAAAATATTTAATGCAAGTATAGTTCAGAGAATTATATAAAAACTTCATTGGCTTAAAATAAACAAATACCTAGAAATTCTATTTGAATCATGTAGATTGTGTGTTTTTATATTGTATATATTCTCGGACCATGGCTAATAATGGTTTTAGGTAAATTTAAAGCTTTCTGTTTTTTCCCCTGTTCTATATTTGTTTATGCTTTAATGCATGACGAGGTTTTGGGGTCATCCGGTTAAATCTGTTATTATTTTTCTTTGAAATAATGTCACGATTCGAAAAAACTTATCGAGGTGTTATATAACTATAATCTTACAATTCGAGGTGTATTGTAGGTATATTTTTCATTTTCTCTTTATTTTTTTGTAGTTTTTAATCAGCATTAATTTTGTGCAGTATGCTGAAATATTTTTAATCTTTACTTTGTCCAATAAAGGGTTATTTAGGTAGATTTTCAAGGATGGCTGAAAAATTTGACAACATTTTATATTATAATTATGTCTAACGATTTGTTTATGTCAGTAAAATTCTGGTGTTCTGATATTATTTTATATTTTTTGATAATATTTGCTTTATTTTTCTATATTTCTTTTGCAAGGCATATTTATTTTAACCACTTAATTATTTGAAAAGGTAAGAATCACAAAATTATTAGGTATGATCAATTACAGCCATAAAACATTACATACTATTTTTATGTTATTAAATTTTTTAGGTTTGGGCCTGGCTTGGTAATTTACTGGTTTGGTTACTTGCAAAAAATTGTGGAACCTAGCGATAAGCGATTTATCATCAGGGATCATTTACCCACTAACATTGTTCACATCTTGCCGTCTATGCTCGGTACAGGTCAAAAAGAAGAAAAGGTCAAAGAGACATAATATTCGAATTATTCTTAGTTAATGAATTAACTAAATGCTCAATACTTTAAGTTTATAACCTATTATTAAGTTTTAATCGCATTTTTTGTAATTTATTCCTACATGTCTTGACAGAATTTTTTTAATAAAGTAGTATTTATTAAAGTGTTTCTTATTTTTTAACATTGGAAATGTTTATGTTCTTATATGGGGGCCAAGTTGGGAGCTTTCATTCAAGGCCAAAAGACAGCAGTGTCACGATCGAATGAAGCAATACATCCGGTGCTGTAAATAAATTTCAAAATTTGTATCACATATGTTCCAAACAGGGGAGGAATGGGGTAAATTTTACCGTATCTTTTTTGTGCTTTGGATTTTTCAATTTTTGATTAGGAAATATGAAATTTGAATATTTTTTACTAAAAAAAGGTACACTTGTTGTTGTTGATTACGGTAATCCCTACGCCAGGACAGTATTATTGATACACTTAGTTCGTATCAATAGCACGCATCGTTTTCGAACTAAATCGCCTTAATTATTTACATGCAATAACACTAGATGAATGTAACTTTTTTGTATGTAACTTTTCCCAGATTTTGTCTTTAAAATTCGAAATTTTATAGATTTCTATGTAAAAAAGGCTACTCTTGTTGAATATCGATATGTTTATATGAAGAAAATGTCGCATTTTTAACACACTTGTAAGTAAAATATTGCACACTCATTTCAGGACACCCTGTATAAACCTGGGGTCTTAAGGCAGCCGTTATCGATCTACAGGGTGTCAAAAATAAGGGAATTATAGGGAATTTTACATATATTTTTAAAAAACTTGATTTTTTCAAAAACAGCTGCTAAGAATTCGTATAGGGAAGTTTTATGAAAGTACTCCTAAAATAACGTGTATAATCCAAAAATAATGCAATAATATGTGGGGTGTTCCATTTAAAATAAGAAAGTTAACGGCAACTTCCGGTATAACCGAAAATGTCACAAGGACTTCATTATTTTATTTAAGGGGAGCATACTCAAAAAACAAGTGTTCAAATTTTCTCCCTTTAAATTTAAGTAGTCTCTGACTTATTCTAATGGGTGGTCACCGTGAAATACCCTGTATGTTGTGTATGTAAATGTTTATTTTGTTGTATCTAAAACTCTCTTGGATTTATAAATATATTTTATTCTATTTTGGAAAATTTCCTGGTACCAGTAGAGGTACAATAATTTATATTTCAATTTAATTTTAACAAATGTTTTTATATATTTTTTAGTTGTCTACCGAAACACTGAATACGTAATAATAATAGAAAACGGTAAGACAATGTTATTGATTTGTTGAAATTATTCTGGAAACAAAGAATATTATTTATAAATAAATAAATTGTCACCCAACGTATTTACCCAGAACTATTTTGTTAAAATTGCAACTTAAGTTAATAGCAACATAAAACCTACATGCTAAATTATTCTGTTTACTTAAACGTTATTTTATGAAGTATGTACATATTTTTAGAACTTTAGGTGTGGAAGTACAATGAACGAAGAATGGAAATTTATTTTTCAAATGTGATAAACAGTTTAAATTGTTTTAAAAGTGCCAACAAACATAATTATAATAATTAATGAGATTACTTGATGAACTTTACTTTAATTGGAACTTAGATTTTACACGTTCATTTACAGGGTGTCACAATATTGCGTGAAAGTTCAATATAGGATTTATTACAGCAGGGGGATTTGAAACAAAATGTTTGGAGGTGAACAGTGCACTTTTTAAAAATAGGTTGAATGATACAGGGTGACTCACTACATATGGGAACAATGGATAACTGTCATAGATAATTTTCTTTTAATGTACCATCCTGTATGTAGGTAATAGTTAACGTGTTTGAACTCGGCTTACAATTCTTTTACCTCTCTGTGTTTTGTTTTTGACGTGTTGCCAATTTAAGGAAATGTGAAAACTTTGGTTGAGAGAAAGTCAATAATAATTATTATTGATCTGTACATAATATATTTTCAGAAAAATCATAAGCTAGGTTACAGGGATCTAGGCCAGGACAAGGACTGGACTGCTACAGTCCAGTCGGCCCATTTTCGCGGGTGCCGTAATTTAGCCGATAATATAGTAAAAGTAGTATTATGCAGGATACATATATGTGCCACTGGAAATTCCATCGAGTAATTATGGAAAAATTATTATAATCAGAAAAAATTGAAAATTTGGCTGCATATCAACGTCGATTATCCAGCTAACCATTTTTAAGATGGAGGCACTTCCGATTATACCGGAAGTAAATGTCAACTTGCAATTTTGAACGTACGGAAGACTTTTATTATTGTTCAGTTTGAGTTTGAGTTTATGTTTTTGTATAAAGGGACCTACTTTAGTAGACTTTGTGTAACATTTTGATAATTATTAAAACAGGGTGCTCAAAAAAGAATATTAAAAATCAAATTAAATAAAACTATCAAAAACAACTTTTTTAAACGGAAATTTGTAGAAAAAATACTGGCAATTTTGATAGTTTTTAGCAAGTAGTAGGTAGCAGGTAATAGTACATTTACTCAGCACTTGGTAAGGCTATCACGGCCAACTAAGAGTAACTGAACTTAAAAGCTATAACATTTTTGCAACAAAAATGTTAAATTTTCAATATTTCGAAAACTACGAATTTTCGAAATAGACAACCTTATGCAAAGTTATTATTAAGCGATATGTGATGTTGAATAGGATAAGATTATAAAAACATTTGAAAAAATTGTCATTTGAAAGTTTTTTCAATTTAATTTTTATTTTGCTTTCTTGACCATCCTCTGTTTATAATTATCAAAATATTATAGGAAGTCTGCTAAAGTAGGTCCCTTTTTACATAGAAACAAATCCAAATTAAATAATAAAGGTACCGTAATTATATTTATCGGTCTGCAAACTCATTTTTTACATAACGTTTCAAATACCTATGTCAAAAACGATTAGACTTGGGTATAGGACATTATACATGAAATGGACTCATCATTATGCCGCGTAGAATCTAAAAATGAAAGTCAAGTTGCCATTCTAGTTCCGATGTAACCGGAAACGCCACCATCGTGAACATATTTTAACCGAATGTCGACGTTGGTATGCTACAAATTTTGAGATTTCTCATAATAATCAGTTTTCCCATAATCGATCGATGGGATCGATGTTTCGGTGGGACACCCTGTATAACCCGTATTACCTTTTTGAATTTTGGACATATACTTTAATTTGTAATCTAAATAAGTTCGGCAAATTGACAGAGATTATTAAATCTACATATTACATCATATAAGTATTATGAATCATAGCCATACAATTATTTTAGAATATAGGAACTAAATATATGTTAATCTGTGACGAAAGCGAGGACGAGTAAATAAGATTGGTTTTTCCTAGCTTTCATTGTGTATTTTTCTGTCGGGCTAGCGTTACGGTACATGATTTTTTACATAATAACTAATATAAAAAAAGATCTCTCATTAATTTAGATGCAAAACGTGAAAAGTTAATTCATTTACGTTGCAACATGAAATTGTACAAAGCAGGCCAAGAAGATTTGTTCCAAGAGATATACAAGGGTGTGTCATTAGTGGGTAATTGTTCGATTACTCACAAACGGTACGTTATATCAAAAAACTTTTCACATGCAAGTTTTTTGGCACTAAATTTATTTGCATTTTTTAGAAAATCAACTTTTAAATTATCTTGAAGATATTCCTCTGAACATTTTAGCAGAGATGCGGTTGCAGCATGACGGTTGCCCTACACATTACAGCGGTTCAGTAAGGAGATTTTTAAATAGGGAGTAGCCTAATAGGTGGATAGGAAGGGTTGACCTATCTCATGGTCTCCTCGGTACCCGGACCTTACAAAATTAGATTTTTTTATGGGGATACACAAAAGATTTAGTTTACCGCACACCATCAACCATACGAGAAAACATGATGAACAGAATTCGTGGTGCTTTTGAGAGCATTTTGGAATAGTGCATCTTGCATATAAAATGTACAGATTACACAAAATCGAATATTTATTTGACAGTTAAATAATTTCCACAACAAAATAAATTGTTTTCATAACTTACTTGACTTTAATTTGTAATTATCAGTTATCGAAGCTAAATTTTTCTAAAAATCGTGAATATCTCGAAACCGATCAACTCTTCGTATAGGACATCCTAATACCATTGAAAGGTAATTAAATTCTACATCTAATGCCATAAAAGAATTCAGGGTGTTCCATTTAAAAAAAATGAGATTTAGGCAATTTAACATTGTGAAATATAAATCACGATAAAATCACCCTGTATAAAATGGCCAAATAATTTCAAGTGCAATATTTAAGGTATCCCATGTGGTAACTGACACTATACTTTTTTTGCTTTTCATATTGTGTCATAGAGGAAATTTTATTTATTTTCCAATGCAGTATTACGAGGTTTTTTTCCATTAACTGTTAAATATCTCGAAAATGAAAAGAGATAGCTAAAGGGAACCTTAATACAAATATGTTCATAGTGATCCCTAGATTTCAAAAATATAATAATATATAGGGTGTCGCATTTGAAATAACCAACTTGCACCTTGTCCAGACTTTTTGGAACACCCTGTGTAATTGAAAATATTTTTACAATATGCACTTTTAGTGCCAAAAAACTTTCATATAAAAAGTTTTTTGATATAATGTACCGCTTGTGAGTAATCGAACAATTACCCACTAATGACACACCCTGTATGTACAGATTTTTAAGACAATAATTCAAGTGTCTAATCAGACATTTTCTAACTTTAATTCTTTTAGGAGTCACGGGCATAATTAACATTTTTTATCTAACAGAATTTTATTTAACAGAAAATCACCAACGAGTGTGCATCTATCCCCAGGTAAACATTTCACAACGCGCGTCAGGAAATGTCTGATGATAGGTTCTCCCACTGTCAGGAGGTCCATAAGGTACCTACTGTTAGGAATATCTAAATAAATCTCAGGCATAAAACTAAAGTATCAGACATACATTTAAGTTTACCCCGTACGGTCCTATTCTTTATGGCATTGGGTAAGTTCGCCTTGGAAATGTTTAATAATTTAGATCGTTGACAGATACCGGTTCAACTCTGACTAGTACAATCATTGTTTAATTACGGAGCTTGTGAATGTGATTAGAAGCGAGACTAGTGCAATCCTGATGCAATTCAATAATTGAGGTAGTATAATTCAATCTAGTTGGTTTAACTTTAATAAATTAAGTGGTTTCCAGCATTACACAAATGAGATATACAGAAATGGAGAAAACAGGTTATTGCGATTATATAAATATTGCACAATGTTTTGACGTGATCATTAATTTTTTAAATAGGCCTTCCGCCGTTAAAATGCTACTTGATCGGTTGATTTTAGTTGTATAAACACACTTTGGCATTAGCTATATAAAAAAAAGTTATTTTAAATAACATATATATCCTACAAGTCAAAGAACACGAGTCTGTGTTAGAAAAATAAGTAGTTAAGGCCTTCAGCCTGCCCTCACAATCCTATTCTTTGTGATTATACTTTTTTCTGTAACATCATTCAATAAAACTAATATTATAAACAAAAAATGATGCATTGCGAGTATCAAAGGCAATCTAAAGAAATAACAGCAGCTTATTTTTATAGTCTTACGAACATCCACTGAACGTACACAAATTCGACATTCATGATATCCTAGGGATGTACGATTTACCCGCCAACATCCGTGGGATGTCTACCAGTGTTATAGATTCCCCAACTTGGAACATCATACGATTTGGATCCCGTTATGATGTCCATATGACATCCACAGTGGATGTAATTCAATTTACGTGCAATTTGGATGGCCATACGGCGTCCTCAAATAGCTTAGACTGTACGAACTACTCGTGAATGTGAATGGGCAGCATTGAATTGTCATTTAAGGTACCGCCAGTCTCGGACCGACCTGCAACCGTAGCCCCCTTAACTCGAATCGAACATTTCCACGCGGCATTGAAGTTTGCGCGCAGTACTTGTCAGTCTAGTAGTTCCCTGTGTCGAGATCTGTCAATCGGTCGCGTTTCAATTTAGCGGTACCGCCGTGCGACTTGTTGGTACCACCAGGTGAGCGCCAGAAGCTAATGGAAAACCAAACGGACACCTTGAAGATGTACAGGCATCACCAGCACGCCAGGGTGCAGAAAGAGGTAGGCTAGACAGAGTACTGCACGGTTTCCGTGAATATTTGCTTTGATAAATAAATATCCGCGGCTAAATTTAAGCGGTGTGTTTATTTTCGAGAGATAAACGGAACAACCTCAGGTGTATGTATGTATATGTAATATTTTTCAAATGAATTCGGATTTCTTATTGTTACTGGGAGAAAGAGAGAGAGCGATAAAAAGTTTGTTTTCGGTTTGGCGTTAAATTTAGATGTTTTTATGACATTAATATTAATATAATAAGCCAGAGAAAATAAACATTTTCTAGCAAGTCGGTGCATAAATATCGAATGGAATTAGAAATCTGGAATATTTGGATTTGAAAATTGTTGCAATTGTTTGAAGATAATTTGCTTGCGATAAGACTTATTTATTATAATATATTACTTACCTACGATATACATTATGATATTACCTAAGTACAATATGTGTATTTTTTATTACCATTTAGTGATATGATAAATAAATACCTATACCACAGAGGACAGTCTGTGTCCTCTGTGCCTATACTATCATATTAATTATTTTTAACGTGCTTACCTAAGTTTTTTTACAGGCTCATCGCGGTTATACGAGTAGATATGTCACCTTACCTTTTTTTATTTAAAAAGATAAAATTGTAAAAATTATATTATGAGCTTGGACATTATACAGGGTGCCTCGAAAAGTCGCGATAAACCATGCATGTTTTTAATGAAACACTTTGTACCCTAGTAGTGGTGAGAAACACACCGTTGTGCCCTCTTTGGGTTTTTTCTACTATTTGTCTGACAATTATTGTCAAATAGTTCATCGATTCCACTACCTATGGCACTCTGACGAGCGCATAAAAGCGGGAAACCGGTCAGTGTCTGGTGGTTGATCCCGATGAAAGATGTAGCGACTCCTACCCATCCATGGAGATGCCGGAGTAATGCAATGCCAGTTGAGGCACATTGCTCGTGGAGTAGTTGTTTTCGGCACTTCCTTCAAATAAATAAGATTGTCTTCCTCAAAGACAATAGAGGTCGTTATCAAAAGCAGGTCGTTATCTGTCTATCATTTTGACAATACTTGTGAGACAGATAGTAGCAAAGACCTAAAGAGGGCACTACAGTGTGTGTCTCACCACTACTAACATTCACGATGTCCATTGGGCAATCGTGTCGCAGCATCGTTCATCGATTCCACTACCTATGTCACTTTAACGAGCGCATAATAAGCGCGAAACCGGTCAGTGTCTGCACTGGTTGGTCCCGATGAAAGATGCGGCGACTCCTACGGAGATGCCATAGTAATGCAACGCTAGTCGGGGCACATTGGGGGCCGCGCATCCTACGATGTGTGGTCTGAGTATTTCCTCGTAGTTTTCGTTGCAATCCGAATCCTTGTATTTTTTATTCTAACTGTGTTTGGACCAAAATACGGCAAATCTTGCTTTGTAATTCAGCGCTCGGCGCGGCATATTGCCAGGAGAATAGCTATTTTGGCTTGATTTGTTTTAGTCCTTATTTGATATAAGGCGTTTGCAGATGGAGGATGATCTTAATAACGTCCTTACTATTCGTAGTTATTGCTAAAAAGAGTTTCTATTTCTTTTCCGTAGCATTTTCTTTGCCCTTGTAGAAACCAATGTATTTGATTGTGTGTTAATAGTGGTACATACATATTTAGATACACATGATCAGACATAGGTATTAAAACTTTATTTACATTACACATGTAAACAGGCGTACATTTAACATTTAATTGTGACTCATTTCATTAGTTATTCCCAAATGGGAGCCGTAAAGGTAAAACTATTTATTTTAAAAGGGAACATAAAGTTTATCCTTTATTTCTAGATACTTCGATTGGCATTTATTTATTTTTGTAATATACCCTAGCTTCATGTTGCAGTTTAGAGGCGTACTATAAGATTCAAATATACGAAGCCCTCATTTTAACAGGGTAGATCTAAAAACTAATAACAAAGAGAATTAACTAATAATATGTACCAAAAGCTTCTACAGGGATAACAAGACGGGAAAAGCGCCTAGGTATTTTCTCGCCACCTGTGGGCCTATGGGCACAAGAATAAATAAATAACCAGAACAATATCTGGCAGGCGGCACATTTGATGGGGTTACCGATTTTAATATACAATAATAGAAACTTAACGCAAATTTATACGAAAATTATTTTACAAGTTTTGGTTCATTTGTGTACATTCGCCGTAATCATAGGTGATAATTGGTGGTGTTAGGTGATAATAATTGGTGGCGTTATGTGTCGTAACGTCATGGGGAAGCGAACGTCAACGGCTTTGTCGTTTGTTTCTATGGTTTCTCTATCTCGTGTCACGTGACTCGTTTTAGTTCTACTGACGCTGGCGCCTCCTTGCGCGACTGGCCTGCGCAGAACCTCATAAACTCCGTGCCAAATTGCTCACAAGAATCAAACACTCTATTTTTATATTTCTATATGATCGAAACCAACCACCAGACACTGGAAAAGCAGGTCGCTATCTGTCTGTCAATTTGACAATAATTGTCACATGGATATTAGCAAAGATCAAAAGAGGGCACTACGGTGTGTTTCTCACTACTACTAGCGTTTTAATAACCCCGTTTTGTATAAAGAAGATGGTGGCAGCGACAGTTTTTACAAAATGGGTTTTTACAAGCTATGGTGACAACTTGATGGCGGAATTACTCTTGAACGATGGTAGTTCGTTCCGCAATTTCGTCCGCCCATATAATTATATGAAGTTAATATTATTTAACGTACCTACTAGCTGCACAAAATAAAATAAAACGGCGAAACGAAACCTCACTTTTAGGTACTGTTTCGACGTTACTTCTTGACAACACCGTCCAGGCCGAGCGATGTTTTCCAATTTCAAATTGAAAACACGGATACATACAACACGCAACAAAATTCTTTGATGTCTTGCCGCTCAACATCGCGACTTTGTTGCCGAGTATCTATCAACTTGTTGCGAGTTGATGGGATACATGTTGGCAACAGTGTTGACAACATGTATCCGAGCGATTGGCCGGTCTGTGGGTGGCCAAATTTGCTTGCTATTATAGGACAACTCGAGAACTAAGAGAGATACAAAAAAATTAACCCCTCTTTCTCGAGCTCTTTTTCTGAGACAAACTTAATGCCGAAATGCACAATGGCCCATCTTCTTTTGTTTTTGAGATATTAGCGAATATTCGATTTTTGAAATTTTCGATGCCTGCGCATATCTCGGTTATTTTAGATATTAGAAAAAAACAACTTATATGTTCTTCAGACACTTTTTTAAAAGGAATGTAGTGGCGTAGGCAATATTTTAATAAGTTGATAAAACTTCGACTTATGACATAAACTTGTATTTTTTTATATATATATTTATATAATAAATTTTGTATAAGCGGTATAAATTACAGACACAAAGTAAGTAATAAATGCAGTTAGAACTGTCAATAACTTAAATTTCAAACAAAAGATATACGTCTACTACGAAATGGGAGCTATTAATAACCTTACAAAGTCAAAGATTCTATAAAAAATAGTTAAGTCGAATAATATATATATATAGCTGAAAAGAGAAAAAAATTATCTTTCTAACTAAATCATAGCCGGCTACAATTTTCATTTAAAAAAATACAAGTTTATGTCATAACTCGAAATTTTATCAACTTATTAAAATATTGCCTACGCCACTGCATTCCTATTAAAAAAGTGTCTGAAGAACATATAAGTTGTTTTTTTCTAATATCTGAAATAACCGAGATATGGGCAGGCACCGAAAATTTGAAAAATCGAATATTCGCTAATATCTCAAAAACAAAAGAAGATGGGCCATTTTGCATTTCGGCATTAAGTTTATCTCAGAAAAAGAGCTCGAGAAAGGGGGGGTTAATTTTTTTGTAACTCTCTTAGTTCTCGAGTTGTCCTATATAATAGCAAGCAAATTTGGCCACCCGGTACTTAGCTTTAGAAACAATTCGCTGCGAAGGTACTAGTACTCGAGACGGTTATTTATTTATTTATTTATTCATATGGATTGATTTGTGCGAGATTCGAATCGTCGTCAAACGCGTGGAACAATAATTAAATACCTCGCGTCTCACGGAACTCCTATAAATTTATTTTTGAAAGGCAAATCAGATTAATAAGGTGAGGTGATCCTGCAGTATACATACAGGAGGTTGAAGTTTTACTAAAGCAAGTTGTATTACCTACGAGGTAGGAACTAAATCCAGCATTTTGTTCTGGTAATTGTCAAGTCACTCTGTCACGGTTTTAATTCAAGCAGTATATGTAGTATTTTTTGTGCAATTTAAATAGCAATTTCACTACCTAGTCGAAAAAAAGACACGCCAATAATTAAGTGGTTTCTGCTAAGTGACATGCCAGTTCTGATCGATTCGTTTCACCAACATTTCTCGGTTTAATGTCGTTTTGAGGTTTCATTTTAACAAATCATCACACAGATGCTAGTACATTTTAATTAGCCAAGGCTAGTCTTTGTATTAGCTTCCTTTCCACTGCCACTGAATCATTTTGTTACATAATTCCACATTTAAGGCGGCTGTATCACTACTATTTCATTTTGTTACTTACAAACATGTTTTGTTCTAAATAACGAATCTATAGAACCGCAGTTGATCTACAGGCATTATTAATAAAATTCAATTTTTTTTATCGCGAATAATTTTTCTCGAATATTTTCCACAACAATTGATACCCTGAGACTGGTTCTTGCAGCACGCAACAAATTTCACACACTTTTACAAATTTCAATGAGAATTTACGTAAAAACTATATTCGCTTGTAGTAAATTGTTAGAAGCATAAAAAAGTGCTCCATGCTTCACTTAGAATCACTGATCAGTGATAAATTACATTAGGGTTAGTGATTGGATGACGTGACGTGCCACTTGTTATATACAGGGTGTTCCACAAGTGCGCGGAAGTCCAATATCTGGGCGAAAGCGAACGAAAAACATTTTAAAAGATAAACAATTAATATTTTCTTATATTATAATATTTATTTATATTCTAAAACGAAATCCGAGATACCTCTATGGGGTTTCAAACTTCTTGAAAAAAACTTAAATTTTGAATTTTCTTCTTTCTCAAATATTTCATTTATTGTTACAGCCACAGTTCTAATTTTTAAACATCATTAGAGTAACTATTTATATAGAATCTGAATCTATCGACCGTCTTCATAGGAATCACCATTTTGAAAATTCAACTGTCAACTAGTTTTTGTTATGGGCGCCATATTGAATTTTCATATGCTTGGATAGAGTTGTCATGTCTGAAATCAGCTTTATGACACATATGACATTTGAACGAGAAATGGCGATTCTAGATCAAAAAAAATGTTTTATCAAGCTTGCTGTGGAAATAGTACCTAACTAGAGAGTATAGGTAGAAAAAATTATACAAAGGATACCTAGATAATTAGGATTTAAATTAATAACAAACAACAGGAAATTTATTTGTTGTATTGTAGATTTAAAAAGGTAATAATAACATAAAATAATTAAATAATTTACAACAAGCAAGTGTTCGAATTGTTCACCATCTACTTCTAGACATACTTCTACTCGTTTCCTGAAATAATAATGTGAATAATAGATGATCTCCGGAGAAATATTATTTCGACACTGAGAACCTAAATAAGAAAAAGGGACAGTATATCTGCATTGCAGAATTTCAGGAAACGAGTAGAATAATTGTGCCTAGAAGTAGATAATGATCAATTTGAACTCTTATTACACTTTTTTGAAAAAACTTGAAAACCTACAGAGGTAGGTACCTCGGATTTCGTTTTAGAATATAAATGTGCACTAAAGTCCGCAACTTTGCCTCAAGTTACCCGAGTTCGTATATTTTATAATAACCGTGTTCCTGCCGTGAAATGGCAGTTTTACTTCTAAAAATAATTGCAACATGTACTACGACCTTCCGATGATGTGCTGATCACAACTTAACGTTCAAATTCCCTTTAAAAAAAGTTACAAATTACATAATGAGGACATATGTTTTGAATGTATTTTAAACGATTTTAGTAAGTTTTAATCCCTGCCTTAAACACTTATTAATTTCTTAATTTCAAGTACCTAAAAATCCTGTATTTAAAAAAAAGTTTATTAGTGAATGGATATCCTTTCGTTATTTTATTTTTGATTAAGCTGTGTTCTATCTTCTCTTTTTAAAACAATATTGGTACCTTTGCAATAAATTTCAATACAAAACTCCTGTTTCTTGTATCTGTTATAAGCGATTGCAAATCATGTCATGCGATTGATGTCATGCAAATTAACCTTAACAGGCTGCCGCATTTTTCTAGTGCAGTAGTCCGATTTAAATATTTTGCTAGGTTTATGCATTATTTATGCACTCAGCTACTATTTCACTACTTTATATAGTTTGTCCTTCAAACTCAGATTATCATAAAGGTACGTAGGTATCGGAAGCGGATTTATTACGTATAAGTCAAATAGATTAGCGTCTTGAGTGTAGGTACTTATATTTTCACAAATTGGCGATTCCAAAAATGAATGCGCCCTCTGCATGAAAATATTTGAACCTACTTAAAAGGTAATTTTTAAAGGCTTATTGCTGATATAATGATAAATAACACGTATTTGGGTTTGTTTAACGTAATAACTTAGTGGTGCTTGTGATTTTTTGGTATTACAAAGTTAAAAACGACGTGATTAGTGTTTGTACATCTTTATTTTTACATTTTAAAATGGCATTCAAAAGAAAACTGCCGTGTTTATGGGTGTCATTTCACAAAACGTGTCAATAGAAGTGTTTAAGATAGGTAGAAGTTTGGCCCAAGTATAAGAAGCGGTTTCTCACTCATTTCTCCAAAAGGCATGTAACAGTTTCATAACAGTGAACACGTTTATTTACACAACATAACCACTTGTTGCAGTTTGTCCATACTTTTCTATTGTTAAGTCTTATAAAAACGGAATATATTTTAATTTGAACATTATTTAACAAAAAACAAGCACTAATATGGTATCACCATACAGTTTATCACACTTATTTTAGCCCAAAATGTAAGTAAACAAAAACTGGGGTACCTGTTTCAACCCAAAAAATTCATATAATTAGCAATGAAGTACTTATGGGACGTTTGACTGCTTTTACCACTCTTTTTATCCTTTATTTGACCCTAACTAGCACATGAAGGCGCTATATTTATGGCAAATGAATGCTAAAATTGCTAAATTGCTAGATGATGTAATATGAAATGCAAAATTTTTACTCGTCTTCCTCCATATTTGTTTACAATTTGCAGCGCCCTCATCGGTAATTTGAATCGCCAATAATAATAACGTTAGTAGTGGTGAGAACTATACCGTACATAGTGCACTCTTTGGGTCGTTAATGTAATGCAATGCCAGTCGGGGTACATTCCCGTGGATTAGTTGTTTTCGGCACCTCCTTCAAATAAATTACCTAATAACAATCTTATCTCTACCCTCATTTTAATCCCAAGTATTACTCTGAAAGTCTTAGACTTGTGTGGGAGAGGGGGTGGCATGTTATTATTCAGCGGGCCGCAGTTGCACCTCAGAAACGACTCATTTTGGTAAGCCCTAACCACCATTCAGTCAGTGTTGGCATGAGGGAAATCTTTAAAAACCTCATTAGTTTCAACACATTAACAACAAGCTGAGATTCTTCGTATCCTATAGGACGCACGTCAAAATGGATGTCAACCCATTCCTGCGAACCGGTCTTAATTTGATTTGAACCACCCTGTACATTAAAATTGGACATAAATCCTCTATCCCTGCTTAATATCCAAAGGTCATAAATAATCTGCTTTGCTGGTATTAGCAAAATTTCTATTCCATGATATTTTTTAATTTCTGGCGATACTGCGTAGGAATCTCTGGTAGGCATTTAGTCGTATTCTTATATACCTACACCTACCCAACTTGCAGAATCAGAATCAGAACCTGTTAGTTGTTCTTTGCGCATTACTGAAATACAATGTTAGACGTTTACTAATAATTATCGCTAATGAACATACCGGTTATCAACAATTGTCTATGTAAGATATGCACATAGTAGGCCGTGTGTTACCAGCAATTATATCTTAATCTAGTAAGATATGTTACATTGACATAATTATGCCGCCAATGCTAAATTCTCTACTCACTGGTAACCGGCCTTCTGTGAACTTGCGACTAGTTAAAAAAACGGAGAGTAATTACTTCTACAGAACCTTTAGAACTTTTGCTGCAACCAATATAAAGTTGCTTAGTCAGGATTTTTTATGTTCCTTATGTTTAGATCTATTAAAGTTAAAATAACTTCCGTTAATCAGACTAATAAAAAACATGGACGGTCTAAAAATAAAAAGAAATTTTCTTGGAAGTAGTTAGGGCATAAATTGTATAATGATTGGGCTTTATAATTATAACTGAATGTGAACAAGTCTTTATTCACTAGAAATGTTATCAAAAAAACGTTGTGTCCCTAATTTAAAAATACCTTTTTATCTTTTTATCAATTTTATCCGTTGAAAACTATGAATGAATGTTGTTTTTTTTAATTATGAAACTACCAGTTAGGTAGCTAAGTACTTATGAAATGGGATGTAGATCATTAACAGAAAGCAATCTAAGATCGTTTTATCGTTATTGGAATAATTTATTTTCCATAAAAATAAAAATCAACCATTTACCTTGTGGCTTCAGAGGACAATCTTCCTTTAGGCATAAAATAACCAAATAACTCTATGCTTTAGGGGACCAATTGCTACATATAATTCCAAAGTCCAAAGGGGATAGATCAAGTTATCTTGGTGACCATTCTACGGGACCTCTTCTACCAATCCAATGCCCTGGAAAATGGTCATCCAAAAATTGCCGCACAGCGACAGCATAGAGAGGGGGTGCGCCATCTTTTTGGAAAGTTATTTCATTGTCTATTAAATTGTCGTAGCTTTCTAAAATTTCTGTTATCATACGGTCAATCGTGATCTCTTCCAATAATTGCAAATAGCTGTTCCCATCGAGATGTCCTTGAAAACGGTTCAACAAGAAGCTTGCCCAAAATTCCGGCCCAAACATTCAATTTTTAAGAAGTCTAAGGATGATATTCCTTGATTTAATGAGGATTAGTATCACTCCAATAGCGACAATTGTGTCTATTCACTTCGCCATTCAACATAAATGTACTTTCGTCTAACAAACACGTATTGTAGAAAAGATTTGGGTTCAGACCTGTGTGAAATTGGCGACTAAAACTAGCGACTAAAAATTCCGAAAGTACCCGAACATTCATTGGCGTAGTTGGAAAATATTTTACAAGCCTATTGGCAATGTATTCTAAGGTATATATCGTAAGGGTACTTTTTTGGCACAGAACTTTCTCCACTTATTACAGAAATATGCACCCATTCACATCTTCGTTAAGGGTAGTTAAACATCCCTGAAAATATGAAAAATCGGTATCTTTAATTACAGGCATAGAAAGTCCTTAAATTTTTGCCAGAAGCTTTAAATAGTGGTCTACTTACTACAGAAAAAATTGCATTGACTCGCAACTTCGATAAGGGTAGTTAAACATCCCCGAAAATATTGAAAAATCAGTATCTTTTCGGTATCTGCAAAAATTTAAGGACTTTCTATGTCTGTAATTAAAGATACCGATTTTTCAATATTTTCGGGGATGTTTAACTACCCTTATCGAAGTTGCGAGTCGATGCAATTTTTTCTGTAGTAAGTAGACTACTATTTAAAGTTTCTGGCAAAAATTTAAGGACTTTCTATGTCTGTAATTAAAGATACCGATTTTTCAATATTTTCGGGGATGTTTAACTACCCTTACCGAAGTTGCGAGTCGATGCAATTTTTTCTGTAGTAAGTAGACTACTATTTAAAGTTTCTGGCAAAAATTTAAGAACTTTCTATGTCTGTAATTAAAGATACCGATTTTTCAATATTTTCAGGGATGTTTAACTACCCTTACCGAAGTTGCGAGTCAATGCTATTTTTCCTGTAGTAAGTGGACTACCATTCACACTTTCTGGCAAAATTTTAAGGACTTTCTATGTCTGTAATTAAAGATACCGATTTTTCAATATTTTCGGAGATGTTTAACTACCCTTAACGAAGTTGCGAGTCGATGCAATTTTTTCTGTAGTAAGTAGACTATAATTTAATGTTTCTGGCAAAAATTTAAGGACTTTCTATGTCTGCAATTAAAGATACCGATTTTTCAATATTTTCGGGGATGTTTAACTACTCTTACCGAAGTTGCGAGTCGATGCAATTTTTTCTGTAGTAAGTAGACTACTATTTAAAGTTTCTGGCAAAAATTTAAGAACTTTCTATGTCTGTAATTAAAGATACCGATTTTTCAATATTTTCGGGGATGTTTAACTACCCTTACCGAAGTTGCGAGTCGATGCAATTTTTTCTGTAGTAAGTAGACTACTATTTAAAGTTTCTGGCAAAAATTTAAGAACTTTCTATGTCTGTAATTAAAGATACCGATTTTTCAATATTTTCGGGGATGTTTAACTACCCTTACCGAAGTTGCGAGTCGATGCAATTTTTTCTGTAGTAAGTAGACTACTATTTAAAGTTTCTGGCAAAAATTTAAGAACTTTCTATGTCTGTAATTAAAGATACCGATTTTTCAATATTTTCAGGGATGTTTAACTACCCTTACCGAAGTTGCGAGTCAATGCTATTTTTCCTGTAGTAAGTGGACTACCATTCACACTTTCTGGCAAAATTTTAAGGACTTTCTATGTCTGTAATTAAAGATACCGATTTTTCAATATTTTCGGAGATGTTTAACTACCCTTAACGAAGTTGCGAGTCGATGCAATTTTTTCTGTAGTAAGTAGACTATAATTTAATGTTTCTGGCAAAAATTTAAGGACTTTCTATGTCTGCAATTAAAGATACCGATTTTTCAATATTTTCGGGGATGTTTAACTACCCTTACCGAAGTTGCGAGTCGATGCAATTTTTTCTGTAGTAAGTAGACTACTATTTAAAGTTTCTGGCAAAAATTTAAGGACTTTCTATGTCTGTAATTAAAGATACCGATTTTTCAATATTTTCGGGGATGTTTAACTACCCTTACCGAAGTTGCGAGTCGATGCAATTTTTTCTGTAGTAAGTAGACTACTATTTAAAGTTTCTGGCAAAAATTTAAGAACTTTCTATGTCTGTAATTAAAGATACCGATTTTTCAATATTTTCAGGGATGTTTAACTACCCTTACCGAAGTTGCGAGTCAATGCTATTTTTCCTGTAGTAAGTGGACTACCATTCACACTTTCTGGCAAAATTTTAAGGACTTTCTATGTCTGTAATTAAAGATACCGATTTTTCAATATTTTCGGAGATGTTTAACTACCCTTAACGAAGTTGCGAGTCGATGCAATTTTTTCTGTAGTAAGTAGACTATAATTTAATGTTTCTGGCAAAAATTTAAGGACTTTCTATGTCTGCAATTAAAGATACCGATTTTTCAATATTTTCGGGGATGTTTAACTACTCTTACCGAAGTTGCGAGTCGATGCAATTTTTTCTGTAGTAAGTAGACTACTATTTAAAGTTTCTGGCAAAAATTTAAGAACTTTCTATGTCTGTAATTAAAGATACCGATTTTTCAATATTTTCGGGGATGTTTAACTACCCTTACCGAAGTTGCGAGTCGATGCAATTTTTTCTGTAGTAAGTAGACTACTATTTAAAGTTTCTGGCAAAAATTTAAGAACTTTCTATGTCTGTAATTAAAGATACCGATTTTTCAATATTTTCGGGGATGTTTAACTACCCTTACCGAAGTTGCGAGTCGATGCAATTTTTTCTGTAGTAAGTAGACTACTATTTAAAGTTTCTGGCAAAAATTTAAGAACTTTCTATGTCTGTAATTAAAGATACCGATTTTTCAATATTTTCAGGGATGTTTAACTACCCTTACCGAAGTTGCGAGTCAATGCTATTTTTCCTGTAGTAAGTGGACTACCATTCACACTTTCTGGCAAAATTTTAAGGACTTTCTATGTCTGTAATTAAAGATACCGATTTTTCAATATTTTCGGAGATGTTTAACTACCCTTAACGAAGTTGCGAGTCGATGCAATTTTTTCTGTAGTAAGTAGACTATAATTTAATGTTTCTGGCAAAAATTTAAGGACTTTCTATGTCTGCAATTAAAGATACCGATTTTTCAATATTTTCGGGGATGTTTAACTACCCTTACCGAAGTTGCGAGTCGATGCAATTTTTTCTGTAGTAAGTAGACTACTATTTAAAGTTTCTGGCAAAAATTTAAGGACTTTCTATGTCTGTAATTAAAGATACCGATTTTTCAATATTTTCGGGGATGTTTAACTACCCTTACCGAAGTTGCGAGTCGATGCAATTTTTTCTGTAGTAAGTAGACTACTATTTAAAGTTTCTGGCAAAAATTTAAGAACTTTCTATGTCTGTAATTAAAGATACCGATTTTTCAATATTTTCAGGGATGTTTAACTACCCTTACCGAAGTTGCGAGTCAATGCTATTTTTCCTGTAGTAAGTGGACTACCATTCACACTTTCTGGCAAAATTTTAAGGACTTTCTATGTCTGTAATTAAAGATACCGATTTTTCAATATTTTCGGAGATGTTTAACTACCCTTAACGAAGTTGCGAGTCGATGCAATTTTTTCTGTAGTAAGTAGACTATAATTTAATGTTTCTGGCAAAAATTTAAGGACTTTCTATGTCTGCAATTAAAGATACCGATTTTTCAATATTTTCGGGGATGTTTAACTACTCTTACCGAAGTTGCGAGTCGATGCAATTTTTTCTGTAGTAAGTAGACTACTATTTAAAGTTTCTGGCAAAAATTTAAGAACTTTCTATGTCTGTAATTAAAGATACCGATTTTTCAATATTTTCGGGGATGTTTAACTACCCTTACCGAAGTTGCGAGTCAATGCAATTTTTTCTGTAGTAAGTAGACTACTATTTAAAGTTTCTGGCAAAAATTTAAGGACTTTCTATGTTTGTAATTAAAAATACCGATTTTTCAATATTTTCAGGGATGTTTAACTACCCTTAACGAAGATGTGAATGGGTGCATATTTCTGTAATAAGTGGAGAAAGTTCTGTGCCAAAAAAGTACCCTTACGATATATACCTTAGGATACATTGCCAATAGGCTTGTAAAATATTTTCCAACTACGCCAATGAATGTTCGGGTACTTTCGGAATTTTTAGTCGCTAGTTTTAGTCGCCAATTTCACACAGGTTGGGTTCAGTAGAAATCGCTCACTAAAATATTCGCAAAATTGGGTACGACGATCAAAATCATCTTCATGTAACTATTGTCTTGAAACTGCATCACCAGCAAAATGGATGAATGCCTGAAAAATACCATACATAGTATAAGTCTTTAGAATACGCATCAAAAAAAGTAATGTGGTTGTGTAGTAGATAAAAAGTTTATTTATTGGTGGGCATTTCTGTAAAAATTAGTACGCGAATCTCAGTTTGTCAATTTTTCGTTTTTAGCTAATATAACTCCCTCAAATTTCAACCGATTCCCAAAGACTATGCACCAGTGTATTCGGAATGGAAATGGCTTTAAAATAATGTGTTAAAAGTAAGGTAGTTCCATTTGAAATTGGAGTTGCTAGGATTAGGGGGATGAACATATCAAGTTGGCTTGACTGTCAAAAATGTACAGAACCCCCCCCCACAAAAAAAGAAGTCGACGGGCCTCGGCGAATTTTAATTTTTTTTCGGTTTTATAATCAGAAGGGGGATAACTTTTCGTTATCCCCCTTCTGTGGGGTCCTGTATTTTCTGTGCTATAATATATTCTTATAAAATCAACCACTCAAACTACTCATAATTAAAAATAAGTAACTATAAGTAGTTTGAACGGTTGATTTTATTAGAATATATAATGTTGAATTTATCCCTATAAAAATCAAATTATTATAGATACATTTTGAGTTTTGAGTAGCTACTCTTCAGGTAGATAATTTTTTTACTGCTACATTGACGACAGCTGAACTTTTAACAGCTTTAAATAAAACAAGCAGATCAGGTGACAATTTTCTTTATTTAGAACTGATACCTAAACGACTTTTATGTCCCAATGTTGTCTTTTTTATGACTCTGTAAATATTTTTCTAACGGATTTTTTACCGTCACATTTTATGTCTAGTTAAAGAGTGACTAATTTGATACTAAATTAAGTAAGTCATAAAGTTATTTATGTTTCTGCGTTTGAAGGATACGCAGTACAGTCACTGAACGATTTTATAAACTATGGTTGATAAAACGGTTTGACAACTAAAATTGTTCCATACTTATCGAAAGTGTTTTCCGGTATCCTTTCATTATTAACCAAAAATTCACACTGCAATCATGCTGCTCCAGTTGAAGAAAGTGGGAAAACAATTTATATAAACAAAATATTTTTTGGTAGAGGAATATTTTCTCCAGCACAATAATAAATAAATAACCAGTTCTCCTTATTACGCGCCCTATTCCTTATTCCTTCCCGAACCTCGACGCTCGGTCAGCCTGAGATTATCCTGAAACGGCCAGTGTGCAGCGCATATATATAATACTCATGATACAATAAAGGATTATATCTTACTTATTATATCATGTATAATACTACTATATGGAGCCTATGTAATCTTCACCATGTTTCTAAAGTGAAGCCAAATTAGAGTAGTCCAGAATCATATCTATTGTCTCTTTCACGGAGAAAATACCAAATACTCATGCGCAGCAAACCGCGGGAATTTTGCTCCATATTGCTGTAGAATACAATAAATTAACTTTATTTTATATTGTATTTTATCTACATATAACAGTTTTTCAATCTTGTTATTGGGATGTTCCCGTATTTATCAAGTTTACCAAAAGAGTGGATGCAGTTTGTATTTGAAAAGAAAATTTTAAAAATACATACTCAGGTAGGTACCTATGCGACTTCATATGGAATATTTCCTTCGCACAAAAGACAAAACCTCGACTGAGTTTTTCGTTTCGGCATTTTGCGATATCCGTACAATCGGTACAGTATAATTCCTATACCTAATTCACTACATATTTAAATTTACAAAATGTTCTTATATACCTAAACTTGCAGTTGCGGCTGTAAAAATACCGTCGAAATAATTTGATGAGCAAATGTCTCTAATCACTAATAAGTCATAGGTATATGAACAAAACTAAAACTACAAGTTACACATAAATAAAACACTTCTAAAACTGCCGGCTCTACGAAAAACACAAATTTATTTTCTGTGAAACACAAACATACCTGAAATACAAAAGATAAACTGTGACATAACCACACCACAAAACACATATATGACAAAACACATACAGGGTGTCCCAGTGTGAGCGAACAAAAATTTACCAGTGTGTAGGCCAGACCAAAATAAGAATAAAATTCTTATAAAAAAAATTCTTCGCTGCACGCCTAACGAGTTCCAGGGTGTTATTTTGTAAAAAAAAAACCAATTTTTCGAGATAACTTAAAAACTTGTTTCGTAGATTTAGGTAATACTTGGTTGACGTGTACATCTATTAAAGGTCATTAAAACTATATGGTGTTTGTTTAACTCTAAACTTTAAAATCATTGCATAAATTTTTCTGCATAAAGGAATACAGTCGGTACTTTACACTCAATTTACTCGAAAATGGTTGATTTTAGAGCTGTGTAACAAGAGCACCTTTTTTGTTCAGAATTGATAGCCGATTAAGGAACACTTAGTTAATTCACGAAAAAGTAGGATATACAAGAGTTATGAAGACAAAACCATAAGGAAGAGTAGACCTAGGCCACCACAAGTGTCAAAGTTAAACAAACACCATATAGTTTTAATGGCCTTTAATAGATTTACACGTTACCCAAAAATTACCTAAATCTACGAAACGGTTTTTAAGTTGTGAAAGTTATTTAAGTTAAGTTATTATGGAAAATTGTTGTTTTTTTTTACAAAATAACACCCTGTAACTCGTTAGGCGTGCATCAGAGAAATTTTTTTATAAGAATTTTATTCTTATTTTGGTCTGGCCTACCCACTGGTAAATTTTTGTACGCTCATACTGGGACACCCTGTATATGACAAAACAAAAGCCCGGTCTTTCTTTACTTTCGCGGCACATTGAAATTCTTGGATTGGATTGGACAACACTTGGGCATGTGCACAGGAACATTTGTCCGTGAAAGAGAACGAAATATATAACTCCATCCCATAAACCGGCTTCAAGAAAAGCTCGAATAGCTCAATATAGTAGTATTATATATATGGTGCAGCGTCTCTATTGGCGATTCAGATTACCGATGAGGGCGCTGCAAAATGTAAACAAATATGGAGGAAGACGAGTAAAAATTTTGCATTTCATATCACATCATCTAGCAATTTAGCATCAACTGCCATAAATATAGTGACTTCATGTGCTAGTTAGGGTGAAATAAAGGATAAAAAGTGGTAAAAGTAGTCAAACGTCCCATAAGTGCTTCATTGCTAATTATATGAATTTTTTGGGTTGAAATAGATACCCTAGTTTTTGTTTACTTACTAATGTTTAAATTAAAATATATTCTGTTTTTATAAGACTAATAATAGAAAAGTATAGAGAAACTGCAACAAAGTGGTTATGTTGTGTAAATACACGTGTTCTCCTTTATTAAATTGTTACATAGCTTTTGGAGAAATGAATGAGAAACAGTTTCTTCTACTAAGGCCAAAATTCTACCTATCTTCAATCTTAAACACTTCTATTGACACATTTTTCGGAATGACACCTATAAACACGACAGTTTGTGTTGTGCTGATTTCTTTTGAATGCCATTTTAAAATGTAAAAATAAAGATGTACAAATACTAACCATGTAGTTTTTAACTTTGTAATACCAAAAAATCACAAGCACCACTAAATTATTACGTTAAACAAACCCAAATACGTGTTCATCATATCAGCAACCAGCCTCCAAAAATTACCTTTTAAGTAGGTTCAAATATTTTCATGCAGAGGGCGCATTCATTTTTGGAATCGCCATTAGTGTTGGTATGTTCGCAGAGAATTGTTCCTAAAGGTGCATTTAGATTAGAGCGAACAGAAGCGAACGAACGTATTCGTTCGTTCCTCTCTGTTCGCTCTAATATACGGAGAAACACGGACGAGTTCGTTCGCTCCCGTTTGGTTATCCATATAAATTACGCAAGCTTAAAAAAACGAATTCGTTCGTTCGCTTCTGTTCGCTCTACACCCGTGGGACAAAATAATAGGCAGTGACGTATTACCGCGTGACGTAATAAATTGTGGTGGGGACTGTAATTCCATAGGCGTACGCAAAAATCATTGGAAAGGTGCTAATAATGTCAAATAAATATAAAAAATATCAGAACATGAACGGTGTTATAGAAATTGTGAATTGTTTTTCAAACTCACCTTACAGATTAGTTGTACATCGAACGAAATTGATGAATATTGCCACAGATATTAAAAGAACGCTTTTAAGTGTTGATGGCCCACCACCAACCCACAGCCGCCACCGAAAACGCGATTAATCACATTCCGGAGCAAGTTTACTATTTAACACTTCACTTCAATTCACTTCACTTCACTTCATTTCACTACACTACACTACACCGTTGAGTGAGCATATAATTTGCTCACTCAACGACTACACTACACAACACAACACATGTCTACCCATCCTTCATTTAACCATGTCTCATCCATATAATATATTTTTCTATTTAAAGCGCGAAATTCTCTTATTTTCTCCAAATATTCTCGTCTCCATGTCACAATCTCATTTTTCTCTATAAGTATACATACTCTTCCGATTCCGTTTGCAATATTTGAAATTCATTTCATGCATTGTCCTTGTAAGCAATTTATACGAGAGTTTGGGCAAATCGCTGTCTTCTGCCAGAGCAATGGCGTCTGTGTCTCCATATTTTATTGCACGAAATACCCTACGAACGGAGACTTTTGTTAATTCACTACACAGTTCCGCCGCATCCACTACACTTAAATTTTTATCACGAGCTTTTAATCGCTCATAGAAATTTTTTATCATACGAATTTCCTCGCTTGTCAGATGAGATCGTTTACGTGTTTCTAATCCACTGCTCTCCGCGATCGCTTCCATAATAAAATCCTTTTCTTCGAACACTAAATAAACTAAGTAACACATTACCAAGTTCACCAATTAATATATGCAGTCCAGACATAAATTACAGCATTTCCCGCGTACTACGCTAATGTCAGGCTGCGAAGAACTACTTGGATGTGTGTGAAATGCGCATGTCCGATCTTCTAGACACTCTTGACTTTTGTTGCATAGGTTGCATATCTCGCTCTTCGTTTTTTAACCCGTTAAACAAAGACGGAACTATATCCGACGTAAAGAATTGTGGTGGCATCGAATAGAGAAGCATGGAACCACCATGGAACAGACAATTTATAGTTCTGTTCAATAGTAATGCGTAAGCGGCATCACTTTTCTATGTGCAAACGTTTGTGCCGCTATGTATTAAGTATTTACACTTCGTCCCTATTCTGTATCGAATTAGACCATGAGTCACTGCCTATTATTTTAGCCGACTGGTATAGTTTAAATGCACCTTAACGCGTTGGGTTTAATAAGACATTTTATGCAGTTTTTTAATTATAGTGCCTTTAATTTAAGTTACAGAATGTTAGAAAGGGATTTTATAAAGTATGTTGCAGGGTATTTAAGCAAAAAAGTCTCGCAACATATTTGCGATGTTTCTCAACAATATTCTAAAGCCCACCAAAATTTGGATGAATCGGCAATTTAAATATGCCTCAATGATTTTGTAACCTTTATATCGTTGCTTGAAGTTTTTTTTTCATTTAAACTTTTAAGTTTCACAAAACAGGGTTATTAAAAGCTTTGAAAAGATTTGTAAACACTTAAATTTATGTATCCATAGAAACATTTTCGTCAAAATTATTTAATAAAACTGTTTGGTACAGTAAAACTAAGTATATTATACACTTAAATGTATAAACAGAAACTTTAGAACGACAAATACAAAATAGGTATTTGGAAAAAAGTCAGTAATGTTATTGTTTATTTAAATAAGTACCTACTTGTTTTATTTCATCTAAGAACTTGTAATTGCTATGATATTAAAATATATTTTTACAAAAGGAAACCTTAAAATATAAATTAATTAGGTACGTCTACGAAAAAGCAATAAAATATCCTCGAAAATATCTCCTTTTTGGAACCGAGGTCACGAATCCATCGTTAACCACATCACAGATGCCGCATGCGAGATATTTTTTCTGGTTATTTATTTATTTATTTATTTACTTATTCTTGTGTTTTCCAGTTCCAATTTTTTCGCTCCTAAAAATCTTGTTATTAATTTTTCTAATATTTTTTTTTATCATTAGAAATTTGCTGTTATCACCACACCTATAAAAAAATTTAATATTTAAATACATTGATCAAAATTGCGATTTTAAAACAACACATCTTTAACATACAGTTAAAGTACTTACCTATACCACAAGTATATCTTTATACTTGTGCCTATACTTACCGTTTATTTTTTACCATGTCCCTGAATTAATGGCTTTTCCGTTATCCATCTATAATTTGATATGCTTCACTGATTCAATAATTTTATAATAGCAGAGTTGCAAAACATCTTCATTTCATAAAATAGAAAAAATATTAGGACGGAGATTTAAATAAAAATGAAATGTGAAAAAAATACATCTTTTATGTCTAAAAACAACACATCTCACTCCACATGATATGTCCTAAAGCGGATATCCACATAGATGGAACTTTCTTTTTCCTAACCAACAAATTAAGCCATACCTATATAGTATAAGAAAAAAAAAATACCAAAAGATCATATTGTTGTAGATGCTTAGTTTTAAAATTATTTAGAAATGTTTTAATCATATAAGACCCAAAAAGGTACAGTGTTCTAAGCCTTTGCAACCTCATTAAAACATAACTTATACTTTTCAGAGAGACGAAATGTGGATATCCAGTGAGGACCTCAGAACCGAGGGCAGCAGCGACGAGGAAGCCCAGAGCAGCAGGAGGAGTCGGAGGATGAAGAAAAACAAGAAGCAGAAAAAGTCCGCTTTGTCGGGCGCTTCCAAAAGCACTACCTCCTTCGCCTCAACTCCATCCTTTTCCACGGAATCTTGCTTGAAAGACCTGGGCGGAAGTGCAAGCGAAATAGAAAAATCTACAGTAGAAACCAATATAGATATGAACGTGCGACGTTTCTCCATCCTGGACAATCCATTCTTCACCGACATCTTCCCAGATAGCGCTGCTGGTACGAGCGGAATGAGTCTCGGGTCTACGGATTCGGGCGTGGACGCTCTGAATCTAGAGAGCAGGTGGAGGCCCAAGAGGGGCAGCTTGAAGTATCCCATCTTGGTGGAGGGTACGTCAGTAGAGGTTTGATGGTGGTTATTAGTCGATTTTGATTTTTACGGTAGCCAATACACCAAAAAATTACTGCTATTTTAGGTAGAGACGTAGCCATCGTCAGTACACGATGGCTACGGTAGAGACAATTATTTGTTTAGGTTTGTAGTTGACAGATATAGTATGTAAGGTTAGATTTTGCAGTTTTACCGCTGAACCCTTGCGCCCTACGCAATTTGATAAGTGAACTCATGGTGCACTCTAGAAACAAGAGAATTTCTACTTACATAAATAGTATATTATGTTACTAGGAGAAGAAGTCGAACATTATTTGTGGCTCAGAAGCTTACAAAGCCGAGGCGGTAGTCAAGGCTGTGTAAACTGAGCGAAACACATAAAGGGCTTTATACTCCGAGCGACATATACCTACTATTTTTTCTTCAAGCGTCAAAATTAAAACCATAGAGACATATAAAAATAGAGTATTCCTTTCCGTGTTAAAAATTGGCACTACGTGAAATGACAATTGACAATAGGTTGATGTCGATAAAACATATTCCTGTTTTATCGACAGAGGAGAGGCGGGCTTTTCAAACTTAACGTTTTAGCTTTATAGGTTAATTTTTGGAAGTGGAAGGAAATTTTGAACTGAATACAAATTTTTGCGGACATATACATATACATACAAGTGTTTTTAGTGACTTGCAATCGATTTGTCTGTGTCAAATTAGTTTTAAACTATATGTATAAGTAAACTCAATAGCAAATGCCTAAAGAACTGGATGTTTGCAAAACATCTTACAACAGTTTAAAATCTTCCTCCAAAAATAGCCTTGATGAAATTAAGATTTTTTTGTTTTTAGGGAAAAATTAATCAAAAAGCTGTTGTTAGTACTGGGGTTTTATTAAAATATTGCAACATTATAGTATTTTTTTTATTAGTTATATTTTTAAATACAATAACGAAAAAATATATAATTAGAAACTTTTCTTGAAGAGGAAATTAATTTAAAAAAATAGCTCATCCAGGCCGTAAAAAGAAATTAATCAAACAGATTTCAAAATTCCAATTAAACAAATTAAAGGTTCCAATTCGATTATTTAACAATGCATTAGCATAGAAAGTAAAGCCATGCATGCTTACCTTTGTTATGTAGAAACTTGACACAAATTTATAAGAAAACTATCCTACAAGTTTTGGTTATTTTATGTATAGGTACGCCGTAATCATAGATGAGAGATTGACGATGGCCCATGGGGAAGCAAACGTCAACCACTTTGTCTATCTCGTGTCATGTGACCTATTTTAGTTCAACTGACGCTAGCGCCTCCATGCGCGGTTGGCTTGCGCAGAACTTCATAAACGCTGTGGCAAACTTGCTCTAAGAATCAAGCATTCTCTTTATTTTTATATTTCTCTATGTTCTGAGAAATCATTTGGCTACATGACACTCTTTTTTAATCTGTTGTTACGGTTACACTTTTACTTTTCTGTAGGTATGTACTAGTAACTAGTAAAACAAGGCTTTTTTGTTAATACGTCTTAGTAATGTAAGTATTATTATATGCTTGAAGAAAAAATACATTATTATAAGATTACAGAGATAGTTTTTGGTTCGTTATTGAGCTATACTCCACTGTGTTGCAACTTGTTAGACATCACTTGTACTTAGAAGCTGATTATGTAGTTTTACTTTCATACAAATTTCTCACTGTTCACTTATAATTTTGTTTCACATTCATGTGTGCTTTTTAGAAATCTATTTTGGATCTCATTTCATTAGTTTCGATTGAATAGGCTTACGTAAAATATTATCCAAACATTTTATATTACTATTTTATACCTATTTAAGATTATGCAGCACCAAGTAGGTGTATATTTTTATAGGAAAGTGGTTTAGATAATATATGTATAACTGTTGCCAGTAAATGAAGTGGAAGCTGAATAGCTAGAAATTTTTATATGCATGACAAGTTAGGTAGTTTATATTTTTATAAATGGTGTCTCGAAATTAGTGTGCAATAATTTACCAGTTTGTTCTATGGTTAAAAAGGGGACTTTTACTTTATATAAACATGGGTCCAAAAATGCTTCCTTAAAATTTCAAAATAGATTTTATATTTTATATCAAAACAGTATATTTTATCGATGTTACAAGAGTACCTTTTTTACGTAGAAAACTCTAAAATTTAAAGCGATTTTGCTCGAAAACGTACCGTCGTGTCGATACGAACCAAGTGTACCTTTTTAAGTAAAAAGCATTGAAATTTCATCTTTCCTAATCAAAAGTTCAAAAAACCACAACACAAAAAAGTTGAGATAATAGTTACTCCTCCCCCTCCCCCGTTTGGAACGTATCTGATAAAAATTTAGAAATTTTAATAAGACTTGGGCAGGATACCAAATTTAATATATTTATCTCAACTGGTTTCGAAGTTATTTAGAAAAGATCGGCAATAGAATGCCCCCTCTAAGGGGCTGTAGCCCCCTTAGGAAACATTTTTCGACCCATATGTTTATATGAGGAAAAAGTATCTTTTTTAACCATTGAACACACTGGTAAAATATTGGGCACAGTTCCAAAATATGGAAACAGGAGTTTCATGAATCTGAAATAATTTTCTAAAAATCTAGAGTCCAAGAGTTTTATTTAAATTTCCACCTGTAATAATCGTATCATTTTTGCAACATTATTTTTGACTAAGCTGTCAGTCAGTCAGTCAGTTATATTGAAGTAAAAGATGCCTATTTTCAAAGCTACCTATATATCTACTTTTACATTTCTGGTTGAAATTTTTCTGCATAAAATAGGTAGAGAATTAGTATGCAGTTCGGTTTATTTCCTTTACTGGGTATAGTTGTATATAATAAAATAAAATCAAGTGTCCTTATCTTTTCACAGTTTACTGCTTTGTTGTAAGAGAGATTATTTTATTGATGTAGGACCTATAAAATTATAGTCTCAGCTTTCTAACTAAAACTATAGCCTTCTATGCCAGTGTAGGTACAGACATAGTTTTATTAAATGGGTCTTAATTTATATTTTATAATTAAAAAAAAAAAGAAATCGGATCCTATGTGATTTTTTATGTAGTTTTCGTATGTGCCTGAACGTGGTGTTGTACATTTTTAATATAGACAGAGTATTTTTTCCTTGAATCCAACACTGCATATGAATTATTGCATATTAATCAAATTCCACTACCAGAATCTCTAGAATGTAAATATACATTTTGCACACACTGTATTGCATTAATTGTTCAGTAAAATAATCAGTGATGCGCTGGGAAGTTAATTGTTGAAAAGTTGAATGGAAATTGAAAAAAAAGTCTTTATTTTGTATAATGATAATAATTATGTTCAAATTAAACATATAATGAATTAAATACCATGTTTAAGACGTGCTTAACAATATTTTAATAATGTAACAGCCAAAATTAACACCAAAATTAAATATATTGATGAATAGGAAAAGTTTTATCAATTGTATTCAAGATTAAGCGAATTTTATTCATGTGAATGTACACCTACCAGGGATTTTTCTGTGTATTATTATTAGTATTATATTGTTATTGTACAAATTATGGAAACATTTAGTATGAATAAATTATTATAGTTGATCTTCTGGGTCACTTAATTTTTCCATATACATCCTGCCTTTCCCAAAAAACAAAACCGAAAGTGGTCGAGGTTTGTTTGATGAGTCATTACAAGACTGAAAAAATACCTAAGTGCCTAATAAAAGAATATGGAAAATTCCAGTTCACACTATTATTTATTAATCTGCTTTATAAGAAATGGACAGCAAATAGGTCTGTTTCAATCAATGATATACCTTCTGATTAATAGCTATTTTTACACATTAATTGTTCATCTGGAAAAAATGTATAGTAAAGATTTCGTGATGTTTCGTAAAATTAGCTTAATTTTGCAACAGATATCTAATCATCACTTTGCTAAGAAAATATTTGATATTTTTTTTGGTTAATTTGAAAATGCATGTTTTCATTTTTATCTCTATTAAATGATATCTGAAATGAATTACCACTACTATTCTTAGCGTGTTTTCTTCCAAATATCTAGTAGAAATTAAGGCATTACAAATAATGCTATACATGTATCTCGACCTACAATCATTACAATGTAAATATTAAAAATATATGTATAGCGTTCATTAGTATGCAGCATGAAATACAGCTTTATGATTTAATGGTTGCCTAACCGACAGTTGTATCTTGCGTGCTGTAATGTTTATAAACATAAAAAATGCAAATATTGAATATATATTCCTGTAGGTCTTTAAGAAAAGCATCTTACTTTACCAAATGAAGATAAGGGATCTGATAGTAAGTTCCATGGTTCCTTCTCATGTGCCAACACCAAAAATTAAATGTTTTTTTATTTATCTTCGCTGCTTAGCGTCTTTTTAGACCATTAGAGGACGTTACTGTGCTCTCGCTACTATAAATATTTAAGAACATGTATGCTTGACCTGATATTCTTACAAGTCACTCTCTATAATCAAAAATATTTTTAAAATATGCCTTAAGATAAGAAGTTATTAATGAAATTTCTGTAAATTAAGCAGTCGCATAGGTATGAGAAAATTTCGTACTAAATTAAATCCTTAACACAAGAATGCTCGTTATGTTTTAATATTAATTTAAAAATAAATGTTTCCGTTACACAGTGATCAAACTCATGAGAAGTAATTTTAGTTAAATATCCTCATTTTTAAGGCCAAACAGCGGCGAACTACCAGCACGAAATCGACGGCTTCTTCACCGAAATGATGACGAAACTCAAGTCCCTGCGCTGCCGTCCCTCCACTGATATCACTGAGAAGGAGATCGAAAGGGAGGATCCCAGGCTGTTCAAACACTTGAAGCACACCCCCACGGTGAAGGAAAAGCTGAAGTACATCGAACGGCTCGATGTCGAGATCAAAGAAACCATTCAAGTTTACAAGGTGAATAGGGTCCTCGCAGTAATTTAATTTTAAGGTAAAAATTAGTAACAATCCATATATATTAAAACGCGTCGATTCTGTCTCGCTCTAAATTCCGTCGCCGAATCCACAAAGTTTCAAAGCTATCTCCTCCGAGGGGGGATCGCGGAGCGATTCCGCGGGTAGCCTCCGGTCTTTCTCCGGCCCCGAATTTTCGTCCCGTTTCCTACGCGTTTTCCCAATTTAAACGCCTTTTCAAAAAACCTCTGCAAAATTTTCGTCCATCGCCGTTCAGCGAGAGAGATACGGCTAGCACCAGCGTTTGTCCTCGCGCCTAATGGTCCCGTCACGCCTGCCGAAATACCGACTTTTCGCGGGACTCCCGAGACCCTTTTTCTAATTTTGCGGCTTCGAGAACTGCTTCACGTGAAAGTTCCGTCATTTCTCTAATCCTTTGAGATTTTTGTTCGAGACCGTACGTCGACTCCTTCTACGTCTATTTCATCTTCGAAAATCATGAGCCGCGTCCGTCTCAACTTCTTTCTCATTTTGTCTACCGATGTGAGATTACACTAAGGAGACAAGCACCTCCCACGAAAACTGTCAAATTAATTAAACTTCAGATAGATTATTTTCATTATTTTCCTATGAGAAATATTGCTAACGGAATCGATAGTACTGACTGCCAAACACATCTGATTACCAAAATACTGAAGCGAAATGCTTTTCCAATTAGAAAATCGGTAAAAATTATTTTTCAGGTTGACACGTACAGTTTACATACTTAAACATCTCAAGGTAAACATTTGCCAACAGTCGTGGTAGCGCAACGGGAGAAAGTCGTAGGATTGAAAATTTGATAATGCTGATTTCGCGAGTTTGAGTCACGCTGGAGGTAAATTTTTTTTTTTTACTATTTAATTCCAATTATTTATTAGTATTAGCATTTTGTTATTCTGTTTCATTATCCGTAGCTTTAATTCTTTCTGCACGTAAAGTTTAGAATTAATTCGTTCATTAATGCAGTCTGTTAAATTCAACATTTTAGCTTACAAAAGTAAATATCTACAATATTTTTGGTTCCACTGATAAAATTGATAATAATGTTTACTTAAAAATAAATTCTACTTTCAGTACTTAAAAATTTACCATCAAGAATAGAGTACTTACCCTTACAATTCATCAAAATATTAAGAAAAATCGTTTAGGATAATTACATCATCATTCCAGATACAAAATTTCTTTAATAAGTATGTATTTTCTTAAAAATAATATTATTTTAGATGCTTTTGTCACCCAAATGGTGACCCCAGGTCGCAGGCCTGGACCCCCGGCAGGGCTAGAAATGAGAACGAAAATCGCGACAGCGATTTTCTCCCATTTATAGTTCTATTAGTAAAATATGATACCCTGTGAAAGTGGTTCCAAAACAGAAATGAGCAATAAACTTCTTTTATTAATTAGAAGCCCCTTAGGCCATCACATGATGCTATACATACCATGTGATGTCATAAAGTGGTGACTGATCCTCGTCAGCGTAATTTATGATTACTGGTTTTGGTTTTTCATTACTGTTTATTTAAAGTTTATTTTGTTAATAATTAATTGGATTTTAGTTCGACGAGCGACAACAAGGTCTCCCCACCTGTACGCTTTATTTACGTATCTAGATGTCGAACTACTTTAACTAATTTTCAAATACCTAGTCTTTCAAATATTTTTCAGGCGGAGAGAGCTGAGAGACTTCAAATTCAGAACGAAATGTGCAACGAAATTTGCAACAATAACGGTTTTCCTGAGAGAGATACCAGGCTATTTTTGGAGCTCTGCCATTTTGAGGCTAATGCAGATTCAAATACTGAGGAAGCAAAAGGTAGGTACTGTATTTTAAAAAGATTTTTTTCATAGCTATAATTGACAGGAATGTGTGGACAGAGAATTTTTCCTAAAATTGAGTTATTCAGGGTGATTCACTGTATGTGAGGGGTGAATCAAACTTATATTTGTTTAAATAGAACACTCCATGGACGGGACTCCAATCCATTTTTGATGAGAATCCAGAGTAACTCAAAAAGTGTAACAGTTATGGACAAATTGATTGCACAGTTTCGACCATAGACATATGTCTATGGTCTCGACCTACTTCTACTTGTTCAGGGCCAGGTTTGTGGTGTCGTCACATGATTTTGTCACATGGTGTCGTCACAGGGTGATTTTGAAATTTTACCTATTTCAACATGGCCTTGTACCTTTCTTATTTGGAGAAATATAGAAAAAGTGTAAATGACAATTCTTTTAAAAAGTCCGTAAGTGGAGTAAAAGTATGGAGTAAGTGGTGTTACTTCTATCTACTTTTGTTTTTGAGCTACGGAATAAACTTTATAAAAATTTTAATGAAAAAGCAATTAATTAATAGGAAAGATAAAAGTTTATTTTATAGCCCAAAAACAAAGGTAGATAGAATAAATTTGACTATAATATACTCCACCATAGCACCATCAAGATGGCCTTGAAAAGCTAAGGTGAGACTGTGCAATTAATATGCCCCTATCATAACTTTTACACTTTGTCAGTTACCTTGGATTTCGATAAAAAATGGACTGCTCTGTACGTACCACTCTGTACATACCAAAGTATCTGCCATATTTTCCTATTCTAGTTCCGTCTAGTTTTGTGCTGCTTTACAAATTTTACAAAACCTTGTTTTCGAGAAAACTGTAACCCTATTTTTCTGTAACAGAAAATAAACAGCAAACTGAACCAGCTACTCCTGATAAGAAAAATAGGAACACCGACGATAATTTCATTAGGAGAAATATAGAGGTAAGTCAAGAACCCTAAACAAAGAGGGTTCTTGGAGGTAAGTAGGACTAACGTTAAAAACAAAATACTTTAAAAATTAATAGACTTCAACACTTACTTAACCTTCGACAAGGAAATAGAGGACACTCACAGTTGGCGGCTTGCACCATATAGACTCTTGTGCAAAACTTGCTATTCAATTGGTGGCCATCACTGGATTTTACATCGTTGATTCTTTTGTGATTTTAGTTTGTAGAAATAAAACCATATATTACTATATCGCGTATCCCCTATGTTAGCTCATAAGCGGTCAACACCGAAGGACAAAAGATAAAGATATATACAGTAATTTCACTCGGCAAAATCTCTTTGATGTTGGATGTTGGTGTCCCTTAAGTTTTGTTTTTTAACCCCCCCAAAAAGACCACTGCGCATGCTACCCAGGCACAGTCATGCGCATTAGTGACCGTTTTTGGTAGATACGCACAAGTCCGGACTATTATTTTTTGAAGAGTCAAAAAGGTGGCCTATAACAAAAAGTTATGTTGGCAGCTTATTAAACTGAAACAAATATAAAGTAATTTCTAATAGCAAAATGGAAGCAGGTTACCTTTCCTCCTCCTTAAGAAACCTGAAGAAACTGAGAAATGGATTTTTATCAGAATTTCGTTTACAAATGAAACAATATTTTGTAGCCATTTTACACACAATACAAAACACTTATCAAAATCACAAACACAAACGCCTAGACATACAAACGTATGCTGATTACCTGTAAAGCAAATATGCGCCCATAAAATAGCATACGCCGGCCCATTGTTCCCCTTCTACATCTCTACCAACGCGCATACTACCCAGGAGCAGACATGCGCATTAAAAACTTTTGTACAAAAAATTTAAAGAGTGAAACTAGATACTGTATATATCTTTATACTTGTGATATAGTGCTTCCCAAAGAATGTGCTACCTATAATCTTCCAGAGAACTTGGTTCAATTTGCCCATGCGCACACTGTCGATCACCATGGTTTCAAAACACTCGCCTGCTCGGACAGACTTTCGCCAAATAGGCAAGTGTTTATACTTGTTACCTATGTACTTACCTATGTACGCTGATTTCACTTATAGATTTAAATATTATATTTCCTTGTCTACATGATACAACTACACCTTGTCTACCATAATGTCTATTTGTTCCTTGAGTCATCTAAATGTCACATTGGCAACATTCTCCATATATATTGATCAAACTTTTACTTGTTTGTGTTAGTTGGCCAGGAGAGGAACTATGGCGGGTTTCTCCTTAACCGACGAGGAAAAAAGAAAGTTGGAGGACTTGCTAGTGGATGAACAAGGTACGCTAATAATTTTCCTCTGCCAAGACAGTCAACGTCTTCACTGACCAAATTATATTATTTTTCGTTCTTTTTTTAACCCATCCTCGTCTGTATTTCAGAAGATTCGTACAGTTTACAAGATATTTCGCAAAGGAAAGATTCGGGCCTCTCCTTAGATGAACCCGATGAAGACATTTCCGAAGAAGAAAATTACGTCATATCCAACGCCTATGTCGTGAACGAAGATGACCAGAGGAGAATACAAGATATCAATTCCGAATTGGAGGTATGACCAACTCAGTTGGGACTTTGATATAAGGTAGTGGCTATTGGTTAGATTAGTCGGACCATTGAATGACCAAAACTTGATTGAAAATGTACCACGACGCGTAACTTATATAGCAATTGTGTCAAGAAGTCCAACGCTTGTTGAAATTTAACAGTTCTAATGAGTTTTGAGGTATTATTTATATTATCAGTGCATTCGCTGTTCGATTTCGAATACTACCGAATTTTCAAATACATTTTGATTAATAGGGTATTTTATTAAAAAATTACTTTAGACGTTTTATCGAAAAATGTCTAGTTTTGCCGTCAATCCGTAATTTTTTTAGTAAATCGATTGCAAGTTTCAATAAATCTGTCTTTTAATTTAACCATAGTGACGTAAATTTCTTTATCTTGAAAAGAAACTACTGGAAACGCATATTAAACAAAATCTGCATTTTTACACTTACCTAGTGTTAACACTGACGTAGTTTTCTACAAAACACTATACTGCACTCGACGCGCGTTTCACCAACCAAGTTGGCATCACCTGGAGATGATTAAAACTAAACCTCTGCTAACATTGTATCCTATCTTTTGTACCTAAACTATTTCTACGGTTCACCCTGTAAAAATGTACAGGGTGTTCCATTTAAAATATAAGTTGTGCTAAACCTCTTCTTTTGGGACACCCTGTATAAATTTCAATACTATTGGCGATTCAAATTACCGATGAGGGCGCTGCAAATTGTAAACAAATATGGAGGAAGACGAGTAAAAATTTTGCATTTCATATCACATCCTCTAGCAATTTAGCATTTAACTGCCATAAATATAATGACTTCATGTGCTAGTTAGGGTGTTGGGGTGAAATAAAGGATAAAAAAGTGGTAAAAGCAGTCAAACGTCCCATAGTGCTTCATTGCTAATTATATGAATTTTTTGGGTTGAAACAGGTACCTACCCTAGTTTTTGTTTACTTACATTTTGGCTAAAATAAGTGTGATAAACTGTATGGTGATACCATATTAGTGCTTGTTTTTTGTTAAATAATGTTTAAATTAAAATATATTCTGATTTTATAAGACAATAATAGAAAAGTATAGATAAACTGCAACAAAGTGGTTATGTTGTGTAAATAAACGTGTTCCCTGTTATCAAATTGTTACATGCCTTTTGCAGAAATGATTGAGAAACAGTTTCTTAGACTAGGGCCTAACTTCTACCTATCTTCAATCTTAAACACTTCTATTGATACATTTTGTGGAATAACACCTATAAACACGGCAGTTTGAGTTGTGCTGATTTCTTTTGAATGCCATTTTAAAATGTAAAAATAAAGATGTACAAATACTAACCACGTCGTTTTTAACTTTGTAATACCAAAAAATCACAAGCACTACTAAATTGTTACGTTAAACAAACCCAAATACGTGTTATTTATCATTATATCAGCAATAAGCCTCCAAAAAATACCTTTTTAAATAGGTTCAAATATTTTCCAGCAGAGGGCGCATTCATTTTTGGAATTGCCAATAAGAATTTGTCCCCGTTCAAATAAAAATAGACCTATCCGAGCATTTTCCATGGAAACCAATCCTTTGACAGTTAATCGGGGATGAAAATTTCGTTGACTCACCCTGATGTTAAACCATATTTTCTAGATATTTAGAGAGATAGATGAGACATTTAATCACCCTGTATTTATTTAATCACCCTGTATTATTCTACAGAAATTTACTCTGGATGAGACTGAGAAGGAAAAAGTGGAGCGAAAGGACCGACAGCCTGACTGGAAGGATTCGATATTGCTAGATCAGCGTTTGAAGACCATCAACGCTGAGTTAGAAAAGTTACGCAAGAGTTATGAGAAGGAAAAAGAAAATACGGAGAGTGGAAATTCTCTTGAGGTGATCAGTTGTGATATCCCAGATATGGAGTCATCTGAGGCAGATGATGGTAGTCAAAATTGTACTGAAGATTCTGAGAATGCTCAGGAGACTGAGGATAATTGAAAATAATGTCATATAAATGTTTTTTATTTTTATTACATTTTTCTTGTCATGTTTATACAAAATATTGAATAAAACTTTTTTAGAATACGTTCTGTTGCAAATTATAAATAGTGTTATGAAAGAAAGTAAACATCTCGATAAACACATAAAATTCACCATGGTACCATGTCCACAAATGAGCCGTTTGGGCTGTAGAGCAATGAAATGGTTTAGGTCATATCCAAATAACCAAATTCATTCTTGATTTAATTGGACACCACTGTATTTCGTTCAACATTTTTTGTTTCAACTACGCTTCTTGTTGGGAGAAAAAAAATTTATTTATCACAATAAACATTCCAAAGATGCCAATTTTAAGACCGTAGTATTATTTGTGACTTATTTAGTTGGCATCAGAACTTTAACTTTGTTGATTTTTATTCAAAATTTGTATTGAAAATGGATGATAATTTCTTATTTTAAGAACTTACCGATGTGCACCTTGCTTAGGGTGCAGCAAATTGTAATGGAAGTTTGTTTTGAACGTGGAAGTTAATGAACATGACTAATAAACATGTTTTGAACGTGGTTAATGGAAGTTTGAATTGTTTTGCCTCATTATTAGAAAATGTCCCTGTAGATATTAGAAATAACATGTGGTTTCAACATGATGGGGCACCTACACATTTTGGTTTGAACGTGTTCCAGTATCTGGACCAGCAATTTCTCCGCCGATAGATTGGAAGAGACGGTCCCGTGGCCTGGCCCGCGCGTTCTGCCGATCTTAACTCCCTGAATTTGGAGTCATCTGAGATCTTTAGTCTACGAAAGGCCTATTCGTATTGAAGGAGATCTCTCAGCAATAATAATGGCCAGTTGTACACATATAGAAACTATTCCTGAAATATTCAATAGGGTCCGTGAGTCAATGAAACGACGGTGCAATTTTTGTATTGAAGCAAATGGTCAACATTTTGAACACTCATTGTAAACCATCATTTATTTATCAATGAGTCCAACACGAACAAAAAGTGATGTCCTCCTGAACATTTTTTGTAAATGAATATTAATTATTTATCACTAAAGTAAACGAAACTTACCAAAATCATTTTTCCTTTTTTCTGCCTAAACGGCACATATGTAGACAATATTTTTGTTTTCATGTCCCCTACCACCCCTTAAAGTTTGTCGGTATATTTTTGGAACACCCTATATACGTGAAAAAAAAAGTTGAGTACTCTTGTTGAACATCGATAAAATGTACAGTTTTGATATAAAATCGATTTTTAAATTGAAAGCATTTTTCGATTCATGTTTGAAGCCTCACCATACGAGTCACAATTAAATTAAGTATGTTTGGACCAGCAGGGTTATTACACTAATCTTTAGGACGTCTTAAGTATGGGCTTTTGGACATAACTATGTCTTATAGTTAACTTCACGCCGATTTTCCAGTCACATCCGATATTTTGGAATTATACTAATGACTTTATCTACAAATTGGTCTTAAATGCGAGACATTTCTTTAGCTCTTACTTTAAGCCACCTCCGAAGATGCCCTAAACTAGTTTAAGACCGTGTCGTACATTTGTATCAGACATAATTGTTTTCGATTTTTGCATACTTAGAGTAAAATATGGCTTTTGTGCCTCATTTGCTATTTCTTGTTGAACACGAAAGGCGAAGATATGATATAAGATATAAGGGAATTAAACTTGTAAAGGAGACATTTAAGAGACAACAATAATCCTTTTGACCTGAGGGCCTTAGAATTTCAGGGCCTTTTTCATGTAGACAAGGACACTGCATGATATTTAATAAATAGATTGACCCCCAGGCTTCGGGTTTACAGATCTGATGGATTAGCTCCACAAGTAAAGGCGAGTAAAATAAATGAAGCTAAAATTTCTTAATGAGTAATATAATATGTAAAATATAGATTTTAGTAACCCTTCGATTTCTGTCTCATGGATATTACCAAAGGGTTATGGTGCAAGGATTTTTTCTATCTATGAGTCAACCCAGCGTTAGCAATTGTAATTGCAAAAATATACACTCAAACACTGGTTTATAACTTGTTTTTCTTTTTGAATGCACAAATTTGAAGGTTAGATTCCTTTTAAACTGTGATTAGATTATGTTTTCTTCCTCCTCTTCCAACTAAAAATATGAATGACTGCGACGTTGCCACATTGTGGGGGCTAAAACTTCTTTAAGTCAATGTTAATTATAGACGGTCTTAAAGGAATAAGAGTGTAATACAAGGAGTCTATAATTTTGGTGGCTTAAAATGAATTAGCCTGTCTTTTGTCTTCAGTTTAAGACAATTAGTATAATAACCCCGCAGGTCTAATCTAAAGATGTATGTTGATGATGCACTCCGTAAAAGCAGTGACAGTAAAAAGTCGACATGACTCCAAACTTTTCTTCGTGGATGCCGACTGATCCTGAATGGCACAATAAAGCCGGGTTTTACATTTTCCATGTTCCCGTGGATTTTAGAGCAACTGAGGGAGATCCAGGGCATCATTTCAATTCCAATAAGCCCCGGTGTGCAGATTAAAGCGATTTCCTCATTTCAGCCCACCATAAACAATTTACAGCGGAGTAATATTGCTTTGTGGATTCGGCCTGGCTTTGTGTTCGTCAATATTTGGATTCAGACCGCACTTTGATATTCCCTTCTCCCTGCTTCACGTCGACAAAGACTTCTAGTTCAAATTAATTCTCAATTAAATATATTACTTTGGTATTTGTCGACGTTTTGTTTTTTGGAAGCGTTAGAGGTTTACCCTTAGATGTTTTACGGTGAATTATATTTATATTCGCAAATGTTCTCTTTACGTGTCTACGATATTTTGTGGAAAAATCATTATACGAGGGCCGTTCTCTTTCCGTCGAGGTTAACTAGTTGGCTGTGATATTTTGAAACAGATTTTGTTTAATACTTTGACATTTTAACCTAATTATTGTTTAATGGTTAGTTAGTTTAATGGTTAAGTTTAACAAAACGTTGAAATTGTTATTTATTTATTTTTTTATATAGAAAATACCCCTTGAAGGGTATTTTGCTACTATTACAATCTGATCAAAAGGAGATCAATGAGTAATTTGGTTCTATCCTAATTTAACTAAAGTTGAGAATCTTATAGCTAAGGTCTTACTCGCTAGTGTACCTTAGAGTCTAGTAACTTAATAAATAACACTAACGTGTAACACTGACCGCACAATACTCTGCTCTTATACTGATCTAATCAGTTCGCTAACTCAAAGGGCTTAATCCTCTTGAGCCTTCTTACTATGTTAGTGTTGTCGACGAGCTGGATGGCCTCGATGTTCACATGTTCATGCAGTCGTTGTTCGTGATTTCTTGCAAATTTAGTAATTGTCTGCTCTACAGTGTCCATCTGAAGATCTCGATGAAGGTCGCTGTTTCTGATGTACCAAGGCGCTTTGACGATGTTCCGCAGTACTTTGTTTTGAAATCTTTGAATAATTAATATATTACTCTTACTGGCACAGCCCCAGAGCTGTATTCCATAGGTCCATACTGGCTTGAGAATTTGTTTATACAACAGTATTTTGTTTTAAGTTGATAAGCAAGAGTATCTACCAAGTAACCAGTACAGTTTCTTATATCTGATGTCTAGCTCTTCTCGTTTCTTTTTAACATGGACTTTCCAGCGAAGTCTTGCGTGTAATGTGATGCCTAGATAATATCTAGTAGATATTTTGCTGAGTTTGCATATGGAATCTGGGCATTGTTCATGTTAATAGATATTTGTTGTTCTCTTTTATTTGTGAAATTAATCTGCACTGATTTGGTTTCATTCAGCTTGATACGCCATCTTCTGGTCCAGTTATTGATTTGGTTAACTGATGTTTGCAGTTTGCTTGCAGCTTCTTCATAGCCCTTCTCTGTCGCAAGAATGGCAGTATCATCTGCAAACGTGACTATTGTGTTTTGCTCTAACTGTGGTATGTCACTGGTGTAGATCAGGTATAAGATAGCGCCTAGGACGCTTCCTTGTGGTACTCCTGCTCTGATTTCTTTTAGTTCAGTGTATGCTTCATCTTGTTTGACTCTGAAGAGTCTATCTGAGATATATGATTCCAATAATTCTGAGTATTTATATCGGTGTAACTTATTTAGTTTATATTTTAACCCATCATGCCACACTTTATAGCATGAAATTGTTATTTGTCTCGACATTCTTAATGAAACACATACCTGAATATAAAGATAATTTTTCTTTGTCGTAAGTTGTCGAATAATGTTTTCTAAAAATGACTTGCTACGACCGGTTCATTCAACACGCACCACATTTTACACAATTTTACGAAATTCAATGAAAATCCACATAAGCACTATATCCCTTCAGAGTTTCATGTGAATTTTTTCTCAACAATGCAAAAAAGTCAATTAACAACAAAGAAGATTTCTTGCTTTGGACATGGTTGCGTAATAGTTCCAGTAAGTTACTGCTAGATGACACTGCTGTCAAAAAGTAACTAAATTATTTAGGGATATTTTGTGTTTAGTGCATTACTGTTTGTAGAGGACAGGGCTTAACTATTTTAAGGACAGTAAAAATGTATTGGAAACTGGCCTAATTATTTTTTGGCATTTATAGATTTAATAATGGGACACATTGACTGTTTCATATAAGACTAGGTACTAAATTTGGGACGTGTAACATAAAAATCCCTAAATTGCAGTCAACTAGTCCGGTTTTTGATTAAAATGTTACAATGGGCCTTTTCCACTAAATTGAATTTTACTATTTTATTAATATCAAACCTCATACTGGTACATAAGTAAAAGTAGAATCAACCCAATTTATTGAAGAATTGTAATTAAGCGAAGTTATCCAAGTGCAAAGTGATCGGTCTTCATGAATCATTTCAAACTGCGCGGTTCGCTGACATCATACTCCAGTAGCCAATAAAACGCAGACAAGTTAAAGAACGGCTCCACGTTGCCACATATAGTTTTACTTTTTTCTTGGCAACGATTAAATTTACATTCTGGTAATTTTGAAATGAAAATATTATGTATTTTTAGGTGAAATGGTCATTTTGAAATGAAAATATGTATTTTTAGCTGAAATATTCTCCATAAATTATTACTGAAGCAAACCAACATGATTATTTTACAATTTATCACTTGAGCAAAATAATTTTCAGGTATTTTTCGCTAAAGTTAACAACACTGCACAATCTATGCTAAAATCAACTAAATGATGATTTGATAATTTAGGTTATAAAAACTAACCTCCTTGTCTTAAAATTGCGCACTTCAGCACTTAGAAAGTTCATATTTGTGATGTAGAAATCGTTAACCATTTCACTGTCAACTCTTGGAAGGTTGTCTGACAGTGGCGGCTAGTCATAATGGGCACATGGGCACGTGCCCTATGCGTAAGCACATAAGACTTGCGAATGTTGTGATATTTTATAAACTTTTATAATTATTATAATTTGGTGGATTTTTTAATTAATTTTTCATCATGAATATTGAATCATTAAATGATTCCACCAAATTTTGGTGAATACATATGCGTCTAGCGTCTAGACCGCTTCATGCTTCACCGTCTCTGTAATCCGTGTGTCCACTGGGCTGGGCACGGCCGCTGTGTGCCTGTTCTTTTTTCTTTTCTATTTGCATGCGCAAGAAAAGGATACACAGCTTCTATTTTTCCAGCGCGTCTTTTCTAATGCGGTCTGTTACGTCATTGAATGGGCGCTGCCCCGTCGACCAGACGGTACAGAGTACAGAGTACAGAGTACAGATACTTTTCAATCAGTTACAGGGGAGGCAGTTAGACTCTAACAGTATTATCTAGATGATAATACTGTTAGAAATAATTTAGACTCGTTTACAGCTGCTATACAATGTCTAAGAAATAATACAGAAGAATTAATAAATAATGCTGACATTTTAACAGAACATTCCGAGGAACATTCTGTGGATAATTTAAGAAAAAAGAGAAAAGTTACTGTAGGAGACTCAAAGGTAATGCAGTGCAAAGAAATATGTGACATCATATTAATGAACGTACGTGAGAGATTTCAATTTACTGATTTTTTAACTATCTATAGCCAATTTGTTTTAAAAGGAGAAATTTAACAACTAACTATAGAATAGTTTTTCCTCTGGAACATATTAAAACAGTGTGTGCCTTATTTCCAAAGATCAACATTACAAAATTAAAAAATGAGCTGTATATAATGTACTCTAGAGGTGATTTCATACAATATAGTGGTGCGGTTGCTTTATTACAAATGTTAAATAAAAATAATTTACTTACTACGTTTTCGGAATCGGTTGAACTATTAACTATATTGTGCACAATTCCTATGACTACAGTCGAAAGTGAACGTGTGAAGTGAAATATGGAAAATAATTTTTCCATATTTCTGTCAATCGCTTCAAAAAAGGGGATATTTGCCTAACGAAACCTATTTCATCAAGCAAATATTTTTGCTCTACGAATTTCTAATTTTTAATTTTAAGGTGTTTGACCTTGAAAAATGCAAAATCTTCGCCTGCGGCGCATTTTTTTCCCCTGTGCCCCCCATTCCCAAATTTCACCAGCCACCACTGTGTCTGAATCATGCTTAAGATATCCGTCTTCAATTTTATTCATTTTAAATCAAATTAATCAAAACACAAAACGAAAGTTAGGTTAAGCACACTTCACTTGACAGAACACAAAATGCAGGGCAGCCAACAGACAACAACGAACTGGAGTATGACGTCAATGGCGCATTATTTGAAATATATGGTAATTTTAACAATTTTTTCAAAATATATTTGGCGAAGAAAAACATTTAAAAAAATACTTTTCAGGCATAACTAAGTATACCTATATTTTATAATAAGCAAATAAAAAAAAGATGTGGAAAAGGCCCAGTTGTTTGGCCGATTGTAATTTTCAGCGCGACATCTCCTCCAAGTTCACACTGAATGCGCTTAATTCATCTTGTGACTGTTTCATCGACAAGGGGTTGCAAATGCCCCCTCAATTATAGTGAAAATTGTCAAATATACTTGATTCTTTCTAAAATACATAATTTTAAAGTAGGTAATCCTTTCTACAAGATATCATGGAATTAAAGAATATTATGGGCCTGTGATTTTTCTCAATTTCAAGCGTGAAGACTGTTTTGAGGAAACAATCGAGTGTTTGGTGCCACGTCGTGTCCCTTAGCTACCGTAAAGCGGTGGTACAATGAATTTCAAGGTTTTCGACTATCTGTAAATGACAACTTACAAGCTACTAAGCCAAAAACAAAAGAATATTGGCCTTGTACAAAACAAGATTGAAGAGGACCGGTATGTTACTGCCAGAAGTATTCCACCATTGCCACCATTTTACACAAATATTTGATACTACTTAAGCTTTGTTCCCGTTCGGTTCCCCACAATTTGACACCAGCTCAAAAAGACAACCGTGTGGCATGGCGCAGATACTAGATTGCTTTGGTGCCACATTTTTTTGGAATGACTGGACATGTTTACACCGTTCTACTGGAGGATCATCGTACGGTTAATACTGAATGGTGGTATGCTACAATTGGTTAGCCTCATGCCCTGAGAATGATCGAGAAAAACGTTCAAGAGAAAACAAAAACGATCGTAGAACAAGATAACACTCGGGCGCACACTGCTGCTCCAACTGAGTATTTGAATGCTCAAAACATTGAAATAATGATTTCTTTTTATTTGTTGAAGAGTTGTTTTCCGGTTTTGTGTCAAAGGCAAAAATGTTTTATTTACTGAAATTCAGCAACATCTCTTATTGGTTTCATCTACCCCCTGAGTAGACTTCAGGTGCGTAGCAAAGTTTTGGCACTTCCACGCATTTTTATTCGTGTTTTTGTACTTTCTACTGTTTAATAGTTTGAAATAAAGTGTTATGCGATTCTAATATTAACATAATAATCTACATTGGTTCAGTATTGGTCGGTTGATACACCGACCTTACTATGGTTTCCGGTCGATGCACTGTCAAAACTTTTTAGATAGACTGTAAGAGCCAACCGATTTGCCAGCTTACTATCTACCTTTGCACCCCATTGAAAAATCAAAGGCCGCTACCACTGCAAGCGACCAAACATAGTTACCTACACTACTCTAAAACCCTGATAGTTTCTCATATAATGACAGTGGATTTCCCACAGCTTCCCAATGTTAATAGTGACAAACAATAATTTTACTACCATATTTCCTTTATTACCTTCAAACTCCTATATTTGTATTCATTTGGGTTAATATTCCGAGCCACGCTCACTGCTCAAAAGCCAAACAAATAAACTATTTATCATATACAGCGCACAAATATAGTATAATAATTTAATAGATTCAAACAAATAGCTCCCCTGTTTGTTGAGAGAGCTCGGAGTATTCGTGCAAACCCCAGAATCGACGGGGTTGTTAGGGTGCAGTTAGTACCTACAGGGTGGTCGCTGTATTAATATTGCCGACACTTAACCTGTAACTATTCAGACTCTTTATCCACCGATAAAATTGATTTGATTCAAAGCCAATTTTTTATTAAAGCCAATAATTTTAGTTTTGAATATCAAAAATTGTTGTTGAATTATTTTGATTCAATCAGAAATACCAATTTTGAATTGTTAGGGATTTTGAGATCTTGTCATCAGATTTGCACCATTTGCACAGGTTAAGTACCGGGATATCAAAAATTATCTTGGTCAAGGGTGGTTGTGGAATGTAAAACGTGTGTCTTACTTTAAATTTTTGAATATGTTTTGTTGTGTCAGAATCTGTCAAGTCATTGTGCTGAAATTTTCTAATCCAGTTTTTGAATCATGCCTCTTACCACACAGCACAAAATTTTCATGATTGAAGCCTATTTTCGAACGAGTGCGCTAGTTAATGAAAATTGGCAATACAGTCAACGTTTGTGTTTGGACAACTTTCGAGAGCACTTCCCAAACGTGGCAATATTACCGGACAATTTTTATGCGTGCCTTACAAATTGTGTTGAAGTGTTTCGCGAAACAGGTTGTGTGACTCATAAAAAAGTTGCTGGTAGACCAAGAGTTCGTACAGAAGAAGTTGTCAATGACGTTCGTCAACGTATGGAAGAGGAGCCTGCAAAACCTTTGAAACGTCTTTCTCAGGAAATTGGACTTTCTTATGGAACATGTCATAAGATTTTAAAGAAAGACTTGAACATGCATCCATATAAGATGCAAGCACATCAAGCTCTTCTGCCCGCAGACCAACCCAGACACATTGCTTACTGCCATTGCTTTGTCAATAATTTAATGAATGACAATCTTCTGGACTTAACTTATTTTTCTGACGAAGCGTGGTTCACCTTTTGGGATACATCAATTCTCAAAATATGCGAATGTGGAGCAATGATAACCCTCATGTTTTTACCGAATCGCCACTACATGCTCAAAAAATTGGTGTTTGGATGGCAGATTTTCGCAGAAGAATAATTGGGCCAATTTTTTTCGATTTCACCGTCAACGCAGAAAGGTACAGACACAACTTTTTGGCTGAATTTGTGCAACAGTTAAACGATGATGAACTTCGGTACGGTTATTTCCAGCATGACGGTGCAACAGCACATACTACACGAGAAAATATTGCTTTCCTCCGCGAGTTTTTTGATGACCGGCTGATAAGTTTGCATACAGAAGTTGAGTTTCCTCCGAGATCACCTTGTTTGACAATTATGGACTATTTTATATTTCCTTACTTAAAAAACAAGATTTTTGCAACTTCGGCAAATAATTTGCAAGAACTGCAACAAAGAATTGTTCAGCAATGTGCAACCATAACGCCAGAAATGCTGCAAAACGCTTTTCACGAAATGCAGCATGAGGAGGCGCGTCAACTTGTGCATCGAACAAAACGTGGGACATTTCCAACAATTACTGTAATTTAGTTTTTCTTGTTACTAAAACCGTTATTTCATAATTTGTAGTTCATTATTGTTTTACAACTGAAATAAATAGGTATGAAATTTGTAGGTTATTGATGATGTAAGCGTGACAGTGACATAATTATTTCAAATTTAAAGTAAGACACACGTTTTACATTCCACAACCACCCTTGACCAAGATAATTTTTGATATCTCCCGGTACTAACACTATCGGCCTTACTGACACTAGAAGGTACAGATTTTGCGGACACGATTACGAGAACTCCATTCACATCCTCTCTCGCTGTGCCTGCCTCATGGTCAAGAGACATAAACATCTGGGTGCAGTATTTCTCCTGCCCCAGGACATTAGAGAGCTTCCCCTAGAACGGGTGTTGGCCTATACGCATAGCACGGGTCTCTTCCAATAGCTCTCGACTAGCGGCAGGCACAATGGGTCGAAAGACCTGAATGCTGCGGGTAACCGCGCCGCCTTCCAACAAGAACAACAGGTTAAGTAACCTAACATAGGCGTAAAACCAGGTTTGCACAAGAGATCGATAATATACCATTTCTTTGATATCTTCTAAATTGGTTTTTATGATTAGAGGAGTATGCGTTATTCACACATTTTCTGTAAATTATTTAATACAGTATCGCGGTGGAAACTGTGACAGAAAATTTTGTTGTTCTGTTCCTTATTGCTTGTAGATGTCATGGAAGTGTTACTGAAAATCTTTGCATTAAGATGATATGTGCGTTTGTTTGTATAAGTGACTGTCTTCTGCTTCAAAGGGGTCAATTCTTTAATCTGTTTTTATGAGAAATATGGATGCTTAGAAAACGTAAATTGTATTCGTGAGTCATCTTGAAGGAATGTTTTCCACTAAATCCACTGTTATCAGTGGAATTATAACACTTGGTTATTTCCAGTGAAATTTCAATCTCTCATTGGAAAATGTTAACCAATTGTTTTGTCGCGAACTGTGGTGTTTAAATACTGCGAATTATATAATAATATATTATGGATGAATTAATTCATATTCAGGGTATTGAGAGTATTAAGAGAGCTGGAATTTTAGCTGCCCAAGCCCGTAGGGTTTATTTATTTAGGCAGGATTCTCTCACTTGGAACCCAGGTCACGAGTCCAGTGGTAACCACATGAAAGGTGCCGCCTGAGATATTCTTTTGGTTATTTATTTATTCTTGTGTATGTAGTAACGACATACGTTTATTCTTATTCCCGTAAGAAAAATATTCAAGACAACCAAATGTTCATCTTGCTGGAATTCGACCATTGGAAAAGCTTTCCCATGAGAACAAATTCCACTGATTTTAAGAATGGGCCTTTTCCATATCTTTTTTTTATTTGCTTATTACAAAATATATACTTATAGTTATGCCTAAAAAGTATTTTTTTAAATTTTTTTCTTCGCCAGATATATTTTGAAAAAATTGTTAAAATTACTATATATTTCAAATAACGCGCCATGACGTCATACTCCACTTCGTTGTTGTCTGTTGGCTGCCCTGCATTTTGTGTTCTGTCAAGTGAAGTGTGCTTAACCTAACTTTCGTTTTGTTTTTGATTAATTTGATTTCAAATGAATAAAATTGAAGAGGGATATCTTCAGACAACCTTCCAAGAGTTGTCAGTGAAATAGTTAACGATTTCTACGTCACAAATATGAACTTTCTAAGTGCTGAAGTGCGCAATGTTAAGACAAGGAGGTTAGCTTTTATAACCTAAGTTATCAAACATCATTTAGTTGATTCTAGCATAAATTGTTGTAGTGTTGTCACCTTTAGCGAAAAATACCTAGAAATTATTTTGCTCAAGTAATAAATTGTAAAATAATCATGTTGATTTGCTTTAGTAATAATTTATGGAGAATATTTCACCTAAAAATACATATTTTCATTTCAAAATTACCATTTCACCTAAAAATAGATAATATTTTCATTTCAAAATTACCAGAATGTAAATTTAATCGTTGCCAAGAAAAAAGTAAAATTTTATGTGGCAACGTGGAGCCGTTCTTTAACTTGTCTACATTTTATTGGCTACTGGAGTGTGATGTCAGCGAACCGCGCAGTTTGAAATGATTCATGAAGACTGGTCATTTTGTACTTGTATAACTTCGCTTAATTACAATTTTTTAATAAATTGGGTTGATTCTACCTTTACTTATGTACCAGTATAACGTTTGATATTAATAAAATAGTAAAATTCAATTTAGCGGAAAAGGCCCATTGGGCACCGGAGCGTATAGGTTTGGTAATGTCCACCCCGTACACCAAACCCTCTGCAGCCCACAAAACAGAAGTTAATTTGATTCGGCTGGTTTCATAACAAGTGTATAAATACATCATAAATCAGGCGATTATCCCCAATAACTGCCGGATCAATGGCCCAAGCCAACTGTTCGACTTCGGTCCTCTTCTCTACTCTAATCAACTGGAATTAGCGGTCTCTCTACCACCTACGATGAAGATTCGAGTGCACTCCTCTGTTTGCCGGTCTTTGATTTAGCTGGGATTTGAACATGAGGTTGAACTTGAAAAAAGTGTACTTATAACTTATGCCGTTCTCCAAACAATGTGTGCCTTCCAATATTTAGTGTATACAGCGTCTTTCAACGAAAACTTGACCCCCTCCTATAATTATAAAACCGAATCTAATTTTTTTTCGGTTTTATAATTATAGGGGAGGGCATGTTTTCGCTGAAAACCCTGTATAACTGTCAGTGCCACTTTTTTACTAGCACAAAAAGGTTTTTTGTTTTTGTACAACAAAAGTAAACTGAAAACTTATAAATATTAATGTAATTGGCAAAATTTTCACTGTTATCACTACTCAAACGTCCTTTCTTTCTAATATTACGATATTACTTTACTTTTTCTTAGAAACTACTAATTAGTAATTACACTTTGTTCAAATCATTTTGATAGAAACGGCAGCCACGTATTATGTTAATTTGTTTATGTATTTTGAAAATTACCGACGAATAGTTGAGTTTACTACAAGTTTTACAACCCGATTCATTCATTAAACAAATAAATAATAGAGGCCCCAAATATGAACCATGTGTGATACTTGTGAAAAAGTTATAAATTCTATTGAACAACCCCCTTTAAAAACAAAATAATGTTCGCGATTGGCTTTATATCAAATGCTTTTTCAAAGTCAGTTAGTGTTATATTCTAGTTGCTTGTTGCTATCAACAACCTCATTTGACATTTGTGAAAAAACTGATGACTGAAGTGAATCCAATCTTGTTGCTGTGAGGTATAACGTTGGACTTTAACTTCGTGAAATATTTTCTTATATAATTTTAATTCTAAAATTTTACTGAGGGCACAAATTAAAGCTATAGGTCTAATAGGTCTAGAGTAATCTATAATCTGCTAGATTATAGTCCAGTTCCTTGTGCTCTAGCGTGCTTTAGGCGACAATGGTAGGTGTGGATGTAATCCGTCTACTAAAAGTAAAAAATTGGCTAAAAATCACATTCGGCTTATCTTTATCAGCTACTGACATCTTAACGCTGGCTTTAGGCACTCATCCACAATGGCGCCACTCGTATCGACAAAAAAAGCCGAATATTCTAAGATAACTCCCCGGATTAGCGGCAAAGCACATATTTTTGTTTTATCTTTTTTATATCTTGCGTGTCACCTTAATCACATCGAGCACATCGACTTCTGAATTACGGGATACAGGTGTTATTTTCCTTGGAAATTGCGTCACATTGCTAGGAACTGGCAATCTCGGCCGGCTTTGGTTGCACCGCCCACTGCGATTCTTCTGAGAAGCCGCATTCGCCGAATGAGGTCGCGTCGTTGTATTATTTTTTTTTTTTTTTTTCAAAGCAAAATAGGTAGGCTTACTAGATACTGAATGTAGGTATATGATATAGTTGTAAATCGTTCCAATTTCAATGGATATCAGGATATCCCAGAAATTACTAGATAGGGAAAACTAATAGCATGTTTTCCAGACAAATTCAACACTGCAGTTATAGTCCAAATAATGCAAATTGAAACTGGAAAAAAAATTCCGATAAAAAAACAGCTGCACTTCGACGGCGGCCTCTTTGTTTACCAGTATGTCGTTTGTCGGAATTTTTTATGCAGTTTGAAATTGAGTTATAAAGACTGTTGATACATTAAATTTGATACCAAACACTTTGACAATTTGATACCTACCAAAATACAGATATTCTTTCACTTAAAAAATTCTTACTACTGCGTGTTTCTAACCACTATTAACATAATAGTCTCAACATTTTTTCTACAGACTTTAAAATAAACTAGAAATGGGAGAAAATCGCTGAAGTGCTGAAAGTAGAATTTATTTTTCAGTAAATATTTTTATCAATTTTATCAATATGACCAAAAATATATTGCTGTCATAATTGTAGCAGCAAATTAATATTGTAGATATTTACTTTTGTAAGCTAAAATGATGAATTTTACAGACTGCCAAAATGAAGGAATTAATTCCAAACTAATACTAATAAATAATTAGAATTAAAAAGTGAAAAAAAAAAGTTCGCCTCCAGCGTGACTCGAAGTCGCAAAATCAGCATTACGATTTTTGGAATTCTACAAGTATCCCATTGCGCTACCCAGCCTGTTGTCAAAAATTTACCTTGAGATGTTTAAGTATGTAAACTGTACATGTTATCCTAAAAAATTAATTTTTACCGATTTTCTAATTGGAAAAGCATTTCGCTTCAGTATTTTGGTAATCAGAAGTGTTTGGCAGTCGGTACTATCGATTCCGTTAGCAATATTTCTCATAGGAATATAATGAAAATAACCTATCTGAAGTTTAATTAATTTGGCAGTTTTCGTGGGAGATGCTTGTCTCGTTAGTGCAATCTCACATCGGCAGATAAAATAATAATAATAATAATAATAATAATAATAATAATAAGTTTATTTGCAAGACCAAGTACATGCAACAGTTAAGTATAAAATTAACTAAGCAAAATAAACTAATAATCGCAGAAGCTGTAAAATGTTTTACTGCTTTTTTGCGATATGTATACACCATACAGTACAATATTAAATACATTCATTACACTTATACATTATATACATTACATATTATTATACATTACATACATTGCACCGAGCATTACACACATCTCCAAACCCACTTTTTCATATTAAATCTACAAGTAAAAGAAAGATTGCAATTTCACTACACATATTATTTGCTTTTTACACAGAAACATGTCAATGTTAGGTTTTGGAGTTAATCAAATTTCGAAAAAAATTTCTATTTGTGGTAAGTATCCATTCTTTTATTTTTGTTTTATACGCCCTTATATTATGTTCTTTTTTTAGTGTATCCGGAACTGCGTTGTATAGTCTGGGGGCCACAAACATAAAGCATTTCTGTCCTACAGTTTTCCGACAGGTTGATAGTTCTACACCTTTCTCTTTTGTGCGTGTTGAGTAAGTATGAGAAATTTCATTTAACTTTATCTTTTTGTTTTTAATGTTTATTAAAATGTTTAAACAATAACATTGCCGTATATCGTTAACTTTGCTAACTTCATAAATTCGATTACTGGAACAGGTCATATGTTTATTGTATATTATTTTCAATATCCACTTCTGCACAACTTCCAAATCCTTTAAATAACAATCAGCAACTCCCCCCCAACTCAAGATCCCGTAATTCAAATGAGACTGAACTAGCGCCAAATATACCATCCTTAAATGAGACCTATTTAAAAAAGATTTTAAAAAGGCAAAATGGGAAAGACGTTGAGACGGACGCGACTCGAGATTTTCGAAGACGAAATGGACGTAGATGGAGTCCACGTACGGTCTCGAAAAAAAATCTCAAGGCTCAAGGGATTAGAGAAAGGACTGAACTTTCGCGTGAAGCCCTTCTCGAAGCCGTAAAAATTATAAATTATAAATGGTTATAAAAATAATTCACTTTTACACTTACCCTTTAGTATCTAAAACCCCTATACTTCTAAATACTTATTTGAAACCATGTAAAATTCTGAAAGACTTATTCACAAATGTATACGTAAAATACCGAATCTTCTCAGCGAACCAGAGCACATAATAACACGAAAATAATCCGTGGCGTAAATAATTTTCGAAACTTATTCGAGGGCCGAATAATTCGAAGTCCTCGAAGCACCCACAGCCATCATTAAGGGGCGCGGAAGACAATGGAATATTCAAGGGGAAAATTACGTCGTCATTGTGCATCTGTGCCGGGAGTTCGCCCCCCGACAAAGTCGGGATCCTTCGCCTTTTAATAATTTCTCGAGCTTTTTACGGTAAACTGTTGCCGTTCTCCATTACAAGCGATGCATAATTGACGAGACGGAGCATGAGCGAGGACTCGGAATTGTTCCTCGATTGTTGTAGGGAATTTTCAATGCTGAAAATAAAATTACAGCGGTTAATGCCGAGTTTATAACAATGGTGAAATTTCGTTTAATATTGCAGGTACGTATAACACGAAAAATAAGTCATGACAAGCAACTACGGTTAGTTGATTTACAGATACTTCAGCTACGCACACCTACAGGGTGTCTATTTAAAAACGAGCCATGCTCTGTAAGTATGGACCTAAAAAACATACAAAAAATGTCCCAAAACCGTTTCTAGGTTATGTGGGGTGAATCAGTATGACCACAGAAATGAGCTTCAGTAAGCAACCCCTGGGGCTGTAGCCACCCCAACTCAATTTTTTTAAATGGGAACACCCCCTTTGTGACACCTCATTGGAAAGCTCTTGGAAATTGCTATTTAACAGCACTAAACAAAACACTTCCTAAGAGTTTAATTTTTTAAAAATACGCAAAATTAATTTTATAATGATTTATTCCAATTTCTCGTTATAAGTATCAAATTAAACCATTTTGGTGCAAATAAGGTTGCGTAAAAACATTCGTAAAAATCTAGAAAACACAAAATAATTCTAACAAAAGTGTAATAAACAAAAAAAAAACACAAATAAACAAATTGTTCAACAATAATCAGAACACTTTACTTTATAGCTCTTTAAAGTAAATGCTCAAAATGACTCCCATTATTAGGTACTTCCGAAAAATTAAAGTGTTCTGATTATTGTTGAACAATTTGTTTATTTGTGTTTTTTTTTGTTTATTAACTTTTGTTAGAACTATTTTGCGTTCTCCAGTTTTTCACGAATGTTTTTACAACCTTATTTGCACAAAAATGGTTTAGGTCCAGTCTTTTAACCTCCCATAAAGTTCCAGATAACTATTTGGCAGATTAGAATATGACGTTTCAGTATTTCAGTTGTCACAGTCTAATCTGCAAAATAGTTATTTGGAATTTAATTGGAGGTGGAAAGACTGGGCCTTAATTTGATATTTATAATGAGAAATTGGAATAAATAATTATAAAATTTATTATATTCAGAAGTATTTTGTTTAGTACTGTTAAATAGCAATTTCCAAGAGCTTTCCAATAAGATCACAAAGGGGGTGTTGCCATTTAAAAAATTTGAGTTGGAAAGGCTGCAGCCCCAGGGGTTGCTTAGTGAAGGTCAATTTTGTGGTCATCCTGATTCCCCCCCCCCCCCCACATATCCTAGAAACGGTTTTGAGAAATTTTTTATATCTTTTTTAGGTCCATACTTAGAGAGCATTGCTCGTTTTTAAATAGACACCCTGTATATGAATCATACAGAAACAAAGCGCCATTACGCCATTCGATAGAGCTAAAAAGTTGCTATGAGAAAGTGTTCCTTTTTATTTCAAAAGCTATTCAAACAAACCAGAAATTTTACAAAAACAAATTTACAACATTTCGTTTTTTTCAAATATCTCAAAAACTAATAATAATAATAATAATAATAATTATAATTTTATTTATCTATATAGGCTACAATAGCATTTATATAATACAAAAGAAAAAAAAAATATTGCATATAGACAAAAAGGAATAACGCTCAGTTCACTGCGTCAGCAGAGTACTGTTCTTCCGCGCATCCTAAAGTAAATCGACGACTCAAAATGATAATAAAAATTTGAAAGTAGGTGTTGGAACTTAAACAAGAATATACAGCAGGCAAATTTAAATACATAAGAGAAATATATTTTAAAATTGATTATTTAATAAGTAAGATTTGAGAGATATCCTAAATCTGTAAAGCGACATTGACATTGGCATTGCTAGTGAGGGCACTGAGATAACACTTAGTTCATTAAACAATTTCACTATATTATTTATGGGAGAAGGATAAAAAAAAGTGGCTCTATGTCGAGGCATGGATAATAAACCTTTATTTCTTATATTAATGTTGTGCACGTCCGTTCTGAATGTTATTTTATTATAAAGATATGGAGGAGTTTTCGTAGAAATCAATTTGTGATAAAAACAAAATGCATGGTAATTTCGCCTAGTTTTCATTGATAACCATTTCAGGCTTTTGAAAGCGTTAGATATATGATCATATTTCCTAATGCCACATATAAATCGGACACAAGCATTTTGCATTCTCTGAATCCTGGATGTATCCCTACTGTCTATACAAGGATTATAAAGAACGTCGCAATAGTTAAATTGTGACAAGACCATCGACTCACACAGTAGAATCTTGATTTGCTTATTTAACATATGTCGGCTACCGTATAAAAGTTTTAGATTTAGAAACGATTTTTTTAACATTAAATTTACAAATGACTTAAACCTCAGATCAGAGTCTAAGATTACACCTAGGTTCTTAGCTTCTCTAGTGACAACGAGAGGTTCATTGTTTATACATATATGCATTAAATGAGTAACTTCATCCAGTACAGTATTCCGGCCAATAAGTAAAACGGAGGACTTAAAGCTATTTAATTTTAGAGAGTGATCTGTCGCAATAGTGAACAAAGCTGATAAGTCACTATTAATTTTCTGGCACGAGCTGATAGCTTCAGATGGTAGAAATTAATAATACAGTTGCGTATCGTCCGCATAGAAATGATATTTACATTGGTCAATAAAGGTTTCAAAATGTAGCGTATAAAGGGTATATAGAAGTGGACCCAAAATAGATCCTTGAGGTACTCCAGCTGACACCTTAACCTTGCCGGATATTTTATTATTAACAATCACAGATTGCACACGATTATTCAAGTAATTTCTGAAAAGCAGTATAGATTGTTCAGTAAGACCTACAAAATGTAATGTAGCCAGTAATATATCATGGTTAAGTGTATCAAAGGCCTTACTAAAGTCTAACAGAACTAGTGCGCTGATTTTACCAGTATCAGCTTGGCCAATAATATCATCAGTAATGTTTAAAAGGGTAGATAAGCAACTGTGTTGTTTCCGAAAACCAGATTGATGAATAGGCAGTAACTGATTATTATTAAGATATTCCCGAAACTGATTTTCAATAATATTTTCTAGTACCTTAGATAGGACTGGGAGTATAGCTATAGGTCTAAGATCTTTAAACTCGGCGGGATTATTAATCTTCGGGATTGGCTTTATTAAAGATTCTTTCCAGCATGAAGGATACACACTATTTTCTAAACAAAAATTAATTATATGCGTTACTAAGGGAATTACATACGGACAACACAATTTTATAAAAGTTATACTGAAACCGTCAGACCCTGTCGCCTTGGTTGATATATTATTAATTATTTTACTAACCTCATCGTCCTTAACTCTAGAAAAAGAAAAACTGTTAGGTATATTATTTTTGGTATTAGAGTTATAAAAGCTGATCCAGTCATGTTTACTGTTGCTATCAACCTGTTGCATCGATGTTACAAGAAAATTATTAATAGAGTCTGGATCTGCTAACTCATCAGGGACAGTTGTCATTACTTTGTTTATAACATTCATACGTTTCAATTCTCTCCAGGTATCTTTTAAATTGGAAGTACGAAATTTGTATTCGAAATAAGCCTTTTTTTCATTTTTTACTGCTGTATTAGTATAATTGCGCCATGCTTTGTATTCCTGCCAACGAATGGCATTGTTATTCAATTTAAATTTTTTAAATTTTTTGTCCCTAATTGACATGAGTAGTTTCAAATTGTCGGTCAGCCACGGGGCGTACGGTTTACGTAGCGTACATGTTTTAATTGGAATATGCTTGTTAAACAAGGTATTTAGATTATTATTTAAAAAAAAACAATTTTCCGTCTATATTATCAATCTCAATCAAGTAAAAAAGTGGGAGCGTCATTAAATCTAACATAAATAATTCATAATCCAGATTTTTGTAATCCCTATACACTATTTGTTTAGGTGCCGAACTTACATGTGGTGCCAATTTAACATAAATAAGGTCATGATCTGATACCAGTCGGTTTATTTTAATGACGCCTTTATCTAAGACTAAGGACTTATCTGATATCACAATAAGATCAAGTAGTGAAGTAAATCTAGTAGGCTGCTCTATAAGTTGATCTAGTTCTAGTACTTCTAAAAAATCATTCATGGCTATGGTAGGTTTATTTTCAAACTCTAACATATCTATATTAAAATCACCAAGACAAAGCAAACAATTGGCATTAGCTTGCAATAAATCATATGCAAAGGTATTTTCTAGCTCGGTTAAGAATAAATTATAGCTTAAATCAGGGGGACGATACACAACACCAATACAGTATGCTTTATTTAAAATAGTAAGGTTTACCCAAAGTTGCTCTATGTTGTGGGAAGTCGATGATAAAACTTTAAACTTTAAATCATTTCTAATAAACATGCCCACACCGCCTCCTTTCGTCAAACGGTCCTGTCTTATGAATTGATACCCAGCTAATAATCATGTTAGCTTTGATTTTTAAGGCATATTATTGGTCACCAAATTACCCAACTTTGCCCCAATTTAACCCAGTCCCTATCTCTAACGGTTTCCAAGATACCCCACCAATGGTTAGGTATTTGTTTTCACTGAATTCGTCTTTCTAAAGACGAATTCAGTGAAAAAAGTACCTACTTCTTTTATCATCCTTTTTAGCCATCAAAAATGTAAGTATGTGAATATCTTTGGGCTGGAATAGTATGAAATCGCATACTATAGGACCTAGTTTCTTTGATGGCAATTTGAGAGGCAAGATTTATTTGGATTTTTTGCGTTTTGAGCTGATTCCAGCCCTGGAATTAATTTTTTCTAACCCTAATGGACAGGATCTGCCTGCTGGTGGTGTCTGGTTCCAACAAGATAGTGCCCTTCCGTATTTTGACCTCGATGTAAGAAATTACCTTAACGAAGTTTTCCCAAATCGGTGGATATAAGAGGGTCGCTTGAATGGCGCCACCACGCTCCCCTGACTTAACTACACTATATTTTTTTGTAGAACTATCTAAAAACCAAAGTGTTTGTAAACAGACCAGACAGTATCGAAGGATAAAGATCGTATCAGAGAGGGAGTTCGAAACATAACAACAGATAATGTCTGTAACTTATTTGTGGTGCGTTTTCATGGTTCATAGTTTCTTCTGGGATTACCTACACCACCTGTAAAATAACAAAAAGCAGGAAACCAGAAGCACACAAATTAAATATTCAAAGTGCAGTATCAAGGCAAAAGGCAAACTTCTAAAGTTTGACTTAAAAAACCACTGTATTATAGCAATAAAATAATATTTGATAATTAAGTAAATTTCATCAGTGGTTTGTTAGTTTTATACAAGATTCTGTAATATTACACGTCATATTTTAAAATATGTCTAATTTTCATTATAATAAAATTTAAAAGACATTAAACACTTAACTAGCTTTTTCCTAAACGTTTCGAGTTGATCATCAACTCTTCGTCAGTAGAACGCCTGCATTATAAGAAGTATTCTTTGTCAATTGTGAAAATATCAATCTGACAAAAAATACTTCTTATCAGTGCTTCCAATGTTTCCGTGGCAAACTAATTCCTTAAATTTACTAATAAAAATATTTTCTAATACTTACTACAACAAATTCCATAATATTTCTAAAAGGTACAACCAATCCCCTCGATGTTGTGCTTCGATAGGATTTAAGATCACAGAACGTGGTTTGTCATTTGCTAAAATTGCTACAAATTTCACGGGAATATTGCAAAAACATTTTCTTAAAAAATATTCAGTTACATATATTGCGAGGGACAACTACACACAATACAATAAACCACAGGCATTTTTACAAAAAGTGAAATAAAAATAAAGCAGTAATAAACAATCACTTGTTTTTCCCACTCTATATCAATCGCACGCACACAACACGTTACAGATCAAGCGTGAGCCACTGTGTAAATGTCTGGGTACCGAACGGTACCTGAAAGGGGTGAGGTGAAGAGGGCGGAATAGCGGAATGGGAGAACGGAACGCATATAATTCTGTAAACTCTGGTTAAACTATAAATAGTTTCCCCGCAAACACTGAAGGACAAAATATGTAGTGCTAGCCAGGGGTGGCCAAGCTCCTTGATATTCCGAGCCATTTTTACTAATATTTATACTATGCCAAACCATACTATGAAACAAATTTAATTAACTTACCAAAAATTCCAGATTACAAATTATATCCGTAGCAAAAGTGATACAACTTGTTTCCTCCAGAGTACAATATGTCAACTGTCCGTTGCAATGAAAAATTCAAAATCGGTTGGAGTCGGTCGATTACGTACGAAGGCGTAGAAGGGCCACAATAAAAATAAAAATTTTAAAACTTAAAATTCTGACTTTTATCTCAGAATTCTGACTTAGATCTCAGAATTCTGACTTTTATCTCAGAATTCTGACTTAGAACTCAGAATTCTGACTTTTATCTCAGAATTCTGACTTTTATCTCAGAATTCTGACTTTTATCTCAGAATTCTGACTTTTATCTCAGAATTCTGACTTAGAACTCAGAATTCTGACTTTTATCTCAGAATTCTGACTTAGATCTCAGAATTCTGACTTAGAACTCAGAATTCTGACTTTTATCTCAGAATTCTGACTTAAAACTCAGAATTCTGACTTTTATCTCAGAATTGTGAGATGAAAGATCGATTTGTATAAGAAACGCTTGGTAAAGCGCATTTTCCTATTAGTTGGCGATGTATTAGTGTCTGCAATGGATTTAGAAGTAATATGTCTATATACCTATATATACAGGGTGTTACATTTCGAGAGGGACAAAGCTTAATGGAAGATAGAGGGTACCTAAGGTAACCACAACCACCTTTAGAAATTGCTCATTGACCATTCGTTATTAAGATACAGGGTGATTTATGATTTTCGGTCAAAACTATTTTTTATGATAACTTTGGTAGGAAACGGAATAATGGGTTCATATTTGGTAGGATTAATGCACTAACGATGCTTCATTCGTGCATGTATGATAGGAAAAAATCCAGGTCCGGACTTCATAAATTGTTAATTTTTTGTTTACCTCTAGAAAACATCACCCTGTATGTATTTTTTTAAAATTTCTATACGATATTCGGAAAGAACACAAAAAAGTAATCCAAAAGACCTGTTTCTTTTTTTTTGTTACACTTTGGTGGTTATTTAAATACGCTGTTAAATGTACAAAAATACGGCTTCTACAATTAAATTAAGTGAAAGACACATGATAAAAATAGTTTTGCAACTAAGATTAGCGAAAGCTTGATTGAGGATAGGTGTTCCAAGTTGAATGTAATACCCACACTTATTTAAAAGATCAATCTTATTAGGAATATATGTCTGAATCTAAAAATTATAGAGTTTATAGTCTTTAAGTTTAAAAAATTCTGTGTTTTAAACAACTATGCCGCAATTATTTTCAAACGAGGAATATGCTGACATGATATTCATCTATGGTTTTTGTAATGGAAATAGTAGAGCTGCACAAAGGGAATATCAGTGACGTTTTCCTGGTCGCCGGCACCCTAATTACAAAACTTTCAGTAAGGTCTTCCAGTATTCAAGACAACACGGATGGTTTCCTACTTCTAAAGTTGTGGAGCGTAATTTACATCAAGACATTCAAGAACAGAACAATATTTTAAATATTGTTCAACAAAATCCAAAGATTAGCACAAGGAGAATTAGTTCTGCCATTCATGTCCCTCATTGAAAGGTATGGAGAACATTGAAAAGGGAACGGTATTATCCATACCACATTCAGCAGGTACAGCGTCTTGAACCAGCGACGGCATTCACCGCTTGACTTTTTCACGTTGGTTATCTAACTACCGCCCGGTCATTTACAGAACCTTATTTACTGATGAGGCGCAATTTACGAAAGATGGAGTAAATAACTCAAGAAACGACCATGAATGGGCACAACAAAACCCCCATGCGAAACGCCAATGTCATTTGCAGCACAGATTTTCTGTAAATGTTTGGGTCGGGCTTGTAAATCGATATTTGATAAGGCCACATTTTTTTGAAGACAGGTTAAATGGTAATGTTTACTTAAATTTTCTTCAAATAATCTTACCGAATCTGTTAGAAAATATCCATATTAGAGGCATGTTCTTTCAACATGATGGAGCTCCACCACATTTTATCAATCAGGTTAGAGAACATTTAAATTATGAATATCCAAACAGATGGATTGGTCATGGAGGTCCACAAGAATGGCCATCAAGGTCACCGGATTGTAATCCTTGTGATTACTTTTTATGGGGCCACTTAAAAAACGAAGATTATAAGGTAGAAATCAATAACAGCGAAGAATTAATCCATCGTATCATTACAACCTGTGACGAAATACCAAATAATCCAGTAATGATACATCGAGCAATTGGAAACCTAGCTAAACTTGCAAGAAAATGTATGGAAGTTAGGGGAGGCCACTTCGAAAATTTGTTGTAAAATTAATTTGCCATTTTAAAGTAAATTTAGATATTAGTTTGTTTGTGTTCTGTTGTTTTCTTCCTTGTATTAAACAAGTGTAAAAAGTTGTTTTGTAGTTTTGACTGAAAAGTATAAGTCACCCTGTATCTTAATAACGAATGGTCAATGAGCCATTTCTAAAGGCGATACTGGTTACCCTAGATGTCCTCTATCTCCCACTAAGCCATGTCCCTCTCGTGATGCAACTATTTTTATCATGTATTGTGTCTTTCACTTAATTTAATTGTAGAAGCCGTATTCTTGTACATTTAACAGCGTATTTAAATAACCACCAAAGTGTAACAGAAAAAAGAAACAGGTCTTTTGGATTACTTTTTTGTGTTCTTTCTGAATATCATATAGAAATTTAAAAAAAATACATACAGGGTGATGTTTTCTAGAGGTAAACTTAAAATTAACAATTTTTTAAGTCCGGACCTGGATTTTTTTTCTATCATACATGCACGAATGAAAGTATCGTTAGTGCATTAATCCTACCAAATATGAACCCATTATTCCGTTTCCTACCAAAGTTATGATAAAAAATAGTTTTGACCGAAAATCATAAATCACCCTGTATCTTAATAACGAATGGTCAATGAGCAATTTCTAAAGGTGGTTGTGGTTACCCTAGGTACCCTCTATCTTCCATTAAGCTTTGTCCCTCTCGAAATGCAACACCCTGTATATATAAGTATATAGACATATTACTTCTAAATCCATTGCAGACACAAATACATCGCCAACTAATAGGAAAATGCGCTTTACCAAGCGTTTCTTATACAAATCGATCTTTCATCTCACAATTCTGAGATAAAAGTCAGAATTCTGAGTTCTAAGTCAGAATTCTGAGATCTAAGTCAGAATTCTGAGTTCTAAGTCAGAATTCTGAGATAAAAGTCAGAATTCTGACATAAAAGTCAGAATTCTGAGATTAAAGTCAGAATTCTGAGATAAAAGTCAGAATTCTGAGATAAAAGTCAGAATTCTGAGATAAAAGTCAGAATTCTGAGATAAAAGTCAGAATTCTGAGTTCTAAGTCAGAATTCTGAGATAAAAGTCAGAATTCTGAGATGTAAGTCAGAATTCTGAGATAAAAGTCAGAATTCTGAGATAAAAGTCAGAATTTTAAGTTTTAAAATTTTTATTTTTATTGTGGCCCTTCTACGCCTTCGTAATTACGGACGATTACGCCGATAATAATTTTTTAAAATATAATAGCACAAAAATGAAAAGGGAACTCGGGTACATTTATCGAGAGCCACAAATAATCCTTCTAGAGCCGCATGTGGCTCGCGAGCCGCAGGTTGGCCACCCCTGTCCAGACTCTTCATCAAGTGGTTAAGTCTCTTCAATTGTCATCAAGTGGTCCATGGCCACACAAACGTCTAAAAAAAACCTAAATTTAATCATTGTTCAAACAACTGCTTGAACACTGCTGCAGATTGACGAATCAACAACAGATTTTTTACCAAGTGATCCCATCTCAATAATAAAGATATAATTTTGCCCGCAGACGAAATAAAGTAGGCATTTAAAGGCGAGGCCAGACGAGAATTTGTTTCGTCTCTCGGGCAACCCTAAAATTGTCTTTCTAACGACATACATACTTATATAGTTCGATAAAATATTAGTTAGCTACTTAAGCGTGTATAGGAAGGAGTGGCATATTACAATTTTTATACCAAATAAACCAAAAACATTTTATTATCCCCAAATTTAATTCCGTAATATTACTTTACTAAGCAAAATAATAAACAACGTCATCCAAACACCGAAATCCGCATCATACAGCCCCAAATGAAAATAAATCGAGTTTAGTTTGTTCGCGGCGACAAACAAGTTCGCAAGGAGCGGTAAGTATCGATCACACGGGGGCATATCACATTTCCACACACTCATCCCTAATGTTGTTATTTGTCAAGCCCGATTTGTCGGTAAATCATTCCCTCACAATCTAAGCGGCCCCGGATTATTGGATTTGCGACGGTGGTGGGGGTGAGGGCGCAACCATTCCCATCACTGCTAAGCCCCGCCCGTGGCTGTCGTTGCCCGGGTGATGCGCTCACCCCCAGGAATGGCGGACGGGGTGACGCACCCCTCCGCCCTTCTCTTTAGGGGATGAAGGGCCACTTGTCCCTGGCGGTTTTATAGGTTGTAGAATAATTTATAATTTATTAAATTGTTTGGCTTCCGCGTTTTCCGCGCTGCTGACTCTTGAGGATTTCCACTGCGTGGCTTTATTTCTGCATAGCGTGGCTTAGGTGGTAGTTTGAAAATATCAAGTACGGGGTGGTCTTCAGCACAGGGTGCTGCGAATGTCTACTTCTATTTAGTGATATTTGAAGATAGGGTATGGATGTAGATACCTCAGAATTTGTAGCGCGATGAAGTGTTTGTCTAGTTACCCGATTGGTTATAGTCACTGTCGCTGTCGCGGTAGTGTAACTACAGCTTCACAGCTATTGAAACAGGGACGAATAAAATGTATTTGTATAAAATCAACCTAAACTCATCCTTCATTTATGATTCTGCTCCTGATCATTCATTATATGTGTGATTGAAGAGGACATTTCAAGATAAGACATATACATTGATGTCAGAACCTATCCTTGAGATGATATCTGACAAAATGATTGCAAAGTTTAACTTCCACAAGCCATTGGAGGTTCAAATACAGAATATCAGTAACTGGGAATCGTAGGTATAGATCCTCTGGAGGTTTGGAGGCTCGTGCGGTTCACAGATGGCTCTGAAACAGACAGAGGAACAGAATCTGGACTATTTTTTGGACTGAGACTTATATGGCGTAGAAGCTATAGTCTGGGAACTTATCTCACGGTGTTCAAAGCAAAAATGTTGGCGTGTTTGGATAATATGTAAGAAGTTACATACATTAACTGGTCTACGTATTATCCAATAGTTACTCCACCATGAAGACTTTGAACTCAAACAAGGATAGTTCGGGGCTTGTTTGGGATTGCCTCCAATAGTTGATTGATCTGTCAAATCCCAATACAGTGAGGCTGTCTCTGTTGGGTGCCAGGGCATAGAGGCATTGAACGATAGGAACATGCAGATGTACTTGCTAGAAAGGGATCTGAAATGGCTTTCATGGGACCGGAGCCAGCTTGCGGAGTCGCTTATAGTGCTCCCAGACCGGCTCTGGGAAAATGGGTCGAACTATAACATAGGAATTACTGGATTTTAAAACCAGGACAAAGTCATGCGAAGGCAGTAATGGAAGGTTCTTCGCAGAAAAGAACTGGAGAGATGCTGAGCATCGGTAGACCTTGGCTCAGTGGTATGACGGAAGTCATAACAGGGCACTGTCATCTCAGGAAACATCTCTAAAGATTGGCAGAAAATCCGGTATGCCGGGGCTGTGACGATCCAGACGAAACTGCACTCCATATTCTGATTGTATGTGAGGTCTACGTTCGTATGAAGCTAAAGCTTCTGGGTAAACCATTCTTCCAAACTAGTGTGTCAAGGAAAATTTTAGCGAGCAGACTTTTGGACTTTATACAAAGAACGAGGATGCTCGTTGAATAGGAAATCAGTTGGATGCATAGTAAATCTAGATGGGGTCGCAAGGCTTTGGGACTAGACCTAGAGAAAGCGACCCACAGGAAGAAGAAGAAGAAGAATAGTTTACTAAATCCCATACAGCTGCAATATAATTGTTTAGTTACTGGTGTAAAATATTAAATTTAAATATAAGGAAACATAACAATAACTGGATAATGATAATCTTGAATGGGGTTGGAACCTTTGGTGTGAAGATAACATTGACGTAGTTTTCCACTACACTAGACTTATCTGTTCTACCATATTTGAGATGAGCTATATGTTCTTTGAATCTACTTTGAATTCACCTTCTAGTTTGTCCAACATACTTTAGAATGCAGTCTTTACAGCTAATTTCGTAAATCTCAGACTTTTCCTTAGTTTCTATTTTGTCTTTTGGATTGCTTAAAAGTGGTTGTAGTTTATTTTCCGATTAATAAACCACTGACGTACCTATATCTTTAAAAATCCTACCAAAACCACGGGTGTACTGTTGTAGCGATCCTCCTTAGCTTATAATATACAATGTCAACTTTGCCTTGGAAATTTATTGTCTCTGAAATACATTGGGCGAAATCTTTAATAGTAAGGAGATAACGATCAAAAAGTGTACCTTTGCTATCAAAATATGAGCTGGAAAATATAATTTTTCATTATTAGTGGTAGTCACTAGTCATAGTGATAGTTATAGTGTAGCTGGTTGATAGTCATAGTGATAAAATCTCTATTAGAAAGTTATTTAAAGTTTTTTCTAACATTTCGGTGTGTTTATAACCATCTACAGAGTAGCTTTTTGCTGTCATAATATTATGTTTAAAATACCTATATAATAAGAGCAAAATGTTTCCCTGAAGATGTTTCTAATTAAACCGAAATATTAAAAAAATCTAGAACTAACTTATTACATTGATCGAATTCCCAAGATTACTTAAAAAAATATAATTCCTGTAAAGTATGTACCTGACATTTGCTGTAGAAATAATTAAAACACTATTATTTTTTGTATAAATAATGTATCGTAAATAATCATCTAAAATTACCAAAATATATCTTGGGGTAAAACAAAAGTTCCGATTTGAAGACTCTCGGCGAATCACCCTGTACATTAAAATAATTTCAATATCATATCTAGAGATCTCGAGGGTAGAGCAAACATCGGAGTCAGAAAAGAAATATATATTCATACGTTCATACAAATATCCGCGTGTTCCGCGCCCGGAAACTCCGGTGTCGTGTCGTTGGATGCCAAGCACGGCCGACCCGGATTGAGTCTGGTATTGAACGGTGAGCACAAATCTTATTATTGCCGAGAACGAGACGGAGTCAACATCGGTTTGTGGAGGGAGGGAGGGGGGTGCTAAATTAAATGTTGCGGCGCGGAGTCGTCCTTGCGGGGCTTTAGGTTGCGCCGCGGTGAGGGGGCAGGGAGGTTGGGAGTTTCAGAGCAAAACGTTTACATACAGAGTGTGTTTATGAGGCATAACCAAAATGAAAATGTGAAGGTTTATTCGGGGGAATGTCCGGAAATGCTTCTTCAAGGAGCTAGGAGCTTCCAAAGATGGTGACCTGAATCAAAGTTGTAACCTTTTTCTTAAGTTTGACGGCAGGTACTCCACTTTTCAGCCAATGGGGTGTGTGATAATCGTTAATCCATCATTTCTCAAAAAGATGGAATCATTTCTATCACAAAACAGTAAAAGACGTTCGTAAATTCAGCGATTGTTTGTGATGGGCTATCAATCTAGTTTGTAAATTTAGCACAAAATTGTATGATGTCCCATCAGAAAACCATCACTTCCATTACATTTCAAATTTTGTGATGGGGGAAAAAAGAGGGGGAAAGGTCATTGTCATTAATTTCGAGGTTAGTATGTTGTTTTTTAGTTGGTTCAACGGATGCAGTTTTGATAAAAGCACAAAAGTAAGCACAAAGTACCTAGTCGATTTGCTGGTCACAATGGAGGGTGAACAATTTCCAATGGATATTTTGGTTGGGGAGACAAAATATACAGTAGTTCTTACTCAACAAGTAATCACTACTCAATTAATCCTAACTATCAATTGTTCTGAAGGAATCCATGTCCAGCATTACATCACATCCATCAGTTACGTCATCCATCACAAAACTGAGCTGAATTTACGAAAATGCGCATATTTAGGTCGTTATCATGTCAACGAAAAAATTTTATGGCGAAAAACAAAATTATAGTGAAAATTTCACACCGCCATATTTTAACCAATCAGAGGTTTCTGTTTTGTTCAGTTACCATGCCAACCCAAAAAATTTCCGGAAATTTTTAACGTTGTGTCAAATTAATAAGTGGAAATTTTTCTGTCATTTAAAATGTCAAAATAAAGACGCGGGAGTTGAATCAATACATTTCCTATGCTCGAATTTAAGTAATATTCTCAAAATTAAATTATGTTTCACCAATATTAGTAGACAAAAGAAAAATATATGTTTTAAGTTATTTATAAAAAGTTCTTGTAACTAAACTTGGAAAATGGTATGTTATTTCACTAAGAGATTTCGCATTTTATTAAACATATAAATTTAGAAGTAGATACTTTAGAATAATTATCAAAAATAAATGATGTTCCACCAATATTAGTAGATCAAAGTTAATAAGAAACAAAAATATAATGTTTTTAAGTTATTTGTAAAATATGTATGTAACTAAAGTTAGAAAATGACATTTTATTTCACTAAGAAAACTCACATGTTATTAAGCATAATATTTGCAATGCTCGAAGTAGTTCAGAATAATTATCAGAAATAAATATTTCCTTTCCAAAGCGGAACATTTTCAAAAATACAATCTAATAAATCAGCAAATTGCACAAACACAATTACAGGATGACAACTGGTGGAACTTGACCAAGGTACCGTACTTGACAGTCGTAAAAAATGTTTGTTATTGCTCATGGCTCACTATGAGGAATGAATGTTTGTCATTCGTAATTAAAATGTTCAATTTTGGCATAATATTTATAAAGTAATGGCGTGAAATTTTCTTACCGAATATCCCACGTGCTTAAATTAAAAACGTTCATGAATATTTTAAGAAAATTATAATTTTCAAAATATTCATGACCTCGAAAAAATTTCCGGAAATAATTTAATATATTTAATATCCGCACTAGGGATATTATAAGTGAATATTTTTTGACGTTTAAGAGATGAAGTTTAAAAGTGACATAATATGGAACCTTACCACCAGAATCATGTGTTGAATTCTATCTCGAATTTTTGAAGAATTCTCTATTCAGTAACGAAACATTGTAAATTATAATCACAATTTAAACCTGGAAAAACTACACGTTTTTTTGAAAGTTAGACCTGTATGCGTCAACCTGTTAAAATCTGATAAATAAATTATAACATTAGCCTCCTTCGTAGTGTTAGTTTCGTATTTTCATACCAAAAAATAATATGACATTGAAATTCTAAATTAATATTTCCTGGATGTGAAATTTACTTAGCAAATATCCCAAGTGCACAAATGAATTGCCGGGAATTTTGCACTTGGGTATAAGTGAATATTTTTTCGATTATCTCCAAAAGGCGTAGTAACTGAAATCAGTAACCCCTACTTGGATTCTTTTCTTCCTGTTCCAAAGTTAAATATAGGTATTAAAATTTTGACCTATGCATACATACTATGTGTAACAATTTTACCCAAGTACAAAATAAAATAGATACCTATATTTAACACTAGTGTTGGTGATATTAAAAAAAATGTACTTGCTGCACCCCCGTACTTAGAACTACTAGAACTGTGTGACGTAATGAATTTTAATTCTGTAATCTATTTTTTGTATATTCAATTGACTTTCTTTTTTTTCATTATTTTTATTTGTTGTAAGTTTGTATTTAAATAAGTTGTTATTTGTAATTTATTTGCTAACGAATTGTTTTGTAAATCCTGTCCTATAATTGGAATTGCTGTCTATGGGCAGTGTATCTGAAATAAAAAATAGAATAAAGCGTCCTATTTAAAAAAAATGTCGGTAATATTATAGCTCCCGTAAATATGGCTCATAAAAAAAAGGAAAAATTTCAGAAAAGTGGCAATTTCTATATGTATACTAATCGACATGCTTTTTTAATCTACCTACCTTTTCTTAATATAACTAAAAAAAAAATATGAATTGTGTTCCATCATTTTGAGACACACTATATATTTATTTCCTTCGTTACTTTTAAGTTTATTTTTATTTATTTAGTTTATTTATTAAGTTCATACGTTGTATAAAGTGATGAGATGCGGAAGTGTTATTTTGTTTTTGAATATGTACCTGATTTTTCCTTTCAGGGACATATTCAATAATACGTTCAGATACCCAATAAAAAGAAAAATATCTTAAAAACGTTTTTAGGCACACTAACGATGACTTTGCGAGATAAAATCAAATTGAACGTTGCGACGGCCGTCGGCAGTAGACATAAGTGCGCCTCGACGTCGCCCTCATAAAGCCTAAATTGTACAATATTGCCACGTGGGTCGGTATCATCGCCACCCTTAAATATTTTATTGTCACACCGATAATCTCTCGCCCCGTCGCCGTTTTAATCATGTCGAGATTGCAATCGACAAACGGGCCTAATTCATCGGAAATTCTACTTCAATAGACAATAAAATAACGTCTACGCAAGGTGTATATTCTGTAGGGATAAGTTATTGTTTAATTTGTTACACAATTTTATTTAATTTCGATATATTTAATGTATTTATATATTTACATTACATATTTACAAGTTACATTACAACGGTATAATTATTTCGTTGATATAACAACTAAAAACATATGAATTCCTCAAAGTTTTTTACTAATACTTACTATCATGAATTTGTTTCGAAATTACAGAGAAATGTTACAGGAAAATATTTTAATTTTTTCCCAACCAACTGCAACAGAAATTATTTTGTGATTCTTTAATCCTGTATTGTTAATGTCTTTTCGTGTGAAATGCGAAGTTGTGGAATATGGCACTCAAACAATGAAAGTAGACTTTATAATCAAAGAGGCGTTTCTCTTGGTTTATAAATTTTAATTTATCCCACTTTATCCCAAAATATTTGAGCTATGTGAGAGGAGAGATTTTTTTTACAATATTGGAAAAGTTTAAAAAGCCTGATCGAGTTTATACTAAAAGATATATAAATCTGTATATATCCCTGTATATACACTGTGTCCCATTCTCGATGGTAATGTATTGCTATCTCAGTTATTATAAGAGATAGAGAAACTGTTAAATTAGAGAAGTTTTGTAGGATTTTATGCTGATTTCAAATATTTTTTCTATTTTAGTCTATCTTTTTTAGTTTTTGAGATATTTGGGAAAAAACAAAAATCGCCGATTTCTTTTTTCTTCAATAACACAGTAGGCGTTCATTTGACAAGTTTTAGACTTGCACATTATTATGACACTTTTTTACAAGTAAACTTTTGTGACCAATAGCAACTCTCAATCGTCTTTTGTTTTTCAGTTATATGTGTCAACTTTTGTTTTTCTTACGGCGGACATATTAGATTTTTATTTCACGTGATCGCCCTTGAAAAAAGCTTTCCAATGATATGTCACTTGTTTGATTTATCCTTTATTTAAGGAACATAATTCGAGAAAAATGGTAACTTAAAAAAAAAGTAGGCTGTGGATGATTTTATTCCAATGAACAGAAAAAATAAGCAGGTACAACACGTATACTCGTGTAATATGGTCATGTAATAGGGAAAATAATAAACATAATGGCACTAATAATTTTATTACATGAAATTATACAAACTAAGCCACCGTTGTTTATTAGTCGATCGACTAATAAACAACGGTGGCTATGAAAGATGTGAACAATAGAATGTAGTATCTTTTGACAGTTTAGCATTGTTGAGACTTAATGCATTAGTATTGTGTATTTTTTAAGTGCAAGTACCTAAGTAGGAAGACAATGTTCAGTAATGAAGAATATTTTGATATGCTTGAATGTTACATTCGAGCAAATCGTAATTCTGAAACAGCTCTGACCTCATATTTAGAACATTTTCCCGAAAGACGTCAGCCAGATTCAAAAATATTTCGAAGATTTGTTTTGAATTTATTGAATGATGGTAGTTTTACTGCAAAAAGACCTGCAGCAGTGGGTCAGAATGAAGAGAGAATGAACCATGTTGCACAAGTGGCAAACCAGAATCCGTCAAGTTCTGTTCGCGGATTTGCTAGACAAACAGGGATCCCAAAGAGTACAGTTCACCAAGTTTTGAAGAAAAATCATTACCATCCGTATAAACCTATAACAGTGCAAAGCCTCAATGAAAATGATTACCCTAGAAGACTCCAGTTCTGTAGGTGGTATGAGCAACAATGTCTGGCGGATGAAAATTTTCATTTGAAGGTAATATGGACAGATGAAACAAGATTTACCAATTGTGGAGTTTTCAATCGACATAACCGACATTATTGGTCACGAGAAAATCCTAGGTTAAAAAAACAAAGACGGTTCCAACACAAGTTTGGGATAAATGTCTGGTGTGGCTTAACAGGTAAACTTAATATGCATTAAAACTATTTTTTTCGCAGAAATGTAAGAAGTAATTTTTTTAGGCAATCAAATCATTGGACCATTTTCTTATGATTATAATTTAACGGGGGAAAGGTACTTAAATTTATTGAGGAATGAAATTTTACCTGCGATAAGGGGAACTGTGCACAATCTACATGAAATATGGTACCAGCAAGATGGTTGCCCAGCGCACAATGCTAGAGTAGTAACAGAGTTATTAGCCCAAAATTTTGGAAATCGCGTGATTTCCAACAATGGTCCAGTTCGGTGGAGTGCTCGAAGTCCCGATTTGACACCTATGGACTTTTATTTCTGGGGGTTCATAAAAAATGAAGTTTACGAATTTGGTCCACCAGATAATGTCCAAGAGTTGTGTTATAGAATTAATAACGTCATAACTTCAGTGAACCGGAATACTCTGAGTCGAGTTTCTCGACATGTCTTAAAAAGATGTGCCAAATGCATTGAGCAAGAAGGTGCCCACATTGAACAGTTTAATATCTAGTTTTTTTGTTTTATTTGCGGTTATTTATTATTTTCTTTTTTCATATTCTAGCTTGATACATGTATAATATTGTTCATTTTTTTTTCCTTCATTTTAAGTCACTGCTGCAGGTTTATTTGCAGTTAAACTGCCATTATTTAATTAATTCAAAACTAATCTCCGTTATTTTCGAATCTGGCTGACGTCTTTCGTGAAAAGTTTCTAAATACGGTAGGTAGAACATTATATTGTTCACATCATTCATAGCCACCGTTGTTTATTAGTCGATCACTTTGTTTGTATAATTTCATGTAATAAAATTATTAGTGCCATTATGTTTATTATTTTCCCTATTACATGACCATATGTCACGAGTAATGTTGTACCTACTTTCTTTTTCTGTTCATTGGAATAAAATCATCCACAGCCTACTTTTTTTTTAAGTTACCGTTTTTCTCGAATTATGTCCCTTAAATAAAGGATAAATCAAACAAGTGACATATCACTGGAAAGATTTTTTCAAGGGCGATCACGTGAAATAAAAATCCAATATGGCCGCCGTAAGAAAAACAAAAGTTGGCACATATAACTGAAAAACAAAAGACGATTGAGAGTTGCTATTGGTCACAAAAGTTTTCTTGTAAAAAAGTGTCCTAATAATGTGCAAGTCTAAAACTTGTCAAATGAACGCCTACTGTGTTATTGAAGAAAAAAGAAATCGGCGATTTTTGTTTTTTCCCAAATATCTCAAAAACTAAAAAAGATAGACTAAAATAGAAAAGATATTTGAAATCAGCATAAAATCCTACAAAACTTCTCTAATTTAACGGTTTCTCTATCTCTTATAATAACTGAGATAGCAATACATTACCATCGAGAATGGGACACAGTGTATACTAAAGATATATACAGGGCGTCCAGAAATGATGTGCGATTTTAAGAGTGAGAATTCTTAGTTATTTGTGTGAATATAACAGTTTTGTGCAAGGAAAGACAAGACAGTAGTTACACCAGGTTGTTGCAAGGCAACAAACTCTAAGCAAAAGCTAATGAATATACAGAGGTTGGGTATAAACCACTGTATGAAAAATTCTTAAGAAACTAAATTCATACCCCCGGATTCATCAAAGGGGCGCAAAACGTTAGTCGGACTAAGCTATGGCAACGCTAGATTTGATGTATTATTAAAAATATGTTGATCCATGCATTTAGATTAGATAGACGAAAACAAAAGAAAATTTTGGCGCAAGTCTCACTAGTCGGACTAACGTTTGCGCCCCTTTGATGAATCCGGGGGTTAAAATCTAAGAAACCTCTTGGTAAGGCACGGATAATACTTGACGATTTTTTAGCAAATGCCTTCGGTAAAAAGTGTACCTAAGTAAATTCAGTTTTTTTGTTTAGGATGAGCTACTCACAAATGAGGTCTTGTCTCTAACCACACCACTCAATTTTCTCCAACTTTAAGAGATTTATTTGAAAATCAATTAGAATAAGAGCTATTCATATTATCCACTTCTTTTTCATCCAATATTTTGGAAGATATGTACTTGATAATTATTTTCTATCGAATTCTAATATATCTTTCCATTTTCCATCCAACATTAGGTATTTTCCATCCGCCATATTTTTGGAGGATAAGAATCAGCCAATAATGTAGCAGAAGAACGTCTGAAGCAGTATTCATTATAACTCAATAGACCAGGTAATTTAATTTTTTTGGATACAGCCTCAACAATATTTATGCCAACTGATTTATTGTGCACCTTTCGTTTCAATAACCAACAAAAAAATCTTGTGTTTTCAGTAGGTGAAAGAGAAGTACTTTCTAAATAGTTCGACGCAAGATCTAACCCTTCAAAATTTTCACTTCAGATTATAAAATCTCTCCTCATCTTGCTTTGCCTATTAGGAATTTTGATGAGTATTAATGATCCCATATTTTTATTATTATTAACCGAGTTCGTATCTTCTATAATAACCGAGATCCTCATGTTTATGCTTGAGTTTTACCATTTTTAACAGTTCTGTAGTCTCAAAAAAATGGATTATATGCCTTTAAGCTACCTAGAGTTTCATAAATATGTGTGTTTTACTAAAGCTTCATTAATAACCTTCTTAACAAATCAATCAGATAAAAGTACATCCAAAACTACCGCCACAATCACCACCACGAAGTACATCGTCAATATTTATCAAGCAGTAAACGAAACTGTTGTTCTAGAGCAATTTTGGCAAGCGACAAATATTTATTAGACATTTTCCCTATATCTACATATCGAAAAACACAGTAAACATTTAAAACCACTGCTTCTCAAACAAACCAACAATTTAGTATACACTAGTAGTTTTCCATAAATTATCAAAGCATATCTCCACGTCCAATATTTACCATCAGTGCAGGAACAGATTCGTACCATAAATTATTTTTGTAAGACACCAAGCAGTTATTTATCATAAATATACAATTACTTTTCCCAAATAACGGCAGCTTTGATAAGAAGGTGAACTTTAGCGGTTGTGCAACTTTTTTATTAATTTATAATTAATAATTCATAAAATTAGGACTGTGTGGTGTCGCAAGAGCGAAACGAACACTCGAGCGTTCATTATTTGTGATAAATATTTAGAGACTGATACGGTTTATTTGTTCTGTGAACCAGGAAATACAATAAATTACTCTCGAGGAAAACCGTAGAATAGATAGTCTCTTCAACAAACCAAAATGACTATTTTAACAAAAATAAGTAGATACTTTAACCTTTCTATGCAGAAAATCAAATAACTATCATTTTAGTTACACCGAGTGGAATAAATAAGATGGTTCACTTCTCTTCTATTTCTTATTATTCATAAACCCACTGGGTCACTCAGTGCTGCTACAAACGAAAGAAACCCATATATACTGAAAAACAAAATGAAAACTACACCAGTTGTTGAAAAATTAAATCATCCGTTTTTGAGTTAAAAACGATATTGTAGGTATACACGGGTCACTGGCAATGATTTAGATAAATCACTGGTTTGCAGTTAACCAAGAAAAAGCTCTCGTGTCATATAATACATTTATACTTTTATAACATGCTCTTTTGAGCATATCTCTCTTATTATTAGAGATTGAAAGGGATTAAGTTATACTTTAAGAACACATAAAAATAATACTTATTTAACAAAAGATTCAACAATAAACAGCAACCGAACCCAGCGTAGTTGCCTATTATTTCAAGATCTTAATCGTCTGCAATAAACCCTTGAGAGTATTTGCCAAATTCATCAACCACCCAAAGTGCTGATTCAGCCCTGTCATTAATATGACACTCTTCACGTCCCTATCAATAAAGCCCTAATAAAAGTTATATGCGATTTGAATATATCAGAGGCTCGAGAGCAAGTGGCGTGACAAATTTATACCAATATCGTCACCCCCTCAATAATAGACACCCCTTATTGTCGCACTAGGTGGAATTCCACAGACACACGGTGCATCTAGATAACGATCGTCCTTTGTAACCCCCCCGTGGCTCAGTGAAAAATATATGACAGTAATAAGGTGAACTATACCTATACAGGGTGCCAAATAGGAAAATTCCTGACACAGGGATATAAACGGAATACCTTAAATGGCCGCGGGTACATAAAAATGCATCATTAATCCGATAGAGGGTGTTAAATTTTCTGATTTTTTTTTAATTTTTATTACACGCAGACACATAAATTTGCTTAATAGAATTTTGGTTTTTGAGGACAGATGTCAGACAGTTAATGATATTTTTAATGCAGTTCCAAATTCAGTATTAAGGCCCTATGGTTCATTACAAAATTGTCTTGTTTTTTGTTAAAGATTTTTAGAGATTTAAACATTTTCTCTATATAGTGTTATTCAGAACTTATCCATAATAAAATTTGGGGATGTTCAACACACATGTAGAAATGTGGTAGTGCAAAAAAAACATTTTTTGGCGGCTTCAGAAAACTATTTAAAAATTTTTCATTGCACGCCGCTGGATACTGCTCCACTGCAATGGAGTGACCTTGGGACTGACAATGCAAACTGGCTAGCACGAAAAAAATTCGGAAGTTCTGAGAGTATACCGACACCCGGCGCAAAAAAGATTTGCAGCGTTTTTACTTTAAAATAAACTTAAAGATAGATAGATGTGACCAAAGTGACGTGTCTTTAAAATGAATAAAATTTTGTTACACTAATCTTGAAGAATTGCGCTACTTGATTACTAGGTATTAGAAACATGAAATTTATAAAAAATTTGCACATACCTTGTTACAAAAGCTGTTCGAAATAATATTCCTCGACTTGTACACACCTTTGGGCACGCCCTTATCCAATTTTGCCGCACTAAACCGAATATTCCTCCTGGTTGCTGATTTTGTAAACGCAAATTATTAAGTAAATTGGGGATTTTCAGCATTTTGCTGTAACAACCATTCACAAAACCTAACTCGTAATTAATAATCCACTGGTAACAGTCCATTAACTCAGCATTACTGTACACATGAGCCATTTTGAAAATTTTACAGTTTAACACTCCTACGATAAATAAAACACCCGCACTGAGATAGCGACACAGCGAGACAGCTGTAAATAGGACACAGTGTTAACATAAGTTTAGTTGTAATTAACTCCAGATGATGTCAACTTGGTTGGGGAAATGCGAGTCGAGTGCAGTATAGTGTATTGGTGGTATGAGGAAAATTACGTCAGTGTTTACGATTATATCAAAGTTTACAGAATAAATTCTGTAAAGTTTGGTTGTATAATATTTTAGAATTATATGGATAAATTTTAGAATTAAGTGTGACAACAATGCAGCTCGATGTTTATTGATCTTTGCTGGTTAATGCACTATAAAAAAGTTTTAGATCGACTCTAAGTGGTCGAAAATATTAACATTCTTTTACCGCGAGTACAAACACAGAAGATATTGCCAACATGGCACGATAAGTTATGAAATTCATTTTCCCCGCATTTTTATCATCCACAGCTATCCAGAGCGAGCATCTCATATTAGTTCTGCGTACCGCTAGCTATTCCAGAAATGCTGTCACATGTGGACATCCATCCAGGCTTAACGTCTTGTTTTCGAGTCAGATAGGCAAACAACAATATGCGACGACGTCGCCCCATCCAGACTTCAAAGAGTTTAATATCGGAAGAGAAATGATATCTCATGTCTCCCGGAATCAATAAATATGCAGGGGTGTTTGCTCCCGTCCTTGCAGTTGGGAGCTTATCTTCACCAATGCACAGGGGGGTTTTATTTATATTTTGGCACTTAGGTGTGTTATAAGATATAGAAATAAACATATGAATATGAAAAATATGGAAAAGAACAGTCTCTAACCAATACACTGACTGGTTTGTTAGGTCTATCTTAATAATATCTCTAAATTTAATAAATTAGTACACTTCAGTACATTTCTCTAACTCACGCTGTTATTACAACCTACCCTTTTAGGCGTATCTCCCTTATTATTTATGGCAGCCTCTGTAAACCCTGTACCAGAATATTAGGTAAATACTGTTTTCAAAAATAAAATAATATACAAGATCTTACACTTCCAAAAATGTACTTCTGTATAAAAAATATATTTTTTTTTGTCTTTTAGAATAGACCTCTATCTAGGCGCGACAATATATATTAAAACCCTGTATATACTGACCGCCCATATTAATGCAACATCAGATATTTTAGAAACTACCGGAGATAGGAAAAAATCACAAGGAATTTATATACATGGAACGATTATCAAAGCTGCGCGAGTATTCCAATTTTTAATCCGCCATTTTGATGTCTGAAAATTAGTGGGAAATTTAGCAGTATTAACCTAGTCTCTTCAATTAGATAGCAATAACAAATAAAAACCACAAAAAGCAGCAAGTAAAACTTTTGAGTAAGAAAAATTCTAAATAGGTATAAGAAATGTTCAATATTTTATAGTTTAATTACAATTATTTGTGAAAAATAAAATATATGGTCACCAAACTTTCTTGTAAGGTAGATTGATGAAGGTACAAACGAAATATTTTGTGTACCTACCTTGTGTGTGTTGTATTTTGTGTATCTTTTGATCACATTATTTATGTAAAATTCACCATTAGCCGTTTAGAAAAGTAAATAATTTAAAATGCATTATGCATATAAAATTTAACTATCCTTTACCTTACTCTAACTATCCTGGCGTATTTTTTGTATTGTTTATGTTCACAGTTTTCATAATTTACTATTATATTAGCTAGGAACTATGATTGCATGTCTCTTAAGACTTTCAATTCTTATATAAAATCCGAATTTACCTGGAATAATTACGAAAGTCCAATACTCAAATATTGTCACTCAAAGTCTATAAATCAAAGGACCACAATAATAAACACACAAACAGAATCAAACCGAGAGAATCACAATAAAATAAACCAACGTCTAAGATGTCAAAAATACAAAACAAACACTGTTTACCAAATTTACCCATACCACTGTTGCCGTGTTAGGAAGATTTGAACCATTGAATTTTTAGATTAAAAAGAAAAAGACACTAGAATTCTAGGGTCTTGATCAAGTGTACCAATACAAAATGTAGAAGTTGGGAGCAGTGTGACATCAAAATGGCGGCTCCCATGTTTCCACACAAAATTGGATGCACAGTCGTCTATAATGGTTCCATGTATATAAATTCCTTGAAAAATCACAAATTCTACTTTTTACGTATTTTTTTGTAGGTATTACTGAAAACGGAAGTCGTTCCTGAGGCGTACTTAATGTCGATCAAATATTTTTTCGTCTAGTATAAATATTTTCGTCTTATTTCAGAATTTCTGTCGAAATACTTTAAATAAATATACAACATAAATAGCAGCAACTGTTGAGGTACTTGACAATATCATTAATAAAAAATCAATCCTTGTACATACATCCTCTGAAGAACATCCTCGATATCAGGGATCGAAGAGACTGCCGACGCGGAAGAGATCAAGCTCATAAAAATCCAGAGGCGCCCCACAGTGCAGGTAAGTCGGTAGCAACGAGTTAATTTACCGTAGGCAGCCCTGATCGACCTGGTGGGAGGCTAACCCCTCAGCGGAGCCTTCCTTTGTGTTCACAAGCCACTAGTCCATCGGGGATTATTAGTTTTTGATGTACGGCGAGCTCTCAATGCGCCAAGTTTACCGTATGATCCGCCAAGTGTCGCATCGAAGACTAGTGCCACTCTAGCGTGACACTGTCTGCGTTGTCACTCTACCGTGTAAACGGTGATTATTGTTGTACCTCGATGCTTGGGAAAATGTTGTCGGGACTTTATAACTCCCGTGTAAGAATGGGATATTTATCATAATGTGACTGGGAGTCTGCAGAACTTGCAAACATTGATTTGAATATGACGGCAGGGGTCCGATATACTTAGAATAATTTACAGTAGGTAATGCTTTGCAGTTTGGGCAAAATAGAAATTATAATAATACCGGGATATCAAAAATTATCTTGGTCAAGGGTGGTTGTGGAATGTAAACCGTGTGTCTTACTTTAAATTTGAAATAATTATGTCACTGTCACACTGACATCATCAATAACCTACAAATTTCATACCTATTTATTTCAGTTGTAAAACAATAATGAACTACAAATTATAAAATAACGGTTTTAGTAACAAGAAAAACTAAATTACAGTAATTGTTGGAAATGTCCCCCGTTTTGTTCGATGCACAAGTTGACGCGCCTCCTCATGCTGTAAAAAGCGTTTTGCAGCATTTCTGGCGTTATGGTTGCACATTGCTGAACAATTCTTTGTTGCAGTTCTTGCAAATTATTTACCGGAGTTGCGAAAATCTTGTTTTTTAAGTAAGGATATATAAAATAGTCCATAATTGTCAAACAAGGTGATCTCGGAGGAAACTCAACTTCTGTATGCAAACTTATCAGCCGGTCATCAAAAAACTCGTGGAGGAAAGCAATATTTTCTCGTGTAGTATGTGCTGTTGCACCGTCATGCTGGAAATAACCGTATCGAAGTTCATCATCGTTTAACTGTTGCACAAATTCAGCCAAAAAGTTGTGTCTGTACCTTTCTGCGTTGACGGTGAAATCGAAAAAAATTGGCCCAATTATTCTTCTGCGAGAAACTGCCATCCAAACACCAATTTTTTGAGCATGTAGTGGCGATTCAGTAAAAACATGAGGGTTATCATTGCTCCACATTCGCATATTTTGAGAATTGATGTATCCCGAAAGGTGGAACCACGCTTCGTCAGATAAAAAAGTTAAGTCCAGAAGATCGTCATTCATTAAATTATTGACAAACCAATGGCAGTAAGCAAGGCGTCTGGGGTGGTCTGCGGGCAGAAGAGCTTGATGTGCTTGCATCTTATATGTATGCATGTTCAAGTCTTTCTTTAAAATCTTATGACATGTTCCATAAGAAAGTCCAATTTCCTGAGAAAGACATTTCAAAGGTTTTGCAGGCTCCTCTTCCATACGTTGACGAACGTCATTGACAACTTCTTCTGTACGAACTCTTGGTCTACCAGCACCTTTTTTATGAGTCACACAACCAGTTTCGCGAATCACTTCAACACAATTTGTAAGGCATGCATAAAAATTGTCCGGTAATATTGCCACGTTTAGGAAGTGCTCTCGAAAATTGTCCAAACACAAACGTTGACTGTATTGCCAATTTCCATTAACTAGCGCACCCGTTCAAAAATAGGCTTCAATCATGAAAATGTTGTGCTGTGTGGCAACAGGCATGATTCAAAAACTGGATTAGAAAATTTCAGCACAATGACTTGACAGATTCTCACACAACAAAACATATCCAAAAATTTAAAGTAAGACACACGTTTTACATTCCACAACCACCCTTGACCAAGATAATTTTTGATATCCCGGTAATATTGTTAATAGAGTTCTTCCCTTTTGTTGAGGTTGATAGTTTTCCCTTTCCTTTCAGAAATATAGGTCTAGCATAAGCCACAATCCAGTAAGGTATGTATGATGAAAATTAAAAACAATTCGTCCATCAGAATGTCTGAAATGTAACGTAAGTTGGCTACCGTTTGCATCATCCTGATTATCTTTAAAAGTTTAGCTGTATAAATTCTTCAGAGATGTGTAATAAAATTGCGATACGTTAATCGCTTGCTGTCAGAATTTTATTGGACCCTCATTGATGAATTGCATCCGGGCGGGTAGATGAATAATATGGATTAAATAAAAACACAGTTTTGCGGTAAAAACATAGAGGACTAATTTATCAATAAATTAGATATGTTTACGTAGCAGTATCTACCACCAAAAGATAGATATACACGGTGTGGAATTAGTGAGTCTGTCTTCCATAACGTTGTTATTTGTGATGATAGAAAAAACATTTTGATAACAAAGCTATTTTTATTTGTACGGCAACTAACTCTCTCATTTTAAATGAGATCACTTTGAAAGACCGTGGAATTTAAGATCCAAAACATCTAAAACATAAAGTAACCATATAGTTACTTTATGAAAACATGTAGCATACCGAGCTGTTTCGAAGATATTTGACATTTTATGAAAATTTTGACAGCTGCAAGCATATGTAAGACTCTTTGTTATGTAAAACTAAATTATCTTTTTCCTGGCGTAGCCATTGCACGGGTTAAAGTTACAACTTTTTGAGGTATTACAGATTTTGTCAAATTCTTAAGAATTTATCGAAAAAGTTGAATATAAAATTAACCGTGAACACAGAGTAATCTGAACACCCTGTATATTGCCCAATATTTTTAGGTAATACAGCAGCAAATAAAAAAACTTTGGTATCAAAATGTTTTTTCCACCTTCACAGATAACTACGCTATACGAGATTCATTTTAAGATCGTAGCGCCATAACGGCAGTAACCTGTACTAACCTACGGCCCCTGACACTGACGTTTGAAATTGTATTCATCAAAGATTTGTTGTCGAGAACTTTAAACCAGGTAAAAAGCTTGTAAAACTATTTTGAAAGGGGTAAGTAGTGATATAAAATTAAAATATATTTCAATATTTTCCGAGCGTTCAATCTGAAAATGAAACTTTACCTCAAAATATGTCAAATTCTTTATTGGACATACGGCTACATATCTACCTTTATGGAAATAGTCATTCTTAGAGAAAAGTAAAGAGCACGCACTCTACTTTGCGTTTTTTAGCTTCTTTATCCATACTTGTCTCCTAAAACTCTTTAATGCCCAACTTATAGTTTCCACGATAGCTCCAGATTTTCCCGCTTTTGGAAAAGTATGATACTGATCTCGGGGTTTTTCTTTGTCCAAGAGGAACAATGACGCTCACAACAATAATGATTGATATCTAATCAAAACAATTAACTAATATAACAACGGATATTTCAAAATTCACAATAGACATACATACGCAAAACTGAATCAAAGTCCCATGCGTTAGTTGTGCGTGCCGCCAGTAGGTAGCGTATTGCTTAGCAAGAATCGCGTATAGAAGAGAGACGCCCTAATGCCACACCCTGTAAAAAAGTTCTTAGCTCCTAGGTCTTGGATTGTATATCTACAGACGATTTATAGATATAAAATTGAACATCAGACCTACCCTTATACTGACTTTTTTTCATATTTTTGAAGCATTTGAGAAACAGAAAATATATGTAATGAACATAATCAGTGTGTTCGACATACTAGATCCAAAACATAATCCTCGATTAATACATTTTATTTATAGATACGTATTTGTAAAACTGATTTATATCCAAATAGGTAATACCTGGAAGGCTAAACAAATAAGTTTTCTGTTTACAGAAATCATAATTACTGCAACATTGATATAAAAATCTAATATAGTTATTAATCTACCTACTAACAAAAATTACATCAGAACTAGTACTTAAAATTAAATATCTTATGCTTCTATGTTTAGGAAGGCCAACTGTGGGAACTAAAATATATTCTTCCACTTCTAATCAGAGTAAAAAGTGGCTAAACTGTTAATTTTTGCAATTTTCGGAGAGGAAAATGAAAAAATGGTAATTTGTCTGAGCTTTCCAGGAACCCAGCTCCATAGGTAATTCGTTGTGTACTATTTATTTTCTACTGATGATGCCCAAAAGGCAAAACTCAGTCTGACGTATGAATAAATGTGGTACAAACCACACTTGTATGTGGAGATGGTTAAATAATAAAAAAAGCTAATGTGTTGGTATTTCTCTGATTGCTAAATGGTGATCAATCTGCATAATCTTATATTCTTGTGTAGGTATCTGCTTTAGTAACCTAATGGACAGGTTATACAATGAAAATCCTGGACTATGCAAATTCAACATTAATGAATGCAGTTGTGCTAATTTTTTTATTGTTTTATCTGTGGTTTCAGTCCGCCGTGGTTTATTTTGTCGAGAGGGATTTCAGCAGTCAGATTTGTTCCGAAAATTTATTGAAGTCTCTCTGATAACAAAGTAGATTTGCTATCTAGCATAATCCAAGTTGATGAATTGGCTTTATAGATAACCCCGCCGACCGAAAAAGGTTTTGAAGCGTTCTATAATTATTATATAATTGAATTGATATTAACACATTTTAGCAGTAGTTCAGTTAAGTATTTCTATCAGTTAAATATGGACCTCTGAAAGAGGATTAAGACCCTAAGGTCACAAATTGTTTGTTGCTCTGTCGCTACTGCTAAACTAAACTCCTGTTGAGTTTAATGTGGCACGGACATCCATCCACCTGAGAAGGAGATGAAGATCAAATACTTGGAAGTTGGACCGTACCCACAAGGTGTCTTTCTTGCTTGCACAGATTAAAAGGATGATTTTAAATAGTTCTAAATAGAACATAAACTACATAAACTAATCACAACAATACTTTTTGCATCTGGTATTTAATTATCTTGTGGACTCCCTTATGTCTGTGATCTTGAATATAGTAAATTGCTGTCCTTTTGGGACTGTTTTCTGGAACAACCAAATACCCACTGGGGCCAAATCTGACAGATGAGGCGGATTACTCATCTTTGCGAATAGCATTCTGTAGCCTGGTCAGTTGACATAAGTCGACTAAACTTGCAGAAACAACATAGTTGATGTTGATGTGCCATGTGTCAACCAGTTGTGCAGATACAGGAAAGCATTGTCTTTAGAAGCTTCGGGTAATCTGCTTTACTGGGTTTTCAGAAAAAAATAATAGAAACATTTTATCTCCTTTCATATTTCTAATAAAAAAGGTATCTTGCATAATCTCCATAGAATAGACCACTTAAAATTTCTAAAATAACGCCAATTTTAGAAAAACGGAATACAGATACTGTCGACAACTATAGTCCTTTATCAATTATACTATATTTTGGCAAAATTTTAGAATCTTTCATTAAAATTAGATTAGAAAAATATTTTAAAAATAATTGTATTCTAAATGACAGCCAGTACGGGTTCCGTAAAAATTGGTCAACTATAAAACCCCTGCTAAGAGTTATGGAAGATGTAGTTGAGGGTTTGAGAAGGGCCCTTATACAGCAGCAATGTTGTGCGACCTTCCTTCGACTGTATCTGCCATGACATGTTACTGGAGAAACTCTCATTCTATGGCGTTCGAGTTACGCCTTTGTTATTGATTAAGTCATATCTTACTAATGAAAAACAGTATGCCCAATTCAGAAACAATATATCTGGTTTTAGATTTCTCTCTCATGGCGTACCCCAGGGCTCTGTCTTGGGGCTACTCCTTTTTGTTATTTATATTAACGATCTTTATTATTATACGACACCTTGTGAATGCTCTATCTGCAGATGATATAACATCATTGTGCTCTGGTAATAATAGAGAAAATACATTGGAACTTGCTCAGAATAGTGCGATCAAGGCCGAATCTTGGTTCACGGCAAATAATTTAAAATTAAACAAAGACAAGATACAGAGCGTAGTTTTCTCATGTGATATTCGACACGATGGCAATCATGTGAAACTGCTGGGCATTTCACTTAATTGCTTTCCAAAGTTACAAGTGCTTATTGTGGTATTGAACATTCTAATTTAACCTATGGTGTCATATTGTGGGGGAACTAACGACTCTTCATGTTTTCAAACTTCAAAAGAAGATTGCGCGTATCATTCCAAAGGTTGGTTACAGGAAACATTGGAAACCTCTTTTAAAAAAATTCAAAATCATTCAATTACCTTCAATATATATTTTATTGTTAGATTGAAACACATAATTATTCAGATTTTCAAACTAACTCTGATTTTCACAGCTATTCAACAAGATCTCCTAATTTGCTTAGAACTCAGAGGTTCAGGTTACAGAAATCAGCTAACAATTCTCTTGCGCTAAATCTATATAATACTAAACTTCCATTAGCAATAAAACAATTAAACAAAATGCAATTCAGTCAACCTTTTGGGCGGGGGAAAGTAACTGTGATATCTTCGAGGTAAAATCTCGTCAGAGCAAAACTTGAACAATCATCGGTGGCTGTTACTGCCAGTGCCTACTTTGATTACCCCTTCCGAACTGTAACAAATAGTTTTTTAACACAATATTTCTCCAAATGCACCCCTATAACTCAGCAAGAAACCAAACGCAGATCCCCACCAACTAATTACACCATCGAAAAAATAATTTCCGACATAACATGCTGAACAGTTGCACGAATACGCCAATATATGAATATGGAGAGCATTATACGGCACTCAAATCCTGCTTTATTATACGGGGTCATGAATATCAAGTGTTAAAATTAAAATACACAGCCCTTAAGCCCCGGCACAATGGCTGGAGGGCTTTCGAGGGCGCAGCTGGCCATGCACCGCTAGAGGGCGTCGGAGGGATGAGATTGCGAAGGCGGCTGCGATCAGGTGTTTGGTGGCAATTGTTTTCGATCGGGTCGCTGTGATCTAGTCGCACAAAGAAACGCGCACTTGTTTCGAATCAATTTACAATCAAGTGCAATCCAATCAACCTCTTTCGGTGGGGAAAATAACTGATATACTTTTTTCTTTCTGGTGAACGTGTTTAGAAACTCAGTTTCAATTGCGGTATAATAGGGCAAAAATAACGAGACACAGTTAATAAGTATATCCGTTAATATAGGGACCTGTCTCTGTATATAGAGAGATTGAGTTACCACTTTATTTCGTTCAACATTTTTGTTTCAACTACGATTCTTGTTGGGAGAAAAAATGTCTTTATCATAATAAACATTCCAAAGATACCAATTTTAAGACCATAGTATTATTTGTGACTTATTTAGTTGTTATCAGAACATTAACTTTGTTGATTTTAATTCAATATTTGTATTGAAAATGGACGATAATTTCTCATTTCAAGAACTTACCGATGTGCACCTTGTTTATGGTGCAGCAAATTCTTATGGAAGAAAAACTGCACGGTTGTATGGATAGAGATATTGGGAACGCCGGCAACCTTATCATACAACCTTTGCTTCCATTCATCGTCGCCTTAAGGTACGTTCAGTACGGAGCTTGGATGATAGATCATAGACTGGATGATAGAGTAACTTTTACCAGCGCTGATAAAATGTACAATGTATTTCAATGGAGCCGTTCAGTACGGAGATGTGATACTAGCAGGGAATACATGATACACGAGTGGTTTATACTCGATTATATTTTGCGGAATAGTCAGTTCAATTCTTCTGCGAGCTGAAGTAGGAGTATGGATGCCGAAAAATTAATTAGAGAAGTGTTTATTAGAGAATCGTTGTGGAATCAGGCCCACTCTGATCACCACAATAGATTTATTTTGGAGAAACAGTGGGAAGAAATATAGAAAAAAATATAAATGGTACATGTAAAAGTAATATTTTATTTTTAAATAAAATACAATTTATTATATATTGTAAAAGAGATGTGTGTGGGTCTCGAATAACAAACGAATTAATCCAATATTGAGTATATTAACGTAAAATACATTAGAGACTTTAGCAAAAGTAAAATACTTAGTATTAGAAAATCCTGGCGTTCACTTCAACTAGTGGTTCCCGTTTATCGGATCTATGATGAGTTGCTATAGTATTCATTTTAATTTATTTTTATCATTTTAACAATATTGTAAGCGATTTCTACAAACATAACTTTTAAATGTATCTCACAAATTTTGCTGTATCAGAAATATGCGTAAAACCCCGGGGAATATTTCCGTAGTTGAGGATATAAATGGTGAAATTCTCCCAGTCGGTGCCTTTTCCTGTTTATGGGATGCACATGATACTTTCTTAGTTTTTGTTTCCTTTTGGTGAAAATGTAATATTTCGTTCTTGCCGAACAAAAGTAACCTTCTTTGTTAGACATTTTGAAGTATACTAGCTGTTAAAAAAAAGCGTTTATGCACATCTCCGTTGTGAACGCCTATCAGCGCTTATATTTTTCACTATTATTCTATCATCATTCATCTATCATCTATATCCTATCATCCAAGCTCCGTACTGAACGTACCTTTTAGACAAAGCGAGAACCTAAAGCGTACTGCAGGTGGTGGTCGTCCAAGAAACAGCACGTACCGTTGAATTTGAAGGAGTTCTACACCGAGAAAAATCAGTTCACAAGTGTTCGCGCAATTGCACACCAAATTGGACCCTCCCCCTCCAGGTCGACGGTACACCGTGTCATGAATAACTCCTCTACCCCTACCATTTACAACGCGTACAAGCTTTAAAACCTAAAGATTATCCACATCGATTACCTTTTTGCCAATGGTTTTTGAGTCACAACTTAATAGAGCTTCATTTCGGGAGAATAGTATTGTTTTCTGATGAGGCATGTTTAACGCGCGATGGTTATTTTAATGGTAGAAACAGCCACATTTGGCATGATGAAAATTCTCACGCTGGGTCTCTAGAAGACACCAGTAACAATTTTCTGTAAGCATGTGGGCTGGTATTGTTGGAGAGGATCTAATAGTTCACTTGCTGCCTGATCGTTTGAATACAAATATTTACCTCAATTTTCTGCAAAATGTTTTGCATTTATTATTAAAAAATGCCCCTTTAGACATAAGGAATAACATGTGGTTTCAACATGACGGGGCACATCCACATTTTGGTTTGAACGTGCGCCAGTATCTGGATCAGCAATTTCCCCGATGATGGATTGGAAGGGGAGGTCCCGTGCCCTGGCCCGCGCGTTCTCCCGATCTCAACTCTTTTTTCTTTTGGGGTCATCTAAAATCTTAAGTCTACGAAATGCTTGTTCGTAATGAGGAAGATCTCTTAGCAAGAATAATGGAAAGTTGTACACATGTAGAAGCTTTTCCCGGAATATTCCATTGGCTCCGCTAGTCAACGAACCGATGGTGCAATCTTTGTATTGAAGCAAATGGTCAACATTTTGAACACTTATTGTAAACCATTATTTATTTATCAATGAGTCAAAGTTCAACACGAAAAAAAGTGATTTTTTTAGTGTCAATTTGCGTCAATAGTGTCAGATTTGTTTTCATGTCCCCTACCATCCCTAAAAGTGTGTTGGCATGTCTTTGGGACACCCTGTATAGTTAAAACGGTCTACTTGAATAGTTATATGTATCTTGAATCGATAATTCAACAGAAGCTTCCAAATACGGCCCATCGCCATCAAATCATTACCATTATCTCAACACAGATTGTCGTTTACAGCGTTATTTGTCCATCGGCTTAAGACGCACCAACAGGCCTCTGGATGCACCCCAGGGCTCTCTGCGCCCCCAGGACAGACCGCGGCACGTGGCCCATTTCCGTCGAAAAGTTCGCACATTTGTTTACTTACAGACTAAGCCTCTTAGGCCCAATTGTGTTTGTTGCGATGCGACGAGACATGAACTTGTAATTACGACACTGATAGCTTAAAAACAAACACAATTACAAGGCCCTTGTAGCAAAAAGTAAATAATAGTCCCGAAAAAGTGTTTAACCGTGATATACGGTAGATTGCTAACATGGAATTAATTTGTAATGTCGAGTTGAAATACACGCCCCCTAGCGGAAACGGATTGAAACAACACAAATCTTGTGCCGTAGGTAAAGGCGGGTTCATTGATCAATATCGTTGAATCTATGCGATTGAACAACGGAATAGAATGAAATTTGGTTTACATGTTTCAAGGATATTGAATAGTTAGTCTAGAAAGTGTCAGTTTAAAAAATGGCTGCAAAGAAGAAAATTGTGCGGGCTGGCGTCCGCATTATATGTGAATATTTAAAAAACGTAATAAGAAACAGGAAAAAAAGAAAACCTCGTCGTTGGTGGGTCAAACCATGGATCCTAAAACGGAGATATGAAGGTGCTTCAGAAAAGCTGTTAGTGAAACTGGCAACAGATGACTTGGATGCCTATAAAAATCATTTAAGAATGAGCGCAGAGAAATTTGAAGAACTTCTACAGAAAGTGTCACCCTTTATACAGAAAAAAAATATTTTCTTGAGGGATTTTTTCATAACTTTTTTCACGCATTGTTGTGTTTTTATATTCCTCACTTCTAATGTCCCAGATACACTCCTCTGACTTGTATAATTCCAAAAACTTTATAATATGGTTGTACGATATAACCTTGAAATGTGTTCTGGCTATACCTTTTTTATTAATTTTTAGATGTCTTATGTGCTAATCAGGCAATTGGCGTTTCATCCATACGATTTATATGTCTAAATAAATTTAACTCATCCAATTTGAGATAATAAAATTATGGGATTAAACCAATATTCTATAAATTATTGATTTACTAAAATACCTTCTTAACTAGGCTTACAGAGCATAAACTGTACGATGAGTCAGTAGCCCATAACTCGTTAAAGTAATTATTATCTCCTATCTTTTCATACTAACAATGGCAATGGAAATGGAAAAACAAGAAGAAAGACACGCGGACAATTAGGTAGAATTGAAATAACATTAGCCCTATCGAAAGAGACGAATTCCCAAGGGAAGACATCTCGACTACAGTCTTCTCTGGTACGTGAAATCAGATAATTGAGAGCAGCATCATAATCTTTTAAAATTGTTTAATAAAATAAGTTATCCGATTGATAATAACTGAAATAGAATAAGTATAATAGAACTGAAAGGTCTTGAGTGCCTATCAGTCACTTTAAAGTTGCGAAATTCACTGAGACGTCATTGTTATTAAAGACTTAACACACAAACGACAATATAAATACACTGTACTAAGGTTGCGGTTCAATTCTTGTGAAATATCTTGATAATACGTAGGTACCACTATGGGGGAAAAATGGTTTATTTGGATGCACCAAATTCATTTTAAGAATATATTATAGACTAAGCATATGGCTCTTGATGTAAAATATTAATTTTTGTCTTTAATAATGCGATTTTAAGACTTTTAAGAATACCAACTAGAAATGGGAGAAAAACGCTGTCGCGATTTTCGTTTCCATTTCTAGCCCTACCGGGGTCCAGACCTGCGGCCTAGGGTCAACCTTTAAAACATTAAAGAAATTTGAGATAATCCCTTGTATATGAAATAATAAATTTAGAGACAGAAAGCTGTAATTTTGTATCTGGAACGATGATGTAATTATACTAAACAATTTTTCTTAATAATATTTTGATGAATTGTAAGGGTATTCTTGATGGTAAAACAGCATAATTTTTTAAGTGTAGGAAATTAAAAAGAAGAATTTATTTTTTAGTAAACATTTTATCAATTTTAAGGGGCGGACAGGCGAGCCCCGTCCGCCCTTGGAAAACGTGTACATATATTGCTGTCATAATTGTTGCAACAAATTAATATTGTAGAAGATATTTACTTTTGTAAGCTAAAATGAGGAATTTTACAGATTGCCAAAATGAACGAATTAATTCCAAAATTTACCTGCAGAAATAATAAAAACTATGGACAATGAAACAGAATAACTAAACACTAATAATACTAATAAATAATTCGAATAAAAAAGTAAAATAAAAAAAGTTGCCTCCAGCGTGATTCGAACTTGCGAAATTCAGCTTATGCCTTTACGCCACCGCGACACTCGGTATTGTTTGACGTTGAGACAGTAAAGTATGTAAACTGTACGTTTAAATTTTTAGGGATATTCTAATTGCAAAAGCATTTTGCTTCAGTATTTTGGTAATCAGAAGTGTTTGGCAGTCCGTACTATCGATTCCGTTGGCAATATTTCTCATAGGAAAATAATAACCTATCTGAAGTTTAATTAATTTGACAGTTTTCGTGGGAGGTGCTCATCGTTAGCGCAATCTCCCATCGGCAGATAAAATGAGAAAGATTGAGACGGACGCGACTCGAGATTTTCAAAGACGAAATAAGCGTAGAAGGACTCGACGTACGGTCTCGAAAATAAATCTCAAAGGATTAGAGAAAGGACGGAAGTTTCGCGTGAAACGGTTCTCGAAGCTGTAAAAATTAGAAAAGGGGTTGAGGGGGGTCCCGCGAAAAGTCAGAATTTCTGCAGGCGTTACGGAGGCATTAGGCGCGAAAACAAACGCCGGTGCTAGCCGCATCTCTCTCGCCGTACAGCGATCGACGAATATTTTGTAGAGGGTTTTTGAAAAGGTGTTTAAATTGGGAAAACGCGTAGGAAACAGGACGAAAATGCGCCTAGGCATAGGAGAAATACTTGGGGCGACCTTCGGTTGCCCGAAGTCCGCTCGGAGGTGGTAGCTTAGAAAATTTGTCGATTTGGCGACGGAATTTAGAGCGAGACAGAATCGACGCGTTTTAATATATATGGATTATAGACTAAGAATATGGTTCTTGATGCAAAATATTAATTTTTGTCTTTACTAATGCGATTTACGTAGACTTTTAAGAATATCTATTTGACAAGTTGCAGAACCAATTATGTGGATACATTTTTTTTAATAATTCGTTGTGTATTTGCAGGACGTCGCATCAAGTAGGTAATTGACAAAGTGTGTTATTTTCAATATCAGAATTGCTTGATTTCAAAAACTTCAAATAAACATATTATTGTATTAATAAAACCTTCAAGTGTATGAATTTCCAAAAACAAAGAAAGAATTACTTCGCCATATTGAAACCACAAACTTGTTTAAACAACACAAACTTTATCTGGCTTAAATAAATAGTTTTCTGGGTGTAACGTCCTTTCCGAGGCGCTCTGTATCATGATCTTAATGAACGAAATTCTTTAGGATATTTACTAAACTAAACCATTAATAATTTGTTGTTCCAGCTCACACAAATTCCATCCGAAAGAATTTAGTGCTAAATATATTTATAGGAACAATCAATCAAATGAGATTCAAAGAAGTATTTCCGGATTAGCGACATAAAAAAGGATTCTGATGATTTATATCACTCCACAGCGCCCCCATTGGCCGGATCTAATCCAAATATATTAATTTTATTGGCCAGATCGTAATTGGAATAAAAAAATACCAGCAGAAGTTGTTTTTATGATACTTGTTAATACTGGGTTAATCCAAATATTATTTTTTTCTTCGCGTCTTTTTATTTGCAATAAATATATTGTTTTATCAGGCGGCTGCTAATACCCTGTCTACCAATAACAATGGATTGAATAAGTAGTAAATCAGGTGATCCTGTTGGCTCCGTTGTCGATTGCTAAGTACGTGTGAGGTTTTTATTCGACAAGAGCGAAATCCTTATTGAGGGTTATTTAAAAATGGGCAATGGCTATTTGTGCGTCTAGTTGGATACCTAGATATTCACAAATACAGGGTCAAAGAGGAGACAGTCGAAGAGAGCGAATAAAATTAGATACTAAAGTGGATACTCGAAGCGGATGGTTCTTTATGAAACATCGTGAAAATAATTGTTTTGAAAAAAACATTGATCTCATTTAGATGTTCCAGAAGAAGAAAAAGAAAAACTAATAGATAGCATGATAAAAAACAAAAGGAGGAAATTAATTCGTCGGGAGTTTTACAATATTCGGGAAAAAGAAGGCACCTATAGTTATATTAATCACGTCCCAGGTTATAGCGAAAAAATAGATCGCAGAATAGAACGAAACGGGTGTAAAACGATTAGTGTCAACAAGCGTACTACTGGGAGGATTTTGATAAACAACAAAGAAAGGGTTAATAAATTAAAACAAATGGAGGTATACCAAATTAACTGCACGGATTGTAATGCGTGGGTCGAACCGGTAGAAGTATCGAAACTAGAGTAAAAGAACATAAAAAATCCATATTAAATAAAGCAAAAAATTCAAGATTTTCGACGCATTGTATAGAAAACAATCATTTTATAGATCAGAAAAATGTAAAGGTACTGCATCGTGAAAAGAAAGGAAAGCGCTTAGATTTGTTGGAGCAATTAGAAATTAAAAAATCTTTAATTATAAATCCGTGTACTACGAATGATCAGATAGATTTTACACTCTCGCCCTTCTTAAAAAAGGTAATAAAAACTTGGGCTTTACCAGATGGTAGGATCAATCGGAGGTAGGTGCTCGTAAACAAATAAATAACAAAAACGCGCTTGGAAATGTTTAGTAATAGACATTTACTCTATTGAAAAAGGCCTAATAAGTCGAAATACTAGTATATAGAGTGTTTTCTATATATTTCCTGGAACATTTAAATGAGATCAGTGTTTTTTTCAAAACAATTATCAAAACAAAATTAAATACAGCTAGATGACAACTCCAATTTAAAGGGACACGGCTTGTCAAAGTCCGCATGTCAAGAACATTCGGAAATACTTACAAGTTGAGACTGCTTCAGATGCACACTGCTGAGATCCACACTGAACGTTATGTTCCGTGTATATGAAGTGATAATACAAGATTATCATACCTAAAGTAAGAGATATATTTCAGCTTATTATGTATTTTTAACAAATTAAGTTAATAACAGGATGTGAAAGAAATTCGATTGCTTAAACAATCGAATTTCTTATATCCAACAGTGGTTAACGCAAATGTTCGATATGTCGTCCATTTTGCTGTTGTACAATCACCAACCGTTCCTCCAAATTGTACACGGCATTATTCACCATTTCAATACTCCCTTGTAGAGTATTTTAATTCTTCCAGCGTTGTTGGTCGTGTTCTAAACACTAAATTTTTTAAATAACCCCACAGCCAGTAATCCGCTGGGTTAAGATCAGGCAATCTTGGAGGCCATGAATTTACAAAATGTCTGCTTATAACACGATTTTGAAAAACATCAGTTAAACATTTTTTAACTGGTCGGTAAATATGCGAGGGTGCTCCATCCTGCATAAAAATCATGTTTTTAATTCCTTCGTGCTCGTTTTGTATCCGTGGAATGACATAATCTCGTAACATATGCAGGTATCCTTCACCAGTAACAATTACAGATATGGCCTCCATGCCTCCATTCTGTATCTCCTCAAAAAAGTATGGTCCAATGATAACATTAAGTAGATGTGAAACCGCACCAAACGGTGACTTTCTTGTCATGAAGACCTTCCTGAACGATTTCATGTGGATTATCTGTTGACCATATTCGACTGTTTTGAGTATTGACTCCACCATTTAGAGAGAAATGTTCCTCATCTGTCCATAAAATACGGGGTAACCATTCGGGTTCAATTTCCATCTGAGCCGATGTTTGTAAAGAAAAATCATAACTGATAGGAAAGTCTGCACCATTTATTTCAAACAGCAGTTTAAGTTTATAGGGATACATTTTTAGGATTTTGTGAACATTTTTCCAAACCATGATGTATGGTATTTGCAATGGTTTTGATTTCGAATTCACACTACTGATTGCTAACGGATTAGTGTTGGCTATGTTTTGATTTTCCCGAAGAAGATCTGCAATTTGTACATCACTAGTCCTTGGTCTTCCAGCACTCAGTAGGTCAGTTACAGACCCTGATCTCAAACCCATTTTCGTACGAAATCTTCGTAACCCAGCAGTGTAATTTCTGTCGCAATCGTAAAAATATTGTACTGAACCAATTCTTGTTTGTAGATCCATGTTATTAAAGTTTAAATCATTTCAATTTACGTTTACGTGAGTTTTATTTTGAGAACAATTCTCTAAATCGCAATGATTACGTTTGACACTTGTATCAGCAGTTGACACGACAACTCTTTTGTTTTCCATAGATACAGTAAAATCCAATTATCGAAGCAACTAGATTCCATTTACTTTTCGCTACTAGCTTGATTTCTTAAAAGTATACAAAACTTAGACAGTTAGAGTATAGACAAAGTATACTCCTTACTTTATGATGACCCCATATAATATAACTATTAAAGTGGTAGTACTAATAGTGCATACAAAATTAATTTTGGATGTGAGTGGTGTGTATAAAAGCTTTATGTGCTCCCTTCTAAGATTCATATATCAAAATTATAATGTTCTTTAATGACATTCGTAAATATAAATAACATTTATATAGTATTGACGAAGTAGATGAAGAAATTTGCGAATTACCCAAGTGTGACAACAATATGCAGCGCGATGTTTGTCGGTATATGTCGCACATAAACATTGTGCGACAACACAATCTGTTTAAAAAATAACATTAATGATATTAATGCATAATATGCAATAATATCATTATGCATTAATGCATAATGATGCAACATAATAAAATTGCAATAACATTTTAGAGCTGCCTGGTCCGGGAATATAAAAACGACCCCTTTAATTTTTCTCTTTGCATTTTCCAGCTTCCCCCGCGGCCGATGCCGGCCCTGCGCGCAGAGCTGCGATCGCCGGCGGCTGTGACTGGATCGCACAGCGCACTTAGCCGTGCGAAAGTGCAACTGCAAAGGCCGTGTAAGCTGTAGGTAAATAGCGCGGCAATTACACGCCCAGCGCCTGCCTCGCACTATCTGCAAACAAGCGGCTTCGATAATGCGCTGTCGACTGTCTCTTGTCTCTGAGGTGGCCGTATCGGCGCCCTAGGCCCTCTAGATTATACTCAAATCTCAATCACAGTTCGTGTTTCGTCACCTTGCTCGGCTGATCTGATTCAAATGGTCGTTGGCAACACCATTACAGGGTGTTTTTAAAATATGACACACATATAAATAGATCGTGTTATAGACAGCAAAAAGTTATGTGCTATAAAATTTAGAGTACCGGTGTGTCAAATAGAAATGTTAACGATACATCAAATAAGAAACCAAAATAAATAAAATAAAAATCCTGGCAGCCATCGGAGACATTCGACATGATAACACCATATATAAAACATGATTATAAGCGCACCGATCGTCTTATCAAGTGAGACGCTACTCCATTAAGCGAGTACCGTATTATAACTGAACACTCCCCACTATTCTCCACGCCGAATGCGAGTCGAGCGGTGCGCTATCTATTTTAATGGAGTAAAATCTCTGGTCCAACTTGCTTCTTTCTAGGGGTAGACATTTATAGAGGCACCGGTATTCGCGCCATAAGCCTGAGCGCGTTGCAATACTTCACTCTGATAAACGCGAGCGCTTTTTAAAAATTCGATAATTCAAAAACGGTATTCGATAAAAAACTTTTTCAATATCTAAGCTACATTTCATTCGCTGCATATACAGGATGCGGCAGCATAACTTCCTTTTTTCAAAGCTTAATAAAACCCATTGTATGAATCAGAACATTTTTATTTGTTTTTTATAATGTAGGCGCATGCCTAAAGTTTTGTTTTACATAGTTTTGAAGATCAAATCAGATAGGTGACGTCCCCCATTCTCCATACACTGAGTAAACCGATTTCTGGTGTTTGTCATGACTCTTGCCAGCATAGCAGGCGTTATGTTGGCAATTTCTTCCTGGGTGTTGGTCTTCAAATCTTGTAGGGCCTTGGACGGTTCACATAAACACGGGATTTCAAAAAACCTTAAAAAAAAGACTTCGAGAAGAACCTGACACGCGTTCATCCGAGAATTGAAATCACGTGCAGAAAGTTCCTGCACAATCGCCATCTTGTAAAGATGAAAATGAAGATCATAATGAAGAATTCTCACAGAACCCCGTCATGTTTGCGCGCAGAACGCCGTGGTGATCGCAACATTGAAACTCTCACTGCCTCAATGTTTTCAGGTGATCTAATGGGGCGAGAGACTTCAGTTCTTCGTCTTGCCGCACTTGCAGTTTGTCTGAACGTAGTGACCCACGTATCAATTGATTTCCGGTCCGGGACAGGAGCCAACGGGGTTAAATTAAAGCGATTCCGAAAGGCGTGCTGGGTTGCGATCACAGAACATCCGCTCGAAAAGTAGGCCTCAACGGAAAAAGCACGCTCCACACTGTTCCAACGCATGATGGCGACTGAACTGTGTCGGGACAAAACTTTATAGTCGCGCGTCTCGAACGAGACTACTAGCGCTCCGCTACGTTAGTAGCGGACGTTAGTAGTGTTAGACATTTCACATATCTAACAGCCTACAGAAGTTTGTCATGCATAATTTTATAAGTTGTAACTTTGCGTCAATTGGTTGGTAATATATAGGTGTACTACCAAAAAAAGGTTTATACCATTCGAAGCGCTTAGGTTTTCTGAATAAGTGGTTAAAATTTCTGGGCGGTAAGTCTAGACGTTCTAAGGCCATTTAAAAAAATTGCCCTACTAAAAAAAGTTGTGGATCACACTAGATTTGTCCCAAAACATGCTCTACAAGATGCTATAGGTTTCATCTGCTCCACTATATGTATTGCGTCACTTGATCGCGACACCGCTGTCTTTTGGTCTTGAAAGAAAACACCTAATTTGGGCCCCATTTACGAACATAAACATTTCCAATATTAAAACTAATCTATGGGAAAGCGCCCCGATCAGCATTGATTTATTGCGGCATGTATCATAGGAAGTAAGTCCTACTACCACCTATTCACCACCTATTCACCACCTACCACCACCTATTCACCACCTACCACCACCTATTAACCACCTATTACCACCTATTCACCAACTACCAAACATATACTGGATTCGAACTTGTTAGTTCTTATCAGTACACCATATGCGGAGAAACTAATGAGTAATACGTAAAACGCCGTTACCTTGTTAGTAGATATTTCATTTTTCGATTGCCCGTCTTTATTAGACTCTCCGAACACCTGGTTAAAATAATTAATGTACTGAATCACCCTGTATACTTATTTCTATATACTAATTGACCTGTTTCAGAGTTTTTTTAATCTCAACTAGAAAAAAAATCATCTTTTTGGGACACATTGTTTATTATTTTCTCTATGTTCTACCGATATACTCTTGTGAATTTATTTGATTATGTGACATGTAGATTTTCTTATTTGTAAGTCTTTTTAAATATGCTATTTTCTCCCCATGAATAATTAAACTAATGCATTCTTGAGCAGAAGGTGCAGATACCTATTTGATACAATCGCGTTTTACAATACAGGAGCAAACATAATATTTATTATAGGTAGATTATATTTGTATATCTACTCTTCTTCTCTTTGAAATTTGCATAGAAAATTTAAGAGTGACGCGATGTAATTTTTTTTTCAAGCTTTGAGAATAATAATCACTTTTTACTAAAAAGGAATTATCGCAACAAGGGTGAGTTCACCTCCGCGTTACGTGGATATTTTCCTTCCACTTCTTCCTTTTTCAGCCCCATCGACATACCGTCGAGCTTGTCGACTCAATTCCCGATAGTGGATTTCGGTGTATCCGGAGCTACACCGGATTGATCGCCGTTTTATTGGACATCCAATACATTATTAATGTCTTAGACCGGGTACCGCCATGTTGCGGAAAACGCCGCCATCAATTATTTTGCACGGCCTGCTCAAATTTACTGAAATAATCGAATATGTAGTATGTCCAATTAGCAGACCAAATATTATATAGACAAATTATAGCACCACAGTTTTGTGACCAACAATATTTAAAACAAAAGCTTTTTGTTTACATTAGTGCCCAAGCATTTGGTCCAATCAAAAAATGCCATTTGAATTTACCGCATAAATTGTTAGGAATTTTGTGACTGTCACCAATGGGCGTGGTTTACCCAGGTAAGTAACCATGCATAAACGTAGAATCATCGATCGCGAGAGGGATCGTCAATAATTTGACAATTGTTTTTTAATAGTAAATATTAGATACTATTATAAATAGTGTAGTAAATATTATACACATATGTGTATAAATTGTTGTTCTTGAATATGTAAATCTTAAACTTTGTATTTACTAAAATAAAATATTCTAATTTGTACTTTTAGTTTTATAATTATTATTTTCACCCCTTAACACATAGCCGCCCATGCCGTTGGGCACTGTGACAGGAAATTTCTTAAAATTAATAATAATAATAATAATAAAAGGTCTTTATTTTCCATAAAAAAAAACATAACAATTACTCAGCAACATTAACAAACACCAATATGGAAAAAGGCAGAGGATCAGAATGCCATGCACGTAAATGCACAACTTCTGCTATTAACCCTAAGCTAAAGTAGGTAAGGCGCAAAGCTAACACTACAGCTAACCATAGTTCTATATCAAATATAAGGCTACAGGACATGATCATAGAGTAGAAAGTTAATCGATGAAGAAAAGTAGTATAAAAAACAAGTTATATTAAGAAAGTAAATCAGTTATACCACAGTTTGACTCATAAAAAGCTTAGATTTCAGCATATGTTTAAATTGACTAAGGCTCATAGTTCTAAAATTCAATGGAATTGAGTTATAAACTTTAGTTATTTGATACGAGTATGAGCGTTTGAAGAATTCAGTATGGTGTTGAGGAGGTGTCAATGCACCTTTATATCTGATATTAATATTATGCACATCAGTTCTAAAAGAAATTTTATTATGAAGATAAGAAGGAACCTTATATAAAATAATTTTATGATATACACAAGCACTATGCAACAAGTGTCTATTAAACATATTCAACCAGCCAATTTCAGATAATTTATGAGAGATGCGTTGACCTTTCCGAATTCCAAAAATTAATCTCAAACAAGAATTTTGTACTACTTGAATTCTTTTAGTGTCAACAGCATCAATGCAAGGACCAAATATCGAGTTACCAAAATTAAATCTAGAGAGAACTAAAGATTCACACAATACAGTTTTAACTTTTTTTGACAAAAAGTATCTGCTATTATATATCATTTTTAGATTGCAATATGCCATGCGAACACAATTATTAATATGTGGCTTAAATCTCAAACTAGTATCAAAATAAAGTCCCAAATTTTTTGCCTTATCTGCTGGGAAAATCGGCTCACCATCAAGTGTTAAATTGAGGTTGTATTTTTTTTATTCTTGGAAACGATTATTTTATATACTGACAAATAGGCAATTACTTATCTATACATATTTGATCGGAGGTCCGATTGTTTAAGGATTACGTCAGGATGTGAAGTAGGCTGTAAAAAAAACTAGTGAAATTTTACTCAAATTACACTAGATAGTATAATTTGAGTAGCCTCAATTTTTGTGCACACCTTATTGAGCGAAATTTTCGCTCCATAATTATGAGTAAATCTATTTTATTTTATCAAACTATTAGTTAAGGGCGCGTTTACACTCCCTTTTCGATGAAGTAGTCAAAAGATTAAACGTATTCAGTGTGAACTTAGGCAACCTAAACATAGATGTCGCACTGAAAGTACAATCGGCCAAAGAAATTGTAACATTTTAATTAGAAACTGTTTTAGTGGTAGACTGCAATTTAGGGATTTTTATGTTGTACGTCACAAATTTAGTAGGCTTATGTGAAATAGTCAATGTGTCCCATTATTGGCGATTCCAAAAATGAAAGCGCCCTCTGCTTAAAAATAGTTGAACCTACGTAAAAAGGTATTTTTTGGCGGCTTTTGCTGATATAATGATAAATAACACGTATTTGGGTTTGTTTAACGTAATAATTTAGTGGTGCTTGTGATTTTTTGTTATTACAAAGTTAAAAACGAAGTGATTAGTATTTGTATATCTCTATTTTTATATTTTAAAATGGCATTCAAAAGAAATCAGCACAACACAAACTGCCGTGTTTATGGGTGTCATTCCACAAAACGTGTCAATAGAAGTGTTTAAGATAGAAGATAGGTAGAAGTTTGACCCTAGTTTATACTAGGGTCAAACTTCTACCTATGTACATGTAACAATTTATTAACAGGGAACACGTTTATTTACACAGCATAACCACTTTGTTGCAGTTTATCTATACTTTTCTATTATTAGTCTTATAAAAATAGAATATATTTTAATTTAAACATTATTTAACAAAAAACAAGCACTAACATGGTATCACCATACAGTTTATCTCACTTATTTTAGCCCAAAATGTAAGTAAACAAAAACTAGGGTACCTGTTTCAACCCAAAAAATTCATATAATTAGCAATGAAACACTTATGGGACGTTTGACTGCTTTTACAACTCTTTTTATCCTTTATTGCACTCTAACCAGCATATGAAGTCACTATATTTATGGCAGTTGAATGCTAAATTGCTAGATGATGTGATATGAAATGTAAAATTTTTACTCGTCTTCCTCCATATTTGTTTACAATTTGCAGCGCCCTCATCGACTATTTGAATCGCCAATTAAATTTATAATTGTTAAAGAATAATTAGGCCAGTTTCTAATACATTTTTAATGTCTTTAATATAGTTAAGCTTTGTTCTCAGCAGTAACGCACTAAACACAAAATATCCCTAAATAATTTAGTTACTTTTTGACAGCAGTGCCATCTAGCAGTAACTTACTGAAACTATTACGTAATTATGTCTAAAGCAAGAAATCTTTTCTGTTGTTAATTGACTTTTTTGCATTGTTTAGGAAAAATTCACATGAAACTCAATTTTTCTTGCTTAGCTTATGCGATTTAAACAATTTGCTCTGAAGGCACAAAGTTCTTTTCAAATTTTCTTTACAAATTTTCATTGAATTTCGTAAAATTGTGTAGGTAAAGTGTGGGGCGTGTTGAATGAACCGGTCGTAGCACGCCATTTTTGACGTTTTTATCGGCATATTCAGGTATGTGTTTCATTAAGAATGTCGAGACTAATAACAACTTCATCGTTTTGCTTATAAGGAAATGCTTTTTTGTAAGTGATAAAATGGAACGCGAAACTGGCGGTGACAACGCGACCATAAAATATTGATTTGAAATAGTTTCACTTGATATTTATTCACTGAATAGTGAGTTTAATTCTTATTACTTTATTCTGAATATATGAGGCATTAGGGAGATTTTGAACCCCTTAAATTTTAGCACGTGGTTATCGTTATAAAGAGCATGCGCATTGCCTAATAGTATATCATTTTTGGAACTGAGCATGCTCAGTATCACGATTACGATAACTATAAAATAAAAATTAAGGGTTTCAAAAATGACCCTAGCTTGGGTACCTGGGCACGAGGGGCACAAGGGTAAAGAGGAGGCAGATGCACTAGCCCGAGAAGGCGCATCAAAAGACCTCATTTGACCAGAACCCTTCTGCGGCATAGCGAAGCCATATATTAAAACATCCATGGAGGAATGGATGAGAAACAAATCTCGAGAATGGTGGAGGAATCTGCCACAACTGAGACAGGCAAAGCTATACATTAAAGAACGGACGCCTAAATTCACTGCAGATCTGTTAGGCCAGAATAAAAAGGCCATCAGAATAATAGTGGGTCTCCTAACAAGACACTGTAGGCTAAATAGGCACATGAATCTTATGGGACTGTCAGAACTGTCAGAAGATGCAACTTGCAGATTCTGTCAAGAAAAAGAGGAACCTCAGTACATATACTGTGTCAGTGCGAGGGCCTGACAAGACTGAGATTTCAAATACTTGGGGAAGGTAGACCAAGAGCCAACAGCTACATGGAAGAGCCTCTATCAAGGCTATGGAGTCTAATGCAAAGGACAAAGCTGGACAAATTGCTCTAAATAGGTGGGGAGTGCCACAATAGATCTTCTAGGTCGCGGTGGATCAGGCCAGGGGGCCGACTCATATATAAATCTAATCTAATCTAATCTAATCTAAGGGTTTCAAAACTTTTTGCTAACATAATAATAACTCATTTTTGAGTTTAATTCGGGATGTTTAGCAAACTAAAGAGGTTTTCTAGCTATCTCTCATTCCAGCACTGAATAGTGGTTAGGGCTTACTAACATAATAATTTATACGAATATCTATAATGCATTCGCCTTGTTAAATTTTTGACCTTGAAAGAGATAGGTACTTTGGTGGCATTAAAAGATAAAGTAATATATATTTATTTTTACTGATTTTGATATGTTCGTGACGTAAGTTTATAATATTAATATTTTTTTATTGTAGCTTTTAATAATTATATTGCCCGTTAAATAAATATTATTTAGATAATAAACACTCGGTTAATAATAATATATATTATTAAATTCCCAAGGGAGTACTTACAACAATTCAAACTTTCAAGACTCAGATAATCAGTTAAATGTAACAGTACCAACCTATTTAACATTTTAATTTATTCCAATTTATATCCAAACTTGAATATGCCTCTGTGGTCTAGAGTCCCACGTATGCGACACATATTATGGCCATTGAGCAAGTGCAAAGCCGTTTCTTTAAGTCTGCAACTTTTGAATTAGATAATGTTTATTCACCTAGAGGGATACCTGAGGATTCTTTTCACTATAGATTCCATTTACTTTTTGCTGCTAGCTTGATTTCTTAAAATTATATAAGACTTTAAAGTATACCCCTTACTTTATGATGACCCCATATAAGGTTAACACATCACTTAAAAACGTTTACGTTTCGAAAAATCCGTTTTCGTTATCAAAAGTTTAATGTTTGACTGACGTACAGAATAGTATGACAGTGTAATTTTTTAAATAAATTACACTGTCATACTATTCCGTACGTCAGTCAAACTTGTTTTGATAACGAAAATGGATAAGTTTTCGAAACGTAAACGTTTTTAAGTGATGTAAAAAATTACACTGTCATAATATTCTGTATGTCAGTCAAACTTAAACTTTTGATAACGAAAACGGATAAGTTTTCGAAACGTAAACGTTTTTAAGTGACGCATTTAATCTTATATATTGTTAATCTGCTTTTTAGTGTGAGATTTCTTCATTAGGCAAACATATTTTTCAAACCTTTGACTGATTGGTCGGCGCAGAGGTTGATTATTAATTTTTGTATTTTTCAGTGGTGCCATAATACCCAAATAAATAAGGGTAATTAAACAATGCCACAAATAAATACTTTGAATTATTAGTACTGATTTACGTTTACGATATTTCTGTACCGAAAATCCGGTCTGTAATGGGGAATTTTAGGCGCCGGCAACTAAAACCCCAAACCCAAAAATCCTCATTTCCTGCCCCTCTCCAAATCCAATTGTCAACAACATGCCGAAAAATAGGTAGATTATAGGTGATTGATTATTATGTAATTCTTTGTTTGACCCAGTTAGCAACTACCGAAAGCCATAAAAACTTCAACCAATTGCATTGATAGTTTATGGTATTATGTATGATAAGCACAATGGATTATGGTATCATATCGCTGTGTGCCCATGGTTTGCCGACTTGGGCCCATGTTTGTTTTATGGGAGAGTAAATAATACATATCAGAAGGTAAACAAGCGAAAAGGGTACTTTTTAAAATAAATACCTTGGAAAATTGTATTTTGTAGGTTGTTTAATAACTAGTGTACTTTTATTTGCCAAATAGTTGTATCACATTGTATTTTTCTTTATATCAAAGTGATAAACCATAGTTTCTGATCTTAGATATTCTTTCTCCACAATTCTCTTATGTCTTATACGCGCTTCTAAGGTTATCTAAACTTAAATTGTTTTTGGTTCTCATTACACTCATTCCATACTGACGAGAGCAGAATAAATTCAAAACTACCCACTTTGCGGAAAAGAGTTTGGCATTCATAAACAGCTTGTTCTCTTCAGTCTGGAGTACCAAAAAAGTGTGCCCAGAAAGAGCCTTTATTTTCAACTAAATTTATCCCTTAAATAATCATATTAATGATAATATTTATTTCCAAGATACAAATTAAGAATATTGTTAGATAATAGTCTCTACTCAGACGTATATACGTATATTATAAGTATATACTTATATAGGATGAGTCAACGAAAAGTTGCATCCTCTGCTACCTGTCAAAGGATTGGAAATTGCTTCTACAGGTCGATTTTAATTTTTATATAAAATGGACATCCCTTGTTTAATTCATCTAAATATTTCCTTTATTACAATAAATACCAGAATTAAGCAAAGTGGAATGACCTCGCCGATCTGGTAAAATGCGGTGATGCATGGGCGTGCGTATTCTGTTTTACCATTGGGCACATTTCAGTTAATATATTACTCGTATACTATTCTATAGAATACTTCTAGTATATGTATGCACTTGCACTTTTTTAACTAACACAAATAAGTATAAACACTGACACAAAGAATAAATACACTGATAATTTTACTACAAATTTTTACCGTTAAGAAACGCGCGCGAAATAACCCAACATCACGCCACTGTTTCCCTACTACCTCGAGCGCAGTCGCTTGTTGGTTCCTGATTCGACCAATCAACGTCGTTGAAGCTCAGAGAAAAGAAAGCGTATGAAATAAGGATGAACAGCTTGTCGTCAACTTTACGACTTTCGCAACTTTCGCAGTTGCCACATATTCGGAAATTCCTTGATATTATTAAGTAAAAGACAAATTAAACATTGTGTTTGCTTTAATAAAGTACAATAGGGATAAGGGACGTTAAAGACAAATTCAAAAATGGATAAATAAGAATGCTTTAGAAATAAATGTGACAACACAGATCTACTCTTTTATCTGGTCTTTACTTTAAACAACGAAAAACCCCTAACCCCGGCTATGGTGTTTAAATTTTTACAGCAAAGGTTTCTGTGATTTTCCGTAAACGCGGCCGGTATACCTTACCGTGCAAAAACAAAAACGTCACCTAATCGAGGATTATATTGATTTGTTAATATTTATAGAAGATTGGTTTTTACTTCGACTGATTTAGAGGATTTAGATAAACCAACTAGGAGCATGCATTAAAGACGGAAGATATGGAAAATTAAGCTATACACAAATAAAACGCTCCTTATTATGGATATTGCACGTGGTTTCGGGCTTAGAGACATTTTTATTGCTTTATTACTCTCTATGAATGGCACACCATCTTATTTAGTCTTGGAATACATTTAATAACAGGTATTTCGCAATTGGAAGAATCCCATAATTTTTTAACTGTATGTTTTACTTAATGATTATACTTTTAATTCAAATTTCATCTCAATCTGATGAATAAGGCTGAGTACTTTTGTTCCCATCCATCATAAGCGTGTCTATGGGGGCATTTGACGACAGAATATTTTTATATGAACGTTTTGGAGTATTTTTAGGTAATTACCTAGGGTTTTCATATTATAATAAAAACAGTTTACTATATAAAGTGCCGTTTCCTTTACCCGTAAAGTGTCCCACCTCGAGCCCAGCTCGAATGCATCCACGGCGGGTTTCAGAACATCAGTAACATTTCGGAAAAAAATTGAAATTCGTCGGATCCTTGACTGAGACCGCCAGCACACAAAAAAGACCTTGTCACATTGGAATCAAGATACCCGGGGTCTATTTTTATTTTATAAAACATTCAATGCTGGAAACGCTCTAACAAATTCAAAACATTGATAAAATTTAACTTTAACCCACACCAACCTAAGGCAGAAACACTTAGCAAACGCCTCCAATCCGTATAGAGTCCTGGTAAGACCACAACTCCATATAAAAAAATCCTCCTTCAAATTCCCCCATGTATGGTTATGGCTGGGAACCAAAGGTGGTCAGCTTTATGTGACGACTTTCATCTGGTGTTGAAATTTGTACGTTGACTTTGGCGGACCAAGTTAAAAAATATTAAAAATCGTTCATTACAAGTATCTATACCTATTAGAAGTTCTGCAGTAGCCATCGTAAACTTAGTTAACGATATGGAGTGCAAACATACCCTTGGGATGTTTGCAATCTTGGAATGTTTGGTGTAGGGTATGCAAACCCTACACCAAAGAATTGATGTAATTTTTATATGACTTTTTCCATATGGAAGTAGAAAAATGATCTAACACGATGTCTAGAGGGACCTTTAAATTTTACGCTAGTGACTTCACTGTTGCTGATTCATCTACAGGGTGCACAAATAATAATTTCCTTTTTGTGTTGATTCAAAATACCAGGACTCGAATTTTTCAAGTACAACACCCCATATTTTTTTATATTATGAATATGACACAAAACTAAATTCTGCTTCGACATGTATTAGCATTATTTATACCTGTCTTGAGCTGTTTTGATGTTATGCAGGTTTTTCTGCACTTACCCAAATTGGATTGAATTCGTCATTATTTCTCGATATAAATAGCAGTTAAGGTCATAAATACATAGAAAAAGTTATCATTAAATAGGTAAAAGATGAATACTGGTCACCGCAGGAATTAAATTTGCACTAAAATATGAAAAAGTAAGGGACAGTCTATTTGAAAAGTCGAGTTTTGATAGGTTCAAATAATACTACAAAAAGGAAAATATTCTTACATACCTTGCAAATGATCTAGCAAAAATGAGCATAAGTCTCGCGGCGATAGCGCAGTCTGTCAGGTGGTGGGTGGTAACTTGTCTGTCACTAACAAAATACTATTAGATTAGATTAGATTTATATTGGAGTCGGCCTACTCCACCGCGACCTAGAAGATCTATTGTGGCACTCCCAACCTATTTAGAGCACTCTGTCCAGGTTTGTAATTTGCATTAGACTCCACAGCCTTGATAGAGGCTCTTCCATGTAGCTGCCGGCTCTTGGTCTACCTTCCCCAAGTATTTGAAATCTCAGTCTTCTCAGGCCCTCGCATTGGCACAGTGCATGTACTGAGGTTTCCTTTTCTTCTTGACAGAATCTGCAAGTTGCTTCTTATGACAGTTCCATAAGATTCATGTGCCTATTTAGCCTACAGTGTCCTGTTAGGAGACCTACTATTATTCTGATGGCCTTTTTATTCTGGCCGTACAGATCTGCTGTGAATTTAGGCGTCCGTTCTTTAATGAATAGTTTTGCCTGTCTCAGTTGTGGCAGATTCCTCCACCATTCTCGAGATTTATTTCTCATCCATTCCTCCATGGATGTTTTAATGCATGGCTTCGCTATGCCGCAGAAGGGTTCTGGTCATATGATGTCTTTTGATGCGCCTTCTCGGACTAGTGCATCTGCCTCCTCATTACCCTTGTGCCCCTCGTGTCCAGGTACTCAAGCTAAGGTCATCCTATTCTCGCTCCCTAGCGAATTCGAATCTCGCCAGAAGAGAAATGGCACCTCTCCCAGGGAATGTTTGTGTGAGATGAAATCTGTAGAACTTCTAGGCTGTTCTACCGCAGTCGATGCTTAATTGCAGACGTTTCGCCATTCTTAATAAATGACATCTTCAGTACTTCTCGTTTGGTGATCGGCGGCTGAATGACAACCATTGGGAATCACCATAAGGCCACAAAGTATTCTTTCAAAACAGAGGTTGTCCATTTCTGTGGTGTGTTTTGTGTTTTTAAGTGTAAATCCTAATGATCCTTCTTTCTATCTATGCTGTTAATATCTTTCTTCCATTTAAAAAGAAAGTGGATAATTAATGACACCAGAAATTAAAAAAAAAAAAATTGAAATAGGTACCTATCTCAAAAATTATAAATCAGGTATCTGACAGGGGAATCTGATAAAAGGGAGTCGAATATAAAACTAGTAGAAATTAGATTATTTAGTGATAGAATGAAAGGATACAGCATTTTATGGGCATGAACCACTATGTTTATACTGAAATTTTCAAAAAAAAAAAAATAAATCCTCATACTTCTAACGAACTTTTCCAATCAATCTTATACAATATTTCCATTGGTATTTATATTCGTTTTACTAAATATTTCGTAATAAAATATGTAGGGTTTATTTTTTTATTGCGTTTTAGTACCGTTCAGGTGTATGCAAATAAAAAGTAAAATAAAATATAAAATACAGTGTTTATTTTTATATATAAAATACAGCAAGTATAAAATACGGTTGTGATACAGTTGACGCAATCCTTATTTGATAATATTAAAAATCTTAGACGTTTATCATCGCCTAAAATGTAGAGCAAATACAGAGAGGTGTATGTTTTTTTAACACAGTGTGCATATGCGGGCCTGACACAATAACACTTTTATCGCTGTACAAATAAAAATATACACGGTGGACGAAAAAGAACAGGTATATAGAAGATTTTTTTATTATGTGTATGAATGTGAGCTGCAACTCGCATTCTACTGATTCCCATCACAGTAATGGGCTAAGTTCCTAAAAAGCGATGTTACTACCTACCTACAGTCAATCTAAAAAGTTTCGATAGTACAACCACGACCAAACTTCAATTACTCAGTTTCAATTAATTGCTCAATTAACTGATATAGAATATTGTATTAATATTGCAATCACACAAAACTTAATTTCAAGCTATAAATAAATGGTAAAAAATACAAAAACACAAATAGAAAATGAACACGAAGTCCCCAAACCGTGCTACTCACCTGAATTCTACTCGGATGGTGGATGAAACCAGCAAGAAACAGACATAATTTTTAATGGTTTGAACGGAGACAGGTTTTATTCACTCTCCACATGCTGGGCGGCGTTGCCACATTTTTAAGAAAAGTCGTCCAGTTCTAGAAATGAGGAAATATAAAATTTAGTCATAGTAAAGAAAACATTTTCGCATTTGACAGAAAAACGGGAAACAACCCTGCCTAATCAACTTGTATTCACAATATGATAATATAGTACAAATATAATGATAGTACTAATAATACATACAAATCCAGCATTATCTTGGATGTGAGTGGTAAGTATGTTAATAGATGTTTGCCACTCACTGCACACAACTTTTTAAATCACCTATAATGAGAAATATTGACGACACACATGCGTAGAAACCGACATTTTTCAAACCACTTAATATCTCGTCACCGCAGCATTAAGCTGTTATATACTTTCTGCTACATCCAATTTAAGAAATGAATATCTGGAGTTTGAAATACAGTTTTCTATACAGGATGATTTTTTTTCGGCATCCATCGGGAGTATCTCGAGAAAGAAACATTAATTTGATATGGAAATTTCGCTATGAGCAAAGTGTTACTCTAAGATCTTTAATGCTGGGTCATTTCTTAATCATGGTAATCTCAATATTATAATTAAAATCTATGGAATTACTTCTTGTAGTAAATGTCATCGACAAAAGTTAAGCGGAAGTGAATTTATTACACATTAGATGAGATCATTGTCTGTTTCATATTGAAGCATAAGGCAATCATATTGGACACAGAGGTACAGCTTAAGGTCGTCTTCATAGAGAAGAGACCTGCAATTGAGGGACAAGATGATGTCATTTATAAAGTTTAAAAATAATAACGGTCCAAGGATCGAGCATTGGGGACTCCAGAGGTCGGCATCACATCAATGAAGGAAATCATCTTCTTACCTAAGAGGTGAAAAAGTCCACAAATGAAGTAGTCAAACCTTTCTTTTACAGTTATATCTTATATAGTTATAGTTACTTATAGTTAGAGTAGTTAAAGTTACTAAATTTAAAGTTACTAAAGTTACGATTACTACGGCTAAAGTTACTAAAATTATAGTTAAAGTTACTTAGTTGAAATACTGAAAGTTGGGCCTAATTTCGTAATTGAAAATGGAATGCCCAGCATTCCCATTTTCATTACTGTTTTGGAGTCCGCACTTAATTTTAAGTGACATTTGTTGAAGGTTCACCATAACGCAATTTAATATTTTTAGTTATAGGATATGATATTTAAAAAAAAATACCTACTTGCTATTTTTATTTAGGTAGTCATAAAATACAGCCAATTCCAAATTTTATGCGAAATATTTGCATATTTTTTTTATAATGTCCTCAGACCTAAAGTCTTCTCGTGCCCCTATAAAATGGTTTTTGGATCCAAAGGTTCCACGTGTCGATATGAGTTGTCAACCAACCCCGTACATAGGCAGGATGAATAGAATAGAGGGTGTTAAGATGCGAGATAAATGAACTGAATTTGGATATCTCTTGGGCATGCTCCGACAAGATGTTGAAAGATAATCCGTCAACTGTTCCGATAGTCATCAAACCTGGTTAAACATTGGATAACTTTGTTGGTCAACTCCCAGTTATCAAACTGTCAGGAAACTCGCAGAAACATGGATCGTCAATGACTATTTGTGCCTGGCGTGGAAACGGACCTTATGTTTATGCCATGAAGTATAAAGACAAGGAGTCCGAACTTAATAAGGCTTTCCTGATAAAATACGTACTAAACTGATTTTAATCTGTCACATTTACACAAAGTTGACATTTCTCGCAGCCTAGGCCATCGCCAGGATGGTTGGCAACCCATCCCTGCGAACAAGCCTTAAGGCGGGTTTACATTGATATAGTTACTAAGCCTAGTTACTTGTACTTGTAGCTAGCCTGGCTAGCCTACTGTCACATATGAGGGCAGTGGGTGTTTACACTTGAAAGCATATTTTATGCGCACTAATAGCAGTAGTGCGGTCACATCGCCAGAACCAGGATGAATCCTTTTCGTTGACATGTTTCTCGTCATTCTAGAATGTTGCGCAAGGAAAAGTTAAGAAAAATATTTGTGGGAGTTAAGCAAATTGTTATTGTAGAACTTATTAGAGAGATTGAAAAGGAAAATTGTCGTCCAAAGAGAAGATGGGTCAGAGATTGGATCAGTAGAAGGGATTCAAAAGGAGCATCAGCACTTCTTCTTAACGCACTGTTTATTGTCAATCAACACACAAACACCTCTGCGCCTAGGTACTAGCAAGGGAGGAAGTGTTTACATTGGTGTAGTGGACACGACAGTTGGTAAACTGGTGCCTGGTACGGTGGTGGGGAAAGGACAGTGGCTTAGCAATTGGTAAGTAAATAGCCTAGGTGGCTATTCACTTTCCTGTCCTGATTACTTGTACCAGTACTAGTACAAGTACTTTCCTATGTGGTTTACACTAGGTTAGTAGCTGCCTTACTAGTTACTAGTACAAGTAAGTAACCCATTTACTACTATACCAATGTAAACCCGCCTTTACTCTACGAGGACAATCTAATTAAAAATTGTCTGGTGAAATGGGGTTCAAGCCTACGACCTCTGAGTTGAGCTATCGGAACATTAAACCCTGATACACCGGCTCGCCAAATAGAGAGTAACATTTATGGATTTTTCCAAATTATAAGTATTTGAGGAAGTTTTTTCCATGGATACTTATCGTGTTTACAAAAATGTATTCAAAACTTTGTAAAACTTCGTTTTGTAAAACAATACTTTCAAAGTCTATTTGAAATAAAAGCGATGAAAAGCTTACAAAATATGCTTCTAGTAGGGAGATATGCTTCTGGTAATTTATTTATCCTTGTGATTATGTGATGGCTCGAATAATTATTTACTCCAGTATCTATTTTTAATATGAATAAATTATAGATACAGCTGCTGACTTTGTTCTTTTCTAGGGGCATGAAACAACTTACTACTAAACTCTGTTTTTTAATAATGGAGTCCTGCAGGGTTATTACACTAATCTTTAAGACGTCTTAAGTATGGGCTTTTGGACATAACTATGTCTTATAGTTAACTTCACGCCGATTTTCTAGTCACTTCCGATATTTTGGAATTATACTAATGACTTTGTCTACAAATTGGTCTAAAATGCGAGACATTTCTTTAGATCCTACTTTAAGCCACCTCCGAAGTGTGTAGACAAGGACAGTGCACGATATTTAATAAATAGATTGACCCCCCGCTTAGGGTTTACAGATCTGATGGATTAGCTCCACAAGTAAAGGCGAGTAAAATAAATGAAGCTAAAATTTCTTAATGAGTAATATAATATATGTAAAATATACATTTTAGTAAGCCTGCGATTTCTGTCTCATGGATGTTACCATGTTCTGTCTCATGGATGGAAGGGTTGTGGGGCAAGGATTTTGTGATTCCATTTTCAATTCAGTTCAAAAATATACACTCAAACACTGGTTTAACTTGTTTTTTTTTAATGCGCAAATTTTAAGGTTAGATTCCTTTTAAACTGTGGTTAGATTAGGTTTTCTTCCCCCTTTTCCATCTAAAAATATGAATGACTGCGACGTTGCCATATTGTGGGGGCTAAAACTTCTTTAAGTCCATGTTAATTATAGACTGTCTTAAAGGAATAATAGTGTAATACAAGGAGTCTATAATTTTGGTGGCTTAAAATGAATTAGCCTGTCTTTTGTCTTCAGTTTAAGGCAATTAGTATAATAACCCCGCTGGTGTTTCAACGAATATCAGCTAATATAGTGTAGAAAATAAAAAGTTATATCATTCATTCTGGAGCGACTTTTTCGAAGCACCCTGTACGAGTTATCTCTTCTCATCTACGTTACATTTCCCTAGCCCTATAAATCTGTTAACTTAAATATGAAGGTTTACTTTATGATAAGGGGCTGCAAGAATTTTAAAATAAATGTTATTTCGCTTATTCACCCAGGTTTTATTTAAATAAATATTATATAAGTATTTACCGAGCTGTAAAAATTCGTTTCATATTTACTTTCCGTCCACGTTATACTATTTATAAATAGAAAAAGGTATCTGTTGCGTTGAACATATCATGAAATTTTTATTTATTACATATGTGTGATGATTCCTCGGTATACATATAAATAATATCTTCTACGCTCTACGCGCATCCGTACTTCAAATAAAAGGTTAAACGAAAAACATTGTTTAGGTACGCAGATTTATTTATATCTTGTTCATTCAAGAACATGTTTTTTTTTTTGTAAAACAATGAAGTAATTATAAGATTATAGAAAAAAATATATAGAGCAGTTAAAAATAAATCGTATAAATACGATAAGGAGAATCCATGCCAGGCTAATTTACAATTGCCAAATATTGCACGGCCTCTCATTTATTGGCATCATATTTATTTTTGTACGAAACCACGTCAAAACGTCTTTGCAAAAAAAATAACAAAAATAAAAATATTTGTATGATTTGGCGCGAAGAAAATCCAATCATAATAATCTAAAAAGTTTAGTGAGGACCGCATAGTCCTTTTCGTACTCAAGTTAAACTAACTATTAAACTATTAACTATTAAAATATGTTCTTAGAACTAGTGTAGAAAGACTAGGTATATAGTATTTTAAACACTTTAAAGTGTGTTAGTATCCCTTTATTTTTCTTTTTCAAATTTTAACTGTATTACAAAACTGTTTTGCATCTAGGAACTTGGATAGGTAGGTATGATATTTAGTACAAAAATATGTAAGTACTTGGAATCTACTGCTGTGTTTGATACGACTTGGCTAATGGGTCGATTCTGTGCACGTCTATAGCAATCTGTAGTGAAATCTGTAACTTTCTGTAAGCAATGATATCATATGCGATTCTGTGTATGTCTGTAGCTTACAGAAATCTATAAAATTACCTACAAACCTGTAAATATTTACGGGCTGGTGAACGTCCGCCGTAGGGTCTTATAGATTGAGATTGTGAGGTTAGAATAATGAATAACATGTCATTTGACCACATTTTTTAAGTATGTGCATTTGAACATTCTGTTCAACTTAATCTTAAACTCTTCCGATTTTCGATCATTCGCCACACAAAATCAAAATACTACATTTTATTTATATTTGCTGAATGTAAACGAATTTGCTCAAACAACTCGAAGATAAAACACCAAAACTGGCAAGAGTGGCAAGGCAAGACTACAAAACTGACAAAACAAAACCATCTGTAGTCTAAGAGTCTACTTAGACTCGGTTTAATTTAGGAATTAGCTGTGGGAAGCTAATTCCTAAATTAAACCGAGTCTTAAGTATTTCCTTTATATAACTAATCAAAGAATTTGATGAACAACGAAATATTTGAGGTTATGTACGATCGGAACTTGTTAAACATGAAGTTGCAGTTGTTCATTTGCACCTCCATAAATGAAATAGTTACAGAAGTAATCTCAGAATCACTAAATATTACGGTTCTGTAAATGTATCAGTTACAGGTAAATCGTAGCTTATAAGGTTCCAGATTTATAGAAATTTTACGAGAAGCACAGAATCGACCCATAATTATACTGGTTCATAATGAAAATGTGTTTGTTTTTATAAACTTTAAATATATTATGTTACTCATCTCATAATCATCACATAAGTATCAAAATAGGTATATGTAGTTAAATGTTTATATTATGACAGAGCAAAATTAATATCAAGCTCAGATGCTTTTAAATAAAGTAAAACACGTCATTAAAAATATGTTAAGAGAAAACAATTATCCTAATGACTTTGTCGAAAAAAACATTTATAAATACTGAAAATGCCCAAAATATTAATATTCCCAGAATAAATAGGGAAAATCCAATAACAACCATTACGATTCCTTATATAACCGAGATATCTGGAAGAATTAAAAAACTTGGTAATAATTGTAATATAAGAATATTTAAAACGAAAAAAAAATTAAGATCAATACTTACAAAAGTAAATTATCAATAATAATGATCAAAATTCAAAAAATTGTAGGTATTTACCAAATTTTTTGTGAATGTGGTATATATTATATTGGTGTGACATTTAGACTATTACAAATAAGGGTTTGCGAACATAAAAATTACAAAGTTGTTAAGTCTACATTAGTAAAACATGTAGGTATGCTATAACGGTCACCGGGTAGAATGAAACACAGACTGAAATTTTACAAAAAGAAGAAAAATCAGTTAAAAGAAAATTAAAAGAATAGTGGTACACTTAACGGTAACTTACACTTAATGGTGATAACTGTATATCGTCAGAAACAATATTCTTGGATCAAACGTGGTCTCTACTCCAGAAGAATGTTACCAGTGGAAAATGAATAACATAGTGATCAGTACATGTGAATACATTATTTGCATGGAAAATGTCAATGCGCCTTTTTGTAAATTCAGCTCAAATTTGTGATGGATGACGTAACTGATGGATGTGATGAATTAATGCTGAACATGGATTCCATCAGAACAATTGACAGTTAGGATCAATTTACGGACAGAAGTTAGGTTAGAAGTTAGGTGAAGACATGCGCATAAACGTCCATAGCATGAATTTCTTGTTGAGTAAGAACTACTGTATATTTTGTCTCCCCAACCAAAATATCCACTGGAAATTGTTCACCCTATTGTGACTAACAAATCTACTAGGTACTTTGTGCTTACTTTTAAGCTTTTATCAAACCCCTGGGTTTGGATCCAATCAGGGATTGGATCCCCTGAACCAAACAAAAAACAACGTACTAACCTCAAAATTAATGCCATGAAAATTTCCCCTCTTTTTTCCATTACAAAATTTGAAATCTATCATAACTATTTAGTGATGGAAGTGATGGTTTTCATACAATTTTGTGCTTTAGAAAAAAGCAAGTTTAATGATTAATATCTTTTAAATTTCATTATAATATAATAATTATTTTATTTAGATTAATTCAAACTATGATTTGTGTAATATTACTCAATTTTGTATAAAACTGAAAAACCACTCATGAAATTTAGTTAATTTATAAAATATTTATTTTTTACAATCACACAAATAAGGCACTATAACATTAAATTATTTTGTATAAAAAGAAGGCCATTTTGGACGGGACTGTCTGAAATCGCCATAGCAACTGTACAAAAAAGAGATTATTGTACAGTACCAAAAACATTGACATTGACATTGCACGTCATATGTATTGTAATTTATTCAAATTGAAAAATGGAAACGGATAGCATTTTTTCAACCCTTGATATAAACGCTTGATATAAAGAAGTCAGCAGAAGATGTCACTTTAGAACTATTACCCAAAAAAATCAAGAATGTAGTGTATGAAAATAGTGACCTATAAACGATTACTATAATATTAATTATTATTCGAAGTAATAAGTTTTCTGTTGAGTTTACTAATAAAATTATGTCATCTGTCATGGTGACAGGTGTGTCATGATTGTTTACAAAATTCTTTTCCAATATGAAAACTGGTGGTGTAAATTAGAAGGGGTTAGAAAACAAATATTATGTTTGTAAACTCGTACAAAAAATACATTTTCGTGACTCGTAAAATTGCCGGACTCCCTTGCACCCCTTTCAACTCGTCCCGAAAACGTATATATTTTGTATTAGTTAAAAAAATAACTATTTTATTTCATATTATATAGTGTTTTTTTGGTGCAAACTTTAGAAGTTTGCCCTGATACTACACTATGAATATTTAATTGGAACTTCCAGTTTCTTGTTTTTTATTATTTTACAGGTGTTGTAATCCCAAGAAAGTCTACAATGAATACCTATATGTTATTCAGCTCTTTAAGGTAATGGAACACCCTGTGTATAATTTCGTAATTGTGAAGTTCATAAACAGAACTTCAAGTTGATACTTCAAAGTGCATCGGAAATCTAGTAATTTCGGGGTACCCATATTCTCGAAAATTATTCATTTTCGAGAATTATCGCAGCAGCATTTGTCCTCGAAAACTTACTACAATTCTTCTTTCACTAGTATAATGGGTAATTTATTAAAATTTGGTATAAGACATTGAAAAATCGAACAATAAAATCTCAAAACAGAAAGACAACTTTCATATAGGTTATAATTTACTCAAAAATATTTTTGTAAAAGGATTTCTTCACTTTATTATTGATATTATTATTACAAATTCTGACTGTCACAAGTACCTAAGGAAAAATTACTTGTTTCATAGTAAAATAAAAAGAATATTCCTAGGTTTTTCTAGAGGCAGCTCAAATTGTGTCGATTTAGTAAATTAAGTTTAGTAAATTAATAAACAGGTATAGATAGATAGGTACCTACTTTCTATTTTAATTTTTTTTACGATATATAGGTACAAGATATGTTTCGATTAAAATAGCTTATTCTTAAATGTTGAACATTTAAATATTTCAGAATCAATTTAAAATTTAAAATTTTCGGTCATTTTCAGTTACACGTTCAGTTCTAGAGATACAATAGTTTCCATTCAAAAACAAATTCTTATATGATAAATGAAAATGGAATGATGAATGAAAAATTACCATTACCTTCATTATTGGAATAGTTACTTAGATCCTATTTAAAAAAAAATAATTAAAAACAACATCCCTAAATAAAGTTCCAATAATCAAAGAATTATAATAATTTCCAGGAAGGTATGAAAAATCACTCTGTAACTCAAAATTAAATAATATTTAGATATTAAATTAGTTAGCGGAAACGATAATGTATTGAGGATTATAAATAATTGTACAATTATTGCATGTGTATTGTTATTTTATTCAACTTGAACAATTAAAATTTAACACACTGATAAAATACACTTTAACAAAACAATTTTAATGATTTTGAGATATAGAAAAATAAATACGTAGCAATTAGGTAATATCAAATTACCGGTTCTCTTTATGATTTTATATTTATGATCTTATATGATTCTTTAAACATTTTTCAGAATCACTTACTAAAATTTATTTTGCTATTGCTTTGTTAGCAAAACCTTAGTAATACCTATTATGTTTTGGTTAAATTAATTTTGGCCTCTCTCCCAATACAAACACCAAACAAGCACAGTTTGTCAAAAAATTTATTTTACAATTTTAAATTACATTTTTTCAAATCGCTGTAGAACAAATTTAACTTTACAATTTTCATTATCATCTCTCTACAAATATATAATATACAGTGTACGAAACGAACATCAATTTGATTCATCAGTTAACATTTCTGTACATTTAAAATCTATATATATCATTATGTACATCATTTAGTACTAACCTACATACTTAAAACTTATTAAACTAAGTTTTAAACTGCTTCTATACATAGTATATAATATAATATCAACTATATTCTCAGATACGACTAACAACTACACTAGATCTATTCAATAAATATTGCAACAGTCAATCACATTATGTAGACTTTTCTTTGGTCTGTATGAGATGCTTTTTACATTAAAACTACAGAAATGTCTCTACCCGGAATATTTTCACCTGGTCCAGTCATCGTTCGAGGAAAGGGGGGAAAACGCTGACACTTGATTGTGAATTCTGGTCAAGGTGATCTCTGGACTACCAGAAGTCATTTTCGCCTCGGGTTTGCTCTTACCTTCGTTCCCCATGATGGAGTCTATAGAAAAACCGTTCTTGCTCTTCTTTCCGATATCCGTAGGAACATACTCCTCCGTATCTGACATGGAAGTGATGCTAGGAGGTTGCACTGGCACCGGCTTGCACAGCGTCGGCTGCGGAATGATCCCGAGGTGGCTAAGACTTATCCTGGACAAGTCCATGGGGCTCAGCAGTGGCATGTTGCTCGGCAGGTTCGTTGGAATCGGTATGTAGGGGTACGGATTGTGAACGGAATGGCTGAACAGGCTGTGGTGGTAGTTCTCCTGGCTGGACAGGAACGAGGCCACCATTGCGGAAGCGTGGTGGTCGCGTAACATCAGGTTTGGTGACGGTCTTTTATAGCGCTTCCGCCTTCTGAGGAAGCTACCGTTGTCGAACATGTCCTCAGCTAGAGGGTCCAGGGTCCAGTAGTTACCCTTACCTGGATTGCCCGGTTCCCGCGGTATCTTTATGAAGCAGTCATTCAGAGAAAGATTGTGTCTAATGGAGTTCTGCCACGCGGGAAATTTTTCCCTGTAGTAGTGGAATCTGGTCATTATGAACTCGCAGATACCGCTTAGAGTTAGCTTCTTGTGTGGTGATTGTAGTATGGCCATGGTGATGAGTGCAATGTATGAATAGGGCGGCTTGATGAGCTGGTGTCCGGATTTCTTGGCTGGTTTCTCTTTGTTGTATTTGTCTTCGTGTTTTATGTCTTGAGAGTCAACGGAAGAGCCTCTAAGGTCCAGCGGGCTATCCGGAACTGGGTACCTTTGGTCTAGCAAGTCGGTGGTCGCCAGGTGACGACAGCCCTCTTCCATAGTTAGCATTGGAGCGCGCACAATCTTTCAATCTCTCACTAAATCATCCGAATAACAGAGTCACTTCAGAATCGTTATCGTTTCTGTTGTCTAAAACAAACAATGGGGACGCGTGCGGTTATGAGGTAGCGATGCAAGTGGAGCTTTATCGACACCGCAAGAGTTTTTAAAACGTCGGTTATCTCGCGAGATCAGCGATAAGCTGGAGGCACACCCGTCGTTTTCGAGCTCGTTGGCCTACTAGATCCGCAGAACTCGCTTTCTGGAAATGTTATCCCAATATTATCTTGGCTGGAACAATGATGGTTCAAGCCACCACATTTCCGGCTGCGATGTGAGAAAACAAAGGCGGCGTGGGGTTGGGAGGGGCGGGCCACGCCCCCTGCCCCTGGCCACGCCCCGCACCCCCCGTTTGCTTTGGATTTTCGCGTGCTAAAGTGGGATTGTTGTTCGGGCTGAATGGCGATTGATTTTTTTGGGGTGAGACGCGGTGTTTTGGTGTGGGGGTTATTCGCAGGGCGTTTAGGGTTAGGAGTGAGAGAGAGAGTGAGTGTTTCTGGGATGCGACGGCATACGTGATTTTCCGAGTCGCAGATTAAATAATGCGTCTAGTGGGACGATGTAAAGAAATGGTAACTATGAGTAGAGCTGCTGGTAAATTTAATATAAAGGATTGATGTAAATTTAATTTTGATAAGTCCTTTATGCTGTTACAATTTGTGCAAACTGAATATGAAAATAAATCTAGAAAAGTTCAAAAACTGCGAGCGAAATATGAAAATGAAAAATTCTATATACCTATATATTTCGCAGTATACAAAGTTATGAAGCAACAGTTCTCTGATAATCTATTATTTCTTAAAAAAATCCCAAAATTTTCTACTTCAAAACTACTTCAATTCAAATAGTAGGTACGTATATGTAGTTTATTAGTATATTTTAATACATTATTCAACATATATTTGCCCAACCACAGGACAAATTATAAAGACATATATCAGTTCAGTTAATATTTCATAACTATAATTTAATATAGAAAATATAATAATAAAAGGTATCTACGACGCTTTCCTATATTTTCCAGGTACCTATGCAGAGAAAATAATTTATATAAGTCCAATCCACCATTTTAAGTGGAAAATTGGTTTAAGTGACCAGTAATTCTGGTATTAAAACTAACATAGTTTTTGAGTTAATCAATCATCATTTTTTCTAAATGAAATAGAAGATTTATTATTCAAAATTATAAGTACCTACATATTTATTTAATGGTTTAAATTGGTTTATAAATGGTAAAAATGCAAACGGTTTAATTTAAACATATATTGTTTTCCCTAATCTTAAGCCTTTTAGGTTTAATTAAATTTTATATCACTTTAATTACCCATTCTTTGAATCAAATTACATGTTTTTCATAGTTTCTAATTTTTAAACTAATAAGCCACTAGGAGGAAGGGTGTGTTTTCCAAAAAAAGAACCACTAGTGTTTTTTCCGATATTCAAATACCTATAAATTGTAAAAAGTAAATTGTAACTCAGCGGTAGGACACACAGTTTAAATAAATTAAAGAAAATAAAATGTTTGACACACAATGTGTCTTCTTGGACACATTGAAGGACTTAAGAACCAATTAAGATTGCATGGACCAACGCTAACAACACTAAAATGATTCGCTTCTCATATCATAGTTTATGTGTTATGTGCTGACATTAGTGACATTAGGTTTCTAATATTAGGTAATTCATACAAATATGCATGATCATGTGTGTGGAAAGATCTAACGGCCCAACTATACATATACCTACAGGCACTTATTAAAAAATAAACTTTGGAAAAATTATAATTGATCAAATATAAAAACATCGTAAAATATTGTTAACTTTTTTACGTTGTTACGTTACGTTGTTTTACTTTTTTGTTAAGTTATTTAAACGATTTTTAGATGTGGTTTCTTTCCTTCCATGGAGATGAATTTGTCTTTAGCAGTCACACTGAAATCGAGAAACAAACAAGGGGAATTACGTAGATTTAGTGAATTCATTGGCAAAATAGCAATACCCTTCCAATAAACTATGGTGTAACACAGGGTTCGATACTTAGCTCGTTCTTATTTTCTATGCACTGTGTCCAGTTTAATATGAACTGTATGCGCACCTCAGATATCATTAGAGATAAAGAGTTGGATAAATTGGGAAAAAGTTGGTAACTTTTAGGTCCAAAAAGAATTCAAGGTTACATTTCCAAGATTTCCTTCCCTTAAGTAGATACAGGGTGAAATAAAAAAATATAAAATGCATATGTTCAATAAAATGGCCTGCTAGGTCACTGGACCTCAGCCCACTAGACTTTTTTGTGTGGGGTTATCTAAAAAAAGTTGTATGCAAGAACGTATGAAATTGCAGAAGAATTACGTGGATCAGTTAGATGTAGTAATTGGAATTACTCCAAACATGTTTTATATTTTTTCGTTTTTGAACATATGCATATTACACTTGGTTGAAAAGCACTTTGTACGGAGTTTTCAAAAATACGAAAATCTACTATGGCCCCCATAAGATAAACCAAAGTTGCGTAGGCTAGCGCAAAATCTAGTAGGCTTAATTTGTTTTAGAAGCCAATTTTGAAGTCCTTGCTAACTGCTAGCCTTGTCCTGAAAATTTTATTAATGTATCTTTTACAATAAACGAGCTATAGACGTTTGCAGAAAATGCACATTTTTGGTTTTCTGCTTAAGGGAAGGAATTCTTGGAAATATAACCTTGGATTCTTTTTGGGCTTAAAATTCCCAATCTAACCAACTCTGTATCTCTGATGGTTTCTGAAATACCATACATTTTATCTTAAACTGGAACAGTGTATGCATTTCTGGTTTCAATTAATCTCTGACGACTTCACATCAAAATTATTAATGTTGGATGTTCTATTAGTATTATTACTATACTATATAATATAATATTGTGCATATAAGTCGCATAGGCCTGGTTGTTTCTCGTTTTTCTGTCAAATCTGAAAATGTTACCTTTACTGACAAAATTTTATATTTCCCCATTTCTCGACCTAAACGACTTTTCTTAAAAAAGTGACACACCGCCCAACATCCCGGTACTGGATGGAACGTGTCCCTGTTCAACTTATTGAAAATGCTCCCAGTCTCTTATTGGTCTCATTCGCCACTTGAGTAGAGTTCAGGTGCGTAACCCGGTTTTAGTTTTTGGCGCGCATTTGTTATTCGTGTTTTTGTGCTTTCTATTGTATATTGTATGGCTTGAAATAGAGTTTTATATGATTGTAATATTAATATAAGATTTTACATCGGTTCAGTGCACACCGATTGAGAGTGACAGTGACAGTTTTCAGTCGTTGCACTTTGCAAGACATCAAAATCGAAAATAAACCCGTGTTAATTGTTTCCGAATGTAAAAACTTGGGCCTTTGGTTTGATGAAAACTTAAGATTCTCTAAGCATGCAAATTATTTATGTCAATCAGGATATACTATTCTAAACAACTGTTTCCTCAACGTGACATTATGAGCCCAGAATTAAAACTTGATCTTTGTATTTCTCTCACTATCTCAAAAATTTCATATGGAAACGGCATCTATGGGCCTGCTCTTACTAAAATTGACTCATATGGCTTTCAAAGAATTCAAAACTGTTGCTTTAGATTTGCGTATGGTATAAGAAACTTGGAAAGTAGGGTTAGCAAAATTATTCTCAACACACGCGATTTAAAACTTGTAAGCAATTCTGTATTACCCATAATATTAAAAATTCACGCTGAACAGGCTAAGGGTCCACAACATTTAAGATTCGATGTAATTTACTCTGCTTTTTAATACCGTTAAGTTGAAAAGCAGTTTTACTGACATTTCTCTGTCTTTTTTTTTTTAATTAAAATTCTTTGTTGGGGAATCTTATTGCTATTAAAACGAGTCTGATGGCCAACCATTAATTTTCTTCTAATAATCTTACAAACTAAATATTTATTAACTAAAGTTCATCCAACGACGTCCTTTAGATTGTTTTCTTTTAACAATTTTACTGGCACACTATGTCCTGCTTTTACACAGCACACTACACCAGCTCAAATGGTTTGGGTCTCCCCAATCTTCGAACAAGATGTTGGTTGTCCAGCAGCTGAAGAGCTTCTGCATTGATGTGGAGGTGAAGTCTGGCCTCATGTCTGCCAGCAAACCTTTTGATCTCATCTTTAACCATTGGGATATTAAGGTCTCGATGCAACTCGAAATTGCGTATGTACCATGGAGGAGCGTCTACTATATTACTATTTCTGGCACAACCCCAAAGTTGAATACCGTATAACCAAACTGGCTTTAAATTTTTCTGTCTTGAAATGCCATATACGAGTATTACTTTTTTATTTTGAAAAATTAAGTTTTATTAGTATTTGATAATTATCCTAGAACATTTTTTCACATAGGGTAAAGGGAGGTCAGATGGACCAGGAGGATAGACGGACCATCGGTAATATTTTGCAATTTAAGGCACCACCGCAACATTTGACAGGCGTATCTTTTGCGTTTCGATCAGTTCACCTTGATACAGTCGCGATCACGTGGTTTCCAGCATTTATGTGGAAGTTTTTTAAGAAAAATAGATTTTGCCTTAGTGAAAATTGTATTTAAAGATATACATTTCTATTTTTAACAAACTTAGGTAAGTATAATATTTTTTTTTGTTAATGAAACTGTAAGTATATGCATTAATGTCTTATAGAACCTAAAATATTAAAACTTTTTTTTAACCGTTTAGTTGTTACCGAGTGGTCCTTCTACCCTCCCATTTGAGGATAGATGAACCAATATGGGGGAGGAGAGTCGGACCAATAACTTTTTGTTTTAGTACAATGCTTAATAAGTAAATATTTAAAAGACATGTTCCTGAACGAGGATATTGAACCTCACAAGCGTTAAATGATGCCGTAAATGAATACAGAAATGGCGAAATTGGCGGCAATGAAGCCGCTACAGCATTTGGAATACCCAAAACTACATTTAAGTGCAAGCAAGACCTGAATCTTTCCAACCAAGTACCTCTGGTATACAAAACCAACAAACCACTCCTAAGAAATCAACAGCTAGGTACTGAAGATATAGCTCCTGGAAAAGCTCTGGATGAACCGCATACCCGTCGTATCTATAGCTGTAAAAAGAGTTCTTAAAAAAACATCAGGAGTTATTACCTCACCGAAATTTATTAAAAAAAAGGCACAATGCAAGAAAAAAGCTGGCCCCAATTTGGCAGTGAAAGCAGTAAATAGACATCTGGCCATGATAATGTGGCCTGACTTGGCCACATTAGATGACTATTCTAGGACGGATGAACATTTCAGCGATTTAGAAAATAAGAGTGTTGGCTGCAGTGAAGATTATCGTTTAACGAAAAAGAAAGACGATTGGTCACAAAATGCCTTTTGTGCAAGCGCTGGTTGCACGAGAGCTGCACAAGTAACCTTTGCCAGAAGTGTGGAAACGTAGCTTCTAGAAAAAAGGAAAAGTAGCGTGGTCCATCTCTCCTACCTACTATGGTCCGTCTCACCTCCATAGGGTAGGATAGATGGACCGTTGACAAGTCTGAGAATTATTCATTTTTTAGTTTTAATGATAAATATTTCTTTCTTTCTAAGTGTTCCAAAAAGAGTACCAAAGCTTAGTTATTTTATGTACCAATTTACAGATTTTTACTTTGATTAATGAAGAAATTATCTTAATTTTTATAAATGGTGGTCCATCTCCCCTCCCTTTACCCTATGTAGTTTCACATTTCTTGTTCCCAAAAAAAGTCTTTGTTTACGCCACTGGTATGCACACATGTTTGTAGAAAACTAAATTGAAAAGCTACATAGCAAATTTTAATGAAGCCGTGTTTTTTTTTTGTTATTTAATATAAATCATATTTTTTTCATTAATTTTTAACATCGTGTATGTCTGACACCTAGCGTTTACAGACTCATTTTTATATTTCCTACCTACCTATTTCCTACTGAAATTTCTTCTAAAGATTTCAAACTTAACAATTGTTATTAGAAGCTATCTATTTTTTATTCGTTGTTTTCGTAAGACGATAATGAACAGACTGCATAATTTCATCTTTCATCAATTTTTATAATACTCTCAATTACCGTAACTGTTGCTTATTGTCTCTGGATAAGCTTTATGAATCGAATCAAAAATTTATGCCCAGCTAATCCCAAATATACACAAGTAACAGATAGATACAACAAATAAAGTAATAAACGATTATTGATTGCGAATAAAGGTATTACAATATTTAATTTTATTATAGTGGATGAATTGCACAACTTGTTGTAAAAACAACATTTAACTGCTTTTAGGTCCAAAGTACAAAAGTTTGTAGCATCACCAATAAATAGTGATTTCAATCTTCAATGACTTGAAAAAGCTACCTTGGTAATTAGAAAGCATTACCTATCTAGTTAATAAAATAAGAAAATTACCAAATATACTAAAAAAGGATAAACTGTCCTTATACCTATGTGCAGAAAGTCATATACGACTTAAAAAAATAAGTCGAATAATCTTACTAAAGCAGTTAAGTTAGTTCATCTTTTCCAAGGTCTGACTACTTATTGATTAGGTATATAGGAAACTTTTTCGATGTATAGAATTATACTAGCTCTGAAGAAAGTAAATATAAGTTTCCTTCAATGTAGAAAGAGAAAATACCAGTCAGAATATACGTCACTACACCCTGATAACGGAGTAAGAAATTCTAAATATTTCTGAAGAAATGTGAAATTTTCTTCAAGACAGAGTCCGATAATGGAGCTTTTCCTAAGAGGTAATTACACTATTTTTCTACTGCCATCACTATTACAATTTGAGTAATTTATGATTCCAAGAATTAGGATTAGATTAGGGAGTTGGAGCCGGGATTTATGGGACGAGGCCAATAACCAAAATCACAATAAGTCTAGGGAAATGGGCAACTGTTTTTCAGGATGAAGTAATAGCCATACAATGCTGCGCTAAGGAGGCGGTAAGGCGAGGTACGGACAACCGTTCGATTGTCATTTTCTCCGATAGTCAAACGGCGTAACAGGCAATAGGGTCCCCACAGGTTTCGTCAAAACTCGTGTGGGACTGTCTGAATACCCTGAAAGAGCTAGGAAGCGAGAATAGAGTGACCCTAGTTTGGGTACCTGGGCACGAGGGGCACAAAGGTAATGAGGAGGCAGATGCACTAGCCCGAGAAGGCGCATCAAAATACCTCATAGGACCAGAACCCTTCTGCGGCATAGCGAAGCCATGCATTAAAACATCCATGGAGGAATGGATGAGAAACAAGTCTCTAGAATGGTGAAGGAATCTGCCATAACTGAGACAGGCAAAAGCTATTCATTAAAGAACGGATGCCTAAATTCACAGCAGATCTGTTAGGGCAGAATAAAAAGGATATCAGAATAATAGTAGGTCTCCTAACAGGACACTGTAGGCTAAATAGGCACATGAATCTTATGGGACTGCCAGAAGATGCAACTTGCAGATTCTGTCAAGAAGAAGAGGAAACTTCAGTACACGTACTGTGCCAGTGCGAAGGCCTGACAAGACTGAGATTTCAAATACTTGGGGAAGGAAGACCAAGAGCCAATAGCTACATGGAAGAGCCTCTATCAAGGATGTGGAGTCTAATGCAAAGGACAAAGCTGGACAGAGTGCTCTAAATAGGTTGGGAGTGCCACAATAGATCTTCTAGGTCGCGGTGGACCAGGCCAGGGGGCCGACTCCTATATAAATCTAATCTAAGAATTAAGATACTATTTTTTTTAGTTTTTAATTAAATTGTTTACTCGTAGATCAAGGCTTGTTCGCAGGGATGGGTTGGCAACCATCCTGGCGATGGCCTAGGATGGGAAGAATGTCAACTTGGTGTTAATGTGAGAGATTAAAATCAGTTGATGTTTGACTGATGTTTTGACATCAAACGATCCGAGAAAAATATTACTTTTAGCTGACTCCAACTCTATTGAATATTGTTCCTTTTACCGAATATTGTGCCACTTTATGTTTATAATATATGATGTACATATATGAAAAAATATTATGTTTAAATAAAATTATTTCGTATAATATTTAGCTATATTGTTGACAGTGTAGAGTAAACTATTTTCTAAGCAGTAGTTGTTTTTCTTACACAATATGATTTATTGCCTGTGGAATTTTTTTAACAAATATGTAATCGTAGAAGGAACACAAACTTTACCTAAGTGGCTTTCACGCTATGTTTAATATCACAGTTTCCTGAAAACGTGGCTGGGTCTGCTGAAACAAATAATACAGTAGAAAGTGATTTATATCAAAGCTGATAACAGCGTGTGACAGCTTTGTTTGACTGATAACGAAGACAGATAAGTTAGTTATGATTTTATGTACCTTAGTGATTAGTAATTTTGAGTTTAATCGTTTTTAATTGATTGTTCATTTGAAGAAACAGTTCTGCATCACAAAAAGTTTAGATTGGGTGGTTTAAAAACAATATAAAATGTTATTTTAGTTTACAATGTTTTTAATTATTATCAATTTTTCTTTGGACTGTTTCAAAATGAAAAAAATCGTTCTCCGAAAAGGGGATAGAAGTAGTGAATATAGTAGTGTATTCTCAATGTTTATCTTTAGAAGAACCTATGATATATTCACAAAACTAAAAAATCACCGTTTAGGGAACAATTATTGGTTAGATAGTTATTCCATTTTTTATTTTTAACTTATCTATATCGTGACTTGATATAAAATTAAATTGTCATTTTCGAAAAACAACTGTAACTTTTATACAGGGTGTTTCATAATGTATGCGCAGGACTTCAGGATGTTATAGCTCGTCCAAAAATATGAAAAAAAAATTTCTATTAACTTATCCTCTAAAATGCACCATTTTAGAAATACAGGGTGTTGAAATTGAAAAAAAAATTTCGTTTTTGCGAATATCTCCGGAACCGTTTATCGTACAGAAAACAGATTTTGTAAGCATTTTCTATATACTCATAATAAACTATATTAGGTGTGGAAATTTTTTTTTTAACTCATAATTGGTACGAATTTTAAAGTACGATTTTGAGACGCACATTTGAACCGCCAATGTTTTCTACACAAAAAAGATATTCTTGGTCATAAGCTCTAAAGTCGATCGTTTTCGAGAAAAATCAACTTTTATGTTGAAAAACATGGTAAATTTTTTAAATAAAATTTTTTTCTTACTAATTACCTAAACAAAATTTATTTAAACGTTAGAACAAGTAACGAAACCAAACGTTAACTTCATAATTGCAAAATTAAAAAAAAAAGAAAAAAATTATGCAAAAGTTGTCTTTTCAAAATTCCCCATACCGTAAAGGTAAAATTGACCATGTTTTCAAACAATTGATCATATTTTTCAAATAAAAGTTGATTTTTCTCGAAAACGATCGACTTTAGAGCTTATGACCAAGGGTACCTTTTTTGTGTAGAAAACATTGGCGGTTCAAATGGGCGTCTCAAAACCGTACTTTTTCCAATAGCGTAGAAGTTGGGGAGAAAAACAACCCACTACCCCTTCAAAACCTTCACCAATTATGACTTTAAAAAAAAATTTCTACACAAAACATAGCTTATTATACATTAGGTACATAATAATAGTATTATTATCACAAAAGCTGTTTTCTGTACGATAAACGGTTCCGGAGATATTCGCAAAAAACGTATTTTTTTTTTCAATTTCTATACCCTGTGTCTCTAAAATGGTACATAGAGGGTAAGTTAATAGAAACTTTTTTTCATATTTTTGAACGAGCTATAACATCCTGAAGTCCTGCGCATATACCTACTATGAAACACCCTGTATATGTAGTCCGAAAATATTATTGAACGGATTTGCTTGATTTTCTAATTTTTACCTCTCTCATTTTAATCATGAGGGTTAGCGCGGGGAAAATATGTGTGGGAGAAGGGCCGGGATATTATTATTATTATTATTATTATTCAGTAGGCCGCATTTGCGCATGTATTGGAAAACATGAAATAACTCCTAGCGTAGTAGCATAAAAAAATATTGAATTTCCCGTATAACAACGAAACGTATATAAAATAATTGCCCTTTAAAATTGCTCATCTGTTTTAGATTTAATCTGTCGAAGGGCCCATAAACTGTAATCCTTCATTTGTTTATTCACTCCAAGGTATTTATTGCCGCTTATCTGCAATAAGTTTTTCCTGATTATGAAAACCGCACCGGATTGTGACGGATCGGATTAGACCGAAAATATTGAGTTATGTAACTGATGAGACTCGTAGCTAAACAGACAAGTAATCAGCAAAAAAAGTCATTTACTTTTTCTGTTTTATTATGTAATTTTGTGTTTCAAAGTTTCATTCAGTTAATGATATATTTTTTAATTTTTAATTTTCTATTTAATATTTTATTTCGTTAATTTTAATTTTTAAATTAATTTCTATAATATTTTTTTTAACTATTGAGGCATCTTTTTTGGTCACGTTTTTCGTTAAGTAAGGTTCTACAAAGCAAGATACCTATAGATAGTTAATAGATACATATATTGCAATGAAACGATCTCATTTACCTAATTTAACAAATAAATACGTGAAAAGTTACATGCAAGAAGAAGAATAGAAGAAGAGAATATTAAAAAATAGGAGAGAAAAGACCTATTATCTCTAATTTACCTGTCTGCAAAATAAAAATATATTTCTAGCGAATTTGATGTATATCTACAAGAATATACAGTACTTTAATAATTTTCCAAATCCCACGTGACCAGATTACTTCTGGCTCCTAGTAAATTAAATCTTAATAAGTTGGTGGTTAAAAAGTGACCAATAACTCACTAGACTAAAAATCAAAGAACACAAACTAAATGTCAGAATTGTTTTTTGGTTATTATTTTGACAAACAAAACTTTTAAACAATACTCTATTAAAAAAAAAATATTAACAATTACATCATACAGCTTAGAATAGAAGTTTAGTATGGGAAATAGATTCAAAATATTTAGTCCACTCATAGAAATTATAAAAAATTTAGAATGCTTTTATGGAGACTAAAAATGGACATCCTATGGAGAAAACGTAACTCTAGCAACTTTGGTTTTCTGCATAGGTAGCTCTGGTCGCACTAGCATCTAGCCTCGCATTAGCCGCCAGGTGGAAAATTCAAAAATTATGTAATTTTACATGTGACCTAGATTATTTGCAACCACTTGGAATTTTTGTCATTATATTCACCCATTCGCAATTTTTAGCTAGTAACATGCTAAATAAGCAGTAAATGGCTGGTTACATTACATTATTATTAATACTAGAATAATCCTTACCAAAATTTTGGACAGATTGAACTCTTAAAGCCGAAATTTGCACAAAACTGTTTTATTACCCAAAAGCCAGTTATGTCACTATAAAGTAAAACAAAACAGGAACACAATAAAATATAAAGTATGGTAGTATTTATTAACAAAACGGTAAGAACAACAAATACACAAATAAGGTGGAGGTCATAAAATAAACAAGAACAATTAACACAGGCTGACAGCTGACAAACGTCAAAGGTTCCTACTTAACACTTAATTGGGATTAAGCACTACCAATACTTACAGGGTTGTATCCCATGGTGTGGTGTAAAAATTCCCAAAAAATTCCCTAAAATTACGTTTTCTGGTGTTCTGCATAGTGGCAATTTTTAGATGTGTCATTTAATGGATATTGGCATTCTATATTTTTTATAATTCCTATGATTCCACTGGCATAATCACTCTCCATCCAAAGCAAGAAATCTTCTTCCTTTGGGCATTGAGGTGATATTTGTCGACTGCAAAACGTAGAAACAATTCTTTTATCTCTAAGAGATTTACCATCTGAAGATACAAATTGGGCTTAAATATTGAAAATTAGATAGTTTGTGATTGAACTCTTGTAAAAATCTAAAAAGTTCATACCGGGATATCAAAAATTATCTTGGTCAAGGGTGGTTGTGGAATGTAAAACGTGTGTCTTACTTTAAATTTGAAATAATTATGTCTCTGTCACACTGACATCATCAATAACCTACAAATTTCATATCTATTTATTTCAGTTGTAAAACAATAATGAACTACAAATTATGAAATAACGGTTTTAGTAACAAGAAAAAATCTAAATTACACTAATTGTTGGAAATGTCCCCCGTTTTGTTCGATGCATAAGTTGACGCGCCTCCTCATGCTGTGAAAAGCGTTTTGCAGCATTTCTGGCGTTATGGTTGCACATTGCTGAACAATTCTTTGTTGCAGTTCTTGCAAATTATTTACGGGAGTTGCGAAAATCTTGTTTTTTAAGTAAGGAAATATAAAATAGTCCATAATTGTCAAACAAGGTGATCTCGGAGGAAACTCAACTTCTGTATGCAAACTTATCAGCCGGTCATCAAAAAACTCGCGGAGGAAAGCAATATTTTCTCGTGTAGTATGTGCTGTTGCACCGTCATGCTGGAAATAACCGTACCGAAGTTCATCATCGTTTAACTGTTGCACAAATTCAGCCAAAAAGTTGTGTCTGTACCTTTCTGCGTTGACTGTGAAATCGAAAAAAATTGGCCCAATTATTCTTCTGCGAGAAACTGCCATCCAAACACCAATTTTTTGAGCATGTAGTGGCGATTCAGTAAAAACATGAGGATTATCATTGCTCCACATTCGCATATTTTGAGAATTGATGTATCCCGAAAGGTGGAACCACGCTTCGTCAGAAAAAAAAGTTAAGTCCAGAAGATCGTCATTCATTAAATTATTGACAAGCCAATGGCAGTAAGCAAGGCGTCTGGGGTGGTCTGCGGGCAGAAGAGCTTGATGTGCTTGCATCTTATATGGATGCATGTTCAAGTCTTTCTTTAAAATCTTATGACATGTTCCATAAGAAAGTCCAATTTCCTGAGAAAGACGTTTCAAAGGTTTTGCAGGCTCCTCTTCCATACGTTGACGAACGTCATTGATAACTTCTTCTTTACGAACTCTTGGTCTACCAGCACCTTTTTTATGAGTCAAACAACCAGTTTCGCGAAACACTTCAAGACAATTTGTAAGGCACGCATAAAAATTGTCCGGTAATATTGCCACGTTTGGGAAGTGCTTTCGAAAATTGCCCAAACACAAACGTTGACTGTATTGCCAATTTCCATTAACTAGCTCACCCGTTCGAAAATAGGCTTCAATCATGAAAATTTTGTGCTGTGTGGTAAGAGGCATGATTCAAAAACTGGATTAGAAAATTTCAGCACAATGACTTGACAGATTCCGACACAACAAAACATATTCAAAAATTTAAAGTAAGACACGTTTTACATTCCACAACCACCCTTGACCAAGATAATTTTTGATATCTCGGTAGTATAACATTGTACGTAGCTTAATATTTATCTCAAACACATTGTCTGATTGTAACAAAAAAAGTTGTATTACACAATGGGCTTGAAAAGCGACGGTGGCGTTTTTCAAGCCATTCAATTAATCAACACCCTTTTCAATTAATAAAAAATGTAGCCAGACGTTATCTGATCATCATGCTGTCGATAATAAATCGTTTTTCTTCTTTTGCTTCTTTCTTTTAAAATATATATTAAGTAGTGTATTCAACTAGCTTTTATTATGCAGCAACCTGCTCCTTAAAACCTATATTTCGGCCCTATATCTAATCATCAAGTTCAACCTAATCTTCTAAATCTCTCGAATAAAATAAATATTTATTGTTTATTTTATACACGTTGTTATCGGTTTTATGACACAGTGTATAAAAAACAATCCTGCTACGTATTTTTTTTTACTGTAAGTAATCATTCACTAAGGCATGTTGGAACAGTAATCCTCCTTAAGTTAATATCGTAATCCCTTTTTATTTCAGCAACAGACAGAAAAGCTGATAAATCAGTGATAGGTACCTATAATATACAGTGTGTCTAGTAAGAAATGAAGTATATGGGTAGGTATATGGGAAATCATTAGAGCGAATAAATTGCTTATTTATTTACCCAAGAACAACCAGGGGGAACACTTTCAAATATCCAATATGGCGTCCATAGGGTAAACAGAAGAGGAGTACACGAGGACAAGAATAAATAAATAACCAGAATGATATCTCGCAGGCGGCGCCTTTGATGTGGTCACTGATGGATTCGTGACTTCGGTTCCAAAAGGGAGACTTTTTTAGAGGATATCTTGTTGCTTCTCCATAGACGTACCTAATTAATGCGGTTTATATTATATTATATATATATATATTATATTATATTTTACGGTTTTGTTTTGAAAAAATATGTTAATTGGATTTGAAAAAAAATTGAAAAAAATTAATATCATTTATTGATTTTCCAAATTATAAGTATTTTGTTTTTTGTCGCTCTAAAGTTTCTGTTTACAGATTTAAGTGTATAATATAATTTCCTTCTACAAAACATTTTATTAAATGATTTTGAGGAAAATTTTTCCATGGGTGTACCAATTTAACGTGTTTACAAATGTTTTCAAAACTTTTAATAACCCTGTTTTGTAAAACATTACTTTCAAAGTTTAATTGAAATAAAACTTGAAGCAATGATATAAAAGTTTACAAAATCATTGTGAGGCATATTTAAATCGCCAAATAAATCCAAATTTACATTTTCGTAAGCTTTATAGTAGCAAAATAAAGCTGATTCATCCAAATCTTGGTGGTCTTTAGAATACTGTACACAAACATCGCAAGTAAGTTCAGTGAGCCCTCAGTGATACTAGAAGATGTAGGTTTTGCGGACACGATGACGAGGACTCCATTCACATCCTCTGTCGCTGTGCCTGCCTCATGGTCAAGAGACACAAACATCAGGATGCAGCATTTCTCCTGCCCCAGGACATTAGAGAGCTTCCCCTGGAACGGATGTTGGCCTATGCGCATAGCACGGGTCTCTTCCAATAGCTCTCGACTAGCGGCAGGCACAATGGATCGAAGGGCCTGAGTGCTGCGGGTAACCACGCCGCCTTCTAAGAACAAGTTCAGTCAGAGATTTTTTTGATTAAATGCCCTGCAGAATATCTTACAAAATTCATTTCTAAAATGCAAATGCCTTGTCTTATAAATCTATGGATTAAACCCACCGGTTTAATACATAGATTTATGTATTAAACAAACTGGCTATTTATTTATTTTTTTGACGCGAGCATAGAACTTTGTAGGTATGCTCAAAATATTTTTAAATTGCTTTTAATATACCTAAACCTCTGTATCATGAGTACGTTTTTTCTCACTTCAATCATCCTATATTGTACTTGTACAATGTACTTTCTTTAAAACTGGACAAACTGTATAACAATGTACCTACCCTTCTGTAGTGGCGAGATACAGTGAAATACACTGTAATGCCCTCTTTGGGTCTTTGCTACTACCTGTCTGACAATTATTGTCTAATTGACAGACAGATAACGATCTGCAGAAAAGCAGATGCCATTACAGCGACCTCTATTGTCTTTGGCGAAGACAATCCTACTTAATTAATGGCGTTGCATTACATCAACATCCATGGAGATGTTGATGTAATGCAACGCCAGTCGGGGCATATTGTCCGTGGAGTAGTTGTTTTCGGCATCTCCTTCCAATAATGTATTATATGAAAGTGAAAATGAATTTTCTTCAATCTAAACTACTGGGTGTCCCAAATTCAAACCTCGTCATTTGGGGCCAAGTCGATTTGGTGCAGTCAGATCAAAATTATTTCCAATATACATGTTGGCCCAATATTGTGACAAAGGTCCATAAGTCTTATGCCGTAATAAACAAAAAAATATGTTTTAGGATCTCATAGAGCCTAAGAGAACGCACATTTTAAAAATATGTATAGGGTATCTATATCATATAGGGTACTCTATAAACAGGGGCCATATCAATCTTGTGTTTTTTTAAATGGAATTACCTATATATTTTTTATTTCATATTTAAATTCGAATAGTTTTTCCGAATTCGCCAATATAGGGTTTACTAGTATTATACAGAGTAGTTCAGAAGATATGAGCACCATGTATCTTTTGTAAGAAAATAAATTTACTCCATTTATGCTATGTGGTCTAATTTGACTTTCTATAGAATTTTCTTTAAAATTCAAGATAGCTTTATTTGTATACAGGGCGAATCAAAACTCGCCCACAGTTTTTTAAAATTTTAGAAATGAAACACTATATTTTATATCATTTTCAGTCATATCATTATAGGTATCATCATAAGGCCTCTCACAACTCTTTATATTCTATAAAGCTTTCCCTATACCTAATTGTAACGGTTTTTGAGATATTTGAGGTTAATAATTAATTAATTAATTTTGTATTGCATTCTTTTGCACCAAAAATACTATAAAAAAATATGTTTTATTAATGATCGCTCTCCGCCCCTGATTCTACAAGAGTCGAGCTTTTACAGGTTATTAGCGAAATTCGCGATTCATCCGAAAAATAAAAAAAGCAATTTTGGAAATGATATATTATGGTTTATTTGAACTATTTTCAATTGGTACCTGAATTATATATAGATATACTGACTAAACATTTAGTCCATCCTATAATTTTAAAGAAAATGAGAATTTAGAGTACAAAATCTCAAATATCTCAAAAACCGTTGCAATTAGGTATATGGAATGCTTCATAGAATAGAAAAAGTCGTGAGAAATCTTAATGAAAATGATGTAAAAAATATAGGGTATCAATTATAAAAACTGAGAAAACTGTGGTGGCGAGTTTTGATTTGCCCTGTATACAACTGAAGCTATTTTGAAGGAAATCCTATAGAAAGTAAAACTAGACTATATAACATAATTAATGGAGGCAAAAATTATCCAGTATTTGTTTTCTTAAAAAAGATAGAGGGCGCTCAATTCATTGCAATTAAGATACAAAAATGGTCATACCTTCTGAACACCTCTGTATAATACTAATAAAACCTATATTTGCGAATTCGGAAAAATGATTCGAATTCAAACATGAAATAAAAAATATATTATTATTCGCAATGGAACTTTGTCACACTATTGGGCCACCTTGTATACAGGGTGGTCGCGTTCAAGGTGTATACCATTGATACAGGGTTGCTTAAATTAAAAAAAAGTTGCGTATGTTCGCGCGATTTGATTTTCATAAAGTCGGGTGACCCAAGTGTGGCACGTCGTTGAAATCGTAATTTTATTATCTATCCAATGGTGTTAAATTTAATATGGCGCCCATAACAAAATTGAAAGTTGCTTATTTATTTATTTATTTATTTATTTATTTATTTATTTATTTATTTGGCTTATGAAAACATGAGGATCTAGTAGGTCCGAAACATTTTTGAAACTTCCCATACATATAGCATATCATTTATGTAAACTTTCCAAATTTCAGTGAATTTGTTTCAGTAATAAAAAAGATATGGAAGAAATAAGAAAACCCAAGTTTTCAGTTTTTCAGGATATTTCAGGAAAAATTCAATGATTCACCAACTAATTTTCATGTTTTTAAATGGCATGAAGATGCGCAACTTTTTTGTATTTTAAGCAACCCTTTATCTCTTCTGGTTCACGATATCCCAATGGTGTACACCTTTAAAGTGACCACCCTGTATACCCCTTAAAGTTGCGGCCACAATTTTTTACATTACATGGTAAAGACATATTTTTCCTAGGTACTATTTGCTCAAGATAAAATATTGATACCTATCTGTAGGTACTTATTTAAAATTCCATTTAGACATTCAAGCAAAAGTGATAATCACATTTCACGCATGTATTCTGAAGGCCGACATTATGTTTTTATTTTGTTATTCTTATTTATAGTGATATATAAATACTAGCTATATTTACATCCAACAATCTTGAAGTGGATAAAACGGCGAAAGTGATATTATTGTTATTTAATTTAATTTTTAATGTTTTAGAAGTAGGTACTTCATTTAAAAATAATTCGCACTGATTTTGCTGATTCGTCAGGCTTATCTAAAGTGGACATCCGACCTTCGTCTTGATAACAATACATTCAACGCACTTAATTATTTTAGTTAGTTAGAGTACTTAACATGTGCGTAATACTAGATTAGTATTCATTTCAGTAATCAAACTGAAAGCAAAGCCATCGAAGAAGTACCTCTTCTTCAAACATATTAACTATTTCAATATAATAACAGTATTTTATTTCATACTGTCCAGTAAATCTATTGACCCTGCACTGATTAAGGGTCTGTAAATGGAACATTACAGTACCTGATACTGTAATATTGTTGCCTAGCAACACTTTTCCGGACTGTTATTAGGAGCTATGTTTTTGAGTTTAAATCAATTCTTGATATTTATCTGTTTTAATTTAGCAAAACTAAAAGTCAGGCAAATATAAATAATGCTTTTCTTTTCCTCTGAGCACTGCATAATTATACAAATACAGAAATTTATGAATCTTCAGAAAATGAATTAATGTCATGTTAATGTCACCTTGCATGTCAAGGTTGTTAAGATAGTAATGCAATTTGAATATTGTAAGATTTTACTTTAATGATTGGTTTAAAGTTTACAATAATACATTTTTATTTTAAAACGATGGCAGTTTGGAATAAAATATTCTTGCTGAATTCTTTAAATTAGTGCTTGTTCTCCCGCAATATCATTATATTTCTTTTCCTTTTCTTCGATTTTCTCATTGTTCTTTTCCTCCTTCTTCCTCTACTTTTTCTTTTTTCTTCTTCCCCTCTTCCATTTTCTTTCTTCCTTTTCTTCCATTTTACATGATAATAAGTTACTCTCCTTTACAATAACCAACTTCTTCGATGCTTTTCATTGTCATTTCAAAAATTCTCAAATCATCTTAAATCATTTCCTCACTTTGTCGATACCATTCTCCCATTTTGATATTCTCTTGGACGAGAAAATATGGAAAAGCTCCAGACCGGTAGGTATTTCTTTTTCAATAAATGTTTTTCCCGAAGAATTACTAGAATGAGATGATACTTATATCATTTCATTGTAGTAGTCATATAGTCATAAAAACAATAAGAGGAATAGATACGCATAAGAATGTCCAAGAGTGCGTAGATACCCTGGAGGAGCTGGCCAGAGGAAAAGAGGTCAAATTGGTATGGGTACCAGGTCATAGTGGAATCCCGGGGAACGAAAGGGCCGATGAACTGGCTCGACTCGGATCTCAGGGACCCGACCAGGGACCAGAATCGATTTAGGCATTACACGAAGGCAGGTCAACATAGCTCTTAACGATTGGGCTCATGAGACACTAAGTAAACAGTGGAGAAGGAGTGTTAGCTGTAGACAGGCTCGCAGCTTTATAGTGGAGCCAAGAAAGACCAAGACGGCCTGGCTGTTAAGTCGTAGCCGGAAGGCTCTAAAATAGTTGGTGGGAGTTTTAACGGGTCATTGCAGGTTTAGAAGACATCTATCATTGATGGGTGTTGAGGGAGACCCTATCTGCCCAAAGTGTGGGGAGGGCGATGAAACGCCTTCCCACTTCTTGGCAGAGTGCGCGGCTTTCGGCAGACTGAGACACGACGTCTGGGAGGCCGTCTGCAAGGAGAAGAGGTTAGTTCCCTTGAATGGACCGACATTCTGACCTACATTAGAAGGTCGGGTAGGTTCGATGAGGGAAGAGGTGATGAAGCTAGGTAGAGACGACAGGGGTAGGTAAAAAGACCCCGTTTGCGACCTACTTGCCAGGTCTTGGCCGCCCCACTGCTACTACTACTACTACTACTACTACGCATAAGAAGATAACAAGAAACAGAAATAAGTTTGTAGAAAGGGAAGATGTCAACCAAATTTATTCTTAAGAAATTACGTGCGACTCTTCACGGTATTAAAGACTGTCATCCTGTCATAACTTTAGAAGAGTCGCTATAATTAGTAGTCGCTACTAATAAATTTTGCATTAGAGTAACTGAAAATAGACTGAAAGCAGTTTTGGCACTCAATTTAATATGAGCCAGATAACGAAAAATCAGTTAAAGAAGAGATTAGTGTACAACTATGCTTTATAGATTTAGAAAATACTTTGGATAAAGAAGTCAACAGACGTGATGCTTGGAGAACATTAAGAAGAACAAACAGACCACCACATACTTATTAAGGGGAATAAAGTTCAGAGCTTATATGAATTTAACGAGAACTGTATAACAAGACAGTTGGGATCGAATATATTTGAAATAGATACTAGAAGGTAGACAAAGATGCATTCTGTTGTTCTCGTTGGTTTTACATGAAGCAACAAAGGAAACAAAAAAGGAAGTTACACAATATGAAGTGGAGGAGTTAAAAATGAAAAACTGCTCCAATGTAAAGTCCTCCTAGCCAAAGACGACACAAATCTGAGAGATGTGGACGAAGCAATAAAGAAAGATAAACTAACAAGTATAAATAGGATTATACCAAGTATAATAATTCGAATACTTGATACATAATATCAGGAGAGGGAATAATGGAGGAGGAAATAAAGGAATCGATAGCAGCATAATATTTAGCAGTAAGAAAGTCACAAAAGACATTCATAGGAAATAAAAAATGTCAAAGAAGATAGCAGTTCAAAGATTTAAGATATTGGCATAATATAACCTATACCTATAGGTATATATTTTAAAAAAAGGATTTTCAAGGATATTTTTAAGAAAAATAGAATATCATTATGGGGAAGAACAGAAACTTAATATATAGGCTTAGATGCTCGTTTGGTGATGGTAGATTGTCAAAAGAATTAAGTAAGAAAGTTTTTCATTTTTATAATACGATATTAAGATACTTTTAGTCGAATATCACTGACGTAGTTTTCCAGATAACACCAAAACACTCTACTGCACTCGACGCGCGTTTCGCTAACCAAGTTGGCATCATCTAGAGATTATTAAAACTAAACCTATGCTAACATTGTGTCCTATTTATACCTAAACTATTTCTACGGTTCAGTGAACCGTCGCGACCGCTCAGTGAACCATCGCGACTGATCAGTGAACCGCCGCGACAGATCAGTGAGCCGTGACTTACTAATAAAGCGGGCTATATGGGATTGGCCCTCTGTCATTCACACTACTTTTACATTTAGCAATTTCCAAACTCTCAAAAGCCTCCAGGTGTCTGGAATTTGTCACATTCCTAATTAGTTTTAAATAGCTACTATCTATTTTATAGTTGTTCTCAAACTCATGTTGGGCGGCACTAGACTTCTGTTCTACCATATTTGAGATGAGCCATATGTTCCTTGAATCTAGTTTAAATTGACCTTCTAGTTTGTCTATCATACTTTATCTAACATCTTTACAGCTAATTTCATAAATCCCCGAGTTTTCCTTAGCTTCTATTTTGTCTTTCGGATTGCCTAAAACTGCGAATATATATAAATAGTTAAAAACATAAAAACCGTATTCATTTTTACTTAATGAGTAAATCAAATATCACTAAATATAAAAAAAATATAGTTATAATACATCTATTATCACTCTATCAATTTATAGATGACGATATACCCCACAAAGCGTGAAACATAAACATTTACACAGTACATGAATGTAAGTATTTTTCACATAATGGCAATATGTGAGATAAAGAATTAACATTTATACAAGTGTTTACGTTTCGATGAAAATTAATTAGAGAACAATTGAACAACCACTTCAGGCGCGATCGCTGCAATTGAAACTTTACCGTTGTTCGTTTTTCCAATAATCCACTCAACTCCTTATCAGTATGGATGGGTTTTGCAGAGATTTTGTTCACTAGAGAATAGCTGAAACTGTCTATTGTTTAGGTACCGGCTAATGCCTTAATCTAATGAGGGATTTCGCCGAGTATTGCAAAATGTTAATCTAATTCCAAGTGACAAATACTTTATCTGCTTCAATCTGCTCAAAAAATAAATAAACCTGTATAAAAAATATAAATACTTATAAGTAGGTATAATTAAAACAGTAAAATACAGTGCAATCATATGTACATACTATATATATACAGAGTGTTCCATCCTTAAACTCATAGTTCTTGAATAGTGGATTTGGTGCTTCCACTTCACTAGAATAAGCAGAAAAATCAGTTTGGGCTCTTGTTGACGCCCCGTAGGGCCCAGTAGGTAATAATGTAATATGCAGCTATGGATGGAACATAAAATAAAATCAGCAGGTCTTCAATTGTAGTGTTCTTCCTTGGTTTCCATTATAAAACAACAGACATCTTATCGAGAGCTTTTCTTTTTAATTCTTGTAGATTTTCATTCTATCGAAGTATTGGCATCAACCATTAGTTTTACAACTCTTGTTTTATCATCAATGTTTTGCACTTCCCAAGACACCGATTTTCTTACCTATTTGTGAAAGAGATCCAAGACATACCAGATCCAACATCCAAGAGTCGATTTCCTTCCCAATGGAAGTATCACCAAAGATTTGTATGTATTAGATGGGTAATTTGCTATCCATGGGTATCTTCAGATGGTGATGTAATGATAGAGCCATACATTCTTTAACAGTGGAGTTGTTTGAGAGCTGGTTCATCATAGAGGGATTCTTGATTGAGAAACCAGATAAGAGAGAATGGACATGAGAGGTAGGGAGAGTGAAGGCAACAAAGAGAAAATGAAGACAATATAGAGGGTGGGTATAGGAAAAGGAAGGCCAAGGACTGTAAGAACGATAGACGTAGAAGAGAATGTGCTGGACATGATAGAAGAAGATCCAGGTACTTCTACGCGAAGAATTGCAAATACTTTGAATAGTATTGAGAGAACAGTAATTGGACTGTTTGGAAAATTCTGAGAGATAACTTGTTGTACCCGTACCACATTCTTCCTGCGGATTTTGCTCCACGTATTGCGCTTTGTCAATGGCTTTTGCACACATTGGTTGAAATCCCTCAACTACTTACGCTGATTCTTTTTACCGATGAAGCCAGTTTCTCGCGAAATGCAATAAGGAATTTCCACAATAACCATGTGTGGGCTGACGAAAATCCACACGAGATTTGTGAAGATCGGTATCAACATCAGTTGTCGTTGAACGTTTGGGATGGAATTGTGGATGACTGGCTAATTGGACCGGTATTTCTACCAGGAAGACTTACCGGCGAAGTATACCGCAACTTTTTGGAAGAAACGCTACCTCAGTTTTTGGAGGATGTACCATTGATTACAAGACAGGCAATGTGGTTTATGCATGTTGGTGGACCACCTTATTTTAGTGTAGTTGCTCGAGAGTTTTTAACAGCAACATACGGAGATCGCTGGATTGGTCGAGGTGGACCTCACGTATGGTCTGCTCGATCCCCGGACTTAAATCCCCTGGATTATTTCCTATGGGGCCATCTAAAGTCATTAGTTTATACTAGGCCAGTGGAAGATGTGGACGATTTAAGAGATCGAATAATTGCTGGGTGTAACTCAATAAGAAACGACCCTGGTGTTTTTGAAAGAGTTCGGAAGTCTATGAGGAGAAGATTGGATGGTTGCATCCGAGCTGGAGGTAGCCATTTTGAACAATTGTTGTAGGTTCAGAAATGTTACATGTAATTTTTAGTAATAAATTGTTATTTGTTGAAAATTTTTTTCGCCTTATATCTTCGCAACAAATCGCTTTTTCAAAAATCATCAAAGGATAAAATATCCTTAGAATAGTCCAAGGAATAACCTCTTGAATTTTTGCCGCATGTTTAACTAACACCCTGTATAGTGATGCTTATTAGTGTTTGCAGATCTTTGGTATTAATGGTATTAAATCCACAGTGTATTTTATTTGTACCAAAAATAAACATAAACAGTTGGTGTACAAAGAAAAAAGCAACTTCGCCGTTCGACTTATCCTCGCATATTTTATTTATCTTAGATGGATTTTTCAGAGGAATGTTATTCTAACAACTCAAAATACAGTCATCAGTCACAGAATCGTAAACTTCATGGTGATATATGGTTTGGAATGTGAAAATTTATATATTTCAGGTGCTTTCGCTTGTCTCAAGAAATACTTTGACATAGTAATCTTCGAAGATCAAGGAGGTAAGTATATTTGCAGATATAAAAGTAAGATTAACTAAATAATTTACTTTATATTAGCTACATTATCCGGTTGGCGCCAAATAATTCTGAAATTTATTTGATTTATTGCCATTTTCGATAACGGGGGCTCTTTTTCATAATCCAGCTTTTGCACAATATAGTTACGTATCTAGGAATTTTGTTTGGGTTAAGATCTTCAAGATCCGGTAGCAGTCATGAGTTTTTCTGAAATATATAAAATATAATGCCTAAAGAATATTACCGTTTCTATATGATGGAAAAGTCATATATATATCATAAAAGACGCGAGGGTGAAGAAAATATTCTCAAAATTAAATGTAATAATAAAAATTGTTTTAAAAACAGTTATTATATGACAAAGAACCTCTGAAAATTGCCTAATAAAACCAAAACGTCAGGGATGTAATAAAACGGTTTTTTTATAGTTAACGACTGAGAACCCAAAAACAAACAAATTGTGTTAAAATCATAGAAATTATAAAAAATATAGAATGCTTTTATGGAGACTGAAAATGGTCATGCTATGGAGAAAACGCAACTCTAGCAACTTTGGTTTTCAGTATAGGCAACTGTGGTCACACTAGCATCTAGCTTCGCATTAGCCGCGGGGTGGGAAATTCAAAAATTATGTAATTTTACATGTGACCTAGATTATTTGCAACCACTTGGAATTTTTGTGATAATATTCACCCATTTGCAATTCTTAGCTAGTAACATTCTAAATAAATACTAAAAGGCCGGTTACATTACATTATTATTAATAGTAGAATCATCCTTACCAAAATTTTGAACAGATTGAACTCTTTAATCCGAAATTTGCACAAAAAATCGTTTTATTACCCAAAGGCCATTTGTCTCACTATAAACTAAAGCAAAACAGTTGTTCAGGGAATACAATAAACCATAAAGTATGGTAATATTTATCAACAAAACAGTAAGAACAACATAATATACACAAATAAGGTGGAGGCCATAAAATTAACAAGAACTATTAACACGTGCTGACAGCTGATAAACGTCAAAGGTTCCTAACTTAACACTTAATTGGGATTAAGCACTACCTACACTTACAGGGTTGTATCCCATGGTGTGGTGTAAAAATTCCCAGAAAATATCCTAAAGCTACCTACGTTTTCTATTGTTCTGCATAGAGTGGTTATTTTTAGATGTGTCATATACGCGATTCATTTTAAGATCGTAGCGCCAAAACGGCAGTAACCTATACTAACCTTAGGCCACTGACACTGACGTTTGAAATTGTATTCATCAAAGATTTGCTGTCGAGAACTTTAAACCAGGTAAAAAGCATGTAAAACTATTTTGAAAGGGGGGGGTAAGTAGTGATATAAAATTAAAATAGATTTCAATATTTTTCGAGCGTTCAATCTGAAAATGAAACTTAACCTCAAAATATCTCAAATTCTTTATTGGACATAAGGCATACATACCTTTATGGAAATAATCATTCTTAGAGAAAAGTAAAAGAGCACACACTCTACTTTGCGTTTTTTAGCTTCTTTATCCATACTTGTCTCCTGTCTTTAATGCTCAACTTATAGTTTCCACGATAGCTCCAGATTTTCCCGTTTTTTGGAAAAGTATGAAACTGATCTCGGGGTTTTTCTTTGTCCAAGAGGAACAATGACGCTCACAACAATAATTATTCATATCTAATCAAAGCAATTAACTAATATAACAACGGATATTTCCAAATTCACAATAGACATACATACGCAAAACTGAACCAAAAACCCATGCGTTAGTTGTGCATGCCGCCAGTAGATAGCGTATTGCTTAGCAAGAATCGGGTATAATGGATATTGGCATTCTATATTTTTATGGTTAAAATAGAGAACTTTCTAGTTTAGTTTGTTAGGTTAGAAGATATCATATATTCATATATATAATACTACTATATTGAGCTAATCGACTTTGTCTTGAAGCCACTTTATGAGATAGAGTTATATATTTCGTTCTCTTTCACGGACAAATGTTCCTTTGCACATGCCCAGGTGGTGTCCAATCAAATCCAAGAATTTCAATGCGGCACCAAAGTAAAGAAAGACCGGGCTTTTGTTTTGTCATATACAGTGTGGCCCATTATGAAACCAGAACACCCTTCTAGGGTGCAATGGTTTCATAATGGTTACTTTATGGACAGGATTTTTTTTTGTATATATTAGCTTCCTAGATGTTCTTATTGAACATAATATATTCAATACGATGGTCCAGCTGCTAATCCTCAGACTACTACGATTTTTTTCAATCAATTTTTTTTAAATTACTTTAGGCATTTAGGGGTATAGGGGACTACTGTAAAGTATTGTTTTAACGTTATTATTAATTTGTGAAGTAAGTAAAGGAACAGTATTCTAGATTAACAATAATTATTAGAGTGTTCAATGCCTGCTATACCTTTTAAGCGAGACACAAATTCAATAAACTTGAAATATTTAAGGCTCTATAAAAAAATTATTCTTCGATACAAATTGATGAAATTTGGGTCACAGAAGTTTTAAGTAATGCTGAAGAATGCCATGATGTCAAATTTTTAATAAAAAAATTCCTAAAGTAATTTTCGAAAAAATTGGTTGAAAAAAATCGTAGTAGGCTGAGAATTAGCAGCTGGTAATAGGTTCAACAAGTACATCTAGGAGGCTAATATATATATATATATATATATATATATATATATATATATATATATATATATATATATATATATATATATATATATATATATATATATATATATATATATAAATTCATTGGAATCGCACTTACCAAAAATTTTTTAGAAGGGTGTCCTGGTTCTTAATGGGCCACCCTGTATGTGTTTTGTCATATATGTGTTTTGTGGTGAGGTTATGTCACAGTTTATCTTTTGTATTTCATGTATATTTGTGTTTCCAGAAAATAAATTTATTTAAGTGTATCTTGTAGTTTTAGTTTTGTTCATATATTAGAGTTATTAGTGATTACGAGACATTTGCTCATCAAATTATTTCGACGGTATTTTTACAGTCGCAACTGCAAGTGTAGGTACATAAGAACATTTTGTAAATTTAAATATGTAGTGAATTATATGAATTAATTATACTGTACCTCATTTTTATTAATTTAATTCCACAGATATCGCAAAATGCCGAAACGAAAAACTCAGTCGAGGTTTTGACTTTTGTGCGAAGGAAATATTCCATATGAAGTCACATACCTTCAGTATGTATTTTTAAAATTTTCTTTTCAAATACAAACTGCATCCACTATTTTGGTAAACTTGATAAATACGGGAACATCTCAATAACAAGATTGAAAAACCGTTATATGTAGATAAAATACAATATAAAATAAAGTTAATTTATTGTAGGTATTCTACAGTATATGGAGCAAAATTCCCGCGGTTTGCTGCGCATGCGTATTTGGTATTTTCTCCGTGAAAGAGACAATAGATATGATTCTGGACTATTCTAATTTGGCTTCACATGTGAAGCATGGTAAAGATTACATACGCTCCATATAGTAGTATTATATACAGGGTGTCCACCTAGTGCGCGTAAGTCCAATATCTGGGTTAATAAAAGAGATAACTTAATTTTTTTTTCTACAGGGTTGTCTAATATCCCGAGCTGCACAAAATGAAAATATATTTACATATTCAGGGTGTTCAGTTTTTCCTGGACAGGTACCAACTTCGTTTTTCTAAATGGAAATATATATTTTTTATTGCTTTTTCGAACTAAACCCTTGATTTTAGTAGGACTTTCATCAGCCTTCCCTATACCTAACTTAAACTGTTTTTGAAATATTGACGGTTGAATATTGACATTTTTGCAACTTTGACACCCTGTAAAATCTAAACGGTTTGAGATCAAGCAAAACGGTTTGCACATTCCTATCTTAACTTTTCATAAGCTATCGTTTGGTACTAATTTCAGAAATATCCAAAAATTTAAAATTTTCTGAAAATTTTGAAAAATTTTTATTCCTGTATAAATTTGAAATTAGTATCAAACGATAGCTTATGAAAAGTTAAGATAGGAATGTGCAAACCGTTTTGCTTGATCTCAAACCGTTTAGATTTTACAGGGTGTCAAAGTTGCAAAAATGTCAATATTCACCCGTCAATATTTCAAAAACAGTTTAAGTTAGGTATAGGGAAGGCTGATGAAAGTCCTACTAAAATCAAGGGTTTAGTTCGAAAAAGCAATAAAAAATATATATTTCCATTTAGAAAAACGAAGTTGGTACCTGTCCAGGAAAAACTGAACACCCTGAATATGTAAATATATTTTCATTTTGTGCAGCTCGGGATATTAGACAACCCTGTAGAAAAAAAAAATAAGTTATCTCTTTTATTAACCCAGATATTGGACTTACGCGCACTAGGTGGACACCCTGTATATGCATATATTAATAGGTAATCATGTAAGACAAGCGCAAGACTGAAACCATTGACTAACTTAGAATTAATAATTTTAATTTTAACGATGCTGAAACAAAACGACAGAAGTATGTCGTCTCACCGCCATAATAATTTCGTTTAAACACATCAGTTGCATAATGAAATGAATTTATTGTCTTGAGAGGCGCACCTTTAGTTTTCACGTGTGGTAAACATCAAATATTGTCCAACTAGAGCGCACTAGATTCAAGCGTTGCGCAATTAAAAGAAATCGTTGTTTAATCACGGTTGTAAGTGTGTGTTTTTTCTTAAAGCCCATTCTTGTTTAACCAATTCCCATGTGGGAAAACTAACATTTAGACTAGGTATTAATTTGTTGAAATTATTTATATAAATGGAAGTAGAAGAAGTGATTAACACTTACAAACACGAAAAGTGATATAAAGAACCATGTATACAAGCTGTTTTCATGTATTTAGAAACTGAATTGCTTGATAATATTTGTTTGTTTGAAGTGAATTTCTATAAAACAAATAATTCGGTTATCGAAACAAACTCGTTGGAATTTAATAATAAATAATAAGAGTTGTACAAAGTCAGCGACTAATTTTCTCATATGTGACTTCGTAAAAAAATAAATTTCTAAAAAACTATATAAGTGTGCCCGTATTGGGGATTGTTTCCTGAAATGATGTGATGAAATGATGAGCTGATGATGATCTCCGGAGAAATATTATTACCTACGACCCTTAGAACAAAAATAAGAAGGAACATTGTATCTGCATTGTAAAATTTCAGGTAACAAGTAAAATTGTGTCTAGATGTATATGCTGAATTATTTATTAAGTTATTATTATTATTATTATCTTTTTAAATTGTTTTACAATACAAAAAATAAATTTACTGCTGTTTCTGATTTAAATCCTAATTATCTAAACTGAAAAAAGTTCAACTATGTACTACCTCTATACTTTGTATAGTTTTTTCTACCTATACTCTATATTTCCACAGCACGCTTGATAAAACAATTTAAGTACTTGATTTTCAATCGCTATTTTTCGTTTACCTAAATTTCAAATGCGGTATATCGCTGATTTCAGACTTGAGAGCTCTATCCAACTATATAAAAACCCAACATGGCGCCCATAAGAAAAAAGTTGATAGTCAAATTTTCAAAATGGCGACTCCTATGAAAAAATGGTCAGCAGATTCAGATTCTACGTAAAAAGTTACCCCAATGATATTTAAAAATGAGAACAGCGGCTGTTAAAATATGTACGTATTTGAAAAAAAAAATACAAAATTTCAGTTTTTTAAAAAAATCTTGAAAACATATAGAGTAGGCACATTTTAGAATATAAATGTGCAAACTAACTAAACTTTCACACCCGGCTTCATGAAAGGGACGTAAAGCGTTAGTCGTACACCGGTGTGAAGGTGGCAGCCAAACCTAGCAGCTAAAATTTCCGAAGATACCCGAACGAAGTGGAGCCATGTACGCAACCAAAGAAGTAGTAATAACACGATATGGTGGTACAGACACAAAGGCAGTATCAGAGTAGCGAGTAACAAATATTTCATTGTAAAGTGTAGTTACTATTAACAGCATTATTAGCTGTTATTTACTGAAAAAGTTGTAAATAAAATAGTAATCAAATTACATTGTCTCAGGAAAATAAAAGTGGTTGTTTCTTGTATTTAAGATAATATATTGATTCTACATCTAATAATGTATCAATCTGGTAACCACAATTGCAGACAATTTTTTTAAAAGTGGTCTTGCTTCTTTTCGGGGATTTCTCGCCTCACAGCCATAGGGAATTTACTAGATTTCACATTTAAATCAATCTAATAATCACTAAACAGTCTGTTGTAACCAGAACCGCTGACACTTTTTTTTAAGAAATTGTGTGATTTTTCTCGAAAAATTTAAATGTAATGGTATAGATATTACACTGATACAAAAAAGAGAACGAAAGGCCAAAGCCAATGGTGAAAACCGCAAGTCCCTATTTTTTTTCTCACCGGAGATATTAATGGAAAATTAATATACTCATCTAAAGCTAATTTATCTAGACCCCCGGGCATAATGCTAAAAGACAAGTAGGCACGGACACAAAAGAAATGTTTATTTGACATGTGAAATTACCTATAAAACATTTTTCGAATTGATTATAAGTAATATGTGCTTAAAGTTTAAACAATTTATCACAAGTTCAAAAAATGTAGTTTTTTGTTTTAAAATCTCTCGCACTCTTTCGTGTGATAGAACATTAGATTTCAACTATTAAGAAATTAAGGATTGAATTATAAGTATGCTAGTGCCTCCTTAGATTTTCAAAGTGCCTGCCATCATTTTCCACACATTGGTCGAGTCTTTCTCGGGTAGACAATACAGCAGCCTCTACCTTTGCTGCTGGCAGGCTACGAATTGCGTGTTCAATTCTGTTCCTCATATCTTCCCTGGTCGTAGGAACAGTTTGGAAGACCATATCTTTTAATCGTCCCCACAAATAGAAATCTAGGCAGGTTAAATCGGGTGACCTAGCTGGCCAGCGAAAAAAATTACTTTAAAATTATTTAGTTTTTAAATATTTCACTTTTTAATCTCTAATAGAAAGTATTCCTAGAATTTAGAAAACCTGTGACTTTTTTTATTTCATTTGAATACCTGTTTTAATAGTTTTCCATTAATATCTCCGGTTAGAAAAAAGATAGGGACTTGCGGTTTTCACCATTGGCTTTGGCCTTTAGTTCTCTTTTTTGTATCAGTGTAATATCTATACCATTACATTTAAATTTTTCGAGAAAAATCACACAATTTCTCATTTTTTAAAAAAGCGCCACCTAGCGACCATAGTGAAAATAACAAAGACATCGCTTGTAACGTAGCTGATAGAACAAGAAAAACTCTTTTAAATGGTACAAATTTTAATATTATCTGACAAGGTGTTCCTGAGATATTGCATTTTTTCTAAATGAATGTTCACCTTACCCCCACCACTTTATTTGAAGAGTTAGAGAAAAATGTATGTAAGGAAAGTTGTTCATAATAGATGCGAGATTTGTTTCCAAGTATTATCAGTAGACCTTGTCAAGGCAAATTTTAGAGTAATCGCCGTTTCCCAACACACTGCTACTGTTACGCCCCCTGGCGGCTATCTTACGAACTTGAAAATAATTTCCAGCGATTTCTCTTGGCCGTATTTACTAACGAATTTTTTTCCCGAAAGCTGTACGGTGAACGGTTTCCAAGATACAGCCGCTTACCTCGCTTAACTGGCCACCCTGTACATCTTTAAATACGCTGCCAGGTATTTTATCAGATTGCGGCTTCAAACAAAAAAATCGATAATCGTATGGTTATAATGGGATCTCGGCATATCTTTGTTTTGCGGCAGGCAGGAAGAATACCTATTTACAGAAAATAAAATAATTTCCCGAGTCAAATAGACATAATATACATACTTATATTGATTTGAAGAAGATGTCGGAAACAACTATTCCACGGACTATTACTCATTGTATCTAACCCAGGTGTACCTAGATTGTACTGCTTGCCTAAGATTCATAAACCAGGAAAGTCGGCGCGTCCTATTATTTCAAAAATTGGATCACCAACTTACCACCTATCAAAATCGTTAACAAGAAGTTCGAAAGATTACCTATTGCACCACCTAGTTTTTCTGTGATTAATTCCAATGATTTCATTAATGAGGTGAAAAATATCCAGTTGCAAGAAGGTGAAGTTTTGATCTCCTTTGACGTTTGTTCATTGTTTCCAATTGTTCCTACACCATAGACCTTGGACTACCTTAAGGATCTACTCGAATCAAACAATTTCAGTCAAGATGTAGTAAAAGAATATCTTCAACTGACTAAACTTTATATGAAACCAAATTATTGTTTTGGATTCAATGGTAATTTCTTGGAACAACATGAGGGTACAGCAATGGGTAACTCTGTCACCATTCATTGCCAATCTCTTCAAGAACAGGTTCGAAACAGAGGCAAAGGAAGAATTCGAGTATTTCCCCAGGGTTTGGATTAGATATGTGGATGATATTTTTGTAGTGTTTGATACAAAAATCCCTGGTATTGGTAACTTTGTTTCTAAATTGAATAGTCGTTTCGTGTCAGTTAAATTTACTATGAAATTGAAAAGTCTGCCAACTACTATTCTTACATGTATTAATTAGAAATAGTAAAAATAAGTTAGTTTGACATACACTGATAACAAATACTTTAGATAACAATACAAATACAACAAAAGATAACAATACTTTAATATATGTTCCTAAGGACTCTCGCCAATGTGCTCAACACAAAATGGCGAGTTTCAATTTTTTAATTCATCGCCTATGAAGCTTTCCGCTAAATATAAGGATAGGTTTGTAAAAGAAAAAGCATCGATTAAGGATATAGTTGCGAGTAATGGATATTCTGTAAGTTTAGGAAACATAAATTTAAAGAGACTTTGAAATTCCTTGACTTTTCAAAACGAAAGAAAAATTCCAAAATTCATATCTACTCCTTAGGATTCTCGTTTCACCCGTGGTTTTGATAAGGTTTTTAAAGATATAAGTATGTCAGGATTCATAGGGAAATAAACTACAACAACTTAGGCAATCCAAAAGACAAAATAGAAACTAATGAAAAGTCGGGGATTTACAAAATTAGCTGTAAAGACTGCAATCAAGACTATATTGGACAAACTAGAAGGTCGATTCAAACTAGATTCAAGGAACATATGGCTCATCTCAAACACTTATGGTAGAACAGATAAGTCTAGTGTCGCCCAACATGCGTTTGAGAACAACCATAAAATAGATAGTAGTAATCTGTAATGTAACAAACTTCAGACAGCTGAATGCATTTGAGAGTTAGTGTAGACATTATATGAATAGTATTGTATAACAATATAACAATTAATAACAAAGAAGATTCGTTGCTTTGGACATAATTGCGTATAACAGTTTCAGCAGTGGCGGCTAGTCATAATGAGCACAAGGGCACGTGCCCTATGCGTAAGCACATAAGACTTGTAAATGTTGTGATATTTTATAAACTTTTATAATTATTATAATTTGGTGGATTTTTTTATTAATTTTTCATCATGAATATTGAATCATTTGGTGCATACATATCCGTCTAACGTCTAGACCGCTTCACGCTTCACCGTCTGTGTAATCCTTGTGTCCCTGGGATGGACACGGCCGCTGTGTGCCTGTTCTTTTTTCTTTTCTATTTGCATGCGCAAGAAAAGGATGCACAGCTTCTATTTTTCCAGCGTGTCTTTTCTAATGCGTTCTATTACGTCATTGAATCGGCGCTGCCCCGTCGACCAGACGGTACAGAGTACTAGGGATGGGAATACCCCATCATATTAATGAACGTACGTGAGAGATTTCAATTTACTGATTTTTTAACTATAGCCAATTTTTTTGAAAAGGAGAAATTTAACAACTATAGAATAGTTTTTCCTCTGGAACATATTAAAACAGTGTGTGCCTTATTTCCAAAGATCAACATTACAAAATTAAAAAATAATAGCTGTATATAATGTATTCTAGAGATGATTTCATACAATATAGTGGTGCGGTTGCTTTATTACAAATGTTAAATAAAAATAATTTACTTACGACGTTTTCGGTATCGGTTGAACTATTAACTATATTGTGCACAATTCCTATGACTACAGTCAAAAGTGAACGCTGCTTCTCAACACTTAAGCGAATAAAGACATTTTTAAGAAACACGATGTCACAAGAAAGGTTATGTGCTCTAGCAATGCTGTCCATCGAGAAAAATTTAATAAACACTATGACTGATTTTAACGAACAAGTTATCGAACATTTTGCAAATGATAAGTCAAGAAGAATGGAGTTTCATTTTAAAAGTTACTAAGTTTAGTTTTCGATGGACGAGCGGGTGGTTGCAGATTGTAAGGTAAGCACACCGATTTGTTATGGGTCTGGGTTAAGTACTTAAATGGGTTTTATTATTTTTTTTTATCTATCTGTGTTTTTTCTGGTCTAGCAGAAAACAGAAGTTTCGCCTGCCATTTTTCTGACATGTATACTTTTTTTGAACCGATTTAAATATTATTTTAAATAATTTTTCCATATTTCTGTCAATTGCCTCAAAAAAGGGGATATTTGCCTAACGAAACCTATTTCTTCAAGCAAATATTTTTCCTCTACGAATTTCTAATTTTTAATTTTAAGGTGTTTGACCTTGAAAAATGCAAAATTTTCGCTTGCGGCGTATTTTTTCCCCTGTGCCCCCCATTCCCAAATTTCACCAGCCGCCACTGAGTTTCAGTAAGTTACTCTAGATGACGCTGGTGTCAAAAAGTAACTAAATTATTTAGGGATATTTTGTGTTTAGCGCGTTACTGTAGAAGACAGGGCTTAATTATTTTAAGGACAGTAAAAACGCATTGGAAACTAGACTAATTATTTTTTGGGAAATAATTATAAATTTAATAATGGGACACATTGACTGTTTCATATACCTAAGCCTACTAATTTTGTGACATGCAACATAAAAATCCCTAAATTGCAGTCGACGAGTACGGTTTTTGATTAAAATATTTAAATTTGTTTGGCCGATTGTATTTTCAGTGCGACATCTATGTTTCGATTGGCTAAATTCACCCTGAATACGTTTAATTCACCTATTAAGTACTTAATCGACAAGGAAGTCTAAACGCGTCCTTAAAGAGATACTTATGTAGGTACATTGTACACAAATACAGTTTTTTGAAGCCCCTTTTTAAGGGAAATTTTGATAGTAGATGCCTTGTATCTCTAAAAAATAATGAAAGATAAAACGAAAGTTAAAACATATAGATATTAAGAGAAAATAACTGTAAATTCTATTTACGGAAGACGATATATAAATTAAAGTGACAAAATCAAATAAAGTTGATCTGCATTCCAACTGCGGGGACGTGTCTCAACCGTCGTCAAATCTAATTTCGCATGGCCCTCTAGACTAGATGAGACAGTCAATCCCCTTCACATTGTAATCGATCGTACAACAGCTCCCTCCCTGGTTTACAAATTTCGGTGTTAATACAACCGAGGAGTCCGCAGTTGACAGCCGCCAGATTCCAACCCCTGAGAACCCCTACCTAGGGGATGGGGGCGTGGCCGTCTCACCCAGATGTTATCATTAGCCAGTGGCCTGAAATGGGAGGAGCCACCGTGTCTTTTGTTTGCAAGGTAAATAATATTTTACACAATATATACACCTTTGCAGGGGATAGACTGTGACTGCGTAGAAACCATAGGCGGAGGTTCTAATAGCGTTTAGGGGCTCGATGCGTTTAATAGTAAGAAAAAGATACAAGTTCTTAGAATATCCCTCATAAATACCCTATATGACAGAAGTGTATCCACCATCAAAACATGAGTGTTAATTACTCCTAACATCAAATACATAAAAATTTTCCTTCGAGTTCAATGGTGGATCATTTTGAACGAGGCCATCATGAAACTCATCTGCGACTCTCTGTAGATATACTTATATTAACAAAAAGACAATGAAAAAGTAACAAATCATTAACAATAGATAACAATTAACTAACAAAAATAAAGAACAATTAACAAAACAATCATAAAAAAAGTAATGATTAGTTAATTGAAAAAATGAACAAAGTATATTTTATATATATCATTGAAGTCGCAAGGACAAATTCTGTCGAGTGACGTAAAAATATGATGGGAACTCATTAGAAGTTGATGATGGTTCTGAAGAGACAAAACGTTACTTAAAAAACTGTTTATGCCACTCGATATATAAAAGGTGCCATTTATTTCAATACAAACCTAAAGTTTTACAAAAACATCATGTCAATCATGTTAGCCTTGATTTTTTCAGTGCAGATAGTACCTAGAATTTATTATCGTCAAAAAACCGACTGTGCCGCTAGAATTTAGTATATCTGGTCGACTGTAGTCGGCCAGCGTATACCTATACATACAGTGCTTTCGAAAAGTAAAGAATAAATTCATTACTTTAGAAATTGAGAACTTTTCGAAAAAATCCCCTGAGACGTCGATTTTGTTTTTAAAAAAGGCACTTTTTGACAATCGACCCATATTTGTGACGTCATCGTCGTTCGAGATATGACGTCATCGACAATTTTTTTAAATAGCAACCCCCAATTTTGACCACGCCATTTGAAAGAGCGTATCATTCTACATACGCATCATGAAAAATTATGGTGCTACATAACAAAAATTTCAAGAAAATAATGTTTGAAGATCTTAAAACTTAATTTTCACAATACTGACAATGATAATGATTATGTAAAAAATCGACTAAATTAAATGTTCAAATTGTGCACCGTTGGCTGCCTGACAGTAGCCAAGACGATTAATAAATTCTTTTTGGACATTATCTATAACTTCAGGAGGTATACGATGTATTTCGTGACGAATTCTTGCTTTTAAATCTTCTAAATTAACCGGTCTAGTAACGATACTTTGCTTTTTAAGTATCCCCACAAGAAATAATCTAGGGGTGTCAAATCAGGCGATCTGGCTGGACACTCAATCGGCCCCCTTCTCTCTATCCAACGATTCGGGAACAGTTCATCTAAATAAACACGGACACGGACTTAAAAACCAAAGTATACGTTACTAGACCGATTAATTTAGAAGATTTAAAAGCAAGAATTCGTCACGAGATACATCGTATACCTCCTGAAGTTATAGATAATGTCCAAAAAGAATTTATTAATCGTCTTGGCTACTGTCAGGCAGCCAACGGTGCACAATTTGAACATTTAATTTAGTCGATTTTTTACATAATCATTATCATTGTCAGTATTGTGAAAATTAAATTTTAAGATCTTCAAACATTATTTTCTTGAAATATTTGTTATGTAACACCATAATTTTTCATGATGCGTATGTAGAATTATTCGTATGTAGTGGTCAAAATTGGAGGTTGCTATTTAAAAAAATTGTCGATGACGTCATATCTCGAACAACGATGACGTCACAAATATGGGTCGTATGTCAAAAAGTGCCTTTTTTAAAAACAAAATCGACGTGTCAGGGGATTTTTTCGAAAACTTCTCAATTTCTAAAATAATGAATTTATTCGTTACTTTTCGAAAGCACTGTATATGGGTTTTATTCAACAAATATACGAAAGAGAGAACTTAGTATGTTTCCAATTTACTTTAAATAAACTACAGGTAGGAATTATATGAAAATTTGTTAATGTTTGCGCAAGCTGCTGCTCAGAACCAGGTAAACTATGTTTGCAAAAACCGTACCATAAAAATAGAGGAAAAGCATCTATTACTGTAGACTATATTGATTTAACTTTTATCGTACTATTATTATTATACTTGGGTATGATATCACTTTATATTTATATACATTTTTGCAGAGTGTCTATTTTAAGGCAATACTTAATAAGTATCAAAACACTTTTCTTAATAGTATATTACAGAATGTGCTACGTAGCGAAATATTAAAAAGTACCTAACTTTTCCTTATCAGAGATCAAGATATGCTATATAAGAACAACTTGTAATATTTTAAATAAAAATAGCTAAGTACCTAGGTATGTATTATCAGTACAAAAATTATCTTATAAATACTTTCTTAAACATTGACTAAATGATTTTTCGGTCAAAGTTATCAAGTCAAAATTCTTTTCGTTTAGTGCAACCGTAGATATAAAATAAGACGAAGATGTTAGAGATAAATCCGGAGAGAGTACAAAAGATTCAAATACAGTAGATAACTAAATGTTAACTAATTTATTTATTGTACCTTCTTTTGGGATTACACCACCTGTAAAATTATAAAAAACAGGAAACCGAAAGTATTCAAAATAAAGATTGAAAGTGTAGTGTCAAGCAAATAATCTAAAAGCCAAATTTTTATGAAGAAATAATCACCCCAACTCTACAAACCGATTGACTAATCCAAAGTCACTAGTCCAAATCGATGGAACAAAATTCATTTTTTTTTTTTTTTTTCTAAAGCTGAGATAAAAACAGTACTGAAACAGCACTGAAATTGCCATTTTTCTTCATTAGGAAATATTACAGAAAAATGCACCATGTACCATTATATAACCATTGCACAATGACTAATTCTATGTAAAGAGGGCCGCTTCAATGATCACCATGCTCCCCTGACTTCCCCGACACAAACCAAAGTGTATATAGAAACAGACTAGACACTAAGAAAGATTGAAAGATCGTATCGGGGAACAAGTTCGAAATAATATTAGATATTATTCAAAATGTAGCTAATTGAGGAATTTGATCACCGAATTCATTGTGCAATGTCTACTGGAGGCCACTACATTTGCAGTAATAAAATAAAAACTATTGTTTTCATTTAAATTCTTACACATTGTTTAACACTTTTTTTCCGACAATGTAAAAAGTATTTATAACCTTATATGGCTGAATTCGTTTAAGAATGGCCTATCTATTTATATTTTGAAATGTAGAGCCTATTTAAAGAACATATCGGTAATTTTATATCCGTCAAATACGGCTCAAAAAAATAGGAGACATTGCAAAAAGGTGACAATTGTTATATACTTATTGACCTGCTTCAGGAGAGGTTCAAAAACAGGACTTCAGTGACTGGGAGTTTAAGATAAATTCTCTGGGGGCTTGGAGCCTTATATGGTTCACAGATGGCTCCAACCAGACAGTCTACTGGGCTGGAATATTTGGGCTGAGACCTAGATGGCGTACAAGCTATACTCTGGGGACTTATCCCATGATATTCCAACCAGAAATTTTTGCAATAATGGCATGTTTGGCAGATAATGTGAGAAGAGGGTACACACGTAAACTTATCTACATATTCTCTGATAGTCAGGCCACAATAAAGGCTCTGGACTCAAACAAGATCAGTTCGAGACTTATTTGGGACTGTTTGCAATTACTGGTGGAACTGGCAAATACCAATATGGTGAGACTGTGTTGGGTGCCAGGTCATAAAGGCACTGAAGGGAATGAACTTGCTAGAAAGGGATCTGAAATGGCTTTCATGAGACAGCAGCCAGCTTGCGGAGTCGCTTATAATGCTGCCAGAACGGCTCTGGGACAATGAGTCGAACTAGAACATATAGGAACTTCTGGTTTTTAAAACCAGTATAGAATCATGCGAAGGCACTCATGGAAGGTCCTTTGCATAGAAGAACTGCAGAGATGCTGGGCATGAGTAAACTTCGGCTCAGGAGTATGACAGGGCTCATAACAGGGCACTGCTATCTCAAGAAGCATCTCTATAATTTCACATTAGCAGAAAGTCCGGTATGATGATGACGCTTGCGCTTCACATTCTAAGCAAATGTGAATGCTACGTTCGTATGAGGCTAACGCTTCTGGGTAATCATTTTTGGAACCTTGTGAACTAAGAGAAATTTTAGCGAGTAGACATTTGGACTTTATTCAAGGAACAAAGTTGCTCGCTGAATAGAAAATCGGCGGGATGCGCAATAGGTCTAGATGCGACCGCAATTATTTGGCACTCGCTATAGAGAACCGACCCACAGGAGGAAGAAGAACTTCTTCAGCGTTTTGTTTTTTAACTTAACTGGAAAAAAATATCAATTTAGTTTCATCATCACTATTAAAAACGTATTTCTTTCTTTTGTGTAAATATGAGAATCTATTATACAAAATTTGGTACATATTCTAAATGTACCTATCTCAACTCAAATAGATTAGTGTTGTTGTCTTTTAGACAGCCCCCTTCAACCTACGTCCCTGGCAGGGACTCTGACGGTACGCACGGTCACATCCTGATATCTTGCGGGTCTCGTATACATAACTATGGTTTGGGGGAGCCATCAGAATGTGAAGGAATTGTTATATTAGATCCATCCACTTGGCGGGGCGTTTGACAGATGACTGCCTCCGCGAAACAAACGCGGAACGCTTTGCATTGACGTTATTCTCTTGTTCCCCTCTTGCCAGAATTGGGCTTTAGTGCTTTGCGTTTTACTAGCAATTTTAGTTCCACTTTTGCATAAATTTAAGGAGAGGAAGTCTCGAACGACGTGAACGAGGTGTGACAATAAGAAGTCAATTTCATTCGTATGTGGGCGTAGAAGAACCATATGATCAAATTTTTAACATTGGAATTGTTTATGTTCGTATATGGGGACCAAGTTTCGGGCCAAAAGACAGCGGTGTCGCGATCGAGTGACGCACTACATATACCTAGTGGAGCAGATGAAACCTACAGCATCTTTTAGAGCATGTTTTGGGGTTTATGTGATCTACAACTTTCTTTAATAGGACATTTTTTTTTAAATTGCTTTTTGTATTGAGATACTGGAAACTATGAGAGGTAGAAAAATGGTTTTGCCAAAAATCGAGAAACGCCCTGTATCTCGAAAACAGTAAGAGATCCAGAGATGCGGTTTGCGCCCCTGTTATTTTCTCGAAAAAAGAACACATAACTTGTATCAGATTTGCTCTATCCATTACAGATCCTCGGTAACCCTCGGCAGCATGCCAATTAGGGTTTCATCAAGTCGAGAAATCTTGACTTAAACATAATTTCTTGACCTGACTTGAAATTCAAGATCAAGAAATTAAACATGTCTTGACTCGGACGTTTCTTAAAAGCAAAAGTCTTGGCTTGAATTCAAGACTTCTTGAAATTTTTTGAAATATTTGAAACTAAATACTACAACAGCTTTGATAGTGATGTCATTTTAGACATACCAAATGTTGACGAATATGACCCAGATTTTGGAGGACTGTTTAGCAAGGCAAAAGAAATAGAATCTTCTTTTTGGAAGAAAGAAATTGATAACTACTTATCAGAAAAGCGGGCCAATGAAATCGAAGATATTTTGGCTTGGTGGGAAAAACATGTCAATGCTTATCCCAACTTGTCAAAAATGGCAAAGGACTTTTTTACTATTCCTGCCACCTCTGTACCATCCGAGAGATGGTTTTCCAAGACTGGTTTAACAGTCACCAAGACTAGAAATAGACTTAATGAATCTTCTACAAGAAGTTTAATGTGTTTAAATTCATGGCTCTCAAATCCCGACGTATTCAACTTGGATGTGGAAACGTCCAAGTAATATTATTATTTATTTTGTTTGTTGTATTTCTAAGTTTATTTTTATTTTTTTGTTTTGTGTTATAAAATGAATATTGTTTTGTTTTTTATCATAAGTACAGATTTTTATTTATAGTTAATAAATTTTGTATGCTTTATAGGTGCTTTTTTATTTATATTAAATTCTAAAGTAGGTAAGTTAATTATACAGGTAGATATATATGCAAAGAAATGTACCTATAGCAATTATTATTTTATAGCCACTTATAAAACTCTAATTTAAATAAATTCAAGAATTTCTTGGTTTCTTGACAAGAAGCTTGATCTTGAAATAGAAAATCTTGACTTGTCTTGAAAACAGTTTCAGATTGCTTGACTTGAAAATTTCTCGAATTTATGTCAAGATCAAGAAATTTCTTGCAAATTATGAAACCCTAATGCCAATTTAAACCACCCGGACATCCGCCACTGCCAATTACATCGACCTCCATGTACTACAGAAGCAATTCTGTATTTACCCGGAGCGGAAAATTGTGCCACAGCAAACACTGCTCTCGGCGGCGGGGCTCAAAGGCTGGAATATTACCGCCGCCGCCATCGAGCCGCCTCCGGCGATAGCTGTTCTCCACCGGATTGGGATTATTGCGAGGAGTCGAGTTCTGGCTTTGTTCCCTTCTGGCTGAGCACGTGCTGGAGGCAAACAACGAGTATATGGTTAATATTTGCTCGCGAGAGAGGCAGGGGTACAGATTTTGCTTGGGCTCCTCGGAATCGATAAAAATTTTCCTGCCACTAGTTTTCCAAGTCCCATATTTCCCCGGTTTTTATTACAACTTCAAATAAATGACAATAATAGGTAATAATAATAACAATCCATATATATTAAAACGCGTCGATTCTGTCTCGCTCTAAATTCCGTCGCCGAATCCACAAAGTTTCAAAGCTATCTTCTCCGAGGGGGGATCGCGGAGCGATCCCCTCGGGCAACCGAAGGTTGCCCCCGGTCTTTCTCCAATGCGTAGGGGTATTTTCGTCCCGTTTCCTACGCGTTTTCTCAATTTAAACGCCTTTTCAAAAAACCTCTGCAAAATGTTCGTCGATCGCCGTTCGGCGAGAGAGATACAGCTAGGCATCGGCGTTTGTCCTCGCGCCTAATGGTCCCGTCACGCCTGCCGAAATCCCGACTTTTCGCGGGACTCCCTAGGCCCTTTTTCTAATTTTACGGCTTCGAGGACAGCTTCACGCGAAAGTTCCGTACTTTCTCTAATCCTTTGAGATTTTTTTTCGAGCCCGTACGTCGACTCCTTCTACGTCTATTTCGTCTTCGAAAATCTCGAGTCGCGCCCGTCTCAACTTCTTTCTCATTTTCTCTACCGATGAGAGATTGCACTAACGAGACAAGCACCTCCCACGAAAACTGTCAAATTAATTAAACTTCAGATAGGTTATTTTCCTTCGAGAAATATTGCTAACGGAATCAATAGTACTGACTGCCAAACACTTCTGATTACCAAAATACTGAAGCGAAATGCTTTTCCAATTAGAAAATCGGTAAAAATTATTTTTCAGGTTGACACGTACAGTTTACATACTTAAACGTCTCAAGGTAAACACTTGACTATACGCTTGGTAGGGCAACGGGAAAGTCGTAGGATTGAAAACTTGATAATGCTGATTTCGCGAGTTTGAATCACGCTGGAGGCAAACTTTTTTTTACTTTTTAATTCCGATTATTTATTAGTATTAGTATTTAGTTATTCTGTTTCATTATCCGTAGCTTTTATGTAAGTTTGGAATTAATTCGTTCATTAAGGCAGTCATACAGGGTGATTCAGGTTTAATCTTGAGAACTTCAGGAATCGATAAAACAGGTTAGAATAATGTTCATTCATGATATAAATCCTTATTTCCTTCCTTATTTCTTAAATCGCAATGTTTTGGAGATAGAGGGCGTTGAAGTAGGATTTTCTTCCCGCTTTTACCTCACAAAAATACTTTTGAAATTATACTTTTGACAATAGTTTTCACAAATGTGGATTTACACAAATTACTGTGAGTTTTGTTTTTATGGCTTGCTATACAGTGCTTTCGAAAAGTAACGAATAAATTCATTATTTTAGAAATTGAGAAGTTTTTGTGTATAACAGCTCGAATTCTATTTTCAAATTCATGGAGTGCGAGAGATTTTGTATGATACACCGACACATAATCTGAGTGCGGCGTTGCCAAATCTACTTTTTCCTCAGCCTTAAAGAAATTGTGCACAATCTAGCAACACCGCCTATGGGGTGCTAGGGACAACCCCTTAAAGGCGAAGTCTCAACCATCTAAACCTCCAAATAGGTGAGATAGGCCCTTTTGTCCATATTTCCTGGATGTCACCAGCGATACTTATTGATTGAATACCTACCCCTTGTATATTTTGGATGTCAATTATTTATTGAAGTGCCCTGGTATGTGGATTATTCGTGAGTATAGAATTCAAAGTATAGAATTCAAAAAATTCAGAATTCATGTTGCAGGTTTGTCTTTGGCTTGAGAAAATTCGATAGAGTATCCTCTAAAGCTAAAGTAAGAGAGCTACGTTGGCTAAGCATTGAAAATGTTTTTAAGTACCATACTTCAGTATCGTTTGCTTCAAACTTCTACTCCTGATTACCTTCGAAATAAGTTTACTTTTAAATATGAAACTCACCCAAGATGTAATTTTAAATTGTCTCTTCCTCGATACTACACGGCGATGTTCACAAGATCATTTACATATAATTCTATTAAAATTTATAATAGCCTTCATGATGAACTAAAGATTCTATCCGTAAACAGTTTTCGCAAAAAAACTAAAGATTATTTCTTAGCTCTTCAGCAGTGCATTTAACTGAGTATTTTTTAGAATGTTTCATTGCATTTTCCGTGTAATTGATATTTTTGCTGTCTTTGTATCTTTTAAATTTGTATTTTATTGTACATGTTGAATTACCATTTGTAATGTTTTAATGACAATGTTTTGTTGAGTTGTTTTTGTGTATATTTTTTTGTATTTAATTTGGGTTAAGTGGAATAGCCAGTGCTAGACTTCGCCCAGCTGTTGCGTGTTTTATATTTTTGTAAACACCTTATAATAATGACCTTTTATTATTATTATTATTATTATTATTATTATTATTATTCGAAGGAAATTTCTACGAGGATCTAAAAGCCTAATTCATCTATATAAAGGATGCGAGCCGGAGAGGAAGTCAGTCTTAATCAGACAGCGGTCAAGAGCGAAGAAGCAATACTTAAGTGAAATAAGAGCAATTTTCGAAGTGTTTTCAGCGTGTATTCAATTAAATATTGAACAAGAAATGTTGTGTTGTGTTTGAAGAGTTAAATAAAGATTTGTACTGTTGTATAAGTCTCACTTATCTTTAGAACCCAGAAAGGAGTAACAATATTTTCCGTTATTACGGCAAAATTACATGACAGAATCCATACAAACCTTCTATCCTTGATCTCAGAACTGCTGAAAGTATTAGAATATGAAAAAATATATAGGGTATTCCATAAATAAAACTGACTTTGATACGACGTTCTTTTCAGCTGTAATAAAGCCGTTCCGGGACTTTTTCCCAAACCTATATATCATCGTCCACGAAGAAAATACTTCGATCACGTTTATTCCTCAAAGCTAGCGTTTTCCTTAAAGCGTGATACAACCATCTAGTCATAATTCTAAGGAATTTATATACACATAGAACGATTATCAAAGCTGCTTGAGTAGGTATTCCAATTTTGAGTCCGCCATTTTGATGTCTAAAAATTGGTGGGAAATTTAACAGAATTAACCTAGTCTCTTCAATTAGATAGCAATAACAAATAAAAACCACAGAAAGCAGCAAGTAAAACTTTTGAGTAAGAAAAATTTTAAATAGGTATAAGAAATGTTCAATATTTTATAGTTTAATTACAATTATTTTTGAAAAATAAAATATATCATCACCAAACTTTTTTGTAAAATTGATGAAGGTACAAACGAAATATTTTGTGTACCTACCTATGTGTATTTTTGTTCACATTGTTTATGTAAAATACACCATATGCCGTTTAGAAAAGTAAATATTTAAAATGCATTATGCATATAAAATTTAACTATCCTTTACCTTGCTTTAACAATCCTGGCTTATTTTTTGTATTCTTTATGTTCCCAGTTTCCATAATTTACTATTATATTAGCTAGGAACTATGATTGCATGTCTCTTAAAACTTTCAATTCTTGTTATAAAATTCGAATTTACTTGGAATAATTACGAAAGTCCAATACTCAAATATTGTCACTCAAAGTCTATAAATCAAAGGAACACAATAATAAACACACAAACAGAATCAAATCGAGAGAATCGCAATAAAATAAACCAACAAGACGCCAAAAATACAAAACAAACACTATTTACCAAATTTACCCATACCACTGTTGCCGTGTTAGGAAGATTTGAACCATTGAATTTTTAGATTAGAAAGAAAAAGACACTAGAATTCTAGGGTCTTGGTCAGGTGTACCAATACAAAATGTAGAAGTTGGGAGCAGTGTGACATCAAAAAGGCGGCTCCCATGTTTCCACACAAAATTGGATGCGCAATCGTCTATAATCGTTCCATGTATATAAATTCCTTGCATAATTCCAATCATAAAGAAAAGAATTACTTGGTAGTTATTCATCAGTCAAACAATAGCGGCTGGTGACATCCCCTCACCCCGTCCATCAACATGCGTAACTTGTCCTTGTGCGTAATTGCCGCCAAATTGAATAACATTTAGTCCTGCAGGACTAATTCGATTTGTGTTTCGCTTCCTCCGCCCGCGTTTCACGTTCAACTAGTCCCGATCTCGGTCCTTTGTGTCCCGGGAAGGGGCTGACAGCACCGCGATTATCGCTTCAGTGAATTAAATGAAAGGAAGAATGTTTTGTCGCGGGGGGGGGGCGGTGGCGACGGGATAGTTACACGCTGTGCCTGGATCTAGTCAATTTGATATGGTAGATTTGGGGGCTGGAGTGCGAGTTGGTAGGATCTTGGCAGGATGCGTGCCAGAGGCGGCCCTTAAAGACGGGGTGATTAAAAAACTGCGTGAAATCGTACGTAAAAAATATTTAACATTTCGGAAAAACTAAAATTTTACCGTCTTTTCTACCGCAGTGCAGCAAATATTTTATGAAACTTGGCATGTATAGGGAGATTTCGGAAAAATTAATTTAAGCAACTTATTATACCATGTTTTTAATACAAAAATATTGTAATTAAAATATGTTATAAACAGAAACAATCGCCCAAAATTTTTTTCTTAAAAACGTATACGAAAATCTGTCTAATAATAATAATCAGATAATGATGCATTGAAAACATTAGATATAGGAACATCACCTTTTCATGGATTTTAGGAATGTTTTATCTGAAAGAGTTTACATAATTTAAATTAATAAGTTATCAGCACGATATTTAAATTCAAATAGGTATATTTTCAGATCAATATCCGTCAAATATTGATCGAAATACTCATACATTAAATTCCAAGAGAAGATAGTATACAATATGTATTGGTAAGACACAGATTACAGATTCATGGTATGAATGTATAGTTATTTTTTTAGATACAATTTTCAAATTCGGCATGGTGGAAGTACTTATTAAAGGCCACTTTTTGACATATAAATAACCTTTTTGTCACTTCTGGTTTTACCGGAAGTAATATCAATGTTCAATTTTTCTACGGAATACCCTGTATATTATTATATGTTTGGAATCTTCGTCATTTTCTGAATCCAACATAGTATTATATACAGTGAGGACATAAAGTCCTCACTGTGATTGTGATGAAATTGGAACGGAACGAATACAATTGTGATGTATATTGTGATGAAATTTGGTACGATAATATATGACTAAATTCTGCATTTTCTGATACATCAATGACAGCTCTGAATGTTAAAGTGACAGCTGGGCGCGCAATGGGAATATTTTTTTAAATGGAAATAGGGGTCAAGTAATAACTCATTTTAAAGTTATTTTTATGCTAAAAACATCCCCCAATTTTGCGAACATTTGGTGTCAGTAATTTCCAAATAAAAACCAATTATCGATTTATACGTTATATCATTTTTTTACAAACATATTACAAATTATTGTAAATTAATCAAAGCAAAACAAAATTTAAGAGTAAACAAATAACAATAAACCAACCCTAACCCCTAACCTAAAATAACCTAAATTAAAAAATTATGAAATAATTTAAATTAAACGTAGAGGCAGAAACAAATTTAGAAAACAGGTGTTACTTCAAAAGATGTTGAAAATGAACACCGTGAACTTCATGACAAATAAATGTTCTATGGGAAAGTTCTATTATAAAGATTATGTGGTAAAAAGATTATGTTATAAACTGATATTACTGGTTTCTATTTGGAAATTACTGAACCAAATGTTCTCAAAATTGGGCATAAAAATGAGTTATTACTCGACCCCCATTTCCATTTAAAAAAATATTTCTAATGCGCCCCCAGCTGTCACTTTGACATTCAGGGCTGTCAATGATGTGTTAAAAAATGCAGAATTCAGTCGTATATTTTATATTATCGTTCCAAATTTCATCACAATATACCCAGAGAGGGTTAAAAAATTAGAGGGGGGGAGGACGGACTTTATGTCCTCACCGTATATGGATATAACATAAGTGGCATTTCAGCTGTCAAAGTTTTTACTTTTGAATGTAGAATGCCTTCTCTCAACTGTAATTTCAGTTCTGTTGATTCCACAGATAAAATGAGCATATGGGTGGATTGTTTATTAATTGTACTTTCTAATGGTACCTTTACACCATTATGGTACCTATTATTAAAAAAACTAGTTTCAGTTCTATTGGCGATACCAAAAATGAATGCGCCCTCTGCATGAAAATATTTGAACGTACTTAAAAGGTAATTTTTGGAGGCTTATTGCTGATATAATGATGAATATCTAATACGTATTTGGATTTGTTTAACGTAATAATTTAGTGGTGTTTGTGATTTTTTGGTATTACAAATTGAAAAACGACGTGGTTTGTGTTTGTACATCTTTATTTTTACATTTTAAAATAGCATTCAAAAGAAATCAGCACAACACAAACTGCCGTGTTTATAGGTGTCATTCCACAAAATGTGTCAATAGAAGTGTTTAAGATTGAAGATAGGTAGAAGTTTGGCCCTAGTATAAGAAACTGTTTCTCATTCATTTCTCCAAAAGGCATGTAACAATTTAATAACAGGGAACACGTTTATTTACACGACATAACCACTTTGTTGCAGTTTGTCTATACTTTTCTATTATTAGTCTTATAAAAACAGAATATATTTTAATTTAAACATTATTTAACAAAAAACAAGCACTAATATGGTATCACCATACAGTTTATCATACTTATTTTAGCCCAAAATGTAATTAAACAAAAACTATAGTACCTGTTTCAACCCAAAAAATTACTTCTCTTACCAATTAGTTTGATTTCTTTTTCCACTCTTTTTACCTTTATTTCACCCTCACTAGCACATGAAGCCACTATATTTATGGCAGATGAATGCTAAAATTGCTAATTCAAGTGATATGAAATGCAAAATTTGTACTCGTCTTCCTCCATATTTGTTTACAATTTGCAGCGCCTTCATCGGTAATTTGAAACGCCAATAACCACATTGAAGAATTTTGTAGACAAATTTAATGTTTTTGACGCCAACTTTATTTTTTAATGGTTACTATGGTCCATTAGAATTAATCAGGGATGCTCAAGGCACTCAATGCATTCAATTCAAATTATCATATTCAATATCGAATTAGTGATAAGTTCATTTAATTTTAATCATAGAAAAAAATTCCTATAGAGACATGATTTTTTTTTCAATTTCCGTTCGAGTAATGAACAAGAAGGCTTAAAAAATTCAAACATAAAAGACTTCACCCTTTTATAGGTTTGGTCACAGTTCACAGGATTAGGTTTACAATCAAGGTTTTTGCAGACGGCACACAAATTTTTTTGATTATTTTAAAATGTAGGTTAATATCCGAGTCAATATCACAGTTTGATTTATGAATTATAATTTTTCTTTTTATCGCCAGTCACATATTAGTTTCCAAAACATCTTTCCGAGGCTAAGAGGTGGCAAAGCCGCCCACATTGCGAAACAGGTGCTTTTGCAGCCGTCGCCAAAGGGATAAATAAGTCTGTTTATATTATATAAACGAGTAAATAAATACTTGTAACTCTCAAATCCCTCTTTTAGGATGATAAACATGATGAATAACGCTAAAAAGCATTCCCTTGATAACGGAATTAGTCGGCTTTCTTGGAAAAAAACCGTTTTTATGCCGAAATTACGGTCGGGTAATCGTCAGTGTAAATTTCCTTGGCTTCTGTGTCTTTAGGATAAGTAAACAATCACCTGTCAGTCCGTTTATGGCTTTCGGTGATCGATGGCTCTGACTAGACGTGATGCATAAACCTTTTTACTAAGATACGGATCGATCTTGTTAATAAAAATTACATTTTATAATATTGCAATAACCCTGCCCCATAAAAGTGTATCTCTAGATTTAATTATTAATATATAGTACACTATTGGCTTTATAGCGTCGCGCAAGACCTCGTGATCGTGATTATATACAAGGTGTAGGCGACGTAATTATTAAAGAATAAAAGAAATACCTATCTTCAAGAAAAATATCTGTGGTCCTGGTTTTATGAAATGCCGTCGGATGTGGTTCATCTACAAGGATTGTTAACTGTTTACAGGATTGCTCAATCGCTCAATTTTGTCATCCGCCTTTCTGACGTCACCGAAGATCTATGTAATCGAATTGTCGAAATATACCTATTTTGTGTTTGTTATATTTCACATTTGCAAAAGAATTTTCGTATTTGAATGATTATTAATATTATTATTTATTAAAGTTTGTAATAATAGTATAAAGTGTACCTATTTCTACAAGTTCGAGATCTTTGGATCTTTGATGACGTCACAATTATGGATTACATTGTAGTATAGGGATCGAGCAATCCTGTAAACAGTTAACAATCCTTGGTTCATCTATAGGTTTTGTTAGATTCGCAGAACAAAATCTATTGGCGATTGCAAAAATTGATGCGCCCTCTGCATGACAATATTTGAACTTACTGAAAAGGTAATTTTTGGAGACTTATTGCTGATATAATGATAAATAACATGTATTTGGGTTTGTTTAACGTAATAATTTAGTGGTGCTTGTGATTTTTTGGTATTTTAAGTTAAAAACGACGTGGTTAGTATTTGTACATCTTTATTTTTACACCTTAAAATGGCATTCAAAAGAAATCAGCACAACACAAACTGCCGTGTTTATAGGTGTCATTCCACAAAATGTGTCAATAGAAGTGTTTAAGATAGAAGATAGGTAGAAAGTTTGGCCCTAGTATAAGAAACTGTTTCTCACTCAATTCTCCAAAAGGCATGCCATACATTTAATAACAGGGAACACGTTTATTTACACAACATAACCACATTATTGCAGTTTGTCTATACTTTTCTATTATTAGTCTTATAAAAACAGAATATATTTTAATTTAAACATTATTTAACAAAAAACAAGTACTAATATGGCATCACCATACAGTTTATCACACTTATTTTAGCCCAAAATGTAAGTAAACAAAAGCTAGGGTACCTGTTTCAACCCAAAAAGTTCATATAATTAGCAATTATATGAAGCACTTATGGGGCGTTTGACTGCTTTTACCACTTTTTTATCCTTTATTTCACCCTAACTAGCACATGAAGTCACTATATTTATGGCAAATGAATGCTAAATTGCTAGATGGATGTGATATGAAATGCAAAATTTTTACTTGTCTTCCTCCAAATTTGTTTAAAATTCGCAGCGCCCTCATCGGTAATCTGAATCGCCAATAAGACTAACTGGTTTTCGACTGTCAAATCTACAGGCTATTTCAGTTGTTTCTTGGGATGAGGCACTCGGGAATCGTAAGAGATACGAATTTCATTAGTGCTAAGTTGCGTGTCATGGAGAAAATTTCGATTTGTTGCGGAGATTAAATAAAAAAGAAGTTTTGGAAAATCAGTTTTTTTATCGGATGTCAATTCTAATCGCGAAGCAAATGAAATTGTCTCAATGAAACTTTTCTTGCCAGTTATAGCAGTGACTATTCTTTCTATAGTCACTGGTTATAGTAAACTGTTTTTAATATTATTTTTAGGACCTCAGTAAATAATGTTTTTTATCGTTAAGAAACTTTTGGAAGCTTCTAGATGAACATGAAGATGGTTTTATTTACAATGTAGTACAAAACATATTATGTCTAAGATGGTATTTATATTTTTTTCGTTGAAGAGGAATTTTAGAGGCTCGAACAGGAGGTACAAAGTCCCTGAGACCAATAAAAATAACAAAGAAACTTAGTGCTGTATCAAATTGAATTAAGTATAAACCAGAAATGAGGTTTCAATCTCATTGTGCACCCACCATTTTGTATTTTATTACGCGTGTATTTTATTTATTTTGTGTGAAGCGATATGCGACTAGGAAATGGTTGACTCTAGTGCCATCTATCAGTTATCAAAATTTCGTTTGCGTGTGGAAAGTAGTGTATTTTTTACACCATTTCATCCTACATTTGTTTGAGATCGATATCTCAACTTGTTCAAAAGTGAAGGTGGGGGTTACTATTTAGGGACGGACTGTATTATACTTTGCTTTTGCCCCCCTGGAAAACAATATATGTCCGTCCCTGGCCACCACTATTCACTTCTATAAAACCCACCCGAAGAAGGGAACCGATTTCATGATGAGGCGCCAAGCTGAGAGCAAATAGTGCGAGAACTCGGAACAATTTGAATCCCCCAGTCTGGGATTAGCCATTGTCCGCGCTGCTGTCGTTCACTCACCGTTCGGCACTAAACCTTTCGCCCCTCTGCAGTGCGGATCCACATATATCGTTACTGGGACCAGGGACGCTGGAAGCAAGGGAGGTAGTAGGAGCTATAAAGGCTCGTTCACATCATGTCGCGACGATATTTTTGTCGCTTATCGACCTACGGAAATCCCCGTCCACACTATACGATAACTTATCGTTCACTATATTATCAACCCGTGTGATGGACGATGGCCAAATCTCCTCCCTGTCTATTGAACAGAGTTGGACTGGCCTTATTTGGTACGTTAGGAACAATAATAATTGGACTTTACGCACTACCACCAATATCAATAAATCTAATTTTCTACATTTCGTACGATGTAAAATAACTATACAGGGTGAGTCAGTTTATACTAGCAGGACTCTGGCATTTGATAGAGCACCTTATTTTAAGTGAAGTTTGTCATATAAACATATGTCCGGAATCGCTTCGTTTTTGAGATACCGGGTGTCAAAGTTTTGTTTTTTTTTTAGTATTTTCCACACAGCTCCTATAGTTTTTAAGATAATTTATTCAAATTTTTACGGTAGATTACCTATGATGGTCCACAAATTTTGACATATGTAAACAATTTGAAAACGTACAGGGTGATATTTTTTCGGGGGTCAGGCCACCTTTTATCGTCCAGAACTTTTTTGTGGTGCGCCACTGACTGCTAATTTACCAAAATTTGGATTCCATGTTCAATTTAGAAACTTTTTCGTCTCTTGCATTTTTATCGTAGCTGTAACAGTTGTCGAGTAATTTGAAAAAGTCTATGAAAGAATATTTCATTAAAAAAAATATATTTTCATCAAAATTTTCACTAAAATCAATTATTGTCAAACGACAGTTCATTAATCTAAATTGTCAAAGGTTACATACTTACAGTACAACTTTTGCCATTAATTATTTATTTTTTTGTAGCATTTCAAAGACTTTTAATAACTAAGTAAAATAATTAAGAATTAATAATAAACCAAGGTGTACGTCCTGGCAACGAACAACGCAGAGTGAAGTTTTGTCGTTGGATCCTTAACACATTAGAAAATAATAGAACTTTCTTATCCAACGTATTATGGACTGATGAATCTTGCTTTACCCGACGTGGGATAGTAAATTTCAAAAATCAACATATTTGGGCAGAGCAAAATCCAGCTATTAGGCCAAAAAAAAAAATAAAATAAGTTTAGCATTAACGTATGGGTAGGAATTTTTGAAAATCGTTTATTTGGACCATATTTTTTGCGGACCATATTAAGGGTCAGTTCGTAAAACTTCTTAGAGTTTCTAGAAACCGAGCATCCTAATATGTGGGAATATGTCCCTCTAAATTTAAGACAGCAAGCTTGGTTCCAGTTGGATTGCTGCCCAGCTCATTTTGGAAGAAATGTATGAGCTTGGTTAGACGACAATTATCCAGAGAGGTAGATTGGACGTGGAGGTCCAATCGCACGGCTCCCAGGTTCCCCAGATATAACACCAATGAATTTTTTTGTGTGGGGCTTTCTTAAAGAAAAAGTGTATGCACCTCCTGTTCAAGATGTTGACGATCTTAGAGGGCGTATAAGACATGCTTGCGAAGACATATGAGTTCATCACTTAGTTTCAGCAAGAAGGTCTATTGAAACGCGATGCCGATTATGTATCCAACAAAATGGATCACATTTTGAAAATTTTAATTTGAAAATAAAATTATTTCGGGTTATTTGTAAAGTTATTTGTATTTGCCTTGGTTTATTATTAGTTCTTAATTATTTTACTTAATTATTAAGTCTCTGAAATGATATAAAAAATAAATAATTAGTGGCAAAAGTTGTACTGTAAGTATGTAACCATTAATAATTTAGATTAATGAACTTTCGTTTGACAATAATTATTGTTTTTAGTGAACATTTTCATAAAAATATTTTTTTTAATAACATATTCTTTCAGAGATTTCTTCAAATTACTCGACAACTGTTACAGCTACGATAAAAATGCAAGAGACAAAAAAGTTTCTAAATTGAACATGGAATCCAAATTTTGGCAAATGAGCAGTCAGTGGCGCACCACAAAAAAGTTCTGGACGATAAAAGGGGGCCTGACCCCCGAAAAAATATCACCCTGTACGTTTTCAAATCGTTTACATATGTCAAAATTTGTGGACCATCATAGGTAATCTACCGTAAAAATTTGAACAAATTATCTTGAAAACTATAGGAGCTGTGTGGAAAACACTAAAAAAAAACCAAAACTTTGACACCCTGTATCTAAAAAACGAAGCGATTCTCGACATATGTTTATATGACAAACTTCACTTAAAATCAGGTGTTCTATCGAATGCCAGAGTCCTGCTAGTATAAACTGACTCACCCTGTATTTTTCTTATTAAAAGTATAATTTATTATGTATCAAATGACAAAATGGACTATAAAATCCCAAAAAGAAATATAACTTACAAAAAAATATATGTAACACAAATAATATACCACCACGTTGTACGTAGCTACTACTTACCAAAATAAGCGATTTAGTGGAACATATTAAATAAAATCATAACTAGATTAACATAATATGAGCAAATAAATTATAATAAGATAATATCTAATAAAATGTCAAACAAAATCAATAAACAATGAATTAAATAGAAAATTTAATTTATATATAAAAAATCGCATATGCCACAGTGCAATTGTCACTTTGACAGCGACAAAAGTTACCTGCAACTTTTACAGCGAAAATTTCACACCGTCATATTTTAACCTATCAGAGGCTTGTTTTTTGTTCAGTTACCATGCCAACCTAAAAAATTTCCGGAAATTTTTAACGTTTTGTGAAATTAATAAGTGGAATTTTTTCTGTCATTTAAAATGTCAAAATAAAGACGCGGGAGTTGAATGAATCAATACATTTCCTATGCTCGAATTTAAGTAATATTCTCAAAATTAAATTATGTTCCACTAATATTAGTAGATCAAAGAAAAATATAATATGTTTTTAAGTTATTTATAAAAAGTTCACGTAACTAAACTTGGAAAATGGTATGTTATTTCACAAAGAGATTTCGCATTTTATTAAACATATAAATTTTGAAGAAGATCCTTCAGAATAATTATCAAAAATAAATGATGTTCCACCAATATTTGTAGATCAAAGTTAATAAGAAACAGAAATATAATATGTTTTTAAGTTATTTGTAAAATATGTATGTAACTAATGTTAGAAAATGACATTTTATTTCAATAAGAAAACTCACATTTTATTAAGCATAATATTTGCAATGCTCGAAGTACTTCAGAATAATAATCAGAAATAAATGATGTTTCCTTTCCAAAGCGGAACATTTTCAAAAACACAATCTAATAAATCACCAAATTGCACAAACACAATGACACGATGACAAGTGGTGGAATTTGACCAAGGTACCGAAAATTATTATTAATTTTCAAAATATTCATGACCTCGAAAAAATTTCCGGAAATAATTTAAGCACTTGGGATATTATAAGTGACAATAATTGCACTAGTGGTTTTTTCACTTTATTTTTTAATCACATTATCGCGGTGTCCGTTGCCAAAATAAATAGTTTGACATTTCTGTCAACAAGTTATTGAATTATTAAACACTAACAATGAATCGATTCGGTGATGCTCAAATATAAATGTGTTTATTTTTAGTGTTTCATAAATAAAGTTTGCATTCATATGTCTCTAAATTTCTTATTCATGAAATTGTCCTGCCGAATTACACTCGATGTTTGTATTGATACCGGATAAATTTGTATTGTTTAAATTCTAAACTGTTTCCTTTAGCAATTTGACTCGAAAAACTGTCAACCTGAAAACGCTCCACCTTCGGTGTCGCGTTTTTAATAGTTGACAGTTTTTCTCGTCTAATTGCTTGGCAACATTTTCTCATTAAACAATCCAAATTTATCCGGTAAAATACAAACCTCTTGTGCAATTATAAGTGATTATTTATTTTTTCTTGTGGTTACTCCTATGATTAAAACTATTAAGGATTAAAATAGTTCTTGCTACAGTAAATAGGTACTTGCTTATAGAAATATTCTTCCTACCATATGCTCTATGGAATTTTTGTAAGCTTGGTAGAGGCTACATACAGAGTGAGTTTTATGTATGGAACGCCTCAATTATCTCGATTTTTATGAATTTTGGTTTATAAGGGTTTTGTAATATGGCCGATATTATTGTGGCATTTACATTGTTGTCAGATCTTTCGTTTTTCCGGAAATATACTGAAATTTGTTATTTCAAATGGATCACCCTATATATTTTTTTGTTTTTGAAATCTCTAAGAAATTTAGAATATTTTTCATGTAATGTTCCCTATACCTAATTGCCATAATTTCGGAGTTACAGCTACATTTGCAATATCTCCGCCGAAGTTAAAATATTACATCAGGGCGGCTATGTCTGCGACAAAAACAATTTTGACGTTTTAATAAACTATTATTGTTGGTGTTTATTGAAAGTTACAATGGACCGTTTATCTGAGAAAGAACGAGTTGAGATTTTAATGATATTAGGATATGGTGATGTGCGTAGAAGTCAACAGGAAACGTGTAATATCTTTAATAATTTATATCCTAATAGAAATCCCATAGGATCTTTTGAAAACATAAAGTAAAGGCGGTTACAGCTGATGCTCAAAATGTTGTCCATTTACTTCCATACAAGAAGCCATGCGATGTTTAAAACTTTGCAGTACATTTTGTAACATTCCTGACTGCTCAATTCTTCTTATCTCTGTGGTAATCCTATCTTTTAATTCCTGAATATTGGCAGGTTTGGTTTTATAAACAATATTTTTTAAGTGACCCCACAGGAAATAGTCTAAAGGATTCATGTCGGGTGATCGCGGGGGCCATTCGATAAAACCACGCCTTCCAATCCATCTTCTGGGAAACACATCGTTTAGGTATTGCCTCACGTCACGCGCATAGTGAGGTGGAGCTCCATCTTGTTTCACCCAAATATTGTTATTTGGGACATTGTTAGTGTCTGAAAGTTTCAAATAATAAAATTTCTAAATTAACAGGCAATTGAGAATACTTAGGTACTTAGATTTGGAAATAACCGACCCAACTCAGGTATAATATTATTCTGTAATAAATTTAAATACGCCCGACCATTTAAGTTTCCTTCAATGAAAAAAGGACCAATTATTTTGTCGCCTATTATTCCAGCCCATACATTAATCTTTTGTGGAAATTGGGTGTGGGATTCTCTCATCCAACAAGGATTGTTACGTGACCAGTATCTGCAATTATGCCGATTTACGTTTCCATCAATACAAAAAGTGGCCTCATCGGAAAAAATAACATTATTTAAAAAATTTGGATTATTTTGATCGTAACATTTTTCCATCATTGTGTCGGCAAACTCTTCACGTCTATCGAAATCATCATCTGACAACTCTTGAACCAATCTTACTTTGTAAGGATGGAATTTATTGGCATGTAAAATTTTCATTATGGATGTTTGAGAAATATCAACTTCCCTGGATATTTGTCTAGTACTCAAGTGTGGATCTTCTTCTAACATAACACAAACATCTAAAGATTTGTCTTCAGTTGTTGCAGTTTTTATACGCCCTGATTTCGGTAAATCTTTTATGGCTCCAGTTTGGTTAAACTTTTTTAACAACTTACTCACAGTAGATCTTGTTATGGGATTTCTATTAGGATATAAATTATTAAAGATATTACACGTTTCCTGTTGACTTCTACGCACATCACCATATCCTAATATCATTAAAATCTCAATTCGTTCTTTCTCAGATAAACGGTCCATTGTAACTTTCAATAAACACCAACAATAATAGTTTATTAAAACGTCAAAATTGTTTTTGTCGCAGACATAGCCGCCCTGATGTAATATTTTAACTTCGGCGGAGATATTGCAAATGTAGCTGTAACTCCGAAATTATGGCAATTAGGTATAGGGAACATTACATGAAAAATATTCTAAATTTCTTAGAGATTTCAAAAACAAAAAAATATATAGGGTGATCCATTTGAAATAACAAATTTCAGTATATTTCCGGAAAAACGAAAGATCTGACAACAATGTAAATGCCACAATAATATCGGCCATATTACAAAACCCTTATAAACCAAAATTTATAAAAATCGGGCAAGCCGTTTCCGAGATAATTGAGGCGTTCCATACATAAAACTCACTCTGTATATAAATTTAGTGCGCTCCATGTCTTCTAACGTCAATAGTACGGACAATCGTTCCTGAGCAGGGAAAATATTCCTCTCTCTGAAGAAGGACAGGGGATGGTCGCACCGCGTGATGAGATTTGGCCGCTTGTCAATTCTATCGCTGTCATTTCGCCCAGACCGAATCCAGATTGGAATGTTTAGTTTTATTGGATAATCCGATTTCGGGGCCGCATCATCGCTTAATTGAATCTTCCATGAACAGAGCAGATGATAGGGTTTTAATCAGTGCCGTTGGATGTCCTCCCCATAGTTAATTCTGGGGCGTAGGTATTCACAAATTGATGAGGCAGTGTCGGGTTTTCCGTGAGGTATGAGGGCTCAAGTCTTCTGACAGTTGGTACTTACTAAGCTCTAGATGTTTCAAAAAGTAACCACAGAAATACAACTGCCTATGAAGATATTTCTCGGCGTTGGAATGTGTCTATAAATGTTCAATAAACAAATTAATTAATTGAGTATTAAATACCAGCAAATAATGTTAACATTGTTAAACATTGTCCGTGTTCAGCAGTAGGAAGGAATCAGTCAACAAACGGTTCTAATTTGTTGTCAAATTGTAATTTTGTTAAATGAAAAGAGCGTTCTAAGACCTCCGGTGTCGAGTTACAGGGATTTAAAAATAAATAATAAAACAATTTAAAATTTGAATATCTAAAACGTATTGTTATTTATGAAAATGAGTTTTTCAAATTTTATAGATAGGTACTAAAATATTAAAATGTATACTAAATTTATTTAAGAATATATCAAGTGGTTTAGGAATAAAATCTTTTAAATTGAATTTGTTTAATTTTGAAAACCCTGTGGTTCGAAAACGACGGTGTTAGGTCCGTTGTTTTAGTTTATTTGGCAAAATTACCTTCATTTAGTACTATAGTGTAAACCTGGATTTTCTCCACGCTATTAGAAATCGACCTGTATATTGAAATCCTTGAAAATTGTTACAAATATTAATATTTTTACCTGATCTATATGTCAAAAATCTCCCAAAACTCATGGAAATTGTGAATTGTACCTTCTACCTTTGTCTATTTAGACAAATTTAAAAAATGTGTGTTAAATTTTACAGGGCCTTTATTTGCTTTTACTACCTATTATTTTTGGTTAATCGTGCAACCCGCGAAAATCTATAGCCGAGACTATAATCTAGCAGATTATAGTATCTACGTAACTACGGCGACATCTCTCGTTTATCGCAGATAACACCATGAATCGACGAACAGTTAACTAACATATATATGTGATCTGATCAATTCTTTAACATGGTAAATTTACTGCTGTTGCATGTAGATGTCTCTCGTAATGTGAAACGCTTTACATTTATTCAACCATTATTTCACTGAATTTCTTACTAGAAAGCAAGTGTTTTTAAAGAGACTATATTTTTTGCGAATAGAACAATATTTTGTAGAAAAACATCGATAGAACTTGTTTTTAACTTGTTGAGAAACTTGCGCGACATCTCTTGCAGAGTGTCTGAACTACACATAACTGTTATGTGCAAAGTTTGCATTGGAAGTTAGATCAGACAGTTATCTCTTATAACGACTTCTATAGAAATTTTAGCACTACATATTTCTGATAGATGGCTCTAGTATTTTACATTTATATATTGTTTTAGCGTTGAGTGAAAAAATTCAGTGAAAAATAGAGTCAAAGAACTAATACATGTTTGAGTACAATGACTATATTATAATAATTATTATTATTTATTATCCATGATCTATAAATAATGAAAATCTCCATATCATCCATATCACCAATAAAAATCTGTTATTAATAAAAAATGGTTATGCATTACAGAAATATGTATTATGTGCACGCAATTTGATAACTGGAAATTATTACCTACTTTTTATACTTCCTCGTTCATACAAAGTCGGAAAAGTTTATTGTCGTTAGGAAGCTGTAGGAAATAAGAATGAAACTTAAAAACATTAATTAACTCTTCAGTAATACCTACACAGAAACTTTTTCATTGTCATTTTACGCGCAAGTAGAAAAAAAATATAACTAAATCGTCTTTTATATTGATTATTACTATTTACAACAATGTTACTCGAATCATAGAGTTAACCATTTGCATTAAAAGAGAACTTATTTTTCCTCCAGGAACTTTAAATAATACGTTTGGAACTTGGGTACTTTATTTCTTACTGTAGTCTTGATTCAGAACTTTTATAGCTGTAGCACAATGCCGATGACAAAAAAGTGCAATGGAATTAGATCAAGTAACCGAGCTGGACGTTCTAAAATAAAAAATAGAGTGTGATAATGGTTGGACCCTTGAACGATAACTTTTTGCGGTTTTGGGAAAACCAAATAGGCACTATTTCCATTCGAATAACATGACTCGAAATTCTATCAAGTCAGTTTATCTATTATTTCGTCCAATGACAAATAAACGTGTCATTAATTTCTTGCATCTGATTGTTAATTGTTGATTAAATATTTATTTTGTATAAAATGTAGTAAATTATGTCAACTTATGTTAAGAACGGTATCCTGATTAGTAGAATGGAAGTGTGGATGCGTGGTAGCTCAGTTGGAAGAGCATTGGCCCGGAAAGCCAAAGGTCCCGGGTTCGATCCCCGACTGCGTCGAAACATTTTTCATTCTACTACAAAAAGAAAATTAGTTGTACGAGCGAAGCGAGTTTTTCCAGGATAGAAGATAACTTTCTCCAACAATTTTATGAGTCGGCCAAATCGCTGGAAATCGGCTGCCTCTTTTTCTCTCATCTTTCTGTCTCAATTACTGTCTCACACGTCTTTTTTAAATCATATATAGGCAACATTGTTGTTCAAGATCATATCTAGCTGAATTATATAGTTTTAAAAGGATTTACAGATTACCCATGTAATTAATTCTCTACTGCCATAAATGCGAGTGAGCCAGACGGCATTTATTACTTCTGTTTCCACAATTCTATTTCGCAACGTCTCATTTGCCCGCAAAGTACCGGCAATAACAAACACATTATTCCATTCTCAATATAATTGTGTCGGCAAGTCAAAATTAGAAGGAGTATAAGTTAGGTGCACATAAATTCTGTAACATTGTGTTTAAATAATATGCAACAGAGTTGGAGTGGAAGAAAATAGTTGCCAGTTTTTGTTCCAGACCATGCCATCCAGATGTTTTCGTTTTGTTACGCTACACGAATCAGGAGCAGTCACTCCGAAACAGTGGTTTATAGCTGCATCCTTGTCTAATTTTTGGGAACTGTAGCACACATTCTAAAACCAATACTAATAAATAACGATCTGAATAAATGTCTGAAGATAAGACGAGCCGGTGGCTCAGGGCTTAGCGTCTCGATCGCTCAACCCAAAGGTCGTGGGTTCTAATTCCCATTCCACCAAACAATTTTTAATTAAATTGTTTACTCGTAGATCAAGGCTTATTCGCAGGGATGGCTTGGCAAACCATCCTGGCGATGGCCTAGGATGGGAAGAATGTCAACTTGGTGTTAATGTGAGAGATTAAAATCAGTTGATGTTTGACTTGTCCCCCTAACTTATGAGGTTTTCCAGGTTTCCCTCATTCCAGTAATGGTGGTTAGGGCCTACCAACGTAAGTCGTTCCTGAGGCTCAAATGCGGGCCAAGAAATAATAATATGCCGCCCCTTTCCCACACAAGTCTCAGATTTTCGGGCTAATCCTTGTGATTAGAATGAGGGGTAGACAGAGATATTATTATTATTATTAATAGAACACTAGTTGAGGTATATTTTGTTATTATTGTTTAATACATTTGTGTTAAAATAAAAATTCATTGATACCATATAACGTTTGTTCTTACACAGCAGTTCCTTAATAGTTTGCAGTATTGGTTTAATGCGCGATTCATACATCAGTTGGAAACTATTTTGAATTATCGTTGTTGGCACACAATCTTTAGTTCACATAATATCCGGTAGAAGCGCCACCAGTGTTGCTTTGATTTGTTGATTTCGAGTTTCAAATTAACTTTGCGTTTTTGTTTGCATTTTTGTTTTTAAAATTTCATCATAAAACACAATAAAAGTTGAAGTATTATTTAGCACTTTTTTTACAAACTCTATAAAAAGACTCTATAGATATTATTATAAATAAAATGACTAGGTATTATTATTGATATGATGGAAGTGGACTATCACTGTGTTCTTGAAGGAGGTTCCAACCTCCTTTAAGACCTTTGGCCTTTTGAGCCTCCTTCAAGACCAAGGCAAGCGTCCTTTGACCTTTGGTGTGAAGACAACACTGACGTAGTTTTCCACATAACACCAAAACACTATACTGCACTCGATGCGCGTTTCACTAACCAAGTTGGCATCATCTTGGAATAATTAAAATGGACACTGATTAAACATAAAACTAATTAAACAGTTTTAGTAATCTCCAGATGATACCAACTTGGTTGAGAAAACGCGCATCGAGTGCAGTATAGTGTTTTGGTATTATGTGGAAAACTACGTCAGTGTTATCGTTGTGTTACAACGAAATTACATAAATTTAAGTGGTCTGGTATGCATTCGCCTTTGATAGAAAAGCTTTTTAACTTTTCTGTGTAGTAGTCATATATTATAAAATTTAATTACCATTTTCCTATTTTGCCAGGCGGCGCCAATTTTTTCATGCTCTAAGAACAGCAATACTTTTGCAAATCTGTTTCCTTTCAAAGTGACTACAAACGAATATAAACTTAACGACCAATTTCGCGGTTAACTGCTTTGAAAATCTATCTGTGTATATAACGCGGTCCACTTACCGCGTTTGCCAACTACCATGTGACGCGAAAAAAAAATTGGTAAGTTAAAAAAGCACTTGAATCGTCAATTTGCTCGAGACGATCTTCGTCCGCCAACGTTCTCTGTCTTTACCAGATAATTATTTATAGAAAGGCAATATCCTAGGAGAAGATATACAAGCTCTAAGTGTGTACAGAGTGGGTCAAATTCGATCGTGATTATATCTTGGAAATCTTACAAGATACGGAGTTTCTTAAATTTGGGCAAATTTTATTTTCAAAAATACCTATACGGCAAAAGATTCAGAGTGAATTCATTCGTTTTTGAACATAAGCAGCATATTTAATGAAAAAAGCGCATAGAACTCGTCTATCTAGAGTAATGTGTTCCTTATTTCAAAGATTCTCTGCTACAGCCTCTTTCGTCAAATCCGTTAGAGCAACAACCTACGGTTTTTGTATTAATTACAATGAGATTAATCATATCTTGAAGTGCGTAAGTGTTAATAACCACCAGCGACTTGTGAGAACTCAATTACATTCGTACAAATCGATAAAAAAATTCATCAACACATGGCACACCATATTTAGATAACATTGCGCTTGTAACTGGTGAAGTGACAAAAAAATTGAACAGCCACTTGGACTGGTGGAGTTACAGTTAATAACAAACCAATAAATCAAAGCAACGCTAGTGGTATTACAGGATGTTCCACTTTTAAAGAACATAACTTCAAAATACTAAGAACTAATTTTGTCAACTAAGATTTGTCATTTTATCAACTAATTAAAAATGTATCTACGCCACTGCATTCTATTTAATAAGTGTCCGAAGAAGATAATCAAGGTTTACAGAAGTTTACAGAATTATATCAATTTACCCACTTTCGACCTAACTATGCTGCGTTATCTATTCCGGCCCTCCTCACCCGTCTCGGGTACCATTCGGTACACAAACATTTACACAGTGGCTCACACTCGACCTGTAACGTGTTGTGTGCGGTTGATATAGAGTGAGAAAAACAAGTGATTGAACTGTACTGTGGGTAGTTGCCCCTAGCAATATATGTAACCGAAATGTCTTTTACATTCCTGTAAAATTTGAGCAATTTTAGCAAATAGACAAACCACGTTCTGTGATCTTAAATTCTATTAGTAGTAAAACATCAGGGGGATTGGTTCCTTTTACCTAGGCACAGTTTAAATATAAGTAATTAACATGATGTATTTCTGAAGATGGTCAACTACTTACCCATTGAATAATTTTAATTTATCTAATTTAATGCTGCACTTTTGGAAAACCCCAGGTTATCAAATATAATAAATACGTTTATAATGTTCCTCGTAACGAGAAGGTTTTGTTATCTAATGTAGATAGTGGTGGCACGCTTGCTTGGCCGGCTCTAGGTGGGACCTTGGGGTGCCAAGCTCCCCCAAATCTTGAATTAGCCTTCCGAATTTACCCAGTCCGTCCTCGAATAAAAAAATTCTAACTACATAATTTCCCTAATTTATTAGTTTTATTTAATTATTTCATAAAAAGCTTTCTTTTCTTCGCTACCAAACCGCTACTAACACAACTAAGAACGATTATTATTTTTGATTCAGCACCCAATGTGATTTACGCATAATTTGCAATTTTGCAAGCTGTATGTAGTTGTCCCAGCGCAGCGTCCACCGCGGCGACTGGCGAGACTGACTGATTTCCAACTGTTTAATCTTTAATCACAAATTCATTAACATTCACTATTCAGTATACTGTATATAGGGGGGAGCATCTGCTAATGAGTCTATATGCTATATTTGCCAAAGGCTTACACCCCCCCCCAAAATAAAAAGTCTAGAACCGCATATGCACGCTTGTGATCTTGAAAGATAAAAGTTCCGATGGAGAGTGGAGTAACAACTGATATACACGGTGGGCCATTTTAATCTATGCACCTGAAAAACTCAGTAAGTTCGCATCCTATCAAAAAATGACCTTTATAAAAGTTGTAGGATACAAAGGGGGTCAAACAATAGTGACCTTGAATTTGACCTTCAAGCTGACCTTCAAGGTCAAATCAAGGTCAACTTGAGTTTTTTAAATGGAAACCCCTATTTTTTACACCGGAATCGGAAAGGGCGGGAAATTTTACGTCCGAATATGCTCTCAGGTCATCTGACCTCGATGACCTCAAAGGTCAGATGAAGGTCATAAATACGAAATAAACATTATCTTATAACCGAAAAAAACATTATCTAAACGTAAAATTTCGCGCTCATTCGATTTTTAATGTCAAAATAAAGTGTTTTCATCTAAAAAAGAAATTTTACCTTGAAATAACCTTGAAAGTTATCGCCAAGGTCAAAATAAAGGTCAACACTGAATTTCTCGTTAAAAATTACTCAAATTATGATCTTCATTTTTTCGACAACACCTTACATAAGAATGTTGACAGCTACCCAATTATTTCGTATTTATGACCTTCACCTGACCTTTGAGGTCATCGAGGTCAGATGATCTGAGAGCATATTCGGACGTAAAATCTCCCACTCTTTCCGATTCCGGTGTAAAAAATAGGGGTTTCCATTTAAAAAACTCAAGTTGACCTTGATTTGACCTTGAAGGTCACTGCCAAGGTCAAATTTAAGGGCACCTTTGAATTTCTCGTTAAAAATTACTTAAATAATGACCTTTACTTTTTCGGCAATACCCTACCTAAGATTTTTCATAGCCATCCGATTATTTCGTATTTATGACCTTCATCTGACCTTTGAGGTCATCGAGGTCAGATGACCTGAGAGCATATTCGGACGTAAAATTTCCCGCCCTTTCCGATTCCGGTGTAAAAAATAGGGGTTTCCATTTAAAAAACTCAAGTTGACCTTGATTTGACCTTGAAGGTCAGCTTGAAGGTCAAATTCAAGGTCACTATTATTTGACCCCCTTTGTATCCTACAACTTTTATAAAGGTCATTTTTTGATAGGATGCGAACTTCCTGAGTTTTTCAGGTGCATAGATTAAAATGGCCCACCGTGTATGTAGTTATACCGTTGAGTGTTCGTCACTCAACGGTTATACCAGTATCCTGTAAATTTTGGTATAATTTGTTCCTGTACATGGTAGGTAGAAAAAATGAATCGCATTTTAATGAATCGCTTTTCGAAATCACCGTTCAGAAAGCCATCGCTATTAGTATCAAAATATCCAATAAAAGTTACCGGTAATTTCCTAAGAACGTAATTTTCAATATTTTCATCACGTCAATGCAACATACCACAGAACTTAATTTATTACCGGGTAACGCATTTATAGATAAATTTAAATAAAGGAACAGTAATGAAGTGTTAACAACTCTGTTTCCGATGCATCTATTTTCACTAGCAGCTTGCAGTTATTACGCTAGTCAGTAGCTAACAAATTACCTTTCAAACTTTCAATGGATGCCTATTTTATACCACCGTGAAATTTATTGATATTGCAGGCGCGTTGAAGTAATATTAAATGGGCCAGTTAATAACAAGATAAATTTATAACAGATGCAATTCAGCAGTCGGGAGAGCCTTTTGGATTCACCAGCACCGGCTTCGACTAATTTGAGGTTTCTGGTTATTATAAAAAAGGGGTTGTTCGCTCTTATAGATATTATAAAAAATATAGAATGCTTTTATGGAGACTGAAAATGGCCATCCTATGGAGAAAACGTATTCTAGCAACTTTGGTTTTCTGTATAGTAGCTGTGGTCACACTATCATCTAGCTTCGCATGAGCCGCCTGGTGGGAAATTAAAAAATAATGTACTTTTACATGTGACTTAGATTATTTGCAACCACTTGGAATTTTTGTCATTATAATCACCCATTCGCAATTTTTAGCTAGTAACATGCTAAATAAATATTAAATGGTCGGTTACATTACATTATTATTAATAGTAGAATAATCCTTATCAACATTTTGGACAGATTGAACTCTTAAAGCCGAAATTTGCACAAAATCGTTTTATTACCCAAAGGCCATTTATCTCACTATAAAGTAAAACAAAACAGTTGTTCAGGAACACAGTAAAATATAAAGTAAGGTAATATTTATCAAAAAAACTGTAAGAACAACAAGTCACAAATAAGGTGGAGGCCATAAAATAAACAAGAAGAACAATTAACACAGGCTGACAGATTCCCAACTTCACATTTCGTTGGGTTAAGCACTACCAATACTTACAAGGTTGTATCCCCATGGTGTGGTGTAAAAATTCCCAGAAAATTCCCTAAAATTACGTTTTCTCGTGTTCTGCTAGAGTTGGATGTGTCATATAATGGATATTGGCATCTATATTTTTTATAATTTCTATGGCTGTTTTGCGGAGTGGCCCAAATTCTATGGAATTTGTAGTTGACCAAAAACCGCCTTAGAGAACAAAATGGATATATACTTACTACCTGGATGTGATGATGTAAACATGAATTCTCTATTTATTTTAATTCCAGAGATACATTATTCAAAATAAAAAACCATTTTCTCCAACCGTCTTAAAAGACGCTTGTTTTGATACATATATAATGTTATCGTTTTCATTACTAGGATGAAAATGAATGGGTTGCTAGGCAATACTTTTAACTCCGCAGGGGAAATAATCACTAGGAGTAGAAGGCGAACATTATTGCCGAGGCCGAGGCCTTAGCCGAGGCTGTTTAAGCTGGGCGAAACACATAAAGAGCTTTATACTCCGAGTGCCTATACTATTTGTTCTTTGAGTGCCAAAATTAAAATTCTATTTCTTCAGACATTTATGTATATAAAAAGCGATCTGACGTGACGTTAAATTTCAAACTGACAGTTCTGAGAAATCATGGCTACATGAATCTTTTTTTAATCCGTTGTTATGGTTACACCGTTACTTTTTACTCATCAGTCAATTACAATATTACTTTTTACTCATTTACAATCAGTAATACTCATTTTCTTGAGTTAAATTCGATATTTTCACTTGGCGAAAAAATTACTCACTACAAAATATTGTCATTGGATTATTTTGGTGACTTTCATGAATTTGTTAAGAAAAAACAACTACGAAACATGTAGTTTTTTGTATGTAAGTTGGTTCTGTATGAGCAGGAAGAAAAACACTCGACAATACTATTTTACTGCAGTTGCAAAGACGTCAAATAACTCTAAAACGAGAAAAGTTAGGTAATTATAGGACTTGCATAAGAGGAACAAAATAGAAATGATGGGACAATTCAGAAATGTAAAAATATACTGGGTGTGCCATTTAAAAAAGTCTGCTTTTGATCCTCTAAAAATCATGAAGTTTGTTAATGTTGTTGTTGTTTGTTGAACACCCTGCATGGAACATGACTTCTGGTCGTATGTGTAAATAATGGTAGATCCTGTTACTTTAGAAAATTTTAATTTATAATCTTGACAAAGTGCAACACTAAAAGAATTTTCACAAGTACCTATATGTAATTCACGAGTTTTGGAGAAAAACATTAATAAAAAAACACCTTATGCGATAGCAAAAAAAAAATAATATCGAAGATTAGCCCTGCGAGAAGGGCGAATGAAAATGTATAAAAAATATATAGGTACGCTGTTAAATTTATTTTTTTTGTGACACTATATATGAACACCCTGTATGTATATATAAAAATAACTTTAGGAGTTGTTTCTAAGTCAGTACTCTGACTATACCGAAAAATAATTGCTTATTGCTAATAGCAGAGGAACTATGCTCTGTCCACGCACTATTGGACCACCCTGTATATATTATTTAATGAGTTCATTTTCAGTTTTTGAAAATATGGATCTATTTGATCCTACCAACACCATTTTGATGAGTCATAGAGCCAGTTCCGCGAAACACATCGACACAATTTGTAGGGCACCCAAAAAAATCCTTTTGGTACCTACCTACCTACTATTACTGAATGGTGCCAAATTCCATTAACTAGAGCGCCAGTTCAATATATGTATAGCCAGTTTAGGAACACCCTTCATCCTGTATACTTGGAGAGATAACGCCCTTTGTATGAATGACGCCAATATAGCTAGTGAACGCAACGTCAAACTTTCTGCGAATGTGGTCGCCATGCGCTCTACCTCTACCTTACCCGAGTTGATTCCATTCATCCTTTGATCGTAAGCCGCCAGGATAGTTTAAAAAGCCGACAGGCTGCTACTGCATAATCTAGTATCATTAATTGATATTTAAATGATATAAATGGCTTCGAGGGTTGCCTACAAACCGTTAGGGTTAACGAAAACGTTTTAAAATCGATTTGACCATGACTACCCATTACAAAGTGGCGCTCAAATAAATGTTCTATGATGCTTGATCTATGCTTATTCTATGACAATAATAAATAATACAATAATTTGAATGTAGAAACTGTAACAAAACTAAACGTTTAATAATAATAATAATAATATGTCTATCCCTCATTCTCATTCTCATCGCAATGATGAGATGAGCCTTGAAGTCAAAAATTTGTGAGGGACAGGGAACGACATAAATTATTTTGCAGCCCGCGAGTGGATCCAGAAAAGACTTACAAATACAACAAAAAAAAAAACAATATAAAAAATATGTAAAAACACGTAAAACACAAAACAACACAGAAAACTATAAAATGCATAAATTACATGATCGAATTCTAAAACACAATAAAAATCCCCATCATCACTGAAGGAATAATATCTCTAATAATAATATCTCTATCTCTCATTCTCATAGTGATGAGCCCGGAAGTCAGAGACTTGTGTGAGAGAGGGAGCGGCATATTATTATTTTGCGGGCCGCGAGTGCGCCCAGGAACGACTTACGATGTTATAACTTTAACTACCATTTAGTACGAGAATAAGGGAAACCTGGAAAACCTTATTAATTAAAGTGTACAGTAGGTTGTTAGCCATTTATACAGTGATATTGTAGTACTAGTTGCATATTAAGAACGCTACCAGCCTTATACACACAGATTTAATATTGGAGCAATTAGAAAAAGTTGACCACGCTGAGATTCGAACCGTCGTCAACCGTGGAGAACGATTTAAAACCAGACGTCTTAACCGCTCGGCCACCGAGCTCCAAAGTGGTCTTTCAGGGAACGCTTCAGAATGTTTCAGGGAACGCTTGAATTTTGACATTTCAACTGACTTTCTTTCCTGTATGGCCAGGAGAAAATGTTTCATTCCAGGTAAGGAAAATCAATTTTAAATGAACTAAGCTGTTTCTTAAGTGAAAGATCACTGTTAACAAACAGTGTTTCGTATTTCTAGAAATATTATTTTTATAATCCAAATTATCTACCATTAAATACTTACATGATTATAGGATTACAAAAACAAATAGTTTACAAGAAAATAGTTTTTTATTTTTGTCTTTTTTATCGTAATCTTTTATCATATAATGTTCAGCTTAATAATAATAAGTTTATATTATATTTTAGTACCTTTCGAAGAACAAATTGATCCTGTCTTATCAAATAATAAAACACCAAATATTTCTAGGACGCATATATAGGTATGAATTTCTTCGACTTCATCTGCTTTAAATTATCAACTGGTTTTTACCTGCTAGTATAATATAACTAATATCAAATAATATAAATTAAAGTACCTACATTTCCTTCTTACGCTCCAAGCAAATTACTATGTAGTCTACACCAGTGGCGTACCTATCTATGCATTTACATACTGTAGAACTACTCATATCTCCAAATCGTCCGCAATGATGTCGTTCAAGCTATGATATAATCATTTGCCTCGTGATATCCGAGACAGCCCAAATATTATATCTTTTAAACGCAGGGCAGAATGTTATTCCTTTTATAATGTGCAGGAATACCTAACAAACGAATTTCTGGATTGACATTGTTGAGGATTACTTTTTGTTCTTCTTCTTCTTTTCTTTTTAGTCTGTTGTAGTATTGCTCAAGTTTGTTTACATGTATTGTACATTTTCCTGTACAACTTGCCATTCATGTGTATACTGTTTACTTGTTTGTTGTTGCGTTCTGTCTGTATTTGTATTTATATATTTTGTACACGTTCATTGTATGTACACATACGCTTGACAATTTCTCATATTTGCAATTTGTAAATCTATAGAAATAAAGATTATTATTATTATTTAAATATAAAATGCAAATATTTCCGCATTCTATCAATGAAATATATTGACTGATGATTTGCTATGCAATCTGTTTATAACTAGGTATTTATTTTATCTATTTCTAGATAATAGATACATTTTTGTTGCCGTCTTTTCTCCAGATTTAGCACACGCTCACAGCATCGTCATTTGGCAGGGGTGACATGTATTGTAAATAATTTATGGGCACATCGTTTGCTAATCTCAAGTTAGTCGTTCCTGCCCTTCTGACGCGGTCCAGTACCCGCCACTGTTCCAGAGGCAGCTAAAATTCCATTATGTTTATTGCGCAACATGTCTATCTGGCTCATCTGACGGTTTAATTTGTCTGGAATGGGATAAACGTGTATCTAGATGCACATAATTTCGAAACGTTAAGACACTGCGGTGTATGGGGTTTGGACTGTTAATTGCCTCTGGATTGCCTTTGAGCCGGGCACCGACTTGGAATTGACGACATGCAATGCAATGTAAAATAAAAACTAACAACGCAGCGAGCAATGTTAGAAGGTTTTACTTACGATATCTATATTGATAGTGATGGTAATTTATTGAAATATATATTTAAAAATATGTGCGCTTGAATTACCTTCTCTAAAGTAACTTTCTGTGTAAGCTTTTTTAATCAGGTAATGGTAATACATACAGGATGGGAAAAATTTTAATGTTCAGCATTGGTACCTATCTCGGAAACGGTAAAAGATACAACGTGGCTCAAATTAGGAAAAAGTTGCTCAATTTCAAGCCGATTCAAAATATGTAAACAAGTTTAATATATTCCGGACCGTTCGGGAGTTATGCCGGAAAAACAAAATTTGCCAGATTCTTTTATGTCAAATAACTTGTTTGAAATAAATGTAGACTTTTGAAATTTGGTATGTCTATATAGTTTGATGAGAGCTTTCGATTGCCATACTAAAACATGTTCTCGGCTTACTAGTTTTCCGGGAACAATATTCAACTTTTGTATTTCTTATAGGCGCCATATTGGATTTTTACTTCATTAAATACAGAAAGAAATTACAAGCACGGTGATATATCCTACTTGATTCTTTCTTCAATAAATATGGATAGTACACGCGAATAACGATAAATAGTATTTATTCACAAATAATAGACAATCATTCATTTATAATTAATTGTTACAATGCGTATTTTTAGCTTTTTGAGGAACTAATTACTATAATAAGAAAAACAATTATTTGCACTGCTTGAACTGGCTGCCGTTACTCTGAATAGACATGTCATCCACTGCACGTCATACGGTTGCAGCATCTATTGAATTTATGTATTTATTAAAATCCTTTCCAACATTTCATTCTCTGTCGTTGGCATTGGATTACTGTAGACAGATATCATTTTTAGCAGCTCTCCACAAATAATAATCCAGGGGGTTAAAGCACGGTGATCGCGCCGGCCATAGAATGGGACCATTTGTACCTATCCACGAATTCGGAAAACGTTGATAGAGGTAACTACTGGGTTACAATTCTAGCGTTGTATGAAGATCATCCATCTTATTAAAACAACTGTAAATTTTGAATATTTTTTAAAGGTGCAAAGGAATATTTTACATCAAGCCTTTCCTCCAAATCGTTTTGTAAAAAGTGTAAATAATTACGTACGTGTAACGGCATCGGCGGTATTCGGGCTTTATCGTATTATTGATAAATCAACTTCTCGTAATTATTTACACTTTTCACAAAACGATTTGGAGGAAAGGCTTGATGATCTCCCTTTGCAAAATATTCAACATTTACAGTTGTTTCAATAAGATGGATGCTCTTCACACAACGCTAGAATTGTAACCTAGTGCCTCTATATAAACGTTTTCCGAATTCGTGGATATGTACAAATAGGGCCATTTGTACCTATCCACGACTTCGGGTTCTATGTCCATTGCGATCACCGTGCTTTAACCCCCTGGATTATTATTTGAGGGGAGCTGCTAAAAAGTATATCTGTCCACATAATCCAGTGCTAACCACAGAAAATGAAATGTTGGAAAGAATTTTAATAAATTCATAAATTCAATAGATATGTTGTAACTGTAAGACGTGCAGTGGATGACATGTCTATTGAGAGTAACGGCAGCCAGTTCAAGCAGTGCAAATAATTGTTTTTCTTATTGTAAGAATTAGTTCCTCAAAAAGCTAAAAATAAGCATTATAACAATTAATTATAAATCAATGATTGTCTATTATTTTTGAATAAATAGGTACTATTTATCGTTCTTCCCGTGTATTATCCATATTTATTGAAGAAAATATCAAGTAGGATATATCACCGTGCTTGTAATTTCATTCTGTATTTAATGAGGTAAAAATCCAATATGGCGCCCATAAGAAATACAAAAGTTGAATATTGTTGCCGGAAAACTAGTAGGCCTAGAACATGATTTAGTTTGACAATCGAAAGCTCTTATCAAACTATGTAAACATACCAAATTGAGGAAATAAACGTAGGTAGTCATTGTTTACAAACATCGCAAGTATTTTTCGTGAGACATTTTTTTATTAAATACCCTGCAAAATACTTTACAAACGCGTAAGAAACAATTAGCTGCGGACATACTAGCACTCGAGACGCCACAGCACTGACCGTTTCAGGATAGAGCCTCAGGTTAACCGAGCATCGAGGTTACAGGAAGTAATGGAACGCGTAATGAGATCTATAGCTATTTATTTATTCTTGTCACATAAGTTTTATTTTTTCTTCCCGATTAAAAAACCGCTTCCCATTAATTTTCCTGTGTCGTATGATATTCCGAGTTCCGAATATAAGCTTGTTAAGATTCCCCAAACCGGTATCGTCGACAGCCCTTCAGCATTATTATCCCACGACATGTAACATGTAAAGAACGTTCATTCAGCAAGATATACGAGCCTGTTTCCCGACATTAACGATGTTTAACATTGTGACAAGGACCCGTTGTCGTAGGTACTCGAAATCTCGTACGTCAGCGGTTTCGAGATATAGAATTTCAGCTCCTGCTTACTTAAATAAAATACACAGATTGCGGATATCCAAGAAGTCGGTGACAAGATTGAATTTATTTATTTTTAGATCCATGAACTCGGATATTGTCCTGGAGGCCGGAAGGCGGGAATTGTTGATAGTCAGTTTCTACATTTAGGATGTAATATTGTCTATATGAATTAAATAGATCATCCACTGATAAAATTAATTATTCAAATCATTCGATGTCCAAAATGTGTTCCCAGTATCCCATTGAAAGATATACATATTACCTAGTACATAATTCATTAGATAGAACTAATACAGATCTCTGTTTTCCCACAGCTATACACAGGTAATCTCACACCTGTTTAAAATATAATTATTTTCACTTGTAATCTCCCTAGTGCTTGAATAATTACCGGAAATTTTTCGGAGCGCACGAATATTTTGAAAATTATCCCGAGTCGAAGACGAGGGATAATATTCGTGCACGAGGACAAAATATCCGGTTTTTAATTCAGGCACGCGGGAGATTCGGTAAGAAAATTTTATACCAAAAATTAATTTAAAAAAATACAATTTTTTACAATTTGGCAAGCGTTTGTTTTGTTTTGAGGTTTGGTGTTTTCATTTCCTTGTACTCTAGTAAAACAAGATTTGCATCTTTGTATCAAGTTGATTATATTCTATTTAAATCACACAATATTACAGTACTAGAGAATAGGGAAATATAGGTGTACATGTGTTATATTGGACGATAGGTGTTTTGTATTTCAAATGGTTTGAATTTTTTTTTCATTTTCCCTTTGCCCTAGTGAAAAAAAAACGATTCTCAAAATCCTGAAATGAACACATATTTCTTCTTACTTTAATAATCTACTACTAGAGAGAAAGGAAAATTAATTATGACTCTTGCAAAGTCAATGGCAATTTAACGCGGTATGTATTTAGGTAGGAAACAAAATCTACGAAGTTGGCTGTGACTGTTGCAGCCGAGAACACACAATCACATAGCGACACAACTTAATCGACTGTTTTCAATAATTGTTGTCATGGTTTTCATTGTTTGCTTCGCTTCTCGATGTTGTGTATTTTCGGGTTGCAGCGTATTGAAATTTTATTGTCGCAAAGAAAATATCACAAAATGAATAGAAAATCGTACAATCATTGTTCATTTTGTACGGAATCTGGGCATATTGAAATTTTTCATAAAAATATAAAATATTTAACATATTTGGTGAACAATTCTGGTTTAAATCCCGAACAAGAAGATGTATTCAGAGGTATGAGCAATATTCTTCGTGAAATTATTCCATATTTCATCCATAAATCCAGTATTGAGAATAACAAAATTATAGCGAAGTATTACTTTCATTTCATGAAGCATAGACATTTAGTGAAGAAAACCCACAACTCTTTACTTTATTCGCCATTGATGAAAAAAGAAGTGGAATATGAATTTCAGAAAAACTTGGAATTGATAATTCAAGTTGTTAATAATTAACATGTACGTACTTATTATTGAATTGATAATAAATATTTGTAAAAATTAATCTATGCCTCTGTTGTTATTCTGATATCTGCATGTGACAGCTGGCAAGCCAGAGAAATTATCACTTATTAATTTTTCAACTAGGTTACGTGACTGAAAAAATTTCCGAAAAATTTGGATTGTCGCCATAGTAACCTGCCAAAAACAAGACATCTGATTGGCTTAAAACAACTGGTATAAAATTTTCAATTTAATAATTAAATTTACGTAAGAAATGATGGTTACATTATGGGAAATCCCCTGAGTACTAAGTAATATAGGGGAAATATTTATGACATGAATTCTTAATATACCTACCATAAAACCTCACATACAGATACCTTCTACAATATACAGGGTGTTCCTTAATGTCACGTCCATTATGTAGGAGCTAATTCCTTGTCCAATTTTATGACTAAGAGTCCAAATAAACGTGTGTCCTAAATTTCCTCGTTTTCGAGATACAGAGTGTCAAAAAGTGGCATACTCTTTAAAACATACATATACAGCCTAGTATACCTACATGTGATCTATTAGAATTCTTAGAAATGAAAGTCCTAGAAAATTCTTCACCTCTATGTAATCTATGTTAATTGATTGAGTTCCACAGGGCTCAGTACTGAGACCGTTATTATTCACTTCATTCGTCAATGATTGCCACACGCTACTGGTTATTCTGAATTAGTTCGAACAGATAAATGGTGTGGGGTTTCTGAAACTTTGTCTGGGTAATCCTAGATGATATACTTATATTGATAACCTTTGTAAAAAATTGACATCAATTTTCAATGGTCATGGACTATTCCAACAGGTTGTGAAAGAAGGTTATATGGTCGGTTTGTAGACTCATTTGTTGCCTTTAATAATCCTCTTGATTCATCTCGCTAATACAACTGGTTTTGAAGTTATGGCAATTTAAGTGACTATGATTCGACAAGATGCTAATATTGACATTTACAAAGTAGGCCTTGAAGTTTTGACAGTACAACAACTATATAGACGTAGTGCATTTTATATTCATAATTAGTGGAGTACTGTTATTTCACATACTCAAAAATACCGCGTCTTAGTGAAGAGAATTTCAATACTATTGCAAGAATGATACACGACTAATCACTAGTTTTGGTTTGATGTCTCTATCTTGACTGGTTCAACCGTTAGCAAGGAGAATCATTGTATGTACATGCATGATATATATTTTTCATGATAACACATGATGTCGTTAACGGGAAGAAGATATGCATCTTACCTTATAGCAAACATACATTGGGCTTTCTTAACATGACCCATAAGTTTAACCAGTCACCTTCTGAATTATTACCAGGAACAGCCCCCCCAAAAAAAGACTAAAAATACATTGCATACAGGTTCTGGTTTCTCTGCCGACTGCTGCAGATAAATTGGAAGAGATTAAGCAATAATTTATAGCGACAAGGTACGGTCTCTTTGGATATACCTTTTGTTTACTCCGAGAAAACAAAAAGACCTTGTCTGATAGTCAATATATAAATTTATATCAACTAGAGGTTGGTAAAACTCTCCGCCTAGGTCTTGTTAGTCTATAAAAAAATGGTACTGGATTACACCCAATAGGAATTCTAATTTTTTTTATTAATAATAAACACATCTCCGCCCCTGATTCTACAAAAGGCGAGCTTTTATATTTTTCCTTTTTTACTTCAATTGACGAAGATGTTTCCGAGATGCGCTCTCTTAAAAATGACGAAAAAATTAGCTGTTAACTAATTTTGTGAGTAGTTTACTAGCGAAATTCGCGCTTGAAGAAAAATTAAAAAAAAAACAGTAAAAAACTGTCAAAATGATATGTGGTATAATTGAACTGTTTTCTTATGTAGTTTAATTGGTACTTGCATTAGATTAGTAAAAATACTCACTAAACAGTTACTACAGTGACTACCCCATACTTCTGAAGAAAATTAGAATTTAAGTATAAATTCTCAAATATCTAAAAAACCGTTGCAATTAGGTGTAGGGAGTGCTACATAGAAAAGAAAGAGTCGAAAGAGACCTTAATGAAAATGATATTAATATGCAGTGTGGGTGAGTTTGCATTACACACTCAGTAACTTCGTAAATGTCAAGATATTAAAATTTTTCAAAATATACTTCTAAGTGATTTTTTGTGCTCTTTTCAACCCTCTGATTAAAAACGCATTCATTAAAAAAACAAAAGAGCAGCGACATGTACAGTGATTTTTTAAATGGAACACCCTGTATTTTATTTTATAATTTGAAATCCTATCAAATTCTGAATATGATACCGATGTTATTTTTTCTTAATATATAAATAAATTTATATATTTTAATAAATTTTATTAAAATTGAGAAAACTGTGGTTGCGAGTTTTGATTCGTTCTGTATACCTACAAGTAAAGCTATTTTGAAGGAAATTCAATAGAAAGTAAAACTAGACCATAAATAGCATAATTTATAGAGCCAAAAATTATCTAGTATTTATTTTCTTAAAAAAGATACAGGGTGAGGGTGCTCAATTCATTGCGATTAGGTAAGATACAAAAATGCTCATATATTCTGATCTACTCTGTATAATACTAGTAAAGCCTATATTGCCGAATTCGGAAAAATGATCTAAATTCAAATATGAAATAAAAAATGTGTCATTCCATTCATAAAAACATAAGTTTGATATGACCCCGGTTTATAAATCACCCTATATGACTGTACATATTTTTAAAATGTGCGTCCTCTTAGGCTCTAAGAATTGCTAAAATGAAACTTGCTTATGAAACTGCTGCTTGAAAATGAAGTTGCTTATGAAACTTTGTTACACTATTGGACCACCCTGTATATTAAAATGTATTGGGGGGCCACCCTCAATATAAATGTATCAAATTTTTTTGATGGAATGAATGACTGAAGTAGTAATAGTTTTTAAAATTAACCTAAATATGTATACCAAGTATCCTTATGCAAGGAAGAACATTTCATGGACAAATCAGGTAGCCTAAGATTTCTTCTACCTGCCTAAACAAACGCTTTTACGAAACTTTTATTGTTAAACCTTCTGACACTTTTAGAACAAATTAATATAACTTCATTTAAAAGCTTACAAATAATATGTGCCAACAGTAAAAAGCAGATTTTACTGTGGGTTTTGGGAACACAAAAGTTAAGCGACTGATTTTCGGCACAGGTAGAATGTAGGGTGTGACGCCTCTTTACGACACATCCGTAAAAAAGGGTCTAAGAAAAAAAAATATTATTTGCTTTCGAATTATAAATGCTGTCTTTTCATCTTGTTTAGACATTAAATTATTACTTTCTTAAAACCACATTAAAATTCAATACAAAAGGTATATGACCAAAAATAATTATTTTTAATGTAAAGTACTAAAGTAGATGCTTGTTTAATACCTATTTCATTGTTTAAAATTATGTAGATAACACTATTAAAAATAAAAATGTATTAAAGAAGATAAGTTGAGGTTATATCAAATATGCCATTGTACCTAATCCAAAATGGAGGGGGAGGGTGAATATAGGACGCAAAGTAGATGATTTCGACATAATCTCTAAAATAATAAGGTTATTAAGGTTATTCCTTAGCGTACCTTGGTTATAGCTTTGACGAGCTTTCTTTAATTTGTATAGGTACCTTTATTAAGACCGATTTTCAATAAATACATTGAGGATTGAGGGGTTGAAACATTTGGAAAACATATCGCTTTAATTTCCATGCTACCCGTTACCCGTTTAAAATATCGAGAAATACATCAGCCTAGATGTCTGACTTACAATCCTCGCGTTATACACTCACAGCAATTTCCGCTAAATCACCAGTCCATTCACTCGATGGCGTGTCCTCCAATGACTAATCACAGAGATCTGTGATCGATAACACCCTTATACACGCTCGTGGTGAATCAGAAAATGTTTCACCGGCCTTTGGCACACTTTCCAAGTGCTGACGTGTCGCCCGATTCTGCACTGCAACGGCCGGTTTTTATTGGAGACAGTCTGCAGTCGACATCATTTAGAAAACATGATACCAGCTGCCAAAATTGTAATGACCATGCTGAATAAACTATGGTTGGATATTGGTGAAAACTCGTATTTGGCTGGGTTTATAAATTATTGTTCTGTACGTGGTGTTTGTAATCTACACTGAGAGAAACATTTATTATTAGCGGTTAATAAAAATATAATAATCGTAGACAAAACTTCAATAACGTAGGGGACAGTTAAGCTCATTAGTACCTAATCACACTTAAAGACACTCCACGGGATGTTTGCAAACTACACTGAGACAAAAATCTATTAGCGGTTAATAAAAATGTAATAATCGTAGCACAAAACTTCAATAACATAGGGAACAGCTAAGCTCATTAGTAATCACAATTAACTTTCACTATAAACTTTTAAAAATCTTGTTTTGTGGAACAGCACTTTCAAAGTTTAATTGAAAGAAAACAACCAACGATATAAATATCACAAAATCATTGTGAGGCATAAATAAATCCAAATTAGCATTTTTATAAGCTTTATAGGTCAAAATAAACCCGATTCATCCAAATCTTGGTGGGCTTTAGAATATTGTTCACAAACATCGCAAGAATGTTTAGGGATACACTTTTTTATTAAATACATTACAAAATACCTTACAAAATTAGTTTCTAACATGCCGTTTCTGTAATTCCGTTTTAACTAAACTGATTAACTGAAATTAACGAAATTTAAAGCACTATAATTAACAAAACTAGGTAAAATGTCTTATTAAACCCAACGCGTAAGAAACAATCATTCACTACAGACATACAACACTCGAGACTCTACGGCACTGGCAGTTTCAGGATAAAATCTGAGGTTAACCGAGCATCAAGGTTACAGCAAGGAATAGAGCGTGCAATTGGCGATTCCGAAAATGAATGCACCCTCTGCATGAAAATATTTGAACCAACTTAAAAGGTAATTTTTGGAGGCTTATTGCTGATATACTTAATGATAAGTAACACGTATTTGGGTTTGTTTAACGTAATAATTTAGTGGTGCTTGTGATTTTTCGGTATTACAAAGTTAAAAACGACGTGGTTAGTATTTGTACATCTTTATTTTTACAATTTAAAATGGCTTTCAAAAGAAATCAGCACAACACAAACTGCCGTGCTTATGGGTGTCATTCCACAAAAGTGTCAATAGAAGTGTTTAAGATTGAAGATAGGTACAAGTTTAGCCCTAGTATAAGAAACTGTTTCTCATTCATTTCTCAATTGAATCTAGGCATGTAAAAATTTAATAACAGGGAACACGTTTATTTACACAACATAACCACTTTGCTGCAGTTTGTCTATACTTTTCTATTATTAGTCTTATAAAAGCAGAATATATTTTAATTTAAACATTATTTAACAAAAAACAAGCACTAATATGGTATCACCATATAGTTTATCACACTTATTTTAGTCCAAAATGTAAGTAAACAAAAGTAGGGTACCTGTTTCAACCCAAAAAGTTCATATAATTAGCTATGAAGCACTTATGGGACGTTTGACTGATTTTACCACTTTTTTTATCCTTTATTTCACCTTAACTAGCACATGAAGTCACTATATTTATGGCAGATGAATGCTAAATTGCTAGATGATGTGATATGAAATGCAAAATTTTTACTCGTCTTCCTCCATATTTGTTTATAATTTGCAGCGCCCTCATCCGTAATTTGAATCGCCAATAGGAAGATATGCTTCTAGTTATTTATTTATTCTTTTGCCGATATATTATCAATAATACCGGAAGTTCTAAATTAATGAAATTTAATAAACACTAAGCATTAATCAATTAACTTTTGATCTCATTTATATAAATTAAGGATTTAGAAGACGCATTATCGTCTATGCAGCGCGCTGCATATGCCACTCGTTCCCATTGATCAATGAACTCTTCAGCTTTGATAATAAATAAATAACTGTTAAAGCGATTCACCTTCATAAATAACTCTTTGTCAGATTCCCGCGCTAACAAATTAGGACAATTTAATGTTAGATATAATTATAATTGAGTGTTTGAGACTCAGCCATATGGTTCGATATGATTTTTTCTTTCTCAGCCTTATCAGGGCAATAACCATTAGCCCCGTTTCGTGGTGTTTATTTGGGTAAATAGAAGAGGGCGTAGAAGACGGGTATGTATTAAAAGCAACCATCGGATATACCTACTATATTCCTATTGACGATTCCAAAAATGAATGCACCCTCTGCATGAAAATATTTGAACCTACTTAAAAGGTAATTTTTGGAGGCTTATTGCTGATATAAGGTTTGTTCCTGCAGGAGTCCAAAACTGTCAGTAACTGTCAGAAGCATGCGCATTACAAATCTAAGCGTTCCAGCAAGAGTCGAACGACAGTCCAGGATTTCTTGTCCTCTGTTCCAGCTTGAGTCAGGGCAGTTTGCTGATAGTTTGAAAAGTTCACTGATTCTTCGGAAACTCATAGTCCGGTGCATGCGCAATGCGCATTAACCAAAATCTTTTACCAACTTTAACCTCAATTATTGTACGCTGTCTATTATTAATATTATAACTCAACAAACAATAATTATTTGTCAGAAACGGATGATATTCCTCCATAATTTATAGGTTAAAAAATTATTTGGTTATTGTTTATTGTACTCTTCTTCTTCTGCTATTAAGTTCTCTAAAAATCCGGTGTTCCAGCAAAAATCAGAAACTAATCTAAGATCAGACATGCGCATTAAATCACAATCCCTGACTGTCAGGGATTTATCAGAGATTCTATGCAGGAACAAACCTATAATGATAAATAACACGTATTTGGGTTTGTTTAACGTAATAATTTAGTGGTGCTTGTGATTTTTTGGTATTACAATGTTAAAAACGACGTGGTTAGTATTTGTACATTTTTACATTTTAAAATGCCATTCAAAAGAAATCAGCACAACATAAACTGCCGTGTTTATGGGCGTCATTCCATAAAATGTGTCAACAGAAGTGTTTCAGATTGAGGATAGGTACAAGTTTGGCCCTAGGCCCTAGTATAAGAAACTGTTTCTCATTCATTTCTCCAAAAGGCATATGTAATAGTTTAGTAACAGGGAACACGTTTATTTACACAACATAACCACTTTGTTGCAGTTGGTCTATACTTTTCTATTATTAGTCTTATAAAAGCAGAATATATTTTAATTTAAACACTGTTTAACAAAAAACAAGCACTAATATGGTATCACCATACAGTTTATCACACTTATTTTAGTCCAAAATGTAAGTAAACAAAAACTAGGGTACCTGTTTCAACCCAAAAAATTCATATAATTAGCAATGGAGCACTTATGGGACGTTTGACTACTTTTAGCACTCTTTTTATCCTTTATTTCACCCTAACTTGCATATGAAGTCACTATATTTATGGCAGCTGAATGCTAAATTGCTAGATGATATGAAATGCAAAATGTTTACTCGTATTCCTCCATATTTGTTTACAATTTGCAGCGCCCTCATCGGTAATTTGAATCGCCAATAAAAGATTATACATGAAGTATAGAATTTCGCGTAGAATTTAAAAATGAATATATAGGGTGTCCTACTTAAAATAAGCACCTCTAGTTGGCATCTACTTTTGGTATAACCGGAAGGGCCACCATCTTGGAAATATTTTAGCCGAATAGCCCACACCGACGTTTGTATGCTACTATATATTATTAGATTTTTGTTAATTATAGTTTTCCTATAATCGATCGATGGAGTGGCCGGTGGGACACCCTGTATTGAACACAGTTACATTATTTTTAAATTTCTTACGTAAGTGATCTGTCGAGCTCTAGATATTGGTCAAATCTGGCATGATTTCGTTAATCACTTATCATTTCATCAGCCTTCACCACATTCTGTATGTGAATTGGGCTTATTTTATCACATATTCTGTCGTCTATTAAATTAATTAACCCCCTTTTTTCATACTCTCAGTATACTCTATTCTGCAAACCCTTGCTGTATCACGTTCTCGCGCATACCCTTTGAAAGATCGATCCACTACATCCTGCGCAACGCGCAACGTACGACGCTTAGAGAACACCTTCATTCATGGTGGGAGACTCAGGTGAGAATCGCTATCTAAAATCCACGATGCGGTCGTCCCTTGCCAGTCCCAGCACAGATAGTTGTGTGCGAGTATGAGCAGCGCGTGATAAACAAACGACTGACAGTACGCGGCGCATTAGATAGATTCGGTTCGATTATTGTTTACGCGCGGGCAATTTGACAGGTGTCTGTAGGTTTGTGTGTCGGAAGACGGTGAAATGCCTGGATTTAAAAAGTGGGATAGACATTAAACGACCAAGATGAGCAACGACATTGTCATCGTGAGGCTGGAAAAAGTCATCTTGGATGTGATTCTGCTGAATTGTGGTGAGTTGTTGCGTGCGAGGTTATGTCATCAATGGGGTCAATCAATTGGACGAGCGCGAACCCTGAACTTGGCCGGGTAAAAATAAATCTTTATAAATAACGATTTGTTTTCTTGTAATCTAGAGCTCGATCGGCAAAGGAGTGTCTATTTTTAATATCGATTTATATAGGGTATTTTATTCAACAGAACTGTAACAATAACAAGTTTCTCTTATTAATATTCATTATTTCATATTCTAATTTTTAATATAACCTACTTAGTTACCCAATTATTTTTTTGTATACTTATTCTTACAAATAAAATCTCTAGGGGAACTCTTGTTAAAAAAAGCTAATCCGACTCGAAATTTTTTGTATGTAGATGACTAAAAAATTGCAATAAATTTCATTTGTGAATATTAATTTAGGCTATTTTTTAAATTATGTGACGTAGTTAGTATTCGCCTCGAAAGCCAGGAGGGGTCGCCCCCCCCCTTGGCGACGCCCATGCCTACAATATACCTAGGTACCTACCTACCATTTTTTATCTCGAATATCTTGAAAACAATGTACTTAATTTTGATATACTTACAGTAAAGACCAGAATTAAGCAAAGTGGAATGACCTCGCCGATCTGGTAAAATGCGGTGATGCATGGGCGTGCGTATTCTGTTTTACCATTGGGCACATTTCAGTTAATATATACTCGTATATTATTCTATAGAATACTTCTAGTATATGCACTTCCACTTTTTTAACTAACACAAATAAGTATAAACACTGACACAAAGAATAAATACACTGATAATTTTACCACAAATTTTTACCGTTAAGAAACGCACGCGAAATAACCCAACATCACGCCACTGTTTCCCTACTACCTCGAACGCAGTCGCTTGTTGGTTCCTGATTCGACCAATCAACGTCGTTGAAGCTCAGAGAAAAGAAAGCGTAAATGCAAGAATAAGAATATGTATGGTAAATAAGGATGAACAGCTTGTCGTCAACTTTACGACTTTCGCAGTTGCCACATATTCGGAAATTCGTTGATATTATTAAGTAAAAGACAAATTAAACATTGTGTTTGCTTTAATAAAGCACAATAGGGATAAGGGACGTTAAAGACAAGTAAAAAAATGGGTAAGTGAGGTAATTAATACGTTTCCTCTTTTAAATAAGAACACTTTAGAAATAAATGTGACAACACAGATCTACTCTTTTTCCGGTCATTCCACTTTGCTTAATTCTGGCTTTGACTTTAGGGTATCCTAAATAAACTTTACGTAAAAGTTGCTTAGTTGAATATATGGAATTGAATACATGTTCAATACAAAAGAAAACGCAAGTACAATTGAAAAGTGATCAATAGAAGATTGTCTATTGCTACTATGAAGATCAATTTTTTTGTTCATAAATGCAGTAGTTTTTCATCTATGAAATGAGGTTTTAAAGCGGTTTAAAAGATGTTTAAATGAGGAATTAGTTCAAGGTCATCTTGTTGTTAAACACTCAGTATGTGTTACATTACATATTGGCATAGTATTCTCTCATGGGTCCGATTGATAGGTATACCTATGAATCCATGAGTGAGTCTATCTCTAAAAGAAGGAAAGGGTATCATAATACCAATGTTAGAAAGTAGTTATCAGGTTTATTTCTAGGCAGCAATGCCTCCGACTGAGGCAATACTCTTTTGGTACATTCTTTTGAATGATTCATATACCCTACCTTGAAAGGACGTTGTGTCCAAATAATTATGTGAAAATATATAGGGTGTGCGGCTGAAACACGAAACCAGTTCCAGGTCCAATGTTATTGGAATAAATATTGGAGTGAATATTATTGGGTCTTTTGCTGCACTTATGAGAATATTAAAAAATAAACCTTTGCCCCAAAAGGAATAGTCACCTGGTGCAATTCTGAAATTTACGTTTCGCCTCCAAAAGTAATATTCGCACACCGAAAGAAGCAGATAAAACCTCGAATAAAACCTAACAAAAGGAAGAATATAACTGATTAATATATATTCCTATCCCTCATTCTCATGGCAATAATGAGCCCAGTAGTTATAGGCTTATATGGAAGAGGAAGCGGCATATTATTATTTCACGAGCTGCGAGTGCGTCCAGGAATGACTTACGATGTTATAACTTTAATTATGCACCATTTAGTATGAAAATAAGGGAAATTTGGAAAACTTTATTAATTAAATTGAACAGAAGGTTGCCAGCCATTTATACAGTGTGGTTGACGAATTGGTTACATACTAAAAAGGCCAACAGTTTTATACGCACTAAATTAATATACTTAGATTTAGGAGTAAGCAGCAAAAATGACCTGAAGGATTTAAAACTTTTGTAACTACTCGATCACGGAACTCCACAAAGGATTATTTTCGAACTGGTTGTTTTAGAACAGTGTTCTAGATTTGCATCATGCAATAATGACATGATAACGTTTATTCCATATTGAGGTTAGTGACTGACTAATATATTGATTTCAGTGGGCTGGCCCATCTTATTCTTATTCCTGTGGGGCAGCGCCTATCAGCGGGGTTTCTTTTGCAACGACACCAGCCTCAGGCATCCCTACCATGAGTCCACGGTGCCCAGCTGGACGCTCTACATCACCGGCATCGGCCTCAACTGTGCCGTGGTGAGTTTTCCATATGGATTCTTTCTTTTTTTTTTTATTTTATTCAATATTTGTATAGCAGCAAATATTGCTTTGTTCTAGAAAAACAACTTCTAATGTTAATGTGCTAGCCAGTAAAAAAATTAAAACAGAGCATTATACACGTGTTTTTGTTGGCTGTTTCCTTGTAAAGGTGGAATTTACAGTTAGATATTTGCAGGCAATATAGCAATACGTGTATACTCTTTTTCATATTATAATAATTTACTGTTAACAGTTTCACGCTTATAAGTATTGGCGCTCAATGTGGGGTTCATCTAACAAGTGATCAGAATTGGGATAAAAACATATTTCCAAGTTTACTCAGCATTATCGGCTACTGTACATACTAAAGACCATCTGTTTAGTTATTACTGGTGAGAAACACATAGTAGTGCCCTCTTTTGGTCTTTGCTACTATCCGTCTGACAATTATTGGCCTTCAGGCATTTATGTCGCAACACCATTCATCGAGTCCACTACCTATAGTACTCTGATGAGCACAGAATAAGTGCGAAACCGGTCAGTGTCTGGTGGTTGGTCTCGATGAAGTATGTGGCGACTTCCATGGAGATGCCGGAGTAATGCAATGCCAGCTGGAGTACATAGCCCGTGGAGTAGTTGTTTTCAGCATCTCCTTCAAATAAATAAGTAAGATTGTCTTCCTCAAAGACAATATAGGTCACTTGTAGAAAAGCTGGTCGAAAAGTAAAGACCCAAAAAAGGCACTTATCAAGGGCATCTTAGTAGATCCCTTCGATATTTGCATTTCATCTATTACTCCTCTATATTTTATCCACACAAACTGAGACGCCCTGTAGGCATAGACAAACAGATTTCTGATACCACTCTCACGTATAGACTTTATGTGGCGCCACCTCTGTTCCTCGTGTTGTATGGTAATTTATTATTACAATGCCAGTGTAACATAAATATTGAAATGTGACAATAGTACCGATTTCTTCGAACGCGACATCCATTATCATACAAATATCTGCTTCCACTTTGTAAGGCATGACTTAAAGGCGCATAATAGAAGATGTGCTGCAATGGAAATTAAACCGATTTGATCAAGTAATCCATATACAGGGTGGCCAATTTGATGCGTGCCACTATTGGTGCCTCCAAAGCGGTAGGAGGTTCAAAAAAGTTATTAGAGACAATGTATGGCCATTTTGAGGCATGTATTCTCTCCTTTTTTTAAACGTGAGCTATTCTGAAAGATTTGGAAACCGATATTCTCTAAAATTGTCTAAAAAATAAAAATTTTTCTGTACGCATTCAGTTTTTACTAATTTAATCTTTAGAAACCTTAATAAAGTCTTTTTTGTATGCAAATATTTGATTATTTTTTATTATTTACCGATTTACGTAGGTATTAGTTTTGAATATAATTATTGTTTTTTATTTGAACTATGTGTTTATTTGAGTCAATAATTTAATTAAGTATATTCACTTTATAATTTACTTATATTCTCTAAGTTTTTATTAAATTTTCATGATTAACTTGCCAAAATACTGAGGACAGGGTGTAAATTCAATCACATACGTCACCGCCATATTGAATTTAAATGAACCATGTTAATTTCTAACACTCTTTCGTTTAGTAGAAGGCGTTTTCTTTGAAATAACAAAAAAATTAAATCTGCAAGGAACAGAAAACAAAAATAAAAATTCCAATGTACTTTTGAGTACTTTTTGAACTACTAAGAACGATTTTTGTCACTTACAAAAAAGCAACCGATGAAATTGTTATTAGTCTCGGCGTTCTTAATGGAACGCGGATACCTGGGTGGTTATTCTCATCCAGGGAATATGAGTATTCCTATGAGAAAAAGACGCCATATTTCTACATTTCTACTGATTTTCTCAACCGTTTTATTCCTACAAGATTTCAATAGAATGGGAGGGTATTTATTCTCCTACAACGGACCGAGAGAATTGCCTGTTTTTAAGAGAAACCTATGCACGGAACATAAGATCTGCTGTCATAAGTAAAATTCAAATTTCCAATCTAACCTCAAAAAAGAAAATAATTTCCTGGTTGAAATTATTTTTTAATTTAATAATTTAATAATTTTAATAATTTAAATTATTCAAAGCAAAATTAAATTAAAAATTATACATTAGGAATTGGTTTTGGAGAGGAACGTATTTTAGTAAGGTAAGTATTTTAATTGGTTTTAAATAAATCTATTTCCCTATGATTTGAATAAAATCTTTAAATTTTATGATCTTATACCTTAAAGAAATGGATGAAGAGGAGGTCTTAGTGATATTTGAAATGTTTAATAATTTAATAGAGGCTGAAGGACATGCTAATGTCCCAGATAGGCAGCTTCATAATGCAATAGATCCTTTTATTACTCTGAATGACGAAGAGTTTGTAGGTCTATTTCGAGTACCCAAAATTCTTGCTCGAGAAATTATTGATCTGGTAACACCATATATGCGTCAGGGACAAAATTATGTAAGTTTGGAAATTAAGACAAAGGTGTTACTTTTCAAAATTACTTGTTACCTATTAATTACTACTTATTATACTAGTAGTACCTAAATGTTCTGTGTAGTAGTAGAGTAGTACTAATAATTTATATCACTAATAATTCATCTATTGATTGTTTAAAGGGTTTTTAAAGAGGAAGAAATTTATGGTTATCACACCTTTAAGTAAATAATGGAAAACATTTTCAATAAATCTATTCTGCAAGTTTTATGACTTTATATAAACGCTATACATTGGAAGTTTTCAATACACTATAGTTATATCAATGTGGTATTTGGTTTTAGGTTCTTGTGGCACTATTATTTTATGCTCACGGTAGCTATCAAAAAATTACTGGGAAGAATATATTTTGTGGTATAAGCCATGATGGTACAAGCCAAGCAAGCGTGAGTCGCTGCATCAATAAAGTAACTGCAGTTTTAAATAATCAGAATATAATTGATGAGTGGATTCGTTTTCCTCAAAAATAATATAATAAATAATATTTATTATATTATTATTATTACTTTTGTAAGGATAAAATATGGACTATGTTATATCATCTGAAAGAGAAAAAAGGGGACTTTCGGTTAATGTCACAGCCACCTATCCATTACATTTAAAAAAAATATATTTTACTGTGATTCTCAACCATTTTAAGAGATACCTATATAAAAAGTAGCAAGTGCATGTCATTTTACATGAAAAATACTGCAAAAAACATGTGAAGCATTTTTCTCTAACTCTTCAAATGAACGAGCTACGAGGGATAATAGAAAAGTTGGATTTTTCGTTTTTTGTCAATAACTTTTCAACCTTCCCCCGTATATAATTTTTCGCCTTACCGTAGAATTACTAATGCGAAACTGCACTAATTTGCTCATTTAAGCGTTTTTGTATCTCTACTAATAAAAAAGTTACCCATGCAACGGGTCAAGAAATAGGGCGCCCTGTATAGTGGCCCCTATTTCCATAAAAATTATTCTCTATCTGTGTTTGCATGTTAATAAAGGTTAGATGACATATTCTAATATGCAACGACTTACGGCCCACAATTAGTAATAACTTATTTGAAACGGGGTTGGCACTAACGCTGACTTTATTTTAGTATTGTTTAAATATGCCGAATGAACGTTAGTGGCTTCGTGTTTGTAGTAAAAGCACGCACACAAATGTTTACTGTTAACTATCTGAAAATAAAAACAATACGGAAAACCATGTCGACAAGAATATTGTTGTGTATAAATTGGAAAGTTACAGAGAATTTACTGGCTAAAAAAGTTAAAAATAAATAATAAAGTCAGCGAAATTTCCGTGTATCTAAAAATGTTATTGACAAAGATATTTGAAAACGGTCCAAATATAGAAAAAAACGAACAACGCAAACTATTCTCAGTGAGCTCACTCAGTCCGATGCAGTACACTTATTTTATTTGGAAAAGATTTAAAAATAATATCCAACGAATCATGAGTAAAAAAAACTTGTATTCATAAAATGAAATCATCAATTTTTTCAGTCCCATCTCGTTGCATTTGTAGCGCATGTTACAAATCCCTAGCAACATTAATCGTAATAACAACGACAAAAGAAATAAATATGATTTTCTGCCAACTAGGTACATCATTCTAGCATCATTTATATTCATAAGGCGTAGTAGCTATTATTTTGTGTCCGTGTACCTTGATGATTAAATAATCTTTATATAGTTTAATGGTATAAAATGAATGAAAAACGTTGAAAGTGGGCAGCTGATGAATATTAAATACTGTAATTTAAATTGTCCTACTTCTGAAAAGAATGATTAAATGATTATGATGCTCGGAAATATGTATTATTAACAGTGGATTAAGGAAATGATGTCTGGTTTTAATTTCCTGATAAAATGTGAAAAAATGAGTCGATGGAGTTCCCGGCGAGACACCCAGTATATAAAAAATTTAAATTATTATATAATGATATACAGGGTTATTCAGAACTTATCTCTAAAACTTTGAGGATATGTGCATCCTTTAATAAGAAATCGATATCACCAAAAAAATTTATAATAAAACTCTTAGGATTTCCCGTAAACAATGTTTAAAGTTATACCATTATAAAGGACTACGTAGATGGGCAACTGTACTTCAACGACAATCTGATATACCACATTCCTAAGAATGTGGTAAAAAAAAGTAAACACGTTTTTTGTACCTAGAACGCCCGGGCGAATAGACTTGGAGTGGGGATAATATCTATATTGTCTATTCAGTCATCAGTATATGTGTGTACTCTCTGTGTGCCGGTGTTTTATTTATCGTAGGAGTGTTAAACTGTAAAATTTTCAAAATGGCTCATGTGTACAGTAATGCTGAATTAATGGACTGTTACCAGTGGATTATCAACTACGAGTTAGGTTTTGTGAGTGGTTATTGCAGCAAAATGCTGAAAATCCCCAATTTACTTAATAATTTGTGTTTACAAGATCAGCAACCAGGAGGAACATTCGCTTTAGTGCGGCAAAATTGGATAAGGGAGTGCCCAAAATGTGTACAAGTCGAGGAATATTATTTCGAACAGCTTTTGTAACAAGGTATGTGCAAATTTTTTCTAAATTTCATGTTTCTAATACCTAGTAATCAAGTAGCGCAATTCTTCAAAATTAGTGTAACAAAATTTTATTCATTTTAAAGACACGTCACTTTGGTCAGATCTATCTATCTTTCAGTTTATTTTAAAGTAAAAACGTTGCAAATCTTTTTTGCGCCGGGTGTCGGTATACCCTCAGAACTTCCGAAGTTTTTTTTGTGCTAGCCAGTTTGCATTGTCAGTCCCAAGATCACTCCATTACACTGGACCAGTATCCAGCGGCGTGGAATGAAAAATTTTTAAATAGTTTTCGAAAGCCGCCAAAAAACATTTTTTTTTGCACTATCACATTTCTACATGTATGTTGAACATCCCTAAATTTTATTATGGATAAGTTCTGAATAACACTGTATACATTTAATTAATAATGTCTTCGCAGAATTGTATACAGCAAAAACTGATAACGCTACTATGATTGAGATATCTGTTAGTGTTAGTAGCCTTATCTGGGTTTTCTTCATTTCTACATTAAACATTTTTTCTTATTGCTTACTTATAACTAATTAATATATTAAAAGGTGATTATACTAATCACTGCTACTTTCCATGTTAATGTGTCATGTTCCTAGGATAAACTACAAGAATATTCGATCGATCAGATCCTAATATGACATAGGAAAGTAGAGACTAGATAATTACAATACCAATGAGGATATCTGTCATTTCAAAAGTATATCGAAAAATACTCTGGTTTGCGTCCAAGTTTACTAAAGTTGTAGATTTTTCATTAGGTATGCTAATGAAAAATGTGCTAATCAAGTGGTTGGGATTAATAAAACAAGGAGCACTCCAAGGGCCGATATTTCACAGGCTCTTCGAGGATCTGAGCTGATTCTGGGACAGGCGTTAAACCATCAAAAGACATGGTGGTTGGAGTCTGCAAAACCTGATAATCCATCGAAAAATAATTATAACACCATAATTGGTCTGAACAATTAACTAGGTATAATTTTGGCAACCCCAATATGCAATTTTTGAAAAAAAAAATGGTAGTTGATTAGTTTGAGTTGTATAATTTGTTCAAGTGAAAAAAAGTTGTTTTCACACATAAGGAGTCAAACATATTGAAGCAATTTATCAATTAAATTAATAAGTAACACCAGTAGAAAAATACATTTTCCTGAACAATAGAACTAACTTCATTAATAACATTCCTTCTTAGACATAATTGCTGGTAGAATGGACAATTTTTTTATATGCCGACTGCAACCTGCCAAGAATTTTTATACTTCAACTACAAAAGACTAAAAATACAAAAGACAAATTATTTAGTTAAATCACATCAAATTTCAAACCCATTACTCTGAGCCACGATATGAAAACAAATACCCTGCCATGCAATAAACATATGAATGTCGTAATTTACCATTGTAATTCCTTCTTACATTTGTTATCTGAAGACAATTGTCGCCTTGTTTTTGTTTCTGTCTCTTTTTCTAAGGAAGTATGAATGACTGCAAGCGGCATAAAATGAAAATTGATAATTTTATGGCCGACATGGGCGTCCGATAGGGGGTTTTGTAGTTCCAAATGGGTATGATTACCAAAAAATACATCGCAGGAAAGTTTGTCTGAAAATGGCCAAACAGAGGTTTTAAAATTGTTTATGTTAACAATATAAGAGTAGAAAACAGATTGTAATGGAAAATACGTAGGGTTAGACATTAGTTTTTTAGGATAATTGTCTTATTCAAACTACCACATGGATTCGATACCATTTACGCCATCTTTGTCAATGTTTAGTTTAACCGTTGACGGTTTTACTTAATCTAATCAATAATTACATTATTACTGTCTAGGTTACCACAAGAATAAATATATAACCACCAAATATATGTATTTCCGAGGATATTTTAATACTTTTCCATAGGCGTACCTAATTAATTTATATTTTTACGGTTCTGTTTTGAAAAAATATATTTTAATATAACAATCACAATTTTTTAGTTGAAATAAAACTTAAATAAAATGTGGCATTTATTTATTTTTCCAAATTATAAGTATTTTGTTTTTTGGCATTCTAAACGTTCTGTTTATACGTTTAGGTACGTGTATAAAATAGTTTCACTCTACCCAACAGATTTGTTGAATAATTTTGAACTTTTGCGTCAATTGTTTGTTTTGATTTGAGATTAGTGACAGCCTGACAGCAGCTGTCCAACCTACCTGCTAGTGTTTTCATTAATGTTTTTATGCTATCTGCATTATCTTCGTTATTTTTAATTATTTTGTCGTTGTGTATATAAATTTTAAAGTGTTGGTTAGTTCTATGAGTTTTGCGTTTTGAAGTTCTGTAAAGTGCAACTGCTGTCACTAATGTCACTGTCAATTTATGACAGATACAGTACGCCACACTGACACTGTAGGTCTCAGCGACACAATGTGGTGGCGACAGCTACCGAATCTCCATGGCAACCACGAAATAAATTGCAGACCCCTGTACTCAAATTAGGCCAAATCGACAAACTAGAAATAGGAGCAGGCGACGTGATTTAGCCGATTAAGCTTTATGCAATGTGCATCAGTGTCAAAACTGTCAAAGCTAGGTTAGAGAAGAATGGAAGTTTTTGTGAATAATACATATCAAAATAAATTTGTCAGCTATAAATCAAAGACAATACGTCAAAAATATTCCACATTTGGACTGAATTGTATTGTTAATCTGATTTCTTGAGATATTTACATAATTGCGGTTAAATTAAAGATCTTATGATACGTGTCTATTTAGTATTATGTTATATTTTGCTATTCCAAAATATTTAACGTTATTTTTAAATAGTTTGCGACACTACAAAGTCTACACCAACCAATTAACTTCCTTACTGCTATCTACCAATTATTACAATTTTTATTATGTTACCATGGTTACAGAACAACTATTAATACAAAATTGCCGACTCTTTTTTGTTTTCTCTATGGGCACAATCAGTTTTGTGCAATAGAGTAGGACATAGTTGTCCCAGGTTGTTCACTACCTTATAAAATTTTCATAGGACGCCCCTGATATCGAATCTCGCCTATAAAATAAGATATCTAAATCATACATGTAAGCAATTAATTTTAATAGCTCTCATCATTACAAACTCCAGTGCAGAGAATATTGTAATTAAAATACCAGATAACCTTTTAACTAATAAGGGAACCTGTCTCTAATATGGCAGACCTTTTTTTTTAAATAATATTTATATTGCTCAACAATCTTCTAATGTGAATAATTACAATGTGAACCGATTTATTACTCGTCAGTAATCGACTCAATTATAAACGACTTGAAAATCAATTTAAAGCAATAATGCTGTCGTCGAGGACGGGTTAAAAATCGATTTTCTCAGACGAGTGACGGCAATACATACAGTGCCAGGTTACTCTCTATATTCACTCTGCCCGCTGCCCGTTGAGTGACCCGTTGACTTGACTTTTTGCCCTGTCCTTTACACAGCAACGCACTAAACACAAAGTAGGTATCCCTAAATCACAGCATAACATAAATGTTATGTTATACTGTGCCTAAATAATTTAATTACTTTTTGAAAACAGTGTCATCTAGCAGTAACTTACTGAAACGATTACGCAATTATGTCCCCAAAGCAAGAAATCCACCTTGTTGCAAATTGACTTTCTTGGAAAAATTTACATGAAATTTGCTCTGAAGAGACGTTCTTATGCACATTTTTATTGAATTTAGTAAAATTGGGTAAAATTGGGATGGTCGTAGCACCTCATTAGCATATCAATATCGACATATCAGGGGGCTTATTCTCATCCGGGGAGTAAAGTTGGGAGAGGTGAGCATTCTCCCGCACGAGGGGGAACACTCCCTATTCTCATGATATTTTAAACCGTATTCTTAACTAGGAGAAAATCACAACATCGTTGCCACTTATTCTTTCCATGGAATAACAGAACAAATATTTTTTTTTAATTTTTTTTTATGATTATCAGTGGTCATGGAACAGAAATTTTAACATAGATGTTTCTTTGTTTTGTTATATGTATATTTACTTACGTTTCGAAAAGGAAGATTATTTTATTCCCACAAGATTAGGTATATTTCTATTACAAAAAGAAAAATGGAGCGAAAAAATGTCTCAATTAATGCCGCCGCAGAAAGTAAATATAATCGTTGTTTTTAAAGAAAGTTTATTGTCACATCAAGAATGCTATGGAAATAAAACAAAAAATAAGATTCCTGATATTTTTAAAAACGTCTAGTTGGCATTTAATTATTGACAGATCATAAGTGACATTTTTAGTTTTTGTTAAGTAGTTTATTGTTTATTATTAATACTGCATACAAAATAATAGTGTTGCAAATATGTACACCAACGAAGAGAAAAATGATATGCTATTTTGTTATTATAACCAAAATCGAGATGCACAAGCTGCAGCGAATCTTTATTTTGAAACTTACATGGAACGAAGACAACCCCATCATAAAATATTTAGACAGCTGGAAAATAATATACGATTATACGGTTCTTTTTCAAAGCCTAAGGATGAAAGAAACTTCAATGAAGACACTGAAATAAATGTTTTGGCTTATGTAAATTTTAAACCTGATTCTTCAACTGCAGAAATTGCACATCACTGCAACACTTCCAAGGAAACTGTAAGAGCTATTTTAAAAGGTAACAATTTAAAGCCTTATCATTATTCCATATGCAATACTTTATATCCAGCTGATAATCAAAGAAGGATGATATTTTGTCGATGGTACATTTCAAAATGCGAAGAGGATCTAGACTTCTGGAAAAAGATTTTATTCAGTGATGAAAGTAGATTTACCAACAATGGTATTTTTAACCGCCATAATAACGTAATGTGGTGCCGAGAAAATCCACATCTTGTTTCTGAAAGAAGAAATCAACGTCAATTTGGGATAAATGTGTGGTGTGGAATTTTTTGTGGAAAAATTATTGGCCCATATTTTTACGAAGATAATTTGAATGCGAATAATTACCTTCATTTTCTAAGAATACTCTAACAGAGGAATATTTAAATGAATTACCACTTCATATTTTTAGAAATCTTAAATACTTCCAACACGATGGAGCACCTGCGCATAATTCCCGCGAGGTAAAACAATATTTACATGAACAGTTTGATAATGTTATAGGAAATAGAATGGATATCGACTGGCCAGCGCGAACACCTGATTTGACCCCCTTAGATTTCTTTCTTTGGGGGTTATTGAAAGATAAAGTTTATGTGACAGCTCCTCTAGATATAGAGGATCTAAAAGTCAGGATTCAAGATGCAATTAGAAGCATACATGGACATACAATAAATAATGTTTTAAGAAGTATCCAGAAACGTTGCTTACTATGTATTCAACAGGATGGTGGTCATTTCGAACATTTACTTCAATATAATTAATTAATTAATAATTTCTGTTCTCAAAACATTCTTTTGTTCATAATCCATAGCATTCTTGATGTGACAATAAACTTTCTTTAAAAACAACGATTATTATTACTTTTGTAAGGATAAAATATGGACTATGTTATATCATCTGAAAGAGAAAAAAGGGGACTTTCGGTTAATGTCACAGCCACCTATCCATTACATTTAAAAAAAATATATTTTACTGTGATTCTCAACCATTTTAAGAGATATATAAAAAGTAGCAAGTGCATGTCATTTTACATGAAAAATACTGCAAAAAACATGTGAAGCATTTTTCTCTAACTCTTCAAATGAACGAGCTACGAGGGATAATAGAAAAGTTGGATTTTTCGTTTTTTGTCAATAACTTTTCAACCTTCCCCCGTATATAATTTTTCGCCTTACCGTAGAATTACTAATACGAAACTGCACTAATTTGCTCATTTAAGCGTTTTTGTATCTCTACTAATAAAAAAGTTACCCATGCAACGGGTCAAGAAATAGGGCGCCCTGTATACAGGGCCAGTTAATGAAAAGTTTCATCCTCGATTATCTGTCCAAGGATTGGTTTCGTGGAAAATCCAGGAAATCCAGGACAGGTCGATTTTTATTTGAAGCAGAACACATTTTTATGGTATTGACAGGGTGGTATAGAAAAAGAATATCGATTGGTTGCCAAGCTACAGTCACTAGAGTCCTTCTCCAACACATTACTCTTATGGTAACCATTTATGGTCATATCTCCCTCACTATTAGAGCTAGAGCCATCAAACCCTATATAAATGTAGTCGTACTATCTATATCTGTAAAAATACACAGTGTATTCCATTTAAAAATATATGTTATGGTGAACCTCTCCTTTTTGGGACACCCCGTACTGACAGTTTTCGAAATATTCGACAGCGAGTACCATAAAAGAATACAAAGAACAAAAAATATTTAACAGTGGAAACCAACAATAATAAAAAATATTTAACGATTTTCGATGTAACCTCCTTAGTTATTTAAACATTTTCCAATATTTTCATTTTTTAATATTTTTTTATGATTTATTGTAAACAGTAAATATTAAATATTTCGAAAACTGTCAGTGCAAATGTCAACAAAATATATATTTTTGAGATCAGAGAAAAATTGTTTCCCAAGCGTCTAAAATTATACAGGGTGTCCCATTTAAAAATATTATGTTCAATTGGTTTCCTCAAATTTACGACATGCAATTTTTTTTCGACCTAGCCAAAAGATAATATGTGAAAAACCAAACATCTTTTGTATTTAAACTTTTTTTCTAACTTTCTTAATAACCCCTGTAGGTAGGGGTCAAAATATACGCGAATACCCTGTACACGTATAAACTATTTACTTTCAGTTTGTCCTGTTGTAATGCATTGGAATTTGTTCATTTGTTTACAAAATATATCATTCTCATTGGCAATTCTGAGACAGTCCTACATGGGATATAGAAAGTCCAGAATCACCCCTCTTGTTAAGAAGTGATTATGAACTTTCTTTTTTATAGTTGTGTGAAGTACAGAAATATTTTTACTAAAATATTTCAGTGATTTTTATATAATCGTATTCTTGAAAGGCTTCGCATAAATGATTATTAACTAGTGTGCAAAATGGTACTTTGGTGATCGAAAGTGAAGGTTTTTTGACGAGACATAGCCGATTCAAGACAACCAGACATTTCGCACACAAGTTGCACACAATATTTTTCCTACAACTGCTGTAGGTATTCAAATATTATTAATTAGGTAAAATCATTTTAATTTCATTGCAAAATAAAGTGGATATTTCTTATTAAATACTGAGTAAGTTCTGCTTGTTACTATGGAAACGCGATGTTTAAACGAATAGTTTCGTTAGGCTTGTATTTACTCCTTCAAATTTATTCTACGTACCTTTTTGGTTGTGAAAAATTATGCATACTCAAAGTGGCGAATAGTTTAGTGGTACACCACCAGACATAATAGAAGCGACTAATTGGGTAATCTCACATTAAAAAATTTGCGTGCAGAAGAAAGCTAGGAAAAAATATCAGAAAAGGTTTTACTGACATATTTTGAGGAAAAGTTAAAAACGCTAAAGCCCCCAACCCTGTAGTCGGTATATTTCATACTCAAAGCTACAATTAGTATTAAAGAAAACATAGACCTAAGAAAATGTTATAAATTAGTTCCATACATTATATTCGTATTTACTATTGTAACTTAAATAAGTTACTTACCAATAAAAATAAATAAAATAACAAAAAATAAAATAAAAAATCCAGGTCCGTAAAAAAATAAGTTGGGGATGGTTTCTCCAAGACGAAACGTCGAATTTCAAATTTGATAAATGGCGATGACGGAGTAATACTCGTATTAAAATTTGTTCTCAAATAACGTCAGAAAGAATAAAACAGATTTTATGAAATTCCGTTTTTCTGCGGATATTTCCGTAAGTATTCGGACTTTTCCAAATTGCAACACAGCATTTTGATAAACATCAAATTGCGCAACTGCCATAATTTAACCGACCCTGTATCTCTTACGGTTTCCGAGATCATCATGATGAGGCTCGAAAATGAACCCCCCTGTACAGGATAGAATAGGATTGGTAAGTCCATGGGAACTAATTGTAGAATCTGTCGGCTGAGAGGTAAATTATTAATGTGTATGCTTCATCAGATTCTGCAACGGGGCTTTTCAACAACTTATACTCCGAAACCGCAAATATTAATTCGATCCGAGATCTGTCATCAGCCAATTATAGGTGTAAACAGCCCGGAGTGTTACCAAGTAAACGAAGGGCGTGTGTGGCATTCCTTGATCTCAACCACAGCCTTCTCTAGTACGAGAAGGCTGTGTCTCAACTTGCGATATGGAATTCCTCCCAAATTGCTACGGGGTATAGTGTTTCTTAGTCTCCAGTTGCACTTATTAAAAGACAACATCTGGTACGGGTAGCGTTTTTATAAAGATACACTTTATTAGATGGCTTCTGTCTCCTCGAGTGGTGAGTGAACTGATACCTATAAATTATTTTTTATGACTCACCCACCACTAGTCGACAATTTAAAAGCCATTCATCTAATGCATTACGTGGTGTCTGGAAGAAAACAATCTGAAAATGTCTGTAAATAACGTGTTATGTAGTGAATAAGGGTAAATCAGCGTACCTGCATAATATCTACTATTTTGCGAAAGTCTGTCTCAGTACGCGAGTATTTTGAAATGTTTGAACCTGGCGTCCTTTCCAAAAACGCAAGCTGTTGGTCGCCACCAAAGCGGGCAAGACGGTGATTGGCTTTGAATTTGTCATTTCCTATTTTTTAGTCTAGTCTATTGCAGTGTATAAAATACAAACTTGAACAAGTTTTAACATCTACATGCACTCCTGAAATTTGCACTAATTGATAACAGAGAAAAATACCGACAGTCTAATTTTCATCCGTGAATTTAGGCGATCATTTTTTTTTAATATATTTTCCTGTCTCAGCTGTGACAGATTCCTCCACCATTCCCGAGATTTGTTTCTCATCCATTCCTCAATGTATGTTCTTGTGTATGGCTTCACTATACCACAGGTTTCTGGTCTTATCAGACCTTTTGATCCACCTCCTGTAGTCAATACATCTGCCTCTTCGTTGTCGAGATACCTAAGCTAGGGTCACTTTATTCTGAATTTTCTACTCTTTAAGGGCACTCGGACGGTCCCTACGGTATCATCCATATATTTTTATAGTTCCCTAATTATTATTGATACAGGTAGTACATATTATGGTCCATCGGAAAACAGAGCGATTTTACTTTAACTAGTTGTCTGTGTTGAATTGTAACCTACCCCAAAAAGTATCAATTGGGAGAAAATGAAGTGAATAAGTTTAAGTCACTCGATAGGCAAGTGTGAGGTCTTATTCAAGTCACGTTTTCTAAATATGCGAGGCTGATTAACACTTTGCATCTTTTCATACGCTATAAAGCCGCCTTGTGCTTGCAACGTCCACTAATGAAAATTACATATTTGAAGTTGTCTTGCTATAATTAACTGTAATATCTCAATTACTTGCACCACTACTTTACTATGTATCACATATTTACCTATCTATTACCGTTATGACAATATTTATCAATTTTCTACGCGTTTATTTATCGTTTGGAGTGTTTGTATTGCATAGAAGTGTATGTTGATTCTGGTGTTGACTCAAAACAAATAATAGGGTTCCAAAGTCGGTCAACTAAAAGCTACAAAAATAAAAAGCATGTACTTTTTTATCATGTAGTATATGCGTAAGAAGTTATTATTGTATAACCTTGAAGGTGTAACAGGTTGCCCGATGTACTAGGTATACAGGCTTCACGAAACTTACTTAGTTATTCGTTTATTTCGAAAGGGAGTCTAATTTTACTGCTGAATCAATTTCCCATAAAATATTTACGCATACGATTACGATTTACGTATAAAAAAGATTTCTAGACTTCTTCTAGTGGGTTATCTTATCCTGAGGCTCAATGTATGTATAGAATACTGGGACACTCCTTATATTCTAACACTGAGAGGGTAGTTAGGAGGATGTGGATGAAAACACTTCACTTTAGGCAAGGGTTTTAATATCAAATAAAATAAAATTGAAAAACGTAAACAAAAGAGGAATTACAAATTTACAAAGAGAGTTTCTATTTGACTGTGGAATTACTGAGATCCGTTTTAGTTATGTAACCTAAGAAAACGAATGTATACAACATTAATGAACCCTAAATCTGGATGATTGTATATAAACATGACCCGCCCTTGGTGGTTTGTCCTCATACTATGGGGAAAAGCCCCAAATAAATACCAACAACCCGTTCTGAAGCCGGGCCGATAGACTTGCTAAAAAACTGTCGAAGTAATGTTTATTTGTTATAAAATTCAAATATACGAATCCCATTGGTTAATTATTAAAGTACGTTCCTACCGCGGACCATGGCATGTTTCTGACACTCTGTCCAATGAAAATAGTACTTATTATCTAATGACCTAAAACCCTTAGATATTATCCGCGTCCCAAGGTGAGGGGGAATTACGGTTTACTCTGCAACTGATATTATTCCTGGAAAACTCCCCGAAAAACCAGGTTATGTTGTATACCAATTAATTTCTAACAGCAAAAACACGTTCTTCAATAGTACGCATTTTAAATCGAAAACCACACCTTTACTTTAAGGATGTATAACCTTTCAGCGTTGAGATAGTTTATGTTATTTTAGAAACTAAGTTTACAAATTATTCGTATGCCTCAAACTTCCAGTTTTAAAATTGAAGGAAATAAAACGTTCATTTTTCACCACATTCCACAACTTTTACTATCCGATTATTACATCATTTCTGGTTATCTTACTACTTTACTTCTTACGAAACGGCATCCAGTACCCACAAATAACAATCTTATCACACGATTATACACATATTAAAGTGATTTTTATTTCTATTTCTATTTATTTTATGAGTAACATGCTCATCTACGTATTTGAAATAGTCTTCCTCTGCATCCTATTACCTATTATGGAAATATATATAAGGAACTATATGCATTTCATAGCCCATATGCCTTTACGTTCTTGTATTTTTAATGTCTTTACGAGGTATTGTAATTTTTTTCCGAAAGCAGTAAACTTTGTATTGGTTTGTAAATAAAAGTTTTATTACACATGCATACTGTTTCCCTGAGGTACTTCTTTTTACGTAGCTGTAAATATTTACACTCTTTATTACATTTACTATTGGCCCAGTTGCCTTGTCTAAACAAAACGCCAGGAGCAAAACCTACGTAGGTATTTTCATATACACAGGGTGATCGGTTTTGCTTGTTTTATTCACGTAGGGGTCTCGGTTATCACAATAGCTTCATAATATGATGGATAAGTTGCCAGCATGATACAACTAGACAGATATGCTCATAACTTTCGTTTGTTTGCGCATGACGTCATTCGTGAGGGAAAAATGGCAATGCGATGCGAAAATTCTTAAGGGCAGTGATATAAATTATTTTCGTATTTATCAATGGTTTTTCCTCGTAACTGACGTCACTATGCGGATTGGCATATCTGTGTAGTTGTATCATGGTTGCCAGCATATTGTGCAGTTTCGATAAAGAAAGCTTTGAAATTGGCAAGCTTTTGAATGAGTAATATCACTTTGGACAACATTGCCTGGATTTTAATACGTTTCGAGACTGTAAAGCAGTTTGTATTTATCGAATTTAAAAGAAGTTTCCATTAACATTAAAGAATGAGTCCCATAGTTGCACTAATCGATAACTTCTCTGCTGGTAAATTCTTGTGGCTGTTTGTGGAACCATTTCCGATCAGCAAACTCTATCTCTGGGTCCGAATTAAACCTCCGCTCTTTTAATAATCTCTTTATTAGCTCATTCACATGAAAATAGCATGGGGATATGTCGGGATTGTAAGGTGGATGTTGTAGGACTTCCCAGTTCATATGACCAACCAGATCTTGAGCCATTTGAGCTACGGCTACGGTTGAGGTCGAGCATTATCATGCAGAAAAATTACGGTCACCATTACTTTTCCTGTCGAAGGTCTGGGTCGACATTTGCTTTTCGCCTTTGGAGATTGTGCATGCTTCGACTCCATACTGTGAGTATGGAGTCTGGTTCGCAGTAATAATATTAAGACCTATCACCGGCAACGATTTGGTGTAAAAAAGCATTAGCTTCTTGTTGATAGCACATCAAATTAATGTTGTAATGATAAGGCCGTACGCAAATTCTTCTGCTCACCAGTAAGCAGTCGTGTCTAACGAGCAGCAACTTTGTCATAGCCAAGGCTATGAATGATGGAATGAACACTTGAACACTTCTCACGCTGATGCTCAAGATATGAGCTAGTTCAAATTTGTGTCCCGTCTCACATTTTCATGTGGACATCTTCCGGGACGGGCCAAATTTTTAGTGGATCCTCTTCCTTTAAATTTATTAAACCATTGAATCACTGTCACGTGTAAATGACAATAGTCGCCATATACAGCTTTCATTCTCGTATAAATTTTCATTAGCTAATGCCCGTCAGCGATCAATGGCACGCAGATTATCTTTGGATGGATTTTCTCTCATGGATGCCATTTTTCAACTCAGACGGAAAGCGTAGAAAAGAGGAAACTTCAATGTTTTTGACAGACGTGTCGCTAGCATTTAAACAAAGAATATATACAAATGAATTACGTCGCCATTGCGACGAAGTCATGGCTATGCAGATCAAACGTGTTTCCATTGAGCAATACTGATTTTTTATAGTATATTTTTAATATTTATTGGCTTATTTAACTGTTTATAACCTATCTTTATACAGGGTTATTCAGAACTTATCCATAATAAAATTTGGGGATGTTCAACATACATGTAGAAATGTGGCAGTGCAAAAAAATTTTTTTTGGTGCGTTCTGAAGACTATTTAAAAAATAATCCACGCCGCTGGATACTGGTCCACTGTAATGAAATGACCTTGGGACTGACAATGCAAATTGGCGATGTCACATATAGCACGAAAAAAACTTCGGAAGTTCTGAGAGTATACCGACACCTGGCGGAAAAAAGATTTGCAGCGTTTTTACTTTAAAATAAACTGAAAGATAGATAGATGTGACCAAAGTGACGTGTCTTTAAAATGAATAAAATTTTGTTACACTAATTTTGAAGAATTGCGCTACTTGATTACTAGGTATTAGAAACATGAAATTTATAAAAAATTTGCACATACCTTGTTACAAAAGCTGTTCGAAAAACGGTGTTGAAAGTGATTTCGTTGAATTGCGTGCGGATTTTCGAGTGCCCAAACGTGTGCATTGTGAATGTTCTGTATTCCATTTCGAGTAAACAAAGCTTCATCCTGTAACTAGTACATCAGCAGTAAATTGGGGATTTTCAGCATTTTGCTGCAACAGCCACTCACAAAACCTAACTCGTAATTGATAATCCGCTGGTAACAGTGCTTGAACACGCTGGATATGATTCGGATAAAACTGAGCTTCGTGTAGTAAGCGCCACACCGTTGATGAGGATACCCCAGGCACCTGCCTAGCGATCTGACTTGTACTTTAGCCATTTTGAAAATTTTAAAGTTTAACACTACTATGCGATAAATAAAACACCGGTACTGAGAGAGCGACACAGATAGACAATAGAGATATTATCCCCACTCCAACTCTATTCGCTCGGTCTTGACCAGCCGTTGCAGGTACAAAAACTTGTTTACTTTTTTTTGTAGGAATGTGATATATCAGATGTCGTTGAAGTACAGTTGCCCATCTACGTAGTCCTTTATAATGGTATAACTTTGAACATTGTTTACGGGAAATCCAAAGACTTTTATTATACATTTTCTTGGTGATATCGATTTAAGGAATAAATAAGAAATCGATATCCTAGGTATAGGGATTAAGCCAAAAAGATAATTATGAGATAAATTATTAACGAAATTATCAAATATTATAGTTCAATAAAGTTTTTATATTTCCTCGTTACCTATAATCCTCCTAGATATGTAAAGAAGTAACCTTGGTATTTTTAAGATATGTCGAAAACAACTACTTTGCGTGCAATATGCATCCACCAACATTGAATTACATGCCGTTGTAATTCAATGTTGGGAGTGCATATTGCACGCAAAGTAGTTGATTAGATTATAGGTAACAAGGAAAATTAAAAACTTTATTAACCCATAAATATTTGATAATTTCATTAATAATATTTATTCTTAGTTAACTTTTTGGATTAATTCCCGTATCAAGAAAGATATGAACAATACTCATATTATCACTTCAAAGTAAACAATACATTTTATTACTGCAATTGAAGGAATTAGGTAATTAGATAATGCTGACGATGATAATGAATAAATCTTATACCTATAAATATTAATTCAGAATTGTTAACTTGTTTACATAACTGTTATTATTTTATTAGTGTTAATTTACATTAGATACTCTACAAAACACGCCAATATATTAATTTGAAATAGTTAATGAAGGTATTATGGCATACTTATGGCATATTATGGCAACATAATTGGCATATTTGGAAATATCATTAATTTTTATATTACTAGTTTTATCTTCTAATGAACCATACTGACAACATAGAATTTATTACACTATAAATTTTCTAACCTCTTTGGCGTTTTCTGATTGAAACATCTGCTACGGAAGCAAAAGACCTCTGAAAGCAATGGCTTGAATATTCCTCCGGTTGAGAATCTCCCAGAAGAGTAACAGTGATTTGGTCGATACGATTTTTCAAATTATGAGACTCGGCGGACGCCTCGTCTGATGATCTACACGAGTAGTATCAATACACGATTCTTGATAAGCAATACGCTATCTACTGGCAGCACGCATAACTAACGCATGGGTTTTTGGTTCAGTTTTGCGTATGTATGTCTATTGTAAATTTTGAAATATCCGTTGTTATATTAGTTAATTGCTTTCATTAGATAAGAATCACTATTGTTGTGAGCGTTATTGTTCCTCTTGGACAAAGAAAACCCCGAGATAAGTTTCATACTTTTTCCAAAGCTGGAAAATCTGGAACAGAGCTGTCGCGGAAACTATAAGTCGGGCATTAAAGAGTTACAGGAGACAAGTATGGATAAAGAAGCTAAAGAACGCAAAGGAGAGTGTGTGCTCTTTTAATTTTCTCTAAGAATGACTATTTCCATCAAGGTATGTATGCCGTATGTCCAATAAAGAATTTGACATATTTTGAGGTTAAGTTTCATTTTCAGATTGAACACTCGAAAAATATTGAAATATATTTTAATTTAATATCACTACTTACCTCTTTCAAAATAGTGTTACATGGTTTTTACCTGGTTTAAAGTTCTGGATAACAAATCTTTGATAAATACAATTTCAAACGTCAGTGTCAGTGGCCCAAGGTTAGTATAGGTTACTGCCGTTTTGGCGCTACGATCTTAAAGTGAATCGCGTATAGCACCGTTAACTTGAAAATATTACAGACCGTCTAGGTAATTTTTGTTATATAACAGTGTAACCAACTTGTGTTACAAATTATAACACACCCTGTATAGTGAAATCCATAAGTTTAACTTGACGGTAACTGGTACGCCTCTCCTTCTGGTATTATATTTTATTTAATTTTTCATAATCCAAACAATAAGATGAGATATTAGTATCATTATCCCAGCTTATGTAACAGTAACATGACAAGACACTTTCTATTGTCTATCGGTTCAGTTTCCAGATTCCGACTTATTAACGCTTGTTATATTTAATCCCTAGAAATATTCTTTTCATAAGCCCCCTAACCCTTACCTCCTACCTATTTTATACCCATATAAAAGGAATTAGAATCTCATCGAATAAAAGTCTTACAAGTATTTATTTTTAAAAAGCTTTAGAGCTCAGTGAACATGCAAAACGCATTAACAGCTTCTTAAATAAAATATAAGGAATTCAACGTCTGCATCTCTTGCTCGTGATGAAAAACGTCCTTTTTTTGGGGGGAACTTTAAGAACAGGTTGACAGCTTAAATGGCGTGTCTCCTGGGGTTTATTTAAGGAAAAGGTACCCAGTAAGCCGACCTGAAAAGAATTCTTCTTTTTTCGATCCGCGGCTATAAATATAGTTATTTGGAGGTAGTCCGACTTCAAAGCTATAACAGCATGTAAAAGAAACGCTACGAGCAAATCAGCTCGTAAAAGAGAAGTGGGACAGGGACGGATTGGCTATTTATCCATCTCGAGTAACGACGTTGTGTATTAACAAATTTTGCGTGTTTATGTTTGTGTATATGTTCGATTTTGAATTTATCCATTCCATAAACCATTGAATCCATTACATAAACATAATTACACAAAAAATTCTATCGGCAAGTTGGCTCCGATATGCCTTTTCTATTAACTGTGCCAATGCAAGCGAATATGTTTATTCAATATTCGCACAAATTATCTAAATAGCTATTATAATGGTTTTCATAGAAGACTACACAGTGAGGTATCATATTAGGTCAAGTAAAGCTGTTAGCTGAAAAATAAAGTATGTAATGTTACAGACTCGGTCTTAAAAGTTGACTTTATCTTTTTCCTGTGAGTCGGTTTCTCTAAGGCGAGTCCCAAAGCGCATCCCACGAATTTCATATTCAGTGAGCATCTTTGTTCTTTGCATAAAGTTCAAAAGTCTGCTAGCTGAAATGTCTCTTTACTCGCAGGATTCAAAGAATGGTTTCTCCAGAAGCGTTAGCTGCATGAGAACGTAGCCCTCACATTCACTCCAAATGTGCAATGCATTCTCGTCTGCATCGTCAAAGACTCCGCATACCTGGATTTCAGCCAATATTAAATTATAGAGATGTTTTTTCAGATGGCTGTTATGAGCCCTGTCATACTCCTAAGCCAAGGTTTACTCCATCAGTACCTTCGCACGGCTGTCCTGATTTTAAGACCCAGTAACTTGTATGTTCTAGTTTCATTTTCCCAGAGTTATCTCCGGTCCTATGAAAGCCACTTCAGATCCCTTTCTAGCAAGTTCATCTGTAGGTTTATTTCCTTCAATGTCATGTATGACATGGCATCCAACACAACCTTACTGTATTGCTACTTAACAGTTCAATTAACCATTGGGGGCAATCTCAAACAAGCATTAAACTAACCTTGTTTGAGTTGAAAACCTTTATGGCGGCTTGACTATCCGAGAATACGTAGATGAGTTTACGTGTGTAACACCATCTCATATTCTCCGCCAAACACTCCATTATTGCGAAAACTTCCCCAGACAGTAGCTTCTACACCCTCTTGGACTCAGTGCAAATATTCCAACTCCTGTTCCTCTGTTTGTTTTGGAGCTATCTTTGAACCACACGAGATTCTAAGCCTCCAGAGGATTTACTTTCTACTCCCACTCACTGAGATTCTATATTTAAACCAATGGCTTACGGAAGTTAAACTTTGTAATCAATCTATTAGATATCTCCAGGATATTTAGACTCTGATATCAATATATGGATGTCTTATCTTAGAATGTCTCCTTCCTTGAAACGTCGACTTTGAAACGCGCTAAATCTAAGAATAGTTAAGTGAAAACCGGTGACGCTTTTGGTACATCTCGTTGATTTGGATCACTCTCAAGTTAACGGTAATACTGAAGATGACAGATCGCTTCTGCAACAACAGAAGCAGTCCTCTTCCAGTGCTTAACTGACAACAAGTAAACACCTAATGAAGCGAGTAATTTTGCCCCCAGGAAATAGTACTTGGCTTCTCACTTGAGTCTGTCGGAAGCCTTGGACCATATTGGTCTTAGATTTGTGGGCATGCTAGAGATCTAGATATCTTTTAGAATGAGCCGAATAGAGACATTACTGCCTAAAAACTCATTTATGCAACTAACACACTGCAATGTGCAGTCTATATTTTGTAGAATTTGTCAGATAAATCCAATCGTTTCTGAAATAACGGGTATAGAATTCGATATCGATTTCTGTAATATGCTTTTGCTTTTAAAAACTAAGGTGATGTCACAAAATTTGTCTTTTCAATGAGATATGTAGTTATGGCTTCTGAGTATAGATCTGGGTAAGTCTATTTAGGGTATAAAAAACAAATACAGAAGACATGCTATAGATGAAACATTAATCATCTCAAGAAGTTGTTTAGCATTTAAGGTCACGTTATCACCAGCAATACCGCGTTCCATTTCATGCGAACTTTTCCTAAACAATGCGAAAATAGTACTTTAGGCGGAAAGTAAACGTTTTCCGGCCTGACAGAGCCTGGCCACTTCTGGAAGCCCGGAAAACCACTTTCCCGCCGTGGTGCACACAACATTTTTTATCCTACACAAGAAAAAAATCATAAACCTCAAAAGTTTTTTATAACAATAAATAATTTACAAAAAAAAATAGTTCTTTGAAATATTAATATTAAATACAGGATTATGAATAGTGCAATCAGCAAAGGCAATACCTTATTCACATAAACTCAATAACCGGGCTTGTTCGAAAACTGTTGTTGAAATTAAATCATGATATTCTTGATGATATGTCACTTCTGGAGGTTCTCTGACAAGTGAAGTTTCCATACAGTTTCTTCCATGCTTTCATCACTTTTAGAAGCTGGAAGCTTGAAATGTCTCCGGGATACTTGTCTCGTCCATTGTTTAATAATTAATGGTAACAATAATGATGCGTTCACTTAAAATTACTTTATAATGCGAAATTAAATGACGCTACGATGACAGATAATGGAGGCGCCACCTATTGACCGAAAAGTTAAAAAATGTTCGCGCCTAGCCGTGAAAATGCCTACTTTCGCGCCGCTAAAGGCTCACGAAAATATGATTTTCTGACAGTGTAGGATAGAAATCAATTACTTAACAGACTCGTTGTAACACATCGCTCATGTTTGTCCTTGTGGGCTAGTCCGACCCTATTCCCTGAAAATAATTCATCTCATAAATATGCAACGAGGCACCGTTGCGAAATTTATTGCCCACATGAAGGGAATATTTTTCAATTAGGGTAATTTTATCTTTTGTATTACATTTTTTGGTCGGTATTGGTACCTCCGCAATCTGAATGACGCAATAAATCAGAGCTTAATGTAAATAACTCTGGATTTGCATGGGCTTAAAGGAAGGCGATTGTCATTTGTTATTTGTTGGTACCCGTTAGGTGGATGGTGAGGCAAGGTGTGGGGTGTGCTTAGCTACCTAGGATTAAGCTCTTTGGGAGGATGTAAAACGTCAAAATACAAGCTAAAGTATGAGTTATTGCTACTTGAGAGGTCATACGCCATCAGTTTTTTTAAACTGAGAACTCGCCGTTTATTTTCAGCAGAATTTCTTATGTTTTCAATTAATATTGGAAAAATGAACACAAGTGATCGTTTCTATGTCCGAGTTTGAGTCAGAATGTTTTTGAGGTACGAATTTTCCAATTCGTGTGAAACATATTTCCATAAAGAAGGAAAAAGACATTCCAGCAGCAAGCAGTATACAATCAACTTATCAAAATGGCGTGAACATGTTCAACACTTGTTGTGTTACAAATATGTAGGGTAGATCTACATCTACTAATTTACTTTGTATTACTCAGTTTATTTCAGAACGTTTAGATGTGCAGGTGCAGACGGATGTGATTTACACCGATTTTTCGAAGGCGTTCGACAGACTTAACCATGTGTTGCTTATTAACAAATTAGACAAATTTGGTCTATCCAATCCGCTATTACAGTTGTTTAGCTCTTATTTAACCGACAGAATTCAATATGTTGTATATAATGGTTTTAAGTCTGTCGAATACCTTGCCCCTTCTGGGGTTCCCCAGGGATCTGTTCTTGGCCATATGCTGTTTAATATTTTTATCAATGACATAACTTCTGATCTTGATATGCATTTTTTATTATATGCTGATGATTTAAAAATGTATACTGAAATTGAAAATATGAGTAACTGTCAGCGACTTCAATATAATCTTGATATGTTATGTCAATGGTGTACTGTGAATAAGTTGCCTCTTAATGTTTCCAAATGCTATGTAATGTCTTTCACGCGTAACACTACTACAACTATGTTTCCATATAATATTGATAGTATATCTTTACAAAGGCCAGAGACATTTCGTGACCTTGGCGTTATCTTTGACTCAAAACTTAGCTTCAAATGTCATATTGAAACTATTATTAACGAAGCTTTTAGGAAGCTTGGTTTTATCATACGCTGCGGTCGTGAATTTTCTAATCCAGAAACGTTAAAAATACTTTACTGCTCATTTGTTAGGTCCAAATTGGAATATGCGTCACTTGTTTGGTGTCCTAGTTATGGTATATATATTGATAAGTTGGAAAATATTCAGAGAAAATTTATTACATTTATTAAAAAGTATAAAGTAAATATAAGTATAAAGTATTACATTTCAAATCTAATGGTGTTTACCCACCAATTGGATTTCCACATGAACAACTTCTGAATTCTCTTTCTATGATAAGTCTTTCAGATAGACGTATGTATTTTTCTCAGTTATTCTTGTATAAGATTATCCACAATGTTGTGGATTGCCGGTACGTTCTGAGTCACTTGAATTTTCATGTCCCAAGAACAAATTCCCGATTAGCGGTAACATTTCACTTACCTACAGCTCGGACAAATATGCGCCATAATTCGCCAATTCATATTATATGTAAAAATCATAATAAGCATTCCGGAAACATAGACTTTTTTAATTGCAGCCTTCATAACATTAAAATGTATTTTAAGCATTAACTTTTAAGCATAATTTTTCTTTTTTTTTTTTGTGTGTTCTTTGTTTCTATTTTATATGTTCTTTATACCGTACCTACGTGTACATTTAGCTTAACTGCTTTATCAATTACTTATACTGTACCCTCCTGTTCTGTAGTTGGGTTTAACCTGTAGAACAGTGTAGTAAAATAAAATAAAAAAATAAAACATAAAAATAAATAAAAATAAAATATTTAGGGATATCCAGTGCCACTCTAGGAATTAATGTTCATAATAATGCCCAAACCATATCAAGTATGTAGTCTGTGGATTGGTGAGGGGTAATAAGAAATTTTTTAATATTGTCAATGCCAGTCAGTTTATAATCGTGGTGTCAATATAATTAACCGACAAAATCCTTCATTGCTTCTCGTATCCCGATACTACATCCATTCTAAAATGTTTTTATTGTGCATTGATTGGAAACTGTAGCAAGGTCGGTGCCGGTTATGGGTGCGCGCATTTACACTACCTAGATTACTATGTCACTTTCAATTAATTACACTAAACTAGGTAATGTAGCATATTATATTACTATTACAATCACATAAAACTGTATTCCAAGCTATAAATAAACAGTAGAAAGTGTAAAAACACGAATAAAAAATGCGCACGAAGCACCCAAACCGTGGTACGCACCTGAATTCTCCTCAGGTGGTGGATGAAACCAGGAAAGACAGATAACATTTTCAATGAGTTGAACACAGGCACGTTCTATCCGTATCTGAGGTTTGATCACGTATGATTAAACTTCAGATGATGACTAAAACTGATGAGCTGGTTTAATCATCTCCAGAAGATGCCAACTTTGTTGGCGAAACACGCGTCGAGTGCAGTTTAGTGTTTTGGTGTTATTGGAAAACTATGTCAGTGTTATCTTCACACCAAAGGTTCCAACCCCTTTCAAAAAACATTAGCCTCTTCCTCCCGTAGTGTTAGCTTCATATTTTCATGACAAAAAAATACATTGAAATTCTAAATTTATTTTTCCTGGGTGTGAAATTTTCTTACCGAATATCCCAAGTGCACAAATTAATTGTCAGAAATTTTGCACTTGGGATATTATAAGCGAATATTCTTATCGTCCTTCCATTTTGTATTTCTCCAAAATCCTGAAACCAGGATTGGGAGGGAGGGAATCCTTATAAGTTGCTAAAATTTTGAATGTCTTGTGTTAATAAAAATAGTTTTTGCCTTGTCGACTGACGAACATTGGGTAAAATTACACAGTAAATTGTATAGCTGCGTGCTGCGTCGTTTAATTAAAATTGTTGCCATTGTTTCCTTGGCTACGTGGTTTGTATCCTCATTAAAATAACTCTGAAGCCATAAATGAAAGCGACAATGTTAAATCGAGTAAGAATCGTCAAGTTTATTTGAATTAAGCACAAGGATACGCTTCTCGCTTTCCCGCAAATAGGGATCTGAAAGAAGTAGAATTTATTACCCTAACGCCTAGGTCGGGGTTTTCTATTTTAGTGATTATACACATTAAAAATAAGTGAATATTATGAAGTGATTAATTGTCTTTTCGTTGATGAAAGTAGATCTTTAACCGTTTCTTATAGTATTGAACGTGTTTTCCTTTTTCGTGCGGTTTTGGCACTTGAATTCGTCTCGTGAGCAAATTGTGCTAATAATTACAAAGTAATTGATATTTATGAAACAAGTAGGTAGAAATATTAGAATTATTTTTCATGGCAACTATGATTTACTCAATAAATATTGTAACTAAGGTTTTAAGTCACTTAATAAAATCAGATAACCCAAGCGTGACACATCGTTGATATCGTAATTTTATTCTCTATCCAATGGTGTAAGGTTCCATTATGGCGCCCATAAGACAATTGAAAACTGCCCTCGAAAACATGGAAAAATTTTAAAACTTCCAATATATTCAGCGTATCATTTCATGTAAGGTATACATATAAAATTTCACTGCATTTGTTTCAGTGATAAAAAAGATTAACTGGACAATGGAAAATCAGCTAGACTGTATACATATAGACATAAAATACCCGCTTACAATAGTATGATACACAAAATCCTTAATATTCTTTTATTTAATATCATTATTATTTCATAGCAACTATGATTTACTCAATAAATTTTGTAACTAAGGTTTTAAGTCACTTAAAATCTTAATAAAACCAGATAACCCAAGTGTGACACATCGCTGATATCGTAATTTTATTATCTATCATTTGTAAAATTCCCCATAAAAAATCTAAAACTTTCAATAGATTCAGCGTATCATTTAATGTGGAGGTATATACATATAAAATTTCACTGCATTTGTTTCAGTAATAAAAAAGATATGAAGCAATCCCTGTGAATCTTGTATGTCTTCTGGTGCAAGATATCCCAATGGTGTACACCTTGAAAGTGACCACCCTATATGTGTATAGTCATGCATGATGTTCCTTTGAAAATACTCTCATGTAAAAGACGCACTTTTCATCAGAAAGGAAAACAAGGAATTGATGAGGTAGAAATATTAATTAGTACCGCTGTATGCGGAACGCTTCAAATGATTTCACCTTTACATGTACCTAAACCGACATGAGACATTGTTATACGCCGCCGTGGATACCGTGAGAATATTTCACTTTTTATTATTCATGTTGAACACGAAATAACTGAGCGTTCCAAACGATGACCCTGTATCACTAATCTTTAGAAAATGAGAGGAGCTTGTCAAGTACTATACCAAGAAGATTAAACCAAAACCTTCTTGGTACTAGTTATTACTTAGTACAGTGAATACTAGAACACTATACTGCACTCGACGCGCGTTTCGCCAACCAAGTCGGCATTATCTGGAAATGCTTAATACTCAGTTTTCAGTAAAACTGGTTAGTTTTAATTAGTGATGTGCAGTTCATGACCGAATAGTTCGCATGAACTATTCACTTGAGGTGAACTGAACGAACTGTTTCATATAGTTGCCACTGAATAGTTCATTTTGAACTGTGTGTGAAATTGTACCATTCATTCACGTTTTCGTTTCCTCGTTCGAGTCAGTTTAGTTCTTTAGTACTTCATGATTCAACATGTCGGACATGAAACATGAAACTTAAAACCGAAAAAGAAAACTTTTCAATTTAGTAATTTAAATGAATTATTGCTCTGAATCGATACATTTAGCGTTTTTGTTATCTGAAATTCTGAACCATTTATGTATATTTTATGAACTAATAAAATAATTTACTTCAAAAGTTGATAATAAACGTAAAATATATTTCTATGTAAAAAAATAATACGAACAAAAAAAAGAAAGTTCAACATAGTAAAATTATAGTAGGTACTGTACTACTGTACATACTTTTATATAGATACAAAATTTATAGATTATAGTTTAAAAGTATTACTTGTGACAATTTCTAATGTTTTATATACCATTATTTGGTTGTCATTTGTCATGAAGAGTATAGGTACCTACTACCTACTACTGCAAATATATTCGGTCCGCAAGGAAATCAAATACGAGACGAACTGTAGTTCGTTTTGAACTGTAAAAAAGAACTATTCACTTAGGTGAACTGTTTCGGTCCGAACTATTCACCAAAGTGAACTGGAATGCCCATCACTAGTTTTAATCATCTCCAGATGATGCCAACTTGGTTGGCGTAGTAAAGTGTTTTAGTGTTATGTGGAAAATTACCTCAGTGTTATCTTCACACCAAAGTTCCCAACCCTTCAAAATTAGTACAGTGAAACTAATAAAGCAACTTGCTAACATATTTGCGATCACGAAACTTTTGACAGTTATTCCCACCCATCTAAAACCGTACATTGACGGTTCGGTGCATGCGCTTTGTGTTTTTGGCGTTCCAACTGCAAATTTTACCGCTCACCGAATGGTACACTGGCTGTGTCAACTGAAATGAGAATCATTTATGAACGGTTTCTGTACCGTCATTTCGATACATCATGAGATTTACCAACTGTAACTTTTGTGCTAGCCTTTTATTTTTATATATTTTTCTGTTGTGTTAATTAAAACTGTACTAAACATTTGAAGTTCCTGTTGGCTTTACTGGATTTAGGTTTCATATTTTTTTACTTATCATCGAGGTAAAATACTCCTAGTAACTAGAAATTTCTACTTGGTAAGTTGAAATTTCTGGTTAGTAAGTAGAAATTTCTAAGTACACATTTTAGAGAATTTAATTTTCTCCGTGGCCCCTCAGCACGCTTAGAAAAACAAACGTCAATTCTCAAGTATGAAACAGGAACAGCTAACAAAGGGGATGAACGAACGATCCATATTTTCAGTGCATATTTGATCAGTCAAACCCTATTAAGTTCAGACTCCTCTTTTTACTTCATGAAATGAAAACAATCCAGATAATATCAGGCACAAATAATTATAGACACCTTTATATATAGGAAAATTCACTGCACTGCTTGAATGTTTCCATCTTCATTATAACCTTTATATTTTGCGCAGAAATGGGTATCGCTATATAAGATTACCATGCTGCGTTTTAGGAAAAAATGTCGTTATAACGGAAATGGCCACCCAAGATGCAAGCTGAAGGAATATTGGGTCACACCTCATAATTTATTGAAGCTCTCGTCGAAGCAAGCGAATAAGACGTCTCTTTCATACACAAAACTGACTGTGTTTCAGGATTGCATATTTACGATTTTTTGAACTAGAATTTAAACTGTGACAAGTGCACAAGTGGAGCACTTAGCCAATCAACCATTAAACTAAATTTAAAGATTAGCATATTTACTCTATATAAATAGAAGCTGCTTCGTGTGCTGGTGACAATTTTCTTTCACAGAGGCAATGCGACTGTTCTTATTCAATTAGGTTTATCGATATTATCTTCTTCCCGTTCACTTAAATGGAAACACGTCATACGCCAAAAGGGTGCAATGTTCAATCGGTTTCCAAATTCGCCAACAAAGAACTAACATAGTTCTTTGGTTGCCAAGGTATCAACGAATCGTATTTTTTTTACTTTATACTGTCCAATAGATCTACCAGAGATTATGTATTTATAACACCTGGATCTACTATCCTGCACTGATTAGCGTCCGGTAAATGGAACATTACAGTACGTAATACTGTAATGTTCTTTCCTAGCAACAGTTTACCGGATCGTTATTAGAAGGTATGTTTTTAGTTTAAGGGCCGGTCGTTCCATCTCTTTATAAAGTTGCTTTTAACTAAAAGAAACCTAAAGTTAACAAGTGAATTTATCTGGCAGTTAAAAAATTGCGTCTTTCCAACACAATTTAACTGCTCTTTTGTAAAAAGACTGTTTAATGATATTGGCAATACTGATTAAATAAGAGTCTATATTGGCGCAAATGCGGCCCGCGAAATAATAATATGCCGCCCCATCTCCCACACAAGTCTCAGACTTTCGGGCTGATCCTTGTGATTAGAATGAGGGGTAGAGATATTATTATCATTATTATTATATAATAAAATGAGACAGATGAAATGCGTCAATCATAATCAACAAAATATGTCAATTATGACAACATTACGTAGCTAAATATAACATACTGTGGCTATAACTAACTAAGTATAACTTTTTTTAAGTTCTCGTCGTTTCTGGGATTCTAGTTTAAATTTAATTTTCAGAAGTGTAAAAATGTCTTCCCAGGATGATACAGTAAAAAGACTTGGAACCAAATTGCCCAAGAATTTGAGGCCCTCACTCACTAGTACAAATCGTAGCAGTTCAGTCCTCATTTCAAAATATGATTCAATAAAAAATGTCATAAAATCTAACAAATACATTTCTTTCAATAAATGTATTCAATGTATACTTTCAAATAATCAATATCATTTCTTTTTTATTATTAACCTGTTACTGTGATGCCGTAAATGTTGCTCGATTTTTTCTAGAACATTTAACACCGTTATTTTTGATAAACCAAATCTCCTCATAAATTCTTCATCATCCTAGATGTTTAAATTGTCTATATGAGGCCTTACAGTATATATTTTTCGTTCGCGATTTGCAATATTTACCATGTTTATAATTTCATGATCTAATAATATTTCTTCTTCAAAATCAATGTTTTCAGTAAACAGTAAAAGTGACCGATAAGTTAAAGAGCAGATAGAGAACTTTAAAGACAGGATTTAATTTAAAACACAGTGAAGAGACCCATTTTGTAGTTACAAGGAAGATAAATTTAAAAAGATATTTATAAGAAGATGGAAAGGCCGGCCCTAAATCAATTATTGACATTTATCCGCTTTAGGACTGGTCTTTCCATCTCCTTATAAACATCATTTTATATTTATCTTCCTTGTAACTACAAAATGGGTCTCTTCACGGTGTTTTAAATTAAATCCTGTCTTTAAAGTTCTCTATCTGCTCTTTAACTTATCGGTCACTTTTACTGGCCTATAAGTTGTTACAAAGAGATTTCTAACCTCAGAAATTTGGAACCGGTCCTTATAATGGAAAACATTATTGATTTTGAAGAAGAAATATTATCAGATCATGAAATGTTCCAAGTTTTTTACTGTATCATCCTGGGAACACATTTTTAGACGAATATTAAATTTAAACCCAGAAACGACTAGAACTTAAAAAAAGTTATAGTTGGTTATAGCCACAGTGCCACAGTATGTTATAGCTATTTGATATTGACATATGTTGACATAATTGACATATTTTGTTGATTATGTTAAAAAATTATTTGTTTCAAAATCATAAAGACTTTGAATATATATTGCACCAATAGATTATACTTAATTATACTATATTATTTACTTACTGTGGATCGGCCTTCCTCCTTTCATTGTTTTTGTTGTTATTTATTTACTTTATATTTCTTCGCTCTCCCATTTCAACGCTTCCCAGATTCTCGATGGAATTGCATACCGAGTATATATGTATATGTATTTTTTTATTTTTTTGGTTCATATAATAAATATATTAATGTAAACTACATACAGGCCTCAGGCCTAGGTAGAATAAAAGAAAAATTTTGTTAAAACAAAGTTAGTTGTACTTATATAGAATCATATATGGCTATTGTATGTTGTAACCTTTACCTTGTCTAATAATAAATTATATTGTTTTTTTTTAAATTATTATAGTTGACGCATTTCATCTGTCTCACTTTATTATATAGATTTTCTTATTTAATCAGTATTGCCAATATCATTAAACAGCCTTTTTACAAAAGAGCAGTTAAATTGTGTTGAAAAGACGCAATTTTTTAACTGCCAGATAAATTCACTTGCTAACTTTAAGTTTCTTTTAGTTAAAAGCAACTAAAACTAAAAGTATAAAATAAATAATACTTTTCTATCCATTTCAGTGAAGTTACGGTTTTAAGGAATTTATTTAAAATTTCCTCTGCGGATGGATTTGCCACTGTCTGTGGCAAGAAACTGCAAGAAGTCGGAAAATCCCATCGTCCATACTTCATCACGTTCAAAAATTGCAAATTGCATGCATGAAATCAAATTGATATGTTGCAGTTTGCCACGATACAGGGCTTGAAAGGAAATTAATTTGAAATTGAAACTCGGAACGCCTCGGTCCACGCAAACGCGATCAGATACGCGAAAGACGTGCGGCGGTGGACCTGGGGCCATCTGCTGTCCGCATCCTTAATTAAAAACGTGTCCTATCTCCCATCTCCCCATCCTTCTTTCCTGGACTGGTTAATAAAGCACCGCTTTTATCTTGAGAACCGAACACGCCCTCCGTCTTAGGTATTTCTTTCTTTTGATCGAGTTGAGGTTTGCGTGTTCGGTGCACCTCGTCTTCGTGTTCGAGAGAATGCAAATTTAGTAAATTTACCTCTTGAATAATTAGATAATCCAATCTAAAGAAAGAAGAGCTCGCCTTGCCTGTTTACCAGTGGCGTCAAAACTACAGATGAACACGATGCTTTTGAATTGTCTTTAGAAAATGTACACATTTTTATTTTATAGGAATTTTTAACATTGGAAATGTTTATATTCATATATATACAGGGTGAGTAAGTTTTTTGTAGACTGTAGTTTTTGTTTTTAAACAGAAAAGTTCCTATAAACATGTCCTAGAACGCTTCGTTTCCGAGATACAGGGTGTTGAATATACAACAGGGTGTTGTGATAACAAATAATTTATTTTGACTACATTGGAAAGAGATAAAGAATAAGATATTTCGGCTTTTTAGAATCCTTAACAAACCATATTTAGGTAGGTTTCGTTGAAAGAATTAAATATTTAGCCGATAATTGATAATAAATAAATTACTTAATTTAGAACCACATCAAACGTTAAAAATCAAAATAACTCGGAAACGCACAGGAATTTCGAAACAGAAGAAGGGACATTATTTTTGGTAAACTGTATGCAAATAATGAAAATAACAGTTTTTTTAAAAAATAGTCATTGGCGTAGAAGTTCTGTTTAAGAAAGGAGTTAAGCACCCCCTCTACTCCGCCACTGTGGAAGTTTTTGAACATTCTTATCGCTTGTTTTATGCCCCTTAATTAGTAGGCAATATCCCCCAAACATGAAAAAAATCTAAGCATTTGTTTATAAGTTATAATGAAAATTCGAGAAAAAAAATTATATTCAACACCCTGTATCTCGGAAACGAAGCCTTCTAGGACATATGTTTATAGGAACTTTTCTGTTTAAAAACATGTGTTCTATCTTCCCTTAAAATTTGTCTACAAAAAACTGACTCGTCCTGTATAATATGTCTAGGTTTTAGGTTCTAATCCAATTTTTATTGTACTTTCCGAAGCTCTTGTGTATTTTGTTTCCATATCTATTCCCGAATAAAGGCAAATCTATGTAAAGACGATGTCTTTGGTAGCTATAACAGGCGTCATAGTTATAATAAACCATTGTAGCTATACGATCACCCATGTGTTTGATAGATACCTCGGTAGATACTATTCTGGTGATATCTGTGTTGGATATATTTCGCTGTTCCATATCTTAAGAACATCTGCAATTCAATTTTATTTGGGCACCGCACGCCACTGTCTAATGAGTCCAGTCCTCTTTCCTCCAGCATCGCAAAGTCTCCATTTTTATTGGTGATGGAATGAGCCGCAAAATGAAATAGAGCCTTAAGTAGGGACGCGAGGCGCGAAATGTGTATAATTTCTTGCTTGAGATTATCTATAATATGACTTCTTAATGTGAATTTATGACTCCCCGAGGTATTAGATACGATAAAGACAGAAATAATAGCGTGTATCAGGGGCGGCTGGTGCATAGGTGCTGCAGAACTGCTGAAAATTTCTTATATTAATTTAATTATTTATACATTTACTATATTTTTATGACAATAATATATTATTTTACTATCACTATCTTTGAATCAGGCGCGTCACGTGTTTATTATCGTGTAAAGCGAACGCCTCCGACCAGTAATTTTACAACTTACAATATCAGCGAAGCCAATACAACAGACCAGACGAATTCTCTACTCGCTGTCGCGGTATCCTTTACATTGTTTAACTGGTCCGCATGAGGCAGTTCTGTGCACTGCTTTCGACACCCTCGCACTTTCCCTCTCCGCCCCCTTAACAGCCTAGGCATTGTAAATTTTACACTGCTTAGTAAGCTGCATCGGTCGCAGTACTTGCAGTTAATTTGCCTATAATACGAGTGTTTTTGTGCGTATACGTAAAATTTTGCGGAGCTTTTGAATTGGGGTTGATGACATTTCGAATCTGATACAACGGATCGTAGAATCGAATTAACTTTTTAGAAAATAGGTATAATCAACATTTGCAGAAAACCTGCTTTATTCAATCACGAGCCGCCCCTGGCGTATATATGCTATTTATATAGCATACAATCGAGAAATCGCTATTTGTAACGCTCGAGTTCGAGGACCGCCAAAATTCAGTTATTTTCGCGAGAAAAGGTATTTTTGGTGTTTTTTGAAATAATATTTTGTTTGTTTATGAATGAGTTTGTAGATATTTATGGTACGAGTGCAGTGGTAGCTCGTGGCAATTATTGTGGGTGGGCTGCATCAGAGAAAACAAATGTTAGAAAAATGTTTTTTTCCTAGATGGCGATCTAAATGCCTAAAGACAGATTATACATAATAATATTTAGTCGATTCGGTATAACGATGGTGTATACCTTTTAATAGTAGATAAGTTTTGACAGTGGGAAAATAAAATACTGGTATAGAGCGAGTGTCAAAAATTATCAAATCTGGATAGTGCCAGTCACAATGTTATTTATGGATATACCAGTAAATTACACATACGTTGATTGGCGAAACCAAATCGCTTCAGCGATTTGGTTTCTCCACAATATGACAAGTCATATTGTCTATTAAGGTATGGGTTTGATCCCCCAGCTCTGGCATTGGCAATATCAGAGGGTGTGGGATATTTGTCTGCGTTTTTTCCTAACAGGTATTGAATTATATTTGAAAAAGTTAAGCTGAAGCGAGTTTTTTTGTACACCAATTGTGAACTTCGTCTGACAGATTGAAGCAACGGTAGTCACTAATGTTAGACAGGAAGATAGAGTTTACACTCTCTTGTCGATGAAGTAACCAAAAGATGAATTAAACCTACTTATTCAGTGTGAACTTGGTCAACCGAAACATAGATGTCGCATTGAAAATACAATCGGTCAAACAGATTGTAACATTTTAATCAAAAACCGTACTGGTCGACTGCAATTTAGGGATTTTTATGTTGCACGTCACAAATTTAGTAGCCTTATATGAAACAGTCAATGTATATCCCATTATTAAATTTGTAATTGGCAAAGAATAATTAGACCCTTTTCCAATATGTTTTTACTGTAGCCTTGTCCTATACATTGTCGCACTAAACACAAAAATTCCTAAATAATTTAATTACTTTTGTCATCTAGTAGTAACTTACTAAAACTATTACGCAATTATATCCAAAGCAAGAAATATATTGACTTTTTTGCATTATTTAGGAAATATTCACATGAAACTAATTTTTTTCTTAATTTATGTTGCAACTGAAGAACAAAATGATGTCGTTTATGAAGATTAGAAATAATAACGGCCCAAGGACCGATCCCTGAGGGATCCCAAAGGTTATTGCCTTAATTTCAATTGACTAAACACAAGGATCACGTCGCCACACTCATCTTACTTACTCTCACATTTATAAACCTATTTACTAAAGTACTACTGTCCTGTAATTGACATAAATCTTTATTTCGACAATTTACTTCTCTTCGTCCACTTCTGCCTTTTTCAGAATCTCGAGGGCCCTTCAACGCCGATTTTAATCGCCAATACCAGTCACTATATTACGATTTCACACTAGATTTATTTATGCTCGTGTGGGTTACGCAACGGAGACCAGCCAGGAATGTAAACAATAGGACATATAATATGTAATACGTTAAGCTTTGTTATGTCCTCGCAGAATTAACCGAAGCTTCGGTTATTGCGAGTGATTTACTGCCCGTTTTTTCTCTTTTTGTCCTGGTGGCACTAATGCAGCCCATTCACGTTAACGTGTGCCTGCGAGCAATCAAGAGGGCATAAACTATATCTAAAGTAAAGACCAGAATTAAGCAAAGTGGTAGAAAAAGAGTAGATCTGTGTTGTCACATTTATTTCTAAAGTATTCTTATATCTAAAACTATCTATTATCTAAGACAGGAAACGTATTAATTACCTTATTTACCCATTTTCTTACTTGTCTTTAACGTCCCTTATCCCTATTGTACTTTATTAAAGTAAACACAATGTTTAATTTGTCTTTTACTTAATAATATCAAGGAATTTCCGAATATGTGGCAACTGCGAAAGTCGCGAAAGTCGTAAAGTTGACGACTAGCTGTTCATCCTTATTTAACATACATATTCTTGCATTTACGCTTTCTTTTCTCTGAGCTTCAACGACGTTGATTGGTCGAATCAGGAACCAACAAGCGACTGCGCTCGAGGTAGTAGGGAAACAGTGGCGTGATGTTGGGTTATTTCGCGCGCGTTTCTTAACGGTAAAAATTTGTGGTAAAATTATCAGTGTATTTATTCTTTGTGTCAGCGTTTATACTTATTTGTGTTAGTTAAAAAAGGGGAAGTGCATTAAGTGTGTATTACTTTATTTGTTATTATAATTTATTGTGATATATCGTGTTTTCATAGTGATATTGAATAATGGAAAATATACCGGAACCAGCAATAGCTAAAAGAAGATCGCCTTTATCCGTTGGAGAAAAGAAAATTATAGCCCAAGTTTTTAAGTGCCTTGCAAGAGATCGTCCGTGCTTAAAAGATGAATTAGTCGAAATATGTGCCGAGTATTCAGGTACTACAAAATATGCTGTTTATAAAGTTTTGAGGGAAGAAAAAATATATGGATAGGTGCAAAAGCCTAAACTACATGAACGAGGTAGAAGAAAAGTGGAGATTGATGGAGATGCAATGAATGCTATACGACGCGGTGTTCATAGCTTTTTCTTTAAAAATGAATTGCCAACATTGGATAAAATAATACACGTCATCCACGTCAACGAAATAATTCCTAAACTGAGCAAGACTTCATTAAAGACAGTTTTACATAAGATGAATTTTAGATATGGAAAGGTTGACAGGAAGAGCATTCTTATTGAAAGAAATAATATAGTAATATGGAGAAACGAATATCTTATGAAAATTAACGAATTATTCCTCAAAAACTACATTCGTCCACAAAAAATAACTTTAGATTTGTATTCAGCATACCTGAAAAAGGGGGATAGGCAAAATTTCAGGACAATTTGAGATTTTTACTCTAAAGCAAATAATTTTTCACCTAATGACAAATCTAAAAATGTCTATATTAACTAGACATTTTTAGATTTGTATTTTTTTACCACTGGGCATATGTCAGTTAATATATACTAGAAGTATTCTATAGAATAGTATACGAGTATATATTAACTGAAATGTGCCCAATGGTGAAACAGAATACGCACGCCCATGCATCACCGCATTTTACCAGATCGGCGAGATCATTCCACTTTGCTTAATTCTGGTATTTACTGTACTGTACTTAACATTCGACTTCTGCTATAATACTTTACTGGAAATATAACTACGTACTAAATAAGTAACTAGTGTACAGTCTGGCTATTGGTTCTTGATCAGTGACAAATATGCGGCGAAAAATTCCGACCAGGCTCTGACTGGAATACCGTATTGCCAAATTATTTTTTTAAAAATTCAGTTAAAAACCATATTGGTTTTGCCAAAAAAATCGTTTTTATTAGGAATAATTATTGCGATGTATTTATATAGATAGTTATGTATTTTGTTTTATTAGATATGATTATTCCGGGCCTATTTTAAAGTGGCGACCGGTGAACTGAAGTCGAGTTTGTCCTGAAACAGGTGGCTAATCGAATTCTTATTGGTCCATAAAAATAAACAAGTGCCGGCGTTCGACGAGAACAAGCGAGTGCATATTTCCGAGTTGTAATTATTATTCTGGTTGAAAGAAAATAATGAGGAAATTCAAAAATTATTATATTTTTGTATAAAGTTTCACCATACGATATCCGGACGTTACTGATCGTTACATTTGGTGGAACATTTATCAAAGTTTACAGCTGTAAACTTAGCATTAATGCAACTTTTTTTAGGCTTTCCCCCTTTCGTCGTTGTAGATAGTAGGAGTGGTGGAGTGTGGATTATGATTTATCACCCCAAATGGGTGACTCAAATCCACCAAATTTCATGGGAAAATTCTAAAAACTTTCGTTAAATTAATTGAATTAATGCTTTATTAGCTAAATATTAATAGGTGTTTTGATTCCTTTTGTCCATATGTGTTGTGTTGTGCCTTTACCTATGAATCACCTTGTATAATACAAAAACCGAAAGTAACCGAAAGTTCTGTCAAAATTCAGTGAAATCCAGGATGATCAACCGACTTCTGAACACATCCCCTCCCAATTGCTATCCCAATTGCTATAATAACTGGTTTCCGTTTGTAAATATTACTTTATTATCTCGTTTGTCGGATTTTGTCAATTGTCAATTTTATTATTGTTGAATATTGTCAATTTTCGAAATCGAACAATTAACAATAGGAAAGAAAAGCCCTGTTCTTCCAGGACTCACAAACTAGTCAGATCCAATCAAAACATTCCAAATCAGCCAGCAAATTGTTTTCGACCATTCACAATCCTTCTGAGTAGTTGGGGATTGCTGCAGGAACAAACCTAAAGTAATTTTAGCACAAACGGAAACCAGTTTTGATAGCAATTGGGACAAGTTACGTTCAGAATCCGGTCAATCATTCTGGATCTCCCTGTACAACTGATACAAATTATAAAAGGGTTGTGTAATTCTGAGTCTGAATCTGTTTACTTAAATTATTTGTGATAGTTCCTGAAGTCAGAATTATCCTGGATTCAGTTTTTATACGAATAAAATTTTCCTCACGATTTGTGACTAATCAATTTTGTGCTATTCAAATTTAATATCTTCTCGCAAAAATATATTCTGTTGGATATGAGGTTTCATGTAGTTGTGATACATACCTAATTGTATTGAATTTTTTTCTTCGTCTAACCCGATATGACATCCATAAGAAAAACAGTTGCTTATAGCTTCTCAAAAACCTTGAAAGTCGGTGAAAATCCGATTTTACGATTGTCTGCGATGTTATTTTATCAATATATTCAATCACCCTTTATTTTACCTTTACCCAATCACCCTTTACTCAATATTTTATCACCCTTTAGAATATAAACGTGACTCTGTAGACATTTTATGGGTTAGGACTTTTCCAGAGTACATTGTAAATTTCTAATACCCAAATGAACATACCTCGAAAGACGTAAATGGGTCGTTGAAACGATGCAAACACCCTGGAACGTATACAACTTCGATAGGAGGCACACAATAGGTTATTTCCTACATAGTTTGTTTACATATTTCTGATGGAAACAATAGAGAATGCATAGAAGGCCTCGCCCGTTGCATTCAATCTCCTCGGGCATTGTTAGAGCAACGCATTCTGCACGTTGCAATCTGCACAATCGTGCACAATGCATTGGGATTTTTTTTGTTTCCACGAGATAGAGGAGGAAATTATATTCATATATACAGGGTGGGCAAGTAGTATGACAAAATATAATAACTATGTTGTTGCTGAAAATAAAATGAATGTCAAATATAGACGTAACAGGATATCGGCAAGACATTTTAAATTAATTTGAGATATACAAGGTGTTGCGTTTAAAAGTGGCACTACAGATTTTTTTTAAGAAATACCCTGTATATTTATGCTGAGGCATATAAAATTCCCTTTTGGCCTTTGCTACTATCCGTCTGACAATTACTGTCAGATTGACAGACAGACAGCGACCTGCTTCTTCGCAGGCGCCATTATAGCAGTGACCTGTATTGTCTTTAAGGAAGACAATCCTACTTATTTATTTGAAGGAGATGCCGAAAACAACTACTCCACGGCCAATGTGCCCCGACTGGTATTGCAATACTCCGGCATCTTCATAGGAGTCGTCACATCCTTCATCGAGGCCAAGTCCCAACTGTGGCCATCTTAAGAAATAATTTCTGGAAATGTTTTGAAAATAAGTACTTCAGTAAACCTCTCTTTGCCAAAAATATCGATTTTAAATTTATCTCAAACCAAAAATAAGATTCTGACCGTGAAAATACAACATACATGTTATTAAACCAATATTACTGTTTCCAAATGTTTTTATAAAGTGGATACTCGAAGCGGATGGTTCTTTATGAAACATCGTGAAAATAATTGTTTTGAAAAAAAACAGAGATGTTTCAAGAAATATATAGAAAACACTCTATATACTAGTATTTTGGCTTATTAGGCCTTTTTCAATAGAGTAATAGACAGTAATAGACAGAAATAACAGTAATAGACATTACTCTATTGAAAAAGGCCTAATAAGCCGAAATACTAGTATATAGAGTGTTTTCTATATATTTCCTGGAACATCTAAATGAGATCAATGTTTTTTTCAAAACAATTATCAATATGTTTTTGTTTCTACTGTTAAAACGCTCGAGAAATCGATAATGGTAAATTGACCAAATGTGCTATTGTTGATTGTGGTTACATGCTTTTATTTACTTCATCTTCTAATGAAAAATTGGGAACAAAGAAGGTTCGGCACGAAATCAGCTCCAGGTAATGTAACTTGGTAAGCGTCATGTTGTTTGTACCTTTTTCTGAAAACTCCTGAGGGTTTTTGAAGTTCAGGACGATGGTTCCAATCCAACCCTTCAGAATACAAGCGCCTTTACATTTTGTCTATTATTATAATGATTAGTTTCACGAAAATTCTACAGTCGTTGTTGAGAAATATAAAAGTTTTAAAGAACTTCCGGAGATTTGACATTACGATAACACTTTGTCTTTCGTCAACGAATTGGAAAACGGAAACCAGTTTTATGAAGGAAATCAAGTATGTCGTCATCTGTTGACAGCGTAAACAGAAGTGTTGATTTTTATCGCCTGTTTCAATATGATCCAGCTCACATAATGGATAATTATTTTTAGGCATTTTAAAGATTTGTGTTTAAATTACTGTATACCATTGTGATTGAAATTAATTATGAAAACAATATATAACTAAATTATTTTATTTCAAACTTGCCAGTTTTTCACCACCATTCACGCACAACCAATTTAGTTATTTACAACCTTCATGCTTACTGAGAAGCATAAAATATTATTTGTAAGTAATAAAAGCACGTATTATATTTATTACATTACGGAAATATATGTTGCAATTCAAGTAAACACACTTGTACGATATTTTGGGCTTAGTCCTCTTTCTTTTGTTTAAATATTTATTCGGTTAAAAATTAGTCTAGTTCAACGATAAGATACTTAAACGGTTACGTATACTTACGTCACAAATTTAGTAGCCTTATTTGAAACAGCCAATGTTTCCATTATCAAATTTATAATTGCCAAAGAACAATTGGACCAGTTCTACAGTAGGTAACGCACTAAACACAAAATATCCCTAAATAATCTAGTTACTTTTTGACAGCAGTGTCATCTAGGAGTAAGTTATTGAAACTATTATACAATTATGTCCAACGCAAGAAATATTCTTTGTGTTAATTGACTTTTTCGCATTGTTTAGGAAAAATTCACATGAAACTCAATAACACTATACCACACTCGACGCGCGTTTCGTGAACCAAGTTGGCATCATCTGTAGATGATTAAAACTCTTTCGCTGCTATTAAAACTTCAGTTTTAATCATCTCCAGATGATGCCAACTTGGTTGGTATAGTGTTTTGGTGTTATGTGGAAAATTACGTCAGTGCTATCTTCACACCAAAGGTTCCGACCCCTTTTAATATTCAGGTGGTGATAACATGTTCTTAAGAAGTGTTTACCGTTTCATTTTAAGAGTCGATCGCCTTAAGTATTGAATGATGATGGACACCACTCACTGGATCACTTATATGTCCTACTTTTTCTACAATTGAATATACAGGGTGTGTCATTAGTGCCTATTCCTCTGAACATTTTATCAGGGATGCGGTTGCAGCATGACGGTTGCCCTGCACATTACAGCGGTTCAGTAAGGAGATTTTTAAATAGGGAGTAGCCTAATAGGTGGATAGGAAGGGTTGACCTATATCATGGTTTCCTCGGTACCCGGACCTTACAAAATTAGATTTTTTTATGGGGATACACAAACGATTTAGTCTACCGCACACCATCAACCATACGAGAAAACATGATGAACAGAATTCGTGGTGCTTTTGAGAGCATTTTGGAATAGTGCATCTTGCATATAAAATGTACAGATTACACAAAATCGAATATTTATTTGACAGTTAAATAATTTCCACAACAAAATAAATTGGTTTCATAACTTACTTGTCTATAATTTGTAATTATCAGTTATGGAAGCTAAATTTTCAAAAAATCGTGAATATCTCGAAACCGGTCAACTTTTCGTATAGGACATCCTAATACCGTTTTAAAGGTAAATAAATTCTACATCTAATGCCATAAAAAAATTCAGGGTGTTCCATTTTAAAAAAATGAGATTTAGGCAATTTAACATTGTGAAATATAAATCACGATAAAAATCACCCTGTATAAAATGGCCAAATAATTTCAAGTGCAATATTTAAGGTATCCCTTGCGCTAACTGACACTACATTTTTTTCCTTTTCACATTGTGTCATAAAGCAAATTTTATTTATTTTCCAATGCAGTGTTTTTATTAACTGTTAAATATCTCGAAAACGAAAAGAGGGGACCTTAATACAAATATGTTCTTAGTGATCCCTAGATTTCAAAAATATAATAATATATAGGGTGTCGCATTTGAAATAACCAACTTGCACCTTGGCCCGACTTTTTGGAACACCCTGTGCAATTGAAAATATTTTTACAATATGCACTTTTAGTGCCAAAAAACTTTCATGTAAAAAGTTTTTTGATATAATGTACCGTTTGTGAGTAATCGAATAATTACCCACTAATGACACACCCTGTATACTAAAATCATCTTTTCAGCTACTTTTTTCACTTTATTGTTAACACGCCAGGCTTCTAATTCCTAATTAAATGGTTTAAGTGGCTGGATTAAATAAATAATGATCGGATTTATTCGAGAACATTTTGACAAGTTGGAATTAGCTAGTTAAAATTGTGTTTCTGACAGCTGGCAACGGCGCAACGGTAGCGCGATGACGTTCGCACAGGTATTAATAATTTACAGTCACAGTAGGCAGATGAATAACAAAACAAAACCGACGATGCAAGCAGTTTGTTGCTGTCTGCGACTCTCCAGTAGACAAAATATACAATTAGGGATATCAAAGCTATTTGGTGAAACCGAACCAAATAAACGATACGGTGAACTTGCGTCTGGAAGCCAAGTAGTGTCTACTTAATCAAAATATATTGGCTTCTGGGCGACAGGTTTAGTCTATCTTGCAAATACATGGCAAAATAGCATGGAAAATTGTAGATAAATTGATAAATTTATTCATCGACTGGTATGAGAGGATTATTGTTGCATTCGTGTTGTTCTATTTATTATCAAAGTTTACAGAATGTACCCAATTCCATAAACTTTGTTATTATTGCCTGAGGTTATTTGGTTTACCTAGTTGAAATGATGAAAAAGTTTACATTTTGATATGAGTAAATTTTTAGTTTTCTGTTGGAAAACAAGAAAGAAGAGTGGAAGAATATTAAATCGATCATTAAATCGAATTCAATAAATTAAATCGAATATTAAATCAGTTTTAATCATCTACAGATGATGCGAACTTGGTTGACGAAAGGCGCGTCGAGTGCAGTATAGTGTTTTGGTATTTCGTGGAAAACTACGTCAGTGTTATCTTCACACCAAAGGTCCCAACCCCTTTCACTATTTAATAGTTAATTTAATTTGGAAATCTAATGTTTTCCATGGTAATTAATTACAAAGGAAAACATTTATCATGGATCACTCTCTGTACGAAAACCAAATTAAAAAGGTTCAACGAAATTTTAATGTTGATACAATTTACTACGAAAACAATTATTCTAAAAATAGAAAATAAGTCTAATAATAAAAGAACACGACACGCACTCTAGAAACTAGGTAATTCTTGGAAACATATTCAAACACCTGTAATTAGTAGCAATTAGAGTTGAACAAATTCCCATAAAAAATTTAGTGACGCTAGACATGACACACTTGAATAATATAAAAGTAATAGCTTGAATTAATTCAGCTTTCTACTTCATCCCACTCTAAACAATTAAGTCTGTATCGAATCATAGCCTATCCAGTCTTATTCACTTTGTTGTAATAATTTAAAAACAATATGATGCAATTTTAAATAACCTGACAGAAATTTTGCCACTACCTATAAACATTTCTTATATTCAATTATTTCAAGAAGCAGAATTCTTACAAAATAAGGCCCATGTACAAAAGCAAAATGGATGGTGGTAAAAAGCATTATACGGCACATATTATAACAGTGTCAACAAATAACATATAAACAAAGAACTTTCATATAAGTTCTTACAAACAGGTCAATTATAACCAGAGAAGCTGAGGGATTTATACTTACAATACCAGGCCAAGTTATAGGGACAAATTAAATAAAATAAAACATTAATAAATAAGCACTCTTTTTATCACTCTTCTAGATCAACCGCACTGCGTAAATCGCGTGAGCCACGGTATACATGTCTGAGTACCAAACGGTACCCGAGACGGGTGAGGAGAGAGGAATAGGTAGCGCGAAACGTGGTTGAGAATGAGCTAACTTATATAATTCTGTAAACTTGGAATTAAGTCTACATTAACACTAACCACGAAAGCATACAAGGTGCACATGACAAGTGACGTTAATCTGTGACTTTCGAGGTTTTCAGTACACTCAGTCCAACTTAAGTGAACAGTTTTCAACTATAGACTCATTTGGCCTCCCGATCCAACTCGTTTAAATTTGTGTATCAAAATTCTTCCTCAATTCAAATAAGTTTTTCATTTAAACGGTATAAAAGTCAGCACCTGATAAGACTGACCTGAAGAGCAGTTAAGAGTTGAAACGCTTACGTAGAAAGACTATGAATAGAATCTAAAAAGACGTGTTTCTATTGAATCCTTCACCCAATTTTCTCTGTTTCAGATGTCCCTCACGGAGTACCTGAATCGGCCGAACGATCGTCGGGAGGTGATCTTCCTCGGCGTCAAGATCCCCAACTGGATCTACAACATCTACTGCGTGATCGGCATTTTTGCTTTCGGCGCCGCCTGCTCTCAACTCACCACGGACGTCATGAAGTACACCATCGGCAGATTGCGGCCGCACTTCTTCACCGTCTGCCAGCCGGACGTGTGTAACGGGTCTTGGCCCGACTATCAGTACCACGAGAACTTCACGTGCACGAACGCGCTTTACAAGAACAACGACCGGATCATGAAAGAGATCAGGTGAGGCGATCATTTGAGCAGAAGCTTCAGGGCTTGAGTCTTCATTCATGGGAACCAATTTCTATGAGGAAGTAAAAATGATGATGACGGAACCTCCCTGCTGTACCAAGAGGAGAGCAGTGTGTCTAGGAAAAAGTGAAATACATCGGGTGACGAATGTGTCCATACGTTTTCCCCTAAACACACTCTCTTCCGCATTGGTTGAATAAGAGTTGTTGGTAATGCTTGCTTCCGGTCTGACGAGACACTGGCGTCAGATGTACGATGGCCGTATATGTTTGTATGGTACGGGGTCCGTATGGTATCGATCTATAAAAAGCTATATTGACCTGTAAAAGCTGTAGACCGTACCATACGGACCTGTACTATACGGGCTCGTACCATACGAACCCCGTACCATACAGACCTGTAACTGGTCATAGTGAGGCTGACGACTGTGTGACGTCAGACCGGATGCGACTGTCTGTCTCAATCGCCCCTATATCTACTGATATACTCAATTGTTTCCCATGATAAGAATTGAATTGATGAAAGAAGAAAGAGATATACCATATATAAAGTAAAGACCAGAATTAAGCAAAGTGGAATGACCTCGTCTCGATCTGGTAAAATGCTGTGATGCATGGGCGTGCGTATTCTGTTTTACCATTGGCACATTTCAGGTTATATATACTCGTATACTATTCTATAGAATACTTCTTGTATATGCACTTTCACTTTTTTAACTAACACAAATAAGTATAAACACTGACACAAAGAATAAATACATTGATAATTTTAACACAAATTTTTACCGTCAAGAAACGCGCGCGAAATAACCCAACATCACGCCATTGTTTCCCTACTACCTCGAGCGCAGTCTCTTGTTGGTTCCTGATTCGACCAATCAACGTCGTTGAAGCTCAGAGAAAAGAAAGCGTAAATGCAAGAATATGTATGTTAAATAAGGATGAACAGCTTGTCGTCAACTTTACGACTTTCGCAGTTGCCACATATTCGGAAACTCCTTGATATTATTAAGTAAAAGACAAATTAAACATTGTGTTTGCTTTAATAAAGTAAAATAGGGATAAGGGACGTTAAAGACAAGTAAAAAAATGGGTAAATAAGGTAATTAATACGTTTCTTGTTTTAAATAAGAATACTTTAGAAATAAATGTGACAACACAGATCTACTCTTTTTCCGGTCATTCCACTTTGCTTAATTCTGGTCTTTACTGTAGTTCAATAACACCGTTTTTTCTGTCATAATTTTGAATATATTGGTGAAAACAATTCTGAGATATCAATTATCTGCCAACACTAGTTACAGTAATTTATTGTCATAACTGTTTTTTTTTTCAGATTATCATTCCCTTCTGGACATTCCTCGTTCTCGATGTATACGATGGTATACTTTGCGGTAAGTGTTTTGATAATTTATTTTTTACAATAGACTGCTTTCTAGTACTTTGAATACTTTTTTGTCAAATAGGTATTCTCCAAACAGCACATGTTATTATAAAAAGCAGTGAAAGTGGTTTTTTACTACTTGGGTTTTAAATTATAATAGTTATTTTTAGATGCCAAGTATTTATTTTTAAATTATTGCTAACACAGTGTAAAGGTGTACAATTTTTTGAAGGAGACTGCATTTAATTGGCTAATTTATTAAGATGCGTTTCCGTCGTACCCTAACAACTGTAAAATACATATTGATGAGGAAAGTTACCGTAAATGGTAAACTTTAATTATATCTTTGAAACTAAGTTGTCGTATGTCCCGAGTGTGAGAACATTTATAATCAACACTCGCAGATAAAATAATAATAAATAAATGCATTTATTTCGATCCGTTTTTTAAATATATTACTGTCACAAAAGTAGTTCATGGAATAATTCCAAGGCCTCCTTTTATGTCAGTAATGTATTTAAGGAACATTGAATTCGAAATAATTTATAACAACTGGCTTTAAATATATAATTTTGTCTTCAATTGTCTACTTTATTTGATAATGTTCTTCGCAGTGATTCAGAACTTCATGAATGTACAGGGTCATCACGTGAAGCTGTAACTTTGTTGCCTTTGAAGATATCGAAACAGTAAAAAAAGCTTTAGTAATTTATTTTCATCAACCAATTAATTTTGGCGATACAATTATCTATTTTGTTTTCTAAATGAAACGTTCCTTCATAAATACAACCATATAGGGTTTTATAGATCTTTCTTTGATAGTAAGGGAGGTGTGTCCAATTAAAAAGAGGCATCTTGCTATCCTTAACGAAATGTTAACAGTGACTAGAGAAAGAAATCTGGACATATTGAACACTTTGAGAAAGCGAAATCTTCAATTTTTAGGAACCTTCAAGATATATAAGCTTATTTGATATTTATTACTTTTTAAGACTATTATACTAGTAATTTTTAACACTTATTTGTAGATAGCCTGAAGGGGAAGCCACAAAAACTGAAATATCAATTTAAAAGCTTTAATTTTGTGACTTAGTAACGTTGAAATCAGATACTATCGATACTTTTTATACAGGGTGAGTTTTTTTCGATGTTTAGTGTATGGATCTGGGAAAGTATAAGAGATACAAAAAAGCTTAAATGAGGAAAGATGTGCAGTTTTATGATCCTTATTAAATGTTATTTTTATTTTTTGAAAAAACGTCATGGTTGACTAGATATTTGGAAAAATCCGAATTCGGCCAATTCCATCAGATGCGTGTATCTCCGTTACTATTTATTTTACAAAAAAACTTTAAATTACAAAGTTTCAGGTTTTTGCAATGCTAATAAGACAGGGTTATCAAATTGTTCGTGTACACTTTCGTTTTCAAGTTATAACATAAACTTCAAGTTTTTTAAATATAAACCATAGTTAGCTATGAGCTAGAAAAAAATGTCTTTTTTTATGCTTTCCAACAATATAATATTTGGTATTGTTATTTTGAAAAATGGTGAACTGCAGCCGTTTTTAACTTTTCAAATGCTCGATGACGTAGATGGCTGAAAATTATACGCAATTCAACGGATGAAATCAGAACGATTGGTCGGCATTGCGTGCGCACCTCTGTATGGTTCAGAGCACCGGAGCAGTGTGCGACTGGCATATTTTAAATAAAACAATAATAATAACAACAACCGGATTTATTATCAGAAAGAATTTAAAATTATACTGATGGAAGTCATTTGTGATAAGTGATTGAAATACTTAACAAAGATGCAAAAAATTTTATGAACAAACCATTATTTATTTTAAGGATATTAAAGAAATTGTTCAAAAAGTCCACCGTTACTATTAATGCACAAGACACATCTTTTTGAAACAGAATTTGAGGCTTTTCTCACAGAACGCCTATCAATATTGTTAAAAGCTTCCTGGACAGCTTCCATAAGATCCTCTAGTGTCGCATAGGTTGTCCGATAAACGTTATCTTTTATTGTCCCCCACAAGAAAAAATCTAGGATCAGGGCACCGAGGAGGCCTTGCGACTGGTCCATTTCTTCCAATCCATGAATTGGGAAAAACTTCATTTAAATGAGTTCGCACAGGGAGATGATTATGTGGGGGTGCACCATCGTGCTGAAACCATTGAAGCATAGCACGATCCTCTAGGTTTAATTCATCTAACATATTCTCAAACTCGTTTTGCAGAAAGTGCAAGTAAACTGCACCAGTTAAAGTGCCTTGGTAAAAATACGGTCCCAGTATTCTTGATCCAATAACACCACACCAAACATTAAATCCAAACTTAATTTGCGGCCTCCTTTGTACAACATGATACGGATTTCCTTGCATCCAAAGGTGCTCATTGTGTCGGTTGAAAATTCCACAATTTGTGAAACGGGTTTCATCAGTCCACAGTACTTTATATTTAAATTGTTGATCAACCCTACACATATTAGCAAACCATGTACAAAACTCTAAGCGCCTTTCAGAGTCACCATGGTGCAACGTCTGTGATACTGATAGTTTGTATGGGTGAAATTTATGTTTCCTTAGTACTCTTACGACAGTTCTCTGTGACGTACCTGCCCTGCCTCTAATGCAATTTGCCGTGTTGAAATTGAGGGATTTTGTGTAATAGAAGCTAGTACATTTATTTCTGCAGCTTCATTTATGTTATTTTCTCTATTTTTGGGTTTACAGAAAGAACCATATTGTCCCAAATTGTCATACAGTCTTCTGAATGTAGGTAGACTAGGCTGTCGACGATCGAAATATTGTTCGAAGTATTGCTGTGCAGCTCGAACGGAGTTTTTATCACAACGAATATAACACTCAATAATATCACGCTTTTCCTCGTTTGAAAAATTCATTGTCTTTGGCAATTGAAACGACTTTTAAGAGAGAAAAGTTAACTGTCAAATAATGCTACAGTAACTAAAAGCGTTGTCAGTAAACATTTCGATTGTTTTCACAGCCATCTACGTCAACGAGCAATTGAAAAGTTAAAAACGGCTGCAGTTCACCATTTTTCAAAATAACAATACCAAATATTATATCGTTGGAAAGCATAAAAAAGACATTTTTTTCTAGCTCATAGCTAACTATGGTTTACATTTAAAAAACTTGAAGTTTATGTTATAACTTGAAAACCGAAGTTTACACGAATAATTCGATCACCCTGTCTTATTAACACTGCAAAAACCTGAAACTTTGTAATTTAAAGTTTTTTTGTAAAATAAATAGCAACGGAGCTACACGCATCTGAAGGAATTGGCCGAATTCGGATTTTTCCAAATATCTAGTCAACCATGATATTTTTGCAAAAAATAGAAGTAACATTTAATAAGGATCATAAAACTGCACATCTTTCCTCATTTAAGCTTTTTTGTATCTCTTATACTTTCCCAGATCCCTACACTAAACATCGAAAAAAACTCACCCTGTATTTTGGCAAGTTCTAGTGCCATAAAGTCAAAGTTTGAAACAATAAAAACAATACTTCGTATATTCTTCCCACATGAAAATCCAGTTTCTATGCCTATATTAGATTATTTAACCTGTGCAAATTGTCACAAAAACCCTAACAATTTGGACAGTAAATCCACCAAACGCATGACAAACTTCATTCAAACGATGACTAATCGCCGACCTCGACTTTACGACTAGTGAACACGGCTGTTGCTTTTTCACTTTTCAAGCACTTTCGTTTTCGTCTGCTGGCCGCCAGCCACAGAATTCCTTCAGAGTTATCCAAGTATTCAATTTTTTTCAACTTACCGCTGTTGGGAAGCTTCTCACAAATCCACAAAGAGCTGGCAGATGGCTAGAGGGATTCCACGGCATGCCGAGGCCGGAGTTGTCTTTTTTGGTACAGCGAGACGTTTTTGATATCAAGCGCTACGGCGATGATAAATGAACGCGTTTAGAAATTGAAGTATCCTTCCGTTCCCGCTATAATTAGGTGATACAGTCTACGCGTTAGGTTGTTTGACAGGTGTCGGACCTGATTATTTATGAGCGATAGGGAGATTTACACGTCCATTCACCATACGGGGTGTTTAGGATTAAAGTAGGTATTGGGAACATCTATTGTTAGAGCTTTAAACTTGTTTGTACACAATGAAACTGTATTCAGATGTCAGAGTACAGGATTTGATTGAATAAACACGTTTGTTGCAAGACAGGTAATTTTTTCATTTTACAAAAGGAATTTATATACATGGAACGATTATAGACGATTGTGCATCCAATTTTGCGTGGAAACATGGGAGCCGCCATTTTGATATCACACTGCTCCCAACTTCTACATTTTGTATTGGTACACCTGACCAAGACCCTAGAATTATAGTGTCTTTTTCTTTCTAATCTAAAAATTCAATGGTTCAAATCTTCCTAACACGGCAACAGTGGTATGGGTAAATTTGGTAAATAGTGTTTGTTTTGTATTTTTGGCGTCTTGTTGGTTTATTTTATTGTGATTATCTTGGTTTCATTCTGTTTGTGTGTTTATTATTGTGTTCCTTTGATTTACAGACTTTGAGTGACAATATTTGAGTATTGGACTTTGGTAATTATCCCAGGTAAATTCGGATTTTATAACAAGAATTGAAAGTCTTAAGAGACATGCAATCATAGTTCCTAGGTAATATAATAGTAAATTATGATAACTGCGAATATAAACAATACAAAAAATAAGCCAGGATAGTTAAAGTAAGGTAAAGGATAGTTAAATTTTATATGCATAATGCATTTTAAATATTTACTTTTCTAAACGGCTAATGGTGTATTTTACATAAATAATGTGAACAAAAGATACATAGGTAGGTACACAAAATATTTCGTTTGTACCTTCATCAATTTTACAAGAAATTTTGGTGACGATATATTTTATTTTTCACAAATAATTGTAATTAAACTATAAAATATTGAACATTTCTTATACCTATTTAGAATTTTTCTTAGTCAAAAGTTTTATTTGCTGCTTTCTGTGGTTTTTATTTGTTATTGCTATCTAATTGAAGAGGCTGTTAATACTGTTAAATTTCCCACCAATTTTCAGACATCAAAATGGCGGAATATTGGAATACTCGCGCAGCGTTGATAATCGTTCCATGTATATAAATTCGTTGATTTTACATACCTACTATTATTTTTCTTTATGGACTTTATTTGGGACTATTTGAATTGAAACGTAAAAACTAATAAAATAAACTAGTAAATACACTAGAAAGTCACATTTTTCCATTCTATCACGTGGTAATGTAAACATAAATGATTAATTTTATATTTGGATACCCATTCTAATTTTAAAAAATCGACAACTCGACTATTGCAAAAAATAACGTTTTAAGAACTTTTTTTGCTGTTTAGGTAATACTGATTTGAAACTGATTACTTTGGCCCTTTGGCAAATATATACAAGGTGTCCACCTAGTGCGCGTAAGTCCAATATCTGGGTTAATAAAAGAGATAACTTAATTTTTTTTTCTACAGGGTTGTCTAATATCCCGAGCTGCACAAAATGAAAATATATTTACATATTCAGGGTGTTCAGTTTTTCCTGGACAGGTACCAACTTCGTTTTTCTAAATGGAAATATATATTTTTTATTGCTTTTTCGAACTAAACCCTTGATTTTAGTAGGACTTTCATCAGCCTTCCCTATACCTAACTTAAACTGTTTTTGAAATATTGACTGGTGAATATTGACATTTTTGCAACTTTGACACCCTGTAAAATCTAAACGGTTTGAGATCAAGCAAAACGGTTTGCACATTCCTATCTTAACTTTTTATAAGCTATCGTTTGATACTAATTTCAAATGTATCCAGGAATTAAAAATTTTCCGAAAATTTTGAAAATTTTTAATTCTTGGATAAATTTGAAATTAGTATCAAACGATAGCTTATAAAAAGTTAAGATAGGAATGTGCAAACCGTTTTGCTTGATCTCAAACCGTTTAGATTTTACAGGGTGTCAAAGTTGCAAAAATGTCAATATTCACCAGTCAATATTTCAAAAACAGTTTAAGTTAGGTATAGGGAAGGCTGATGAAAGTCCTACTAAAATCAAGGGTTTAGTTCGAAAAAGCAATAAAAAATATATATTTCCATTTAGAAAAACGAAGTTGGTACCTGTCCAGGAAAAACTGGACACCCTGAATATGTAAATATATTTTCATTTTGTGCAGCTCGGGATATTAGACAACCCTGTAGAAAAAAAAATTAAGTTATCTCTTTTATTAACCCAGATATTGGACTTACGCGCACTAGGTGGACACCCTGTATGTATAAGTGTGTGCAAAAAACGGATACGCACTGAAGGTCAAAGTGTAGGTATATAAAATTTAACCATGAATTTCTTGTACAAAAATAAGTAAAATATCGTTATGTTCAGTATAAGGACTTCTCCTAAAGCATGTAATAAAAATAACAGGCTCGTACAGGGTGTTCCATTTGAACAATATACATTTGTATGAATATCTGGAAAACGAGATGACGTTCAATAGTTCTGTTTCGCCATTAAAATCAAAACAAAAAACTAAATTTAGCCGATCATTTAGCGATTTTGTAGCCGCAGTAAACTAAATTAGCAATGGTGAAGAAACAACTTTAGACACGTATAGGACCTCTTACTTACTATAAGCAGTGTTTTATCAATATATAATAAAAGCGTAGAGTAAAAATAATAATGTAGGGTAGTTGGAATGTAGCTGGAGCATTTTTAAAGCACTTTCAGCGACCGTAATCCGCATGGCATTAATCTAATGTTCACCAAGGTTTTATGTATATCACTATCATAGCCACAACTAAATCACAGGTGTTATTTTTCCTTGCAGATTTACCTCCAGAAGCGGATGACCTGGGACGGATCGAAGCTACTCAAACACACCCTGCAGTTCCTGGCCGTTCTCTCGTCCGTCTTTACGGCTATGACGAGGGTATCGGACTACAAGCATCACTGGAGCGACGTCCTTATAGGACTACTGCTCGGGAGCACAGTAGCCGTGATTACGGTGAGTGTCATTTTAGTTTAGGCTGAAGAACGGTATAAATTTTAAAAATTCGACACTTGTGGTTTAACACTTCATCGGTTCAATGAACTAGGTATAATTGAACGTTAACAGCAAAAGCTATTGTTTGGATATGATCCATAGCGAAATTCAGTAAGGTGTTACACAACTCTAATAAGATTGAAGTTCATTCAGTACCAATAATTGGATTGATCTAAAAGAAGAATCATATCAGTTTCACAAAATTAAACCATACCGTCAGTGGCTTTAATACGACTGTAGTCATTTGTATGTTATAGTCGGATTTCACTGATACTTTAGTTGAATCACAGAGGTTCTGTTTGTTTTGTATTGTTAAATTATGAGTTTAATGTGAACGCAAACTCTCTTAATGGGGAAATGACATCAATCATTGAGGTAACCTACTAAATTTAGTAAACCGTGGGTAGGAACAGCTTGTCTGATTTTGTTTAGTGAATACCTTCCAGTGATGAATATCTAGATGAAGGCTGCAATCAGCATTAATTTTATCTCCTATATCTGGGACTATACTTATCTGTAAAATGGCCCGTTTTCACGCTCATGCAATTTGCGCAAATAGACTTGTGCATGCCAGTTTGTACAAGTAAATTGTAGCGTGAAAACCAAAATCGTTAACTTGCGCAAGCCAGAAAATTTGGCTTGAGTAAAATCTGATCGGACAGATAATTTGCATGTGGTTGGCACAAATGCATGAACGTGTAAACGACACTCCAACTCGGCGCATGCTTAGTAGTAGCGAATTCTTGTTCTTACGTGCACCCTCCACGTGCTTTTCATATACTTCGGTCACAGCCTTCTCTAGAAGGCTGTGCTTCGGTGTTAGTACTTAGTAGTGTTGTTTGTTTGACAAAAAATATGTCTAAAAAATGAAAAAGAATTCATGATAGAATTTGGGGACAGAGAGATTTGGGGATTGAATTTGGGGGAATTTGGGGGTTGAGGGACAAACTTGTATAGACCTGACCAGTATGCAACAGTTCGGTTTATTAAACTGCATGTACAAATCATTTTGCGCAATTTGCATGATCGTGTAAACGAACCACAACATTTCAGTTCTATTTGCGCAAGTTGCATGCACAAATCAATTTGCACAAATAGCATGAGCGTGAAAACGGGCCATAACGTTAGCTTTATGATGCAGATGGATATAACATGATGACTAAATAATAAATTAGAAAGCACTTGTAATTTTAACAATTGGTGGTAATTCACCATTTTGGTGATTAGGTACGTATATTATTCAAGATGTTAATTGACACTGATAAGTTTAAAGATTTAATCTTTGGTTTCCTGGCGATTGATGAATATTATCATTATTATATGTCACAAGAAGTAATAAATAATCAGAAGTATATCTCCCTATCAGGCCTTTTATTCCTTCCCGTTACTTTGATGCTAGGTTAACCAGAGATTCTATCCTGAAACGGCCAGTGTAGCATCACGAATGTTGTAAGTTCGCAGCGAATTGTTTCTTATGCGTTGGGTTTAATAAGACATTTTATTTAGTTTCCTTAATTATAGCAAAGTTTACGGAATTATATACAGGGTTATTCAGAACTTATCTCTAAAACTTTGAGGATATGTGCATCCTTTAATAAGAAATCGATATCACCAAAAAAATTTGTAATAAAAGGCTTAGCATTTCCCGTAAACAATGTTTAAAGTTATACCATTATAAAGGACTACGTAGCTGGGCAACTGTACTTCAACCACATCTGATATATCACATTCCTTCAAAAAACAGTAAACAACAGTTTTTGTACCTGGCGAACGCCTGGCGAATACAGTTGCAGTGGGGATAATATCTCTTATTGTCTATGCAGTCATCAGTCTTTCTGTGTCGCTGTCTCTGTGCGGGTTTTATTTATCGAGTGTTAAACTGTAAAATTTTCAAAATGGCTCATGTGTACAGTAATGCTGAGTTAATGGACATGATTCTTATTTATGGCGAAGTTGGACAAAATTCATTGGCAGCTTCGCGCTTGAATGCGGTACGATTTCCCAATCGATACACCGACACATCGACAGTTAGGTTTTGTGAGTGGTTGTTGCAGCAAAATGCTGAAAATCCCCAATTTACTTAATAATTTGCGTTTACAAGATCAGCAACCAGGAGGAACATTCGGTTTAGTGCGGCAAAATTGGATAAGGCGTGCCCAAAATTGTGTACAAGTCCAGTAATATTATTTCGAACAGCTTTTGTAACAAGGTATGTGCAAATTTTTTATAAATTTCGTGTTTCTAATACCTAGTGATCAAGTAGCGCAATTCTTCAAAATTAGTGTAACAAAATTTTATTCATTTTAAATACCTACACGTCACTTTGGTCACATCTATCTATCTTTAAGTTTATTTTAAATCTTTTTTGCGCCGGGTGTCGGTATACTCTCAGAACTTCCGAAGTTTTTTTCGTGCTAGCCAGTTTGCATTGTCAGTCCCAAGGTCACTCCATTACAGTGGACCAGTATCCAGCGGTGTGCAATGAAAAATTTTTAAATAGATTTCAGACCCCGCCAAAAAATTTTTTTTTGCACTACCACATTTCTACATGTATGTTGAACATCCCCAAATTTTATTATGGATAAGTTCTGAATAACCCTGTATAGTTATATTCTGTAAACTGTGATTATAGTCCCTTAAGTTTCGATAATTTTAGTTACTCAGTTAGTTTGTAGTTAATATAGAATTGCAGAAACATCATATTAGAAGCGAATTTTGTAAGGTATTTTGCAGGATATTTAATCAAAAAATGTTTCACCAAACATATTTACATTTACATAGCTTACATTTATAGCTTACGAAAAGGCCAATTTGGATTTAATTTGCAATTTTTTATAAGCTTTGTATCATTCCCTAAAATTTTATTTAAATTAAACTTTGAAAGTATTGTTAAATTAAAAAAAAAACATAAAACACACCACAGAAATGGACAACCTCCCTACTGAAAGCCTAAGGCTTGTGTAGAGGGAGGGTACACATGAAAAAACGCAGACACACAACCATTCCCTGGGAGAGGTGCCCTGGCGAGATTCGAACTCGCGCCGCAATATACCCATTCCGTTAGTCACAGGCTATCACCCAGCACCTAACAGACTGAGCTATCGCCGCGGCGATTGATTGATTGATTGATTGAAATTGAATTAATAAATTAAAAAAACAGGATAAATTTGTACACCCATGGACACATTTTCTTTAACATTATTTAATAAACTGTTTGGTGGAATGAAACTATATTATACACTTAAATGTATAAACAGAAACTTTAGAACGTCAAAAAACAAATGACTTATAATTTGGAAAAAATCAAGAAATTCTTTGTTGAAGACTTTTTTTATTTCAAATAAAAATTGTGATTGTTATAAAATTATATTAAAACAAAACATGTTTTCAAAACAAAACCGTATAAATAAAAATTCATTAGGTACATCTATGGAAAAGCAATAAAATATTCTCGAAAATTGTCTTTTGGAACCGAGGTCACAAATCCATCGATAACCACATCAAAGTTGCCGTTTGTGAGATATTCTTCTGGTAATATATTTATTCTTCTGTCAAGATTGCAGGTGAACATTAATTTTGATGAGTTATATGCTTCTATTTGTATAATATACGAAACACTTTCCCACTGATAATTTGTATCCATTTTTTGATTGTGATTCATAAAGATATAATACAATATTCCTTATCGCTGTTATCTTATTCATTTTCTTATCTAAATGTCACCTTGTCGAATTTTTTGATAGTTTGTGTACTTTTTACTTACCCAAAATGGATTACAAGAAAATGTTTAAGATCATAAAAATATAGTGATCGCAAACGGCAAAATGAAAATCAACCTATTTATATAATAAATGTCCTACGTATTAAAATAAAAGACACCATATAGAATAATTCTATAAATGCACAGAATCTGTCTAAATTTAGTTTCACATCTAATTATTGACATATTATGTACATTTTAGTAGTGGTGAGAAACACACCCTAGTGCCCTCTTTGGGTCTTCGCAACTACCTATCTCATAATTACGAGTATTGACAGACAGATAGCGACCTGCTTTTGCGCAGGCGCCATTACAACAGTGACCTCTATTGTCTTTAAGGAAGATAATTCTACTTATTTATTGGAAGGAGATGCCGAAAACAACTACTCCACGTGAAATGTGCCCCGACTGGCGTTGCATTATGTAAATATATGTAAATTGTTATAAATTGTATGTGTAGAGAATACTTTTACTATGTATGAATACTATGTAAGAATACTTTTAGAAAAGAAGGCCATGGTTTTCGATTAGCGAGAGATTTTTATAAATCTCAGAAAATGTAAACATTAAATCCACTTATAATAGAGAAATAAATACCCTGCAATCTTAATGAAAATTGTCTCTACTGAATGCAATAATACTTCGTAGACTAACCGTTTATTTTATGATATGGTACCAAGATATTCAACCAGTAGAATTTACCTGACGTAAAACTATATTACACATGACATTCTTTGTGGTTGTGGTGTCAAGTAAACACATAAAATAGAGCTGCTTTTTGCAGCTTTCACCACTTCTTTTTTTTCCAATTAAAATTTTAATTAAATCTGAAACGTTAACGGTCACTGTGGCGTACTGACTGACGATGTGTCTTGATGTTGCAGGGATATAACTTGTCCAAGTTCTTAGCTAAGCGCTTCGATGTTAAATATGTCTATTTGCCGATCTAAAGCTTGCCATACACCCTACAACCTCATACATTGTAAACGATCATACTGTACAAGGTATTTATTCTCATATTTTTTATGTTTTTCATTGTTGTCATGTCCATTTTTTCATTTTCCTCGTTCACCTGCATGTTATCGGCTCAGAACACCAGTTACTGCTTCATGATTCAGAGTATCGTCGTATCTATTCGTTTAGATATTTTGTTACTGGCGAAATAAAAAAGTAATTGGGCATCTGCGGCAATTTTTTTATTTTACTTTAATTTTTGCTTCTTCAGTATAAAAACAGTGGAGTGTTATAAATAAGAGTCCAACTGGATTTTCAATTGGATTCCATCAGCGTCCAAGGTTAATGAACTTCAATAAGAGACAATTGATGTCTGAATGGCAGTTTGAGTTTTAACTGCATTCCAATAAGAATCCAGTTGGTTAAGATATCGACCTCTGAAAGTTTAAAGTCAATTGGATTCCATATTGGATATTCCAACAAGATTCCAATTGGCTGCCATAAGTGTTGTAGGTTGCTCAACTTTAACAACAGGTAATTTGCTTCTCAATGTACAGGGTATTCGCGTATATTTTGACCCCTACCTACAGGCGTTATTAAGAAAGTTAGAAAAAAAATTTAAATACAAAAGTTGTTTGGTTTTTCATGTATTATCTTTTAGCTAGGTCGAAAAAAAATTGCATGTCGCAAACTTAGGAAAACCAATTGAACATAATATTTTTAAATTGGACACCCTGTATAATTTTACACGCTTGGGTAAACATTATTTTCCTGATTTCAAAAATATATATTTTGTTGACATTTGCACTGACAGTTTTCGAAATATTCGACAGCGAGTACCATAAAAAAATACAAAGAACTAAAAATATTTAACAGTAGAAACCAACAGTAATAAAAAATATTTAATGATTTTCGATGTAACCTCCTTAGTTATTTAAATATTTAACAATATTTTCATTTTTTAATATTTTTTTTATGATTTATTGTAAACATTATATATTAAATGTTTCGAAAACTGTCAGTGCAAATGTCAACAAAATATATATTTTTGAGATCAGAGAAAAATTGTTTTCCCAAGCGTCTAAAATTATACAGGGTGTCCCATTTAAAAATATTATGTTCAATTGATTTCCTCAAATTTACGACATTCAATTTTTTTTTTCGACCTCGCCAAAAGATAATACGTGAAAAACCAAACAACTTTTGTATTTAAACTTTTTTCTAACTTTCTTAATAACCTCTGTAGGTAGGGGTCAAAATATACGCGAATACCCTGCACAAATGTCAATTAGAGTTAGAGTCACATAAGTCCAATTGAATTTCGGTAAGGATCGAAGGTCAATGAGCAAGAGATAATTATTGACCTCTCAAAATGGGGATTGTGCAATGGTTACCTAATGGGAGCTACTTTGAACATTTGCTATAATAAAATAAAAAGTGGCACGAGTACAAACATTATTGTCTTCATTTAATTCCTTATAATTTTTTGGCTATGACAAAAAAAGTAGGTAGGTTAGATCCTTCAAACGTTGGCCCAAAAAAATTGGAAATATTGTAGAAAAGTGTCAATTTTTATATACTAATTGACCTCTTTCGGCGTTTTCTTTTTAATCTCAACTATAAAAAAAAAATGAAATTTTTTTTTTAGTATAATTTAAAATACCTGTTTTAACATTTTGTTTTTGGAAATTTACTGGACCAAATATGGTTAATATTTAATATATGGCTTTTCACAATATACACTACGGCACACTTCGTTCATTGTCCAATCATTTTTTTGTATACATAATTTTATGGCTTCCACATTCAGTAAACATAGTAAACAGAAATTACGTTTACGATAATATTAAATTTCATTTTATGTCCTGTAAATCATTCCCCAGGAAGTCTCTAGCCGTGTGTATGAGTAGATATAAAATCGAAATACGTTCCCTGGTACTCGTAATTATACCCAGATTTTAACAGATGTGGATATATACTACTTGCCAATGAAATAGCATATTGGCACGTAGAATGTGAAAATTTAATCCATTTATATTAAAACCCGTCGATTCTGTCTCGCTTTAAATTCTGTCGCCAAATCAACACAGTTTATAAGCTATCTCCTCCGAGCGGGGATCGCAATGCGATCCCCGCAAGCGACCGAAATTCGCCCGGACCCTTTCTTCTATGTCTAGGCGCATTTTCGTCTCGTTTCCAACGCCTTTTCCCAATTTAAACGCCTTTTCAAAAAACCTCTACAAAATTTTCGTCGATCACCGTTCGACGAGAGAGATGCGGCTAGCACCGGCGTTTGTTCTCGCGCCTAATAGCCCCGTCACGTCTGCCGAAATCCCTACTTTTCGCGGAACCCTTTTTCTAATTTTTACGGCTTCGAGAACCGCTTCACACGAAATTGTCCGTAGTTTTTATTCTTTCTGCAGGTAAAGTTTGGAATTAATTCGTTGCAATATATTTTTTAACGCCGCCGTTACACCTTTTCGAAGGGCGGGCGGGGTTCCGAACCGTAGCGGAGGGCCCCTCTTATAAAATTGCTAAAAATATTTACTAAAAAATGAATTCTACTTTCAGCACTTGAAAAATGATGATGTTTTACTATCAAGAATAGAGTAGCCTTACAATTCATCAAAATATTATTAAGAAAAATCGTTTTGTATAATTACATCATCATTCCAGATACAAAATTTCAGCTTTCTGTCTCTAAATTTATTATTTCATATGCAAGGGATTATCTCAAATGTCTTTAATATGTATTTTCTTAAAAATAATATTATTCTAGATGCTTCAGCCTTCGGACACCCGGTAGGGCTAGAAACGTCATTTCTAGTGACCATATTAAAAAGTAAAAGTAGAAACAAACAAGCTTTTCAATAATAGTCCAATCATATTAAGGTTTTACATAGAAATAATTCCCCTAAACTGAAAACTTGCATATTATGCATAGCGCTAAGTAAGTATTAGTGCTCAGTAATAACACAGCTGATTTTTTAATTTTCACTAATTAAAAAAGTAGATACTACATGGGATGCAAACTGTATGATATCACACTGTATATTATAATCATTATATTTGTCTATCATACAATTTGCTAACCGTTGCAGATACTTGAACAAAATGTGTACTTATCTTTTACCGCTCTTCAATTTGTATCTAAAACATTATTCAATATTTCCTCCAGTTAATGAGATAAGACAAAAAAAAAAAAAAACTAAAAAACTGTTTAAGTTTGGTTGGCATGCCAAAAAATTATTCTGTACCCACTTCATACACTGTAAGTGTATACAGTGTGATAATGAGATTGTTTTATCATAATAATACATAATGAACCCAAATTAACAAAATTGTATAAAATATTAATGCATCCAAGAACAAATAACATGGCACTTCAATCGTCACTGTATTATATAAGGAATTACAACACACAATTGTTACTTATGAATAAATAATAAAGTTTTACGAAGAAATAATGAATATAAAACTAATTGAAGTCAATAAAATGCTACTACCATCAATCTTTGCCACGGCCTGCGGCCGCGACTTCAATGTGAGTCCAATGTACAGGGTGAATCAGATGGAATTTCAATTTTGTCAGTTTTATTTAATGTAGACTTTAGCAAAAACTACATACATAGAAAAATATTTGGAAAAATGCTTATAGTGAATGTATTATATCGATGTTAGTAAGATTTTTATAAGATCAAGCAGATATCCCAGGAAATTGTTTTATACTAACTAAATTACTTGTTTCTTTTGTTTCAATGAAGTTTGCTACCTGTTTTACAATAATATTTACAGAGTGTAAAAAAACAGTGTTCCGGACGTCGAGAGGTGATACCACATAAAAGAAATGATGATAAAAATAAAAATAACAGTTCCTTTGAACGTATGCCCTAAAATTATTCTTAAGGGAGTTACAGCTCTTTAAGAGGTGGAGATAAAGAATAGTTTTTATTTATTTTAGAAATGTTTGGTCACCAAGTGTCTAACTGTCAGTTGAATTCACATGAAAACAACCGATTGAAACTGTCAAACCTAGATACGCCACCTTTGACATTTTGACTCGAACAATGAAAATAGTGCATTGTAAACTTTAAAATAAATTAAACGAAGACCACCTTTTTACATAAGAAGTCGCTTCACATCTAAAGTAAAGAACAGAATTAAGCAAAGTGGAATGACCTCGCCGATCTGGTAAAATGCGGTGATGCATGGGCGTGCGTATTCTGTTTTACCATTGGGCACATTTCAGTTAATATATACTCGTATACTATTCTATAAAATACTTCTAGTATATGCACTTCCACTTTTTTAACTAACACAAATAAGTATAAACACTGTCACAAAGAATAAATACACTGATAATTTTACCACACATTTTTACCGTTAAGAAACGCGCGCGAAATAACCCAACATCACGCCACTGTTTCCCTACTACCTCGAGCGCAGTCGCTTGTTGGTTCCTGATTCGACCAATCAACGTCGTTGAAGCTCAGAGAAAAGAAAGAGTAAATGCAAGAATATGCATGTTAAATAAGGATGAACAGCTTGTCGTCAACTTTACGACTTTCGCAGTTGCCACATATTCGGAAATTCCTTGATATTATTAAGTAAAAGACAAATTAAACATTGTGTTTGCTTTAATAAAGTACAATAGGGATAAGGGACGTTAAAGACAAGTAAAAAAATGGGTAAATAAGGTAATTAATACGTTTCCTGTTTTAAATAAGAATACTTTAGAAATAAATGTGACACAGATCTACTCTTTTTCCGGTCATTTTACTTTGCTTAATTCTGGTCTTTACTTGTAATAAAATATTAAAATTACTGTATTCACTTAGATAAATTTGTGAAAAACAACCCTCTACCCTTTGAAAACTGCCCTTTAAGAACTGTCACGGCTCTTTTTACTATCACCATTCGCTTTGGCATAAAAATTTATGCCAGAACACAAAATTTCAAAAGAATTGGTCTGCGGCTGTTCCCAAAAATAAATAAAAACCCTTAGGAACCATTTTGCGGCATATATTCACGGGTTCTTTCACTTTTATTTTTAGATATAGTATCACCCTCGAAGTCCGGTACATTATATTTTTACACCGTGTATATCAATGACTTAAACATTAAAATACATGTTTCCATGTGCTTCGCTTCCAAAATTTAAAACTGTTAAGTATTTCTTTAATTTGCCCAGTTCTTAACTACCTTGTATATTTAGAAATTGCAATAATAGCATGCACCATCTCTTAGTCTCAAAGTGACTATAATTTAAAACTAATTGCTCCCCCATATATCCTATAAACATCCTGAGCTTAACCTGCAGTTTAGACGGCATAAATTAATTCTGTATATCATAATTTACAATTTATGCACCGCCTTACACGTTATTACCGGTCGTTATTTCGCTATTTTACTAAAATTATCTTGGATCAACGTCTGTCAGGGTTTACTGACACCATATCGCACGTAGCAGGCTGGCAAATTTCTCCTGCATACACGAATAGATCTGGCAGTCGCTATTTTTTCAAACCCAAAGATGGGTAGCTACTACAGGGTATCTTAGTATATCTTGCGCCACCCCTACGTGTTTCACCGTGATTTTTGTAGATAGAAACATTTTAGCATTGAAAATGCTCATAGGATCGCGAAGGTTATATGAGTATGTTTCGATGAAAAGTGTAACGCGATGAGCATGTCACACCGACATGGTTAGGTAGTGGGGGACCGAGTATAGGCATTCGTATTCGTATATTGCAAATTGCAAGTCTGAGAATCTGAGCTCTCATGTGAATGTCATATACAAGGTGGCAAAGTCTGTAAGTCGCAAATGGTAAATTCTCAAATTGGAGGGTAACTTTTGCAAGCTTTCTGTAGTTCCAAATTTCCTTAATTCATTTTCAATGCACTCCGATGGTTGCAAGAATTGCGAAATCTTTTTTATATAAAAGGTGCAGGAGGAGCATAGCAAAGTTATATGAAGTTTCAGGATTACGGCTTTTAACTTTTTAAACGGAACTCTTTGTATGTTATACTTTTCAATAGATCATTTATGTCGCAAATAACTTGACATAGTCTAACAATAAGAAAGATATGCTAAAGAATGTACCATAAGGCAGTAGGGGAAGTTTGTGGCTAAGAAAGTCTTTCAGTGGTGGATGCAAGGGGAGGTTGAGGGGCCCATCGCTCTCCTTGTTGTTCTGCCGAAGTCCGAGATCATTTTAGTTTGATGATGATTAATAACTCTAATATTTTGTTAACAAGTTAAAAAGTTAATGTGTTTTTAGAAAAGTTTTATTTGTAGTTTTTATTATATTTTTTATATTGCCTTTATCCAATATATATATTTATTAGCCGTCTTAATCTGACTATTTATGCTGTGCAAAAACAACAAACAAAACGTATTTATAGAACACCATCGACAGATCAATAACGTTAGCGCTGGGATAGAAACACAGATTTGTCTTTTTTAAATCATTCTGGATCCGTCTCTGTCTTCGTGTGGTACGTACATTGCATCGTTGAAGTTGAAATAAATAATTGAGTCTCGAAAGTCTAATGTAAAATAGGTTTTCAGAGTATGGTGAGATTTGGTTTATTTTAGCAGGCCTGCTAAAACAAGCATAATATTGCACGTCAATCTCAGAACAGTTTTTGATCATGCTTTTTACCTTAAGACCGCACCATCTTGTATACTTTTTTCATCAGGGATCAATCACTTATTAACAATTGTACATTTAATTAATTATATTACGTGCATTTTTGTATTAATTTATAGTTAAATATGCAATAATATGGACCGATTCCAATTTTTTAACCCTCCCCCTCTGCATTCCATTCTATAAGTGTGAAAATATTGACCTGCATATAATAATGTTTGGCCATTTTTGTTCATCTTCTTTATTTTTTCATAGATTTCAGTCTCGCGACATCAGTTACTCAAACTAGTATAAGTAACGAAAATATAAATATTGGTAAACACCTGTGATAAAAAAATGATTCGTTACTATTTTTGCAGCCTCTATATAGTTTATTAATTTGCCATTACATTAGTATTAAATCTGTCAACTCCTATCTTTGCTCTATCTGTAATATATCTGTGGTAGGTAATATTAGTTTTTTACATTATTGGGGACATTTTTGGATTCCATTTGTAGACAACCTACTTTTAATACTATATTAAGTTAATTATCTATCTACAAAGGTTGTCTAGATCTATATTTATGACAACTAAGCTTTGCACAGCTAAAGACTGGTCTGCAAAATAATGCAAACAAGAATTGAAAGTGAATACCTACTACTAGTAAATTATTCATTTACTAAATACATCTATTGTCACAAGCTGTTTATCAAATTGCACATAAGCTATAATTTCCTAATAAAATGTACAACTTTCTTATCTCTCTTCCTTTTTCAGGCCAGATGTTTTTCAAACTTATTCAACAAGCCACCTGATGAGTTTTCAAAGATGGAGCAGGCAGAATTGCGAAACTTAAATGGCAATGGAAGTCACAACGTGTAACGTTGGCGTTAACGATCATACTATAATAGCTAGGGCTCAGAGCCCCTAAATGTTGGTCACTTTGATGTGTAGCAAGATTCGAATGAAAGAACATCCTCTGTATGTGAACCCCTTCATCTGTCTCAAGTTGACTGACAGTTTGATTGTCCTATAGCTTTAAACAAATTAGTTTTAAATGAACCGTTGGTTGATTAGATGGAGAAATTGGCCTATATGGGTTGTCCGAAATTAGTATTTTCGAAAAATCTATTTTTCCAACCAATTTTCAGCCTAAGTAAAAGGTCTCTGAGATCAGTCTAGAATAGATTTTGAACATTTCTACCCAACTCTTTAAGAAAACTGCCAATGTTTCAGTAGTTTGTAAGCAGCAATAATTTTTTAGAAGCATGTAGCTATAGTTATCGAGCAACCTAAAGTTTCTACACGGTGAGCGTTTTATTTCTCATCTCCCTTAGGTTAAAAATTTGTGTTAAGTCTAAGTTAATGCATCTAAATTAAAAAACAAACAATTAAACAAACAATTAAAATTATTTTTAGATTGCTCGATGACATGAATGATGCTTTTAAGCCTGTTTTTTGGCAGCGATAGTGTGAATGTATACAATAATGTGAGGTTAAAATATATGCATAAAAAGTATTTTATGTATTTAATGATTAGTTCAATTTATTTATTATGTAGTTTTTGTTGACAAGTATTATTTGTAAAAAATATTATAAGTAACTTTTTTGTACTTATATACCTACACAATTCGTTTTTGTTAAGCGAAAAATGTACAAATAATTAAGTTTATATTTTTTAATTTCATCGGAAGTTTTGGATTTTTTTTACTTGGGAACTCTTCAAGAGTATAAATTTTGTTAATATACCTCATGATCTACTTTATGTGATATTTGAAAATAATTAATGCTTATATTTTCCTAACAGGAGATTTATTTACATTTGAGTTATATTTATTTAAGGACTAAAATGGATTAAACATATAATCTTTAAAAAGTTTTAGTTTTATTTCCTCTACACGTAATAGGTACTGACTAAAAGTGGTGTAGGGTGTAGATAAAAATGGCAACATGAAAAATATTTATCAAATATTGGTTATTTAACATTTTTTCAAAAATGTTAACAAAACTATAAACAAAACTAAATCAAAGATGTTTCTTTGGAATTAATAAAAAATTCTAAGACATTTAGACTGGAAAAACATACATAACATTTCCAATAAATTCATAAATTGGCAAATATTTGTAAAGGAGGAGGAGTGAGTACCTACTGAGAGTAAAAAGTAATAATTCATAGTCTATTAACCATCTTGTATGTTAATTTTACTGGAGTAGCTCATCCATGAAAACTGCCAGTAACAATAATTTGTTAAGAACGATAATTTTAGTTTACAGTTCTTGAAAATTTAGAAGAATCATCGATTGTAGAAAAAGATTGTTGTTTCTCTATGGTTGAGGGTCTAGCGTTTTCCATACTTTTTATTAATCAAATCTAGAGTCATCACTATGGAGAAAATGTCTTGTATATCCATAGTGATGCACAAATTGGAACATCTCATCACGATATATTATAGGTTCTGTTTTTCTAACTTCCTAATTATTAAAAAATAGTGGGCTACACCACTTATATGGCTGCAAAATATTTTTTCTGAATTATATTTCTAATACCTACTCACACAATCTACTGTGTTTCAACAAGAATTTTAACATATTTTTTAATGAGTCCGCAACGCCGCATAGAAAATAAAAAATCAGGTGTCCTCTAACAGATAATTTTAAATTGAATACAAATATCCAAAAATATGGACAGGTATATAGTGATCTGTTTAAAAAAATTGACCTTTAAAGTGTCCCTCTGTAGTCGGCTCCTCTATAGGTTTCAAGATAATTTGAAAATGTGCATATTTTCACACTCATTTCCATGAAAGCACTTTTTGATAGGGCTGATACTGGACTAGATATGTATACGCACTACTGGGATACCCTGTACGACGTATCGATAATCTAAAATTGAATTGGGAACACATAGCTTTTCAATTATAATGTTCTCTAATTGAGAGGAAGACTTAATTCATTAAAGATATATTACCTACCACCCTACCACCTTACACAAGTGAAAGAACTCTTGAATGTTTAGTGGGTTGCCTACTGAGCATTTTCCCATGTATATATGCATTTTCCTAAAATCCATAGGAGGATAGATCACCCATGGATCACCCAGTTTATACCAACATTGCCAAGTGTAGCCAGTTTGTAGGTATTTCCTGGGAAATTTAAAATTTTGAACTCAGTTACAAATGCTGAGTTTGTATTGTAGGTATTGTAAATCAGTAATCACTGATCAAGAACTCTGCTATAACATATTTATTTGACATACTAAAAAAATAAAAATAGAACTGTGTAATATATATAATACTACTTTTCTTTTCAAATTTAATACTATACAGGCAGGAACAGAAACTTATATTTTTTAAATTAAAAACCTGTCTTTCTGAAATATTAGGTTTTAACCGTTATCTATAGATGCATGGGAATCAAAGTAAACATATCATTAAGATATAGGTATCAATTTTTTTCTCCTATTTCTCTTACAGCAATACAAATATTTTTGTTTAAAATTAACTTTGGAGATTGTATTCATAATGAAATGAGTATATGGTATTAACATGCATATACTTACCTTTGTGAAAATTTACGTTGGCCACCAAATATATCTGAAAATATTGTTATATTTAGAAATAGTTGTACAGAATATTTACCATTAGCCATTTACCCCTTTAGACCATGCGAGTACTGTCAATGGTGATTGTAGATGGAAACTGCTTTATAAATCTTGTTCAAGGCAAAGACTATTAAAAGTTTTGCCTTTTCCCCCATGAGTTTAATGAGGTAAATAAGATACACGGCAGGTTCAGGATATTTTTATGCACGTCTCTTACATGTCTGTTACGAGAAGATTGTACACTAAATACTTTTTCACACACGGCACATTTTGTAATTTAAATTTAAACAAACTAACACAGTCGAACCTGTCCAACACTACCTCCTATACAACAACCACTATCATCACTAACACTAACATAGATCGATTACATAGATTAACACCAGCATCAGCATAGCATTAACATAACCTTAAAAAAATAAATACTGGCGGCAAAAATAAATAATCACGATACGCTTGGCAACGTTGGTACCATTATGGTTGGTACCATGATACAACTACACAGATATGCTCATAACTTTCGTTTGTTTGCGCATGACGTCATTCGTGAGGGAAAAAGGCAATGCGATGCGAAAATTCTTATGGGCAGTGATATAATTATTTTCGTGTTTATCAATTGTTTTTCCTCGTAACTGACGTCACTATGCGGATAGGCATATCTGTGTAGTTGTATCATGGGTTGGTACGACTGGGCGATCGGTCGATGCATTCTAATAATCTTAACCTAACTTAATTTTGACAGTTGCAAGTTTCTTTTTCTTACCCCTCTGGCTTCTGGCTATTTATTTTATAATAATTTAATATTTGCTTTGCATATAAGTACATAGTAAAAAAAGAAAAGAACGTACGTATTGTATAAAATATAATAATGGCGAAGAAGGAACCTTTGGTAGAATATTTAAAGGTCATATTGGGTAATGATGTTTCTAGTGATATCGTCAGGTGAGGGATGATCTACTTATTCTTAACTGCATACTGTGTTATAGAACCCTATATTGTTTTTTTAATTTCAGCTACATAAAAGGTATAAAGCATGAAGAAGATTATGAAGAATTCATGGAAAATATTCTCGACAAAAATAATAGTGCACATGTTAGATCCTACAATGGGATTAAAAACATAATTTTTGGAAATAAAAGTAATAATAAGAATTCTAATAATGCTTCTACTCAGAAAGCAAATACTTCTAATCAAAGTCAACCAGCACCGCATCAGAAAAAAGGCAAAACTAAATTTAAGGACATCAATACCTATCAAGCCAAGAAGAAGGAGAAAGATGGTAATAAAGAAGTAACATTATTATTTGCCACAAATTCAATGATAAATTATAATGTAACGTCTGGGATATAGGTGTCTACAGCTAGAAGTACTTACCTAGATTTTATTTCCCACTATGCACTTACTATCCTACTAAACAAACACAGAATGAACAATAAACCGTACAATGGTAATGCGTTACCAAACTACACTTAAATTTTATTGCTTTCCTTTTATATTCAATAATCATGTTGTTATTTATACAGGTCGATCACCTTGCGATTGTTTAGGACAAGAACATGAATTCATGAACAACTGTTTAGTTTGTGGGCGAATACACTGCATGGAAGAAGGACCAGGCCCATGCTTGTTTTGTGCAAGCCCTGTAATAACACTATCAACCAAAACATTAAAATATTTTCTAACACACACTATTTTAAGGTTACTGTAAGAGGAGAAGAAATGTTTAGCATCAACGGTGGCAAACCAAAATCAGTTATGAGGTAAGTTTATCTGAAAGTTTATGTACAGGAAAAGAGAACATAGAGACATTTACTGCAAGTGTTTAAATTACGGCTCGTAAGTGACATTTAAATACTATTAATAAATAATATTGGTTAAATATGCAAAAAATATGTACCTAATATGGATATTTACCTAATTGGATATGAATATGGTTTTGCCAACGCTCCGATAATATCTTTGTTATATAGTATAGATATACCTTATATTTTTTAAAAATATGTAATTTTAGGCACAGAGAAAACAAAGTTTTTGACGACGACAATGATTACTTCAAGATCAATAATTCTAAGAAAAACCGTGAGAAGGAGAGCAAACAGAAGATGGTAATTGCTTTAGATTTTGCAACCCGTCGGGTTATAGAAAGCACCCACGAGGATGCCAAGATTAGGGAAAGGTTGATGGAAGAATCTATGGAACACCTTAAGAAGGTCGAGAAAGTGTATAAGAACATTCAAAAGCAATCGGAGCAAATAAATAAGGAAAAAAGGAGTAAGGTATGTTAGAATTTATAAAAAGCTTAAAGATTCCTGAACTTCTTTTGAAATTATATTATTACTGAAGTATGTAAATAGTTCTGGGATTCTTTTATCAAGACTATTGGGAAGTGTGAAAGTGTGTGTACCACTATATATAGCTGCTACATTTACTAATAAAAATCAGTTAAATTTGGAAGGAGGAAGAAGAGTATTTTTGTAGGTTTCTTTTTGCATGTTCTTTCCTACCTGTCACCTGATGAGGCCAAACAAGGTTGAAATTTATTTGCGGTTAACGACATCCTACGTGAAAAGTCCAAGTGTTTTATAAGCACAATATTTGTATTTTAATGCTGTTCTAATTCACCAGTCGTCATATCATATAGCCAGGAGAATATCTTTTTATGTCTTTTGTTCTTTTTAGTCTTAAAGTTATAAATACCTCCTTCCTACTTATAATTAAAAGATGGAGGAAACCAATCAGAAGTGGTTGTGTCACATAAAATGTTTGAAATGTGAAATTTCAGAATGTGAATAACGATCTGGTCAATCTATTGATTCAAATGCGTCACAAGAAACCCGTGGGTGAGGAGGACCTGGGCCAGGAAGATGACATCATGCCAATCATTGATTACGGCACGAGGGTGTTTGATGAGGACCTCATGGCTACAGTTGACCATGGATTGTGCCTCAGCATGCACCAGCCCTATGCCAGCCTTCTGGTTGCCGGGGTAAAGAAGTATGTGCCAAATTATAGCGTTTATTTGTCACGGCGACTGTAAGAGGATGTTATTGTACAAGTTTCGGTTTTACTAGCATTGACAATGGAAACGTCTCTTTTAAATAGCATGTTAATATGGTTTTTGATTGTTTACTGTTTTACAAAGTAAAAAATTAATGTTTGAATAACCTGATAATTGATTAATTGATTAATTAACTATTGAAATAACCACATGATTGGTTATTCAGTTAGTGTTATTCAGTAATGGGGTATTTTCCTTCAATCGAAATGAAAGTGAAAACCTGTGTTTCTATAAAATATGTTTTTTTTTATATTTATTAGGATAAAAATTATTAAGATTGAATCGGTACAAAATTTTTAATTCAATTTTGAAATTTTATTCTACATTCGTGACGTCACTAAGCAAAAACTAGGAAATATGTATCTATAAAGAGGCCACACTGATAATATGTGGCTAGTTTCAGTTTGTAATGATGACAGTCGACATTTCGATAATTGACATTTGAAATTTCCTGTTTGTGTTTGGTTTGACAACTTGGCTTGGTGTATTGTTGTTTTCTTGTGAAGTAAACTTTTATTAAACATGGAGCAAGGTTTTGTAGAGGCCAAGTCCGACAATTTACCGGTTATAGATCCTTTTATGATAAAGATCCTATAGATCCTTTCAGAAATAAAAGTGATGAAAAATGACAGGTAAAAATATATACTAAAAACAATATCTCATGTTTACGATGATGTTTACCCTAACCAAACAATTCAAACATAAACAAAAGTAAAGTTGTCACGCAGTGACACCAACCACACAAATGAAAATATCCCAGAAATCACTAAAAAATGGCGCAAATTTTGAATTTTTGCTTAGTGACGTCACATAGATATCGCACAGAATAAAAAAATAATTTATGGACTTAAATGAACCCAATATTAAAATTCCAGAAATACGTATCTCTTCTTTTTCTAACTACTTTCCATTGCCGTTGTAAAAAAAAAATAGGAAAACACCCCATTGAATAATCTTGCATTCAAAGAACTGGAAAATCAGTTTTTTTGAATAATTGATTATTCATTTTAAACAGCTATTGGAACAGACAATCATTCATGCCATTCGTATTAATTGATTATTTGTAAAGAGTAATCCATTTTTAAAGGGAATCCAGGGTAATCAAAAAGTGTAAAAGTTATGGGCAAATTAATTGCACAGTGTCGACCTACTTTTTCAAGGCCAAGTTGATGCCAAGTGCTTTTGTAACTTTGCTTATTTCAATAAGGCTCTTTGAATATTTAATTTGAATACTTCTGGTTTCCTGTTTTTTATTATTTTACACGTAGTGTAATCCCAAAAAGACTACAATACAATTAATTTTTTCAAATATACGTAAGCTAGCTATTTTGAATATTTGGATATCCAATGTTATCAAAAACATACATACAGTGTTCCAGCGCAAATTTTTACAAAATTTCCTGTGAAATTTAAAAATCGGATTAGCCCTCTAATAACGTTATGAACCTGCCCATCACTATTTTACATCTATTTGGTCTTATATTTATTATAGGCATGAAGGTAGGACATGGCCAACCACACACCGTGGAAGACTGTGGATCGCGGCAGCTGCTAAAGAACCAGACGAAGATGAGGTAGATGCTTTGGAGAGTTTTTATAGAGAATACTATCAAGGTATAAAATTTCAGCCATGTATAACCGTGGTTTTTAATTACGTAAATTTATCAAAGCTAAGATTCCAAGTTAGTAAGAATCCAATATTTAATAAGATCCAATATTTTACATAAACAAATTTATTTATTACTTTTCTAACACAAACTCTTTGAATCATTTCGGTTTAAATCGGTAAACGGTTCTTCAACACCAATAACTGTATCAAAACTTGTCATTATCCAAGAAACGATCAATAGCAATTTAGTAGATTTCAAATACTTACTTTCTCATTGTAATTTTCATAGCGAGCCGGTGGCTCAGGGCTTAGCGTCTCGATCGCTCAACCCAGAGGTCGTGGGTTCTAATTCCCACTCCACCAAACAATTTTTAATTAAATTGTTTACTCGTAGATCAAGGCTTATTTGCAGGGATGGCTTGGCAACCATCCTGGCGATGGCCTAGGATGGGAAGAATGTCAACTTGCTGTTAATGTGAGAGATTAAAATCAGTTGATGTTTGACTTGTCCCCCTAACTAATGAGGTTTTCCAGGTTTCCCTCATTCCAGCACTGAATGGTGGTTAGGGCGTACCAACATAAGTCGTTCCTGAGGCGCAAATGCGGCCCATGAAATAATAATATGCCGCCCCCTCTCCCACACAAGCCTCAGACTTTCGGGCTAATCCTTGTGATTAGAATGAGGGGTAGAGATATTATTATTATTATTATTATTATATTATAATCTGATTTCTTCAAGCGAAAAGCGCACAGTCGACATTGATGTCAGGGAATCTTGTAGGCTTGTCGGATAGTTTCAATGTTTTGATGAATTAACATAGTGGCTCTCTATACCTCTTGTATTTCATGGTTGCACGAATATTTTTGTTGTTAGATTCTACTTTAACGTTTCCAAAAGAATATCCCACAAGCTGCCTACTCGGCTGCATATTCGTCGATGACTGTATGGAGCAGGAAGTCTACCGGAAAAAATACCCAAATGGAGAGAGCAACAGTCCCTTCGTCTTGATATGTTCCAATCCTATCATCCTGCCGATATTTTACCCTATCATCGGCAAACACAAAATTTGTAAGGACAAAATTTCTTTGGTAATCTAATCAAAATTTTCAAAATTGAGCCTGATAAGTGATATTCAGTGTATTTCAATTTATGATTGATATAATGGATTTTTATTATTACTGTTTTGTTCTATGTAATATGCTGCATATTTTGGATATTATAGTTTTTAAAAAAGAGTTATGTGCTTTTAATCAGCCAATAATGTTTCAAGTAAAATTTTAATATTAGGCAATCCATGTGTTTCTGACTGATTTCCATTGGTTTCATAATTATATATCAATAATGAATTTAATAACAGGCTTAACTTTGGGAATTCAACTATAAATGTATATACTATATGTTTTATAAATTCCCAAAACTTTCATAAGTTTGTTAAATTGTTAAAATTGTTTTCATTATTATTTTGACAAAAACTGTTTAAACAATATTTTATTAAAGAAAAAATACCTTGATAGGTAGTGATGGAAAATGCTCGAGCATTTATTTTTGGAGAACGCAAATTGAGCACAAACCAGAATAAACGAGAAAATACGAGCATAAACGAGCATAAACTAGAAATTCCCGAGAATTTATTATCAGCATAGCCGAATTAGGCTATTTAGTGGTTTTTGTCAATGTTTCTAATTTTTCTCTTTTATTCTTAATATTCTCGTAAATATTCTGATTTTTCTCAATAATCTCAAGAATATTCCCAATCCTCTCAATGTTCTCGAGAAGATTACCAGTTTTCTCAATATTTTCACCTTTATTAAAAAAAAAAAAACTATTTTATGTTAAATGGTTATAAAAAAAGAGTAAATACAAATACTTAAAGCTCGATACAAGAGGAAAAGTTTGTAATCGGTAGAAACAAAGTAAGTACATTCACGGTAACATATTGGCAATCGTCGTCTTTGTTTACTCTACATTTCAGATTATTACGACAGAAAGAGATAAATTCTATGGTGCAGCGGCGGCCCGGCGGCCACCTGTGATTCTCGGGAAATAGGTCGCAAGTCGCAATTTTGCCACTTTTACGTCTTAGCGGCAATTTAAATAATGTCTCTCGATTGTACTTAGAGAACATTTGCCCAGTTTCAAATAAATTTGCGCGTACTTTAGAGCACATATTGAGCATTTTGCCGAGAATTTTCGAGCATATTCAAGGGAAAGTTTTCAATAAGTGCTCCAAAATGCTCGGCCGGGAAAGTGCGCGCAAATTCATTTGAAGCTTCGCGAATGTTCTCCAAGCACAATCGAGAACGTTCCCTCATTTACAACACTTGATAGGTATGAAATATTTACTCTACTGACATAATCACTGTCTATAGGGATATTTTTGATTATTTAGCACCAATAGTGTAAGTTTGGTTGCCTAATAATCGTGGTTTCGTAGAACTTGGGAATTTATGAAATTTTGATTTAATTATTTAGTTTCAGTATGTTTTTTTTATTAATTATCATTTGTTCTTATAGATCCGTTGGATACAGAGTTGCATAAGTGTGCTAAAATGGCTTTGCAGCACGCCAAATACATTTCCTAAATGTTGATATAGGGATTAGGAGTCCTTTGTTAACTTGTAAATAAAATTCAAATTCCCCTTTACTGTATTTTATTCTTCCCAATTATTGTCAATTCGACATTGTTTTTTCAGAAAAGTAAGACTGTTCCATTAGCTCATCTATTTTTGAGCTTCATAAAAATTCTTCGGGATGTTAAATCCCTTCGTTTGTGTTTGGCTTGACAACTTGACGTGTTGTATTGTTGTTTTCTTGTGAAGTAAACTTTTATTACACATGGAGCAAGGTTTTATATAGAGGCTAAGGCCGACAATTTACCGGTTATAGATCCTTTTATGATAAAGATCCTATATAGATCCTTTCAGAAATAAAAGGGATGAAAAATGTAAGGTTAGTGTTTAACTTAACAGTATTACTGCAAAGTCGATTAAATATATTCAAAAATTACCTTTACAAATTACGATGTTTTTTTATTACCCTTGTTTATAGAAATATATAGTTATTCAACCACATCAGTACAAGTGGATGAAGTACAGATGTCATGGTGGATAATGTGTGCACCTGACCAATGAAATTCGTGGATTTATAGAAATAACCAATCAGATTCAACTACCTTGGTAATATTAGATTGATCCACAAGGTGTCACTACTGGGGTTGATTAACTATATTTTATATAAACAAGGCTATTACTAATAAATACACTTGTAATCAGTCACAGGCAGAGACAACAATTCACAGGAAAAAATATAAACTAAAAACAATGTCTCATGTTTACCATGATGTTTACCTTAATCAAACAATTCAAACATAAACAAAAGTAAAGTTATCATGTAGTGACACCAACCACACAAATGAAAATATCCTAGAAATCACAAAAAAATGGCGCAAATTTTGAATTTTCGCTTAGTGACGTCACATAGATATCGCGCACAATAAAAAAATAATTTATGGACTTCAATGAACCCAATATTAAAATTCCAGAAATACGTATCTCTTCTTTTTCCAACTACTTTCCATTGCCGATGTAAAAAAAAATATGAAAACACCCCATTAGGCATTGTGAAATGGTTAATGGACGCCACTTCGAACATTTGCTGTAATAAAATAAAAAGTAGCGCTAATTTTCATTTATTTCTTTTTTACATTTTTTAACGGCTTTGATAAAAAAAGAAGTAGGTAGATTTAACCTTTTATATCACTGAATTCGTCTTTAGAAGTGTAGGTATATTTAGGTATACCATGAAATATAGAGTGTCTTCTTTAAAAAAAAATGCCAGAGTAATGCTAACCCCATCAAACATAGCTCAAAAAAAGTAAGAAATACTGCAGAAGAGTGGCAATTTCTATACTATTTGACCTGTTTCAGCGTTTTTTTTTAATCTCAACTAGAAAAAAATATTAATTTTGTTCCAACATTTTGGAACACACTGTACAACAAGATACATACAAACAAAAAATAAACTTTAGTGAAGTTGAAACACGCTATTTATTTGTACATTGTTGAAATTACACAGAAGGTGCCTTGTGGAATATCATCTATCTGACGCTGCCCAGCTGAATGATCTCAGTCCGTGACCTGGTGCTCTGCCTGGAGTTGCTAGTGGTGGTGTATCGGTAGATGTAAGTGCTGAATGTCCTGGTGCTGTTGAAATCGGAGTGGTTCTGGCCGCACTGCGAAAATGATAAGCGGAACTCCTTCCGAAACTTCCCTGTAACAAAATCAATATATTAATAAAATGTTTGATGGGTCTTCTAATAATCCACTTGCAGGACTTGAAATAATTTGCAAATAATCCTGTTGCTAATGTTATTATCTGGTTACAATTATTACTGTTTTAAAATTTAGTGGCAATTTTTACAGGGTGCGCAAGCTTTGTTGTTTCCAAAGGAGAGACAAAGAATGGACAATACATTCTCGATAGAAATTATGGTTCTATGGCAGTGGCGGCTGGTGACATTTGGATATGGGGGGGCGCAGAAATAAAAAAATGTGCGAAAATTTTGCATATTTCAAGGTCAAACCCCTTAAAATTATAAATTAGAAATTCGCAGAGCAAAAATATTTGCTTGAAAAAAATAACTTTCGTTACACAAATATCCTCCTTTTCAATACGATTGACGGAAATCTCGAGAAAAATTGTTTAAAATAATATTTAAACAGGTAGTTAAACAAATAATTTATTTAGGTAGTAGGTAATTAATATTTAGATATCAAAAATTTACATATACGACGTTACCTTCAAAAAGATGAAAACGAGAATTCTGAAAGTAGGAACATAACTATTTTTAGTTTTTAGATATCCGTTAATTAAAAACGATATGGCACAATCACAAACTCAAAAGTATTTTAGTTATTCAATTCATAGTTATCAAACGACACATTAAATTATTACGTAGGTAAATAAACTTCATACAGTTATTTATACACGGATGCACTCACTTTCTAAAATTGAAATAGAAATAAATTTTTCCATAACTTTTTCACCGAAATTATTTATTGGGAGATTTGCAAAATTAGCTCTAATTATACTACTAACAGTATTCATGTTAAGTAATATATAAAATTGTCTTTTCACAAAAATAGAATAAGTAATTTAATAATGTTAAAAATATGTAATGTGTTAAAAATATGTTATAATGTTTAATAATGTTGGCGTATGGTCGCGAAATAATTGCGGCCAAATCTGCATAATATAAGCATACGGAAAGTATCTAACGAGTTTAGTCGAAAAGGAGATCGGGTCGGTTGCCATAGTTACCTGGGCCGCGACTCAAAGTGCGGCCACGAAGCTGTGATGCTTTGCTCACTGTGCAGTGGTGTGCTGTGGTGATCCAGTAATGTGGACTCTGGCATTATAAGTACGATAGCTCAAGCGCTCGAGCCTTTCCTAATAATAGTTTTGTACTACAATACATGTTTTAACATTTGCATTTAATTTACGGTAATGATAATAATAAGGATTTCTTTGGTGTTTTTGAAGGGGGGGCGCGCGGCCATGCGGCTTTAAGGAGGAGCCGCCACTGTTCTATGGTTTATTTAAGAAGATATTTTTTCCTTTTCCAACAATATATATGTTGGATGTTATATGGTCGCCACTGGCAATTTTTTTATAGGTTTTTATATATCTACTGTTTAGAACAAAAGTTTATCATAGAATTATCACGTATTCCACACTTTAGTTTCATATTTACTTCATTAGTTAGTTTGAAAATTGAAAATTGTCCTACGAATATTACAATAAATGGAACATGTTAGAATGCTTTATTGAAAGTAATAATTACTATTTTGATCATCATATTTCAATCTGTATCCAGAAAATAAGACTTATTAAATAGGTATATTTTCAAGAGATTAAAAGAAAGTCTCAATAATTGTGGGTCTTTCAACAAGACAAGACCATAAAATCTCATTAACAGGGTCAACTATGTAATAAATTTAATAAAAATTTTAATTCAGTTAAATGGTAAATGAATTTAAACAATTTATAAAAATGTTTCTTAGTTCTTCCATATTATTACATATATTCTTATACAGGGTGTCCCAGTGTGAGTGTACAAAATTTACCAGGGGGTAGAGCAGACCAAAATAAGAATAAAACTCTTATAAAAAAAAATCTCTGATGCATAACGAGTCATATATATTTCTTAATTTTGGAGAAAAAAAAACAATTTTCCTCTATAACTTAAAAACCGTTTCGTAGATTTAGGTAATTTTTGGGTGACGTGTACATCTATTAAAGGTCATTAAAACTACATGGTGTTTGTTTAACTCTGACACCTGTGGGGACCTAAGCCTACTCTTCCTTATGGTTTTGTCTTCATAACTCTTGCATATCCTACTTTTTCGTGGATTAACTAAGTTTTCTTTAATCGTCTAGCAATTCTGAACAAAAAAGGTGCTCTGAAAAATACATGCAAAGGAAGTCATAAGGAAGAGTAGGCCTAGGCCACCACAGGTGTCAGAGTTAAACAAACACCTTAGATGTTTAGATGGACACGTCACCCAAAAATTACCTAACAATTTTTAAGTTATTGCGGATTTTTTTTTTTCAAAATAACACTCTGTAACTCGTTAGGCGTGCATTAGAGAATTTTTTTTATAATAGTTTTATTCTTATTTTGGTCTTGTCTACCCCTGGTAAATCTTTGTACGCTCACAGTGGGACACCCCGTATAAAGTTTATAATGTGTCCCCGAAAGCAAAAATCGAGTGATGTCAAATCTAGTGCCCTTGGTGGCCAATTTGTATTTTGTGTAATTTCGTAGGACATAAAGATAGAATAAGTATGTGATAATTCAATGGCAGATGTTTTAACAGTAAGTATTCGAAAAATCACTGCCTACAAATAAAATCTATCAAAAAGTTTATTTTCTTTATAAAATGAGTGAAAACAAAAAACTTGTCTACGCCACTGGGTTCTACTCGAGAAAGTAGAACCCAGAACATATAAATCATTTTTTACCACTAAGTACCCCAATAACTAAGATTTCAACACTCGACATAATGTATTGAAAAGATGAAACATCAAACTTATGTGGTGTTATAATTCGAAAACAAAAGACAATAGCAAATTTTAGTTTTAAGCAATGAATTTTGTTGTAAATAAGACATTGCATCCATTTTTTTGGTAGGTATGTCTTATGATTTATAATTATCCAATTATCCTATAAAAATATTCAAATTTGCCCACTTTTCATTGATTATCCGCGTTGAAATTAATCACGATTTAGTTGAAAATGAAAATGAAGAAATGCTATATAATATTTTATTATTTACTATTACTATAGCAATGAATTTCGTTCTAAATAAGACATTGCATCCATTTTTTTGGTAGGTATGTCTTATGATTTATAATTATAGAATTATCCTATAAAAATATTCAAATTTGCCCACTTTTCATTGATTTCCGCGTTGAAATTAATCACGATTTAGTTGAAAATGAAGAAATGATATATAATATTTTATTATTTACTATTACTAACTGTTACTATTACCATCATTACAAAGGATATGAATATCTTGTGAATATTGTTTATACGAAAATATTTTTTTTAAAGCGGATATCAGATTAAACGACTTATTTTTGGTGATATGAATTGATTGGTTATTAATCAATATGCTAATTTTTTCATACGAAAACAATTATTATGTTAATTTTTTCGTATATAAACGAATTTCATTAATTAAAGTCTTCCCAGCTCTTGTTAATTAACTTTTATTCCAAACGTTCTCTGAATTAAAAAATATTTCGGAAATAATATAAACGTGTACTTATAAATACCTACAACTTTTTAATTGGATGTAGGTACGTAGTAAGCACGGGCTTTAATAAAAAATATCAGATTTTACAATTGCCTGTTCTATATTATTGTTTTATGTTGTCGTTTCCGCCACATCCAGTTAAAACCCAACAGACTTAAGTACGTAGGTATATTACGAGGGTATATAAGAGCCACAGTAGTATTTTTTTTTTAGGTATTTCGGATTTAAACTTGAACTTTGTCAGAATTTCCGCCTTTAACTAGGAAATTCCGAGTTTAACTTAGAATTTCCGAGTGAAAGTCAGAATATCTGACATAAAGTCGGAATTTCCGACTTAAACTCGGAATTTACGACTTTATATCGGAATTTTCCGAGTTTAAGTCGGAACTATACAGGGTGTACAACGTAGACCTTCAGTTAGCCGTTTCTAGAATACTACGCGTACTGAATTTCTGAAAATTTGTATACAGGGGTTTCTCGCAGTTTTCTATCGATTAAGTATATTGGCGTTGAGGTGTGACTTCCGGTTCCACTGAAAGTCGATGTCAACTCGCTTATTTCAAATGGAATAAGCTAGTTTTTATTTCGTTTTTGGATTCCATGTCAAATTTGAAGGTAAGCTTTATAAGCATATACCCTATCCTTATTCTTAATCGTTTTTGAAATATTTCGATTTTAACAAAAATTTCTGAAAATATATAGTTACATTTATCCCGTTTTATCTCTTTCAGTTTGTAACCTAAACACCAGAAGTAACCATGAAATGTATCGAAACATATAGAAGATACGAAAGCTAGTGAAAATTACACAGGGTGTCAAAAATGGGCCGACAAATTGAGACAAATTCAAAACCCAAACTTCACTTATTGTAAGTAAATGAAACACCCTCTGTTTATAATGCTAACCTATGTCAAGGATTGTTAACTGTTTACAGGATTGCTCGATCCCTATACTGCAATGTAATCCATAATTGTGACGTCATCAAAGATCCAAAGATCTCGAACTTGTAGAAATAGATACACTTTATACTGTTATTACAAACTTTAATAAATAATAATATTAATAATTATTCAAATACGAAAATTCTCTTGCAAATGTGAAATATAACAAACACAAAATAGATATATTTTGACAATTCGATTACATATATCTTCGATGACGTCACAAAGGCGGATGACAAAATTGAGCGATCGAGCAATCCTGTAAACAGTTAACAATCCTTGAACCTATGTAGCCTTATATGTAGTGAAATTTAAAAACGAAATAAAAAATAGCATATTCCATTTGAAATAAGCGAATTGTGTTCGACTTCCGGTGAAACTGGAAGTCCCACCTTAATGCCAATATTTTAATCGATAGAAAATTGCGAGAAACCCCCGTATAATAATTTTCAGAATTTCAGTGCGCCTAGTATTCTAGAAACGACTAACTGAAGGTCTACATAGTACACCCTGTATATTTCCGACTTTGACTTGGAAATTCTGAGTAAAACTCGAAATTTCCGACTTTAGTTCGGAATTATATTTACATTCCGATTTAAACGCGGAAATTCCGAGTTAAACGCGGAAATTCCATGTTAAAGTTGGAATTATATATTTATGACTAATTGTCTCAAGTAAAGAATAGATAAAAAAATGTTACTAGACAGTTGTTGGCTGTAAAGGCTCCCCCAAATCAACGCGAATTATTCGCAACGGATTGGTGACGGAAAGTTCGCAGCGAAATTCGTGGCGGAATCCGCATAGAACCCCACACGAAAGCGAATATAATCGCATCATATGCGTCATATTTTCAGTATCGAAAAGGTTGATTGCTATTGCTGAAAACGAAAAATAAACAATTTGTACTTGTACTTACATACTTACCTATCATACAAAAATATGTATACATCATAGGATGAAGAAGAAGCATTTGTGTTGCTTGCATTGGAAGAAGACAATTTAAGGTAAAATTATTATTATTCTTTAAAAATAAATGTGTTGATCATATTATGTATCTAACCTTAAGAAGAAAAGAAAATGGGTTGACGATATTAATAAAAAAAGACGACAATATAGGGAATTTCATACATTAATGCCGCAATTACGAAAAGACGAGAATCTATTCTGTTATATTTTTGTTACTTTTTGCGAATATTTTTGTAATCGTCATGAGAAAGGTCGTCTAATATAGGATACTTTCGCACTAATTCAATGATTTTTTCCATTTTATTAATTACTTTCTTAGTTAAAAGACTTCGAAACTACTACGGATCCGAGAAAAAACACAGCCGATTGCGAACAAGAGCTCTGTACGAAATAAACGCAGACAATTCGCAGTCTAAACGAAAAAAATCGTGTTGGTCAGAACTTGCATATTTAACGCAATGGAAACAATATGATGCGAATCGCAAGCGGTGTGAACTTCCGCAGGTGCTGCGATTATCCGCGTTGGTTTGGGGGGACCCTTTATAGTTGAATTTATTTCTTCAATAAAAAAATCAAAAGAAAATCTTTTTATCCTTTTATTTTTGGAGGACTTTCAGCTCGTTATTATTTACATGGATACATTCTCCGACGTTTCGTCCGAGTTTTCGGACTTCTTCACAGGTTACTTAAATACTGAAAATAATGTTTTTACATGAATAATTAAATTAGATTAGCGACAGAATATTTATCCAAAAGAGTGTTTTCTTACCTACTAGAATCTTCCTATTTTAACTACCTACTACATTGTGGTTTTATTTTATTTTTATATATGTACGTTTGCTCGATGATTTGAGCAAACACTCAATTTGAAATTTGCTTTTCAAACACCCAGTAGATGAACAAACTGCGAAACCTCTTCTCAATAGCACTCTCCAATCGTGAAAATATTTATAATAACTCTGTCATTCAGACCATCAATATTAGGTAGGCTATCTGTACCACTAACATACGTAGTTTACTTAATTAGGTACCTGCTTTCAAAAAGAAACACATCGACGGCGACACCTAAAACGGTTAGTTCACTGCTCAAATCATCGAGCAAACGTACATATATAAAAATAAAATAAAACCACAATGTAGTAGGTAGTTAAAATAGGAAGATTCTAGTAGGTAAGAAAACACTCTTTTGGATAAATATTCTGTCACTAATCTAATTTAATTATTCATGTAAAAACATTATTTTCAGTATTTAAGTAACCTGTGAAGAAGTCCGAAAACTCGGACGAAACGTCGGAGAATGTATCCATAAATTTTGCATTATAGCACAGATTGTGTTTGCAAAATAAAGTAAAGCAAAATAAAACCACTGCATTGAATTGATTACTCACTTCAAAAACCATGTATAATTTTGTTTCTCTTATTGCCCCTTTGTTTAGTTTAAGAAGTATGTAGGTATGTACATATATACCTACCTACTACCTACCTATATAGTATAAATAGTAATAAATAAATACTAACATCTAAACTAAAGTAAACTTACCAATGATTGTTGACAAAAGGTAAAATATACCCTACATAGTATACTGACAAACATATATATCTGTATGATTGATGATAAACATATACCTACGTCAGAAATCAGAACTACCTGGGTGTAGTGTTTGAACAAAATATTCCACATTCAGTGAATTTATATACAGGCTGTCCATAAAGTAACCCCCCCTGCTAACTTTTGAACGAATCGAGATAGAGGGTTTTAACAAAATACAGGGTGAATCACGTAAAATGAAGTTGATTCTGACGATAAATTCGATTCTTCAAATTCAAAGATGGCGCCACGGGCGCTGTCAACTCAATTTTTTTAAATGGCAAAGTGTGCCGTATTGCACCTCATTTAAAAGATAATTCAATTCTCTACTTTCTCGTTTTTGAAAAATGACAATCGAGTTAGCCGTTCTCTTGTTACAAGCGTTTCTGTTTCTAATCTGATCCATGTTAATTAATATTTTTATACAACAAATTATGAACAAATATTTATTAAAACTAAAAATAAAAGAATTAAAAAGTTGTTCAAAATGTTGTCCACTGACTTCTTGGCACATAAAAAGTCTACTTTGAAATTCTTGCCTGATATTTCCTAAAATTTCTGCAGGGATATTTCTACACATATGTGTTAGACGTTGCTGTAGTTCGTCGATATTTACTGGAGGAGTTCTGTAGACTTTTGACTTCAAATATCCCCATAAGAAAAAATCATGAGGAGTTAAGTCCGGGGAACGAGCCGGCCATTCTATCGGGCCCCTTCTGCTAATCCATCTGCCCGGGAAATGGTTATTTAAAAAATTGGTAACAGGTCCATAGAAATGAGGCGGGGTCCCATCTTGTTGAAATACAATACCTACTTTGAATGTTATTGCCTGCTATTCTTTCTATCTTTGGAAAAATTTCCCCCCGCAAAATTTCTTAAGTACCGCTCTCCTCTTAAATTTTGTCTTAAATCTATCAAATCTATCAAATCGAATAACTTAAAAAAATGAGAAAAAAACCTGTAGAAACTTTCAAACACCTTAAATTGAACGCTAAACTACTTTCTCGAAGCTTATTGGCGTTTCAGTGACAGTGGCAAGCAAGGCAAGGAGACTTGATAAAACCAAAATTTTTAAATATCGTTAATACAAACACTTGTAACTAGAGAACGAATAACTCGATTGTCATTTTTCAAAAACGAGAATGTAGAGAATTGAATTACCTTTTAAATGAGGTGCAACACGGCACACTTTGCCATTTAAAAACATTGAGTTGACGGCGCCTGTGGCGCCATCTTTGAATTTGAAGAATTGAATTTATCGTCAGAATCAACTTCATTTTACATGATTCACCCTGTATTTTGTTAAAACTCTCTATCTCGATTCGTTCAAAAGTTAGCAGGGGGGGGGGGTTACTTTATGGACAGACTGTATGTACTTAGGTGATTTGCTAGTTATACAAACAAAATTATACGGTGATCTGCACACTTCACACTATTTCCAAATATGTTGGGAACTAATTATTACGATTCATTTGAGAAAATGAATTACGGATTCTGAGAAAAGTTTACAAAATTGTGTACAATTTATTGTTTGTTTAAAGAAATTATTGTGAAAATAAAATAAACTACCAAAGTAATTTCAATAGGTAATTCAGTAAATATTTGCTTTTGTAACATTCCGTATAGTATTCTTTAGGCAAACTTTGGCGATTGATTGTTTGAGTTTGATTTGAACAGATTCTTATTTTAAAAATGTCTGTATTTCGCAGGTGTTTGTATTCCCAAATGAATGTCTTTGTCTTGATGAATGATGAACACCTCTCTTCCTAGATTTCCCACTTTAACTTAAACGGCTGACATTTAGGTAATAAATGGATGTAACAACTTTCTACACATCATTCTGAAAGCCCATAAAAAGAGCAGGCTTTTGTAAGCATTACCAAATTACTGCCCGTCTAAATTTACCTGTAGACGCCATTATGTAGATTAACCTGTAATAAAAATAATCTTGTGGCAGTATCAAGCAACCAATTACTTAATACAGTTTCTCTTTTATCCTGGATAAAGCGCCACCATAAACTGACTCCTTACCGCCTTCTATTTTGTAATACTTTGTATGTAAGACTGCGAATCTAGGTCAGGATTGGAAGGAAACAAAGAAATACGTTTTTGTCTTTATTTATTAATAAAAAAGGTTCTTTCTTACACAAAGTGCCTTAAAATAACTATTTACAGTAGTAGGGAATAATTAACCATTTATTAAAGTTAGGTACTAGACTATCATTCACAAGAATAAATAAGTAATCAGAAGGATATCTCCGTATTACGCGTTCTATTCTCTATTCCTTCCCGTAATCTCGAATGCTATCCTGAAACAGCCAGTACTGCATCGTATCAAATGCTAGCATGTTGGTAGCGAATTGTTTCTTACGTGTTGGGTTTAATAAGACATTTTATCTAGTTTTGTTAATTATAGTGCTTGTTAGTTAAACAGCATGTTAGAAAAGAATTTTGTTAAGATATTTTGCAGGGTATTTAAACAAAAAAATGTTTCACTGAACATACTTGGCATGTTTGTGAACAGTATTCTAATCTAAAGACTACCAAGATTTGGATGAATCAGCTTTATTTTGATACTATAAAGCTTACAAAAAAGCCAATTTGGATATATTTGGCAATTTAAATATGCCCCACAATGATTTTCTAAGCTTGATATCCTTGCTTGAAATTATATTTCAATTAAACTTTGAAAGTGTATTTTTTTACAAAAGAGGATGTTTAAAAGTTTTGAAAAAATTTTTTGTATAAACACCTTAAATTTGTACACCTATAGAAAAATGTTTAAAATCAAAATTATTTAATAAAACGGTTTAGTAGAGTGAAACTATATAGGCATTATACACATAAATGTATATGCAGAAACTTTAGTAGAACGACAAAAAAGAAATTCTAAAATAATTTGGAAAAATCTTACTCTTCTTACGCAGTTTTACTTCTTTAAAAAATTATGATTGTTGTGATGTTAGAACATATTTCTTCAAAACAAAACCGTAAATATAATGTCTGTAACTTATTTGTGGTGCGTTTTTATGATTCATTGTATAGTCTTTATAATCTAACTTGAAATTTGAAACTGCATAAAAAATACCGACAAACAACACACTTGCGACTTGCGTAAACAAAGATGTCGCCGTCAAAGTGAAGGTGTTTCTTTTGTCGAAATTTTTTTTACAGTTTCAATTTACATTATACAGGGCGCCCTATTTCTTGACCCGTTGCATGGGTAACTTTTTTATTAGTAGAGATACAAAAACGCTTAAATGAGCAAATTAGTGCAGTTTCGTATTAGTAATTCTACGGTAAGGCGAAAAATTATATACGGGGGAAGGTTGAAAAGTTATTGACAAAAAACGAAAAATCCAACTTTTCTATTATCCCTCGTAGCTCGTTCATTTGAAGAGTTAGAGAAAAATGCTTCACATGTTTTTTGCAGTATTTTTCATGTAAAATGACATGCACTTGCTACTTTTTATATATCTCTTAAAATGGTTGAGAATCACAGTAAAATATATTTTTTTTAAATGTAATGGATAGGTGGCTGTGACATTAACCGAAAGTCCCCTTTTTTCTCTTTCAGATGATATAACATAGTCCATATTTTATCCTTACAAAAGTAATAATAATCGTTGTTTTTAAAGAAAGTTTATTGTCACATCAAGAATGCTATGGAAATAAAACAAAAAATAAGATTCCTGATATTTTTAAAAACGTCTAGTTGGCATTTAATTATTGACAGATCATAAGTGACATTATTTTTAGTTTTTGTTAAGTAGTTTATTGTTTATTATTAATACTGCATACAAAATAATAGTGTTGCAAATATGTACACCAACGAAGAGAAAAATGATATGCTATTTTGTTATTATAACCAAAATCGAGATGCACAAGCTGCAGCGAATCTTTATTTTGAAACTTACATGGAACGAAGACAACCCCATCATAGAATATTTAGACAGCTGGAAAATAATATACGATTATACGGTTCTTTTTCAAAGCCTAAGGATGAAAGAAACTTCAATGAAGACACTGAAATAAATGTTTTGGCTTATGTAAATTTTAAACCTGATTTTTCAACTGCAGAAATTGCACATCACTGCAACACTTCCAAGGAAACTGTAAGAGCTATTTTAAAAGGTAACAATTTAAAGCCTTATCATTATTCCATATGCAATACTTTATATCCAGCTGATAATCAAAGAAGGATGACATTTTGTCGATGGTACATTCCACATCTCGTTTCTGAAAGAAGAAATCAACGTCAATTTGGGTGGTGTGGAATTTTTTGTGGCAAAATTATTGGCCCATATTTTTACGAAGATAATTTGAATGCGAATAATTACCTTCATTTTCTAAGGAATACTCTAGCAGAGGAATATTTAAATGAATTACCACTTCATATTTTTAGAAATCTTAAATACTTCCAACACGATGGAGCACCTGCGCATAATTCCCGCGAGGTAAAACAATATTTACATGAACAGTTTGATAATGTTATAGGAAATAGAATGGATATCGACTGGCCAGCGCGAACACCTGATTTGACCCCCTTAGATTTCTTTCTTTGGGGGTTATTGAAAGATAAAGTTTATGTGACAGCTCCTCTAGATATAGAGGATCTAAAAGTCAGGATTCAAGATGCAATTAGAAGCATACATGGACATACAATAAATAATGTTTTAAGAAGTATCCAGAAACGTTGCTTACTATGTATCCAACAGGATGGTGGTCATTTCGAACATTTACTTCAATATAATTAATTAATTAATAATTTCTGTTCTCAAAACATTCTTTTGTTCCATAATCCATAGCATTCTTGATGTGACAATAAACTTTCTTTAAAAACAACGATTATTATTACTTTTGTAAGGATAAAATATGGACTATGTTATATCATCTGAAAGAGAAAAAAGGGGACTTTCGGTTAATGTCACAGCCACCTATCCATTATATTTAAAAAAAATATATTTTACTGTGATTCTCAACCATTTTAAGAGATATATAAAAAGTAGTAAGTGCATGTTATTTTACATAAAAAATACTGCAAAAAACATGTGAAGCATTTTTCTCTAACTCTTCAAATGAACGAGCTACGAGGGATAATAGAAAAGTTGGATTTTTCGTTTTTTGTCAATAACTTTTCAACCTTCCCCCGTATATAATTTTTCGCCTTACCGTAGAATTACTAATACGAAACTGCACTAATTTGCTCATTTAAGCGTTTTTGTATCTCTACTAATAAAAAAGTTACCCATGCAACGGGTCAAGAAATAGGGCGCCCTGTATAGACTATACCTAGACTCTTTTGGGATTAGACCACCTGTAAAATAACAAAAAACAGGAAACCAGAAGCATACAAATTAAATATTCAAAGTGCAGTATCAGACAAACTTCTAAGTTTCCCTTTGCAGTATCAAAGAAAACTTCAAGCTTGCCTTGATACTGCATTTTGAATATTTAATTTATATGCTTCTCGTTTCCTGTTTTTTGTTATTTGACGGAATCCCCCGAATCCATCTGTAACCACATCAAAGGTGCCGCCTGTCAGATAACATGGTTATCTTGTGATGTGATTATGAAACTAATGCGCTTTTTTATACATAAATAAGTAGCTTAGGTATATGTATTTGTCAAAAAATAGTTTTATTGATATATTATTCAATATTAGTATGATAACAGTGGATAGAATGTGTGTGATCAAATTTCAGAAAGATCTGATATAATTTACAAGTCACAGTGACTTGTAATTTAGCAAATTATTGACATGACGTGAAAAGGACTGTTTCATTTAGGTTTTAGATGTTCTGTTTCTTTGAGGTGTGTAGCACAACAAATTATTCAATATATATTGGTAATAATAATAATAATAATAATAATGATAATAATATCTCTACCCCTCATTGTAATCACAAGTATTAGCCCGAAACTCTGAGACTTGTGTGGGAAAAGGGGTGGCATATTATTATTTCGCATATTATTAGACATGAGGAATGTTTAATTAATTTCATATATGTTTATAAAACTCGGGCCAGCGGTATAGTTTAATCAATCGGCCTTGAGATATATCCATCCCCTTTCCACTTAGCGAAAAACAATTTGCAACAGAGAGCTCATTGGTCAGTAGCGTATCATAAACTTGTTTAGAAAGAATTCAGTTAAACTTTTGTAAAATTATTTTATTCATGTCACCATGTCAAGTATTTGCTCAATTTAGTCAATAACAATTTAATCAAATTATCTTTTTTATGTAATTTGACGAACCGAAGACGTTGCAATTTGTGATTAATAACGCTGTGTTTTTATAGATTTTCTATTAAATTACCTATCTGCGAGGTCTCGGAGAGACAAGAACATTTAATTCATGCACGCCACTGAGCTCGACATTCCAGCACTTTGCGTTTCAAACGAAAATGAATATACTTTAACTTGATACAAAAAATAGTGATAGAATTTTCTTAATTTACGTTAATCTGATAAGATTGTACATTTATTAAAGCATTTTTTTACAAAAAATGTTTTATTTTGAAAATACTCTTATAGTTTTGATCTACAAGGGTCATCAACATGATTATCAGGGATACAAAAATCCTTAATCATGTTTCTTACTTTTTTAGATATGTTATTCACATTAATTACAGGAAAAGGTTTACATACAGTGTAGGGGTCTTACAAAATTATATCTTACTATATTATGCTTGGAGTTTTCTATATTTAATATAGTTAAAAACCTGTTTCATACAGAATATTCGTAGGTATAGTCTTTATAATGTAAATTGAAACTGTAAAAAAATTCCGACAAAAGAAACACCTGCACTTCGAGGGCGGCCTCTTTGTTTACGCAAGTGTGTCGTTTCTCGGAATTTGTTTACAGTTCCAATTTACATTATAAAGGCTATAGTTTGTAAATATGTACTCTTAAAATATACAGGATGTTTAGTTTAAAAACATCATAAGATAATTTCTACTATTTCCCCCTGTGTATTAGAAACTACATATGACATTCCGTCTGAAAATCATTTAAAAAAAGATAATTGTCGAAATCTAATTAAAATAATTTTATAGGAAACACTCAGTATACAGTAATTATTGAGAAAAGTTCTATATTCATAAGAGTTCGGTCCGGTTGCTAGAAAATATTTTTGTCATGGAAACGATAATTTAAAATTCATTTCTGCAAGTCATGATCTGACTATAAAGTTATAACGACAAACACATACATATTTATTATATACAGTGTAAATTTTGTAGTTTTATAGCGTCAGTTCCCCGTTTTACAACACATCAAGAACACACACGCACGACAGTTCCATAAAATCACACTACAAATAGTACAAAATGTTAAATATTTTCTAGAGCAGTGCATGTGCGATGTACGAGTATAGATAAGTAGATATACCCTGGGTATCTTTTTAAATGCTTTTTGTAATATTTTTTATTTATTCTTTTACGAAATTTTCATATAACAATAAATTTATTCACACTAAGTAGGTATACTACAAATTACAGAGCAAGTATGAAAATACAAACACAATATATATGTTGTAAAGTAACAAATACTGTAATATAATATCAAATATACCTACTCAGTGGAAGAGTTCAACTAAAATCCTGAATTATGAACAAGAAAATAGACAATATTATTGCTGAATTCATCTTCCAAATAGCAAAAACATGGCAGACAAGTAAGCCCTTCTACTTACTACAGTGTTTGGCCAACATTAAAAAGAGTGACTCATAGGGAGTATTAGAGCGGTAGTAGGTACTCTTCACCAGTGTTGCCAATCTGCTAATATAGTATTTCTCACTAACTTTGAAAACATTCCTCATTTTTACCCAAAAATCCTCACAGCCAGAAGAGAAAACAAAATGGAATACCTACTTTTTTATTAGAGGCTTATAGCAACCCCTGTTTTTTTTAAATTACGCAGCAATACGTTCAGGAGTCATCTCTATAATCTTGGTCAAACACTATACATAGCCCCAAATAAAAATTTCTTCAATTTGAAGACAAGGACGGGTCAATTAGTACGTAAAGCGTGTATGAAACAAAGAAAAAGAACGGTGTATGGGTGGGAGATGAGATATCAATGTCTATGAGTGAGATACTTCATACCTGACACTTCACATGCATACGATATAACGAGTGGCAGAGGGGTGATAGGGGTGTGGCTCTCAGCTGTGTTGCCCATAAATAACGAATTAGGAGTTATTTTTAGAGTATTATGTTAGTTATTTATTAACATATACTAATATTATATGCCTTTGTTTCCAAATTGAACCAATTTTTATTTGGGATCCTGTGTGTAGATGAAACAAAAGTTGCGAATGAAAACAGGCCCTACGTTGGGCGCCAATTTGAGTAGCTAACTTTTTTGAGGCAACTTGCAAATACTTGTCTCCAGATGCTCCGACAAGATCAGTGATTCAAGATGTGAGTGATTTGTTTACAAAGAGTGTCTACGTATTTTGACATTACCAAATACGGTATATTTTGGAAAAGAGAAAAACATTAATAATAAACATAGTACAAAATTCACTTGAACCATTTCCCTACACTATATCCAGATGAATAAGAAAAGAATAAATAAATATTACAAAATTATTATTTAACAATAAAAAAGGGACAATTTATTTGCCTTCTATGTAGGTATATATTAGGAAACTAACCTAACATTTTTTGTGACTTTATTTTTATATTATGTACCTATTTTCTAATATAAGGAATTCCCAACAAACTATAAAACAGATCTATATTTTTATATTTTTGTTGGACCACCTATTCAGAGTTATTGACTATTATTGGTTTTTAGTACCAAATCTGACTCTAATATTTTAGAGAGAGTTTTTTTTATTTCAGCTCCAGTTTCATAAAATGTGTAAGCAGCGCCACCTAGGGATATGCAACGTTGACATGTCATTAATAATTCTAACTACAATTTACATTAACTATGATTAGATATATAAATAACATGCCTGTGATACACCTAATCACCAGTAATGTGAATTGTTATTGTAATCAATCAGTAGTTATTCTAAGTTTGTTCTAGAGCAGGGTAAATATTGATGGCCTTGGTCATCGAGAGAGACCGCACGAAACTCTCTGGTTATTGTCGATGCTGAAGACTTCTTGTAGATATACAAACGTCATGTATAACGTCACGTTAAGTGAGTAAACGTCATGTATAACGTCACGTTAAGTATACGTCACGTACAACGTCACGTTAAGTATACGTCACGTACAACGTGACGTTTAGCTATTCTACGTGTATAACGTGACGTTCACTCTCTCAACGTGTATAATGTGACGTTTATTCACTCAACGTAACGTTTGTACATCTACAAGAAGTTATCAGCATCGATAATAACCTGCATCGCAGGTTTCGTACATCACAATATCAACATCTACTCTGCTCTAGAATATGCAAAGAGTAATTACTGTAGTCACAGTGTAACTTTTTTCTAACTATGACTAGCATAATAGTTATATATTATGGGCACCATTCGAACATTACTCTTTGGAATGTGTAAGTATAATGTATTGTAAATATGTATCTTGAAATTAACGTGAAAGACGTGTAGGGTTACTTTTTAAGCATTTTTTTTTCTGTAACCAAGCCAAATGAAATTTCTGCTACCTCAATTGCCACTGCACACAAATAATCAAGTACGTTAGCTTTCGACAACTGGGTTCTTTTTAGAGCAAACATGTATTAGTTGCAGAGATACCGCCCCGCTGAACTTCTGAATCTTCGATAAAACAAACAGCCCCGTAGTAAACGTAATTTTTTATTAAATTTAGGAATTCAATAACACATTTCGCCTCGAGTAATGCAGCCCTCTCAAGTGACTCAAGTTACTAACTGCGTATGCCATTTCTCTTGACAGGTCTACATGTCCTATTATACAAAATACGTTTTCAGCCGCGAGCACAATTCTACGTTACCGGTGCCGGACAAAGGAACTCAAAACCAACTTTTTATGAGAAAACTTTGTTGTTGAACGCTGAGTGACAGAAAATCTGAACGTAAATAAAATCGATTTCATTCCGGATAAATTGGAAATACTTGGTAGTGGGCTGCCACGTATAGAGAAAAGCTGGTAATCATTGTAATTTGTAATCATTGGGCTATTGCAGACAAGAAAGTGATTTGTCTGTGGTTATTGTATACATATGCTGCCATCTAGACAATCATAAATATACAGAATAGTAATGCAGTAAATAACTTTGACCCAAGTAGATCTTGGCTTCTACCGATGAAGAGACATACTCTCAAACCAGGCGATGGTGCAGGTTCTGAATGAATCCTCGAGAAGGTACTGCCAAAACAACTCATTTGATCTGGGCTGAAGGCAAAATACTCCAGTACCAGCAATAATTACTAAGAGTAGTTAATTCCAAGGCAAGGCATATATACAGGGTGAATCAACGAAAAGTTTGATCCCCCTTTAGCTGTCAAAGGATTGGTTTCCATAAAAAATATTCAGATAGGTCGATTTTATGATTTGAAGGGGGACATATTTTTATATTACTGACATTTATACAGAGTCTTCCAAAAAGGAAAGGTTTACTACAACTTATATTTTTGGAATAAAACACCTTGTCTACTTTTACAGATTTGGATAGAACGCCCTCTCACCCGATATAGGATTTGATGGATATAGTGAGGGAGATTTACATAAAATAGTGTTCCATAAGCATAATAAGTCATAAAGAGAATATCGGTTCGTTGGTAGGCTACAAACACTACAAAGTCTTTCTCCAACACGTTGCTTTTATGGTAACCATTTATGGTCATGTCCTCCTCATTATTAGAGCTATATTGATCAAACCCTATATCAATGTATTCGTGAGAAGACGTTATATCAAAATCTATAAGAATACACTGTGTTCTATTAAAAAATATTAGTTTTGGTAATCCTCTCCTTTTTGACTCGCCCTATCCGAGAATTTTCCATGGGAACCAATCCTTTGACTGATAATCGAGGATGAAACTTGTCGTTGACGCACCTTGTATATGAAACCTGTTGGGAGCACAACTTTTAGAGTTAAACTGGTTACACCTGGGGCCTAGTTGACTGAGCACTGCTTTTTAAAATAAATATAACTAGCACAAATTCCCCAACTAGAAGCTGAGTGTCGCTGAAGCTTAGAGGATAATAAAATGGCAGAACATATTTTATTTACCTGTCCCGCTTGAGAAAGGATAAAATATTCAATATTTGGCAAGGGGTAACTTCTAAGAGAGGATCTAAACAAGTTCCTCTTCAGTGATATCGAATACTTATGCCTTCCTGAGGTTCCTTTTTTGGGGAGGATGCAATTGCATTGGGTGTATAGAGTGAGGGTAATACCACAATGAAGAAACGGTTTACAATACCAACCATTTTATCTGTAAATTTTCACCATTTTGAGCCTAAACGCCTGTACTAATGCAGGTTCATCTCACAGGTATTGAATTCGTAATGATGTACCAACTTTATCAGGAATACAATCCCGGGAATACAAGAACAAGAAACTTTCTAATTCCTTTGAATCCTTTACGTACTTTACTTTGATATTCAATACATTTTTACGTAGGTAATCTGTTCCCTTTTATAAATATAGAAACGTCATTTGGACTCTATTTTATTCCCCAAACGTATTTATGTTTATGAAGATTGTTATGGATAAAAATAAAATTTCACGATAATCCCCTTAAATTTAGTACGTACACCGAGAAACCTATCAAGCTGTTGCAGAAAGCGAGAACTCACGGAAATATAGACTGTTTACAAACGATTCAATTCTAGGAAAGCCCGATGGAAACAATGGTCGATTTGCCACGCGAAAATATCGTTATGAGAATCAGCAATCAGAAACGGTATTTTATACAGTCCATAGATTTCCTCACTCGATATACCTTCTACTTTACACGAAGTCCCTGCGGCCAGTGAGTTATTGCCTTACCTCTTGCTTATGATGGGAAAACCATCCATCATCTCCTGCATTGTAATATGGAAAACTAGGGCCTTGGTCCGAACAAAGAAAAACTAAATTTAAAGCGTAAAACAGAGGTAAAAACTGCCCCCGTCAAGATTGTGTCGACAGTTGACATCAATATTTTTTTGGGTTAAATGGGTGTATCGTTAGGTTACCGAAGGACGCTTTTTAAATTGAGTATATTGTTAGATCTGTCAGCCTAGTATCACAGCTTAATCATTAGCTGTGCATACATAAAGTAGGGCAAGCGAATCTATGAAAAAAATTAGTTTAAACTAATCAGAGTTCAAATCAGTCGTAGAAATTAATTCAGCAACCGATTCATTATTCTTTTTCTAAACTTCTTTTAGCTAAAACTATTTTAGTATTCAAAAAACTCTTTCTGATGTAGAATATACCGTACAAGCTGACATTTGGTTCAGCCGTTTTTGTGTTATGTAAGTTTAAAGTTGCATTGAATTTATATTATCCTGATATACGCTGCCATTATTACTGCATAGAAATCAACAACTTTTTAGCCACGGCAACTTTCACATTTTTTGATACTGTGCACAAATAAAAGTCAAAGCTAGAATTAAGCAAAATGCAATGACCGGAAAAAGAGTAGATCTATGTTGTCACATTTGTTTCTAAAGTATTCTTATTTAAAACAGGAAACGTATTAATTACCTTATTTACTCATTTTCTTACTTGTCTTTAACGTCCCTTATCCCTATTGTACTTTATTAAAGCAAACACAATGTTTAATTTGTGTTTTACTTAATAATGTCAACGAATTTCCGAATACGTGGCAACTGCGAAAGTCGTAAAGTTGACGACAAGCTGTTCATCCTTATTTAATATACATATTCTTACATTTACGCTTTCTTTTCTCTGAGCTTCAACCACGTTGATTGGTCGAATCAGGAACCAACAAGCGACTGCGCTCAAGGTAGTAAGGAAACAGTGGCGTGATGTTGGGTTATTTCGCGCGCGTTTCTTAACGGTAAAAATTTGTGGTAAAATTATCAGTGTATTTATTCTTTGTGTCAGTGTTTATACTTATTTGTGTTAGTTAAAAAAGTGGAAGTGCATATATTAGAAGTATTCTATAGAATAGTATACGAGTATATATTAACTGAAATGTGCCCAATGGTAAAACAGAATACGCACGCCCATGCACCACCGCATTTTACCAGATCGACGAGGTCATTCCACTTTGCTTAATTCTGGCTTTGACTTTAGAACCCATATAAATCTCCTCTCTTAAATACACCAACACGACACAGATACACCCGTATGTTCTTATAATATTGTATTTCTAGCGTCTGGATTAACTCTCTGACACCCACAGAAGTAATCCAACGGTAACCCTCAAATTTCTACTTGTAACACGCTGGTCTTGGTCCCTTTTCTAGTCAGCTTTGTATCGTAATCCTTGTAAGTGTTAAGCCTGTGGATATCGAAGTCCGTCTTGGACTGGGAAGCCAACACTGAGTCCTTTTCTAACTTGTGACAGAACGTGCCGCCGTATTTGTGGTAGTTTCGATCGTCGTTCTCCCTTTGGCAGCAGGAGTCGAAGGCCCGTCTGAACTCCTTGCGGAATTTGCCTGGAACAGAAGGACTGGGTCAATATTTTTCTTATTTCGATGGTTTTACTTATAGGCATTACCTAATTTTAAAAGGTCCAAAAGTGGCGTCCTTGAGATCGTCGTTTTCTATAATTATTTTACTTTTTTTGAGACATTGGAAAACAAAATTGATGAATGATGGCACATATTTTTCAAAGGATTGGCTAAGTAACAATATTTAATCTACAAATGTATCATGTAACATTTAATTTTATGGAGTTATACACTTGATGCATTATAGTTATAGCCAACTGTCAGACATAAAATATCAGGAGAATATCTATAGTTTGGTTATTTTTAATGTTTATTATTAATAAAACAATGTTTAATTCGAGTTTTAAAGATATTTGATATTTTGTCATAATATAGTATATTTTTAATATAATTTGTTGGCTTATTTAACTGTTTATATCTTTCTTTATATAGGAAATAAGCCAAAAAGTTAACTAAGAGATAATTTATTAATGAAATTATCAAATATTATGGTTCTATAAAGTTTTATTTCGTCGTTACCTATTATCCTAGGTATGCAAAGGAATAATTTTATTATTTTTAAGATATATCGAAAACATCTACTTTGCGTGCAAAATGCAGTCAATATTTATATAGTAAATATTATGCAATATGCAATTATGCAGTAGATGCTAGTTTAATATTTCATCATTTAAAAATGTAGATAACACTATTGGCGATTCCAAAAATGAATGCGCCCTCTGCATGAAAATATTTTAACCTACTTAAGGGCCCATTCTCTGTAGATTTGACAGGCTATTTGAATGTTGGGTCGGATTGAGAGGATGGGTGGCCGATGGGTGGAGACTTATATTCCAACTATCGAATTATTAAGATTTCGGAGGTGCACGTAAAGCCGAAGTAAAAAGGCACATGGAAATAAAGTTAGCCCTCATTGCAAGGGTACCGGATTTGTCTTATAATTGCAACAAAATTTCTTTTTAATGTTATAAATTATATATCACCGAAAAGATCAAAAGATAAACTAGGTCCCTATAGTAGCAAATTTGTGTTTAATACATGTATTTTAGAGAAAATAATTTTTCAAATACTTTATTTTAGTACAAGATTGTTTGCCTGGAATTTTAAAAATAAAAAGAAATGCCAAAAATTACTACTATAGGGACTTAGATTAAAGTCGCTATCTTTTATAGTTTTTTTATAATTAGACACGCGCCGAACGCCGATTTAGGGCTTATTTCGTCCTAGTGAATGGACTCTTAAAAGGTAATTTTTGGAGGGTTATTGCTGATATAATGATAAATAACACGTATTTGGGTTTGTTTAACGTCATAATTTAGTGGTGCTTGTGATTTTTTGGTATTACAAAGTTAAAAACGACGTGGTTAGTATTTGTATATCTTTATCTTTACATTTTAAAATGGCATTGAAAAGAAATCAGCACAACACAAATTCCCGTGTTTATGGGTGTCATTCCACAAAACGTGTCAATAGAAGTGTTTAAGATAGAAGATAGGTAGAAGTTTGGCCCTAATATAAGAAACTGTTTCTCATTCATTTCTCCAAAAGGCATGTAACAATTTAGTAACAGGGAATACGTTTATTTACACAACATAACCACTTTGTTGTAGTTTGTCTATAATTTTCTATTATTAGTCTTATAAAAACCGAATATTTTTTAATTTAAACATTATTTAACAAAAAACAAGCACTAATATGATATGACCATACAGTTTATCACATTTATTTTAGCCCAAAATTTAAGTAAACAAAAACTAGGGTACCTGTTTCAACCCAAAAATTCATATAATTAGCAATGAAGCACTTATGGGACGTATGACTGCTTTTACCACTCTTTTTATCTTTTATTTCACCTTAAGTAGCACATGGAGTCACTATATTTATAGCAGTTGAAGCTAAATTGCTAGATGATATGAAATGCAAAATTTTTACTCGTCTGCCTCCATATTTGTTTACAATTTGCAGCGCCTCATCGGTAATTTGAATTGCCAATTAAAAAGAAGAATGTATCAAAGACAATAAGTTAAGGTTATATGAAGATATGCCGTTGCAATTCAATGTTGAGGGGTGTATATTTCACGCAAAGTAGTTGTTATCGACATATCTTAAAAATAACAAAGTTATTCCTTTTTGTACCTAGGATTATAGGGTAACGAGGAAAGTTAAAAACTTTATTGAACCATAATATTTGATAATTTCATAAATAATTTATCTCTTAGTTAATTTTTTGGCTTAATTCCTATATTTAATATGTTGTCATGCGGTTTCAGCTAGTAATATTTTTAAATAACTAGTACATAACTACAGATTTCTTCACGCATAGGAAAACTTAGAATTAAAACTTATTAGAATAACCTGAATATTTTTGCATATTCAGGAAAGTCGAAATTTTTTTTTACAACGATGTATCGTGTTTTATTTGTAATATTTATTTTACAGAGGGTTTCCAACCCGCCAAAACCTTTTTGAGTTCTCAATTTTCTCTCTTTTTCGAACGTTGCTTACATTCTCTTTTAATTTTTTACCTGAAAATTTTTTAAATCATCCAATCGTACAATATAGAACTCCGTGGTGAAGCGGTTAGAAACACTAGGTTTCTAATCGTTCCCCACATTGACAAGAGTTCGAATCTCGCCGTCGTCGGTAAATTTTTTCTAATTGCTCCTATTTTCCGGGTTTTTTTATTTTTTTACTAAATAGTACTTAAAATTATAAAATCACAAGTCGTAGTTAGACACGTAGAAGTAAGATGCTACTTAATTTAGCGACATTTGTTTTTGATGTTTGACTGCGCCCCTAACGAATGAGGTTTTCTAGATTTCCCTCAGCAGGGGCGGCTGGAAATAAAATTATATTTGCTGTTCTATTTCGTTTATTGCCTGCAAGGAATATCACTGACAAGCCCTAATAGGTCGAAATAGCTGTCTCCTGTTTAATGTTGGGGCGTTCGACACTCATGTAGTGACAGAGAATTTCCCAGAAGCCTGTCCAGTGCCACCATATGACTGTTATGTGGGGTGAGTGAGCTACCCCATGATATTCTATGGTGGCAAACATTTGCTACCTATCCTTCGCCTCACGAATTCGCCGACCCGGCTTATGAGCGCTCTGGGAATACAGCAGCAGTTCCGACACTGGACATGGTTCCGTAAAGTGATTGTGGAATCCCCAGAATCCCTCACAGATTATGCCAATCTCTGTGTACCTTGGGAGCACAGCTGACAGTTAGGCTATTTACAAAGATAAATAAGGCGACACCGTCCTATTTTCTTTTTTTTTAGGACTGCAGGGAATCCCGTCAGTTCAGGCTTTCCATCAAGACAGATGAGGCATCTTTCGTTACCCTTTCTCAGCAATAAAGGGATCGTAAAATGTGGCCGAGTAAGACTTAATGATTCCATTGACGCGGTATCAGGTGATTCCATTGACGCGGTATCTTGTACTTACAGAGGCTTCTTGTATTCACCCGCAGTATATAGAACAATAATAGTGGAACAGAAGAAAAGAGAAAGTTTAATAACAATTTCTCCACCCCTCATTACAATTACAAGAGTTAACCCTAAAGCCCCAGACTTATGCGGGAGAGGGAACGATATATTAATATTCAGTAGTCCTCCGCAAGAATAAATAAATAACTAAATGCATATGTCTTTCTTACGCCCTCTATTCCTTTTCGTAATCTCGATGTTCGGTTAACCTGAGATTCTATCCTGAAACGGCCAGTGTTGTAGCGTCTCGAGTGTTAGTGTGTTCAGAGCGAATTGTTGAAACAAGAGAACAAAATTATACAGGGTGTAAGTTAAACACGCGGCAAAAATTCAAGAGGTTATTCCTTGGACTATTCTAAGGATATTTTATCTTTTGATGATTTTTGAAAAAGCGCTTTGTTGCGAAGATATAAGGCGAAAATTTTCAACAAATAATAATTTATTACTAAAAATTACATGTAACATTTCTGAACCTACAAGAATTGTTCAAAATGGCTACCTCCAGCTCGGATGCAACCATCCAATCTTCTCCTCATAGACTCCCGAACTCTAAAAACACCAGGGTCGTTTCTTATTGAGTTACTAATGACTTTAGATGGCCCCATCTAGGGGGTTTAAGTCCGGGGATCGAGCAGGCCATACGTGTGGTCCACCTCCACCAATTTAGCGATCTCCGTATGTTGCTGTTAAAAACTCTCGAGCAACTACACTAAAATGAGGTGGTGCACCATCATGCATAAACCACATTGCCTGTCTTGTAGCCAATGGTACATCTTCCAAAAACTGAGGTAGCGTTTGTTCCAAAAAGTTGCGGTATACTTCGCCGGTAAGTCTTCCTGGTAGAAATACCGGTCCAATTAGCCAGTCACCCACAATTCCAACCCAAACGTTCAACGAGAACTGATGTTGAAACCGATCTTCACAAATCTCATGTGGATTTTCGTCAGCTCACACATGGTTATTGTGGAAATTCCTTATTGCATTTCGCGAGAAACTGGCTTCATCGGTAAAAAGAATGTGTGACACAGATTTCAAAAGCCTGTTTTTTCAATTCAATTAACAGCGGTTTACAAAGCATTAACAAAATTTAACAGATAAAAAAGTTTCTAATAGAAACACCTATATAAGGGATAGGTACTTTGAAATGATAAATTTATCAATGTTACAAAGTTATTGAAAAAAAAACAAAAAGCAAACGCAGCCCGCGAAATAATAGACCGCCCCCTCTCCCACACAAGCCTCAGACTAATCCTTGTGATTAGACTGAAGGGTAGAAATCATTACCAATATTATTATTATGTTATTGAAGATGACTATGGTACTTTGAATTTTGCTTGAAAAGTAGTCGTCCACTTCAACCGTTGAGTACTGTAGTTAAAACCATGAAATTCATTCTACTGCACAGTTTTTCATTTTCTTATCGTGAGGGAGGTTATAACAAATGAGTTAAGATATATTACTTCTTGTTCTTTGCACTTTATATTAGTCTCCACGAGGTTAGATTAAAAACGAGAGTGATATTAGCCATTAGTCCTTCACGTCCTTCCACATTCCACGTTTATGTTTCATGAAAATAATATTAATAGAAAATATAGGTTTCAGTTTTATCAGTTGGTGATACAAAACGAATATTGTTAGTGAGGGTGACGTGCTCTTCTTTTTGAAAAGAAAAGTAAAAATTGCAAAAGTTCAATTTTTTATTTTGAATTATGACGAGTTATATCTTGTAAAACAACTTACCTATAACTCTTATTATGACTATAACCCGAAATGTCTACTTATTTTTCGTAATTACGACTTATATTCCGTGATATGTCTTACATTTCGTAATTCTGACATATTTTTTCATTACCAGTTCGTATAGTTCGTATAATACCACTTATATCTGAAAGTAATAGTAAAGTATCTGAAAATATCTGAAAGTAATACGACTTATAGCTCGTAATTGTGAGATATGAATCATAATTCCGAATTATATCTTGTAACATGATTTATAAACCTGAATTATAATTTATAATTTGCAATTCTGACTAGTATATCGTTATTACGAGTTATAATTCGTAATTACGGTTTTTAAATACCAATTTTAACTTGTATCTCGTTAATTATGATTTATATATATCGTAATATGACATAACCATAATTAAGACTTATACAGGGTATTAGTTAAACATGTGGCAAGAATTCAAGAGGTTATTTCTTGGACTATTCTAAGGATATTTTATCCTTTGATGATTTTTGAAAAAGCGCTTTATTGCGGAGATATAGGACGAAAAAAATTTTCAAAAAATCCAATTTTGGTATTTTTCACATTATTAATGTAGGTGAAATAAAAGTATAGCGTACTACACTGCACGTATCAAGTAAAGGACATGTAAGGAAAAGGAGTTGTTTTTTCTTACCAACATTCCGTGATACTTCGGAGTGATTATTTTGTATGTTTTTATATGTTGTGTTTTTGTAGTTTGTATGTGTCGCATTTGTTAAGATTGATTGACGTTTGGCTAGTTGACGTGTAAATGGTTGTTAGTGAAGTCCTCTATCATGGCTCGCTATTCGAATGCCGAAATGGCTGACATGGATTTTATTTATGGACTTGCTGATGGCAATGCATTAGAAGCTAGGCGACTGTACATTGAACGATTTCCTAACCACATTGCTCCCGATAGAAAAATCTTTCAAAGTATTCATCAACGTCTTCGAGAAACGGGAACATTGAAGCGAAGTGGAGGACCAGAAATGCCAAGGACTGTAAGAACGGTAGACGTAGATGTGCTGGAAATGATAGAAGAAGATCCAGGTACTTCTACGCGAAGAATTGCAAATACTTTGAATGTAAGTAATTGGACTGTTTTGAAAATTCTGAGATAATTTGTTGTACCCGTACCACATTCAACGCTTTCAGGCACTTCTTCCTGCGGATTTTGCTCCACGTATTGCATTTTGTCAATGGCTTTTGCACACATTGGTTGAAATCTCTCAACTACTTACGCTGATTCTTTTTACCGATAAAACCAGTTTCTCGCGAAATGCAATAAGGAATTTCCACAATAACCATGTGTAGGCTGACGAAAATCCATATGAGATTTGTGAAGATCGGTTTCAACATCAGTTCTCGTTGAACGTTTGGGTTGGAATTGTGGGTGACTGGCTAATTGGACCGGTATTTCTACCAGGAAGACTTACCGGCGAAGTATACCGCAACTTTTTGGAACAAACGCTATCTCAGTTTTTGGAGGATGTACCATTGGCTACATTGGGATTTTTGCCGCATGTTTAACTAACACCCTGTATATCATAATTACGAATTATAAGTCGTATTGTGAGTTAGGTATATATCTGGTAATACGACTTATAATGAGTTCTTTTAAATACAAATATGCCATCTCTTCATATAAGCTGACTTTGGACAAATAATTTTCAAAACGTCGGCACCGTTTCATTGATTTTTACAAAATTAATTTGTATGTGGTATGAAAATTTTAAAGGTGGAACAGACCCAACAACTTAGCTTCTACACCAAATTTATATTTTAATCTAATGTTTAAATATAAATAAAACGAACTTATAAGCTAACTAAATAATACGTTACGTACGTACCTACGTTATTTGATTAGCCACCCTGTAGGTATTTATTAACTAGGTTCTACCGCAAAATTTAATTTTCTCAGATTTTTCATAAAGCTCGGAGCGTTGAAATGAATATTCCTTAAAAACTACTTTTAATAAAAAATTTAATTACTTAAGGCACAGCTGCTACGTTCTTTAATTTAGGAAATGATTAAACGTAAACATGCGCCAATCCGTAATGAACATTTACGATGATATAGTGTTGAAAACTCAGTAGGTATCGTGAGAAAATCTTGCATATTCAACCGACCAGCGAACAAAACACATCTAAATGCTGCGCAACATGCCAGTTCCAACACTGAGAGAACTGAATTCGTTAAAATATTGTTAGAATATAATAATTATTTGTCATCCCTACATACTTTTTTAACTTATATATTCTTGTGGTGTTTACTCAATATTAAGTAATTAAATGTTCCTTTGGGACAAACTTCACATAATTTAAAATGTCTAATCGTTCGGTGGAATTATTTTCATACGATCCTGATTTTTTGTAAAAATACACGAGTTGCCAGTTTTCATTTTATCACAATTTTTTTTATTAAAAATAAGCCAAATGGCTGTCTTAAGTTTTTTGTTGGGCCACAAAAATGTATTTCTTAAATTAACATAAAAAGATTTTTATTTTTGCTTACTACAAGTAGTAAACTAGACTTTGGTTCTAAGGTTATGGCGATTCTTTCAAATACAATGTCAAATCATTAGTAAAATTGCGGGAATAGAAAAATATAGTGTTACACTTAAATCACGGGAAATTTTCCAAATTGAAAAATTTTCATAACTAATATCCTTATAGTTAGTCCACTGAAACTCAAACTTTGGATTATCATAAATACGCTCATATATATAATACTACTATATGGAGCCTATGTAATCTTTACCATGTTTCTCAAGTGAAGCCAAATTAGAGTAGTCCAGAATCATATCTATTGTTCTTTCACGGAGAAAATACCAAATACTCATGCGCAGCAAACCGCGGGAATTTTGCTCCATATGGGTACTGTAGAATACAATAAATTAACTTTATTTTATATTGTATTTTATCTACATATAACGGTTTTTCAATCTTGTTATTGGGATGTTTCCGTATTTATCAAGTTTACCAAAAGAGTGGATGCAGTTTGTATTTGAAAAGAAAATTTTAAAAATACATACTTCAGGTACCTATGCGACTTCATATGGAATATTTCCTTCGCACAAAAGACAAAACCTCGACTGAGTTTTTCGTTTCGGCATTTTGCGATATCTGTGGAATGAAATTAATGAAAATAAGGTACAGTATAATTCATATACCTAGTTCACTACATATTTAAATTTACAAAATGTTCTTATATGCCTAAACTTGCAGTTGCGACTGTAAAAATACCGACGAAATAATTTGATGAGCAAATGTCTCTAATCACTAATAAGTCTAATAGGTATATGAACAAAACTAAAACTACAAGTTACACATAAATAAAACACTTCTAAAACTGCCGGCTCTACGAAAAACACAAATTTATTTTCTGTGAAACACAAACATACCTGAAATACAAAAGATAAACTGTGACATAACCACACCACAAAACGCATATATGACAAAACACATACAGGGTGTCCCAGTGTGAGCGAACAAAAATTTACCAGTGTGTAGGCCAGACCAAAATAAGAATAAAATTCTTATAAAAAAAAAATTCTTCGTTGCACGCCTAACGAGTTCCAGGGTGTTATTTTGTAAAAAAAACAATTTTCCGAGATAACTTAAAAACTCGTTTCGTAGATTTAGGTAATATTTGGATGACGTGTACATCTATTAAAGGTCATTAAAACTATATGCTGTTTGTTTAACTCTAAACTTTAAAATCATTGCATATATTTTTCTGCATAAAGGAATACAGTCGGTACTTTACACTCAATTTACTCGAAAATGGTTGATTTTAGAGCTGTGTAACAAGAGCACCTTTTTTGTTCAGAATTGGAAGCCGATTAAGGAAAACTTAGTTAATTCACGAAAAAGTAGGATATACAAGAGTTATGAAGACAAAACCATAAGGAAGAGTAGACCTAGGCCACCACAAGTGTCAAAGTTAAACAAACACCATATAGTTATAATGACCTTTAATAGATGTACACGTTACCCAAAAATTACCTAAATCTACGAAACGGTTTTTAAGTTGTTAAAGTTATTTAAGTTACGTTATTACGGAAAATTGTTGTTTTTTTACAAAATAACACCCTGTAACTCGTTAGGCGAGCATCAGAGAAATTTTTTATAAGAATTTTATTCTTATTTTGGTCTGGCCTACCCACTGGTAAATTTTTGTACGCTCATACTGGGACACCCTGTATATGACAAAACAAAAGCCCGGTCTTTCTTTACTTTCGCGCCACATTGAAATTCTTGGATTGGATTGGACAACACTTGGGCATGTGCACAGAAACATTTGTCCGTGAAAGAGAACGAAATATATAACTCCATCTCATAAACCGGCTTCAAGAAAAGCTCGAATAGCTCAATATAGTAGTATTATATATATGAATACGCTATTATTATATGAATTTTACGTTTTTTCTTTATAGTTTATGACTTTATTGTCAATCCCTATTATATAGGGTAGAACCCCTATATTTTATAATTTTTTGTAATCACATACTTAGTGATTGTACTTTACCACCCTATTGGTTCACCCTGTACATCGTTTGACTACAGAATTATCTTAAACTTACCTTAGGGAAAACCTTCCTTGAACAGAATATACCCTTAGCAAGTTCCTGTACGTGTTACAATTATGTTTCTAGTGATTTAAGTGAATGGCATGGGGCTGTTTAGTTTAAACAAGGATAATAAGGACTCCCAGCTATGTTAACTCTTAACATTATACATAACCTCTCTTGAGAATCCCTGTAGCTAAGCTTGTACCACGGTTGAATTTCCTAATTTTCTAACTCGAATTTAACTAAACATTTTTTAAAGTAAACTAAAAGTATGAAATGTATTTCAGGCCGTGCTGTCAATTTTATTGCGGAAACAGTGAATTGCAACTCGGATTTGTGAATCGTAAATGACATTGTCAGTGGTAATTCGGATCGGTAATTTGTATTTTAGAAGTAATAGGTACACTTTCTGAATTACAAATTATGCTTTCTGGAACAAAACCACGTATCTCATTTCAAATTGACGTTTTCTGAAAATAAAATTGATTTTCAAGTATTGGAGATGATTCTGGCGTTTGAGATCTACTTTATGATGAATAGGTACCTACACAGTGTCTAAATCAAAGCTTGCTACACAATTTTTCGTCAATTCCATGTGAAATCAGTTTTCAACAACCTTATATAGCAGGGGTGGCCAAGCTCCTTGATAGTCCGAGCCATTTTTACTAACATTTATACTATGCCGAGCGATACTATGAAACAAATTTAGTTAACTTACCAAAAACTCCAGATTACAAATTATATCCGTAGCAAAAGTGATACAAATTGTTTCCTCCAGAGTACAATCTCAACTGTCCGTTGCAATGAAAGTTTACAAATTCGAAATCGGTTTGGAGTCGGTCGTTACGGACGATTACGCCACTGTTTATGTTCGTTCGCGCAGTTTTCGATGAGTCTATCATTCTTAACTTGGATGGAAATGAAATTTGTTACAACGTTGCACTTAGTCTTTCATATTTGTCGTCAGTAATTTCAAAGACATTTTGAAACACATACGGAACGATAATAATTTTTTAAAATATAATAGCACAAAAATGAAAAGGGAACTCGGGTACTTTTATCGAGAGTCACAAATAATATGTGGCTCGCGAGCCGCAGATTGGCCACCCCTGTTATATAGGCTCTTCATTCAAATTAGCTCTTATAATCATGATGTTATCCACTGTTCTATTCAAATACATTTGCACCGGTTACCTATATGTAACAATAGAACTTTTCCCTCTTTATGCACTCCCTTTGTAGAATTAAATGGATTTTTCCCCCTGAAAGTACCATCAAAGAAAGTATGTTTTTAATTAAAAGCCACTTTTGGTAACAGTAAGTCAACACAAAAGGGACGTAGCAAGCCAATTGTGAATACACTTTTAATTTCGTAATATACTATTACATCTTTTTTTCAGTTATAAAAGACAGGGTCGGCTTTAAAGTCATCCATAGCCTGACAAATTTTAATTCGTATGACTTTTATTAGACGAGCGAAGCGAGTCGCTATAATGTAACAAATTATAAATTTTATGTGGTATATATTTTGTGGTATACTTTACAGAAAAGCTACTGAATGATTTAATTTAAAATGTAACATAGTAGTAGTATTAGAAATGACTAGATGTATTATCAATATTTTTTTAAATTGCAAAAGTAATTGAAATAATTATTGCTAATTAAAATACATAATATATATGGAAATATATACATGGAAACTACATTACTGTCATCTGGAAAATATCTGTCGAACTTCATAGCGTCGGTCGCACCATCTAACGGATATTTTGAGAATCTCTATCTCATAAATGTACAACGAAAAAACGCGGTGTGAAGTTTATTCGGTAGAGAATTCTTTTCAGATTTTGAAATATCACTATCACATTTTCATTTAAACTTCACTTTCACACAGCACTATTTTATTTTCAATTTTACAGTTTGAATCTTTTAGGTCGATCAAATTGTTTCGTTTCCGATAACATGCAATCATCATAAAAAATTGAATATAGGTACCTACTGTTGAATTTTAATATATTTTTGCTACAACTTTTTTTAACGCTTTTATTACCTTTGCTCGCCTTTCGTCAAAATTCTATTTTTACTTCTGTAGGTGTTTACATTACTTTTTGTAAAAAAGGAGCCATACCTGGAATAACAAAATAATTTCAGACCTGAAAAATAACAATTATACAGCCTTTGAAGACGCTTTCGAGGGAATAATTTACTCTTCTGAAACCCATATAAATATTCATGGAAGCAATTTAAGATATTACCAAAATGTAACCCTTTATTTAAACGACCGAGTCAGAGCTAAGTTGGATTGAATTTACATAGAAATAGTAAGTAACTTTATTCGACCGTGGGTTGTTTGCCTCTTTTAAAGACGGACCTATATATAAATTGAAAGCCCTCTCACTTATTGCCATTTATTGCTCTTATTGTCATTTTGACTGCGTCTTATAGGTTATTCCATAGGTTGAATAAAAAACATTCATAATTGTTTTTGGGTACGGACCGAAATATTTATGTTATAACATAACATGAATATAAAGCATATATTTCCGTAACAAAAGCTCACATGGTCAACGTCAAGCGGCCTTTTGCGTGTAAATGAAATATCTTTAGACAGTAACATCTGGCTCAAGTAGATAGATTTCATAAAACCATTTCTAGTTCTTTAGCAAATATGTCATTTCGGGTCATAAATAGTATTGAGAATTGTTCGGGCTTAACAGATTTATTAAAACATTTTATGGATGTCTAGATCCGTGCATCCCTGGAAACGGAACAGTGTTGGGCAGACAAAGCGCCCAAATGTGCTTACTAAATAAGTCCAGTAAATTGTAATGTATTATGGTGGTACTTGGAAATTCTCTGAAATAAGGTCTTTTGTATGTTCATATACAATATGGCAAAGGCATAAGTCAACCTGCTTTTTTCGGGGAGTTTTTCCAGGAATAATATCAGTAGAGTAAGCCGTAATTCCCCCTCACTTTGAGACGAGGATAATATCTAACGGTTTTAGGTCACTTACTAGTAGTGACTATTTTGATTGAACAGCGTGACAGAAATAGGTCATGGTTCGCGGTACTAGACAGAGGGGAGACACGTACTTCAACAACCAATGGGATTAGTGGATTTAAATTTTATAGCAAAGAAACTTTACTTGGGAAGTTTCAACTGAAGGAAAGTTAGTCTCCCGCGGTACGACTTCACAACAAGTTGGTTGTAATTATTTGGGGCTTCTCCCCATAGTATGAGGGCAAACCACCAAGGTAAACGTACTTTACCCTGTAAAGTACGTTTCTCGGGCTCTAAGTAGACGCCGTTAGTTGTTTTATCTAGAATAATTCAGTTTAGAGTTCATTAGTATTGTATTCATTCGTTTTCTTAGGTCAAATAGTATCTCAGTATTTTGCACTTCTCTTTTGTTTACGTTTCTAAATTATATTTATTTGTTATTAAAAGTGCCGTGTTTTCATGCAAATCCGCCCAACTACCCTCTCAGTGTTAGCATATAAGAAGTGTCCCAGGAATACGTCCCTACATCGATGTTCAGGATAAGATAACCCACGGTAACTCAAACCTTTTTTATTTATTTATTTATTTATTTATTTATTTATTTATTTTAGAGTACAATGTCCAACGGGACGAATCCCAGTTACAGAACAAGGTTTGAAAAACAACAATAAAAATACATAATATAAAATCATAAAATAGACAACATGAGTAAAAATACAAAAACAATAAATAAGAAATACAAAGATATAACATCAATACAACATTTTATACGTCAATCACAGCATATCTCGAACCCAGCGACAGAGAAATTGATTCAGTATTAAAACTTTAGACTCCCTTTCGAGATTACTGGATAATTAAGTAAGTTTCGTGTTATATAGTTTCGTTTAGTTCGTTTCGTATAGCCTGTTAGATTTCTATCCTATACTGAACATGCCTATCTTTTACTTAAGATGACTTTGTTCTCAAAAAATAGGTAGGTATAAAACCTTTGAAACTATACTAAATCCAATGAGAGAATGGACTTGCGCTCGGACGAAAATTCGTCTGTTTCAGTCAGATCTCCGCCTATTCAACCCTTGCCTCACCGTAATTGGATCAGCAATTGAACAGGGCCGGCGCCTTGCCTTGACCCGATAACTTTTTAGACTTTGTTTCCTTCTAATCAAAGCCTGTATTGAAGTTTCGTTATACATTCAGGATTTATTTTAGGACAAGCGTACAAATAATTACGAATTATTATACAAAATGAATTAGGTATTTAAAAAAACTCTTGCCATATTTTACAGAAATACATATTATTTCACTATTCCATAAAAAGAGCTATTAAATTGACTTGGATAATTATTGTTTCACTGTATACAGTAATAATTCGAAACTTTGAAATACACTTGAGTTTGGGCCTCACCAAATGAAGAGCCCGATATCTCTGAAACTATTAAGTTTTTGAAAAATAGTCATTTGACAAAAGTTGTTTAGAATTCAACAAAGTATCGGATAAACCTTGTTAGAAAGTTCCTGTCCACGAAAAATTTCTTTCGACTTCAGCGCCATCTCCAATTTGCTCTGAAAAAATCAAGTTAACCTCCGTGGCGGAGCCATAGATGAGCTCTATTATCTGTTTTTTTCAAAATCAAAATATATCTTTCCATTGCCGAGAAACGAGGCTGAGGAGTTTTATGTGGAACACCCGGTATATTGATACCTCTGCTCACCCATGCACCGTTCTTTTGCCTGATTAATGTACATTTTACTTACTATCGACCCGTCCTTGTTTTCAAATTGAATATATTTTTATTTGAGGATCTGTATACTGTATAGTAATCTTTGAAATATCAACAGGCCTTTGAACACTTTAATCCTAACATAATGGATTTTATTTAATAATCTCCAGCTAGTTGAATAAGCGGATAGTAGAAAATTCTTTTGTCATCGAGCAAGTTTTCCACTATTATCACCATTTGTGGGTGGCCAGACTTAACAGTTTTTGCGTCGTGTATCGCAATAAGTGCTTTAATATAGATGTGAAAGCTTTCTGAAAATGAGTTTATGTTCTTTTTAGGAGCCAAAGAATAGAAGGGCAGAAAGCAGGCTTATAATAATTATTAAATGTGGATTAATCTTTTGAAGTTCTTTGTTGTGGGTTTTTGTGGGAGTTTGCATTTATGAAATAATGAAAAGAGCTTTTCAGTGGATAATGTGTGCATTTCAGGACGGCAGAATGTTGTAAAACAATCTGATTTTATGAAAAAATTGTATTAGAATAACTGTTTACAATATTATTAAAATTGATAATAGTACCTAGCTGTCAAACAATATATAGCGATCTGCCCGGGGGTATCATTACAGCATTATCTTCACGATCAGAGGCAAGTACGAAGAAATATGTATGAAGTTATTTGGTATTACATGTTATACTTGATAGAAATACACGTAAGTGTCAGAATTGTGTCTCTATAACATTCTAGTGTAGTCAATAAATAGTGTTATCTTTACATTGAACATGACAGTTTTATGTTGCTGTATGTGCATACACTTATATATACGTACCCACTTGTAGTTAAGATGAAATATTTGTGGTATTTCATGTACACATTTGTCATAGTTCAGTTAGTTTTTGAAGGACATGAAATTCCTATTTAATAAATCTTTTATAACGCATCATCATGTTCCCAACAACACGGGCTTGAAGGTAATAAATATCCTGGAAATACAAGCGTTAAGGTTCTTAATTTTGAACTACTTATAGTCTGTACGTTTCCCGACAAATAGCATTTTCCTATTTTATGCAGTGATATAGTAGATATAATCGGTATGAACTTCTTCAAAAATGTATGTTCAATGACGCATTTTAGTTATTTTTCTATTTACGGGGTATGTAAATAGATAAATAACTAAAATGCGTTTGGAAATATTTAGTAATAGACATTTACCCTATTGAGAAAGGCCTAACAAGCCGAAATACTAGTATATAAAAAAGTCAAGACCAGAATTAAGCAAAGTGGAATCACCTCGCCCATCTGGTAAAATGCGGTGATGCATGGGCGTGGGTATTCTGTTTTACCATTGGGCACATTTCAGTTAATATATACTCGTATACTATTCTATAGAATACTTCTAGTATATATTAACTGAAATATGCCCAGTGGTAAAAAAATACAAATCTAAAAATGTCTAGTTAATATAGACATTTTTAGATGGTGAAAAATAATTTGCTTTAGCGTAAAACTCTCAAATTGTCCTGAAATTTTGCCTATCCCCCTATTTTCCGGTATGCTGAATACAAATCTAAAGTTATTTTTTGTGGACGAATGTACTTTTTAAGGAAAAATAGTAGCATTTACGAAAATGGTGGTATACAAAATTTCAGAAAATTTTGATAGTTTTACGCTAAAGTAAATAATTACCGAAAAATTTCAGTGGAAAACTGTAAAAAACTAATGTATCCAATTTACCAATGTATCCAAACTATTTTATCCAATGTTGGCAATTCATTTTTAAAGAAAAAGCTATGAACACCGCGTCGTTTGCATCTCCATCATGTAGTTTAGGCTTCCGCACCTCTCTATATATTTTTTCTTCCTTCAAAACTTTATAAACACCATATTTTGTAGTACCTGTATACTCTGCACATATTTCGACTAATTCATCTTTTGAGCACGGACGATCTCTTGCAAGGCACTTAAAAACTTGGGCTATAATTTTCTTTTCTCCAACGGATAAAGGCGATCTTCTTTTAACTATTGTCGGTCCCGGTATATTTTCCATTATTCAATATCACTATGAAAACACGATATATCACAATAAATTATAATAACAAATAAAGTAATACACACTTAATGCACTTCCACTTTTTTAACTAACACAAATAAGTATAAACACTGACACAAAGAATAAATACACTGATAATTTTACCACAAATTTTTACCGTTAGGAAACGCACGCGAAATAACCCAACATCACGCCACTGTTTCCCTACTACCTCGAGCGCAGTCGCTTGTTGGTTCCTGATTCGACCAATCAACGTCGCTGAAGCTTGGAAAAAAAGAAAGCGTAAATGCAAGAATATGTATGTTAAATAAGGATGAACAGCTTGTCGTCAACTTTACGACTTTCGCAGTTGCCACATATTCGGAAAATCCTTGATATTACCATCGAACATAAACAAAGTCTTTGTTTATGTTCGGTGATATTATTAAGTAAAAGACAAATTAAACATTATGTTTGCTTTAATAAAGTACAATAGGGATAAGGGAAGTTAAAGACAAGTAAAAAAATGGGTAAATAAAGTAATTAATACGTTTCCTGTTTTAAATAAGAATACTTTCGAAATAAATGTGACAACACAGATCTACTCTTTTTCCGGTCATTGCACTTTGCTTAATTCTGGTCTTGAATTTAGATAGAGTGTTTTCTATATATTTCTTGAAACATCTAAATTAGAACTGTGTTTTTTCAAGACAATTATTTTCAAGTTGTTTTATAAAGAACTATCCGCTTCCAGTATTCACTTTATGAAAAATATATCTTGATGTGGTTTCCGGCATCATTTTATTTATAATTGATAGACGCCCAGTACAAGGCAAGTCAAATAGGTAATTCTTACCAAGGATTTTTAACTTATATAGGATTGCTCGATCCCTATTCCTCAATGTTGTCCGATTTGGTGACGTCACTGCGAGACCCGATACTCTTTCTCTCTCTGTATTGTGCGATTCCTTATCTATGACGCGTTGACAAGTTACTGTCCCTATCTAACTCATCTATTTTTCCGATGACGTAGCCGCAAGACCCAATCACGTGATACGGCTAATCGAGCAATCCTGTATAAGTTAAAAATCCTTGAATTCTTACTAGTTGTTCTACTTGTTGCAAAACGTTTATACACCAATGTGTATAAACTTTTTGCAACAGTATCCGTATTAAATTTTAATCATTACCACTACTGTAATGTTGGTTGCCTGCAACCTGCATGTACGTGGGTGAGCATCACATAACTTGTAAAATCTGCTGTAAACATGGCTACTTACCGCTCATGAAGTTGTATATGATGGGGTTGACGGCACTGTTTGCGTAGCAGAGCCAGTGGGAGATGAGAGAGAAGGCGCGGTTCACCTCGCTGTTCGTCAGTTTCACCGTTAGTCTGAAACAAGGAAGAACACTTTATTATCCTTCAGGGATACTTCCAAATCGTTTGGATTGTTATTAATGAGACAGGAAATGAGGCGAAGATGTATGGTGAGGTAAACACCAAGAGGTGGTCTCTGTATTTATTGTGGTCTGAGTTTGACGTGTTTATTAAGCTAAGGGCACATCAGCAATTATAGAAGCTGAATTTGATGATAATATCAAAGTCTATATATATTCTAATTATGTAGACTTTGATAATATGTCCGGAGGTTAACGTTCGCCTGTTGATTATTGTCGCCTCTTCATGGACATTGGCATGTAATAACTTTAGTTAGTTGATTGATCCGACGTTTACTTGATGAAAATCCATGTTTAACTCTTGAATTAAAACAAGTACAGTTTTATGATTTTTACAGTTAATATACAAATTTTTATTTATATATTAACTTTAAATATACACGGTGTTAGTTAAACATTAGTTATTCCTTGGACTATTCTAAGGATATTTTATCCTTTGATGATTTTTGAAAAAGCGCTTTGTTGCGAAGATATACGGTGAAAAAGTTTTTCAATAAATAAAAATTTGTTACTAAAAGTTACATATAACATTTCTGAACCAAGGGGTAAACCCCCTGGATTATCCGGGGATCGAGCAGGCCATACGTGAGGTCCACCTTGACCAATCCAGCGATCTTCGTATGTTGCTGTTAAAAACTCTCGAGTAACTACACTAAAATGAGGTGGTGCACCATCATGCATAAACCACATTGCCTGTCTTGTAGCCAATGGTACATCCTCCAAAAACTGAGGTAGCGTTTGTTCCAAAAAGTTGCGGTATATTTCGCCGGTAAGTATTCCTGGTGGAAATACCGGTCCAATGAGCCAGTCACCCACAATTCCAACCCAAACGTTCAACGAGAACTGATGTTTGAAACCGTTCTTCACAAATCTCATGTGGATTTTCGTCAGCCCACACATGGTTATTGTGGAAATTCCTTATTGCATTTCGCGAGAAACTGGCTTCATCGGTAAAAAGAATCAGCGTAAATAGTTGAGGGATTTCAACCAATGTGTGCAAAAGCCATTGACAAAATGCAATATGCAATACTTTGAAAGATTTTTCTATCGGGAGCAATGTGGTTAGGAAATCGTTCAATGTACAGTCGCCTAGCTTCTAATGCATTGCCATCAGCAAGTCCATAAATAAAATGCATGTCAGCCATCTCGGCATTCGTATAGCGAGCCATGATAGAGGACTTCACTAACAACCGTTTACACGTCAACTAGCCAAACATCAATCAATCTTAACAAATGCGACACATACAAACTACTACAAAAACACAACATACAAAAACATACAAAATAATCACTACGAAGTATCACGGGATGTTGGCAAGAAAAAGCAACTCTTATTCTTACATGTCTTTTACTTGATACGTCCAGTGTAGTACGCCATACTTTTATTTCACCTACATTAATAATGTGAAAAATACCAAAATTGGATTTGTTGAAAATTTTTTTCGCCCTATATCTTCGCAACAGAGAGCTTTCTCAAAAATCAACACAGGATAAAATATCCTTAGAATAGTCCAAGGAATAACCTCTTGAATTTTTGCCGCATGTTTAACTAACAACATGTATAAAACCATAATAATTGTTTCGCCAACACAGTGGCTTCTTCAGATGTGAGTACTAGGCTAATGTAACAATGTCAAAATAGAGTATAAATATACGTTGTAAAGTAGTAAAGTAATCAACTAGTAAAAACATAAAATCTAAAATCTCAGGTCAATTATTTCTGGGAGTATTTTCACAGATGTTCTTTGTATAAAATTATTTAAATTAGTACAAATGGAAAGATACCTATTTTATTTAATAAGTTTTAAAAAAAAATGTAATAATGGTGACGAGTTAGTCTCTAATTGATCGTTTAAAATTATATCAGAATTTTACAGTTTATTTATTTCTAATGATTCTAATAGGGTTACTTTTAATTCTTTATTTTCTATGTGTAAAACTTCGAAATTTTCATTAAAATTATGATTTTGTTCTATCAGATGATTTGCATATGTAGAATCTGTTTTTCTATTGTTGAAGCTTCTTTTGTGTTCTCCCAGGATCCTTTGTTCGAAATTTCTTCCAGTTTGTCCTATATATACTTTGGGGTATGTACCACATGAAAGCTTATAGACACTTGCTTGATTTTCCTTTTTCGTTTTATCTTTACTGTTTTTTATTAGCTTGTTACGAGTATTAGATGTTTTATAAGCAATATTAATGGTCTGTTTTTTTTAAATTTTTGTTATAACTTTAGTGATGCTTATAAGGTTGTATATTTGAGAAATTACGGAAAATTTGTTATAATTTAGACTAGTTCTTCTAGTTACAGGGGTGGCCAAGCTCCTTGATAGTCCGAGCCATTTTTACTAATATTTACACTATGCCGAGCCCATACTATGAAGCAAATTTGGTTAATTTACCAAAAATTCCAGATTACAAATTATATCCGTAGCAAAAGTGATACAAATTGTTTCCTCCATAGTACAATGTCAACTGTCCGTTGCAATGAAAGTTTACAAATTCAAAATCGGTTTGGAGTCGGTCGATTACGGACGATTACGTAACTTCGATGAGTCATATCATTCTTAACTTGGATGGAAATGAAATTTGTTACAATGTTGCATTTAGTCTTTCATATTTGTCGTCAGTAATTTCAAAGACATTTTGAAACACATACGGAATGATAATAATTTTTTAAAATATAATAGCACAAAAATGAATAGGGAACTCGGGTACATTTATCGAGAGCCACAAATAATCCTTCAAAGAGCCGCATGTGGCTCGCGAGCCGCAGGTTGGCCACCCCTGTATCTAGTACATACTAGTAGTTCATTCGCGAGTCAACACTCTGCTTATGTTATTTTACAAAATTGCAGGAAGTAGACCAAATCTATGTACCAATTACTATTTTCTAATAGGTACATGATTTTCCACGACGCTAGCAATTTCCTTCCCAACAACGATCAATTTTATGGCACAATATAAAAATTGCGGACATCATATATAAAAATGCGGAATCGCAACTCAATTTTAAATGCCCCTTATCAACTACCCATTCTTTGCCAGTGGAGCATTATTTTTCAGTCATTATATTACAGTTCTTTCAGTCATTATATTTCAGTTACGACTTTCCTACACGGTTAGTTTACGTCTTTGATCTTTCTGAAGAACAATTTCGCTCGGTTTCAGATTTTTTCCCGGACAATTCAGGAGACATATGAACCACTAATAAAATTATATGGTGTAGTAAAAAAGGTGCTTTGAACTTCGGAATTAGAAGTTACTGTTGTTTCACAGGAGCGTTTGTACAACGCGTAAAATATCACACGGGGTTCTGTTTGATGTAAAGATATGGCTGAGGCCATTTTCTGTAAAAAATTACGACTTTTAGCGTAATACCAAAGAGTAGAGATAATAAGAGGAGACAGTTGGAGAATAAATTCGGTAGAGATCGGTGATAACTCCGGTTTGAAGGGACACGGCTTGTCAAAGTCCGCATCGCAAGGACATTACGAAACACTTACAAGTCGAGACTGCTTCGGGTATTGACGTAATATATTCAGATGGACACCGAACGTTATTCTTCATGTGTTAATCGATATTTGAGACTTTCAGATTAATTATTAATTACGTTTCCACTGTAAACTATTTTTCAATGAATTACGTATTGTACTCTATACGGGTTGCATGTATGTTGACAGTTTAATTAAAATGTTTGGTTTATATATTATATTATTATTATTATTATTATTATTATTATTATTATTATTATTATTATTATTTAGTATCCAATGGTACATAATAATAATACATTACCCTTCATCCTAATATTAAGGAGTGTCTCTAATGTACGAGACTTGTGTGGAAGAAGAGGCAGTGCATTAGTATCATGTAGGCTGGATTAGCGCTTATAGGCGAATAGTCTAGCTATTGACCTAGTCTAAAATAAAAAGGGCATTTGCTTTATTTTAGAAACTAAATTTAAATAAAATTGACTTGCCATCAATCCACTCGCCATAATTAGAGCATTTCCTGACATTTGAGAAAGCTTTTCTTGACCTTCCTTCAATAAATTTTTTTTCTCTTCATTTCATTTAAGTTTTTACAAAAAGGGCAATTATACCCAGACACAGAGGGATTTATACTTGTAATACAAGACCACGTTATAGCGATAAATAACTATAAAAAATATATTTTAAAGAATACTTCTATTAAGAATTATATGTGTAGAAAATGCCACCAATTTTATATTATCGTCATCGTATTTTATAAAAAATGATACTGTTACCTCTTCATACAAACTGATAAAATAGTAGCTCATCATAATAGACCAAATATAACAGTTCAAGATAAAACAAAAAGGATCACCTACCTCATCTATACCATCTCACCAAAACAGCAAAAAAAAATATACAGAAAGAATATGGAAACAGAAATAAATTCATATCATTCCATTCTTATATCGGTGATGGCTATAAGTAAACCGTTTTATCTGTGTATACATGCATCGTTAATTTGAATACACGTAGTACGACCTTTTACATTTGCCTATGTTTCTCAATTTGTTGTCGCATTTGGAAAAGATCCCGATATCATGCATGAGCAGGTCTAGGATTATAATGATATACATTTTAAGCAATCATTCCCTGAAACCAGTCACATGTAAAAGTAAGGAATCCCAAAGCATAAAAGGGGCATATAAAAGATATTTTACTTTCTTTAATACGTGCAAGAAACTTAAAACCCAGTTTTTACGCCGGCTTTTACGAATACGGAGCGCTATTTGTGACCTTGATCCCCTATTCTGATTACAGATACATAGGACAAAAAAATAAACTAAAATAAAATATTGTAGTGTATTCATTTTACCTTTAATAATATGAAAATGTAAACTCGATGTAGTATAAGTAATAATTTAATAGGGAACACAAATTACCACAATTAATTTTATACAGAGCGTTTCAAATTGGATGCAGTAACATACATTAGTATTTTGGAAACCGTTAAAGATAGAGACTAGGTTGAATCGGGGCAAAGTTGCGTAATTTGATAACCAATAATATCCCCTAAAAAAATCAAGGCTAACATAATCATAGAATCATAGAATAATCAAGGAAGTTTTTGAGATATTTGAAAAAAATCTGAAATATTGAAAATTCATTTTTGTAAAATTTCGGCTTGTTTAAACATCTATTGAAAAAAAGTATAACTTATCATAGCAACTTTTAACGCTGTATCGAATGGCGTAGAACATTTTTTAAGTAATGTTTCTTCTTTTCAGAACCACACTGAGGGAAAAATCTTGCTTAAAACCGCTAATCAGCCATGGTTTTTTGAAATTATTAATTATTTGTCTTTGCAAATTATAATATTTATTATAGATAAACCATTATTTTTTCAAAATTTCTTTATAAAGAAAATATACCAAGAATTGATATGGTTGTAGAAATTGTATAGTTTTTTATTTGAAGGAGATGCCGAAAACAACTACTCCACGGCCAATGTGCCCCGACCGGCGTTGCATACTCCGGCATCTCCATAGAAATCGCCACATCCTTCATCGAGATACTCCAGACACTCACCGGTTTCGAGCTGATTATGCGCTCATCAAAGTGCCATAGGTAGCGGAATCGATGAATGATGTTGCGAGTTGCGACATGATTACCTTAAGGTACGTTCAGTACGGAGCTTGGATAATAGATTTATTGATACATGATATTGATGATAGAATAATAGTGAAAAATATATGCGCTGATAGGCGTTCACAACGGAGATGTGCATAAACGCTTTTAACAGCTAGTATACTTCAAAATGTCTAGCAAAGAAGGTTACTTCTGTTCGGCAAGAACGAAATATTACATTTTCACCAAAAGGAAACAAAAATTAAGAAAGTATCATGTGCATCCCATAAACAGGGAAAGGCATCGACTGGGAGAATTTCACCATTTATATCCTCAACTACGGAAATATTCCCAGGGGTTTTACGCATATTTCAGATACAGCAAAATTTGTTAGATACCTACATTTAAAAGTTATATTTGTAGAAATCGCTTACAATATTGTTAAAATGATAAAAATAAATTAAAATGAATACTATAGCAACTCATCATAGATCCGATGAATGGGAACCACTAGTTAAAGTGAACGCCCGGTTTTCCTAATACTAAGTATTTTACTTTTGCTAAAGTCTCTAATGCATTTTACGTTAATATACTCAATATGGGATTAATTCGTTTGTTATTCGAGACCTACACACATCTCTTTCACAATATATAATAAATTGTATTTTATTTAAAAATAAAATATTACTTTTACTTGTAGCATTCATATTTTTTCCTATTTCTTGCCACTGTTTCTCCAAAATAAATCTATTGTGGTGATCAGAGTGGGCCTGATTCCACAACGATTCTCTAATAAACACTTCTCTAATTAATTTTTCGGCATCCATACTCCTACTTCAGCTCGCAGAAGAATTGAACTGACTATTCCGCAAAATATAATCGAGTATAAACCACTTGTGTATCATGTATTCCCTGATAGTACCGAACGGCTCCATTGAAATACATTGTACATTTTATCAGCGCTGGTAAAAGTTACTCTATCAACCAGTCTATGATCTATCATCCAAGCTCCGTACTGAACGTACGTTAAGGGGCATCGTGAATGTTAGTAATGGTGAGAACCACACCGTAGTGCCCTCTTTGGTCTTTGCTACTATCCGTCAGAATAGTCCAAAACCGGTCAGTGTCTGGTGGTTGGTCTCGGTGAAGGATGTGGCGACATCCATGGAGATGTTGATGTAATGAAACGCAAATAGGCGCACATTATCCGTGGAGTAGTTGTCTTCGGCATCTCTTTCAAATAAAAAACTAGGATTGTCTTTCTCAAAGACAATAGAGATCACTGCTATAATGGCGCCTGCGGAAAAGCAGATCACCATCTGTCTGTCAATTTGACAATAATTGTCAGACGGATAGTAGCGAATACCCAAAGAGGGCACTACTGTGTACTTCTCCCTACACACTTTTCTGCTAACCCAACTAGTTGTCTACTCAAACAATTTATAAAAACCAGCACCTAGTACACTGAAGGAACAGTTTATTCATAATTAATGATACTGATTGACACCTAACAAAGGCTTTATTGGATAATGGCGTAATAAATTTTTGTTTATCAGGAAAAAGCAATTTATTAAATCTTTTCAAATATACCTTATTACCGTCAAGTAAGAGATTATTGATAATCAATATATCTTTTATTTTCTATTAATAACGATCCCTTTTAATAAATATTATTATGAGTAAATGTAGCATTACTTATTTATTATGAATATTTCAGTTATTTATTATAAATAAAGCATACTAATTAAAATTTCGACTTTATTAGAATATAAAGAACAATGTTTATAATAAATAGTGTCTTATTTATCACACCCCAGTAATTATTTTACATTTATTTAGTATAGTTATAGTCTAGATCTATTTTTTATGTCACAGCAATCACCACTGAACAGGTAATAATTCTAAAGATTTTTAATAAATCACACGATTGGCAGTTTCCCAAAGTTACGTTTTCGAAGGTATATAAGTTTTGACGTCCCTACCTTGTGCACCATACACATATGGGTCTTATAGGTACCATACAGCACAGTGCAATGTCTATCGTCTCATCTCAAGTATCAAGTAGTCAAGTAGTACATACACTCACATTAACGAAAACGAAGCACTCGCGCCGCACCCAAATAATAGATAAATTAAATGAAAACAATAATGAAATGAAATAAAGTCACTCAATCCAAGGTAAATAGAAAAACACGTCTGCTAATCACTGTCAACAGTGCCAACCTAGCTCACACTGCCAACTGCACAATTTTATAATGCCGCAATAAACTATCTATTAATTGAAAAACTACTTCAGGATTTTTAACAAAACAATGGATTACTTCATAATAAATAAAATAGAGTAAATAAGAAACAAACATATATTAATTTTTAGTCTGGATTATTCAATATTAATAAAATCTAAATGAATAGTTAATATATTTTTTGAGAATACCACCAAATAAAAGATTTATTAAGATGAAACATTTCTCATTAACTATTAACATTTTTACACCAAACAAAGTATTTGTTTTTAATAAGTAAAATATATTTAGAAGAATATTTATAGTAAAAAATATTGTTTAACCTAAAATATGCATTATTTATTTTAAATAAATGACATCCAAATAAACAATTGTTAACTATAATCCACATCTTTTCTTTCAGTGTATCTTTTATAGGTACTCAAAAAATAAAATCACTGTTCCTTATTTCAGTTAGAATATATTAACAATTGCAGCATTCTTGCTATAGTATATTTTAAAATATACTATAAATATACTGTATATTTTAAAATACATACTGTTAACTTTTGGCTCCTTCCAGACCATGTTTTTTATCAATACTTTTTTATTACTTAGGTGTAGGTATATATGTATCAAGAGATACCGCATACAGAATATTCAAATAACGCTGAAACTCAGTATTTAAGTTTTATATGCATTTTCTATAATAATTATTATATTTAAAAAAGTAAAGTTTGTCCCATTTCCTATAACAATTTGATTTTCTATAAATTAGTGTAATAATCTGTTCAATATCAAGTCTTATCTACATTTCAATGTTACATACATATTTGGTAACTATAAATACCTGTTTGTCCCATTTTGGAAAACTAAATTAAGTGTGCCAAGTAAATACGTTTGCTAAAACGAAACATTTTTCTCCTTGGAAATTAAATTTATTAGATAATATTAAATATTTAATATTGCTACTGAAATTCGCCAAATAAAAGTGAATAATTTAATTGGTGGTAAGAAATTTTATTTATTTCCATTAAATCCTTTTCTCAGTGTATCATCATTCCAAACTCATTCATAAATTAGATCACTCAACTTAGCCTGGAAGGTGTGTGTATACCCAGTCTGAAATTGTCTCAAAACTATCAAGATCCTGTATCTTAATTTCCATATACAAACAATTGTTGCCTATTTTCCATAGAGACATTTTAATTTCTAATAGTGGAGAAGATTATTTTAAAAATTACGAGTGCAAAGGTTTGGATGTGTCTGGTTCAATTTAAATGAATAGCTTTAATTATATTCCAAAGCTAACAAATTCGATAAATATTCATTTTGGTTATACCTCAAACACAAACCCTGAATATGTTGGGTGTTATAACGTCTCTACTAATTTCGTACAATATTTTCATACAATTTCTTCTACTAAGTTGCAATATGTTTAAAAAATATGCTACCAGTTTTCAACAGGATGCTACATACTTTGGAATAGTAACGAATTCAACCGCTCCATATAGAAGGTGAAAATTTCGTTCATAAATATAACTAATAGATGCAGATTGAACAGTAAATTATCATCATGTCTGATGGCAAACCCTGTACAGTTTGCGGCTGCTAATGGGGTTCCTTGTAAGCGGAAGACTTATGCAAATGAGGATACGTTCTCCTTGGAGTTTGGTTGCATCTGGCATATGGTATTGATATGCAACCCGCGTAACCAAATTCCCAAGCTAAGGGTGGAAACATAAATCTTCTCAGCGCCTGTAATACTTTGATTTAAGCAAGTTTGAGGATATTCTGTAAACTTCGATTTAAGGTACCGCAGTTGTGTAAATCATACGTACCTAGACAATACAATTTACAGCTTGCTTAATATATATTGCCTTACTACCTCTATATTACCTCTGCCAGAGTTATTGGACTCAAACATCATTAGGATAGATTATAGATTAGACAGGTATATAGGAAATTAGGAATATTTTATTCAAAAACATTAAGTTATCTATACAAACTGACAATTTTAACATTTCAATTTCAGTTTTGTCAGTAAAAAATAAAAAAATGTTTTCATTAAAATTAAATACAAAAGATACGTAACCAAAAATAATTATTTTTAATGTAATGTAGATGCTTGTTTAATATTTCATTTTTTAAACAATGCAGATTTCGCTATTAAAAAGAAAAATGTAATAAAGAAAATAAGTTGAGGTTATAAGAAGATATGCCGTTGTAATTCAATGTTGGTCGGTGCATGTTGCACGCAAAGTAGTTGTTTGTGACACATCTTAAAAATAATAAGGTTATTCCTTTGCATACCTAAGATAATAGGTAACGAGGAAATATAAAACTTTATTGAACCATAATAATATTTGATAATTTTATTAATAACTTATCTCTTAGATAACTTTTTGGCTTAATTTCTATATAAAGAAAGATGTAAATATATTTTTCTTTTGCCTATGCTTCTCAATTTGTTACGTACTTCAAAATATCAGGATATCATGCGTCAAAAGATGTAAGATTATAAAAATATATGGTATTCCAAGCCATCATTGCTTGAAACTAGTCACATGTAAAAGCAATGAATCCCAAAGCATGAAAGGAGCATATAAAAAATATTTTACTTCTTTATATCTTGAAGACGTGCAAGGAACTTAAAACCCAATTTTTTCAGAGGCTTCTACGAAGCGCTATTTGTGACCTTGATTCCTTAATTTGTTTGCAGATACTAAGGGCAAAAATAAATAAATTACTAGTACTGTTTTCATCTAAGCTTGAATAATATGAAAATGTACTCCATGTATTTTAATAGGAAACATACAAACTACCACAATTCAATCTATATAGTGTGTGTTACATTGGATGCAATATGATTAATTTTTGAGATATAGGGTGCGGCAGCATAACTTCTTTTTTTCAAAACTTAATAAAACCCATTGTATGAATCAGAACATTTTTATTTCTTTTTTTATAATGTAGGCGCATGCCTAAAGTTTTGTTTTACATAGTTTTGAAGATCAAATCAGATAGGTGACGTCCCCCATTCTCTATACACTGAGTAAACCGATTTCTGGCGTTTGTCATAACTCTTGCCAGCATAGCAGGCGTTATGTTGACAATTTCTTCCTGAATGTTGATGTTAAAATCTGCATCAAAGGCCTTTGCATTCACCTAAAGTCACAGTGTGGTGTTCAATTTCCTCAGCTGGAAATATTGGTCCCTGGTTCTTTGAGAAAAATGAAGCCGCAGTGAGAGTGAATTCGGACCTGTATGTAAACAGGATACAGGATTTTTTTTCCACGGCTAGATGAGTTGGACTTAGGGGATATTTGGTTCCAACAAGACGGTGCAACGGCACACAGTTCAAGATCATCGATGGCTGTTTTGAGGGAACACTTCCCGAGCGCCTCATCTCAATTAGGAGCGATTTGGAGTGGTCGGCCCGCTCTCCCGATTTGACCCATGGTGATTTTTTTCTATGGGGTTTTTTGAAATTTCGTGTTTATGTGAACCGTCCAAGGACCCTACAAGATTTGAAGACCAACATTCAGGAAGAAATTGCCAACATAACGCCTGGTATGCTGGCAAGAGTCATGACAAACGCCAGAAATCGGTTTACTCAGTGTATGGAGAATGAGGGACGTCACCTATCTGATTTGATCTTCAAAACTATGTAAAACAAAACTTTAGGCATGCGCCTACATTATAAAAAAACAAATAAAAATGTTCGGATTCATACAATGGGTTTTATTAAGTTTTGAAAAAAAGAACTTATGTTGCCGCACCCATTTGAAAAAAATCAAAATATTGGGGCTCCGATTTTTTAAAATTTCAGGCTTGTTTGAACTATTGGAAAAGAAAGAACACTTTTTCATAGCAACTTTTTACGCTCTACCGATTGGCGTAAACAGTTTTTAATGTAACGTTTCATCGTAACGCAAAGTAACGCATCTAAAGTAGGTAATCATCAATTTCATTTTTATTCTAATACAGCCCCATTAATATTTTTATAAAAACCATCATTAAACTCATATGCATCTCTTTGTATGTACTAACAAAAGAATAACGAAAAAATAACAAATCATTAACAATAAGTAGGTATTAATTAATTAACAAAAATAAAGAACAATTGTAACGAAGTAACTTTTTGTTGCATAGTAATTTAAACAAGAAACATATATTTCCAGTTTTACTTTAACACACTGTATACAATATATGAATATTTTACTGCTATAGCATATTTGCTGATCGTTTTATTATTACTTGCATAGGTAATATATGTAATAAATAATTACCAAATATATATGTATGCGCTAGAATTATATTGTGGCTTGAATATTATTGCTATATGTCTATTAATGGTAATTGTCTATTATTGGTACTTGTCTATTATTGCTGCTTGTCTATTCTTACTGCTCATTTTAGTAGAATTTTAATAATTCTTTTAATATCTAGGATTAAACTGACTTTCATTATCTAGATTAAAAAAACACTGAACCCTGGCATGTGCATTTGTTGTACCTTCTTCACCGTAGCTAACCAGCCTCTACTCATAAGCGAGTAGAGCCCGTGTGGATCATTCACCACATTAAATCTGAATGGTGACGCCCGACGCAAAACCGAAATTAAATTGAGAACGTCAATAAATAACAATAAATAAAAAAATAATAATTAAATCTAAAAATAAAGTAAGAGCTATTAGATATTATTCATAAAACTATACAAAAACTATGATTTGACTACAACGAAGTTGTAGTTTTCCTTTTTCTTATACAAGATGGAATATTTTCAAAATACCTTTTTGATTTTAATTTCTGCACCCCATTTAGAATTCTGAATATATTGAATATAATTCGCTTTTACAATTTACGGCCTGTATATATAATTATAAATGACTAATTAATTTAATAGCCGTCATGATTTTAATGATCTTCGTGACGCTGCTTTAGTTAATTTAACGTGAAACCCTAAATCAAGTGACATAATAACAGGATTAAGGGTCTTTGCTCTGAGAGCACGTTTTTCTTCTTGAGAATTATTAACAATTTTAATTAAGCGTGAAATTTTGTGTTTACATTTAGTAAGATCGCCGTGATTTTCTTTAGAGATTTAATTATAAAAATTGATATATAAAGGGCTATATTGTCGCCGGCACCTCCGCCAAAATATCGAATTCTTACGCTTAGTTATACAATTTAGATAATGGAAAAGATTCTTGAACCTAGTCAATACATTTAATTATATGAGATATTAGACACATAATCTTTAGCAATTTTACAGTCCAGAACATAACATCAGATGACTTGTTCTTAAGCATGTGAGAAAGATATCTTTCCAGACAGATATTGCTCGCTATATGCTCTATTAAAATAATTCATTTAGGTAGATGTGATGTAGAATAATTACAACTAGTCAGATCGACGTTCGTCTCCGATTTTATATAGATGATATATACAGTGTGTCTCAAAATGATGGAACAAAATTTATATTTTTGTAACAATTAGTAAGTACATAGAAATTGCCACTTTTCTGCGATATTTCCTATTTTTTTTGAGCTATGTATTTCATAGTATAAATACATGGCCCTTATAAAGACGAATTCAGTATAAGGTTATACAATAATGTTTGAAAATCCTCGGTATATCTTAAAAACCATGCAATCATACAGCTGAATTGGTCCCTTGAAAACTTGTGACCGGTATATTGAGAATATAATCTTATCGAAGTTCTGTTAAAATTGACACGCACTATATCTAAGGTATCCTTATAATGCGTGTCCTTTCTCCATAATCCTGAATACCTCATTAGTATACTATGAATAAAACTCATTAGAAGCCTAATATCAAATCAAGTAAGTGACCTACATAGTAGGTATTTGGGTTGCCAATTTCCCTGAATGTAAATATAATTTTCTCTTATATTCGTAGCTTATTATACAGTGTTATTCAGAACTTATCCATAATAAAATTTGGGGATGTTCAACATACATGTACAAATGTGGTAGTGCAAAAAAAAATTTTTTGGCGGGTTCTGAAAACTATTTAAAAATTTTTCATTGCACGCCGCTGGATACTGGTCCACTGTAATGGAGTGACCTTGGGACTGACAATGCAAACGGCGATGTCACATATAGCACGAAAAAAACTTCGGAATTTCTGAGAGTATACCGACACCCGGCGCAAAAAAGATTTGCAGCGTTTTTACTTTAAAATAAACTTAAATATAGATAGATCTGACCAAAGTGACGTGTCTTTAAAATGAATAAAATTTTGTTACACTAATTTTGAAGAATTGCGCTACTTGATTACTAGGTATTAGAAACATGAAATTTATAAAAAAATTACACATACCCTGTTACAAAAGCTGTTCGAAAAACGGTATTGAAAGTGATTTCGTTGAATTGCGTGCGGATTTTCGAGTGTCCAAACGTGTGTATTGTGAATGTTCTGTATTCCATTTCGAGTAAACAAAGCTTCATCTGTAACTAGTACATCAGCAGTAAGTTGGGGATTTTCAGCATTTTGCTGCAACAACCACTCACAAAACCTAACTGTCGATGTGTCAGTGTGTCGATTGGGAAATCGTTCCGCATACAAGCGCGAGGCTGCCAATGAATTTTGTTCAACTTCGCCATAAATAAGAATCATGTCGATTAACTCAGCATGACTGTACACATGAGCTATTTTGAAAATTTTACAGTTTAACACTCCTACGATAAATAAAACACCCGCACTGCGAGAGCGTCACACATAGACTGATGACTGAAGACAATAGAGATATTATCCCCACTCCAACTCGATTCGCTCGGGCTTAACCAGGCGTTCCAGGTACAAAAAACTTGTTTACTGTTTTTACTGTGGTATATCAGATGTCGTTGAAGTAAAGTACCGTTGCCCATCTACACAGTAAAAAAAGACAAATGGTAAAATTACTAAATGGTAATCGTAATTTGCTGCAGTGTTATTTTTAACACGAACTGGGTAGTATAATAACTAAACCTTTAGAACTCATATTACACGGACGATATACCCGCCAAGTTTGTAGAAGTACTCATACATTGTAGTAAAATTTACAAAACCCTGTGTTAAAAATGAATCAATCCGCCATAAAAACGGAATAATTACACTGTGAATAATTAACTATTACACATTACCTTGTAAAATCTACTGTGTTAAATTACTTTTATGTAATGTAATAATACACCGATATGTCTAACACTGCCAAGTGTGGATTATATGCACACTGATGAGTGTGGATTCAGTGTTAAAATCAATCGGATTTTTTTACTGTGTACGTAGTCCTTTATAATGGTATAACTTTAAACATTGTTTACGGGAAATCCTAAGACTTTTATTATAAATTTTTTTGGTAATATCGATTTCTTATTTAAGGATGCACATATCCTCAAAGTTTTAGAGATAATTTCTGAATAACCCTGTGTATTTAGATAAGGTATGTCCCAAAATGATGATGAAATTTATAAATTTTTTCTAGTTGAGATTAAAAAAAAAACTCTGGAGCAGGTAAATATAGAATTTGCTAGAGACGAATTCAGTGATATAAGGTAACTCCTCCTCCTAACTCCTAAGGTAGATCCTCTTTTTTGTCGCAGCCATTGAAAAATGTAAAAAATTGCCTCTTATATGTCGCATTGATTATTTCATTGTCTTTTCTACCTATCTAACTACCTGTCTTTATTAATTTTTTTCGTACCCTACTTACTTTAAATCTTTTTTTCCTAAAAAAAAAATCTAATAAAAAAATAAACACTTGGATATACACATAAAATTCACCAGCTACCTTATTGGTAGATATAATGTGAATCGTTTTAGTTCCATATCTTTCGTTGTTAAATTATTTTGAAAAATGGTTGCCTTTTTAAGCGAAAAACATAGTAGGTATTGAAATTTTAATTATGATTGGATGCGGAGATACAATTCGTAGTCAACAGGAGGTTTGTGACATATATTTCACCATAAGTATCCCTACCAGAGAATTAGTCGAGCTATAATAAGTAGAATATCCACAAAGTTTAGAGAAACTGAAAGTATATAAAATATTTGCCTGGATCAGAAAGTCGAAGACGTTAAACGAAAATAACCGTTAAATGTGATGCACGTCCACACTGAAAATCCTCTCTCATCCATGCATTAGATCTATCTCAGTCAACTTCAACTTGTCGAAGTCCTACAGTGAAGTCTCAAATGTGGCATCCTTACAACGTTAACAGCTTACAATAACTACGGACAAATGACACAGATAGAAGGTTACAGTTTTAAGAGGCAACTAAAAGTTTGAATTTGATGAATTAAAAAATCACATCATTTCACAGGCAAAGCAAAACTTTTGCTTAAACGGAATTGTAAATAGGCAAAGTTACGAAATCGTAGAAAGGACATCGTGTGAAATAATTTTATAATTTCCAGTTTAAACTGACAATTATAGATAATTGTCAGTTTAAATTGACAGTTTGAACTGGCAATTATAAAAGGACATCGTGTGAAATAATTTTATAATTGCCAGTTTAAACTGTCAATTATAGATAATTGTCAGTTTGATCTGGCAATTATGTATAATTGACAGTTTATAATTGTCAGTTTGATCTGGCAACTATGTATAATTGCCAGTTTAAACTGTCAATTATAGATAATTGTCAGTTTAAACTGGCAATTATATATAATTGCCAATTTAAACTGTCAATTATACATAAATGCCAGTTTAAACTGGCAATTATCTATAATTGACAGTTTAAACTGGCAATTATAAAATTATTTCACACGATGTCCTTTTATAATTGCCAGTTCAAACTGTCAATTACAGATGATTGTCAATTTGATCTAGCAATTATACATAATTGCCAGTTTTTGTCAGTTTAAACTGGCAATTATAAAAGGACATCGTGTGAAATAATTTTATAATTGCCAGTTTAAACTGTCAATTATAGATAATTGTCAGTTTGATCTGGCAATTATGTATAATTGACAGTTTATAATTGTCAGTTTGATCTGGCAACTATGTATAATTGCCAGTTTAAACTGTCAATTATAGATAATTGTCAGTTTAAACTGGCAATTATATATAATTGCCAATTTAAACTGTCAATTATACATAAATGCCAGTTTAAACTGACAATTATCTATAATTGACAGTTTAAACTGGCAATTATAAAATTATTTCACACGATGTCCTTTTATAATTGCCAGTTCAAACTGTCAATTACAGATGATTGTCAATTTGATCTAGCAATTATACATAATTGCCAGTTTTTGTCAGTTTAAACTGGCAATTATAAAATTATTTCACACGATGTCCTTTCTACACTTTCGTACAAAGTAGGTTTTGGAGCCCAGAAAATCCTCACTGGATACAACAAAAATACACTAAACTGCCGCAAAAAGTGAACGTGTGGACTAGAATAGTAGGAAATCGCATACTGGGACCTTATTTCTTTAAGGGTAATTTGACAAGCAACATTTATTTAGATTTTTTGCATTTTAACCTCATTTCAGCCCTGGAATTAATTTTTCTTAACCTTAATGAGCACGATATGCCTGTTGGCGATGTCTGATTACAACAAAATAGTGCCCCATCCACATTCTCGCCTTGATGTAAGAAAATACGTTAATGAAGTTTTCCCAAATCGGTGGATAGGCAGAAGAGGGCCACTTGAATGGTCACCACGCCCCCTGACTTAAATCCGCTAGCTTTTTTGTTGAGTTATCTAAAAACCAAAGTGTCCCTATGTAAAAGACCAGACACTGAATTGAAAGATCGTATCAGAGAAGCAGTTCGAAACATAACATCAGATATTATTCAAAACATAATTGCATCGAATTGGACTTTGTACAATGTTTAATGGGAGCCACTTCTAACAGTAGCTGTAATAAAATAAAAGGTAGTACTAATATAAAAACCATTGTTTTCATAATTTCATCTTACAGAATGTTTTACATTTTTAAGGGCTATGACAAAAAATAAGGTATAACCTTTTATCGTTGAATTCGTCTTGAGAGGGACTATCTATTTATACCACGGAATATAGAGCATCCTACACGCGATTGATTTTAAGATCTTAGCGCCAAAGCGGCAGCAAGCTACACTAACCTATGGGCCTCTGACGTTTGAAATTATATTCATTTGTGAAGTTAAAACAGGTAAAAGCTTGTAAAACAATTTTTAAAAGGGTTAAGTAGTTGTATAAAGTTAAAATTCATTGCAAAATAGATTTTTTTAAGCTCTTTTTTACTTACATCTTGGAAAATTCGTATATTTTAGGTTAAATAAGTGTCAACCTAAAGTTACTAAAACAAAATATTTATTTTTCTTTTAGTAACTAATCTTAATACTCAAACATAAGATTAAGCATTTAAGAGGTAGATTTTTTGTAGGGATAACAATAGATGCATTCTATCTGACAATTAAACTTAACCTCAAAATATGTCCAACTCTTTATTAGGCATTACGACATACATACCTTTATGGAAATAATCATTCTCAGAGGAAGGTAAAGAGCACACTCTCTACTCTGCTTTCTTTAGCTTCTTTATCCATACTTGTCTCCTGTAACTCTTTAATGCCCAATTTATAGTCTCCACGATAGTGCCAGATTTTCCCGCTTTTGGAAAAGTATGAAGCTGATCTCGAGGTTTTTCTTTGTCCAAGAGGAACAATGACGCTCACAACAATAATGATTCATATCTAATCAAAGTAATTAACTAACAAGGGATATTTCAAAATTCACAATACAAATAAATAGGCAAAACTGAACCAAAGGCCCATGCGTTAGTTGTGCGTGCCGCCAGTAGGTGGCGTAGTCCTTAGCAAGATTCGCCTTCTGAAAAAAATTATTGGTAATGTTATAGCTCCGTCAAAAAATAGGAAATATTGCAGAAAACTTACAATTTCTGTATACTAATTGACTTGTATCAGCGATTTATATTTTAATCTCAACTAGAAAAAAATATGAATTTTGTTCAATCATTTTGGGACACGTTGTATATATGATATTTATAGGAAGTAATACAAAAAATCTCTAATAAAGTAGACCTGAAAATAACAAGGAATATACTTTTTACCATTCGAGATGTCTCCACACTCCTGAAAAGGAAATTCCCGCAGTTGCTTCTTATTTATTCATGGCACTAAAATATCCACAAAAGGCATCATTAGGGTCAGCGAAAGGTACGGAAAAAGCCACGCGATATTATTCAGTTTCTGATATAATACCGGAGAGTTCGGGTTTTTAATAGAAAAGAAAAATGTCGTATGTCCAGCGTGAAGGCCCGGTCAAATGGTCGGCTGGTAAAAGGGTAGAAGTGTCCGAAAATTCATATATTTTCTCTGAATGCTACTTCGCTGCCTTTTATAAATCAATCAGCCATTTTATATCACAATGGAACGCTGAAGGATTTGTAAAAAACATATTAAGTTATTTCGGACTCGTGTTTGGAGTAAATAGAAATATTTGATCGGTGGTTTAAAATAACTTTTAGATCATAAAATAAGCTATTCAATATTAATATTCACTTATAATTGCACAAGAGGTTTGTATTTTACCGGATAAATTTGGATTGTTTAATGAGAAACTGTTGCCAAGCAATTAGACGAGAAAAACTGTCAAATATTAAAAACGCGACACCAAAGGTGGAGCGTTTTTAGGTTGACAGTTTTTCGAGTCAAATTGCTAAAGGAAACAGTTTAGAATTTAAACAACACAAATTTATCCGGTATAAATACAAACATCGAGTGTAATTCGGCAAGACAATTTAATGAATAAGAAATTTAGAAACATGAATGCAAACTTTATTTATGAAATACTAAAAATAAACACATTTTTATTTGAGCATCACCGAATCGATTCATTGTTAGTGTTTAATAATTCAATAACTTGTTGACCGAAATGTCAAACTATTTATTTTGGCAACGGACACCGCGATAATTGATTAAAATTAATAAGTGAAAAATCCACAAGTGCAATTGTCAACAGTAAAACCACAAGAGCTTTTTTTTTATCGGATAAATTTCTCTTTGTAACGAAATAATTTTGCCAATCAGTTTTTCGAGCAAAATTACTGAATGGAAAAATTTTGAGTTAAAAAGAAATTTATCCATAAAAATAAAGCTCGAGTGTTTTTTGGCAAGATAAATTAACGACAAAATATGTAAACAAAGAACAGCAATAATATTTATCTTCATTTGTACAATTATTTGAAGCAACAGTTATTAAAAATACAGTTGTTATAAATTGTTTGATTGGGTGTACTAATTTCAATATTTTCTTCTCTAGTTTCCACACATGCTGAATATTCATTTTGACTTATTTCATTCGAGGTCCGTAAGTTACTAACAAGATTTTCGTGATGTTCAGGGTCAATTTGGAGGTAGGGTTTAATTGATGATGATGATGAGTGCCCGGTTATCTTTATAAGTTGTTGGTCACTTACCCCTGCTTTAGCTAAATGGGAAACTGTACTGGCACGGTTTGAATGATTGGTAATTTTATTATTTGTGATGTCCAGTCCAATTTTAGCTGCAGAATTTTTAGTCCAAGTAGATATCGTATTAATTCCCAGTGGAACATTTTTATACCAACCTTTAGAATCTGTGTTTTTCCAAAAGGGATTTGGAGTTAAAAAAAGTCGTTCCGATGTTATATTTTTGTTTCTTTTTTCTAAGAGTAATTTTAACAATGTAACGGGACAAATGTTTTTATCCGTGTCATTTTTTGTCATCCATTTGCTGTCTGCTAATTTTTTAGACCCACCTTGTGCCGTCTTCGAAAAAATTGAATTATATTCAATTCTCCCTGTTGGAGTTCCATCTTGATTTTTTTCTTCATTAAAATAGTAAATTTTACAGTTTACTGCTTCTCCTCCTTTCCAAGCTAATTCATATGAAGCTATATGAAAGAATCTTTTTTGTAATCCCTCTGGTTCGTCTATATTCCACAATTTTGCCATGTTAAGTATATCTTTCTTGTCTATTGCTACAGAACATACCTTTCTTTTCTCTGGAACAGCTTGTAATTCTTTCCGTTTACTATTTCTTGCATCACGTGCTTCTTTAAAAGTTATGTCGGTAAACGGATCAAATTTAATATTGTACTCACTGAAATATTTTTCTTGAATCATCTTCGCAGTTGAATTCCAGATTGTTTTAACTGCATATTCCTTGTAATCTTCACCGGTTTTCTTTTTCATATTATATGCCCAATCCTTTAACATATCGGCTATACATTGTAGTGGAGTTATTTCTGACAGTTCGTAATTTCGGATTTGACAAAACTCCATAAATTGTCTCCATATTGACGATTTCGTGTTTTTTGTGGATTGCGGAATTGATTTTTCTATGTTTTCTGTAATTTGTTTAGTCGAAATTTTCCCAAAACGACTCATATTGTACAGTATAGTTTCCACTTTCCACAATACTTAAAAATTATAGCTGACAGGACAGATTTTAAAGTGACGTGCGACTACTAGATGTACTCTGCTTTTGAGGAACAGGCATTTTTATCGGTGATAAAAAACGATGCACCTTTTTTATCGCTGTCAAAGTGACAAAAATGTCACTGCCAAATAGACTATTTTATATAGGAGTTAATTTATCAACAGTAAAACCACAAGAGCTTTTTTTTTATCGGATAAATTTCTCTTTGTAACGAAATAATTTTGCCAATCAGTTATTTTATGAGAAAAACTGACATGAAAAGGTCGAGCGATTTTGTCAAATATCAGTTTTTCGAGCAAAATTACTGAATGGAAAAATTTTGAGTTAAAAAGAAATTTATCCATAAAAATAAAGCTCGAGTGTTTTTTGGCAAGATAAATTAACGACAAAATATGTAAATTATAGCTGACAGGACAGATTTTAAAGTGACGTGCGACTACTAGATGTACTCTGCTTTTGAGGAACAGGCATTTTTATCGGTGATAAAAAACGATGCACCTTTTTTATCGCTGTCAAAGTGACAAAAATGTCACTGCCAAATAGACTATTTTATATAGGAGTTAATTTATCAACAGTAAAACCACAAGAGCTTTTTTTTTATCGGATAAATTTCTCTTTGTAACGAAATAATTTTGCCAATCAGTTATTTTATGAGAAAAACTGACATGAGGTCGAGCGATTTTGTCAAATATCAGTTTTTCGAGCAAAATTACTGAATGGAAAAATTTTGAGTTAAAAAGAAATTTATCCATAAAAATAAAGCTCGAGTGTTTTTTGGCAAGATAAATTAACGACAAAATATGTAAATTATAGCTGACAGGACAGATTTTAAAGTGACGTGCGACTACTAGATGTACTCTGCTTTTGAGGAACAGGCATTTTTATCGGTGATAAAAAACGATGCACCTTTTTTATCGCTGTCAAAGTGACAAAAATGTCACTGCCAAATAGACTATTTTATATAGGAGTTAATTTATCACTGTAAAAGTTGCAGATAACTTTTGTCGTTGTCAAAGTGACAATTGTACTGTGGCATATACGATTTTTTATATATAAATTAAATTGTCACTATAGTCTCGTAGAATGAAAAAGCTTCGACGCACCCGGCAATCGAACCCGGGATTTGTGGCTTTCCGGGTCAATGCTCTTCCAACTGAGCTACTGCGCTTCCACACTTCCATTCTGCGAATCAGGATACCGTTCTTAACATAATTTACTACAGGTCGGCCACACCTGACAACACAGCTGTCCTTGATGGCTGGCCATAATCCGACACCTCGGCAAATATAATTAATAAACGCAATTCATGAACATAAGCGACACTTTACATCAGGAGGATTCCCTATCCCACTTCTGAAGCTGTGGTAGAATGAAAAAGTTTCGACGCAGCCGGGAATCGAACCCGGGAGATTTAATAATACTGTCTACCAAACTCCTCCAACAACGGTTGTGTGAAGTTATCCACACATTTCTGTCCACGCATTCTGACAATCGTATCGGAAGTGAGGGTATAAACGCGGTCAGTTGTCGTGTAAATGTGTGACTTCCCATCAATATAGGCCTTTCACCGGCTGCAGAAACATGTGCTACGGCATGATGCTACTGCAACATAATCTTTTAAATAAGCTGTAAACAAAATATTTATTTATTACTAATGAGGACAATTTGGTATTTGGGTATTGTCTACAGTATGATAACCATAAATGATAAAAAAAATGTAATTAGGTTTCTGTGCGTGGATAGCAGAAAATCAATATTCTATTGCCACGTCGCCTTTACGGATGCATTCACCAAACTCGGTGCGTATCAGATGCATTCACCAAGCTCGGTGGGCATATTATGTCCATACATGTAGTCTTCACAATCATAAGCAGTATTTGCTTTGCTTGCCCGTCTGTCTATGATATAAATCATTATATTTGATTTTTCTGCGTGGATGGCTGCAAATCAATATTTTTTAGCCACGTCGCCCTTTCAGATGCATTCACCAAACTTGGTGGGCATATGCCCATATAAGTAGGCTTCATAACCACATGTAGTATTTGTTTTGCCTGCCGGTCTGTCTATGATATAAATCATTAAATTTGATTTTTCTGCGTGGATGGCTGCAAAACAATATTTTTAGCCACGTAGCCCTTTCAGATGCATTCATCAAACTTGGTGGGCATATGCCCATAGAAGTAGGTTTCATAACCACATGTAGTATTTGCTTTGCCTGCTGGTCTGTCTATGATATAAATCATTAAATTTGATTTTTCTACGTGGATGGCTGCAAATCAATATTTTTTAGCCACGTAGCCCTTTCAGATGCATCCACCAAACTTGGTGGGTATATGCCCATATAGGTAGGCTTCATAAGTATTTGAAGGCACATGCAGTATTTGCTTCATAACCACATGTAGTATTTGCTTTGCCTGCCGGTCTGCCTATGATATAAATCATTAAATTTTATTTTTCTGCGTGGATGGCTACAAATCAATATTTTTTAGCCACGTAGCCCTTTCAGATGCATTCACCAAACTTGGTAGGTATAAGCCCATATAAGTAAGCTTCATAACCACAGGTAGTATTTGCTTTGCCTGCCCGTCTGTCTATGATAAAAACAATTAAATTTGAATTTATCTGCGTGGATGGCTGCAAATCAATATTATTTAGCCACGTAACCCTTTCAGATGCATTCACCAAACTTGGTGGGTATATGCCCATATAAGTAGGCTTCATAACCACATGTAATATCTGCTTTGCCTGCCCGTCTGTCTATGATATAAATCATTAAATTTGATTTTTCTGCGTGGATAACTGCAAATCAATATTTTTAGCCACGTAGCCCTTTCAGATGCATTCACCAAACTTGGTGGGTATATGCCCATAGAGGCATGCTTCATAACCATATGTAGTATTTGCTTTGCCTGCCCGTCTGTCTATGATATAAATCATTAAATTAGATTTTTCTGCGTGGATGGCTGCAAATCAACAGTCCTTAGCCACGTAGCCCTTTCAGATGCATTAACCAAACTTGGTAGGTATATGCCCATATACGTAAGCTTCATAACCACAGGTAGTATTTGCTTTGCCTGCCCGTCTGTCTATGATATAAATCATTAAATTAGATTTTTCTGCGTGGATGGCTGCAAATCAATATTCTTTAGCCACGTAGCCCTTTCAGATGCATTCACCAAACTTAATGGGTATATGCCCATACAGGTAGGCTTCATTACCATATGTAGTATTTGCTTTGCCTGCCCGTCTGTCTATGATATAAATCATTATATTTGACTTTTCTGCGTGGATGGCTGCAAATAAATATTTTTTAGCCACGTAGCCCTTTCAGATGCATTCACCAAACTTGATAGGTATATGCCCATATACCTAAGCTTCGTAACGACAGGTAGTATTTGCTTTGCCTGCCCGTCTGTCTATGATATAAATCATTAAATTAAATTTTTCTGCGTGGATGGCTGCAAATGAATATTTATTAGCCACGTAGCCCTTTCAGATGCATTCACCAAACTTGGTGGGTATATGCCCATATAGGTAGGCTTCATAACCACATGCAGTATTTGCTTTGCCTGCCCGTCTGTCTATGCTAAAAACAATTAAATTTGAATTTATCTGCGTGGATGGCTGCCAATCAATATTATTTAGCCACGTAGCCTTTTCAGATGCATTCACCAAACTTGGTGGGTATATGCCCATATAGGTAGGCTTCATAACCACATGTAGTATTTGCTTTGCCTGCCCGTCTGTCTATGCTAAAAATAATTAAATTTGGATTTATCTGCGTGGATGGCTGCAAATCAATATTATTTAGCCACGTAGCCTTTTCAGATGCAATCACCAAACTTGGTGGGTATATGCCCATATAAGTAGGCTTCATAACCACATGTAGTATTTGCTTTGCCTGCCCGTCTGTCTATGCTAAATACAATTAAATTTGAATTTATCTGCGTGGATGGCTGCAAATCAATATTATTAAGCCACGTAGCCTTTTCAGATGCAATCACCAAACTTGGTGGGTATATGCCCATATAAGTAGGCTTCATAACCACATGTAGTATTTGCTTTGCCTGCCCGTCTGTCTATGATATAAATCATTAAATTAGATTTTTCTGCGTGGATGGCTGCAAATCAATATTCTTTAGCCACGTAGCCCTTTCAGATGCATTCACCAAACTTAATGGGTATATGCCCATACAGGTAGGCTTCATTACCATATGTAGTATTTGCTTTGCCTGCCCGTCTGTCTATGATATAAATCATTAAATTTAATTTTTCTGCGTGGATGGCTGCAAATGAATATTTATTAGCCACGTAGCCCTTTCAGATGCATTCACCAAACTTGGTGGGTATATGCCCATATAGGTAGGCTTCATAACCACATGCAGTATTTGCTTTGCCTGCCCGTCTGTCTATGCTAAAAACAATTAAATTTTAATTTATCTGCGTGGATGGCTGCAAATCAATATTATTTAGCCACGTAGCCTTTTCAGATGCATTCACCAAACTTGGTGGGTATATGCCCATATAGGTAGGCTTCATAACCACATGCAGTATTTGCTTTGCCTGCGCGTCTGTCTATGCTAAAAACAATTAAATTTGAATTTATCTGCGTGGATGGCTGCAAATCAATATTATTTAACCACGTAGCCTTTTCAGATGCATTCACCAAACTTGGTAGGTATATGCCCATATACTTAAGCTTCATAACCACAGGTAGACCACACATAGGGTCCAAAGGCCTCTGTATTCAAGCTATAGGGTTTTCAAAATAAAAAAAGTCTATTTAAATTTTTTATCTCCAAGCCGCTGGAGATATGTTTAACAAATTTGATATCAATTCGTTATTCATAGCATCAGTTACTATAATAGCATACTAAGGTAAGTAATACCTACATGTTATTAAACATGTATAGATACTATAAAAAATACACTTGTTAAGAAAATCACTTTTGTCGGTAAATGGTGAAAAATGCGACCGAGTGTAAAGTGATAAAACATGAAGGGAATGCAACGGAATATGTTAAAATACATCTTGCACGTAATATTGTAGGTACAGGGTGATATTATTTATTTTCTAGAAAAGGCGAATGTAGACCAAATTTGTAAAAAGTATCTCAAGTGGTTTAGAAATCAAAAATATTAAATATATTTCTTTTTTAATTTTGCTAAACCAGTAGCTCGAAAATGGCAGGCTTAGGAGCCTATGCTTATTTAATAAAATTTCCTTTAAGACATAGAATACGTCCCTGGACTTTCTGCAGTCCATTCGGAAAACTAGGCGACGAGGGGCAAATCACTGGGGTATTTTAGTGTACAAGCAGGTGGAATTTCTAGAAAAATTGAAGAATTTAAAGGAATTTCAAGGAATTGCAGGGAATTTCGGGGTATTTTGGGGAATTTCAGGGTATTTTATATATATTTTGTTATACCTGAGGCCCGACCTGAAGTTATACCTAATCCTCGACATTTTTTTAGTAATATTTTACGTTATATTTTTGCTAGATTTCATTATACCTACTTCTTAAATTACGAATATATTTTTTGTTGACAGGATTATAGGGTGTCTTGAAAATGTGTAGTGATGGGTTCTATATTTTATATTATATTTTTAAGACAATTATGTATGAATGAATATACTTTTACCTTAGTTTAGTTTTATTGTTCGTTGTTGGTATATCGATAGTATAAATAAATATATTATGGTGTTTGTGAGTTTTATTTGTTTATAATGTGACATAGGTAAGTAAATGTTATAAAAACTTAATTTGTGTCTGTCTTTCAGTAGTACATAATAATGGGACTTATTTTGTTGGGAATTTCAAATCGCTATGGGAAATTGCGGGGTATTTTGGAGAATTTCGGGGAATTGCGAATTTCAAATTTTTGGGGTATTTCTGAAAGCATCAGAAATATTTGGGCATCTGAAAGGGCTACGTGGCTAAGAAATAATGATTTGCAGCCATCCACGCAGATAAATTCAAATTTAATTGTTTTCATCATAGACAGACGGGCAGGCATAGCAAATACTACGTATGGTTATGAAGCCTACCTATATGGGCATATACCCACCAAGTTTGGTGGATGCATCTGAAAGGGCTACGTGGCTAAAAAATATTGATTTGCAGCCATCCACGCAGAAAAATCAAATTTAATGATTTATGTCATAGACAGACGGGCAGGCAAAGCAGATACTACATATGGTTATGAAGCCTACTTATATGGGCATATACCCACCAAGTTTGGCGAATGCATCTGAAAAGGCTACGTGGCTAAATAATATTGATTTGCAGCCATCCACGCAGATAAATTCAAATTTAATTGTTTTTAGCATAGACAGACGGGCAGGCAAAGCAAATACTGCATGTGGTTATGAAGCCTACCTATATGGGCATATACCCACCAAGTTTGGTGAATGCATCTGAAAGGGCTACGTGGCTAAGGAATATTGATTTGCAGCCATCCACGCAGAAAAATTAAATTTCATGATTTATATCATAGACAGACGGGCAGGCAAAGCAAATACTACATATGGTTATGAAGCCTACCTCTATGGGCATATACCCACCAAGTTTGGTGAATGCATCTGAAAGGGCTACGTGGCTAAAAATATTGTTTTGCAGCCATCTACGCAGAAAAATCAAATTTAATGATTTATATCATCGACAGACGGGCAGGCAAAGCAAATACTACATATGGTTATGAAGCCTACTTCTATGGGCATATACCCACAAAGTTTGGTTAATGCATCTGAAAGGGCTACGTGGTTAAAGAATATTGATTTGCAGCCATCCACGCAGAAAAATCTAATTTAATGATTTATATCATAGACAGACGGGCAGGCAAAGCAAATACTACATATGGTTATGAAGCCTACCTATATGGGCATATACCCACCAAGTTTGGTGAATGCATCTGAAAGGGCTACGTGGCTAAGGAATATTGATTTGCAGCCATCCACGCAGAAAAATCAAATTTAATGATTTATGTCATAGACAGACCGGCAGGCAAAGCAAATACTGCATGTGGTTATGAAGCCTACCTATATGGGCATATACCCACCAAGTTTGATGAATGCATCTGAAAGGGCTACGTGGCTAAGGAATATTGATTTGCAGCCATCCACGCAGATAAATTCAAATTTAATTGTTTTTAGCATAGACAGACGGGCAGGCAAAGCAAATACTGCATGTGGTTATGAAGCCTACCTATATGGGCATATACCCACCAAGTTTGGTGAATGCATCTGAAAGGGCTACGTGGCTAAGGAACATTGATTTGCAGCCATCCACGCAGAAAAATTAAATTTCATGATTTATATCATAGACAGACCGGCAGGCAAAGCAAATACTGCATGTGGTTATGAAGCCTACCTATATGGGCATATACCCACCAAGTTTGGTGAATGCATCTGAAAGGGCTACGTGGCTAAAAATATTGTTTTGCAGCCATCTACGCAGAAAAATCAAATTTAATGATTTATATCATCGACAGACGGGCAGGCAAAGCAAATACTACATATGGTTATGAAGCCTACTTCTATGGGCATATACCCACCAAGTTTGGTGAATGCATCTGAAAGGGCTACGTGGTTAAAGAATATTGATTTGCAGCCATCCACGCAGAAAAATCTAATTTAATGATTTATATCATAGACAGACGGGCAGGCAAAGCAAATACTACATATGGTTATGAAGCCTACCTATATGGGCATATACCCACCAAGTTTGGTGAATGCATCTGAAAGGGCTACGTGGCTAAATAATATTGATTTGCAGCCATCCACGCAGATAAATTCAAATTTAATTGTTTTTAGCATAGACAGACGGGCAGGCAAAGCAAATACTGCATGTGGTTATGAAGCCTACCTATATGGGCATATACCCACCAAGTTTGGTGGATGCATCTGAAAGGGCTACGTGGCTAAAAAATATTGATTTGTAGCCATCCACGCAGAAAAATAAAATTTAATGATTTATATCATAGGCAGACCGGCAGGCAAAGCAAATACTACATGTGGTTATGAAGCCTACTTATATGGGCATATGCCCACCAAGTTTGATGAATGCATCTGAAAGGGCTACGTGGCTAAAAATATGGTTTTGCAGCCATCCACGCAGAAAAATCAAATTTAATGATTTATATCATCGACAGACGGGCAGGCAAAGCAAATACTACATGTGCTTAAGAAGCCTACTTATATGGGCATATGCCCACCAAGTGTGGTGAATGCATCTGAAAGGGCTACGTGGCTAAATAATATTGATTTGCAGCCATCCACGCAGATAAATTCAAATTTAATTGTTTTTATCATAGACAGACGGGCAGGCAAAGCCAATACTGCATGTGGTTATGAAGCCTACCTATATGGGCATATACCCACCAAGTTTGGTGGATGCATCTGAAAGGGCTACGTGGCTAAAAAATATTGATTTGCAGCCATCCACGTAGAAAAATCAAATTTAATGATTTATATCATAGACAGACCAGCAGGCAAAGCAAATACTACATGTGGTTATGAAGCCTACTTATATGGGCATATGCCCACCAAGTTTGGTGAATGCATCTGAAAGGGCGACGTGGCTAAAAAATATTGATTTGCAGCCATCCACGCAGAAAAATCAAATTTAATGATTTATATCATAGACAGACGGGCACGCAAAGCAAATACTGTTTATGATTGTGAAGACTACATGTATGGACATAATATGCCCACCGAGCTTGGTGAATGCATCTGATACGCACCGAGTTTGGTGAATGCATCCGTAAAGGCGACGTGGCAATAGAATGTTGATTTTCTGCTATCCACGCACAGAAACCTAATTACATTTTTTTTATCATTTATGGTTATCATACTGTAGACAATACCCAATACCAAATTGTCCTCATTAGTAATAAATAAATATTTTGTTTACAGCTTATTTAAAAGATTATGTTGCAGTAGCATCATGCCGTAGCACATGTTTCTGCAGCCGGTGAAAGGCCTATATTGATGGGAAGTCACACATTTACATGACAACTGACCGCGTTTATACCCTCACTTCCGATACGATTGTCAGAATGCGTGGACAGAAATGTGTGGATAACTTCACACAACCTCCAACAACACCAGAAGACATGAAACAAGGGACACAAGACTCGGTTGTTTCGGTTTTTGTCGAGGTATTGCACTCAACAAATAATTCATCCTTAAGATTAGAAAAGTGTATTGAACGGAATGGAGGACATTTTCAACAATTATAAATACCTACTCTTTAATTAAAATTTGTTTTGCTTATAAATAAATTTATTTAACGAGTCCAATTTCCTAATTACTGAACAAAGAACAAATTTTCATTGGAAGACCCTGTGTATACCTTTCTATATTATGTAGTTATATTTGTATTTACGGAACACGAAAGCAGAATGTACATAAAAGAAAGGAACGAGACAAAAAAGTGCCGGAGGAGAAAAACGAATGGTAATGAAACAGGAAAAAAAGGCTAGAAACTTGTTACCTTCCTCGGAAACTATATGTATATAATATAATAATGAAGTAGCCTCAGGGTACTAACTATAGTAAGGCAGAATTTAAATCTGTAATACTGAAATACTATCCTGAAATTTACTAGAAGTCCTGCTCTACCTTAAGGGTCCATTCTCTGTAGATTTGACAGGCATGAATATTGGGTCGGATTAAGAGGATAGGTGGCCGATGGGTGGAGACTTATATATTCCAACTATCGAATTATTAAGATTTCGGAGGTGCACGTAAAGCCGAAGTAAAAAGACACATGGAAATAAAGTTAGCCCTCATTGCAAGGGTACCGGATTTGTCTTATAATTGCAAGAAAATTTCTTTTTAATGTTATAAATTATATATCACCGGAAAGATCAAAAGATAAACTAAGTCCCTATAGTAGCAAATTTTTGTTTAATACATGTATTTTAGAGAAAATAATTTTTGAAAATACGCTATTTTAGTACAAGATTTTTTGCCTGGAATTTTAAAAATAAAAAGAAATACCAAAAATTACTACTATAGGGACTTAGATTAAAGTCTTATCTTTCAATACTTTTTTACTAAAAGTCGCTATCTTTTATAGTTTTTTTATAATTAGACACGAGCCGAACGCCGATTTAGGGCTTATTTTGACCTAGTGAATGGACTCTTAACATCGTATGTTTGGATGGATCTATAGCAAAGAATACTAAAACTGATTAAAAGTTTCAGGAGGAATATGTCAGTGAAAATATTATCTGCCGGAACACACAGAGAAAAAAGTTTCTTTAAAATGAAGAGATTAACTTAACGTAACGTAAAATTCTTGTGGTAATATACTTTTAACTGAAATAATAATTGTTTTACACAATTTCATTGGTTAATAAAAACGCAAAGTTTGATCTAGTTAATCAAACTATAATGTTTTCCTTCAAAGTTTTTGGTGATTTAATTTTCATTTATACAATTCGATTAAATAGATAAAGTATATTTTTTAAAGGTTTCACTTTTATAACATGAATTTTATTTTTACCAATGATAAAAAACATGAAGAAAAATTATTTATGGTTGAGTTTATATATGACTATATGAATCTCTATGTAATTGACTTATTTTAACAAGCATTATTGAACTAAAATTGCTATCTATATATTTAGAGAACCAAGAAGCAAATAAATATAATGACCATGGTTAAATTAACTCAACATGGTCATTTGCATAGATTGGTAACAGTACTATTGCATCCAGTCTTTTATCCAGTCTTTTATATACAAACAATTAATAGGTTTCCGAGATACAGCTAAAACTGGTTTGAATGATTTTAACTTCAACACCCCGTATTCCAGAAAGGAAGCCTTCATCGACAAATGTGTATCAAAATACGAATCACCACTGAATCTGTCATGGAATGAAGAGATGAGGTTTGTCCTAAAGTTTAGAAAACACCATGTGTACAATTTTCCAAAATCAATACATGTTCAACTATTTTTCCATTTTTCATTCGGTTTCAACTATGTCGAGATATAGGAGGTAGCTTCAAGATTGCCTCCGGGCTCTGTACTTGGTCCTTTTTCGTTTAGTATCATCATGACAAATGAATCCACCAGTGGTTTATCGAAATTATTCGATTAGTATTGCGTTTCCCAAAGTTTTTTAATTATATCGTGACTTATACATATAAGGCTAATAGGGAGGTATGCTTTAGCAACCGACGCTACATAGAAGAAAGGATGGGAAATATACCTACCAGACGATAATGTGAGAATTAACGTGGGTATGTGTATGACTATCCTCTAACTGTAATCAGTTTTTACAGGTTTCTCTTTCTGTACTAAATAGAAGTTACGGTTTTCCAACCTAAATCGTTCCTGGATGCTAATACGCTCTACATAATAATAATAATAATAATATACCGCCCCTCTCCCACACTTATTGTCGAGTCCTTGTGATCCTAATGAGAGGTAGACATACTATATTATTATTACTTTGTGTTTATCCTCTCGACTTGAATTGTTTTGCAGGGTATTTAATCAAAAAATGTCTCAATAACATTCTAGCGATGTTCTTCAATAATATTCTAAAGGCCACCAATATTTGGGTAGATCGGATTTTTACGAAACCGCTAATTTGGATTTATTTGGCAATTAATAATAAATATGCCTCACAATGATTTTGTAACCTTTATATCGTCACTTACAGTTTTATTACAATTAAGCTTTAAAAGTATTGTGGTACAAAACACAATTTTGATAACACGTTAAATTTGTACATCCACGAAAAATGTTCCTCAAAATAATTTCATGAAACTGTTTCATAGAGTCAAACTATAGTATAGATATATTTAAATCTATAAAGAGAAACTATAGAACGATAAAAACAAAATACTTATAATTTGGAACAATCTATAAATGTTATTCTTTGTTTTAAATAAGAAATGGTTTTATTTCGTCTAAGAAATTGGATTGTTATGATATTAATACATATTTTGGAACAGAGGTCACGAATCCATCGGTAACCACATCAAAGGTGCCGCCTGCGAGACCTCCTTCTGGTTATTTATTTATTCTTGTGACGTTGTCATAACCGTATGCGCAACGCCTTACCTGAGTACGGAGAGCAGGTGAACCGGCAGGAAGCAGAAGGCGAACATGACGACGACCGCCACCAGCATCTTCGCCGCCTTCCTCCGGGAGCGCAGCTGGCCCTCCGTGCTGGCGTTCATATTCATGGCGAAGGTGTTGACCTGACCGCCGCCGGACCGGCCACCACCAGCTAGATCTGCAACAATGTGAGCATTTAATGATGGAAGAATGAATAGATAGTAAAATAAAATCTTTAACTATAAAGGAGGGAATATAGCCAGAGCTATGGGAGGAGCATGCCTGGGTTAAATGTACAGGGTGTTCAAAATAAGACGCTCTATCCCTTATCTCAGAAAGTACAAGAGAGGGAGAAGAAACAATATAAAAGATTTTTACTGATTGGGCTTTTACTTGATGAAAATTCATAATCCACTGAATAATAAAACTACTGTAGTTTTATTATGCAGTGGAATATAAAAGTTTTTTGTTTTTATTTAATTTTTCATTTTCGTTATTTTCTTGTACACATGTTAATTTTTTTCTGGTCCAGACATCAATTTTAGTATTTTAAATAAGTAGAAGGACAACCTGTATCTAACTAGGTTTTTGAATTTCCCTTAAACCTCTAGGTCGACATTGTTAAGAGTATCTATCTTTTACAATTATAAACATAACATTAAAAGAAATCTTCAAAAAACGCTTTCTCGAAAAATCTCAGCATACAAATAAGACACCTAAAAGTGTAAAAAAATGTATTTTTAACACTCTTCAATTTTTATCTAAAATATTTTTGGATATTCCCATCGGTTAATGAGATAAGACAAAGAAAAAACTAAAAAGCAGCTGCCGTTTTTCAAGATGGTGCACGATGGTTTCACAGCAAGCTCCAATGTTGAATTTTGGTATGTTGTTACTTTACACTACTAAATTAGACTTTGCCACATTCAATTAATTGCACAGAACCAATGTAAGATATTATATTAATATTACAATCACATGAAATTTTATTTCAGGCTATAAGTAAACAGTAGAAAACATAAAAACACGGATAAAATATACGCGCGAAGTACCAAAAGCGTGCTAGGTACCTGAACTCTATTCAAATGTTCGATGAAACGAGTACACAGATAGGATTTTCAATGAGTTAAACAAAGACACGTTCTATACACACTCATCATGTTGGGCGGCGTTGCCACTTTTTTAAGAAAAGTATTTCAGTTCGGGAAATGAGGAAATATAATATTTAGTCAGGGAAGAACACGTTTTCACATTTGACAGAAAAACGGGAAACAACCAGGTCTACACAATTTGTATGTACAATATTATATCATAATATAGTACAACTATAGTAATAGTACTAATATAGTACATACAACATTAATTTTGGATGCGCGTGGTGTGTCCAAAATCTTTCTGTAGGCCCTTCTAAGATTCATATACCTAATGAAATTGTAATGTTATCTAATGATAATCGTTATAATATTAGTCAAATTTTTATAGTATTGGCGATTCCAAAAATGAATGCGCCCTCTGCATAAAAAAATTTGAGTCTACTTAAAAGGTAATTTTTGGAGGCTTATTGCTGATATAATGATAAATAACATGTATTTGGGTTTGTTTAACGTAATAATTTAGTGGTGCTTGTGATTTTTTGCTATGACAATGTTAAAAACGACGTGGTTAGTATTTGTACATCTTTATTTTTAAATTTTAAAATGGCATTCAAAAGAAATCAGCACAACACAAACTGCCGTCTTTATGGGCGTCATTCCACAAAATGTATCAATAGAAGTGTGTTTAAGATAGAAGACAGGCAGAAGTTTGGCCCTAGTATAAAAAACTGTTTCTCATTCATTTCTCCAAAAGACATGTAACAATTTAATAACAGGGAACACGTTTATTTACACAACATAACCACTTTGTTGCAGTTTGTCTATACTTTTCTATTATTAGTCTTATAAAACCAAAATATATTTTAATTTAAACATTATTTAACAAAAAACAAGCACGAATATGGTATCACCATATATATAATACTTCTATATGGAGCCTATGTAATCTTTACCATGTTTCTCAAGTGAAGCCAAATTAGAGTAGTCCAGAATCATATCTATTGTCTCTTTCACGGAGAAAATACCAAATACTCATGCGCAGCAAACCGCGGGAATTTTGCTCCATATACTGTAGAATACAATAAATTAACTTTATTTTATATTGTATTTTATCTACATATAACGGTTTTTCAATCTTGTTATTGGGATGTTCCCGTATTTATCAAGTTTACCAAAAGAGTGGATGCAGTTTGTATTTGAAAAGAAAATTTTAAAAATACATACTTCAGGTACCTATGCGACTTCATATGGAATATTTACTTCGCACAAAAGACAAAACCTCGACTAAGTTTTTCGTTTCGGCATTTTACGATATCCGTACAATCGGTACAGTATAATTCCTATACCTAATTCACTACATATTTAAATTTACAAAATGTTCTTATATACCTAAACTTGCAGTTGCGACTGTAAAAATACCGTCGAAATAATTTGATGAGCAAATGTCTCTAATCACTAATAAGTCATAGGTATATGAACAAAACTAAAACTACAAGTTACACATAAATAAAACACTTCTAAAACTGCCGGCTCTACGAAAAACACAAATTTATTTTCTGTGAAACACAAACATACCTGAAATACAAAAGATAAACTGTGACATAACCACACCACAAAACACATATATGACAAAACACATACAGGGTGTCCCAGTGTGAGCGAACAAAAATTTACCAGTGTGTAGGCCAGACCAAAATAAGAATAAAATTCTTAAAAAAAAATTCTTCGCTGCACGCCTAACGAGTTCCAGGGTGTTATTTTGTAAAAAAAAAACAATTTTTCGAGATAACTTAAAAACTCGTTTCGTAGATTTAGGTAATATTTGGATGACGTGTACATCTATTAAAGGTCATTAAAACTATATGGTGTTTGTTTAACTCTAAACTTTAAAATTCATTGCATACATTTTTCTGCATAAAGGAATACAGTCGGTACTTTACACTCAATTTACTCGAAAATGGTTGATTTTAGAGCTGTGTAACAAGAGCACCTTTTTTGTTGAGAATTGATAGCCGATTAAGTAAAACTTAGTTAATTCACGAAAAAGTAGGATATACAAGAGTTATGAAGACAAAACCATAAGGAAGAGTAGACCTAGGCCACCACAAGTGTCAAAGTTAAACAAACACCATATAGTTTTAATGGCCTTTAATAGATTTACACGTTACCCAAAAATTACCTAAATCTACGAAACGGTTTTTAAGTTGTTAAAGTTATTTAAGTTAAGTTATTACGGAAAATTGTTGTTTTTTTTACAAAATAACACCCTGTAACTCGTTAGGCGTGCATCAGAGAAATTTTTTTATAAGAATTTCATTCTTATTTTGGTCTGGCCTACCCACTGGTAAATTTTTGTACGCTCATACTGGGACACCCTGTATATGACAAAACAAAAGCCCGGTCTTTCTTTAATTTCGCGGCACATTGAAATTCTTGGATTGGATTGGACAACACTTGGGCATGTGCACAGGAACATTTGTCCGTGAAAGAGAACGAAATATATAACTCCATCTCATAAACCGGCTTCAAGAAAAGCTCGAATAGCTCAATATAGTAGTATTATATATATGGGTATCACCATATAGTTTATCACATTTATTTTAGCCCAAAAAGTAAGTAAACAAAAACTAGGGTACCTGTTTCAACCCAAAAAATTCATATAAATTAGCAATGAAGCACTTATGGGACGCTTGACTGCTTTTACCACTTTTTTTATCCTTTATTTCACCCAACACCCTAATTAGCACATGAAGTCACTATATTTATGGCAACTGAATGCTAAATTGCTAGATGATGTGATATGAAATGCAACATTTTTACTCGTCTTCCTCCATATTTGTTTACAATTTGCAAGGGCCTCATCGGTAATCTGAATCGCCAATTGTCGAATTCGATGGAAAAATTTAAAAATTAAGTGTGACAACAATGCAGCGCGATATTTTTGTTAATGTTTGCCGGTTAGTGATGCGGTCTAAAAAGTGTTGATGGTGATCAACACTTTTTAGATCCACTTTAGATCCTATGCATATGCAAAGTTATTATTTTCAGATAAGTGGTGATTTTTCCTTAATACGATTGGACTAATTCCTTTATTTTGGTCGGAGGATGAGAACAATGTGTATCAATTTATCTGAAATCCTCTTATAGCCAAGAACCTCCCCCAGGTAGAAAAAAGACAGGTTGTATTCAGGCACAAGATCCAATCTTTTTTTTTGTGCCAAGGCAGCCACTGGGGTGGAATGAGTCGTCGGAATAATGCCCTAAAAAGCCTTTTAATACCCAGGGGAACAATTTGGTTTAAAAGAGAGATTATTGGTGGATTTTACAGAGAACCTTAGGAATATGTCTGTTCAAAGGGAAATTTCCACAGTCATTGAATTAGAAAGTGATGGGACGCGAATAGGTACTTTCATTTATTATTCAATATGTCGCAATCCGTCTACAGGATATCTAATCGGGATAGAATCTCTGTCAGAAAATATGTATCACGTACATGAAATTTAGTACTGAGTGATCGAGTGAAGCCGTTCGTACAAAGTATAATGAATCAAGGGCGGATTTAGCTTTTCGACATGGGGGGGTCCCAAAGAACCACATTTTTAAAAAATTTGTCAATTAATAATAATAATAATATCTAATAATAATAATAATAATAATAATAATAATAATATCTATACCCCTCATTCTAATCACAAGGATTAGCCCGAAAGTCTGAGACTTGTGTGGGAGAGGGGGCGGCATATTATTATTTTGTGGGTCGCATTTTCGCCTCAGGAACGACTTACGTTGGTAGGCCCTAACCACCATTCAGTGCTGGAATGAGGGAAACCTGGAAAACATCATTTGTTCGGGAGGTAATTACTTATGCATTTAGATAGGTACGTTTTTCTTTGAACAAACATGAAATAGCAAATAAAAGCGTTTAATAAAATATCCTTATGTGAAGTACGTTTATGTTTTCTTTTTTTAAATAATTACGTTTTTGCTTTGTGCTAGAGTAAAATTTGAATTCATAAGGGGGGGGGGGGGTAATTACCCTGTTACCCCCCGTAAATCTGCCCTTGCAATGAATACTGTTTATTATTATTTTATAAACGTATCAGCTTAAGTAGCTATGCCCTATTTAAAACAAATATTTTCAGCATGTTTGTCTCTACGAGATGCATCTAACAGATGCTTTTTTTCATAACATTGGAAATTTTTATATTCTTATATAGAGACTAAGTTAGGAGTTTCCGTTCAAGGCCAAAAGACGGTGGCGTCGCGATCGAGTGACGCAATACATATAGTGGAACAGATGAAACCCTATCATCTTGTAAAGCACGTTTTGGGGCATATGTGGTGTCATTTACAACTTTTTTTTAGTAGGGCAATTTCTTAAATAGCCGCTTTATCTGGACAATTCGAAAAAATGTGTTTCTGAGTAAATAATTGAGACTTGACAATTAATTTGTGGCCCCCTTGGTAGCCTTCAGAACCTTTTGCATCAAGCGCTTTGAATGGTATAAACCTTTTTTTGGTAGTACACCTAATACCATTCTATTCTATTCTATGAATTATTATTAGTATTCTATGAAATTATTTCCAAAATGCCTATATTTCCCGTTGCACCGGATGTCGATACTAATTTCGTTGTTTTACATGCAATGGCGTCTTTTTATTGCGTCTTGTAATTATTTTAGGGGAACTTTCATCAAGTGTTCCTATACTTAAATTCAACAATATTTGAAATAGTCACATTTTTTATTTTTCACTGTAAAACATTGAAATTATGAATAAAGGGACCTTTAGGCTTTGCACTGATGCTGTCAGTGTTGCTATACAGAGTGTCCAAAATATAATTTCGTTGCAGCAAAAAAAATTTGTTTGAAACGTTAAAATTCACTGTTTTTTTAAATAGCTTCTTCTCATAAAGTGATGGATGGTCTGTTTAATTATGACATTAACTGCCTTATTTATATGTCTATAGCTCCCTCTTCTACATACTTGCATGCATTGGAGAAAAGGTGGCATATTATGATTATGTACTAAAATATATTACTTTGATTAATCCAAGCACATTTTCTTCAAACAAATATACAGGGTTATTCAGACTCTATCTTATCTCTAAGACTTTGAGGATATGTGCATCCTTAAATAAGAAATCGATATCAACAAAAAAATTTATAATAAAAGACTTAGGATTTCCCGTAAACAATGTTTAAAGTTATACCATTATAAAGAACTACGTAGATGGGCAACTGTACTTCAACGACAATCTGATATACCACATTCCTAAGAATGTGGTAAAAAAAAGTAAATACGTTTTTGTACCTCGAACGCCTGGGCGAAGAGAGTTGGAATGGGGATAATATCTCTATTGTCGATTCAGTCATCAGTCTATGTGTGTACTTTTTGTGTGCCGGTGTTTTATTTATCGTAGGAGTGTTAAACTATAAAATTTTCAAAATGGCTCATGTGTACTGTAATGCTGAGTTAATGGACTGTTACCAGTGGATTATCAATTACATGTTAGGTTTTGTGAGTGGTTGTTGCAGCAAAATGCTAAAAATCCCCAATTTACTTAATAATTTGCGTTTACAAGATCAGCAACCAGGAGGAACATTCGCCTTAGTGCGGCAAAATTGGATAATGCGTCCCCAAAAGTGTGTAGAAGTCGAGGGACAAAATTTCGAACAACTTTTGTAACAAGGTATGTGCAAATTTTTTATAAATTTCATGTTTCTAATACCTAGTAATCAAGTAGCGCAATTCTTCAAAATTAGTGTAACAAAATTTTATTCATTTTAAAGACACGTCACTATCACTGGTCACATCTATCTATCTTTAAGTTTATTTTAAAGTAAAAACGCTGCAAATCTTTTTTGCGCCGGGTGTCGGTATACTCTCAGAACTTCCGAAATTTTTTTCGTGCTAGCCAGTTTGCATTGTCAGTCCCCAAGGTCACTCCATTACAGTGTCTATTACATTACAAAAATTTTTAAATAGTTTTCAGAAGCCGCCAAAAAATTTTTTTTGCACTACCACATTTCTACATGTATGTTGAACATCCCCAAATTTTATTATGGATAAGTTCTGAATAACACTGTATAGTTTTAAAATATCCGTATATTTAAAAAAAAAAAGCTTTAAGAAAATCTTCTGTGAGCATAAAAAAACCTTTCCCATGCTTGGTATGGATTCAAACTTATCCCACTAGCATAACCGAAAGACACCAATGTAACCGGTAAAAAGAAATCAAGGTAGGCGAAATTATTTACAATCTGGAAAATGTAAATTACTTTGAAGACGTCGGTGGCTATCGATCTACATCTTATTTGTCGACTTTTTCCAACGAGAAATATATAGGTCGCAAATCCGTCTGGGAAGCATCGACTAATTGAATCCAATTTCTCTCTTTTAACTGTAGCAAATCCTTTGAATACAAATAGACGGTAAAAAAGTTAATTCGCAATTTCGTCGGTCGCGTTTGATTAATTTTGCAATCGTCGCAAATTATTTGATCCAAATATACAGGATATTTCAATTTTTCATAGACGAAATTTTGCAGAATATTCATTTGCTAAAAATAAAAATTGTTCCTATGTCTCGAGTATTAGTTTGTTTACAGAGAATTGTTTCTTGAGAGTTGGGTTTGTATCAGATCAAGACATTATATCTAGTTTTTTAATATATCTCACAATAATTTGGGAACTTAATTCAATGATTTTGTAAGCTTTATATTGTTGCTTGAAGTTTCATTTCAATTAAACTTTAAAATATTGTGGCAAAATAGGCTTATAAAAATGTTAGTAGTGGTGAGAAACACACCGTAGTGCCCTCTTTGGATCTTTGGTACTATTTGTTTAACAATAATTGTTGTCGATAGAGTGGATACTGGAAGCGGATGGTTCTTTATGAAACATCGTAAAAATAATTGTTTTGACAATTTAATTTATATATAAAAAATCGCATATGCCACAGTGCAATTGTCACTTTGACAGCGACAAAAGTTACCTGCAACTTTTACAGCGACAATTGCACTAGTGGTTTTTCACTTATTCATTTTTTAATCAATTATCGCGGTGTCTGCTGCCAAAATAAATAGTTTGACATTTCTGTCAACAAGTTATTGAATTATTAAACACTAACAATGAATCAATTCGGTGATGATCAAATAAAAATGTGTTTATTTTCAGTGTTTCATAAATAAAGTTTACATTCATATGTTTCTAAATTTCTTATTCATTAAATTGTGCTGCCGAATTACACTCGAGATATGTATTGATACCGGATAAATTTGGATTGTTTAAATTCTAAACTCTTTCCTTTAGCAGTTAGACGAGAAAAACTGTCAACCTAAAAACGCTCCACCTTCGGTGTCACGTTTTTAATAGTTGACAGTTTTTCTCGTCTAATTGCTTGGCAACAGTTTCTCATTAAACAATCTAAATTTATCAGGTAAAATACAAACCTCTTGTGCAATTATAAGTGTGAAAAAAACACAGTACTCATCTCTCTTTCAGGAAATATATAGAAAACACAAAATAAAGCCCTAACAATCCGAAATCGTAGTATATAGAGTGTTTTGTATATATTTCTTGAAAGATCTAAATAAGAACGGTGTTTTTTTTCAAAACAATTATAATTATTGTCAAAGTGACAGACAGATAACGACCTGCTTTTCCGCAGGCGCCATTATAGCAGCGACCTCTATTGTCTTTGAGGATCCTCTATTGTCTTTGTCAACCCTACTTATTTATTTGAAGGAGATGCCAAAAACAACTAATCCACGGGCAGTGTGGCCCGAGTGGCATTGTATGTGTAGGGGAATTCATAGATTCCACTACTTATGGCACTCTGACGAGCGCATAATAACCGCGAAATGGTTGGTCTCGATGAAAGATGAAAGATGTGGCGATTCCTATGGAGATGTCGCAGTAATGCAATACCAGTCGGGACACATTGTCCGTGGAGTAATTGTTTTTCGGCATCTCCTTTAAATAAAAAAAAGTAAGTATAACCTTATACTGACTATACCGATCAAATATGGAACGTCCAATTTAAACAAAATATCGGTATTTTTATAGCTCCGCCGAAGATGGCTCTAAAAATAGCAAATATGGCAAAAAAGTGGTAATTTCTATATTTAGGTAGGTACTAATTATTATAAAAATATAAATTTTGATCCATCATTTTGGGACACACTGTATATATCATTTATATAAAATCGGACACGAACGTCGCTCTGACTAGTTGCAATTAATCCTAAATGTATTATTTTAAAAGAGCAAGTATAGGGAGCAATATATATCGGAAGATATCTCTTTTCTCCTATGCTTATAAGAATAAGTCACCTGATGTTATGTTCTGGACTGTAAAATTGCCAAAGATTATGTGTCTAATATCTCCTATAATTAAGTGTATTGAATAGGTCCAAGAATCTATTCAATTATCTAAATTGTATAACTAAGCGTAAGAATTCGATATTTTGGCGGAGGTGCCGGCGACAACATAGCCTTTATATATTAATTTTTATAATTAAATCTCTAGAGAAAATCACGGCGATTTTACTAAATTTAAACTCAAAATTTCACGCTTTATTGAAATTGTTAATAATTCTCACGAAGAAAAACGTGCTCTCAAAGCAAAGACCCTTAATCCTGTTATTATGTCACTTGATTTAGGGTTTCACGTTAAATTAACTAAAGGAGTGTCACGAAGATCATTAAAATTATGACGGCTATTAAATTAATTAGTCATTTATAATTATATATACAGGCCGTAAATGGTAAAAGCGAATTATATTCAATATATTCAGAATTCTAAATGGGGTGCAGAAATTAAAATCAAAAAGTTATTTTGAAAATGTTCCATCTTGTATAAGAAAAAGGAAAATTACACCTTTAAAATGTTGGGGTTCGGAAAAGAAAGTCGAAATTTAATTCAGGAAAGATTCAAAACTTAAGCCTACAACACGAAGAGATCTAAAGCAAATGTTTGGAGACAGTTCGAATTCATCTTTCTGTTAAATATAAACAGTTAGTTGGGACAAAACTGAACAAAATTGTTTCAAAATATTACATATACTGTATAAAACATCGAGATCTAATAAGCTTGGATCATGATTAAGTGAAGTGTTATTTCCATCTGAAAAAAGAAGAAGTGGCAAAGGAATTCCAAGTTCATTTTCAATAAATACCTAATTGTTGTGAAATTACATTTTTTATTATTCCCTCCTGATATGTTCAATTGAAGTAGCTATATAGCCTCAGTACATCCTTTAAAAAATAATAATTAAATAAAACGTCAAAATAACACAGCCATCCTTGCAAGAATTTAAATGATTTTAGGTGATTACACAAAAAAGAGTGGATAATTTAAAAACTAGAAGATATAGGTATAGGGAACTATAATAATACCGTTCCAAAGAGAAGTGAACAATATTTTGAATCAAACTATGGAAAATATACAGGGTATTCCATTTGAATAAAACAACTTATAATGGTTTGATGTTAACTTATTTCGGCATTACATTTCCACCACTCTGTATGTAATTAAGCCATCTTCAAAGTTTGGATGGGAAGTTTAGCTGTCTAACTATCCCCCCTATAAATATTGTCGCTGTATCTTTCTTACTGCAAAATACACATGGTTTTAAGCCAGTTGTTGTTTTTTTTAGGACCAGGGAAACTTGATGAAAGTCCACCAGAAACAGTATTCAAAATTCAAATCCAACCAGCGAAATATTCTAATGTGTAATCACCGTGAGACACCCTGTATATACTGTATATATACTGAAATATATATTACCTCCGTCATTAGCAGCGTCTGAAGATACCAAACTACTCGAGGAATGGTAGTCTAGATAATTAGATAATAGATAATATTCTGTCGGTATTGAAACACATGTCGCTCAGATAAAATTAAAAGTACCTAGGTAATCGAATTCTGAGGTAACCGAATAAATTTCGGTGACTTTCAACATAATCGAGTCGTTCTGTTGGGAAAAGGACGATTTGGAAACCCGCGTTCATGTTAATTGGAAAGCTACGCGTATTCCAATTTTTCTATGTCTTTATTCGTCACTATGAATGACTTGAATGAATTAAAGGTTTATCGATTCTTGCCCACTCCCTGTAACTTCGTTTATAATGAAGGAATTTTTTAATTTAAAAAGTAATGATACTTAAGCAGAGCAAAAGGAATTGAAAAATGTTTTTGAGGTATAAATAAAAATTTTAATAAAGTATGCATATCTTTGATATAATTTCAGTTGGAGTCGTTACTAATACAGGGTGAGAGTAATAGAGAATGTATTTCTTTCACCACTCCGTTTTCTTTTAAAATGGAACCTTTAGCAATAATTGTTGAAGATTCTTAATGCATAAGTTGCAAATACTGGCAAGTATACAGGGTATTTCCCCAACTATCTGTAAGGAATATTCTGTGACTCATTTTTATTTTTTATTTTTCAAAAAATATATAATTTTCACTTATAATTGCACAAGAGGTTTGTATTTTACCGGATAAATTTGGATTATTTAATGAGAAACTGTTGCCAAGCCATTAGACGAGAAAAACTGTCAACTATTAAAAACACGACACCGAAGGTGGAGCATTTTTAGGTTGACAGTTTTTCGAGTCAAATTGCTAAAGGAAACAGTTTAGAATTTAAACAACACAAATTTATCCGGTATCAATACAAAAATCGAGTGTAATTCGGCAGGACAATGAAATTTAGAAACATATGAATGCAAACTTTATTTATGAAACACTAAAAATAAACATTTTTATTTGAGCATCAACGTACCGATTCATTGTTAGTTTTAATAATACAATAACTTGTTGACAGAAATGTCAGATTATTTGTTTTGACAGCGGACACCGCGATAATTCATTAAAAAATGAATAAGTGAAAAAACCACTAGTGCATTTGCCACTGTAAAAGTTGCAGGTAACTTTTGTCGCTGTCAAATTGACAATTGCACTGTGGCATATGCGATTTTTTATATATCAATTAAATTGTCAAATACAAATTGACAAATGCTCACAATTTTACTCGGCGTTTTCGAAAATCATGTGTAACTTTTTGCAAGTTTTTTCGAGGAATTTCACTGCATATTTAGATTTTCATTGCGACGTTTCGGTGGCGAGAAAATTTAATATGGTTTTAATATGGTATCGATACATTTTTTCTTCTGGGCGCCATATTGAATTTTAATCTGAGCAAATAGAGCATTTTTTGGCTTTTCAGTGATATAATATAGGTAAGAAAATTTTTTTTATATTTCTAATAAATCTGGCAACACCGCATAATGTTTCGAAAATACTATAAAATAGTCTCAAATTTTTGTAAAAGCTTATCATTGATTTCATTTAGGCAAAATCCAAGAATGTCATAATATATAGAGCATTCATTTGAAAAATGATAGTTGACATCTGTATCTGAAAAACTGAACATCCAGTGTATATGAGATTAGCTAATTAAAACAAATTATAAAAAACCAGTAAACTTTCGTATTTACACTTTTTCTCTATCTTACATAAGTTCCGAGATAAGGGGATGGTGAATCATATTTGGAATACCCTGTACATAAATGGTACCCTGATAATGTAGATAGAATAGTGGCTGTAAACATGATATTCAATGATTTTAATATTCATTTAAATTATGGGAAAGGTGAATATATGTACCGCCAGAAACCTTAACGAGGCTGACTCAATCTCATAAACTAATTACGTATACAAAAAATTACCTTATTCGCTGGAGTTTGTAATTAACTTAAATAACATGTTTAGCAATACGGAAGGCTGGTGGGTAGAGAAATTAAACTGTTAATTAAGTTTACCTGCAACAGACCAAGTAAGAGGCATTTCCCTGTCAATTTTTTAACGACAAGGCGGTATTTTTCCGGTTTCTACACAAAATTACAGCCCGGTATTTTAGCGGTGTGCATTGAAACAAACTATTGGCGATTTAAATTACCGATGAGGGCGCTGCAAATTGTAAACAAATATGGAGGAAGACGAGTAAAAATTTTGCATTTCATATCACATCATCTAGCAATTTAGCATTCATCTGCCATAAATATAGTGACTTCATATGCTAGCTACATAGGATATAGGATAAAAAGAGTGGTAAAAGCAGTCAAACGTCCCATCAGTGCTTCATTGCTAATTATATAATTTTTTTGTGTTGAAACAAGTGCCCTAATTTTTGTTTACTTACATTTTGGACTAAACTAAGTGTGATAAACTGTATGGTGATACCATATTAGTGCTTGTTTTTTGTTAAATAATGTTTAAATTAAAATATATTCTGTTTTTATAAGACTAATAATAGAAAAGTATAGACAAACTGCAACAAAGCGGTTATCTTGTGTAAATAAACGTGTTCCCTGTTATTAAATTGTTACATGCCTTTTAGAGAAATGAATGAGAAACAGTTTCTTATACTAGGGCCAAACTTCTACCTATCTTCAATCTTAAACACTTCTATTGACACATTTTGTGGAATGACACCTATAAACACGGCAGTTTGCGTTGTGCTGATTTCTTTTGAATGCCATTTTAAAATGTAAAAATAAAGATGTACAAATACTAACCACGTCGTTTTTAACTTTCTAATACCAAAAAATCACAAGCACCACTAACTTATTAGGTTAAACAAACCCAAATACGTGTTATTTATCATTATACCTATCAGCAATAAGCCTCCAAAAATTACCTTTTAAGTAGGTTCAAATATTTTTATCCAGAGGGCGCATTCATTTTTGGAATCGCCAATCACATATATCTACGAGGGAATCTATTATTATAAATATCAAACATTCAAGAACAAGTTAAGAGGTTAATAAGAATCCAAAGTTATCTATGTATTTAATGTAAATGATCAAAATGATTTTGATGCTGCGAAAATAAAACTAAAACTAAAATTTATGTCCTCAATAAAAAACAAAAAAAAAAGACTTTCAGCCAGATACCCGGACAAATATCTAGCAGATATTTGTCGGATACGGATACTGTCGGATATTTGTCCATGTATCTGGCTGAAAGTCCTCTTTTTTACAGCCAAACTTTTCCAATATCATAGTTAAACTAAAGCTACAGTTTGGGGTTGTATCCAGGGAGAAATTTTCGCAATATTGACGTGCTTAACGCCAAATTTGCAGGAAGGATGCACGAAACGAGTACACATAAAGGAAACGAAAATATAAATGAATTTGACATAACTGTCATGGAGCCAGCTTGTGGCATTCCTTGCACTATTTCCAACATACTAGAAATACGTTTATGTTCAATAATGTACCATAAAAAATATTTGACGGCATTTATGTGCATGTTTCGTTCCAACACATATATACAGGGTGTCACACGGTGACCACCCATTAGAATATTTCGGAGACCACTTCTTGAAATAAAAAGGATTTGCTAGCTCATCAACGTGGCAATATCTGACCAAGACATAGCAAAAAAATGTATATCAAATAAATAAAAATAAATTCATATCATTCGATTCATCATATTGGTTATCATTGATGGTTATCACTCCATAATCATTCAAAAATCACCACACTCAACTTAATCTGGAAGAAAGTGTGTATACTCAGTCATAAAAATCACCCATTCCCATTCTTCATACATGTAATATAGTAAGATTGTCTCAAACCAAAAATAAATTCTTGATAGAGTTGGTACTAACTCGTCTGCAAGAAAAATAAACCAACGAAGAACTGATAAGTGTATAATGCTCTGTTCCTTTGCTCTGTAATTTCTCTAAAATATTATAAACTATACTGTATAGTAAGTTTTATTGTTCTACTAGACAGTTTATATCGTCACGACAGCACAGTTTCATGCAGAGGAAGTCAACAATATCTAATTTGGCGGTTTTTACTCAGTACGTTTCTGAAGTGTTAGATAATAGAGAGCATGTTGATGTTGTCTATACGGACTTCCAAAAAGCATTTGATCAGATTGACCATAATATACTCCTTTTGAAATTAGAAACTTTTGGATTTTCAGAGGCTTTGATTAGGTTGTTCACTTCTTACTTAAGCTATAGACAATTCATGGTAAGATACCAAATTTTACCTCAAAATCGATTTCTGTAACATCGGGAGTTCCACAAGGTTCCAATCTAGGTCCCATATTATTTTTATTTTTTATTAATGAGCTTCCTGAAGTCATTACTTGTGAGCAATTGTTATTTGTTGATGATTTTAAACTTTACTCTAAAATTAGTTCTTCTATCGATTCAATGCATCTTCAAGAATGCATTAATCGAATGTCTTCATGGTGTGAACTAAATCGGCTGAAACTCAATATATCTAAATGTTACGTAATGACTTATACTCGTAAGACCAGCTTTCCCATCTACAATTACTGCATTGGTAATAATCTCTTTAGCAGAGTTGATGTATTCAAAGATTTATATATTTATTTTGACAGTAAGCTCACTTTTATTGATCATATAAATCATATTGTTTCCAGTGCCTTTAAATCATATGGCTTCATTTATCGCAACTGTCGGGACTTCCGAAGCAAGCACTTTCAAAACCCTCTTTTGTGTCTGGTGAGGTCTAAATTGGAATACGGGTCGATTATATGGTATCCAATATATGATGTTCATTGCCAACATTTAGAATCGGTCCAAAGAAATTTAGAATCGGTCCAAAGAAAATTTCTAAAATTGTTGTCTTTTTTGCAAGATGGATATTATCCGCCTAGAGGTCTGGATCATAATAATCTACTTAATAGATTTAACTTTGTTGCTTTAGAAACGAGACGTAATTTAATGTTGATTCGGTTTCGAATGACAGAGTTGATTGCCTCGATCTTTTGGGTAAAATATATTTTTTGATACCTCGCGAAAATTCTAGACAGCAATCTTTATTTTATTGTGTTGCTCCTCGAACGAATATTTTAATAAAGTCTCCAATATATTTGATGTGTGAACTTTATAATAAAATCGCTTCTAACTGCGATATTCATTTTGATAATTTAAATATATGTAACTGGGTTAGTCGTCTAACCTAAGTATTATTGTTTACATTGTTTGTAGTTGTAATTTGTATCCAATATTAATTACTTTTTGTTTTTTTTATCTCGTTAATTTTATTTTATATACCTATATATTATTACGAAAAAAATGTAAATTTTTTTGTCAATGTTCTTATTCCTGTAATTGGGTTTTTCCTGTTGCAATAATAAATATTATTATTATTATTATTATTATTATTATTATTATTATTATTATTATTATTATTATAATGTGCAAAAACAAAAATAATAATAAGAACTTTGCCCCCCATTTTCACCGTAATGATGACCTCTGGGAGTCCTGACTTGTATAAGAAAGGGGGCGGCATATTATTATTTTGCAGGACGCGAGTAATATATTTGTAGATAAACGCTAACTCACCCATAGCTTGATGGGGCGCGTTACCCGATTTCCACAACACACGGATAATCTGTATGTAGGCGATGGACATGAAGAGCAGAGGAAGCAAGTAAAAGCAGACCATCTTGACTATCATGAAGACGGTGTCCGTCTCGGTGGACCAGGTGGGGCTGCACTGGGTGAAGAACACGGAAGACTCCTTGAAGGGTACAGCCGTCAGATAGATGGGCTCCGGAATCTCTGAAACAAGAAACGAAAGTTTAAAAGTTTTTAAACCAAACAGTTCCAATCTATATGATAAAAGTTGGGATCAGATTCGTTGAAGGCCTTTGAAGAAGCCAGAGTACTATCTAAAATATTATTTAATGTAAATTATTACAATTTATTGTAGAATTGTATTATTACTGATTGTATTATAGTATAATTTATCCCTTCATGGCCGGAATGGCCTGAGACGTAGACCAGAGTTACTCTATTTTCCTGCCAAAATAAGCGAGTGCCTGCTGACAGTTCTATACCTACTGTTTTTGATTTACAACGGTAGGAACCAAGAGCTTTAAGAGCTACTTTGATGTCTGAGACTTTTTTCATTGATTTGCGTGTAAGTTGCGTATGTTCCAGCCTCTGTACACACAACTCGATGGCATAGATTTCTGCCTGAAATATAGTTGCATCATTACAAGGCTTGAGGATATTTGTACGGTTGGGTTGCAACTATACACTGGGGCTCCAACACCCATGGGTGTTTTGGAGCCATCTGTAAACCAACAACTATCTGCCCTTAATAGGTCAGCTTTACTCCGATCCCATTCATCTCTTCCTGGGAGGAGAATGTTAAGTGGTAGTTCATGTTTGGTCGCTGCAGGCAACATCTGAAATCATTTCCAGCAAACTGTGACTTTTCATGTCATCCAGCAGCCTAGTGGGTTCCATAATGTCAGACTGTGGCATGTTAATAGCTGCCTGCTTTAGTCTGTATGTTGCTCATCTGGCCTCTCTCTGCAAATATATATGCAGAGGAGGTAGATCCAGTAGGATTTACAGAGCTGCTGACGATGTAAAGCTAATTGGTTCAGTAATTAGTTTGCTCCAGTAGAAAGTTTGATTTTGGTCCTTTATTGTAGTCTTTTCGACCCCCAAACTATGGAGCCGTACGCTACCATAGCTTGTCCATGTACCGCCAATATATTTGCTTGGCACCAATGCCCCAAGATTTCCCACAGATTCGTTGACATGTCCATAAAGACAGTCGTGCCTTCACAAGGGTTAATCTGGAAGTCTTAGACTTGTGTGGGGAAGGGGCGGTATAGTATTATTCAGTAGGCTGCATTTGAGTCTCAAGATTACCTTAAGATGGAAGGTCCTAACCACCACTCATTGCTGGAATAAGAGAAACCTGGATAACTTCATTGATTAAGGGGATCGCATTAGTGAAACATCAACCTATATTAATCAATCACATTAAGACCAAGCTGATATTCTTCCCATACTAGGCCGCACGTCAGGATGGTTGGCAACCTCAGTCCTGCCAACAAAACTGAATATACGTGTAGACTAGTTAATTAAACATTGTCCTGCCAACGACCCGATGTTATAAAATATATTTAAATCATCCATAAACAATCTTTCCATCAAAAAATCAAAATAGCATGGGGCTCAAATTGGAACCTTGGGGTATTCAGACAACATTATTGGTATATTATTCAAATTAAGAATAATTACATATTTTTAGGTGGGTGTATATGTTTCAAGGATGGTACACCAAAATCGAACATATTGAACTTATATGATAAAATATACCTACTACCAGTCTTATTGATGGCTTTTGAGGAGTCAGGGACTACTTTTACTTAGTTAGGCGATATGCTAGGAACATAAGACACAAAATGGGTTAAATGGGAAGCAGTGGATCTATAAATCTGTCATGGTGAACCGAGATACAGTCTCTGGCAATGAGATAAACGTAAGCATGTATTGCAGAAGGAATATAAACAACTCTCTGAGTGTTTTATTGCTCTCAGGAAATATATTATGTATGTATACAAAGCCTCAAATAAAAAAATGATTAATTTGGAAACAAAGACCAATATATTAGTATATTTTAGTTAAATAAAGATAAATAAAATAATACTCGAAAATAGACTTCAACCTTGTTATTTACGGGGGAATGCAGCTGAGAATCACACCTTTGTCAGGCGAGTAGGCGCCTAGGAAATGTCTTTTTTATTCTGGGTGAGATCTTTTTACGAGAAAATTGCATGCGTGGGATGAAGCTTTCAGAATGGCGTGGCGTAACTTTCGACTTTAACTTTTTTATTGCATTAGACTTTGTCAGTTTGAACCCTAAATAAAAACTGCGCACGTTTGGATTTCTTTATTCAAATACATTGTGTGTTCTCTTTATTACGCGTTCGGGTCTTTACTATTTCAGAGTTTTAATCCTGTATAAATTAAGCATACTATTTTAACTATACGATAACGGTGAGAACTTAAAACAAATATTAATTAGGAAATAGAAAAAACTGAAAATTTGAAAAGTAAACATTCACCAATACTTAAATAAAATTATTGAGGAAAATAACTGTTATGTTTTTTACACAATAACAATTATTATTATTAATACAAACTACAGATGGTCTTCTTAAGAATAACCTGATGAAAGAATTTTTTTTTAATAAAATGACGTTTTATAAACAATAATTAACAATGACAGTAAAAAAAATAGGTTTCCACTAAAAAAATTGAGTTTTTGTTAAATTAGTGAATTTTTTATATAGGTATTTTGTATAACATTATCAACCAGTTTTTATAAATTTTAGGTGCCCTTGATATTCTATATTATGGAAGCAGTTCAATTTTTTTATTTGTGATTGGATTTTTAAACTTTTATAAGTATATTGTAAAACTAGGTATATTGTTAAAGCATACAAGTGTCTCACAATTTTTTAAAAACATTAAATATCTCAAAAACGGTTTCAAAAACAAAAAAAGGAAAATTTTAAATAAACTAATTCTTGAATTTATCAAGGAATTAAAAAATGCAATAAAACATAGTATACCATTTAGAATAAAAAAGTTGGTACTGAATTCTGGCAGAACCGGAAATAGGTAACAGGAAGTGAAACATACTGAAAAAGTAAGCATCATTGATTAGCCCCCAACCCAATTTCAAAAAATCTGCTTCCATTGCTTCTCCACATATTCAGCTCGTTTTAATACACCCTATATAGCCTTATCCAGAACTTATCTCTAAAACTTTGAGGATATGTGCATCCTTAAAATAAATAAGAAATCGATATCACCAAAAAAATTTATAATAAAAGGTTTAGGATTTCTCGTAAACAATGTTTAAAGTTATACCATTATAAAGGACTACGTAGATGGGCAACTGTACTTCAACATTTGATATACCTACCACATTCCTAAGAATGTGGTAAAAAAAGTAAACACGTTTTTTGTACTTCGAACGACGATCGAGCGAATAGAACTGGAGCGGGGATAATATCTCTATTGTCTATTCAGTCTCATCAGTCTATGTGTGTACTCTCTGTGTACCTGTGTTTTATTTATCGTAGGAGTGCGGTGTTTTATTTATCATAGGAGTTTTAAACTGTAAAATTTTCAAAATGGCTCATGTGTACAGTAATGCTGAGTTAATGGAATGTTACCAGTGGATTATCAATTAAAATTTAGGTTTTGTGAATGGTTGTTGCAGCAAAATGCTGAAAATCCCCAATTTACATAATAATTTGCGTTTACAAGATCAGCAACCAGGAGGAACATTCGGTTTAGTGCGGCAAAATTGGATAAGGGCGTGCCCAAAATTGTGTACAAGTCGAGGAATATTATTTCGAAAAGCTTTTGTAACAAGGTATGTGCAAATTTTTTATAAATTTCATGTTTCTAATACCTAGTAATCAAGTAGCGCAATTCTTCAAAATTAGTGTAACAAAATTTTATTCATTTTAAAGACACGTCACTTTGGTCAGATCTATCTATCTTTAAGTTTATTTTAAAGTAAAAACGCTGCAAATCTTTTTTGCGCCGGGTGTCGGTATACTCTCAGATCTTCAGAAGTTTTTTTCGTGCTAGCCAGTTGGCATTGTCAGTCCCACGGTCACTCCATTACAGTGGTCCAGTATCCAGCATCCAGCGGCGTGCAATGAAAATTTTTTAAATAGTTTTAAGACCCCGCCAAAAAATTTTTTTTTGCAATACCACATTTGTACATGTATGTTGAACATCCCCAAATTTTATTATGGATAAGTTCTGAATAACCCTGTATATAGAAGATTGACCTAAATGGAAATAATATCAGAAGTCCGTGGAAGACCGTGGCTTGCTTAACACAGGTACACTAAAACATTTCTGAACCATCTGAGGCCCTAAAGTTTTCCATGTTAGTTTCCTGATTACCTCCATCTACCCTAATTTAGTTCATCCTCTGTTTTATATATAGGCATCTTACTATTACCGAGAGGACCGAATGGAGACCAACAGAACTTTTTGTTCGTTACTTTTCGAAATAATTAGAACACATGTGCGACATGACGGTCATTTGATTTCGTCCTATATAAACGGGGAGCCCATGAACCTATCCCGGAGCAGCTACGAATATTGCCAGCTTTTTTTATATTAAAATCCATAAGTAAATTTTGTTGCGAACAAACAAGTATAAAAAATATTTCAATTTTACATTTTAGCAGGGATGCGGTTGCACATGACGGTTGCCCTGCACATTACAGCAGTTCAGTAAGGAGATTTTTAAATAGGGAGTATCTTCTACACTAATAGGTGGATAGGAAGGATGGACCTTTCTCATGGTCTCCTCGGTACCTGGATCTTCAAAATTAGATTTTTTTTATGGGGATACACAAAAGATTTAGTTTACCGCACACCATCAATCACACGAGAAAACATGATGAACGGAATTCGTGGTGCTTTTGAGAGCATTTTGGAATAGTGCATCTTGCATATAAAATGTACAGATTACACAAAATCGAATATTTATTTGACAGTTAAATAATTTTGACAACAAAATAAATTGTTTTCATAACCTACTTGACTATAATTTGTAATTTTCAGTTATGGAAGCTAAATTTTCAAAAAATCGTGAATTTCTCGAAACGGGTCAACTTTACGTATAGGACATCCTAATACCATTTGAAAGATAACTAAATTCTACATCTAATCCCATAAAAAAATTCAGGGTGTTCCATTTAAAAAAAATGAGATTTAGGCAATTTAACATTGTGAAATATAAATCACGATAAAAATCACCCTGTATAAAATGGCCAAATAATTTCAAGTGCAATATTTAAGGTATCCTTTGTGGTAACTGATACTACATTTTTTTGCTTTCACATTGTGTCATAGAGGAAATTGTATTTATTATCCAATGCAGTGTTACGAGGTTTTTTTCCATTAACTCTTAAATATCTCGAAAACGAAAAGAGATAGGTATAGGGAACCTTAAGACAAATATGTTCCCAGTGGTCCCTAGATTTCAAAAATATAATAATATATAGGGTGTTGCATTTGAAATAACCAACTTGCACCTTGTTCCAACTTTTTGGAACACCCTGTGTAATTGAAAATATTTTTACAATATGCAGTGCCAAAAAACTTTCATAGAAAAAGTTTTTTGATGTAATGTACCATTTGTGAGTAATCGAACAATTACCAACTAATGACGCACCCTGTACACGTCAAGATAAATAAAAATAAATAAACCTGCCTCATTGATGTGGCAATACTATCTGATCAAAACATAGTTAAAAAATGTACAGAAAAGAATAGAAGTTGAAAGAATATGGAAACAGAAAACAAATTCATATAATTCCATTCATTATATCCGTGACGGGTATCCCTTCATATTCATTCATAAATCACCTCACTCAGGTTAGCCTGGAAGTTCTTGTTATTGATCGTGGTCATAACCTGGGATGGTTAGGGGCCGAGCGGGAGTCCACCTTCAGGAGGCCTGGACTGCCTCCTAAAGATGGACCCCATCTTTCATCAACCCCGATCACAAAAATTAATAGGTATGGGCGATTCGTGCGGTCTTCTTCTGTGTTGGCTCTACCCTGTAGGCTGGATAGGATCTTCTGGCGCCCTTCTGTCTTGTCTTCTTTCTTCGCTTGCATGTCTAACTCACCGGGGGCAGTCTGTTTCAGGCGGGGGCGGCACGTGCCGCTCTCGTCCTGGATGGTAGCTTGGAGTAGGTCAGGAATGGCTGTGTAGCCGGGGATGCACCTCTAAAGGAGCCAACTGGCCCTTTAGCTTTATGCAAGGTAAGGGAAGGGTACTCAAAGTGAGCTCGGGACCGCTACCGGCGGTCATGGCTTCCAGGGGAGATCTGAGGGGCGTTTTTTAGTAGCTTTGTAGCCCTCTGCTTGTTCCGGGTGAAATCTGAAACATAAGATCTTCACCTGAAGGTCTGTTGATGGCTTCTAGGACTGGGACGTAGTCGAGGTCCCGCTATATATCGGCTGTTCGCAGATACCAGGGTGAATCTATGGCGGTCCTTAGCGCGAGACTTTGACGACCTGGATCTTCTTCTTAAAAGTCCTTGCAACAACAGTATTAACCCGTCTACGGGTTAATATTCATTCAAGGAGGTTATGTGTAACATATGTAGACAATGATAGAACGAATTATTTAATTGTATATTTGAAAGAATTTAATAATACTGTATTTATTAAATGAAGTGGAAGACAGTTAATAATTTTGGTCCCTAGATATCTGTATGGATTTCTTGATAAAAAGAACAACATACTATACAGTACTTCTACTAATACTTCAGCGGACGATATCTTTCTCCATGTGTACTGACGCAATTCCAAAAGATAATAATCCGACTTTCCTCTTTTCTCATTTTATGACAATAGTCGTTTTTCCGATATCTCTATTTCTAGCAGATAATTTTGGCATGATATGATAACACTGTGGTATTATTCTGATAAGCGATTACATTGAATAAGCCATCCAGTATTGAAGAACTAACGCAGTGAAAAAAAATTACGGTTGTTGCGCCTTAATTCTTGATTATACAAAATGGATTCTAATGATTACTACTCTTCAAGCAATAGCTACAACTACGGGATGGGTGCGGTCTTCCTTGTTGCTTCCATCGCGGTCGGCTTAAGATTTTTGCTTAGAAACTGTATATGTTGTGCAACCGAAAATACCACAATGCGTAAGTACGAGCATAATTACTTCTAAGGTTTAAATTGAAGACCAAGATCAGGTTTAAGCAATGGACTCATTGCTTATTCATGAAATCAGATGACAGCCCCATCTGATATATAAAAAGCAATTCCTGCGAATGGATTTCCCTGCAAGATAAGGCTCTATAGCCATTTTACTTCGGCTTTCTTGTTTTGGCGGGTAAATTTAAGTCTTGTGGGATTGTACTCATTATTTTGTTCGGTATTTTGTCATTTTGTCAGTGTGTAAGTTCAAACACACATTAACAAATATATAACAAACATATACACAAATAAACCTCAGCGCCAAAGAAGTCAGTAGTTAATTGGTTTTTAGAGTTGTGTTTTACTTCCAAAATAAAATTCTCACGCTGATTTAACATCCACAAGTGAAACATAGTTTCTTCGATAAAGTTTCAGAAAATATATTGTTACAAAATCGCCGACACAGTGCCCAAGTGCGGCGTTGCCAAATTTAGGTTTTCCCCAATATGTTATCTAGGAGGACACAAATTATACAAAGATGAAAAATACATAAAAAACTGTAAGAACTTTAATTTATATAGGTACATATAATAATACAAGGTACGAAAGTACATGAGTACTTAGACATAGTCTGACACAATAAGAAAGAAGAGGATAAACACTTGTATAAGGTAGTTAGATAGAGGTATAACGTATCCACGGATGCCACATTTTAAAGCTTAATTTATGAGCTACGCCCGCTGACCAATCAAGACGTATGTGTACGCCCCCAAGCAAATCACGTGTACACTCCCCTCTCCACTGTACCCATTCAGATCTCGGTCTTCTGTGCATGACTCGGGACAGCGGGCAAACCCCTTCTCCCTACTCTTAAGTGGTTTTGTGACACATAGTAACGCGATCGTGAAACAATGTAAAATGTAACCATCTTTGTCTGCTCTTAGTCATGTCTATTAGCTTATTCTGTTGCTATCATAACAGAATCGACCGAACTCATGTTTCACAACCGCAAACGTCTGTCCAGTTCTAAAGAAAGGTGATACTGCTCTTTTACATAATTATATGGCCATTATTTGCAATTTTGTCAAGCTTTTGGACATTATTTTGTATGATAATATACAGGGTGTAAATTTAGTGGAGAATTGTTTCATAACTCGGCAGGCACGAACCTTGGAGGAATTTTACGTGACACCATCATACTATACCATTTGGAGTTCCTACAGGGTGTTTCATGTTAAGGTGGCAGACCCAACTTATATTTTTTTAAATGGAACAACCTGTATATTTTTACATATTCAAAATCTACGCAAAATTCTTAACTCATAGATACCAATATGTATGTACTTTAATGTAGTCGCTTTTAAGATATTTAATATTTGGTAAAAAAAAAATCAGAAGCAGACTTCAGTTTCAGGTGCAATTACGGTTATTAAGTTTTTTGGAATTTCAAAAAGATTTTTCGTGCACAAATAGTCAACATAACTGTGTATACTTCTATGATTAAAGCATTTGATTAAATTATACAGGCTGTTAATAAAATAAAAATTAATCTCGTAAACTTAGAACGAACGTAACTCGATTTTTTTAAATGGCACGACCCATATTTGATTCCATATCTGAAAAGCCATTAAAAAGACCTTTCTCTACATGTATCACAATGTGTGCTTAAACTTAACAGTTTTCGAATAATTTGATATTTTTATTATTTCAAATTCCAAAAAACTTAACCGTAATTGCACCTGAAACTGAAGTCTGCTTCTGATTTTTTTTTACAAAATATTAAATATCTTAAAAACAACTGCATTAAAGTACATACATATTGGTATCTATGAGTTAAGAATTTTGCGTAGATTTTGAATGTGTAAAAATATATAGGTCATTCCATTTAAAAAAATATAAGTTGGGTCTGCCACCTTAACATGAAACACCCTGTAGGATCAAAAATATTTTTAAAAGGAGCTCCAAATGGTATAGTATAATGGTGTCACGTAAAATTCCTCCAAGGTTCGTGCCTGCCGAGTTATGGAACAATTCTCCACTAAATTTACACCCTGTATAATACAAAAAATTTACATCTCACATTTGTCCAGCGGTGATTTCTGAAAGAAAGATCGATTTTACTCGGTAAGTGTCTGAAATCTTAGATGTACTTGGTCAAGTTAATGCAATATATTTAAATATTAGTAAAGCTTTCGACTAAATAGATTTATATTTGCTTTACGAAACTTTAAAAACATATATTTAAGCCTTCTGATCCATTTTTAACACTTTCTAACTCTTAACTGTTCAATCGTAAACAGTATGTCAAATATCAAGGAGGTGAACTTGACAAATAAAAAAACTACGTCTGGGGTGCCGCAGGGTTCTATCATGGGGGTATTTATTATTATTGTCAACGATTTAACTCACTCTATTCATACAGAAAAAATTGATGTTCGCAGATGACCAAAAAATCTTCAGTAATATTCCCAGAATCATAGTCTACTATAATCTCTAAAAATATAGTTTTCTGTTTGAGAAATTATTTATGCCTGAATACATCTAAGTGTTTGGTTGTGTTATTCTTAGAAAAAAGACATTTTGGAGTTTCAGTATTATTTTTGTAGGGACATGTACCTTTAGTGGAGGCTATAAAAGAAAAGGCATTTTATTTGATTATACATTAAAACTTATATTTTAGAATGTTAGAGTTTATTATTAGAAGTTGGGAACATTTTAATAATATCTCAATCTTGAAGATCGCCAATGAAAACATACGATAAAACATGAAGTACTAAAAACTGGGAATGTGTTTAAAGAAAACTTTAAAGATAAGCACAATATTTCTCCCGAGCGGTGAGAGCAGTGTGACAGATTCGTTAATAAATCGAAGGTGATAGAAAAGTTAGAAAACTAGTTTTGTCGGGTTCCAGAGGATAAATTTATGTAGAGCTAAATTTAAGATTTATGCAAAACCTCAATTGGCAAATTCACTTACGCGAATTTATGAGAAATAAAGAAAAACTGTTTCATTTTGAAACGAGAAAGTCAGACTGGTATAGATAATAAATTAATTCTGTAACTAAAATTACAAGTTTCAACAAAATTTGCGTAGGTGAACTGGGTAGGGTGTCCACTATAACTCATAGAATGAATAATATCGAGTACGAAAAAAATCAGTTGATTGCCAGAAGAAAATAATATCATTTTAAAATAATCAACACGTAGTTAAACAATTTGATTAATAAAACGTCAAAAAATATATTTTTATAATGGAAAACATTATTGATATTGAAGAAGAAATATTATTATATTAGATCATGAAATTATAAACATGGTAAATATTGCAAATCGCGAACGAAAAATATATACTGTAAGGCCTCATATAGACAATTTAAACATCTGAGATGATGAAGAATTTATGAGGAGATTTCGTGAATCTAAAATAACGGTGTTAAATATTCTCGAACATATTTATTTTAGTATTTAGCTATATAATTAAACTGATATATAAATGTTATATCTTAAGGTAGACTTTCGTAACAAGCGACAGCGACAGGAAACCGAGACAGGCGACAGAGACAGACGACAGCGACACTACCGATACAATGGAATTCAGTGCAATTCCGTTCGAAGCAAACGACAGCCACACGCAGCTACGTGGTTGTCGCGCCTTGTCTCTTGCAGCCTGTCTCACGTCTGCTTCTAGAGCAGTAGTGTCGCTGTCGCCACGCGGATACAAGTGTATTTTGGCTCTGCAAACAATGGCCTCTACATCGAAAAAAGCTAAAGTTATTTTATCACAGTCTTAAGTCAATGGCTTTTTCATCTGAAGAAGATAAAATTTAATAGACCTAGTTGTCTATTAGACTAGTAGAGTAATAAATAGGTTTTTTTTCAGTTGAAATCATTGCTCCAGTTCTTTTTGGTTCCTTTTCCTTCTCAATTAATTAAAACAAAATAAAATTTTTGTTTATTTAAACTACAATATGTTCTAAACATATCTTCATCAGACATTAAATGTTGCGATATTAATAGGTTAAAAGATCCCTCATCTTTTCGTTTTGTAAATAAAGTATTTATTGGCGCTCTTTCACATTTTTTATAGAAGTAGTATAAAATCAGATCTTCATCTTATTCTTCCTCTAATAGTGTATGTTTTAAAATAATTTTCTTATTTGCGGACATTATAATCTAAACACTGCACACGCGTTAGTTTTCAGCAAAAGGTGTTCATACACTGGCCTGTCGTAAGTTGTGATCGAGCTCTTTGGTCTCTTGTCTCTGGTCTCGGTCGCTGTCGTCTGTCTCTGTCGCCTGTCTGGGTCTCCTGTCGCTATCGCTTGTTACGAAAGTCTATCTTAATAAAGTGTATTTTTTTATTATTACCTATGAACCTAAAATGTTAAGAAAAACTTCATTAAATGTAGGGAACAATTACCTCCTTTGCAAAAGCCTCAAGCTATTAGCGTCATATTGTGCAGTAACCTCCACTCATTTATTTTCTATAGTTTTTTAATAGTATTATCGTAACCATTTTATGTAAGCAAATGTTAACTACAAATCTATTTTAAATAAAAAAAATAATATTTATTTATTATTGACTTTCATTTATATTTAGAATATCCTGTACGGAATACATTAAATACATTATTTATAGTGACATTTGCTGATGAAATTAAAGCGAAATGTTTGACTCTCATGTTCCTATGCTTTATGTATGTTTATTTTAACCAGTGCTCTTCAAATAAATTGATAATGATAATCAATATGATTAAAACCAGGTCCATTATCTACCCGTGGGGGTTTTCTATCACTACCAAATATTAACTTAACACTAAACTCTACGTTAGTAAAAGTGTGTCCTGCACAAAATTTCATGAGTTGCACATAGATGAGAACTTGACTTGATAGAAATTCTCAATCTTAAAGCCATAGTTAACAGTAAATCTAGTAAATATTTGCTAGGTAATATTTTGAAAATTATCCCGAGTCAGAGAAGAGGAATAATTTTCTTAAAATATTCGTGACCGAGGAAAACTTTCCTTCATTAATTCAATCAGAAGGGGGATTCGGTAAGAACTTTTCGAATCTATTAAAATTTTAGAAATATTGAATATTTATATCATAAATGAAAAAAACTGACTAAGAGGGAGACTAGCTTAACTAAGAGATAAATTGTTAATAAAATTTTATCAAATATTATGGGTCAATAATGTTTTTAATTTTCCTCGTTACCTATATAGGACTCGTTACCTATATAATTATTAGGATAGATTATTTATTAAGTAGGTAGGTGTATAGGAAATAAGGAAAATTTTATTAAAGAACTTGTAAGTTATCTACAAACTGACAATTTTGCCATTGAAGTAATTTTAATTTCAAAATCAGTTTAATTGTCATATATTTCTTGTAATTTTTAGCAATTCTTAGATGTTAAACCTCCTGCCACACATGTGCCTGAAGAGCCCGGAAGTAGAGATTGCTACAATTTCAATTTGTCAGTAAAAAATAATTTTTTTAATTAAAATTCAATGCAAAACGTATGTGAACAAAAATAATTATTTTTAATGTAATATAGATGCTTGTTTAATATTTCATTATTTAAAAGATAACACTATTAAAAAGAAAAATGTATTAAAGACAATAAGTTGATGTTATAATATGAAGTTAGGCCAGTGTAATTCAATATTGGGGGGTGTATATTACACGCAAAGTAGTTGTTTTCGACATATCTTAAAAGTAATAAAGTTATACCTTTGCGTACCTTGGTTATAGGTAATGAGGAAGATTAAAAACTTTTCTGAACGATAATCTTTGATAATTTTATTAATAATTTATCTCTTAGTTAACTTTTTGGTTTAATTCCTATACAGGGTTATTCAGAACTTATCTCTAAAACTTTGAGGATATGTGCATCCTTAAATAAAAAATCGATATCACAAAAAAAATTTATAATAAAAGTCTTAGGATTTCCCGTAAACAATGTTTAAAGTAGATGGGCAACTGTACTTCAACGACATCTGATATACCACATTCCTTCAAAAAACAGTAAACAACAGTTTTTGTACCGGGAACGCCTGGTTAAGACCGAGCGAATAGAGTTGGAGTGGGGATAATATCTCTATTGTCTATGCAGTCATCAGTCTATCTGTGTTGCTGTCTCAGTGCGGGTGTTTTAATTATCGTAGGAGTGTTAAACTGTAAAATTTTCAAAATGGCTCATGTGTACAGTAATGCTGAGTTAATGGACATGATTCTTATTTATGGTTAAGTTGGAGTGGACGAGATGGTGGCCCGGGACGACCACTATGTATTTTAGCAGCTGAAGAACAAGTGTTGAATCTGGTCCGTGAAAATACGCGAATAAGTACAAGTCAGATCGCTAGGCAGGTGCCTGGGGTATACCAATTAACGGTGTGGCGCTTACTACACGAAGCTCAGTTTTATCAGTATCATATCCAGCTTGTTCAAGCACTGTTATCAATTACAAGTTAGGTTTTGTGAGTGGTTGTTGTAGCAAAATGCTGAAAATCCCCAATTTACTTAATAATTTACGTTTACAAGATCAGCAACCAGGAGGAACATTCGCTTTAGTGCGGCAAAATTGGATAAGGCGTGCCCAAAAGTGTGTAGAAGTCGAGGGACAAAATTTCGTACAGCTTTTGTAACAAGGTATGTGCACATTTTTTATAAATTTCATGTTTTTAATACCTAGTGATCAAGTAGCGCAATTCTTCAAAATTAGTGTAACAAAATTTTATTCATTTTAAAGACACGTCACTTTGGTCACATCTATCTATCTTTAAGTTTATTTTAAAGTAAAAACGCTGCAAATCTTTTTTGCGCCAGGTGTCGGTATACTCTCAGAACTTCCGAAGTTTTTTTCGTGCTAGCCAGTTTGCATTGTCAGTCCCAAGGTCACTCCATTACAGTGGACCAGTATCCAGCGGCGTGCAATGAAAAATTTTTAAATAGTTTTCAGAACCCGCCAAAAATTTTTTTGCGCTACCACATTTGTACATGTATGTTGAACATCCCCAAATTTTATTATGGATAAGTTCTGAATAGCACTGTATAAAGCAAGATATAAACAGTTAAGTAAGCTAATAAATAATATTAAAAATATACTATAAACATGCTGTAGATAATACTTTAGCGGACAATATATTTCTCCGTGTGTCATTCTCCGAAATTCGAAAAGATAATAATCTACCGTTCCCCTTTTTTCATTTTACGACAATAGCCATTTTTCCGATATCTCTATTTCTAGCTGGTGATTTTTACATGATATGATAACACTGGAAGATTCTGATAAGCGATTACATTGAATAAGTAATCCAGTATTCAAGCACTAATAATATAATGCAGCGACAAGTAACGGCTGTTGCGTCTTAATTTTTGAATATATAAAATGGATTCTGATGATTACTCAAGCAATAGCTACTACTACTATGGCGGTGGTGTGGGCTTTGCTGTGGCTCTCATCGTAGCCTGCTTAAGACTTTGGCTTAGGACCTGGTTGTGTTGTGCAACCAAAAAGACAACAACCCGTAAGTACCTTTTAATTAAATTTAATTAATTAATTACAGAGCGTAATTACTTTTAAGAGTTAAATCGAAGACCAATATCAACCTTAAGCAATGGAGTAGCTGATTGTTTAGTGAAATCGGACGATGATACCTTCTGATATATAAAAAACAATTCACGTGGATGAATTTCTCTTTAAGGTGAAAGCCTATATCAATTTTACTTTGGCTTTCTTGATCTGACGGGTACATTTCAGTCTTGTGGCATTATAATCTGTATTTTATTGGTCCAATTGCAAAAACGTATTCTGAATTAAGGGGGAATTCCTTGGGGGATTTAAAGTTACACTGCAGTCCCTAAAATAGTACTTTATTTTATAAAATACAAAATAGATAATGGTAACATTTAGATTTATCGAGGGGTAAACCGCAGACATGAATTTTGTACACCAATTGCTTTATTGCTCAGTATTACAGCAAAATTAACTGCATTGCTTCAATATTCACTGAATTTGGCACATATTGCTCATATTTTTATTGGTGTGCCATGTATTGCTCATATTTTCTTAGTATTGCACAGCATTGCTCTCATTTTTATAAAATATTTGCATTGCTTCGTATTGCTTTTGAATTGTTTCGTATTGCTTTTGTGTTGCTTCGTATTACTTTGAAAGTGTATGATAACTGTATTGGTGAAACACACCTACATTTTCTTAGTACCTATATTGCATTGCATTGGTCGTATTGTTATAAGTTGCTCACATTGCTTTTAAAGTATAGTATTGTTACTTCTTCCGGGGTTCTAAAGATAAGTGAGACTTATACAACAGTACAAATCTTTATTTAACACTTCAGACACAGTACAACACTTTTTGTACAATATCTAAATAATTACACACCGAAAACACTTGAAAAATCGCCCTTATTTCACTGAAGTATTGCTTCTTCTCTTGATCTCCTCTTCTATTGAGACCGACTGACTAGCCGGCACGCCGCGGGCTTTATACAGTGTGTCCAAGATAAGGATGGGATAGCATTGGGATCTTGGAATCGGTAAGAGCTACAAAGTTGGTTAAATTATGAAAAAGTTGAGCAGTTTGAATGCCTTGATGCATCACAAATAATTAAACCATTACTTGTGATGCATCATTGAATTGAAAATAAAAAATTGTATCAAAATTTCTATTTAAAAATACAGGGCCGTATTTAAAAAAAAAAGAAGTTGATGATGGTTTCTCGGAAACGAAACGTCGGACAAAAACTTGATGAATGCCATCTTGTTAAGCTCAAAAAGTAACAATGGAAAAGTATTTTTTATTTTTTGATAGCTGTTAAAATAACGCCAGAAATAAATAAAAACAAATATCGCAAAAAAAATGTTTTTCCAAATATTTCGAAATCAAAAAAGGATAAATTATTTTGCAAAGTCCATGTAAAAGGTATTCAAACTGCTCAACTTTTTCATAATTTAACCAACTTTGTATCTCTTACCGTTTCCAAGATCCCAATGCTATCCCATCTTTATTGGACACACTGTATAGGTAAACTAGGAATTCACGGATTTTATTGGCTTATTTAAACATGAGTTATATAATCGTAGAAATTTCCATCAAATACTCACGAATAATCCATACACCAGGGCAGTTCAATAAATAATCGACAGACAAGTTATACGAGGGGTATTCGATAAATACCTCTGGTGACATCCAGGAAATGTGGACAAAAGGGCGTAACTAACTCCCTTATTTGAAGGCCTAGAGGGTTGAGACTTCGCTCTTGGGGGGTTGTTCCTAGCACCCTCAGAAGCGGTGTTGCCAGATTGTGCATAATTTCCCTAGGGCTGGGGAAAACGTAGTTTTGGCAACGCCGCATTCGAGCACTCTATCGGTAATTTTGTAACAGTATAACAGTAAATTAACTTTGCAACTTAAATTGGGTGTTCATTATTAAAGATGCGAGTTAAAGGCTCATGACTTCTTATTGTTTTTGCTAAGTACAAGGCAACTCATGCTATTAGGAATTAAGGGTTTCTTAATAAACACAATCTGACATAATTTCCAGTTGTTCTGAATTAAAGGCTCATGATTTTTTATTGTTTTTGCTAAGGACAAGGCAACTCATGCTATTAGGAATTAAGGGCTCCTTAGTAAACACAATCTGACATCATTTCTAGTTGTTCTGAATTAAGGGCTCATGATTTTTTTAAACATAGTACAAGGCAACTGAAGCTGTTAGGAATTAAGGGCTTCTGATTTTTTATTATTTTGGCTAAGTATAGTCTATATAATGTCAATTGAAACAAAAAAAAATCCGACAAAAGAAACACTTGCACCTCGACGGCGGCCTCTCTGAACCGGGGCCTCCTAACTGAAGCTGTTAGGAATTAAAGGCTCCTGATTTTTTATTATTTTGGCTAAGTATAGTCTATATAATGTCAATTGAATCTAAAGAAAAATTCAGACAAAAGAAACACCTGCACCTCGACGGCGGCCTCTTTGTTTACGCACGTGTGTCGTTTGTCGCAATTTTTTTTTGCAGTTTCAGTTGAGGTTATAAAGACTATACAAGGCAACTCATGCTATTAGGAATTGAAGGCTCCTCAGTAAAGCAACTCTAACATCATGAATGGTGAGAAACACACCGCAGTGCCCTCTTTGGGTCTGTGCTGCTATGTCTGACAATTATTGTCAAATTGACAGACATAATTTGTTTTCGGGATCTCCATCAAATAAACTCTATCATTTACAGCTGTTCCGAATTAAGGCCTAATGATTTTTTTTGTTTTAACTTAGTACAAGGGAATTAAGGGCTCCTTATTAAACACAATTTGACATCAGTAGAATAGCTATGCCGATCGTGCTCCAAAATTCAAGATGGCGGCTGGAGCAGGATCGGCATAGCTTTTCACCGACTATGTGACAGTCCAAGATGGTGGCTGGCTGGTAATATTATTACTACAATTTCGAATTTATCTTGGGTTGACGATCTAGTGAAGAGAAATGGATTAATAAAAGTAGGTGACGCTAAGCCACTTGAATTATTATCTTATTACGGATTGTACTGAACGGAGGTGTCATTTATTGGCGTAGTGGTTAATTGCAATATGCCCGTTCCAGTCAAATATAAGTGTATCAAATGTGGAGGAGATTGCGACCTACCAAACAGAAAATGTTTCCCATGTGAAGCTCAGGAGTTTTTTGAGGATGCAGATAAATCGAAACATATACCTAGCTCTTACTTTGACAAAAAGTGATTCAAAGTATGTTGCAGTTAATACTTTGTTGATTTAATTGAGGAATATCTAAGTAGTGCGTCTTACTTTATGATTATGTTAAATCACATAAAATGGTTTCTATATCAAAATTTAATAATTTCTTTATTATATAAAAAACTGATAAACAATTGTGTTTAAAATATTTTATTAGAAATATATATATATATTACAAACAATAAAATTATTTAATTTATTGTTGTTGATGGTTTTGCAACCAATCATCTACTGGATCAATCCAATCCTGATCATGAAGCCTCCATCCTTCATCATTGTTACTGTTGCTATTGCTGCTATTGTTGTTGTTGTTGCTGCTATTGTTGTTGTTGTTGCTGCTGTTGCTACTGCTGCTATTGTTGTTGTTGTTGTTGTTGTTGTTGTTGCTGCTGGTGCCACTGCTGGTATTGTTGTTGTTGCTGCTGGTGCCACTGCTGGTATTGTTGTTGTTGCTGCTGTTGCAGCCGTTACATGTGTAATATTGCCTCTGTGTTTGTTCGTTTTGTAGACGGAGACTTCGTCTACATTTTACCAGATGGTTTGCCATGCGATGGCTTAACACGCGATGAAACGGTACCAATGGGCAAGTTCTAAATTCTGTAACAATAGATAAGTATATGTAAATTAAAAGTCAAATTAAAAAATTTACTATCACTTACCACTGTGATCCATATTAGCAGAAATATGAAAGAATCAAGTTATGATATTGTTTTAGTGTCAAAACAATGATACATTTATGTGTTTTGTTCAGACTTATATATGCTAACAGCTGGAAATTAGTAGCCCTTCCATTATCCTCCATGTAGGAGGAGTAAACATAAGAAGAGGGAGACTGCTTTGGAGGGAGAGGTATGGGTGGGAATGATATATGTGGTATATATATATCAGACTTATTTGAACAATCAGTTAAATAAAACATTAATTTACAATCAACATGGATCTACAAAAGTTGAACAAAGAAACAGCTTTTAAAGAACTGAAGAACCTGAAAGAGTTGGAAATAAACCGAAGTTATAAAATAGTGAAGTTGAGGTTTAGTAAAACCAAATATGGCGATAGTATTTTGGCTGAAACTGAAGATTTTACCACCTACTTACCCCGAAGATTTTATATGTACTTTGAAAAAGAAGGTATTGACAAATTCAACGATGGGCTAAGAAGTCGACCTGTATATCTGGTTAGTAAGGGAAAAGTTGGGACGACAACGAACGTTATATTTATCGAGGGAGATGCATTATAATTGTGTTGTAGGAAATAAAAATATTTGTATTGAATGGATTTTTTTTTATTCTACCTCATGTACAGTATAAAAATAAATCCTTGACTATCATGTCTTCTACTCCAAGTAAATGATACAGTGACTATTTTGTCTTCGAATTAATGAAACTTGAACACCCTTAATAATTTCTTACAATTGGTAAATAATGTTAGGTAAAATTTTTTTCCACTTAATCTAACATTATACAAACATATTCTTGATATTTTGTATCAATGTTTTTGTTTTCAAATTTAAAAAACTTCCATATTTTGTTAATATAAATGTTCAATTATTATATATATATATATATATATATATATATATATATATATATATATATATATATATTTGTAATTAAATGAATCATTCATGATTGACTTCAGCTTGGCGCTCAAAAAATCATACTATTTCTAGAAATATGGCTTCCGAGTAATAGTAGAGAAATAGTTATTAATTTAATTACTATGTACGAAACACGAACAAGCTACCGGGCCTCGTACATGGTAAATATAATTTGCAAGAGAATTTTAGTGTTAAAATATTTGTGTAACAATATACTACTATTTTACTTTTAATCAAAAACTAAATAATGACAAATTACTATCTCATGAATGCTCAAAGCTTTTTATATTTTTGTAATAAAATTGAATAATCTGATTGACTTGCTTGATGTTCAAAAACATACTATTTGTATCAATATGGTTTCCAAGAGATATATAATAATTATTAATTTAATTGCATATTTTTTTATTTTATTTAAATTTTCTAAGTATACAAATTTTTGCTTTGGTTACTACATATTTTCAAAATTTTTGTAATAAAACATATTTAATTTTACTATTTTACTTTTAATCAAAAACTAAATAACAAAAAGTGTTTTATTATCTCATAGATCATCAGGTGGTGATTGGGAAAGAAAACTAATGAGTAGATAATAATACTATATATTTTACGTATAACTAATACTTTACATACCTACAACTAATATTTAACAATAACTAATATTTAATGATAACTAATATTTCTACTACTCTAATATTTCTAACTATAAATCTATTTATATTTACATATTATTTACATATTATTTACATATTCATATCTTTGAATTTGGCTACGACGACCTCGTATCCTCGTAGCGATTCCATCGCGGCGGCCTTTCTCGCTTCTATATTAGCCTCACGTTCTTCGAGAACCCTCAGCTGCTCTCTGAGAGCCTCCTTTTGCCGGCGAATGGAATTTTCCTCGCCCTTCAGCGAGGATACGAGGTCCCGTGCCTTTTGAATTTTCTTTTTGATGGAAGCCAAACCTCCCTGGACACGCAGGAACCATTTTTGCCTTCGGGCTTCTTCAACAGCCCGCCTCCGCTTCTCTTCATTCATTATGGCAACCAAATCTTCCTCTTCAGCAGCGGAGGCAGACGAAGTAGAAGCCTGCGAAGGCGATGGTGATGGTGACGGCAACCTCATGTTTTTGAGGGCCACCATGTTCTTTCCTCTGTAACAAAAAATAAACGATATTAATTTGGAAAAAAAAAGGGAAGTGTTTTTTAGATTTTTTTAAAAATTCATTGTAGAATATTTACCCAGAATGAATTCTTTTCCCAGGATTCGGGAACGGCGAATTACTGACGAAGTCGTCCTCGTCATTCGCCACCACCAAGCGCATCCTTTTTGATGACGGGGACGAACCTTGGGGTGGGTAGGGTGCATTTGATGACTGGGACGAACCTTGGGGTGGGTGGGGTGCATTCTCCTCTTCCCGAATCGCCTCAATGGCAAGATTTAACTCTTCCGTTGTTCTACATGAAAAGAAAATATTATTAAAAACAACAAAATTATTAAGATATTAAAAATCGACATCAAAATAAGTATAGGAAATAAAAAACTTACGTTTCGTTAACAATATCTTCCATTGCTAACTGGTCTTCTCTCAGCTCACAAATTGCTTCCAATGACAAAGACATTTTATTAGTTAAAATATAAACACTTGGCTAAAGTTGTCTTTGCGGTGATTCGTATAAGACTAAATGTATTCAACGAAGGTAGTGTACTTTTATAATCAAATTCTTGCAACTTGCAGATTCCAGAGCAATATGAGCATCCGGTGAATTCCCTTGAACTGTATAGGTCACTTAACTCTAGGTGTTGGATAAAATGACTTATTTCTGGTGTGCGGACGAAATTTGACACCATTTTCTGCTGAGTTAGAAAAAAATGTAATATGACACCTTATTTTGTAATTAGACACCATTTCCTGCTGAGTTAGCGAAAAATGTTATTTGACACTCGTTTTGTAATTTGACACCTCTATATGAAATTTGACACCAACGTGCTGTAATCTGACACCTTGTTTTGTAATTTGACACCTCTATATGAAATTTGACACCAACGTGCTGTAATCTGATACCTTATTTTGAAACTTGACACCAACGTGTTGTAACCTGACACCTTATTTTGAAACTTGACACCAACGTGATGTAATCTGACGCCTTATTTTGAAATTTGACACCAACGTGATGTAATCTGACACCTTATTTTGAAATTTGACACCAACGTGTTGTAACCTGACACCTTATTTTGAAATTTGACACCAACGTGATGTAATCTGACACCTTATTTTGAAATTTGACACCAACGTGTTGTAACCTGACACCTTATTTTGAAATTTGACACCAACGTGATGTAATCTGACACCTTATTTTGAAATTTGACACCAACGTGTTGTAACCTGACACCTTATTTTGAAATTTGACACCAACGTGTTGTAATTTGAAACCATATATTGAAACGTGACACATTATATTTGTAACCTGACACCCTTCGTTAGCTTTTCCTTTTCTTTCTTTCTTTCTTTTCTTTTTTTTTTTTTTTTTTTTTAAAGTCGCTTATTTTTTTTTATTGCATTTTTGGAAAACATACTTGCCCTAGACTACGAAAAGTGACATGGAGACCCCTAGTCCTTATGTAAAATTTTGTGCTACCCCCAACCCCAATTTTCTTAATAATTGCGAATACAAATTTTATACCCTCGTTCGATAGCTTTTTATGTCCTCTTTCTAACAAAAAAAAAATCAACTTTCTATCTCTTGTACTAACCGAGTTATAACAAAAATCCGTTTAAGGGATATTTTAATTTTTCACCCCTAGCCCTTGAACGGGACGTCTGACGATGAAGTTTCTATAAACTTTTTTTCTCTACTCAACCTCTACTATCACTTGCTAAAGTTTCAGAAAAATTCAACGATTGCTTTCATTTTTGCATATTTAAATTTTTTCCAAAAATGTTCAAATTTTAGGTATAGATAGGATCTCCGTTGGGGGTTTTATTTCGACATAACCTGATACATGGTCAATTAGGGAATGTCAAATCATGTCGAATTTTTCTATACTTCTCAAAAAAATATGTGACCTTGAGGTATCACCTATTACAATTTTCGGAAAATAGCATTGGACAAATCCAGCAAATCTATGTAACTTTATACTATATTATAGATGCTTTTATTTCATACTAAAAAAAAATCCAAAAAAAATTTCCAAATCCAAAATTTTTTCAAAAAAATATTTTTTTTTCGAGTTACCTCATTTCTGGCCGCGAATTCTGAAAGAGCACCCTCGAAAACATAAAAATCCACATTTTCACATTTTCGACATTTCTAAGTAAATAACTTTAACATTTTCAATTTTTTTTCAATCGTTTCTTAAATGAAGCAAACAATTTTTTTATCATAATATCTTCTGTGTATGTAAAGTTTTCCACCAAGATCTGACCCATAATGCATAATGTTTCACAAATTGCTAATTCTCCTACCATAATTATTAGAACCGCTGACATGCTACCATTTGAAAAGTATATAAGCCATGTCCTACCGTTTGTAACCATATTACAGATATTAGTATCTCGAATAAGCCATTATTTTTTACAATTAAACTTTGAAAATATGGCTTTTGCGAACATGGTTGTTTCCCAGTACGTGATTGACATTCAATGTTTTAAAATTAGTAATAATAGAGAGTGTCAAATTCAAGATCGGTGGGCTGTGAAGGAACTGGGAATATATAACGGAAAAATTTCATACCATTACTTATTTAAACCACCTTTTCCATTCCACCATTTATCAGAGGACCTAAAAAAGGAGGCAAATTGGGTGCTGAAACATCATCATGGTCTTCCATGGAACGAAGGTTTGGAATCCTTGAAAGACCTACCAATTATTCTGCAGGGTGCAACAAGATCAGCAGACATTATTTATGTCAAAGGGCGGGAGAAGGCCATGTTCCTGAGAAAGTACGTGAACAAACCGGTTGTGGAGTTTCTGGAACATCCCAAATTATGCCGGCAGGTTCCTGAATGTTGGCACCATCGACTGGACCACTGCGCATGTGCGTTGGCTAATGCATATAGCCTGTATGATTTTTATTTAAGAATTAAATAAAGTACAATATATTTTTAAATTTTATTTTAGCATAACCTGTAATCATTGTTATTTATAATTAAAATAAAAAATTAATAAATATATTTTTGGGTTTTATTAATTTCTCTGTAATATAGTGTTGCAAGGCTATAGTTAAAAACATATCTTGTAGTAAACAAAAAGCAAGAGCATACCTACTTCAAAATGAATCACGTTTCACTGTATCTGCGCAAGCTTCTAGCACCATTGTGCATATAAATGACTCGAGGTCTTTAATAAACCACACAGTTTATTTTACACCTCGCATACTAATCTGGTGTACTTGCTATTGTGGTTTTTCTTAACTCAGTGCTATAGTCTAGTGATATTAGAAAACATGAATCCTGAAACCATTTGCTCTATTAGTTCTACAATTGTGAAAACTACTGGCGAAGCTGTAAAATTGGTAAAAAGAGCAGAAGAGATAATCAGTCAAATAAAATTAGTAAAAGGTAATGTGAAATTGTTGGAAACTGTGATAAAAAATAGAATTAACAACCAAGAGGAAGCAGAAAATCCTTTCAAATTGGAAGCAAACTTGGCATTATTAAAATACTATTTAGCTAAATTGCAACACTTAAAACAGTCTTCTGGTAAAGTTGGAGCAGGCTTGGAGGACAATACTAAAAAGAAGCGTAATCGACAGTTAGTTTGGCACTCGATTAATTCTTGCTTCGATGGACGACTGTGTACAGGACTAATTGCAAATTTAAGTATTAAAGATCCATTATGTTTCTTAAATAGGGCCTTCGATAATTTTCAAAGAAAAATTAAAACACATCGTCAGAATTCAATGCTTAAAGTTAATGTTGTATTAGTATGCAATTTTATTAAACCACAAAGTGGTGATGCAGATATGAAAACGTTTTCTACAAAAAATCACATAATCGATATAAATACTAATATAAAAACTTGGTACAAAGATAACGTAATCCATGTTTTAACAAACAAATTGGAAGAATTTAGCGAAAAAGATTCAGGTTGGGCTCTTTCAGAGGTTCTACATTTAAAAGTTAATATTAACAAATTTTCACCTTTAAAAGGGGGAACATCAACTTATGTGAATTTACCGGGTTTTATATCACGTAAACGAGCTGTTGTCAATGTAGAAAATAACGATTATTTTTGTTTTTTGTGGGCTGTAGTTTCCGCTCTATATCCAGCTAACAACAAACATCCTGAAAGGGTAACAAGTTATCCGCATTTTAAAGATGTTCTAAAATATGATTCTATTGAGTTTCCAATAAAACTTGATGACATAAAGAAATTTGAAAAATTAAATAACTTATCTATTAATTTGTTTTGTATAGAAAAAAAGAACGTGCTCCCTCTTTGTTTAAGCGATAATAGAAATAGTAACAGAGAACCCATTAATTTACTGGTGTTGTCAACAGACAAAAATGATAATTTTACAAGATTTTCAAACGTTAAAGTGTTTTTCCACTTTGCATGGATAAAGAGAATGTCTGCACTACTTTCAAAACAACTGTCTTCTCATGGACATAAAACTTTCATATGCTATAGATGCTTAAATCATTTTAGTTCTGACGATTTACTTAAAAGACATTTAGTTTACTGCAATAATATGAATAAGTGCGCCCTCAAATTTCCAAAGGAGTCGGACAAAATTTTACACTTCAAGCATTTCAGTTACAAAGAAAGAGTACCTTTCGTAATATATGCCGATCTTGAAAGTATTCTTGAACCGTGTGAAACCTTAAGAGTGGAAAATAATTCAGTTAATTATCAAAAGCATACACCATTTAGTGTGGCATATTATTTGAAATGTTCATATGATAATAATTTATCAAGGTTTAAACTATATCGAGGTGATGATTGCATAAAATGGTTTATTTTAGAACTGCAACATATTGCAGTGAATGTTAATAGTATCCTCGAAAATTCGAAAGAAATGGAAACTTTATCGTCCGAGCAAGAAATAAATTATGCTAACGCGACTCACTGTCACATATGCACCAAGCCATTTACATTGAAAGATATCAAAGTTCGTGATCATTGTCACCTTACCTCAAAATACAGAGGTGCTGCTCATCAAGATTGTAATCTAAATTATAAAAATTCATTTAATATACCAGTTGTCTTTCATAATTTAAACGGCTATGATGCAAATTTTATAATGAAACAATTGGCTACCGGTTTTGCAGGTCCAATCCGGTTACTGCCAGTTAATAAAGAAAAATATATTTCATTCACTAAAACAGTTGAAGGTACTAATGTACATTTACGGTTCATCGACTCATTTCGCTTCATGGCTAGCAGTCTTGATAAATTATCTTCATATTTAGAAAATGAAAAGAAAACTATTGTTAGAGCTTCTTGTAACACTGATCAAGAATTTTATTTATTAACAAGAAAGGGTGTTTTTCCTTACGATTATATAGATTCGTGGGAAAAACTCACTGAGACATGTTTACCTGCAAAAACAAACTTTTATAGTCAATTGCATGATGAAGGTATTAAAGATGAAGATTATCAGCATGCTCTTAATGTTTGGAAAACATTTGACATAAAAACTTTGGGTGACTATTCTGATTTATACTTGAAAAGTGATGTTCTTCTTCTTGCTGACATATTCGAAAATTTTCGAAAAACTTGTTTATTAACATATGAATTGGACCCATTGCATTTTTATACTGCTCCAGGTTTAGCGTTCGATGCTATGCTTAAAACGACTGGAGTACACTTAGAACTTTTAACAGACATCGAAAAGCTCATGTTTATCGAGAGAGGTATCCGTGGTGGAGTGTCTCAGTGTTCTAATAGATACGCAAAAGCAAATAACAAATATATGGGTGATCAGTATGATTCAAATCAAGAGTCTACATATCTAATGTATTTTGATATAAATAATTTATATGGGGCTGCAATGTCTGAATATTTACCATATGGAGAATTTGAATTTCTAGAAGAAAATGAAATTGAAAATTTAGATATAATAAATATTCCAGACAATGCTGATGTTGGCTATATTTTTGATTGTGACTTAGAATATCCCACTCATCTACATGAAGTTCATAGTGATCTACCGCTAGCTCCAGAACATATGACTCCACCAATACCTTCAAGATCAAAGTTAAAGAAATTATTATTAACACTGTATCCAAAACGTAATTACGTTGTTCATTATAGGAATTTAAAAATGTATTTGAAATATGGATTACGTTTAAAGAAAGTTAACAGGGTTCTCAGATTTAAACAAGCTCCATGGTTGAAAAAGTATATTGATTTAAACACCATGTTGCGTCAGCAAGCTAAAAATGATTTTGATAAAAATTTTTATAAATTGATGATAAATGCTGTATATGGCAAATTAATGGAAAACGTAAGGAAATACAGAGATGTCCGTATGATCACTAAGTGGGAAGGGCACTATGGAGCCCAAAATTGTATTGCAAAACCTAATTTCCATAGTTGTAGTATTTTTGATGATGATTTGATAATCATAGAAATGAATAAATTAGAAATTTTATTTAATAAACCAATATATGCAGGATTTTGTGTCCTAGATATATCTAAAACCTTTCTATATGAATTTCATTATGACTATATCTTAAAAAAATTTAATAATAGCGCAAAACTCCTGTACACAGATACCGATAGCCTAATTTATCAATTTAAAGTGCCCGATATTTATAAGTATATTAAAGAAGATAATCAGAGGTTTGACACATCTGATTATGACTCTCATAATCCATATGGAATAGAACAGAAAAACAAGAAAGTCCCCGGTTTGATGAAGGATGAAAATAATGGAAAAATTATGGTTGAATTTGTTGGCCTTCGAGCAAAAATGTATGCCTATAAAGTTATTAATAATAAGATAGTTAAAAAGTCGAAAGGTTCTACAGCAGCAAGTGTTAGAAAAATTTCATTCCAAGATTATAAAAGAACTCTTTTCGATCACGAAATTATTTATAAACCACAGCATCTTATTAGATCTAAAAAGCATAGTGTCTACACAATTCGACAAAATAAGATGATTCTTAATCCTTACGATGATAAAAGAATTTTAAATTCTAAGAATACAGATACAAAGCCATGGGGTTACAAAAGAATTTCAGACGAGGACAATGATGGTAATATTCCAAATAAAAGAATATGTATTCGAATCTGTAGAAAGAGTGAGAATAGTTTAAATACGCAGGCTTTATTCACGAGTCAGCAAATTACTGATATATAAGTAGCAAGCTAAGCGACAAAAGTCAGTTTGCTTTTGTTTCTTACACAAATAAAATGGATACAAGAAATCTGTGCAAAATTGCTTTACATTATGCAACTGTTGAAGTTTATAGTGACTTTATGAAACGTTGCATCGTCGAAGGTTGTGCTGATGATGAGGAAAGATTCAAGTTATTAAAAGATATCTTGGAAGAAGTGGTAATACCAGATGAAGGTTTTCAGTCGTTAACGGAACATGATATAGAACCCCATTTAGAAACCATAGAATTGTTGATGGATAAGAAAATGGAACTTGACAAATTTATTCATAACTTGTTGGCCATATGTCAAAAAGAAGGATATGAGAATATAACCATTAAGCAGTTGAATGATGTCGTGCTAATATTACATCCTGAAATTAAAATGTCGTTCAGAATATACTTATTTGAATTGTTACTAGATGGTAAATATTATCCCTATCTCTATTGTGGGGACACCAGTTTCCCATTAAAAAATATATCAAGTAATTATAAAACCATTGATAAAACAATCGATGAAGCCATCACTAGAGCAGCATACTATGCCAGAAGCCGGACACTTCGCAAACTGTACACAATACAAAAGTCTAAGAAATTAAACTGGAAATTTCAGCCATCAACAAATGCCCATCACTCTAATGTTCTAAAATGGATTCAGGATAATATAAAGAGAGCTGAACAAAATTCAAATGCTCGCTTAGGATGGAGTTGTGGTCCCGATTCCGGACCATGGCCTTCAACACATTTGCATGATTATAATAGAACCCTTTGCATATTATATGAAATTAAAGAATAAAATGATTTAACACAGTTTAAGGTTTATTATTTATTTAAAAGTTAATATTACAATTATTAATGTAGTTATAATTTATAAAATCCTTACAGCACTAGTAAGAGGACTATATTTAACTAATCGATCATGAAGTATAAGAGCGTAACAACTTGTGCTTGAGGGAACATCTTTGTTAGTTTCGAATTCCAATCGAATATCAACAGAACCAGATTTAAGGCTTTCATTCTGATGAGAACAATCTATAACAATTAGAGGTGCAAATTTCTTGAACTCTGCGGGTGTATAAATAGGTTCATTTTCCTTTTCATAATATGATCGTTGAAACTTTGCATACATGTCATACAAGGTTGCTATCTGATTGTTCTCAAAATTTATATTTAAATTATCATAAGGAAACATCTCAGAATTAAGATACAGCTTCATATTAATCAAATTACAATGATCAAATTGACTAAAATTTTTATTCAATTTATTTTTACGATCAGTATGGAATCCTACAATTACAAATCTAGGTTTCTCAAGTTGTGTTGCCGTCTTAATATTCCAAGTGTGACGTTGGGTTTCTTGTAAGAGAGGATACTCATGCAGTTCCCAACCTCTAAAGGCAACTTCCAGTTCCTTGTTTCTCGCTACATACTCGACCAATTTTAGTCTTTCTACATCTGCCACGGATATATGCGGCATTTTCCACAGTACTTTATTTAATATCACTTTAACTGACTCATTTTCTGTAGAATTTATTATAGCGTTAGTATCTGAATTTGAGCGAATTAACACCAACTCCTGTCGCAAATTTAAAATAATTTTCTTAAAGTCTTCACAAAATCCGAAAACAGTGGGTAAATCGATTATAACATTAAAATTTCCATTATCGTCAACTATATTTGACTGTTCGTTGTTATTAAAAAACCATCCACCATTTTGTAGATATTGAGTATCACTTCTATTGAATGATGCGTATCCCTTTAGAATTGAGGTTAGACCTGGATGACGAATGCGATCTATTACATATCCTCCCATTTCATATCTGATCTCATCAAATAAAAGCATGACACCGTTATTCACAAATGCAGCAGTTTTTGAAGGAGTATTATCAGTTTTCAGTAATTTACCTTCAATATATAACGAGCTTCCACTGGGTAATGTGTAGACATCCTGCTGTTGTATTGGAATACGAATTTCATCATTGTTATTCAAAGACGTAGATGCATAAGGCTGATGAGTATGTTTCTCAGCACTACTAACAGAATTGTCAAAATAAGCCCTCTCATTAACACTTAATATATCCATTTTTTATCACTTCTTAAAAATAACTTTAAAACCAAGAGATTCGAGAAACTTCCGATTTCTTATTGTTATTGGTTTGATGGTTCGTGTAGAACTGTCCAGAGGTTTTATGTTTACACCTCCTATATAGCTTCGACTAGAGCTACCACGTTTGTTGTATCTTATTACCATTGTAATTATTAATTACGCTTCCTTCAAATGTAGTCTTAATGACAATACCTCTCTTCCGAAATTGACGAGCTCGCCGTCTTGACTGACTATATTAACAATAATTTGATCGATAATTCGAGTGTTGATGGGTAGATACACAACGTTACTTGGAGTCTCAACAATTTTGAATCCTGCTGGTACTGTAGGAAAAAATTCATGTATAACGTGAGCTTGTCTGTCATTAATATAGGATCCACTGACAATATTGCATTCTATGCAAATGGTATTTACACTGAAAATATCTACTGGAAAATCTGATTCGTGATTACCATATGCCGCTAATTTTCGTCGTTTAAAACCAAGCCAATGTCCTATCGAATCTTCTTTAGTAAAATCTATATCCTCACTGCATTTGATTCTACACTTCAGAGTGTTATTGTTGGCTTTAATGGAAATGAGCTTTGAATATCCTTTCACAATCCCCTCTTTTGAACTATCATCGTTTTCAAGCCATCTGGGGTCGCCTAAGGCTCGTTGTAGATATTTGTTTACTGAATCAATATCATAGGTTCCTTCTGGAATTTCGATGTATTTACCTTCGGATCCATAATAAAATCTGTTGTTCTTATATTTTTCGATATTTGGAATTGAATTGTAGGATTCGAAACTGATTAATCCTAAGACGTAGTCTTTACTATCATCCAAAATAATTGGAGGATTATACCTAGAAGTAAGGGTTGAGCTTCTCCCAGAGAGTAGGAATGAATTCGTCGTCATCTTAGGTGTCGATGAAATATACTATTCAAAAACACCTACTGCATTCTTAATTATATAAAAATTTCAGACACAGATGACCACAGTTGAATGTATTAAATTTTTGTAACTTTTCATGGTTATACAATATTTTACATGGTTCGTTGGTATTAAGGTAATGTATCAATTCTCGTGGAGGTCTTAGGTTACCGTAACTATCAAAATATACTGCTTTTTCTCCATTCTTCTTATATGCAGTCCAATGTGTTCCAGGGCCTTTTTCATTATCGAGATTAATAATGCCGCATTCATTATATTGTACCCGACATGGTAAACTATCTTTCATAAATACACCTCGAAAATGTTGAATATTTAATTTCTTAGCCAATCTCATTAAGTCTAAATTAGTAAGAGCTCGTTTTGGTAATTTTATCGGTAACGCTTGGAGGGTGCTTTTCGTTCTAAAAAAAGACCAAATCCTTGCTTATACGGTCGCATGTATAGTCCTTTACCCATAGCTATTTCTTCCATTGCGACATTGTGACGTTTACTTTCTTCAAGCTTTCGCTTTGCATCTTTGGCATCATTAACGGCCTTTGCAATTCCTGCAGCTCCACCACCTAAAGCACCAAGCGCACTTAAGCCAGCAAATAATGGAATTAGTGGTAGAAATCCTCCTGTTTTAGGTATTGGTATTACTCGAGTGGCTTTAATATGTTTCTTTTTAACTTTATTAACAGCTTTTAATGCAACTTTAATAGCATCTTTCATATCCTTCACATTTTTACCTTTAAGCGCCACTCGTGCTTGCTTTGTTACGTCTTTAAATGGTAATGATCCACCCACCTTTCTAGATTTCACTTTACGTTTACTAGCATTACTTTTTCTTTTCTTAGTTTTTTTGTTACCACATCCCATTCCTAATTTAACTTTAGCTTTCATTGCTGTTGCCACAGCTAAGGCTGCTGCCTTTTCTCCTATGGATGCGTTTGGTGACTTAAGTCTGTCCACCGCCTTCTCACCTAAAATTTGATCTGCCTTATGGCGTTGTTCCAAGTCTTTCTCTCTGCTATAAGCCACGTCGTGTTGTTTACAAGCTTCGTCTAGACCATTAATACCCATATCACCTCTTGCTAACCTCTTCGCAAGTTTTGTACCGGGACCACAAAATTTATATCCCGGAATATGGAGCTCTACTGGTAATTTATTTATAATAGAGTCCAATATACCGCTGCCTGACTTTTTAGCTGTTCTAAGCATTTGGCACTACAAACGATTCACAAATGATATAATATTAGTATCATCATCCTATATATATATATATAGATAATCATAGACTGTGCTTTATTTGAAGTATTGCCTCCGTCATGCGCATTGTAAAACAATCAACAGTTTTACCTATTAACAATAGTGATATCAAAGAAAAGAAAATCTTGAAGAGACATGGAGAACTGTTACCATCCACAATCCGTTGCCTGGTTGTCGGTCCATCGAACTGTGGTAAAACTAATATTATGATTAGTTTGATTGAGCATCCTAATGGATTGAAGTTTGAAAACATTTATATTTTCTCTAAGTCTCTCTATCAGTCAAAATATCAATATTTAGAAGAGCTTCTAAAACCCATAAAAGGAATTGGATACTACTCCTTCAATAATTGTGACAACATTCTGCCTCCTGAAGATGTAAAACAAAATTCAATATTTATTTTTGATGATGTAGCCTGTGATAAACAAAATGTTATGAGAGATTACTTCAGTATGGGACGTCATAAAGAAGTAGATTGTTTTTATCTCTGTCAAACTTATACACGTATTCCAAAACATCTAATACGTGATAACGCAAATATATTGGTAGTCTTCAAACAAGATGACTTAAATTTGAAGCACATATATGAAGATCACATTAATACCGACATGAATTTTAATAAATTTAAAGAAATGTGTTCACTATGCTGGAAAGACAAATATGGTTTTATGGTGATTGATAAGGATAGTGATATAAGTAATGGTAGATATAGAAAGGGATTTGATCATTACATACATATATAAAGAGAGATACGTTCTGTTCACTTTATTCATCATTGTTAGTGTTCATAGAGCTAGACCGGCACTTAGCACTAAGCTGTTTTTTACTACATGGGACCGGGCATCAGACCTGTTTTTTACTGCATCAGACCTGTTTTATACTGCCTGAGACCTGTTTTTTACTGCATCAGACCTGTTTTATACTGCTTGAGACCTGTTTTTTACTGCCTGAGACCTGTTTTTTACTGCCTCAGACCTGTTTTTTACTGCCTGAGACCTGTTTTTACTGCTTTTACTGAGGTTAAGAGGAATTTGTAACTTCAATATGAATAGAAAAGAAGTTGAAGTAAAAAAATTGTTAATACAAAGGAGGAACGTAGTAAAGCAAAAGCTGAATGCTTTGAAAGAAGGAAGTATAATTCAAGAACAATCGTTTCTTCCTATCACGAAGCGTTTACAAACAATTGCCGAGAAACTTGATGGAGAGTCAAACATAAAAAGTGATGAGCCTGTAAAAAAGGAAGTAAAATCTAATTTCTCCTTTAGCTCACCGAAAAAAAGCAAAGCAAAATATAATAGCTCCAGGATTTTTAACGCACCAAGTTTCCTAGATACGTCAATTGTTGCAGAAGGAAATTCAAATGATAATGATATTGCTGATGGAGATAATGTGGAAAGTAATGAAGAACTAGATGAAAATATACAAGAAGCAAAAGATTACATTCAAACCTTAAGTAATGCACCCGACACATTGTACTATTTGAATCAACTTGATCCTTTACCCAGAGAATATGTTCATAAAATGATTGGTGATGTACATAATGAGTTTGACTTTAGGTATGGTGTTAGATATGATCCAGACCTTAATGAGCTAAAAATTGGCAACGCATCTTTACAATTCGATGGTAATGATTTGATTATAGGTGGATTAACTTATAAGGGGACTCCTGGACTATACGAGTTGGTTTTTAAGAAACATCCAGTTGGTTTCACAGAAGGTGATAGAAAAAACTACTTAGACATTGTTAAACGAACGAATGCTAATAAAAGAAACTACTCTGAAAATGAACAAATTCAGGGTAATGGATCTTACAAATATAAGAAAATCATATCCGCTTTGACCATACAACCACTAACACCACGAAGACCTCGTAGCATACAACCTCTAACTCGAAAGAGATTGGGTCTTGGTATGTTACTGGAAGCCTCGAATAGTCCAATAGATTACGTATACTGGGACGATCCTAATGAACTTGTTGATAGATTACGGCTTTTAGTTTCATCTCAAACCGCTGGTCATACAGGTCACACTAACGAGATCGTGTCTATTATCGAAGAGTTGCGTGAATCTAAAATTATTGAGTAATAAGAAGAAACTTATAACTAGCTTAAAAATGACAATCGATAAATTTGGTAGGCACATAAGTCAACCACAACACTCCTTTGAGGATCATGAAGATTTTGATGTAATGTCTACAAACATTGCAGAAAACATAGTGAAGGAACTATATTATAATGTTATTTTAACATTTGAGTCCGGGGCCTTTCAAGAAAATAGTAAGAAATATCTAATATCTAATATAAAAACATGCCACGTTTTCTTCTACGAGTCAGCTATGATTGAATATGTACTGGGTTACCCTAATGATATCATAACTATTATAAATGAGAAGGAATTTAACTTGACAGAACTAGTCAACGTACAGTTACGTCGCGGTGACAATATCTCGTTTCGAGAAAAGGATTCGCAAACTACGAATAGTAATTTATTTGTAGAATTCTTTATACGAGTTCCTGTGGGATTAAATATATAAGAAGGAGGAATGCATACTATAATATTAGTTGGAATCCAATATGAAATCTCCTGACAAATTGAATAAATATGCAACAAGAAGTATAAAAGAAGATATTGTCAATGAACTACACAAGCCTGCCAGAATCAATTTCAAAAGACGTAGAACCGTAATAAAAGGCCTGAACGACTTAATACAAGCCGATTTAATTGATTTGATACCATATTCAACAGAAAATAAAGGGTATAAATATGTGCTAATCGTTATTAATTGCTTCTCTAAGTTTATATGGACAGAGCCTCTAAAGAGTAAATCCGCCCAGGATGTTACAAATGCGATGAATAAAATTCTGCGAGACCTTAAGAAGATTCCAAAAAATCTACAAACAGATATGGGAAAAGAATTCTATAATGAGAATTTCAGGAAACTCATGAAAAAGTATAATATTAACCACTACAGCGTTTACAGTACAAAAAAGGCTTCTATGGTGGAACGAGTTATTAGAACTATAAAAAATATGCTTTGGCGCGCTTTTAGTTTAGGTGGGACGTATAATTGGATTCATCTGTTAGATAAAATTGTTGATAAATACAACAATACAGTTCATTCTACAACAAAGTTAAAACCAAACAAAATCACATCAAGGAATGAGAAATCTATATTAAAGTCAACATACTCTCATTTAAAACTAGCTGACAGAATAACAAAATTTAAAGTAGGCGAGCATGTGAGGATTAGCAAATATAGAGAAGCTTTTAAGAAAGGGTATACACCGAATTGGTCTAGTGAAATTTTTATTATTAGGAAAATAAAATTAAGCAATCCCACAACATATTTATTGAAGGATGAGAGTGGTGAAGAAATAAAAGGAGGGTTCTATGAACTAGAGTTACAAAAAGTAAAACATCCTGACGCCTACTTAGTTGAAAAGGTGTTACGAAAAAAAGGAAATAAAGTATTTGTCAAATGGTTAGGTTATGATGATAAACATAATTCTTGGATTAATAAGAACAATGTATTGTAACACGTTTTATTGTATATGAATTGTAATAAACAAAATAAATGATTTTATATATTGCAGTATTTTATTTAGATCATTAACCCAAGATAAATTCAAATTATGATAATAAATAAGTACAGCTCATCAACATCTACCGAACAGTGTCGAGACGCGATGTGAAGCGTGGCACCTGCCAGCCTACTTAGACTGTGACGTAATCGGTGAAAAGCTATGCCGATCCTGCTCCAGCCGCCATCTTGAATTTTGGAGCACGATCGGCATAGCTATTCTACTGACATCATTTCCAGCAAACATATATCACAACTTATACCAAACATATTAAAAACAAAAATAATAGAAACAACATAACTTAGGATTATCACTCGGAATATCACAATACACACATAATTTGGCGGTTAGCCTTAAGATCTCGAACAGAATTTCCGACATTGTCACACCTAACAGAAACACTGTGCGCAGGTATAAGCCTTTATAATCTCAATTGAAACTGCATAAAAAATTCCGACAAACGACACACGTGCGTAAACAAAGGGGCCGCCGTCGAGGTGCAGGTGTTTCTTTTGTCGGATTTTTTTTTACATTTTCAATTGACATTATATAGACTATAACGACCATGAGTATTGCTCTCGGTATTGCTTTATTGCTTTTATTATTTTGCATTGCTTCATATTTTCTATGCCTATTTTTACATTGCTCCTCAATTTTCTTGCATTGCTTGAGTATTGCTAACATTTTCGATACATTGCTCGAATTTGCATAGTATTGCTCGCATTGCTTTTACATTTTCTCATGCTTGTACACCACATTGCTTCAGTGGTTTACCCCTCGAGATTTATATAGGAATTAAGCCAAAAAGATAACTAACAAATAAATTGTTAATGAAATTATCAAATATTATGGTTCAATAAAGTTTTTAATTTAAGAAAATATAAAACTTTATTGAACCATAATATTTGATAATTTCATTAATAATTTATCTCTTAGTTAACTTTTTGGCTTAATTCCTATATAAAAAAAAGATATAAGCAGTTAAACAAGCCAACAAATAATATTAAAAATATACTATAATAAACTACCAGAGTTGTTTGTAGGTCTCAAACATTATTAGGATAGATTATAGATTAGATGTATATTACGGAAGCGTAGAAAGGACATCGTGTGAAATAATTTTATAATTGCTAGTTTAAACTGTCAATTATAGATAATTGTCAGTTTAAACTGGCAATTATACATAATTGCCAGATCAAACTGACAATTATCTATAATTGACAGATTAAACTGTCAATTATACATAATTGCCAGATTAAACTGACAATTATAAACTGTCAATTATACATAATTGCCAGTTTAAACAGTCAATTATACATAATTGCCAGATTAAACTGACAATTATAAACTGTCAATTATACATAATTGCCAGTTTAAACAGTCAATTATACATAATTGCCAGATCAAACTGACAATTATCTATAACTGACAGTTTAAACTGGCAATTATACAATTATTTCACACGATGTCCTTTCATAATTGCCAGTTTAAATTGTCAATTATAGATAATTGTCAGTTTGATCTGGCAATTATGTATAATTGACAGTTTAAACTGCCAATTATACATAATTGCCAGTTTAAACTGACAATTATACATAATTGCCAGTTTAAACTGACAATTATCTATAATTGCCAGTTTAAACTGACAATTATCTATAATTGACAGTTTAAACTGGCAATTATACATAGTTGCCAGATCAAACTGACAATTATAAACTGTCAATTATACATAATTGCCAAATCAAACTGACAATTATCTATAATTGACAGTTTAAACTGGCAATTATACATAGTTGCCAGATCAAACTGACAATTATAAACTGTCAATTATACATAATTGCCAAATCAAACTGACAATTATCTATAATTGACAGTTTAAACTGGCAATTATACAATTATTTCACACGATGTCCTTTCATAATTGCCAGTTTAAATTGTCAATTATAGATAATTGTCAGTTTGATCTGGCAATTATGTATAATTGACAGTTTAAACTGCCAATTATACATAATTGCCAGTTTAAACTGACAATTATACATAATTGCCAGTTTAAACTGACAATTATCTATAATTGCCAGTTTAAACTGACAATTATCTATAATTGACAGTTTAAACTGGCAATTATACATAGGTTCCAGATCAAACTGACAATTATAAACTGTCAATTATACATAATTGCCAAATCAAACTGACAATTATCTATAATTGACAGTTTAAACTGGCAATTATACATAGTTGCCAGATCAAACTGACAATTATAAACTGTCAATTATACATAATTGCCAAATCAAACTGACAATTATCTATAATTGACAGTTTAAACTGGCAATTATACAATTATTTCACACGATGTCCTTTCATAATTGCCAGTTTAAATTGTCAATTATAGATAATTGTCAGTTTGATCTGGCAATTATGTATAATTGACAGTTTAAACTGCCAATTATACATAATTGCCAGTTTAAACTGACAATTATACATAATTGCCAGTTTAAACTGACAATTATCTATAATTGCCAGTTTAAACTGACAATTATCTATAATTGACAGTTTAAACTGGCAATTATACATAGTTGCCAGATCAAACTGACAATTATAAACTGTCAATTATACATAATTGCCAAATCAAACTGACAATTATCTATAATTGACAGTTTAAACTGGCAATTATACAATTATTTCACACGATGTCCTTTCATAATTGCCAGTTTAAATTGTCAATTATAGATAATTGTCAGTTTGATCTGGCAATTATGTATAATTGACAGTTTAAACTGCCAATTATACATAATTGCCAGTTTAAACTGACAATTATACATAATTGCCAGTTTAAACTGACAATTATCTATAATTGCCAGTTTAAACTGACAATTATCTATAATTGACAGTTTAAACTGGCAATTATACATAGTTGCCAGATCAAACTGACAATTATAAACCGTCAATTATACATAATTACCAGATCAAACTGAGAATTATCTATAATTGACAGTTTAAACTGGCAATTATAAAATTATTTCACACGATGTCCTTTCTACGCTTTCGTAGTATATTGGAAATGAGGGAAATTTTATTAAAAAACATTTAAGTTGTCTACAAACTGACAATTTTGATATCGAAATCATTTTAAATTTTAGATCAGTTCATTGTCATATATTTCTTGTAATTTTTAACAATCCTTAGATGTTAAATCTCCTGCTACACATGTGCCTGACGACGCCGGAAGCAGAAATACATATCGTACATTAGGCTAAGGAGGATTGCTACAATTTCCGTTTTATCAGTAAAAAAATTTTTTTTCATTAAAATCAATACAAAAGGTATGTGACTAAAAATAATTATTCTTAATGTAACATAGATGCTTGTTTAATATTTCATTATTTAAAAAATACTAGTAACAAGAAAAATGTATTAAAGACAAGAAGTTGAGGTTATATGAAGATATGCCGTTGTATTTCAATGTGGGGGATGCATATTGTACGCAAAGTAGTTGTTTTCGACATATCTTAAAAATAATAAGGTTTATTCGTTTGCGTACCTAGGATTATATGTAACGAGGAAAATTAAAATCTTTAATATACCATGATATTTGATAATTTCATATAATTTATCTCTTGGCTTAATTCCTATATAAAGGAAGATGTAAACAGTTAAATAAGCCAATAAATAATATTAAAAATATACTATAACAAAATAATATTTCAAATCCTGGTTCTAATTATGTCGTAATTTGAAATTTTGTCTCCTAAACTGTTTATTTGCATAACCTGTTAACAGGAGTATGGAACACAAGTGGATTTTCGGTTGACTAGATGATGTTCGCCAACTACTTCAGTGAATACGTGACCTGATTACCGGAAAATTGAATGTTATGGCTGTGAACTGTGTTCATAGTGTTCGGGCGGCAAACTGGAAAACCAATTTAATCAAAACCACTTATCTGCCTGTGTCGCCTTGCTTCATATTATACATATTTGTCGTTAAAAGTGATCATCAAATTCAAATCCATATGTATTTTATTCTCATTAAGCTCAGTGTGGCTATAATATTTTTCCCTAAACTGTCAATGACGGTATAACAAGGGCAACGAAAATTATAGATAAAGATTAAGATGATTATAGATATAGAATAAGTTATATATATAGATTAAGGACATACCTAAGTATGCCCTTAATTGGAAAGAGGTGGGTGCATTTTATAGTTCAAATTGCCTGGGTGAATATTTGACTTATTTTTTAAACTTTTATGAATGAGGTTTACCACAATTTATATTTTTTAAATGGGACCCTGCATTTTTGCAGATTTAGATAAAATGTACTCTCATGAGTACCTACCTGGCCTCATGGGTATATAGATATAGTTTGATAGATATAGCTCTAATAGTAAGAAGAGATATACCTACCTAAACGATTGTTCCATAAGCATGCTACGTAAGAAAGAGATTATCGGTACATTGCTAGCCTACACACGCTACAAAGTGTTTTGCCAACACATTGGCCTTATGGCTAAAGTGTGCTATATCCACCGAATTTATTTATTTCTTACTTAAAATATCCAAAGAGCTGATACCGAATAACAGGATAACTAGCAGTAGCACAATAGAAAATGTACAAATATAATTTATTTATTTATTTCAAATGAAGTACAGTACAGGTAAACACCCAAATCGTACCTACAAAGCTTACAGAAAAGTATTTACACTATAGACATAGAACAACATAAAACGCATATTGTTCATATAGCATATAAAAACAATAACGAAAGAAACAAAAAACAATAAAAAATATAAGAATTTTAAATTGTAGAAAAGAACAAAGAGAAAATAAAACTGATAATTTAGCTGTGTGCGAAATTTCTTAGCGATATCATATAAAACAAAACATTGGCAATTGTAATGTCGAGTAAGGCAAGTTAAATGAAAAGTTGATACAAGAAGTATAAACTACAATAAGATACATACAGTCTTTTTAAATTGAAATTGAATAGTTACAAACCACAATAAAATGAGACAGGAAAACCACAGTATAATTCTGTAAAGTATATACATTAAAACATTAAAACAGAAAAAACCGAATTAGAACATGTAAAAAGTTTAAGATGGAAAAATAACTGAAGTTCATATACGTAAATTATTTGCCTGCGTTTTTAGGAATATTTTAAATTTATGTAGAGATGAATTGAAAATGTCAATTTCATTACATTCATTTAAGTGTTTAGTTAGCCTGGTTAATAGACTGTGTTGACCGTAAACTGTTCTGTTAAATGGAACTGAAATTAAAGCTGGATGTCTGATAGTATAAGAAGGAACATTTAAAGCAAACAAACTCAACAAATAAGGACAGGCTACCAGGTTGTTAAATAATTTATACATAAACAATTTGTCCGCATTTACTCTACGTATTTCCAGCGAGACAATACCCAACATATCCAATCTCTGTGTATATGATATATCATCAGGGTTAATATTTAGTTTAAACATCAAAAACCTGACGAACCTTTTTTGTACCTTTTCCAATGTATTTATATGACATTGGTAAGTAGGAGACCATATAACACTACCATATTCGAGAATGCTACGACAGAGCATGTTAAATAAATATATTATTGCTGGTACATATAAAAATTCCTGGCATTGTCTTAACACAAACCCACAAGTTCTAAAAGCCTTGCTGGCAACATAATTTATGTGCGGTATAAAACTTATTTTGTCATCGAACAAAATTCCCAGGTCCTTTATTGTTGAGACTCTCTCCAAATTACTATTATTGATAATATAAGTGTGGGTTATTATATTTTTCTTCCTGGAGAAAGTTATGACCTTGCATTTAGAAATATTTAGATCCAGAAAGTTTTCGCTACACCATGTAGATATATTAGTCAGATCATTTTGTATTAAGTGACAATCGCTAAGAGATGACACAGAATTAAAAAGTTTGAGATCGTCTGCAAAAAGTAAAATATTACTACTTTTAATTACTGTTTTTATATCGTTGATAAAAAGTAAGAACAAAATTGGCCCCAGATGTGACCCCCGAGGGACACCCGACGTCACATTTAAGTTCCTTGATTTATACCCACGAATTACAACATTTTGTTTACGCTGCGAGAGGTAGCTCTCAAACCAGTTAAGTAAGCTGCCTGAAATACCGTATAACTTTAGTTTAAGTAATAGTAATTGATGATCTACCCTATCAAATGCTTTACTGAAATCTGTATAAACAGAATCAAGCTGAGTGCCATTTTCAAGTGCATTTTGAATAAAGTTATAGTAACAAGATAGATTGGTTACTGTGGATTGTTTACTGACAAACCCATGTTGTTCCGGAATTATTATTTGTCTTATTAGTGGAGTAATATTGTCACATATCAGTTTCTCAAATAATTTTGCTATGATTGATAGTCCACAGATGGGTCTATAATTTGAAACATTATTTTTGTTACCTGATTTAAAAATCGGTGTTATAAAAGCCTCTTTCCATAAATCAGGAAAATAGCCCTCTTTTAACGATTTGTTAAAAAGGATGCACAACGGGTATGCAAGTGTATAGCTTGTAAATTTTAGAAAGCGTGGTGGGATGTTATCTGGACCTGGGTTTTTATTTATATCAAGTAAGTTTAATTTATTAAATACTTCATCCACGGTTACTTGCAAATAAAATAGACTTAAGTTATAGTTGCAAAAATAATTATTATCAATAATATATGAATCTAAATCATTATTAGTGTTATAAGTAGAGTTAAAATGATCAGCGAACATATTTGCGATTTCATCTCCATTTTCAGACCTAACATCGCCGTAATACATACACTTAGGTAAACCATTGGACTTTTTCTTAGAGTTGACAAATTTCCAAAAAGATTTTATGTTGCTTGGCCCCACATTGGCTTCTGTGCGTGAAATAAAATTATTATAATCATTATCTATAGACCTCTTTGACTCTGCTCTAATACTTTTATATTGAAAGTGTAGTACAGGATCATTACTTTTTTTGTATTGTGTATATAACTTATTTTTACGTTTAATTAACTTTTTAGTAACATGGCTAAACCAGCAAGGATATCTCTCACTTGGTACTTTATATTTTGGTATATATAACTCAAATATTTTTGACAACTCGTCACAAAAAATACTAAGAGATTGATTGATAATAAGAAAAAAGCGCAACAAAAATATATATTACAATCCAATTAAATATCACATACAAATATAAAAAAATAGACAATAAAATTGATAATCTGTAAAATTAAAATTTTAATATTACTAGAATATATTAATAGAAAAATATTAAAATTTCCTGGATGACTCGTCAAAAAGGGATGATCCCGTAGAAATAGAAAAATATTAAAATTTCCTAAACTAGATTTTGGCCGACAACAGGATCACTGTGGATCTGTTAAGAATAACAAAATAAACAATCCCAGCCCATCACTTCCTTTGTCAGACGGGGAGGACTGGTCAAAAAGGGATGATCCCGTAAAAATAGAAAAATATTAAAATTTCCTAAACTAGATTTTGCCCGACAACAGGATCGGTGTGGATCTGTTAAGAATAACAAAATAAACAATCCCAACCCATCACTTCATTTGTCAGACGGGGATGACTGGTCAAAAACGGATGATCCGGTAAAAATAGAAAAATATTAAAATTTTCTAAACTAGATTTTGCCCGACAACAGGATCGGTGTGATCTGTTAAGAATAACAAAATAAACAATCCCAACCCATCACTTCATTTGTCAGACGGGGATGACTGGTCAAAAAGGGATGATCCCGTAAAAATAGAAAAATATTAATATTTCCTAAACTAGATTTTGACCGACAACAGGATCGGTGTGTGGATCTGTTAAACTGAAAAAAAAACAAAAACTATTAAAATATAAACGTAACAAAAAGAAGTGCAACAATGTATCAGGCCACTAAATATACTTTTTTTAAATTCTACTGATGGCAAATGCAACACTGCAACCCAGAGTTTTGAATGCCCTGAATACCATTATAAAAGAATTCTAAAAAATATTGGGTAAGCTAAAAGAAGAATATATAAGCAAGGTTTTTCTGTAATAAGACGATTATAGCTTTCGTATTGAAAAAGATACAGGGCGTCAAATGTACCAATTATTTTTTAGAAAAGTGCCCATAAATCGTGAAAGGCTCTGTATAAACTCCATCAACTCTATATTGAGTGAATGGCCAAAACAAGGGCAATTTAATAATAAAACAATGTATATAGGGGATGTCACTTAAGAAAATGTAAGTTTGGTTTGTGGCAAACTTATGCGTCACCCTGTATAATGGAAACAATTCAGCACGATGTCTACTCCATAGATTAAAGAACTCGGTAGTCTACTCGTTCTAATCTAACCGTATCTGCTCCGGCAATGGGGTGGATACGTTCCGCTTATGGTAATTGCATGGTACGGTGTAGTGGGAGAAGACCTTGACATTTGCTATGCACTTATATACCATATACAGTCTGTCCATAAAGTAACCCCCCCCCCTACTAACTTTTGAACGAATCGAGTTAGAGAGTTTTAACAAAATACAGGGTGAATCACGTAAAATGAAGTTGATTTTGACGATAAATTCAATTCTTCAAATTCAAAGATGGCGCCACGGGCGCTGACAACTCAATTTTTTTAAATGGCAAAGTGTGTCATGTTACACCTCATTTAAAAGGTAATTCAATTCTCTACATTCTCGTTTTTGAAAAATGACAATCGAGTTATCCGTTCTCTAGTTACAAGCGTTTGTATTAACGATATTTAAAAATTTTGCTTTTATCAAGTCTCCTTGCCTTGCTTGCCACTATCACTGAAACGCCAATAAGGTTCGAAAAAGTAGTTTAGCGGTTAATTTAAGAGTGTTTGAAAGTGTCTACAGGTTTTTTTCTTAATTTTTTAAGTTATTCGATTTGATAGATTTGATAGATTTAAGAGAAAATTTAAGAGGAGAGCGGTACTTAAGAATCATGCGGGTGGAAATTTTTCCAAAGATAAAAAGAATAGCAGACAATAACATTCAAAGTATTGTATTTCAACAAGATGGGGGGGGGGGGGGGCACCTCATTTCTATGGACTTGTTACCGATTTTTTAAATAATCATTTCCCAGGCAGATGGATTAGCAGAAAGGGCCCGATAGAATGGTCGGCTCGTTCCCCGGATTTAACTCCTCTTGATTTTTTCTTATGGTGATATTTGAAGTCAAAAGTCTAGAGAACTCCTGCAGTAAACATCGACGAACTACAGCAACGTCTAACACATATGTGTAGAAATATCCCTGCAGAAATTTTAGGAAATATCAGGCCAGAATTTCAAAGTAAACTTTTTATGTGCCAAGAAGTCATTGGACAACATTTTGAATAACTTATTTAATTCTTATATTTTTTGTTTTAATAAATATTTGTTCAAAATTTGTTGTATTAATTAACATTTTATTCATAGATCAGATTAGAAACAGAAACGCTTGTAACTAGAGAACGGCTAACTCGATTGTCATTTTTCAAAAACGAGAAAGTAGAGAATTGAATTATCGTTTAAATGAAGTGCAAAACGGCACACTTTGCCATTTAAAAAAATTGAGTTGACAGCGCCCGTGGCGCCATCTTTGAATTTGAAGAATCGAATTTATCGTCAGAATCAACTTCATTTTACTTGATTTACCCTGTATTTTGTTAGAACTCTCTAACTCGATTCGTTCAAAAGTTAGCAGGGGGGGGGGTTACTTTATGGACAGACTGTATATAATACTACTATATCGCGGGTAGTGGTAGTGGCCCAAAAACTCCGAAAACATCACGGCGCCGACATACAATCTCTATCCTTATCGAGAGTACCTTAGTCAAATATGCGCATGCGCACGAATTTCGCGACATCCAATAAGCATGCAGCATAAATACTGTATCTCTGTCTACCGACTTCTTTAAAAAAAAAGGTGAAAATTGGAAAGTCTGTCAACCTATAAACAATGTGTCAGCTTCCGTATCCATGGATATCGACAAAATCTGCGCATGCGCAAATCGAACAAAGGGTCTCTGGAACAGTATAGCACTATATCTTTTGTCCTTTAATGTTTTCGGAGAAACCGCTTATGGGCTAACATAGGAAATACGCGATATAGTAGTATTATATATATGTTATATACATACCTCGTGTCACAGATGGCGTATCTAGGTTTGACAGTTCCAATCAATTGTTTTTATGAGAATTCAACTGACAGTTTTATAGACGTTAGATAGTTTTAGTGCTTAAAAATTTTCTAAAATAAATAACCATTCTTTTAATCCACCTTTTAAAGGGCTATAACTCCATTAGGAACGATTTTAGGGCATATGCTGAAAGGAAGTTTTATTTTTATTTTTAAATGTAGTATCACCTCTCGAGGGCAGGCAGATGTACTATTTTTGTCACACCCTGTGTGGGACTCCATATAATCCACCCTTATTCTAGCCTCGATATAACAAACTTCGTAAGTAACAAACGTGGTGTTTGGGTTCTAAAAAGTATCGGGTTCTATTTATAGCTTAAGAAGTTGAAACAAACAGAAAATCTAGATAATCAGTTAGGAATAAGTATGCTGATGATATGATTGTTTCTCGAAATTTTTGTTTTCTGACAAATGAATTCTGATTGTGAGTAATCTCCGTCTTCTATTCATACTCTGATATATTTGTTTGTAACCGATAATGTCATGTAATGCGATAACACTGTAGTATTCTAATAATTGATCACTGCTAAGCCATCCGCAGTACACAAACTGTTACGCTATGGAGTAATTACTGAATCGTCTTGCAATATGCATTCCTGATTATACAGTATGCCCTAAAATCATGGAACAAAATTCATATTTTTCTTTTCTAGTTCAGATTAAAAAAAAGCTGAAATAGGTCTGTTCTGTTCTGAAACAGGTCTGCTGGATTTGTTGGGTGAAATATAAGTAGACGTGAGCCACAATACATTGCAGTGCAGGGTCTGGTTTTCTGCCTACTCACCTTTGAACCTAACCTAACTTATACACTATATGAATAAACTTTTAATGAATATATATCAAACACTATATCAATATATACAATACCATCTATCCAAATCAATAAAAATACGCAGACTGTACCATTTATAAAATGTAAATTTGGTAAAACCTCTTTTTTGAGACACTTTGTAGATATGACTTTTCCTTGGGTCTCCCTGTATAAGATACATCTGTCCTTTTTCTCTGGATTAAATTACCTTCTATATCAGTACATGGTAATCCATTCATTACGTCGAATCAAGATCTGTCACTTTGCGCTGAAATATGCTTTATTTCAGGAATTTCGCCAGCCTAAAAACTTACTTGCTATCAGATGAAATAAATAAGAAAATAAACAAATCCCTGCGCACCAAATAATATATTTTTGCGCGTTCCCGCAATAACGTATTATATTGCTTTACAACTGATAACATGATCCATGCAAAGATTATACTACTTTATAGTACATTTATCTGAGACATCTTAAACATTCTTGCATTAATTAGTTGAAAAGTGATGGGTCACAAAGACGAATCTTGGTTCCAACATGACAAGGAAGAAAAGGACTCGGACGGTGATTGGGATTACCAAGGAGTTTCTTACTACTTTTTATACGGTGCTGGAATTTTAGTAACGATTTTGCTGATAGTGGCTATTATCAAATTGTACGCCAAGCTTTGGGTTTACTGCATTGAGAAGAACAAACGAAAAAGTGAGTAGACATACTGATAATGAATAGCTATTTATATATAAAGGGATAGGTACCTAAATCGCGGTTTACGTGGTGCTGCAAAAGGGCGATAAGAGTTTTCAATTCCAACGGCAAATTGTATAAAATGTACATGCGGATTATTACTATTACATTTTATGAATTTTGTTTTCTCAAGGTACACTTGAGAAATATTGCTAAAGGATTATCGATAGTACTAATTGTCAAACACTTCTCATTATCAAAATACCGAAGTCAAATGTTTTTTTAATTAAAATATCAGTAAAAATTCCTTTCAGTTAATAGTGCCAGTTTAGCTAGTTAGTTGCCTCAGAGCGGGCGATGACGGGTTGTGGATCTAGTGGTGAAAGTTGGTGTTTCTTAAACTGAAGATACAAAATTTGGTAGTTCGAGCCCCAGGAGCAAATTTTCTTTATTTTATTTTTTAATAATTACAGTTATTATTGTTTACTTATTTGAAAACTTATATGGAGGAAAAGTGATACTTTTCATGAAAAGTAACTTTTGCTCCAAATAAAATATGCTGTTCTTTCTTCATATGTCGGCAAATTTATGCAAGAATTTATACAAGATTTATCTATTTTCAATTGAAGATAACTGGGTTTGCAAGGAGGTTTGGACCGGTGAATAGGTACGGGTTGTTTCTATAGTAATGCAGCATAAAGTTGTCAGGACATCACTATCATCATTGGAATTTTTTAAGATTACGTTGAAACAGGTAGCCTAGGGATACTGGTAACCAATTATTGAGTAATTTCGATCAAATAATGAAAACTTTGGTCCTAAATTAGTTCTATATGATTATCAATTAATAAATTAATAAAATTTGAATTGTTGATGCTTATGTGTTTGTATGTTTCTATGATAACACTTTTCCCTCCGGCGGCGGGAAAGTGAAAAGTAAACCTCCGACGAAACAGAATGAAACTTCGCAGCCGACTAGTCAGTGGAGGAATGTCCGATTTACTGACGTTTGAAGAAAAATATGTTTCATTGTCTATAATAATTATAATTAATTAAAAACAAAATAAAAAAATTGCCTCTAATGGGGTTCGAACTACTGAAATTCTGTATTTTCATTGTAAGAGGTAACAACTTTCACCTCTGGACCACACGAAACCTGTCATCTTTCCCTGTTAGACAAGTATCTAAAGTATCTCTGCAATCTGAAACGAATTTTTACTCTTTTAATTAAAAAAGTATTTCACTTCAGTATTTTGGTGATCAGAAGTGTTTGGCAATCAGTACTATCGATTCCGTTAGCAATATTTCTCACAGTGTGCCTTGAATATAAAGTTCAATGAAATGTAGCCAATGCTAATTGCCATTAGTCAGATGATATGGGAGATCTGACGTAACAAAGAATTGTGTTACCTTTTGTTCGTACGGGGATGATTCAACAAAATGATCATCGTACCCCAGTTTCGATCTTACATGATCACCTCAGTATAGCATAAGTAAGTAACCAATAATATATGAACAAGAGGTACTTAGTACTTTGAAGGAGTTGATAAGTCCAACATTAGTCAAGATGAGTGCAAAGCCTTTTAAAAAGTTAGGGGAAATTAAAAATCACATTTTAATGTAGTTAGTTATTCATATTTATTTTAAACGTGTACGAGGCAGCTAATAGTAAATGTTCGTACCTCACACCATACTTCACCATCCTGTCAGTCAATCAAACTTCCGACGCTAGAGTGATTTATCGTTCTAACGCCACCGCGTCCGATTTCTCAACACAATGTAAGTAATACAATTAGGCATTCCAGAACACGTGATAAAAAATGGCTTCCGTGGGTCAACAAAGTGAGTTTTTGTGGGTTTTCCTAAGTGCCTCATATTCAGAAATTCTAATACGGCTTTTTATCTTCAATTAACATCGGATTAACAACGGATGTTGATGTTGAATCCTTTGCTGAAATTCAGAAATATTGATTGCATAGAGTTTTTTGACCAATTTTCGTCTATTAAAATAAAAAACGAGATATCTAGGTAAAAACCAGGTAAAAAGCACTTTTATGCGTTTGCATTTAAGATATCATACCTCTATAAATCAAAATATATAGTTTCCAATAAACTTGGAGGCACTTTCTCATATATTTACACGTTCTGTTTGACCCTTGGTAGCCATTTTTGACAAGCCAATTTAGAATGGTTTATAGTTAAATTATCCATCTCCCTGGAGATTTTTGGAGATGGTAAATGTGCAAAGGGTATTTTTACAAAATATTCATTTTCTCGGATGGTCACATACTCATGTATTTGTCCACTTGCTAATTTAGTGGACCCGACAATGTTTGATTAAAGTCACGGCCACGACTGAGGGGCAAATCTTCCAGTACTGGCAGGAACTACCACGATTAGTTCATTCCAAGGCGTTCATAATAAACCCTTCAAAAACAAGAAATAAAAAACTTCTAGAGTTAAGCAGGTTTCACCTAGGAAATTTAATTGGCCTATATACTGGTCACTGCCGATTAAAATATCATCTGTGCAAATTCGGCCTAGCAGAAGATGCTGAGTGCCGCCTGTCTTTCGAAGATGATGAAACGGCAGAACACATATTGTGCACCTGCCCCACTGGGGAAAGGATCAGATACTCATTATTTGGCAAAGGACAAATTCTGCCAGAGGATCTGAATAAGTTCTCACCCAATCAGGTGATCAGCTTCATTAAGAGGCTGGACCTGTTGGGTGAAATATAAGTAGGTGTGAGCCACAATAGACCACATGGTCGCGGTGGAGGGTCTGGTTTTCGGCCCACTCACTTTTGAACCTAACCTAACCTAAGGTCACGTGTTGCGCTCCAATTTGTTACTTGCAAAAAAGCATTGTTCTTAAAACCAAAACGATGACATTGTTATTAATCTCGGCGTTCTTAATGAAGCACATACCGGGTTATGTCGATAATTTTTCTTTGTCGTAAGTTGTCGAATATTTCCGAAAATGACGTGCTACCATCACTTGTTGGTTTTATACAATTTTACGAAACTCAGTGTAAATTTACATAAGAACTGTCCCTTCAGAGCAAATTGTTTCAATTACGTAAAATAACAAAAAATTAATTACATGTGAATATTTCCTAAACAATGCAAAAAAGTCAATTAACAACAAAAAATATTTCTTGTTTTGGACTTAAGGGTCCATTCACTGTAGATTTGACAGGCATGAATGTGGGGTCGGATTGAGAGGTTGGGTAGCCGATGGGTGGAGACTTACATATTCCCACTACCGAATTATTTAGATTTCGGAGGAGCACGTAAAGCCGAAGGAAAAAGACACATGGAAATAAAGTTTGCCCTTATTGCAACGGTCCCGGATTTGTCTTATAATTGCCACAAAATTTCTTTTTAATGTTATAAATTATATATCACCGGAAAGATCAAAAGATAAACTAGATCCCTATGGTAGCAAATTTTTGTTTAATACATGTATTTTACAGGAAATAATTTTTGAAAATACGCTATTTTAGTACAAGATTGTTTGCCTGGAATTTTAAAAATAAAAAGAATTACCAGAAATTACTACTATAGGGATTTAGATTAAAGTCTTTTCTTTCAATATTTTTTTACTAAAAGTCGCTATCTTTTATAGTTTCTTTATAATTAGACACGAGACGAACGCCGATTTTGGGCTTATTTCGGACTAGTGAATGGACTCTTAATTGTGTAATAGTTTTAGTAAGTTACTGCTAGATGACACTGCTGTCAAAAAGTAACTAAATTATTTAGGAATATTTTGTGTTTAGTGCGTTACTGTAGGACAGGACAGGACAGGACTTAACTATTTTAAGGACAGTACAAACGTATTGGAAACTGGCCTAATTATTCTTTGACGATTATAAATTTAGTAATGGAACACATTGACTGTTTCATATAAGGCTACTAAGTTTATGACATGCAACATAAAAATCTCTAAATGGCAGTCAACCAGTACTGTCTTTTAAAATGTTACAATTTGTTTGGCAGATTCATATATATAATACTACTATATGGAGCCTATGTAATCTTTACCATGTTTCTCAAGTGAAGCCAAATTAGAGTAGTCCAGAATCATATCTATTGTCTCTTTCACGGAGAAAATACCAAATACTCATGCGCAGCAAACCGCGGGAATTTTGCTCCATATACTGTAGAATACAATAAATTAACTTTATTTTATATTGTATTTTATCTAAATATAACTGTTTTTCAATCTTGTTATTGGGATGTTCCCGTATTTATCAAGTTTACCAAAAGAGTGGATGCAGTTTGTATTTGAAAAGAAAATTTTAAAAATACATACTTCAGGTACCTATGCGACTTCATATGGAATATTTCCTTCGCACAAAAGACAAAACCTCGACTGAGTTTTTCGTTTCGGCATTTTGCGATATCTGTGGAATGAAATTAATGAAAATGAGGTACAGTATAATTCATATACCTAATTCACTACATATTTAAATTTACAAAATGTTCTTATATACCTAAACTTGCAGTTGCGACTGTAAAAATACCGTCGAAATAATTTGATGAGCAAATGTCTCTAATCACTAATAAGTCTAATAGGTATATGAACAAAACTAAAACTACAAGTTACACATAAATAAAACACATCTCAAACTGCCGGCTCTACGAAAAACACAAATTTATTTTCTGTGAAACACAAACATACCTGAAATACAAAAGATAAACTGTGACATAACCACACCACAAAACGCATATATGACAAAACACATACAGGGTGTCCCAGTGTGAGCGAACAAAAATTTACCAGTGTGTAGGCCAGACCAAAATAAGAATAAAATTCTTATAAACAAAAATTCTTCGCTGCACGCCTAACGAGTTCTAGGGTGTTATTTTGTAAAAAAAACAATTTTCCGAGATAACTTAAAAACTCGTTTCGTAGATTTAGGTAATATTTGGATGACGTGTACATCTATTAAAGGTCATTAAAACTATATGGTGTTTGTTTAACTCTAAACTTTAAAATCATTGCATATATTTTTCTGCATAAAGGAATACAGTCGGTACTTTACACTCAATTTACTCGAAAATGGTTGATTTTAGAGCTGTGTAACAAGAGGACCTTTTTTGTTCAGAATTGATAGCCGATTAAGGAAAACTTAGTTAATTCACGAAAAAGTAGGATATACAAGAGTTATGAAGACAAAACCATAAGGAAGAGTAGACCTGGGCCACCACAAGTGTCAAAGTTAAACAAACACCATATAGTTTTAATGACCTTTAATAGATGTACACGTTACCCAAAAATTACCTAAATCTACGAAACGGTTTTTAAGTTATTTAAGTTATTTAAGTTAAGTTATTACGGAAAATTGTTGTTTTTTTACAAAATAACACCCTGTAACTCGTTAGGTGAGCATCAGAGAAATTTTTTATAAGAATTTTATTCTTATTTTGGTCTGGCCTACCCACTGGTAAATTTTTGTACGCTCATACGCACACCCTGTATATGACAAAACAAAACCCCGGTCTTTCTTTACTTTCGCGCCACATTGAAATTCTTGGATTGCATTGGACAACACTTGGGCATGTGCACAGGAACATTTGTCCGTGAAAGAGAACGAAATATATAACTCCATCTCATAAACCGGCTTCAAGAAAAGCTCGAATAGCTCAATATAGTAGTATTATATATATGGGCAGATTGTATTTTCAGTGCGACATCTATGTTCCGACTGCTTAAGTCCACACTGAATAACTGTGTGTTTAACTGCCATCTAATTAATAATATTTTATTGGTTTCCCTTGTGATTAGAAAAAGGAACTAGGGTATTATCCTCATTATTGATATTAATGTTCGAGTAGCAGATTATTTAACTATTTATTGGATTAGTGATGTGATTAGGAAAAATATTTATCATTATTTGAAAGTATTATCTTTTGGGAAGAATTAGTGGAAAAGGACTTGGTAGGAGGTATTTCGTATTTAACGTTTTATATCGATGAGAAACAAAAGAGAATTATCTTTAAGGATAAGGATAAGAGATGGCTGGATGGCTGAACCCGCACAATTTAATTAGTTTAAGTAGACTATTGCGTTCTAGTCTTTTATGGAAATCTTGTAGGGTTTTTTGTTTTTCTATACTACACAACTTTACCGAGATAGCAATACCTATTTCAGTAAAATCTGCCTCATATCTAATCTGAAAAACACACATTGTGTATACAAGTTTGTCCTATTATCCAATATTTTTTGTACTTTCTGATTTTAACGAGTACAGTTGACTTTCTTGTGTGAGCCTTATAAGAGAAGCTGGATAGAATCCAGTTTGAACAAAATATGCTACTTTTCTTTGTCCTGTGCCTGGGGAAAAGGTTAGCATGCTACGCAGATATCAGGAGCTGCAGATATTGAAAAAATAAAAACTAACCCAGAAAATAGTCGTAAAATATAAAAGAAAACAATGTTACAAACTTTGATACCAGTTGAATAGTTTCACGATAATTATCCTCATAGGTTGGAGTATCAATATCTATGGGTGGGAGACGTGACACGGATGAAAGAGGTCAGATTTTTTATCGGTTCTTTATCAATTATATCATACGCAAAAAAGATAATTTACAAAATATACACATTAAACCATAAAACAAACACCTACATCCATGTTATATATCATAAATTTAAAAAATTATTTCTTAAAAAATTTATTAAAGTTTTTAAGAAATTAAAATTAAAAAAACTTTGTTAAAGACTCTTTGAAGTGTCTTGTATAATGCTTTAAAATTTTATGAGCCAGTTACAACTGTGGTAAAACTACAACTGACTGTCGGAAGATATCTTACCATCTTTTATAACTTCTGAATGCTTTGTTAATGATGACGATGAAGTCGGAATTTAGTTCTACGAAAGATATAATAAGATATCTTACCGGACTTCCATAAATGCAGCTTATAGCACGTAGCTAATATCAAGTTACGCTGGGAATGGAGAGATAACATTTGAATAATAGAATTAGGATCTCAAGTTGCGTAACATTGTGTAAAGCTGAATGAAACTTTGTAGTGGCGAGATACAGTGAAATATACCGTAGTGCCCTCTTTCGGTCTTTGCTACTACCTGTCTGACAATTATTGTCTAATTGACAGACAGATAACGGTCTGCTTTTCTGCAGATGCCATTACAGCGACCTCTATTGTCTTTGAGGAAGACAATCCTACTTAAATATTGGAAGGAGATGCCGAAAACAACTACTCCACGGGCATTATGCTCCGACTGGCGTTGCATTATATCAACATCTCCATGGAGATGTCCATGACGTTCCATTACATCAACATCTCCATGGAGATGTTGATGTAAAACAACGCCAGTCGAGGCATATTGCCCGTGGAATAGTTGTCTTCGACACCTCCTTCCAATAGCTGAAGAAACTGTTCTGAAAAGTCTACAAAGTAAATAGGTAGTAAACATCCATTCAAATTTCACTAAAAACTAAATTGAAGTTTATTATTACGTGGAATATTCCATGGCGTGGTATTATATTTTTCGAATCTGCAATAAAGCTGCCCATAACGTAGGTATCTTTTTATTTTACTTTTCGATAGGTTTTTTTATACTTGAAGTGGTTTGTAACACAATAATAAATAAATAACCAGAAGTATATCATCATATTACGTGCTCCATTCCTTCCCGTAACCTCGGTGCTAGGGTTAATCTGAGATTATATCCTGAAACGGCCAGTTCTCTAGCGTCTCGAGTATTAATTAGTTGCATGTTTGCAGCGACTTGTTTCTTACACATTGTGTGGAATAAAACATTTTATCTAGTTTTTTAATTACGGTATTTTAACACTGACGTAGTTTTCCACATAACACCAAAACACAGTTTGGATTTATTTGTCAATTTAAATATGCCTCATAATGATCTTGTAAGCTCTTTACCGTTGCTTGAAGTTTTATTTCAATGAAACTTTGGAGAATTAATAACCCTTTAACAAAACAGGCTTATTAAAAGTTCTGACTTTTACAAAACTTTCTTGAAAATCTAAGAAAAGAATTTAGTTTTACATAACCTGGATGGAAAAAATACATGATATTCAATTTGAATTAAAAAAGTTTTTGGGGTTTGAAAGTCTCAAAATGTAACTGGAAGAAGGGAATGGTATATTATCTTTGTATTTATTTTAATTGTGGAAGGTACTCCATCTTATATTCTTTCAAGATAGCAAAGGGCGGATGAAAATCTCGTATACGAAAAAGTTACAAAATGTCTTATTGTCTTATGTCAGAGGGTTTCATTTAAAATAAGAGAGTTAGTTGCCGTACAGTGTAATCTCAACAACCTGTATATTACCCAATATTATTACGTGAAGCTGGAGCAAATGAAAATAACGTTGGGATCAAAATATTGCTTCTATCTCACAGATTACGACGCCATGGATGAAAGACGCACAAATATCTATTTTTAGCAGATTTATCTCAATTGTTTTGTTACTTCTTAACTGTATTAGTTAACTGATATGTTATCAAAACCATCAGCGTAATTAGAACATATGAAATTATAAATTATACAAGGATTTGTGTAGCATGGATTACGTAAGAGAAATTTAAAAGTTTTATCTTTTTCCTTCATAAATATAGTTAATCAAAAACTCCCACTTCTCTTATTAAATCCTTGTCAATGCTAGTGGTCAGACAACTGACTCACTGCTATCTTTTCCCATAGGTCCGTGGGGGAATCTAAGGTCCCTTCGTATGAATATATAGATATAATACAAGCCTCTGCTTTAGGGTGAACTAAAGAATTATATTGAAATTCCGTAATACATAAAAAATCCTATGGAACTAAAGTTGAAGTATTATTAAGTTCTTGAAGATTGGAACTTTGTCTGGCCTACACAAAGTATGACTTATATAGTCTAGGAATTTATCTCATAATATTCCCGGCAGAAATATTTGAAATTTTGTCGTATTTATCAGAAAATTTGAGAATGTGGTGAAGGAATTCAGGCGAGAGGAGTCTTCCAGAGAAGCGGACATACCGGATGTTCCACGATTTCAGCTTATCGTAGCGATTATTGTTGTTGTAATTATTATGTATTAATATTATCACACGCTGTGTGTTCCTTGTCAGTAACCTTGATCTGATACCGACCGATAGACAAATCCCCATGTCCTCTCATCTCATTATCTCCAACACCAATGCCAGATAAGATGTGTTTCAATCAACCACCGACATCAGTGAACACGCATCGATCAACCAAGTGGCCTCTTTTCCGGCGCGTACCAAGAAACTGCTGGCCAAACAACTGTTGACCATGGCCCCTCACAGGCATCCCTGCAGGGAATATTTCCACGACCCGTTTGATCCCTGTCGGCCGGGATATCGCTACCCCCACGAGCACTATATATACGCCACCGCGGCGGTGCTGTGCTGCGGCAGCATAGCCCTCTTGGTCATCTTCTGGAAGTGCTGCAAGAAGAGCAAACAAGGTAACTCTATTTCTTTTGAAAGTACCGCCTGTGAAATAATACGAAGGCAGTAGTATTGAAAATCAACATTCTTTGGAATCTGTGTTTCCAATACTTCTCGTTTCTTGTGTTTATTATTTTGCAAGGGGTGCGACCTGGAAAGGAATTATGATCAATCGTGCAGCTGGACCACAGTAAGTAAGACATTAAAGTAACTCTACTGTAAGGCCTCTTAGAAGGGGGTAACTGCTTTAATGGAAAAATAAAAACGTATTTTTTCTCATCAGTAAGCTTTTAAAATTCCAAAGTTGCCAAAAGATACAAAACGATGAAGACATTTTCCAGATAAAACAAATAATTGTTTACTTGCATCCTACCTGTATGCAAGGTGTTACATTTAATTTTGGTCACCATTGGGATCTCGGAAATGGTAAGAGATACAGGATGGGTTAAATTAGAAAAAAGTTGCACAATTTTATGCTGAATCAAATGGCGGTACGTTATCTGTCATATATGCAGCTGTTGTCGGGGAGAAAACGAAAACTGACGATTTACAAAATGTTAAATATCTCCACTATAAAGAAATAGATAAACTTAAAATTTGAAACTTATACATTATTGATAATGACGAGTTCAAAAATTCAGTTGGATTTTCTCTAAGCACTCTAGATTTTGATATGCGATAGTCAACTTTTTTATTTCTTATGGGCGTCATATTGGATTTGTAAGTCATCAGATGAAGCATTTTACTCCCTTAACAACGATGTATTATATGCCGTAATAATGATTTTGAAAATGAGGAGAAATCATTTTATAGTTGACCGTGCAAACAAAATTATTAACGGATGTGCTTCAATTAGCATTTCCTGTAGAACGATCCTACATTAATAAACATAACTTAGATGGTAAGTCTCTGAAAGATGACAGGATTATTACATCTCTTGGTATTACAATCGATAAACAACTAAACTGGTGTTCTCATGTGGATATCCTTTGTAGTAAATTGGCTAAACAAAATTATATAGTTTTTAATCTGACTGAAATTATACAATAATTTGTTGAGGTAATTGTTCCAGCATTATCAGTTTACAAATGGCACAAAAAATAATTATACGCGCTATGTCGTTCAAGTCAAGATCACAAACTCTTGCATTCTTGCTACAAACTGTTTAAGGACTCGGGAATTTTGACCATTATGTCTATGTATATTTTAGCATGTGTGATATATAAGATTAAGGTTCACCCTAACAAATTTTCACATTTTGGGGACAGGCAAATCGGATATAATCTCAGAAACCTCATATATTTTAGTATTATGAATAAACTATGAATCTTTACCTACGTTTTCCATACATTGTAACGTGTGTACAGCAAGTGATCTTGGTTGTACAGGGTGTACAAGAAGCGACGACCAATTTATCAATAGGAAAAATGAAAAATTTCGAAAAATTCCAATACAACACTATGTATAGACAGACCAGTACATCAAAAGATGCAGAATTAGATTCCCTACAACTTTCATATGCCTGCTCATATACCTAAACTCAGTAGCTTCCTGTAAAATCTGCTTTTTATGAAAAAATGCACAGTTTGCAAATAACTTATCTACCTCATGGTAATTGTTTATTAGCAACTTGCATTACCAAGCTAATAATCCAGATTTACAAAGATATCCTCGCACAGACTGTTTTGTAAAACTAAAGGCGAGGTTTGAAAGAACGGCAAATGCTAATTAGGAGAAGAATACAAGAACAAATGTATGCAGTTGTCAGGACAGTCAAATTGACATTGTGGGATTTGCAATTCAAAACCCATCTTCAAGTGTCAGAAATATTAGTAACGGAATTAGTATTTCTTAAAGTGTAGTCAATAGAACATTAAAGAAAAATAAATTCCCTATTGTATCGAAGGACACCAATTTTTGACAGCAAGATTTTCAGAATCGAATACAATTTTGTCAATGGGCTGATATAAAGCTTCCACAGGATGCAATTTTTTTTCAACAGTGTTATTTACTGACGAGTCATTCTTTTTCAATACTGGTCAGGAAAATCGACATAATTTTCACCATTACGTTGATCAAAATCCCAAATTACTCGTCAACAGAAGATCGTCAACACCGTTGTTACCGTCGTCAGCAAGATCGTCGTTGTCGAGGACCCAACTGCACTTGTTAAATGTGTCATACAAGGAGAGCGTCCTTGTCTGGCATAGAATGTAGTATTAAACGCGTTGATGGCATCACAGTGAAAGATATTTATTAAAAAATGATGTTAATGAACACCAAGCTATTTCTATAAGAATTACTATTTTATAGCTGAGTTGTACTTGTTATACTTGTTATATTTTTTATCCATTAAAAAATATATAAATGTGTAGATACTTGATCTGATAAGTTCATTTACTAAATATAAGATAATGTGACAAATATTTTTCACTTCAGTCGATAGCTATCAAGAAACTTGTGTTTCATAATCCAAGGATTATTATTCTAGGCCATTATGATAAACAGAAACTACGGAACAGTCTGTGTAGTTTCTTATAATGGTAGTTATTTTCCTAAAACCACTTATCTCTGTAAAATCTCGACTGCTGCGAGCAATAAATAAATCTATGTTTTAAAGGTATCTGATACCATAAACTCAATATGACTGGTAAATGTGAGATTTTTATCAAAAACTACTCCAAGGTCAAGAAAAGTGTCAGGCGTCTCTAGCAGAATTCTATCAATGTCATAATTAAATGTTATTCTAGACGTGTTCAGTGTAAAAGGCATGACATTACATTTTTTAACGTCAAGATGTCAGTTGTTCAACTGGCGCCAACGACCGATCTTATCAAAGTTGCTCTGTATACACTTTAGTACTTCCAACTGAAGTAAACAATTTGAGATTATCCGGATATAAAAGGTAATTGGCATCGAGATCATGACCAACGTCGTTTACAAATATGTTAAATAATAGAGGGCCGAGGATAGAGCCCTGAAGAATACCCTAAATGGCAAGATATTCGACAGACCTGAAACCATTGTAAACGACATATTGTGTTCTGTATCGAAGATATGAGTTAAGAAGATTTAAAAGTGGTTCTGACAAGTCAAATACTTTAAGTATACTTTGAAGAATGAAACGATCAAGTCTGTTGAACGCCTTCGAAAAATCTGTATAAACTATTATAATAAATTTATGGATATAACTGTATAACTTCTCGAAATTGAAAACATAGCTTTTTATAATTTGTTTGGAAGTTTGTACTTTACCTTATTAAAGTGTCGCCTTTGGTATAAATTCAAACTACCCGAATTTTTTTCATTTTCAGATGGAAGAGTGATTGCACAACCTGCACCCCCACAGCCTGTGAAGCCGACCCCACCCCCGTACAGCCCTGGAGATTTTGAGAATCCTCCATCATACCAGGACTGTGTCTCAGAAGAAGATATACGTCAGCAACAGTTCAGCAGAGGAGGGCAACAGATTCCAGGTAAAAATACATAAACAAGATAAACATTTTTCTACACTCTGTATAACATAAAAATATTTTTTACAAAAAATCACTGCCCACCACTGATTAAACAACAAACTTTTCGATTTATTTTTTTGTTAAAATCGAGAAAAAACATTTTCGAGATTCACTATGTTAAAGATTTGCTGAGTAGTTTAGAAAAGTTACATGGTACCATATAAATATGTCAGAGGTCTTTTGTTTTTGTCTACGCATTACCTTCGGGGTACATTTCTTTTGCTATTAGGAATACACCTATCAAACCCACATCAAAGAAAATAGCTTCTGTCAGGTCCGTCATAAATTGTAAAGTCCGAAAATATAGATAGGCAATATTCATTTTAAATTATTTATAAATCAATGTTTATTATTCGTCAAAAATTTTTCAGGAATACACACATTGCCTGCCTAAAAAATTCAAAAAGGAAACGGTGTACTATCGAATTCAATCATCTAAAGTTTGGCTCAAAAATCTGCTGAGTGAAATGTTATAAATAAAGTTGTCTTCACAAATAAGAGTCCATTCACTGGTTCGAAATAAGCCCAAAATCGGCGTTGATCTCGTGTCTAATTATAAAAAAACTATAAAAAAGATAGTGACTTTTACTAAAAAAGTATTGAAAGATAAGACTTTAATCTAAATCCCTATAGTAGTAATTTTTTGTAATTCTTTTTATTTTTAAAACTCCAGGCAAACAATTTTGTACTAAAATAGCGTATTTTCAAAAATTATTTTCTCTAAAATACATGCATTAAACAAAAATTTGTTACTATAGGGATCTAGTTTATCTTTTGATCTTTCCGGTGATATATAATTTATAACATTAAAAAGAAATTTTGTTGCAATTATAAGACAAATCCGGTACCCTTGCAATGAGGGATAATTTTGTTTCCATGTGCCTTTTTACTTCGGCTTTACGTGCACCTCCGAAATCTAAATAATTCGGTAGTGGAAATATGTAAGTCTTCACCCATCGGCTACCCAACCTCTCAACCCGACCCCGAATTCATGTCTGTCAAGTCTACAGTGAATGGATCCTTAATCTGTGACCTTTTATTTTAAAATAAATGGAATAAGTATACCAAGTATTACAAATAGTATTTATAAAATTTTGTGGGTTGCTAGGGGTTAGGGGATAAACATATCTAGTTGGCTTGACTGTCAAAAATGCTCTCCCCGCAAGAACAGAAAACAACGAGCAGTGTCGGCGAAATCTAATTTAATTTTCAGTTTTATAATTATCATAGAGGGGGTCAAGTTTTCCTTGAAAAACCCTGTATATATAATTCTTCACTGATTATGAGCCAGGTACAGGATTGAAATTTTGAAAAAATCATAAGGTTCAAGGGTTTTGTCTTTCATTAACAAAATTGGGGTTGCTAGGAGTTAGGAGGCGGAACATATCAAGTTGGCTTGACTATCAAAAATGCTCCCCCCAAGAACCCCCGTTCGACGGGTTTCGGCGAATTTTAATTTTTTTTCGGTTTTATAGTTATAGGGGGAGTTAAGTTTTAGTTGAAATAATAATAATAATAATAATAATAATAATAATAATAATAATAATAATAATAATAATATCTCTACCTCTCATTCTAACCACAAGGATTAGCCCGAAAGTCTGAGACTTGTGTGGGAGAGGGGGCGGCATATTATTATTTCGCGGGCCGCATTTGCGCCTCAGGAACGACTTACGTTGGTAGGCCCTAACCACCATTCAGTGCTCGAATGAGGGAAACCTGGAAAACCTCATTAGTTAGGGGGTAAATACCCTGTAAATTCATATTCATATGAAATGGGACTCTGTACAGGTTTAATAAAATAGTTTCAATCTTACCTTGAAGGTCGTTACCAATTTGTGCAGTACCGGGGATCTAAATCTAATACGTTTCAAACCTCAGGCGTTCCCAAGGGTTAATACTCGGACCACTCTTTGTGATTTTCATTATCAATGATATTGCGGACCTCAATGTACGATATCTTCTAATGGCGAAGATGTTAAAATATTTTGTTGTCAATCCCGTTGCTGATTGTGAAGATCTTGTTTCACTAAAGAACTGGTGTTACAACAGTAAGCTTCCTTTTAATATTAGCAAATGCAATGTAATATCTCCATCGTAAAAAGTCTCAATACCTTTTGATTATAAGTTGAATGGTACCAATCTCCATAGGCCTGATTATGTCAAAGATTTAGGCATTCTCTTTGATCCGGAATTGAATTTCTCACGGCATACACAATCATTCGCAGCTGTTGCCTTATAAAATTCTTGGTTTTGTCTTACGAATTTCCTGTGATTTTAAGAATGAATCCACTCTTCGTTTGTTTTTTACTACTTTTGTGAGATCCAAACTAGAATATTGGTCAATCATATAAAGTCCTATACATGTGATATATACGTCATATACGTGACATATACGGTGAATTCAACGTAGATTTTTTAAATCAGCTATTCTTTTGTTGGAAGGGAGTTTTCAAAAACAAAAGTGTGTATGCTGGCGCAAGATCTAGTGGCCCTAAATTTTTTAAGGGACCAATTTTGAAATCTTTGCTGATTGTTATCCCTGTCCTAAAAATTTGTTGAATGTATCTTTTGCAATAAATGAGCTATAGACGTTTGCAGAAAATGCACAATTTTAGTTTTCACTCTATATCTACTTAAGGGAAGGAAATCTTGGAAATGTAACCTAGAATTCTTCTGGGACTAAAATTTACCAACTTTTTCCCAATTTAGCCAATTCTGTATCTCTAATAGTTTCGGAGATGCTCATACAGTCCATCTTAAGCTGGACACAGTGTATATATTATTTCTGTAGCTTTCAAAGGTAAAAGACTTTTACTGGGTTCTAGCGTGGCCCCTATCTTGTCTTTTACAAGGATATGAAAGTGCTCCTATAATAGCAGTTAGGTGGAAAAATTCCAACGTACGGAAAAGAGGCAAATTGAAAAGAGCGGGGATTTCTATCTACAACAGCAGTTCGTTTCTTTGTTAAATTAAAAAATGGTTAATGGATGGTGCCCAGCTTCGACATAATGATTCTTCATTGCTTTTAATGTTTCTTTTCTTTATAAAATTGCTTTACTCGGGAGAACGGAAATACGAACTTTTTATATTTTTCTTGCAGGAGTGAATCAAATATATGTCTTTAAAGTTGCATTCCAAACTTTCGTTTGAGAAGAACCTGTAAACCTGTTAAACCTGTAAAAGAAAAAAAGAAACCAACAACCAGTCAGAATTATTTTTTTACAGTGTCGTATGTACTGAATAAATTCGTTATTTTATAACTATTGCTTTTTTTGAATTCTGTATATCTCCTCTAATAACAGGGATAACAAAGTGAATAAAAAAGGGAATGTTACGAAAAGATAAATATCAAATATCCAATGATGACCAATATCAAAAGATAATTACCTAGATAAGGAACAAAATGAAATACTGCCAAAAAAATAATTCTGCATCTTTTAGATCATATTTTCTAAGATTTTCAGGGAATTCAAATACGTATTGTATTTTCTACCATTTCTCCCTTTCCCCTAAGTTAATTTTAATGTAATAAAAGAAATGTCAAATAATATATTATCAAAATGATAACTGTAAAAGTCTTGTTGGTAATAAAATAATTACAATATTATAAAATATTTATATATCATTTATTTTACACAAAATTAATATTTAAACTAGAGTTATCTGATATAAAACATACTTATATTAACAAAAGTTTAATATCTCGACATTATTTACGAACTGTGTGAAATTTAATTCGCAATTTGTTTGAGTTGATAAGATAGCTATTATTAATGTACCGGGTGGAAAAGGAAGGAGGACCATCTCCCGCATATCTTTCATTTTCCCAAATCTGTTGAGTATATACAGGTTGAGTCAATGAAAAGTTTCAAGGGGACACATTTTTATATTATTAACATTCATACAGGGTGCCCCAAAAAAGAGAGCACAGGGTGTACAATAATATAATAATATAATAATAATAATAATAATAATAATAATATATGTACCCCTCATTCTAATCACAAGGATTAGCCCGAAAGTCTGAGACTTGTGTGGGAGTGGGGGCGGCATATTAGTATTTCGTGGGTCGCATTTGCGCCTCAGGAACGACTCACGTTGGATATACCCTGTGTATTTTTACAAATTTGGATAGAACGTCCTCTCACGAATACATTTGTATAGCGCTTGATGAATCTAGCTCTAATAGTGAGAAAGATATATATAAAAGAGGGTTGTATGAGCATAATGAGTTAGAAAGGGAATAACGATTTGTTGCTAGGCTACAAACAAACTACAAAGTCTTCTTCCAACACATTGATTTTATGATAAACCTCTTCATTTTGGGACACTATACTATACTAAACTATAAAAATGTGCTACTCTTCAAATCCAAATCGACCTGTTTCTGGATTTTAAATGGAAACCAATCCTTTGACAGATAATTGAGGTTGAAACTTTTCTTTTCGTCACCCTGTATAAGTACCAAACTCATATGTTAACAAAAAACATTTTGAATGCAATCATTTTCTTCGCCCTCTATGGTTAAGGGTTTTTTGTAAGCCACACTGCTCGTTTCAAGTAACTTTCCAGGCAATATCTGAACAAACTTTACCAACCACTATTAACACTGGGATAATATGTACCTAGTTCTGAAATAGTTCTCTTTGTTCCAGGGCCGTACGTTGCAAATGCCTCGGCACCACCACCCAAAAGTTCAGCACCAGAAAAAATGCACGTCGTGAACATTCCAGAGGGCCGAGAAAGATATTAGTATTACATATTTTACTTTAGTGTACTGCGTACATACAATTAAATTATTAATAAATAGGGGATACAGAGCGTGCCAAAATACAGCCCTGGATTTACGCTTCTAATTACTTATTTAGTATTTGATTTTCCTCGTGTGACTGATCTTTTACTGAAAATGTGTTAATTTATAAAGATACAATGAAATAAAGAATATTTGTACATACAGAACAGGTCAGCGATAAAATCTCAACATTTTTATTACTACATTATTATTATAATTATTTGATCAACGCAACCAAAATTAAATTATACATCAATGAATTATAGGCGAAAATCTACTGGCAACACTTTTTTGGCCACTCTAGCGGTATCAAGTCTTGCCAAAATATGTGAAAGCCTTCCGGCTTATGAATTTTGTTGAATATAATGGTCAAGGGCTGAAGAGGAGTGACAAGGAGTTTTTAGTTTAAATTGAAAGGGCTTTAACTTTCTCCAATAATACTGTTTTCATGTTAGTAGTGGGGAGAAACATCGTAGTGCCCTCTTCTGGTCTGTGCTATTATCTTTTGGTGTTTCTCACCACTACCAAAGTTTACAGAATATACATAATTATATCAGTTACTCCATTCTCCGTGGGAACTTTTGTCCTTCGAGATCACAAGCATACAGCCACTGTCTACGTTCGATAGCACAACCTTCTCCTCACGAGGGACGTTACAAACGTACTTTGTTTCGCCCGGAGAATATTTGATTACCTGGGGAAAAGTCTACATATATTCTAATCCTGGGGTTTTCTAAAAGCGCTGCGTTAATTTATATAAATTAAAATTATTCAATGGGTAGGTAGAGTAGTTGAACATGTGCAAAAATACGTCATGCTAATTATTTATATTTAAATTATGCATAGGTAAAAGATGAAACACTTTTGGAAACTGGTATCGACATAGGTCTACAAGTAAACTAAAAATAAAATTGGCGATAAAATTTGTATTAAAATATTTCAAAAAACACAAAAGATACATTATTTTAACTAAAATAACAAATATCATTCATAATCTATACACAAAAATATATTTACAAAAATCACAAATCACAATACCGAAAGTTTTGTATTAACTTTGCCGGATACTGCCCCAGTTGTTATATTTTGATTAGCAAATTTTAATGTAAAATAAATACGGGTTCTGGTATAAAAATTAATAAAATAGCCCAAAAAAAGTTTTTACTTGTATAACTAAAAGTTATATTTACGAAATGATTTTTCGGTGTTTTCCAATGTTTTCGTGGCAAACTAATTCCTCAAATTTCAACATCATTCATCAATTCCACTACCTTTGGCATTCTGACAAGCACATAATAAGTGCGAAACCGGTCAGTGTCCGCTGGTTGGTCTCGATGAAAGATGTGGCGACTTTTGTGGAGATGCCGGAGTAATACAATGCCAGTCGGGGAGCATGGTCCGTGGAGTTGTTGTTTTCGGCATCTCCTTCATATTGTCAGTATCAGTGATAATATCCTATCTTGGATTTTGTTTCTACTGATATAGAAACATAATTCTAGAAGTACTTCACTAGCAGAGATAATAGTGTGAAGTACTTTACGAGATGCAGTAATTTTGGATATCGCTCTGCATTTTAAACAAATCAATTTTCCGAGATATTGATTATAATTTCCTCGAAGAAGATTGTAAAATACGTAGACCAAATAAGAAATTTTCTATTGTATTTTGTCGCAACACCTTACATAATTATCCAGTATAAAGAAAATTGCTTGTTCGGATTTTTCTTCACACCGTCTTGTTTCCATACAGATTAACATGAATGTCACTAGAACAAATTACGTTAAACCGTTTTCAATTGGATTAAAGATTGGGGTGCTCCCACTAAGTTGTTGATCGCTAAATTTTGGAAATTCATGACGCCCAACTTAGGCAAAATAGGCTGTAAAATGTTTCGAATAATGATCGAAGATTTTTGATCTCGTTATTCTATACAATATTGCACGTCTTATCGAATTTTTTGGCCAACTACAGTACTGAGTAGACGAAATACACAACTTGCACAACTGCTACTCTGATCTTTTATATACCAGTATTTAAACGAACAATATATTAAAGTAAAGTTTCCACCTACTTGCCGTCTAGGTCTTTTGGAAGCATTAATCAATTATTTACATTTACAGCATTGCGTAGGCAAAATGCGTAACTAGAAATAAAAAAATTGCGAAGTGGATCATATCTAGCTGTTCTAAAGCACCATTTGTTTTGGTAAATTGCAGTTTTCATTAAACTGCGTGTGTTATTGATCTAGTTTTTAGCATTTGTAGATGGAACGTGATAAGAAAAACTCAATTCCTGATTCTTGTTTAGCATTAAAAATATATGTATATACTTAAATATATCAAGTTCCATTATTTTCCCTCTCTCACAACCGATATATAATCGTCTAAGACAGCATAGGAAACAAACATGTAAGTAAGTATTCAGGAATATCCGATTTAAGGTAGGTACTACCTTACTCATAGACTTGGGCTTAAAGCTGGCTCAGACCTATCAAATTTAAAACCGGTTCGAAACTTTGTGGCTGCGATTGCCATCGAAATCATAATGCAGCAATCATAACCGACTGGTTCTCTGTTTTGTTCAGTAACGTGTATCCACAATGACATTCAGCTGACAATGACATTCAGACACTGAGCTGTTTTAAAACACCGAGACTTTTCATACTACCTTTTCATAAGTTATCGTTTGACACTAATTTCAGATTTAACTAGAAATAAAAAATTTTCGGTTTAACTTAATCTCTTGGTTAAATCTGAAATTAGTGTCAAACGATAGCTTATGAAAAGTTAAGATAGGAAGAAATGTGCATCCATTTTGCTTGATCCCAAACCGTTTAGATTTTACAGGGTGTCAAAATTTCAATATTCACCTGTAAATATTTCAAAAGCAGTTGAAGATAGGTATAGGACATCCTACATGAAATGTGTTTAGAATTTTATGTATAATTCAGAAATGATATAATATATAGGGTGGTCCATTTAAAATAAGCAAGTTGGTATCGACTTACGGTTATACCGGAAGTGCCAGAAATGTGAAAATATTTTAAAAAAGTAGGCCCACTGAACTTTGTAAATAACCAAATTTTCAAAATCACCCTGTACGTACTTTTCTATATATTGATCGCGACCGTTCCCGGTGGGACACCGTGTATTGCTCACATAATGATAAATTTCATGGATTTAAATATTTCGTGTATTGTTTTCAACTTTTACTGTTAAATAATAGTTTAATAAAACTCACGTAGTGCTTACTTTTTTGTTTTAACAAATTTTTTTTTTAAATTATAGCTTATAGCTAAATAAAAAAATCCAACATGTGACACATTATTGGAAAGCCTATTTCAAGGACAATATCAACACTAAAAAATCTAAGATGGTCGCCATAAGAAACAAAAAACGATCGTAGAGTTCCTTTTGGCCACAAAGGTTTTCTTGTAAAGAAAGTGTCTTCGTAATGTCCAACTCTAAACTTGTAAGATATGAAAAATATATTTGAAATCAGATAAAGCATATAAAATTACATAAAACTTTTCTCTAATTTAACCGCTTTTCTATCTCTTATATTAACTGAGATACCACAATACATTACCATCTAACTTTGGACACAGTGTATAATGAGCCTCTTTCACTTGTTTCTCGATCTCCTGACTAAACTCTATTTATATTTCTAAGCAAAATTCAACAATACAAATTTAGATCAAATCAAGTTAAATGCAGGATAAGGTCACCTGACTACAAAAACGTCAGTGGGTATGCTATTAAGTATTAACCTAATCTAGAACATAAAACGAGTTTGCCTTACGGCTTGACGTAGGAGGATATATAAAAAGATAAACCTAGACTGTTTACGAATAAAAAATACGATAAGCTTATCTGGACGATAATCGTAAGTAGAAGATAAACAAGCAATTGTTGTGGTTATCTGCCTATTTTTAATTTATCGTTTCAAGTTTAGCACTAGAGAAAAGTAATTGAAAATGAAAACAATAGCAGAAGTTTTATGTACTCTTTTTACTATTTAAATTTATTTTTATATCACTAATCATTAAACGTGTTCAACAAAAGTGGTTATCAATGACAATTTTTATATTTATGTGCTTCAAAATTTATTTTCTCGCGTTATAAAATTTATTTTTATAGTTTTATAAAAATAAATTTTATAACACGCGAAAATAAATTCAAGTATATAAATATAAAAATTGTCATGGATTACACTTTTTTCTGTTCTGTCCTTTTGAATTTTTTACATGTTTTACTGTATTTTTTTTATATTATTTTTAGTTGTATTTATTTGCCGTTGGTAACCTACCTAAACTGATTTATCATTCAACAATTGTTTTCTAAAAAGAAAATAAATTATTTTTACCTATAACCCTCCTTAACAAATATAGGGCGTTCCTTTAACGTTGGTAATAGAAACAAAGTTTTAATTAACTGCTTAGTTTCTTTTTCTTGGACGCACGGTACAAAATTATTTTCTTTTCTACAACGTGATTGGATTCAGCCTTATAGCAATTAGCAGTTTTAATTCTTAGTGAATTGCACGTAAGTGCGTTGTTCTACGGTCCGTTTTTGCGGGTCCCACACTGCGGGTCCCGTTTTGCGGGATGGCAATATCACACGAGTTTAAATGGCAGATGTTACATTATCCGTTTTCGCGGGATACGCGGCAACATGCTGCCGCAGTGCAGGATAGCGGGATGCGGGAAGCTTGGCCACGACACGACACACACAGTTGCATAGATAAAATATATATATACTGAAATAGATTGGTAATTCTGACTCCCCCACCACTTTTTCCTGAAATAGTACCTGGATCCTATCACTTGCGGCGCTGATGTTAATTTTTGTTGAGCAGAGAGTTTTAAGTGTGTTAGGCAATTTTTCGCGGTTGCACTACCAAAGCTGGTTTATCGGTCAATTTTGTAGGAATAATAGCAATATTGTTATGGTATATATAAAATTTGAAATATATTTAATTGTTCTCCTTATGTTTTACAGATTCATCATAATTTGAAGAAAATAAGTAAATATTTGGTCGGATAAGTTAACAATTTCGATTTTTATATATCACGCATATAAAATTCAAACTTTATTCAAATGTTCTACTTATTTTGTTCAAATGAATTTCCATTACAAATAGCTGGACACTTGATTGCTATTTGTAATGGAAATTCATTTGAACAAAATAAGTAGAACAGTTGAATAAAGTTTGAATTTTATATGCGTGATATATAAAAATCGAAATTGTTAACTTATCCGACCAAATATTTACTTATTTTCTTCAAATTATGATGAATCTGTAAAACATAGGAGAACAATTAAATATATTTCAAATTTTATATATACCATAACAATATCGCTATAAGATATAAAAATTTAAGGAAATAAAATAAGAGTATAGTAAGAAAATATTAAATTTATTTAAATCATTATAGTTATGATTCATGTTAAATCATGATCTATGGGATAAGAAGTGTTTTAAGCTATGTTAAAAATTATAATATAGCAATTTTCAGTTAATGAATCAATTAACGACACACACAACCAGATGCAATTGATATTTTCGTGGCTTGTTTTTTTACCATTACTAATTAATTTGTACCTAACTTTCTACCATGAAACTATTTCAGATACTATCTTTTGAGGGTAGAATTTATAACTATTGATATTCATCTTTCCGATATTCACCCATATGAAAAATCTATTATAACCCAGTTGTATGTCTTGTTAATTCGTTAAGACAATGATAACACTTAAAATTTAATGGCACGTATATAAATTTAAGTATGACAAAAATATCATTCCAAGAGGCTATCTCTAACAAAATGAATATTTTATTTATTAACAGATGTTATAAATAACTTTATATGTTTGAGCAACTACCTGCTCATTATTTTGCCAAGTGAATTTAACATTTCCCTTGAGTATATTATTACGGAGACATTTAACTAGATGAGGGGCATCATACATACAGTACATATAGTAGGATGATTTCCTCTCCACCCACGCAGAATCCATACATAACATTTTCTTAATTTCTTGCACTGAATTCCTCATTGGTCTTAGTCTTTAAATAATTTATAACCGCAGTATTCGTTGAAAGTTGGTCACATATCTACAAAAATAAATGTTACCTTATTAAGAATGTAACTATATTAATCAAACTCACTGCGTGGCCACTACTTTCAATCCAATTTCCTGTAGAGCTTCATTTACTTCGTTTACTACCCGCATGAGTTCTGGTGTGCTCATACCACCCTCCGAAAAGTAATAGCATACTGGCTGCTTCCATTTTTGGCTAATTCCCCCTGTCATAAAGACCATGATCTGCAAACTTTGAACGCCTTTCACAACCAGTGTCCTCAACCTAAATATGGCACGGCGTGCTTTTTCAAATTGGTCTTATTACGGTCTGCTTGAAATTTCTGATCCTCCGAGAACTGAATATCACATATTCGATAACTTTTTATTTTTTCTAGGCACAGAGCAGAGATCGGTTCTGCAAATTTCCTGTGTCAACATTTTGAACGTCTATACTATATAATAAAAAGTATGAACCTATGGATAGATATAGCAGAACAAGCAAGCAGCTTTTTTTTATAATTAATTGAATATGTACATAAGTAGGTATACTTAATGGTGAATATAACTGAAATTTAGTTCAATTATTAGATGATTTATTAACTTAATAACTAACAAAAAGCAACAGTTTATGCAAAACTAACAGGTTATGATTTTTATTTTCAAAACATAATTCATTTCATTCTCATTCAATGATGCCTCCCATAGAAAAGGATACCAAGTGCTAACAGCGCTGCAGGTGATAGGATCCGCGAACTACAAAAAGGGGGATAAGAAAAAAGGGCATTTTTCATTAAGTGAATACCCCCTGCACAGTTGAATGTAAACTGTTGAACGGTGTGGTTTTGCGGCATCCCGTTGTGATCTCGAAAACCAAAATAATGTTTGATACGGACAAATCAATCAGCCTCTGAATATTCAAACAAAGATGCGCGACAAAGGGCATGGGTGAATGTAGGCGAATCCATCCAAATTTTACGGTTTTTCGGCTCTCGCAATAAATTAGCAGCTTTAAGTGCTAAAACAATGTTTAATTTTGAAAGGGACATAATTCTTATCGCCTCGTACTCACCACAGCAAATGTGCGTAGTAGCTTCGCCAAGATCCCGCAATCCGTTTTAGCAGGAACGTATATATGATGGCGTAAATCCGTTTCTGCGGTATCCTTCAAAACGGGATGCCGCAAAAACGGGCCGTATAACACCGCACTAAGTTAAATTTAAACAAATTTAGCGAATTAGATGCGGTGTGTATAGGGTGTAGAGATATAAAATAACTAAAAATGAAAACACAGAGACTAACCACCAAATACTAAAGTATACTATTAAAAATATTATATTTTTGTTGTGTCTCAGTGTGTCCACTTATTTGCTTGTGTTTTGTGTACGAATGGAAAACATTACTTGGCGCGTGCTAATAGCAGTTAAACAACGAGTATCATCGGGAGTTTTCTAAAGAACCAGTGTGATAAAATATCACTGACGTAGTTTTCCACATAACACCAAAACACTATACTGTACTAGACGCGCGTTTCGCCAATCAAGTTGGCATCATCTGAAGATGATTCAAACTAAACCTATGCTAACGTTGTGTCCTATTTATACTAAAAATATTTCTACTACTATTTCTACTACTATTCTATAAATATACTATTTCTACCTATACCTATACTGTTTCTACCTATACATTAGGTATAAATAGGACACAACGTTAGCATAGGTTTAGTTTTAATCATCTTCAGATGATGCCAACTTGGTTGGCGAAGTATAGTGTTTTGGTGTTATGTGGAAAACTACGTCAGTGATATCTTCACACCAAAGGTTCCAACCCCCTTCAAGAACCCGCCTTTATGTACATTTTACACCTATGAAAGCAAAAAGCAATCAGCAGAAAATTGAATTCCAGTATAGGGATTTGTATACATATTCTGCAACAGTTGGTATCATTGACATTTATCATTTATCGCATATATATAATACTACTATATTGTGCTAATCGAGTTTGTTTTGAAGCCACTTTATGAGATAGAGTTATATATTTCGTTCTCTTTCACGGACAAATGTTCCTTTGCACATGCCCAGGTGTTGCCCAATTAAATCCAAGAATTTCAATGGGGCACCAAAGTAAAGAAAGACCGGGCTTTTGTTTTGTCATATACAGTGTGGCCCATTATGAAACCAGGACACACTTCTAAAAAAATTTTGGGAAGCGCGATTCCAATGAATTTTTTTTGTATATATTAGCTTCCTAGATGTACTTATTGAACATAATATGTTCAATACGATGGTCCAGCTGCTAATCCTCAGACTACTACGATTTTTTTCAATTAATTTTTTTTAAATTACTTTAGGGATTTAGGGGTATAATAGGGGACTACTGTAAGTAAGTAAAGGAACAGTATTCTAGATTAACAATAATTATTAGAGTTTTCAATGCCTGCTATACCTTTTAAGCGAGACACAAATTCAATAAACTTGAAATATAACGCTCTATAAAAAAAATTATTCTTCGATACAAATTGATGAAATTTGGGCCACAGGGGTTTTAAGTGATGCTGAAGAATGCCATGATGTCAAATTTTTAATAAAAAAATTCCTAAAGTAATTTTCGAAAAAATTGGTTGAAAAAAAAATCGTAGTAGGCTGAGAATTAGCAGCTGGTAATAGGTTCAACAAGTACATTTAGGAGGCTAATATATATATATATATGTATATAAAAAAATTCATTGGAATCGCACTTACCAAAAATTTTTTAGAAGGGTGTCCTGCTGGTTCTTAATGGGCCACCCTGTATGTGTTTTGTCATATATGTGTTTTGTGGTGTGGTTATGTCACAGTTTATCTTTTGTATTTCATGTATATTTGTGTTTCCAGAAAATAAATTTGTGTTTTTCGTAGTGCCGGCAATTTAGAAGTGTTTTATTTAAGTGTATCTTGTAGTTTTAGTTTTGTTCATATATTAGAGTTATTAGTGATTACGAGACATTTGCTCATCAAATTATTTCTACGGTATTTTTACAGTCGCAACTGCAAGTGTAGGTACATAAGAACATTTTGTAAATTTAAATATGTAGTGAATTATATGAATTAATTTTATAGGTACTGTACCTCATTTTCATTAATTTAATTCCACAGATATCGCAAAATGCCGAAACGAAAAACTCAGTCGAGGTTTTGACTTTTGTGCGAAGGAAATATTCCATATGAAGTCGCATACCTTCAGTATGTATTTTTAAAATGTTCTTTTCAAATACAAACTGCATCCACTGGTAAACTTGATAAATACGGGAACATCCCAATAACAAGATTGAAAAACCGTTATATTTAGATAAAATACAATATAAAATAAAGTTAATTTATTGTATTCTACAGTATATGGAGCAAAATTCCCGCGGTTTGCTGCGCATGCGTATTTGGTATTTTCTCCGTGAAAGAGACAATAGATATGATTCTGGACTATTCTAATTTGGCTTCACATGTGAAGCATGGTAAAGATTACATACGCTCCATATAGTAGTGTATTATATATATGATTTATCGACATTTACATATTTTACACTAAAACGTATGTATTTCCTAGTTAGGTACACCTTAGCTACATATTTGATGCAAAATTATGACAAAAAATATATTATTGTAGTTACCTATACTTGATTAAAAAGTTTATTAATTCAAAGAAAATAATATTTTGAAAATTTAGTTAGGTTATAATTGCTACATAAGCACATCACACAAAACAAACATCCACACAACAATAACACAAGAACAAGATAGATAAGAATCAACCGTGCTTTGAAATGACGACGCGGCCTGCACTTTGGTGAAATGTGCGTCAACTAATTTAAAAAAATGACAGACATCTCGCTTGTTTTTAATTCTAAATTTATATGCTTCGCTTCTTGGTGACCTAGGGGACAAGTAGATTATACTGAGATAGTGAAAATACTTCTACTGCAAAATATACTTCGTGGCAATAAGGTTTCGCCTGCTGTATTGTTCTAATAATACCCTATTTGACAATAAAAGACGTATATTATTAAGCCTTTATATTTTCACTATTACATATTGCATCAGTATAAATATAATGTTAGGGTAAATAATGTTCAAACAAATTAGGTACCTATTAAAATACATGAATGAGGGAAATTTAATGAAATTGTTAAATATCTTGGCTATATATGAATATAACGCTTACATTGGAAAACTTATTAAAACAAAAATTACATTTTTGCTAGCTGTAGGCTGCTACAATCAATTGAGTGCATCATTTGCATATTTGTACATTATATTTTGCACATTTTGCACCTAGGAAAGAAAAAATCGTCAGGATTCCTGTATAAGGATTTTTATACAAATTCTAGAACACTTGGTATCATTTGCGCTTGTCAACTTTTTGTTGCTTGAAAATTTAGTTAGGTGAAAGTCATTTATAGGGCCATTTGTATGCCATTACTATAGCAATTATAGCACACCATACAAAACAAAGGTTGGAAATTTGTTACTACCAACATTTCAAAACAAAAAGTTGAGTGTTGAAAAGAGTTTCTTTTCGATACGCAATTGTGTTCCATAATGACTTGTTTATAGACGCAAAATAGGAAGTGGTGTTTTAATACGGAATTGTGCTGTATGTACGGTGACTTTGTTGAAGCCGACTTCAAACAAGTACAAACAGCTAATAGAGTTGGTGCACTAACTGATTGAATTTTCGTAATTTACATGTTCTCAGGATATTGGAGAACGTATTTTCAGTGATGTGACTAAGTATTCAGACAGGCATACTTGTTGGAACAATTTATCTTCAATAAGCAATTTACGGGGCAAATTTATGTCGACACGATAAAAAAGTTGCTCAAAATTAATGTATGATGTATTAATGTATGTATGTACACACGAATTTCGGACACCGTAACATCTTTTTAAATTTTTTCACTGTTGTCAAGTTAAACCTTTCTGGACTAAAACAAGAGACTGTGCTGAAATCAAACACCCTGTGAAGAAAAAAGTTCTGTACAGAACTACTCAGAAAAGTTTGCAACATTGTAATTTAAACTTTAATTTCGAGCTTCAGCAAGGTGATCTCGATTATTATAAAAGATACAAACTCAGTGAAATTGGGGCAAAGTTGAGGAATTTAGTTCACATTTATATGCTAAAACGAAATCCGAGATACCATGAAATCCGAGGTACCTCTATAGGTTTTCAAGATTTTTGAAAAAAAAACTATAATTTTTCATGAGTCGCAAAATTAGTTTTTTTCAAAAATCTTGAAAATCTATAGAGGTACCCCGGATTTCGTTTTAGAATATATTTTTGCCACAATTTAACCGAGTTCGTATTTTTAAATACACACTTTAAATTACACTACCTATTAGGACATCCTGTATATGGCATATGGGTCTCTGGACGGCACGCTTTTTTTTAAATTATGGTATGCAGCAAAGAGTGCTGGGAATCCTCGTAAATCAAACACTCGAAAAGTATTAAAAAAAAGGGTAAGAAATTTTTTGCGGCTATAAATCTCTTTCAACGATAAATTTCCGTTGACAGTTCACCTAAATTTAGCGTAACATGGCTCGAGAGCGACTCGTCAAAAAAATAGCAATAATTTTTCACTCATTCATGAGTAAATTAAATAACATTCCTCGCAGTCTTGGTTCTTATATAAATGTCTCATTCGTATGGGCTGAAAAAGTATGAGTTTAAGATGAACTGTTTCTTTTCTGTGAAAAAGGTTAGAAAGTGAAAGTTAGCGGGTAAAAAGTCGTATTACTTCTTCCGGGGTTTTAAAGATAAATGAGACTTTTATCACAGTAAAAATCTTTATTTAACACTTCAGACTCAACACAACACTTCTTGTCCCATATCTAAATAAATACACGCCGAAAACATTTCGAAGATTGCAGTTATTTCACGTAAGTAAGTATTGCTGAATATTATAAGCAATAAGTTATTGCTTAATAACAGAAATACTAGAGAGTGGCGATACCTTAATAGAAAATGAAATAAGTTTCCACCTCCTCAGTATGCTGTTGCTGTGCGGCAATGTTTGGATGACCATTTCGCAGGGCATTGGATTGGTAAAGAGGGTCCCGTCGAATGACCACCAAGATCACCTGATCTATCCCCTTTGGACTTTTTCCTATGGGGTCATTTGAAATCGCTTGCCACGCAGCCTGAAACACTAGAGGTGTTGCGTCAGAGACTTGTGGAAGAATGCCGATTAATAACACTGGATGTCTTTAGTAGTGTTCGAACAGAATTTGAAAACATACTGTATTATTGTTTGCAAGTTAACGGGCGTCATTTTGAGCAATACATTAAATAAAACTTGTTTTTGTTTTGCTTCAGCTTTGAGACGGGTTTTTTAGTATTGAAAATACTTCTGGGCGCGTGTATATGGGAGATGTCCTTAAAATATTAACGCTTAGCGATATGCAAATGTGAGTGACCTCGACATGGTGACCTGCTCATGGAGACGACCTAGCTGTGTTGTTATAATAAGCAGTCTATGTTTATGTTTGGGTTGCATGGTAATTCGAGCACGTTGAATAAAAAACTTCCTAGTACATATTACAGTGATTTATGAACTAATGTTGAATGTAAACTAAACGTTTGGTATGTACTGATCGTTGTAATAGGATGAACAGGTTTTAGACTTACATATATACAGGGTGGACTAATAGGTATATACAGGGTGATTCTTCAAGAATAAGTAATCTCTAAACTGGAAGATTTAGTTTTCTAGATACGTCAAATGAAAGGTTTCCGTATCACACTCTGTATAAATTATAAATATAATGGACTATGAAATGTATAAAGTACGTAACAAAAATAGTTGTCTGGTATTTTCAATACGCCTACGATATTTGCGTAAGATGCAAGATCTGTGAATTTTTTGTAAAGTGATCGATACATCAAAAAAAGTAATGTTGTGTAGTAGATAAAAAGCTTATTATTGGTGGCATTTCTGCAGAAATTAGTACGCGAATGTTCGTTTGTCGACTTTTCGTTTTTAGCAAATAACTCTGTCAAATCTCAACCGATTCCCAAAAACGTTGCGCCAGTGTATCCGCAATGGAAAGGACCTTAAAATGATGGGTTGGAAGTAGGGTAGTTTCATTCGAAGTTTTAAAGTTGGGGTTGCTAGGGATTAGGGGGATGAACATATCAAGTTGGCTTGACTGTCAAAAAAGAAACACGTCATCCCCCCAAAAACATCGACGGGTCTCAGCGAATAAAATTTTTTTTTTTCGGTTTTATAATTATAGGGGGTCAATTTTTCGTTGAAAGACCTTGTATAAAACAACTCCAGCTGATCGACTTCTCTTTAGCTAAGCCATGACGCTGTAAAATTTGAAATCCGGCCAAACTATTTAGCATCTCCTGAAACTTCCTTTCAGTTTTCATTTATTTCCGACAGCTAGACGTAAAGCTTCCCAACAATACAATCAGGCTGGCCCAGAAGGAAGGGTCGTTTTTTTGTCTGTGGGAGTTAATTTGATGTCCGGTTTCATGAAATTAACTGTGGCGAAGAAACTGACAGCGGCAACACGGGGAAGGTCAACTGCAAAAGGGCCGCCTAAATCAAAATATTAATACGGGACCGTCGCCATAAAAAGACAATAGATGGCGGTACGTGCCAATTTGGTTTTTATACACAAAGCAAAATATAATGTACTTAAAATCACTACAGGATGTCCCTCACATATATGCATAACCAATCGTGAGTTCTCGAATTTAAAATATTGGATTGTCGCAATTTTTGCGATATACAAAAACACACGGATTATTACGAAAACGTAGAAAGGACATCGTGTAAAATAATTTTATAATTGCCAGTTTAAACTGTCAATTATAGATAATTGTCAGTTTAAACTGGCAATTATGTAGGTATAATAGACAGTTTAAACTATCAATTATAGATCATTGTCAGTTTAAACTGACAATTATCTGTAATTTACAGATCAAACTGACAATTATAAACTGTCAATTATACGTAATTGCCAGTTTAAATTGTCAATTATACATAATTGCCAGATCAAACTGACAATTATCTATAATTGATAGTTTGATCTTGATGAAGTTTAAACTGGCAATTATAAAATTATTTCACACGATGTCCTTTTAAAATTGCCAGTTTAAACTGTCAATTATAGATAATTGTCAGTTTGATCTGGGAATTATGTATAATTGACAATTTAAACTGGAAATTATGTATAATTGCCAGTTTAAACTGTCAATTATAGATAATTGTCCGTATGATCTGGGAATTATGTATACTTGACAGTTTAAACTGGCAATTATGTATAATTGCCAGTTTAAACGGGCAATTATAAAATTATTTCACACGATGTCCTTTTAAAATTGCCAGTTTAAACTGTCAATTATAGATAATTGTCAGTTTGATCTGGGAATTATGTATACTTGACAGTTTAAACTGGCAATTATGTATAATTGCCAGTTTAAACGGGCAATTATAAAATTATTTCACACGATGTCCTTTTAAAATTGCCAGTTTAAATTGTCAATTATAGATAATTGTCAGTTTGATCTGGGAATTATGTATAATTGACAATTTTAACTGGAAATTATGTATAATTGCCAGTTTAAACTGTCAATTATAGATAATTGTCCGTATGATCTGGTAATTATGTATACTTGACAGTTTAAACTGGCAATTATGTATAATTGCCAGTTTAAACGGGCAATTATAAAATTATTTCACACGATGTCCTTTTAAAATTGCCAGTTTAAACTGTCAATTATAGATAATTGTCAGTTTGATCTGGGAATTATGTATACTTTACAGTTTAAACTGGCAATTATGTATAATTGCCAGTTTACACGGGCAATTATAAAATTATTTCACACGATGTCCTTTTAAAATTGCCAGTTTAAACTGTCAATTATAGATAATTGTCAGTTTGATCTGGGAATTATGTATAATTGACAATTTAAACTGGAAATTATGTATAATTGCCAGTTTAAACTTTTAATTATACATAATTGCCCGTTTGATCTGGGAATTATGTATACTTCCCTGGCTTCCCTGGAATTATGTATACTGGCAATTATACACAATTGCCAGTTTAAACTGTCAATTATACATAATTGTCAGTTAAATCTGGCAATTATGTATAATTGATAGTTTAAACTGGCAATTATAAAATTATTTCACACGATGTCCTTTCTACGATTTCGTAGATTATACGTTAGAGGCTGATACAGTTTCCAAGGGAACTGTTAATGTATTGTAACACGTGAACAGTCCAATTGGTTTAAATAAAATTGGGTTTGTGACTATTTTTACGTGTTTAGTATATAACACTTGGATTCAACTTTCGTTGAAATGTAGACATTTTTGTTAAAGTCTGGTTAAACTTCATTTGGCGAAACCGGACATAACATCGTCATCATCCCAAAATAATTGACACACATCTAAGCGTTGAATTTGCACTAATAGAAGGTATTTGAAAGGCATAATAGGCACCTAAAGCTTTTAGTTTTATGAATATAAAAATTAGTGCTAAAATCTGTTACTACCTTTTACTTTCAAAGAGTTCACTAGTCTCAACCAATTTTTCAGCACCCAAATCATAGGTGGCGATCGAGGAACTTCGGTAGTACAGTGACTCTATACAAGAGTCTTGTATAGAGTCACTGTATTTGGTAGATAATAACTGGACTCGTAGATCGAGTAACTCTTTTCATGCAGGTTCGGATTGATATAATATTTTTTCCACATAAACCATTGGAGTTAAAAATATTAAAAAGAATATTAAGAATAATAAAAATATACTTAGGTAGGTATACGATTTTTTTTATTACAAAAATGCACTATCGTCAATATGTGAAAAATTCGACGTATGTTGAAATGACTCAGTTTTGCTAGTTTCACCGATCCTTTAGCTCCTTTATTTTTCGCGATACCTGCAGTGGAAAGAGAAAAACGACACCACTCTGTATAGTATTAATTTTGAGCTTCCAATTACTTTTCAGCCAGATTTTATTACGCTGAATTGTGTTTCATATTAAAGTTGTCTATCCTATTGCCCATGTACACTTATAAAAACACTTACCGCAGGCCAGTGCAACTATCCAGATGATCCCAATGGCTGTCTTGGCCCTACTTGTGGTGGACTTGAACTTCAGGGGAAAGCAAATAGCGTACCATCGGTCGATCGATATGAAAGTCAAAGTGAGGATTGACACGGTTACAGACACGCTCTGCAACAGAAATAATTATTAGACGATTTAATAAAACCATCTGATAAGGGTCATTACATTAAGTCAAAGTACCACAAATCGTTTTGTTTAAGCGTATTTTGTGGCATTAAATTTCATAACTTACATCATTTATTTATTTTAAAGAGTTCAGTAATAGTGGCCAAGTTCCATGATTGTAGTGATATATAGATTATTTAAAGTAATCGATTGTTGCCGATTAATTTATTATTTCCGATTATGCGTTTGCGCGTTAGCAAATCTTGTCGATAAAGCAGTGAAAAGTTGAATTAAACATATTTAGGGATTTTTATGTTGCACGTCACAAATTTAGTAGCCTTACATGAAATACTCAATGTGTTCCACTATTAAATTTATAATTTCCAAAGAATAATTAGGCCAATTTCCAATGCGTTTTTACTATCCTTAAAATGCCCTCTACAGCAACTCACTAAACAGAGAATATCCCTTAATAATTTAGTTACTTTTTGACAGCAGCGTCTAACTGTAACTTACTGAAACTATTACGCAATTATATGGCCAAAGCAAGAAATGTTCTTTATTGTTCATGGACATTTTCGCATTGTTTTCATTGCAATCTCCTCGGATTGTTTTTAAGAACAATGCTTTTTTATAAGAGGAAAAATGGAACGTGGCATGGGGGTTGATTTGTGTCTGATGAAACGATTCTATAAATGTCTATAAAAAACAATACTCTAGATACCCACTGAAGATCAAAATAAAATCAATCAATCAATTGTAGTGACATAATCAAAACTTCAATTAATAGTACAGTACACAATTTGAAACGACATAACCGAAACATCTAGAATCTAAGAATGACACCTAATCATAGAAGTTAAGATGATTAACAGATTATTTGAAGTGACTTGTCACATCACTTAAGTTAATTAAGATCAAAAAATCAATAACACGTGTTTGGATAACCGATAATTGTTTGCATCGATTAATAGATTATTCGGTTATTTATGTGATAATCGATTAATCGATGTAATAGATTATACCAGTTAATCGATTTGTATAGTGACAGTCAAAGCATCGATTAAACCCGATTAATAACCGAGGAAATTGATTAAAATACATTGATCAAAAAACGCGTGATTACACAATCAAAACATCGATTATCTATAGCTTGTAATAGCATAATCGAAACCGATTAATCGATTTCATTGATTAATCGATTATTTGTAATGATTCAAATATTCAAAACATCGTTTAATCGATAGAATCGATTCTATTTATCGATACAGCTTATTCGATTACATCGATTAATAGATCACATCGATTAATCGATTATTTTCGCCAGCCCTACTTATTGACTTATTTAATCGTTAGACTTATGTGGAAGAGTGAACGGCATAAAATTATTTAGTAGGCTGCATTAGTCTCGCAGGGACAACTCCGCAAGGCTAAGCTCGGAAGTCTAGACTTGTGTGGAAGAGGGGAGGGCATATTATTATTTAGTAGGCAGCATTTGTGCCGCAGGGACGACTTATGTCGCTAAATTCTAACCATCATTCAGTGTTGGAATGAGGGAAACCTGTAAAATATAATATAATATGTTTAGTTATAGTAAATAATCACCCCCAACTCTTCAAACGTTTAATGAATCAGTTACGTGAAAGACCAGTACACAAACTTGGAACATATTTTTGGAATAAATTATAATGAGCAAAAATATGTAAAAAAAATGTTTCTATATTAGTCACAGATGTATTTTATTACATAGTATCCATTTAAATAATTTACACGCAAGAAAATACACTCCCAAATTAAAATGTAAATATTAAATGTGGCTGCCTCTTTGCAACCCTGCATTTAAATTTTGTGAGATAATTATTTATGAAATACGCAGTCTATATGCCGCCTAATATTATTTACAAATGACTTTTAGCTTGATGAGAATTTATGATCTGATTTACATGTTTATTATTCAGTTTTTGGTATCAGTCTTTTACATCTTTGCGTCAAAGTACAAAGCAAAAAGGGAGATGGAATTACGCCGTGTTTAACATGCAGGGAGGTTTAGAGAGGGTAGGATCATTTGTCAAAGACACTGCAAAACAGAAAGGTTGTTAGTAAAATTGCCTATCCTCAAATATTTACATTTTCGTTTTGCCGATAATAATTAATAAATAGAATGAGAATGAGGAATAAAAAAGAGAGAGATAACGCGTTTACTCTAAAATTGTCCCCCCCCCCCACTTTAATTAACTTATTGTGATACCATAAGAATAAATAAAAAACCAGAAAAATATCTCCCTAATATGCGCTTTATTGGCAATTCCAAAAATGAATGCGCCCTCTGCATGAACATATTAGAATCTACTTAAAAGGTAATTTTTGGAGGCTTATTGCTGATATAATGATAAATAACACGTATTTGGGTTTGTTTAACGTAATAATTTAGTGATGCTTGTGATTTTTTGGTATTACAAAGTTAAAAACGACGTGGTTAGTATTTGTACATCTTTATTTTTACATTTTAAAATGGCATTCAAAAGAAATCAGCACAACACAAACTGCCGTGTTTATGGGTGTCATTCCACAAAACATGTCAATACAAGTGTTTAAGATAGAAGATAGGTAGAAGTTTGGCCCTAGAGTTGAGAAACTGTGTCTTATTCATTTCTCCAAAAGGCATGTAACAATTTAATAACAGGCAACACGTTTATTTACACAACATAACCACTTTGTTGCAGTTTGTCCATACTTTTCTATTATTAGTCTTATAAAAACAGAATATATTTTAATTTAAACATAATTTAACAAAAAACAAGCACTAATATGGTATCACCATACAGTTTATCACACTTATTTTAACCCAAAATGTAAGTAAACAAAAACTAGGGCACCTGTTTTAACCAAAAAAATTCATATAATTAGCAATGAAGCACTTATGGGACGTTTGACTGCTTTTACCACTCTTTTTATCCTTTATTTCATCCTAACTAGCACATGAAGTCACTATATTTATGGCAGATGAATGCTAAATTGCTACATGATGTGATATGAAATGCAAAATTTTTAATCGTCTTCCTCCATATTTGTTTATAATTTGCAGCGCCCTCATCGGTAATTTGAATCGCCAATTCCTTTCCGTAACCTCGATGCTCGGTAAACTTGAGATTCTATCCTGAAACGACCAGTGTCGTAGCGTCTCGAGTGCCTTCTCAGAGAATTCTTTCTTACGCAATTGGTTTAATAGTTTAATCTAGTTTTCCCAATTATAGTGCTTGAAGTTTCGTTAATTTCGTATGTAAGGCATTTCATTATAAAATGTCGCACTAAACATACTTGCCATGTTTGTAAAAAATATTCTAATTGGATGAATTGGCTTTATTTTGCTATTACAAAGTATGCGAAAATACGGAAGCATTGAGGGACCATGAAGAAAAATTAAATTCTCTAAAATTTCAACTTACAAACTAGAAATTTCTACTTACTAACTAGAAATGTCTGCTTAGATTGCAGGCAATCATAAATTCTGAAAAATTCTATTAAAATGACTCTGTGAAGACAGTCCAGTGGTGTTTTTATGTTTTTCTGTAGCAATGTGTCGGCTAATATGTTGTTTCTGCTCAAGTAATACATATCGTCCTCAGGAAGTCCTAGGATGTCCAAAGGACAGTAGTAACTACCCTAGCATATCCTAGGATGCAGTAGCGGTGCAAGAGGCACTTGGACCCCTAAGCAGATATAAAAAGTGGACCACTTTTTATAAGGACTGGAGTCCTTATGAGCCCCCTAAGAATTTCTAGTTAGTAAGCAGAAATTTTAGAGAATTTAATTTTTCTTCGTGGCCCCTTAGCGCTTTCGTACGAAAATGCCAATTTGGATTTATTAGGCAATTTAAATATGACTCACAATGATTTTGTGAGCTTTATATCGTTCACAAAACAAAATTATTACAGTTTACAAAAATTTTACACAACTTGGAGTGACAAGTTCAGCGTGTTCCATTTAAATTAAAAAAGTTTTCGCGGTTTGAAAGTCTCAAAATGAAAAATGTGGGAAAAATGGAACGCTTCGGATATATCTTTGTATTTATTTTAAATGTGGAAGGTACTCCACCTTATGTTCTTTCAACATGATAAAGGGCGAACGAAAATCACCTATACAAAAAAAGTTAACATAATGTCGTGCAGATGTCAAACTTTTCATAAAATGTCTCCAAACAAAAATGTCTCTTGGGTTTAGGTATAGGATATACTACATGTTGTCGACCGAAAACCTTACGGTTTCTCAAAAATATAAAAATATACAGAGAGTCTCTTTTAAAATAAGATAGATAGTTGCCGTATCTGGAAGTTGAGCACAATACAGCACAAACTTCATTTTTCAAAATTAAAAAAAGTCGGGGCTGCGCCGAATTCTATTATCAATTATAAGAAAATAATGAAAAAGGATAATGAAAGTCAGACAATAGCACAACACAGCACAAGTTGAGCACAACATAGCACAACCTTCATTTTTCAAAATTAAAAAAAGTGTGGAACTAACTATCACCGAATTCTATTATCAGTTATAAAAAAATAATGAAAGTCAGACAACGATAAAAAACAGCACAAGTTGAGCACAACACAGCACAACAATCATGTTTTCAAAATTCGAAAAAGTGGGGGCTAACTTTCTGTACATTAGAAAACCACCAGTATTCGTTCAAATTAAAACTCACACGTAGGTTTATAGTGGATCAGTTTACTTTATTTGAGATGCTAGCGAGTTAAAATGAAATAAAAGTGATATATAGTTGCTCCTGGAAACTCGGTATGTCCATTTTCAGTTGAAATATACTTCCGTGTTCCTCTATTTTACGTTTAGAAATATACAGCCGGTGGACTATGGTTTATTGCTTTACTGACGTATCGTATATCTACTTTATTTGTGCGAATATAGCTGGTAAACCATGATAGTGACACACATAGTCCTTTTTTCATTATACAGGGCGCCCTATTTCTTGACCCGTTGCATGGGTAACTTTTTTATTAGTAGAGATACAAAAACGCTTAAATGAGCAAATTAGTGCAGTTTCGTATTAGTAATTCTACGGTAAGGCGAGAAATTATATACGGGGGAAGGTTGAAAAGTTATTGACAAAAAACGAAAAATCCAACTTTTCTATTATCCCTCGTAGCTCGTTCATTTGAAGAGTTAGAGAAAAATGCTTCACATGTTTTTTGCAGTATTTTTCATGTAAAATGACATGCACTTGCTACTTTTTATATACCTATCTCTTAAAATGGTTGAGAATCACAGTAAAATATATTTTTTTTAAATGTAATGGATAGGTGGCTGTGACATTAACCGAAAGTCCCCTTTTTTCTCTTTCAGATGATATAACATAGTCCATATTTTATCCTTACAAAAGTAATAATAATCGTTGTTTTTAAAGAAAGTTTATTGTCACATCAAGAATGCTATGGAAATAAAACAAAAAATAAGATTCCTGATATTTTTAAAAACGTCTAGTTGGCATTTAATTATTGACAGATCATAAGTGACATTTTTAGTTTTTGTTAAGTAGTTTATTGTTTATTATTAATACTGCATACAAAATAATAGTGTTGCAAATATGTACACCAACGAAGAGAAAAATGATATGCTATTTTGTTATTATAACCAAAATCGAGATGCACAAGCTGCAGCGAATCTTTATTTTGAAACTTACATGGAACGAAGACAACCCCATCATAGAATATTTAGACAGCTGGAAAATAATATACGATTATACGGTTCTTTTTCAAAACCTAAGGATGAAAGAAACTTCAATGAAGACACTGAAATAAATGTTTTGGCTTATGTAAATTTTAAACCTGATTCTTCAACTGCACATCACTGCAACACTTCCAAGGAAACTGTAAGAGCTATTTTAAAAGGTAACAATTTAAAGCCTTATCATTATTCCATATGCAATACTTTATATCCAGCTGATAATCAAAGAAGGATGACATTTTGTCGATGGTACATTTCAAAATGCGAAGAGGATCTAGACTTCTGGAAAAAGATTTTATTCAGTGATGAAAGTAGATTTACCAACAATGGTATTTTTAACCGCCATAATAACATAATGTGGTGCCGAGAAAATCCACATCTTGTTTCTGAAAGAAGAAATCAACGTCAATTTGGGATAAATGTGTGGTGTGGAATTTTTTGTGGCAAAATTATTGGCCCATATTTTTACGAAGATAATTTGAATGCGAATAATTACCTTCATTTTCTAAGGAATACTCTAACAGAGGAATATTTAAATGAATTACCACTTCATATTTTTAGAAATCTTAAATACTTCCAACACGATGGAGCACCTGCGCATAATTCCCGCGAGGTAAAACAATATTTACATGAACAGTTTGATAATGTTATAGGAAATAGAATGGATATCGACTGGCCAGCGCGAACACCTGATTTGACCCCCTTAGATTTCTTTCTTTGGGGGTTATTGAAAGATAAAGTTTATGTGACAGCTCCTCTAGATATAGAGGATCTAAAAGTCAGGATTCAAGATGCAATTAGAAGCATACATGGACATACAATAAATAATGTTTTAAGAAGTATCCAGAAACGTTGCTTACTATGTATCCAACAGGATGGTGGTCATTTCGAACATTTACTTCAATATAATTAATTAATTAATAATTTCTGTTCTCCAAACATTCTTTTGTTCCATAATCCATAGCATTCTTGATGTGACAATAAACTTTCTTTAAAAACAACGATTATTATTACTTTTGTAAGGATAAAATATGGACTATGTTATATCATCTGAAAGAGAAAAAAGGGGACTTTCGGTTAATGTCACAGCCACCTATCCATTACATTTAAAAAAAATATATTTTACTGTGATTCTCAACCATTTTAAGAGATATATAAAAAGTAGCAAGTGCATGTCATTTTACATGAAAAATACTGCAAAAAACATGTGAAGCATTTTTCTCTAACTCTTCAAATGAACGAGCTACGAGGGATAATAGAAAAGTTGGATTTTCGTTTTTTGTCAATAACTTTTCAACCTTCCCGCGTATATAATTTTTCGCCTTACCGTAGAATTACTAATACGAAACTGCACTAATTTGCTCATTTAAGCGTTTTTGTATCTCTACTAATAAAAAAGTTACCCATGCAACGGGTCAAGAAATAGGGCGCCCTGTATAGCAATGTAATGAAATACAGTGCGTCTCAAAATGATATGATAAATGAACAAAATTCATATTTTTTCTAGTTGAGATTAAAAAAAAAACCTGGTTCTAATTCATCAATTACATTTTGAATAATATCTGGTGTTGTTTCGAACTTTTCCTCTGATACGATTTTTCAATCCTTCCATACTGTCTCGTCTGTTTACATATACTTTGGACCATCTTATTGAAACCAGACATCACCAGCAGGCATATCATGCTCATTAGGACTAGGAAAAAATTATTCCAGGGCTGGAATCAACTCAAAATGCAAAAATCCAAATAATTGTCTCCTGCCAAATTTCCCTCAAAGAAATAACGCCCGAGTTTGTGCTTTCCTACTATTTCATCCTACTTTAGATGGATCTATACAGGGTTATTCAGAACTTATTTCTAAAACTTTGAGGATATGTGCATCCTTAAATAAGAAATCGATATCACCAAAAAAATGTATTTTAAAAGTCTTAGAATTTCCCGTAAACAATGTTTAAAGTTATACCATTATAAAGGACTACGTAGATGGGCAACTGTACTTCAACGGCAATCTGATATACCATATTCCTAAGAATGTGGTAAAAAAAGTAAACACGTTTTTGTACCCGGAAAGACCGAGCGAATAGAGTTGGAGTGGGGATAATATCTCTATTGTCTATTCAGTCATCAGTCTATCTGTGTCCTCTCTCAGTGCCGATGTTTTATTTATCGTAGGAGTGTTAAACTGTAAAATTTTCAAAATGGCTCATGTGTACAGTAATGCTGAGTTAATGGACTGTTACCAGTGGATTATCAATTACGAGTTAGGTTTTGTGAGTGGTTGTTGCAGAAAAATGCTGAAAATCCCCAATTTATTTAATAATTTGCGTTTACAAGATCAGTAACCAGGAGGAACATTCGGTTTAGTGCGGCAAAATTGGATAAGGCATGCCCAAAAGTGTGTACAAGTCGAGGAATATTATTTCGAACAGCTTTTGTAACAAGGTAGGTATGTGAAATTTTTTTATAAATTTCATGTTTCTAATACCTAGTAATCAAGTAGAGCAATTCTTGAAAAATAGTGTTACAAAATTTTATTTATTTTAAAGACATGTCACTTTGGTCAGATCTATCTATCTTTAAGTTTATTTTAAAGTAAAAACGCTGCAGATCTTTTTTGCGCCGGGTGTCGGTATACTCTCAGAACTTCCGAAGTTTATTCGTGCTAGCCAGCTTGCATTGTCAGTTCCAAGGTCACTCCATTACAGTGGACCAGTATCCAGCGGCGGGCAATAAAAATTTTTTAAATAGTTTTCAGAAGCCGCCAAAGAATTTTTTTTTTGCACTACCACATTTCTACATGTATGTTGAACATCCCCAAATTTTATTATGGATAAGTTCTGAATAACACTCTACATATACCTGGTATATGCATGAAAAATGTCCTTAGGTACTTGTACGTTTTTTATATTTGCACGAGGGTCACGTTCGAAGCTTTTTGCTGCGGATATGCAGTTGTGTAGGGATGCTGGATGAAATATTTAATCCACGTAAAACCTCAGTCTATAGCGTTGCGCTTTTCCACCGTAGATGGCGTTACTTATACCCTTACTACGCTTACAGCGCAAAATGTAGTATATATGTCATCTAGTTGCAATGAGTTGTCTTCACTTTGAGACCTGTACGATACTGAAGAGATCTAATAGTTCGAAACATATGTCAGTTGTTTGGCAGTGATGGGCGCTCATATGATGATGAAACTTTTATGTATATACGTAGTACTGTGGAGTGCGACGAATTTGTTACAATTTGCTTGGCCGATTGTATTTTCAGTGCGACATCTGTGTTTCGGTTGTCTAAGTTCACATTGAATATGTTTCAGTCATCTTTTGATTGCTTCACAGACAAGGGGGTGATTGTGAGTAACAAGGGAGACAAAAAACTTCATCCGATTATAATATTTCAGTTATTACCATAAAAATATTCCTCAGCTTAATTTTTTTGCTAAATTTCTAACTTTTCTTATTACCTTGAGCGCTCGGCTACATTAACCTAATTAACCATCTGTTCACAGACTGAAACAAAGGGCACAATTTAAATTTTTCCTAACGATATAACACTTGGAAGACAGAATACAGTTCTCGTCAGATTAATTTAAAATATTATGGGCGTAATTTATTATATCTATAATTATATCATGTTCTCACTGTCCGTATTTATTTAAATATTCTTTAAAATTGTTTCGAGGCAAGGTCATGTGACAGCTGATCGTTAAGTTAATTCAAAATGGTGGAGGGTTCATCAAAATACTTTTCCCATTAATAAAATTGGAATGGTCACAAAACATTATTGTTATTGGCAACTCAAATTATTGATGTGTGAAGTTGGCAATTCCACGTGTGTCGGAGGCACCAAATAACCAGAAGGGTATCTCGCAGGCGGCACCTTTGATGTGGTTACCGGTGGATTCGTGACCACGGTTCCAAAAAGGAGACAATTTTCGAGGATATTTTATTGCTTTTCCATAGAAGTACTTAATTAATTTATATTTTTACAGTTTCCTTTTGAAAAATCTTTTAATATTGTAATAATCACAATTTTTTATATAAAATAAAAGAAGCACTTATATAAATAAAGAATAACATATAGTGATTTTTCCAAATTATAAGTATTTTGTTTTTGTTGGTACTAAAGTTTCTGTTTATATGTCCAGGTTTATGTGTTTATGTGAGGTATTTTCCAAAGCACTCAGTGCACATTATTTGTCGGTAGAGGAAAGTAGCCTAATTTCGGATAAGTTTTCTAAATCAGGCATATAATACATAATTAAACATAATTTAACAAAATTTTGGTTATTGTAATATATCTTCACATAATTTTTGGATTAAGTAAGAAAATTTAAGTAGAGATGGAAAATAAAAATTATAAACTAAAAACTGGCGAAGGCGCCAGTTAAAAAATGGTATTCTAATTTCGGATAGGGTTTCTGAAATTATTTCTTTTTTTCTAGCAGCATCTATTGTCCGTTTCATGTTAACGGGAAGCCACTGTTTGCTTTTGTATCTTTCTACAGCATATTTCTCTATGTAATAAAATTTTATAATTAAAAAAGTTTTAGGTTTCCTAATTTCGGATACCTATTTGCCTAATTTCACATATCTGAAATTGGGTGCATTTTAGTACCTATACGAAATTAGGAGCAAATCTAGTTTTAACTTAAATAACTTTTTTTGTCAAAATTGTGGGTGAAAATAACTTTTCTTTATAAACATACAACTATTATATCCTATGCTTACCGAGCAATCTATCAAAAGTTTTAAAATGAAAATAAATATCAAGAACACCACTCTCAAAATATCACATATTGGCAATTCAAATTACCGATGAGGGCGTTGCAAATTGTAAACAAATATGGAGGTAGACGAGTAAAAATTTTGCATTTCATATCACATCAGCTAGCAATTTACCATTCATCTGCCTTAAATATAGTGACTTCATGTGCTAGTTAGGGTGAAATAAAGATAAAAAGAGTGGTAAAAGTAGTCAAAGTTCCCATAAGTGCTTCATTGCAAATTATATGAATTTTTTGGGTTAAAACAGGTACCTTAGTTTTTGTTTACTTTCATTTTGGACTGAAATAAGTGTGATAAACTGTATGGTTTGGTGGTACCATATTAGTGCTTGTTTTTTGTTAAATAAAGTTTAAATTAAAATATATTCTGCTTTTATAAAACGAATAATAGAAAAGTATAGACAAACTGCAACAAAGTGGTTATGTTGTGTAAATAAACGTGTTCCCTGTTATTAAAGTGTTACATGCCTTTTGAAGAAATGAATAAGAAACAGTTTCTTATACTAGGGCCAAACTTTTACCTATATTCTATCTTAAACACTTCTATTGATCCATTTTGTGGAATGACACCCTATAAACACGACAGTTTGTGTTGTGCTGATTTCTTTTGAATGCTATTTTAAAATATAAAAATAAAGATGTACAAATACTAACCACGTCGTTTTTAACTTTGTAATACCAAAAAATCATAAGCACCACTAAATTATTACGTTGAACAAACCCAAATACGTGTTATTTATCATTATATCAGCTATAAGCCTCCAAAAATTACCTTTTAAGTAGGTTCAAATATTTTCATGCAGAGGGCGCATTCATTTTTGAAATCGCCAATAAAAATCTCTGATACTCTGTGCAAAAGAACCTATCAGGCGTAAACACAACTATTTATCGTATGATATTATTATTATGCAACCAAATACGCCTTTTGAAATTGCCTTTAACATAGCGATAATTGGTAGAATTATGGGTATCTGAAAATGGGAACCTGTCTGAAATTAGGCCACTTTCCTCTGGGAAAACGACCGATCACGCTTAGTTTTGATGTGAATAAGTGACATGATTATGATCCATTTTTTGCTACGAACATTAGAAGCTTCTAACTTGTATAATTCATTGGATATGTACGCCCTAAACAAACCCATTATGGCAACAGCCTGTAATGTAAAATTTAAATCACTAAAATTATTGAGAACCAATTTCTTAACGATTCACCTTCATAAACACAGAGTAGTCATCAGAAGCATCTCTTGAAAATCTTAATATAAAAAATATGATAAATCTGTGCTCAGTTAATATATGAAATAACTTATAAATAAAATAAATGCAGATAAGATATTCTTGTTCTGATGTTATATGTCATACGCTTTTTCGTAGATTCAGCTCAGCTTTGTGATGGATGACGTAACTGATGGATGTGATGGATTAATGCTGGACATGGATTCCATCAGAACAATTGACAGTTAGGATTAATTTACGGACAGAAGTTAGGTTAGAAGTTAGGTGAAGACATGCGCATAAACGTCCATAGCATGAATTTCTTGTTGAGTAAGAACTAGTGTATATTTTGTCTCCCCAACCAAAATATCCACTGGAAATTGTTCACCCTCCATTGTGACTAACAAATCTACTAGGTACTTTGTGCTTACTTTTATGCTTTTATCAAAATTGCGTCCGTTGAACTAACCAAAAAAACAACATACTAACCTCAAAATGAATGACATGACAATTCCCCCTCTTTTTTCCCATCACAAAATTTGAAATCCATCAATAACTATTTAATGATGGAAGTGATGGTTTTCTGATGGGACATATACAATACAATTTTGTTCTAAATTTACGAACAAGATTGATAGCCCATCACAAACAATCGCTGAATTTACGAACGGCTTTTATTGTTTTGTGATAGAAATGATTCCATCTTTTTGAGAAATGATGGATTTACGAAAGTGCGTCAATATAATAAGTTTTTCTCTTTTTCTTAACCCATTTAAACGTTTACTTCTCATTTTCTGCTAAGCATACGACAACTTTAAAGTCTTTAGATTTCTGATTCAACTCTCAATCACCCTGTACACTAATTTTCCTGAAAGCAATTTACAAAATTCTTAAACGGGGAAATGGACTACATACAGTAGCTTTTATATGTTTGTTAAACGTAATTTATTTGAAGAAAGTACATCGTTTATTTTCCATGAAGTCGCTAATGGATTTTTTTAATTTCACAGGCTGACGCTGATTTACGAAAACGATTGAAAAGAAATAAAAAAACGAATGATTTTATAAAAGGATATTAACTTTTTTCTTATTGTGATTTGGTATACGATTTTTAATATACAGGGTGCACTTTTAAATGTGGGTTATATTTACAGGGACGGTACATTTAACCCATAGAAGTACGTATCTGAAGTTTTTCCAAAATTCCGTTCTGAAAATTAATAACCCTTCCTAATTTGGGTGCCGCCACTGGAGGCGCAAAGCCTGATACAATTATGGCAACTGTAAAATGCGCAGTTGTTGCCAGATGTCGAAATATGAGTGAAACTTGAGGAATTTTTTCAGGAAAATAAATTTTCATACAACCTGTGAAGTCCTGCTTTTTGGAGCGTTACCTACTTTTTTGAGGAGGTGATCGATAGTAGTTATATTACAACACATAAAAAAAACTTGCTTAAATCTAAACAATATTAGGATGATAAATAAATTTTTACCAACTAAATTTTTGAATAGACGTTTAACATTTGAGATATCTCCAACTTACATTTTGTAAATATCGATCCGGATTTTTTATTTCATATTTAAAAATAAAATTTGATTTTTTCTGCTCAATTAATTGCATGAATATTTTTGTCAATTTTAAAATTTTCTCTAATATCTCAGAAACTAACAGTAATTTGGCACGGCTGTAAACATATTATGAATAGTCTAGAAAGGACCACTTTTCTCTAATTTAACCGATTTTGTATCTCTTACAGTTTCGGAGATAGCAATAGAAGCACACGCTATTTAGAACACCCTGTATAGATGAAGTTTTTCGCAAATGCAAACCCATATCCTTCCAACATTGATCATCAGCAGTTTCTCATCATATACCTAAAGAAATTCCAAATAGTGCAACCTGTAAGTCCATTGATTGGTTGAATATCGAAAATTGACAATTTCCTGGGAGTTTCCCATGCTAATAAGTCTGTACAGATAACTGTTTTAGTCGATGCCAACTTTCAAGACACATTGAGTTTGCTGATGTTCTATTTTTGATACTGAAGAGATTGGAAATTTCCTTTAAAAGTTATATTGCGATGATTTACGTTAGTTATATTAGATGATTTTACGGAAAAACTACCTGAAATATAAAAAGTTCTTGACAATTTAAGTCACTATAAATTAGTTTACATACAGTGTGGCCCACCGAAAAGAGTCCAGTGTGGTGTTTTAAGTATAAATAATGAAAAATGCTTGGACTAGTCAGTTTTTTATTTGAGAGGGAAACATTTTCAAAATATGGTCGTTTGTGCAGGATACGGCTCCAAGATGGAACAGTGAGTTGAAGCCGGGATTTATGGGACTAGACCAGTAACCAAAATCTCAATAAGGCTAGGCAAATGGGCAACTGTTTTCCAGGCTAAAGTAATAGCCATATAATGCTGCGTTAAGGAGACGATAATGCGAGGTACAGATAATCGTTCGATTGCCATTTTCTCTGATAGTCAAGCGGCCATACAGGCAATAGGGTCCTCACAGGTTACGTCAAAACTTGTGTGGGACTGTCTGAATACACTGAAAGGGCTATGGAGCGAGAATAGGATGACCCTTGCTTGGGTATCTGGGCACGAGGGGCACAAGGGTATTGAGGAGGCAGATGCACTAGCCCGAGAAGGCGCATCAAAAGACCTCATAGGACCAGAATCCTTCTGCGGCATAGCGAAGCCATGCATTAAAACATCTATGGAGGAATGGATGAGAAACATATCTCGAGAATGGTGGAGGAATCTGCCACAACTGAGACAGGCAAAGCTATTCATTAAAGAACGGACGCCTAAATTCACACCAGATCTGTTAGGCCAGAATAAAAAGGCCATGAGAATAATAGTAGATCTCCTAACAGGACACTGTATGCTAAATAGGCACATGAATCTTATGGGACTGTCAGAAGAAGCAACTTGCAGATTATGTCAAGAAGAAGAGAAAACCTCAGTACATGTACTGTGCCAGTGCGAGAGCCTGACAAGACTGAGATTTCAAATACTTGGGGAAGGTAGACCAAGAGCCAACAGTTACGTGGAAGAGCTTCTATCAAGGCTGTGGAGTCTAATGCAAAGGACAATGCTGGACAGAGTGCTCTAAATAGGTCGGGAGTGCCACGATAGATCTTCTAGGTCGCGGTGGATCAGTCCAGGGGGCAGACTCCTACATAAATCTAATCTAATCTAATCTTGTACAGGATGTCCCAAAAAGAGAGGTTTACCGCAACTTATATTTTTTAAATAGAATATTCTGCGTATTTTTATCGATTTGGATAAAACGTCCTTTCACGAATACATCGATATAGGGTTTGATGGATATGGCTCTAAGAGTGAGGGAGATACAAATATAAAACTTGTATTATCTAAACTTGTAAATTATCAAAATATTATACGAAGACTGTTAAAGTAAAGCCCTTGCTACATAGAAACAAATCCAAGTTAAGTAATAAAGGCTCTCGTACAATCAAAATTGGTAGGTAATTATTTTTCGGTTTGCAAACGCCACTTTTTACATGAACTTTTAAATATGCCAAAAAAAGTTAGGCTTAGAAAGTTATTTGGAATTTGGCCTTGGTACGCTACCAAATTATCAGATATTTCCTAATTATAGTTTTTCCATAATCGATCGGCGTTACCGGTGGGACACCCTATATGTATTATTAATGAAATTATTTAAATATTATAATAACCAAGTTTCAAAACGATCGGTTTTGTCACCCTATATAAATTATTAAAATTATGTGAAATGTCATTTTAGGAAAACATAAACTTAATTGAATGGTTCCACGTTTCAGTATTACATCCGTTACGCAATATAGGTATATAAAAGATAATGTATCGCTTATAAAGAGCCAAAATTCAACGCAAATAAAAAACCCATACAAAACTTCACAATACGACAATTCTGATGAAAGCGATGTAGCCACTATAATGTAGTCGTTATTAACTTTTTATACTATCTTTTCAATCCAGAGGTTTTGTGGTTTTCAGAATAAAGCGTAAATTTGGTGTAGCAGAATACTAACAATTTTTACATGTCATCCCCCAAATCAAATTAATTGTGTAATACCTTTGACTAAACTCAATGGTAATAGCTTTGACTACACGCGATTCATTTTAAGATTGAAGCGCCAAAACGGCAGTAACCTATACTAACCTGCGGTCCCTGACAATGACGTTTGAAATTGTATTCATCAAGGATTTGTTGTCGAGAACTTTAAACCAGGTAAAAATCTTGTAAAACTATTTTGAAATGGGTAAGTAGTGATATAAAACTAAAATATATTTCAATATTTTTCGAGCGTTCAATTTTAAAATGAAACTTAACCTCAAAATATGCCAAATTCTTTATTGGACATACGGCATACATACCTTTATGGAAATAGTCATTCTTAGAGGAAAGTAAAGAGCACACACTCTACTTTGCGTTCTTTAGCTTCTTTATCCATACTTGTCTCCTGTAACTCTCTAATGCCCAACTTATAGTTTCCACGATAGCTCCAGATTTTCCCGCTTTTGGAAAAGTATGAAACTGATCTCGGGGTTTTTCTTTGTACAAGAGGAACAATGACGCTCACAACAATAATGATTCATATCTAATCAAAGCAATTAACTAATATAACAACGGATATTTCAAAATTCACAATAGACATACATACGCAAAACTGAACCAAATTCCCACGCGTTAGTTGTGCTTGCCGCCAGTAGGTAGCGTATTGCTTCGCAAGAATCGCGTATACTATCAATGGTCATATTAAAGATTGAGAGAGTACCGTAATATTTGGTTTGCGCAGTACCTACTTTGGAGCTAAAATGGCGCCGATGGCATTATGTGTAATGTTGGTTGCATCGAGCATTTCTGTCTTTCACTTTAGTAATGCTTTAGTTTATATGTGGGCCGGTGGCTCAGGGCTTAGCGTCTCGATCGCTCAACCCAGAGGTCGTGGGTTCTAATTCCCACTCCGCCAACAATTTTTAATTAAATTGTTTGCCCGTAGATCAAGGCTTATTCGCAGGGATGGCTTGGCAACTATCCTGGCGATGGCCTAGGATGGGAAGAATGTCAACTTGGTGTTAATGTGAGAGATTAAAATCAGTTGATGTTTGACTTGTCCCCCTAACTAATGAGGTTTTCTAGGTTTCCCTCATTCCAGCACTGAATGGTGGTTAGGGCCTACCAACGTAAGTCGTTCCTGAGGCGCAAATGCGGCCCGCGAAATAATAATATGCCGCCCCCTCTCCCACACAAGTCTCAGACTTTCAGGCTAATCCTTGTGATTAGAATGAGGGGTAGAGATATTATTATTATTATTATTATTATTATTATTATTATTATATTGCAAAATGTGTGACATAAAGGGTTTAATTTAAATCAGTAGATTCCTCATCCTATTTTCGATATTTTATATTTGATTAGTCAAATCACTAGACATTCTTTCATCATATGCGACATATTTTCAAATATCCCGCCAAGTACATGGAGTTAATTAAAATGGTGGCAATTGCGGTTCTCTATCAGAAAGTCAAGACCAGAATTAAGCAAAGTGCAATGACCTCTGGTAAAATGCGGTGAAACATGGGCGTGCGTATTCTGTTTTACCATTGGGCACATTTCAGTTAATATATACTCGTATACTATTCTATAAAATACTTCTAGTATATATTAACTGAAATATGCCCAGTGGTGAAAAAATACAAATCTAAAAATGTCTAGTTAATATAGACATTTTTAGATTTGTCATTAGGTGAAAAATTATTTGCTTTAGCGTAAAACTCTCAAATTGTCCTGAAGTTTTGCCTATCCCCCTATTTTCGGGTGTGCTGAATACAAATCTGAAGTTATTTTTTGTGGACGAATGTAGTTTTTGAGGAAAAAATAGCAGCATTTACGAAAATGGTGGTAGACAAAATTTCAGAAAATTTTGATAGTTTTACGTAAGTAAATAATTACCGAACAATTTCAGTGGAAAACTGTAAAAAACTAATGTATACATGTAAAAATGTAATATAGGTACATATTATCAATTTATATATAATTTTTACCGTTAAGAAACGCGCGCGAAATAACCCATCATCACGCCACTGTTTCCCTACTACCTCGAGCGCAGCCGCTTGTTGGTTCCTGAATCGACCAATCAACGTCGTTGAAGCTCAGAAAAAAGAAAGCGTCAATACAAGAATAGGTATGTTAAATAAGGATGAATAGCTTGTCGTCAACTTTACGACTTTCGCACTTGCCACATATTCGGAAATTCCTTAATATTATCACAAATATAAAGATAATAATATATATCTTTATACTTGTGATATTATTAAGTAAAAGATAAATTAAACATTGTGTTTGCTTTAATAAAGTACAATAGAGATAAGGGACGTTAAAGACAAGTAAAAAAATGGGTAAATAAGGTAATTAATACGTTTCCTGTTTTAAATAAAAATACTTTAGAAATAAATGTGACAACACAGATCTACTCTTTTTCCGATCATTCCACTTTGCTTAATTCTGGTCTTTACTGTAGTAACTTTAAGTATGACACTTGTATAATTCAACTGAGTAATGCGCTATTTCTTCAATAGGACAGAAGGTCAATTTTGTAACTTGTTTAACTCTATATGATTTTCATTAAATGTCGAATTGGTCGTTGTTTTCATATAATATAGGACCCACAGAGACCCTGGTACTCTCAATAGCTGTTAATTTTATAATATTCAGATATTTATTTTAATGTTTTATTATATTTCACGAATGTGGTAAATTACACCGAAGAATGATTTCATGTCACGTTTACTAACGATTCAAGCTTTTATGGGTTTGAGTTTGTGAAAACAGATACGTGATCTGATACTGAGATTGATTAGTTATTTCATTTAGAACAATCTGCTATCTAGGTTTATTTGTATCCAGATGTCTGATTTGTATGTAAATAGCTTGATTTTATAATACCTACCCATTCCCGTTCCACAAAAAGCCAGGCATATTCACGGCAATACGAAAAGGGTTGTTTTGCCCTTCTAATTTACAGTGAAAACAATCCTAACGTAGATTAATATTCGACAAATAGAGTGTATGTCTGTGACTGCAGTGTTTGTGTTGCATTTAGTGACATTTTTGTAGTAATTACTACAAAAATGTGCATATTTCAATACGAACAACATAAAAGAACAGTTAAAACTCAGTAAAAAAGCTCACTCACTTAAAAACCAATACCAATTTTCGATTCAAATACCATTCCAAATTCCATTTATTTCAATAATAACTTATCAAACAAACAAGTTACAGTGGTGACTGATATAAAAATAAATTATTTTAAATCCCTATTTGTTTTATTTGTTTACGTCAAATACACTATTTCACAGAATACAAAATTCCAATTAAACAAAAGGAATAGATTATATATATATAAAGAAAATACTAGAAACAAAGAAATAACAAAAATATTACACAAAAACTAATTATAACAAAAATTATCGGACAAACTCAGTTCCTTGTGGTTGATCTGGGTATTTATAAACCCTTGTTGGTTGTTATTGATGATATTTTTCAGCTGATCATACCTATAATGATCCTGCAAGACCTTGTTGTTGTTGGAAGGCGGCGCGGTTACCCGCAGCACTCAGGTCTTTCGACCCATTGTGCTTGCCGATTGAAAGAGACCCGTGCTATGCGCATAGCCCGTTCTAAGCATAGCTCTCTAATGTCCTGGGGCAGGAGAAATGCTGCGCCCGGATGTTTGTGTCTCTTGACCATGAGGCAGGCACAGCGACAGAGGATGTGAATGGAGTCCTCGTCATCGTGTCCGCAAAACCTGCACCTTCTGGTTTCACTAAGTCCAATTGAGATGTCCGTGACCTGTCAGCAGTCCTGTGACAATCCTTATGCTGTTACGACATAGCGTAAGACCTTACACAAGTTGAAAATGATGGCAGTGGGACGATAATTAGTGATGTCATCTCATTTGCCATTTTTTAAAATTGGACAAAGTCGTGAAATTTTCCACAAACTGGGGAATGTTCATAAATGTAGTTCCATAATATGCAATGTAGTTTATTGATTAAAAAACAAAAAGTAAAGGTACCTAATATATGCCTGATTCGACATTTGAATTCCTCTTATAAATCGAAGTTGGGAACATGCTATTAGTTTCTTTCCCTCTCTAGTATTGTCTAAGATAATGTGCAAGTACATTGAATTAGTCACATTCTGTATAACCGTAACATCCTGTTATATGCAACCCACACACAATACTGGATAAGTTTCGGCACAAACTTCTTAATCAATTTGGAAGTTGGTGTAAGGGGAAACTTTCCATTGTACCTATATCAAAGTGATAATATTTGCTCAAAAACAGGTATATATATATATATATATATATATATATGGAGCGTTGATTCAATTGGATATTTATTTCCCATGGGTGTAAAATGAACATTATTAATTCTCTTAGCGTAGGAATACCTGTGTGATAACAGTTTTATTTGTATACTAAGTGGTAACTTCGTTCATCAAACAATTTGAGAACCAATAAAGTACATTTTTAAGAACGGATCAAATTACAATTAGATTCTACCATAATTAAATTAGTTTTAGCTTTTTCACGGAAACCAACTACGCTATTTTTTTAAAATTTAATATGATGAGTACTACCAGTGACTATAGTCATTGGTACTACTAACTGTTAACTTCCATCACCCCGTATAAATTCAGTTAAATAACAAAAACTAGTGGTAGTCAACCTTTATCGCCGGGGATCCTTTTTTTAAAAAATGTAATGCTGCTGTGTAAAACAAAAATATTATTTTTAGGATTTCAAGAGACAATATAAACAATAATGTAAAATATATATTATTTTAATGAAGTAACTCATTCTCTAAATTAAAATAAGGTCCACCATGAGACAAATACAACTGATTTCCCTATAGAATTGTTTTTATTACGTACATTGAAGTCAACACCCGGCTTGTAAGAGAAACCTTTTACGTGTAAAAATTCAAATGTATTGCCTGATGCCATGCAAGTAAATGATCTGTAAAAAACGTGATAAAATGATGGCAGGAGGAAAAACCCTTGAAAAAAATTCGGTGCGGAAAATGCCAGCTTATTCATGTGAAAAGGCCCAGTGTTTTTATTATATAGAACTTAAAAATATTAAAATCCTAACGAGAGATGTGTCCTTAACCTGTCATTCATACTTTTTTCTTTTAGTGCCGTTATACGCTTTTAAAAACAGAATAATTGTATACATTTCGTAAACATTTTCTTAAAAAAAAGAATAAATAAAAAGTCTGTCCGGTAACGTCACTGCTCGATGAAAACCTACACAGGAACACGTGTATTATTTTTTCTGAGAGGAATGTTCGACAAGGAATCCAGTGATATTCCGTCGAAAGTAATATGTTGAAAAAACCCGAACAATGTGTGTGGCCTCCTTGACTTTGAAATTCATTTTTGCATTTACTTGGCTTTGTAACATTTGGCACCCAATTCACTTTATAAAAGAAATTCTCCTCGGATGAATTGATGAATATATTTAAATAGATATTAAAAACTTTTTCAATTTCTCGGAAGCAGTCGATTCATTTAAAGAAAAAAATACTTTATTTCCATAGTTAAAACTCCTATCAGATTTCTTCAAAAGAGTCCATTCACTAGTCCGAAATAAGCCCAAAATCGGCGTTCGTCTCGTGTCTAATTATAAAAAAACTATAAAAGATAGCGACTTTTAGTAAAAAAGTATTAAAAGATAAGACTTTAATCTAAATCCCTATAGTAGTAATTTTTTGTAATTCTTTTTATTTTTAAAATTCCAGGCAAACAATCTTGTACTAAAATAGCGTATTTTCAAAAATTATTTTCTCTAAAATATATGTATTAAACAAAAATTTGCTACTATAGGGATCTAGTTTATCTTTTGATCTTTCCGGTGATATATAATTTATAGGATTAAAAAGAAATTTTGTTGCAATTATAAGACAAATCCAGTACCCTTGCAATAAGGGCTAACTTTATTTCCATGTGCCTTTTTACTTCGGCTTTACGTGCACCTCCGAAATCTAAATAATTCGGTAGTGGAAATATGTAAGTTTTCACCCATCGGCTACCCAACCTCTCAACCCGACCCCGAATTCATGTCTGTCAAGTCTAGAGTGAATGGACACTCTAGTACCTACTTGTCAAATAAATGGTCAGGCGTCGTCTCAGTCTTACTATTTTCAAAAATAAAAATAATAAACAAAACCCAAAAATAAATTAAACATTTTATCGAATTTGCATATTATGAACATTATTCAACTGGGATATGTAAAGAAAAATAATTAAAGCATAAAAAAATACATAAAATACTAATAAAAAAAAAATTACGCTGGGCCGCGATCGATGTATCGAAAAGTACGTACAGGGTGATTTTGAAAATTTGGTTATTTACAAAGGTTAGTGGGGCCTACCTTTTTAAAATATTTTCACGTTTCTGGCACTAACCGGAAGTCGACACCAACTTGCTTATTTTAAATGGAACACCCTTATATACTGGGTGTCCCATCGAAAAGTATCACATTTTGTCGCCTTATATCTCGAAAACTAAAAGAGATATCGGGATGCGGTTTGGACAGAACGACTTAAGATTTTTGTAAGTTTTTTTTGGCACTGTTGCCAAATCTCCAAATATGTTAGTAATTTTTTTATGGAATACGCTCCTCTTTGGAGTAAAATTACTTGCTTATATTAAATGGAACACCCTGTGTATTTTGCCATAATCAGACAGCCTAATCACTCTACTTTTCAAAAAGGTATGCATTGTTTACATTATCTTGAGAATTGGAGCCACAAAATTAAATTTGTTAGAAGTACTCTTATTTGGGTTATTACGAATGCAAAAAATACCTTCTTCTTTGTAAAGTTATTTTTAAGTTTTTGTGCACTTATTTTAAATAAAATACCCTATATATTTTAAAATTTTTAAATATCTGATCAAACTTGATGTAGAACTTGACTACATTTGCTTTTTAAAGGAAAAAAAAATAGGGAGAAAAAAATAATTCTTTAATAATCGGTAGGAACGAGTTTTGTTAACAATAACAAGTAATAAAAGTAATAATAATAAGACAGTAATAAAAATAACAGATAAAATAATCAAAACAACTGTATAAATAAAAACTACTTGAATAAGTTAGAAAACAATTTGTTTTAACTGCCCACCATTTACTTCAATATACATTTGTGCATCCTTAGTAGTAAATGATTAAAAGTGTGTGATCCTTCTAATGTGAACATTTTTATATCTACACTTCAAATTTTTGACACAACTGACAATACAATTTATTATTGTACTTTTGTTTTTCATGGGTACTGTGAAAACGAAGATCAGTTTCACAAACTGTTCAAGTAAGAGGTGCTCCCATTAAACTGAATTTTGTGGCTCCAATTCTCAAGATAATGTAAACAATGTATACCTTTTTGAAAAGTACAGTGATTAGGCTTTTTGATTATGGCAAAATATACAGGGTGTTCCACTTAATATAAGCAAGTAATTTTACTCCAAAGACGAGCGTATTCAATAAAAAATTTAGCAATATATTTGGAGATTTGGCAACAGTGCCAAAAAAAACTTAAAAAAATCTTAAGTCGTTCTGTCCAAACCGCGTCCCGATATCTCTTTTAGTTTTCGAGATATAAGGCGGCGAAATGTGATACTTTTCGATGGGACACCCCGTATTATATAATTTCCAGTTTATACGTAAAATTCTAAACACATATCATGTGGAATGTCATATATCTATCTTCAACAGTTTTTGAAATATTGACAGGTGAATATTGATATTTTGCAGATCAAGATTTGAACGGTTTGAGATCAAGCAAAAAACGGTTTGCACATTCCTATCTTAACTTTTCAAAAGCTATTGTTTGACACTAATTTCAGATTTAGTGAGAAATTAAAAACTTCGATTAAATTCGATTGAATTTCGATTTCGATTAAATTTAATCTCTTGGTTAAATCTACCAAGTGGTTTGTGGTAGATTTAGTGTGTTAGTGGTTTGACACTAATTTCAATTAGTGTCAAACGATAGCTAGTTAAGATACCTAACAAAATTTTTTAAATATAATAATACAATAATAATATATAAGTTATATATTATTAAAAATATATTTACATTATTAAACATTTATTTATTTTATACTCCATTATTTATTTACCTAGCATGAAAAATACAGATATACCTACTGAGCAACCTGTTAATTCAAATGAAATTATTTTTCTAGTTTTGCCTCCAGGCCGACTATATTAAATAATAACGCAAACAGAATTGTGTATTCAAAATCAATATTCAATGCAGAAATAATCTTGAAATATGAATGAAAATAGGGTTCGTGCGTCGCATAAAAATGAAGATCACTAAAAACTTCGTGTTTTTACAAACATGCAAAATGGGACGTTGGTTCAATGGGTGTTTATACAGTGTGTCCAGCCAGGAGCTTCCACGATCTATAAATCCCACAAAATGTTGTATTTTTCATAATTTAATTAATCCTTAGTAAACCACGGGCCACAGGCCACGTTAAAGAAAATCCAGTTTATGTGAATTTATTTTAATAAAATACCAAGAAGATTAAGATTTCTTAGAAGTTGTTTGGAATGATGAATCTAAATTTACAAAAAATATGTTATTCAACCGACATAACAACTGTCACTATTGGTTCGATATAAATCATTATTTAATTAGGAAACGAAATTTCGAAACTAGTTGACAATTCATGTTTTGTGCAGTGAGAAACAATTTCAGGGTTATCTGAAATTTTACGAAAATATTTTAAGTTGTTAGATAGGGGAATCTTACTTACCAGTTAAATTATTGTTATTTCTATTTCCTAATCATCTCAAATAGTAACATTGTACAATAGTAACGTGTTCAACGGGTACGCGTCATGTAAACGTCACGAAAACGTCACAAAAGTCACCTAAAAAAGTCACGTAAACATGTCTACGTTTTTACGTGACGTTTTTGAACACGTCACGTCACGTAAAAACGTAGACACGTTTACGTAACATTTTTACGTGACTTTTGTGGCGTTTACATGACGTTTTTGTGACGTTTACGTGACGCGTATACAAGTTTGCTTCCGTCAGATATTAAAAAAAAAAATTTATATCTGGAAAACTCTACATTTTACAAATAATATAAGTTTAATATAAAAAGCAGCCCTAAAATTTAATGTAGAATCCAAAAATGGAGAAATATACACCGTGTCCCATTTAAATTAAGCAAGCTTTTATCTACTTCCGGTACAACAGAAAGTCACAGAACTATCATAATATTTTACTTGCCGAGAACACCCTGTATTTACTACACGTACAAAAATTTCTGAGATATGCATCGTGTAAACTCCTAGTTGGACGCACTGTATGTTTTCTGCTGCCAATCGTAATTAGTTGCGAAGCCAAGTGAGGTTTTCTTAAAAGGAATATCCTGTATATTGTTTAGTTACCAAGAAGCGTGCAAAATTTGCATTTAGATATATCACACTACATACTGATTTCAATCTTACTTACCTGAGATTGAATTTGGAAATTCTAACACTTACCTTGAAAGAAATGTTATAGGTAATGTTTATATCAATTTTTTTTTTAATATTTTGCCTTTCGTGTTCTAGAAATGTATTCGTTGTTCTCTCAAATACCTCGTATATACTGTTGAATGTTTTCAATAGTAAATTCCTGGACGTTCCTGTTTAATATTAGAATAGCTAAACTCCAGTGAGTTTTAACATGATTTGTTTCTTTATTTATTCTAACAGTACATGAATAGTGCGTGCCTCGATTTGTAACGTGATTTTTGCCTTTTTATTTAGGGTTCGCATTCATTAACCTTTAATAAACCAATTTTCATTCAAACTAATTTTGACCGGGAAGTTTCTAACAACGGGAAACTTTTTGCACAGAAAGTGAATGCGAAAACACTTTCAGGAATCTAATTATATCCTTCAGGGAAGGATTCCCCTCTAGGATGGAAACAACGTCAACTTAGTGTTTACGTGAAAAGTTAACATCAGTTGATATTTGACTATCCTCTTCACTAATGCAGTTTTCCTGGTTTTGCTCATTCCAGCAATGAATGGTGGTTACGGCTTACAAGCGCTACTGAATAATAATATATATTATGCTCCTCCCATACAAAGTTCACACCATTTTATCACAACAAATGGATAAGTTAATACCCAATTGTATTAATTAATGACACAGAATGACTGCCTGCTGCATTCTTTCGGCTAGAAGATCTGCCGAATTTCGACATGCCCGTATAATCTTCAATTCCGAAAGCAGTTGCTCCACCGAGGGCTCTTATGATCAGTACCACAAGATTTACAGTATGTTCTCGATCGCCTGCAGGGTTCGAAGAGAAGGTCTTGATATTTCGTTCGTTTCTCCTCCTCTTTCAAGACAATGTTAGTGTCGGTAGAAGCTGAGAACTCCATGTTCTCGGCTTTTGAGAATGAGACCAATGTTATCTTGAAAGAGAAGGAGAAACGGACAAAATATCGAGAAATTCTTTTAAAATTCCGCAGACTCCATCCAGAACATACCGTGAAGCTTGTGGTACTGATAATAGGAGCCCTCGGTGGAGCAAGAGATACACTGCTTTCGGAACTGAATATCATCTGGCGTGCCGAAATTCGGCAGATCTTCTAGCCGGAAGAATGCAGCAGGCAGTCATTCTGTGTCATTAATTAATACAATTGGGTATTAACTTATCCATTTGTTGTGATAAAATGGTGTGAACCTTGTATGGGAGAAGGAGCATATATTATTATTCAGTAGGCCTTGTAAGCCCTAACCACCATTCACTGCTGGAATGAGCAGAACCTGGAAAACTTCATTAGTTAGGTGGATAGTCAAACATCAAGTGATGTTAACTTCTTACATAAACACTAAGCTAAAGTTCGTCCCATTCTGGATGGGAATCTTTCCCTGAAGGATATAATTAGATTCCTGAAAGTGTTTTCGCATTCACTTTCTGTGCAGAAGGTTGTCATTCTGGGTTCATTACGTCTACTCAGGGCACACGATTCTTGAACTCAGTAGTTATTCCCTCCACAAACGTGGGAAGTAGCTACTGATAACCACCAGCGGCCGACCCTGAGAATCGGAGCCAAAGAACCGATCGACTGGATTTTAACAAAAAAATAAATAAACAATAATAATAATAATTATTATTATTAACTAATTGTGTCTAGAGAATTGCAATTATAAAATAAGTAACCAAGTATTAAACCAGCGAAACTCTACTTCTCTTCCCGTTTGCAAGAAAAAATGTCTGCATATAACTATCCACCAAATGAAGTTCAATCTACGTCACAAATAGTTTCAACAGAGTGAACACAGTGTCCTAATAACTTTCCCCAACTATCAGGCACAAGTCAACAAAGCGGATGGATGATAACAAAGTTAACTGTGACTCTCACAGGGTCCTGTGCATGACCCAAACACTAACTTTTGTATTGGAGGTCCCGAATAACTGAAATCTCATGGAAATTTAATATAATAGAATCTCATCTCGTAGATTTGTAGGAGGAGGTGGAGGCGGCATGCGGCACAACGATAACTCAATAACACAGTGATATTTAGGCCAAGTATACAGCGTGGCCAAAAAAAAATGGCCCCGTATGAGAAATTATTCGTGTTTAAAAATATGGTGGTTTGAAGATGAAGGATAGTGCTGCAACCACAAAAGTTTCTGGTAATTGTCGCTGATGCTGAAGACGAAAACAGAAGAACTAATAAATACGTTATAGAAGCATATATCCCTATTTCTCCCCGTAACCTCGATGCTGGGTTAATTTTCTGCGAGATATTCTTCTGATTATTTATTATGAAATATAGATGGCGTTCTACGTTTAAAAACATTGTAGTTTCTGGACCATATCATCAGAGAGAAGATGATATGGATGACTGCTCAACGAAATTTTTTTAAATCATTTTTTGAAATATAATTTCAAGCGTATTGGTGGTCATCCAACTTCTGATTCTCCATATTTAAGCTCTTACAAGCGACATGTACATCTACCAGTATATATGTTGCTGGTCTTACTGAAGTTTCATTCATGCCAGAAAGTTTTTCTAATGAATATGCCAAATAAATATTCTCGGGTGCTGGAAGTAGTAATCACTCTGTATTATTCTGGTATTTATTTAAAAATGATTAATTAAATGGTGAATAAAAATAATGCTATTTATAGAATAAAGGTTATTCCTTTGCGTACCTAGGTTATAGGTAACAAGGAAAATTAAAACTTTATTGAACCATAAACTTTGATAAAGTCGTTAATAATTTATCGCTTAGTGAACTTTTTGGATTAATTCCTATACAAAGAACGATATAAACAGTTAAATAAGCCAATAAATAATATTAAAAATATGCCATTAAAAGATTTTCAGTTTATTTACAAGTACATCATTAGCTTCATTTTTGCTAAACTCCGCACTTCGACACTCTACAACATTTCTCGTAAAGTTTTAATTATGGTGTATGCCCTCGACGTTAAAATTATGCTAGTTGATTGAATTTAAATAGGTCAGGCAAATCGGCAGCAAACAAAAACAGACGGCTGGTTGGCCCGTACACGACCGGTGGAATTATACGGATTTGATTCGTACGGATTCGCAAATCGTTAGACAACAAAAATTGGCAGCGTACGACAGCTGTAAATGACAGGCATTGGCTCGTATAGGGACTTTTCTTCAAATAAGTGTGGTACATACTGAAACCTGTACTTAATCTAATAGATTGTATTTTATTTAACGATTAAAGATACTAAATCTAGTCAGTTTATAAGAAATTGGTTTGATATCAGTGACTTTGGAATGTACTGGATCTGAAGTGAATCTAATCTTGTTAAAATAGTATGAAGACCTCTGATTTCTGAATAAGATTATTCAAGTATTAATGTATCTCTTCATCATATATAAGCTTAGGTTCCAGACCAAGAGTTCTGACAAGGATTAATCTTGTGGTTGACTGATCTCAGTAGAGGATTACAAATATCTGTTCCTAATATAAGTTTTCAGCTACTTCTATCGAGACGTGTACCTCTCGTCTCGATCGGACTGTGTCTCTACAGAGAAGATACACAGTCCGTTCCTTAAATCAAACCACCCGTCCCTCCTTAACTTTTAAACCAGTAGAGATATCGACCTTAAAGAAAATGTAAGATGAATGGTATGAAAAATAGTATTTTCTACGCGCACACAAAATTTTAACAACCCATAAATGGCGCCAGAGTCGCTTTCGGCAGATTTTTTAAATATCATAGTAGTCCGTGTCACAAAGGTATTCCAATTCTCTTCACACCAGTGCTTGAAAAATTAAAATCGAGTCATTCGTTTTCGAGTTACAAGCGTTTCTGTGTCTCATTCGGCGAGTGTAACGACCATCGCTACCTCTAAGTATTTAAATATTTTAACCGAAGAATATTAATTTAAGGTAAAATAAGAGGTTTGCATTCTCAAAAAAAAATGTATCTAGGTTTCAAATCGGAGCAATACTTCAGTGGCGGCTCGCTGGTTCAAAAATGCGTGAAGAGCTAGCTAATATTTTTATATTTTTAAGCACTCACCTAGTTTTTATATATCAGGTCGATTCTTCTGTCCAACCTGATATATAAAAACGACTGTTCGGTGTTTGCGAAATCAAAATTGCATTTACTTCACGACAGGTCACAGATTACTGACAAGACAAGTTAGGAAAAGGAGAGCGCGAAGCGCACTCCCACATAATGGCTGAACTCTTCACTTGCACCGTAAGGAGTGGGAGCTCGTCTTGGCTCGTCCCTTATAATGACGTCAGCTGTAAAAGCGTTCCCATGGCAATGCAGTGTACTGATGCAGGTTTAGCGGTTTTGACTCGACGCCTCTTCACCACAAACGGCTACGTACATTATTTTTATATTTTGTAACGTTTACGTGTGTGTAGCGTATGCTAAATATATTAATATTAAATATATTTACTTATTATTATTATTACATTACGTTAGTAATAAAGAAAATCTATTTTGGTAATATCTTCACTATTCATACTGAGTTTAAAAAATAGCATTGAATATTTTTTGTGAAGAGGCACTTCACCTACTTCACCTGAATAGCCGCCACTGCAATACTTTAGGGAGGACTGTATAGGGTTTTTTACCCATCCATTTAGAATATAAATAAGAACTAAGTCTCGTGAAAAAGCCTTTTAATAACTTTAAATCTGCTTTCGCAAATTCTAATAAGTCCTTGGTTCATTAAAGCGAGTATTAATTAAAACTTGTTTGCTACTACGTTTTCATTTGTCCCTTGTTTTGAGAAAGGTGACCTGCCAACTCATTTTCTTCTATTATCTTGTGCCTTGGTACTTAAATCAAGGCCTTCTTACTCTTTTTAGGAGTATGGCATACTATTCAATAAAGAAGGAGTGTACGATAAAATGTTTTAACAGTGACTGCGCATGTTAATAATACATTTGAAGAAAAAATATTCTAACATATATTTTTTAAGTATACTTTCTTAAGTACTTTTTAAATTTTAAACAGACTGTAGAAAAGTTGTGCCCATGATGTACAAGCATAATTTTACCAACTTATTTAAATTTACCTACCGCAGAAACAAATCCGTGAGTGTATGGGTAGCTTTAAGCATAGAAAACTTCAACAATTCCTTTGCTTGCACTGGAAAGCTTCTTAATCTCGCAGTAAAATGTTTTACAACTGATTTAGCAGTGCGATTGCTTCTCAATTTAATTTAACTATTTAAATCGATTTTACATTTTACACGACTATGCTACAATATAAAACAGGAAATAAGGACTACTTTCTACAACTTTTAAAGAACATGCTGCATGCCAGAAGTGACAGTACTGTCAGGGTTTTATTTCTATAGGCCTGTTCCCGCAGCAATCACCAACTAGTCAGAAGGATTGTAATTGGTTGAAAGCAATTTGCTGACTAATTTGGAATGATTTGATTGGATCTGACTAATTTCTGATGCCTGCGCGAAGAGGGCTTATACTAGCAAACTTTACAGATAACTATATCAGTTCTCCACTCTCCGTCGGAACTTCCTAGTTACGAGGGACGTTACAAACGTAGTTATTATATTTGATTACCTGGGGTTTTGCAAAAGTGCAGCGTTAAATGATCATGTCAAAAATACATCTTGCTAATTACTTATATTTAAATTGTGCGTAGGTAAAAGATGAGACACTTTTGTAAATTGGTATCTATATAGGTCTACAAGTAAATCAAAAATAAAATTGGCAATAAATGTTTATTTCAATATTTCAAAAAACACAAAAAGATACTCTATTTTAACTAAAATAACAAATAACATCATTCATAATGATTATGAATAACAAGATTATGATTAGTTATGTAACAAGGTCTATTGGAAACTGGATCAAGGAAAGATCAGAGGAAGAATGGTTGCACGGGACTGGGCTGCGACAAGCCAAGCTCTTAATTGAAGGGCTTTGGTCGAACGCAACAAAATCAATACTTGCGCTAAGTCGTAACAGCGTAAGGATTGTCACAGGACTGCTGTCAGGTCATCTCAACATCTCAACAAGCACCTTAACACTATGGGCCTTAGTGACACCAGAAGATGCAGGTTTTGCAGACACGATGACGAGGACTCCATTCAGATCCTCTGTCGCTGTGCCTGCCTCATACTCAAGAGACACAAACATCTGGGTGCAGAATTTCTCCTGCCACAGGACATTAGAGACCTTCCCCTAGAACGGGTGTTGGCCTCTGCGCATAGCACGGATCTCTTCCAATAGGTCTCGACTAGCGGCAGGCACAATGGGTCGAAAGACCTGAGTGGTGCGGGTAACCGCGCCGCCTTCCAACAACAACAACATATCATTCATAATCTATACTATTATTTACAAAAATCACAAATGCTGTAATATTGAAAGTTTTGTATTAACTTTGCTTGGATGCTGTCCTAGTTGTTACGATATAAAAATTAATAAATTAGCCTAAGGGAAAGTTTTTACACGTATGACTAAAAGCGTACCCCACGTTAACACGCTTTGATATTAGTTTTTACTATTTAAAACTCTGTTCTAAGAAAAATCTTAATACAACACTAAAGGCACGACAAAGAAAAGCAATATTTAAATCCACTCACTAAAAATAATTTTTATTGTAAGTAACAGAAACGTTAGTGACGTTTTTTATTGTCTAGCTTGTTAGATATATCGATGAATGTAAACAAATGAAAAGAAAACAAAAACAGTATTAGAGCCAAAGTAAGTGGCTCATAAAAATTAAAGAAAACAAGCACTCAAACTTCCGAGTTGTTATTTTGTGTGTTGATTTTAAAATAGACCACTTCCTTTATGTTCTAGAGAAAAATACTTTGAATCTATAGTTTATAAATGACGGTATCGATATATAAAACGTTTTTATGATGATATTCCTTATACCTATATTTACCTACATATTGTGTCACACAGTTTATAACGAGAGTCTATTGATAATCAATTACAAACCGACCTTATTTATACAGACTTTACAAAAGCGTTCGACAGACTTGACCACAACATACAGCTACAGAAGCTTCATAACATTAGCTTATCAGACTCCTTGTTATCTTTAATGAAATATTACTTAAGTAACAGAACTACTTACTAGAATAGTATGTTGTGTTCAATGGGTACGAGTCTGTCGAATGTACGGTCACGTCTGGTGTCCCTAAAGGCTTTGTTCTGGGGCCTATGTTGTTTATTATTTATATTAATGATACAGTAAATAGTTTAGATGCTAAATGTCTACTTTATGCTGATGATCTCAAAATCTCATAGTTCAAGACCGCACTGATTGTCTCAGAATTCAACATAATCTCAATAGAATTACTGATTGGTGTAAATTAAATAATATAGTGTTAAAACGTCCTGAATTATTTGGAGACCTTGGTGTAACTTTTGGTAGGAAGCTAACATTTCAGGCTCATACTGGGTGTCCCATCGAAAAGTATCACATTTCGTCGCATTATATCTCAAAAACTAAAAAAGATATCAGGATGCGGGTTGGACAGAACGACTTAGGATTTTTCTGAGTTTTTTTTGGCACTGTTGCCAAATCTCCAAATATATTAGTAATTTTTTTATGGAATTCGCTTTTCTTTGGAGTAAAATTACTTGCTTATATTAAATGGAACACCCTGTGTATTTTGCCATAATCAGAAAGCCTAATCACTCTACTTTTCAAAAAGGTATGCATTGTTTACATTATCTTGAGAACTGGAGCCACAAAATTAAGTTTGTTAGAAGTACTCTTATTTGGGTTATTACGAATGAAACAAATACCTCCTTTGTAAGTTATTTTTAAGTTTTTGTACACTTATTTTAAATAAAATACCCTATATATTTTATCATTTTAAAATATCTGATCAAACTTGATGTGGAACTTGACTGCATTTGCTTTTTAAATGAAAACAGCATAGGGAGAGAAGAATAATTCTTTAATAATCGGTAGTAACGAGTTTTGTTAACAATAACAACAAAGCACAATGACAGTAATAAAAATAACAGATAAAATAATCAAAATAACTGTATAAATAAAAAGTACTTGAATAAGTTAGAAAACAATTTGTTTTAATTGACCATCATTTACTTCAATATACATTTGTGCATCCTTAGTAATAAATGATCAAAAGTGTGTGATCCTTCCAATGTGAACATTTTTATATCTAGACTTCAAATATTTGACACAACTGACAATACAGTTTATTATTGTCCTTTTGTTTTTCATGGCTACTGTGAAAACGAAGACTAGCTTCACAAACTGTTCAAGTAAGAGGTGCTCCCATACAACTGAATTTTGTGGCTCCAATTCTCAAGATAATGGAAACAATGTATACCTTTTTGAAAAGTAAAGTGATTAGGCTTCCTGATTATGACAAAATATACAGGGTGTTCCACTTAATATAAGCAAGTAATTTTACTCCAAAGAGGAGCGTATTCAATAAAAAAAATTACCAATATATTTGGAGATTTGGCAATAGTGCCAAAAAAAACTTACAAAAATCTTAAGTCGTTCTGTCCAAACCGCATCCCGATATCTCTTTTAGTTTTCGAGATATAAGGCGGTAAAATGTGATACTTTTCGATGGGACACCCTGTATTATATCACAAGCTAATAAAAGTTACGGGTTTATTGTCGGGAACTGTCGTGACTTGTAGAGTTAATAAAACTACTGTATATTTCTTTTATCAGATATAAACTTGAATATGCGTCCTTAGTCTGTCACCTCATTACAATATAGGTACACATTAATGGTCTAGAATCAATACAACGTCGATTTCTTAAGTTTATTAGCTTCAAGTCAGAAGGAGTCTATCCTCATATTGGATTTCCACATCATGGGTTGTTAGCCAAGCATTCAAAGCTAGCTTTGAAACAAGACGCCAGTATTTTTCTCAAGTTTTTTTATTCAAACTCATTAACAACAAAATCGATTCTGCCGAGCTGCTGTCTAAACTTTCATTTACCAACCTAGAATTACCTCTAGAGTAAAACTCTACATTTTACCTTCCTATCCCGCTTACTAGTAAATGTTCTCGAATATTCTCCCTTGCATACTGTTTGCCATAATTCTAACAATTACAGAAATCAGTTAGATATATTTACATGCAATCTTAATCGTATACATAAAATCGTATATTTTGTATAGTCTGTATTTACGGTTTTGTATTTTGTATTGTGTTATGATATTGTATAACTATTTATAAGGAAAAAATGTTTTTAAATGTTTTATGTGCATGTTCTGTTTTTTCTTTTCTATAATTGGGTAACTACCTGTAGAACAGTGTAAATAAATAGATAAATAAATAAATATAGTAGTTCTAATTATCATATATTATATTATGCATACAAGTCACATTGACCGAGTTGCTTCCTGTTTTTCTGTCAATAGCGAAAATCTTTTATATTACTGATTTTATATTTTCTCATTTCTCGAACTGTACGACTTTTCTTAAAAAAGTAGCAAGGCCGCCCAACAGGCCGGGAGTGGATAAAACGTGGTTCTATTCAACTCATTGAAAAAAAATACTGCTTGTTTCTTACTGGTTTCATTCACCATCTGAGTAGAGTTCGGGTGCGTAGAACGGTTTTGGTACTTGTGCATTTTTTATTCGTCTTTTGATGATGCTTTTTACTGTATAGATAGCTTGAAATAAAGTTTTATGTGATTGTAATATTATAATAACTCCGGGTGGCCAAATAAGAATGGACGCCGGTTGTATCTCACAAACTACTTATCGTATAACTTTGGAAAAAAGATTCTATTGAGTAAATCGGACAAGAGAAATCGCTGGAAATTATTTTCAAGTTCGTAGCATGACCGCTAGGGGTCGCAATTGCTATGGTCAATCAGAAAATGGGATTTTTCTCAAAAATATGCCAAGTTAAGAGGTATTTTAAATAGTGGCATTGTAATCTTTGTAAAATTTGCAATCTTTTTCTTTTAATGCACTTTGCTCTATCTTTAAAAATAAAGTGGTGGGGAAAGGTTAAACTTTATTTTATTCAAATAAGGATAACTCCGGTTTGGGTTAACAGAATTAAACGAACTAGGGCTTGTTTAAAAGAGATTTTCTTACTTAATAATCTGCAGTATATATTGTTCCTGAACTTATTTTACCGTGGTGGCTAGAGGGCGCTGTTTGACATCGTAACAGTTATTGCGCGTTTTCATAAAAAATTTAAATGGCAGGCTATGTCTCTTTTTACATAGTTAAATAGAGCACAAAATTTCCAAAAAATCAGCTCAAACCGCAACTTTCTATCTTCTCTCTAACGGAAGATATTAAGAGAACAAGTAAAATTAGGTTGCCGCCTATATAGGCCTATAATAGTCTAATTAAAAATTATATTAGTAGTATTTTCTGATTGACCATAGCAATTGCGACCCCTAGCGGTCATCCTACGAACTTGAAAATAATTTCCAGCGATTTCTCTTGTCCGATTTACTTATTAGAATTTTTTTCCCAAAGTTATACGATAAGTAGTTTCTGAGATACAGCCGGCGTCCATTCTTATTTGGCCACCCGGTACATTGATTCAGTGGAATTAATTTAAAATGACATTACTGTACTGTTAAATGCGACACCCTGTAGTTTTACATATTTGGAAAGAACTCGTTTTTATGAATACGGTCATATTACGAATACGTTTTATGAGTCTCTCTTTCCCTAATAATAAGAGATATATGCCAAAAAAACATTGGGCAATCAAAAATTAAGAACCGCTGATTTAGAATCACGACGTCTTATTATTCTCCTCCAAGCGATGATCTAGAAGGTTATGACGTCACTTGGAGATATCTCAAAACACCGCACGTGCTCCCTTGAGCAAAGTTACCCGCCTCCTGAGACGATCTCGCTATTTACGAATTATTACTTGCGTAATGTACAAGTCATCGGTGCGAAAGCAAGGCCAACTTGGATAATTAGTTAGAAAACGATGTGGCAATTAGTCTGTCATTCTTGCGAGGAATTTCCCTACACGGAAAGTGACGCATAGACATACGCAGGGTAAGAGATAACCTAATTACTGGAGTGAGGGTGGATTTTCAAATCTAGGGTAAAATATTGAAACTGAAATTCCGCAGTGATGAACGAAATAACATCACCAGCGCTGAGGTGTTATGTGTCGCAGAAGGCCATGGAAGTGGAAACATGTAGATGATTTATTATATGTAACTCATATGAGATTATTTTAATTTTTTTTAAAGTAATTTGAAAAGTGCGGAGTAAGTATTGGCATAAAGTAACATACGGTTACTTTATGGTATTGGGTACAAGTAATAACACGTAAAACTGACACTGAAACTTGAGGGGCAGCAGTTATTTTTTGTTATACACCGTGTTTCACGATGAGTAGATAAGTAAGACGGGCTCCCGACCGGAAGTGAAATGTCATCGAGCTGGAAGGCCTGTTGCCATCGACCTAGACCACGGAGCCGCTGGACATTGTCGTCAGGGTGAAGAACCAGACTTCTTGTAGCATCCCCGTAGGTGTAGGTGCCCCAGGGGCTGCACAAGAGCACCCCAAGAGTGTGTGACGTAGGTTCGTGAAGATGGCGGCCTGACATCACGAAGCGCGCCCAAGCTAGTAGCTCAGGCGGCCACGGGAGGTGACAGTCTGGCGGCAAATTCAAGTGTCTGAGAAACTACCATTTAGAATATCTCAGAAAACACTTTGAATTGAATATGAAATTTGGCTCATCAAGGGGCTCTAAAAACTTAACTTTCTTCAAACAGAAAATGCGTATTTGATTTTTGGCATGTGATCAGAACATATAGTAGATTAATCTACAGTGTGACATGAATTATACAGCCTTATTCAGAACTTATCTCTAAAACTTTGAGGATATCTGCATCCTTAAATAAGAAATCGATATCACCAAAAAAATTTATAATAAAAGGCTTAGGATTTTCCGTAAACAATGTTTAAAGTTATACCATTATAAAGGACTACGTAGCTGGGCAACTGTACTTCAACACATCTGATATTTTTCTACCACATTCCTAAGAATGTGATAAAAAAAGTAAACACGTTTTTGTCTGGAACGCCTGGTTAAAACCGACCGAATAAAGAACTTCCGAAGTTTTTTTCGTGCTAGCCAGTTTGCATTGTCAGTCCTAAGGTCACTCCATTACAGTGGACCAGTATCCAGCGGCGTGCAATGAAAAATTTTTAAAGAGCTTTAAGACCCCGCCAAAAAAATGTTTTTTGCACTACCACATTTGTACATGTATGTTGAACATCCCCAAATTTTATTATGGATAAGTTCTGAATAACCCTGTATACCCACTACACACTAATACACTAATGTATTGACATTGGTTTTTGGGAAAAGACTCTTTCCCCCCTCATTTTTTGGATACAATTTGCAAATTTGGCATATCGTAAGTACTTATTAAAAGTCTCTTTTTGACATAAAAATTACCTTTTCCATGTTTCCGGTTTCACCGAAAATCATACTATCTCTCGATTTGTATATAGAACACCCTGATTTCGGGAGTTCACGTCATTTTTTTAATCCAACTGCTGTCAAATTACTTTTTGGAGTCTATTTTACTTTGGAATTTAAAGTGCCTTCTCTCAGCTTAATTTCAATTTTGTTGGCCCCACAGATATAATAAACATATGGGTAGAATGCTTATTAATTGCACTTTCTAATGGTACCGGAAGTCAAAAATATTTTTTAAAAAAGCTAGCGCAATCTATTAACCCCCTCATGGAAATTTTAAAAATTCTACCTCTATTGGTTCTTGATACACAGATCGATTCAGCTCGTCGTGACATACCCTGGATACTAGAGTAAAATATGGACTGCCATGACAAAGTACAGTTATTTAATTCTAATTATAAAATAGTTTCTAAAATATGTAGCGTGATTAGATTAACTTCTAGATTATGCAGTTGGTTTTATCTGATATAAATAAGTTTACAGTGCGAGTTAAACTTGTATTATTTCGTTGGCACGAAAACAAACAAATATTAAATCACATATAATAAATTAAAAAAAACTTGTGCGGGGTTGATCGTTAAAAGTCATGGCCACAGTATTATTACAGAAGAAGGGATTAATTAAGTTTTAATCAAATTTAAGTAATCCAACAATATAGATATCGGTAAACTGAATTCAGGTATACTAATAAGTAATAATTTTCACAATGTCCCAAGTATGTACAGTCTGTCCATAAAGTAACCCCCCCTGCTAACTTTTGAACGAATCGAGTTAGAGAGTTAATCACGTAAAATGAAGTTGATTCTGACGATAAATTCTATTCTTCAAATTCAAAGATGGCGCCACGGACGCTGTCCATTAAATTTTTTAAATGGTCCGCCGTGTTGCATCTCATTTAAAAGATAATTAAATTCTCTACTTTCTCGTTTTTGAAAAATGACAAGCGAGTTAGCCGTTCTCTAGTTACAAGCGTTTCTGTTTCTAATCTGATCCAGGAATAAAATGTTAATTAATATTTTAATACAACAAACTTTGAACAAATATTTATTAAAACAAAAAATAAAATAATTAAATAAGTTATTCAAAATGTTGTTCATTGACTTCTTGACACATAAAAACTCTACTTTGAAATTCTTGCCTGATATTTCCTAAAATTTCTGCAGGGATATTTCTACACATATGTGTTAGACGTTGCTGTAGTTCGTTGATATTTACTGGAGGAGTTCTGTAGACTTTTGACTTCAAATGTCCCCATAAGAAAAAATCAAGAGGAATCAAGAGGTCCGGGGAACGAGCCGGCCATTCTATCGGGCCCCTTCTGCTAATCCATCTGCCTGGGAAATGGTTATTTAAAAAATCGGTAACAGGTCCATAGAAATGAGGTGGGCCCCCATCTTGTTGAAATACAATACTTTGAATGTTATTGTCTGCTATTCTTTCTATCTTTGGAAAAATTTGTTTGTCGCTGTCGAGTTGACAGCGCCCGTGGCGCCATCTTTGAATTTGAAAAATTGAATTTATCGTCAGAATCAACTTCATTTTACATGATTCACCCTGTATTTTGTTAAAACTCTCTAACTCGATTGGTTCAAAAGTTAGCAGGGGGGGTTACTTTATGGACAGACTGTATATGCATTATGCCTGGCTGTGATGAAAATTTTACAAGTGAATATGACATCATATAACACGATATATTTATCAGAAAAACTATATTTTTTCATCTGTACACACTATAGCACATCTTTATTGAAGCTCTATCGCTTAAATGGGCAACAGTCTGTAATCCATCATGGAAATAGATCAAAGACACTACAATTGAAACAAGGCGTCACCCAGGGTTCTGTTCTGGGACTATTATTGTTTGTATTATGCATACATAATACAAACTGTAGCCAAACTGTGTCTGTAGCCGAAAACTCCGTAAAAACAAATCCAAATCATTTTTGGACATTTATAAATTCTAAAAAAAGCTCTACGGCCATTCCATCTGCTATGGTAAAAGATGATCAAGAGATAGTTGACCCACAGGAAATAGTTAATAATTTTGCAAATATTTTCTCCCACGCATTTGTACCCTCTGGCCTTGGCGATAACAACTCTTACTACTTCCCAAATGTAAATGTATTGCACTTAATGACTATTTCAGAGTCAGACGTTTTAATAGCAATTAAAAAATTGAAGAACAACATGTGCATGGGTCCAGATTTAATACCGTCTTTCCTAGTCAGGGACTGTGCGATCATTTTTTGTAAACCTTTGGTCATTCTGTTTAATCTAATAATCACCTCGGGGACATTTCCTGACATTTGGAAATTATCTAGAATTACACCGGTTCACAAAAAAGATGCGCGAAATGATTTTGCTAATTACCGACCCATAGCTATTTTAAATAATTTTTGTAAAGTCTTTGAACGTGTTATGCATAGCTTTATTTCACATCACGTCTCTAATATAGTAATACCTGAACAACATGGTTTTATACAAGGTCGGTCCACAATTTCTAACCTTACTTCTAAAACCCAATTTATCTCTGAAGTTTTGGATGGGGGAGGTCAGGTGGATGTTATCTACACAGACTTCTCTAAAGCATTCGACAGGCTAGATCATGCTATTATTTTAAAAAAACTTAATGAGTTTGGATTATGTCCTATTTTACTTAAATTATGTGAATCTTACCTTACGGGTCGAACTCAATTTGTGCAATATCGCGGCTTCAAATCCAACATGTTCGTTCAAACATCTGGGGTACCTCAAGGTTCAGTTCTGGGTCCTCTCTTTTTTATAATATTTATTAACGACATTGCTAATGCTATGAACGTCTATTATCTGTTATACGCAGATGACCTCAAATTATTTTCCAAAATTACTTCTCTCTCTGACTGCCAGAATATCCAGAATAACCTTCTCGCACTTGATAGTTGGTGTAATGATAATGGACTTCCACTAAATGCAAGCAAATGTAATGTCATGTCGTTTCACAGGAAAAAGAATGCAGTTTTATTTGATTATACACTTAGTAATGACATTCTCAAGAGGCCTGCTCTGGTTAAAGATTTAGGTGTATACTTTGATCCGGAACTTAGTTTTTGTCGTCACATTGAATCCTGTGTAGCTGGGGCGTATAAGAGTCTTGGTTTTATAACGCGGAATTCTAAGGATTTTACTAATTTATCGACATTACAACTGTTGTTTAATACGTTTGTGAGATCAAGACTTGAATACGGGTCAGTTATATGGAGTCCTATTTATGCAATTCATGTTACTTTATTAGAACGCGTTCAGCGCAGATTTTTTAAAACTGCAGTATTTATGCTTGATGGGATTTATCCTACAAGGGGTACCCCGCAATGTTTATTTTATGATCGCTTCAATATGCAAAGTCTATTAGTGAGACGAAAAATTCATTCTGTGATTTTTATCTTTAAAGCTATTCACTATGTAATAAAATGTGAGTCAATTGTGTCACGTATTAAGTATAGAGTACCTAGACTAAACACCCGATATAGTAGTTTATTTGTATTACCACAGGCTCACACTAACATTTTGATTAAATCACCTATAGGTATATCAAATGATAAGTAATTATCATGATGTTGAGTTAACCGTGGACATTTTATCATGCTGTCTTAGGGACATTAAGAACTTGTTTATATGATCGGATATATACTCCTTCTACCTTTTACCTTTTACCTATTTGTTTTGTTTTGAATTTTTTGTAATTGTGTAACTTATCCTGTAAGTGGGTTTTTGACCCGTTGGATATTTAATTGAAATAAATAAATAAATAAATAAATAAAATAAAATACATGATTTCACAAGCTCTTTTAAGGACAATTTCATTGCCATTTATGACACCAGTTTATTTTTCTAGAATAGCAATATTACATTTAACTGGTTTTATTTTTTTATAGTTGATCTAGGAAATATTTTCAATGAATTTGAACCTGATTTTATAAATATCACATTATTATTTATATAATTTGTAATTTAGTGCATCTAAAACTGAGACAATGGTATCCAGCTTGCACAACCTGCAATGTTATAAATAATTACGAATCTGTTAGTGTACTTGAACCCGAGGAAATCATCCCGGGGGAAAAATAGATTTATAGATATTTACCAGATAAATTTCCAAATTTTTTTATTTTTTAGAGAGAGGAGAAAACTCTCGTGTACGATCAAGTTAGCAACCCTGTACATATTTACAATTTTCTGTGCTAAGTAACACAATGTGTTAGTGGGAACGTAAATTCCCAGAGGATATTAAATGTCACGGAAAATATCACAGCCTGGGCCCATCAGTCTCAGTTCTTCACTTAGAGAGAAGAACGATCTACTTTCAGCGGAGGCAAAAACAATAAGGAAATTGAAAATTGCAACCGTTATCGATGTGTGGGGCACTCGAGATAAGTGTGCGGATATAAAGGAAAATAAAATTGGTGCTCGTAGGTCTTGGATGTAACTGTTACGGGGTTAGTTATATTAATGTGAATCTGTTCTTAATATTTTAATTACTAATAGGTGCTAAAAACTTAAAAACTGGTTTTACAAAATTTTTAAGTTATATAAGTTTACCTTAAATTTAAAAGAAATATATTACTAGCCTAAAATCATTATTTGACATCGAATATACTAAATTTGAAAAGTCTTACTGTCTATTAAGTTTGTCAAATATTGGAAGTAAAATAATGTTATAAAAATTTAACTAAATAAGTAAATAAACTACTTATTTTAGTATCGAATTTTACGGTGGACTTGGTGGTTCGTTACAGGGTGAATCATGAATATGTATTTTTTGACGATAAATTCATTTTTCTAAAATGAAAGATTTTAGGCGCCAGAGTCGCTGTCAAATATTTTTTTTAAAATGATAAGGTGAGACGTGTTGCACATAATTTAAAAAGTCTCTCATCTTTGCATAATAGTCTGTGAAAAATTTAAATGGCAGTAAATATTTTTTTTTAGCAAATAACTAGGAATAGTAAGGAGATCATTAAGACTATCCTCCATCTGCAAATGCCTTATTTAAATAAGGACTAAAACAAATCAAGCCAAAACAGCTATTCTCCTGGCTATATGCCCCGCCGAGCGCTGAATTACAAAGCAAGATTTGCCATATTTTGGTCTAAACACAGTTAGAATCAAAAATAGTACAAGGATTCGGATTGCATTGATTGCAATGAAAACTACGAGGAAATACTCAGACCACACATCGTAGGATGCCACTAATTGCAGACCGGTTTCGACCTTTTTATGATCTCATCAGTGCAATATAAGTGAGCATACCTACGAATGCGAAGACCTGAGTATTTGGCACAATAGGTAAGTCTTGCGTACGCAAGCCCTATTGGCGCCACCTCTGGGTAGTTTTCGCAACACAATCCAAACCAATCGTAATGGGGTAAATCCAATACAATAACAGGTTGTAGAAACTAGTTCTACTACTTGTCAGATGGCATGCATATAGCAAATAACTACGAATTTAAGGACATCATGAAGACTATCCTCCATCTGCAAACGCCTTATTTAAATAAGGACTAAAACAAATCAAGCTAAACCAGCTATTCTGTTTTTGGCATGTTGTGATGTAATATTTACGGTGAATTGCGTAAGGATTTTTCACAATTTAAACGCAATATCTAGATATTTCATTATGAACACAACATAACCTTATATTTTAGTAATAATTAAAAATAATTTATTTGTTTTTAGCTCACACATATATACTAAGTATAGTGTGAGCTGTGGTGATCCTACTGAAATCGAATAAGAAACAATACAATGACTGAGTATTTTTTTGCAGGTGGATACGGTCCGTAACTACGTGCGTAAGACCCAAAAAGGGTCATATTCAGAAGATGCTATAGAGCATGCCTTAGAAGCTATCCAGAATAAGGAGATGTCAATCAAGAAAGCTAGTGTGGCCTTTAAAGTTGCGAGAACTAGCATACATTCACGAGTAAAGCGTCAGGGCTCAATCCGGTTACAAACTTAAACAGGTTCAAGCTCGTTTTCACTGAAAACATGGAAATCGAATTGTGTGAACATATAATACATTTAGGTTGTGTTCCGATATTAAGCTTGGTTAACCAAAATCCCGGTTAAGCGTTCCATTAAATAAAAATTCCTGAAAATTGTTTAATTTTGGAACTGTCGTCACCTGAAAAAGGTTAACCAAACGTCAAAATATTGACCGTGCTCTGGGAGCGGTGCATTGGTCAACCGAAGAGTTAGCAGGTTAGGTTTTAGCGTTGAGAGAAGAAAAATCAATTCTCTCAACGATTTTAATTATATTTTGTTTAGATGGTGAAGGCAGATGGGGTGTGGTGTTCTTGCGTTAAGTGTTATAATAAATATTTATAAATTCTACTTTTCTGTATTGTATTCTGTAGTCCACTTGACCAAGTCGACTGAAAGCTACACTTATATCTACTTATAAACTACTTATATCTTACTATAATATACCAAATTATCTGCTGTTTCATTTATTTTTTGACTGAAGACTAGAGTAATAGTTAAGCACGGAATATGAATGTATTTAAGGTTGAATGAATCCCAATAAAAACAATTCATCATCCATGTTGATTAACCAGCCAGTTCCTTAATTACACATTTTTCAGGTTTACCAATATTTCGGTTAACCGAAATCCTGGTTGGTCGCGGATAATATCGGAACACAACCTTATAGTTAAGGTTGTGTTCCGATATTAAACTTGGTTAACCAAAATCCCGGTTAAGCGTTCCATTAAATAAAAATTCCTGAAAATTGTTTAATTTTGGAACTGTGGTCACCTGAAAAAGGTTAACCAAACGGCAAAATATTGACCGTGCTCTGGGAGCGGTTCATTGGTCAACCGAAGAGTTAGCAGGTTAGGTTTTAGCGTTGAGACAAGAAATATCAATTCTCTCAACGATTTTAATTATATTTTGTTTAGATGGTGAAGGCAGATGGGGTGGTATTCTTGCGTTAAGAGTTATACCTAATAAATATTTATAAATTCTACTTTTCTGTATTGTATTCTGTAGTCCACTTGACCAAGTCGACTGAAAGTTACACTTATATCTACTTATAAACTACTTATATCTTACTATAATATACCAAATTATCTGCTGTTTCATTTATTTTTTGACTGAATACTAGAGTAATAGTTAAGCACGGAATATGAAGGTATTTAAGGTTGAATGAATCCCAATAAAAACAATTCATCATCCATGTTGATTAACCAGCCAGTTCCTTAATTACACATTTTTCAGGTTTACCAATATTTCGGTTAACCGAAATCCTGGTTGGTCGCGGATAATATCGGAACACAACCTTAGAAAAGCTTTTTTATGGACTTTTAACCCGAGGAGTGTTCAGATAACGCACCAGGTGCCAATAATTATGTTTGTGACAACTGCCGTTAATAATTTGTATAAGGACTCACTTGCCCCTATAGGTGATTCACTTACCCCATATCTTGGGGCAAGTGAGTCATTTGATAATTTTTTTAAAAAGTCTTACGTTTCATAAAGAGTTAATATTTTCTACGTTTTTTAGGATTAATTTGTTTCTTAAAGAATTAAAGTTTTCTTAATCCAATATGCGTTGTTTAATTCCTAAAAGTAAAAAAGTTATAGATCGTCAAACCTTAAGGTGTCTCACTTGCCCCACCCTCCCCTATCCTATAATCCCAAAAACAGCGAAGGTAAAAAAATATATAGGTATGTATAATAATTGCTTTACGATTTATTTAAACTTAATTTAAATCCCAAAGGAAAGAAAGAAAAAGAGAAAACATGAATAATTCCATTAAAGGGAAAGTAATTTTATGAATTTTTCGATCAAACGTCTTCGTATTCACATTTTATAAGAGGATCCACATCTCATAAATTCGGTTTAGAACGGATTTTCTTGTATAAAAAAATAATTAAACATCGATATCTTACCTAATCATACCTCAAAAGGACGAAATTACTGGAAAGCAACTTTGGCGAACCAAAAATTCGTGTAATGATATTTCGTTTACAATATTATTTTATTTACAGACAAATGTGGATTCAAATCATTTGGAAAGAACTACTGAAGCATAAACCTAAATAGAATAATGTCATAATAAACGAAAGACCTATTTTTTATTCGCAAAAAGTTAATTATTATATAATAAGGGTGCACATAGAATATTTATCAGGAGGTGGACACAAAGAAAATAAAAAATTGTGTATAGAGTCCGGAAAAATTATGAATTTTATGTATAAAATAGGGTGAATTTTAAGCATCAGAGCCAGTAATAACAGTAATAAATGATTTTCAATTTAAAACTCAATATATATCTAAACCTTTACATCAAACACATTACAGATGATATTAATCCGAACATAGGGCATAATGATGTTAAATGTGGCGATTTATTGGACCATAAACACTTCTTCTGTGGGAGGCCCTGTCAGAATTATATTACAGCCCCATTACAAGGGTGTAAACGGGATTTTAAAAACACGATTATTGTCAGATAATTTTATTAGGGAGCGTTAAAGCATCATTGGATTGTAAATTTTCAACAGCAAATTTTCCGATAGCAATAAACTGATTCAAACTCTGCTAAATATCAGTAACAAAAACATACAATATGTTTTTTTTTTGAAGAACCAGTTTACGCGAACTTTGGTGATTATTAATATTATTACGAGTATTCAAGTCAAACGTCATTAAGTTAATGAGTAAAAAAGCTGTCAAAAGCAAGGACATTTATTTCAATGTTCTTGCACCTCCATAGTACTCCTATGGAGGTGCCACATCTTCATCAAGACCAACTACCAGACACTGACCGGTCTCGCACTTATTCTGTGCTTATCAGAGGTCCATAGGTAGCGGACTCGATAAGCGATGCTGCGACATGATTGTCTAAAGGGCATCTGGTATATTAGTGGTGGGAAACACACAGTAGTGCCCTTTTTTGGCCTATGCTACTATCCCTCTGACAATTATTGGTCAAATTATTTCAAATAAATAAGTAGGATTGTCTTCTTCAATGACAATAGAGGTCACTGCTCTAATGGCACTTGCGGAAAAGCAGGTCGCTTTCTGTCTGTCAATTTGACAATGATTGTCAGACAGATAGTAGCAAAAACCAAAAGAGGGCACCTCTGTGCGTTTCTGATCATTACTAAACAACATTTGAAAAAATAGACAAACTAATTCTAATACATTATAAATGAGACGGCGATAGCTCAGTCTGTTAGGCGCTGGGTGACAGCTTGTGACTAACAGAATGGTAGACTGCAAATGGCACCTCTCCTAGGAAATGGTTGTGTCTGGGTTTTTCATGAGTAGGGTACACCCTCTACGTAAGCCTGAGGCTTTCAGAAGGGAAGTTGTCCATTTCTGTGGTGTGTTTTTTTATTTCACCCTAGGACCTTGGGTCCCGTAGCCAAGAAGAGCATCGAGCATATAATTTTCGATCAGCAAGTTCTGACGAGGGCTGGGAGCAGTCGATGCTCTGCTGTTTTAAAATTTATAGGAGCCACGGCCACCTGTTCTCTTTAGATCGAATTCGCACACTAATATATCGAGTTCATTCAGCTGAGAGCTGTTTTGTTGGAAATTATAAATTATGGTATGAAAATGATTTCGCATGGAATGAGTTTCAATACTGGGCTCTACAGAGTGAGTCTGTAAAGACAAAATATTCCATAATCCTTTACATAGAGTCGGGATACATAGAGAAGAATATCGATCAAAAAATTTTGGATCTTCTTTCCTTGACAAATAAAATTTTTTTTGTTCGCTTTGAACGTATGGAAAATACCACGAAAATTAAAAGAGCACACATGGCTCTAAGGAAAATCTTTATTCTACTATATTCTGCATAGTATTACACTGTTAAGTCAACTGAATTTCATTCAGAATATCAAATCTCCCAATCAGATGACGTGATTTGTATTACTAGATAAATTGCGTTCTTTATGCACTAAAACCTGCGTCCATCTTTATATGAATATGTGCAGAGAGCAAATCAATTAGAGGCCGCTATCGAGCAAGTCCAAATTGACGCTGTGATTTGAATACGTTGCAAGTTTAATAACTTGTCTTTTGATCGTTTTTGTCCACCATATGGCTATCGCTGGACGATAACTCAGTCTGTTAGGTGCTGGGTGATAGCTTGTGACTAACAGAATGATATATTGTGGCACGAGTTCGAATCTCGACAGGGAAGAAATTGCACCTCTCCCAGGGAATAATTATGTGACTGCGTTTTTCATGTGTACCCCCCCTCTACACAATCCTGAGGCTTTTAGAACTAAGGTAGTCCATTTTTGTAGTGTGTTTTATATTATAACGAGAGCAATATTACTAATCAGCCGACGTGTATACTCTAGTCCAGTCGGTACTAGCCGGGAGAAGCGCTGGAAGCTCTAGAATATAGATGGTCGCCTGTACAACACAACAAACCTAGGAAACTCAGTCTGACTTGAAAACGGCTTCATAAAGGTACGTGTCCATTTGAGAGTGTTACTAGCGCGAGAATCTCTCGAGAGCAGTTCTCGTAAGTGGATACACGTCTGCGAGTAACTATCAGAGAGTATTCATTTGACTATCAAATAGCTTACTCGCAGCATTTTGCTCTCAAGTGTATACATATTATTTTTACTAGCGGACAGTTACTTATGAAATACGAACACGTTTCGTATTGTGATAGTTCTCGCCATAATCATTTAAAATGGCAGCTATTCGCAAATTTGTATATTTCCATTTTCACATTCCATTAATAACTCTATACAAACATGATGCCAGAAAACGCAATGTAACCATAACGCGTTCATAAACAGAAATAGCTCTCCTTAATTTTGTATAAATTTTGACAATTACTGATCCAACTAAGTCTACTATAAATTGCACTTGCACTGCACTCATAGGTACAAAGTTTCGAAATTGTTGGCCATCTTCAATTTTAAGTTCTCTTATTAGTGTAGAACATGCTCCAAATTCACATCTTCTCTGAATCCATGGCTTGATCCAACATTCTTTCTTTCTTTGTTGCTTTCTCTTTAACAGTGTACGTGCAACAACAATTGCTCGAAGTTTGTATACATTCATGACTGATTATTGTCGCCGCATCATCCCGGTATTCACGGTGGAAAAAAGGGGTAGAAGTGATTTAAATACCTTGCCTGTCACTCGAAGTGGCTCTCGCTAGATTAAATCTAGCCAGGGGAGTGTTACAACACACCCGGATCGTCCTAGCCGCTGCTGGCCAACTAGGCGACACCCTCGATGTACACAGGTGGATGATACTACGCTCTTCGGCCTGAGACGGGCTGCTCGTACGCGAACGAGTATCCGCGACGTCCGTCCACGTTGGTGGTTACCAGTCTTCCTTCCTGGCCCACGCTTCTTTCGCTTCGCCGCTGGTGGCACTAAGAAGACCAAACTGCCCACTAAACAGTACAATGCCTTTCAGCTTGTCTAGTGAACCCTACCACTTCTTGTCCTGCAGTCTTGTCCAGCGGTGGAAGTTTTATATTTATATCGCCACCCCAAAGTTAGCAATGATAATTGCTTCCAAAGAGAGTGTTTCGTATTAGCGATTACCAATGGTGTATGCAATGTACGACTTTCTTGTTTTGAACCAATTTGTGGCAACGGTGCTCCAGCAAATTAGTTCTATATGGTTAATAATAACACCCGAAGTGAATAAATATTAAGTAATGAAAACCTCAATGGACTCTAAACTCTTTTAAATGGTTCTTTCTTTAAATCATGTAATATAGGAGTATTATTAAATGCAAATATTAAATATTATTAATGCTTAAAAGTGAGTAAAAATAAATGAGCCACGTGGTGAATAATGTGCACGTGGTTTGCCTTTAACACGCAGTATATAAATAATATAAAATTCAAATTTATTAAATTATTTTTGGAATAATGTAATGTATAAATGATATGAAAATGCAATGATTAAAACTTCAAGTTATCGAAAATGTGAATAAATAAATGCTTTTAGCACATACCCAGATAAACCCAGGCACTCACAAGAACACAACTGCACTTCACAAGGGCCAAGAACCAAAGAGAAAGATTTTTGCCAGTCGGATTTCTCGACCGTGTTTTGTCATAGGGCTGGCCCGCAGGTACTCGGTGACGCGCACCACCCAAACGTATACAGGGGGTAGGTAAAATAGCCGCTCCGGCGACATTATCTAACTGCACCTCACTAATTTTTTCTTTCACACTACACACAAAGAAAGGAAATTGATGAAACATAAATCTCAAATGGATGTCCTCCTGACAGATATATCTGAGAGTAAGCACTCGGCGAGTGTTTCGTTATCTAGCTGACAGTAAAAATTCCTCAAATTGCTCTCAAATGGATGCCCTCTTAACAGTAACTATCGAGAGTTACTCGCGCTAGTTGCTCTCAAACGGACACGTACCTTAAAAAATAAATTTCTCTGGTGATAAATTAATACCGAGTGTTCACATAAATAGCGTTTCATAAATTAGTATAAATAAATTACTAGTATTAGTGTTAAATAAAACTTAGTTGAACTTGTAGAAAGTATTGCTGGACGTTCTCGAATTATTCACACATAACGAACCGGAAGAACGTAACAGTATTGAAAATGCATAGATAGCAACGAGTTTACAAACCATTATATCCGACTAATCGATCCGTTTCAACCCTCAAGTTTTATCAAAATGCTTGCAGCATGTTCAGTAATGCCATAATAAATACTTGTAGACTTGTTCAACGGTTATAATTGTAAAAACTAGCCCTTGAACGATTACTGTTTACTGAAGTAGCGGATAACTCAATTTAACAAACACTATACAACGCTTTATTTCGCTCAGATTTGATGAAGCAACGTAGCGCGATCCAGTAAAAGGCAATTTCAAAGCCTCTGTGATCAACATTTATGAAATGTAAAAGCCTGTTACCAAGATTCAATACAAATACTGATGAAATTAATTTATGTAATAATATGCTTATTATGGATTTGTTTGAACGTAATTTAATATTAAATGTTTATTGGATTGCAAAAGCCATTGTAATTTCCACAGAAAATTTCGTTTAAACAATACGGTTGATCAGTTATACATTACAATGTTATGTTGTTGCACATTAATTTTAATAAAGGCATGTATAATATAATTTGTGGACTGTGTCCAATTCCAAATGGTTTTATATTGTAACAGATGTACGATTACGCGAATATTATGTGTTTTTGTTAAAAAATTAAGTGAAATAATATGAAAGCGTTTATCAAAGCTCAAGCGTGAAGATGTCGAAAACACCTACTTGGCGGGCAATGTGCCAGGTACATTTACTTTAACTACTGAACAGCTCTACTCTTAATAGTATCTGTGTACATCAGTAAATAATAGTTTAATCGAATTTTTGCTCGATGTATCTTTCTTGGCAGGTTCCAATGTCAGCAGGAGGACCCCTTACGGGACCTTATATAAAAAGAAATATAATCTATTGATCGACGTACGAACAGAACTTTCTCGTCTAAAAACTAACTTTAAGTAACATCAGATATTCATGTGAGTGAGGGGGCTGGTATTGCCACGAAAAACTTCTCAATCTGATAATGGTCGTGAATACTATATATCAATCTCTAAAAGGCGGTACAGAAACTTTTTTTAGTGAGTCTTCCGTTCCGGTTTATCAATTTGAAAACTAAGCAATCATATTACCCGCTTAGCTACAGGTTTTTTGTTAATTCTCTCTAGCTGTGTTCAAATTTGTTTAATTGAACAGATTATTCAAACTCAACAGACCATAGAAAGTATATGGAAAATTCAAGTATATGGAAAGTATATCAAGCAAATCCCCGGGGGAAACCCAATAAAACTCCATCACATAGACCTAAAGTTACTGTTTGGGCAGCAATATACTCCATAGGGATAATATGCCCATACTTTTTTGAATATAACAACGAAAAAACAGTTACTATAAATTCTAACGGGTACGTTACAATGATCCGTGACCCATCCTCTAATACTTTAATGATATGGACCGGTGGTGGTTCCAGTAAGATGGGCTACAAGCCACACATCAAATACCGCATTAAAAGCTGTAAGAGAATAGATCCCAGAAAAACTAATACCAAAAAGAGACGAAGAACTAAGAAGATCGGACTTGGTCGATCCCGATCAAAGAGACACGATCTTTTTCTGAGGCTTCCTTAGAGTCCAGTTGATAATAACGTCTCAGCAAATTTTATTCAAATGTTAGGGTACCTAATTCTGCCCCAACGAATACGTTTGTGGCTGTTCTAAGGGAGCAGGCATTTTAATATTTCTTTACTTCAAATTTATGACGCCTGTGAGATATAATTTCGATTATTAAAGTTTTTCTGGAATTAGTGAATAAGAACTGAAACGTCTAATTAAAAAATGAAATTATTCTGATGCTTACCTCAATTACTTCTCTTTATTCAATTTTTTTATGAAACATTTTTAATTGAAAATGTAATTTGTAGATTAGGGTGGGTGTTCTGCCTTTATTACATCTGCTTTAATAATTTTATCTGGTAAAATATTTTTATGAGAAAGTAGTATCTACGTACTAGATTCAGGCGGGTCTTCCAAACATGCGAAGCGCAAAGTTATCCAAGATAATTTATTACAATGATATAATAATGAAGATAATATGTTGTCGTTGCTATCCTGAAGTTATCTTGATTATTATTACACGTCACTTAAAACTATTTATTTTCAAATCATAATCAATTACAAAGTGATTTTTTTCAACAAGATTTTGGAATGGTTAAGGGATCATCATTATCTCCAGCAATGGGTAATATTTTTATGGAATATTTTGAAGAAACTTATATCAAAAATCATGTTAATAAACCAAAATTATGGTGGAGATATGTAGATAACATATTTTCAATATGGCCCCATAGCTATCTATGATAATTATGATTTTCTAAATTTTATTAACAGCAAAGAAACAACTATATATTTTACAGTAGAAATTGAAAATGATAGTAAACTACAATGTTTAGACGTATTAATAATGAAATCACAGTCAAATTTTGAAAATAATGTATATAGAAAAAAGATCAACACAAATAGATATCTAAATTTTAATTCAAATCATCACGTAAGTATCAAATGAGGTATAGTTAAATAAATATTTATAATTTATATGAAAGAGCAAAATTAATATCAACGCCAGATGCTTTTAATAAAAAAAAAAAAAAACGTTATTAGACATATTAAGGGAAAACAATTTTCCTAATGATTTTATGGAAGAACATTTATAAAAATTGAAAATTGGCAAAATATTAATATTCCCAAAATAGACAGGGAAAATCCAATAATAACCATTACCATTCCTCTTACATTACAGAGATATCTGAGAGACTTAAACAACTTGGTAATAATTTTAATATGGGAACGACATTTAAAACGAAAAACACTTTAAAATCAACACTTACAAAAAGAAAACTAATTAATAATGACCAAATTGATAAGACATCTAGACCATTACAAATAAGGGTCCGCTAATAAAAAGTATGTTAAGGATAAGTCATCAATAAGATATTTTCAGTCGATATTTCATTGATATCTTATTTTAAGATATTACTTATTTTGTTAGCAAAAGGACATGACATGGTTTCATAAAATATCTTGGCTCAGTAACAGTGTATTTTGTAAAAAAAATGTAAGTATCTATATTTTTTGTAGACAATGAGAGGGACATTGGAATATGGTATTATTTTAAACGTTAGTCAGTAGCGTAACATATATTTTTTAGAAATGGGGTTCCAAAAGTGCAGGTTGCACGCCACTAGCTATTCCCATCGAGCTGAAATTGTTTGTGGAAGTAAAGATTAATAGTAGTATCATTCATCGGGTCCACTACTTATGGCGAGCGCATAATAAACGCGAAACCGGTCAATGTCTGATGGTTCGTCTCGAAGAAAGATGTGGCGATACCTATGGAGATGCTGAAGTAACGCAATGCCAGTCGGGGCACATTACCCGTGGAGTAGGTGTTTTCGGCATCTCCTTCAAATAAATAAGTAGGATTGTCTTCCTCAAAGACAATAGAGGTCACTGCTATAATAGCGCTTCTGGACAAGCAGGTCGATATCTGTCTGTCAATTTGACAATAACTGTCAGACAGATAGTAACAAAGACCCAAAGAGGGCACCACGGTTTGTTTCTCACCACTAGTAATAATGTATTTATATTTATATGATTTATTAGTTAGGTAGGTATGAAATAAATTGAATGTAGGTAGTATGCATAGAAATCGTAAAAAATATGGAATGCCACAAGCCATTACACAACTCATCTAAAAATAGACAATTCATGCAGAAAACGTGAAACCGTCACTTTAGGGAATTTTTGTACCATACCTTGGGTTAGAACCCGGTATATTACCCTCGTATATTATGAGAAAAATTCAAACTCATTGAAAATAGTCCGTTCCATGTGTAAAATGACCCGATTTTCAAATTTCCCGCCTGGCAGTTAATCAAAGCTAGCTGCTAATGCGATCGTAGCCACGAATAGAAAAAACCAAAGTTACAAGAGTTACGTGTTCTCATGGAATGCCCATTTTCAGTTTCTATAAAAGCATTCTATATTTTTATAATTTATATGGTACTATGTCGAGTTTACTGACAATAGTGTTTACTCCGATGCTCAACCGTTTCCTTTCTATATAAATGTTGAACATTTGTGAAAGAAAATCTACGTAGTTAAGAAGAGGATAAAAATTTTACTTATACCATTACTATCATTACATATTTATTCACGGATAAGCTTTTTTTGAACAATGAAGTTCTGTCGGTGCTGACATTCACAAATTACCCAATACTTTCCCTATTATTCGAGGTTACGTAGGCATTCATTTCCAGAGTGTAATTACTGGAAAGATTACAGTATTTTTTATCACAATGCCTTAGAAGGGGCTGGATTTAAACCAAGTAATTGGATTTGTCAATGTGATGGTTGTTACTATTTGTAAAGAAAGATTGAGACGAAAATGTTCTCATTTCACCTTGACATTTTTTGTACGTCTAATTTTTTTTAAACCCCTATTATGATCAATAACTACAGAGTGTTCTATAATTTTCTTTTCTATGATGCAAGTTTAGTAAAATCGTTTTTCTCAGGTCATACATGTATGATTTTTTCACATCTTATATGAAAATATAGATTTTAAACTGCTTTGACAATTTATTTTTTGCAAGGTGAGCGCAGAAGTTCAATATCTAGGGGAAAACGAGAAATATATGGATTTTTATTTTTACGGTGTTGCCAGATTTATCAAAATATACAAATTAATAGAATTTTCAGTTATACAGGATTTTCCCCTTTTTCTGGTCAGTTTTTTTAAATATAAACATGTTTTTATTCTCAATTTAGATTCGACGAATAAAACAAAAGATACTTTGTGTATACCAGTCCTATACCAAATGTCATACGTTTAGCGATATTTAGCTTTAAAATTTTTTTCGTCGATATAAGTTTCTTACGTAGTTTGAAATTTTTAGGTTAGTTAGCAACTACTGAAGTCTACTTTAAGGCAAACGTTGAGCAAGAATGATACTTTTAAACCCTGTGTCAAAAATTGACCTGGGTTGTACAGGGTGGAAAAAAAGTCATGACAAACATATCAATAAAAAAAGTGAAAAATTTTAAAAATGAAATACGATACCCTGTGTATTTTTATGCGATAAGATGTAGAATTAAAATCTGTACAACTTTCATGAAGTTTTCCCTCTACCTAAAGTCCATAGTTTTTTGTAGAATTTCAGTTTTATGAAAACGCCTCTGCCTTTGTTTTTTATTATCGGCGTCTACCAAACGGCAATCTAGTATCAAGGCAAACTTAAAAGTTTACTCCAAAAAACCACTGTGTAATATACAATAAAATAAATATTTGATAAATATTAACTAAATTTCATCAGTGGTTTTTTTAGCTCGTTAACTTTATAGTATTGTGTTTCAACCAAAATTATCCAATTTTTTTAAATAGTCGGCAACATCGTGTTGAAAATAAAAATCGGGTCTAATATAACAGAGAATTGAAAGATGAATTCAAATATACAGTTCGGTAGTCTGGTACAGTAAGAGAGAAGAGGATAAACTCTTGTGTATAGTTGCGACTTTTTAAAAAAATTCAGGCCAGGCCAGGCCCGGCCCGACAGAGTATTGGCCAGGCCAGGCCAGGCCAGATAAACCCACCGAACGTTTGGCCCAATTATAGCCAGGCTTCTTAACAATTATGGCCCGGCCAGGTCAGATTTGAGCCAGGCCCGACCAAGCCAGATTGAATTCGGCCCGGCCCGGCCAGGCCAGACCCGGCCCAGCCAGACCAGGCCCGGCCCGGCTCGGCCAGACCAGACCAGGCCAGACGCAGCCCGGCCAGACCAGGCCAGGCGTGACTCGGCTACGTCAGACTAGGCCAGACCCGACCAAGCCAGTTGAATCGAAGCTCAAATCGAATCTGATCCGGCCCGACTCTATCAAGGCAAGTTTAGCCAGAATCGGTTCGCCCAAATTCAACCCAGTCTGCCTAAGCCACATTCGGCCATACCAGAAATCCTGTCTACTTGACATTGACAATAAGTATGACAATTCATAAATTTATTAACTCCATTGTATAATTTTTCCATTTTGGGACACCTTAAATTTTAAGTAGTATGAGTGAGATTGGCCGTAAGTGGTCAGATAAATGGGTGAAACACCTCAAGTTATTATGAAATCAAATTCCTCATATAGGAAGAACAAGATATAGTATTTTAAAATTGTTATACAGCAAACCGGTTAGCATAGGTTAGGTCGAAATCGGTCCGATCCGGCGAGAAACGGTCAGGCCAGCCCAGGCCCGATTCGGCCAGGCCAGGATAGAAACGGCCCGGCCAGGCCCGATCCGGCCTGGCCAGGCCCGAACCGGCCCGGCCAGGCCTGGCCCGACTCGGCCAGTCGGGCCTGGCCAGTTCAATTTCAGCCCGGCCCGGCCAGGTATTACAAAGCACCCGGCCAGATCCAGCCCGGCCAGTAAAATATGCAGATTTTCCCGGCCCGGCCAGGCCCGATTTCGGGCCGGGCCTGGCCTGGCCGGGCTTCTGGCCTCAAATCCCAACTCTACTCTTGTGTAAGGCAGTTAGACAGAGACATAACATATCCACATATGTCACACTTTCGATCTGATTTTATGAGCTACGCCTGCTGACCAGTGAAAACGCATGTGTACGCCCCAAGGCAAAGCACGTGTACACTCCCCTCTCCACTGTACCTATTCAGATCGTAGTGCTCTACGCGTGATTGGGGGCAACAGGTAAACCCCTTCTCCCTACTCTTAAGTTTTTTGTGACACTACCGCGATCGTAAAGCATTGTAAAATGTAACCATCTTTGTCTGTTCTTACTCATGTCTATTAACTTACTCTGTCCCACTCATAACAGAATCGATCGAACTCATGTACTTTCATACCCTGTATTCTATATCTAAATAATATTAATGCATACCTATCTAAAAATCAATTATGTCTTCAGAAGGACGAATTCAAATAGGTTTTCCAATATTTCTAAAATGCATGAACTTCTGTTTTGATACGGAATTAATATGTCCTGACTAACATCAAAAAAAATTGCACGAACGGTAACATCATACGAAATTTCCTGGATCCTTTGAACGCTTTGTAGGATATAAATCCTGGCCTGTGTTTCTGTTATAGTTGAAATGAAAGGCTGTTCTTTGTAAATTATGGGCTGAGAGAAACATCACGATCATAATTATCCAATTATCCGAGATAATTGGATAATTTCGACCAGCTTCATATTCAGCAGGTTATGAATGGACCTACTATGTATAATGTGGGTTTCACTCAACCAATGCGGATGTGTGTAACTATGGAATTACAATGAATGGTTGTAAAATCGTCTGTGAGTCTATACTGGTATCCATAATGATTTTTTTGTATAAATGTATAAAAAATGTATAAAAACGTATAGGGTGTTACAATTAAAAAATATAATATTTTGTGATATTCCAGTATTCGTGCAAATGAAAATAGATCTGATAGTGTATAGATCTGATGAAGAGCCATGCCATAAGTAACGTAGTTCTTAACCTGAAATAATATTACAAAGTGGAAAAGCATATTCCTAATATGGAATTAATTATAATAATAATTTAATGCTTCTATCTTTGATTGAACGTCTTGTGTTTGAAAATTTATTTTTATTATTATTATATTTATATTATTATTTATTAGCTATTTCTAGTGAAAATATATTGACACTTTCAATTCTGTAGTAGCAGTAGTCTGCTACTGTAAATTCTAAATTGTCCATCGGAAATGGAACACCTTGCACAGTGCCAACATCTTATTCCAGATAAATAGTTATTATCAAATCTGGTAATTATTGTCAAAACAAATTAGCAAATCAATTACTGTCGTGATGTGTATTACAAGATCATAAATTATGGTTTTAGCAGTCTATATTTCCTTGAGAAAATTGTGTGGAGTTTGGTACAACAGTGAAAAATGGAAGTATTAAGTGCAAAAACAAATTATTTACAAATTTCTCAACACCCTCCCAATTATTTACAAATTTAATTATGTACCCTATGCTCGATCAATCTTCAGAACAGGCCGGAAAAATAAATTTTTACCTAATAACTTCTCTGTTTAAGAGTGGGAAAGGTGAAATCATAAAAAAGGAAATTGATGGGACTTACGAAGATATAATTTAAGTAGGAAATAACCTCTGGGACTTCCACGATTTATATTTTTGTTTGAAGAGATAAAAATACCCAGAATTTCATTGCCAATATATAGAGACGGGTTCCATATTTACTGAAATATGATAAAGAACTTCTCAGACTAAAGGAAATAACAAAGCTTAAAATTGTATCTTTGTAAAATGAAATATTTTTTATCCGACATACATATATAGGGAAAATATGGGGAACAATAATCGAGAAGCGGATTTGAAGAACTAAATTTGTATTCTAAAAAAAAAATTCACTGATTCCGCAATCCTTGCAACTGTCCTTGATCGTCCTATCAAATGAGACACTACTCCATTAAACGAGTACGGTATTATAACTGAACACTCCCTACTACTCTTCACGCCGCTAACCGGTCGAACGCTGCGCTATCTATATTAGTGGAGTAGACATCTATAGAGGCATCAGTATTCGCGCTATAAGCTTGAGCGCGCCGTAATACTTTACTCTGATAAATGCAAGCGCTTTTTAAAAATTGGATAATTCGAAAACTGTTACAGATATCAACTCAAACTTTTGCCTCATCAATTCAAAATTACAAAAAATTTCCCTACTAAATAAAGTTGTAGATCACACCACATATGCCGCAAAACATGCTCTACAAGATGGTATAGGTTTCATATGCTCCACTACAGTAAAAACCAGAATTAAGCAAAGTGGAATGACCTCGCCGATCTGGTAAAATGCGGTGATGCATGGGCGTGCGTATTCTGTTTTACCACTGGGCACGTTTCAGTTAGTATATACTCGTATACTATTCTATAGAATACTTCTAGTATATGCACTTCTACTTTTTTAACTAACACAAATAAGTATAAACACTGACACAAAGAATAAATACACTGATAATTTTAACACAAATTTTTACTGTTAAGAAACGCACGCGAAATAACCCAACATCACGCCACTGTTTCCCTACTAAATCGAGCGCAGTCGCTTGTTGGTTCCTGATTCGACCAATCAACGTCGTTGAAGCTCAGAAAAAAGAAAGTGTAACTGCAAGAATATGTATGTTAAATAAGGATGAACAGCTTGTCGTCAACTTTACGACTTTCGCAGTTGCCAGATATTCAGAAATTCGTTGATATTATTAAGTAAAACACAAATTAAACATTGTGTTTGCTTTAATAAAGTATAATAGGGATAAGGGACGTTAAAGACAAGTAAAAAAATGGGTAAATAAGGTAATTACGTTTCCTGTTTTAAATAAGAATACTTTAGATATAAATGTGACAACATAGATCTACTCTTTTTCCGGTCATTGCACTTTGCTTAATTCTGGCTTTGACTTTATATATATTGCGTCACTCGATCGCGACACCGCTGTCTTTTGGCCTTGAATGAAAACTCGTAACTTGGTCCCCATATATGAACATAAACAGCTCTATTCCTGGAAGAATCACAGGTCAGATCCAATCAAATCATTCCAAACCAAATTGTTTTCAACCAATCACAATCCTTCTGACTAGTTGCTGATTGCGAACGGGCCTAATGTTAAAACACGACATAACAATAAAATAAATTATAATTATGTCTGACAGTGCACGTTCCCCATTTGTTTTTGCAATAAAATCTGCACTAATGCGGGTTCGTTGATCACCAATTATGTTGACAATTATTTTAACTACCTACCATACTTCACTCTAAATAATAATAATAATAATTTATTGATGTAATTACATAAAAACAATGTTTACACAGGTCACAGAGAAAATGGCACAATAGCATAAGTAGATAAGGTAAAAAGCTACACATAAAAAACATTAAAAAAGAAATCACATGACACATGAATCATAAATCATACCTAAATTACAAATATCACATCGAATATTACAGAGACTAACGGTAATCGAAAAATCATGTTCGAAAAATCATGTTTAAATGAATCATCAAATCTATAAAAATACTTTCATTTTAAGATATAATTTTATTTTTGTTTTATGGTGAGTAATACATGTGTATGGTGAGTATGGTGAGTAATGACCCAGTGATGAACATTGAGAAGAATGTCTACGATCACGTAACTCATATTAAAATGGTACAAATCATGGTAAGACGGTAATGAAGTTACTGAAACAGATTTAACAAGACTTCTAACCAGGAGTATTTCATTTCCTGACCCATGTACACTCCCAAGAAATTTTGCCTTAGTATATCCTCATTCATATGATGGAGAGAGAACATAATTAATTGAGTTCTATCACTGATTGAAATATAATTTATTTCTCATAAACCATTGCTTTCTGTTGTTTTGTGTTGTTTGAACATTTTGAAAAAAAATAACTAGCTTGACTGTCACCATTGAGAACAGCAGTGTCGTCTGTAAACAGTACAAAAGTGGAATTTTTTAGCACTATTGGCAAATCATTTATATAAATGAGAAATTGCACCGGTCCACGGACGGAACCCTGTGGCATACTATACTGTACAAACTATTGATCTATTCCCATTGAAAAAAAACAACAAATTGTGATCTGTCACTTAAATATGATTTAACAAAAGTGCTATAGTGTTACCATGAAAGTTATAGTGATAAAGCTTGTTAATTAGGATATTATGGCTAACAGCATCAAAAGCCTTAGTAAGATCATATGATATACCATTGGTGATGGTGGTGGTGGTGTTTATTCTCAAAGTCACTTAGTACTGAGTCTGATAAATTATAGTAGATCTACCATATTGACACTAATAAAATACACAATTTTGTTTTAAAATATTTCAAATTTTTCTTCATATTAATAAATTCCATCTTGTACGTCCACTCCTGATGTACAGTGTTTCTATAAAGATGAAATAAACAAATAGGATTGATGAAACCTGGAAGAGCTGACCATCATTTGACCGGAAGCACGTGTGAAATTTATGTGGTTAGTGAAGGCTCATATAGCATCCATACTTTCCAATTGTCAAATATTTATGTCATGTGATATGAAAGCTCTTGAAACACCATCCGCCATGAAGTCATCATTTACGAAAACAGTATAAAAAGGAAATATTTCAGCCTTAAAATATGTTCATGTCAATCATTCATTACTGAGAAACGAGACGCTTTCCAGGGTTGAATAATTCAACACCAAACTTAACTTACTGAACGAGGAGAGCCGGTAGTGAAAGTTTTCTCTCCATTCAGAAGAGGAAATAACGGGAGGAGGCGATTAGAGGCGAAATTATAATAAAGTTAGAGATCGGAAGTTTATAAAACTCGATGGGGGAAATGGCGTTCCGTCTCGCTAATCGAATATAGATGGTGGAAAGCCACCAGGTGGGAATTTTCAGACGTGGAAATAATCCCTAATTTTTCTAATTCCTTTTTCAGTCCCAGGGATAATTTAATATTTGAGGGACGACTTTTGAGAGGGACTATAAAGGATGGATGAAGGACATAAAGGACATTACAGGATGCGTACACTAATTTTGAAGCCTCTATCAGGATATTTATTTGTAAGGATATTTAAAAATTTGAAAGCGATATATTTTACGGGTCTCTTCTTTATTTTCTATACAAGCTGTAGTTTTAAACTAAACTAATTTTACAATCTAAAATCAAAAATAAGTATTGAAAAATTTTTGGTGAGCAACACTTTTTTCTGCATATATTTTGAGAAGTAATATATCTGTCTAATATACAACGATACATTTAACGAATCAGAGAGAATACTTATTTTTATTCATAGCTATTATTAGCTCCTTATAAAAAATTACATTGTAATAGTTCCAGACGCTATCAAGTATTACTTTATTACAATCGACAGCGTCTAGATTTTTTTAAACATTTTCTGACAGCCGAATCTACCGACGTTCGATACATTTTCATTCATTCATCTTGCGATTTCATTTCAAAGCACAATGACGAGCATTAGCAGAAAATTACCTTGAATCAGTGCCAGGATTGTTGGTCGTCCTTTTCTTTCATTTAAGTTTAGATTTGACTAGAAAATTCGTGTGACCAAGAAGCGAAAAATTTAGTATAAATGCTCGAAAGTTGGCTGAAGAGTATGGTATTGGAAGGACACAAATTAACAAAATTATAAAAAACAAAACCGACTTAAAGAAACTTTTTGAAGAAGGTTCCAATCCAGAACAGAAGAGAAAATTTTCCAAAACTGAAGGATTGGCTATTGACCAAGTAGTTTACATTTGGTTCTATAAAGTCAGAAATAAAAACTTCCCCATATCTGGACCTCTAATAAAAGAAAAACAAATGACGAGTTTTAAAGCCTCAAATGGATGGCTAGAAAAATTTTGTCAAAAACATATATGCTTTAAGGCAATTTGCGGTGAGTCAGCTGATGATGATCTGGACAGTGTTGAAGCCTGGAGAACAAAGTTACAAGTAATATTAAAAGATTATTTACCAAAAAATGTGTACAATGCGGACGAAACCAAACTGTTTTACCTTGCAATGCCTAATAAAACGTTTGCTCTAAAAAGTGATAAGTGTGTCGGTAAAAAAACTGCAAAACAAAGATTGTCCATTTTATTTTGCGTAAATATGGAAGGTGGCAAGGAAAACCCATTAATTGCAGGGAACAGTAATAACCCTTGATGCTTTAAAGGATCTTATATCAACAAACTGCCTTCAGAATTGGGATCCAATAAAAAAGCTTGGATGACAACAGAAATTGTGACTTCGTACCTAAAAAATTTGACGGAAAAATGAGGAAACAAAATGGAAAAGTAATATTATTTCTGGATAGTGGCACGTCCCATCCTAAACACTAGACAACGTAAACATTGTTTTTCTGCCTCCAAATACCACTTCTTACGGTCAGCCATTGGATCAAAGGATTATTTATAACTTTAAGATGGCTTATAGAAAATTTCTAATTAAAAGGCTTCTAACATTCACAAACAGCGAAAGTTCATTTGAAGATACAGAAACAAGCATTAATTTAACTAGCGCTTTAGTTTGGATATCAGCAGTTTGGAAAATCGTTTCATCAGCTACAATTTCAAAATGTTTTGCAAAAGTAGGATTCTTGGAAAATGTCCAGCAAGACGAAAATATTGATGAGGAAGATGAAATTCCGCTGACCCAGCTTTTTCCTGAATTACATGGTGTAAGCCTAGAAAATTATGCATCTATTGATAGTAATGTCTTGACTGAAAGTCCTAATTTTGGCGTTCAAGAAGTAATCAATGAATTAATTGATGATAAAGATGGCGATTTAAATAATGAAAGTAATGTGGAACAATCTGGAACGTCAAACATTAAAGATATGAGTGAAGTGTGTGAAAAACTAAGAGAAGTACAAAGTTTCCTATTACCTGTAAAAATTGTCCAAATTTTAACAGAATGTGAACCTCAGGTTTTACAAACCAAAATGAAAAAATTAAAATAATTCTCAATTGAAAAAATTCCACAATTATATTGCAATGTTTGACAGATGGCACTTGGGAGACGAAAGACAATTTCTGCTGTAGTGCCCATCCGCCAATGTCAGTGTTAATCAACTGGAACAAGGAACAATACGTTTCTGTTAGTGACCTAATTTATGGCAGTTACTGTCAGAAATATCGCTAAGATATGCTTATGAGGAAGCGGGATCTCGGGAGCGACAGAGAAAATTTGACAATTTATTTTGTTGTAGGATACAATTAATTGTGTAATCTATCTTATTTAACATTCATTGTTTACATTTAGAATATAGGCCAGATAACAAAGTTAGCTTAATATAAATACCGATAGGCTAAAGGACTGCAAAATGGAGCAGCTCATAAACTATGTAAACGGCAAAGAGCCGGAGATTTTCCCTGGGGACACTCGCAAATTGTAATAACTTGACTAAAGTAAAGATAACTGTTTGACCTTTGGTATGAGCATTGTTGAAAGATCGAAGTTACATGAGACTCCAGTTTGAAAATGTAAATTAAACAAATACGAGTATAGATTCCATGGAAAGTTCTCGTCCCATCCTTACTGTGTTTTTGCAGAGGAAAAGCTGGTTCATGCATGTAATTTTCACTTATAATATCCCTAGTGTTTAAATTATTTCCGGAAATTTTTTCGAGGTCATGAATATTTTGAAAATTATCCTGAGACGCAGGCGAGGGATAATTTTCTTAAAATATTCATGAACGAGAATTGTAAGAAAATTTCATACAATTACTTTATAAATATTATGCCAAAATTGAACATTTTAATTACGAATGACAAACACTTATTCCTCATAGTGAGCCATTTTTTACGACTGTCAGGTACGGTACCTTGGTCAAGTTCCACCAGTTGTCATCGTGTCATTGTGTTTGTGCAATTTGCTGATTTATTAGATTGTATTTTTGAAAATGTTCCGCTTTGGAAAGGAAATATTTATTTCTGATAATTATTCTGAAGTACTTCGAGCATTGCAAATATTATGCTTAATAAAATGTGAGTTTTCTTAGTGAAATAAAATGTCATTTTCTAACATTAGTTACATACATATTTTACAAATAACTTAAAAACATATTTTTGTTTCTTATTAACTTTGATCTACTAATATTGGTGGACATAATTTATTTTTGATAATTATTCTGAAGTATCTACCTACTTCAAAATTTATATGTTTCATAAAATGCGAAATCTCTTAGTGAAATAACATACCATTTTCCAAGTTTAGTTATACATGAACTTTTTATAAATAACTTAAAAACATCTTACATTTTTCTTTGATCTACTAATATTGGTGGAACATAATTTAATTTTGAGAATATTACTTAAATTCGAGCATAGGAAATGTATTGATTCAACTCCCGCGTCTTTATTTTGACATTTTAAATGACAGAAAAATTTCCACTTATTAATTTGACACAACATTAAAAATTTCCGGAAATTTTTTGGGTTGGCATGGTAACTGAACAAAAAAGGAGCCTCTGATTGGTTAAAATATGGCGGTGTGAAATTTTCACCAGAATAAATCAATAACCAGAAAGTATCTCGCAGGGGGCACCATTGATGTTGTTACCGATGGACTCGTGACCTCAGTTCCAAAAGAGAGATAATTTCGAGGATATTTTATTGTTTTTTCATAGACGTACATAAATAATTTATATTTTTACGATTTTGTTTTGGAAAAATATGTTTTACTATCATAACGGTCACAATTTTTTAGACGAAATAAAAGAAGTGCAAATATAAATAAAGAATAACAGAATTGGTTTTTCCGTATAATAAGTATCGTTCTAAAGTTTCTGTTCATACATTTAAGTGTATAATATAGTTTCAGTTTACTACACAGTTTTAAATAATTTTGAAGAACATTTTTCCAGTGTCATATGAGGTAGTTACCTTGAATAGTTTTGCTGTAATTGGCATAAATAGATCCATAAATTTAGATGGAGTGGATTACCATCTCATGAAAAACAAATAGATTGCTCTGAAAATGCAGGGTTTTGTAAGCTTTTATTTATTTTTTATTTGTTGTTTTATTGGTTTTGTTTTGTAGGTAGAATTATATTTTAATGTATGCCCATTACAGCAAAACTATTAAAGGTAACTGCCTCATATAGCATATACTTGGAATTAGAAAAAAAATATCTATCCGAAAATTGTAAAATATACAGGATGTCTCATTGAAAAAACTGAGGTTATGTCGTCTGCTTGAAAATCGAATGTGATAAGAAAAATCTAAAACTACCATATAAAACTTTGGAAAAAACATTCAAATTCCTTTTTTTAAGACACCTCTATCTCAAGAAATAAAGATTTTACAGCCGTGTAAAAGTGGGACAAGAATGAACACAGTGTGCACCAAATTTAAGAAAATATCATCATAACTACACTTGCTTTGTTTTTGATTAGGGATACAGCATAATTTATATGCATTATTTTCGTAATTTTGCTAGACTATGTTCCACAGAGTTTGTGCAACTTTTTATAAGCAAAATTATCATCTCTTGCCATTAAAATAAGTAGATAATGTTAAATACAACGTATTTTCTTGTCTTGTCTGGTTAAGAATTTAATTTTCGACAAGATAAAATAATTATTTAGTGCTGATGTTAGAATGAAATGTTGGCAGTTTTAAATATTTAGGCATAAAGTAACCATTTACTTTATGATTTAGGTCACCCAAGCACTTTTTCGAGGATTATACAGCCTGTTAGGGGTTTAACTGCCATTACATACTTCAGCATAAGATAGATTAATCACAAATGAACAAAAAAGTAGTATATTACATAAGCGTAAGTTAAACCGTTTTTAAAATACGTTGAGCAATAACATCAAAGAATTTTATTACAATTTGGCAACAGTGTAGAATATATTGGACCTTTCTTGAACAGCTGGGAGCTTAGCTGGCCAGTGCGCGCGGCGTCTTGTTTTTTAAGTGGATGACAAAAAATCCAAATGCAAACAATAACAGTCGTGAATAATTAAGTGAAGACATTTAGATGATAATTATTTTGGATTTAATTTTCAAATAGAATCGTACAATAATTATTAATGAATATGTAATGAATTGTTAAATATAAAGATAGTCTTGTAATTGTTTCAATTTTAGTACTTTGTAAACGTTTAAAACAACTTTAATAAATTATATGAATTTGAAAAATATGCAACAAAAACATCTATAAGAAGACACGTCGCACAATTATTCATAAGTATTAAAAACAAGAATGTAGACACTCACCGAACATCAAAATACAGTCATTTTTTAATGCATGGTACACAGTAAACTACAGCAAATGTTCAAAATATCCACTGTTGTTTTCAATACACCACGACATCTCCGAATCCAAGTTTCACAATTCTCCATAAATTACTAACATATCGCGATACTCTTGTCCTAAACATTTTAATAATGACTTTTTAGAACGACAAATGAAATAGTGGTAAGACAAACACGGACACGTTCCGACTACTAACAGATACGAATTTCAAACATCAACTTGTTTAATCACTGGTGTCCGGCAGCTAGTCAAATGGTAGTTATGATTTATTTGCGCTGTTGTCATATTGCGCGATATGTAATTTATCGAATTTTATTGATCAAGAAAAAAGTTATTCTACTAAAACTAAGAGTAAATAAATTCATAGAAGTAGTAAAAATTTAATTTCATAATATTTTATGCAGACAATTACGTACAGATTTCGTAAATAACTGAAGTTTTACACGCAATCGGATATTTTGACTTCGAATTTTTTTCTCGAAAATGGTTGAGTTTTGGACCCATGTTGTATAGGGGTTTTTGTTTATTTTGATGTATACTATCGCCTGTTAAAATAATGACAGTCAAACATCTAACAGCCTGTATACCTTGAATTTTTTCTCAAGAAAGAGAAATTCGTCAACCACTTGGGCGTTTACGTTTTATCTTTTACGTAGGTGACGGTTCATCTTTTACCAATGATCGACTGAACCTCTCGAGGCTAAAGGTTTATACGGCGGTCGATTGCAGAAAAAAGTGATTTATCACCAGCTATCATAGCCTAAATATTACCAACGTTCGACTACCATATAAATTGCCGTTAAAAAAAGGGGAAGTTAATTTTTTTATGGCGAGGCCGTGAGTTGGTTTTTATAAAAGCTAATTAATACAGGAAGACCTCTTTAAAAAGGGAAAATGTCTTGTTGTTATTTGTTTTCTTACTCAAGAAGTGACATGTATTCAGTTGAATAAAAAATTATGCGTATGATTTAAAAGGAGTTCGTATCGCAAATAGTATTCGAGCTGTAAGCAATTTGTAATTTAATTTATTAAGTAGTAAATACTCAAATGCTCAATGTTTTGCTCCTCGTCTTGTTTTGATCTGGTTAAGAAATCCAGTGACCACGAGATATATCCGTCTCTTCTTCTCCCGATGTAAGACAATTTCCTACCTCTCTTACCAACGATCACACCTGTATAGAGCTCATTCGTCAGTAGAGTATCGTAAACAAAAAAAACCGAATTTACGTACACTTTTGGATATTATTTATGACAATTATTGGCTCAAATTTACCAATAATAGATTGAACTTCTTCTTTCTCCTGAGGGTCGGTTCTCTATAGCGAGTCATCCCGCCGGTCTTCTATTCATCGAGCAACTTTCTTCTTTGAATAAAGTCCAAAAATTTACTCGCTGAAATTTCTCTTAACTCACAAGATTCCAAAAATGGTTTATCCAGGAGCGTTAGCCTCATACGAGTGCAGCCTTCACATTCACTTAGAATGCGAAGGGCAGTTTCATCTGCCCTTTTCATCATTGCAGCTCCGACATACCGGGCTTTCTGCCAATCTTAAATTATAGAGATGCTTCTTGAGATGGTCGTGCTCTGTTATGAGCCCTGTCATGCTCCTGAGACGAGGTATACTCATGCTCAGCACCTCTACTGTTCTTCTCTGCAAAGGACCTTCCATGAGTGTCTTCTCATGATTCTGTCCTGGTTTTAAAAACCAGTAATTCCTATGTTCTAGTTCGACCCATTTTCCCAGAGCTGTTCTGGCAGCACTATAAGCGATTCTGTAAGCTGGCTTCGGTTCCATGAAAGCCATTTCATATCATTTCCAGCAAATTTAACTGCCCGTTCATTTCCTTCAATGCATTTATGACTTGGTACCCAACGCAGTCTCACTGAATTGGTATTTGCCAGTTCCACCAACGATTGCAAAGAGTCCAAAACAACTGATCTTGTTTGAGTTCAGAGCCTTTATTGCGGCCTGACTTTATAAAACTGTATTTCAAGCTATAAGTAAACAGGAGAAAGTATAAAAAGACAAATAGAAATGCGCACGAAGTACCCAAACCATGCTACTCACCTGGACTCTGCTCAGGAGAGACAAATTCTATCCATGCCCGGTATATTGGGAGGCGTTGTACTTTTTTTATGAAAAGTTGTTTAGTTGGAGAAATGAGGAAATATAAAAATGTAGTCGGTAAGAAAACATTTTCGCATTTGATAAAAACACGGGTAACATCCCGGCCTCCTTGACTTGTATACACAATATTATATAATAATAAAGTACCACTATAGTGATAGTACTAACAGTGCATATAATATTAATTTTGGATATGAGTGGTGTGTATAAAAGCTTTCTGTGCGCCCTTTTAAAATTTATATAATAAAATTATAATGTTCTTTAATGGTAATCGTTAATATAAACAACATTTACATAGTATTGTGGAATTAGCTGGAGAAATTTGAGAATTAAGTGTGACAACAATGCAACGCGATGTTTGTTGATGTTTGCTAGCGAATGCACTATCAAAACCTTTCAGCTGGAGTGTAGGTGTTTCAAAATAGACACTGTAGTTTTTTTAATACAAGAAATTGTAGTTTAACGTAATATATGCTATACTTCAATGTAATTTTTTATATATTTTCGTCGTTGAAACGTGGGGCAGGCAGAAATTAGCGGATTATGCTAAATTACGAATTCCCCTGACGTGGACTTGTTTAAAGAGGGCGACGAAGGGATTTCAAAGGATTCACTGTGATAATTTTAAACGTTTCTTTTTATAAAAAAATATTTTCAAATCACGTTTCTGTTGAACCAACGTCTATTTATATTAGCAAAAGGTGTTTCGTTTAATATATTAAGAATTTAAGAGTCCATTCACTAGGTCGAAATAAGCCCTAAATCGGCGTTCGGCTCGTGTCTAATTATAAAAAAACTATAAAAGATAGCGACTTTTAGTAAAAAAGTATTGAAAGATAGGACTTTAATCTAAGTCCCTATAGTAGTAATTTTTCGTATTTCTTTTTATTTTTAAAATTCCAGGCAAACAATCTTGTACTAAAATAGCGGATTTTCAAAAATTATTTTCTCTAAAATACATGTATTAAACAAAAATTTGCGACTATAGGGACCTAGTTTATTTTTTGATCTTTCCGGTGATATATAATTTATAACATTAAAAAGAAACTTTGTTGCAATTATAAGACAAATCCGGTACCCTTGCAATGAGGGCTAACTTTATTTCCATGTGCCTTTTTACTTCGGCTTTACGTGCATCTCCGAAATCTTAATAATTCGATTGTTGGAATATATAAGTCTCCACCCATCGGCCACCCATCCTCTCAATCCGACCCAACATTCATGCCTGTCAAATCTACAGAGAATGGACCCTTAAGTAATTTGAGGACCTAGGGACTTTTTTTCTTTTTATATATTTCATTCATTTCATTCATTTCATTCATTTCATTCATTTCATTCATTTCATTCATTTCATTCATTTCATTCATTTCATTCATTTCATTCATTTCATTCATTTCATTCATTTCATTCATTTCATTCATTTCATTCATTTTATTCATTTCATTCATTTTATTCATTTCATTCATTTCATTCATTTTATTCATTTCATTCATTTTATTCATTTCATTCATTTCACTCATTTCATTTCACTTATTTCATTTATTTCATTTATTTCCTTTCATTCGTGAAAACAATCACGTTAACCATTTAGGTACGTAATAAAAATTCAATATGACGAGACCAACAGGGTGATGAATAAAATGTTGGCCTGATTCCACTGAAAACCGGTTTCTGGGGGTTTTTGGGGTCGCGAATTACGAATGTTTGTAAAAAATTAAGAAGTTGAACATAGCAGCGTGAATGATGTGCAAATAAATGGTATGTACGCCAGCCCTAGATATTATTTATAGTGTTTATAAATTATAATTAATAAATATATAAAAAAATATTGAATAATATTAAAATAATAATAATAAATAAAAAAAGCTACTATTTGAAATATGCTAATCTGAAAAGATGCCGTGCAATTTTAAAACACCCTGTATTTAAAAATTAATAAATTCCTACTAACAGTCAAGCACGCAATGTTAAGATTATCATAACATATCATTATAAGCCGTAAATAACACTAGAACAGTATCAACGTATTATTCTCTCGATAATAATGCTGATTGTAGTTTGCCATGCCTCAATACTATTAATCTTAAAATTGTCCAGTGAAATTGTAATAGCCTACTTTTCAGAGGCTACAATGATACGAATAACAAATGAACACATAAGATGGAAAGTTCACGTAAATAAAAAGTAAAATTTTAATTACACAAGATATAAAATAATAATAATATTAATAATAATAATAAAAAAGAATAAAAAATCCCTATATGAATATCAAGTTAATATCGAACAGTTACGGATGAATTCATTAAAAACATTCCAAAATAAAGACTTATTTCCCTATGTAATATAGGGCAATAGCAAAAATTGATAACGGTTTCACATCTTTTAACCTAAATCAATCAATGCAAGAAACAGAAATCTTACAAAATAATGTCCTTGTACAAAAACAGAATGTATGCTTGTCTAAAACATTACATGATAATATAATCGATGATGTTATAATAGCGTAATCCAAGGATATATAGACAAATAACAGGCCAATTATACCCAGAAATAGGATTTATACTGATAATACAAGACCAAATTATAACGACAAATAAATGTAAAAAATACGTTTTAAAATATATTTCAAATAAGAGAGATAGCTGCAGAAAATGTCATCCATTTCCTGAAACAACAGAATGTACAGAGCATTTCAATGAAAACGAGCCACCCTGAATAACTCAGTTACTGTTTTGTTTCCAGAGAAATGCCGAGACAGGTCGATTGTTGCTTGTAGGACTATTTTGCTACCAAATTTGACGTGACATGTACCCCCTCCCCCCTCAGCACAACTGTCAAAATTTTAAATAGGGAATAGTAGTCAAGTGACGCCTCATGTAAAAGGTCTTTCAATTCTCTTTTCAACCAAGTAAATATGTTTGATATCCGTTTATCATTTCGCAACAAAATCCGTCAATAACTTTTTTTAATATACAGGGTGTTAGTTAAACATGAGGCAAAAATTCAAGAGTTTATGCCTTGGACTATTCTAAGGATATTTTATCCTTTGATGATTTTTGAAAAAGCGCTTTGTTGCGAAGATATAGGGCGAAAAAAATTTTCAACAAATAACAATTTATTACTAAAAATTACATGTAACATTTCTGAACCTACAAGAGTTGTTCAAAATGGCTACCTCCAGCTCGGGTGCAACCATGCAATCTTCTCCTCATAGACTCCCGAACTCTTTCAAAACACCAGGGTCGTTATTCAGTTACACCCAGCAATTATCCGATCTCTTAAATCGTCCACATCTTCCACTTGCCTAGTATAAACTAATGACTTTAGATGGCCCCATAGGAAATAATCCAGGGGGTTTAAGTCCGGGGATCGAGCAGGCCATACGTAAGGTCCACCTCGACCAATCCAACGATCTCCGTATGTTGCAGGTGGTGCACCATCATGCATAAACCACATTGCCTGTCTTGTAGCCAATAGTACATCCTCCAAAAACTGAGGTAGCGTTTGTTCCAAAAAGTTGCGGTATACTTCGCCGGTAAGTCTTCCTGGTAGAAATACCGGTCCAATTAGCCAGCCACCCACAATTCCAACCCAAACGTTCAACGAAAACTGATGTTAAAACCGATCTTCACAAGCCCACACATGGTTATTGTGGAAATTCCTCATTGCATTTCGCGAGAAACTGGCTTCATCGGTAAAAAGAATGAGAGTTGAGGGATTTCAACGAATGTGTGCAAAAGCCATTGACAAAATGCAATACGTGGAGCAAAATCCGCAGGAAGAAGTGCCTGAACGGGATGTTGGTAAGAAAAAACAACTCCTTTTTCTTACATGTCTTTTACTTGATACGTCCGTGTAGTACGCCATACTTTTATTTCACCTACATTAATAATGTGAAAAATACCAAAATTGGATTTGTTGAAAAGTTTTATCGCCCTATATATTCGCAACAAAGCGCTTTTTCATAAATCATCAAAGGATAAAATATCCTTAGAATAGTCCAAGAAATAAAATCTTTAATGTTTGCCGCTTGTTTAACTAACACCCTGTATAGACACCACAGTAACACCACATGTACCACAGTATTTAAGAATGATTCGATTCGATTAAGAGAGAGTGGTTAGCTTTGTACTTATCAAACACTTCGTCCAGGTAAACGGAATCAAATCAGAAGTCCGTAGATCTTTATACATAAAAAAAATACACCTTTAGTAAAAGCTTTCACATCTTGAAAATCGAATTAAATGAAAATTTGGTTATAGCGACGGTAAGAAAAGTATCAAACGAAAACTCAAATTTCCTGTCTTTCATTAGGGCAACATTAAAGAGAATCCCATTACATGTTTCATTTAATTTTATCATTATCGAGTACACGTTGAGTGTTGTTGGAGCACATAGGGGAGAGACATCAAGCGTTTTGATCTGTTGAAACTTACGTGAAATTTCCTGAAAATTGCTTTTATGTTTAGGAGCGTACTGTATTTAGGACAACGTTAAGTAAAGCTGCGAAGTTCGACGAAATACTTTATAAGCATCTACTAATATCCAAAACATACCTTATAATAAACTTTCTCGAAATCCATCACCAAAAATGATTACTGAAGTAAGAAATCTACTTAAATCCTACAACAACCTTATTACTTCAGCTTTAAATAGAAGGTTACATGTATCTAACCCAGCTGTACCTAGACTGTACTGCTTGCCAAGATTCATAAACCAAGAAAGTCGGTGCGTCTATTGTTTCATCAATTGGATCACTGACTTACCACCTATCAAAATGGTTAACAGAGAAGTTCGAAAGTTTACCTATTTCACAACCCAGTTTTTATGTGATTTACTTCCGATTATTTCATTAATAAGGTGAAAAATATCCAGTTGCAAAAAGGTAAAGTTTTGATCTACTTTGACGTTTGTTCATTGTTTCCAAGTGTTCCTATACCACAGACCTGAAACTACCATTTGAGAGTAGTATGAATAGGACAGAAGGCTAATCCCATACAGCCCGCTTTATTGGTTATTAAATCACGGTTCACAGATCTGTCGCGACGGTTCACTTGGCCGACGCGGCGGTTCACTGAGCTGGCGCAACGCATCGCCGAGCCGACGCAACGGTTCGTCGAGCCGTCGCAACGATTCGCCGAGCCGTCGTAACGGTTCGCTGAGCCGTCACAACAGTTGAAATTGGAATTTTTTTGGGAAAAACGGTAAACTTTTATAGTTTTATTGGATCGGGCGTTATTTGTACACTATGTATACCGAATTCTGTTTCCGTATCTATAGTAGTTTCCGAGTTATGTGACCCGTGCGCTACTTCTGACTAACCCTGTATAAAAACCAACCCAAATTAAATAGTAAAGGCACCCGTAATGTCAAAATTGGTAATTATATTCCGAACTGTAAACCTAATTTTTTACATAAAATTTTAAATATATCAAAAACGGTTAGACTTAAATATAGGACATTATACCTACATAAAATATGTTTAGAATTCAACGTAGCATCTAAAAATTAAATAATATATAGGGTGTCCTCTTTAAAATAAGAAAGTTAACATCTACTACCGGTATAACCGGAAGTGCCACTGTCCTGAAAATATTTTAGCCGAATGGTTCCCCATCGACGTTGGTGTGCTACCAAATTTTCAGATATCTCCTAAGAATTATACTTTTCCCATAACTGAACGATATAGCTCCCGGTGGGACACCCTATAAATTATAATAATACTAGAGAGACTAAAACTCTTACAGATATTTTCTTTTACAAAACTTTTTTATCTTTGATAAAACTTGGTTAATTTTTTCCGTGGCTTCTACTTTTGTGAAAAATTACTTCCCTTAATCGGCAATGATGGATGAGTCCACTTTGTTCGAGTTCCGAGTAGAGTGTCATTTAAGTCATTTCGTCGTAGAGAGCTGTGGTTAATTAAAAAAGTTGAACGTGATGTTCGATCGCAGTATCTAAAATCTACATAAACAAATAATTATTAAGTTTAAATTACTAATGCCACACAAAACCTTTTTAATTTCATGAAACAACAATGTTAAAATACACAGTTTCACGACGATGAATTTAAGCCAATCTGAACTATTGAAATTTGATAATTTGGAATTTTGACAGCTGGTAGATGGCGCCAGAGTCGCTGTCGTCACATTTGTTTTAATAGCATAGTAGGCCGTGTCGTCTGAAAGGTATTTCAATTCTCTTCACACCAATTGTTGAAAAGTTAAAATCGAGTCACCGTTTCGATTTACAATCATTTTTGTGTCTCATTCGGCGAGTGAAAGGCCATCGTTCATCATCGGAAGTGTGTTGGCTTTCAGTCAATTTGTAACAGCAAAATTACGTTCTTCAAGGTCGCATTTTAAGTCGAACACCTCGAGAAAATAAACCTCCATAAATAAATAAATAAATACAATAATAAATAAATGGTAACAAATAAACGATAATAAACTATATAAATGGAAAAATAATGTAACAAAGGTTCCTTTTTCCACTTTGCATTTTTATAATATCAAATCGCGAAAACTTTTTTTAATTCACATGAACCTCTACGAAATGTGGCATTTCCTCGAAACAGAACTTTGGACTTTATAATCAGTTGGAGACCATAAGAAATATCAAAATTATTTATATATATCCATATAGAGTTATATAATTCGAGAACGAAAGACATACATACTTGAATTTACGTCAAAGTATAAACCTTAATTATTGTCCTAATATATAAAAGTGTTTTTAAATAACTCGAAAAACAAATAACGGTAACACCATAACTTGGATATGCATATTATCTGAAATCAGCGTAAATTTCTTAAAACTTTCCCAATTTAAATAATTCTATACCTCCTTCAAAAAAGAGATGCCAGTCCCAATGAAAAAGATACCGGGAACAGGGTAAGTAATTACAACTTTTACATTTGATTAAACGTTTTATATTTTCAACATTCTTAATGCCTTGTTTGTCCCTATATAAATAAGATTTTAGTCAGGTGCCTCAGCAATAAATCTAATATATATATATATATATATATATATATATATATATATAAAATATATATATGTATAAAATATACTGCCACTTTCAATTAATAGCCCTGAACCAATATAGAATATGCGATATTAATATTACGATCACATAAAACTTTATTTCAAGTTATAAAGAAACAGTAGAAAGCATATAAACATGAATAAAAAATGTGCGCGAAGCGCCAAAAGCGTGCTACGTACCCGAACTCTACTTAGATGGTGGATGAAACCAGTAAGAGATAGGCAGCATTTTCAATGAGTTGAACAGAGACAGATTCTATTCTTTCCCGGCATATTGGGCGGCGTTGCCACTTTTTTAAGAAAATTATGTATTTATCAGAAAAACGGGAAACAACCCAGCCTAAGCGACTTGTATGGATAATATTATAGTGGAACCAAAGTTTACAGAATATTGGTGGAACTATATTAATAGTGCTAATAGTAAATAAAACATTAATTTTAAATGTAAGTGGTATGTATAAAAGATTTCTGTGCTCCTTTCTGAGATTCATATAACGAAATTATAATGTTCTTAAATGATAATCGGAAATAATATAAATAACGTTTATATAATAAACTGCTGTGCAAAATTCAAGGAACACCTGAAATTTTGGTCACACTTTCACACTGTATATCTTCGGTTAAAATTAACTGATTGGGATAAAATTGGAATCGTTTTGACGGAAAATTCATTGGTAATTTATACAGGGGCTATTAATTACGAAGCAATTTGTATCATATGATATACAAGGCGTTATTCAACCCCCTTACATTTTTACAAAAATTTGACCAGCTCCCAATTCTTTCACAGCCGTTGCGGATTATCTTTTATTACTTACATGTTATCCTTAGGCTTATACCCCCAGACGTTTTTGCCAGTTTTTGTCTAACGCCGTTATTAGTAGAGATACGAAGTTTTTCGAAAAAAAAAAACACGGCTTTAGAATTGCAGCATAAATTAAATAAGACTTGACAGTTTTCATGTTCTGTGCCTGTAATGATGTATAAGAATAAACTTTCTTTCCAACTGCCAGTTACACCTATACAGGGTACGTCAAAAAGACTTGGAAATTTTCATGTTATGTGCCTGTAATTATGTGTAAGGATAAACTTTCTTTTCAATTGCCAGTTACATATATACAGGGTACGTCAGAAAGTAGCTAAAGATGCGAATTTCTGCACGAACCCAGAATTTGGCCATCTTTTATCTCGTTTATGGTTAGCCTATGGATTAAAACCACTTTGACTTTATCTACAAACTCGTACCCCCAGATGCTTTTGCTAACTTTGACCTAACGCAGTTCTTTATAGAGATACGAATTTTTTCGAAAAAATACACACGATTTTAGAGTTATCGCATAAATTGAATGAGACTAAGCAGTTTGCCTGTTCGATTTCTGTAATTGTGTATAAGTATTAAATTAATTATTAATTGCCAGTTACATACATACAGGGTACGTCAAAATGCTGCAAAAATGAGAGTTTCGCAATTGAAAAGAAAGTTTATCCTTTCACTTCATTACAGACACATAACATGAAAATGTCCAAGTCTTATTCAATTTATGCTGCAATTCTAAAGCCGTGTTGTCTTTTTTCGAAAAACTTCGTATTTCTATAAAGAACGGCGTTAGACCAAAACTGGCAAAAACATCTGAGAGTATGAGCCTGTGGATAAAGTCAAAGTGGTTAAATCAATAGACTAACTCTAACCGCCATAAAATGTGACCAAATTCTCGGTTCGTGCAGAAATTCGCATTTTTACTGCATTTTGACGTACCCTGTATATTTGTAACTGGCAATTAAAAACAAATTTAACTACACACCATTACAGACACCAAACCTGCAAACTGTCAAGTCTCATTCAATTTATGCGGTAATTCTAAAGTCGTAGTGTATTTTTCTCTGAACAAATTCGTATCTCTATAAAGAACGGTGTTAGGCCAAAGTTGGCAAACATGTCTGGGGGTATGAGCCTGTCGATAAATTCAAAGTGGTTAAAATCGATAGGCTGACCGTCACCGCCATAAAAGGTAACCAAATTCTCGGTTCGTGCAGAAACTCGAATTTTTGCTGCATTTTGACGTACCCTGTATATAAGAAACTGCCAATTAAAAACAAATGTAATCCTTACATACCATTGCGGACACCGAAAAACAAACTGCCATGTCTCATTCAATTTATGCGATAATTCTAAAGTCGTGTTGTATTTTTTCGAAAAAATTCGTATCTCTATAAAGAACCGCGTTAGGCCAAAGTTAACAAAAAGGTCTAGGGGTATGAGTCTGTGGATAAAGTCAAAGTGGTTAAGATCCATAGGCTAACCGTAACCGCGATAAAAAATCACTAAATTCACGGTTCGTGCAGAAATTCACATGTTTAGCTACTTTTTGACGTACCCTGTATAGGTGTAAATGGCAGTTGGAAAGAAAGTTTATTCTTATACATCATTACAGGCACAGAACATGAAAACTGCCAAGTCTTATTTAATTTATGCTGCAATTCTAAAGCCGTGTTGTCTTTTTTCGAAAAACTTCGTATCTCTATAAACAACGGCGTTAGACCAAAACTGGCAAAAACGTCTGGGGGTATGAGCTTAAGGATAAAATGTAAGTAATAAAAGAAAACCCGCAACGGCTGTGAAAGAATTGGGATCTGGTAAAATTTTTGAAAAAATGTAAAAGGGTTGAATAACGCCCTGTACATCATAGGATACAAATTATTTCGTAATTAATAGCCCCTGCATAAATTACCAATGAATTTTCCGTCAAAAAGATTCCAATTTTATCCTAATTGGTTAATTCTAACCAAAAATATACAGTGTCAAAATGTGACCAAAATTCCAGGTGTTCCTTGAATTTTGCACAGCAGTTTATTGTCGAATTAGATGGAGAAATTTGAAAATTTCAGTCTGACAACAATGCAGCGCGATGTTTGTTGATGTTTGCCTGTTTATACACTATCAACACTTTTTATAACGACTATTTTACAGATTTTATCCTACGACATAGTTTACTGAACTTAACACTATCAAAATATACGAAATAGTACAATGACAACAAATATAAGATACCGAAATTGAATGTAACAAGCAGTTGCCATGGAAAAAACTGAACTCAGATATCAGATTTTAGCGAAATAGTTATTGCTCATCCTTTAAGTATCTTATAAAATCGTCTAATATAAATTTTCTGTATAATTCACAGGAAAGCAAAAATTTTCTTTGGCGATAAATAGGATTGACCGAAAAATTATCTACTAAAGTTTGTTTGCTTCATGGAACGAGGCACAGAATACGGTGAAAAACTGTAAAATACCCCGGAGCCTGGCAGATTAAAGCACTTTGTTTGTGTTGAGAAGACGTAATAGGTTTAAATTGATTTTGGTTCAGGTGGATGTGCGTTTTTAGGATGTGAAGAGGTCTCGACACGTACGATAAACGGCTTTTAATAGGTAAGTACGTAATACATCCGATTGTCATGCAAACAAGACATTTTCCAGTTACTTATGAGAAGTAAAAGTAGAATTTTGCCGGTTAATTGATAGACATTTGGTTCAATAGGCTACCGCCTCGATAGCGTAGAAAGCTAGAGCGTGTTGTACCAGCATTTCTCGATCACACCACGCATTTTATGGTCTAAGCTCAGACCTGAAACCTCAGCTCCGCCACTAGTAATGTCGGTTAGTATGGGCTGTTATCTCCAATCCCAGTTGACATTTGCATCAGCAGCATGGGTGATTGGTGCAAAGACGTATATGAAGAAGATCCAGGCCGTCGAAAATATCGCGCTAAAGTGGGATTTACACTGTATTACTTTTGATGTACATCCAACGTGAATCATCCAGAGTGAAATCATCCAGAGTGAAATCATCCAGAGTGATCATCCTTGTTTACATATTTTCATCCAGTTTTGTGGTTTCACCTCTGTCACTATTCACTGTTCCTAAGAATTTCATCATTTCGTGTTTGGTGCCACAACTTGTGGTACCAGGCGGCAGGATGTCTCGTTCCAGAAAAAATAAAAGTCTTGTACGCGATGGCATTGACTTAATTTCAAGTGGACTGATAAATGAAAATTTAAATCTGACAAATTAAAACCAGTGAGCATTGAGGACGCTTACGTAAGCGAAGTACGCTTTTTCCCGTAAATTTGATTTGCTGTAATCGCTGCTTTTGTTATTCCACAAGCACTCGTTCTGCTGGTATGTTTCAATAAACAATTCCATGTGCTTATCTTGCCACTTGAATGCCATTGCATAACACGTTTATAATATAATTAATTTAAATATTTATTTATAATAGTCACAAACAAACAATCGCACTGGCGGCTGTACTAAAACTAAAAAGTGAAGTAGCGGCGAAAATGAACTCATCGTGTTTACATTTTTCACTGAGCCTTCACTTTGGATGAATCATCGGTTCAGGGCACATCTCTTTCATCAAAAATAGGTAGAGGATCGATTTGTTTCATCGTTCATTTTTAATGTACACTTTGGATGCAACACAAATGAAAGGCAATCTACACTTAATACACTCAGTGTATTAGTATTTGTCAGTTTCATTAGTAATTACTCAAGAGATTCTTACTTTTCACAAGGCTTCTTCTACAAAGAACTTTTTCTTCATTTAGGATGATCGTTCATTTTAAAATTAAAGTTTACTACATTTTTTCATCATATTTCCTATGACCATTCATATGTGTGTGATCATACATATGAATGGTCATATGCATGATTCATACTTCATCGCATCTTATTTTGATATCATGTAAGTTTGAGAAGCACTGAAATTCACATCTGTCAAGATTGATGAAATGTCTCGAAATGGACCAAGGCAGAATTGCCCAGAAAATCTATATAATTTATCCTTTTTCTACTTATCATAACCACTAATGTAATACTAACTTTGTATTCCGTGGTTCATTGTCGTATATCGTGAGTCAACGAGAAGATTCCTCTTCGATTATTTGTCAAAGGTTTTGTTTTTATAAAAAATGGATAGGTGGATTTTTATTTGAAAAGGGACACATTTTTGTATTATTGATATTGATACAGGATGTCCCAAAAGGAGATATTTACCACAACTTATATTTTTTAAATAAAACATCCTGTGTATCTTTAAAGATTTGGATAGACCATCCTCTCACGAATACATTGATATAGGGTTTGATGGATACAGCTCTAACAGTAAGGTAGATATGATCATAAATGATTACCTTAAGAGTAATGTGTTGGAGAAATACTTTGTAGTGACTGTAATCTAGCAACAAATTGAGCTTATTATGCTTATGAAACACTATTTTTAGAATATCTCCCTCACTCTTAGATCTATATCCATCAAACCATATCAGTGTATTTGTGAGAGGACGGACGTTCTACCCAAATCTGTAAAAATACGCAGGGTGTTCCTTTAAAAAAAATACAAAAAAGACAGAGTGGTAAACCTCTCTTTTTCGAGGCACCCCGTATATATGTCAATAATATAAGAATGTGTGCCCCTGTCCGAGCATTTTCTATGGAAACCAATCCCTTGACAGATATGAAACTGTTCATTGATTCATACTGTACATATTGAATTTTAAAATATACGTTTGTGATATTCCCACACATCGATAATAATAACCAATATTTCAGACTAGCAGCTTATAGCATCCAGAGATTACCCTCGTTTTGTTAGGTTTACACTGACGTAATTCCTATGACAAATACGACAATTAGTAATAATAACAGTTTCGTTCAAAGCACTCGACCGACGGTGATGTATTCGTAGTTTCCCGTTTGTTTTGTTTCCATGCACCCGTGTATTATCACAAGTATAAAGATATATACAGTAGTTTCACTCTTTAAATTTTTTGTACAAAAGTTTTTAATGCACATGTCTGCTCTTGGGTAGTATGCGCGTTGGTAGAGATGTAGAAGGGGAGGAATGGGCCGGCGTATGTTATTTTATGGGCGCACATTTGCTTTTTGCTTTACAGGTAATCAGCATACGTTTGTGTGTCTAGGCGTTTGTGTTTGTGATTTTGATAAGTGTTTTGTATTGTATGTAACATGGCTACAAAATATTGTTTCATTTGTAAACGAAATTCTGTTAGGCCACCTTTTTTACTCCAAAAAATAATAGTCCGGGCCTGTGCGTGTCTCTCAAAAACGGTCACTACTGCGCATGATTGTGCTTGGGTAGTATGCGCAGTGGTCTTTTTGGGGGGTTAAAAAAACAAAACTTAAGGACACCAACATCAAAGAGATTTTGCCGAGTGAAATTACTGTATATATCTTTATACTTGTGGTATTATGTAGATAGTACACGTAATTTTTCACAACACAAAAGATTCAGAGTAGGCCTCCATTCAGAGAACAAAAACGAAAATAGCTTTTGTTTTGAATTTTCTTGCATCGGCTTCTTAAAAAAAAATAATAAATAAACATTCTGCACTGGCGTGATGTGTAACGCTAATGTGTAGGCTTGGCGGAAATGCGAGGGAGGACATAGACGTGCGCATCATAATACTCGTAACAAAATGTTTTAATTATTAACAAAAGCAGTAAACTGTTACAATTTATAAATTATCCACAATAAGCCTACTAATGCATATCTCTTTCTTGTATAAAGGCAGTGGCGTCAGTCCAAGAAATATTTTATGCTTGGGTCTGATAATAATTAAAAATAAAAATGCAGATTTCAAACTGGACCTGAGGTAACGTACTTACAAATTCTTACAGGTGGATTTTTTATGAAAATGAAACGCCATGCGCTTAAGGGCGCGTTTGCACTCCTTTGTCGATGAAGCAATCAAAAGATGAATTAAACGTATCCAGTGTGAATTTAGGCAATCGAAACGTAGATGTCGCACTGAAAATACAATCGGCCAAACAAACTGTAACGGAACCGTACTGGTCGACTGCAATTTAGGGATTTTTATATTGCACGTCACAAATTTAGTAGCCTTATATGAAACAGTTACTGTGTTTCATTATTATTTATAATTGCCAAAAAATAATTGGGCCAGTTTGCAATACGTCCTTTTATTGTCCTTAAAATAGTTCAGCCCTGTCCGCTAGAGTATAGCACTAAATACAAAATATCCCTAAATAATTTAGTTACTTTTTGACTGCAGTGTCACCTAGCAGTAACATAATGAAACTATTACGCAATTATGTCCAAAGCAAGGAATCTTCGTTGTTGCTAATTGACTTTTTCGCATTATTTAGGAAAGATTTACATGAAAGTCATTTTTTTTCTTAATTTATATAATTTAAACTATTTGTTTTGAAGAGACATACAGTTCTTATGTAAATTTTTTGTACAAAAGTTTGTAATGCGCATGTCTGCTCCTGGGTAGTATGCGCGTTGGTAGAGATGTACCTAGAAGGGAAAGAATGGGCCAGCGTATACTATTTTATGGGCGCACATTTGCTTTACAGGTAATCAGCATACGTTTGTGTGTCTAGGCGTTTGTATTATTTGTGATTTTGATAAGTGTTTTGTATTGTGTGTCATGGCTCCAAAATATTTGATAGATAGATAGATAGATACATCCTAACAGGCCTCACGGCCTAATTACAAGAATATAAAAATACTAATAATAATAATCAGTGTTATGATATGATCGTATATCTATTACCAATACCCAACTAACCAAATTAAATAGTAGATCACAACTACTAAGCAAAACAAGAGGAACGGAAAACAAAAAACTTGTACTTACTTACTAAACAGCATTAATGAGCTAAGGACAATAAATGCGCAGAAACAGTTCTATTAAATTTATTGAGTGGTGAGGTCCACTCCAAATCAATCAAGGAGTCAACATATTGTTTCATTTGTAAACGAAATTCTGAGAAAAATCCATTTCTCAGTTTCTTCAGGTTTCTTAAGGAGCAAGAAAGATAACCTGCTTCCATCTTGCTATTAAATATTACTTTATATTTGTTTAAATCAGTTTAATAAGCTGCCAACATACCTTTTATTTATAGGCCACCCTTTTGTCTCTTCAAAAAATAATAGTCCGGACCTGTGGGTATTTACCAAAAACGGTCACTAATGCGCATGACTGTGCCTGGGTAGTATGCGCAGTGGTCTTTTTGGGTGGTTAAAAAAACAAAACTTAAGAACGCCAACATCAAAGAGATTTTGCCGAGTGAAATTACTGTATATATCTTTATACTTGTGATATTATGTTTTAAATGAGTTTAATGCATTGAATTGCGCTTGCATCGTTCATACCAAAGGCGGCGTATCTAGGTTTAACAGCTTCAATCGATTGTTTTTATGCGAATTCAACTGATAGTTTTGTACAAGTTAGATAACACTGACGTCGAGTACAGTAATAGTGTTTTGGTGTTAGGTGGAAAACTAAGTCAGTGTTATCTTCACATCAAAGGTTCCAACCCGCTTCAAGAACATGTCAGATACTTTTAGTGCTCAAAAACTTTCTAAAATAAATATCTAAATTCAAGGGAATATGTCTTATATGGAATTTCTTCTATGTTAGTCCGTTTGGTCTTAAAAAATAAAATCAAAGATGTATTGTCTCTTTATTTCTTTAAGGATGGCCCAACTGAAGCACCACACCTCCGGAAAATTCTGCGTACGGCCCTGATGTTAAAATTAATGCTTATTATTGTTCTGATTAAAACACAACGATGGATTCTCTACAAATCTGGGCAAAATCAATAGGCGGCACACACATGACGAGCATATTCCTTTATCCGCTTTTAATCTCTGCATAGCAGTTAATAAACGGGTAAATGCAAATATTCACAGCGCGAATGGGAACGGGATGGGATGTTTTGCTTCCATATGGAAATCGGCGCGCGACATTAATCGCAAATATTGACATCGATTTTTTAATATCCACAAATCATACGGGAATGTTTGCTTTGTATAAGTTACCCCTATTAGCAGAAGAAAGTGATCTAAAGGGGCCCATGCCGTCGATATTTCTCCAGATCGCGGCTTGAAATGCATGCTTTAATAATAATAATAATATTAAAAATAAAATCTCTACTCCTCATTCTCATCGTAATCATGAGACTGGAAGTGCAGGAACTTGTGTGGGAGAGGGAGCGGCATATTATTAATTTGCGGACCGTGAGTGCGCCCAGGAACGACTTACGATGTTATAACTTTAATTACCATTTAGTCCTCAAAATTATTTAATAAAACCGTTTGGTAGAGAGAAACTATAATATATACTTAAATGTATAAACATAAACTTTAGAAAGACAAAAACAAAATATTGCTATATGCATGCTATTGTTATATGCATGCCATCTGACAAGTAGTAGAACTAGTTTCTATAACCTGTTATTCAGCATTCTTCCAGGTCTACCAGGTCTTCGCATTCGTAGGTATGCTCACTTATATTGCACTGATGAGATCATAAAAAGGTCAAAACCGGTCTGCAATTAGTGGCATCCCACGATGTGTGGTCCGAGTATTTCTTCGTAGTTTTCGTTGCATTCCGAATTCTTGTATTTTTGATTCTAACTGTGTTTAGACCAAAATATGGCAAATTTTGCTTTGTAATTCAGCGCTCGGCGCGGCATATAGCCAGGAGAATAGCTGTTTCGGCTTGATTTGTTTAGACCTTATTTTTCATATAAGGCGTTTGCAGATAGAGGATGATCTTAATGACGTCCTTCCTATTCGTAGTTATTTGCAAAAACCAAATATTTATAACTTGGAAAAATCAATAAAGGTTATTCTTTGTTTAAATAACTAAGTACTTGTTCTACTTTATCTAAAAATTGTAATTGTTATATTAAAACATTTTTTGAAAACAAAACCGTAAAAATATAAATTAGTTAGATACATCTGTGCAAAAGCAATAAAATATCCTCTAAAAAACGTCACTCTTTTGGAACCGAAGTCACAAATCTATCGGCAACCACATCAAAGGTGCCTCCTGCGAGATATTTTTCTAGTTATTTATTTATTCTCGTGCTTAAATGATCATTGAATAAATAAGGATTAAAGTTTGGACCCTTGAAGGGGGTTGGAATCTTTGATGTGAAGCTAAACACTGACGTAGTTTTCCACATAACACCAAAACACTATTATGCACTCGACGCGCGTTTCGCTAACCAAGTTGGCTTCATCTGGAGATGATTACTCCAGATGATGCCAACTTGGTTGGCGAAACACGCGTCGAGTGCGGTATAGTGTTTTGTGGAAAACTACGTCAGTGTAAAAGTTTGGAACGTTGGTTATTGAAGGGGATATCGCTTATCGTTAGTGCTTATTCGTCTAATGTTCAAGCGGACAGCCATTTTTAGTGGCTAGTTAAACCAAAGCGTATTAAAAATCTCACATAAAATTATAAGAAAGTGCCCTGTTTACGGGTTTGATAGTCTGTAATGATAGTATCTGTAAGAGATCTATTTAAAGCAGAAGTCATAAAAATCTGCCCTTTATAGGGTTCATACGGGTTATTTCTTCTTGTGTTGATTGTAATATTATGTCGCATGTACAGGGTGATTCAAATTGGTATGTATTCCCTTACCGGGAATCTGTAATAGATACAGCAAATCTAGTGGACGAGTTCTGTACTTTTTTTTCAAAATAATAATAAATAAATAATAATATAGTTTCTACAACCTGTTATTGTATTGCATTTACCCCATTACGATTGATTTGGATTGTGTTGCGAAAACTACCCAGAGGTGGCGCCAAATACTCAGGTCTTCGCATTCGTAGGTATGCTCACTTATATTTCACTGATGAGATCAGAAAAAGATCGAAACCGGTCTGTAATTAGTGGCCAGTGGCATCCTACGATGTGTGGTCTGAGTATTTCCTCGTAGTTTTCGTTGCAATCCGAATCCTTGTATTTTTTATTCTAACTGTGTTTAGACCAAAATACGGCAAATCTTGCTTTGTAATTCAGCGCTCGGCGCGGCCTATAGCCAGGAGAATAGCTGTTTTGGCTTGATTTGTTTTAGTCCTTATTTAAATAAGGCGTTTGCAGATAGAGGATAGTCTTAATGATGTCCATACTATGCGTAGTTATTTGCAATAATATAGTTATTTTTTCGAAAAAAGAGCACAGGACTCGTACATCATATTTGCTTTATATTGTCGGTAAACCTCTAAAACATACCAGTTTGAACCACCCTGCTTAAAAACGAACATTTTTGGTTATTTTGGAGTAAATATATGCATCTATATATACAGGGTATCCTACCGGGAGCTCCATCAATGGATTAACTATGAAAAATCTTAAAATTTGGTAACATACCAACACCTACTTACTCTTATTACTTTTCTTATAATTTCGTCAATAACTGTCCGTGCTTTATTTGTTGGTTTAAATTATAAATTTTATATGTAGCGCTAACCTCAACATAATATTCAAGACTTGCCTAATAAATAAAATGGGGCCCATTTTTTTATAAAATGTAAACTTAACTGAAAGAAAGAGCGCTACATTCATGAAGACTTGCTCCGTGCGCTACTACAATGAATATCTAAGACGTAATCGTTGAAGGCCTATTATTTCCATACAGAGTCGATCCATAAAGATCAGAATACGTTAACTTTAATTTCATATCCACCATAAACAATTTATAGCCATTTAAATTTCCCCTCCGAAAAGTTTCGAGTGGCTCTTAGCCCGATATGTCACGCTTTAATTCATACACTAATAATATTCCCATGAATTCTCGCATCGTAAAGTCTTTGGACATATTTTAATTTTACATTGTAGATAAGGATTCACGGCTTGACTTGATATACAAACTACTTGACACACGCGCAGTTGTTCCAGTCAGCTCGGGCAAAGGGAAAACCCATATCTAGCCACGATACTAATATGTGATACACTATTACTGTATCGTGTTCATAGTTTATTTGTATGCACATACATGCATGAGCTTGCAGGACTGTTTGCACGACTTCCTACATTATCGGTGGATTATCATTATTATCAAGTACCAAGTAGCTTGAAATTTCTTGACATCAAGTCAAGTAGTAGCGATAGAGAATCTGGCCAAGTCAAGTATTGAATTATTAATATACTTGATTATCAAGACAAGTCAAGTAATCTAGGAAAAATCCAAGGTACTTGACTTGATAAATCTCTAGTTTGTTCATAGTTTGTTTCTATGCACAGACGTGCATGAGCTTGCAGGACTGTTTAAACGTCTTCGTACATTATCGGTCGATTATCATTATTATCAAGTACCAAGTAGCTTGAAATTTCTTGACATCAAGTCAAGTAGTAGCGATAGAGAATCTGGCCAAGTCAAGTATTGAATTATTAATATACTTGATTATCAAGACAAGTCAAGTAATCTAGGAAAAATCCAAGCTACTTGACTTGATGAATCTCTAGTTTGTTCATAGTTTGTTTCTATGCACAGACGTGCATGAGCTTGCAGGACTGTTTAAACGTCTTCGTACATTATCGGTCGATTATCATTATTATCAAGTACCAAGTAGCTTGAAATTTCTTGACATCAAGTCAAGTAGTAGCGATAGAGAATCTGGCCAAGTCAAGTATTGAATTATTAATATACTTGATTATCAAGACAAGTCAAGTAATCTAAGAAAAATCCAAGCTACTTGACTTGATGAATCTCTAGTTTGTTCATAGTTTGTTTCTATGCACAGACGTGCATGAGCTTGCAGGACTGTTTAAACGTCTTCGTACATTATCGGTCGATTATCATTATTATCAAGTACCAAGTAGCTTGAAATTTCTTGACATCAAGTCAAGTAGTAGCGATAGAGAATCTGGCCAAGTCAAGTATTGAATTATTAATATACTTGATTATCAAGACAAGTCAAGTAATCTAGGAAAAATCCAAGCTACTTGACTTGATAAATCTCTAGTTTGTTCATAGTTTGTTTCTATGCACAGACGTGCATGAGCTTGCAGGACTGTTTAAACGTCTTCGTACATTATCGGTCGATTATCATTATTATCAAGTACCAAGTAGCTTGAAATTTCTTGACATCAAGTCAAGTAGTAGCGATAGAGAATCTGGCCAAGTCAAGTATTTAATTTTTAAAATACTTGATTATCAAGTCAAGTCAAGTAATCTAGAAAAATCCAAACTACTTGACTTGATGAATCTCCAATAATTGTAGACACCACACAATGTTATATTGTTAGCTTAATTATTTATGAAAATATTTAGAATCCTACCGACTGCGCCAAAGTAGTAAATAATTATGTTCCTTAAAGTTGCAATTGAATTGTATGCAACAATTTGATCGATTTAATAAGCATCCCCCAAAAAGACTTGTGCAATGCATTGAGCAATACTCACTCTCAATCTGTAAACTCAGCATCTACCTCTTATTGAATATAAGAAGCAGATAATACTCGTAGTAGGACGTGAATTGTCTGTATATTTCAAATTAATCAACTCAATTACTCACGCATCTACATTATTGAAATTGGAAGTTCCAGATTTCAGATACTATTGGAAATTCAAAGGCGTGCTATCTGTGATGTGTTTTAAAAGGATTTTCCGCTTCAGCTGTTCGGCTGCTCTCCGATTTTATCAGTAACCTGAACGGTGCAAGGAGTTACGGCCTTTGTGAAAGCACTTTACGGCATCGTGTTATGACTAGTTTGGGCATTGTTTACTTCATCCGTGATTGTCATTAATGACCGTTTTGGACCTCCTATCAGTTTGAACGGGCTTTGTTCGGTAGGGGTTCGGCTAGATAATAGTTTGAGAACAACTTATATAAAGGTGTTTACCGAACAGAATGAAGACATTAATAATTGCAACAAACATTAGTAATGTTACAATAAGAATACACACAAGAAAAAATAAATAACCAGAAGCATATATCTCCTTATTACGAGAATGGGGTGTTTTCCTATTTTTTTTTACATCGGCAATGGAAAGTAGTTGGAAAAAGAAGAGATACGTATTTCTGGAATTTTAATATTGGGTTCATTTAAGTCCATAAATAATTTTTTTATTGTGCGCGATATCTATGTGACGTCACTAAGCGAAAATTCAAAATTTGCGCCATTTTTTATTGATTTCTAGGATATTTTCATTTGTGTGGTTGATGTTACTGCGCGACAACTTTACTTTTGTTTATGTTTGAATTGTTTGGTTAGGGTAAACATCATGGTAAACATGAGACATTGTTTGTAGTTTATATTTTTACCTGTGAATTGTTGTCTCTGCCTGTGACTGATTACAAGTGTATTTATTAGTAATAGAAAAACATCGTAATTTGTAAATGTAATTTTTGAATATATTTAATCGACTTTGCAGTAATACTGTTAAGTTAAATACTAACCTTACATTTTTCATCCCTTTTATTTCTGAAAGGATCTATAGAATCTTTATCATAAAAGGATCTATAACCGGTAAATTGTCGGACTTAGCCTCTACAAAACCTTGCTCCATGTTTAATAAAAGTTTACTTCACAAGAAAACAACAATACAACACGTCAAGTTGTCAAGCCAAACACAAACAGGAAATTTCCATATATATAATACTACTATATCGCGTATTTCCTATTTTAGCCCATAAGCGGTTTCTCCGAAAACACCAAAGGACAAAAGATATAGTGCTATACTGTTCCAGACACCCTTTGTTCGATTTGCGCATGCGCAGATTTTGTCGATATCCATAGTAACGGAAGCTGACACACTGTTTATAGGTTGACAGACTTTCCAACTTTCAACTTTTTTTTAAAAGAAGTCGGTAGACTGAGATGCAGTATTTATGCTGCATGCTTATTGGATGTCGCGAAATTTGTGCTCATGCGCATATTTGACTAAGGTACTCTCGATAAGGATAGACATTGTATGTCGGCGCCGTGGTGTTTTCGAAATTTTTGGGCCTCTACCCGCGATATAGTAGTATTATATATATGGAAATTTCAAATGTCAATTATCGAAATGTCAACTGTCGTTTGTGGTCGTTACAAACTGAATTTAGCCACATGTTATCAGTGTGGCCTCTTTATAGATACATATTCCCTAATTTTCGCTTAGTGACGTCACGAATATAGAATAAAATTTCAAAATTGAATTAAAAATTTTCTACCGATTCAATCTTAATAATTTTTATCCTAATAAATATAAAAAAAAATATATTTTATAAAAATAGAGGTTTCCACTTTCATTTCGATTGAAGGAAAATACCCCATTCTTAAATTCTCTGCTACATCTAAGTCTTCAATTAGAAAAAATATTAATATAACTTTCTGCTTGTTATTATAAAACTTGATTTAATAATTTTTTATTTATTTTTTGTAATAAAATTGGTTTGTATAGACTGCTACTTACTTTTAAATAGCTTTTTCGTTTCTTTGTAGGATCAAAAACAAAATAATAGGGTGATTACATGTAAGTTTTGTTGTTTGTCTACAAATATAAGATCCCTATCCTTCTAAAAATAATCTCTTAAGCCTACTGAAAACCGTTATTGAAAAATACCTAATTAAAAATCCTGAAGAAATCAAGGATTTAGAATAAAAATAAAAACATGGAAAAAAATGTCCTTATTATGTCGTGTCATTATATTTTCTTGTCGCCCTATTAAGAAAAATCTGTGTAATCAAGAACCAGTCGGATCCAAATACGTTTTTAATTAACGCGAAAATTAAACAGTCCTGCTCATTAAGCTATTTTCTTAAATTACGGATGTTGATAAGGGTTCCTCCTTTTCGCTTTGCTAAGTGTATATTAATTCTCTGGAAAATTGCGTACATAAGATGTTGAATTAATCCTAAACAAAACTATGAAGCATGTCCACAGAGAATGTTCATCATTAATAAATGATAATATATTCCCATTCTATCCCCATATCTATTCTATACTCGTATAAGGCGAGGCGGTGGCTTAGGGTTTAGTGTAGGGCTCAACTCAGAGGGTCCTGGTTAAAATTCCCATTCCACCAGACAATTTTTAATTAAATTATCTACTCGTATTTAAGACTTATCCTCAGGGATGGGTTGGTAACAACTATCCTGACAATGGCCTAAAATGGGAAGTACGTCAGCTTGGTATAAATGCATCCCGCGAAATAATAGTATACCGCCCCCTCTCCCACAAAAGCTTCAGAGTTTCGGGTTCATCCATGGGATATTATTATTATTATTATTATTATTATTTTCCCTGGTTCCTTTTAATAATAATAATAATAATAAGCAATTTATTTCCAACAGGGTATGTCCCCAATTACAGGAAATGTATACAATCAATAATAAATACCATATGCTACAATAACATCAACATTAAACTATACAAATTAACAATCAAGCTATGCACTTATATAATATAACACTATAAGACACAATATGTATGCAGACAGAAACAAAGGTATAAGAAACAATAAATCACAAATAAATCAGAATGTAACAACCATATTAAGTACAATTACATGTTATCAAGAATAATGCTTTTTATGCGATCTATAGATGAATGGTTGATATCACATTGATTAGATATGTTGTTAAATTTACTACACGCATTAGGGTAAAGTAGCCCATGTTGAACCGGCTCCCAAATTGAACCTTCACTAGTTCGAGCTGTTGCAAAGACAATAGCGCCATCTGCATAACATGTTTTAAAAGAACCCTTTTAGTGAACCTAAGTTCGGTGGTACACTGCACGATGCCGATTTCCAACTTCTGTTTACCGTGCACAGTTTTGACAGACTTATTCGACTATAATATTTGAGTGTTTTTAACTAAGGAATTCCACAGTTATTAAGCAAGGTATGATATGTTTGATGTTGTCATTAAAAAGTACAATGTTTGCACTATTTATTATGCTAGGAGCAATACTTTACAACTTTTTAGATTTTTAGTTTAGAGGTTATAGTGTGAACTTACTGTCAATTGCTCAAATTGAACCCCTAAAGGTTGCCCAAATTGAACTGGGGTTCAATTTAGGCAACAGCGGTTCAATTTCGGAGATTTTTACAATTTTTACAATGGACAATTTTTATATGTTTTATTCAGATGGCAAAAAGGGGAAATTACGGGAAATGGTCGACCTAGGATATGGAAATGGCTTTAACAACGTACAACAGTGGTGAAAAGCGGTTAAATCAATGTAGCCGTGATTACTGTATTTCGAAATCAACGCTACTTCGACATATACGAAACACAAATAAAATAGCTACAGGCACAAGAAAGTCGTTAGGAAGAAATCCTACATTTGATCATGAGCTAGAAACATTGCTTTCGCAGCGTATAGTGCAATTTTCAGAGGGCATGTTTGGCTTAACAATACGCGATATTAGAAAACTTGCCTACGACTTGGCGGAAAAAACAAATATCGCACATCAGTTCAACAGAGACAAGAAAATAGCTGGAAAAAAATGGTATTATAAATTCATGAGAAGACACGAAAACTTGTCATTGCGTCAACCTGAATCCACCTCGCTTAATAGGATAAAAGGATTTAACAGAGAAAATGTCGAAGAGTTTTTTACACTACTTGAAAATTTGTGTGACAAATATAGCATCAACGCAACTACTATTTTCAACATGGACGAGTCTGGCTTCTCAACTGTGGCCAAAAGGTGTCAGAGGGTTGTCACCACAAAGGGTTGCAAAGCTGTTGGTTCTGTGGCTAGTGGAGAACGTGGTGTAAACACCACGATAGTCTGTTGTGTAAGTGCGTCAGGATTCTATGTTCCACCGATGATAATTTTCAAGCGAAAGAGATACACAGCAGAGCTAAGTAACGGCGCTCCACCAGGCAGTAAGATCGAAATATCCGATTCTGGGTACATCTATAGTGAACTTTTTGTCAAATGGCTACAACATTTTATAGATGTTCATCCTACAAAGGACAAAAAAGTGCTGCTCCTGTTGGATGGCCATACTACGCATTGTAAGAACTTGGAAGCTCTTTTTTAGCAATAGAAAATGGAGTGGTTTTGCTGCAGCTGCCTGGTCACACGACCCATCGCCTGCAACCTCTAGATAGGTCTTTCTTTAAACCATTGGAAGTCTACTATACTCAAGCAGCAGAAAATGGTTAAGGAGTAATGTAGGACGTGTAGTCACACAATATCAAGTCGCAGAGTTTTGGGCGAAGCATATGGAAGGGCCGCTACCATCGAAACTGCTGTCAATGGTTTTAGAGCATCTGGCGTTTGGCCCGTTAATAGACACGTGTTTAAAGATTCGGATTTTGCTGCCTCTGAGGCGTTAACACCCAAGAGTACCCAAACACCCACGGTTGACAATGATGTCAGTAAAGATAGAAATCAAAATAGTAGTGACGAGTTTAGCGAAGATGACAACATTCCTTTGAGAGTACCAAGAGGTTTCTCAACACCTTTGCCTTTGATTGATGAACCAGCTATAGACTTGGCTGTGGCTTCAACAAGCAACGAAACGACTTTCTTTTCGACCAGCTTAAATGAAATAGCACCCTTGCCAACGTCATTAGAGACAGTGCCAGTCAAAAGAAGCAGAGGTATTCAAAAGGCCACGGAGATTACATCCACTCCTTATAAAGATACTCTTGAAGCCAACGCAGAAAAACAGAACAGAAAGAAAGTGAAGGTACCCTTCAAAGGTTTAGAAAATATAAAATCCACTGCTATCGCCACCAATTCAGAAACAGATGGTTGGTACTGTAGAGAATGTGGAGTGGAAGAACAAAGTGACATGATCCAATGCCTGCGGTGTAAAGGGTGGATGCACTGCAAGTGTGTGGGTGTAGGTGCACGCCAAAAGAAATTTTTTTGTGCATCGTGCATTGAGTAGGTTACTATGCTGTATTTTTTGTTTTTATGCTCACATTCAGATTTTGTTTTAGTTATTGACAGAATTTTATTGTTTTTTTTTTATAAATTTTATGCGTTTTATTTAATAAAAATAGTGCAATAACAGTTTTCTCATTTCAAAACCACCCAAGTATACATTTTTACACGTCAGAAAGCATGGGTTCAATTTAGGACACCGCAAGTTCAATTTGAGCAACTGGTTTCCCAAATTGAACCATTTACATACCCCCCCAAAAAAAAATCGTCCTTGAGTGGACAAGTTCTGTAAAGGTTGCAAACTACCGGAAATGTGTTTCCCAATGTCAAACACATATATTGGCTGGGTTGCATGGAACCGTACAACAATTTTTCTCATGTTACAGTGATTTTTTCAAAAATTGGTTCAATATGGGCGACTTTACCCTATGTATAGGAGCTCGTAGTAATATATTAGTTCTTGGCGCATCACAATAAAAAGTTTGACCTTGTCTGACTTGAAATTAACTTTAGTAAGGAGAAAATCACAGTCAATACTGTTATTTATTTATTTATTTTATTTATTTATTTATTGTAATACACCATTCAACAGGCCTAACGGCCCAGTACTAGAATGGGAAAATAAGTTTACAGTAATATAACAAAACAATGAACATAATTAACATAATCAACATAATACACAAAGAAATATAAAAACACTAAAACAAAAGATTAACAAAACCTATCAAATAAAATTACAATATTACACAAGTATAGCAAATAATGAGAAAGAAAATAAAATAAGGCCAACATTGAATTAAAAGAAACGGTTACAAATTTAACCTTTTTATAAATGAAAGGGAACAAGAAAAAATATCGAAGGATGAATTATTATAAATATTACAGATGTTGCTTAAAGGAGAAAATTTTCTGATGTTTGTCCGTGGAGTTGGCAAATAAAATAAATTTGAATGGCGCGAGGCTGTTCTGGGAACATGGAAGTTAAGCATGCTTACAATTTCAGAGCAGTTGATATAACTATGCAGTAATTTAAAAAGAAAAATTAGACAAGCAATGTTACGTCTTTCTATTAACGGAATAAGCGAAAATCTATCGAGAAGTTGAGAATGAGGAAAACCAATAGGTGGATATACTCCATCTGAACGAAAGGCAGCAAGTTTAAGAAAACTACGCTGGACTCTCTCAAGACTGTCAATATAAATTGAATAATTAGGAGACCATATTATTGAGGCATATTCAGCTTTAGAACGAACTAGAGAAATATACAATGTTTTAAGGCAAGCTTCATTTGTAAAATTGCGCGTGTTGCTAATAACATATCCAAGAGTTTTATACGCCTTGGCAGTTGTGTTTAACATATGTTTATTAAAACTTAACTTTCTGTCAAATGTAACACCAAGGTCACAAAAAGTTTCAGGTCTAGAAAGGATGTTATTAACAATAGAATAATTGAAGTTTATGGTGATTAGTTTTGTAGAAAACGACATAACATTACATTTCTCTGAATTCAAGTGTAGATTATTTAGTATGCACCATTCATTAATAATATTCAAATTCTGCTGCAAATGTTCGCAGTCCTGTAAATTTGAGATTCTAGTAAAAATCTTCAAATCATCAGCATATAGTAGACATTTAACTGTTAACCGACTAACTATGTCATTAATAAATAGTGTAAATAAAAGAGGCCCAAGAATCGAACCCTGTGGAACACCAGATGTAGCAAATACCTCGCTAGACTTATAACCACGGTACACCACACACTGAACTCTATTGCAAAGATATGACTTTAGAAGAAGGATGAAGGAGGAGGAGAAACCGAATGAACCTAATTTCCTTAATAGTATACCATGATCAACCCTATCGAAGGCTTTGGAGAAATCAGTATATACAACGTCTGTTTGGAACCCTTCATCGATGGCTGATGAAATAAATTCAGTTACACAAAGTAGATTTGTTACTGTCGATCTACCGCGAAAAAATCCATGCTGGAAGTCAGTTATCATGTGCTTCGTATGAACAAATATTATTTCAGATAGTAACATCTCAAGACATTTAGCAAAGTTGTTAATAATTACAATAGGTCTATAATTGCAAATATTTGTCTTTTCGCCTTTTTTAAATATTGGAATTATTTTAGATAACTTCCATATAGTTGGAAAAGTACATGATTGTAAAATTTTATTAAATAATATTTTGAGGGGAGTAGAAAATATAGCCGCACAGTCTCTAAGCAAAAAAGCTGGAATACCATCAGGGCCACTGGTGAGTTTCGGTTTAAGATTTCTCAAGCATTTGAACACTTCATCCTCATTGAAGTCAGAAATATTTAAGTTATGACAATTTAATTCTGCAATTCCAGGAAGATTAATAATATCCACTTGTTCATTGTAAGAACTCTGAAAAAAAGTAGCAAAGGCATTACAGATATCACCAGACGAAGTAAGAATTTCATCCTGAAAAGACATACTATTAGGTATATTTCGGCTGTTCTTAATTTTGACATACTTCCAAAAGGCAGACGGATCATGACTTATGTTATTTTCTATGTTTATTAAATACTCCTTATTTAGTTTCTTTTCATCAACTTTAAATTCCGCTCTGAGACGTTTAAATTCGGTAAGAAATGTACGATCATTTGTTCTTTTGTACTTTCGCCAGCACGTGTACTTATGTTTAAGTTTATTGATTAATGACCTATTAAACCACGGAGGATAGTAACGGCGCGCTGGGGTTGTCCTAGGAACGCAAGTTTGAAATACTGAATCAAGCCTGATATAGAACTCATTACTTGCCTGGTTAATATCTTGAATTCCATTCAAAAAATTCCAATTGATTCCTAGTAAGGATTGGTAAAGCAGTGGAAAATTCGCTTTTCTAAAGTTATAAGAATTCGAGGAATTTAGATCAGTAATATGGCAATTTGTGGGAGATTCAAAATTGTACAAAATAACAAGTGACGGATGATAATTGTCTTCGTCAATTAAGACATCAACAGTTATGAAGCAACTTATATAAAAAAATAACAATATTGTACATTCTCCTAACCTCTAAGGAGTCTACACTAAATCTATTCAACAATAGCTGATTTTCAATGCCTGTGGGCGGATAAACCCCATCTTCACTGAACGAAAGATATTTCAAAAACCTACGCTAAACAGATTCAATTCTGTCTGCGTAACACTGATAAATAGGAAACCAAATTCCCGAACAATACTCAAGCTTACTTCTAACAAGTGTGAAATACAACAATTTTAAGGTGTCGACATTCCTAAATTCTTTACAATTTCGTAACACAAAACCCAAAGTCTTATTAGCATTGCGTATCATATAATCAATTTGAGGAGCAAATGTGAATTTAGAATTAAATAAAATGCCTAGATCCTTCATGCAGTCGCATCGGGTAATTTGTATGTTGCCCAAATTATATTTATATTCATATACATATCTTCTATCTTTTCACATATATATTCACATACACAGTGAGTTTTATGTATGGAACGCCTCAATTATCTCGGAAACGGCTTGCCCGATTTTTATGAATTTTGGTTTATAAGGGTTTTGTAATATGGCCGATATTATTGTGGCATTTACATTGTTGTCAGATCTTTCGTTTTTCCGGAAATATACTGAAATTTGTTATTTCAAATGGATCACCCTATATATTTTTTTGTTTTTGAAATCTCTAAGAAATTTAGAATATTTTTCATGTAATGTTCCCTATACCTAATTGTCATAATTTCGGAGTTACAGCTACATTTGCAATATCTCCGCCGAAGTTAAAATATTACATCAGGGCGGCTATGTCTGCGACAAAAACAATTTTGACGTTTTAATAAACTATTATTGTTGGTGTTTATAGAAAGTTACAATGGACCGTTTATCTGAGAAAGAACGAATTGAGATTTTAATGATATTAGGATATGGTGATGTGCGTAGAAGTCAACAGGAAACGTGTAATATCTTTAATAATTTATATCCTAATAGAAATCCCATAGGATCTTTTGAAAACATAAAGTAAATGCGGTTACAGCTGATGCTCAAAATGTTGTCCGTTTACTTCCATACAAGAATCCATGCGATGTTTAAAACTTTGCAGTACATTTTGTAACATTCCTGACTGCTCAATTCTTCTTATCTCTGCGGTAATCCTATCTTTTAATTCCTGAATATTGGCAGGTTTGGTTTTATAAACAATATTTTTTAAGTGACCCCACAGGAAATAGTCTAAAGGATTCATGTCGGGTGATCGCGGGGGCCATTCGATAAAACCACGCCTTCCAATCCATCTTCTGGGAAACACATCGTTTAGGTATTGCCTCACGTCACGCGCATAGTGAGGTGGAGCTCCATCTTGTTGCACCCAAATATTGTTATTTGGGACATTGTTATTGTCTGAAAGTTTCAAATAATAAAATTTCTAAATTAACAGGCAATTGAGAATACTTACTTAGATTTGGAAATAACCGAGCCAACTCAGGTATAATATTATTCTGTAATAAATTTAAATACGCCGGACCATTTAAGTTTCCTTCAATGAAAAAAGGACCAATTATTTTGTCGCCTATTATTCCAGCCCATACATTAATCTTTTGTGGAAATTGGCTGTGGGATTCTCTCATCCAACGAGGATTGTTACGTGACCAGTATCTGCAATTATGCCGATTTACGTTTCCATCAATACAAAAAGTGGCCTCATCGGAAAACATAACATTATTTAAAAAATTTGGATTATTTTGATCGTAACATTTTTCCATCATTGTGTCGGCAACCTCTTCACGTCTATCGAAATCATCATCTGACAACTCTTGAACCAATCTTACTTTGTAAGGATGGAATTTATTGGCATGTAAAATTTTCATTATGGATGTTTGAGAAATATCAACTTCCCTGGATATTTGTCTAGTACTCAAGTATGGATCTTCTTCTAACATAACACAAACATCTAAAGATTTGTCTTCAGTTGTTGCAGTTTTTATACGCCCTGATTTCGGTAAATCTTTTATGGCTCCAGTTTGGTTAAACTTTTTTAACAACTTACTCACAGTAGATCTTGTTATGGGATTTCTATTAGGATATAAATTATTAAAGATATTACACGTTTCCTGTTGACTTCTACGCACATCACCATATCCTAATATCATTAAAATCTCAATTCGTTCTTTCTCAGATAAACGATCTTTTGTAACTTTCAATAAACACCAACAATAATAGTTTATTAAAACGTCAAAATTGTTTTTGTCGCAGACTTAGCCGCCCTGATGTAATATTTTAACTTCGGCGGAGATATTGCAAATGTAGCTGTAACTCCGAAATTATGGCAATTAGGTATAGGGAACATTACACGAAAAATATTCTAAATTTCTTAGAGATTTCAAAAACAAAAAAATATATAGGGTGATCCATTTGAAATAACAAATTTCAGTATATTTCCGGAAAAACGAAAGATCTGACAACAATGTAAATGCCACAATAATATCGGCCATATTACAAAACCCTTATAAACCAAAATTCATAAAAATCGGGCACGCCGTTTCCGAGATAATTGAGGCGTTCCATACATAAAACTCACTCTGTATATCTTTTCTCAGAGTTGGGCGGTGGTGGTTACCAGTAGCTACTCCCCAGGTCCGTGAGATAAATAACTATTGGGTCCGGGAATCGTGTGCCCTGAGTAGACGTAATGAACCCAGACTGACCGTCTTCTGCATTCTGTCGGCTAGAGGATCTGCCGAATTTCGGCATGCCGGTATGATCTTCAGTTCCGGAAGCAGTGTATCTCTTGCTGCACCGAGGGCTCTTACAATCAGTACCACAAGCTTCACAATATATTCTGGATGGAGTCTGTGGAGTTCGAAGAGAAGGTCTCGATATTTCGTCCGTTTCTCCTCCTCTTTCAAGACAATGTTGCTCTCGGCAGGAGCCGAGAACTCGATGATAAACATTGTTTTGAGCTGGTGGTCGAGAAGGACTACATCAGGCTTATTAGCTCGAATCTGCCTGAGTGTGAGAAATGAGTAGGTAATTCCAATAAATTCGGCACTTCTCGTTCTCCAATGGACTCAATATCCCCCGGAGCTTATCGCGGCACTGGTATTTCGTCTATCTCTTACGAGTGTCGTAAAAAGTACTAAAGCACTGCATATGTGGGATAAGCAGAAATCAGATGCATAATGGTCTCCGGCGCCCTATGGCAGGCCCTGCAGTTGACATCAGAGACGTCCATACCCGTGACACGGCTTTGATAGACGAGGGGGGGGTTACGGTTTTGAATTTCAAAGTGACGGTGGCTGTGGAGGATGTAGTGAAAGCTAAAATTAAATCTAATGTGTAATTAAACTTCCCCCTTGATATCCCAATTGATGTGGTTTTTTATATTTTTTAAATTTCCTCGAATTCAAAAGATATTTAAGGTGGTTTGTTTTGAAATGACAGCACAGCTGATAGAAGGATAAACTTCATCCTACCTGTCACAAATTCTAAAATAAAAATCCTCTGCTCCTCTTTACCTAAAATAAATCTACAAGTAGTTAGCTAGGCAAAATAAAGTTTTTCACTCCATTTTAGTGTAAACCTTTGACATGCTGTTATATAGTAATTCCCAAAAACAATGTTTATTATTTAATTTTCTCTGAAATGAGTACACATCTAATTTATATAGAGATAAAATCATAATATAATATGAAATCTACATTTTTAACAAAGACAAAACTTACTCCATTTCGTATTGAATTTTTCCCAAACAGCGATAGAATAATTTAAAAATTATTTCTTTCATTAGACGAATTGTCTCTGTTAAATAATGAAGTTGTTCGAGACATTACATTTTGGTTGATTCAATTAAATATTTTTATCTGTGTAGTTCGAGTCGACATCAATATCAAATATTAGTCACTTGAGGCGGCAAAACAGATTAACTGTTTACAAACTATTATGGCGAATTTACAGAAAACCGACTAGTTGAGTTGCAGTTTTGTTGCTGTTATCAAACACAAAAACCCAACTCCTTTAATGAAAATGCTGTTTAGACTAAACAGACTAAAATAAGTTGTAGTTGTGTTTTTGTTTTCTGTCATTTAAACCAGAGAAACAGTTTTAGTTTTGTTTTGTTTTGCTTTGTTTTGCTGTGTTTTGCTTTGTTTTGTTTTGTTTTGTTTTGCTTTGTTTTGCTGTGTTTTGTTTTGTTTCGTTTCGTTTCGTTTCGTTTCGTTTCGTTTCGTTTTGTTTTGTTTTGATTTGTTTTGTTGTTTACACACAACTCACTGTTTACACTAAGCGGACTGAGTTGCAAGGCATGCAGCAACTCTTTGAAGTTGACAACTTTAATTGGGAAACGAAAAACACAACAGCAACTGTTCAAAAACTAGGAGTTGCCGAAAAATCTTCAAAAAATCTGCAAAAAGTTACTGTTTCGTTTTTTCAATTCAAGTTGCTGTTTTGTCGGTTACGTGTAAATCCGCCATTAGAATATCGTCTAAATTAACGCGAAAAAGTCACGTCCTGCCAAGGGATAAACGAGAATCGTTTAAAACCATTAGTGCGAAGTCATGTTCTCAATTTAACTGATTTCATGGTAAACGGGTTTACTGCCGGTCTTAATTGCGAATGCAAAACTTCTAAGATCCTTATACCAATATTTTCGTCCAGATTAAAAATTCAAAATAACAGCAGTTCATTGTGGTAATGGGATGTGCTATTAAATTCAGTAATTATCGTAAAAACCAAATAAACGAAACCACCACAGTTATTTATATACAGGTCGATTCTGTTATGAGAGCAACATAACAAGACATGAGTAAGAACAGACAGAGATGCTTACATTGTACATTGTTTCACATTCACGACAGTATATGCCACAAAACAAGTTAAAAAGTAGGGAGAAGGGGTTTGCCTGCTGTTCCGAATCTCAAGTCACGCCCGGAGGACCGCGACCTGAAAAAGTACAGTGGAGAGGGGGCTGCTTTGCCATGGGGGCGTAAATATGTGTCTTCACTGGTCAGCAGGCGTAGCTCATAAAACAAGATCTAAAGTTTGGCATCTATGGATATGTTGTATCCATATTCTATGGTTGTATCTCTGTCTACCTTCCTTACTCAACAGTTTATCCTCTTCTTCCTTATTGTACTAGACCACCGAATTCGTGAACTTTCGTACCCTAATTACAATGAACATCCATAATAGCCATGCCGGACCTGTCTTACTGATAAAGTGCGGTAAAGTGATGATCTGGTCATGTCTCGCGTGTTATCTTGTGCACGTAGAATTTTACCGTAAATTATCTGTTACCTTTTTTTATCACACCAGGAATAATCTGTTTTTATTGTTAATGCAACATATATCTCATGGCGTATCTTTTTGTACCGATAATTATCTCTAGTAATGCCCACTATGTTTATAGGCCTTACTATACAGGGTGGGAAAAATTTTAATGTGCAGCATTGGTATCTCGGAAACGGTAAAAGATACAATGTGGCTCAAATTAGGAAAAAGTTGCTCAATTTTATGCTGATTCAAAATATAAGAACAAGTTTAATATATTCCGGGCCGTTCGGGAGTTATGCCGGAAAAATCAAAATTTGCCAATTTCTTTTAAGTCAAATAACTTCTCTTGAAATAAATGTAGACTTTTGAAATTTGGTACGTTTACATAGTTTGATGAGAGCTTTCGATTACCATACTAAAATATATTCTAGGCCTACTAGTTTTTCTGCAACAATATTCAACTTTTCAATTTCTTATGGACGCCATATTGGATTTTTACTTCACTAAATACAGAAAGAAATTACAAGCACGGTGATATATCACACTTGATACTTTCTTCAATAAATATGGATAATACACGCGAATAACGATAAATATTATTTATTTATAAATAGTAAACAATCATTCATTTATAGTTAATGGTTACAAAGTGTGTTTTTAGCTTTTTAGAGGAACTAATTATTATGATAAGAAAAACAACTTATTTGTACTGCTCGAATTGGCTGCCGTTACTCTGAATACCAAAGTTGAGTCCTTACAGACATGTCATCCACTGCACGTCTTACTGTTCCACCATCTATTGAATTTATGTTTTCATTAATTCTTTCCAACATTTCATCCTCTGTCGATGGCATTGAATCATTGTAGATACCATTTTTAACAGCTCCCCAGAAATAATAATCTAAGGGGTTTAGACACGGTGATCGCGGTGGCCATAGAATGGACCATTTGTACCCATCTACGAATTCGGAAAACGTTGATATAGGTACTGGGTTACAATCCTACCATTGTGTGAAGGGCATCCATTTTGTTGAAACAACTGTAAATTTTGTATATTTTGCAAAGGAAGGTCATCCAGCATTTCCTCCAAATAATTTTGTAAGAAGTGTAAATAATTTCGAGAAGTTAATTTATCAATAATACGATAAGGCCCTAATACCTTGTTATCTAAAATTCCACACCAAATATTTACTGAAAATCTAATTTGAGGTCTCGTTTCTCTAATCAGGTGAGGATTTCGTTGTGCGTAATGGTGCTCATTTTTTCTATTGAATATCCCACAATTAATTACTAAACGTTGACTCATCACTCCATAATATCTTTCTACAAAAACCATTGTCATTATTCATTAACCTTTGCATCCAGTGACAAAATTGCAACCTCCGCTCATTGTCTCCAGGATGTAGTAAATATTTGGTGTGGAATTTTAGATAACAAGGTATTAGGGCCTTATCGTATTATTGATAAATTAACTTCTCGAAATTATTTACACTTCTTACAAAATTATTTGGAGGAAATGCTGGATGACCTTCCTTTGCAAAATATACAAAATTTACAGTTGTTTCCGGTATATCGAATTATATCTACAATAATCCAATGCCATCGACAGAGGATGAAATGTTGGAAAGAATTAATGAATACATAAATTCAATAGATGATGGAACAGTAAGACGTGCAGTGGATGACATGTCTGTAAGGACTCAACTTTGTATTCAGAGTAACGGCAGCCAATTCGAGCAGTACAAGTAAGTTGTTTTTCTTATTATAATAATTAGTTCCTCTAAAAAGCTAAAAACACACTTCGTAACAATTAACTATAAATGAATGATTGTTTATTATTTGTAAATAAATAATATTTATCGTTATTCGCGTGTATTATCCATATTTATTGAAGAAAGTATCAAGTGTGATATATCACCGTAGTTGTAATTTCTTTCTGTATTTAGTGAAGTAAAAATCCAATATGGCGCCCATAAGAAATTGAAAAGTTGAATATTGTTGCGGAAAAACTAGTAGGCCTAGAATATATTTTAGTATGGTAATCGAAAGCTCTCATCAAACTATGTAAACGTACCAAATTTCAAAAGTCTACATTTATTTCAAGAGAAGTTATTTGACTTAAAAGAAATTGGCAAATTTTGATTTTTCCGGCATAATTCCCAAACGGCCCGGAATATATTAAACTTGTTCACATATTTTGAATCAGCGTAAAATTGAGCAACTTTTTCCTAATTTGAGCCACGTTGTATCTTTTACCGTTTCCGAGATACCAATGCTGCACATTAAAATTTTTCCCACCCTGTATAAACCATATGAGCTATGTAACTTTAGTTTTAGTCTAGAAAAACCTATTGAAGACACACTTTCAGTTTATTCAGACAAGCTCATTTGGGCTAAGTGTTATACCAGCTGTTGAATAAATAAAACACAACTAGTAAGAGTGACATTTTATTCTGTGTTGAAATTAATTAACAAAAGTGTAGCAAAGTCCAAAACCACCACAAACGGTAGTGCTTCTTTCCCAACACGACTGCAAGAAGCTCTACGTAACTCCCTGTGTGCTATAAAGATCTTTACAGGAGTTATTATGCTACTATTAGTGAAGACTCATATCGCAAACTGTACTACAGTGATTTGTTTACGATCTGAATGGCATAAAAATTATCTTCAATAGAAGATAATTTATGGGAACTGATAATAATCATTTGAGGTGAAGGGAGATTTATTTCTTTTTTAGCTGTAGGAACTCTTATGATCTCTGTAAGTTAATTTTCACAGACTAATTGGCATAAATTTTTTTATATTTACCACATATTGGCTCAAAACAAACAAATTTCAATGAATGTGCTTAAATCTGAAAAATGTCTCCTTTGAACATTTTATATGTCTTCTTCAAATTTTAATTAATAAATTGTATGCCGAGCATCGTTAATCCATACAAAATTTAACTACACGTTTTAATTTTCTGATGCGGAAATAACATTATTCTCATTACTTCTCTTTGCAATCTTTACGTTCTATTAATTAAAAATATAATGTAATTAATCATATAGTCAGTCATTTTGAAAAATGTACTGCTCTTTCGCAGCTTATAGCTATTAATCCAAATTTGTTAATATTAGAATTTTCCTATATTTTCTTTGAGTTTGCTTGTTTACGTTAAATTATGCTTATATTAATGTAATATTAAAGGTCTTTACTTTGTTTTTCTGCCAGTTTCAACTATAACTGATAATTAACTGGTAGTTACTGGGTGTCGAGGACCACTTGAGTGGCCTGCTCGTTCACCGGATTTGAGTCCATTGGATTTTTTTTTATGGGATTAGCTTAAAACTGGGAGGGGATTCACTGGAGGCTTAGAGCCTTGTAGGGTTCAAAGATGCATCCAAAACAGACAGAGGGATAGGGATTGGAGTATTTGTGCTGAGACCCATCGGGACGAGACTGGTTTCCCGGGGACATCTCAAGTTTCTGAAAGTGATGAAAGCATGGAAGAAACTGTATGGTAGCTTAACTTATCAGAGAACCTCCGGAAGTTACAAATCATCATGAGTTCATTTCAACAACAGTTTCAGAAGAAACTCAGTTATTGGGTTTATCCAAACAAGGTTTTGCCTTCGCTAATTGCATTATTCATAATTATGTATTTAATATCAATATTTCAAAGAACAAATTGTTTTGTAAATTATTTATTGTTATATAAAAAAGATGAAGTTTATGATTTTTTCATGTGTAGGATAAAAAGTGTGTATGTGCACCATGGCGGGAAAGTTGTTTTCCGGTCTTCCAGAAGTGGATTCTGTCATTTCTTCTGTCAGCCAGGAAAACGTTCACTTTTCCACCTAGGTACACAAAGTACTATTATTTCATACTAGTACATATCTCATGTCGAGTAGATCTACTTACCTTAGGTACACTGATTTGCGGCCAGTAAATGGAACATTACAGTACCTAGTAAAGTGTTACCTAGAAACACTTTACCGATTTGTTATTAGGCAGCTATGTTTTAAGTTTAAATCAATTCTTGACATTTATTCGCTTTAATTTCGTGAAACTAAAAGTAAATCAAATATAAATAATGCTTTTCTACCCACTTCAGTGAAGCTATAACGTTAGGAAATTTATTTAATATTTTTTAGCTGTTGTAGAAAAACATCATTTGAAGAATTTTCCAAATATATTTGATTTTAGAAGTCCAGGGTTTTGATTACAGGAACAAATCGAATTACTTAGGAAATATCAACTAAAAACTAGTATATTTTTTAGAAACTTTATATTTTCGTCACAAAGTGAATTCTAATTTTTGTTTATCGAATTTAATTTAAAAAAAAAATCACCTGTCTGGTTCATTTGCTTTTCAATTTTGTTTATCAGTCTTTGGAAATATGTAATGATGCAAACAAACATTTTAAATCAAGTGAATATTTAATTTTATAGAGAATTTAATATTTCTCAAAGAGGTAGGTAGGAATTTCATATTAAAAGGTATTTGTGATTTACCTGATATTCTGCAAAACTTTTTTAATTTAGGCAATCTTCGCGCAGATATAAATAGTTATTTGAAAATACCAAATGTTCTTTATATTGAATAATTTCAACAGAACGTCAACAAATATTTGAAACGAAGTAAATAAATACAGTCTTTCTACTATTCACCTAACTAAAGTTGATTGATTAAATTATTATTATTTGTAAATCAAATATTATAATTATAAGCTATTTTCCACGTACGAAAAATATTAGACTTTCTTAGACTTTCGGGCTAATCCTTGTGATTAGAATGAGGGGTAGAGATATTATTATTATTATTATAAGAATAGAAGAAATATAAGAAATACATTTATTTTCCACAATTAAATATTTAATTGCCACCATTAAACGCGCAGGGCGCTTGCGCGTACATTAACTTCTCAAACAGTGACCATGGCACGGCCATTTTTGTATCGTGTTGTGTGTTGATTCGTAAGTAAACTAAGTGTAATTAGCAGTTCAGTGAATTATAACATAACAAACTAGGTAATTATGTAATTATAAGTTAAATGTCCCTTTGCTAATTCAACTAATTGTATAATCAACTAATTGTATAATCAAATAATGTATATAGACAAGTACCTATCTCAAGTACTTAAAAAAAAATAAAATAACTCTCTTATTTCAGTCAGAATGCAATTATAATGTCTACACTTTTGTTACAAATTTCAAAATAAATACTACTAACTTTTATAATATCTCCTTCCAAAACAATATTTTTAACAATCTTTATTTTTATCATTCAGGTGTAGGTATATGTTTCGATATTTAAGAGGTAGGTACCGTATACAGAATATTCAAATGATGCTGAAACTGAGTGAAAAGTTTTATATACATTTTTTACAATGCAATGCAATTGCAAAATGCAATAAGGTCATATGAATACTTATTATATTTATTTAACAAAGTAAATAATTTTTCCCATTTCATATGAAATTTGGCTTTCTATTAATAAATGTAATAATCTGTTCAATATGAAGCCTTATATCTTATATCTATTTTAATATTATAGGGGAGAGGATTTCGGGGAAGAAAACTACACTCTCACCTATACAAATGGCGCCCCACGTTGGGCGCCATTGGGTGCCAATTCGTATAGGGAAGAAGATTTCGGGGAAGAAAGCTACACTCTCCCAATATACACAAAAAAATGTATCTCTTTTTGGTGATAAAGTTTACAGAGTTTCAAATGACCATATACTAGTGATGGGGGAATCAGATTTACTTTGAAGCTAATAGTGACAAGAAAAAACAATTGGTAAACAGTAAGGCTAAGGTAATATTCATACAGCGAGCCAGGTGACTCGTAAATATTACAGAATGCGAGAAAGACCACGAAGTAGTGCACAACTCGTAACACATGTATAAAACACGGGGCACCGATAATGGTGAAAACAAAACTAAAGCGATGCACTTCAACCAGACATCGAAGCTAGACTAAAAGGAATTCTGGCGTATTCGAGAAGATATCTGGCATATGGTTGCCGGTGTTAAATGGCTTGGCGGGAAGCACAATACTCTTGAGTCAGGCACTGGTGACACTGTCGCAACGTGGAGCACAGTTAGCCAGACGAAGCCGGTATTACACTGGGAAATATAATTATGATTGCTATAATATTAAATATTTGGTAACTATGACACTTACTTGTCTCATTTGGTAGCCATAAAGTTTATTTTTCAATAATAAGCTAAATTAAGTGTGCCAAATAAATCTGTTTGCGAAAACTACATATTTAATTCACTTTAGTGTATATTAACGCGAATTTAAATAAATAATTAATTCAGCAGATTAAATATTATGTTTCTTCTTAGCAATTAAATTTATTAAATAATTATAAATATTTAATATTTCTATTAAAATAAATGTCATGTTAATACAAATTAAATCTTTAATTTGCCAAATACAAATAATATTGGTAAAGGTGGTGTTATGTCAGAGTATTCGACTATAATTTATTGTGGACTGTATATGGTTGAATATGATAAATGTTATGGAGACTTACCCAAATTGGCCTTAGTCGTCCTTCTCGTTGATACTCCTCACCAAATAGGGAAATAAGGAGGGAAAGATTTAGGTGAAATAAGGATAAGGAGGCACAACCACTTATCAATTCTTTCTTTACTTATTAATTCTTTACTACACGAAGACCAAATGCTGACTCAATTTCCATTCTACCTTTTTCTATCACCGGCCGCGCTACATTCTCTTAAAATAAGATAGATGGCAGCAACTGCCGTAAAGTGGCGTAAACATCCTGACCCCCCGAAAATGAATGTTAATTCAGTATAATTAAATGTCCTATATAGAACAACCAAAACAAAATATATAACGAAAAATTATACTTCGTATTTATACAACTAAAACTATTACAAAACCCGATGCCCCATGCTCTTAAAATTACTAAACTATAACTAAATTATTGCGTTGGAAGTGGACATAACTTAACAATAGGACGTAAATAAGAACTATTCTTTGTTTTTACAAGAGCAGTTCGGGCTATTCCATCCCTGCCTACATATAATTTTTCTATAATAGCCAATGGCCATTGTAAAGGGGGAATGTTATCCTGCATGATAACTACTACCAGACCTACTTTCGCGGGATAACTAGGAGTATTCCACTTTTGTCTAATTTGTAAAGTAGACAAATATTCTACATTCCAACGTTTCCAATATTGACTAACTATCGCGTCTAATAATTTATACCTAGATAGTCTATTGGACGGTTCTACAGATAGGTCTTCTGCAGGAAATGAATTCAAGGGTGAACTATATAAAAAATGGGAAGGTGTTAATGCTTTCAAATCATTAGCATCGTTACTTAAGCAACATAAAGGTCTTGAGTTCATTAAACTTTCTATCTGTATCAAGACTGTATTAAATTCTTCATATGATAAAATTTGGGTTCCTACAACTTTCGTTAGGTGAGTTTTTAAAGTCTTAATATTCGATTCCCAGATACCGCCCATATGCGGAGAGGAGGGGGGAATAAATTTCCAATTAATTTTCCGAATATTAAGTTCTCCTTGAAAAGCATTTTTATATTCTCTAGATTTAATTAATTTATAAATCTCATCAATTTGATTTTTTGCACCGAGAAAATTTGTGGCATTATCCGAAAATATGGTAGCACAATTTCCACGACGCGACAAAAAACGTTTTAAAGCAGCTAAGAACGATTCCGTGGATAAATCTGCAGCCAATTCAATATGAACTGCACGAGTGGCTAAACATATAAATAAACAAACGTATGCCTTCTGGCTTTTGACACCTCTTCGACGTCCAAGAGTTATATGAAAAGCGCCTGTAAAATCTACCCCAGTAGAAGTAAATGCGCTTGCTTGACTTACACGTTCAAGTGGCAAATCGGCCATTAATGGATATTGAGGTTTAGGGCGTAATCTAAAACAATGGTTGCATTTCCATGTACGCTTTCGAATTATATCACGTGCCGATAGTATCCAGTAATTTCGTCGCAATAAAGAATGTAAAAGGTAAGTTCCTGTGTGACAAAATAATTTATGATTATAATCAATTAGTAAATTTACAAATGGGTCAAATTTTGGTAATAAAATGGGATGTTTATGGTCAAAACTAAGACTAGACATACTTAATCTTCCACCCACACGAATGATCCCATCCTTAATAAAAGGATTAAGACGACGTATATTAGATTTTATAATTTTATTTTTGGACAAAAGTTTAATTTCTTCTGGAAAATGTCTTTGCTGAACTGCACGAATTAATATTTGTTCGGCTTTATCTAAATCAGACTTCCGTATTCTTTCATTCTTGGGTAATATCTTGGTAAATTTTAATACATATATTGTGGCATTAAGTAATTTACTCCAAGAGGAAAAATATTCAATTAATGTATACAAAGGGGATATATTGTTTTTTACAACTATATGAACTAATAATTCATTTTCTACTAAAGCCTGGTTATAGTTTTCTGTAAATGATCTAATAGGCCATTCACAGGGTGGCAATAATAACCAAGATGGTCCCGAAAACCAGGTTTTATGATTAATTAAAGCTGACGGAGTGAGACCTCTACTTGCGCAATCTGAAACATTTTGTTTACCTTCAACAAAATACCAATGGGAAGACGATAAGCAATTTTGAATTTTAGTTACTCTATTGGATACAAAAGTTTTCCATTTTCTAGGAACCGAATGAATCCAATTCAGCGTTATCATTGAATCAGAAAATGCGTAAATTTTGTCAATACGTGTTCGACTTGAATATGTATCTCTAACATGGGCTATTAGAAGGGCTAAGTTGGCAGCAGCAACCAATTCTAAACGAGGGAGGGTGATTTTTGACATCGGGGCAACCTTTGCCTGAGCACATAGAAAAGTCACACTCACGTGACCAACATTATCTATAGCACGAATATATATCACAGAAGCCAGACCGGAGGCACTCGCATCTGCAAAACCTACAATTTGGAGGGAAGTTTTTTCAAATATCAACAAATGACGGGAAATTTTCAAATTATTTAATAACGTAAATTCATCTTGGAATTTTATCCATAATTTTTCTATTTCTTTAGGAGCTTGTTGGTCCCAATCTAACTTCATTTCCCAAAGTTTATTAATTAATAATTTTATAAAAAGTGTTGTTGGAGCTAACATCCCTAATGGATCATATGTGCGACTGAGTAAACTTAACATATTTCTTTTTGTACAGATGGTCTTCTCCAAATTTATGACGAAACTAAATTGATCAGTAGAAGGATTCCATTGTAGTCCTAAAACCTTCCAACTACCCTTTTCAAAATCAACCATTGGCGGCAATTTTATATTTTCAGGAATATTGGACAATAGTTCTGGAGAGTTAGATACCCACTTAACTATTTGAAATCCACCGGACTGAAACAAATTTACTATTTGGGGTTGTATTGCAATAGCTTGTTGTACATTTTTTACACTACATATTAAATCGTCCATAAACATATCGCGCTCAATATATTCAATAACTTCTGGATATGACTGAGATTCGTCTTGGGTCAATTGTTTCACCGTGCGTAAACTTAAATATGGACTGCTAGTTACACCAAAAGATACAGTATTAAGTTCATATATCGAAATTTTATCTTTTACATCGAATCGCCACAAAATTCTTTGGAAAGGTCTATGAGCCTCTATAATATTGATTTGACGGTACATGGCCTTCAAATCTGCGCACATACATACAGGGTACAAGCGAAAATTAAGAAGTATGGTGAATATATTATTTTGCAATTTAGGACCTCTATATAAAATATCGTTCAAGGAGTAACCTGTGTCAGTTTTCATACTGGCGTCAAAAACAATTCGATTTGGAGTGGAAATACTCTCCACCTTGGTTACACAATGGTGAGGGATAAAATACTGCAAATTATCTAATTTTGCATTTGTTACTAAGGACATATGACCTTTATCTAAATAATCCTGTATAATTGAACTGTAAATTTTACGGAGACTATGATCTTTTTCAAGTCTTCGTTCTAAAGAAATCAAACGATTTTTTGCTAAATTATACGAATTTCCTAATATAGAAGGATTTTCTTTAAATGGCAATGTAACGGTGTATCTCCCAGTATTATCACGACTGACAGATTCTACATACATATTTTCACAAAAAATATCTTCATTGGTTCTAACGGGATTTTCGAAATCTTCACGTTCCCACATTTTCTCAACTAATGATTCAAGGGATAGAAGAGTACAATATGATTTACTATCTCGTTTACTTTCTAGGGAGGGAGCATTACCTATTACTAAATAACCTAACTTAGACTGTACCGCAATGGGCATATTTAACGGACCGCTTACTCGATGCGAACATAAAATTTCGGCAAACATTGTTGCTCCTAATATCCCATCTATTTTGCCTGGGATATGAAATGTTGGATCTGCCAACGGTAAATTATTCAAATAATCAAACGATTCACAATTAACTGTAGAATCGGGCAAAAAATTTGTAATATTATCGATGAGTAAAACTTCAATGGAATATTTTATCTTATGATTAAGGTTAGAAATTATATTCAAATTAGTACGACCTTTAAGAGGTTTCGCTATATTTCCAATACCAATAACATTGGATGTTAATTTTAGGTAAGGTAAACCTAATTTTCTACAACAATCAAAAGTCAAAAGATTAGACATGGATGCGCTATCGCATAAAAAACGAAGCGTTTGTTCTCCACCCCATTTATCTATGGTTTTTACAAGTGCCGTGCTCAGCAGGACAACTTGATGTTTATTAATTTCTACAATATTAAATTTTGAACATAATGTTTGAGTAGGTGCACTGGTACTTTGTGTATTTTCTTGTACAGAATTATTGTCCCTTGAAGTGGAAGTGGAGGGATAATTTTCTCTTTGAGAATTAGAGTTTTCATTCGGTAATGAAGTTCTGTGTAATAACGAATGATGTTTAGATCCACAAAAATGACATGTAAATTTCGAAGTGCAAAAACTTACTTTATGGTTATTAGAAAAACAATTGATACACAAATTTTCAGTTTTAACTAATTTAAATTTTTCATCATGTGAACTATTTTTAAATGCATAACAATCTTTTAACAAATGTACACCCTTTTTGCAAAACAAACAATTTTTTCCACGATTTGAATTATTTGTTACAAAAGTTTTAGAACTTTTCGTCGAACTATTGGAGGTTGGATGAAATGGAGATTTACGTAATCTTTCTGATGCAAATGTAATTTTACTCTGTTTGCGTACAAATTCGATTAAATCATTGTATTTTGGTAACTCTTGGCTATTTCTAATTAATTCAAAGGCACTACTAGTTTCTTGTGGCAATTTTGACATGGCTATATATGTTATGATATAATCTTCTAAATCCTCCACGTTTAGGCGTTTTAAGGCGGACACATTAGTATCAAATTTTTCCAGAAAAGATTGCAAACCATCGGGGTTATTATTAGAAATACTACGAACATTTAATAATCTATCTAAATACAGGTTACACAAAAATTTTTTATCATGATACGTATCAACTAATAATTTAAATATAATATCATAATTACTTGGAATATTTTCTATGGCATTAACAGTTTTTAAAGCTTTTCCCGACAAACTTCCTAACAAATATTGCAACTTTTCAGCGCTTGACAATTTAGAATTAAGGTGAACTAATTGTTTAAAATTTTCATAGAAAATAGGCCATAAACTTAAGTCAGAAGCATCAAATTTTACGATTTCTATTTTAGGCATATGGATATTAGGTTTATTATTATTATTTTCTAAATTCTGGTTTATTGGTATGGTAATCATTTGGGATGCGACATATTTAATACGATCATATAAATCTTCCGCAGCATCTAAACTAGTATATGAAACGGGTTCATCTGGTTTTAGTAACTGTTTTATGACAATTATTTCATTTACTATTTCATTATAATTTGTAATGGTTTTTTCTATATTGGTATAACGCACTTTAAAATTTTCTTGTTTGGAAACATTCTTTTTGTCTGATATTAAAGCTTCACTAGCATCATAACATAACTGAATACGACGAAAGAGAGTCTCACGTTTTGCTCTTAACCTATCTAATTTTAACTCATTTTCGGATTTTTGTGGCATCTTAAACGGTTATTAACTATTGTTAACCAATAACGGAATGTTATAATCAATAATTGTAAGTAATGTTTTAATCAAAGTGATTTTTGCTAGGTAGGTCAGGTTGTTTCTCGGATAAGTCTGAAATACGCATGTATGCGCGTTTTCTCTACTATAGGTTTTGTCTACTACTAGGTATATAAACAGAATTCGAACTACTGGAAAAGAGGGGGAACGATAATACGAAATACGAATTTCAACTATGCGGCATTGTTCCCAATACTCTTTTTTACAAGGCAAATAGATAATTTTTTATCAACACTGGTCAACGATAAACTAATACTAATAAAATGTAAATTGATGAATTGGAATGGATATTAAGAATATAACAAAAATATTGTTCAATTGGATTTACTTGACAAATCTAAAATACGACTACTAGGTTCAAAATTAATCTCGCGATTAATCCTGGCTCAAGGATCAAAATGTTATGTCAGAGTATTCGACTATAATTTATTGTGGACTGTATATGGTTGAATATGATAAATGTTATGGAGACTTACCCAAATTGGCCTTAGTCGTCCTTCTCGTTGATACTCCTCACCAAATAGGGAAATAAGGAGGGAAAGATTTAGGTGAAATAAGGATAAGGAGGCACAACCACTTATCAATTCTTTCTTTACTTATTAATTCTTTACTACACGAAGACCAAATGCTGACTCAATTTCCATTCTACCTTTTTCTATCACCGGCCGCGCTACATTCTCTTAAAATAAGATAGATGGCAGCAACTGCCGTAAAGTGGCGTAAACAGGTGGTAAGCAATTTTATTTCTCTCAAGTAAATCCTTTTCTCAGTGTATGTAAAATATTTGGAACGCACTACAGACAGACATACCTCTATTCAATCTAGTCGGCTATACCGTAAGGTTTAAGCATTCACAAATTTCGAAAGGTGCTTTTTCATTACTCAAAAAGCAGAGATTTCCGACCGGAAGTAATCTGATGCTCATCTGAATTGACAAGTTCCGCATCCGCGGACATAGGAAGTCATGCACTGCAGAATTTGCGATGGCTGCAACTCCATATGGTTTACTTTGCTGGCATCCGAGTCCTTCAATATCCTCTATTCCTCTACTCAAAAGAAAAACGCCAGTGACGCAAAACCCGGGCGTATGCATACAATTATTGGGACGCCTACGCGAGTTTCCTTTGTTTTTCCATGCAGCTCGCAGAGGTGTTGCTTTTTAATTTAGAGATCGTCAGTTTTTAGAGAGAAAAGCTCTAGAGCCAGGGTTACCCGTTTGAAGTCAGAAGTTTTAATGCCGATTTTAGCGGAAACTATTTCAATGAATTTCAAGTGTCTTAGTTGGAATCTTTGATGATTATACAGTGCTTTCGAAAAGTAACGAATAAATTCATTATTTTAGAAATTGAGAAGTTTTCGACGAAAAAATTCCCTGATACGTCGATTTTGTTTTTAAAAAAGGCACTTTTTGACATACGACCCATATTTGTGTTCGTGATCTTCCTCCAGACCGTCAAAATCAATAGATGATGAGGTTAATGTTTTGTTGGCAATACAAAAAAATCATCACTCAACACTTAACCAATTGGCTTCTGATTTCAATATGGCAGCGTCCACAATTCACAAAATTATCAAACAAGCAAAGTATCATCCTTATAAGCTATGCCTTGTTCATGAGCTATCTGAAGACGACTTTGATCGGCGAAATCAATTCTGCGAGCAAATGCAAGAGCTATGCAATAATGATAATAATTTCGTAAAAAACGTAATTTTATCTGACGAGGCTACGTTTGTTTTGAACGGCCATGTGAATAGGTAAAACTGCCGTTATTGGGCTACCGAGAATCCCCGATGGATGATAAAGTATCACACTCAAAGTCCCCAGAAAGTAAATGTGTAGTGCGGCATAGTCGACGGAAGAATTCTGGGTCCCTATTTCTTTGACGTCAACCTAACTGGTGCAAGATTCTTCGAGACGACCCCATTCCTGCACTAATAACTTTATATCCAGATATAGAGGAACGTGATCTTCCAAGAAATGACATGTTCTTTCAACAAGATGGTGCACCTCCCCATTATGCAGCACCTGTCCGTGTTTATTTAGATGAGCTGTTCCCGAATCGTTGGATAGGGAGAAGGGGGCCGATTGAGTTGCCAGCCAGATCGCCTCATTTGACACCCCTAGATTATTTCTTGTGGGGATACTTAAAAAGCAAAGTATACGTTGCTAGTCTGGTTAATTTAGAAGATTTAAAAGCAAGAATTCGTCACGAGATACATCGTATACCTTCTGAAGTTATAGATAATGTCCAAAAAGAATTTATTAATCGTCTTGGCTACTGTCAGGCAGCCAACGGTGCACAAGTCGATTTTTTACATAATCATTATCATTGTCAGTATTGTGAAAATTAAATTTTAAGATCTTCAAACATTATTTTCTTGAAATTTTTGTTAGGTAACACCATAATTTTTCATGATGCGTATGTAGAATGATACGCTCTTTCGAATGGCGTGGTCAAAATTGGGGGTTGCTATTTAAGAAAATTGTCGATGACGTCACAAATATGGGTCGTATGTCAAAAAGTGCCTTTTTTAAAAACAAAATCGACGTGTCAGGGGATTTTTTCGAAAAGTTCTCAATTTCTAAAATAATGAATTTATTCGTTACTTTTCGAAAGCACTGTATAGAGACGGAACACAAAAAGCAGAGAATAATTAAATGAAAGTAAAAATTAAAATCAATTGAAAGTAAAAATTGCATCGCAGATCACAAATTCCTTGAATATACAGGGTGTCAGCAGAAGTACAGAAACGGTTGGCTTTTTGCGTGTTCTTTAAATTATGGATGTTTTATTTGGTGAGGTGATACAGTACAATATTTTCGATACTTTCGGCAGATTCAGTTTTTGTTTGACTGGAAGAGATGGCAAATGTTTATCTTCAAATAATGATACATTAATGTTAATTTTAAATGCTGACACAATATGATACAACGTGGAAAACAGAGTCTGAAACAGATTCAGATAATAAAATAAAATTTGCAAAACCACATATCAAGCTAACTATGATGTCATTAGTAATGCATTTGTTTCAGCGATTATCGTTGTAAGAATGTACGGGGTGTACCAAATTTTATTACTAAACCCAATTTCAAAATATCGTATAGGCCATCTATGCTTAGACACTCAGTATAAATAATTTCAAATTTACTTGAAGGCGATACCGAAAACAACTTCATGGACTATGTGCCCCGACTGGCATTCCGGCATCTCCTTCCAATAAATAAGTAGGATTGTCTTCCTCTAAGACAATAGAGGTCGCTGCTGTAATGACACCTGCGGAAAAGTAGGTCGCTATCTGTCTGTCAATTTCACAATAGTTGTCAGATGGATAGTAGCAATGACCAAAAGAGGGCTCTACGGTATATTTGTCACCACTACTAATTTGAAATTTGTTTCAACTCCAATTTTAACTTCTGTCACTTTGTGACTGGAAGCAAAGTTTACAGATTATAACCTCAGATTAATCAACCTTTACAGATGGACCAATAGATAAATATACATAAAAATTCAGCCAGCGATACATCGCTTTCATCATCACAGTCAGAAAATAAAATAACGATTTTTTCCAACAACTCTTCAAACATTAATAAACAATAACTTACTTTTCTCATTTCATATCAATGGCCCTCAATACGTTACAGGTCGAGCGGAAGCCACTGTGTTGGGGGGGGTGCATATTGCACGCAAAGTAGATAGTTGTTTTCAACATATCTTAAAAATAATAAGGTTATTATTCCTTTGCTTACCTAGGATTATAGGTAACGAAAAAATTATTAAAAACTTTATTGAACTATAATATTTGGCTTAATTCCTATATAAATAAATATATAAACAGTTAAATAAGCCAATAAATAATATTAAAAATAAACTATAAAAAAGTATGCAATGTGTTCCAATTAAAACTATCTGGATGAGGCTTTGATATTACCGGAACTGAGCAAAAGTACTTCCTACCATTTACTAAACTGCTACATAGAAGTTTTTAAAATTTAAAGTCGATTGAGATGATTCCACTGGAAACGTGATCGTGCTACATCCTTTATAAGTTTTATCCTCTTTATATTCTTGATTTTGCATGTAAAATTATTATAAATAGCTGCTAGGTAGGTGCTTCAATAGGATATATTTTGCCTTAATATAAATATTTCATAAAATCATGAAAGAGAATGTGAAATAGATAAATAGGAAAACTGATTTAAATAAATATGATAATTTGGGTCAAACCAGGCATTTATTATCACTTATTGTACCTGAATTATAGCTTTATTATCAAAATTATATTTCATTATATTCCTTATTTTCGAAGTAATTATTGGTTTTATTTCATCATAGCTATTATATAGTATTAATTACTTTTCTATTAGCTAATAATAAATTCAATTTGAATATCGTAAAGCATCAAACGTCATAACCTCACAACCATTACGTTTCTAAATTAACTGGTTAGACACAAACAAGAAGCTTATAATACGATAAAGGAACTACTCTCTACTTTTTTGTTTTAGATAAATCTGTAGTGGTCATAACAAACTTCCCACTGAATGCACCTTTCACAAGATGTTCGTCCAAACTCCAATACGTTATAAAAGTATTAATTTGTATATATTCGAGGTAGTGTAAATAAAAATTGTTATAAGCATTGTTAACTTTTATCACCTAGGATTACTTAGCATTACTTTTATTAGCTAGGACAAAGAAACTGACCCCTGGCATGAGAATTATTGCACCTTCTTCACTCTAACTACTAATAGACTCCATGTGATCAAATCCCTACAAAGCTGTTGGTTGCGCTCGAGATAAAAACCGACTGATTAAAAATGACTGTTGAAAGAATTCTAAATCATTTAGACCAATTATATGAATCTTTTATGAAAATATTAAATATCAGAGAGTCCCAATACCGATCCTTGAGGCGCCTCAGCATTTGCATATAAATATGTCACACGATTCGAAGCCATTGCATGAAACGTGCAACTCACTAGAAGCTCAGATTAGCTGTGATAAAAGAAACACCATTCTTTTGATTACAGATCATATTTGCGAATAAAGTCAATATAAATTTGAACGCTGTACACTTGGGCAGGAAGGCACATCAGCATTTATGTGAAAAAACAACCATAGCTAAATGGCTAGATGGGAAAATCCACCTGTTCAGTTAATTAAATGGAGGCAAACTGCCTTATAAAATTAAAATTCCCTGCGAGATTTCCGTCTACAAAATTGCTGCTCTCCGAAACTTCGCTGTTCTTTTTAGTTGAAGCAAAACCATCGGATATGCTGCGATAAAAAGGATAATTTGCGATGCAAATGCTAAATACATTGTTAACTTTTTTGTGGGGGGTGTCCTGATAAAAAATGTAGTCAGAAATTAAATACAGTATAAAATCCTTTGAACATGTACGCTTTGCGAATAGCACACTTTAATTGAAAAGAAATTCAATATGTGTACCCTTGCGACGGGCAAGACGTTTAAAGTTTAAAGGCGATTACATCAGCGTATCATTTTTGGAGGGTTCCAAAAATTATTAAATATAGAACAATAAACAATGTCCGTTTTGGTAAAAACTACATTATTTTTGTACATTTACACTCACCTAAGTATATCCAAATTTCCAACACGTAGGTAGATACTTTTTTATTTATCCTAAATTATTATATAGAATTCAGCAATTTTGCTCTCCCTTCGTTGGCAAAGATGGTCTGCGAATTTCCAAATTTATAATTTTATGGTGTTTGACCTTGAAAAATGCAAAATTTTTTTATTTATACACCCCCATACCCAAATGTCACCAGCCGCCACTGTGCGCATTAGAACTCTTCGGGACAATGTAGATACATCTTCATCTTCTACAACTGCAGTTTTAATTTTCATTAACGTTGGAATTTCATTTTTTAAATAAAATCCAGGAATCTTCCTACAAATTACATATTTAATATTTAATATTTATGGCATATAATCAATTTTATATCGCACATAATATATAATTTAATATCGCATATTTAATAATCGTATATTGGCATCTGACACTTTTCTTGAAGAATTGCACATTTCACGGCATCGCCGATATAAATTCCGTCATATACATTTTTTATCATGCAACGTTCTTAATCTGTTAAATTTATTCGTTTACGACTACCCTGCTTTTTATAACATTATATACTAACACTCGCCACTATTCCATTTTTAAAAACAGTTATACAATCAACAAGAAAATGTAACACCATCCGCTGCTCCGCTTATGGACATCCGCTGCTCCGCTTATGATGAGAAATCATTCCGTCTATCGAAATGACCATATTCTTGACGATCCAGTTTATAGCTGTCTCTCTTTTTGTACACGATAAAGGAAGATGTTATTGTTGTTAGAAGACGGCGCAGTTACCTGCAGCACTCAAGTCTTTCGACCCAATGTGCCTGCCGCTAGTCGAGAGCTATCGGAAAGACCCATGCTATGCGCATAGACCAACACCCGTTCTAGTGGAAGCTCTCTAAGGTTCTGGAGCAGGAGAAACGCTGCACCCAGATGTTTGTGTCTCTTGACCATGAGGCAAACACAGCGACAGAAGATGTGAATGGTACTCGTCATCGTGTCCGCAAAACCTGCACCTTCTAGTGTCACTAAGGCCAATTCTATCTATCTCCGTGACCTGTTAACAGTCATGTAACAATCCTTATGCTGTTACGACTTAGCGCCAGTATTGATCGAGTTGCGTTCGACCAAGCCTTCAATTAAGAGCCTGGCTTGTCGCAGCCTAGTCCCGTTCGACCACTCTTCCTCTGATCTCTTCCTGATCCAGTTTTCAATAGACTTTGTTACTTCCCATTACTTCCTATTTCATGTAAGCATTGACTTGCTGAAAGAGGAGAACCAACCTGGAATTTTAACTCCCACCGTTAGAACCACGATAAAATGAGAAGAAACTTACTTCCCGATTAGCAGTGTCAGGATCAACAAGAAGCTAACTTACAACATCTTGTTCTCAGTTTCCTAAGGTACCATTATCTGCACGTTGCCGAAAGTTTCTTGTGAACCAGAACAATTTCATTCTTGATAGATACAACCTGCAAGGTGGTTTTGCATAACAACAATCAGTTGTTATTCATTTATTATTTTTGAATATCAACTTCCATAGAGTTTTTAATTGTAATATAATATTGTTTTGACTTGTTTGTGTGAATTCACCAAACATTCACTATTAATTATAATTTATCTATACAGTTGAACACAAAATTATCCTGGCATCCACAAGGTGGTATAAAATTTAATAGTAAGTATAAAGCTTCGAATTTGCACCTAAACCCTGAGCTCTGTCGGGACTAATGCCATAGATAGATAGATAGATAGATAGATTTTATTGGCCACAAATAATACAGCTATACATATGGCAAATCAGAATAGGTAACATGAATAAATAAGTATTAAAAATTATATAATCAATAATAAAACACATATATACACACACATATACATACAATATATACACACATATACACATACACATTTTAAACAGAGTTCATTAAAATACACAATTTTATAAAAATTTTAAACAATAAGAAAGAAACACAATTTATACAGTAAGGTGCCGAAAAACGAATGCTATCTGCAAATAAATTCCTCAACACTGTAATAGGCTTTTTGAAGAAGAAGATGTCTTATTGCTTTTTTAAAACTGTTATAACTACTTATATCCCTATATTCTTCCGGCAAAGAATTGTATAATGTAACAAAGCTATAGTGAGGGGATTTTTTAAGGATTGATGTTTTGTGCTTTGGTATTAAAAGTTCATGTCCATATGTGTATGATGTTCATGTATGTCGCCAACTTGACCAAAATCTTGTATATGTCTTTTAGTGAAAGTAAGACACTTTAATATAAATATGCAGGGAATTGTCAAAATTTTTTGTTGTACAAAAATACCTTTATAAGATTCCGACCATTGCAAGTTAAAAATCAACCTCAAAATTATCTTTTGAGCAAGGAAAACTCTATTGGTATCAGTGGCCCGTCCCCATGTGACTATATTAAAGGAAATATGACTATACACTAATGCATAGTAGACATTTAAGATACCGTTTAGATCCATACTCGATTTAATTTCAAGTAGTGCAAAGTACGCTTTGTTCAGTTTGCTACAAACATAATCTATATGTGACTGGAAAAAGAGATTGCAGTCAATTTGTGTCCCAAGAAGTTTAGTAGATGGCGACGGTGTAATCTCAAAAACATTAAAAGGGTTCGGTAGTTCCCTCCTAATATGGAAATTTAAGCATATTGTTTTGGTTTCATTTAATATGACCTTATTTCTTTGGCAATACGAGCTGTATTCCTCTAATATTATTTTCGCCCTAGCTTGCAACTCCCGTGGGGTATCTGATGACACAGTGATAGAGACATCATCCGCAAACATAGTAACCCTTCCAGTGCTAATAAGACTTGGTAGATCATTCATAAAAAGTAAAAAAATTAGTGGTCCCATCACGGATCCCTGCGGTACCCCGAGAGAAACATCAGTCGCGTTTGATTTTTGCTTTTCAATTTTTACTATCAACCTTCGATTTTTCAAATATGACTCAACCCAATGTAGTAGGGAACCCCGTATACCAAGGTTGAATAATTTATTCATAGAATCCGAATTAATTATTAAGGCCACTAATAAATTAAAGAAGGTTCATTGCAAAGTTCATAGGGGAGCCACTAACGTCTGTTTTCCTGGTCCAGCAATACACGTGCCGCATCTCTTCCACTGACCCTATTGCCGCCGTTGAAAACTTTAATGCCTATATTTATTTCTTAATTATAATATTCATTCCCAGCTATAATTCCAAGCCGCTGTTTTCAGCTGAAATGAGCTTATTGTAGTTATTTACGACCAAATAATTACGGAAGCATACACTGCCGCTGTGCAGAAGCTGCAACCAATAGGATTACAAATACTAATCACGTTTGAGCGATATGTGTGACAGTGTGAATTATTGTTTATATATGCCACAGGCTATTATCAAGATATCACGTTCGGTGCACTTTTGCCCGAGGAGAGACACAAACAATATTATGTAAACTGTAGAACAACATTTGTGGCTATTTTCTCTTATTTGAATGTAAATATGATTTATAAAAAGATATATTTTACAGCAATCGAGATCTTTAAAGTGAAATTGAGGTGCAGTTAATATCGGCGATTCTGTTTTGCAAAAAATCGATTATCAGGTGTTAAAGTTCAATTGTTTTCAATTTTTATTTATTTATTTACTACTCTATTCTAACAGGTAGATTACCCAATTACAGAATAAATATTTAATTAAAGCTCAAAGAAATATGAATAACAAATAACTACGAAGAGTAAGGGACATCACTAAGTATCCTCCATCTGTAAACGCCTTATTTAAATAAGGACTAAAACAAATCAAGCTAAATAAGGCGTTTACAGATGGAGGATACTTAGTGATGTCCCTTACTATTCGTAGTTATTTGCTATATGCATGCCATCTGATAGTAGTAGAACTAGTTTCTACAACCCTTTATTGTATTGGATTTTTACCCCATTACGATTTGTTTGGATTGTGTTGCGAAAACTACACAGAGGTGGCGCCAATAGGTCTTGCGTAGGTCTTGCGTACGCAAGGTTTACCTATTGTGCCAAATACTCAGGTCTTCGCATTCGTCGGTATGCTCACTTATATTGCACTGATGAGATCATAAAAAGGTCGAAACCGGTCTGCAATTAGTGGCATCCTACGATGTGTGGTCTTAGTATTTCCTCGTAGTTTTCGTTGCAATCCGAATCCTTGTATTTTGATTCTAACTGTGTTAGACAAAATACGGCAAATTTTGCTTTGTAATTCAGCGCTCGGCGCGGCATATTGCCAGGAGAATAGCTGTTTTAGCTTGATTTGTTTTAGTCCTTATTTAAATAAGGCGTTTACAGATGGAGGATACTTAGTGATGTCCCTTACTTACTATTCGTAGTTATTTGCTATATGCATGCCATCTGATAGTAGTAGAACTAGTTTCTACAACCCTTTATTGTATTAAATATGAATAACTTAAATTTGATGCTGTCGAATGACATTATTAACGAGGATGTTTAGGAAGCTGTAGCAAAATTGATCGTGCCTACACAAAATCTACTACAACTCCTTTTTGTTTGTGACTCAACTGTCTTGTTTTAATTGAATTCATTTTTTCGAATCCTAAACAAATTTGTATTCCAAAATGAATTCCAAAAATGAATGCGCCCTCTGCATGAAAATATTTGAACCTACTTAAAAGTAATTTTTGGAGGCTTATTGCTGATATAATGATAAATAACACGTATTTGGGTTTGTTTAACGTAATAATTTAGTGGTGCTTGTGATTTTTTGCTATTACAAAGTTAAAAACGACGTGGTTAGTATTTGTACATCTTTATTTTTACATTTTAAAATGTAATTCAAAAGAAATCAGCACAACACAAACCGCCCTGTTTATGGGTGTCATTCCACAAAATGTGTCAATAGAAATAGAAGTGTGTTTAAGATAGAAGATAGGTAAAAGTTTGGCCCTAGTATAAGAAACTGTTTCTCACTCATTTCTCCAAAAAGGCATGTAACAGTTTAATAACATCAGGGAACACGTTTATTTACACAACATAACCACTTTGTTGCAGTTTGTCTATACTTTTCGATTATTACTCTTATAAAAACAGAATATATTTTAATTTAAACATTATCTAACAAAAAACAAGCACTAATATGGTATCACCATGCAGTTTATCACACTTATTTTAGCCCAAAATGTAAGTAAACAAAAATTAGGGTTCTGTTTCAACCCAAAAAAATCATATAATTAGCAATGAAGCACTTATGGGACGTTAGACTGCTTTTACCACTCTTTTTATCCTTTATTTCACCCTAACACCCTAACTAGCACATGAAGTCACTATATTTATGGCAGTTGAATGCTAAATTGCTAGATGATATTATACGTAATGCAAAATTTTTACTTGTCCTCCTCCATATTTGTTTACAATTTGCAGCGCCCTCATCGGTAATTTGAATCGCCAATTACAAATGTGAGGTTATGTGGAATCTGTCACAGGGCTATGTCAACGTTTTCTGCAATTCATTGGTTGAACAAACCGGCTACGCTGTTCCCTGATTTTCCTCCCTCCCAGATACAGCCCAGTGCCTTCGAGGTTTCAAGAATTCGACCTTTTTCTATCGGGGAGCTCAAATGAGGGACCGCTCCTCGGGTGCTCCCAGGGATGGCTCCCCTCTCTTGCTTTCAAGAATAGACGTCTTGAAGTTTCAGTCTGTTTTCAGTAAGTTTTAATTTTTTCGAGTACATTTTCTTAGTGTCATAATTTTCGTAATCTTTGGATACGTTCGGGTGACAAAATATACAAAAATACGGATGAAATATTGCACTAATCAATTTCATATTTAGAACTAAACTTCTACTAATTTATTTTATTGATTTCGAATTGAAGAGCACGAATTGTCTTTCAACCTCTTTCTGTATCTAATTGTTTACAAGCAAAGCCAGATAATGGCTTCAGTCTCTTTAGCAGTCTGCACGAATAGATGCAATAAATTTTCAGTACCAGTGAATGAGAACAGATTTTAGTCGCCTGAGAAAATTAGAGCAATTATGTCACATCCATTTTCATTATTTTTCCTCAGGATGCTTCTTGAAAATATATTAAGAGCAGCAAAATTATACCTGTATTTTAATTTTTGCAGTTAATGTAATTTTTAAGTCACTTAGAAGGAATTCAGAGCATCCGTGTCAGGTAAAAACATCTAATTCCTATCACTGAGTGATAATGTTTAATTATTATTAACAGGACGTACGGTAGGTACCTTATTGTTTCAAATAAAAATGTTCTAAATCTATAAATTTTCAGATTAACAGCGTACAGCAACTTATATTAATTTATATCTAAAGCAAAGTCGTTAATAAACTTTAAAAACAATAGAGGGTCAAGATTTCTTCCCTGCGTGACACTGGAGATTTATGATTGGAACCCAGGTAAAAAATAAAATTTTGATTATCTACCTTTATGAGTAACAGAAGAAAATGGTTTTCCAACCATTTACAAACTTATAAAAAAAAAAATTGAATTATTTATTAGAAATATCTACCCAGTATTCTTACAATTTCTGATATGTTTCATTCGAATATGCTTACCTTTTCTATTGTATTTATTTTCAATTGGAAAGGACATTTCGACTATTGAAAATTGTGTAGAACTTGCACTGATATTTCACACTACGTTTCACCTAGACTCAATGAGCTGGTCTCCTGCATTACCCGACTTAAGTCGGTTTGACTGGTGAAGTTTTTGAAATGGATTATTTTTACGAAATAGGAAGAATGATAATCTCTAGATGTGTACATAGTAGGTCTTAGGTTAAATAAATGTATTAAAGGTTTACTGGTGTATTATTACTATCTGTTGTATGAAGCCTAATTTTCTCTATCGACAGCCTGGAGTACCGTATCTTCACTGTAGCTATCTGTGGTGCGGTGTTTCTGCACTGTAAACAGAAACTGGCGCCCGAGGCAAAATAAGATATAAACGGATACTCAGACGTCAAACTGACACTTCCTACCTGCAATCGGGAAGTATACGTCGCAAATCCTGATGGCGTGCCTAACCGTAACCCAAAACTTGTTACCATAACTTTCCTTGTCAGGCCTTTCCTTTTATTGTCAGTATATGACAATAGATATATATTATTATATATATATATATCTATTGTCATCGACTGACATATACTTTATACTTTAGATGAATAGAATTTTCGAAAACTCCCAAATTTTCAAAAAAATATTCCAGTGGGAAGTCCTTAAAACGGGTTGGCTGAATCACCCTGTATCAGCATATATTTTGAACGACCTCAAGGGAGAATGTTAAAATAATTTTAACCCACATTCTGGATGTAGGTACAGAAAATGCCTTATAACGTTATACATTATTTTATTTAATAATGCTCATATAAATATTCATTCATATTGCTGAAGACACAATCCATTTCGTGTGTGTTTATTGTGGAAACAACTCCAACGAAAGTGCACCCATTTATATCATACTGACAAGGCACTTTCACCTCCTTGGTCATCTCCTCCAAAGTGTAATTCCGAGTTTCACCGTAAGGAGCCATACATGTGGGGCAGTTCTTCACTTGTGACTTGCATTCCCTATAGATGGTGTGGCCTGTGGGACAGGTGTAAATAGGAGCTGACATATACTCCATGCATATGGGACAAGTCAGACCTCTCCTTAGGGCATCACCGTCGACCTTGGCCACCATACATGCGCCTCCTTCTTTGGATTTTTCATCATCTTCGTCTGCTACTTCATTACGTTCATCACATTCTTCTTCTGAGGACTGCTCACAATCTTCAGTAATTCCTCGATCTGCCGTTAGTGTTATGCAATACCTGTAACCAGAATTGCTAATTCAAAATAATGTTTGGAATACACGCGAAAAATTAGCGAGAAGATGAGAAATTATTGCGAATACTTTAAAGGAAATATCCGCAACAACTACTCGGTGGATAAAAGTTCCAACCAGCATTAAATTACCTCTTGCATATGGAAGAAGGTATAAATAAAGTTGTGTCGAACTGGTTAGTTCTACTTTAGTAGACTGATTTAATATTTTGTTAGTTATATTTTGAACACAGGGTGCTCAAAAAAAGAAGAATAAAAATGAAATTAAAAACTGTCAGTACTGATATAGACTATATGTGTCTATTGCAAAAGAACACATCTTCTTTGGGAGCGACCTGGAGACTGTTAAAGAACTATTGAATGTGTAATAGGAATTGATTCCTCTCTATGAATTCATACCTTATGTCTCCAGAGGACGTTTTCACTGCATCTATAATTTCTTTTTTAATCTTGGTCATGAAACTACTCGTATCCATTGCCACCTTATTTTTCTGAGAGGACGGATGATGAGTCATTCTGCACTTTCTCCTGAAACACATATAGCAATGCGATCTCTCATCATAGAGAACCACTGGCAAGTTACCGAAGATTACTTTCATATTCTCTTGCCCATTAGAAGGTCGCAACTTCAGATTGAATCTACTGAATCTGCTCCTCCCTATAGCCAGGACGGCTACGGAATAGGTATCCTCCAAATGCAAAATGTAGACGAAGAATAACTGCTTCCTTACCCGGATCAAAACTATATAGTCAAAATTAGTGTTCACGTCCCAAAATTTACCGACAGTTTGAATATTGTTCTGATGTTTATTTCTGAAATGTTCCTCCAGCTGGTCTACGCGAACCACCTCTGAGCAGTTTTGGTAATATATGGGACACCTCACGGTTCGATGCCGACAACTTTTTTCATGCTCCTCAACCCCACCCCAGCGTAACTTCTTCTTGCATTGGGGGTAGGAGCAGGGGAAGGTTAAATGTTGACCGATGTCTTCGAAAAGTCGGTTTCTGGCATGATTCTGGCTTGGTACTTGTAGACACCTGCCGCACTTGTAGAAATCGTTCTCTGGCCCTATAATCATGATGGGTGGGACAGAGAGGGAGTGGCCGCAGAGCTTGCATTTATGTTTTCGGATGACATCTTCCAGCGTGGTGGTGACTTGTTTGCTCATTTTGGTAGTGGATTTTTCTATGGAAAATTTAAGCTTTGAGTTTATTGACTTATAGATTGGCGTGTTATGGGATGTGTGAGAAGTAATAATGAAAATAAAATAATTTTTGTTTAATAGAAACATTGTGTGTGTTATTAGGATAAAAAGTGATATTTTTTCTGACGAGCAGTTTGTGTTTGAGAGACGGAGCGTTAGTGTATCCGAGCGAATACAAATCTGCGAATCGAAACAACTTTTATCCGAATAATACATACTATTTTCTCCAATTTATCTGAGATAAATAATTTTTCATTGTTTAAATGTTACTTACAAATATCGAATATGAATATTAACCTCGCGTTCCATAATTCTCAATCAATACGATCAGTAGCATCAGAATTGTTCCGAAATTACTGTTCAGTGCTAAAATATACTGGTGTAATTTACGCGCCATTTACATGGAGGGCCTTGTTTTGAGGCTAAATAGTTACCGACGCTACCGGGGTGAAAAAAGTCAAGCAGCATCAGTAAAAGTAAAGAAACCAAACTTTTGAATGATTTTCTGATTTCAATGTTGTGTTATTGATCCTGACCATCATCATAGAGTCTATGGTCAATATCTCCTAATATAAATTCCATATATTGAAAAATGAGTGACTAGTTGAACAGTTGTTCCGATATTGCCAGATACTGTTGGTAACCCTACTGGTCTATTGCTGCTGACGCTGTTCCATAATTAACTTACTCCTAATCAGCACTGTTGGGAGTTTCGGAACTAGAGCTAGGTATATCGTAATATCGTCATTCAAATAAGTGTCCGTGCAGCCATGGCATTTGTTTGGATTTTAAGGAAACATCAAATTAATTAATAAAGAATTGACAGATGCCATTTCACTTTTACAGCCTGTGTAAGACAAAGTACCGGGATATCAAAAATTATCTTGGTCAAGGGTGGTTGTGGAATGTAAAACGTGTGTCTTACTTTAAATTTGAAATAATTATGTCACTGACATCATCAATAACATTTTTTAAGTAAGGAAATATAAAATAGTCCATAATTGTCAAACAAGGTGATCTCGGAAGAAACTCAACTTCTGTATGCAAACTTATCAGCCGGTCATCAAAAAACTCGCGGAGGAAAGCAATATTTTCTCGTGTAGTATGTGCTGTTGCATGCTGGAAATAACCGTACCGAAGTTCATCATCGTTTAACTGTTGCACAAATTCAGCCAAAAAGTTGTGTCTGTACCTTTCTGCGTTGACGGTGAAATCGAAAAAAATTGGCCCAATTATTCTTCTGCTAGAAACTGCCATCCAAACACCAATTTTTTGAGCATGTAGTGGCGATTCAGTAAAAACATGAGGGTTATCATTGCTCCACATTCGCATATTTTGAGAATTGATGTATCCCGAAAGGTGGAACCACGCTTCGTCAGAAAAAAAGTTAAGTCCAGAAGATCGTCATTCATTAAATTATTGACAAACCAATGGCAGTAAGCAATGCGTCTGGGGTGGTCTGCGGGCAGAAGGATGTGCTTGCGTCTTATATGGATGCATGTTCAAGTCTTTCTTTAAAATCTTATGACATGTTCCATAAGAAAGTCCAATTTCCTGAGAAAGAAGTTTCAAAGGTTTTGCAGGCTCCTCTTCCATACGTTGACGAACGTCATTGACAACTTCTTCTGTACGAACTCTTGGTCTATCAGCACCTTTTTTATGAGTCACACAACCAGTTTCGCGAAACATTTCAACACAATTTGTAAGGCACGCATAAAAATTGTCCGGTAATATTGCCACGTTTGGGAAGTGCTCTCGAAAATTGTCCAAACACAAACGTTGACTGTATTGCCAATTTCCATTAACTAGCGCACCCGTTCTAAAAATAGGCTTCAATCATGAAAATTTTGTGCTGTGTGGTAAGAGGCATGATTCAAAAACTGGATTAGAAAATTTCAGCACAATGACTTGACAGATTCTGACACAACAAAACATATTCGACAATTTAAAGTAAGACACACGTTTTACATTCCACAACCACCCTTGACCAAGATAATTTTTGATATCCCGGTACTTCTCTTCCAACCGTATAATATTACTTAAATTATATTATGTAGGAGGTTTTATAGAAAAAGCCTATTGTTTTACTAGTAAAGAAATTTGTCATTTTTTTAATAGTACAAAAAGTAATACTAATAACAACGGATTAAAAAAAGAGTCATCATGTAGCTAAGATTTCTCAGAACTGTCAGTTTAAAATTTAACGTCGCATCAGTTCGCTTTTTATACTAGCATAAATACAGTTTTATTTTGACGTTTGAAGAAAAAATAGTATATGTCACTCAGAGTACAAAGCTCTTTATGTGTTTCGCCTAGTTTGCACAGCCTCGGCCAACGCCTCGGCAGTGTAATCTTCCGGGCTCAACAAATAATGTTCGCCTTCTGCTCATAGGAACATAATATCTTTTCTCCGTCGGATTTAAAACTGTTGTAACCCATTCATTTTTATCCTAGTAATGAAAACGATGACTTTAATGCCAGATATGGGTATCAAAACAAGCGTGTTTTAAACGCTTAAAGAAAAAATGTTTTGTACAAAAAAGAGATGTCGAAAAATCAGTATCATGTTTAGTGATTTGGACCATATTCAAACTGTTTTTTATGTTAATACGTGCAGATGCTTCCTTTTAACATTTTTATTACCTTCGCTGCAGTTGATATCTATAAAAACTAAAAATAAATTTAAAAAAGTTATCCATAATTCATAAAAAACATGTACTCCTGTCAATTGTTTATGTATTACCTTATCCGATAGTCTCATTAGGGATATCTCTCTTATCTCACAAGATATGATAAGATATGCAATCCTCAGTTATGGTAAACCCCCTTATTTCGTATTTTCTAACAAAATATCACTCAAAAATTAAAAAATAAGTGTTTAAGCTTAAAAATGCACAGCACTGGCTTCTATATAGTCCTTTATTTTATCCACCATTAAATTCTTAACTAAATTTTATCTGTTTCGGTTTCTAACAAAGAAGAAAATAATAAGAACATGTTAATTTTGATTTAGAATATTTAAATTATTATCTCTTTATTAAAAATTTGTATTCATATTGTTTGTTACGTTTTTGTGTTTTAGTAAAACCATTTTGTTTATTCGAAAAAAATATTTATTTTAGATTTTCTATTATAAAATCAACTATTTATTTATATATGTTTTATTTTATTTAGATTTTAAAAACTATATACTGTTTTTCTGCAGTATCAGAATAATCATAATGGAAAAAATAAGTGTTCAAATTATTTCTAAGATGATCATCTCATATAAGATTTAATCTTTGGTACTTGGTTTATTAATAGAATAATAATTTATCTACTTACCTATACCATATTGTTAATAATAACAACTCCTTTAGTTACGTCGGGGATGAATTTACAATATTTGTTTCCTATCCACACAAAGACTTTTCCTCGTGGTTCATTCCTCCAACTTTAATAGTCTGGACATCGAACTAGAGAAAGCAACTAGGCGTATCGTGGCATAAAGTGCTATTTCATCTTATCTTATCGATCAAAATATTGATTGGCGTGCAAGTATTGGCAGAGCAGGATTAGCAGTTATGTAGAAAGAAAACTATCTTTATGATGTTGTTGTTGTTGGAAGGCGGCGCGGTTACCCGCAGCACTCAGGTCTTTCGACCCATTGTGCCTGCCGCTAGTCGAGAACTATTGGAAGAGACCCGTGCTATGCGCATAAACCAACATCCGTTCCAGGGGAAGCTCTCTAATGTCCTGGGGCAGGAGAAATGCTGCACCCAGATGTTTGTGTCTCTTGACCATGAGACAGGCACAGCGACAGAGGATGTGAGTGGAGTCCTCGTCATCGTGTCCGCAAAACCTGCATCTTCTAGTTTTACTAACCTATCTGTATGATAGTACAGGATGTTTATCTATAAGTCCTCAGATTTTAACAGTTTATAACTCGAGAACGAATAGAGCTATCGACATGCGATTTTCACTGAACTTCTTAGATTTTTTTAAGTTTTTCTTGCCGTTGTTGCCAATTCTTAAATATTGTCAGGAATTATAGGGAAACAATGGCTTAATTAAATCCAAAATTATGTTTTCTTTAAATGGAACAACACCTATCTGTTGCATCTTGATTCTTATCCTTTAAGAAAATGTATATATTGTTGCCATTCAGACCAGATGTTGCCATTTTAAGGAGACATTTTTTACGAAACCATGTCGAAATGTATTTCTAAAAAAAATAACACATTATGGTGGCTTAGAACTAGAGAACTAAGAATTATGAGTATCCTATGTTCACTAATATTCTTAGATTATTATAATGGTTGGATTTTCTTCACCAGAAATCATACAATTATTGTTATTTTTTAGAAAGACGTTTTGAAATGTTTTCGTAAAAAAATATCTTCTTAAAATATCGTCTAAATAGCAACAATATACAGTGTACCCGAAAATGAATGATGTACAAAATTAATATAAAGTGGATACTGGAAGCGGATGGTTCTTTATAAAACATCGTGGAAATTGAATGATCAAATGACTTACCTTAAGGAAATTTGATCCCAATTACACGAGCAGTCCTGTCCGAAGTTATTACAAAATTAGACACTTGTAGTAGTTTTGTTTCTTCGAATTGGTACGACGTTTAAAGATTCTTTTAAAAAAGTGGCAACACTGCATCCTCCGCATCAGTGCTACCACCCGAGGGCCAATCCTCATTTAGTTGAAAGATGTCAGAGCACCGAAAAAAGGGCGGGTTTTATAATTTTCGATTTATTCTGGCCCATATAAAAATTCGACATTCAGGGGTTTGGGTTTTTGTAATAACTTCGGACAGGACTGCTCGTGTAATTGGGATCAAATTTCCTTAAGGTAAGTCATTTGATCATTCAATTACACTTCGCAGTCCTGTCCTCGTTATTACAAAATTAGACACTTGTAGATGTTTAAAGATTGGCAATGGTGCTCTGATAGTAAAGTTATGCTGCTTATTTTAGAATTGTAATAATGAAACAGTTTAGTTAATGACAATATGTATATTGTTTTTGTACAGATTCCTAGCAGTAGAAGTGGTACATTTATGTATATAAAAACCATAATTTTTAATGATAAAATGAAACTGGAATTCAAACACACGAAATAAAATTAGTGATGTGTTGGCTTTTATTTGTTTCAGTCTACACAAATGTTAGATCCATTAAGTACTCCTTTGGCAAAAGTGCTTGGTTCTATTATGACGGGCTTGTTATAGAATATATTGAATACATTAGACTTTTGAGTCCATCCAGCTCTTTTTCTTATTTCTTCAACACTGACGCCAGCTCTATGTGCCGCTGACGTGGCCGCATGTCTGGTGCTGTGACTCTTATACCTTTCTGTATCAACTCCACTGAGTTTTAAAGTCTGTCTAATCCACCTACTTATTGTTTGACTAGTGGCTGCATGGTATGGCTTTTTATGAGTTATTAAGAGCATGTCCTCCTGTGATGAACGTAGGTCTTCAGTCTTGTTAATATAATAAAGTAAAGTGGAAGCTAAACATAAGCCAGGTCTATTATTAAAATAAGGGATTTTTAGTACAGGCTGATATCTGTTTGGGTTTGTAGTTTTGATTCTGTCTGGAATGAATATTTCGATCATATTTTCCAACTTAACAATATTTTTTAAACTGATTTTTGTGAATGTCTGCACACGATGTGCCGATATTAAAGCTAGTAGAGTAACTAGTTTGTGGCTAAGCTGTTCTAATGAGAGATCATGTAAAGGATGCATTTTTTCCAAGTACAGCAGGACCGGGTGGGGATCCCATGTGGTATCATATTTAGGAGTTGGGGGGTTACTGTTATAGATGCCCTTTAAATAGCGTTTTATGATAGGTTCATCTCCTTCTTTAACCGGTAAGATAAAGGATAAAGCAGCCCTGCAGCTATTAATGGAAGAATAGGATTTCCCACTTTGAAACTGGGCATCAAGGAATGTTATTACATTTTTTAGATTGTAAGTCCAGGGATCCTCACCAATATTTGAGGAGAAAAGCCACCATCTTTTGAACCAAATATCATACTGTTTTAGTGTACTATCCGAAATTGAACCTATTATACCATGTATGGCTTCCTCTGGGAAACTCCTGTTGGAAAATGCCGTCCTGATAAAACCCCTGCTGCCAGGGTAAGTTCTCTCCAAATAGGGTGTGGCTCTCTGAAAGGTGATAAAATTAGTGTTTCCTCTGGCGGAAAGATGATAACTTCTCCTCTCAGCATTTCTTTAAATAGGGGAAACCATGGTTGGGTTTCCCAGTATGGGACGACCATGATTCCCTCTGCCTTGTCAGCCCTTATTTTATTTAGCACCTTGAGAATTAACGAGAAAGGGGGGAAAGCATAAAAGAAGTGCCCCCTCCAGTCTATTGTGAAACAGTCTACTGCTATGGATTCAGGGTCTGGCTTCCAAGAAATATATTTTTTACATTTTGCGTTTAGTTTTGTAGCAAATAAATCAATTTCTGGAAGGCCAAACTTTTTACAAATTATTTCAAAAATAGTCCAAGATAATTCATATTCTGTATCTATTGACCTGGATCTAGATTCTGCATCAGCGTCAATATTTGCCTTTGTGTTAATGTAAGAAGCATATAAAAATATGTCCCGTTTCTCGCAGTATTGCCAGATCTCCCGAGTTAGGTTATTTAAATTTTTCTAACGTATCCCCCCCATTTTATTGATGAATGCTATGGCAGTTGTGTTATCCAGTCTTAATAATATTTCCCTATTTGACATTCCTTTAGTAAACGATTTGACTGTATTAAAGGCTGCAAGTAACTCTAAATAGTTAATGTGAAAATGTTGTTCCCCTCTGCTCCAAAACCCATGCAATTTTTGTCCATTACACACTCCCCCCCATCCTGAATTTGAGGCATCAGAAAAAATTTCTAGGTCAAAATGATTTTCTCTTATAGGGGCCCAAGATGTTTTTATATTTTTCGCCCACCAATGTAAATCCCGCTTTACCTCTTTTGAGATTTTTATTTTCGCATCATAAGACTTTTTTATGGTGAGAGATAGGTATTTATGCCTTTCTAAAGTTTTTGTGTACAGCCATCCATATCTGACCGCTGGGCAAGCTGCCACTAAGTTACCAATGACATGAGCAAAGTGTCTGATTTTGCAATAATTTTGTCCCAACAAAGACTTGGTTAAAGTATATATTTTTTGCCTCTTTTCTTTTGGCAATGAAATGGTCATTTCATTTGAGTCAAAAATAAATCCTAAATATTGGCACTTGTTACTTGGGATAAGCTGGCTCTTATCAAAATTTATAATAAAACCCAAGGAAGCTAGTAAATTGATTGTTTTATTGAGGTATTGTAAGCATTCTTCCCTTGAGTGACCTATAATGAGAAAGTCATCTAAGTAAGATATGCAAGTTACGCCTTCTACCCTTAACTTCCTTAAAGCAGGTTTCATCAATTTATTAAAAATATAGGGGGCTGTACTGAGGCCAAAAGGGAGACAATTAAATTCAAATAGCTGACCATTGTACTCGAACCTCAAATATTTTCTATATGATCGGTTCACAGGTATAAGGAAATAGGCGTCCTTCAAGTCCAGTGAGGTTAGGTAACACTGTTTGAATAGTAATTTGGTTACAGTTCGGTAGTCTTCTAGTTTGAAATGAGGGGGATTTAAAAACTGATTCAGCTGTTTGAGGTTCAGTATAAATCTAAACTTTTTGTTAGACTTTTCTCTAAGAAAGAAAGATGATAAAAATTCACCTGATATATGTGTACAAGGTGATATAGCACCAATGTTCACTAAATCTTTTACACTTTCCTCATAATGTGAGATTTCAGAAGAATGTATTTTAATTTTAGGAACTGTCCCTTGACTTGGCTTTATAATAAACTTTAATTTTAATCCTTTGACCCAACTCAACACATGTGAGTTGTCAGTGAGACTTGTCCATTGATTATAAAAGCCTTTTAGCCTTCCTGCATATTGTGACTGACCTACCTCTAACGTTGCTGATGGTATCTCCTCCCCTCTCTTTTTTGTTGAGTGCTGTTGTATGGCTTGCGATTGACATGACGGTTCTTCTCTTCTTTCCCTCTCTGTTTGTACTTGACTTTGGGAAAACGGTTTGGGAAGTTTTTTGGATAATTGGTGGATTTTCCCTTGCTTCCCGAGGGCTTATTAAGCTGTAATTCCAATGAAGTCTTCTTTAGTTCATTGGATTTTTTGAGTTTATCTGAGAACTGTTGGCCAAACAATTGGTCCTCTATAGGAAAGTCTTCCATCGTTTTCCTTAGAGCTGGGTTTAGGTTCTGTAATAGAAGGTACCTTCTATGCATTGATATGCTGTGGTGTACGTTAGTAATTAATTTTGCTGCATCCACCATATTCAGTAACATGGAGTTGGTTTCCTCCGTTGGAGATGAAAACATCTTATTTAATGGTTGAGCTAGGGCTGTCACCCCTGCACCTAATTCTAATTGTAATCTAGCTAGAAATAAGTCCTGTCGCAGAACTTGCTCTCCCACACAAGTTCTTACTTCCGCATTTAGTTGTGGTCCCGCAAGTGCTTTACAGTTATCTATTATGGAATACTTATCAACTATAGTTTTCTTTTCGTTTTTATCGATTCCATTTCTTAAAAAAGCAATCCACCGAGATGCTATTTCATTATGAATCTCTGGCCCATAAGAGGCACTTACATTGGGATCAGATCCTAACATAACCAGAACTTCTTGTCCAATGTTTGGGGTCATGTTTTCATCCCCTGCCGGTTGTCTGGGAGTTGCCTCCTGTGACGTACTTAAATCGAGCTCAACATCAGAGTCATACTCTGACCGGGAACTGTCCTCTGAGCTTGAACTGTCCGAACCTGAAGATAATTGTCGGAATTAGTCAATTGCCTTGTTTAATGGACTTGGATTATTAAGAAACGATTGCTTAAGGACTCACTTGAGCCTAGCATTAATCATTTCGGAAATAAAGCAATTCACGCGAATGCTCTTTCCATTGTTAGCAGCTCCGTACACTGGCACAGAGTTTCTGCTTAGACCATTACTATGAAAAAAGGGAGGGCTGCCAACAGAGGCAAATATATCATGAAATAATGGTCTGCCATTTAAATAATACTGAAATATTCATTTATGTATTAATATATCAATGCTAGACTAGGCGCCCATTGCATAGATCAAAATCCCAGGCACAAAGCCCTCTCTCTAACGATCATAGGTTAGGTTAGTAGACCCAGACCCGCCCCGGTCAATATGGCCGGCGTCCGGCGTCTAATTCCTAAAACAGAGTGATGTAATATTTTACTTACTGCTAGATGAAAGCTCTCTAAGTTTATCTCGTATTTGGTTGAGTAATTTTATTTTCTCCTTTTTTGTTTTCTTATTCTTTTTCTTGTGGTATCGTCCCATATTTGTATCTAATTTTTCCCCTTCAAATTTACCGTACGTACCTCTTCGATACGACAAAACAGAATGAGGATTGGCCCTCGGGTGGTAGCACTGATGCGGAGGATGCAGTGTTGCCACTTTTTTAAAAGAATCTTTAAACGTCGTACCAATTCGAAGAAACAAAACTACTACAAGTGTCTAATTTTGTAATAACGAGGACAGGACTGCGAAGTGTAATAATTGTTTTGAAGGAAACACAGTTCTCATTTAGATGGTCCAAGAAATATATAGAAAACACTCTATATACTAGTATTTCTGCTTGTTAGGGCTTTTTCAATAGAGTCAGTAATAGATATTTATTCTATTGAGAAAGGGCTACCAAGCCGAAATACTAGTATACACGGTGCCCATTATCTATCTACTTACATGGCTAACTTTGTTAATTGTAGAGGTGGAGAATTGGTTAAATTAGCAAAATTGAGCAGAATTACAAAAGGGATTCAGTGCCTCCTTCAGATTTAATTTTAATTTTCAACTTTTCAATAATATAAAATACTCTGAAATTGTTTTCTACGTGGAATTCAGCGGTGATATTGAAAATTTCACGGGTATCTTAGTTTTTGAGAAAAAAAATAAAGTTATGTTTTTTTAAATGGCAACCATAGTTGGCTATGGTATCAATGAAAACCTTATTTTTTTTTATTGCCACTTTTAGTGTCACTTAAGTGACACTGTATATTTTTTCTTAAAGGAAAACAATCAGGCTTTAACATGGATGTAAATAGGTGTTGTTTCATTTAAAGGAAGCTCATAATTTTTTATTAAAATAGGTCATTTTCTCCCGATAATAATTTTTGCATTCCTGAATGCAGTATTTTTGATTTCTTTAAATTACAATTTTATTTCAAACACCGATAATAATAAAAATATGTGAAGTCTCTCAATTTATTAATTTATTAAAATATATACATTTGTTTAGGTATTAGTTTATTAAAAAATTTAAACAATATGCATGGTATAAGAGTACATAATATATCAAATAAAATATAAAAATTATAAATATATAGAATGGTTAAAAAATTGTTTATATTTTGGTTGATTTGGTTTGCTCATAAATGTTTTTTAAAAAGAGACCAATAAAATATAAAAGATTTTCGAATTTAATCGAAATCTCTTTATGTACTACTATTATGATTATTTTTTTGTGACAACTGTTATAAATCCTTATATCAAGTTCATGCGGCAGTTCAGATAAGCCTCATTGAATAAGAAAATATTGAAAGTAATGCACTAAGAAGTATCTCATTGGACATCAAAACGTTGTCCCTTCTTCTAATAGTAAAGTCTGACCTCTACCGTCTGAAGTTCAAGGTCCCTCTTGAGCTTCTCAATAACAGGATATTTAAAATTATGATATTGTTATTACTCTCGTAGCAAATTGGTAAAGGAGCACTCCATCTCATGAATATACATCTTGGAAGAAGTGCCATAGAAGGTACACCCTTTGCTGTCGTACTGGCAAGGCACATTCACGTCTTTGGACATCTCCTCCAGAGTATAATTCCTCGCCTCCTTTTCAAAATCGTCTGCACAAGTGGGGCATTTCTTCAGGCGAGGTCTGCAAACGTTACAAACGGTATGACCGGTGGCACAAGTAAAAATAGGGGCTGACATATACACCATGCAGATGGGACAGCTGAGAGCTCTTTTTATAAACTCGATGTTGGTCTGTTGAGAGGACGTTTCGTACGCCATGCATGCGCCTTGTTCCTCCTCAGCTTGTTGGGCATCTTCTGTAGGTGGCTCTGGTTCTTCAACAGCGGTTGGATCGGCAGTCAGCGTTATACAGTATCTGAAATTATTGAGGTTGTGTTGAGTTTTGGATGCTACATTCCTGTGGTTATGTGTCTTAGAACAAATACAGATCAATATAACAAAGAAGAGTATGCAGTATATAGCAAAGAATAGAATAACAAGGCACATGAATCTTATGGTATTTTCAGAAGTAGCAACTTGCAGATTCTGTCAAGAAGAAGTAGAAACCTCAGTACGTGTACTGTGTTAGTGCGAAGGCCTGACAAGACTTAGATTTTAAATAAGTACTTGGGGAAGGAAGACCAAGAGCCAACAGCTACATGGAAGAGCCTCTATCAAGGCTGTGGAGTCTAATGCAAAGGACAAAGCTGGACAGAGTGCTCTAAACAGGTTGAAAGTGCTACAATAGGTCTTCTAGGTCGCGGTGAATTAGGCCAGGAGGCCGACTTCTATATAAATCTAATCTAACCTAATATATCAAAGAAGAGATACCTATATCTCAGACGTACCTATATCTCAATCATTTTATCCGAATTATTGATGTTATTGCTTTGGACAAACAGGTAACCCTATTGCATAACCTACATGAGCAATTTAATATTTCTATAAAGGCCAAGGTAGGATAAGCAACGTTTTTCTCGGTTAGTAATAGGATAGGTGGCCATGGAGGGAAGACCCGATACCTGCTCATCTAGTACTTTGTCTATACAATGATAGGAAAGTAAAAGATCCCTATTCCACGACAATATCGGGGATCGGCCATATTTCCAGATAGAAGCAACTCGTGTCTTAGCGTCGGTGATTAGTCGGAGGAATTAGCCATAGACATAAGAAGGGGGAGACAGAATTGTTTACATTTTATGCCGATCAGACATCGTTTTCAACAAAAATCAATGATGTAAAATCTATGCGGATTGCCCTAGATCTACCGCCGGTGTTTGAAAACGAAGAGTATATTAATTATATTTATCTGAATTTTTATGTGTAATTAAGAAAAAATAATACACTAAATATTTATCTGTGTTTTTTAATGAAAATACATAATCTCTACTTTTAAAATTATTTATAATTTCCTAATAACATAAAATTATTATCGTGTTAGGGAAATACTATGGCAATGCTGTACAGCTGTTTTGCTATCAAATGACGCTCTTATGTCAAAAGATGACGTTACAATGTTGCTGTGCTGTGTTTGTGATCTTTTGGGATTTTTTATTTATTTGCAGTGTTTTTTTGGCAGTAGAGGTATTTAGAGGCTTTTATAATCAATCTACAATAGTTCAACAGTGCGTGGTTTGTAAAAAAATCGACTATTCTAACCCCGGACTGGTATTTCGGCGGTAAGTAAGGTTATGTTTTTTTAGCGTAAGCAGTGGTGTTGTTAACTAAATTTTAAGTAAATTATTGCAAAAAATATTTATCTGTTTTGTATCAAATTTTTGGAATTAAAGCATTTTAGACCGAAAAATGATGTAGTAGCGTTGTAATAAAATTATTGTCCAATTCCAGGCTGGATTTCCAGTATTTAAACAGTAAATAATTTTGTTGCAACTATTTGAGATGCAGAAAAATAAACCTATTAGATGTTTGTTATATTTTAATACAGAATATTATTGTTGTAGCTTTCCTGTTAATCCTGAGAGCAGACAAATGTGGATTTTTTAGTGGTTGGAAAAGCTTCCTGATGGAGTTTGGGGTATAAATAATACTGTCAATGTAAATGTTTAAACAAATCCAATAAGATAATACAGAAATTCAAGCTATGAGAGATAAAGTAAAGAGAAAACTTGATCATTGATGATATTGATAATGAATGATTTGCATTCATAAGCTTTTCAGTCGAGAAATGAAGAAAAGGTTTGATAAGAAAAAGAAGTGTTCTTAGAAAAAGTGATCTTGTCTGGGCTAGTGCTGTTACAGACGGCAAAGAGGTAACTGGAACATTAAAATATGGCGGGCTGTACAAGGTAACTACAGCTACTGGGAATTAATATTTAGGAAATTCTTCCGTAAAAAAGTATTAAAGGTTACAAAAGGTGTATGGTTGTAAGTAGCAGCAGATAGTTTAAAAAAAAATATATAAATAATTTAGACGTTAGTTCTGATAGTGACTTAAATAGCACAGATGAATTGATTGATTTGCAAGAGTGTTGAAACTATTACTTTATGTGAAAATTAACCCGTTTATTAATTAATTATTAAATTTTTCAGCTATTATTACAATTAATTGGACATGCCATAGAAAAACATTTTATCTAATTGTTTATTATAATAATTCAAAGCTGGATAATGCCGATGTGTTCCTTTAAATGTATAAGGATATGTATTAGGTAAAAATTTATAAAAATAGATACGAGGGGGAATTCGTGAATAGCGCCCACAAAAATAAATATTTTTTTTATAGTTGTATAAACATCCAACTATATGTTTGTAGTGGCGAGATACAGTGAAATACACTGCAGTGCCCTCTTTGGGTCTTTGCTACTACCTGTCTGACAATTATTGTCTAATTGACAGACAGATAACGATCTGCAGAAAGCAGATGCCATTACAGCGACCTGTTTGTAGCGACCAGTTTGTAGTGGCGAGATAGTATCTCGCCACTACAAACATTCACTATGCCCTTTAGGCAATCAATGTCGCCAGATCATTTATCGATTCCGATACCTATGGCAATCTGATGAGATCATAACAAGATCGAAACCGGTCATTGTCTGGTATTTGGTCTTGATGAAGGATGTGGCGACATCCATGGAGATGTTGATGTAATGCAACGCCAGTCGGGGCATATTGCCCGTGGAGTAGTTGTTTTCGGCATCTCCTTCCAATAATCCAACTATATTTTTGTGGAACGACTGAGGCACTAAGCTTGGAAATTTAAAGCTGTTGAATAATAATAATAAGGAAATTAAATAATAAATTATATTGATAATGAATGATTTGCATTCATAAGGTTTGCAGTCGAGAAATGTGTGAATAGCGCTTGACTGCCATACAATAAACAAAAAGAAAACCTACAGTAGAGAAATGCGTTTATAGCGCTCTACTATGCAGAATAGTTTCTCAAAAATCATTAATACCTATGTCTTTTAAAATGTTACAGGTAGCATCCGTTTAGGCATGGGCAAAACTTTCTTCGGTGCAATAGAAACACAGGAAGGCCGAATATTAGGACCAGTTGTGTCAAGACAAGGACAATGAATGAAACACCATTATAAGTGTTTTGAATTGTTTATATAACATTCTGCTGAGATTTTAATAATGATTTTGTAGAGTATTGAGAATATATAGGTCCAAACAGTAATATATGTCTTATTTGCTCCCACACAAATCTCAGTTCTAACATAAATAAACTTTTAAATTAAAACTTATTGTAATGATCCATAAAAAAAACTGCACAGCACTGGTAAAGATAACATCGACGTGGACGCCTAGGTTACAGTATTGCCATTTTATAAACCCATCTCCTTCCAACTTATGTACAAGTGTGAAAGTGTGTATGATTGTAAACAAATGGTGTTTTTCTAATGGAATGTTCTGTCTCCCCTAGTATTATATGTCTATGGAATTAGCCAATGTTAAATAATAAAAAAAGTCCATTAAGTCAACCACAGAGAGTGAGAATGAAGGTTATGTTCGATCATATATTAATGCTATGAAAATACTATACAAAAAAATATGTGTACTTAATCCCAGCTAATATGAAAACTGATAATTCAAATTATTTCTTTTAATATTCTTTGTTTTTTAAATATGGAGGTTTTTATTGTTTGAAACCTAAACATTACTAAAACTACCGGCTACATTTTAATTTTTTTCTCAAAAATAACATGATATGTTACTGTCACATATAACTCATAACTTTGTCATACCTTAGTTCTCCAGTGGACGCTTTCACACTATTAATCAGTTCCTTCTTAATCTTGTTCGTGAATCCACTCACATCCATTTCCTTGACTTTATTTTTCTGCGAAAAAGGATGATGACTCGCATTACATTTCTTCCTCATACACATGTAACAATGCGACCTTTCATCATATCGAACCACCGGGAGTTCATCGAACGATACAGCAAATTTATCGCCTGTAAATGGCAGCAGCTTCATGTTGAATTTGTTGTATTTGGTACGCCCGATAGATAGCACAGCTACAGAGAAGATCTCTTCCAAATGCAGAATGTAGACCAGGAACAGCTGGTTCTCCACTTGGGTTAGAAACAAGTAGTCGAACTTTACATTTGCCTCCCAGTCAAGGCCAACTGTTTTAATGTTAGTGTTATGCTTTTCCTTGAAATGTTCTACAAGTTTGTCCACGCGGATTACTGTGAAACAATTGTGGTAGTATATGGGACACTTTATGGTGCGATGGGGGCAGTTTTCTTCATGTTCCTCGACTTTACCCCAGGGTATTCTCTTAGTGCACTGGTCGTAGGAGCACGGGAAGGAAAGATGCTGGGCCACATCTTCATAGAGTCTGTTTCTGGTGTAGGTCTGACTCTTTACCTGAGCGCACCTGCCGCATTTGTAGTTCTCATTTTCCAATCCCGCAGTCATGATGGGTTTAACGGAAAGAAGATGATCGCAGAGGTAGCATTTGTGCGTCCGAATGGAACCCTCGGATATGGGGAATTTCTTATTCATTTCTTGATCAGTTGAACTGAATTCTGGAATGTGAAACCGTGCATGATATATTTTAACATTGGAAATGTTTATGTTCGTGTATGGGGGCCAAGTTAGCAGTTTTTCTTCAAGGACAAAAGACAGCGGTGTCGTGATCGAGTGACGCAATACATACCATGGAGCAGATAAAACCTATACCATCTTGTAAAGCATATTTTGGGGCATATGTGGTGATATCTACAACTTCTTTTAGTACGTACGTACAGCCATGGAAAAATGTTCCTTACAATGGGTCTTTTCCACTAAATTTAATTTTACTATTTTATTAATATCAATCGTTATACTGGTACATAAGTAAAGGTAGAATCAACCAAATTTATTAAAGAATTGTAATTAAGCGAAGTTATCCAAGTACAAAGTGACCGGTCTTCATGAATCATTTCACACTGCGCGGTTTGCTGACATCACACTCCAGTAGCCAATAAAATGTTAAAGTTAAAGAACGGCTCCACGTTGCTATATATAATTTAACTTTTTTCTTGGCAACGATTAAATTTACATTCTGGTAATTTTGAAATGAAAATATGTATTTTTAGGTGAAATATTCTCCATAAATTATTACTAAAGAAAATCAACATGATTATTTTGCAATTTATCACTTTTAAAATAATTTTTAGCTATTTTTCGCTGAAGGTGACAACACCACACAATCTATGCTAGAATCAACTAAATGATGATTTGATAACTTAGGTTATAAAAACTAATCTTTTTGTCTTAACATTGCGCACTTCAGCACTTAGAAAGTTCATATTTGTGACGTAGAAATCGTTAACCATTTTACTGTCAACTCTTGGAAGGTTTGCTGAATCAGCCTTAAGATATCCCTCTTCAATTTTATTCATTTTAAATCAAATTAATCAAAACACAAAAAGAAAGTTAGGTTAAGCACACTTCACTTGACAGAATACAAAATGCAGGGCAGTCAACAGACAACAACGAACTGGAGTATGACGTCAATGGCGCGTTATTTGAAATATATGGTATTTTTAACAATTTTTTCAAAATATATCTGGCGAAGAAAAAAATTTAAAAAATACTTTTTAGGCATAACTAAGTATACATTTTATAATAAGCAAATAAAAGAAGATCTGGAAAAGGCCCATTATTTAATAATACTGTTTTGTAGAGTTAAACTATATTATACACTTAAATGTATAAACGGAAAAGTTTTAGAGCGACAAGAAAACAAAATACTTAGAATTTGGAAAAATCAATAAATGCTATTCTTTTTATAAATGAGTAGGTACTTGTTTAACTTCATCTAAAAAATTGTGATTCTTATGATATTAAAACGTATTTTTTTCAAAATAAAACAGTGAAAATAAAAATAGAAATATTCGGTACATCTATGGAAAAGCAATAAAATATCCTCGAAAATTGTCTCCTTTTTGGAACCGGTCACGAATCCATCGGTAACCACGTCAAACGTCCCGCCTGAGAGATATACCTACTTCTGGTTACTTATTTATTCTTTTGACAAAACTAAAAATTTAATCAGGGATTGGAACATGCAATAATATACAGAAATTGCCATTAAAAAAATAATATTTAGTCCAGGAACGCTTTTCCTGAACACCCTGCATAGTTGCAAATAATTTTAGGTTATGTGGAATAACTTTCCTATATAATTTTTTCCTACTTTAACTGTTCAATCGCTATTGAAGAAATACTCACAAATGGGACACCCTGTATATGCTATAAAAATTTCACTACATTTGTATTCCAATATGTACAGCATTTTACTTAATTTACTTAACTTAATTTACTTAATAATTATTGATAATCATTTCTTGTTCAAGCATAGATAGTAAGCATAATTTGGCAACAATGTTCCAAAGTTTTGTTATAGTGTTAATTAATTTTATTTTTCATTTATTTATTTCTAAATAACAATGTTTGCAATGGACTAAGTATTTGAAGGTAGTGTTTTTCGGTGGCATTTAAATAAGAACGAAATTCGAGTGTCCGAACAGCGTTCAGGACTCAGTATAGAAAGAATCTAGGTATGTACCTACCTGGCTTGATAAATTAAGGGAAGGCAGCACTGTATGTAATTATTATACTCAGGTTTTTAGAGACAACTGATTACTAGTTCTTGCACCAACAAACTCACAAACACAAATTAAAATATTTCCAGTGAATGCATACTCAACACTCAGTTGAATTATAGCTTAGCTAGCAACTAAGCAAGCGAATTTCCGTTTGAATATTCTGTATGAATTCGGTTCCTGAATATTATCTTGTTATGCTATTTTATCTTATCGGATACAGTGGCGTGCTCAGCAAAAATAATGTTACATTATTAAATTAATTATTTGGTACAATCGATTATCAGGATCTTACAATAAAGTGACGAGACAATAAATAGTATACAGTGTGTCCAGCCAGGAGCTTACACGATCCAAATCTAAGAAACTACTGACAGGATCTTTCTAAAATTTTGTACCTGCAGTAAATACAGGGTGTTCTTGGCAAGTAAAATATTTTGACAGTTCTACCGGAAGTAGATAACAACTTGCTTAATTTAAATGGAACATCGTGTTTATTTCTCCATATTTGAATTCTACATTAAATTTTGGAGCCAGTTTCCGTGATAAACCCTATTCGGAAAATATAGAGTTTTCGAGATATTACTTTTTTTAACAAAAATTTGACAGTCGACTTACAAAGAAAATGTATACGTGAATAGTGCGTCGACTACATTAAAAATATTTGACTGTGGGCTTTCTTATGTTTTCTTATTTAAGTAATTATAAGTAGGCCATGTTAAAAAGCAGTTTCTGTAAATTTATTTTAATAATATTCACGGATTGCGCAATTCTTGCAACCATCGAAGTCCATTGAAAATTAATTAAGGAAATTTGGAACTATAGAAAGCTTGCAAAAGTTACCTTCTAATTTGAGAACTTACCATTTGCGACTCACAGACTTTGCCACCTTGTATATCACATTCACATGAGAGCTCAGATTCTCAGACTTGCAATTTGCAATATACGAATACGAATGCCAAACTGCGCCCACGTACTACTCGGCCCCCCACTACCTAATCATGTCGATGTGACATGTTCATCGCGTTATATTTTTCATCGAAACATACCCATATCCGAGAACCTTCGCGATCCTATGAGCATTTTCAATGCTAAAATACCAAGAAGATGAAGATTTCTTAGTTACTAAATAGTAGTAGTAAATTAGTTGTCATTTAGTGTCTTTTCTGCAATCCCATCGTTATGTGAAATTATGTTTTCTTGTTTTTTCCTAATCATCTCCAATAGTAACATTCATATCAGGTGAAAATTATTTAGAAATTGTAAATGAATCCAATACATTAAATAATCTGCCAAACAATGAACAGTCCAAAATCAACATGACGGGTCACCATCACAAAAAAGCAGAACTTGTTATGTATTTTTAACATAAAATTTTGAAGATCAATGGATTCAAATAGAAGTCTATTTCGTTGGCCAGCAAGATCACAGACCTAGAAAAAAATAAAGCATTTACAACACCTCTGACAACAAGCAAATAATGCCAAGAACGTGTGCGCGTAGCTTTTTAGTCTTTATCACCAGATAAAAAAAATTCAAACAGTTCCTGCTAGAATAGCAGATGCGAAAGTGATTCACAAGTAAATCGGGCTATTCACAGATAAATTTGTATAATACCTATATATAGTCTGTATTATTTTTTATGAATTACTCTATAGAGGGTATTACATTTTTACCATCGGAACCTTTAAATTAGTCAGGTTTCTTTTGTCGTGCGCAACACATATCTATAGTGTTGTTTTCTTATACCTGTTGCTGTTGCACCTGTTGCTTGTGGTGCACCTATTCGTAATTCCACATAAATGTTATTTTCAAAAATATGTTGTCTGTAAAATGGGTTCTACGTAAGTATTTATTTAAAAAGTTCCTACAACTATAAACTGTAGTGTCGTTAATAAACTAAAAATTATTAATTATATTATTATTTCCGTTATACCCTGTATATAGTTTTGTTAAACATAAATATTTGAATATGTTATTTTGATATAAATCGATATTTAAATCCAGGTCGATGCAGTAAGGCATATCAGTCAAAATGCTTTTCTAAATACAATTAAAATATGTTCTAATTACACATTGGATTGATATTATTCATTTGTCGATATTTTAAGGTTCATTCAAGTAAGTATTCCGCTAATTTTATAAAATTTGAGACCATATTCAGTCATGGAGCGAAATCCGCTTTCCTGATTGGTTCAAACCAGCGGCCGAGGACTATACAAGACGTGCCGATTGTCGTTCAAAGTCAAAGTAGTATTTCGCCGATCTCCGAAGCAGCAGCTTCAGTAAGTCTAATGGGTAGGCTTCCTTCCTTAACCCTTTGGTATAGACTTGAAGGATAACCTATGACGTGAGAATGCCTTCAGGAAGATTTCTTCAAGTTATACCTGTCCGAACCTTTTGGTACATACATCATACATGATGAATAACCTGTGACGTGCGTATGCCTCCAGTGACTCTTCGACTTCTGTATCCCTCTATGCGTCACACTGTTCCGTTTCCACATAAAGCCGTTTAATTTATTCTTATCATTTGTTTAATATTTTCACCGCTTCGTTTCTTAAACTGTAAATAAAGCTTTAGTTAAACACTGCCGATTTACTTGAATAAAATTCATTACTGCTAATAATCTGGGTTTATTATATTGCATATATAATTTTGTTGCTTATTGCCAATTGTTTATTTTGCTGTCTACCTATTATGTTGCTGCTTGCCTATTTTATTTCATTTTAATAAACTTTGTAGTAACTCACGTTAAACTGACTTTATTACCTAGATTTGAAAAACATTGACCCTCTGGTATGTGTAACCTTACACCTTCTTCACTGTAACTAAACAGCCTTTACTCATAAGCGACTAGAGTCCATGTGGACCATTCACCACATAAAACCAGTGAGAATGGTGGCGCTCGAGATAAAAAAAAATAGACCGACCGTCCGTTTAAGGGTGTTAAAACCGAAAATAAAGTAAGGGAGCGTCACAATTTGGCGACTCAGAATAGTGAAGGGAAAAGGAGCGTCACACTTGTAATTTTGTAAGGATTCCACTTTTGACACTTCATAGTTCGAGAAGTTGAAGTTGGCTGAGATAGATCTAATAGATGATGATATTTTTGCCTGTTTTTCTTTTTGATGAAAAAAGGTTTAAAGTAAATACGGTACGAAAAAGATTAATAATGATAAGATAAAAGTGAGATATATACAGCAGGTACGCTTTTTTAAAGTACAGAAGAGGCCACGAAATAATTAATGCGACATAATAGATAATTTTTTATGTTTTTTAACGGCTATAACAAAAAAAAAATTGATATAACCTTATATCGCTCAATCTGTTTTTAGAAGGGATATCTATTTATATTATAAAATATAGAGCATCTCATTTGAAAAAAAAAAAAATTCGGTAATGTTACAGTTCCATCAAAATGGCTCAAAAAAGTTATAAATATTTCAGAAAAGTGGCAATTTCTATACACTAATTGACCTATCTCAGTGTTTTATTTTAATCTGAACTAGAAAAAACAAATTACTTCGTTCCATGATTTTGGGGCACACTGTATATTTTTGCTTAAAGGAAAACAATCAGGCTTTAACAAGGATGCAAGTAGGTATTGTTCCATTTAAACAAAAACTTATTTTTTTATTGAAATAGCCATTTTTTTTCCTATAATTTCTGACAGTATTTAAGAATTGGCAATACTGGAAAGAAAATCTTTATCTTTTCGTTATCAAGTCAAAAACTGTTAAGTTTGGTTGATACCACAAAGTTCTTAGAAGAAGATAAATGAAAATAATTTTTAAATCAGTATTTTTATTTGCATTCCTGAAGTACAGTATTTTTTGTTTCTTTAAATGACAATTTTATTTCAGACACCGATAATAATAAAAAGGTGTGAAGTCTTTGTATTTATTAATTTATTAACAATTATGTTAAAAAATTGTTTATATTTTGCTTGGTTTGGTTTGCTCATAGAAGTTTATTAAAAACGTAGTAATATCTCATTGGACACCAAAACATTGTCCCTTCTTCTAATAATGAAGTCTGACCTTACCTTAAGCAGTTCTATCTTGAGCTTCTCAATAATAGAATATTTAAAATTATGATTTATTATTATTACTCTAGCAGCAAATTGGCGAGGGAGCACTCCATCTCATGTATATACATCTTGGAGGCAGTGCTATAGAAGGTACACCCTTTGCTGTCGTACTGACAAGGCACCTTCACGTCTATCGACATCTCCTCCAGAGTATAATTCCTCGCGTTTCCAAGATAGTCTGCACAAATGGGGCACTTCATCAGGCGAGGTCTGCAAACGTTGCAAACGGTATGACCGGTGGCACAAGTAAAAATAGGGGGTGACATATACACTGTGCAGATGGGACAGGTAAGGGCTCTTTTTATAAACTCGATGTTGGTATGTTGAGAGGATGTTTCGTATTCCATGCATGCGCCTTGTTCCTCCTCAACTTGTTGAGCATCTTCTGTGGGTGGCTCTGGTTCTTCAGCAGCGGTTGGATCGGCAGTCAGCGTTATACAGTATCTGAAATTATTGAGGTTGTGTTGAGTTTTGGATGCTACATTTCCGTGGTTATGTGTCTTAGAACAAATACAGATCAATATAACAAAGAAGAGTATGCAGTATATAGCAAAGAATGGAATAACAAGGCACATGAATCTTATGGTATTTTCAGAAGTAGCAACTTGCAGATTCTGTCAAGAAGAAGTAGAAACCTCAGTACGTGTACTGTGTTAGTGCGAAGGCCTGACAAGACTTAGATGTTAAATAAGTACTTGGGGAAGGAAGACCAAGAGCCAACAGCTACATGGAAGAGCCTCTATCAAGGCTGTGGAGTCTAATGCAAATGACAAAGCTGGACAGAGTGCTCTAAACAGGTTGGAAGTGCTACAATAGGTCTTCTAGGTCGCGGTGAATTAGGCCAGGAGGCCGACTTCTATATAAATCTAATCTAACCTAATATATCAAAGAAGAGATACCTATATCTCAGACGTACCTATATCTCAATCATTTTATCCGAATTATTGATGTTATTGCTTTGGACAAACAGGTAACCCTATTGCATAACCTACATGAGCAATTTAATATTTTTATAAAGACCAAGATAGCGGTAGGATAAGCAACGTTTTTCTCGGTTAGTAATAGGATAGGTGGTCATGCAGGGAAAAACCGATACCTGCTCACCTAGTACCTTGTCTATACAATGATACGAAAGTAAAAGATCCCTATTCCACGACAATATCGGGGATCGGAAATATTTCCAGATAGGGGTAACTCATGTCCTAACGTCGGTTGTTAGCCTTAGCCGGAGGAAATTAGCCGATGTTAAATAACAAAAAAGAAATTTTCCTATTAAGTCAACCACAGACAGTGAGAATAAATGTTATGTTTGATCTTATATTCATCTTCAGTGCTTAAAAAAACTGAACAAAATACAACAAAAATATAAAATATGTGTAGGTACTTAATTCCAGCTAAGATGAAATCTGGCACTTCATATTCAAATTATTCTTCTTAATATTGTTTGTTTTTTAAATATAGAGATTTTTATTTTTTGTAACCTAAAAATTACTAAAACTCCCGGCTACATTTTAATTTTTTTCTCAAAAATAACATGATATTATGTTACTGTCACTTATAACTCATAACTTTGTCATACCTTAGTTCTCCAGTGGACGCTTTCACACTATTAATCAGTTCCTTCTTAATCTTGTGCATGAATCCACTCACATCCATTTCCTTGACTTTATGTATCTCCGAAAAAGGATGATGAGTCTCATAACACCACTTCCTCATACACATGTAACAATGTAACCTTTCATCATATCGAACCACTGGGAGATCATCTAAACATTTATCAAATATAGCAAATTTGTCGCCGGTAAATGGGAACAGCTTCACGTTGAATTTGTTGTATTTGGTACGTCCGATAGATAGCACAGCTACAGAGAAGATCCCTTCCAAATGTAGAATGTAGACCAGGAACAGCTGGTTCTCCTCTTGGATCAGAAACACGTAGTCAAAGTTAAATTTTGCATCCCAGACAAAGCCCATTGGTTTAATGTTAGTGTTATGTTTTTCCTTGAAATGTTCTACAAGTTTGTCCACGCGAATTACAGTGAAACAACCGTGGTAGGATATGGGACAGTTTATGGTTCGATACAGGCAGTTTTCTTCATGTTCCTCGACTTTACCCCAGGGTATTCTTTTAGTGCACTGGTCGTAAGAGCACGGGAAAGAAAGATGCTGGGCCACATCTTCATAGAGTCGGTTTCTGGTGTCGGTCACGAACTTTATCTGAAAGCATCTACCGCATTTGTACTTCTCTTTTTCTAATCCCGCAGTCGTGATGGGAGGAACGGAAAGGAAATGACCGCAGAGGTAGCATTTGTGCGTCCGAATGGAACCCTCGGATATGGGGAATTTCTTGTTCATTTCTTGTTCAGTTGAACTGAATTCTGGAATGTAAAACCGTGCGTGATATATTTTTTTATATATAATACATTTTTTTCTTCAACCATTGTATATTTTTACTTTGGGGTCATAATTTGTCACTTTCCTGCCTTGGCTGCCTTTTGACACTAAAAGACTGAGCACTAGAATTACACTAAGACTACTGGAGTGCATAATGGTTTTTATTATGAGGCCATTGATGAAAAATTAGTATTACTATTAATAATTAATTATGTTTGCGATGTGTGTTGAGAAAGTTTAATTCCAGTTGCAAAAAAATTCCATTTAATTTTTATTGATAAATTACTTCCTCGTACTAGGAGGATAAAATGAATGCAATTTTTAAAGAAATTGGAAATACAGCATGAACTACCATAAACATTTAAAAATATAATTTTGTTAGTGGGAAGTATTTATGCTGGGCATCAGAAAAGAATTAATTTTCCTGTCATCTGAATAGATGAAGATATTTTTGAGCACAAGTAGGCACGTTTTCAATTAAAATCAAGTGTCAATTTCCGTTATTCTTTCACCCAGAATTTCATTTACTAATCTCTGTTTACCTTAAAGTGAATTTTTAACCAATAGTCCTAATAGTCCAATATAGACCTCAATGCAGAGTTTTGGAAAAAATTCTATTATGGATGGATCCAGTGTGAAATTAGGCATATTTTAAAAATATTCGGAAACATACAGGGTGGCCAACTCTAGCGTATATTTGAATTCAGCTTTAATTCAAATAAATTGTAAGAATAATGAAAATATATAAAGGCGAATCCACTTTTAAGCACTGTTATTTACATTGGTTATCTTCCTTAGTTTTAACATTTCGATAATAAATATTGTTATTCGTTTAGTATAAGCCATGGCAAATATTTTGGTAAGCGCGATTAAAATTAATTTTTTTGTATATATTAGCTTCCTAGGTGTACTTGTTGAACCTATTACGATGGTCCAGCTGCTAATCCTCAGCCTCCTACGATTTTTTTTCAATCAATTTTTTTTTAAATTACTTTAGGGATTTAGGGATACAGGAGACTACTGTAAAATATTGTTTTAACGTTATTATTAATTTGTGAAGTAAGTAAAGGAACAGTATTCTAGATTAACAATAATTATTAGAGTTTCCAATGCCTGCTATATCCTTTAAACGAAATACAAATTCAATAAATTTGAATTATTCTTCGATACAAATTGATGAAAATTGGGCCACAGGGGTTTTAAGTGATGCTGAAGAACGCCACGGTGTAAAAATTTTATTAAAAAAATCCCTAAAGTAATTTTCTTAAAAATTGATTGAAAAAAATCGTAGTAGGCTGAGGATTAGTAGCTGGACCGACGTAATAGGTTCAACAAGTACATCTAGGAGGCTAATATATATATATATATATATATATATAAAAAAACTCATTGGAATCGCACTTACCAAAAATTTTTTAAAAGGGTGTCCTGGTTCTTAATGGGCCACCCTGTATAAGGAGATGGAAAGACCGGCCCTAAGGTTCGTTAATTTTAGTAAGTACTCAGGTTGTAGTTAAAACCGAATTGCGGAAACAACATGATAGAATCGAATTTTGAAAGGTATTTTGCAGGGTATTTACTCAAAAAATTTTTCACTAAACATACTTGCCATGTTTGTGACAATATTCTGACCCACCAAATTTTGTATGAGTCGGATTTATTTTGCTATAATAAAGCTTACGAGAATGCCAATTTGGATTTATTTGGTAATTCAAATATGCCTTACAATGATTTTATAAGCTTTATATCGTTGCATGAAGTTTGATTTCAATTAAACTTTGAAAGTATTGTTTTACAAAACAACGTTACCTATTGAAAGTTTTGAAAACATTTGTGCACACGTTAAATTTGTACTCATGGAAAAATTTTCCTCAAAATTATAAAATTGGTAGAGTGAAACTATATTATACACTTAACAATTAAGCAATTAACTTTCCTATTTAATTTCTTTGCCTACTGCAACTGTTCAACCTCTATCCAAAAATATGCACAAATAGGACACGTTGTATGTGCTATAACAATTTTACTTCATTTGAATTCCAGTATGTACAGCATTTTACTTAATTTACATAATTTAATTTATTTAATGATTGATAATCATTTCCTGCTCAAGGATGAGTATTATGCACAATCTGGCAACACTGTTACAAAGTTTTGTTATAATGGCGATCAATTTTCTTTTCATTCATTTATTTCTAAATATCAATTGTTGCTAACAACAAATTGTTGCAACTAAGTATTCGAAGTTAGGGTAATTTTCCAGTTTGACTACTTCCGGATTTTTGCATTTTCTTTTGTATGTAGCGTTGGTAGAAAGTAGTTGTTTTGTAACGAAGAAATGTTGCGCAAATTGAATTATTAACAATCAAAATTTGCACATAATAAAAAACAAAAATCCCAAAAACTAGTATGTTTGTGTAACGCTTCTTTATGGCAAGGTAAATATCTGTTGAATTAGAAAAATACGTCACAAATATAGCAAATAATGTAGGTACTGAATTTTTCATTGATTGAAAGTGACCTAAATAAAGAAGAGGAAATGGTGGAATAAAGATAAACATTTACGAGTTCTGAATGATTTTTTATTAACATTTTGAAACATTTGCGCAAGAAAAAATATAGTGGAATGACACGAATAAGTCATGAACCCCTGAGTAATTTTAGTTTGCTTGTAGCAAAGGAGCAGTCAAACTGAAGAATGACCGAAGGGGTGCTTTTCGATGACATTCAAATAACAGCGAAATTCGAGTGCCCGAATAACTTTCTGGACCCAGTATAGAAAGAATCTAGGTATACGTACCTGACTGATAATATATTAAGGGAAGGCAGCACGGTACACAATAATTATCATACACACGTTTTTAGAGACAACTGATTATTAGCTCTTGCACAAAAAAACTCAAACACAAACTAAAATATATTCAGTGGATGGATACTCAACATTCAACTTGAATTATAGCTTAGCTAGCTAGCAACTAAGCCAGATATGATTCCGCGCATGTATGACGTTTGGGGCTGACGTCATCCAGAGACTGAACGCCATCAAATACATTGCCGTTTGCATTGGTCGCGTTCAGCAGATACAAACGTTGACAAACAGTTTGTGATTGTTCTGCTGAACGACAGTTGAAAATTATGTTGAATGTCAACATGTTTTAAGAGCGGTAGCCATTTTTGCAAGCGTAAAATATTAACGCTTAATCTTCTCAACATGTTGAAAGCATAGAAAAATGGATAAAAAGGTTATGTTTACAAATTTTGTTGACGAGTATGAGCTGTCGTAAAACGAAAATAATATGGAGAAAGAATATTTTGAAGCCAAATATATCCATAATGGTGTAGAATTTCAAACCAACGGAAGATGTAATATGTAATGTAACCGCTGAATAAACGTTTTGCGTTTAAAGCGTAAACATGTTACAAACCGTTTGCTGTCTGCTGAACGCGGCCATTGTTCGTTGGTTTTCTGTCGGTTGATTTTACGGTTTTATTAGTTTTTATCGTTGAAATTTAGTGAAAATGAGATGTACAGTGTACGTACGGTTGCCATTCACACCATCAGGCGAAGGGCTTTTCACACGATGTAAGGTTTTTCACCTTCCCAAAATACAAAAAAATGGCACGGAAATGGATCCATGTAAACGTGGCGATAAATTTAGTGTCCTGAGTGCAAGGATTGGTCAAAACATTTTACTACGGACGATTACGTACGCAATCTAAAACACGAGTTGGTTGGATGCAACTTAAAAAATTATCGGGGTTTAAAAGAAGACGAAAAAAAACTTCCTTCCAAAAACTTGCCTCAACTTTTAAAACGTGCTTTTAAAACCTAGTAAGAAACTTACAAGTAAAGCTAATAAAAGCATGTTAAAAAAATTTCAAGACAAGAAAAGATGCAAAAAGCCCTTTTTCACATTTACATGATGTGAAAACTGGTAAAATGTCGTTTTTATTTATTTCACTTGCCACATTAAATACCTACATCTAAAAAAAATCCAAAAAGGTACAGTTACCTGTTTTTTGTATTAAAACAGTGATTTTTAATTTTACGAAGTCAGCAAACAGACCAGTCAAATTTTAGAAATTATTGTTAAATGTTCTGGCTGTCGACTTTAAAATATAATAAAAGTAATTTACGTAATAATAAAAAAATATGTAAACCGCCATATGTGATGGCGATCATCTTGGATTTACAATGATACCAACTTTCAGATCAATCGGTTAACAGGAAGGGGGTGAAATTTTTACATGAATTCTCTTCACATTTATAACAATAAAATTCACAGATCTTGCTGCATCTTACGCAAATATCGTAGACGTATTGAAAATACCAGACACGACTGATAAAAATTGCTAAAATAAAAGTAAAACTTAGTTTGGTTATTACGATTTATTATTACGTTTGGTTATTATTACGATATTAACGGCAACGTACTATAGGTAACTGCAGTGGCCACACTTGTATTTGCTAACGAAATAATGGTATATACGATTTTACATTGCTCATACGTATGACATCGTTTAATATTTAACGTAAGATGAATAGCTTCTTTTTCATTTTCTAATACATTGCAGTTTCGTTTCCTTAATGGCAACATTATTTCCATAATTCTCAATTGCAAATGCGTCAGCCTAAACCTATTTTTGTTAGGCACTTTATAAGTACATTTCATTGTCCATTATATTTTGTGATGGTGTGATACCAAAACCTTTCATTTGACGTTTCTAGAAAACTAAATCTTCCAGTTTAGAGATTACTTATTCTTAATGAATCACCCTGTATATATGTTAGTCCACCCTGTATATATTAGTCTAAATTAATAAAATGTCGAGGTCGCTCGCATTTGCATGTCGCTAAGCGTTAATATTTTAAGAACAACTCCCATATACACGTGCCAGAAGTATTTTCAATACTAACAGCATCTCATTAAACCTAAACCTCCTTCATTTTCATTTAAAATGCATTAGCGACGCATCTTCTGCAAGTTCTATCGCATCAAACGCATTAGCGCGCACTAACGATTTCAAATTTTAGTCTCTCGGTGACGTCATGCGCGCGGCGACCGCTATTTTGAACGTCTAGAGTTTTATTGTATCTTGTGTATCATGCAACTAAGCAGGCGAATTTCTGTTTGCATATGCATATCATCTTATTCTTGCAACTATTTATCTTATCGGATACTTTGGCGTTCTCAGCAAAAATAATGTTAAATTTAAATTACAACTCCATTAGCAGCTGGACCATCGTGTCGTAATAGGTTCAACCAGTACATCTAGGAAGCTAGTATATACAAAAAAAATCATTGCAATCGCGCTTACCAAAAATTTTTTAGAAGGGTGTATTGGTTGTAAGAAATTAATTAAAAGGTACTACTAATAGAACACTATGTATTAGTAAAGACTACATCATTCTGCTTCAATCGAAATCGATAATAAAAACGCACACACATCATAAATGTGATTCAGTCAATCATGGTATTTTACAACATACCGGGTGTCCACAATGGGTGTTCCAGTTTGGATCTGTATATTTTACATGGTTCTTAATGGGCCACACTGAATAAATTAACAGAAACTGTTTTTTTCTTTAATATAGCCTACTTATTAAAATTAATTAAATAAAGAAATATACAACATATTTGGTTGGATTTATAGAATTTCTGAACTTAGAAACCATTATGACTGGGTATAGGGAAGTGTATACAAACTACTCTCATATTTTTGGGCGTAGAATTAATTAAAATCATTACGCGTTTCCATTTAAAAATTGAAGATATTTGATTTTTTTTTTTTTTGGATTTCCACTCCCGTTGTACTTACTCTGTATGCAACTAAATATTTTTTAATCGCCCGTTAATTACCTAATGCCTTACTTGATAACGTCCACTATTTTTTATTTAGTCGACGGGTTATTCACAGATAAAATTTCTTTACAAGTGTAGCCATAAATTTTTTGTTAAAAAAATTGATATCTCGAAAACTCTACTTTTCAAGTATAGGATTCATTAGACAAAGTGTAGTGTTACCCAAAAATTTTACGTACACCGAAAGAAATAAAATGTTGATATAAAAGTTTAACAATTGATTTAAATCTTTTTGAACGTTAAATACAAGGAATCAGTTTTATCAATTAAATAAACCACAAAAAAGTGTCAAATATAATTGGTTGACTGAACAAATTAAATAAATAAAATAACACATTGAAGATATTTGAACTTACGTGCAATAAGTAGTTATATTAACATTCTAAAGATTTTAAAGCAATGTTGCGAAAATTTTAAAACTATTTTCTTAAAGATGTGAATTATCGTTCTTAAATTGTTGATCTAACTTTCCGAAATGGTTCATTTACCACTCTCAACTATTGGCCTAACAAACGCTAAATATTACTATAATGGTCTTACAATGTTGGGCATGGTTCTTTAAAATGTTAAAGGAAGACTCTTAGAATGTTAATGTAACCTTGTTTTAAATGTTAAGCAAACCATTAAAAAGAGTCAATAATTACAAATTTTTAATACATATAATAATACATATAATACATAATACCTAATAATAAATAATAATTAATTATATAATAATAAATAATACATAATAATACATATAATACATATAATAATACAAAATTTTTTGTAAGGATTATTCCAAAAAATAATTAAAGTAGGTACTTTGGAAAACAGTGACCAGCTCTGGAAAGCCCCAGTCTTGTAGCAGTTTTTCCATGATTAATTATGCTGAAATGATGTTAAACATTAGGTATTTCATGAGGGTTTGTACTTACGTTATAATACAACCACCCAGTAAATGATATGCGTAATCAGCGCAACTAAATTTTGGAAAGAAGTTTTATTTGTTTACTTTAATTTTAAATTTGTCATGTTTCGTTAATTTTAACGATTTAATTTCGTTTTGCTTTTGAATCGTTTTTCGGAAACCAAAGAAGTAAACGAAATTCAGGTTAAACAAGAAACCGCTGCCAAGGAAATGAAAAGAGTCAATAAAATAATTTAATTTAAAACTTTTAAACGGTTGCCATGATAACAACATGTATTTGGTTGCTACAATGACTATACCATAGAAACAAAGATAATTAATAAAAAAATTATTTAGGAGCACAGTGAATATTTGATTATAGATTCTCATGAAATTTCCCAGAACAAATGATATTGTCAAACGTCATGAAAACGTATGCCCAAATAAAGTAATTGCGACCGGTCAAAAAAAGGGGCCCAGTAGTCGTGAAAATCTTAACCTGACAAAAAATTATAACTAAACTCCGATAACTTATGAAATAAATTGTCTTCCTTGCTCAGTTTTGATCCTATACTTGCCCATGCGTATGTAGGTATTTGATTTTGTGACAAACATGCAGTAAAATGAATAAAAACAAGTAGGAAATTAAATATTGTGTAATATTACCTACCTACATACGATATAAGCTAATCAATCACTGTTACAAAAGAAAAAGCTACCAAATTAGTGCATATTCGGTACTTACCTCAATAAAAACCGCACAAGCACGCTACACACACAATTATTCAAGATCAACAATGGCGGAAAATAATCTGAAATAATGAAAAATGGTGAAGGTAAGGAGGCCACGCCAAGATCTTCCCTTCGCGAGCAGCGATGCACGTGGTCCGGAACGCCGCCGATTCTAGCGCCCCTCGCGGCCTTTACAGGCACTTAAAATTAACATTTTCAAATGTTAAGATAATGACCTAGCCAATTCATTTAATTAATAGGTGGTTAACTCAACACTTAAAATTGATTGATTAACGCAAACTGGTTCTTTGATGTAAACCAAATGAAGTATTATTTTGATAAATATACAAGATTAATGCAATATTATCAAACTTCGGGTCAATTATTTTTTGGTTTTAAGGTAAAGCCATAAAAAAAAGTTAATTCAAAGGCTGAGTTCATGTTAGGACAATATTTTGATTGTTAAATGAACCAAAGCTGTTTAAAAGAAAATGGACTTTGCTTCAATGTGCGAAAAACTATAAATTAATTATCTTTTTGTTAAAACAACATATTTAAAAATGACACTCCTACAAATGTTGTCTTAACCATTTTATTTCTCTCAGTGTAGAATCCAGATATGGACAAATATAATATAAATTAAGCAAGTTGTGGTTGACTTCCGGTATAACCGGAAGTCACGGAACTGTCAAAATATTTTCCTTGCCGAGAACAATCTGTATTTACTACACGTACGAAATTTTAGAAAATTCGAGTTTCTGAGGTTTGGATCGTGTAAATTCCTGGCTGGACACACTGTATATACTGAGTTTTTTCTTTCCAGGGGAAGCCGGACCGAAGGCATGGATACAAGACACGACTCCGTCCCTGAGAAACGGCATTATATCAATTTTATATAATAAACGTTTTCTTGAAATGATGAACCAATATTTCAGAACAAAATAAAAGAGAATCTAATTTCTGCAACTTATTTATGGTGCAGCTAGCTGTATGATTCTTTGTTGTTTCTTTTGGGAGTACACCACAAGTAAAATAATAAAAATGAGTCAAGGATCGACTGGCTAGTTGAGTATTTAATTTCTTTTTAATTTTTTTTATAATTTTTGTTTAGACGTATTTCGAAATATTGTTTGTAATATTACATAATTTTATATCAAACTAAAAAACCACTGATGATATTTAGTTAATTTATCATATTTTATTGCATATTATAACAGTGCTTTCTTTGGGACAAACTTTGAAAGTTTACTTCTAGTTTTCTGTTTTTTTTATTATTTTATAAGTGGTGTAATTCCAAAAGAAACTGCAGTGGAAGAAAAACTGTTCTTTATTTCATTTTATTTATTTATTTATATATATTTTTTTAAATGGTGACTGTGATGTAAAATATACAGGAGTACAACCATGCAGCGTATCGTGTGCCCTAAAACCCCAGGTTTATATAACTAACAAAAATCCTTTTTCTTGACCACTGAACACGCCCCTGCATTGTTGACCTCAATTTAGGAAACAGCCTGTATATAAGAAAGAAATCTACTATTTACAAAATTTATCAGTAAGGAAAATATTGGAAAATAACTGTTAAGTTACTTATTTGATGCTTAAGTTTTTATTTAAAATCTGTTCGACAAAGTAGGTATTATTAGTTTTTCCTCATCCCCAGTGTATTCTAAGATCCCAAAATTCTCATCGGAAATCACAAACTGCTCACCACAAAAAATCTATGCGTAATTTATTCACTTATTTGCCTGATAATGTGAAGAGGGAACGAAACTAATTGCGAAGCTAGACCAAGATGAAAATCGAAGTGATTTCTTACTAGTTTCACAATCATATTCTTAAGCGGCCCACTCACGATACTGCGGCGTCCGACGATTTTATCGCATCCAACGACATTGAACGTGATTTGATCGAGAGTGACCGTACCTTCAATGACATCGTACGATTTGACCGCAGACAGACTGACCTGTCTGCTCCAGTACAACACCGTCGGTTGGATGGATTTTTTAATGCGAGTGGCAGGTTGCGACTTGTTGATGCAACAGAAAGGGTCCGTGCAGAAGGTCGGTGCTCTTATTTGGTTTGTGAAAAATGGCAATATATACGGAGAATTTTTTTCGTAACTTCTTTGGTTTGTATAAAGAACAAGAGTGCCTGTGTAAGGTAAAAAGTGACCTATATCACAACAGAAACGCATTTTTATATATAAAAAGTAATACATATTACGAAACACACGAAAACAGGTTGTAACATTTGCAATATGTGCAATGTTTCTTATAAACGGATCACCATGTGTGTTTAATGATAATGAATATCTGAATTCCGCTTAAGAGTTCATTCACTAAGTCGAAATAAGCCCTAAATCGGCGTCGTCTCGTGTCTAATTATAAGAAAACTATAAAAGATAGCGACTTTTAGTAAAAAAGTATTGAAAGATAAGACTTTAATCTAAGTTCCTATAGTAGTAATTTTTGGTATTTCTTTTTATTTTCAAAATTCCAGGCAAACAATCTTGTACTAAAATAGCGTATTTTCAAAAATTATTTTCTCTAAAATACATGTGTTAAACAAAAATTTGCTACTATAGGGATCTAGTATATCTTTTGATCTTTCCGGTGATATATAATTTATAACACTAAAAAGAAATTTTGATGCAATTATAAGACAAATCCGGTACCGTTGCAATATGGGCTAACTTTATTTCCATGTGCCTTTTTACTTCGGCTTTACGTGCACCTCCGAAATCTTAATAATTCGGTAGTGGGAATATATAAGTCTCCACCCATCGGCTACCCATCCTCTCAATCCGACCCCCCCCCCCATTCATGCCTGTCAAATCTACAATGAATGGACCCTTAAGGTCGCGTTATCGCCGCCAATAGGTTTGTTCCCACACAGCAGTTTCTGATAGTTTACACCACTGGTTTAATGCGCGGTTTAATGCGCAAGTGGGGTTCACGCATCAGTTGGAAAGTAATTTAAATTATTGTTGTTGTGTTGGAACACAATCTTTAGTTCACATAATATTCGGTAGAAGCGCTAGCAGCGTTGCTTTGTTTTGTTGATTTCGATTTTCGACGAGTTAACCCGAAAAAATATCAGGTAACATACAATAAAAAGTAATAAGTGAAAATTTACTCTAATCGCCGGTTTTCTTTAGATTTTATGGATTTACAAGAATTATTAGTTCTCACTTCCAAATTCCGTACCAGCAGTGTTGGTACGGACGGAACTACAGCAAATGGTCATGCAAGTTGGGTAACCTCTAGTGCAGAGACACAGAACATCTTTTGTGCGGAGATAAATGAGGGCACATTATATCACACTTTTATTGGTAGATTTATATAAGAAATATCAGAGTAAAGTTGGAACCCAGCAAATTCTAAATCTGAAAAAAATGTGGCAATTAATTTCGGGAGATATTGAGTGATTACTTTTGCTGGTTTCAGTTAAAGCATCATAATTTTCTTTTATATATAGAAAATACCCCTTGAAGGGTATTTTGCTGCTATTACAATCTAATCAAAGGGAGATCAATGAGTAATTTGGTTCTATCCTAATTTAACTAAAGTTGAACATCTTACAGATAAGGTCTTACTCACTAGTGTACCTTAGAGTCTGGTAACTTAATTACACTCAACACTAACGTGTAACACTAACCACACAATACTCTGCTTTTATACTGATATAATCAGTTCACTAACTCAAAGGGCTTAACCCTCTTGAGCCTTCTTACTATGTTAGTGTTGTCGAGGATGGCCTCGATGTTTACATGTTGACGGAGTCGTTCGTGAGTCGAAATTTAGTAATTGTCTGCTCTACAGTGTCCATCTGAAGATCTCGATGAAGGTCGCTGTTTCGGATGTACCAAGGCGCTTTGAAGATGATCCGCAGTACTTTGTTCTGAAATCTTTGAATAATTAATATATTACTCTTACTGGCACAGCCCCAGAGCTGTATTCCATAGGTTCATACTGGCTTGAGAATTTGTTTATACAACAGTATTTTGTTTTAAGTTGATAAGCAGAAGTGTCTACCAAGTAGCCAATACATTTTCTTATATCTGATGTCTAGCTCTTCCCTTTTCTTTTTAACATGGACTTTCCAGCGAAGTCTTACGTCTAATGTGATGCCTAGATATTTTGCTGAGTTTGCATATGGAATCTGGGCATTGCTCATGTTAATAGGAAAAGTATCATAATGAAAATAAAATTGTAACATTTCAAACAATATTTAAACAATCAATTTTCCCTTTGGAACCTAGTCACTTTTTTGTTGGAACGGTAAAACATTACTACTAGTTACTAGTTTGAGAATGATTATGTTGGAACGGGTAAATATGTTCTGTGCAGACTCCTGACAGTTTGCTGATCATTTAGCGCAAAGTAATAACAAATCTAATGCCGCGTTCCATTTTGTCACCTATTGGCGATTCAAATTACCGATGAGGGCGCTGCAAATTGTAAACAAATATGGAGGAAGGCGAGTAAAAAATTTGCATTTCATATCACATCATCTAGCAATTTAGCATTAATCTGCCATAAATATAGTGACTTCATGTGCTAGATAGGGTGAAATAAAGGATAAAAAGAGTGGTAAAAGTAGTCAAACGTCCCATAAGTGCTTCATTGCTAATTAATAAATTTTTTGGGTTGAAACAGGTACTCTAGTTTTTGTTTACTTACATTTTGGATTAAAATAAGTGCGATAAACTGTATGGTGACACCATATTAGTGCTTGTTTTTTTGTTAAATAATGTTTAAATTAAAATATATTCTGTTTTTATAAAACTAATAATAGAAAAGTATAGACAAACTACAAACAAAGTGGTTATGTTGTGTAAATAAACGTGTTCTCTGTTATTAAATTGTTATATGCCTTTTGGAGAAATGAGTGAGAATCAGTTTCTTATACTAGGGCCAAACTTTTACCTATCTTCAATCTTAAACACTTCTATTGAGACATTTTTTACGGAATGATACCCATAAACACGGCAGTTTGTGTTGTGCTGATTTCTTTTGAATGCCATTTTAAAATGTAAAATAAAGATGTACAAATACTAACCACATCGTTTTTAACTTTGTAATACCAAAAAGTCACAAGCACCACTAAATTATTACGTTAAACAAACCCAAATACGTGTTATTTATCATTATATCAGCAATAAGCCTCCAAAAATTACATTTTAAGTAGGTTCAAATATTTTCATGCAGAGGGCCCATTCATTTTTGGAATCGCCAATAGAGATAATTCACAATAACGTGTTCGATTTCCAGTAATACCCAGTAGAGCCATACTGATTTTACTATGAAAATAGATTTTCAGTGCCCCAAGATATTTTATAAAAGATTTGTAAAATCTTTCGAAAGTCGGAATCCCTCTGTTATTGTGCTATGTAAAGAGAAGTTTTAGAAATTTAATAAACAAGGTATTTTTACCAATTCATATTTGATGACAAACACTTATTTCGTTACAATACGTAAATGTTCACAACTGAATTCAATACTATTCCCCCACCTCCACCTCATCACTCCCTTGTTTTCCTTTCTCGTCGCCAATCACTTCCTGTTGCGACTGCAACTCATCCGCTGATGTTGCGACCATGGCCGGATACATATGTCCTTCAAGAATAATCCAGGCTTCATTTGGAACACCTTGGATAGTATTTCGTGCTCAACACATCAACTTTTTTGCAAAAACGGTTGTCTTAATAACCCTTCATGTGAAATTTAAAATTAAATTCGGATTCCTTTAAAAATTATGCGGTACGCACAGTTCCAAATTTGGAATTTTGTTCCCAATTCAGATGTGGCGGATTACACCACGTAATTTTGCAATCACTAGGCACATATAAAGGATATCATTTATCACCAAATAGCAGTTTATCCTGCTCTCGTTTTCCTGCGCACCAGCGGGAATATATGTATCTTATCTTAAGGTATTAATATGTGGTTTCCGAAAATATCACACCATTCACCATTCAATCAGTTAAACATACAGACACGACGCAGAAATTATCAGTGAACTTATGTTTTGTTGTGTATCTAAGTGTTCTTGTCTTGTTTTACATTTATTTTTATAAAGTAAGTAACTTTATTCTACTTTATTTATATATTATAATAAGCAAGATTCTCGTTACAATTTACATTATTATTTGCAACAGTTTACTTTAGTGAATCTATTAATACAGCAGCCTGTTCACACAATGTGTGCCACAGCAAAGAACGTTGTGGAAAACTGTTGGAAATATCAGTAGATCCAAATTGAAATGGATCTTCACCTGGCAGATTCTGGCAGAGGAATTTGGCAGATGATAAAGATGATTCCTGAGCAGTCATTATTGAATATTACTTTAAGGAAGGCTTTCAAATTGACTTATATATTCTATAGAAGTATATTTTCCGTAGGCATTCTAAATCAGAGATAATACAGAATCAATTAAAACAATGTTTCTAGGCACCTCGATGAGGTACGGGATATTTTCCTGTAACAGGGTGATGGAACAACGATTTTACAACATACGCAACATATTTTTTACGGATACGGAAATAAAATGTCAAGAAATTAAAGTCTCGCTTTAATTATTACAAAAGATTTAGTAAATTTTAACCGTCGCCGGTGGTTAATGATATACGAGTATTTACAGATAAATCAGTTTGTGAATTGTGACTATAAATCACATTTATTTTTGGAATAGTTTAAAATATCGCAGGGATGCCACCTCTACCCGTTATTATTCTTTATTTTTATTAATGATCTTCCAACGTTAATTATTTACGCTGATCGACAAATCGACAGTAAACAAAAATTATTTTTCGCATACTTAAAATGGAAAAGAAAATCCTAAACAAATTCAATTAAATGAAAGATTTCGGTGTAGGTTTGCAGCCCGATTTCCACTTGTGCACTTCATATTGCGTTGGTATTGAATACATCTAGTAAAATGTTTGTATAATTCTTTCTCTTCTGTTTGCAATATGGATCGTTGGTTTGAGTAAGTTAAAACAAAATCTCCTCAATCAACTTTTTAAAATCTTAGGCTGTAAAAACAATACAAAATAAATTTGTAAAATATAATTACTACAAGAAATATAAAAAAGCTCAGGATATGTACATTATGGAACCTTTTTGGAGAAGGAAATTTCATACACCGTAACTTAACAATAGATAAATACCAAAAACCCTTATATTTTTCTATAAAATACTCAACAATGCACTTAGGTACTCTTCTTATCTGCAGTATGAACTTTGCAATATATTTTTTTTTTTGCTCTATCATATCAGGTACGTCTAAAACTAATATTATTTGATACCACACTGATACCAATCCGTGATAAATTATATATGTCAGCTATACAGTAAATCGTATAATAAAATAACCAATTTCGCTTGACTCTTGGTTGTAGCCAAACAAAATTGATCACAAATTAGATCCGATAGCTCAGTCATCAGGGAAAGTTCGGAGAGGGCACTGTGTTTACTATCACCCTATAGATGACCCCAGAGATTTTTATAGACTACTACAGTAAAAACCAGAATTAAGCAAAGTGGAATGACCTCGCCGATCTGGTAAAATGCGGTGATGCATGGGCGTGCGTTGATGCACAGTTACAGCGTTAAGTGACTCTTCACTCAACGCTTACAGTTAGTATGGACAATATTGCATAACATTATGCATTATCTTTTGCAAAAATATTATAGAAATAAGCTTCCGTCTATCAGGGCGACTAACAAATGAAAATCTACTCAATAATTACCCTTGTGGAAAGCCAACAGCTGGAAACATGTTATTAATTTTAAAAGAAAACTTTAGATAGCGACGTTGAATGTTCTCAAAGTTGTCACAGTAGTTCTTGTTAACCTTTATTATAAATAAGCGATCCATATTCAAGGATACTTTTTACAAATGAATTATTAAGCAAATTCAACAACTGCACATCCTTAAAATCTCCTAGAAAATCTAATTATAACACCTAAACTTTTGTAAGCTGATAACACGATATTCTCCTGATAACACGATATGCTTGTTAAAAGATCACTTTGAATAAAAAATTGCATCAAGTCGAGAACTTTAGTGAGTCCAATCAAGATTGCACCGTTTAAATTTTAATCTTTATAGATTTATTTATGTGAATTTCGTAAAAAGTGAGCTATTAATAGCCTTTATCATGGAAAGGTGTGATAACACGAAATTGCTTGTTAACTAGACGGGTTCTTGTAGCAAGATATTCCCTCAGGAGGCAACTCGATGTTAATAGCACAAGGATAAATGTACAGAGAGTTCCAGAATGATTGTCCGTGCCGCTTCATAACGATTTTTTATGTGCCGCCTTTCTATTTTTAGTATCTGTACTAGAATCATGAGCGCAGGCAAGGGAATTTACTGGTTTGATTTGATTTGTTCCATGCCATGGCACGTCAGTAAATATAGGTTATGTTAAAAATAAAATAAAGACAATTTATTAAAAATAATATAGTTATTATTTTGTATTATTCTATTCCTATGTATCACCAGTATAACCTATTCAAACTGTGAATTGTGGAGCGTTAAAAAATATGAATTTATAATGGTTCTTATATTAATTTCAACATTAATTTCAATATTAAGAAATACAAAATTACCAACCGGATTTAGGACTCTCTGAAATTGTATAGTTTTGAAAAATACTCTTTTAAACGCAAATGATACTCAGTAAAACAATTTAAACACGAAAAATGCTAAACGCCACTGAGTCAAACGTCAAATGCTGTCAAATATGAAAAATCTCAAACTGACAGTTAAAGAGAAAGTAATTTTAGCAAATGGAAATAAATTTTGATTATATTCAGGATAGTCTGCGTTCCCGTACCGGACAATCATTCTGGAACTCTCTGTATACCTAGAAAGAGTCATGTAGCCATGATTTCTCAGAACTGGTTTCAATTTTGACGCTTGAAGAAAAAATAGCATATGCCACTCGAAGTACAAAGCTCTTTATGTGTTTCGGCCAGTTTTCAAAGACGAGGCGTAAGCCGAGGCTGTGTAAGCTTCTGGGCTCAATAAATAATGTTCGCCTTCTACTCCTACTAACATAATATACTATTTCTCTTCTCAAGCGTGTTTTAACACATTTGGAGAAAAAGAAAATTTTACGATCAATTTAAGTACTCACAGCTAAATACTCAGAAATATATATGGCGGTGCTTTTAAGAAAACGACCTTGAAGGTGCTCCTCTGTAGCAAATCACTCAGAATATTTTAAAGTATTTTAAAATGTGCGTGTTTTCACTATATATCACTCCTATAAAAAGTGTTTCCCACGTTCCGCACTAATCAGCAACCCTGTATATTGGATTTTAGCATATGCGGAAAATACTTGAATAGATTAGAAGTAGATTATATTTTATTCTTTCCCTATAGCATTTTACATTAATAAAATGGGTATATAGGTAACATTTCTTGTTTTATTTTAGGTGCAGTAAAATATGGCTCAATCATTACCAACTTCTGACCAAGTACCAGGTAATATTCTTCTATTAACGATTTCAAACATCTTACTAAAGCAGTGTCATTTAGACATTTAGTATGAATTTTATCATAACTAGACATATGTATTTTTTATACAAATTTATATAAGCAAATAAACTCGTAAAATTCAATGAAAATATGAAATTTAGTTTTTCTTGCAGAATAGCTATCTTTAGCTGATTGAGGTGAGTTCGTGAAGATGAATATAATTAAATAAGACAATACACCTTTCTTCACATATCTATCGATTAGCAATAGATAGATATATGAAGATGAGTACATAGTACTCGAAATATCAATTTAGCATTGTTAATAGATAAATATGTGAAGAAACATGTATTGTCTTATTTAATAATAATAATAATAATAATAATAATACCTATCTTTGGTTAAAGTAAAGTAGTAGACTGAAAACGGGGGAAAAGTCGCTTCCTTCTCGAAAATTCTTTTTTATGAAGGTACAACCACATGTGTTCTGTACAAAAGAACAGAGCCGGAGCTAATGCAGATAAAGACAACTTTTTTTAATCGATAAAGGATTTGTAGGCGAAGGTTACTCTGTTAATTTCGTTGTTATGGAACAGTTACTTGGTTTGTAAAACTAGTTAAAACTTTAACATTTACATTTATGCAGCACTATTTTGAGTAAGCTAAAAACTATTTTGTTATAAAAAATATTGCTATACTATCTGCATCTGAAACAAAGCTAAAACTTCAAGGAAATTAAAAAAAAAACATAACAACCGTATATCTTCTAATTTTGAAGTTATCGTTAATCAAAGTTTTTCTGCAGACATTTCTCGTAATAAAAAATATTGGGCCTACCAAAAAATGTTGTAATTAGCCTTTCCAAATGGTCAGGGAGGACCTACTATTCTATCATTTTGTAAAGATCACATATGGTTATACATTAAAAAATATTTTCAAACATTTTTGCGGCTTTTTCCGTCTGCTAAAGATGCTGGAATGTGGTGTGCAACTTTGACGGAAAATTAAATTGTAATTTATACAAAGGTCAGTGATGTAACATCTTCATATTTTCAGACGTATAGAGTGATTTTCAGTACTCAAGTTATTAAGACAATTTAAGAAATTTTTTAAAAATTGTTTCACTTTTTTTAGTCATTTGCTTTTTATATTTAAGCTAATTTCGAGATGGCTTTTGTTTTTCGTGGAAATTTGGCTCAAGGAATTTAATGGCATTGGTATCTTAAATTTGTCCACCATTTGAGATATTGAGTCAAATTCTCGCAAAAAACTCTGTAAACACCTGCGTCAAATGTCACGAATCTAAAAATATCTTTGTACATCTTACAACACACTTAACACACTTACAACACACTTAACACCACACACTTAACTGCATTAAAATTACCACCCTCATTTTTTCTTCAAAATGATTCAATGAAAAACTTCAAAATTGTCAATAACTCAAATTGTTGGCTGTTAAATTGTCAAAAAAAAATTAAAAACTGTCAAATTTAATGTATTAGGCCATAAATGAATAGAAAGAAGAACTGTCAAATTTACATGTTCCTTGACTTTAATTTATATCTGAAACATTGAATAATAATGTGTTCCAAAGCGATGACAGTAACCAAATATTCAATAGAAAAGTATGCATCTGCACTTCTTTAACATAAATTATTGTTAAAAACTTGTCCCTTGAGAAACAAAAATGTTCAAAAGCGACATTTCATTTTCATATTAGCAACTTTGCAAAAATGACACTGTCGCATAGTTCTTTATTTTCTTACATATACCTTTAAATTACGTATATCTAAATACAATTTCTACTAAAATAAATACATTATCAATTCTTTCAGATGACGAATTCGATGTGGATCTTAACGACGCTACTGACATCACCACGACTTTGGAGAGACTGAGAGAATTCTCTTACTACCTAGTGGAAAATGTGGAGCTGAACTTGAACTTATGTCTCCGCCTTCTCGAAGAAAGAGATGTGCCCAGCAAACCAAACAGCATATACACAACTGGCATCAGCAAATTACTTTCAGCTGTGCCCAAAGTAGGCTCAGCTCTTGGTAACGCGCTAGCCAAAGGTGAAATCGTTGTCTTCAACAAGATAGATAAGAAAAACTCCAGGATTCTGGCTGATCTAGTGTACTACTTCAGTGAACATAAAGAAGAAATGAGGAATATTCTCATACAGTCATCCATAGATATATTCTTCAGCTTCGAACATCAATTTATGAAGCTCAGCTGCAAAGGCGGACCAAAAAGGGCCATGCAGAAGCTGGCCAAAGATGCTTCGGATAGAATATTCAACTATTTCCTCAAAACGGAACAGAATAGGGATATCACTCGAACAGAAGTCGCTAAAGGGGTGTTATTCGGTGATTCCAAAAGGAACAAGGCAGGAGTGAAGGAGGGGAAAACTGTTATGAATGACGAAAACAAATGGAAAACTTGTAAACTATACAGAAAAACTGGAATAGTGATGGTGGAACAACAAACTTTCTTTAGGAACAAAGATAGTAAGACGGTAAAATATGGACACAGGCGATTGCTCCCTTGGGAAAATCCAGATGAAATAAGAGAAGCATGGGAAATAGATACTGGCTTCGAAATTCCAAATTATAAGCTAACTGTTAAAGAAGATATTATAAAAGTCGTAAGGGACTATATAAGAACTAAAAATCCCTATGACGAGGCGAAGCTTGAAAGAGAGAATTATAGTAAAGAAGCTTTGAAAGATCGTCAGCTGAAATACGAAGAGATGTTGAGAATTTTTGAAGGCCACTTTAAGAAGTTACTTGAAGAACTACAACGACAATATAAAGCTATAAGTGACAGTAGTTTTGAGAGTAAAGAATTAATAGACGAAATTTCGAAGAATCAAAGTGATGGGGCGGTTCAAACCCGAGAAATCAGCACGGTACTTGCAGAAATCAGGAAGGATATCAATGAAACCCAAGAGTTGATTGAGGATGTTCGAAGAGAATATGCAGAAATTCAGAAAAGTTCAGAAGGTACTTTTGCGTCTGCATTCACTGATAATGTTGGGGCGATCGCTAGAAAATTAGTGAAAGCGGAAAGGCAACTGGAAGAAATAACGAAGGAGAAATGGGAGCAACTGAGAGACAGTGATGCTGTTGAGCAAATGAATCGAGCTTGGAGTGATTTAAGTATAAATACAGGAATCAGTGAAAATCTTCAAGAAATCTGGGAAAATATAAATGAGAGTGAAGTTCTGAATGAACGTATTCCCGAAAAAGTTTCCGAAATTCAGACGGCGCTTAGCGATGCTGTTGCTGTTGGCTCTGAATTAACTGTTGATACAGTTTCAACGATAGGTAGAGGAGCAATGGTTGTGGAAAAACAAATAGTAGAAATAACGAAGGACGCATGGGAGGAACTGAGAGGCAGTGATGCTGTTCCGATCATTCACAACGGACTAAGTCAAGCTTGGGATAAATTAAGTACAAATCTAAGGTGGTAGCATTAGCACATTCATATCTAGCGTGCTAATAATATAATAATATAATATCTCTACCCCTCATTCTAATCACAAGGATTAGCCCGAAAGTCTGAGACTTGTGTGGGAGAGGGGTCGGCATATTATTATTTCGCGGGCCGCATTTGCGCCTCAGGAACGACTTACGTTGGTAGGCCCTAACCACCATTCAGTGCTGGAATGAGGGAAACCTGGAAAACCTCATTAGTTAGGGGGACAAGTCAAACATCAACTGATTTTAATCTCTCACATTAACACCAAGTTGACATTCTTCCCATCCTAGACCATCGCCAGGATGGTTGCCAAGTCATCCCTGCGAATAAGCCTTGATCTACGAGTAAACAATTTAATGAAAAATTGTTGATGGAATGGGGATTCGAACCCACGACCTCTGGGTTGAGCGATCGAGACGCTAAGCCCTGAGCCACCGGCTCGGCTCGGTGAATCGGCTAATGCATGAATCATATATTTTTCTCCAAAACAACGTCTCCGTAGGTCTAAAAACTTAGGACTAGAGACTACTAGCTTTCGGTGCTAACTGTGAAAGTATTAAGCACCAACCGAAAATGTAAAAAGACAAAATTCCAAATTGTTTTGGCAAAATTAATAACTTTAAAATGTTGGTGCCAACTTGTAGCAAGATGAACCATCGGTGCTAATTACGAAACGTATATCCATCGGGCTAAATACGAGAGCTACACCAATATTTTGTACTTATCTTGAGCTATCAAGTAAAAGTTTTTCGATGTATAAATAAACAAAAGTACAATTATTATGAACTAGTGGTACTACTTCAGTAACCATAAAGAAAAGATGAGAAGCTCTTATTCGGTCATCCATAGATATATTCTTCATCTTCGAACATCAATTTATGAAGCTTAGCTGAAAAGGAGGATCAAAAAGGGCCATGCAAAAGCTGGCCTTGTAATGTTACTAATAACCTCTTTTATCGAGGTTTTCAAGTTTCCTCCAAGAGTACTATAAAATTAAATAAAAATGAAACAGGGGTGCTAACAGTTTTGACATATTTATCTTAGTTAATTTGGTATTTGGACTTATTAATTTGGTATTTATAAAATTTTTTTTTATCAAAAAATGTCAACAAGAAAATCAGGCAATCTTTGCATGTAAACTTTTTAACTTTTAGATATCGGCTGAGGCTGGTAAATCGATAAACTTTTAAAAGACAATATTTGTGTTTTTTTTCTATTTTGTCAGCGTAAGATATCAGCCACAGCCTTCTTTAGTACAGAAGGCTGTGTATCAGCCTTAGCAAAACAGCGAATAATAATTTGCATAATTTTAATTGGTTATGTACTCGTATTTGCATAGGGTATTCATTCAAAAAACATACAATTAGAGATATATTTGTGTACTGTTAATGAAATTATCCAAGATATGGGGTTGAAAATAAATAAATTTTTGCTATGCCCCGGAAACCAATATCAAACTTAATATATAATAATGGATACTAGCAACGACCTCTATTATCAGATAGATGTAGATAGAAGATATATTTGATAGATTTGTCAGTGGTACCAGAGGTGTACTTATCTCTGGTGGTACAGATACGGATAAAAATAATTTATGAAAATAAAGAACATGATTTTACAAAATGTTCATTTTCTCATAATATATGCAATTTACGAAAAATTTGCAAGAGTAATGTTTTGCAATAAATGAATCGCAGAGTTTGAAAAAGTTTTGTTATTAATTTTTAGACAGCAGCGTAACACAATTTTTTTAAAAATGGTCTCACACAATGGTACTTGCACGCCACTGGCGATTCGTATAGAACACGAAATTTATCTGATAAAGAGGTCGTTGGCAGTGTATATTACGCCAAGCTTGAAAATGGCTTATTGGTCTCCGAGAATAACTAACAATTATTTATTTTTAATCAACTAGAACATCTTGGAAACGGGTCATAAATAAATTTATAAATGCAACTATTTCCACCTCTTTTATCGTCTCCCAAAGTTCTGCCATTTAAATTCGGACCACCCTGTATAATATATACATTAACACGTCTATCAAACGATAATAAAATAAAAACAAGCCAAAAATAACAACAATAAATAAAGGATAATCATTTAGTGCGTAATGTGTAATTAAAAATATTTTTATATTCAATAAAATATTAATAACAATAACTGTATTGACATAATTAGGGAGATTTTGAACCCCTCAATTTTTTTGTTATCATTTCCGTAATCGTTATACTGAGCAGGCGGAATGCCAAAAAGGGCACTCTTTTTGGAACTGCAGATTCTCAGTATAACGATTACGATAACTACAGATATAAGCTAAAATTTAAGGAGTTCAAAATCTCCCTATTAAGTAAAAATAAGGCCGTAATAAAAAAAATTAAGAAAAAGCAAATACTGGACTCACCCTACATATCTATGCAAACAAGAAACATAAACAAAATACAGGACAGGAACAAATTGGATTTATCTAAAAACTAAATTTCGTAAAAAAGTAGGTATATATCACAAACATAAGCCACTGACAGTTTAGCTTCTTATAAAAATATAACACGTAAATGTTTATGAAAAATATACAGCAATAGCCCTCGTTAATATAGAAAATAATATTTTTCCCAGCAAATTTTTAAATCAGAATTGCTATTTAAATAACGTTTAATTTTTTCAAAAACCTTTGCTGTGAACACGTCGAATTTATTAATAATGATGTCCGTTTTCTTTTTCTTAGTTTGTTCTTCGATGTTTTGCGTTCTAGTAATTCGCTACGTGACAAGGAAGGCGATTTTCGTTTAGGAAGAAACTTGGTAGCAATATAGGATGACAAATAGTTGGATATTATTGCATCTGGTCAAATTAGGTGATGGGATCAGCAGCAGTTAGTAACGACCAGCAGAGGATGAGTGTCAAGACTAAATCTATTGGTATTCAACTGTTGTGTCTATAGGCGGTTTATTCATAATTAGATACCTATTTCTAAATAATCAGTAGTGGACTTAATCGTCAGTTTAATATCTGCAATATTTGAAATTGTAAATCATGTAAATTACTTGTATTTGAATAAAAGCATTTTTACATTAGTTTTTTTCATCCCATGCACTGGTAGGTAGATTAGAATCAAAGTGTATTTGTGCACTTTTGAGGGTGTCCTTGTTATTCCAAAGCTCAAAGCTATCAATCATATTTATCCTGTCTAATGCATGCAATACTGTTGAAATAAATAAAAAAAGTTCTACAAATACACTTTTTGCTGCGAATACACTGGAGAAAACAAACTGCCTATGATGGTCATTCTGCGATTTACCAAGTGCGCAGTGTTCAACTTATTATTTATTTATTTATTTGTACTCTACTCTACAGGACAGACCCATTTACAGAGTAGGTAGAAACAGTATGTACAGGGTATTCGCGTATATTTTGACCCCTACCTACAGGGGTTATTAAGAAAGTTAGAAAAAAAGTTTAAATACAAAAGTTGTTTGGTTTTTCACGTATTATCTTTTGGCTAGGTCGAAAAAAAAAATTGCATGTCGTAAACTTAGGAAAACCAATGGAACATAAGATTTTTAAATAGAATAGCCTAGAAAACTCACTGTCTTTAATATTACCTGAGAATGATATCGTTTTAATTTCTGGCGATCTAAACATAGATCTTCTTTCAAATGCAAATAGTGTCCAACACTTTAATAATATGTTGGACAGTTATAACTTAACTCAAATAATAAGAGAGCCAACCAGAATTACATCTACTTCCGAGACTTTACTGGATGTCATTATCTGCTCAGACGCAGAGGCCATTACTAATGGGCATGTCTTAAATCCTCATGGTATTTCAGATCACTGCGCGGTATTCTGTAACATTTCAAATGTAAAACTTAATAAAAACATTAAAAACGTTACTATTCGGGATTTTAAGAATTTTGATGGCGAACTTTTCTATCAATTACTCAACTCGTTTGACTGGGATTTAATCTACAGTTTAAATAATGTTGATGATATGGTAACCTATTTTTCTCAAAATTTATTGAATGTATTTGATATTTGTTGTCCTATAAAAACGATTCGAGTAACAAAAAAAATAGCCCCCTGGCTTACTGATACAGTGAAACAGATCATGCGGCTAAGGGACCAAGCTTATGCTGGTACGAAAAAAAAGAAATTACGTACGTAAGAAAAAACAAATTTCTGCGTATATTTTTCAGAATGATATAATTCCAAATTTTCAGTCGGGATTTAGGGAAGGTTATAGCACTACCACAGCATTGACTAGTGTAACCGATGATATATTTGCTTCAATAGATCAAAGTAAAGTTACTTGCTTGGTGTTGCTTGACTATAGTAAAGCGTTTGACACTCTTGATCCTTTAGTTCTTTGTAGTAAGTTGAGATATTTTGGTTTCAATGAAAATGCCATTACATTAATAAAAAGTTATTTAAGTAATCGTTCCCAATATGTCTCACTAAATTCACAAATATCTGATATACTTTCAATAAATCTAGGCGTCCCCCAAGGCTCTATTTTGGGCCCATTAATATTTTCAATATGTATATCTGATTTTCATTCCATTACAAAGCACTCAAGTATTCATCATTATGCAGACGATACCCAGATATATTTTAGCTTTCAAATCAGTGATTATAATTTAGCAAATACATTAATTAACAATGTCTTAGCTATGTTATTTGATATATCTTCAGCACATAATTTAAAATTGAATACAAGTAAATCTATAGTAATGTTTTTCGGACCCAAACAAAAACGAGAAATTGCTCAGGGTTTTATGAATATACAGATAGCTGGTGACAATCTGCCAGTTGTTACAGAAAGCAAAAATGTGGGTCTCTGGTTGGCCAACCGACTTAGATTTTCGAAACATGTAAGTTATCTCTGCAAAACTTCATACTGTATACTTAGACAGTTGTATACTCAGAAGCAGATTTTAAATAAAAAACTTAAACTTCATTTGTGTGACTCTCTCATAACATCCAAACTTTCGTATTGTGATGTAATCTATGGTCCAGCACTTGATAAAAAAGATGAAATGCGATTACAAAATATTCAAAATTCTTGTATAAGATTTTGTTTTGGAATACGTAAGTACGATCATATTAGCCACATCTTCAAAGACAATCATATATTGAATTTAGCTTCTCTTCGTACCTTACATTCACTAACAGCGACACATAAAATTCTGATAACTAATAAACCTCAATATTTGCGGAGAAGATTGAAGAGATTCCAGAATATAAATAATTTTCATACGAGAAACAGATTGTTATTAGCAATTCCCAAACATCGCACACCTATATATAAGCGCAGTTTCTCGTATAATGCAAGCAAATACTATGGTCTCTTACCTCCTGAATTTGCCCACTATTCAATCCTAAATTTTAAGAAAAAACTTAAAATCCGTTTAGTGCAACAGTGACTCAAAAACAATCACGCGGAATGGACACAAGGACGATTAATTCTGATTGGCAACTGAAATGTTTGAATTTTATGAAATTAAAATTATTATTATTATTATATATTAAACATTAGCTCTCAAATTATGCACCTATATTAATAGAAACATGCATGTAGGTAAGATTCTCCCTAGTAGGTTAAGTTGAAAAACACTGTAATTAGTGACACTTCGCCTTTTCGATGTAGTATTATTATTGTATTTATTTATATTGTTATAACTATCAAACTCCGAATAAAGTCGTATTATTATTATTATTATTATTAAATGGGACACCCTGCATAATTTTACACGCTTGGGTAAACATTATTTTCCTGATTTCAAAAATATACATTTTGTTGACATTTGCACTGACAGTTTTCGAAATATTCGACAGCGAGTACTATAAAAAAATACAAAACATACAAGGAACTAAAAATATTTAACAGTAGAAACCAACAGTAATAAAAAAATATTTAATTATATTTGATGTAACCTCCTTAGTTATTTAAACATTTTTCAATATTTTCATTTTTTAATATTTTTTTTTATGATTTATTGTAAACATTAAATTTTAAATATTTCGAAAACTGTCAGTGCAAATGTCAACAAAATATATATTTTTGAGATCAGAGAAAAAATGTTTTCCCAAGCGTGTAAAATTATACAGGGTGTCCCATTTAAAAATATTATATTCAATTGGTTTCCTCAAATTTTCGACATGCAATTTTTTTTCGACCTAGCCAAAAGATAATACGTGAAAAACCAAACAAATTTTGTATTTAAACTTTTTTTCTAACTTTCTTAATAACCCCTGTAGGTAGGGGTCAAAATATACGCGAATAGCCTGTACACTGAAGAAACAATAAAATATGTACAAAATAAAGAAAAATATAAAATTACATGAGATATTACAATATAAAAATTAGATTAAATAACAAATTAGATATAAAGTAAGAACACAGGAAGAGAACAATAACAAAAAGCAAAAAATAACAAAAAACAAAATCTCATCAGTGTGGAATAAGCATAAATGACAACAGAAATCAATTTACAGATGATAGGTACTAGACAAGTTTCTGGCTGTTATAGTTGAATTTATTTCTTCAATAAAAAAAAAACCAAAAGAAAATCTTTTTATTTTTTTTTATTTTTGGAGGACTTTCAGCTCATTTTTTTACATTGATACCTTCTCCGACGTTTCGTCCGAGTTTTCGGACTTCTTCATAGGTTACTTAAATACTGAAAATAATGTTTTTACATAATAATAATAATAATAATAATAATATCTCTACCCCTCATTCTAATCACAAGGATTAGCCCGAAAGTCTGAGACTTGTGTGGGAGAGGGGGCGGCATATTATTATTTCGCGGGCCGCATTTGCGCCTCAGGAACGACTTACGTTGGTAGGCCCTAACCACCATTCAGTGCTGGAATGAGGGAAACCTGGAAAACCTCATTAGTTAGGGGGACAAGTCAAACATCAACTGATTTTAATCTCTCACATTAAGACCAAGTTGACATTCTTCCCATCCTAGGCTATCGCCAGGATGGTTGCCAAGCCATCCCTGCGAATAAGCCTTGATCTACGAGTAAACAATTTAATGAAAAATTGTTTGGCGGAGTGGGGATTAGAACCCACGACCTCTGGGTTGAGCGATCGAGACGCTACGCCCTGAGCCACCTGCTGCACATGAATTTTAAAATTAGATTAGCGACAGAATATTTATCCAAAGTGTTTTCTTACCTATTAGAATCTTTCTATTTTAACTACCTACTACATTGTGGTTTTATTTTATTTTTATATGTACATTTGCTCGATGATTTGAGCAGTGAAACGGTCAGATCACTGTTCAAATCATCGACCAAATGTACATATAAAAATAAAATAAAACCACAATGTAGTAGGTAGTTAAAATAGAAAGATTCTAGTTGGTAAGAAAACACTCTTTTGGATAAATATTCTCTCACTAATCTAATTTAATTATTCATGTAAAAACATTATTTTCAGTATTTAAGTAACCTATGAAGAAGTCCGAAAACTCGGACGAAACGTCGGAGAAGGTATCAATGTAAAAAAATGAGCTGAAAGTCCTCCAAAAATTAAAAAAAAAATAAAAAGATTTTCTTTTGGTTTTTTTATTGAAGAAATGAAATCAATTTAATTTTAAGGAACTAATTTCAGGTACCTAATTACAACCTTACTGAATTGCGATATTTAGTCGCAAGTAAGAGGTTGCTACAAATAATGCTCAATCATCAATACAACTTTTAATGTACACACTTGATTCGAGCACACTTTATATGCCCATTTTAACGATAAAATACATTAGCTATTAGCTAAAGTACACATCTCACTTGTAGCGAAATGGGACGACCCTGGTAAGCTTATTTTAATAATATAGGTATTTGCCAGCGTTAAATTATTTTCAAGTTTCTTACGGCGCCGCTGACTTCGTACCCAATTGTTCAGCATTACTTATACCCTTTTACATATTTGAGGTGTGCAAAATGTAAACAACCCACAACCGTTTATCTTTCTATACCACTCGGATCAATCAGATAAGTAAAAGCGACAATCTATATTTGACTGCAATCGGCGGACTGGGAAATACACACTATGAAGTCCCTTGAGTCACGCTTTTTTACAATAAAATTACAAGTGAACAGTGAGTTTTGTAGTGGTATATCCATGTGTTCCGTCTTATTTTACATATTTTAATAACTGTAAGTAGATTTAATTTATTTTCATTATAATCAATAATTTCATATATCTTCATCCTGTCGTCTGTGTCCTACAATATAAGCATAGAGATTTGGTCACTTTATGTAGTAAGTATGCATACAAAGGTGGCTGATTTATCCACCTACTAAGCACAGGCGTATCGCATGTACTAGAAGAGTGGAGTTATAGATATCTGTATCGTAGAGTCAACAAATAACCTGATGTCTATATCTTTAAAATTTAAACTGCCCAAGTATAAAAAATAATTATTTTAATAACTTACCCACTCTCTTAAGATAATACATATTAAGTTGTGACAAATCAAACAGGTAATATGATTTATTTATTTGGAGATGCCGAAAACAACTACTCCACGGGCAATATGTCCCGACTGGCGTTGCATTACATCAACATCTTCATGGATGTCGCCACATCCTTCATCAAGACCAAATACCAGACAATGACCGGTTTCGATCTTGTTATGATCTCATCAGATTGGCATCTGCAGAAAAGCAGATCGTTATCTTTCTGTCAATTAGGCAATAATTGTCAGACAGGTAGTAGCAAAGACCTAAAGCGGGCACTACGGTATATTTCACTGTATCTCGCCACTACAAACAGGTAATATGATACTGGAAAAGTTGTTGGCTGTTAAAATTTGTTTCTTCAATAGAAAACAAAACTTTCAGCCAAATACATGGACAAATATCCTACGTTTCGTCAGAGTTTTCGGGCATTATCAAGGTTACCCAATAGCTAATATCAATTTCCTATTTTAATGGTTTTCTTTTTCATCTTTTTTTTATTGTTTAAAAGAATGCAAAGTGAGTACGTGTAATTTGAAGAGTTAAGCAGAGAATATGAATCTCTGATCTTCAGACTATACGTACCCACATTGTATTCTTTTAAAGAAAATATTTCCATTTTAACTGAAATATTTCTGATTGAACCAGTGCAAGTGCGCGGATGCAATATTCTATATAATACTATTTGTATCATAAAATGTAATGTAGGTACCTATCCCTATTTGAGCCGAAACTTACATCAGTTTCATATTCACATGCATGTTGGTATTAGTATATGCATAGATGCATAAGCAGAATCAATATTTCCAGAGATCTGATAGCAGCTACTGGATTTAGCAGTTTCCTCTGATATATATTGCATTAGATCTCGTCTAAAATCAAATATTACACGTGAATGCTATAATTTTTAGTTGTATGGTAGTGCACAGCACAGGGTGTGTCAAAATGAAATAAAGAAACATCAGCTATCGATAGATACGGTAAAAATAATAGCAGTTTGCAGTTTGCTACATGAACTAGTTCTAACGACACGGTTCCCTTCATTGATTCTAAACGTATCTTATATACTGCGACAAAGGTTTGGTAATTCGCGTACCAATAGCGTTTCTATAAAAATTTTAAATTTCCGAGAATTTTTCTGATACGCTTTGACTCGATAAATAAATAGAAGTTCATTCTATTTGACTTTTTACTTTGGCGTTTTGAGTTAATAATTTAAAGAAATGGATAACTACTAAGTAACATTTTTTGTTAATTTCAGGCTGAATAGTAAAATATGGCTGAATCTTCCCCTTCTGAGCAAATATCGGGTAAGTATTATCTTTCTCATAACGATATATAATATATAAATTATAGGTATATAAATAAGAATTAAATTTCAAAAATTCTAAAATTCCTACATAATTTATATAAAGCTCAGGGGATTTAACGCCATTCGTATCTTCAATGTCAGTTCAAGAACAAATTGAACATTTGGGAAAACATATAAAAATACTTTGTAGTGGCGAGATACAGTGAAATACACTGCAGTGCCCTCTTTGGGTCTTTGCTACTACCTGTCTGACAATTATTGTCTAATTGACAGACAGATAACGATCTGCAGAAAGTCTTGATGAAGGATGTGGCGACATCCATGGAGATGTTGATGTAATGCAACGCCAGTCGGGGCATATTGCCCGTGGAGTAGTTGTTTTCGGCATCTCCTTCCAATATATAAAAATACTGTTGCATTTGACTAAGTCTGGTGTTCCTTGATTTTTGCACTATTTTATTTTTTAAATATTGAATAATATGCACTTTCAACCGATGGCATAACAATGATGATAAAAAGAAAAATAACTATTTAATTTTTATATAAAACCAAATATTCAAAATATTATCAAAGTTTATAGAATTATATAAGTTACCCCACTTTCAACCATGTGCCGCGGTACCAGTTCTTCCCTCTTCACCCGTCTCAGGTACCGTCCGGTACCCAGGCATTCACACAGTGGCTCACGCTCGACATGTAACATGTTGTGTGCGGTTGATATAGAGTGAGAAAAACAAGTGATTATTTATTAATATTTTATTTTTTGTAAAAATGCCTGTGGTATAGTACTATGGATAGATATCCATCCAGATATATTAAAAAAAAATGTATTTTGAAATTTGTAGCAATTTTCAACACTTTAAGTGGCAGACAAACCACGTTTTGTCATCTTCAATCCATCATTAAATCTTCAATTTGATCTTAAATCAATAGAAGGTATTTTATTAGTAAATTTTACGAATTAGTTTGCCATAAAACATTGTGAAAATACTTTATATAATATAACTTTTAGTCATCCATGTGAAAACTTTGCTTTGAACAATTTTATTAATTTTTATACCAGAGCACGTATTTTACATTAAAATTAGCTAATCAAAATATAAAATCTGAGAGAGCATCCAGCAAAGTTGATACACAACTTTCAATATTCAAGTATTTGTGATTTTTGTTTTAAAATATGCATTATTTTTGTTTTTTAAAATATTTAAATAAATATTTAATCAGTTCTTTCAGATGATGAATTCGATGTGGAAGTTAACGACGCTACTGATATTACCACGACTTTGGAGAGACTGAGAGAATTCTCTTACTACCTAGTGGAAAATGTCGAGCTGAACTTAAACTTATGTCTCAGCCTTCTCGAAGAAAGAGATGTGCCCAGTAAACCGAACAGCACATACACAACTGCCATCAGCAAATTACTTTTAGCTGTGCCCAAAGTAGGCTCAGCTCTAAGCAACGCGCTAGCCAAAGGGGAAATCGTAGTCTTCGACAAGATAGATAAGAAAAACTCAAGGATTCTGGCTGATCTAGTGTACTATTTCAGTGACCATAAAGAAGAAATGAGGAATATTCTCATACAGTCATCCGTAGATATATTCTTCAGCTTTGAAGATCAATTTATGAAGCTCAGCTGCAAGGGAGGCCCAAAGAGGGCCATGCAGAAGCTGGCCAAGGATGCTTCGGATCGGATATTTCACTACTTCCTCGAGACCGAACAGAAAAAGGAAATCACTAGGACTGAAGTCGCTAAAGGGGTGTTATTTGGTGATTCCAAAAGGAACAAGGTAGGAGTGAGGGAGGGGAAAACTGTTATGAATGACGAAATCAAATGGAAAACTTGCAAACTGTACAGAAAAACTGGAATATTGATAGTGGAAGAACAAGCTTTTTTTAGGAACAAAGATAGTAAGACGATAAAGTATGGACACAGGCGATTGTTCCCTTGGGAAAATCCAGATGAAATAAGAGAAGCATGGGAAATAGATACTGGCTTCGAAATTCCAAATTACATGCTCACTGTTAAAGAAGATATCATAAAAGTCGTAAGGGACTATATAATGACTAAAAATCCCGATGAAGAGGCGAAGCTTGAGAGAGAGAATTACAGTAAAGAAGCTTTGGAAGATCGTCAGCTGAAACACGAAGAGGTGCTGAGAACATTTGAGGATCACTTCAAGGAGTTGCTGGAAGAACTGGAACAACAATATAAAGTTATAGTGGACAGTAATCTTGAAAGTAAGGAATTGGTACAAGACATTTCGAAGAATCAGGGCGAAGAGAAGGTTTTCCACCGAGAAATCAGTACAAAGCTTGAGGAAATCAAAAAAGATATAAATGACACTAAACTTTTGATTGAGCGCAGTGAAACGGTTCGTGGGGAAACTACCATAGTTCAAGAAATACCAACTAATGCTGCTGCCTCTACTTTGACTGTTCAGGAAGTTCGAGATATTGTTAGAAAGGAAACGAACGTTGAGAAACAAATAGTTGAACTGGTCAAAGAAAAATTGAGAAAAAACGATCCTGGGCCAAAAATTCAGAAGGAAGTCAACAGAACTTTAAAAAAATTAAAGATAAAGTGGTAGTGGCATTGACAAATTAATTTATTATTACATTCAAATATATCTATGTCATCAGTTTCAAATTTTCATATCATTAAATAGTAAATTAAATATACTTAGTATATGGATAAAATATAGTAGTAGTAAAGCATGATAATTATGGTAAAGTAGAGTGCAGTATAGTAGATTATAGTAGAGTATTGAAAAGAAGAGTAGAATAGAATAGATTGAAATACTGTAAAGGATTTTTAATGATAGGCCCATTGGCTTTTTCCACTGGCCCATTGGGAAATCAATGTATTTGTGAAAGAAATCTTTAGTCAAATATGTACAAATATATATGTAAGAAGGGGAACAATATTAGAATTATGTAGGTGATCTTTGGTACATCAATAGCATCAAAATCTTAAATCCTAATTAGTAAAAATAACCTTCACAAAAAAATTACACAGTTTCAGTGGCAAGTAACATACACAGTTTCCGAACCCATTTTCAATCATTTTAAAAATTCTTCATATTCATATTAGAAGCCTGATCGTTAAAATTTATGTTAAAATATAGCTAGACCTTTCCAATGTTTTTTAAATAAATTGTTAACAATTCAATTTAAATGAGGCTAAATGTTATTACTGATTTTTTCCAAGAAACAGAATTTTATCTTATATGATAACTTTTAAACAACCATATATTATCTCGGCCTGATTCATTTTGTGACCTTAGCGATACGTTAAAGTTGATTTAAAACACACAGGCTTTGTGCTGGGTCCCATTTTGTTTCTGTTGTATACGAGCAGGCTTGATGCTTTGCTTTCAAAAGCTTTTATGCGCACGATCAATCTGGTAGTTTCAGACTTTACAGATGAATATGAAGTTCAAAAATATTGTGTCCGATTGGTATAAAGCAAATAGACTGCATTTTAACTACGACAAAACACATATAAAAATACGACAAGATAAGTGATAAGACAAATATAAAAGTTATTGGTTTTGTGATAAGAAATTCCTGCAATTTTCTACATATCGGTTCATTGAAACGGCTCTACATATTATCTAAAATATCTTCTAGAATAAGTGTTTAAGGTAAGGTTTTAAAATTTGCGAAAATGTTCCAAGTATGTTCAATTTGGTGGTACCTATAACAGTATGTAGACAAAACAAGTTTATTTCATCTGTCTCTGATAACCAACATAATAGATACCCTACACCAAAGCAGCTTATTACATGTATTTATGTTTATAAATCGATTGCGAATGGATTTAGACTTTACATCTCCACATATCACTATTTTTTATACATTTATACAGTGAGGACATAATGTCCGTCCCCCCCCTCTAATTTTTGAACCGCTGGGTATATTGTGATGAAATTTGGAACAATAATATATGACTAAATTCTGCATTTTTTGACACATCAATGACAGCTCTGAATATCAAAATGACAGCTAGGCGCGCAATATGAATATTTTTCTAAATGGAACAATAATAACTCGTTTACAAGCTATTTTTATGCTCAAAACATTCCTCAATTTTGAGAACATTTGGTTCAGTAATTTCCAAAGAAAAACCAGTAATATCGATTTCTACCTTATATCATTTTTAAATTTTGAAATTAACTTTCGTAAATATTTTCTGCATATTTGGCGTTCCGGATAGCGTTCATTGAATATACGAACAGCAGCATTTTCGGTTAGCTTCGCCAAAAATAATAACCGCTTCAAATTTATCTTGTAAGGAGCGAGCCACTCTAGACAATTTAGAGCAAAAATTTACTGTCAAACATGTCAGCAATAATCAACAATGACACCTAATAGGTAACAAGATTATGTTACAAACTGATATTACTGGTTTTTATTTTGAAATTACAGAACCAAATTTTCTCAAAATTGGGGAATGTTTTGGGCATAAAAATATCTTAAAAATGAGTTATTACTCGACCCCGATTTCCATTTAAAAATATTCGTATTACGCGCCCAGCTGTCACTTTGACATTCAGAGCTGTCATTGATGTGTCAAAAATCAAATCAAAAATGTATCGTTCCAAATTTCATCACAATATACCCAGCGGTTCAACAATTAGAGAGGGGGGGGACGAACTTTATGTCCTCACCGTATGTCTTTCAGTATTGAAGCTATAAGAAACTTGATTGCTTGGTTAGGACACCTTGTATAACCAATTATAAATCACCCGGTATTAACTGTAACTTATATTGCGTTTTCATGATTCATAGTTTTCTTTAGGGATTACATCAGCTGTAAAATACCAAAAAAACAGGAAATCAGAAGCATACAAATTAAATATTCTAAATATATCAAATAGTATCCTTCCTTAAAGGAAATATTGCTGAAAAGTGGCAATTTCTATATAATAGTTGACCCGTTTTTTTAATCTCAACTAGTAAAAAAATATGAGTAGGTATTGTTCCATCACTTTGTGACACACTGTATAAGCCAAATGTAGTTAGTCTCATAATACATATGAATGTATGATCAGAAACTATAGTTACAATGAATTTGTAGTTGTAAGATTATTAGTTGTAGTATTGTTTTTATTACGATATAACTAAAACGTATTCCATGAATTGTTACATGCTTCTCGGTCATTTCAGTTGCGGTCACTAATAATTATAGACCACGTTAGTCCCGGAATAACAGAGGAAAATTTCAATTAACTTAAACCCTCAAACCATCACCAACAATTCAATTATCAGCCGCAATGATGAACCAAATCGCTGGCAAAATCACAAATTCGTAATGTTATCATTCACAAACGATTTATTTCTCAATTTCTTACACGTGAAATAGTTACTTATACGAGTCGATTTGGCCTAAAACGATGTCAAGTGCCAGAATCACTCAAGTATTAAGACGTAAGTATACATTTTCTTTAAAATATGAAAAATATGAAAGTTTGTTGAGGATAAGTTAAAGTTACTCATATTATATATTTATTTGCAGCAGATGCCGAAAACTGGCTGACCTGGACTGGTGTTGCATTTCTCCGGCATCTCTCTTATAGGACTCGCCACATCCTTTACTAAGACCAGCTGGCAGACACTGACAGGTTGGTTTCGCACTTATTCTGTGCATAACTAACGGACTCGATGAACGATGTGTCGACATGATTGCCTGAGGAGCATCTGTTATGCTAGTAGTAACGAGAAACACACCATAGCGCCCTCTTTTGGTCTTTGCTACTATCCGTCTAATTACTGTCTAATTGACAGACAGATAGCGATGCCATTATAGCAGTGACCTCTATGGTCTTTGAGGAAGACAATCCTACTTATTTATTTCAAGGAGATACCGGAAATAACTACTCCGGCAGATAGTTCTCGTTAGGTCTCGATGAAGGATGTGGTGATTTCCATAGAGATGCGAGAGTAATGTAATGTCAGTCGGAGCACATTGCCCATGAATAAGTTGTATTCGGCATCTCCTTCAGATAAACTTAACTAATGTACTTATTATGTAAATTTGTGCCGCTTCATGCGACTACATCTGCTGCATCCCACTCGAGACGACCCTGATTTATTATATACCGACGAAATGTAAGCTGTATATCCTGCAAAACGTATATCTCACAAATTTCAGCATATTCAATTTACTTTTTGTTTTTACCAACACACACACACACACACCATTAAGCACTTTATATATACCTCAAACTCAAACTCCAACTTTATCTTTAAAAAGGTTTCGATACACTACGAATGGTTGGAGGAAGTAGGCTATGGGCATATTGTGGAGAGGTTGTATTAAATTTAAAATAACAAACAGTACGTTGAAGTAGATAGATGAAATTGTTTTCGTCATAACGCATTCTTGAAAGAATATGGTTATACTGAAATGTGTACTTAGATAAAATAAATAAACTCTACCATGAGCGTGCTGGGGGAGGGGACCTTGAATTTACAATTCAATAGAAAACACATACGTAGTTTTTATTAATATATTTTGCTTTATTTTACGTAATAATTATTTAAGATTGACGATTAGAAAAAGGACTTTTATGCATACAAGAAATAAATATATTCTATGATGATGCTATTTTGTTTATTTATCCCTTAGGCACGGATACACAGTGTGTCTCAAAATGATGAAACAAAATTCATATTTTCTCTAGATGATAATAAAAAATGCTGAATCAGGTCAATTATTATATAAAAATAGCAATTGTTCAACAATATTTCATATTTCTTTAAGCCATGTTTGACGCAGCAATAACATTACCGACATTTTTTTTTTTTAAATAAGACGCTCTATATCTCGTGGCATAAATAGAGCCTTCTAAAGACGAATTCATCCAAATAAGGTTATACTTACTTTTTTTGTCATAGCCGTTACAAATTTTCGTCAACCTTTTGTACTTTCGTTTTCTTCAAACTTTGTGTATATTTATTGTAGTTCAACTAATTCTTTGGTCTGGATACTTATGGTGAAAAACGTCACATACCTCTTGTTGACTACGGATTTTGTCTCCGGAATTAATCATAATTAAAATTTCAACTCCCTGTTGCTTGCTTGAACGCGCTTGGTATCAGAAAATCTGGCTTTATATCAATAATGACCAGATCATCATCCGGTTTCGTTGACCTCTGATGCATTTTATGTGTTGATCGAGTTGTTTATTTTTTGCCTAGGTTTTTTTTTTTTGAAGAAAAACAGGTTTAAAGTCAGTATGGAACGGAAAAATTAATACATACAGTAGGCACGTTTTTCAAAGCACAAAGGTGGCCATGAAAAGTGGCAATTTTTATATACTAACTGACCTGTTTGGGCAGTTTTTTTCTCTCAACAAGAAAAAAAAACAATTTTGTTCCTTCATTTTGAGACACACTGTATATTTTATGATAAATTATCTTATTTTTTATATGTTTTGTGATAATTAATCGTTTATCTGTTCAACCAATTACAAGATAATTTATCATAAAATATACCGAAACAGGTCAGTTGCTATATAAAAATTGCCACTTTTCATGGCTACCTCTGTACTTTGAAAAACGTGCCAACTGTATGTAAAACACCGTGTTTGTCAAATATTAAATATTTTAACCCTCTCAGTGATTTATTTCCAAGGTAGTAAGTAAAGTCCGCGCCACGAGAGAAGGCGTAGGTGATGTGACCTGCCTCGAGTTAATATCGGCAAGTCATTGAAGATCGGGCGCCAATGTAGAACTTACACGAACGTCCTGGTCACAATTTAAGGCTACCACGGCGAATAAATGCATTGACTCGGACCACCAGATACGGTCGCTCCGTTCAAAATATCAACTATGTTACAATCCGAAGATATGACTTTCCTTCTTTCTTTAGGCTTTACACCATATTCAGAACCTGAAGTATGGTGATGAATACGATTTGAATAAACACCAACTTAGACTACATTCATTTTACAACAGCTATCTACATGCATTTCTAGCTGATTATTTGCTCATTCGGTTGTTACATTGTTACTTCTAGTCAACTAATAAACAGTCCGTTAAGAGTCCATTCACTAGTCTGAAATAAGCCCGAAATCGGCGTTCGTCTCGTGTCTAATTATTAAAAACTATAAAAGATAGCGACTTTTAGTAAAAAAAGTATTGAAAGACAAGACTTTAATCTAAATCCCTATAGTAGTAGTTTTTGGTAATTCTTTTTATTTTTAAAATTCCAGGCAAACAATCTTGCACTAAAATAGCGTATTTTCAAAAATTATTTTCTCTAAAATACATGTATTAAACAAAAATTTGCTACTATAGGGATCTAGTTTATCTTTTGATCTTTCCGGTGATATATAATTTATAATATTAAAAAGAAATTTTGTTGCAATTATAAGACAAATCCGGTACACTTGCAATGAGGGCTAACTTTATTTCCATGTGCCTTCTTACTTCGGCTTTACGTGCACCTCCGAAATCTAAATAATTCGGTAGTGGAAATATGTAAGTCTTCACCCATCGCCTATTCAACCTCTCAACCCGACCCCGAATTCATGTCTGTCAAGTCTACAGTGAATGGACCCTTAAAATAAAATTTTTACACAACAGATTTTTCCTCATTTAATTATCCTAACATGACCAGAGCCCACGTCTTAAGGCTCAGGTCACTTTTTTTACTTGAAATAGACTTGATGCCTTGAATTGCTTTAGAGTAGGCTAATGATATTTTACTTGCCTTTCATTGGATAGGCAAAGCACCTACGCTCTTACATCCTATCCAAGAAATGGTACGTCATCGACACAAACCCCTCTTATGTTTAATTGTCAACTCACTGACGTACAAGCCAACAAAAGTTGGACAAGCATCGCGGATCACCCATCAAAATACTAACAACCCTACCTCTTTGTTGGTGAATTAAATAACAAATAAATAATGGCTAAATGAGTCTAGCCTAGTCTAGTCTAGTCAGTCTTAATCACTAACTAACCTTCCTCACCCCCTTGTCAATATCACCAACATAACAGCAAATACCAACTATATTATATTTTTGTCAAGCTCTGTTCATGGCCTCTTTGGTGGTTGAAAAAATATACAGGGAGCTTCAAATTCCATGCAATACATGGGGATCTCAGAAATTGCATCGAATTTGAAGCACCCTGTATGCATTTCCATTAAAAAAAATTTGCCACTCTAATGGCAGCAAAAAACTAGAACACTCTGTATATAAGTTAATAAGTCTAAATTTTAGAAAAACAACAAACTATTTGATATCAATATGCTCACTTTTTCCTGAAATGACAATATGAGGTTGACAAGGAGGTGAGAATAGTTATTATTATTATCGTGGTTAGTCTTTATACTGTATGTATTTACTTCTTTGTAGATCAGTTCAAAGCGACTATTAATTTTAATTAAAGCCATCAATTTGGCATATTTCATAGACAAACGATTTTCCTTCTGTCTACCATTAACAATCCTGTGATCCAACCCGTTCGGTGTCTGCTAATTGATGCCTAGAATACAAAGCAATAATCCTCTTTCCACTACAGAATTGTTGACGCACAAAATGATATATATCCATATTGTGAATTGCTAATTTAAATTTACCTCTTTGTAGCCTTCGTAATACCCAACCCCAGCGGGAAGCGCTCCCCTAGTTCAAATTGTTTTATGTTAAGTGTAAAGTTTATGGAGCCGCGTGGGAGTGTTTATTAGTAAGTGCCCGGGCATGGGCGCCTATGGAAGGGGGCAAAGAACACGTGCCCACCCCCTGACAACAATAAAATCTAGTGGCGATGTCTCCGAAGAGGCAGACGAGGCTAGGCCAGCCTAACTTAGATTTTTACACTAACTAATTACTAAATTATACTTAACTATACTTAATTATACTGGGTGTCCCATCGAAAAGTATCACATTTCATCGCCTTATATCTCAAAAACTAAAAGAGATATCGGGATGCGGGTTGGACAGAACGACTTAGGATTTTTATAAGTTTTTTTTGGCACTGTTGCCAAGTCTCCAAATATATTAGTAAATTTTTTATGGAATTCGCTCCTCTTTGGAGTAAAATTACTTGCTTATATTAAATGGAACACCCTGTGTATTTTGCCATAATCAGAAAGCCTAATCAGTCTACTTTTCAAAAAGGAATGCATTGTTTACATTATCTTGAGAATTGGAGCCACAAAATTAAGTTTGTTAGAAGTACTCTTATTTGGGTTATTACGAATGAAAAAAATACCTCCTTCTTTGTAAAGATATTTTTAAGTTTTTGTACACTTATTTTAAATAAAATATCCTATATATTTTATCATTTTAAAATATCTGATCAAACTTGACGTGGAATTGACTGCATTTGCTTTTTAAATGAAAACAGATAGGGAGAAAATAATAATTCTTTAATAATCGGTAGGAACGAGATTTGTTAAAAATAACAACAAAGCACAATGATAGTAATAAAAATAACAGATAAAATAATCAAAATAACTGTATAAATAAAAAGTACTTGAATAAGTTAGAAAACAATTTGTTTTAACTGACCACCATTTACTTCAATATACATTTGTGCATCCTTAGTAGTAAATGATCAAAAGTATGTGATCCTTCTAATGTGAGCATTTTTATATCTATACTTCAAATATTTGACACAACTGACAATACAGTTTATTATTGTCCTTTTGTTTTTCATAGGTACTGTGAAAACGAAGACTAGCTTCACAAACTGTTCAAGTAAGAGGTGCTCCCATTCAACTGAATTTTGTGGCTCCAATTCTCAAGATAATATAAACAATGTGTACCTTTTTGAAAAGTAAAGTTATTAGGCTTCCTGATTATGGCAAAATGTACAGGGTGTTCCACTTAATATAAGCAAGTAATTTTACTCCAAAGAGGAGCGTATTCAATAAAAATTTACCAATATATTTGGAGATTTGGCAACAGTGCCAAAAAAAATTTACAAAAATCTTAAGTCGTTCTGTCCAAACCGCATCCCGATATCTCTTTTAGTTTTCGAGATATAAGGCGGCGAAATGTGATACTTTTCGATGGGACACCCCGTATTATAAAATTATTTACCAAGAATTCATAAATAGTGCAACTTAGAGCAGTAATTAACTGGCAACGCTGTTGAATATCTCGCAGGTGGCCTCTTTGATGTAGTTACCCATCGTGACAATTCGCGACCTCGGTTCCAAATTTTCTAAGATATTTTATTGCTTTTTCATAGACGTACCTAATTAGTTTTAATTTTTACGGTTTCCTTTATAAATATGTTTTTATATTATCACAATTTCAAATCACAATTTTTTGAATAAAATAAAACTGGTAAGTACTTATTTAATAAAGAATAACATTTATTGATTTTCCACTATTTTTTTTTTCGTTCTAAAATTTCCCTTTATACAATGAAGTATACATATGTATAATATATATTTGAAGGAGATGCCGAGAACAACTACTCCACGGGGAATGTGCCCCGACTAGCGTTGCATTACTCCGGCATCTCCATGAAAGTCATCTCATCCTTCATCGAGACCAACCACCAGACACCGACCGGTTTCGTGCTTATTATGCGCTCATCAGAATGCCATAGGTAGTGGAATCGATGAGTTGCGAAATGATTGCCTAAGGGGATCGTGAATGTTAATAGTGGTGAGAAACACACCGCAGTGCCCTCTTTGGGTTTTTAGAGTGGCGATTTCCATGGAGATGCCGGAGTAATGCAACGCCAATCGAGACACATTGCCCGTGGAGTAGTTCTGGAGCATCTCCTTCATATAAATAAGTAGGATTGTCTTCCTCAAAGACAATAGATGTCACTGTTGTAATGGCACTTGCGGAAAAGCAGGCCGCTATCTATCTGTCAATTTGACAATAATTTGTTAGACAGATAGTAGCAAAGACCCAAAGAGGGCACTACGATATGTTTCTCACCACTATTAACATATAATATAAAACGGTTTTATTTAATGCGGTGAAAAATTCCAATATTTATTTCATTTTCTTCGTAGTCCAATAATGTCTCACTTTTATCAATTTTCGGACGAAACATTCCATTTTCACAGCTATTATTTAATAGCCTTCTGACCAAGTCGTGAGCTGATCTGGAGGTACTTAATTTTCCCTGATTTCTCAAAACTACTGACTAAGTTTTACTGACTAAGTTTAGACACTAAGTTTAGAGCTAAGTCCCTGCTAAAATTATACATGTCAATAATCTGTGGCACTATATGTTTCGCTCTCTTTTCTTAAGCTGCCTCGTCAGTCGCGAAAACCACGACCCGCCACTGGTAATAAAGGAAGTTGCCACGTGTCAGATCACATACTACATGTACCTCAGTATTAAGTGGTTAGTTATTGGAAATTCCTTTAATAATGCCGTGCAGTATTAATGAGAACTTTATTTAAATACTGTTTGACTCTATTTTGACAAAAGATTCTATCTTATAATCTGTGATTCTGTAAACCTAACTGTAAATGTTCCCTTAACGTAAAATTATAAATGTTTTTCTGCTTATCATTACTAATTTTTTTTAATTATTTCCTATTCTGAGAGTTTTAATTGGGTTTTGTGTCTAGGATTTCCATATAGATTTTTTGAAATTCAGGTTAATTGATCCCTGAAATCCGGACAGAACTCGGACTTTGCCGAAAAATACGTTTTTAATTTATTTATGCACTTTAAACTTTATAAAGGGCGCAAATTAAAATAAAAACAGTTGCATTTTTAAGTTAATTTGTTTTATTTTATGCAAAAAACATTGTAAACGTAAATAAAATACATATTAAGGTAAATGGTAATATAAAGCATATTTGGCATTTATTTAATAAATCAAAAACGTATGCGAATTATTTTATATTTGATATTTCTCTGATCTGTGATTTAGGGCAGAACAATTTTCTGGTAATAAAATAAAATCATAAAACTCGGAATAGGTCATGTCGAAATTAAATATGACCATTATTATACCTTTTATAGACTCAAGAGTAAAGCTTATTCCGATATTTGGTCCATCGCGCTGCAACTAAAAAAATATTCACGCAACATTTACCTTGGGTGCAGTTAGAGCAAAGAATTCACATATTTTCAGCAGTTCTGAAAAAACTTCAAATTAAATGAAATGAAAATAAATTGCCACTTTTTGTGAGCTGGCAAATTATGTGGGTTCTTCAGAGGGACAGTTTCAGTAATAATTTTTTTTAACAAAAAATCTGGTCAAAAAGTTTTGCATGGTAAGTCCATTTTCTAGAAGATAATTAATACATGGTAGAATATCGTTTTCTCATATATTTTTCTTCATGTTTTAAGTCCATCTACTTAAAGCATTTAAATTCCTCGATAGGTTTTATCCAATGATTTAAATAGTCTACAGCTTTTTCATACAAAAAAAAAACATATTTTCTAAATACCTCACATTTATTTTCTAAACTTCCTTCCAAAGCTTTTCTTAGCATCTCGCGTACTTTTAGAGATGTAAACTTTTTAATCTGTCATTCAAGTCATCAATGACATTTTCGGGAATGAGGATTATCTCATGAAGACGTTCTATACGCTCAATATTTTGCTGAAAAACTGTCATTAATGAATGTACAAAATATAAGTAGGCTTCAGAAAATTGATTTTCAAAAAATGTTATTATATTTACAATCTCCGGCGTTTCTTGGATATTTTTGCAAATTCCGGCAGAACTTCCCGGACATCTTGAAACCCCAAACATGTCCGGGTAAATCCGGTCAGATGGAAACTACTACTAAATTGATTGTTAAATAACTGAAAACCGGATTCGAAACTAATGAACACTGAATATGATTGAACTATATATAAAACTACTAGCGACATCTAATTCGAGTCCGAGAACGACACTTAATCCGCCCTTGATGGTTTGGCCTCATAGTATGGGGAACAGTCCCAAATATCAACAACCCGTTCTGAAGCTGTGTCAAGAGAGACTAACTCTTATTTTTTAGAAGCTTTCGAAGTAAAGCTTAGTAAAGTTCTTTCCCTCAAAATTCGAAATACGAAAAATACGAATCCCATTAGTTGTTAAAGTACGTTCCTCCCCCTCTGTCTAGTACCTTGAACCACGACATCTTTCTGTCACGCTGTCCAATGAAAATTGTACTTATTAACTAATGACTTAAAACCCTTCTTATCCTCGTTCCAAAATGGGGAGGAATTACGACTTACTTTACAACTGATCTTATACCTGGAAAATTCCCCTAAAAACCACGCGGCTATGTTCTAGCCTTTCCACTATTTAAATACATACAACTCATGTCTTAATTGTGAGATCCTTCTAAGTACCACCCATAATTCATATAATTTACTTGACTGTTGAGACTTCCATGCACATTTGGCGCTTTTGTTTACTAAACACTGTTGTGTCCCCAAGGAACGTTACCATAAATCTGTTAACTAGAACGTTATCAAGAGTATTTTTTACTGAAATAACATTTTTGTTAAAGAGTCTGAAATTATTCAACGAACTCGACCTACTTAAGCCCCCTGCGGGGGGTCACGTTCTAAGGATGTTTAATTTCCAAAACAAAAGTGTATCTTGACATTCGCCACATGAGCTTTTGTTACAGTATAATACTTGTCACACCCGGTATATTAACTAGTAAATAATATCTAATTAGGTAAGAACATATTAGTTTCAACCTTATACAGTTGCTTAAGATGTACCACCAAATTAACTGCAAATAAGTTGAACTGAAAACTCACAAGCTAAACTTATTAAAGTGGTATAAACACAAATGTTAAATATTTGTATTAAGAAGTTGATTTTATTAATTGCTACTTATTTTATGTTACTGAAATAACTTAAATTCATATACCTTCGAAGTTTGTCTCTAATGGGATGAAATTTACTTTACATATTAAAGCTAATAGGTATGTCGACGAGGCACGAAAGCTTAAGTTTTCATCTTCCTAGTGGTATTGTAAGCGGCTTACGTAATTTACACAGCACAGCTTGAACAGCAACTGCAAAAATTTATATCTACTGCGTACTTACAGACAACCAATATTTACTGGGTGAAACAATCTTTAGGGAAGTGCTCCAAGTTTTTTATATATAGTTTATGACACTGCCCATCAATACTGTTTAATATATAGTTTTTTCACCGAAGACGAAAGCGAACTTTCAATGTTTACCTTGGTACTACATTCTGAATCTTTCCTTTGAATACTTCTGGTGCCTGTTTTTATTATTTTACTGGTGGTGTAATTCCAAAAGGTATTACGACGATATCTTTAACAGTTTCCGAGATATTTGTACCTAAAATTTCTCAATAGTGTACCTACCCAATATTCACCATGGCTGCCACCTCTTATATTTTAATCTACAGAACATAAATCAGCAAAATACATTAGATACACTATGCAGAGATACATTATGTCTTTTACTGTAGAACAAGACGACTTAATGGCTTATTTTCGTAGTGGAACTAAAAATGAAGACAGATTATGGACATACTCCTTGCAACCCTGAGCAATTTGAACCGTTTGTGACCCATTTTCCAAAGTACTTGACTACTTGATATTGACTACGAGATATTCTTAAACCACAAATGTGCAGTTGGTAAGATATTTCAAACCAAATACTTCGTTTGCAAAGGTAAATCCACTGGCCTACTGATCTCACAGAAAATATTATCGATGATAGCAACGAATAAATCAAAGTCCAACAAAGTCTGTGTCAAAGTTGTGTGCTCAGACAGGCGGTTTTCATATTACGTTTGCCTCAAACATTCACAAGTTTAGTTTAAAATTGTCAGAATACCTACATGCAGTTTAAAAACTATGTTAATTGAAAATCAACTTGTATTCACACTCACATGCAAAAAAAACGGAACAAGTTAATATTATTTTGTAAAATTTGAGATCTCATAATTTTTTATTTTTAGTTCAAACGGTACATACAATTTCTAATTTCAATTTGCATATCCAGTCTTTTGCAAAATACTGACATTTTAGTCATTATACAGGGTTAGTTATAAGGTTGTTTTATAACCCTAATTTTAAAACACCCTGTGGAATAATTTCGTAACCAAATTCTTTCAAAGTACCAATTTTTGTACCATTCCTTTCCTACATTTTGTTTTTTAGTTCATGTCTTTAGGTGTATTGGTTCATTTTTAAAAGCAAAATGAACTTGTCACCAACAGTTTACTTTGAGAAATATTTTTTGACGAGGTGGCTTTGCTCGTTGTTAAAAAATATTCAGCAAGTCTTTTTGTTTATTCATATTAAAAGTTGTGAAGTTTGTTTAGTATTGTCTTTTTAATACTGTTGATTAATAAAATAAAAATAAAAGATGAAAGTCATTACTAGAAATAATTTGAATTAATAAAATTTTTTCATCGTTTACAATTATCTATATGTAACACCAAATTCCATTTAAATTCAACATTAAGGGTGGATCACTTGTAAGGTTAATTAATTCTGTCAAAATATTTTAATGTAATTGAGCCTCTAACCGTGTCGGGAGGACTGCACTGAATCTAGGGAGTTTTTAGTTAATCGTTGCCAATTGTGCAATGTTGGTTGCCTACAATCGGCGGATACGTGGCTTGTGAATATTTATGACGGTTCTGTATATCACACAACTGTTATAATATAAACTAAGTAATGTAGAAAATAGATGCGAGCGTTGAACTCCCAAAGTTGAAAACATCAGTGACATTGTAATGGATTAGAAAAGAAGAACATACGATGAGCTCGATAAAGTCTAAATTCTATGGATCATCCAACGAGAATGGAACAACCCTCTAGACATCAAATCATACTAGGTAACTGCTTTCTCTTGTTGCTCCTTCATGATCAATTTTCTAAGAGAACGTGACGGCTTAGCAAACACTATTTGCTCAATCCACTCTCATACTCGACGGTGTTTATCAAATTTGCATTTCATTCTATAGGAATATAAGCACTAGAATGTTACAGTTCAACTATTATACTAAATAATGTCTATAACTTATTTGTGGTGCGTTTTCATGATTCATAGTCTCTTTTGGGATTACACCACCTGTAAAATAACAAAAAGCAGGAAACCAGGGGCATACAAATTAAATATTCAATGTGTAGTATCAAGGCAAACTTCTAAAGTTTGCCCCAAAAAACCACTGCAACCATATGCAATAAAATAAGTATTTGATAAATTAAATAAATTTCATCAGTGGTTTTTCAGTATTGTACAAAATTTTGTAATATTACATGTAATTAATAAAATAATTATTATAATAAAATTTAAAAGAAATTAAACACTTAACTAGCTTTTTCCTAAACGTTTCGAGTTGATCCTAAATTATACTAAATGATTAACTTATGTATTGTTGGTGTTGCTTGGGTTGAGTAATAAAGAAAGCGATTTTCCTAACTAGAGGATCCAAATAAATTGGTACGTTTATAATGTCTAAATACAGTGTGTCCCAAAATGAAGCAAACAAATTGATATTCTTTTTTCCAATTAAGATAAAAACCAAAACGCTGAGACTGGTCAATTAGTAATTGACACGTTTTTTTTTTAATAGGACACTCTAGGTATCTATATTTCATATTATAAGATAGACCTTCTAAAGACGATTTCATCGATATAAGGTTATAATTACTTTTTTTGTGATAGCCGTTAAAGATAGTAAAAAAGTATCTTTTATGTCGCACTGATTATTTCGTGGCTTCTTCTATAATTTAAAGAAGGTCCTGTTGAATATAATTTTTTTTCTTACCGTACTTACTTCAAGTCCTTTTTCCTCAAAAAAAACAGGCCAAAATAGTTGCCCGTTTAAACGAAAAACAAAGAATGGGCCTTTTCCACATCTTTTATTTATTCTCTAATTATAAAATTTATACTTAGTTATGCCTAAAAACTACTTTTAAAAATGTTTTCTTCGCCAGATATATTTTGAAAAATTTGTTAAAATGATCATATATTTCAAATAACGCGCCATTGACGTCATACTCCAGTTCGTTGTTGTCTGTTGGCTGCCCTGCATTTTGTGTTCTGTCAAGTGAAGTGCGCTTAACCTAACTTTCGTTTTGTGCTTTGATTAATTTGATTTAAAATGAATAAAATTGAAGAGGGATATCTTAAGGCTGATTCAGACAACCTTCCAAGAGTTGACAGTGAAATGGTTAACGATTTCTACGTCACAAATATGAACTTTCTAAGTGCTGAAGTGCGCAATGTTAAGACAAGAAGTTTAGTTTTTATAACCTAAGTTATCAAATCATCATTTAGTTGATTCTAGCATAGATTGTGCAGTGTCACCTTTAGCGAAAAATACCTAAAAATTATTTTGCTCAAGGGATAAATTGTGAAATAATCATGTTGATTTGCTTTAGTAATAATTTATGGAGAATATTTCACCTAAAAATACATATTTTATTTTCATTTCAAAATTACCATTTCACCTGAAAAAACATAATATTTTCATTTCAAAATTACTAGAATGTAAAGTGAAAAGTGAAATTATATGCGGCAATGTGGAGCCGCTCTTTAACTTGTCTACATTTTATTGGCTACTGGAGTGTGATGTCAGCGAACCGCGCAGTTTGAAATGATTCATGAAGACCGGTCACTTTGTACTTGGATAACTTCGCTTAATTACAATTCTTTAATAAATTAGGTTGATTTTACCTTTACTTATGTACCAGTATAACGTTTGATATTAATAAAATAGTAAAATTCAATTTAGTGGAAAAGGCCCATTGAAATTTTAATTATGATTGGATGCGGAGAAAAACATCTGTGGTCAACAGGAGGTATATGACTTATTTCACCATAAGTATCAAGAAATGGTAGCGGATCAAATATTTTCGGTTAAAAAGAATAGGGAAACATTTCCTTTTGTGTCTATACAGTACCTTCATTTCAAAACTATAGTCCTCTGCAAATACCTATATCCCAAAAGAAGACTCAGAAGATTTTGTTGAATTAATGTTTATAAAAGTTGAAAATAAATAAACAATTTATATCTTGCAAACTTTCATGTTTCACCCTGTATAGCGTCAACGAAAAAATCTGAAGGGCCATTACTGCATTAGAGAAAATCTCCGAATTAAGGTCAAGTAGTTTTCTGTAAGCGAGCACTGCTCTTTATCTGTCTTCTTTCAATTTATCTCACAGACAATGGAATGAAGGGGAAGGATGCAGTAAGGCACGTAATTGGGAACATTTTTAAAACGTTCAATACATGCTCGATTAAAACTTAATGTAGCATTAAATGTTCCTTTCGTCTAATTATTTTCCAAGCTCATACACGTATATAAACTGTATCACCACAGCTTAGAAGCCAAATACGTTACTTATGAAGATTAAGGAAATAAAGTATTCTCAAAAATTGATTACGAAATAATCGAGTTTTTTTCTAGGTATATACACAGGATGGCCACACACACTTTGTCACACTATTATATGCTGGATTTAAAAAGCAATAATATATCGACTCCATTCTTCTACCAAAAATGTATTTCTTCAATTCAAGTTTCGGTTTGAGAGCTCGACTTTTACAGAATATTTCCTTGTAAAATTTCACTTCTACCACTTCCTTTAAAGCAGAGTATAACCCTCGTTTATTGTTTTTCTGTGGACTAACTAATGATTCTTAGTGATAGACTAAGAGGGCACCAAATAATTGAAACGTCGTGCAACAAAACGAAGACATAATTTGTGTTACCATTGACGAGCTTCTAGAATGGTAAAAGTTTGTTCCTGTTCAGTTAAAATAGTAACTACAAGTAGTAAACACTGTTTTATACAAAAATAGGAAATTAAAAAAAACTCCTTCATTTTTTTGAATCATAAGTATACTGTGTAACGGTCTCGTTTTTAGTAACTAATAAAATACCTTTCTTAGTTGATTTAAACTAATAATTCTTATCTCATTCTGTGTTTTTACCTTCTTGTTAAACAGCAATCCTGTATTTAAAGTATTATATGTCTTCGGTGTATATTAAGTGACTATAATCCCAACTTCACTCTCTGTGTTTGTGCGTTGGGTCTAACTCCATAGTCCTAGGTTTGCATACTCTGAAGTTCAGAACAATATAGTGACGCCATCTCGTGTTAAGAACGTGAGCGGATGGGCGACGTAAGAGAACGAGAGGGGGAGCGAATGGAAGATGGCGAGGAGACGTAGCAGTTGGTGCAGAAGGATTCTGAATTTTTGATATAGAAAAAAGATGATCCAACAAAAATATTACGAGTGTAATATAGCAGCAACCCTGAATTTGATTTTCTATAGTGATTAGAAGAAAAAACGATCGTTTATTACGATTTCGTTGTGCTTGGACAGCAAACGTATGTAAAACATTAATTTCTGCAACCCCTGTAGTTGATGTGAGTACCTTATTATCTATCTATTTTGGAAGTGCTTCTTGAACACCTTGCGTATACCGTGCCTTATTCTACTAACTTACCTAAGCCTAGGCCGTGTGTGCGAAAGAATTTAAGGGCCCTTACCGTTACCTCGCGGACTGAAAATATCTAAAACTGTACCTTTTTATGTCGAGTTTAGTATAGCCGAATTCTCTCTCTTGTATCTAAATTTGAGAGTACTTGTTAAAATATGTAACTTTATATATTTCTGTATGTGTTTAATGTTCGTAAATGTATAGTTGAATATCATTACATTAAAACTAACTTTGTTCTTGTCAAGTGTTTTTTTTGCAATTGTCTTCCCTTAGATAGGAACTATACCTTTACTTAATACCATCAAAAAAATCAATTGATGGGGCCCAAGTTTGGCAGATAATAAACAACCCTGCAGTACTTCACTCTGCTCACCCCTGATAGAGAGTTTCAACACAGTAGTAAGTATATTTTTAGTTAATAAAATAATTGAAGAGAAGTATCGTTATATAATTGGCGACCAACGAGCCGTCAATTAGTAGTATATTTTTGTACCTTTACCTAAAAACCATAAATAGCGAAAGTTCTCGTTATAACTGCCGATTTACTCTTTTTCATTCGAATTGGTTGACGAGGTTATAGAGGTGGCACCAATTAGTTACGTATAGCTGATGTAATACATACCAGCTCCTGCAAATGAGAGTTTTCTCTTATTTACAACCACGGTCGCTACTTCTTTAGCGCTAATAGAATTGAACCAGATTGAAACTTACGATTTCATCTTCGATCAAAGAAAAACTGCCTATACTGTAAAAACTATAAATTTAACACGACTTACCTGAAGGTAGAGGACTATCTTACACATAGCTGTGCCGAACCACCACGTGCTGGTGACATCCCACACCACAGACGGAGGTAAGCAGAACAGAATGACCAGAAAGTCCGCCACTGCTAAGTTCACTATGAAATAGTTTGTCACGGTACGCATTGTGTGGTTTCTGTAGACCGCCACGCACACCAGACAGTTGCCTACTAGACCTACCACAAAAACAACGCAATGAAAGAAGATCAGAGCCCAAGTCCAGCTTCTAGGATAGATGAATTCCAGGAATTCCTCAGTGGTAGGATCTTCGTCCTCTTCCCCGGAGGTAGCGTTGTCGAAGTATGTCAAATTTTGAGGAAAAATACCGGTTTTGTCGATGATATCTTGTTCGTTGTCGAAAACTTCGAAGTTAGGTCGAGGTTTTATAGAATTATTGCTGAGAGATTTCGCTTCTCGCGCGATAACGTCTTGGTCCAGAATTTTTTCATTGCCCGGTATACTGGAGGAAGAGTAGGCGTAGATTGTGGTTAGAAAGAGAACGGTGAAACGTATTGTTTCTGTAAATGCACTCATTTTGTTGGGTTTATAGTTGTATCTAGGTATCTAGGCTCGGTTGTACCACCATGTTTCTTAACCTGAAAATATAAATAGAGTTTCAGTAAGAATGTTTGTTGTTTATAAGTTATTTATGATACAGATCTATCACTTTAAAATATATTTGGGAATATTGCACATATGAAATAAAAACAAGAAAACATAGTATCCAAATATGTCAAGTTCAGTATCAATTCAAATTTAGAAAGTTCTGCAACTTTTTAATAAATTCTCTTAATTTTACATAGTGTTTTTTTCACATAAATAAAAATATAGTGGTAGTAGTAATGGAAGAGTTGAGGCTTGAAATAGACTATTAGGGGACCTTGTTTGCTTACCGTGATACCTCCATTCCTTGTCCACTTCGAAACTGACTGACCTTCTAATGAATGTCAGTATTTTCCTGCATACGAGAGACTCGATTCCTCTTTCTGAGCTTCTCGGTCCCAAAGAAATTGCGCCTTAGCCTCCATAGGTCTGCTCCTTACGACGTTTCTTCATCCTCTCCATCTTCCAGAGAAGGAAGATCCTTTCTATATTCCTATCAAGGACAGGTTTCTGCTGAACCTACAATATCCACAAAGGATTCCAACCGGTTGGTTTAAAATCCTTTAACTGTGGATCAGTAGCTGTTTTAGCTTAGTTAGATTTCTTTAAGGAATTTTCAACCGGTATCGACGAGGCACGAAAGCTTAAGTTTTCATCTTCCTAGTGGTATTGTAAGCGGCTTACGTAATTTACACAGCACAGCTTGAACAGCAACTGCAAAAATTTATATCTACTGCGTACTTACAGACAACCAATATTTACTGGGTGAAACAATCTTTAGGGAAGTGCTCCAAGTTTTTTATATATAGTTTATGACACTGCCCATCAATACTGTTTAATATATAGTTTTTTCACCGAAGACGAAAGCGAACTTTCAATGTTTACCTTGGTACTACATTCTGAATCTTTCCTTTGAATACTTCTGGTGCCTGTTTTTATTATTTTACTGGTGGTGTAATTCCAAAAGGTATTACGACGATATCTTTAACAGTTTCCGAGATATTTGTACCTAAAATTTCTCAATAGTGTACCTACCCAATATTCACCATGGCTGCCACCTCTTATATTTTAATCTACAGAACATAAATCAGCAAAATACATTAGATACACTATGCAGAGATACATTATGTCTTTTACTGTAGAACAAGACGACTTAATGGCTTATTTTCGTAGTGGAACTAAAAATGAAGACAGATTATGGACATACTCCTTGCAACCCTGAGCAATTTGAACCGTTTGTGACCCATTTTCCAAAGTACTTGACTACTTGATATTGACTACGAGATATTCTTAAACCACAAATGTGCAGTTGGTAAGATATTTCAAACCAAATACTTCGTTTGCAAAGGTAAATCCACTGGCCTACTGATCTCACAGAAAATATTATCGATGATAGCAACGAATAAATCAAAGTCCAACAAAGTCTGTGTCAAAGTTGTGTGCTCAGACAGGCGGTTTTCATATTACGTTTGCCTCAAACATTCACAAGTTTAGTTTAAAATTGTCAGAATACCTACATGCAGTTTAAAAACTATGTTAATTGAAAATCAACTTGTATTCACACTCACATGCAAAAAAAACGGAACAAGTTAATATTATTTTGTAAAATTTGAGATCTCATAATTTTTTATTTTTAGTTCAAACGGTACATACAATTTCTAATTTCAATTTGCATATCCAGTCTTTTGCAAAATACTGACATTTTAGTCATTATACAGGGTTAGTTATAAGGTTGTTTTATAACCCTAATTTTAAAACACCCTGTGGAATAATTTCGTAACCAAATTCTTTCAAAGTACCAATTTTTGTACCATTCCTTTCCTACATTTTGTTTTTTAGTTCATGTCTTTAGGTGTATTGGTTCATTTTTAAAAGCAAAATGAACTTGTCACCAACAGTTTACTTTGAGAAATATTTTTTGACGAGGTGGCTTTGCTCGTTGTTAAAAAATATTCAGCAAGTCTTTTTGTTTATTCATATTAAAAGTTGTGAAGTTTGTTTAGTATTGTCTTTTTAATACTGTTGATTAATAAAATAAAAATAAAAGATGAAAGTCATTACTAGAAATAATTTGAATTAATAAAATTTTTTCATCGTTTACAATTATCTATATGTAACACCAAATTCCATTTAAATTCAACATTAAGGGTGGATCACTTGTAAGGTTAATTAATTCTGTCAAAATATTTTAATGTAATTGAGCCTCTAACCGTGTCGGGAGGACTGCACTGAATCTAGGGAGTTTTTAGTTAATCGTTGCCAATTGTGCAATGTTGGTTGCCTACAATCGGCGGATACGTGGCTTGTGAATATTTATGACGGTTCTGTATATCACACAACTGTTATAATATAAACTAAGTAATGTAGAAAATAGATGCGAGCGTTGAACTCCCAAAGTTGAAAACATCAGTGACATTGTAATGGATTAGAAAAGAAGAACATACGATGAGCTCGATAAAGTCTAAATTCTATGGATCATCCAACGAGAATGGAACAACCCTCTAGACATCAAATCATACTAGGTAACTGCTTTCTCTTGTTGCTCCTTCATGATCAATTTTCTAAGAGAACGTGACGGCTTAGCAAACACTATTTGCTCAATCCACTCTCATACTCGACGGTGTTTATCAAATTTGCATTTCATTCTATAGGAATATAAGCACTAGAATGTTACAGTTCAACTATTATACTAAATAATGTCTATAACTTATTTGTGGTGCGTTTTCATGATTCATAGTCTCTTTTGGGATTACACCACCTGTAAAATAACAAAAAGCAGGAAACCAGGGGCATACAAATTAAATATTCAATGTGTAGTATCAAGGCAAACTTCTAAAGTTTGCCCCAAAAAACCACTGCAACCATATGCAATAAAATAAGTATTTGATAAATTAAATAAATTTCATCAGTGGTTTTTCAGTATTGTACAAAATTTTGTAATATTACATGTAATTAATAAAATAATTATTATAATAAAATTTAAAAGAAATTAAACACTTAACTAGCTTTTTCCTAAACGTTTCGAGTTGATCCTAAATTATACTAAATGATTAACTTATGTATTGTTGGTGTTGCTTGGGTTGAGTAATAAAGAAAGCGATTTTCCTAACTAGAGGATCCAAATAAATTGGTACGTTTATAATGTCTAAATACAGTGTGTCCCAAAATGAAGCAAACAAATTGATATTCTTTTTTCCAATTAAGATAAAAACCAAAACGCTGAGACTGGTCAATTAGTAATTGACACGTTTTTTTTTTAATAGGACACTCTAGGTATCTATATTTCATATTATAAGATAGACCTTCTAAAGACGATTTCATCGATATAAGGTTATAATTACTTTTTTTGTGATAGCCGTTAAAGATAGTAAAAAAGTATCTTTTATGTCGCACTGATTATTTCGTGGCTTCTTCTATAATTTAAAGAAGGTCCTGTTGAATATAATTTTTTTTCTTACCGTACTTACTTCAAGTCCTTTTTCCTCAAAAAAAACAGGCCAAAATAGTTGCCCGTTTAAACGAAAAACAAAGAATGGGCCTTTTCCACATCTTTTATTTATTCTCTAATTATAAAATTTATACTTAGTTATGCCTAAAAACTACTTTTAAAAATGTTTTCTTCGCCAGATATATTTTGAAAAATTTGTTAAAATGATCATATATTTCAAATAACGCGCCATTGACGTCATACTCCAGTTCGTTGTTGTCTGTTGGCTGCCCTGCATTTTGTGTTCTGTCAAGTGAAGTGCGCTTAACCTAACTTTCGTTTTGTGCTTTGATTAATTTGATTTAAAATGAATAAAATTGAAGAGGGATATCTTAAGGCTGATTCAGACAACCTTCCAAGAGTTGACAGTGAAATGGTTAACGATTTCTACGTCACAAATATGAACTTTCTAAGTGCTGAAGTGCGCAATGTTAAGACAAGAAGTTTAGTTTTTATAACCTAAGTTATCAAATCATCATTTAGTTGATTCTAGCATAGATTGTGCAGTGTCACCTTTAGCGAAAAATACCTAAAAATTATTTTGCTCAAGGGATAAATTGTGAAATAATCATGTTGATTTGCTTTAGTAATAATTTATGGAGAATATTTCACCTAAAAATACATATTTTATTTTCATTTCAAAATTACCATTTCACCTGAAAAAACATAATATTTTCATTTCAAAATTACTAGAATGTAAAGTGAAAAGTGAAATTATATGCGGCAATGTGGAGCCGCTCTTTAACTTGTCTACATTTTATTGGCTACTGGAGTGTGATGTCAGCGAACCGCGCAGTTTGAAATGATTCATGAAGACCGGTCACTTTGTACTTGGATAACTTCGCTTAATTACAATTCTTTAATAAATTAGGTTGATTTTACCTTTACTTATGTACCAGTATAACGTTTGATATTAATAAAATAGTAAAATTCAATTTAGTGGAAAAGGCCCATTGAAATTTTAATTATGATTGGATGCGGAGAAAAACATCTGTGGTCAACAGGAGGTATATGACTTATTTCACCATAAGTATCAAGAAATGGTAGCGGATCAAATATTTTCGGTTAAAAAGAATAGGGAAACATTTCCTTTTGTGTCTATACAGTACCTTCATTTCAAAACTATAGTCCTCTGCAAATACCTATATCCCAAAAGAAGACTCAGAAGATTTTGTTGAATTAATGTTTATAAAAGTTGAAAATAAATAAACAATTTATATCTTGCAAACTTTCATGTTTCACCCTGTATAGCGTCAACGAAAAAATCTGAAGGGCCATTACTGCATTAGAGAAAATCTCCGAATTAAGGTCAAGTAGTTTTCTGTAAGCGAGCACTGCTCTTTATCTGTCTTCTTTCAATTTATCTCACAGACAATGGAATGAAGGGGGAGGATGCAGTAAGGCACGTAATTGGGAACATTTTTAAAACGTTCAATACATGCTCGATTAAAACTTAATGTAGCATTAAATGTTCCTTTCGTCTAATTATTTTCCAAGCTCATACACGTATATAAACTGTATCACCACAGCTTAGAAGCCAAATACGTTACTTATGAAGATTAAGGAAATAAAGTATTCTCAAAAATTGATTACGAAATAATCGAGTTTTTTTCTAGGTATATACACAGGATGGCCACACACACTTTGTCACACTATTATATGCTGGATTTAAAAAGCAATAATATATCGACTCCATTCTTCTACCAAAAATGTATTTCTTCAATTCAAGTTTCGGTTTGAGAGCTCGACTTTTACAGAATATTTCCTTGTAAAATTTCACTTCTACCACTTCCTTTAAAGCAGAGTATAACCCTCGTTTATTGTTTTTCTGTGGACTAACTAATGATTCTTAGTGATAGACTAAGAGGGCACCAAATAATTGAAACGTCGTGCAACAAAACGAAGACATAATTTGTGTTACCATTGACGAGCTTCTAGAATGGTAAAAGTTTGTTCCTGTTCAGTTAAAATAGTAACTACAAGTAGTAAACACTGTTTTATACAAAAATAGGAAATTAAAAAAAACTCCTTCATTTTTTTGAATCATAAGTATACTGTGTAACGGTCTCGTTTTTAGTAACTAATAAAATACCTTTCTTAGTTGATTTAAACTAATAATTCTTATCTCATTCTGTGTTTTTACCTTCTTGTTAAACAGCAATCCTGTATTTAAAGTATTATATGTCTTCGGTGTATATTAAGTGACTATAATCCCAACTTCACTCTCTGTGTTTGTGCGTTGGGTCTAACTCCATAGTCCTAGGTTTGCATACTCTGAAGTTCAGAACAATATAGTGACGCCATCTCGTGTTAAGAACGTGAGCGGATGGGCGACGTAAGAGAACGAGAGGGGGAGCGAATGGAAGATGGCGAGGAGACGTAGCAGTTGGTGCAGAAGGATTCTGAATTTTTGATATAGAAAAAAGATGATCCAACAAAAATATTACGAGTGTAATATAGCAGCAACCCTGAATTTGATTTTCTATAGTGATTAGAAGAAAAAACGATCGTTTATTACGATTTCGTTGTGCTTGGACAGCAAACGTATGTAAAACATTAATTTCTGCAACCCCTGTAGTTGATGTGAGTACCTTATTATCTATCTATTTTGGAAGTGCTTCTTGAACACCTTGCGTATACCGTGCCTTATTCTACTAACTTACCTAAGCCTAGGCCGTGTGTGCGAAAGAATTTAAGGGCCCTTACCGTTACCTCGCGGACTGAAAATATCTAAAACTGTACCTTTTTATGTCGAGTTTAGTATAGCCGAATTCTCTCTCTTGTATCTAAATTTGAGAGTACTTGTTAAAATATGTAACTTTATATATTTCTGTATGTGTTTAATGTTCGTAAATGTATAGTTGAATATCATTACATTAAAACTAACTTTGTTCTTGTCAAGTGTTTTTTTTGCAATTGTCTTCCCTTAGATAGGAACTATACCTTTACTTAATACCATCAAAAAAATCAATTGATGGGGCCCAAGTTTGGCAGATAATAAACAACCCTGCAGTACTTCACTCTGCTCACCCCTGATAGAGAGTTTCAACACAGTAGTAAGTATATTTTTAGTTAATAAAATAATTGAAGAGAAGTATCGTTATATAATTGGCGACCAACGAGCCGTCAATTAGTAGTATATTTTTGTACCTTTACCTAAAAACCATAAATAGCGAAAGTTCTCGTTATAACTGCCGATTTACTCTTTTTCATTCGAATTGGTTGACGAGGTTATAGAGGTGGCACCAATTAGTTACGTATAGCTGATGTAATACATACCAGCTCCTGCAAATGAGAGTTTTCTCTTATTTACAACCACGGTCGCTACTTCTTTAGCGCTAATAGAATTGAACCAGATTGAAACTTACGATTTCATCTTCGATCAAAGAAAAACTGCCTATACTGTAAAAACTATAAATTTAACACGACTTACCTGAAGGTAGAGGACTATCTTACACATAGCTGTGCCGAACCACCACGTGCTGGTGACATCCCACACCACAGACGGAGGTAAGCAGAACAGAATGACCAGAAAGTCCGCCACTGCTAAGTTCACTATGAAATAGTTTGTCACGGTACGCATTGTGTGGTTTCTGTAGACCGCCACGCACACCAGACAGTTGCCTACTAGACCTACCACAAAAACAACGCAATGAAAGAAGATCAGAGCCCAAGTCCAGCTTCTAGGATAGATGAATTCCAGGAATTCCTCAGTGGTAGGATCTTCGTCCTCTTCCCCGGAGGTAGCGTTGTCGAAGTATGTCAAATTTTGAGGAAAAATACCGGTTTTGTCGATGATATCTTGTTCGTTGTCGAAAACTTCGAAGTTAGGTCGAGGTTTTATAGAATTATTGCTGAGAGATTTCGCTTCTCGCGCGATAACGTCTTGGTCCAGAATTTTTTCATTGCCCGGTATACTGGAGGAAGAGTAGGCGTAGATTGTGGTTAGAAAGAGAACGGTGAAACGTATTGTTTCTGTAAATGCACTCATTTTGTTGGGTTTATAGTTGTATCTAGGTATCTAGGCTCGGTTGTACCACCATGTTTCTTAACCTGAAAATATAAATAGAGTTTCAGTAAGAATGTTTGTTGTTTATAAGTTATTTATGATACAGATCTATCACTTTAAAATATATTTGGGAATATTGCACATATGAAATAAAAACAAGAAAACATAGTATCCAAATATGTCAAGTTCAGTATCAATTCAAATTTAGAAAGTTCTGCAACTTTTTAATAAATTCTCTTAATTTTACATAGTGTTTTTTTCACATAAATAAAAATATAGTGGTAGTAGTAATGGAAGAGTTGAGGCTTGAAATAGACTATTAGGGGACCTTGTTTGCTTACCGTGATACCTCCATTCCTTGTCCACTTCGAAACTGACTGACCTTCTAATGAATGTCAGTATTTTCCTGCATACGAGAGACTCGATTCCTCTTTCTGAGCTTCTCGGTCCCAAAGAAATTGCGCCTTAGCCTCCATAGGTCTGCTCCTTACGACGTTTCTTCATCCTCTCCATCTTCCAGAGAAGGAAGATCCTTTCTATATTCCTATCAAGGACAGGTTTCTGCTGAACCTACAATATCCACAAAGGATTCCAACCGGTTGGTTTAAAATCCTTTAACTGTGGATCAGTAGCTGTTTTAGCTTAGTTAGATTTCTTTAAGGAATTTTCAACCGGTATCTTCTAAATATATGTCAACTTCCCGTAAGAACATTTGTTATGCGCCTCCTTCCAGTACCTAGTTAATACTTATAAAAGTTTCAAACCCCTGACGTATTTCGGATCCAGCAGCTAATTTATCAACTTTCTCCTTTCCCATACCCACTTTACAAAAGCAATAACTCAACTTAACTTGTTAATATACTTATGGTCTTTGAATAATTTTTGTTTCCTTGTTTTTATTTCACAAGTAGCAGATTCCCTGATGAATTCATGAAGGGAACAATAATTCGTATTACCCATTTCCGATGTATATGGTATAAATCAACTTCTGAATGATAAATACAGTGGTACATGCTTCCTTTAATGTAATGTGTAGTTATTATTTATACTGAAGCCTATGTGTATTCAAATAATATTTACTTTATACATTAATTATACGAATTTGTACCTGATGTAGACATAATATCATCAGTAAACTCAGTTGAGTTTGAAACTTAACTTTACCATTCGATGCTGAGACCAGCAATTCCAATTAAGGAAAAGGGCAACATAAAATAGTTAATAGTTAGTTGTTTTTACAATACCAATATAATAGATGTATATATTTGGTTTACTTAAATCTAGTTATGAGTATTACCAACTCAAAAAAGACATAATCCAGCATACCCTAATGCTAGAAGAGCCCGCTGGTGAAAAATGCAACTGCAGGGGATAATTCTTTTACGCTTGGGTACACCTAAATCATTTGTTGCTGCACGATGGAAACGGAATTCGGTTCACAAGCACACAACATAAACTTTACCAATGAGGAAGACGATGTGCTCAGTGATTACTTGAAAATACTTGTTAGATTCTTCTGGCAGTATTCTCAAAACTATGTCGAGTTAAAAAAATTGTACAAACACCTTCTGTGCTTCTAATAAGAAACAGTTTGTTTAAATCCAGGCCCCTTTCAAGGATATTTTGTATCATCATATATTTATTATTCAAGGATAGAATGATAGACTGCCCTGTTTATGAACTGAATAATTTACAACTCGTCTGCATCGAACACAAAAAACTCGATTGCATCGAACCTCCACCTGTTGCAATGCCTTCTGAGTGCATCTAATGCATTCCGGAGCCTTTGATGGGCATGTCCCCTAACTAAACATACCCAAGAGAAATGCTGGCGATGAGCTGAATTAATTCGTGACCGCAGCTGTCGTAAAGTTGCAAATTGCCTTCCTGGCAAATGTTTGGGGAACCGCCCCACATCGAGCGCCAATAGCTGGTGGTAAGAGTTCGGGTAAGGAGTTTGTGAATGGTTTGCAGTTCTGCGGAACGATCTGGAAACTTTGATCTTTCTGTGACATCCAAGAAGGCCGGTTTTATACATATGCGTTCAAGTTCAATAGCCAAAGGAGTCGTTACGGTTTTGTTTTGAAAAAATGTTTTAGTATCATAACAATCGTAATTTTTTAGGTGAAATAAAACAAGTACTTGTTAAAAGTAAAGAATAATATTTATTGATTACTCCAAATTATAACGTATTTTGTTTTTGTCGTTCTAAAGTTGCTGTTTATAGATTTAAATGTATAATATAATTTCACTCTACCAACAGTTTTATCAAATTATTTTAAGAAAAATGTCTCCATGGGTGTACAAATTTAACGTGTTTAATTCAATACATCAATAATCCGTAAAATATCGACGAATTAAAAGAAAATATTCGAACAGAAATCCGGAATATTGCTCCATTAATGTTGCATAATGCTATGCGAAATATGGTATCTAGAGTCGAAGAATGTTCAAGAAGGGAAGGTCATCATCTTTTAGACATAATTTTTAAAAATTAGGCTAGTTATTATTATTATGTTAGTTTCCCTTGCTATTATATTTCTTGAATTCCATATTTTGATTAAAATCGTTTTATACTTTGGTACACCCCGTATTTTTTTGCTACACAAAACACTTTTTGAGTTTTTCTATCGAACAACACCAAAAACTTACCCATACGTTTTTCAGAGGCAAAATTATTAGACTTCAAAATGTGTCACTACATTATGGGCCACCCTTTATAATCACGTAACACTGTTATATTTTAATAGGCCAGTCGCCGTAGACACAAAAATCGCGTTAGGTCGCAAAAAATTGCAGAGTTCTGATTTTTTGGAATGTTGTAAGGATAGGTACCAATAGTGTAAAACCAAGTTTGCAGCTTCGAAATACCTGTGCTAACTGCGTGGTGCTCGAAAAACCTTTTTTTTTCGGACTTTTTTCAGTTTTTAGCTTACAACTTCTAAATGGTGCATCCTACGGAAAAAGTTCCCTATACAATTTTAAAGTAGATAAAATTTACTACAATTTGAGTTTAACCGCAGCTCCATATGTCTAATAGGTCCCGAGATACAGCACTTAAAATATTGGCCATTTTTCCCAAAAAATTCGAAATTGTTGTTTTAGACGGCTTCCGAGCCGAATATCAGCTGAAATACTCAGCCTATGTGGAAAGTCATGGGAAACGAAGTTGTAGAGCAGTTATTTAGCTTTAATTTAAGCATGACGTCATTAAGTGGGTGATGTCACAAAAAACGGTTTTATGATAAGGGAAATAGTTTTAAAATTATAAAACTACTTCACCGCTATACTAAAGACACCGTAAAAAGTAATTGATGAACTGATTCGTACCGTGAATATGATTTATTATACAGAGCAACTTTTTCCGTAGGATGCACCATTTAGAAGTTATAAGCCAAAAACTGAAAAAAGTCCGAAAAAAAAAGGTCTTTCGAAGCTGCAAACTTGGTTTTACACTATTGGTACCTAACCTAACAACATTCCAAAAAATCAGAACTCTGCAATTTTTTGCGACCTACGATGTTTTAAATGACTGGCCTATAAATAAATCATCATATAGCAAACAAGTCAGCTTCCTCGCTTTTGCAGCCATTACCATATTCCTCTTACATCCTCGGCGATGACCCGTGTGCCCTATGTTTGGTTTGTATTTTTAAACGAAAGTCAACGGATTTATTTATATTTGCATAACAAACCATGTGCGGGAAATCTTTGCCTCGAAGATATATCCGCACAAATTACCTCAGAATATGTATTCTTATTTGCGTGGATTTTATTTTAGATTACATTTTCGTTTTGTTACGGTGAACATTGGATATGTAGGTACGATAGTGTCATGCTAAACACTGTACAGGATGGTTCAAATTGGTATGTTTTCGAGGGTTACCGAGAATTTGTAATAGATAGGGCAAATTTGACGGACGAGTCCATTGCTCTGTTTTCCAAAAAATAACAATGCCGCCAACCCCATCTCTCTATCTCACACTTGATTCCCTTTCAAGATACCTCAACATGATTTGAACATTTTACAAGTACATTTTAGACATACATTCGATGGCATAAAAATAAATTTGATTTAATTCTCCGTTTTATTGTTGTTGTTTTATTATTTTGTATTGTTTTATTTTATTGTTGTGTGTGTTTTTTTTTAAATGGAACATCCTGTATTTTATTTCGAAAATAAAAAGAGGACTGAATACACATTCCAATATATATATATAGTTTACATATTATTTTTCAAACAATTTTTGGAAGATATATGAAAAGTTTTCAATATTGCTACGATATAGTGGTTGGCTGGGTTAGAAGTCAGTTTATACAAATAAAAAATAAGTCGCTTTTCAAATGAAGACAAACGCGATTTAATAAAATATTTTATAATTTGAATGTAGTAAAATTAAAATAATAATATTTTACACAAAATTATTGGGTTTTAAGCTTATTTAATGTGAAATTTATAAAAAATGTAAATACAAGGCGCATTAAAAAATGCTGCGAAAAAAAAACAGTTTGCTTATTGTGGCCATCCTGTATAATACTGAGGTATTGAATGATGAACTGATTTCCATTACAAATTATCCTATACTAAGTATCTTGTTGCGCCATTTTTTTCATTCATTTCTTTTGGTTGCCTCCTCGAGATGCACCATATTTTTTTCATGAAGTATATTTCCCAAAAGTCACTAACGCCAGATCTACAAAGCCTATAAGGGAGTATCAACTAGTTGTCTTTAATCTTTTAAAAGCAAAATATACGGGGTGTTACATTTAAAAAGATATATTTTGTTTGTAACTTTTTTTTTGAGTCACCCTGTATCGGTCAAAATAATTTTAAAATGTGCCTGTCATTGACCTTCACAACACCCAATACACATAAAAAATATTTCTAATATCTCATAAAATTCTTTAGTTTGATCACAATCCTCTACTCCGACCTGGTTTGACCATGCTGTATATAGCCCTGCTAATTGCTTCATGCCACTTCAGTAACGTCACTAAAATAAACCTGAAAATTCCTCTGTCGACGACATACAAAGGAAATTTTTCCATAGAAGACATATTTTAAATCAATTTTTATTACAATTCAGTGAATATTTTCGCTGTCTAATATTTCAAATATCTATAATCTTGTACAGAACTTCAGACTTCCTACGCTTTACATTTAAGCTGATGCTTCGTGAAAAGATTTCCAACCCACGTCATAATATTAGGAGATAGAGGCAGGACCGTAACATAAGTTTTAAACAGGACCTTAACTAGCTGAAGTTATCATTAACAACATAATTATTCAAAAACATATTTAATATCTATCCCTCCACGAAGATGGAATCTTTAACCTGGCAACCACGTGTGCAACTAGAGTATAACATTTATTTGAAGGAGATGCCGAAAACAACTACTCCACGGCCAATATGCCCCGACTGGCGTTGCATTACATCAACATCTCCATGGATGTCGCCACATCCTTCATCAATTAGTTATCTGTCTGTCAATTAGACAATAATTGTCAGACAGGTAGTAGCAAAGACCGAAAGAGGGCACTACGGTGTATTTCACTGTATCTCGACACTGCAAACATAGAGTAGAACATGTTGTCTCACTCTCCTTTTCACTTATTTGCGTGTCACTGACAAAGATAACTAGAAATGCGACTATGACAATGATCAAACCAGCCCGATAAATTTGCTATAATTTATTATTACCTGCGCCGAGCGCATTATTTTTCCCTCAAATTGGATATGCCTGGCGCATAATGGCATATTCGTCGACGGCATGAATGAATGTGAACAATCTTATTATTAATTCATCTGCTATCCACTTCCAATCAAGAAACAGGTGCAGATACAGTTATTCCTGCAATTTGTTAGTTACATTTTCCACAGTCTGACGTTGTGGCTATTTTCTCATTGGATAGTCGGTTCGCAGGTGGTTGCCAACCATCTTTTGGTCATCAGAAGTGTTTGGCAATCAGTTTAGTAACCTTTAGAACTTTAGCAATATTTCTTCTAGTGTGCCTTGAGAATATAAAATTCAATGAAATGTAACAACCCACGTTATTTCTTCATAAGTCAGACGACCCGGTATAAGGGTCATAGGAGACCCGGTATAAGGCAAAAATGTGCACCCAAACCGATTCATAGGTGGTTCCATTTCGAATCGACAGAAATGTATTTGCTTTTCAAGATATTAGATTTTCAAAATTTCCTTGCACACCCCAAAAAGAAAAAAAATTAATGCCGAAATTCCTCGTGTCTTCTATCTCATGTAATCCCTTCCTTCTTCTTTTTTTTTCACTTTAAAATGAGCAGGTAATTAAATCTGTCACCTGCACATGATACTAAAACCTTTTCTCATATGCAGTTCTGTCAGACTGATTGATACAATATTACCTACAGTGGTTTTTGAGGCCACTGCGCAAAGTAATTTCACTCTACATGAATCCCGACTTACAACTGTCACACCGGATGTAATTCTGATGGCATGTGTTTCTGGGAAATATTATTGTGGAATAATAGTAACTGTTCATACATTTAAATAAGATATTGCGCTAGGCAGCGGAGGTGTCTAAAAAGATTAAGAAAATACAGCTTTTGTTGGAAAAACAATCTATAGAAATAATATGTCGCCCCCTCTCCTACAAAAGTCTTAGGCTTTCAGGCTAATCCTTGTGATTAGAATGAGGGGTAGAGATATTACTATTATTAATATTATTATTATTATTATTATTTTTTTTTTAATTTTTTTTTTATTCAGTTGACCAGTTCCCTGGCTACGATTCTCAGGGTCGGCCTTTGGTGGTTATCAGTAGCTACTAGCAGTGTATCTCTTGCTCCAGAGGCCACATGAAGTGATGCAAATGACATTTAAGTAAGAACCTACTACAAAGTTAGACATATTATGCAGTTTAATGTTGAAAATCCTTCCACAAATATTTTACTAAAGTATTTTAATGGAATCCAGTAAAACCGTTACTGAAATTTTATGATGATTAGTGCCATTCTATCACTGCGGTACTCTGCAAACAGTAATTTCATTTATTGAAACTATTTAAATGGTAAAATAATGTTTTTAGGTAACTTGATAGTTAATAATAGTAATAATAATAATAATAGTAATAATAATAATAATAATAATAATAATAATAATAATAATAATAATAATAATAATATTAATAATAATAATAATAAGACTTGAAGACCATGGCTTATCCGAAAGGCTGACCTTTGCTTTTTTAAAGGCAGCGGGGTTTAAGGTTTAAGTCAGAGACCGAGGGATTCATAATGGCTTGCCAGGATGGTGTATTTAACACCCTCGTCTATCTAAGTCGTGTCATGGGTATGGAGATCCCTGATGTCAACTGCAGGGCCTGCCATAGGGCGCCGGAGACAATCATGCATCTGCTCTCCACTTGCCCGGCGTATGCAGTCTCGGCCTATATCCGTACACATAATGCGGCTTTACGAGTACTTTACTACTTTCTGCGGCACTCATATGAGATAGACGAAACACCAGTGCTGCCATACGTTCTGGGGGATATTGGGTCCGTTGTGGGGAATGAGAAGTGCCGAATTTATTGAAACTACTCATTTCCCACGCTCAGGCAGATTCGAGCCAAAAAGCCTGATGTAGTCCTCCTCAACCACCAGCTCAAGACAATGTTTGTCATCGAGTTCTCGACTCCTGTCGAGACCAATATTGTCTTGAAAGAGGAGGAGAAACGGACGAAATATCGAGACCTTCTCTTTGAATTCCGCAGACTCCATCCAGAACATACTGTGAAACTTGTGGTAGTGATAATAGAACCCCCGGTGGAGCAAGAGATACACTGCTTTTGGAACTGAAGATAATACCGATATGCCGAAATTCGGCAGATCTTCTAGCCGAAAGAATGCAGAAGGTGGTCATTCTGGGCTCATTACGTCTACTTAGGGCAAACGATTCCCGAACTCAGTAGTTACTCACCCCACGGACGTGGGGAGTAGCTACTGATTATCCAGGGAACCGGTCGACTGGATTTCAACAAAAAAAATAAATACTAATAATGATAATAGTGCCTTTACGAGTAGTACTAACAAAATTAACAGTTATGTACAATAAGTAACACAGGATGGCGAAGTTCGACAAGGTTGCTCTTCCACTTGACCACCCAATAAGGTAATTGTAAAGTAATAGTATACACACAAACAAAAAAAAGAAAAGTAAGCAAGTAATTTTTGTTTAACGAATCCTAGAATTTAGTATATATGTCTTGACTTGTTTTTTAAAAACGTTTAGACTACTAGAAGCTTTAACCGCCGGAGGGAGCTGATTATATCTTAGCTGAGTTGAGAATGACTTTTTAAACAGTTTTTACAGATGGATTCGTGACCTCAGTACCAAATTCAAAACGTTTTTTAGAGGATATTTTATTGCTTTTCCATAGGTTTTGTTTTGAAAAAATATGTGTTATTCTATACTTCGTGCGAGCGCGGAGTTTAACAGGATCGTACTAAGGTTACAAATGGAAATATCAATAAATTATGACGCAATGTGTATATTATTATTACCAAATGCCACGAATAAGTCAAGGATATAATATCTATATAAATTAAGAAAATACCTACGTAAAAGTGACAACTCTTACCTGACAATCCTTAGTGTTCAGAGAAGGTTTCGCTGGCAAATTGGCGGTTGTTATAACATATTATCACGTGTTTCTCTAAGTGTTCTGGAGTGAAACGGCGACGTCTATCACTCAGTATTAATTTGTGCAGGGAAAAAGACCGTTCAACGTCTACTGAAGATAACGGGCAGTACGGAAAATGGTTGAGGGATGAACTGTACATTAGTATATTGGCTGGCTACTCCTGACAGGTCCCAGCTAACACTTTGCTTATGTTTTCCAAAATGGTATATCCTGTATTCCTTTTTAACACGTTTTGCATTTTTTCTTTTATTGCATTACCGACTGGACGTATATTACTGGCATCGCATATATTTTTCTGTACATCTTCCAATATGCGAAACTGTTCTTTTAACGGTAATCCATATGTTTCCAATTTCGTGATTGCAGTAACTAAGAAACCATAGTGTTTATTAATGTAGTGTATGTCATCGCGAATACTTTGGTCCTTTAGTATGTCATGGAGTCTTTGTATGGCGCTGCTTTCATTTGGATTAAATCTACAAATAACATCTTTCATACCATCGAAATGTTTGGCATAATACCCTACGGCTTCTAACCAAGTACCCCATCTAGTTATAACTGGTTCAGGAGGCAGAGGTATGTCTGGTAGAACCTCCCTAAAAACATCCCTTCGTATAGGCGCCTTAATGAAAACCTTTTTGACGGTTGATATGAAAGTATTTACTAAAGGGAAACTTTCTCTTATTTTCTCTGCTACCCGATTGAGTGCATGAGCAGCACATGTAAAATGAACCATTTTCTTATATTTTTGGGATAAAATCTGTCCTGCTTTTAACATGTATGCGGCTGCGTCACTTAACATGACAAGGATTTTATCTGAAGAATCTTGATCGGGCCACATATATTCAAAACAATCAATAACAAAACTTATAATGGTCTCATGATTGGTTTTGTCCAGCACCTTAGAAGCCAATAGGTGGCTATCACTAGCAATGTCACTTTTTAACGCACCAATTAAAAAGTTGGCGACTGAACGCCCACAAGCATCAGTTGCTTCGTCTATAATAAAATACACAAAATTGTCCGCAATGTCTTCACGAATTGATGTCACTACATCGTTGTAAACCCGATCGACATATCTTAATCTTAACGTGCTTTCATGTGGCAGTTTTCGGTCAGTATATTTTTCTAAAAACGTACGTAATTTAGGGTTCTCTAGTTTGCTTAACGGAATATTACTTGCAAGAAAGGCTTCTGTAAGTTCATAGAAAAATTCCGAGTTATCAGCGCTGGACGAGGCATGGCTCTTCAAATGTCTATTCACTTTAGTTTTGTCAGAAGAATTTATAATGCGATCACACATAGTACAAAACAAGTCACTTTCTTTAATGCGTATGTCCTTGTAATATTCAGGATCACTGTCAAACCACATTTGAAATACTTCACGTCTATTTCTTCTCTCCTTTGGCATCTTACTTGATTTACTTCTCTCATTAATAGTTATTGATAATAATATTAGTAAACGTTTATAGTATACACGGCGAATACGAGCACGCTAGAACGTAAAAGACGTAAAAGAGAAATTTATTTATGCGTCACCGACCGATTATTACAACGTTCCGTAAATAACTAAAAGTTATTTACGGACTGTCAGTCAGCTGGCAAGGCCAGTGACCTGAGTACGACTCTGTTAGACTCCGCGCTGTACGAAGTATAGTTATTACACATTTTTTTGGATGAATTTTTTAAGACGAAATACAATTTCACAATTTTTTAGATGAAATAAAACGTATTTAAAACGTAATAAAAATAATTTATTTAAAAAAGGAATAACGTTTATTGCTTTTTCCAAATTAGAAGTACCTTAGTATTTTGTTTTTTGTCGTTCTAAAGTTTCTGTTTACAAATTTGAATGTATAATATAGTTTCACTTTACCAAACAGTCTTATTAAATAATTTCGAGGGAAATTTCACACTTACATATATATCAGCCAATCAGAAGCTTTGTATTTGTTTCATTACCATAGCAACCGAGACGATTTCCGGAAATTATCTCTCCTCCTTCAGGCAGGAGGAGGTGATTTTTTGACAGCCAAAACATCATGCGTTATTTTGACATTTGTTATTGTATATTTAAAACTTAAGAGTCCATTCACTAGGTCGAAATAAGCCCTAAATCGGCGTTCGTCTCGTGTCTAATTATAAAAAAACTATAAAAGATAGCGACTTTTAGTAAAAAAGTATTGAAAGATAAGACTTTAATCTAAGTCCCTATAGTAGTAATTTTTGGTATTTCCTTTTATTTTTTAAATTCCAGGCAAACAATCTTGTACTAAAATAGCGTATTTTCAAAAATTATTTTCTCTAAAATACATGTATTAAAAAAAAATTTGCTACTATAGGGATCTAGTTTATCTTTTGATTTTTCCGGTGATGTATAATTTATAACACTAAAAAGAAATTTTGTTGACATTGAATTATAAGACAAATCCGGTACCCTTGCAATGAGGGCTAACTTTATTTCCATGTGCCTTTTTACTTCGGCTTTACGTGCACCTCCGAAATTTTAATAATTCGATAGTTGGAATATATAAGTCTCCACCCATCGGCCACCCATCCTCTCAATCCGACCCAACATTCATGCTTGTCAAATCTGCAGAGAATGGACCCTTAAGTAAGTGTGAAATTTTACATGTAATAATTCAATCATTAGGGAGATTATAGGTGAAAATTTCTCCATGGGTGTACAAATTTAACGAGTTTACTAAACTTTTAATAACCCTGTTTTGTAAAACAATACTTTCAAAGTTTAATGAAATAAAACTTCAAGCAACGATATAAAGCTTACAAGATTGTTGTGAGGCATATTTAAATAGCCATATAAAACCAAATTGGCATTTTCGTATAAGCTTTATAGTAGCAAAATGAAGCCGTTTAATCCAAATCCTAGTAGGCTTTAAAATATTGTGCACAAACATCGCAAGTATGTTTAGTAAGACATTTTTAAATTCGTTTTTAGCATGATACTAGAGCCTCTGTGTCTAGTGATTCTCAGAAACTCCGAAATCCGATCAAATCTGGTGCACCCTGTATAACACTGGAGTACATCAGTTTCTATGCAGTACGTACAACTTTAATCCTTTCATCTGGATATCCGGATGCAAAATTCATAGATCTACATTACCATAACTAGCAGAATATCATGGTTTAATTTCAAATTGACTTTTGAGCCGTTAGTTAGCCGAAATGAATAATTCACAGGACTGAGTAGTGTATTTGAATCAGAAGTGGGATTTATGCTAGAAATGGGTATAATAAAAATGAGACAGATCTACGAGTGTGACACTTGACTGAAAGTGGATCCTGCTGAAAAGGTAATTTCCTCTTATATCCGTCACGATCCAAATTACCTACTTATACTACTATCATTTTTTTTTAGACAAATATAGAAAGAAATATGGGTTTCGGTATACATTGCGCGTCTAAATTGCCCCCCCCCCATACCGCCACCGCTAACTTTTGACCTAATTGGGTTAGGGACTCCAGACAAAATACAGGGTGAATCATGTAAAATGTATTATTTTCTGAAACGCTATATAACCTTACTTACAGAAAAGCTTATAACTTGAGAACGGATGGACCGATTCCAATTTTTCAAAGGCTAGTATGCAGAGAATTAAGAGACCTTTTAAATGATATGCAACACGTCCCGTCATTACACACGTTTTGTCATTAAAAAAATATTTGACAGCGCCTGTAGCGCCATCTTCCATTTTAGGAAAATTAATTTACCATCAAAAAATAATACATTTTACATGATTCATCCTGTACTGTTGGTATGCTAGCAAATATTCAGATTTTTCTTAATAATAGTTTGTCTGCAATCGATCGGTGGAGTCTCCAGTGGGACACCCTGTCTGTATTCGGTGCGTATTGTAGAAAGGGAACTATTTATAAATAAAACAAGGCATTCATGATATTTCCTCATACTGCTTTTAGTTAATTAAAACCACATTAAAGGAACAAAGGACAAATAAATTAAATACAGGCATATACCCTACGTCCTACGTATTATATTACTTTCAGAAAGATCAAATAAGAAGAGTTAACTTATTATATTGAGTATGCCTAACCGATTTTAATATAAATATTTCAAAGGGCTTATTACGAACAACACAAATAACATATTTCAAAGGCCTCGTTACGAACAACACACCGTCCAAAATTATGGCAAAGGACGCCTTAGATTATTATATACATACAATGGATGTTACCAATAAGAAACGACACCTCAAGGACCCTGTTTCGAGGTAAAAAAAATTGAAATAAATTTGGAATTAAATGTTTTGAACATTTTTAAGATGGAAAAACATTTCTTTCATACATAATAGTTATTTATATAACCAGTTAGGTTAAAGTTTCATTTTATGTAACGAATAGTGGAATATCTCGCTTCGCTCATTCCGCAATATCACACGGTTACCTAAAATCATATTACCTATCGTGAATAAAATTGAATTGAAATGGAGATGAAATGAAATGAAATGAAATGAAATGAAATGAAATGAAATGAAATGAAATGAAATGAAATGAAATGAAATTGAAATGAAATGAAATGAAATGAAAATATGCTTTTCGTCATTTATTTATTCTTGTGATATTATATTCCCATTCTGTAAATGGAACCTCTTTCTGTTGGTTGGCGTAGAATACATTGAAATGAAATTGAAATGAAATGAAATGGAAATGAAATGAAATGAAATGATATGATATGAAATGAAAATGAAATGAAATGAAATGAAATGAAATGAAAATATACTTTTCGTCATTTATTTATTCTTGTGATATTATATTCCCATTCTGTAAATGGAACCTGTTTCTGTTGGTTGGCCTAAAATACATTGAAATGAAATTGAAATGAAATGATATGATATGAAATGAAATTGAAATGAAATGAAATGAAATGAAATGATATGATATGATATGAAATTAAATTGAAATGAAATTAAATTAAATGAAATGAAATGAAATTAAATTAAATGAATATATGCTTTTCGTCATTTATTTATTCTTGTGATATTACCCTGGAAAGATATATTTACTTCAAACTGACGATGAAAAAATATCATACTGGTGCGTAAATATAAAAAAATAATTATCTAATGTTCATGTTTTATCGTCGAAAATATCACAAACTGCCATCCTTGTTTATATATTAAAATTACGTTTTAGGGCAATTAAATTTTCAAAGCATCCAATTCTAAATTTAGACTTGTGAATTATTAGTATTGCTTTTATGTTAAATCAAATGTTTAACGATATTTGTGTACCAAAAAAAAACGGTCTGAAATGGAAACTTTCAGGCGCCGGAAACGAATACAATAAACGTCTTTCAGCATCGATAATAGCGCTCTAAGTGGAAACCCACAGATGAACTTGAAACGTCGTGTTCTGAAAAAGTATAAAATTTATATTCAATACCACCGGAAGTAGCGGTACAATTACGTGGAAGAAACTGAAAAATATTAACGTCCCAAATGTGCCAAAATAAACTATTTAACTGTTAGTAAGTAAATGCTTAATACTGTTTGTTTAAAACGAAATAGTTTCTGAACACAAGCCTGTTCGACACAAAATAACTAGTTTCAGATGCTTGGCACATCATTCCACACTTGAAATTGGAACAAACCAAAGCCATCAAACGATCCCAAACACGAATTTACACCGCTGAATATGATTGCAAAATAAACAATATTGCTATTCCAGCGTTACATCAACACCAACCAATCGGTTTTCGCATAAACAAACATATCAATATCGAGCGTGACAAATTTAGCGCAAAGTTTTTCCGCACCCATTTTATTATATTTACAAGAACTATGTAATTTACGATTTTTAAATATACAAATAAACATCGAAATCGAACCGAAATGTCGCTCGAAACTAAAATTTCCGTTCCGCAAATTTTGTAATTCAATGTTCTGTATATAACAATTCAATTTGCTACATTAGATTCTGAAATTAGTTGTTTTATGTTACTAGCTGTTAGCAGTATGACTTTTAGTTTAATAGCGAGTAAACAGACGTTTTAGAGTAAATATTAATAATGTTGAACAGTATAAAGTATCCACTTTAACATGAAATACATGTACAGGGTGTAAACTGTAAATTTGACCCCCGTATGTCGTTATTCGTAAAGGTATTCAAATTTTGAAAAATAGTGACTTACACGAGATTTTTTGGATTGTTTAAAAATCATATAAAAACTTAGTTAGCTGCAATATATACAGGGTGAGTCAACCATAGAGTAAAGTTCGTTATCTCATTTGTTCCGAGAATTACGAAAAAACGTTAAATACAAAAGTTTTATAGAATATTAAGGTGCACAGTTTAAAATTATTTTTGAGTATACAGGGTGGTTCAAAAAAGCGTGGCGACTATAACATAAGTTTTTTTAAATGGAACACCCTATTTTTTAATTTATTTTTAGATTTTACATGAAATTCTATAACTTTTTTGTTAATAATGTCATATACCTAAACCCAGTAGTTTTTCTATTTTAATTTTTTTAGAAAAATATTAGTTTTTACTCTTATAAAAAACTGACAGTACCGCCATTGTTTCTGAAGGTGAAATACTCAAATTTGCTACAAACGTTCTATAAGGATGACAAAAAAGGTATATGTAAATAAATTTGAGTTAAATGCTACAGGGCCTTCAAAATAAATTTACACATTTCGACTATTTTAACTTCAAAAATTTCAATTTTTTTAAATGACACACCCTGTATATTATTATTTTTTCTGATAGATTTTACAAAACCCTTCAACTTTTATTGAGTATGTTATATACCTAGTTTTCATAATTTGCGAGTTATTTTGATTTTATTCTTTTTTACACTTACCTACGCTATTGTGGAAACATAAACTAATATAAATAATAATAAAATCCCTACTAACTAACTTATTTTTAATTATTATGGAGTAATCAATGATCAAAAATATGCCTGTCTACTTAGATACACATGTTTAGTATTGTTACTATATTTTCTTGCACGCTCCAGGTATCTCGTATCCTATTTTCGATATCTTCTGGTGTTGTAGGGGAATTCACATAAACACGATCTTTAAAGTGGTCTAATAAAAAGAAATCTAAAGGTGTTAAGTCACATGATCGAGGGGGCCACCCAATGAATCCATAAAAGTGGATAAAAACAAGTGTAAAAATGAATAAAATCAAAATAACTCCCAAATTATGAAAACTAGGTATATGACATACTCAATAAAAGTTGAAGGGTTTTGGAAAATCTATTAGAAAAAATAATAATATACAGGGTGTGCCATGTAAAAAAATTGAAATTTTTGAAGTTAAACTAGCCGAAATGTGTAAATTTATTTTGAATGCCCTGTAGCATTTAACTCAAATTTATTTACATATACCTTTTTTGTCATCCTTATAGAACGTTTGTAGCAAATTTGAGTATTCCACCTTCAGAAACAATGGCGGTACTGTCAGTTTTTTATAAGAGTAAAAACTAATATTTTTCTAAAAAAATTAAAATATTAGAAAAACTACTGGGTTTAGGTATATGACATTATTAACAAAAAAGTTATAGAATTTCATGTAAAATCTAAAAATAAATTAAAAAATAGGGTGTTCCATTTAAAAAACTTATGTTATATTCGCCACCCTTTTTTGAACCACCCTGTATACTCAAAAATAATTTTAAACTGTGCACCTTAATATTCTATAAAACTTTTCTATTTAACGTTTTTTCGTAATTCTCGAAACAAATGAGATAATGAACTTTACTCTATGGTTGACTCACCCTGTACCGGGCGGTGAAAGAACACGTAGTTTTTTCAAATAGGACATCCATATTATTACATAGGTTTAGTACACAGTGAGCTGATTTCAAAAATATATAATTATTTTGGTTTTAAATACAAATTGGCTGAAATAATCAAAGATGAACATAAAAAATATTAAATTTTATGTAAGATTACCTATATTTTTTGAGGCGGTCTTGTTTTGTGGCTTGTTAATTATTTTTACCTGTCAAACTTATTTAGTAGTAAATGTGTACTTCTTATTTCACTTTAAACCTCTCTTTAAATAAGATATAGGTGTTTCATACGAAAGCGTAGAGAGGCCACCCTTTTTATTTATTTTTTTCAGGATAACTTCAAGTTTGAACTCAAAATGTAGAGGTCAAACTTGAAATTTTGACTTTCATCTCGAAATTTTGAGTTTAAACTTGAAAATTTCCACTTTCAACTCGAAATTTCGAGTTTAAACTTGAAATTTTAACTTCAAACTCTAAATTTCGACTGTCAAGTCAAAATTTCGAGTTTGAACTTGAAATTACGAATTTAAACTCGAAATTTCGGGTTGAAACTCGGAATTTCGAGTTTGAACTCGAAATTTCAAGTTCAAACTCGAAATTATCCTGAAAAATAAAATAAAAAAGGGTGGCCTCTCTACGCTTTCGTAGTTTCAAAATATTTACATGCTTATTTGTTATTTTTGTATTTATTGTATACTTTGTGTTAATAAAATTGACAGTTTTTGAGAAAACTTTTAATAATTACTTCATATTTACTGTCAAATAACATAATTTTGACAGGTAAAAGAAGCCACAAAACAAAGCCATCTTGAAAAAATAATGTCCTCCATAAAATCAAATATTTTCCATGTTCATCCTTGATTATTTTAATCAATTTGTGTATAAACCAAAAGAATTTTATATTTTTAAAATCAGCTCGCTGATTACTACAGACCTATGTAATATTATACAGGGCATCCCATTTGAAAAAACTATGACTTTTTTCACCGCCCTGTATACAGGGTGTCCCATTAATATTGCGAAAAAATTCAGGGGGAGTTTCCTTGACCAAAAATAAGAAAGAAAGTTCCTATAAATCTATGTCCGAAAATGCTTCGTTTCAGATATACAGGGTGTTGAAGTTTAGAGAAAATAGAAGATTTTTACTAATATCTAGAACATCTACAACATTCCAATTTCTTTGAAATTTGGTATGTTGTTGGCTATGGAATTAGGGTTCTCCAGATATTAGTAAAAACCTTGTATTTTCTCCAAATTTCAACACCGTGTATATCCGAAACGAAGCATTTTCGGACATAGGTTTATAGGAACTTTCTTTCTTATTTTTGGTCAAGGAAACTCCCCCTGAATTTTTTCGCAATATTAATGGGACACCCTGTATATTGCAGCTAGCCAAATTTTACGCGATTTTTAAATCGTTCCGAAAATTTCGAGTAAGCCGCCATTTTTCAAATTTTGAATATCTTTACGAATAACGACATACGGGGGGGGGGATTAATGTTAAAGTTTACACCAGGTACAGAAAAATCTGTTTTTGATGAGAATACAGGGTAAATCAAAAAGTGTAAAAGTTACTTACAAATGAATTGCACAGTCTCTACCTAATGTTTCAATGCCAGGTTGACCGTGTTATCAGAACATTTTTATTGTTATATGTTTTAGAATCACAGTGTGATTTTAAAATTGTGTCTATTTCAACAAGGACTATACTCTTTATTATTTTGGAAGAAATAGGAAAAATGTAAATGACAAATTTTTAAAAGTGAAATCTAGTGGAGTAGTCAAACAACGACCCTCTATTTTCGCCCATTCAATCGAACTTCCCAACGTAGATGTCTTAAATTCATACCGACTAATCCGTTTTGATAAATTCCTCAGGTCCATCCAGCCGCTATTCCCTTCTTGGTGGGCGTAATTCCGTTGCTCAAATGAAATAAGGACGTCCACCGCACTTCCGCCCGACGAAATTAAATGAATTGCACTCTGAGGCCCCTGACGCCTCATTTGACAAGTGCGACACGCGTCTTTTAACAGTAGGGTGTTTTCCGTATGTGACGAATCAAGTTATAAACCTATACATATTTACTAATACATCCACAAAGAAGTCGTAATGTGTTACAAATGCAAATTTTGCATTTTTCAGAATAAAATTGCAGTTAGAAAATTTAAAAAAATGGTATATTTTAAACGGGAACCAAAACACAAGTGACGTCATTAAGCATATAAATGGCCGCCGTTTAGTGTTTGTTAGCTGTGATTTTATTGAAGTTTAAGAGCTATTGCTGTTTATTTCTAGTTAAATAAGTAAAATGACATCTGAAGGATTTGTAAAGGCTTGATCCAACAATTTACCACATGTGAACATATTTATGGTTACAGAATTTATTAAAAATGATGATCGTTTCAACGTCGTCGAATTTAGAGGTGTTAAAAGCCACAGCGTAAGTACTGTTTAATTTCAGTCATATTCCGATTTTTATTTTTAACTTTACATTTATGACTTTATACTAAATTGGCAAATTAATGAAAAACATTTTCCTAGATTTTGTTATTTTGGTTTTAATAACCTATAAAATGTAAATAATGCAAGTTACTGAATAAATCTTTGTAAATTTCAGCTTGATTGAGCATACATATTTTGAACTGGAACTTTTTATAGTGTTATTCAGAACTTATCCATAATAAAATTTGGGGATGTTCAACATACATGTAGAAATGTGGTAGTGCAAAAAAAAATTTTTTGAAAACTATTTGAAAATTTTTCATTGCACGCCGCTGGATACTGGTCCACTGTAATGGAGTGACCTTGGGACTGACAGTGCAAACTGACTAGCACGAAAAAAACTTCGGAAGATCCTGAGAGTATACCGACACCCGGCGCAAAAAAGATTTGCAGCGTTTTTAATTTAAAATAAACTTAAAGATAGATAGATCTGACCAAAGTGACGTGTCTTTAAAATGAATAAAATTTTGTTACACTAATTTTGAAGAATTGCGCTACTTGATTACTAGGTATTAGAACCATGAAATTTAGGTATAAAAAATTTGCACATACCTTGTTACAAAACCTTTTCGAAATAATATTCCTCGACTTGTACACAATTTTGGGCACGCCTTATCCAATTTTGCCGCACTAAACCGAATGTTCCTCCTGGTTGCTGATCTTGTAAACGCAAATTATTAAGTAAATTGGGGATTTTCAGCATTTTGCTGCAACAACCACTCACAAAACCTAACTCGTAATAATTGATAATCCACTGGTAACAGTCCATTAACTCAGCATTACTGTACACATGAGCCATTTTGAAAATTTTACAGTTTAACATTCCTACGATAAATAAAACACCGCACTCCTACGATAAATAAAACAACGGTACACAGAAAGTACACACATAGACTGATGAGCCTGAATAGACAATAGAGATATTATCCCCGCTCCAGTTCTATTCGCTCGGTCGTCGTTCGAGGTACAAAAGACGTGTTTACTTTTTTTACCACATTCTTAGGAATGTGATAGGTATATCAAATGTTGAAGTACAGTTGCCCATCTACGTAGTCCTTTATAATGGTATAACTTTAAACATTGTTTACGGGAAATCCTAATACTTTTATTAACATTTTTTTGGTGATATCGATTTCTTATTTAAGGATGCACATATCCTCAAAGTTTTAGAGATAAGTTCTGAATAACCCTGTATATTTTTAAAACATACAACATAATTAGTACTTCATAAAATAACTTAAAACTTTTTACCATACACGCTGATGTTTATTAATGGAAATATATTGACTGATGTTGATAGCTTCCTGTCAAACTGTTTGTTTATATGTCTGATGACGTCACAAATATGTCTGCCGTAGTAGACACGTTTACGCACCAAATGCCGAATTTAAATTTTAACTCACTTTTTTTTGGGATATGCAAATGTTTGTAATTTTTTTTAACTAGACATATGTATAATAGGAAAGGAAAACTCAATTTTTTGGTATTAAAAAAATATGTGAGAACACCCTATTCTTTTAACTTAGTATCGAATCTAGTTGCCTGCGCCCCTAGGGAGACACTCTCAGAACATACATAGAATAACTACTTGTGTCGTTTGAAAAAAATTACTTCGTAGCCTTAAACTGTGTTCAACTTGTACGAAATTAAGGACAACTTATCTTAGGAAATCCTAGAGACACGCGTCTTCTGGTAATAAAAAAAACTGCTTGAGTGTACGAGCTTAGAACATAAAACGTTGTTCTGCTGATATACGCAGAGCGAATCGTTGTCTTTTTCTGTTTATTTTTTATCAAGACCAATATCCAAGGAACGAGGTCTGCATGGTTGATAAGATTCCGCACCGAAGTCTAACATCGTAATTTTTTATCTAAGAGAATATTTCATGTTCCATCGACATTACGATCCACATCGTCCTACATTCTACTCATCAACTTTAATTAATGCAGAATTTGCTTCTTCAAATGAGATAATATGTTGAATACATACAAACAAACGTCATATAATAAGAAATTCTCCTGTGACCAATTTAATAAATAATCTTTATTGGCATTCATTTTGCATCATTTATCAGCTAGGTATTTTATTAAGGTATTTCCATAAGAGATTTATCTATTAATGAAATTATTTAAATATTACGATCAAAGAAGATGACGTAGTTTTCCACATAACACCAAAACACTATACTGCACTTGACGCGCGATCATTTAATCATCTGGTGATGATTAAAACTTAGTTTTAATAATCTCCAGATGATGCCAACTTGGTTGGCGTAGTAAAGTGTTTTAGTGTTATGTGGAAAACTACGTCAGTATCACACCAAAGGTTCCAACCCCCTTCAAGATTCAAAGAGGATTATGCTATTTACAGCATTGGATTCAGGAGTCATCCAATAGTCTTTGACTCCAAGGGAACAGCTAAATGGGAAACTCATGAGAAGGTTGTTCTTAAATCCGTCGCTGCCTGGTGAATAGCCACATTCTGCACAAGATGACTTACTTACTAAACACTGCGGATCTAGAAAAGCAAAATCGATAGATTACCTCAAGTCAGGATCCTCTACGATTCCTGCCTTTAACCGAGCGGTCAACAGCGGCGTGAAGTGTCTCAGGGGGGCTTTTAGAAAATCGGTTCCAAAGTATAATTGCATTGTACCCGTCGTACTCGTATGGCATGTACATGACAGACAGTGTAAAAAATAAAAAATAAACTGAGCTCTCGATCTAGCATATCTATGGAAAGTGAGACCAATATCTCTCTTATCTTATAGGATCTGGAAGAGACGCTATTAAAATCTCCAGTACATGGAAAACTTAGGTGAGGCATCTGCAGCTTTAGGTAACCTCTTCCTTGAAAAGAAACTATATACAGAACCTCCAAGAACTGCCTGGGATGACCAAACCCCTTTTGGAGCAGCGAAAATGGGCAAAAGCTTGTGATCTAATAGTAGCTGACTAGACTAAAAGTATTCCGGGAAGGTGTAGATGACAAATGTTCTTTCACAGATGTGACAGATAGAAGTAGGGTATGATTATCCACCCTGAGTACCTTGAAACCGTCTTGACGCACCCGATGTTCTCATATATTAAATGCTTTTGCATCGCCTTGGCTGAGAGAAAAGTACTCTAGCCATGGCAAGAACTACCGAGATTAGTTCATTCGAAAGCACTTATACGAAGCCTTCGGAAGAAAAAAACTAAAAAAAAATTGTAGAATTTTAAACACCTGCCAAATCTAATTGGCTTCTATTTAGATGAAATGAAACAAATACTTATTTAAAGAAAAAAAAACATTTATTGATTTTTCAAATTACCTATATATTTGGTTTTTGTCGTTCTAAAGTTTCTGTTTATGAAATTTAAGTGTATAATATAGTTTCACTCTACCAAACGTTTTATTAAATAATTTTAAAGAAAATTTTTTCATGGGTGTACAGGGTATTCGCGTATACTTTGACCCATACCTATAGGGGTTATTAAGAAAGTTAGGAAAAAAGTTTAAATACAAAAGTTGTTTGGTTTTTCACGTATTACCTTTTGGCTAGGTCGAAAAAAATTTAATGTCGTAAATTTGAGGAAATCAATTGAACATAATCTTTTTAAATGGGACACTCTGTATAATTTTACACACTTGGGTAAACATTTTTTTCCTGATTTGAAAAATATATATTTTTTTTTCACAGTTTTCGAAATCAGACAGACAGTTTTCGAAATCTTTAATTAATGTTTGCAATAAATCATAAAAAAAAAATATTAAAAAATGAATATATTAGAAAATGTTTAAATAACTAAGGAGGTTACATCGAAAATCATTAAATATTTTTAATTACTGTTAATTTCTACTGATAAATATTTTTAGTTCTTTGTATTTTTTGTATTTTTTTATGGTACTCGCTGTCGAATATTTCGAAAACTGTCAGTGCAAATGTCAACAAAATATATATTTTTTAAATCAGGAAAAAAATGTTTACCCAAGCGTGTAAAATTATGCAGGGTGTCCCATATAAAAATATTATTTTCAACTGGTTTTCCCAAATTTACGACATGCAATTTTTTTTTCGGCCTAGCTAAAAGATAATACATGAAAAACCAAACAACTTTTGTATTTAAACAAAATATACGCGAATACCCTGTACAAACTTGAAAGAGGTTGGAACCTTTGGTGTGAAGACAACACTGACGTAGTTTTCCACATAACACCAAAACACTATACTGCACTCGACGCACGTTTTGCCAACCAAGTTGGCATCATCTGGAGATGATTAAAACTAAACCTATGCTAACATTGTGTCCTATTTATACCTAAACTATTTCTAGGGTTTAGTGAACCGTCGCACAGCTCAGTGAACCATTGCGACTGATCAGTGAACCGCCGCGACGGATCAGTGAACCGTGATTTACTAACCAATAAAGTGGGCTATATGGGATTGGCCCGCTGTCACCATTCATACTATTTTTACATTTAGCAATGTCCAAACTCTCAAAAGCATCCAGCTGTCTGGAATTTGTTACATTCCTAATTAGTCTTAAATCGCTGCTATCTATTTTATGGTTGTTCTCAAACGCATGTTGGGCGACACTAGACTTCTAGTGTAGCCTATAGATCTGTTTTACCATATTTTGAGATGACCCATATGTTTTTTGAATCTAGTTTGAATTGACCTTCTAGTTTGTCCAACATACTTTTGATCGCAGTCTTTACAGCTAATTTCGTAAATCCCCGATTTTTCCTTAGTTTATATTTTGTCTTTTGGATTGCCTAAAAGTTGTTGTAGTTTATTTCCCGATGAATAAACCACTATATCTTTAAAAAACTTGCCAAAACCACAGGTGAAACGAGTATCGTATGGAATAGATATGAATTTTGATTTTCTCTTTCATTTTGACAAGTCTAGGAATTTAGAAGTGTCTGAACCTTAGAAATAGTTTAGGTATAAATAGGACCCAATTAAACCCAATGCGTAAGAATCAAATCGTTGCGAACATACTAGTACCCGAGACGCTACAGTACTAGCCGTTTCAGGGTAAAATCTGAGGATAACTAAGCACCGAGGTTACGAGAAGAAATATAGCACGTAATGGAGAGACTTCTAGTCATCTATTTATTCTTGTGCCTGAACTCTGAACTGTGGCTATTGGATGAAACAACTAATTCAATGAAAAACATTCTGTATATAGGTACTTAACCTACTTGTGTTTACTACGTATTAAAATTTTTATTTGTTTCAAACAGTTTGTTTGATTCAATTACAATAGAAAATTAATTTTGTTATCACGTCTTTGTAAAAATATTTTACAACCATTTGGCTTGTTTTATAAAATCTTATCAGATCAATTTCAATAGTACCATAATGTGTTTTTAACAGTTTACTACTATTAATAATAACTTTATTATAATAATATTTGCATCATTTCTGCCAATATAACATTAATTTGTTTCTATTTTTGCAATGTAAGAACTCGAAAAATAATCAAATCGAATAAAATACGTAATTTTAATTACGAAAATTTTTGGGTTATGCTGTTCAAACTCAAAAACGTACGCAGATTTTTTTACAGGGAGTGATTCTGTTTATCCATCCATCTATATGATAAATAGAAAATAAAAATCCTGCATCTCTCAAAATAAGAAAGATACAGGCTCTTATTGAAAATGGGCAAAACATCAAAATCACCCTGTAATTCGAAAACATGGGATAATAGAATTAATCTGATAGCGCCATCAACATGACCTTGATAAAGTAGTTCGAGACTGTGCAATTAATTTATCCCTATCTTTTACACTTTTCGAGTTACCCTGGATTCCCATCAAAAATGAACTGCTTGCTCTGTACATTAAAAATCACGCTGTGGTCCGCTCAACAATCGGAATAACCGAAACTACCGATTTTTCCTATCGAAGGTAGAAACAATTAACAAGTCACTCACTAAAAACGCCAACATGATGTGATAAATGAAATCCAAAGTAATGAGCAGTTAATCAAGTAAAAGCACTTATAATAACCAGTCTATTACATTTTTTAATGGATTATAAATGACGAACTATATGTTAAGTAAATAATAAACCTATCTAAGGACGCCAATTAGTATTTATGCCATTAGTTGAACTACTGGTTGTAAAAACATGTGTTAAAATGATACATAGATACATCAATATTTACCTATTTTATTTTTTGCTCTTGGCATTAACGGAATGAAGTAATATTCCATACCACGACTGTGATTTATATTTTTTTTATGTGTAAGCCCGTCGGAATTACAGCAACCGAACGAAATAAATTTTTAGATTTAGAAAAAACTTGCTATAGACCAACTTTTTTACAGTAAATATAAAAAATGACAAATGCCGGGGTCATAGTTTTAGGACATCACAGTGTGGGACAATTAAACATTTGAACCTAAAATAATGTAGTTACGAATCCTCAAATAAAAGTTTGTTCAATTTGAAGACAAGGACGGGTCGATAGTAAGTAAAGTATGTATTAAACAGAGAAAACAAACGATGCATGGGTGGGCCGAGGTATCAATATCTGTGGGTGGGAAACGTGACACGGCTAACAGAGGTTAGAGGTGTGGCTACAGGGGTAGTCTGTGTGTGTGTGGTTTTTAGCTGCGTTCCCCCCACTAAATAACGAATTAGAAGTATTTTTGCAGTATTATGTTATTTACTTTTACACCGAGAGAAGAAATATGTTTAAATAACTCAAAAAACTGCTGCTGTGGCGATGGGAAGGGTAAATCGCGATAATCCCCCTCGGGCCCAAACCATCCCAGGACATGACCATGGTCAATGCCAATTTCTTGGTCCATGGTAAGAAAAATAATTCCTTGTATATTAAAATCTATATACAAGGATAATATTAACGATCACTCAGATGAAGTTGTCACTGGCTGGGCTCTGTCTCCTGTGATGTAAAATGGTCGATGATCATGCACATAATAGGTGAAGAACTCCTTTGTTAACTTTCGTTATCGTGGATTTTTCATTCAATTGTAATTTTTTTAAAGTTAAAGCCAGAATTAGGCAAAGTTCAATGACCGGAAAAAGAGTAGATCTATGTTGTCACATTTATTTTTAAAGTATTCCTATTTGAAACAGGAAACGTATTAATTACCTTATTTACCCATTTTTTTACTTGTATTTAACGTCCCTTATCCCTATTGTACTTTATTAAAGCAAACACAATGTTTAATTTATGTTTTACTTAATAATATCAACGAATTTCCGAATATCTGGCAACTGCGAAAGTAGTAAAGTTGACGACAAGCTGTTCATCCTTATTTAACATACATATTCTTGTATCTACGCTTTCTTTTCTCTGAACTTCAACGACGTTGATTGGTCGAATCAGGAACCAATAAGCGACTGAGCTCGAGGTAGTAGGGAAACAGTGGCGTTATGTTGGGTTATTTCGCGCGCGTTTCTTAACGTTAAAAATTTGTGGTAAAATTATCAGTGTATTTATTCTTTCTGTCAGTTTTTATACTTATTTGTGTTAGTTAAAAAAGTGAAAGTGCATATACTAGAACTATTCTATAGAATAGTATACGAGTATATATTAACTGAAATGTACCCAATGGTAAAACAGAATACGCACGTCCATGCATCACCGCATTTTACCAGATCGGCGAGGTCATTCCACTTTGCTTAATTCTGGTTTTTACTGTAACTAAAAGACTTCCCAGGTACTTGAATTCACATTTCGTGCAGTTAAATTCAAATAATTTAGGTTTAAAGTATGCTGAAAATCGGTTTAACTCGACAATTCCACGGTGTTAGGGTAACTCCACAGTAATATTGGGTCAATATCAATTTTTTAAAATTTGACAACATTATTAGTATGTTTTAACACTGTCTACTCATGACTTGTGCTTTATTTGGGGTTCTTTAATTCTAAAAACTTTCCAGTTTAACCGGAAATTAGCACGTTGCTCCCAGATGCTCAAAACAATCCGCTGATAAACTAACTTCGTGCCAAAAAAATTACAGTATTTACATGTTCCGAAGGTGAAGTTTTAGAACAATTTTTATTGACATAAACTTAAATGAGAATCGGGAATACTACAACAACCTTTCTTACTGCTGCAGGAATTTATCTCTAGGTTGCAAGTGTCTAGAAATTTTAAGAAATTGCTAAAACCCAAATTATTCATTTGATCGCTAAGCAATTAATGAAATAATGCTGCCTTAGTATTCTCCGGTCAACCAACCGAATAAAATGTGCCTTGTAGTTCACGTTTAAATCTAATTTTTGTAAACAAACTGGGTTCCATTTGCAGAGAAACTAACACATTTTATTTGTACCATCAATTTTTTTGGTTGTCACTTTTCTGCCGATTTGCGATTTAAGTAAGGTATATCAAGATGGCACTAATGTTATTCAGAGAAAATTTGTACACGAAAGAAAGTGGGGTTTATGCTCCTCGAGTATTTCCTCAAGAGCAACTACTTGTCTGGTCTGCATCAGAAAATAAAATATGACTCAGGCCTTTTTTTATATATACAGGATGTTCCTTAATGTCATGTGCTACAAATGATGCATGACAAACTTCGATATGCGGTTAGTTATGTGAAATATTCAAAATTTGTAGCGAATAAAATATAGCCTAGATATTGAAAAAGTTTTTTTAAAAAAAGTTTGAGTTGATATCTGTAACCGTTCTTAACGTAGTCGCGTTTATCAGAGTGAAGTATTACGATGCGCTCAAGCTTATAGCGCGAATACTGGTGCCTCTATAGATGTCTACCCCTAGAAAGAAGCTAGTAACACCGGCGATTTTACTCCACTAATATAGATAGCGTAGCATTCGACCGGTGAAGAGTAGTGGGAATGTTCAGTTATAATACCGTACTCGCTTAATGGAGTAGAGTCTCATTTGATAGCACGATCGGCGCGCTTATATTATGTTTCATATAATGGTGTTATCATTTCTAATGACTCCGATGGTTGCAAGGATTGCGAAATTTGTGAAGTTTTTTCTAAAACCCTGCAAAATTAGACTTTGCCGTACTATTTACCCTGTATAGTTGCTTCAAATGTGTTCAAATACGAATTCACATTTCAATAATACAGATATTTTTAATTGCAAATTTAATTCTATTTTAACTGGATAAAATCCACTGACGTATGTTTGCAATTAATTTTGTTTATGTGTGCATATATATATATTTTTTCCTCTTTTTATTACTTTGTTCTATGTTTCAATTTATTTCCTACTTTGTTTAAATATTCCTTTTGTAATTTCCTGTCCTGTAATTGGATTTTCCTATTGGACAGTGTGTCAATAAGTAAATAAATAACGGTCCGCAACGATGTCTGCCGACTGACTTTGAAATTGATTACTCACTTCAGTCTTCCGTAAATAACATCATCATTTTATCCAACCTTTCCCCAATTGTTGAGTACACCTAGTGACCCCAGATAATATTTATAACGCCATTTTACGATTTTTAAGTCCGTTTGGTTCCGATTTCAAAGAACTATCTAATATTGCTTTGGAGGTGACGGCTGTTTGGACCTAAATTGATACAGTGCCACCACTTCCAAAGTTTACTTGATTAACTTATTTTTTTAACGCACGTTATGTGAAAGTGTTCAAAATCAAAGGATGTATTAAAAAGCACACAAAAACAAATACGTTTTATTAGAGTGGTAAGAAACACACTGTAGTGCCCTCTTTGGGTCTTTGACAATTATTGTCAAATTGACAGACAGACAGCGACCTGCTTTTCCGCAGCTGCCAGACGGATAGTGGCAAAGACCCTAAGAGGGCACAAAGGTTTGTTTTTCACCATTACTATAACATTCACGATGATGTCCCTTAGGCAATCATGTCGCAACATCGTTCATCGATTTTACTATCTATGGCACTCTGACGAGCACGTAATAAGCGAGAAACCGGTCAGTGTCTGGTGGTTGGTCTCGATGAAAGATGTGCGGCGACTGGCAAGGCGATGCCGGAGTAATGCAACGCCAGTCGGGGCACATTGTCCGTGGAGTAGTTGTTTTCGGCATCTCCTTCAAATATATCTACATATTATGTTAAAATTATTTTTCTAATATTATAAATTATGTATGAAAAATTCATTTTTCAAAAATTCCTGATATAATTACGTATTATGAAACTTTTTACATGTAGTAGTTTGTACCAAAGGTTGATTTAAACTTATTTTATTATAACCAAAAAATATTATATAGGTATTTTACAATTGTATAATAAACTACAAATATTTTTTTTACTTACATATTACCATACTTATATTACCTATTTGAAACCAATTAAAAAACAAAATCATACGAAACAGTTCAATTTGTTGAATTTCTGTCTGATTTATTATTTATGCCCGTTTACATTGCCTCTTCTTAAGCTTGGCTTAATTTAAGCGTCAGATAGACTGTGAGGTCTACGGTCTTATATCCTATATATAATCACACTCTAATCTGTCATTTAAATTAAGCTATACTTAAACTCGCTAAGCAGAGGTGGTGCAAATGGGCATTAATTGGGTATAGGAAATACTAAATGAATACAAAATACTAAAAATGTATTTTATTGTTTGAAACTTGTGATATTTTCATTCTTATTGTATTCACCCTGTATACAATTAAAACATTTTCACTATTATTTCACTGTCTAATATCTTGTTTATACTATTCACAATTTTGAGATATACGGATTATTCACAGTAAAATTTTTTTTAGGGGGTCTCGTCTATCCTAGTTTCATTTCATTAAAAAAATTAATATTTCAAAAACTATAAATTTTAGGTACAAGTTTTATCATAAAAACTGACTCTAAAATTTCATGTACATTCGAAAAATACAGAGTTATATAATCATATAGTTCCGTTCAAAGTAAGAAAGTTGACATCTACTTCCAGTACAACTGGAAGTGACAAGACGGTCAAAATATTTCAGTTGCAGGAACCACCCTTACCATTTCTAATTTGTCAGAAATATATAGAGGGTGCAATAAATAAACCAGGACATCCACTACACACATAACATGGATTACTCTGTATGTTTGCCTTGTATCGTTAGTTTCTCGAACCTTGTAGTAGGGGGTCCAAGGCTCTGAAAAATGAAATGACCCATGACGGTAAGGTAAATGATTTTTGATTTCACTTAGGGATAGAGGGTCCCTAGGAGCATAAGAAATGACTTGTTGGACTTTTGTTGGCTCTTGCACAACTTCAAAAATAGCAAAAAATAGCAAAATTTAATGTTTAAAAAATAAGTGATTTTGAACATTTACACCGTTCTAAAAAAATAACTATTTGAGATATTCATATGATTTTTTATATGTGAATACTTGAGACATGAGCGATTCTGCCTGTGCTAATGGAATTTGAAAATATTTCTCTGTTTTTTTTTTAACAATGGCTAAAGTCGTAGTTACGAAATTTATGTATCGAAAATTTCAACATGCGGGCAACTATATTAAATATTCAAAATTTGTACATACTATATGCGAACGAAATGTGGTCTAAGGCTTGAAAAAGTTTTTAGAAAAAAAATCAGTTCCCTACCTTATCTAGTTTTCGAGTTAATAATTTTTAAAGCAGAGCGTTGTTTACACTCGCGCCTGACCCATGCCATTCAATTAACTGTGGTGCGCTACCACCTAATCCAATATAGTCGGCGTATTAAGCCGACTATAAAATTGCGAAATATTTACATTCTCATAGTTTGTGACTATTGTTATTATATATTAGTTTATCAGTGTTTTATCTATTAGTGTATTGTTATTTATTTTAATTGAAACTCATCTTTGACAGGAATTACAACGTGCCACCTTGTCGGATATCGCACTACTGCCGTATTTTTGCCCTTAAAATAAAGCTGTATACATGTGCAAGCAACAGAACACTAACTATAGGCACATTTTTTATCACATTTTACTTTGCAATTGCACTTTTTTATTTTTTTTAAGATCCGGCAATGGTTTTTTTGACATCATTTTTGGGATTATTTGATGATTAATATCCACCACATATCCGAAGTTTTTGGGTAAATTGGGAACCGGATCAGTAGACTGTTTGTAGACTAACATTTGCTATACAACGTGCGTTTTACATGAAGTAAATAAGTATCTCCAGTAAGAGGTAGAGGATGTAAGTCACCCCAAGTAATTGAAAATAGATGTTAAGCATCCACCTCCAGCATGTTTTGACGTTAAAAAAATTAAGGATAATTTGTGGTACCTGAAATCCACAGCTATCATATCAATGGGATGATCTTCAAAACCCTGAATTTTCTTCAGTAACTTAAATCTTGAATTTCTTTGGCTTTAGCATAAATGGCATTCTGCTTTTCTTGGGTGGAAATCAAGAAAACCTCACGTTTTCCTGTTTTATCTCTATCTTTAAGGCATAGAAAGCATACTTTTTTAAATTCCAGTGGCTGACTGTTACTACGACTTGATTTTTGTTCATTAGGGAAATTTTTATCGTCGGATTTCGCATCAATTAGTGCAAGACTCTTTTCGTGAGTATATTCAGACCAACACATGCGATGATACAATAGTCTTTTATTAATAAAATTGTTGCGAATAATATATGTGTTGTGTTGAAATTTGTGAATTTCAAAACGTTTTTTATAAATTGAATGGAAGTTAATGAAAAAAAAATTAAATGGCTGAGGCTTTAGATCTAAAAGAAATGTAACATATGCCAAAAGTGTCTTCTCAATCTTTAAATGAACTTGGCGAACGGGGATTTGCAACTTTAAAAATGGCTATTTTTATTAGAAAAGACAATGCTTATTAGACTATTAGAAAATATTATTCACAACAATTTTATTAATAAAAGACTACTGCATCATCGGAAGTGTTGCTCTGAATATACTCACAAAAAGAGTCTTGCACTAATTGATGCGAAATCTGGCGATAAAACTTTTCCTTAATGAACAAAAACCAAGTCGTAGGAACAGTCAGCCAGTTGGATTTTAAAAAAAGTTTGTTTTCCATGCCTTAAAGATAGAGATAAAAAAAGAAAATGTGAGTTTTTCTTGATTTCCACCCAAGAAAATCAGAATGCCATTTATGCTTAAGTCAAAGAAATTCAAGATTTTCAGTTACCTACTGAAGAAAATTCAGGGTTTTGACGATCGTCTCATTGATATAATAGCTACGGATTTCAGGTACCACACATTATGCTTAAATTTTTTAACGTCACAACATGCTGAAGGTGGATGCTCAAAATTTATTTTCAATTACTTGGGGTGACTTACGTCCTCTACCTCTTACTGGAGATACTTTTTTATTCCATGTAAATCGCACGTTGTATAGCAAATTTTAGTCTACAAACAGTCTACTGATCCGGTTCTCAATTTACCCAAAAACTTTGGATATGTCGTGGATAATCCCAAAAATGATGTCAAAAAAACCATTGAGGGATCTTAAAAAAATAAAAAAGTGGAATTGCAAATTAAAATGTGATAAAAAAATGTGCCTATAATTAATGTTCTGTTGCTTGCACATGTATACAGGCTTTGTTTTAAGGGCTAAAATACGGCAGTAGTGCGATATCCGACAAGGTGACACGTTGTAATTCCTGTCAAAGATGAGTTTCAATTAAAATAAATAACAATACACTAATAGATGAAACACTGATAAACTAATATATAATAACAATAGTCACAAACTATGAGAATGTAAATATTTCGCAATTTTATAGTCGGCCTAATACGCCGACTATATTGGATTAGGTGGTAGCGCACCACAGTTAATTGAATGGCACGGGTCAGGCGCGAGTGTAAACAACGCTCTGCTTTAAAAATTATTAACTCGAAAACTAGATAAGGTAGGGAACTGATTTTTTTTCTAAAAACTTTTTCAAGCCTTAGACCACATTTCGTTCGCATATAGTATGTACAAATTTTGAAAATTTAATATAGTTGCCCGCATGTTGAAATTTTCGATACATAAATTTCGTAACTACGACTTTAGCCATTGTTAAAAAAAAAAACAGAGAAATATTTTCAAATTCCATTAGCACAGGCAGAATCGCTCATGTCTCAAGTATTCACATATAAAAAATCATATGAATATCTCAAATAGTTATTTTTTTAGAACGGTGTAAATGTTCAAAATCACTTATTTTTTAAACATTAAATTTTGCTATTTTTTGCTATTTTTGAAGTTGTGCAAGAGCCAACAAAAGTCCAACAAGTCATTTCTTATGCCCCTAGGGACCCTCTATCCCTAAGTGAAATCAAAAATCATTTACCTTGCCGTCATGGGTTACTTGCCGATTTTGAGCGATTTTGAACGCCTGGACCCCCGACTATTGAAAGAAAAGCTAAAAATTTGCGATTGTAAAACAATATTTATGTGATTACTGATTACTAAGCAAACAACAATACACGCGTTCAGTTTCTGCAGTCAATAAACTGCATTAGTGTTACTGAGATCCCTATTTAAAATCAGCATTACGATAGGATTTTAGTATGGAACGGGAAGTTGAACTATTGAATTATGCGACATTTTTCAAAGAGAGATATCCATCTCCCAGGTGCTTGAAAAAAATTGCCACTTTTTAATTCAAAATTGTGATCATTTTTTTTGTGATCATAGAGACACTTCTCCTCTTTTCAAAAATGTATATCTCTATCGAATAGTAATAATTAAAATTAAGTGTGTTCCATTTAAAAAATGATCACAATTTTGAATTAAAAAGTGGCAATTTTTTTTCAAGCACCTGTAGAAGTGAAACAAACTAGTACCAATGACAAAAGAAAACTTTTTGTAAAATTAAGAGCACCAGTGAAAACCGCTCGTCGCTATCTCATTTTGCCTTGAAGTTATAAGCCATTAAAATGTCTCCCATTATCTTGGGACACCTTGTATATTAAATGTATAAATAATTAAATAAATAAGAAATTTTTGGCAGTTCTAGAGCTCTGCAGCACCTATGCACCCTGCCAAGCACCACGCCCCTGGATGTACAGCGTATTCGCGTATATTTTGACCCCTACCTACAGGGGTTATTAAGAAAGTTAGGAAAAAAGTTTAAATACAAAAGTTGTTTGGTTTTTCACGTATTATCTTTTAGCTAGGTCGAAAAAAATGCATGTCATAAATTTGGGAAAACCAGTTGATCATAATATTTTTAAATGGGACACCCTGTATAATTTTACACGCTTGGGTAAAAATTTTTTTTCCTGATTTCAAAAATATATATTTTGTTGACATTTGCACTGACAGTTTTCGAAATATTCGACAGCGAGTACCATAAAAAAATACAAAAAATACAAAGAACTAAAAATATTTAGCAATATAAACCAACAGTAATAAAAAATATTCAATGATTTTCGATATAACCTCTTTAGTTATTTAAATATTTTCTAATATTTTCGTTTTTTAATATTTTTTTTATGATTTATTGCAAACATTAAAAATATTAAAGATTTCGAAAACTGTCAGTGCGAATGTCAAAAAAATAATATTTTTGAAATCAGGAAAAAAATGTTTACCTAAGCATGTAAAATTATACAGGGTGTCCCATTTAAAAATATTATGTTCAATTGGTTTCCTCAAATTTACGACATTCAATTTTTTTTTCGACCTAGCCAAAAGATAATACGTGAAAAACCAAACAACTTTTGTATTTAAACTTTTTTCCTAACTTTCTTAATAACCCTGTACTGTAGGTAGGGGTCAAAATATACGCGAATACCCTGTACCTACTATCAAAGTTTACAGAATTATAAATATATAGTTATATTCTCTAAATTTTGCTACTATTAATTTCCACCAGTGGAACTTGATATCTTGACCGACTCCAAATTTTCAATTACTTCTAAATTAGTTTTAGAGGTAGGTCGATACCTCTAATATAGCTTGTCGTATACACGGAACGTGTATGTATATTCAGTATATGAGTTTGGCATCAAAACTTTAGAAGCTATTAGTAAGTAATCAAATGCACGATAGAGTGCAATTATGTTGGTATAAGTTTTATTATTAATCAAAAACTAGTCTATCAGTTATAGAAACTAAATTTCTTACATGAACTTAAATTGGTTTAATCAAGTTTTGTTAAAAATTGTTTTTAAAATTGACTTTTCTTTCAATAAAAAAAAAACTGACTAACTTCGGTACCTACTAAGTTATTTTCTAAACTCGTGTGTTTTCAGTACTCGTCCGTCTCTCACTCAGGAAATTGCCTGCAGAGATTATAGTCGCAGAATATGTTTTCTTTAAAGAAACCACTGCGTCTTTAGGTACACATATACCTACTTTAATCAAAATAATACTTCATAACTAATTTTCTATAATATTACTCTCGCAAGATATATTTGTTCCAAACTAACCATTAAAAATATCATACTGGTGAATAAATATACAGGGTGTCCCAAAAACATACCGACAAACTTTAAGAGGTAATATAGGGGACATGATAGCAAACCTTTTTGTTTAATAAATATATGTCCGTGAACATACAGCGAACAATAGCTTCTACGTGTGTAGAACTGGCCATTATTCTTGCTAAGAAATCTTCCTCATTACGAATAGGCGTTTCGTAGACTAAAGATTTCAGATGGCCCCAAAAGAAAAAAATCCAGGGGTTGAGATCGGGAAAACGCGCGGGCCAGTCCACGAGACCCCCTCTTCCAATCCATCGGCGAGGGAATTGTTGGTCGAGATACTAGCGCACATGTAAACCAAAATGTGGAGGTGCCCCGTCATGCTGAAACCACATGTTATGTCTAATGTCTAAAGTAGCATTTTCTAATAATAGAGGCAAAACATATTGCAGAAAATGGAGATAAATATCTGGGTTCAAACGAGCAGGTAGCAAGTGAACTATTAGATCCTCTCCAACAATACCAACCCACATGTTTACAGAAATTGTTGCTGGTGTCTTCTAGAGACCACAGCGTGAGGATTTTGATCCTGCCAAATGTGGCTGTTTCTACCATTAAAATAACCATCGCGCATGAAACATGCCTCATCGGAAAGCAATACTATTCTCCCGAAGTGGTTCCATTAAGTTATGACCTAAAAACCATTGGCAAAAAACTAATCGATGTGGATAATCTTCAGGATTTAAAGCTTGTACGCGTTGTAAATGGTAGGGGTAGAAGATTTGTTCATACATGACACGGAGTACCGATACCTGGAGGATCCCATTTGATGTGCAATTGCGCGAACACTTGTGGATTGATTTTTCTCCACATAGTGTAGATTGCCTTTCTAAAATTCAACCATACGAGCTGCTGTTCTTGGACGACCACCACCACAAGGACGCTTTAGGTTCCCACTTTCTCTAAGGCAGTGGCGGTTTCTCCTTAAGGCCGCATGGACGCGCGCCCCTCCTCCAAAAATACCAAAGAAATCCATATTATTATCATTATTGTAAGTTAAATGCAAATGTTAAAACATGTTTATTGTGGTACAAAACCATTATTAGGAAGGGCTCGAGAGCTTTAGCTATCGTACTCATACTCATAATGCCACAATCCACATTACTGGATCACCACAGCACACTGCACACTGCACAGTGAGCAAAGCGTCACAACTTCGTGGCCGCATTTTGAGTCGCGGCCCAGGTAACTATGGCAACCGACCCAATCTCCTTTTCGACTAGACTCGTTAGACACTTTCCATATGCTTATATCACAGAGGACACAGACCAGAGGCGAAAGCTTGCGGCGGTGTCTTTGATGTTTAATGGCCCATTTTCGATACCAGTTACGTCGACACTGAGAGAAATAATTGCTTAATTCTAACAATACCACCTTACTATAGGTACTCTGAAAGAAGTGTTTAATGATTATCGTTAACGGCTTTTGTAGATTAAGTATATCAATACAATAATTCACCTTATGTAATGTAACTAAACCACAGAGGACCTAGAACAGAGACGAAGGCTAGTGGCGGCGTCTTTGATGTTTAATGGCCCATTTTCTGTACCAGTTACATCTACACTAAGAGAAATAATTGCTTAATTCTAACAATACTACCTTACTATACTCTGAAAGAAGTGTTTAATGATACTTGTGGTTGTGACTGATATGTTATATTACTTATATTACTAATGTCATTCAGTTTTTTGTTTTATGTATTTTTAATAAATGTTTCATGTCATTTATTGCAAATAAAAGATTTATTATTATCCATATGTGATCTTGTATTTTTTATTATTCCCAGAAAATAACCCGAATAAGTTGCAGATCATTATTAGAATTAGGAAAATTATCAAACTTTTGCTTATAAATGTACCTATGCTTTTATTAATAACTGAAGTAGTAATACAATAATTATTATTTTCCGATTGATATTTTTTACACTGGTTTTGTAAAATCAGATGCATTTTTAATAACAATCACCAGTATACAACATATTTTTAAGCAAGTTCTAACAAAAAAAGCCATAAATTTGAACACAGCGCAAACTTTACATGTAGACCAAGATACCTCCAAGCTTCGTAAGATTATTTCCTGTATTAGAATAATTTAGAGGTACATCTCGATGATAAAGCACATGGACTATTTATTTATGTCCATCTATATTAAATAATTTAATATTTAATTCATTTATTCTTATTCTGAATTTTGTTGGTGTGAACTGCAAATTTTTTGCACTTGCAACTACAATAATTTGCTACTAATATACTTATGTATTAGTATAGTCTAAACAGCAGACTTAAAGGAAACACAAATATTGGTAATGTAGCTTAGTTACATTACATAAGGTGAATTATTGTATTGATATACTTAATTTACAATAGCCCTTAAATATAATCATTAAACACTTTTTTCAGAGTATAGTAAGGTAGTATTGTTAGAATTAAGCAATTATTTCTCTTAGTGTAGACGTAACTAGTACAGAAAATGAGCCATTAAACATCACTAGCCTTCGCCTCTGGTCTGTGTCCTCTGTGCTTATATTATGGAGATTTGGCCGCAATTATTTCGCGGCCCTACACGAACATTATTAAACATTAGAACATATTTTTAACATTATTAAAATACTTAGTTAATTTTTGTGCAAAGACAATTTTATATAACTTAACATGAATACTGTTAGTAGTATAATTAGAGCTAATTTTGCAAATCTTCCACTGGAAGATAAACTACAAATAAAAGAATTGGGCGTTGCCGGCCCAATAAATAATTTCGATGAAAAAGTTATGGAAACATTTATTTCTATGAAAGACCATAGAGCTGATTTCAATTTTAGAAAGTGAATGTACCCATGTATAAATAATAAATAACTGTATGAAGTTTGTTTACCTACGCAATAATTTAATGTGTCGTTTGATAACTATAAATCGAATAAGTAAAATACTTTTGAGTTTGTGATTCTACCATATCGTTTTTAATTAAAGGATATCTACAAACTAAAATAATTATGTTTCAACCTCCTGAATTCTCGTTTACAGCTTTTTGAAGGTTATATGTAAATTTTTGATATCTAAATATTAATTACCTATTTAAATATTGTTTTAAACAATTTTTATCGAGATTTCCGTACGATTAAAAAGGAGCATATTTCTGTAACGAAAGTTATTTTTTCAAGCAAATATTTTTTCTCAGCGCATTTCTAATTTATAATTTTAAGGGGTTTTACCTTGAAATATGCAAAATTTTCGCCTGCGGCGCATTTTTTTATTTCTGCGCCCCCCATATCCAAATCTCACCAGCCGCCACTGCTCTAAGGCGACGATGGATGGAAGCAAAGGTTGTATGATGAGGTTGCCGGCGTTCTGGATATCTCTATCCATACAAGCGTGCAACTTTTCTTCCATTACAATTTGTTGCACCATAAGCAAGCTGTATATCGGTAAGTCGGCATTCTTGAAATGAGAAATTATCGTCCATTTTCAATACAAATTTTGAATAAAAATCAACAAAGTTAATGTTTTGATGCCAATTAAATACGTCACAAATAATTACGGTCTTAAAATTGACATCTTTGGAACGTTTATTGTGATAAATAATTTGTTTCTCCCATCAAGAATCGTAGTTGAAACAAAAAATACACGAAAAACAGTGGTTTCCAACTAAATCAGGAATTAATTTAGTTACGTGTGTATGATTTAAAACATTTTATTGCTCTACAGCCAAAAAGGTTTGTTTTCATGTCCCTTACTACCCTTCAAGTTTGTCTGTATGTTTTTGGGACACCCTGTATAAAATTAATTATCTAAAGTTCATATTTTATCATCGAAAATCTTACCCTTGCGAGATTAGAGAAATAACGATAACATTTTAGATTTTTTAAATTTAAATGTTCAAAACATCGTACTCCAACTTTAGATTTTTAAGTTATTAGTATTGCTAAGTTTACGATATTAGTGTACCAAAAAACGGTCTGAAATTAATTTTAACCACGCAGGAACAGCCACCTTAAATGAAATCAAATGATATAAAGGCCATTATTTGTTTATTGAAACTCCAAATACAAGGTGACATTTTATTTCTTCCTCTAATTCCGTTCATTCTTGAGATACAAAAAAGTGTCTTTGAACCACTTGTTTGTGTCTATTTAGGCACAATATTTGTAAATATTACCTGTTACTATACAGGGTAGTCAGATAGTCCATGTTATAACAACTAGTTAAACTTATTAAACTATGGAAATATAAGCAATACCTTCCTAGACATTTCGAAGGAATTAGAAATTTTATTAAAATTTAAAAACCTTTCTGTACAGCGTGATTCACTTTCGAGTGTGTAACATGGGTATCTCGCTTATTACAAAAGATACACTGTAGGTTTAAATTCGGCAAAGTTGCGAAATTTTGTGCTCAACAAGTTGGCGCAAAGAAAACCCCTATATCTGCTTTTGTTTTTGAGTAAGAGGAAAAAAAAAATTTATTCCGGTTTTCGTTTTCTGGCCATAATTTCTACATTTTTGAAAATATTGGCTTATTGTTTTCACATTATTAGGACACTTTCTTGAGACAAATACGATGCCGTAAACCGTTTTTTAAAAAAATGTCACCTCTATTGTAAATCATCGTCAACTTTATTTTTTCTTATGGGCACCATATTAGTTTTTCTCATATTTGAATAAACCGATTTTTTTCTGAATACAACAATATAATATATGTTAATATTTGCCTAAAAAATAAGGGCATTATGAAGGAAAATAGGTATTTTTTTTAACATGTCTAGTTAGCCATGGTCATGACAGTCAGTTCTTGACAAACCACAAATGTCACTTATAATTGTTATAAACTGCATCTGTGGAGTACTTTTTACATTGACTAACGATGTATACAAACTGAAGAGAAACAAGATATTATAGATATTTATTACAGATGTAACAAAAATTTAAACAGAACAATTGAAGAATATTTAAACACATATCCGGAAAGACGACAACCATGCAAGACATATATTACTAAACTGCAGTGTAATTTAAGACATTATGGCAGATCTATACCTATTTCTTGGTTTAGAAAGACTGCCATAATTTCTTAAATTACAGTGCAGTTTAGTAATATATGTCTTGCATGGTTGTCGTCTTTCAGGATATGTGTTTAAATATTCTTCGATTGTTCTGTTTAAATTTTTGTTACATCTGTAATAAATATCTATAATATCTTGATTCTCTTCGGTTGAATACATCGTTAGTCAATGTAAAAAGTTGTCAATGTAAAAAAACAGATGCAGTTTATAACAATTATAAGTGACATTTGTGGTTTGTCAAGAATTGACTGTCATGGCCATGGCTAACTAGACATTTTCAAAAAAATTCCTATTTTCCTTCATAATGCCCTTATTTTTTAGGCAAATATTAACATATATTATATTGTTGTATTCAGAAAAAATCGGTTTATTCAAATATGAGAAAAATTAATATGGCGCCCATAAGAAAAAATAAAGTTGACGATGATTTACAATAGAAGTGACATTTTTTAAAAAACGGTTTACGGCATCGTTATTGTCTCAAGAAAATGTCATAATAATGTGAAAACGATAAGCTAATATTTTCAAAAATATAGAAGTTATGGCCAGAAAACGAAAACCGGAACAAATTTGTTTTTGCCTCTTACTCAAAAACAAAAGCAGATATGGGGGCTTTCTTTGCGTCAACTTATTGAGCACAAAATTTCGAAACTTCGCCGAATTTAAACCTACAGTCTATCTTTTGTAATAAGCGAGATACCCATGTTACACACTCGAAAGTGAATCACACTGTACTAGGAGATGCCTATTTGGCTGAGGGCCGGTTTTTCAATGCTTGGTTAAGACGGTTTAACCAGTGGTTAAGCTAGCTATAAGTTTAGAATGTGATTTAACTAGAAAATTTTATGAATAACTATTCGCATTCTAAACTTGTAGTTAATTAACTCTAGGTTAAATTACGTTATGTTAACATAATACCTATTTTCATTTTAAAAAAAAGTTATTTTTTGGATATATTTAGGAACATTTTTCACTTCAATCGCTTTCCAAAAATTACTCATATTAATTAAACTTATTGTTTACCTACTAAAATTTCAATTCTACAGTCAACAACAAACCCAAATTTAAATATTAGTTGCAGCAAAAAAATATTTTACCTGATTACTAAGCAAACCACAGAACACACACTCATGAGTTTTTTTACTGCAGTCAATAAACTTCTACGATTCACTTGGTTCAACCCTATTCAACAAAATTTGTATAGGTGCCACAAATATTGCCTACAAGCGCCCAAAATTCATCTACAATGACTAAAATCCTTCTCATAAATACGCGAAACTTTTATACAACTTTCCACGCACTTTCCCAGCGTGATTTTCCCGCGAAAACTAGCTTCGCTTATCCCGTGCTGCTCCCAAAACAGTTGCCGGCCGAATATGCGATTTTCGCGCGGCGCGGCGGATCAAAGTTGGCGGCGACTTGCGCGGCCACCGCGATCGCGATTCGCAATTGTTGGATTTGACTGCAATTATTGCCGAGATATAACTGAATGAATTGTCTTGACAATTGTTTTCCCCTACCAAAAACTTTTCAGCCCAGATTTGCAGCTGTACCGAACTGACGACATACAGGGTGATATAAAAAAAGAGTAGTTTTATAGGCAACTATAAATATCCAATGTAAATTAATTTTCTATTCACACATACACAAACATTGAACCAGTTTTCCCATTGAATGGGTAAGGATACCCCGTTACTTGTTCATATCAATCATGTTATTATGAAATTATATAAGTTAGTTATGAAGCTGTGGAAATTGACAGTGCCGGCATTTGGCATAAAATATTACTAACTGTAGACTGGTTTCCAACTTATTGATTCTCCTCAGTGAAGTAGATATGATTGAAAATGGTCATCATAGCTGTCGAGAAGAGGAATCTAAGAAAGGAGCTGGTAATATTAGTATCCTCTATGTTTAATGACCTAGCACTACCTCGCTTATAGTTAGGGAATTTAGAAAATTTTATATATTTTCCAAAATAGAAAATTTCCACGATTTAAATTTAGCACGCTTTTATGCAATTCAAACATAACCTTAAAACTAAAACATATCGATAACTATCGGGAAAATTTCACTAATTTACCGCAAAATTTTCATACTTTTTCGGAAAATTAACATTACTTATATTGTATTAAACTTGTTTGTATCTTATTCCTCTCCTGTTTTCTTTTAGTAGTCGCATAATAGGTCGTAGTATATACGAATTTCACCAAGGCATTCGACAGACTTGATCATAATTTCTTGAATAAACTTGCTTGGTTTGGGCTTTCCGACAGTCTATTGATATTCTTCTCATCATATCTCAAAAATCGATCATCGTATGTCGAGTGCTGTGGCGAAAAGGCTACACAGTTTGTTACAAAATCTGGAGTGCCGCAGGGGTCTGTCTTGGGTCCGTTATTTTTTAATATCTTTATTAACGACATTGTGTTCAACTTGGATATTCCTTGTCTGTTGTATGCGGATGACCTTAAGCTGTGCTCTAGGATCAATAATGTTCATGATTGCATGGCTCTACAATCAGCAATTAAAAAAATATTACTGTGGTGTAAAGCGAACAAACTACAATTAAATGTTAGTAAGTATTTTATAATGGCATACCTACTCCTTAAAACAGTCCTCTATAGTGTACAGTAATACTTTGGGCAATTCACTTCTATCAAGATGCAGTAATTTTCGAGACCTCGGTGTCACCTTCGACGGTAAATTGTCGTTTTCAGAACACATTCATAATATTGTCAGTGATGCGTTTAAAACTTTAGGATTTATAATACGTAATTCTGATGATTTTAACAATATTGATACGCTTAAACTTCTGTATTATTCCTATATTAGATTCAAACTGGAATACGGATCAGTTGCTTGGAGTCCTTTTTATAGTATTGATATTGATATCTTAGAGAAGATCCAGAGACGTTTTCTCAAATTCCTTTCTTTCAAAGTAGATGGTGTCTACCCCGCCATAGGGACTCCGCATCAAGAACTTCTTGATAGATTTGCAGTTATCACTCTCGAAAGCCGCAGAGTCACTGCAGACTTAATTTTTGTATACAAAGTAATACACGGTAGTAATGACTGCTCTGAAATACTTAATAAATTAATCTTTTATATTCCTAGAGTGAACTCCAGACAGAATGCCCCGTTTTCTCTGCCTTTTGCCAGGACTAATCTTCAAAAACATTCTCCTTTATTAAGAATGTGCAGAAATTGTAATAGGTCTAGCAACAGTATTGACATATTTAACTGCAGTATGGCATCAATAAAGAGACTGAAGTTTTCCCCTATTTTGAATGAAAATCGATTTTCTGTTTAATGCAAATCAACCCTCATTTTTTTTAGATTTTATCTCATTAACATGTTCTTAATGTTTTGTTTCTTGTAACTTACTTAGTTGTTGTTTGTCTTTTTTATTGTTTTATCTCTTTTTTGTGACCTTCTCAGTCGTTCTTTGTTGCATATATTTTGTATTTATAAATTTGTTGTATTTATTATTGTATATTTGTTGCATGTATTGTATTTTATATTTGTATTTTGTATGTATTAAATCCTACCCTGTAAATGGATATGTATCTGTTGGGTAGTGTATAAATAAAATAAAAAAAGATAAAATAAAATAATAAGATTATAGCAAACCAATGTGCAAGACTTCACACTTTCCAATGTCTAATGGAATAGACCAATTATCACACCAAGCGGAAATTTCATTGTAGTAAATGCCCACGATTTAAAATCTTCCTATTTCGATAGGAAACGATTGTTTGGAACTCTATCAAATGCTTTAGCAAAATCTAAAATTCATTGGTGGCAATAGAGCGGCCTTATAGAAATCCATGTTTATTTGGTAGGTACACTTTATACAAGAAAACTTACTCGTCTTTTAAGAAATGTGGCGTTCAAATGTTTATACATTATCTTATGTCGGCCCTATATTAACACAAAATATATGTTGCTATTACATGATCATATTGGTATTAACTGAAAATATTGGGTATTTATAACAAAATTTGTGATATAATTTAATCATTTTAAACCTAGCGCATTGAAAAACATTTTCAATGCGGCCAGAGCAGATAAAATGCGGTGATAGACCCACCTGTTGCATCCTTAATCGATGGAGTGCCCTTTTAGTCGGTATAAAAAAAATTATAGGTTTATTACTTTTGTTGAGAAGCCAACAAATACTTCTGGTAGGGTCTTTCATGACTTCTAACGATGCGCGCGATGTACCACTTTTTTACGGTTTGCCTGAAAAAGTTGTCTGCGATAACGGAACCGTGCTTCCCGTTTAAAAAATCTTAAATATACAGGGTGAGTCACCTAAAGCCTAGTCCAGACCTAGATACATTTGTCCGCAAACATTTAAACATCTATAAAATATCTATGGACGAATAGAATGCAATTGAAAATACACGATGTTCCATATAAAAAATATAAGTTTAGTTCACCCCCTCTGCACTGAATCACCCTGTATGTTCGAAACTAACTTTAAAAGTTGGCTCTGAGTGGTATACATAATAGCAAATAACTACGAATAGTAAGGACGTCATTAAGATCATCCTCCATCTGCAAACGCCTTATATTAAAAATAAGGACTAAAACAAATCAAGCCAAAACAGCTATTCTCCTGGCAATATGCCGCGCCGAGCGCTGAATTACAAAGCAAGATTTGCCGTATTTTGGTCTAAGCACAGTTAGAATAAAACACACAAGGATTCGGATTGCAACGAAAACTACGAGGTAATAGTCAGACAACACATCGTAGGATGCCACTAATTGCAGACCGGTTTCGACCTTTTTATGATCTCATCAGTGCAACATAAGTGAGTATAATGTTCTATACATTATGTATACATATATGTTCTAAAATACATAATGTTCTAAAAGAAATAAATATATTCTATAGCAACTGAGTACCTAATGGACCGAGGCGTCTTAGGTGATTCCTCCTGTATACAAACATGTTCACTTTCCTATGTTATTAGATACGTACAGCATAATGGTAATTCGACTGATATTGAATCCTGTAATAATTTATGTTTATGAATATAATTCTATACCATTTACGTACTTTGTATACCTACTTACATTGTGGAATCTATGTAAATAATCCCCTTTTCTCCCGGTAATTTTGAAAACGTATCAAATGACATTGAGTTTGTTGTTTGCTCATCTAGAGCTGAATAATGAGTGTGGTGGTTGGAGCGCTAGCCAATTCTAAATGGTATACAGGGTTTTTCGAGTAACCTAAAGTCAGTTAAAAGTTTTTCTTTTAAAATAATCGTTTTGAAAAAAACATTGATATCATTTAGACGTTCCAAGAAATATATAGAAAACACTCTACATACTAGTATTTCGGCTTATTAGGCCTTTTTCAATAGAGTAAATGTCTATTACTAAATGTTTCCAAGCGCGTTTTCGAACACCTACCCCTGATTGATCCTACCATCTGGTAAAGCCCGAGTTTTTAATACCTTTTCTAAGAAGGGCGAAAGTGAAAATCTATCTCATGATTCGTAGTACAAGGTTTTATAATTCAAGATTTTTTAATTTCTAATTGTTCTAACAGATCGAAGCGCTTTCCTTTCTTTTCACGATGCAGTACCTTTACATTTTTCTGATCTATAAAATGATTGTTTTCTATACAATGCGTCGAAAATCCTGAATTTTTTGCGTTATTTAGTATGGATTTTTATGTTCTTTTACTCTAGTTTCAATACTTCTACTGGTTTGACCCACATACACGGGTTTAATTATAAATCCTTGTACTACGATTTTACACTTTCGCCCTTCTTAGAAAAGGTAGGTACTAAAAACTCGGGCTTACCAGATGGTAGGATTAATCGGGGGTAGGTGCTCGTAAACAAATAAATAACGAAAACGCGCTTGTAAACATTTAGTAATATACATTTACTCTATTGAAAAAGGCCTAATAAGCCGAAATACTAGTATATAAAGTGTTTTCTATATAATTCTTGGAACATCTAAATGAGATCAATGTTTTTTTCAAAGCAATTATTTTCACGATGTTTCATAAAGAACCATCCGCTTCGAGTATCCTCTTTATTATAATTTTAAAAATTTAGGACACAGGGTAAATGTGCCCGATAAATCAAATGAAAGTATTTCTAGTCACGAATTACTTCCGGTTGTAGGTAAATATAGTAGGATAGGCACGAACTTCCTTATTTTATTACATGGATGGAGAGATATATTTTATTTTTGGATTATACTCGTTTTTTAAGATTACTGTTTAAAAACACAAGTGTATAAAAGTGAACAATTTCCGAGATACTTTCATTTGTATCATGTGTGTTAAAAATAAAATACACCCTGTATCTCGAAAACGAAGCATTTTTAATTCATATGGTCTTGTGAACTTTTCTTTCTGGAGTACTATTTGCATCAATTTTTTGGATCAACACCATGGATCTTTAAAGGTCTTCAAATTATTACGAATGTTGAGCTGAAAAGATTATGAAATAATACAGGGTCGGATTATGACTTCTTGGGGTTTCCGAACGGAGATAACATGGGATCCCAAATGGGTAGTAGCTTTGACTATACTACTATAAACTCAATGGTAGTAGTTAATAAAACAAAAGTAAAATACAGATAATTTTATTAACATAAAGTTTTTTTCCTTTTGGGCATCGCTATCATAGAAATAAAATAATATCAAGTACGTATTTTTGTAAGGAACTAAACATTTAAATACTAGTAGATATGCCAAGGAAACAAAAATATAAACTAGAAATTAAAACGTACCTTCTGTTGCCTTCTGCCTTCTGTGCCTTCTGTTATAATAATAATAATATATAATACACGAGAGATATTCTAGATGACGCCACTCTGCACCCCCTACTACTACAAAAAGCACCCGCAAGTTTCGTTGAGGGCTGTGGTTATTTTTTGATAATAAATTAATTGACTTTTTAAATAATAATTTTTAGATCGAGTTTCAAAATTATAATATATATTGTTTTTTGTCGTTCTAAAGTTTCTGTTTCTTTCACAGAGCCTAATATATGACTACCAAACAGTTTAATTGCATAATTTTGAAGAATATTTTTCCATAAGTGTACAAATGTAACGTGTTTACAAATGTTTTTAAAACTTTTGATAACCCTCTTTCCTAAAACAATACTTTCTAAGTTTAATTGGAATAAAACTTCAAGCAACGATATAAAGCTTACAAAATTATTGTGAGGCATATTTAAATTTCCAAATAAATCCAAATTAGCATTTTCCTAAGCTTCATAGTAGCAAAATCAAGTCGATTCAACCAAATTTTGGTGGGCTATAGAATATTGTTCACAAACATCGCGGGGGTGTTTAGTGAGATATTTTTTGATTAAATACCCGGCAAATATCTTAAAAATTCGTTTATAACATGCTGGTCCTGCAATTCGGTTTTAAGTACAAACTGAGTAACTAAAATCAACGAAACTTATGGCACTTTAATAAACAAAACTAGATAAAATGTCTTATTAATCTCAACGCGTAAGAAACAATTCGCTGCGAACATACTAACACTCGAGACTTAGTAACACTAGAAGGTGCAGGTATTGCCGACACGATGACGACGACTCCATTCACATACTCTGTCGCTGTGCCTGCCTCATGGTCAAGAGACACAAACATCTGGGTGTAGCATTTCTCCTGCCCCAGGACATTAGAGAGCTTCCACTAGAACGGGTGTTGGCCTATGCGCATAGCACGAGTCTCTTCCAATAGCTCTCGACTAGCGGCAGCCACAATTGATCAGAAGGCCTGAGCGCTGCGGGTAACCACGCCGCCTTCCAACATCAACAGCACTCAAGACAAATAGAGGCGCGAGTGGGACTCTCTAGGATACGGGGACCTCGTGCTGCAGCCTTATCTCATTTTATCTCCAGCAGACTATTTTAAACAAATTAAAATTCATCGAAATCAAAATTAGTGAAAATAAAACTACTGACAGATGCCCACCCATGCTCGAATGAAAAAATAAAATGTTTTTTATTTGGAAAAGAGCTTGTTAACATAATCTTCACAATTATTATTCATTAATATTATGGCTATTAGCATTATCCAATAATATATAAGTTTTAGTGACTTTACACTTTCCAAGATCTCAATGGCTGACAAAATTAAAGTTTCTACTATAAACAAGCTGTAACGACGTCGCGTTTGAGTTGGATTCTCTGGGTATCTACCCTTGAGAAAAGGGGAGAATGGGTTACTCTCAAGTATTTATTTAATAATGTAAAACATAAACTTCAGAGAATAGGTACTGCGTGTATTGTCTAATTGAATTGAAAATTTCATGTACCTACCTACTGAGCATCTCTGAATTCCCTATAGTGTCGCTTTTACCAAAGAGATACCTACCTACCTACTATTATTATTATTGTCTGCCTAGCTGATGAATGTTATTCTTGTGTCTGCTTGTTTTACTTACAAAAATACAGGAAAATAATCAAGTCAGGTTTAGCTTGTAGGTAGGTATACAGTGAGGACATAAAGTCCGCCCCCCCCCTCTAACTTTTGTTCTAAAAATTACTGAACCAAATGTTCTCAAATTTGGGGGATGTTTTGAGCATAAAAATAGCTTCAAAATGAGTCCCCACTCGACCCCCATTTCCATTTAAAAAAATTTTCCTATTGCGCGCCCACCTGTCACTTTGACATTCAGAGCTGTCATTGATATGTCAAAAAGTGCAGAATTTAGTCATATATTATCGTTCCAAATTTTATCACAATCTACCCAGTGGTTCAAAAGTTAGAGGAGGGGGGACGGACTTTATGTCCTCACTGTATAAAAGATACTTATATCTCAAGAATTTTGAATGCTACAATGTTTAAAATCCTTGTTCCTAAATAAATCAGCCTGATGTGGTATGGTGTGTAATAATAGCTATTTACCTAACAAGTGCGGAAAATAAATTTTTCCGCACGAGTCTGCCGTTCACCGAACGACGCGTAGCGGAGTTCGGTGAAGCAGACGAGTGCAGAGAAATACATTTTCCGCAAATGTTAGGTACAATAGTTTTTCTACAGACGTGCGGAAATAAGTATATATAATTCGTAATAATTTAATAACTTTTAATAACTATGGCAAACATTAACAATACATAGTAAACAACAAAGAATAAAATTATTCTTTGTTATAATTAACATGGTAGGTAACCGAAAACTGGCAATTATAAGCATTATTAATTAAACTGGGAGCATTTTGATGGTGAGCTTCGTTAGCAATAATGTTGACACTTTTTCTTCTCAACTTGTCATGCTGGTGCTGTTTCACTAGTTCATTGTTGTCAGCAATAGCATCAATTTCACACGCGAAACTTGTAGAAGGTAAGGGCGAAGGCGGAGGTACACTTTCCTCGAAATTTTCTCCTTTAGAATATAGAATTTGGTTGGCTATTCGTTTTTTGTTCCCCATGGATTCGTCCACATATGATTCTGCAACTTTCGTCGATTGCCATCCCCCGAGACGTTTCAAATTAGTAATATCCACTCCAGCGTCAGCCAACATGGTAGCCGAAGAGCGTCTATAACAATGTCCAGTAAAGCTCTCTGGATTTGTAAGTTTCAAAAAAGCAGCCACATCGGATGGCATCTTACCAAACTTATTAATGCCAACAGTTTGAATAGTACATGTACCTTTTTGGAAATTAACAAAAAACCTTTGATGCGGTGTACTTTTGGGACGCAGAGACATGTACTTCTTGATTAAATTAAGATTTTTTTCTCCAGTTATTACAAAGCTTCTACTCTGGTGAGTCTTGCTATCCGGTATTTTCACCAAAAATAAATCTCCTTGTTCGACTACGTTTTCACACAACAGATAAGTCAATTCTTCGCGCCTACAGGCTCCAGCGATTCCAATGATAGTTGCGACTTTGATTAGTAAATAAGTATCGTCAGGCGCAACGCTTAAAAATTTTTCAATATGTTCCTGATTTAACACTTTAGACTTTTTTGGTCTAAAACCTATCATTTTCTTTTTTAAAAAAGCAATCAATTTAAAATGCCTGCTAATATCAACGTTTTTCTTAATTTTTAGTATAGATTTCACCATTGAGTACTTGGACCACATTGTAGAAGGTTGAAAATTCTTTGAAATTTCTTGAAAGTAAACTAAAAGTACCTCTTCTTTACTGATGTTCGTTATTTTCTTGTTGATGCACCATTTGACGAACTTTTCGTATTCTTGAATGTACCTGACTTTGGATTTTTCTGGAAGCAAATTCATATCTACTTCTTTTGCTGCGCTCAAAATATATTCTGGAACCCCGTCTTCCATGGCCAGATTGTCAAATTCACCTTCAATCATTCTAATAATGCAGAATTACGAAAAATACACACTTTTAAAAAGCAATTAATCACAAATAAATAATAATAATATCGAAATGTCAGTTTGTTGATTTCTAATGATTGTTTAAGCGTCCTTAGTAACTTGGAAACCTGGTAGCTAAGCAAGACGAAATGCATTAAGCCTGTTACACACTCTGAGATACATATCAGAGACGGTCAATTAATGAATTAATAAATAATAAATAATTATTGTTGCTGCAGTCCATGTTGGTACAAAATATTGTTATAATTTCCTGTTATCTCCATTTACGTTGAGATATGCATTGATATGTGTATCGCGACAAACAACGATGCGTGTATAGTAATTTTCAATATTACGTGCGGAAAAATATTTCTGCACTAGTGCGAAAATTTTTTCCGAACTAGTGCGGGAAAATCAATTTTCCGCACGAAAATCAGTGCGGAAAATCGGGTTTTCCGCACGGCTATAGAAAAAAATATTTACAAAATCGTTATCTATACTTACCTGTATCAATAAGGAAGTTCAGTATAGTTTTACCGATTTCATATCAATATATCTATAAAATACCTCATCATAACATAGAATGTTTGTTTCCTTCGTACAATGTAATTTATTACTTCTCATTAATTTTTATTGTACCAATAGACATTGTTTTATATACTTTTTAAGTATATTATCTGTTCCTTATCATCGCCATATCCTTATAATTTTTGTAACAAAGCGCGGCCTGTTGTATATGCAGCTATACATACAATAATGCTTCTTTAATTTAATTCATTTATATTTTATGTTAAATTTCACTGCTGACATCTGTTGAGCAATAGATAAATTTAATAGATATTATTGAAAAAAAAATAAGGCTTCTACATTATGCAACACGTTTTACAGTTTGTTGTATTGAGGGCAACCGAAAAGTTTTTAAATACATGAAGATTGCCCGACTTACTGATCATCTATTTTCATTCTTTAGAATACCTATAATTCAATTTCTCTTCTGAAAGTGCTAAAATCAATCTCGCTAGCGCTCGTGATCCATAACAGTTGTTATACTCGATTTAATAGTAATATCTTTCCACACTTGTATACACTACTTAAACTATGTAGGTAATTAATATAATAGAAATACCCAATGATCTAAAATAATGTCTAAACGTACCCTGATGGACACTAATGGATAAGTTTAATGGCTATATTATTATAGTGGAATGCATAAATATTATACATATACCTATATTAATGCGTTTAGTTTTTTCTATTTTGCTTTGAATATCATAAGGCAGGGTTTTAGGATGATTGAAAAGTTGAAATATGATACCTAGATAACATCCGTTACATCAAACGTGTATAATAAGTTGCATATCACATGTAAATTACCACTGAATTCTGTACGATTTTTTAAAAATTAATATGTTTTATCTCTAATGCTTTTGAATGTAAATCATTAAGAGTTCTACCAATATAAACTACTTTTCTGTCACTCCATTTTAATTTCAATATACTTTTAAGTAAATAAGTAACTACCTTTGTGTAAAATATCATTGACAGAGGAACGTTTCACAGATAAAAATGAAAACAAATAGTTCTACTCAAAAGAAACTTAACCAGTGGTAGCAAATCCAAATCCACTTCATTACATATGACTAAATTGGGAGTAAGATTTGACTGATTTATTGACAATTAAAAGTATCTCTCATTGCATTGAAAACTACATATTATGTTCTGTTTATAATAATTTCCTTACACTTTCCGTAAACGGAAATAATAACAATAAGTAATAATGCTAGTAATAATTAATAAATTTAAAAAAATATCAGCATTTGAATAGGTACGTATTATTTTTCATTTTTTAAAAACAGTTAACTATATTATCATTGTAGTAGATACGGGCGCACTCGCGGCCCGTAAAATAATAGTATGCCGCCCTGTCTCCCACACAAACCTTTGAATTCCAGGCTCAACATCAAGTTGAGAATGAGGGGTATTATTATATTATAAATAGTTGTTTGTTTTGTAAATCTGCTAACAATATCATAGCCACCCTCTCAAAAAGATATTTGTTGGTTGTAATAAAACCATCAATAACTAAAAAGTGTAAGAGACTATAGGCATAATATGTAATATATGGATCGATAAAGAACACAATTATGCGTCATGATTTGAAAAAATATAAATAGGTAAGCGTATATTCTATTTAAAAAATCAACCTTTAGGGATGAAAAATTGGGAAAATTCGACATTACACGTTTATCACCCAGTATAAAACGAAGCAGTTTTTTAGATACCCCTACAAATTTTAATTATTCACCAATCACCCTTCCAAATATCACCAGTTTAGCTTGCATGATGTAAAAAATATGCAAATAACTATGAATATTAAGGAAATCATTAAGACTATTCTCCATCTGCAAACGCCTTATATAACGCTCGAGGTAAATAAGGAAAAAATATGCAATTAAAACTCGGGCAATGAAGTAACTAGTTTTTTGAAAAATATCGAAACATCATTTGAGTTAGACATAAGGAAGCCTAATGAAAATCGCCTTAAAATGATGCGTCGAATCCAAAAATCTAATGTCCAAATTTTCATTTCTTAAATCAAAGTAAACTCTGAGATATAGTAATGCGGGTCCCACATAGCACAACTTAATCAAAGATTAAACCTCTAATATAATATACTTTTTTAAATATATAATATTACATGAATATCTTTCACTTTGAAGAATATCCATAGAACGTTCGTTTTAACATACCTATTAATAGAATAATCTGCACAGGAATATTCAAATAAGTTTAATTGTTTAATAAATAATATAAGAATATCCGCCTGGGCTTTTTCATAAGCAATAATTGTTACCTAACAATAGTTTGATCAATAAAAAATCATAATACAAAATGTTTTTGCATTTTGAATGATCTAAAATTATCCCAATCATATCCAAGAACAATTAATTATAGGATAATCATAAATAGGATAATCATAAAAAACAGTGTACTTTTTCATGCGATAGATATTTGCTGAACAACTTCATCCATCTTAGTTAGTACCTAGTATACCTAGTCAAAGTCTTAAAATATTCGAATATATTCAGAAGCTATTGTCTGAATCACTTTGTGCTATCTGGGGTGGTCACCATGAGACACACTGTATACCTATATAACTAATATAGATACGCACCTAAAAATTCACCATCTATCATATAGTAGTACAAAATTAGGGAGCTTCAGCTCGATGATTAAGCCTTTTCATGAATGATATATAAATAATACACATCATAGATCATTGCTGATGACGATTTTTGTTGACATCAGTTACCACTCGTATGAGCCACACCTACCCTCCTACCCACATCCAATTTTTTTCTAATTCGAATACGCTTGCCTTTAAAGGCACAGGTTTACCCTAATCCATCCAAAAACCTCCTAAAATAAACGAGAGTTGAACCGATGCATCACGGTCCTATTAATAAAACCATGATAATGAAAAATGGTGTAAAAATTCTCAGTCCCATTTGTGTTTACTCACTTCAGCTATTTTCAGCTCTGGTTGTCGGTTTCAGCTTAGTTTCAGAACTGCCAGATACTCGCCATCTCTTTCTGCTATTCGGTACGGGGTATTTCGTTATTTTCTCTATTTAGCAATTCTAAATTAACACTTTGAATCTTTCTAGAAATGTTAGACGGCTTGAGTGGTTTTATTTGAAATTCTGTATATATTCAGGTAAAAGGTGAAGGAATTTCAGTCTCAAGCTAAATCCAATACAAGTGGTGTCGACTGAACCAAAAGAACACACATTTAAAGGTAAACAATAATTGTATTAATATTACCATTTGCCGAATAATACTAATTAAAATTATTTAAAGACTTTTTATTATAAAATTATTAAAATATTTTTTTCGTGTCCACTTCTATACCTAAATATTTATATTATATAATATCGGTTATGAGTCTGATCCTTTAAAACCCTCAGTTTTATTATCAGTAAAATTTAAATTAAAAATTATTTGATAAATTTACTTGGATCATACAAATTATTTTCGGAAATTTGACATTTCATTTGAATAAAAGGGAAATAACGCAGGTATTTTACTATTTAACAAAATATATATAGGGATAAAAATAAAAACGTTATATTGGCTATGTAAATAAAAAATAATATGGTTTTATTTATACTTGGAAAAAATAACTTACAATGATTCTTCGATCACCTTAAGAGGTGACCGAAGAGGTGATTAAAACTTTTCCTTGGCGTTTCTATTTATTACATTACCAATCATCTTCAGACCAGCTGTTAGCTGTCCATATATAGGGAATAGGAAACAGCAATAGGAAATTGTGCTTATCTTCCATTTTCGACTAATAATTTTTACTTCACTACTACAAGTTGGTCTGAAAAACTTGCGGGTAAACACATGCTTTCGAAATTTTTCTCTGACAGACCATCGCACTTCATCGCTGCTTTATTCTAGGCATCAAATCGTAATACAGTTACAGTAATAAATAGGAATCTTATTAATTAAGTATTATTAAGTAAATAAGGATAATTAAGAAAACATTTTTAACGTGATAGTTTTCAAAATTTGTTCAACTTTGTAGAAGTGTGTAGTTGATAGTCACGTTGAGTAACTAATTTGAAATTTCATCATTGCATTCAGCAAAACAAACACGTATATTTTTAGCCTATTTATAAATAAAGGTCTTTAATAGTTTTCCTGTGTGATTCACATGAATAATAATATCTATAGCCAAAATAAAAGGACTGAATTCAATCACCGATGAAATATTTATAGAATCTGTTGCACTATTAAAGTTACAAATAATTAATGAATAATTAAATAATGACCGGTGCGTGCGAGAATATTGAATCTTTAGAATCTATAACATAAAAGTAAATAAAAATAAGAGAAAACTGTTATTGGTGATAAAAATAGATTTAACTGAAACATGTGTCTATACTAAACCCTGATCAAAGGAAAATTACATTGTTAAATACAAATATAGCGAATTAATTGATAGGTGTTTTTCAAGGGACGTTATTTATAAAACGCTAGAATTTCTGGAAAATAGATAGTTCCCAAATGGACACAAGGACACAACACAACAATTTCTCATTAAGCTTTGGTCTAGATCTATATGATCCAAATCGTATATATATAATTTCATCCTAGGTGAAATTTCTAGAATTTCCCTTAACTACTCCAGACTGAAGAGGAACAAAAACTCCGAAACATTGATATTTGGTTTAGTGTGGAAAAGATAAAAATGATTCATATCGTCTCTTCTCTTACTAAAATCATATTGGAAATTCAATTGGACACTTATGATAATCCGATTCAAATTCTAATTGATCAAAGTTCATTGACTCTTGCCTGTTACTAAAATCAAAGTTTACAGAATATAACTACAAACATTCACTATGCCCCTTAGGCAATCACGTCGCCAGATCATTCATCGATTCCGATACTTATGGCAATCTGACGAGATCATAACAAGATCGAAACCGATCATTGTCTGATATTTGGTCTTGATAAAGGATGTGGCGACATCCATGGAGATGTTGATGTAATGCAACGCCAGTTGGGGAATATTGGCCGTGGAGTAGTTGTTTTCGGCATCTCCAAATAAATAATGCCGCCACTATATCTACATTCTAGCAAAACCTCCCATACAAGGGACGTTACAAACGTGGTTTGCTTTCGCGCCGAGAATATTTGATTACCTGTGATTTTCGAAAATTGCAGGATTAAAATTATTCAATGGGTGCAGTTGACTTTTTGAACTTGACTGTTTTCAGGAACTTTAGGGCATTCCTCAATTTTGAAAAAGCAAAATGCATTTTCACCGAAATTGTACCCAATTTTCCTCATTAAAACCGATATCTTGTATCTCTAAAAAAAAAAAAGTTACCCATGAAAGGAGATAGATATAATGGTCACTTCTGTGTATCCTCCTTTTGGCGAAAGTTTGATGCACCCTCAGACGAAACAATTAAAGAGCGATACGTACACATTATTCCAATTTTAGTAGTAACGAATTTTAGCGTTGACCGATATTGATTAAAGTTTTGTCCTTTAGATGTCCATGGTACCACTCTTATTCCGTGACTGGTGGGATGAGGACGACTTCACCCGTCCCTCCCGCCTTTTGGACCAACAGTTCGGCCTAGGGTTGAAGAGAGACGACCTCCTCAACTCCCTGAGCTCTATCCCCAGAAGGTCCCGCCTCAGCAACTACGTCAGGCCGTGGAGCACCACTACATCCCTCCAGAGGCAGGATTCTGGGTCGACAATTACGCAGGACAAGGATAAATTCCAGGTACTACACTATTTATTATTCTCTCATCTCTCCCGTCAGTTCCTTCAATATCATCTGGAAGTGGTGAACCATTCTGTATATACTATGTTTTAATGAAACGCCAGTAAATATCTTACTAAAACGATTTATTACATTTTTGGAGGAGATCCAAAAAAGTCGATTCAATGTTTATTTTGGTTTTACTTCTTAGTAGGCGTATAACGTCCAATGAATATTTGTTTTGTTAAGAAACAAGATAGACGAGATAACAAATAACAATTTTTTTATACTACGTTTATATTTTTACTATAGATTAAAGGGAGCGTAACTTATCGGTTAATGATATTTTCGTCCTTCCAGGTAATTTTGGATGTCCAACAGTTCGCTCCCAATGAAATCACGGTAAAAACCAGCGGCAATAACCTCATCGTCGAAGGTAAACACGAGGAGAAGCAAGACGAGCATGGTTTCATTTCCAGGCACTTCGTCAGAAGGTACCTTCTACCAGAAACCCATGACATCGCTGGAGTAGTCTCGTCACTCTCATCTGATGGTATTTTGACTGTGAGCGCGCCAAAGAAGTCAGAGAAGCCCGTCAACACTGACCGCGTCGTACCAATTACCCAGATTGGACCAGCCAAGAACACCGTGCAACCCACTGACCCAGAGCCCAAAATTGAACACCCAAGCAACTGAGCAACTAATTATAAGGCTGATTGTTATGTATAATTTGTTCATTCATCTTTATTGTCATTTTATACAACTGTTTATTTATTTCTGTATTTAATTATTTAATAAAAATTACCTACTTTTTAAATTGCATTATTGAACTCGAACATACTCAAAGTGCATTCGGAACGCACCTTATCAATTGTTTTAGCTGCGAACCATTGGCAGCCCTGAAATTTCAAATTTAAATTTTTAGTTTTTTTTTGAGGTTAAGTTATCTCCTGTCATGAAGCAGTATTAACGGTCAAATACATGTTTACATTTTCAAAGTATTTCTGGAAATATGTCTGATTACAGTGGTGAAGATCTATTAAACACATTCAAAGAATTAAATATCTCTTTATTGAATTTAAGCCCCAATGTTGTAAAAGCGTGGTTTGACACGGACGATATAAACTTAAGAAACTTACTAACCTGGATGTGTACATCTTTGTCATCTGAAAACGTCTTATCGCCTTTGGAAAATGCAGAGTATGTTTGAATTTCTTTCAGGGGAAATTGTATAATATCTGAGTTTCAGATTTCTCCAGATAGAAGTGCCGTTAGTGGGCGAGAAGTATGAAAAAGAACTTCAAAATGTTGCAGAACAATATCCAGGTATTTTCGAAACAGACATGAATGCTTTGGAAATTGAATTTCTTGAAGATGCAATTGAATTAGCCTTGGAAGAAGAGATGCACCTTGATGAACTTATAAGAATAAATGAGTAACATAAAATAGTTTTGTTTATAAACTAACTATTACAAAAATGTATTTACAGGACCTTAGAAAATAATCTTTCAAGAGATTTAGTGCTTCAAACGTCTGAAGAAATTAAGACTGCATTAAAACTGAAATCTACACAAGAATTGTGCAACTCATTGGGAGAGAAATTAGATGAAATTAATGAAAAGCTTCATACACAGTTGATGAAGTACGGGTCAAATTTATATAGTTTTGAATTTGTAAGTTTAAACAAATTTAATTTATGACACGCATATTTATTGAATGTTGTTTATTAGGGTTCTGTGCCTAATTTTATAAACAATATAGATATAAAGGATTGTCAAGAGAATTTTAATAATGTAACTTCATTCTTGATGCCATTGTTAGAAGGGGAATTTTTTCTTGGTGATCTTAGTCAAAGTGTCGTTGGTGCAGAAAACCAAATTTGTTCAGATTCAATGATCGGAAATGATTCTATAACCACCACTTTAAATAGTATGAAAAACAGGTAATTTATGAACAAGTAATTTTAATTCAGTTATGTTTTTATTTATTTATTTTAGGATTTTTCACAGTCACCAGAACTATGTTATTACAAAAATTGAAGTTGAAAAAGCAAAAGAAACACTGAATTATTTGAATAAGACTGATATGGATCGTATATTGAATCTAACAGAAAAGTAAGTTTTATATTACATAAGTATAACAAATTCATAAACTTTCATAGACACACCATAATTTTTATTTATGGTGTGTCTATGAAATTACTTACCTAAAACCTAGAAGTGTTTAACTGGTCTCTAGGATTATCTTGAATCGAATTAAAATATGATTTACTTACTTTTTGTTGTGACTGTGCCTCTTGGAACAAAAGTGACATGTTCTGTACCTAATAAGTGATATACAATACTGATTTTTTATCTTCACACGTCACCTTTTCATATTTTTTAGTGCATTTATGCAAATGAGCAGGGAGAGTAAAGAAGAAACGAAACGTAGAATGTGTGGAATGTTTGACAACATCTCCTTAAAGCTAGCAGACCACCATATCGCTCAAACAAAATTCAAATACGCTCGACAGGAACTGGTATTACTTCAGTAAGTTGCAATCTCTGCATGTCGACTTGAAACCTAGAAAGGCTGACTTTTTTCAGGGTAAAGCTGGATAGTCTGACGAAAATTGAAGATACCATCTCAAAGTTTTTATCCCAGTACTTCTTGCTCAACATGTTGTACATTCAAGAGAAAAAAGACATTGACAGCTCTGAGCAGTTCTTCAGAAAAATCCTTCAATATATCAACAAGGATTTGCAGAGCTGCGCGTTGAGAACTGTAAGGCCTTTCGAGGCTTAGAATGCAACAGCCACTACTACTTGTATTTTTTCTAGGAGAAAATGAATAAAATCATCCGTGCATACCAGGACTACATCACGAAGGACATTGGGGAAAGGTTTAAAACAATCAAATCAATTGTGAGGATTCTGACGAATGATCAGGACTTTGATTTATACCATACCTTAGAAGTGGTGAGTGAATTCAAGACAGAACTGGATAGAACGGAGAATAAGATGATTTGCTCTGATTTCTATGGCCACAGGGGCATGGTTAAGGAATTGTAAGTACATTTTTTAATGCCGTTAGTTATCACCATTTATAATTTAACATTTGTGAATCATTTTTAAAGTAGACCGTGACGCCTCAAATATTTAATAATTTTTTTCCATAAATTTTCTACAAAAAATTATTTAGGCATTTGCCTAAATAGTTTCTAAATAAATATGTGGTAAGAGAATAAACAACATATGTTTCTAGAAATTGTGACTGCCATTCGATATGCAGTTTGATATCCGAGTCTGTAGCTCAGACTTTAGCGTCTCAATCTGTCAAACCAGAGGTTGTGAGTTCGAATATCCACGCCCGACAATTTTTAATTAAATTGTCTACTCAAATAAATAAGTTTATATCTTTCGATTTACACATCAATTGAACGGTTCTGCAATAGTTCAGAATAATAATTTACAGTACTGGTTAATGGCATTGGATTCAAATAATTTCAGGTTTGGTGTGTTAAGGTGGTTAATTATTAACGTCCTCTTACGAACTTTATTATGAATATTAACCTCTTCCTGTATATTTTGTCTCCCCAACCAAAATATCTACCGAAAATTGTTCACCCTCCATTGTGACTAACAAATCCATTAGGTACTTTGTGCTTACTTTTTTCTTTTATCAAAATTTCATTCCTTGATCCAAACAAAAAATAACATACTAACCTCAAAATTAATGACATGGCAATTCCCCCTCTTTTTTCCATCATAAAATTTGAAATACATCATAATTATTTAATGATGGAAGTGATGGTTTTCTGATGGGACATCATACAATTTTGTGCTTAATTTACGAACAAGATTAATAGCCCATCACAAACAATCGCTGAATTTACGAGCGGCTTTTACTGTTTTGTGAAAGAAATTATTCCATCTTTTTGAGAAATGATGGATTTACAAAAGTGCGTACTTTTATTGAATTTTAGAAGAGACAATGTTGACATTCTACAATCGTTTCTGATCTGCGGTCCCACCCATAGAATAGTCGTGGTACCTCCTGAGCTCCAGCAACTTCTAGGCCAAGTGGAAGACCATTTAAAGAAAGAAATCGCTTCTGTCAAGTCAGCCGTTCAAATTTCTTCTTCCACGGTTAGTTAACAGTATATGATGAAGTTCAAGTAGAAATGTTTTTTATTTTCTACTTTTTATATAAGTATTTTTTTAATTTTTTTTTTTAGAAGAAGATACCCAATAAATGGCAGAATTATCGCAGACAACTATGGATGTTCTTTTACACAGACCCAACTAAATTATTCCATGTATTGCAAGAGATCGAAGAAGAGTTTAAGATCCAAAAAACACGGAGTTCAAAAGTTATAGAAGGGAGTTTACTGTGATAATTATTTTCTTTTCATAACAATTTTTAATGATCATTAATTATGTTTAAAATAATTGAATATATATATTTTTTAAGTAAAAACTTACAGAGGATTAAGTATCAATTCTTATTTTTATAATTTTGCAACAATAATTGGATAGTTAATATGAAGCAAAACTATCGATGTCTCTGGTTGAATGTCTTGTTAAATCATTAAGTTGACAATTAATCAACAGACTAGGTTTACCCAAGTGGGCCATGAAATATAAAATACCTAATTCTACTGTTTTCATGGCCCTCTTACTTGTATTTCATTCAGTCCACTGCTACCTGATTTGGCATCAAAATTCGAAACTATATTTGTAGGTGATCCAAAGAATTGCAGAGTGTGGCAGATAAAATAATTTTAAAGGAATCAGAGTTTTAAACTGAGCAAAAATGTAAAAATATGGTTCTGGCAGTTAAATTTTGAAGCAATTTGGTTGCACGTAAAACAAAAAATTAAGTACATTAATTTTTATAGACTTGATAATAAAACTGAACTGGAATTCACATCTGTATCCCTGATTATGAAATAAGAAACAGCTGCACTGGTTTTTGCTTTGGTGCTTTATAGTTTACATCTACGTAGCTTATAGATGGGGGAAGAACAGAAACAAAATGAAAAACTATTAAAAATTTACTAAAAATGCATTGTATAAAGGTAGAGTAAATAATACTTCCATAATCATGTTACCTAAATCACATATAAAAGGGCTAAGCATAGTTTGCATAGTCAGAATCATTCTTTCTAAAATAATTTTGAGGATAGTTTTCCTCATCGATATCCATATTAACATGGATAGGGTTGCTCAAGTCGATATCAAACTGATGTGTACCACTAGTCCAATTTGTCCCTGCAAAAGAAATATAAAGGAGCTTTACATTAGAATACTTATACAAGTAACTCTGTCGGGAAGAAGATTTCACCTTTTAAGAACGTGCGAAAAACGTCATTCATATGATTAAAATCAATTATTTTGTTACTTAAAAGAGTCGCTCTATAAAAGGGGCCTGTCCTGAACCAGCATTGAATTACACTTGGAAATCTTAAAAGGTAAAAACATTTCACCAACACCAACCATCAAATATAAACTTATTAGTTCTGGTCAGTATGTTATGAGGCTCAGCCTCAGTAGTGGTGAGAAGTGCAGATCTATTGATATTTGCTATCATATGCCCGAAAATATATTGTCGATTGGCAAATAGACCCCGTAAGCCCGATTTATATTTAAAATTTTAATTGCGCGTGAAAAATTACCCAATCAAAGTTTTTACATCAAAATCAGTTCAAAAACTAACATTTTCACCTAATGACGCTGTACATCATTAGTCCCAAGACTTGAATTAACTACACAACTTGGGATACAGAACTTATACTATAGTACAAACTTTATTAAATAGATATACGCATTATTGCATGTTTTGGCCGTAACAGATCCTTTTTCCATTCTAGATGTTTCTAGTTAACAATTGCTGTAGTAAAAACTGTTTGCATCATGCTTATAAGTAAAAATTGTTGATATTGAGATTAATAACTATAATAATTAATAATTTTATTATTGTATATAAATAAAATGAGAGAACCTTGTACATTATACCTACCTTGGCATTACCAAGGTCTATAGTCGAATAGGTGATACCATTTAAAGTTGATTTAAAAAATTGTTTGCAACATTCTTATACATGTATAATCTTTCAAAGAGACCTACAGTTGAATATATTTGAGCTTTGACTAAGTCGATATTTGTACAAATGTATATTTTTTTACTTAGATACCTACCGGACAGTGTTTTATTTAGTTCACTTATTATCTGTTCCAATTGCTTTTGATCCAGTTTGGCAGTTACTTTGGTGGCATTATTACTTTCAAGAGACCTTCGAGATCTCGACAAAAGAGGCAGGGTAAATTCACTTTCAGATAATGGAGTATCATCAGGTCCAAATTCCTGAAACGAAATATTGTAAAACTTAATCTCTGTAAGATTTGTTAAAAAACTGGATACCAGGTTTTATAAGTCGAAAATAGGCACATTACTTACTAAACATTTTCCACTAACACAGTAGGCTTTTTTATCTGAGCTACCCCTTGAGCAGTCTGTTCCAAATGGGAACCAACCTTCTTCCCCATTAACTAAGTAGAAACGGTGAGAAATTGTGTCGTCTTGGCAAGCTACTCTGCAAGGCCTGTCGGGATCCTCTGAAGAACCAAGATTTAATTATAAACATATAAGAAATATATGTAATTAAAATCTATTGTTTATTAATTTGATTAAAGCATAAAATGAGAACATAACTAATTATTGTATTAATATGCAATACGTATATTAATATAATGTACTTGTGAAGCATTTATAACTTTAATTTACTATATAGCATAGCTATAAAAAAATTATAATTCAAGAGGAGAAAAATAGTTTCAATGATAGGGGTTTATAGCTCCACCAGCGTATTTCATACGTACACTGGCTCTACCCCATGGAGATACTTTATATAGCAAATAATTGTCTCGGCCAAAGGACTATCAATGGCCCTCTCTGATTGATATATCTACAACTTGCTGAATAAAATTAGAAAACAACTGTGTTTTGCAGCTTTTTAAATTGTTTCCTTAAAGCGAATATATAAGTAACAATTATCCAAAATAGTCTTACCCACAGAGGGTGAAATTTGCATTCCTAATCCTGATAGTCTGCTTACTCTTTCCTTGTATTTAGTGCAAACCATCGATGCGTGCTGGAATGGAGATTTAATCCTACCACATCCCTATAAAGAAAGAAGCCAGTAGACTGTAGTAATCAGCGGATTATAATACTGAATAAGCAAAAAACTGTTATTCGATTTTTGAATAATTTGTGTCGTCAACTAAAGATGTTTTATAACTGCGTTTTATAACTTTTAGGTGTAGGTAAAGTTTTTCCCATTTTCCCTTAGTTCCAAATCTTTTTAATGGAGCTTTCCACTCATTTTTAAAATGATATCCTCGTACGTAACATAAAAAATACTTTGATACCTCTTGAAAATAAAAACCTTCTAAATATTGCATTATGACAGTCATCGGCTACCAGTCAGTGGTAAGCACTTTCAACGAATTTGACAAGCTGGCAACAGTGTTCGACCCTAGATCAATTTGCCCATTTTGTGTTGTCAATTTTGACATTTGTTCACAGTTTATTATAAAAAATAGTATGGTTACTAAATTACTTAACTAAAACTTCAGGTAACACAAATACTTCAAGGAAAACTCTAAAATGACGTTAACAAGGATCACATAACAATTGCGTGTTATGCTTTGCTGTAGTTTGACGGTTTTGACCAACTATGGTTGTCTTGTCACAATCACAGTTTGTCAAAACTGTCTGTCATAGTGACACATCGCGATGTCAGTTTTGCGAGATTGTATTTAGCGAGATTCGCCATGGAATGTTTAGTCAATAAGATGCGCTCATCATCAGCACTTAATTTCTTTCTTAAATTACGAGAAAACTAGCAGTTCGATTTGTAAAATATTTGGGAATTAAGCTCTTCACTGAAAGAAGATTATTTTAAGTCAAACATGTATACTTTCAATTCGTTTGAAGTGAAAAGGCCCATTGTCAACAGAAAAGTTGCCGATTACAAATAGGTACCTCATATTCTCTTGTAGAAAAATATTTTTTTTTTTTTTGGAAAAGGAACTTTTATGCAGCAAGTAGTAAGCTATCTTTTACGAGCCTATTCTCTGAAACACTAACATAAAATTGACTAAAAACCAATTACCATCACGGATAACATCGACGATTATTTACAGTGCACAAAAACAAAAGCTTTCGATCTTATTTAATCTCATCAGTTAAGCATAAGTAACCATACCTCTCAAAAATCTCTTGAAAAATACCTCTCAAAAATCAGATATCAAAAAATCCACACGGATTGAAAGAATTTATCTACTTACATATTTATCTGGCTGGCACAGTTGAATACTAGATTTCCCGTACTTCCCCTTGGTCATAACCAACCTAATCCCCGACCCAGGCGAGATACAATTGTAGTGGCACCCACTGGCGCTCTTCCATCTCACCGTGGCCTCCCTCCGCCTTAGACTCGTCCGCCACGTGATCTCATTATCATCCTTGTCGATGGGACACAGATCTGGAGAGAGAGCGAACGCCGTCTCGTCGTAGGGATCGCATGTGAACTCCTCGCACCTGCCCTTGATGCAGTAGCTGGCCTTACCGAAGCGGTTTCGACGTGTCTGGCAGGCAGTGCCGTCGGGGAAGGTCCACCCGCGACTCTTGGTGCCTCCATTGCGTTTCTGGCACCACACTAGGCAGGCTTCCTCAGCTAAAAAGTTAGTAGGTTAAATAATAATTATAATTATCATTATTATTATAGGTGTGTTCCAACAACTCGACCAATGTTTACTGGTAACGCTCATGACAAATAAATAAAATGCATTCCAACCGAGGACCAAGACTAAAACTGTTTATTGTGCGATCTTTTTGGTGTTCAACTACTAACTTATATTTGACGATTAATTGCGTGGTCGTTTATTTAATTGCTTTTAAGGTTGTTTTGCAAGTGCGGGAACTATTGGACTATTGGACTGGACGCGACTATTCGTAAAAGACCTAATTTAACCTAATTAAAGAAATATTTCAGTTAGTGGGATTATGTAATGGATAATGAGCGCACGCCAAATTTGAATGCACATGAACCAGCTGAGCTGAACTTTCCAGGAGCCTCAAAAGGTGACGTTATTAGTGGAAGTGGTTTTATTGATGATTCTTATTTTATTCTTACTGTTTGCCATTAGAATGCAAAACGAGCAAAACGCATTTCTTATTCTATATCCTTATTTTGTTTTATTTGTCTATTATCCACCTTTTGTTAACACACTCTTTTGATAAACTGAAAAAGGACCACCCAAGACTTGTTTTCTGTATATAATTCAGTGGCCACACAGAGTTTCCTCAATGCTTGTATCAATACAGAATGCTCCGAAGTGGACATCTGCGTAAAAAAACCAATACACACAGTTCTTCGCTCGGATCGTTTCTAGACGATAGAATAATTCCTTGTTGAGGCACAGTTTATATATTTTAGGTAGAAGAACTAGCTGATATCACAAGCAATTATTACAGAAAATAAATATCTTTACTTACTATCTGAACTGATTTTTTGCATTCCGGACCCCGTCAAGTCTTTGTCTACATCCCTGGCTCTGCCACATATTTGTTCAGCGAATTCCCGAATTGTCAGCCGTGGAACGTTCAGACATTGTTGCGCCGTGCAAGTTGAATATTTTGTAGGTGGGCCCTCGCATTTGGCACCTGAACCCTGGGGACTAAATAAAAATTTTAGGTCACCAGGACAGACTTATTTATCTATTCACTTACTGTGGGTTGTTGCAGACCCTCTCCGATACCATTATCCCCGTACTTCCAGACCGAAGTCGGCCCTCCTCTCCGAACAGACAACCGGAGGCACAGTCGCTGAAAGACTTCCACTTACTCCAACCCCCGTTTATCCTCTCCGCTAGCGACAGCTTTTGTTGTGAAGAGGTATAGGCAGCACTCGCCACCGGTCCTCTCGCCACACATCGGCCTCCTCTACACCACTGGAAACAACAAAAAATGTTTATTCGGTAGGACTTTTTCTCACTTTAAATTTAACTGAAATCTTTTCACCTTTGAGAAAGGGGACATATAGAAGTCGAGTTATTATCAATTTTTGTCCAAATCTATCTATTGCTTTCTCTATTTCTTGAATATTTCTATATACATACAGGGTGTCCACCTAGTGCGCGTAAGTCCAATATCTGGGTTAATAAAAGAGATAACTTAATTTTTTTTTCTACAGGGTTGTCTAATATCCCGAGCTGCACAAAATGAAAATATATTTACATATTCAGGGTGTTCAGTTTTTCCTGGACAGGTACCAACTTCATTTTTTAAATGGAAACCTATATTTTTTATGGCATTATCGAATTCTACGTAAAAAATTAGTGGGACTTTGTGCATAACACTGCTATTGAAATATTGATAGTTTTCAAGATATTTGACTTTTAATTTTTTTTTCTTATGTTTCGTCACTTCTAATAGTTGACATAATTATGGTTGTATGACAGCTAGAAATTATTTTTTTTCAGAAACTGTAGAGTGAAGATGGCTCTTTCGAAAAACGTATCAAAAGTTGACCTGCGATATACAGGGGGCAACAGAAATCGTGCCAAACCTGATGGTTTAAAATTTAAAAAATCTCGACTTTTTCAAATGGAACACCCTGTGTTTTATGATTTCATTAGATGTCTTTCTGTAGACTCTACAATTTTATAATAGCTTTCCCTATACCTAAGTTGCGTAGTTTTTGCAAAAAACCCACTTTTATGAAAAATACCCGATTTGCGCACGTTCGTTTCTCGGGAAAATCGCAGTGAGCGTCTGTCACGCAATAAAATTTGTGACAATCAGTTTACATGTCATTTCTTCTTTTACTGAATATTCACGTACGAGTTTAGAGTAAGTACTAAGCGTGCATACAATGAACTATTCAAAAGAAGAATTAGTGAAAATGGTTTATGCTTTAGGAGAAGCTCATGGAAATTGTTTGCTAGCAGCACGTATTTACAAAGCAAATAATCCAGATTTACAGAGATTTCCACGTGCTGACTGTTTTGAAAATGTGAAAGAAAGATTTGAAAGAACAGCAAATGCGAATTATGAGAAAACTACCAGGAGACATGACGGTAACAATGACGATATTCAGTTTAATGTTGTGGCGTCTGCTGTTGAAAATCCAAATATTAGTGTCAGGAAAATCAGTAATAATCTAGGAGTTTCCAAAAGCTTGACAAACAAGATACTGAAGAAGAATAATTTTTATCCGTATCATATTAAAAACCATCAAGCACTGTTACCTCAAGATCACCTAAACCGCCTGCAATTTTGCCACTGGGCATTGGATAAAATTCAGGAAAGTCCAAACTTTTTTATGAATGTCTTGTTTACTGACGAATCAACATTTTCAAACACATGCTTACCCAATCGTCGCAACTTTCATCACTACGCTGACAATAATCCAAGATTATTGAGGGTACTAGATAATCAGCATCGTTTCAAAGTGAACGTGTGGGCTGGAATTTGTGGAGAACATATTGTTGGACCGTACTTTTTTGAAGGCAATTTAAATGCCAATGTGTATTTGCATTTTTTGCAAAACGAACTTCCCCTTCTACAGCTACAGAATATGCCCGCTGATTATTTGGTTCAACAATGGTTTCAGCATGATGGTGCCCCTCCACATTCCACTTTGGCGGTACTGTGATTATTTTATTGTTGTAGTACTTTTCCTATTATCTATTCATATTTCAGATTAGAGAACACCTAAACCACGTATATCCAAATAAGTGGTTAGGTCGTGGTGGTCCAGTTCCTTGGCCTGCACGTTCGCCTGATTTAAATATTCTGGACGTTTTCTTGTGGGATTATATCAAGGAGCGAGTATACGAAGTACCACCAACGGATATGCAAGACTTGAAAGAAAAGATCCAAAATGAGTTTCTAACCATAACGCCCGAAATGTTAAGAAATGTTCACATTCATTTTCGTCGTAGATTAATGCTTTGTGTTGAAAACAACGGTGGACATTTTGAGCATTTACTTTAGGTTAGCTTGCTTGTATGAGTATTGCGTATTCTTTTTTCAATACTCTATGTATATTCATCCATTTCACTAATAATTTTTCTAACTACGGTAACACCGTTTGGTTTTCAATATGATACGTATGAAACTTCTTCTTCAATATCTTATTTGTCGAGCTTTTGAAAACTCCAAGATTTCTACTGATTTTCTGATACTAATATTTTTGGATTTTCGACAGCAGAAACCACAACATTAAACTAAATATTATCGTTGTTACTCCCATGTCTCCTGGTAGTTTTCTCATAATTCCCATTTGCTGTTCTTTCAAATCTTTCTTTCACATTTTCAAAACAGTCAGCACGTGGGAATCTCTATAAATACGTGCTGCTAGCAAATAATTCCCATGAACTTCTTCTAAAGCATACGCCAGTTTTGCTAATTCTTAATTACATGTAGAGCTTTTATGATTTTTTACTTTTATTTACAAATAAATGGTAACTTTCCATAAAGACTTGTTTATTAAACTGAAATTATCTAAATTTTTCAGTTATTTTTATTTTAAGAAGTGTAAACTAATACATTTTATAAAAATAAATAGCCTTACAATATTTTTTCCGTCAAAGGAGTGCGCAAATCGGGTATTTTTCATAAAAGTGGGTTTTTTGCAAAAACTACGCAACTTAGGTATAGGGAAAGCTATTATAAAATTGTAGAGTCTACAGAAAGACATCTAATGAAATCATAAAACACAGGGTGTTCCATTTGAAAAAGTCGAGATTTTTTAAATTTTAAACCATCAGGTTTGGGTCGATTTCTGTTGCCCCCTGTATATCGCAGGTCAACTTTTGATACGTTTTTCGAAAGAGCCATCTTCACTCTACAGTTTCTGAAAAAAAATAATTTCTAGCTGTCATACAACCATAATTATGTCAACTATTAGAAGTGACGAAACATAAGAAAAAAAAATTAAAAGTCAAATATCTCGAAAACTATCAATATTTCAATAGCAGTGTTATGCACAAAGTCCCACTAATTTTTTACGTAGAATTCGATAATGCCATAAAAAATATAGGTTTCCATTTAAAAAAATGAAGTTGGTACCTGTCCAGGAAAAACTGAACACCCTGAATATGTAAATATATTTTCATTTTGTGCAGCTCGGGATATTAGACAACCCTGTAGAAAAAAAAATTAAGTTATCTCTTTTATTAACCCAGATATTGGACTTACGCGCACTAGGTGGACACCCTGTATAATGTCTATAGAATATCTACATAATATCTATAGTATATCTAAGTAGAAAATATTTCTTTCATAGAATATCCTGTTGTGACTGTCCACACAACAAGAACCTCCCAATGGGCCATAAATTTCATCGTGAATAGTCTATGGACATTCTTCAAATATTGACAGATATATCTACATACATTTATTTGTAGGAAATTCTATATGAGCAGTATGCACATAAGTGAATGTCGAAAGTGCTACATCGTGAATATCATAGACATCCTGCAAATGTCCACGGATATACATTCATAGGATGTCCTATATGTACAGTCCGTCCCTAAAGTAACTGTTTTGAGCAAAATATAGAAGTACAAGGTGTTTCCACAACAAATGAGATACAGAATCAATAGCCTATCTACGACATAAACTTACCATCCCATTGCCGCATAATGTGCCTTCCAGTGCAGGGTGTGAGGTCCAGGTATACCGTTCTCTCTCGCAATGCAGGTCACGACAAACGTCGTCCAAAGGCTGTTGGGACGAATGTTTACTACCCCTTCCATACTTCAGCATACCTAAAACAATGTCATACTTCTTTACACGTTTGTAAAAATATAGATATCTATAAGATGTCATATAGAACCCTGATGTCACAAAGTATAATGTCGTTTCGACACGACGTCTTCTTTGCGTCTTATTACATGTATGTCCCGTGTATTCTCTTCCTTTACAATATGTTTTTCCCATTTCTATATAAGATGCGTATGTGCAAACACATTTAAGATGCTGTAAAGGAATATCAGTATGCCGTAATGGAACATCGTTCATTGATATCCATAAAATCTCCTTTTTATACATTCAGACATGATTAACCAACAGAAGATGTATTTAAGGTGTTTAAAGGAAATCTTCTTCCCCACCATTCTATGAAACAATGCCGCATCATTCGAAAAATAATATTAGATAAAATATTAAGATTAACACCACTTACATTGCTGATTAGCATCGAATCTTTCACCGGGCAGAGCACCCTCTGCACTGTGGTCCAGTTGACCTGCAGAACTGCCATGGTCTAATAAACACCTCGATTGGGGTGTGCTGGAAAGATAACATTCAAAACGAAAATTGATTTACATTTTCTATGGGGTGTGTTTCTAAATACTTCACCAATTACACCATTTTCACCATAGTTTTGTTACAATACACATAATTGGTGCTCGTAAGTGATAATTCAGAAACACACCCATAGTCTCTTACTCTAGGAACTTTTGCAGGTATTTCTTGCTACAGGTAGACCAAGTGATTTTGCCGCTACCTAGTGTGGGGGACATGATGTAGCTGGTTGGGTCGCAGTCATTTTCTGCTAAGGGACCATCGTGGCGCATCCCCAAACTGTAAAAGGTCAGTCCAGTCAGTTCAGTTCAGATCAGTCAAAGCCAATTTCATTTGATATCTTAAAAACGGATTGGAAGAAATTCAAATCTATCTAGTACTAATTGTTTGTGTTGTAAACAATAAGATCCAAATATTGATTTCTTAAAAAATATTACTTTTGGCAAACGATAATGCATGGTATTATATTCACAAACATTACATAATATAATATTAAATATTTTTGTATCCTGGGCTTCAAGTACAACAGAAAAAAGAATTGAGAAAATTAGAATGCAGTTATAGTGAACTTACTTGTGACCTATTTCATGTGCTACTACGTAAACACTCTCGAAATGCCTCCCTTCATTGACTGTACAACTGCTAGAGGCAGTACACATACCGGACACAGGTGCCAGTCCTAGAAAAAAACTTAAAGACATGATTCCTTCTGCGCTGAGCTTTTTAAGTACATTTTATGTGGCCTTACACATAATGTGGCACCCATAGTATTATCCTTTCAACAGTAGCCTAATCTTCCTACCTACTTGGATGTCCATATGACGTCCATTTGAATAATATTGGACATTAAATGCTAGTAGGCATGGAGGCACTGGAGCCCGGGCTCTGCTCCATTCTGATTGGTGTGGTCTGAATGCTGCAAAAAAGACCTGCTGGCCAATAACTGGGGTGTCCAATAACTGGACTGCAGCTGTCCGAATGCTGGAGGCGGAGTCTGAAAGCCGATTGGTTGATGTGGGAGTGGAGGGGGTAGAAATGGTCAAAAATGACTAGAATTTAGGCCCCTTTAAAAATACACGCGTTTTTGGCTCAGAATGCCCATAGCTATTCTACTAATGCTTCCTTTCCAGTAGCATTTAATGTCCAGTGAATATTCACGAAGTTAGAGTTATCAAGGGACGTCTATAGTTTATCCAAATGGATGTCATATGGACATTCAAGTAGGTAGGAAGAATACATCCAAATGGGATCTGAGGTTTATTATTCTCATTGTGATATTTGTTAACACAAATGACCATTCTTCTGATGTCTACAGGTATACATGTACATCTATAGAATATCCTATATATTGAATGTGTCCATTCAGTGGATGTTTGTGTGAGTACATCATCTTACCAAGGCTTTACGTTTTCAGCTGTACAATGAAGTGATTAGTTTTGACTTAGTCTAAATCAATAGCTCTGTATTGTAGGAGTTACTAAAGTCGAAAGTTACCATTTCGTCATTACTTGATAATAAGTTCATTTAAGCCCAGTAAAGGAAATAACTAACACGTTAAACTTACCAACTACTTGGCTAGATATTTTCCCATGTTTTCCACGAACGTACAGGTCTAAACCTGTCAAGATAAGGGCGTGATCCCAGTGCAATGGTTCTCTGTCTCCGACGGGATTCTTGGTCCTCTGCCAGTTGCAGAAATTGGAAAGGAACCGATCTATGTCCGGAGGTCTAAGTAAGCCCGCGGCTTCTTCTTTCAGGATCTCCAGTCTTTTCAGGACGAAGTTTACTGGCCTGCCTAGGCTTGGATCGTGGTATAATAATTGCACCTATAGAAAAATATACCTATTCTAAATTCAGTCGGAAAAATTAGAAATTTGTTTAACTGAAACTATCTTTTCAACTTTGATAAATGAAGATCTATTGCTGAAACAAAAAAAGCTCGTTATCACTTAAAACCTCATAAATATTTACACCAAAATAAACGGCTTTTATGAGAAAGACTTAATGCCAAATAAGTATGATTACATGTCAAGTTTCCTAATATGTTATCCAAAACAGTCAAACATTGATGTCTACAAAGTGTAAATTTATCAGCAACTACTAAATAATTCGACACAACTCATCGTTGTGTCGAAAAAACTTATTATTATGACTTCGAAAAAAACTTACCGCATTGATCATGGCTAGAACGAAGCGTATCAGCTCTCTTTCCGTATTTACAGGAAAATTGGTCTTCATATGGTCGAAGAGATCCCTGTCTACGAAAACGGCAGTTTCCACGAAAGCCGGCGCGCCTTCTGGAAAGGTCTCCCTCTTGCGTCTCTTCAGAACGTTCATTTTTCTTGAGCTGACATTGTGATTCAACTTTTCACCGTTAGCTTCGACGTCCAGTTTTTTCGAACTGGCTTTGGCTTTACTAAAATCTTTGGTTTCGTGCGAGGGATCAGTCACTTTATCTTCTAAATTAAGGGAGCTGTTAGGTTTGGACTTTTCCGCAGAATGGGAATGTGGGCAGGTGCTTGGCGAGTTTGCATTATGACTCTTACGGATCAGCAGGTGAGGATTAGAGGTCACACTGTGAAACTTCTTCGGCAGTGGGTGGATGACGAAGTAGTTCTCTTCGTCGGAGTGTACGATTCCTCTCTGGAAGTGTCAAAAACAACGAATCAGAAAGTATATTTCTTATAAAATAATCGACAAAACACGTTTTAATACAATTAGTAATTTTACCTCAAGCATTTTATAATAATATCAATCAGAATTAACTCTCCGATATAGACTCATAAACATTGTATTTACATATTTATTAGCTAATAGTTATTGCCAGCTTCAAAATATTCCTCTTGAGTTAGATACACTTAATTAGAAGATCCTCCTGTTACTGTTCAAATCATTTTTGGAACTCATCAGCAGGCTTTTTATATCTTTTTTTTTCCCCTATATAAGATTCTTTGTTGGAGAATCTTATTTCTATTAAAACTGGTCTGATGACCAACCATTAATTTTCTTCTAATAATCTTACAAACTAAACATTTATTAACTAAAGTTCATCCAACGACGTCCTTTAGATTGTTTTCTTTTAACAATTTCACTGGCGCACTATGTCCTGCTTTTACACAGCACACTACACCAGCTCAAATGGTTTGGGTCTCTTCAATCTTCGAACAAGATGTTGGTTGTCCAGCAGCTGAAGAGCTTCTGCATTGATGTGGAGGTGAAGTCTGGCCTCATGTCTGCCAGCAAACCTTTTAATCTCATCTTTAACCATTGGGATGTTAAGGTCTCGATGCAAGTCGAAGTTGCGATGTACCATGGAGTGTCTACTATGTTACGCAGCACTTTGTTCTGGAAAGTCTGAATGGTTTTAATATTACTATTTCTAGCACAACCCCAAAGTTGAATACCATATAACCAAACTGGTTTTAAGATCTGATTGTAAATTAGTATCTTATTATATATTGTCAACTTAGAATTTCTTCCAAGTATCCAATAATACTGTCTATATTTCAAGCCAAGTTCGATTCTTTTCTTCTTCACATGTTCTTTCCACCGGAGCTTGGCATCCAGGGTCATGCCTAGGTATTTAGCGTTATTCTCATTGGGTACAATAGTACCATTAATATCCAAGGACGGAGGGTTAACTAGTCTTTTGTTGGTAAAGTTAACATGAGTTGATTTGAGCTCGTTTAGCTTGATCTTCCATTGTTTGGTCCAATCAAGTATTGTGTTGCTAGCTACTTGCAGTCTTCTAGTGGATATTCCTTGATCTTTACCGACCGCAAGAAGTGCAGTGTCGTCAGCAAATGTAGCTACAGTGGTCTCTTCTAGTACTGGCATATCACTAGTATATAGCAGGTAAAGGATAGGGCCAAGAACGCTACCCTGGGGCACTCCTGCTCTTATATTTTTCAGGTCAGAATATTCATCTTCCTGTTTTATTCTGAAAAGTCTGCCCGGCTTTTTATATCTGATTTCATTTTTGAACAACTAAACATCACAAAATAGGTATTATATCTGGAAAATCAGACAGAGAGAGTCGAATTATATGATTCATGTGTTGCTAAAAAGCACATGGTTATTATAGAACACTCACAGAGCATGATCATGCTGAGCCCAAGGCTAAACTTTTTCTGTTAAAGTTCCGGGCGCTTTTTACCAACAGCATCACATTACCTTAACTTTTAAATAAGAATAATCATGTTCAACTGTTAGAAAGAATGAGTTAGAGGCCTGTTTCTATTGGTTATTTTGAAGATAACCAATTAGAGCAATTGTTGATTGGTTATTTCGAACTATTGAACACGCCCAGTATTAATTCCCTATATGTCCTTGTTTAATAAATTCAAAGCGAACAATATCTTTATAATCGAAAAAGCATACATGCATTGTTATAGTCCGCTGAAAGTTATGTAGTCTTAGTCTCTACTTTTTTCTGGTCTTTTTCTGTATTTGCTCTGTTTTCCTTTGGTCTGGACCTTCTAGTTTCTATTATTTAAAATGGTTTGTTTCTCGGTCATACTAGAAACACTTAGTTTCATCTCCAATATTTGCTCAAACAAAAGTGGTTAAATGCGAAGAAAGATCAGATAAGTTCAGAAACTGTCGCTGCTGATGATATTCAGTCAATTTGTTTGGCATCTTTCCTCCACGGAAATCTTCCTCATTTGCAAATCTTCGATCAAGATCTTTCTCATTGCCTCAAAATCTTAACTCAACTTAACTCTTCTGCAACAACCTGTGTGTTTAACCGTCTATATGATCTCACCAAGTGTCACCTTTTCCGCATATGTCACATGTTTGGTGAGTTTTAGAACCGATTTTACCATCCCTTCCTTCTTCCTAATTTAACACGAAATTTGGTATTATAGCGATACTCAAATATCTTTGCAGTGTTACAGAACCAGCGAGAGTGTGTTATAATGTTTGGTATGCCAGGATAATTATTGCCATATACTTTTTTCAGTGTATAATGAGACAGAAAAGCTTCGTAAGACACACTTCCTGCCGTTTTCATCACACGTGTAGCCATTATTTTGTGTTTACGACGTCCACTGGCAATTTATAATAATCCAATATGTCCTGTTTCCAGTTTACATCGCACTCTGTTTACCCGTATAACTGGGTCAACAGAAAACCTCGTGAGCAAATATTCGAGCGTTTCTCCTTTATTAATGTTTATGTTTGTAGATCAAGATCAATTATTCCAAGTAAGAACTTTTTAATTAGGCGAGAGACGATGAACTGGAACAACAACTCTCGGTTTCGATTTATACAGTTCTCTAAATTAATTGGATCTATAAATAGTCCAACCGTATTAGGGTTTTACCTGGAAATAATTCCCCTAAACTGGATAATTTGCATATGAATAGTGTTCAGTAACAATATACCAAAATTCATGCTGTGCAACGGCCGCCATATTGAAAAATCGCGACTATTTTTCAGTTTTTTAGTCATATCACATTAACGGATGGGAATATCGAAAAATAGATTCGATAAAAGTTACTTTAGATAAAAGTTAGAGAGCATTGGAAAAAGGAAGAGAGGTCAACCTTATGCTACAATGTTGTCCCCTTCGAATCGAAGATTGACCTGTTTCGGCCAAATTTTTATATCTCGTTTTGTTCACAAAATATTAAGGGTGTTTCGTGGTAAATGGGACACCCTGTATATTGAAATATGTTTGAAGTGTAAGCTTTAGTTATAAAATTGTAGTGTTTTGCATAACTAGTGTTTTTAACTAGTGCCATTGAGTTTATAAACTACAGTCGAAGCTAGTGCTTTGCTTCTGTTAACTAGTGATTTGCATAACTAGTGTTTTGCTTTTGTTAACTAGTTTACCTTTTAATAGTGTTTCTATCCAGTGTTTTACTTTTGTTAACTAGTGTTTTTCTTTTGTTAACTAGTGTTTTGCATAACTAATTTTTTATCTAGTGTTTTGCTTTTGTTAACTAGTGTTTTGTATAGTTAGTGTTTTGGTGTTCTCTATAGTAAACCTCAAAAACGAAATACTCACCACTCCCTGGCAGAGACTGACAGCAGCTTGAGGGCCCCGAAAGTAGCATTTCTTATCTTCCTCGTGGAGCACCAGAGGATAAGATCCGTTGGCGAAGGTCTCCAGCAGCAGGAAATCTCCGGATAAAAGATTCGGACTGGATTTTAAGTCTAAACTAAAATTTCGGCCAAATTCTGGCGCTCTAATATGTAGACTGTGCACCGGGTGGCTCCTCTTGGAATCCCCTGCAGCCGATCCCGCGTCGATCGGCGCGGTATATTTGGGGTAGGTGATGGTATAGTTGCCAACTGCAACAAACAAAAGCAATGTAGTAGAACTCGGTTAGACGAAGAGGGTAATAGGCAATAATCAGTCAACCAGTCAAACGTATCAACAACGATACCTACTATAAGTTAATAAATAAAAAATCCTAGAAAGGGGTCCCAGAATCCCAGTTAACGTAATCTTTAAAGAACCACTAACTATTTGTTTCCTTCTTAATGAAGAAACATTTAGAATATCAAATGTCAGTCAAACTGTCCAGACGTTAACCTGGGAGTACCACAGGGTTCCATTTCAGGCCCCATTCTATTTATTCCACATATTAATCAAATAACTCAATTGTAACTAGCTGTCATCTCTCTGTATATGCAAATTATATAGAATGATCAGGCTTTTATTATGTCAGAATACAAGTAATTCTCGTATTTTTGGTTTTTAAATAATTTTTTTGTATATTTTAAATGTTTCACTATACTTTTCATATTGGTTTTTATTTAGCCATATGCACATTGGCAACCTGCCTAAATCGACTATTTCCATTCAATGTATTTTTTGTATAAAACGGAAATAAACGAATAAAAAGGTCACATGTGCTCTTTTTACAACAATTTTCTCCTTACCTAAAAAATATCGTATATCCCTTAATTATAAGCACATATACAGGTTTGTTAATCCATGTTGTCATATTCAAGTACAATAACAGATGCGAGAATTTATTTAATCCTTTATAATAACCTCACCGTATGCTACCCTACCGCCATATTACACAATATCTCTACGTAGGCTTTAGCTTTAAATATTTGTAAAGTATTAATTACTTGCATATTCACTGTTAATTTATTTGCAAACGGGAATGTGTCATTCCATATGCGATTTACGATTATTTTATTACTAATAAACGGGTTCTGGTGTTTTTATTATCGGAGAATGCAGAGAAAGTACATATGCAAGTAATTCTTACCTCTAGTTATTTTATCATTAACATTTTATTGTATATGACCTAAAAATGTTTGTACAGTAAGTGTTTTTCCATCACGTCATTGAGGAATTGAAATCAATAAACGAGACTCTTTAAAAAGCAAGTGGTTTCAAATTTATATTTGCACTAGTTCAACCGTTTGACGAGTTGGATAGACGACGACTTTGACAAGTTGGACGACCAAGATATCCGACATAACGGAAAATGTAGATAACCAAATAAAAAACACATCACACCTCCCTACTTAAATGGAAATATGAAGTATAGAAAGCATGGTATACGTTTTTATTTTGAGACATAAGCAATAAAAGTTATTACATTAACTCGTTACATTAATTTGAATTACAAATTATTTTTCCGAGTTTTCGATTACATTTAAAATGTAATCACTTGTAAGTATATCGTACTATTTTAAATAACTGGGTATACAATATAAAAAGTACATATATTTTTCTCTGTAAATCACATAGAATTAATTCAATTCCAACTGATTTATTTTGGATCAGAGATTTCAGATTAAAACCATTTAGAATTTATTATAGCATGTTTTAGATCTGGTAATTCCTGTTGGAACGGAGTGATACACCTTGTACATTGTTACATCATATTGTGATATAGTTGTTGCTGTTGAGGACATTTTTTCCATGGGTGTGCAAATTTAAAGTGTTTACAAACTAATGCTTTCAAAACTTTTAATAACCCAGTTTGGTAAAACAATACTTTTAATGTTTAATTGAAATAAAACTTCAAGCAACGATATAAAGCGTACAAAATCATTGTGAGGCATATTTAAACTGCCAAACAAATACAAATTGGCTTTTTCGTAAGCTTCTTCGCAAACATTGCAAGTATATTTAGTGAGACATATTTTGAAAAAGCGCTTTGTTGCGAAGATATAGGGCGAAAAAAATGTTCAACAAATAACAATTTATTACTAAAAATTACATGTAACATTCCTGAACCTACAAGAATTGTTCATGATGGCTACCTCCAGCTCGAATGCAACCATCCAATCTTCTCCTCATAGACTCTCGAACTCTTTCAAAAACACCAGGGTCGTTTCTTATTGAGGTACACCCAGCAATTATCCGATCTCTTAAATCGTCCACATCTTCCACTGACCTAGTATAAACTAATGACTTTAGATGGCCCCATAGGAAATAATCCAGGGGTTTTAAGTCTGGGGATCGAGCAGGCCATGCGTGAGGTCCAGCTCGACCAATCCAGCGATCTCCGTATGTTGCTGTTAAAAACTCTCGAGCAACTACACTAAAATGAGGTGGTGCACCATCATGCATAAACCACATTGCCTGTCTTGTAGCCAATGGTACATCCTCCAAAAACTGAGGTAGCGTTTGTTTCAAAAACTTACGGTATACCTCGCCGGTAAGTCTTCCTGGTAGAAATACCGGTCCAATTAGCCAGTCACACACAATTTCAACCCAAACGTTCAACGAGAACTGATGTTGAAACCGATCTTCACAAATCTCATGTGGATTTTCGTTAGCCCACACATGGTTATTGTGGAAATTCCTTATTGCATTTCGCGAGAAACTCGCTTCATCGGTAAAAAGAATCAGTGTAAGTAGTTGAGGGATTTCAACCAATGTGTGCAAAAGCCATTGACAAAATGCAATACGTGGAGCAAAATCCGCAGGAAGAAGTGCCTGGACACGTTGAATGTGGTATGGGTACAAGAAATTATCTCTCAGAATTTTCTAAACAGTCCAATTACTTACATTCAAACTATTTGCAATTCTTCGCGTAGAAGTGCAGGCCTTTGAGGAAGAACAGCTTATGCTGATCAGAGGCTCTTTTGACCATACTTATTTATACTTATAAATTTTAATTTGTATTTGGGTTTAATATGGTCAATAAATATTATTATTATTATTATTATTAAGTACCTGGATCTTCTTCTATCATGTCCAGCACATTATCTTCAAGCTCTACCGTTCTTACAGTCCTTGGCCTTCCTGGTCCTCCACTTCAATGTTCCCGTTTCTCGAAGACGTTGATGAATACTTTGAAAGATTTTTCTATCGGGAGCAATGTGGTTAGGAAATCGTTCAATGTACAGTCGCCTAGCTTCTAATGCATTGCCATCAGCAAGTCCATAAATAAAATGCATGTCAGCCACCTCTGCATTCGTATAGCGAGCCATGATAGAGGGCTTCACTAACAACCGTTTACATGTCAACTAGCCAAACGTCAATTAATCTTAACAAATGCGACACATACAAACTACAAAAACATACAAAATAATCACTCCGAAGTATCACGTGATGTTGGTAAGAAAAAACAACTCCTTGTTTTTAAATGTCTTACGTCCAGTGTAGTACGCCATACCTACTTTAATTTCACCTACATTAATAATGTGAAAAATACCAAAATTGGATTTGTTGAAAATTTTTTTCGCCCTATATCTTCGCAACAAAGCGCTTTTTCGAAAATCATCAAAGGATAAAATATCCTTAGAATAGTCCAAGGAATAACCTCTTGAATTTTTGCCGCATGTTTAACTAACACCCTGTATAATCACACTAGAGTAAGCTGTGCTAAGACATAATAACATTAAACAAATATGTATATGTGGTAAATAACATTGTGGATCCTTTATGACGTGCATCGCTTGGATTCTTGTGTCGAGTTTAACATGAAACACTCGGCTTCTTCAAATGGAAATGAGCTGGCTTGTTTATATAACATTATCTTCAAAGCGTATTTTTTACTAGTGAGTTTGTTTACTACTGTTTAACTTAATCGATTATATGTAAATTTTGGTAGTAAACAGAGAAAGTTATTTACTTTATAAATAAAAATTTTCTCATATACTTAAACAATAATAAATGAGTTCTTGCTAAATATAATATTTCACGGATTTTTAGTATTCAGTTCACAAATTAACATTTTTATTTCCTTGAGATTTTGTAAGTGGGTATTTATTTATATGAGCACATAAAACTATATCTAACAATGTGTATGCTATAGAAAGCTATATATAATCTCCGATATTAGTACCTAATAAAAAATTGTATTCAATATTTAGTTTACTTTAGTTTGCTTATATTAATTTCTAAAGAAAAGCTCATTATAACGCTTAATAGAAAGTAATGGTTGCCTGTTTGTAGTAAAAAACAAAATTTTTATATAAATAACTGATATTACTAGGTTTGTCTATGATGTTACTTCTATCTGTTTTAAATTATATGTGAAAGTTTTAAAACAATGACAGACAGACAGTTCAAATTGTGCACCTTTTAATAAATCGATATTTATTAAAAGCCAGGAATTTATTAATCGTCATGGCTATACTGTCAGGCAGCCAACTGTGCACAATTTGAACATTTAATTTAGTCGATTTTTTACATAATCATTATCATTGTCAGTATTGTGAAAATTAAATTTTGAGATCTTCAAACATTATTTTCTTGAAATTTTTGTTATGTAACACCATAATTTTTCATGATGCGTATGTAGAATGATACGCTCTTTCAAATGGCGTGGTCAAAATTGGGGGTTGCTATTTAAAAAAATTGTCGATGACGTCATATCTCGAACAAAGATGACGTCACAAATATGGGTTGTATGTCAAAAAGTGCCTTTTTAAAAACAAAATCGACGTGTCAGGGGATTTTTTCTAAAACTTCTCAATTTCTAAAATAATGAATTTATTCGTTACTTTTCGAAAGCACTGTATAATAAGAAATACAAAATAAATCTGCGCTATACATTTAGGAGGTGCTAAGCCTGTCGGATAACAGCGATTGCATGTATATCAATATAAATCGTGACAAAATTAAGCTGTCAGATAGAACAGTAATTTAGATATACCTCCACTTTCTTCGCATTAGAATACAATGAAGAATATTAATGAAGAAAGTTACCCGTCCGTCCTGCATTCGCTGCATAATAGCAAAGTAAAAGATCGCGTCTGTTCTGCTCTATTGGTGCAAAGAAAACTCTCCTTCTGGTCATGAATATTAATGCATTCCAGTACGAGAAAACACCCTTATTAGGCTGCTAACAGACTGAGAAATTTATTAATACACACACACTGAGAAAACATTTTGCGTCTAGAGTTTTTGCAGCTAAATTAATGGGGTGCTAATTAATGCAGCCTTCAGAATAATAATGGGCCACCCCCTCTCCATACAAATTTCTGAGTATCAAAATAATTATTATCTATTTTTGACAGTTGAATGTCAAAATCTTCAATGTTTAAATTCTCCTCTAGAGAGTGCTACTACGGACATTAGACGGTGAATTCAAATAAGTAAAAATATACAGGGTATTCTATTTAACTTTCAGAAGTTGGAGTCACGTCCGGTCAAATCGTAAATGGTTCAGTCACTTTCATATTGCTTTTAAATGCATTTTTAGTCTACTACGCATTCCCTAAATTTAGTAGACATATTTTGAAAAAAAATATGACATATGTTTCAAAGCCAACTACCAACAAAAAAAAGTACTAAAAATGAGCCCTAATATAATCGCTCAGCTCGTATACATGGTGTTAGTTAAACATGCGGCAAAAATTCAAGAGGTTATTCCTTGGACTATTCTAAGGATATTTTATCCTTTGATGATTTTTGAAAAAGCGCTTTGTTGCGAAGATATATGGCGAAACAAATTTTCAATAAATCCAATTTTGGTATTTTTCACATTATTAATGTAGGTGAAATAAAAGTATGGCGTACTACACTGGACGTATCAAGTAAAAGACATGTAAGAAAAATGAGTTGTTTTTTCTTACCAACATCCCGTGGTACTTCGGAGTGATTATTTTGTATGTTTTTGTATGTTGTGTTTTTGTAGTTTGTATGTGTCGCATTTGTTAAGATTGATTGACGTTTGGCTAGTTCACGTGTAAACGGTTGTTAGTGAAGTCCTCTATCATGGCTCGCTATACGAATGCCGAGATGGCTGACATGCATTTTATTTATGGACTTGCTGATGGCAATGCATTAGAAGTTAGGCGACTGTACATTGAACGATTTCCTAACCACATTGCTCCCGTTAGAAAAATCTTTCAAAGTATTCATCAACGTCTTCGAGAAAGGGGAACATTGAAGCGAAGTGGGGGACCAGGAAGGCTAAGGACTGTAAGAACGGTAGACGTAGACAAGAATGTGCTGGACATGATAGAAGAACATCCAGGTACTTCTAAGGCCAAGGAAAGATTCAAGGAAGAGAATGTGCTGGACATGATAGAAGAAGATCCAGGTACTTCTACGCGAAGAATTGCAAATATTTTGAATGTAAGTAATTGGATTGTTTGGAAAATTCCGAGAGATAATTTGTTGTACCCATACCACATTCAACGCGTTCAAGCACTTCTTCCTGCGGATTTTGCATTTTGTCAATGGCTTTTGCACACATTGGTTGAAATCCCTCAATCCCTCAACTACTACGCTGATTCTTTTTACCGATGAAGCCGGTTTCTCACGAAATGCAATAAGGAATTTCCACAAAATCCACATGAGATTTGTGAAGATCGGTTTCAACATCAGTTCTCGTTGAACGTTTGGGTGAGAATTGTGGGTGACTGGATAATTGGACCGGTATTTCTACCAGAAAGACTTACCGGCGAAGTATACCGCAACTTTTTGGATCAAACGCTACCTCAGTTTTTGGAGGATGTACCATTGGCTACAAGACAGGCAATGTGGTTTATGCATGATACCTCATTTTAGTGTAGTTGCTCGAGAGTTTTTAACAGCAACATACGGAGATCGCTGGATTATTGGTCGAGGTGGACCTCACGTATGGCCTGCTCGAGCCCCGGACTTAAACCCCCTGGATTATGTCCTATGGGGCCATCCAAAGTCATTAGTCTATACTAGGCCAGTGGAAGATGTGGACGATTTAAGAGATCGGATAATTGCTGGGTGTAACTCAATAAGAAACGACTCTGGTGTTTTTGAAAGAGTTCGGAAGTGTATGAGGAGAAGATTGGATGGTTGCATCCGAGCTGGAGATAGTCATTTTGAACAATTCTTGTAGGTTCAGAAATGTTACATGTAATTTTTAGTAATAAATTGTTATGTGTTGAAAAATTTTTTCCCCCTTTATCTTCGCAACAAAGCGCTTTTTCAAAAATCATCAAAGCATAAAATATCCTTAGAATAGTACAAGGAATAACCTCTTCAATTTTTGCCGGATGTTTAACTAACACCATGTATATCCAGCAGTTTTACTCAAATGAACATGATCTTTCTGTGGGGGTTCTTCACGTTATACTAAAAGTTAGCACAAACATTTTAGCAATTTTTTAAAAGTTTAAAGACCGTTTAAAAAAATTTACCTACTAAAAACAATTATTGTAGATCACATTATATATATCCCAAAATATGCTATACAAGATGATATAGATTTCATCTGCTCCACGGTATGTATGGCGACACCGCTGTCTTTTGGCCTTGAACGATAACTCCTAACTTGATCCCCATATCCTAATATAAAAATTTCCAATGTTAAAAGATAAACAGTATAATTTTGGGACGAAAACAGAACATGCGATCGTTATCCCCTATCATCGCGCCTTTTACAATAACTTTATGCTCTTGATTCCACAACAAAAAGCACAAAAGGCCAAATTTGAATATGAACAGCCGCTGCGCTGTCCTGCCAAGTTCAGCGAACGGGCCGTCCGGAAGTCACTGAGATCTGCGCTTCCGATTCCGCGGTCTCGCCGGCTCTAGTTTTGCGGCGAACTTGGGGTCATGGACGCGACGCATTTTTATTTTTTAGCAAGTGGAAGGACCAAATTCAATTTGTTGTGGTCATTCCACATTTGTTTTATATGATTTGTCTTATTTCTCTTATTTGTCTTATTTGCCTTATACGAAAACGGTTAACTGGTTTATAGAAACAGAGAGTTTATGCAGACATTACCTCAATTTCATTAAATTTCCTGTCACAGTGTCCAACGCCATTGATGGATATGTTTTAAGGTGTAAAAATGATTTAAATCCCACCAGATAGTAATAAAGGCATGGATAAAATAACATTTTTGTTATAAACTTATACACTGATAATAATCACAGAAAATATTATAACACATGACACCAACGTCGTGCGACGTTATAACATCGTTACTCATTTTATAGGTATAAATATTTATTTTAATTGTTTTTTTGGTACTACGAATTGGTACTACTATTTGGTTTTGGTACTACGAATGATCAGATAGATTTTACAATTTCGCCCTTCTTAGAAAAGGTACTAAAAACTCGGGCTTTACCAGATGGTGGGATCAATCGGGGGTAGGGGCTCGTAAACAAATAAATAACGAAAATGCACTTGGAAACATTTAGTAATAGACATTACTCTAATGAAAAAGGCCTAATAAGCCGAAATACTGGTATATAGAGTGTTTTCTATATATTTCTTGGAACATCTAAACGAGATCAATGGTTTTTTCAAAACAATTATTTTCACAAATTATAAAGAACCATCCGCTTCGAGTATCCACTTTATTAAGATTTATTTTAATAAAACGTAGGGCCGGTCTTTCCATCCCTTTATAAAATTGCTTTTAACTAAAATAAACTTAAAGTTAACAAGTGAATTTATCTGGCAGTTAAAAAATTGCGTCTTTCCAACACAATTTAACTGCTCTTTTGTAAAAATGATATTGGCAATACTGATTAAATAAGAAAGTCTATATAATAAAGTGAGACAGATGAAATTGGTCAATCATAATCAACAAAATATGTCAATTATGACAACATTACCTATAGTGGAGTAAAAACGGTAGAAAAATGTTGCAAAAAATTTTTTAAAGGTATAACCACATGAAACCTCCACAGGATCATTGGTTGGGTCCTTGTGCATGAGAAATGACTAATTACGACATCTTTAGGGAGGTCAGACATTTTTTATACCCAAAAATGTCAATAATTTGTCAAAATGTTATATTTATGTTTTTTAAGACATACCACGCGATAACTTCGAAACTAATTAACTTATAAACATGAGGTTTTTTTTAATCGATTGAGGACCTATAGGCGGTCATAACTGTACTAATTTAAGTCTCCTGATTAGCGTATTTTTTCTTGGAGAATGGAGTAAATTCGAAATTTTACTTTTATTGCTGCATGATTTTCGGTAAGCGAGAAACTTTTTTATTTCAAGGAATTTTGCCATAGCATCTGCGTATGAATTAAAGAAAAAATATTGAAAAAGTTTTTAGAATAAGAACCAACCTTCTGTGACAAACAGTTTTCGAGTTATCACCATTTAAAATTAATAACACAGGGGCGCGATGTGCTTTTCGAAGACGCCATCAAATTATCGCACCGTACCGCGCTCTCGATGTGTTTTGAAGGCCCGCTTGGGTGATCTCCTGACCAAAATAAAATATCCAAAAAGAATTTTGTATTAAAAAAAATAATGTAATGTTCTAATATAATATATATTAGCTAATTTCATATGATTCGATAAATATTTTCTATCAGGAACACAAATTTGCATTGTATTTACATTTATGTTTTTAATATAAAGTTAAAACACGAATTACAAAAAAAAGGATAGAAATTTAAAAGATTTAGAATTTTCTAGACTCCGAATCTGACGAAATGAGGTCTTCGTTTTGTGGTCTGTTACTACATAATGAATAAAACGAAGTACCTGCTACTACTACAAGTATTAGTATATTCTACATAGTATTTACTTTAAAACGAAGTAGATACTACATTTCAAAGTACGCCCTTCTATTTTTCCGGAAATGCTAAAAATAATAGCATTCTTCTAAACATTATAATTACTTTAATTCTTTTTACAGGTAGATACTTCGATTTTCTGAAATATTTGCTCCGTCATTAGCGAAGTTGATATCATGGCAGCCTCATCGTGCGTGCTACAAAGTGATTACTTTAAAAATGGTTCAAATACATAGAAATAAAATGTATACTAAAAGAAGACACTACGACGTTGATACCATATACCGCCAAATATTTAGGTAAACAATTAAGTACCATCAATTTAAAATGTTATGTTTATATTTTTCATCTAGGTTTAGTAGGGAAAACGTTAATTTCTCGTTACTCGTTACTCTTCTATCACACTTCCTTCATCCGGAGACATCTTAAAGGACTGTTGATGTTATAAATACATACAAAACTGAAACTGTTTCCCAAAAACTTTTAAACATGTCTATCTCGTTAGCCAGGGCCCGGCGCGCGGCTTATGTGTGACGGAAGTAAGTACCTACTACACATTTCAAAGAATGTACTACACTTTTGTTAAGTAGATACTTCATAATATGGAGTATATTATACTTTGTGGTGAAGCATGTTTTATGTCAAGTAAAGTAGATACTACCGGAAATTAATAAATCCTTTGTTTTAAAGTAGATATTACGTAGAATATATTAATACTTGTAGTGGTAGTAGCAAGTACTTCGTTTTTATCCATACCACAAATTGCATATTTACATTCGTCGCAACATTTTAATCTTTGTGCTAAACGCGTGCACCTATTATTGTTGCAATTTTTGTCAATCCGGTGTTCCGACAAAAATTGCAACAATAATAGCAAATATTCCAGTTGTTGTTAAAATCGAAGTACCTATCTACCAGTAAAAAGTATTAAAGTAATAATTATAATGTTTATAAGAATGCTATTATTTTTAGCATTTCCGGAAAAATAGAAGGGAGTACTTTGAAATGTAGTATCTACTTCGTTTTAAAGTAAATACTATGTAGAATATACTAATACTTGTAGTAGTATTTTCCCCTAACTAATGAAGTTTTCCAGGTTTCCCTCATTCCAGCACTGAATGGTGGTTAGGGTCTACCAACGTAAGTCGTTCCTGAGGCGCCAATGCGGCCCGCGAAATAATAATATGCCGCTCCCTCTCCCACACAAGTCTCAGACTTTCGGGCTAATCCTTGCGATTAGAATGAAGGGTAGAGATATTATTATTATTATTATTATTATTAGTAGTAGGTAGTAGGTACTTCGTTTTTATTCATACCACCCATTATATAGTAACAGACAACAAAACGAAGATCTCAGTTCGTGTTTTAACTTTACATTAAAAATATAAATGTAAATACAATGCAAATTTGTGTTCCTGATAGAAAATATTTATCGAATCATATGAAATTAGAAAATATATATTATACTAGAACATTAAATTATTTTTTTAATGCAAAATTCTTTTTGGATATTTTATATTGGTCAGGAGATCACCCAAGCGGGCCTTCAAAACACATCGAGAGCGCGGTACGGTGCGATAATTTGATGAGTCTTCGAAAAGCACGTCGCGCGGCGCAGCGCGCCCCTGTGTTATTAAATTTAAATGGCGATAACTCGAAAACTGTTTGTCACAGAAGGTTGGTTCTTGTTCTAAAAACTTTTTCAATATTCTTTCTTTAATTCATATGCAGATAGTATGGCAAAATTCCTTGAAATAAAAAAGTTTCTCGCTTACCGAAAATCATGCAGCAATAAAAGTAAAATTTCGAGTTTACTCCATTCTCCAAGAAAAAATACGCTAACCAGGGGACTTAAATTAATATAGTTATGACCGCCTATATGTCCTCAATCGATTAAAAAAAACCTCATATTTATAAGTTAATTAGTTTCGAAGTTATCGCGTGGTATGTCTTAAAAAACATAAATATAACATTTTGACAAAATATTGACATTTTTGGGGATAAAAAATGTCTGACCCCCCTAAGGATGTCGTAATTAGTCATTTCACATGCACAAGGACCCAACTAATTATCCTGTGGAGGTTTCATGTGGTTATACCTTAAAAAATTTTTTTTCGAGAAGGAAGCGACTTTTTCCCTTGTTTTTACTCCACTACTAGCTAAATATAACATACTGTGGCTATAACCAACTGAGTATAACTTTTTTTAAGTTCTGGTCGTTTCTGGGACCTCTAGTTTAAATTTAATATTCAGAAGTGTAAAAATGTCTTCCCAGGATGATATACAGTAAAAAGACTTGGAACCAAATTGCCCAAGAATTTGAGGCACTCACTAGTACAAATCGTAGGAGTTCACTCCTCATTTCAAAATATTATCCAATAAAACATGTCATAAAATTTAACAAATACGTAGATATCATTTCTTTTTTATTATTAACCTGTTAGTGTGATGCCGTAAATGTTGCTCGATTTTTTCTAGAACATTAACATCGTTATTTTTGATACACCAAATCTCCTCATAAATTCTTCATCATCCCAGATGTTTAAATTGTCTATATGAGGCCTTACAGTATATATTTTTCGTTCGCGTTTTGGAATTTTTACCATGTTTATAATTATATGATCTAATAATATTTCTTCTTCAAAATCAATAATGTTTTCCATTATAAAAATATATTTTTTGACGTTTTATTAATCAAATTGTTTAGTAACACTCAAATTTGTAAAATTTCTGAGGTTAGAAATCTCTTTGTAACTACTTATAGGGCAGTAAAAGCATATATATAATACTACTATATCGCGGGTAGAGGCCCAAAAATTCCGAAAACAACACGGCGCCGACATACAATCTCTATCCTTATCGAGAGTACCTTAGCCAAATATGCGCATGCGCACGAATTTCGCGACATCCAATAAGCATGCAGCATAAATACTGCATCTCTGTCTACCGACTTCTTTTAAAAAAAGTTGAAAGTTGGGAAGTCTGTCAGCCTATAAACAGTGTGTCAGCTTCCGTAACCATGGAGATTGCGCATGCGCAAATCGAACAAAGGGTCTCTGGAACAGTATAGCACTATATCTTTTGTCCTTTAATGTTTTCGGAGACACCGCTTATGGGCTAACATAGGAAATACGCGATATAGTAGTATTATATATATGAGTAAAAGTGACCGATAAGTTAAAGAGCAGATAGAGAACTTTAAAGACAGGATTTAATTTAAAACACAGTGAAAAGACCCATTTTATAGTAACAAAGAAGATAAATTTAAAAAGATATTTATAAGGAGATGGAAAGACCGGCCCTTAAATAAGTAGTATTTAGGTATACCTATAATCTATAACTGTCTAATTCTTCTTCTACATATGTTGTACTAAATAATTTACGGAAAATGTGTGAGCAACGCCCATTTCTCTCATACTAAACAAAATTAGAAGCTATCAAAAAATTGGAAATAGTTTATCCCTCTTGCAAACCCCAATTTCACGCCTATGTCGCAACGGCAACGTTCGCAAAATCCCTAACAATTTAGACGGTAAATTAAAATTGGTATTTTAGATTGGATCAAATGCTCGGGCGCCAATTTAAACAAAAAGCTATTGTTTTGAATAATGTGAGGAAACAAAACTTGATTGCTATAATATTTCTAGAGGCGGCCCTGATTAACATATACTCATTTGTTTCGCCCCCAGTGTATATTTCACCGATAAGAGGATGGCACGTGCATGCATGATATTTGTAGAGGCTTCGTGCAATTTATGGATTTTCGATACAAAAACACGCCAACAGAAGTAATACCACGTACTGACGTCAGTTACGTCTGGAAAATACCAAACAAGTAATAAAATTGATACTTCAGGCAATGGGAGATATTTAAGAAAGGCGATCTTTTCAATTGATGTTACATGCAATGTAGTGCCTTGCATAAGCATAAATATAACACGTGATGTCTGAGTAAAATACCTTTAGGACAAAATATACAACAGTAATATTTGTAGTGGCGAGATACAGTGAAATACACCGTAGTGCCCTCTTTGGGTCATTACTACTACCTGTCTGACAATTATTGTCTAATTGACAGACAAAGAACGATTCATTAGATAATTATAATACTAACAGATAATCATTCATCGATTCCGATACCTATGGCAATCTGATGAGATCATAACAAGATCGAAACCGGTCATTGTCTGGTATTTGGTCTTGATGAAGGATGTGGCGACATCCATGGAGATGTTGATGTAATACAACGCCAGTCGGGGCATATTGTCCGTGGAGTAGTTGTTTTCGGCATCTCCTACCAATAATTATATACAACAGTAATATTTTAAAATTTTAAGGCGCCCAGTTTAAAAGATCGAAAGTTTTTTCAAACTCCGCACGCTGAGTACAATTCAGATCTGGTTCTTGTTAGAACCAAAAGAAGCTTAATGTTATAGACTTTTTTTTACGATTTCTTAAAGATCAATTTGATATTTTTCACACAAACGTCACTATTCTATTTATAATTTACTACTAATAAAATAATTTTCAAGAAGAGGAAGCCATAATTGAGGAGCGATAAGGCAAAACCAGATAAATCCATTTTATATAGTTTTGAGATATTGGCAAAAAACGTACCATTAGCGGGTCTTTAACTTTAACCAAAAAAATTATAGTGTACGTGAAAGATATGATATTATAGACTTCGTAAACACTGTTTTCGTTTTTATTTCATCATTAACATAGGAATTATTGCTAATTACAAAATGGATTTATCTGCTTTTGCTTGAGTTGAAAATAAAATGTTTAATTTCATAACGTAAAATTGTTTATTTTAACATAGATATGTTAATAGCAAATCGTTTACGTTAAAATAGCATTTTTTATTTTTATTTTTTTTTATATTCAATTATTATGAATATTTTTTTTAAAACTTCTTATGACATTTTGTAATAAAACAGAGGTATTTTCAAACGTTTATTATTTTTAAATTCACAAAAAAAATCGAAAAAGTAAAAAAATGGTACGATTTAAATGTGTACTCCTACGTCATCCTCGAAGCAATCGCAAACTTCGTTTTGATCTTGTCCTTGGATTTCGGTTTCGACGACACCAGCGGTGGTTTCAAGCGGAGGTTCAATCAATATATTTTTGTACCACGCTAGACTCTCATCATTTTCCCAGGTTGGACCAAACTGTTGTGCCATCAGATGAGCTAGGGATTTTTTCTTTTTCTCAGGAAGAGATCGCGTTAAAGGAATTTCTTCTAATACCTTTGGAACCTCGCTTCGTGCTTTAAGAATCTGTTGGGGCACTTCATTTAAATATGACATTCTGAAATTCTGATGACATTGTACTTTTACGACATCTTGTCCTTTTGTATTACGAGATTTCTGGATAAGAATTCGCTTGTAGTCGGAAATACCTGTGATTTTTTTAAGGCAATCTTGCAGATTTTTAATGTTGTAAAGATTCCATTCAACTCCAAGTTGTTTCACTGTTCCAAACTGAGAATATATTTCCAAGTATTCTTCCCTGCTTATTATTGTTGGGTTTGTTCGCAAACATTTTTCCACACGGCCGAAAACCCTGTCCGCTGGGAGGAAGCTGTGGCCTCGAACTGGAAATGTCAGCTGGATTTCTTTTAAAGCGCCTGGGGGCCTATTTTTGAGCCAAAAATAAAGAGCATGTATAATATGCGAGTTTTTGTTCTGGCCCCCGCAGCCATCACAAAATAGTCTCAATACTTCAATGTTGTCCAGTTCCAGTGAATCCAAATAATTTAATAGAGCTGAACCTATCTGAACTGAGCCACGCCCAGCTTGTACCTCAGTCCAGGTGTAGAAGGTTGGATTGGTTGAATTCATTCTGACTCAACAAAATATGTAAAGGCTCACTTGATGAGAGTAAAAGGCATCCGAAATGGGGGTGCGGGGCAATGGCTGTACTTGCTGCATATCAAAGCAAAAAGTTATTGAATCTGGAGGACTTTCTTTTGCAAGTTTGTAGAAAGCGTCTGCCCTTTTTCTATGTAGTCGACGTTCGATCATTAGGTGAGATTTTTTTTTTGGATCTTTTTCCTTCCTAATATTGTCCTTAAGACGTATGCATAGCGCACAACAGTCTGCCGCAGGTGATGAAAAACCTATATTAAACTCTCCACAAAAAATCCTAGAAAACATCGATAAGCTTGATTTGTATTGTGCAGCTTGCTTTGAATTATAAATCTTATGCAATTTTGCAATACTCAAATTAGCTTCCAAGTATATTCTCACAGATTTCTTTCTATTGTAATGACTTTCGGTACCCCTTAAATTTCCAATAAACTCTCTTATTTTATTTTTTTTATCTTCTGTTTTTCTGGACATGTGATCGCCACCACGGGTTTCCTTTGGCACTCCTCCATCGTGTATCGTTTTTGCAACTGTATTGACTCGATTTTTTGATATTCCCAAACTTCTAGTAAAAAATTCTTTACATACTCTTATGGATTTCTTTTGACTTGATTGAAGGTAATAACTAATATTAAGGAGGCGATTTTTAGGATTTACTTTGTTGGACCGTTTCCTTACTTTTGCACAAACACCCAGCATATGACATAACTTAATATCCTGCATAACTTTATCCGGAGCAGCATAAAACTTTTTTCGAATAAGTTTGATATCACGTAAGGCAACAGTACTGCACTTGTAACTAGTAGTATTATGATTGCATGGTCTGGTAAACCTTAGTAGTTCAGGATCCTTATCAACATATTTTTCTTGCTTGCGCAATCTTCGTTTCTCGGGGGTTTTCGATATTTTAACGCGGCTGCCAGTATTGCCTAAAAAAGGCGTACTTATAAAACGAAATAAACAATTTAATGGAAATGTAATTACCTTCTCGAACAGATATGTCAAAGTCTCCATCATTCTCGTCCATCCTCTGCCACTAATGGCCAAAATCAATACCGATATTAATGAATAAACTTGTAAGAAAACAACTTATAAAGCGTATATTCGCGAAAGTGCACTGGCTTCTGTCTCGCACAGCGTCCACAGCGACTACAATAACAGAACTAAACTAAAATATTATTATTTTCCTGTAACCGCCCAAGATTCTTCTTGTTAACCCCACTACAAATTTTAATACACCTGACCTTGGCAAGTTAAAGCCGAAAATAGATGAGGTAGGTATGTGCAAAATATCAGGAATAGGATTTAAAAATCGCCTTCGCAGACGGATTTATCCCTTTTTGCTCGAAAAATAGCAATGCAATTTTATTTTGTGGATTTATCTGGTTTTGCTTGATTTGCCCCACTTTGGGGTCGATTTCGAATGGGATTTAATGAATTTTGCTTGAAACTGATTTCACCATCGGATTTATCTCTTCAAGTGGAATAGGAATCAATCATTAACTCATTTTTGCCCAAAAGTGGATTTATCTGGTTTTGTCTGATCGCTCCTCAATTGAGCTTAACAATACCCTGCGACGGTAATCAACATACATCAAGTTTTTTCCATGTTGTTTCTTTGCAAGTAATAAAATTTGGAAAATAGGTATTTTAAATTATCATTCTTATGAGGCCATATTGAAAATAATATTAATAATAATAATAATATCTCTACCTCTCAATCTAATCACAAGGATTAGCCTAGGGACTCTTAAATTTGTGTGGGAGAGGGGGCAGCATATTATTGTTCAGTAGGCCGAATTTGTACCTCAGGACCGACTTACGTTGAAAGCTCTAACCATCATTCAATGGCGGAATGAGGAATACCTCTAAAACCTCATTAATTAAGGGTAATGGTCATCTACAATCTATGCACCATATGCTTTTCTAGAAGACATTGGTGATCGAAACTTGTTGTCTTAATAACCTTAAAAAATAGCCCCACGTAATTGTAATAATTATAATAAATACAATAGAAAATATGGTAATGCAATAAAAAAAACATTATACTACTTTTCACACCCTGTACAACAAGCCCCGTAATAAGAAGTCATATATTTTCCTTTTTCACTAAACCACTTTGTACAAAATTTTAAGTTTCTAGAAAATATAACAAGGATATGATTAATGTTTTTATGATAATTAATGTTTATGTTTAATGTTTTTAAAAGAAACTCTTGAAAATAAAACACCTTCAAAATCGGTCTATATTTAGACACAGCGTATTAAATTCTTGAGCCCTTAATAACAATAACAGTATATTAATATATTGTAAAATCAATAGTTCGTACCTACCTGAATTTCCTAGCATAGATATCCATTCTGTCGGGGTTAGGAGTTCTTTTAGCTGGTCTGGATTTAGCTGAAAATAAAATGATAATATTAAAATATAATAATATAGGTACTATAATTATAGAGTGAATCAGTTCTAAATATTCAAAATCTGAAAATCAATAGGAGTTCAAAAAATGAGTTTTATATTTAGTGACCTTATAGAAGAGATACAGTCGTATACTAGATAGGTATAGATAGTAATTTGCATAGGCGTCCCCTCCAGAATCTCTAGTGGGGGCGAAATATATTTTTTTTAGAATTGCCTTCAAACAACAAAATATAATGTTTCTATTCACTGCGCAGTGAAGAGTAAACAACATCTTTAGTTGCTATTAAACTAACTAAACCAAATTAAACATCTTAGTAGGTAAGCTAAGCCCCTATCAGACCACTTGACGAGGATTTCACTCATCAGGTGTTCATGATCATCATCGGGGGAGAAGTTGGTTATTTACAAACAGGTATGGAACAGCTGTTAAACAGAAAACAGGTATTTTCAAACAGAAATGGAACAGCCGTTAAACAGAACAGCTGTTTAACAGCTGTTCAGCTGTTCTGTACCTATTAGCTGTTCTATACCTGTTCGAAAACACCTGTTTTCTGTTTAACAGCTGTTCCATACCTGTGTGTAAATAACAAACATCTCTCCAGATGATGATCATGAACACGTGCTGAATGAAATCCTCGCCAAGTGGTCTGATAGTGGCTTAGCTTACCTACTCATTTTCCTTAGTAATTCCCTGAAATTGCTTCATTGCTTCCGTTGGTTTCGGATACCCTGTATATAAACACATCCAAAATGTCAATCTAAATTACACGCGGCTTATTGTTTCCCACACAAACAAATGTAGATGAACTCCGCGACATATTCGGGCACATAAAATTTTCATGCATGCCATGACGTCCATTGAAGTGAAATTCGGAATTAGTTCCGCCATACATCCGTGACCGGTGGTCAAGATGACCGGAAATACGATGGCCTTACAGCTAACCACGAGCGCAATATTAAATATGTTTATTATTTGCAGTCAAATACCTTGTGATGGTCATTTGGGTATCGGGTTAAATGGCCTATTTTCGCCGGACGATTGGAAAATTTGTACGGAGAAAATGAAGCTTACTGGACCGAAAACCAGAAGATCCGAGTCTATTACAGATGATTATATTACTGTAATTGAAGAGTTTTGTTATTAACACATCTGGCACAGACGAAAAAAATCAAAAAAAATATTGAAAGAACAAAAGATTTATAGTTTTCTGTGTTAAAGAAGAGCAATGCAGATTATAGAGCATGTTATAATTTTTATTTGTTACTCATTTATAAAGGTCAATTTATCCTTATTAATTAAGGTTTATTTTTACAAGCTACTAACTTGTAAAATTTTTATTGTTAAAGTTAACTGTCAGTTTTGTATTTTATTTGTATCATATATGTTAAAGATCATGGTAGAACTGTTATTTCCGGTAATACAAAATTTGGACAATGAAATAGTTGAAATTGAACTATCTGCTGATGCAGAGGCTGTTGAAGTAGAAGACAACGGCATACCATTTGTAGACTCTTTACTAGGAAATCATTTTTTCGACATTTCGATTTTGTTATTAATGGAATCATCGACATAACTCGTGGAAATTTCGCTGGATTTCCATCCCCCAGGCACGTCTTAGTGATAAAATATCTCCACCCGCATCCACACCATAGTTGCCCCATACCGGCGAAAAGAATGACGGGTATAAGAACTCTGGTTCTTTTAAACCTAAATATTTCGCAATTTGCCTTAGGATAGCACCAGTGTGCTGACCAGCATTAAGGGAAATGCATTTTTCATTTCGATAAATTAAGAAAAATAGTAAGGCTTTCTGTTCTAGGAGGCCGAAGATTTACGTATTTTCTGTACAACATGCAAGGCTCGAAACTGCAGCCATTATCGGTTATGGTAAATCTTCTTGTCGTTAAACTTTTTTGTTACGTATTTGCCCATATCTTGTACGTCATTCATGATCGAGGAAAGAAGTTCATCACATCGACAACAACCAAAAGTCCCGAATATTGTTACAATTTTCTCAAGCAACCCATGGTCATCAGGAGCGTTCAACTTCTTGTTTAGTTGAAACCTTGGCCTTTTTTGGAATAGGTATAACGCTCATTCTTTCGTTTAAGAAATGCAATTATCTTCTATCGAAATCTACAAATGTCAACTAAACGTCACATTTTTACATATAATTGTAAATAAAAAACCAACCTGCGAACTTGAACATTTTCCTTGATTTCTAAACAACTTTTTAGCATAGACCATTTTGCCCATAATATATTCGGACTAAATCTAACAGACAATTGATTCATGTAAACCAACAGAACATCTTCTGTTACCTATATTACACCATTTTCTTTTCTGTCAGTTATTGAAATCGCTATATTCACGCTCGTACCTTGAAGATGATTTTTCTGGCAATAAACTTGAAGCTACGCTGGTGGGTTCGTTAATAATTATTGCTTCTGGCACATTCATTTTCATCAAAATAAATAAACAATGAAATAAACAACATACGTAGTCACAGTAGCGCTTCCAAAGCTTACCACAAATTATTGAGGATTTTTTTGTAACCGAAATTTGAATATACAGGGTGTCCACCTAGTGCGCGTAAGTCCAATATCTGGGTTAATAAAAGAGATAACTTAATTTTTTTTTCTACAGGGTTGTCTAATATCCCGAGCTGCACAAAATGAAAATATATTTACATATTCAGGGTGTTCAGTTTTTCCTGGACAGGTACCAACTTCGTTTTTCTAAATGGAAATATATATTTTTTATTGCTTTTTCGAACTAAACCCTTGATTTTAGTAGGACTTTCATCAGCCTTCCCTATACCTAACTTAAACTGTTTTTGAAATATTGACTGGTGAATATTGACATTTTTGCAAATTTGACACCCTGTAAAATCTAAACGGTTTGAGATCAAGCAAAACGGTTTGCACATTCCTATCTTAACTTTTCATAAGCTATCGTTTGGTACTAATTTCAAATTTATCCAGGAATTAAAAATTTTCAAAATTTTCAGAAAATTTTAAATTTTTGGATAATTCTAAGTAGACAGGCTTGTCTACTACTCGCCAGTCATATCCTTCTGTCCTCCAGTAAAAACCCTTTTACCATGCTAGTAGTGTTATCTACTATATCCTGATTTCCTAGAATCTGAGACGGGTAACGTGTTTCGAATAGATCTTTCCATTTAAAAAATTGAAGATATTTGATTTTTTTTAGCTGGATATTTCCATTGCCACTGTAATCACCCTGTAGAAACTAAATATTTTTTAATCTGCCTTTAATACTGCCTTCATATAACGCCTATAGACAAATATTTTTAATTTAGTTGGTTATTGCCAGATAAATTTTGTTTGCAAGGTTGCATTATAGCGTGCTTGGTCAAATTTTTATATAGTTGTAATTTGCCAGATTGTTTTAGTTTAGTTAACCCAAGGACACTTACAATTTTCTGCCGGCTAGCAGTTGTCTGGCTGGGTCGGAATTCTTGATTTGCAATATTCTTATTTACCTGTTTTTTTTTTTTTTTTTTTTTTTTTAAATGTAAAATTTGAAAAGTTTATAGTTGTTAAAATTCACATTATTTATTTTTCTAAAAGACTTTACTGGGGGCACCACTGTACTTTAATCGTAAAGAAAATTTAAGGTGTATTGTGAAAGATACAGAAAACAATACGTAACATTAGCTCACCAAAAATGCACCTGAAAAATCTGTCGGAGAGGAAAATCAAACAGTTACTTGAGTAAATGATTTTTATCTCATAAAAATGTTGATTAATTTTTTATCATTATGTTAATTACAACAAGATAGCAATTGGTTGAATTGAGTATGTATTATAATAAAAAAAGTTTCTAATAACTTGATTCACATGTAACAAAAATCAATTGTTAGATAATTACCTCTGGTACCATTGGTGTACATAGAAAAGTACTTAGTATTAATTTAAAAGCTACACCAAATTTTACATTGGATTTCGGAATCCTTATTCCTGAAAATTTATCTTTTTGTAGTAATTTATACCTGTCCTTTAAGGATTGGTGATTAAAATGATGTAAATATACAATATACAACTTTCAAGCATACAAGATACAACATCCAAAAATACAACCTGGATTATACCACTTGCTGTCTACTTATAACTGCTATAGGTACTGCGGTTCTGGTCCACTTCAAAAACTAAAGGCTCAATCCTCCAAAATAGGAAGGGAAAGGGAAATGCAATTCAGGTCTACTGCATCCAATTAAAACCAATAAAAAATGTTGTAGGGTCATCCAGCAATTTCAGCATACTGCAGTCGCAATTCAAAATCATGCTTCAAATAAACCATGGATGATCAACCCAATCAGATTAACTCCAACAAAAATTATATACCATCAAATGGATAGATACAACCAATAAATGCTATCACAAGTATGGTTTTATCTTCAAATGGATAAATTCCATAAAGAATATATATCATCACAAACCCTTTAATTCAAAAAGGGTTTGCCATGTGCTTTTAACGAAGAAGATTTAAAATGGAGGCTGAAACGTACAACACGTGTGCCTTCCTCGATGCTTGCAACGTAAAAGAAAGTTAAACGGAACCCAACGTTTCCAGAAAGCAATTTTGAAAAAACTATTCTGAAGCGCATGTCTGTTTACGAGTTCGAAGCCTATGGGTCATGGTAATGGCAAAAATATAAATCTTGTGGAAGAAGAAGAATTTTCCTATTCGCACTGCCTTTTGACATTTCAGATTATAAACCTTGCAAAAGTTTATCTATGGTTTATGGTGATCTTAAATAAAATTTATTTTAACTAGACAACTAATTGTTTAAAAAATGTGGAAACTGTAGAAAATAACTACTACATGGAGACATGGAGAGAGTAAGGTGACTTACCACAAACAGGGAGATCTGGTGAAAACTGAAGTTTTAGTGAAGTGAAAGTGTTGCAAAAAGGACAATTTTAAGTGAAAATTGTGATTTAGTCTCTGTGAAATGTAATGCCAATATGTCTAATGCATGTTAAGTAGTTTTTTTTTTAATGCATGATTGCTTGTTAATAGTTAAAAATAAAAAATTTATATTTGAAACGTTTTGTTTACCAACCCTTATTTGTTTAGTTGAACCATGCAACCAACAATACAGTATTTGAGTCTTTCTGGTTGTATTTTTATAATATCTAGGGGAACTTCCAACATAAATTAATTTAATAAATATCTAATATCAGCAGTAAGCAATTTCAATTGCTACAGCATCCGCCAAATTTTTGGATCTCCAAAACTCTATATACGATTTATTACACAAAGTGGCCCTAAAATTTAATGTAGAATCGAAATATGGAGAAATATATAGTGTGTACCATTTAAATGAAGCAAGTTGTTAACTATTTCCGTTACAACCGGAAGTCACAGCACTGTTAAAATATTTTACTTACCGAGAACACCCTGTATTCGTAAATCGTGTCAGTAGTTTCTGAGATATGGATCTTGTAAGCTCCTGACTGGACACACTGTATGTATTTACATTTTTAAATTCACCCTAATGTTTTCTGAAAATGTTAGCTGTAAATTGGAAACAGTACGCGCTATTTTTTAATTCGATTTGAATTAAATCGCCATCAAAGATGAACAACGAAAAGTGGCATACAGAACGCGTTCTATATATCCACACCTCATGAAATGTCACAGTTCCAGCGCTACAATCAAATCTGTAGAGGCATCAGACCGTGGTGTGACTCAATTATAATTTATTTAGCTACGCTCGCGATTCACCATACGCTGTCAATTCTTACGTCCTGTAATTTTTTTGTTTCATCGCAAACTTCAATATGTGCAAAGGAAAAACTAGACTATACAGGGTGAGTCGGTTTTTTTTCCACAAACTCCGACAATCGCTAAAACTAAGTTTTCTTTTGGGGGGGGGTCTTCGTTTTGAAGATACAGGGTGTCAAAACAAGTTCTTTATTGAATATCTACTAAACCACCAAAGATATTTTAAGCAAATTTGATGTACCGGGTGACTTCGTATAAATTAGCACCCCCTCGTAACTTTTTAATTTTTTATCGTATGGGAATAATAAAAAACTGACATACAGGGGAAATTTTTTTCTTTCCAAATCTGCAGTGTAGTTTCCGGTAACTTTGCATATGTACGGGGGGCGACAAAAAGTATATATTTTTTTAATGGAATGCCCTGTATATTTTTGACTAAAATGAAAGATCTTTTTTCCTAATTTAAAATATACCATTCAAGTGGACATTTGGTTCAGTCGTTTTTGCGTTATGTAAGTTTAAAGTTGCATTGAATTTACATTATCTTGATATACGCTGCCATGATTACTGCATAGAAATCAACAACTTTTTCAACAGTGGGTGAACAGTGGGCCATGATTGTTTTCATGGCCCACTGTTCAAAAAGTTGTTGTCCTTTTTCGCATTGTTTAGGAAAAATTCACATGAAATTAATTTTTTTTCTTAATTCATGTAATACTGACGTAGTTTTCCACATAATACCAAAACACTATACTGCACTCGATGCGCGTTTAGCCAATCAAGTTGGAATCATCTGAAGATGATTAAGAGTCGAGTGCAATATAGTGTGTTGGTGTTATGTGGAAAACTACGTTAGTATTATCTTCACACCAAAGGTTTCAACCCATTTCAAAATTAATTTATGTATTTTAAACAATTTTCTCTGAAGGGACATAATTCTGAAGTAAATTTTCATTGAATTCATAAAATCGTATAAAATGTGGTGCGTGTTGAATGAACTCCGGTCGTAGCACGTCATTTTTGGAAAATATTATTCTGCAATTTTTCGGTTTACTTTGGTAAAAGTTTCACTAAGGACGCCGAAACTAATAACAATTTCATCGACATTGCTTTTTTGGAAGTGACAAAATTGAAAACGACATTAACGGTGATAAAGTGACCTTAAAAGTCCAGTTAGCGACGCTATTTTTGTATTACTTACTATATCATTTTTGTATTTGACCTTTATTTTGTAATTATGATTTTTATCTAGTTGGATATCATATTTATTTAAATAAATAAGAAAACATTCTATTGACCTAAAAAGTGAATGATAAAGGAAATTGTATTTTATTTAAAAATGCTATTAACTCTTTAAAGGATACTACAATATTCAAACATGTGAATAATAAATATTTTGATTAATATATACAACTTTTAAAGTGGCTTACCTACTTCATGCCAAGTATATTATATCGATTACCTATCTATAGTTTTGAAATAAATACAACACGCCAAGTAGTCGTGGCCAGGTGTCTGCCAGGAAAATTTCCCATGTTCCTTATTATACATTTCAATTTCAATTTAAAATCTCATTTCGTGGCTTCCTTTGAGTAATTTTAAAGTGGATTAATAACTCTACAACCGCTGAAAAACATATGTAATACTACGGGCTGTGTATTTTTTTAAGGAACCACGATACTTTAAATAAGCCTTTGTATTTTTTTCTTGGAAATAAAATTTAGCAAATCATTTAGGAAATTAAGTTCAAACTTCAATGTAGCCACATATTCAAATGCTGTTTTGTATTAATTGGTCTGAGCCTTGGTTATAATTTATATTTAATACTAGATTTTGTTGCAAGCAAACGAAATTTAAGAAAATACAGTATCCTAAACGAATTCGAGTAATTAACTTATTTAACTACTAAAATTAATTAACGACGAAACTACAAATTATGCTTATTTCTAATACCAATAAACAAGGCTGGTAGGTAGACTTCCGTAGATAACACTGAACAATAGCAAACAACTGTTACTTTCAATCAGTGACCTCAAGATGAATGCCTACATCAAGAAAACACCTAACTGTATACCTACTCGATTCAACATACCAGATATGAGCGAAATAGCAATTTCGATCTGCCAGTCAATAGCAGCTATTATTTTCGTCGACATCGCAGCAAATTTTTACACAATTTTATTATAATATATACCTAGTAAAAATATACAGTAGGTAAAGAGGAGAAGAAACGGACGAAATATCGAGACTTCTTCGAACTCCGCAGACTCCACAGAGAACATACTGTGAAGCTTGTACTGATAATATGTCGTACCGACATATTATCAGTACCGACTATTGTCGGCGGAACTAATTAAAGCATCGCGATTGGTTTGGAAACCAATCATATTTAACATAGGCTAACTTCCAACCAATCGCACAACGATTGACATGAACCTACGTTCATATCCGGGGTGGAACTTTGGTCTATTATCGCTACGGTCTTTAGTATAATATAGCCACTGTGTAGTTCTAATGTCAGATTGGAACAGGAACTATCGAATATTACCTAGGTATATAAGCCACGTTTCGTTGACCTATAGTTTTTTCACTTCTAGGTAGAAATGTGCCGACATTTTTGTATTGTATTTATGTTGATGTGTAGTTAATATGAGTCTATCTTCTTTATCCATTCCATTATCCTTAAACGAAACAATTGCCTGACATCAAATACTTTTGCTTGTCTATATAAAGTATCACTTGAAAAGGTATATGATTTTTCAAAATTTATTTCTGCAAATGATTTGGCTTTCTATGTATTTCCTAAATATACTATCTTGATTTTCGAAAAACTTTTGTTTATAATCTGCTTAAAGTGACACATTACTTTTTTAACTTTCTAATAGCATATTATTGAAGAGCTGAAGATATAACCTTCCTCCAGTGTGACCAACTTCGAACAATTTATGGTATGTAACCTAACCTGAAACACTTTGTATGGTAATAAAATATATTAAATTTATAGCATTAAGTATCAATAAAATTTTAAATATAGTTATTTAAATAAATACATCGAAATAAATTGAACTTTTACTCTCTACAGATTTCTAACACGACTTTTAGTTTCCTAACTGACAGGTATACTTTTCAAATGTCCCCCGTACATCACATTCTTCAGAGCGCTATTAGGGGAACCACCGGAGCATGTGACAGGATAATTCCGCTGTTCTATTTTGAAGGCTTCTCATTATCAGGTCATAATTTGAGAAGAAACTGTTTGTGGCATCAGACCTTGACAGTTGGCATTATCGTAGTCACTCCTCGGAAAAGAAAGGAATTTCGAACCGAGCACGTTTTGTACACGTTTCAAAGCATATCACATAAATTTACTTAGTAAATGTGCAAGAACAAGAAAGTGTAATAGTAAATAGATAATTTCACTCTAAATAATAATTAGTTGCGAAAAGGTGGTGTTTCAAGCAGACGACGTGAAAATTATCCAATGAGAATGTAAGCACAAGAATGAATAATAACCAGACAAATATCGGACCGTGTGGCACATTTGATGTGGTTACCGATGGACTAGTGACCTCGGTTCCAAAAGGGAGACGTATTTTCAAGGATATGTTATTGCTTTTCCGTAGATGTACCCAATTACTTTATGTCTTTACGGTTTTGTTTTGAAAAAATAATTAATATCATCACAATTTTTTAGATGAAATACAAGTACCGGGATATCAAAAATTATCTTGGTTAAGGGTGATTGTGGAATGTAAAACGTGTGTCTTACTTTAAATTTGAAATAATTATGTCACTGTCACACTGACATCATCAATAACCTACAAATTTCATACCTATTTATTTCAGTTGTAAAACAATAATGAACTACAAATTATGAATTTACGGTTTTAGTAACAAGAAAAACTAAATTACAGTACTAAATTACAGTAATTGTTGTTGGAAATGTCCCCTGTTTTGTTTGATGCACAAATTGACGCGCCTCCTCATGCTGTGAAAAGCGTTTTGCAGCATTTCTGGCGTTATGGTTGCACATTGCTGAACAATTCTTTATTGCAGTTCTTGCAAATTATTTACCGGAGTTGCGAAAATCTTGTTTTTTAAGTAAGGAAATATAAGATAATCCATAATTGTCAAACAAGGTGATCTCGGAGGAAACTCAACTTCTGTATGCAAACTTATCAGCCGGTCATCAAAAAACTCGCGGAGGAAAGCAATATTTTCTCGTGTAGTATGTGCTGTTGCACCGTCATGCTGGAAATAACCGTACCGAAGTTCATCATCGTTTAACTGTTGCACAAATTCAGCCAAAAAGTTGTGTCTGTACCTTTCTGCGTTGACGGTGAAATCGAAAAAAATTGGCCAAATTATTCTTCTGCTGGAAACTGCCATCCAAACACCAATTTTTTGAGCATGTAGTGGCGATTCAGTAAAAACATGATGTTATCATTGCTCCACATTCGCATATTTTGAGAATTGATGTATCCCGAAGGTGGAACCACGCTTCGTCAGAAAAAAAGTTAAGTCCAGAAGATCGTCATTTATTAAATTATTGACAAACCAATGGCAGTAAGCAAGGCGTCTGGGGTGGTCTGCGGGCAGAAGAGCTTGATGTGCTTGCATCTTATATGGATGCATGTTCAAGTCTTTCTTTAAAATCTTATGACATGTTGCATAAGAAAGTCCAATTTTCTGAGAAAGACGTTTTGCAGGCTCCTCTTCCATACGGTGACGAACGTCATTGACAACTTCTTCTGTACGAACTCTTGGTCTACCAGCACCTTTTTTATGAGTCACACAACCAGTTTCGCGAAACACTTCAACACAATTTGTAAGGCACACGCATAAAAATTGTCCGGTAATATTGCCACGTTTGGGAAGTGCTCTCGAAAATTGTCCAAACACAAACGTTGACTGTATTGCCAATTTCCATTAACTAGCGCACCCGTTCGAAAATAGGCTTCAATCATGAAAATTTTGTGCTGTGTGGTAAGAGGCATGATTCAAAAACTGGATTAGAAAATTTCAGCACAATGACTTGACAGATTCTGACACAACAAAACATATTCAAAAATTTAAAGTAAGACACACGTTTTACATTCCACAACCACCCTTGACCAAGATAATTTTTGATATCCCGGTACTTTATTAGTAGCGGTGAGAAACACACCGTAGTGCCCTCTTTGGGTCTGTGCTACTATCTGTCTGACAATTATTGTCAAATTGACAGACAGATAACGATCTGCTTTTCCGCAGGTGCCATTGCAACAGTGACCTCTATTTTCTTTAAGTTTTATTGTGTTTTCGGCATCTCCTTCAAATACAACAAGTACTTATTTAAATAAAGGATAATATTTATTGATTTTCCAAATTATAAGTATTTTGTTTTTTGTCATTCTAAACGTTATAACATAACCAAGCTTTTCATAGTGATAAATTAATAAAGAAATTCAGTTCTAGTTAATTATTATAATGGAATATCTCCAAGTGGCAGACACCAAAATGAAAAATATCGAAAACTTTTCGAGCTGGCGCATCAAAAATTGTTTACGTAAAATTTTACCAGGTTTGATGGCACATATCACACTATTTCGCCAGCATATTTACAGAATTACATTAATCATAGAATAATTGTCCATAATTACGTCACGCCAGGTTTAATACGCCCGGAGTAATGTATCCAATTAGCAAATTGTTTAAATAACAAGTTAAAAGTAATTTTTAATTACATTTAAATCGGATTGCTAACGAGGATGTGTGGAAGGACTCGTTGCACTTTGGAACGGTTTCCAACTCGATTTCTGAAAACGTTAATTGGAAGGTTACTTAATCGGGAAAAGTTAATCGAAATAAATTGTAGGCTAATTCTAATAAGAGTGAAATTAAGATATCACGCACTTTTTCTTATTAGTAAATTAATTATAGTGGAAAATAAGAGGGATTCGGAAATTAACTTATAGAAAATTAAAGTTGAAAGTCGATATACAAGAATGTAAAAGGTTTACATCTCCGATCAAATATGTATAGATAAGTAATTGCCTATTTGTCAGTATATAAAATAATGTGACCAAGAATAACAAAAAACATAACCTCAATTTCATGAAATTACCTGTCACAGTGCCCAACGGCATGGGCGGCTATGTTTTAAGGGGTGAAAATAATAATTATAAAACTAAAAGTACAAATTAGAATATTTTATTTTAGTCAATACAAAGTTTAAGATTTACATATTCAAGAACAACAATTTATACACATATGTGTATAATATTTACTACACTATTTATAATAGTATTTAATATTTACTATTAAAAAACAAATGTAAAATCATTGACGATTCCTCTCGCGATCGCCGATTCTACGCTTATGTATGGCTACTTATCTGTGTAAACCACGCCCATTGGTGACAGTCACAAAATCCCTAACAATTTAGGCGGTAAATTAAAATGGCATTTTTTGATTGGACCAAATGCTTGGGCACTAATGTAAACAAAAAGCCATTGTTTTAAACATTGTTCTTCACAAAACTGTGTTGCTATTATTTGTCTATATAATATTTGGTCGGATGTATACATAGAGAGCCAACTGGCAGGAAAACTGAAGGCAAACAAAAAAGAAGCGCACGCTTCCAAGGTTGGTAAATTGGGTAAATAATCACAGGCGTCGCGTGGTGCCGTTCATAAGTAAATAATACAGTTATTGACACAACAATAAAGAAAGAGCAATTTACTTACTATTAAGGCCCCGTTTGCACTCTTTTGTCGATAAAGCAGTGAAAAGATGAATTAAACGTATTCAATGCAAGGAATTTATATATATGGAACGATTATCAAAGCTGCGCGAGTATTCCAATTTTGGATCCGCCATTTTGATGTCTGAAAATTGGTGGGAAATTTAAAACAGCACTAACACAGCCTCTTCAGCTAGAAAGCAATAAAAACAACTGATACAAATAAGTTCAACTTTTGAGGCAACGAATTATTCTAAATAGATTTAAAAGAAATGTTCAATATGTTATAATTTAATTGAAATTGCGGTTACTTAAATTTACATTTGTACTAGGTATTTTTATTTAAGAGATATAAAAACAAGCAAGATATATATCATAAATCAAAATATACCGGGTGTCAACGGATCTATTAGACAAGCCATAACTTCTAGAGTATTGGATGTATCAAAATGAGATTTGGTATAGGTAAATGGTAGAGGAAGAGGAAAGTTTTTGCATATTTTTCACGTTTAGGTTACTTCCGGTTTCACCGGAAATATCTTCAATTTTGAATTTTTAAATGGAACACCCTGTATATTTTTACATATTTGAATTTCTGAGACAATTTTGGACTAGAAAATGACATTTTAAAAAGTTTTTTCGCCTACTTGATTTTTTTAGAGCCATTTTTAATATTGCATCTAGGTGGCCATGATTGAGCGCAAACTAATCTGAAGGCCTTAGATGATGTCAGAAAAATGTAATCGCAAAGTTTTAGTGATTAGTATGGTAGATAGGAATGAGACAAGTTGGCAAAATTACTTTTTTATATCTAACTATTTTTTTTCAAATCGCAACACTTTTTAGACAAGCACTTTTCAAAAAGGGATTTTTTTTGCGAATCCAATGATAGTAAATTCATTGTAATTGGATTAAAAATAAGCTCATAAAATACATTTACTTCAGTGAAGTTTTTAATAAATTCGTATACGAGTATTATACTTTAAAAGTTTTAATGTCATTTTCTAGTCCAAAATTGTCTCAGAAATTCAAATATTCATAATATATAAGCTATAGGAGGTATGATTGTATGTTTCATACGACTTTCAATTATTAAGTTTGTGACTTCAAATTCAAGTTTTAATAATTTACTTTAATGATGCGTTCGTCTAAAGACTGTTGCATAACTTTTTTATAATGAATTTGATTACATTTTTTAAAGTTTGTATAGTTCCTTATAGTTTTATATATCTAATTGAAATATTTTAGGTATTGTAAATGAATACTGTACTTAATAAATTGAATTTAAAGTAAAAAAGTACATTGAAAAATTAATATCCTTACATAGCAATTTTCTTTTTATCATACGTTTAAAACCTTTCCATAGTTCCTCGTTGGTGTTGATCACAATAAAACAAATCACTAAGAAGCTAAAAATATACTACTGTTGCTCATAGACAAATAAGCTTAGTTATATATTTATTAAATAAAGTTGTTTTACTTTCTTTAGATTGTTGCCGTCATTAGGAAGATCCTGAATTTTTAGTTTAAGTGGGGTTAGAAAGTAAGTGACATTACGAGAGAACCACCACAGAAATGAATAAAGCACTTAATATTTCCCTAGAATTATAGGGTCTTGGCCAGGTGTGACAATATAAAATGTATAAGTTGGACGCAGTGTGACATCAAAATGGCGGCTTCCATCTTTTCTCACGAAAATTGGATGCGCAGTCGTCTATAATCGTTCCATATAATATAAATTCCTTGGTCTGGAGATGGTCTTCACGAGCGGGGCTCTCCGCATTCAGAACAGTCGAAATGCAAGCCGCGCGCTAGAGGCGGATATACAGTGTGTTTGACCCGTCCTCCGGCACGCTCGCTGGCCACGGATAAAGCGAGGGGAAACCTGTGCCAAAACAGCTAATAGCCAAGGTCGACACCTATTGTCGCCGCTTCGGCACTGTTTCGAAATCAGAGATTTTACGGACGGTCTTCGGTGTGGTAAGAATGGAATTTCGCGCTTTTTTTGGTAAACGGCCTTCAGTGCAGATACGCATCAAATTGGGACGAGCGCCCAATGTCTCGATGTCTGTTTTATAGCCCATCCATTCACATTTGTAAGCCAATTCTCAGGACGGCATATTAACAGAGTATTGTTGCCTTGTATGGATAAATATGGATATTGGCTTGCAAGCACATTTAGTTTAGATTCTGTATAAATTTATTGGTGTCTTAAACAAAGTAGAATATCTTTCTATTTGTGCAATAAGTTAGAAAAAGTGACTTTTTTCTTTTATTTTATTTTATTTTTTCATACTTCTGCCAAGACAGACAAATCCAATTACATGGCAGGGACATTACAAAGATTTGTAGAAAAAAGTATGTAAAAACAAAAAGAAAACCAACAAAATATAATAAAAAGATGAACATTAGATACAAGAATAAATATATCAATACACAGAAAGTATAGGTACATAACATAAAACTAGCCTAAGACTCGTGAAAAATGCTTTTTTCTACGGGCGTGTGGAAAGTTACAATTTTCTGCACGCATTTGAGTGTAGAAAATTGCACTTTTCCGCACTAGTGCGGAAAATAAATACCTATGTATTACTTGCAATGTGATCATAATATTATCTTAATTCCAAAAAATCATGTTGTCACTGTTCAGATTTTGACATAAAGAAAAAGGAATGCTTGACACTTCTAATTATTAGACAGCATTGTGTGCACTTGACATCTCACAATTTATTTCAATATAAAACGAATGTGTCAATTTTCTTCACGCCCGTAGAAAAAACGTTGTTCCTAACACATGTGGAAGGTGTCTTTTCCGCACTCACTGCTTGTCCGAACTCCGCTTCGAGTCGTTCGGACAACTACAGTCGCTTGCGGAAAAGTATCACCTTCCACACTTGTTAGGAAAATAACTATTCCGTATTTTACTCATATTTGAACAAAAAATGTAAAAACTATTTTGATGGCAATGGTAATTTGAGCACATATTGTATACCGGAGAAAATTTCAGCACATTTGTTCTTGGGGTCTTCAAATAAAACAGCAGACCACTGCGAGTTCTAGTTCCCGAAATATTCAAATTTAGTACCTATTGGACAATAAATCATACCATTTATAAGTTTATACAGAAATACAACGGAAGAGTATACCCTTCTTTGAACCATGCCCTTAAAATGAAACCTGGTTAATAGCTCTTCCTGAGGCATACCTCGAGGAGGATAGATACCGTCTGATTTAAAAATTAGATATTTCAGGAACTGTCGCTGTCGAATTTTTTCAATCATATTGTCACGTCTGTGACTAGAGGGCTAACTACCTAGCACTTTGCTTGGCTGCAAGAGGGTTTTATACTAATTTAAAATAATGCGACTGAGAACAATACAACAACTTTATTCCTTATTCAGAACACCCAAATAAATGTGGCTAAATGCCAAGCATAAAAAATACAAAATAATAAAATAAAACTTACCCAAAGGACAACATTTCTAGAGGGGCTGTTGCACAGCCTGATTATCTTCCAGTCAACTAGTGACTCCCTTCAGAGTCCAACTACCACTCTCCTTCCACCATCCACAATTTTAATTTTTATGGCAATAAATGCTTACACTTCAGAAATCATATTGGGAGTGGTGGAAGTTCAATGCATGTTAAAATCTCACTTTAGATTGAGATGCATATATATCTGCCGTTCATTGAATCATGCATTTTGTAATTGGACCTGTTACATCCTTTAAAATCATTAGTCAACAGAAATGTGTGTGAATTATTTTCCTGTTAGAATGAGAAATAAATGGTTTAAGTAATTTTGTACTGAATGTTTAATACTTCTATATACAGGGTGTAATTAACCTTACCAACAGAAATAATATTTTCCAATACTTATAAATTTTGAATAATTATTTGAATATTAATTTCTTAAATATAGATACTCATATTGTTGACAATATCTATGTGAGTTCCATAACAAGGATTCCAAACAACATTAGCATATTCCAATTTGGGACGTACAAACGAGTAATACAACAGCTTAATCGTGTTAATGTCTGAAAACTGCCTAGGATTACGAATGATGAATCCTAAGGACTTATATGCATTTCTTACAACATCATTAATATGGTTAATAAAAGTTAATTTAGTGTCGGACGTAACTCCAAGATCTTTAAAATGTTCACAATTGGTTAACGGAACATTGTCGATTTTATAAACAAAATTGATCCTGGTATTAATTCTCCCTTTAATAAACCTCATGCTAACACATTTTTTAATATTAAGCGACAACATATTTTCATTACATCATGTCCACCCTGGCCAAGTCTCCCTGGCCAAGTCCTGGCCCTGTCCTAAGTCCAACCCTGGCCAAGTCCTCCTGCAACTGCACGCAATCGGCAATATTTTCAATATTTCTGAATATTTTAAGGTCATCAGCATATATCTGAATGGAGATCAACTATGACATCATTTATAAATAGATGGAACAACAATGTGGTCCTAAAACAGACCCTTGAGGGACCCCTGAAGTTGCGAAAATTTCGGCTTTTATACGGCATATGCCGAAAAGACACTTTTCCTACGAGTTGTACACATGATTTTGTTTTAATAGTGTTTTGAAAATGGCTCAAATAACTATATTTATCATAATTTTGTATTGAAAATTGTGAATTTAGAAAATGTGAATCAAGAATCCTGAGGGATTGTTGATATAGAAACGAGTTTGCTTATTAGGTTTTCGTTTCGTTAATATTATTGTGCAGTGATTTATAAAAAATGTCCGAATCTTCTGCTTCAAACGATAATATGGAAGATGATATAGAAGAATCAGCAAAAATCGCGATTCAATTATTATTGGCCACAAAATTCAAAGATAAATATGAAAGAGCGTATCGCTTATTTGAAGATTAGAGTCATCAAAAGGGAGTAACTGTTATTATAGAGGCACCCCTACTAGTCTATTTTGAACAAAAATCCAGAGTATACCAGAGTTCCACGCTGCGGAGTCTTTACTCAACGTTAAAGACAGCACTGGCAGTAAAAAAGAATATTAACATAAAAAATTATAGTTAAAGTTTATAATAAGGAAAAGAAATGATTTAAGTTGACAATAAATTAATAGTTAGTTCAAGAATTAGGATGTATTTTTTGAGTGCTGGAAAATTTTTCCTGCAATAGTTAGGAAAAATCGAACTTTTTCTAACTCAAATTAGTTACCAAAGGTACAACTTTTCAAAACACTATTAAAAAAAGGTTAAAGATATACCTAATACAGTCAATAGTCACCAAGTCACACTTAATTTTGAAAGGGGTTGAAACCTTTGGTGTGAAGATAACACTGTCGTGCCACATAACACCGAAACACTATACTGCACTCGACGCGCGTTTCATTAACCAAGTTGGCATCATCTGGAGATAGTTCAAACTTAACCTGTGCTAACAATGTGTTCTATTTACACCTAAACTATTGCTACGGCTCAGTTAACCGTCGCAACGGTTCACTAAGCCGACGCAATGGTTCAACCAATTTACTTGATGATGAAGGTAATTTTAAAATCTCAAATTTTGCAAAAACTAATTTATTTTGGTTGCTTCAGGTAGTGTTAATTATTGGGATCAGTGGTGCATGTCGACGAGAAGAATTGACTTTTCTTAAACTTAAAACACATTAAAGATATGGGATCTAACCCGAAAATCAAAGTGAAGAGAGAATTTACAATATTAAGTGCAAATTTTGAAGGTTTAGATCTTTTTGGAATGTTTAGAAAGTCTTCTCCCTTCGGTCATCACTTACTGACTGTATGTTTACTATGCAGTAATTTAAATTTTACATGAGTACCTATGCGTTTCTTGTCACAGAAAATGTCTTCATTCTATACTTGTGGTCTTTCGACTACTATCATGTATTTTGTACATGTTTCAAGAGTGGCATGTTCCCAAAAAATAGTTTGATGAATATCAGTAAATGTATTTTCATTTTTGGTTAATCTTTTCAGGAACCTCTGTCAATAATTCTGAACCCCTTGTATAAAAACACTATTTTGGTACAATATTTCATAGGATATAAGAATGACAAAATCACACATTGACAATTTATTTTATTAGTTTACGATGTATAAGGCAACCAGACAATAAACATGTTTTAAAGTAAATCTCGAAAGTCACTCGCCTCAGTTCCAATCGCTAACCTACTGATCTAGCAATAACAAGGCCCCATCTGGAACACCTCCTAGTTTGACATTGACATAATGAGCTTTTTTGCAGCATATCGTTGAGGAATGGGCTTACAGCCAAGTTAGACCGATGTCTGATGTACCACATGACTGTATAAAGACGACAAATGTCACTACATCTCATGAGATATACAAGAAAGTTCCTGGCACGCGTGGTTTACTTTTCTGCAACACAATATAAAAAACAGATGCACCTTTTGCGGATGTCTTGAGCTCGACGAGTGACACGGATTAAAAATTACACTTGATTACAGACGAAATAAGTTGCTCGGAAGATTCTGCATAATGAGAATAAAAAATAGTCCATAGTCTGGTTCCGAATCGGACTGTCACGATTCTGACATAGGAGGTCATTCAATAGATGGGATTATTGCGGTGAGATTAAGCAGAGTAGTCGTAAACGTCTAAATTTAACAGATCAAGAATGTTGTATGTTAAAAAAAGTCTATGACGAAATTTGAGCTCGACACGCGGATATATCTGTCAGTTATGACCTGTGCAGTTTTTAACAAAAGTGTCTGTTAGAAGTGTTTATACGCAATTCATTTTAAGATCGTAGCGCCAAAGCGGCAGTAACCTATACTAACCTATGGCCACTGACACTGACGTTTGAAATTGTATTAATCAAAGATTTGTTATCGCGAGCTTTTAAACCAGGTAAAAAGCTTGTAAAACTATTTTGAAAGGGGTAAGTAGTGATATAAAATTAAAATAGATTTCAATCTTTTTCGAGAGTTCAATCTAAAAATGAACTTAACCTCAAAATATGTCAAATTCTTTATAGGGCATACGACATACATACCTTTATGCAAATAGTCATTCTTAGAGAAAGGTAAAGAGCATACACTCTACTTTGCGTTCTTTAATGCCCAACTTATAGTTTCCACGATAGCTCCAGATTTTTCCGCTTTTGGAAAAGTATGAAACTGATCTCGGGGTTTTTCTTTGTCCAAGAGGAACAATGACGCTCACAACAATAATGATTCATATCTAATCAAAGCAATGAACCAATATAACAACGGATATTTCAAAATTCACAATAGAAATACATACGCAAAACTGAACCAAAAGCCCATGCGTTAGTTGTGCGTGCCGCCAGTAGGTAGCGTATTCCTTAGCAAGAATCGCGTGTAGTGCAATTGAAGTGGTGAAAGTGTAAAGAAGCGAAACACATGGAAGGAAAAAAAATTGTATTTGACAACCACATTAAATATACCATTCGTAGGAAGATTCATGGATTTTATTCTAAAAATGAAATTCAAACGTTAATGAAAATTAGAGAGTTTTGAACCCCTTAAATTGAAACTGCAGTCGCAGAAGACGAAGATTTGCCTAGATTGTACCGAAGAGTTTTATTAGAGCTTAGAGACTATTAGAGACGACGAATAGGGTATTTAGATAAAATTAAAAAAAATTTTCCTGCACTGAAAACGAAAATTTATTATATCGACGAAACATGGATAAATAAACGATATATTCTCCAAGATTTGGCAAGATTTAAATAACAATAGGAGGCAAGAAGCATTTTTAAAAGGATTTTCTACAGGATTAAAGGCACCCATTGGAAAAATATGGCGATTAATAATTACACATACCTATTGGATAAGCGTAAAGGTGTCTTATCGGTGGTGTGTGTCATTTTTCAGTGATGTTTGAATTTTCAGTAGTTATCTAGTGGTTTCGGAGGGAACACTTGCCCAGTTAGCTAAAATGCCAAAGTAGTCAAAGCCATAAAAAAAAAGAAAATATAAGCAGAAGGTGGTGGACCATCTTTGCCGACAAGAGAGAACAACATTGCTGAATTCTATGTAATAATTTAGTGTAAAAATACCTACGAGAAAATGAATTAAAAGATATCTGAAAAAAGGGGGTAGACATTTTAAAGGTTTATTATGATTTACAACGATTCAAGCAGGTCTCAACTGACATTTTTTCCTAAAAAGACGTCACATCATTATCTAATTTCATCTGTCACAACGTAACCTGAAATTTACATTATAAATATATCTTGAATTTAATAAACACGAGACTTTATTTGACAGCCAACTGAGGATCGGTTTCTTGAATCTCTTCATAAACATTGCAACAGCATTACACACATTAAGGCATTACAGCAGTATTACCTGGCATTACAAAGAATTTCAAGGTATTCCATAATAAAAGTATATATTACACCTCATTACAAGGTATTTATGTATTATATAAACATTTCAACTAACCTGTTCCAAGAAATGCATAATTGATTTTGTTTTTTTGAAAAATATCACCTTCTTTTTAACAAAATTGATATTTTTCCCATTCCCTCGCTGACAAATTTAATTCATTGGGAATTACTGATAGCTCCACAGCACTTGCTGAAGCGTAGTCACTTATATTGATTTTTTTATAATAATTATTGATTGCATCGTTAATGTTTAAAATCGCAAACCATTCTATTCTCTCTGCTAACTTAATCGGAGGCATTTACGTAACGAAATTATTAATAAGAATCAATAAGCCGATATTAGAGAGTCAGTCTTCTTTTGTATTTTCCCACATAATTTATTACGTATAAATTAAGGTCGTCCTATTGACATCTTGAAGAATTAAACTGTCCATTGTTAGAAAATTATATAATGCTGCTTAATACGGCAGTGATGAGCATGATGTATTATAGAAAACACTTTATATCTCTTTCGTGAACTTTAATGAATCTAAAGAAGTAATTTATAGCATTCACTAATGGCAAACTATGTCTTCCTTAAACAAATAAAAGATCTGGTGTTATTTGAATTCGTCGATTTTTGTTCTTGGGGGGGCAGCATTTTTGACAGTCAAGTCAACTTGATATGTTCATCCCCTTAACTCCTAGCAACCCAAAATTCAAAATATCAAATAGAACTACCCTTACTTGTGACACATCATCTTAAAGCCATTTCTATTGCGAATACACTGGTGCCCATTTTTCCGATTCACGCACAAATCACGACTTATTATTATTGTTATTATTATTATTATTTTTTTTTTTTTGTGGTAGAAACTGGTCAGGGCTTGCAACGAGCCCCGACTCATCGCTGCAGCCGTGCCAGAAGTCCAGGTCGTGACTGCAACTACTCCTCCCCACCGGTCGGTAAGTAGTTGCAGGTTCCCAAATCGTGTGCCCTCAGTAGACGTAGTGACCCCAGGATGACTGATTTCTGCATCCGACTTACTAGGATCTCAGCAGAGTTCCTGCAAGCCGGAATGGTCTTCAGTTCAGATAGCAGCGTTGTGTGAACTCCTCCTAAAACACCGACAATGAGGACTACCAGCATGACTTTGTGGCCAGGGTATAGCGTGCGAAGCTAGAACAGGAGATCTTGGTATTTGGTCCGCTTTTCCTCCTCCTTCAGGACTATGTTTGGTTCCGCCGGAGCGGAAAACTCGATGACGTACATAGTCCTGGTTTGTTTGTCGAGGAGGACAATGTCAGGCTTATTAGCGTGTATAAGCCTGACGGTCGGGAACTGGTAGTTCCAGAAAATCTGGCATATGTCGTTCCCGACGACGGACTCTATATCTCCTGGCAAGTAAGGCGGCACTGGCTGTTGGTCTATCTGATACGAGTGCCTAAGGTGGTAGTATAGCACTCGTAAAGCCGCATTGTGGCGATGGATGTACGCCGAAGTGGCTTTTGCCGGGCACGCTGACAACAAATGCATCAATGTCTCCGGCGCCCCCGGCAGGCCCTGCAGTTGACATCAGGGACCTGTACACCCATCACGCGAATACGATAGACCAATGTGTTTATAACGCCATCTTGACAGGCCGCAATAAATCCCTCAGTCTCCGAAGTGAGCCCGGCTGACCTTAGATAGTAGAAGGTCAGCCTTGTCGACAGACCTATTATTATTATTATTATTATTATTATTATTATTATTATTATTATTATTATTATTATTATTATAATTTTTTTTTTTTTGTTGAAATCCAGTCGACCGGTTTCCCTGGCTCCGATTCTCAGGGTCGGCCGCTGGTGGTAATCAGTAGCTACTCCCCACGTCCGTGGGGTAAGTAACTACTGAGTTCGGGAATCTTGTGCCCTAAGTAGACGTAATGAGCCCAGAATGACCGCCTTCTGCATTATTCCGGCTAGAAGATCTGCCGAATTTCGGCATGTCGATATGATCTTCAGTTCCGAGAGCAGTGTATCCCTTGCTCCACCGAGGGCTCCTATTATCAGTACCACAAGCTTCACAGTATGTCCTGGATGGAGTATGCGGAGTTCGAAGAGAAGGTCTCAATATTTCGTCCGTTTCTCCTTCTCTTTCAGGACATTGTTGGTCTCGGCAGAAGCCGAGAACTCGATGACAAACATTGTCTTGAGCTGGTGGTCGAGGAGGACTACATCAGGCTTATTGGCTCGAATCTGCCTAAGCGTGGAAATGAGTATAGTTCCAATAAATTCGGCACTTCTCATTCCCCACAACGGACTCAATATCCCCCGGAGCGTATAGCAGCACTGGTGTTTTGTCTATCTCGTACGAGTGCCGTAGAAAGTAGTAAAGCACTCGTAAAGCCGCATTATGTCTATGGATATAGGCCGAGACTGCATATGCCGAACAAGCGGAGATGCTTAATTGTCTCCGGCACCCTATGGCAGGCCCTGCAGTTGACATCAGGGATCTCCATACCCATGACACGGCTTCGATAGACGAGGATGTTAAATACACCATCCTGGCATGCTATTATAAATCCCTCGGTCTCCGACTTAAGCTCCGCTGACCTTAAAAAGACAAAGGTCAGCCTTTCGGATAAGCCATGGTCTTCAAGGCTCTTATAGAAGACCCCAATGGCTTATCCTTACGCAGGATATACACTCATAAGCAGCATAATACTCATTATTATTATTATTATTACTATTATTAGTAGACATTGTTATCATTACATATTTCTGTCCACATTGGCAAAATATACAGAGTGAGTTTTATGTATGGAACTCCTCAATTATCTCGGAAACGGCTTGCCCGATTTTTATGAATTTTGGTTTATAAGGGTTTTGTAATATGGCCGATATTATTGTGGTATTTACATTGTTGTCAGATCTTTCGTTTTTCCGGAAATATTCTGAAATTTGTTATTTCAAATGGATCACCCTATATATTTTTTTGTTTTTGAAATCTCTAAGAAATTTAGAATATTTTTCATGTAATGTTCCCTATACCTAATTGCCATAATTTCGGAGTTACAGCTACATTTGCAGTATCTCCGCCGAAGTTAAAATATTACATCAGGGCGGCTATGTCTGCGACAAAAACAATTTTGACGTTTTAATAAACTATTATTGTTGGTGTTTATTGAAAGTTACAATGGACCGTTTATCTGAGAAAGAACGAATTGAGATTTTAATGATATTAGGATATGGTGATGTGCGTAGAAGTCAACAGGAAACGTGTAATATCTTTAATAATTTATATCCTAATAGAAATCCCATAACAAGATCTACTGTGAGTAAGTTGTTAAAAAAGTTTAACCAAACTGGAGCCATAAAAGATTTACCGAAATCAGGGCGTATAAAAACTGCAACAACTGAAGACAGATCTTTAGATGTTTGTGTTATGTTAGAAGAAGATCCACACTTGAGTACTAGACAAATATCCAGGGAAGTTGATATTTCTCAAACATCCATAATGAAAATTTTACATGCCAATAAATTCCATCCTTACAAAGTAAGATTGGTTCAAGAGTTGTCAGATGATGATTTCGATAGACGTGAAGAGTTTGCCGACACAATGATGGAAAAATGTTACGATCAAAATAATCCAAATTTTTTAAATAATATTATGTTTTCCGATGAGGCCATTTTTTGTATTGATGGAAACGTAAATCGGCATAATTTGGATGAGAGAATCCCACACCCAATTTCCACAAAAGATTAATGTATGGGCTGGAATAATAGGCGACAAAATAATTGGTCCTTTTTTCATTGAAGGAAACTTAAATGGTCCAGCGTATTTAAATTTATTACAGAATAATATTATACCTGAGTTGGCTCGGTTATTTCCAAATCTAAGTAAGTATTCTCAATCGCCTGTTAATTTAGAAATTTTATTATTTGAAACTTTCAGACAATAACAATGTCCCAAATAACAATATTTGGGTGCAACAAGATGGAGCTCCATCTCACTATGCGCGTGACGTGAGGCAATACCTAAACGATGTGTTTCCCAGAAGATGGATTGGAAGGCGTGGTTTTATCGAATGGCCCCCGCGATCACCCGACATGAATCCTTTAGACTATTTCCTGTGGGGTCACCTGCCAATATTCAGGAATTAATAGATAGGATTACCACAGAGATAAGAAGAATTGAGGAGTCAGGAATGTTACAAAATGTACTGCAAAGTTTTAAACATCGCATGGCTTCTTGTATGGAAGTAAACGGACAACATTTTGAGCATCAGCTGTAACCGCCTTTACTTTATGTTTTCAAAAGATCCTATGGGATTTCTATTAGGATATAAATTATTAAAGATATTACACGTTTCCTGTTGACTTCAACGCACATCACCATATCCTAATATCATTAAAATCTCAATTCGTTCTTTCTCAGATAAACGGTCCATTGTAACTTTCAATAAACACCAACAATAATAGTTTATTAAAACGTCAAAATTGTTTTTGTCGCAGACATAGCCGCCCTGATGTAATATTTTAACTTCGGCGGAGATATTGCAAATGTAGCTGTAACTCCGAAATTATGGCAATTAGGTATAGGGAACATTACATGAAAAATATTCTAAATTTCTTAGAGATTTCAAAAACAAAAAAATATATAGGGTGATCCATTTGAAATAACAAATTTCAGTATATTTCCGGAAAAACGAAAGATCTGACAACAATGTAAATGCCACAATAATATCGGCCATATTACAAAACCCTTATAAACCAAAATTCATAAAAATCGGGCAAGCCGTTTCCGAGATAATTGAGGCGTTCCATACATAAAACTCACTCTGTATATTCAATAATATATATTCAATAATCCTATATGTGCCCTGTTGTGTGAAGTTGTGCCACTTCCAAATTATTATTCGAATCATCCTCTACGATTTTCTCAAATAACTGTTGCACCATTCCCCGTTATTTGTCACCCAGTGAATCGCTTTTGTTTGAAAATCGAGCCAATTTGGAGACAATGCGGACATTAAAGTCGATTATATAAGAGACACACGCACTGGATTGCGACGAGGATTACACTAACTTGTGCAATCTGAATATCTAAGAATGTCCCAATCGCGTCAAAGTCGGCCTTATAGAGTGTGTTTCAACTTGGATGCAATAACATTGGTATCTTGGAAGCCCTTAGAGATAGAGACTATGTTAAATAGGGCAAGGTTGCCTAATTTGCTGACCAATAATATGCCTCAAAAAAATAATGGCTGACATGATTAGTTTTTGAGGTATTTGAAAAATACCTCGAAACCTCAATACCTTGAATTGATTCTCTGTCACTAATATAGAAGCTCACAACTGGGCAATCGTCATTAATAAAATATTTTCTATTTTATGATGGCTCTCTTGTATCTGTGTCAACGTCAACTATGAAATTTAATGATTTCACTTGCATCTGGTAAACCGTTAGTTCCAGAAGAAGAAGAAGTCACAAAAAACTACATAACGTCGAAAATAAACCAACTGCACTTTGGATATGGAGAGCGAACTCTAATTATAGCGTTTTATTTCTGTGTACTATGATTAACTGCTATAATATTATAACAATCTATCCCGTTTAGTATCTTTGCAGTGTACTATTTGCTATATTAATGTTTTTAGAACACTATTCCCTCAAATGACCAGTCAGTATCTGCATAGCTATGAAGAGAATGTATATATACAGAGTGTCTCGTTTTTAAACAGACAAACTTCACAGTCGAGTAGAGGATATCGTTTTAAAAACCAAGTTAGCGTCTATCTCGCTTAGTAGAGGATCTACGGAGTGTTGAAAATATGTTTTCCAATATCTTTTGAACAAGACGAGATATTAACTTAAATAAGGCTTAACTTGACAGCGTGTCTGTCAAAATTGCTATTGTGGATGTTACTTTTTAAGTACTTCTCTACCCCCTTGAAATCCCAGAACTTTTTTGTGGTACACCACTGAGATTTTTCATTTAATAATTATTATTAATTATTCATAATTAGATTATATTGTTTTTCTTCATTCAAACGTATAGAAGCCATTACTAAAAATTAATTTTGCTTTTCAAAAGTGGTATTCATTTGTTACATAAATAATATTGTGTAATGTTTTGCTGTGCAATGTTGCCAAGTCTTTCGAAAAATCGTATTTCTTTGGTTTTTAATGTCTAAACTATTTTTTCCTATGTGTAGTACATTACTGAAAAGGTAAAAAAATAATCCTTTCAATGAGATAAAAATCCAATATGGCCTCCATAAGAAAAAATAAAGTAGATGATTCTCTCAGAATTTTAAAAATTCTTCCCAAAAAGCAAACTTTACATTTTTTCAAAGTATCTCAAACACCTGAACAGCTAGAACCTCTCCATAAGTTACCAACAGAATTCTCTAAAACTTTACCCATTTAACAATTTTCCTATCTCTTACAGTTTCCCAGATCTCAGTACATTCACCACCAAATTGGGACACACTGTATAAAAAAAATCCTGAAACTGATGTTCTGAGATTATTCTGATTTTTATCGTAAAATTTTGAAGCAACAAAAGACTAAACAAAATCACAGCAACTTTTAACTATTTCATCTATTTTTTTTATTTTAAGATACTTGTAAGGTTTTATTATATCGTACATGTTTTCAACGTTAAAACACATGGTTTTAGATTTTATTTTACAAAAGAAAATATACAAACAATTCTTCTAGAAAAAGAGTATCAAAAACTTTTTTGATACTCTTTTTTCGTTTGATACCGTTTGCTGTATTCACATAACGTATGTAATTTCGTGATTTTGACATTCTACTACAAACTTTAGCACCACGTAATTTCAATTTTAGAAATGTTATTTTTATAGAACTTCTATTATGAGCAGTCTGTACAGCAAAACACCCATTCAAATTCTATGCAAAAATTATCTTTCAAACATTAGCATCTACTTTACAAATGTTAATGAAAATACATTTTAATGCGTTCCCAGAAATTGGTCATGCAAGGCTGGGCAATGTTGAAAAAGCGCAATTAGACATAGAAACAATAGAATATGATGCATGTTGCCAGATTGATTAAATACAAATTTCGATTTAGAAAACACCAAACTTAGTGGGAATGAATAACTAAGGCTTGTAAGTATTCATAGTCGTTGCTTGAGAACGACTCTGTACATACTTGCCACTTATTCAGATTCAGCACTAAATATATTTAAGAAATAATTGAAATTATTTTTATGATGACTTTGATATGGAAGACACAAATATAGTAGGTAATTGCATATTTTTCTAAAAGGTATTTAAGAAATTATGAAAACCGGTCTTTATGTGCCCCGACCATAGACAAAAGAAGGGGGAGACAGAATTGTTTACATTTTATGCCGATCAGACATCGTTTTCAACAAAAATCAATGATGTAAAATCTATGCGGATTGCCCTAGATCTACCGCCGGTGTTTGAAAACAAAGAGTATATTAATTATATTTATCTGAATTTTTATGTATAATTAAGAAAAAATAATATACTAAATATTTATCTGTGTTTTTTAATGAAAATACATAATCTCTACTTTTAAAATTATTTATAATTTCCTAATAACATAAAATTATTATCGTGTTAGGGAAATACTATGGCAATGCTGTACGGCTGTTTTGCTATCAAATGACGCTTTTATGTCAAAAGATGACGTTACAATGTTGCTGTGCTGTGTTTGTGATCTTTTGGGATTTTTTATTTATTTGCAGTGTTTTTTTGGCAGTAGAGGTATTTAGAGCCTTTTATAATCAATCTACAATAGTTCAACAGTGCGTGGTTTGTAAATAAGGCGACTATTCTAACCCCCGACTGGTATTTCGGCGGTAAGTAAGGTTATGTTTTTTTAGCGTAAGCAGTGGTGTTGTTAACTAAATTTTAAGTAAATTATTGCAAAAAATATTTATCTGTTTTGTATCAAATTTTTGGAATTAAAGCATTTTAGACCGAAAAATGATGTAGTAGCGTTGTAATAAAATTATTGTCCAATTCCAGGCTGGATTTCCAGTATTTAAACAGTAAATAATTTTGTTGCAACTATTTGAAATGCAGAAAAATAAACCTATTAGATGTTTGTTATATTTTAATACAGAATATTATTGTTGTAGCTTTCCTGTTAATCCTGAGAGCAAACAAATGTGGATTTTTTAGTGGTTGGAAAAGCTTCCTGATGGAGTTTGGAGTATAAATAATACTGTAAATGTAAATGTAAACAAATCCAATAAGATAATACAGAAATTCAAGCTATGAGAGATAAAGTAAAGAGAAAACTTGATCATTGATGATATTGATAATGAATGATTTGCATTCATAAGCTTCTCAGTCAAGAAATGAAGAAAAGGTTTGATAAGAAAAAGAAGTGTTACTTACAAAAAGTGATCTTGTCTTTGGGCTAGTGCTGTTACAGACGGCAAAGAGGTAACTGGAAAATTAAAATATGGCGGGCTGTACAAGGTAACTACAGCTACTGGGAAATAATAGTTAGGAAATTATTCCGTAAAAAGGTATTAAAGGTTACAAAAGGTGTATGGTTGTAAGCAGCAGCAGATAGTTTAAAAAAGACGTTAGTTCTGATAGTGACTTAAATAGCACAGATGAATTCATTGATTTGCTAGAGTGTTGAAACTATTATTTTATGTGAAAATTAACCCGTTTATTAATTAATTAATTATTAAATTTTTCAGCTATTATTACAGTTAATTGGACATGCCATAGAAAAACATTTTATCTAATTGTTTATTATAATAATTCAAAGCTGGATAATGCCGATCTGTTCCTTTAAATGTATAAGGATATGTATTAGGTAAAAGTTTATAAAAATAGATACGAGGGGGAATTCGTGAATAGCGTCCACAAAAATAAATATTTTTTTTTATAGTTGTATAAACATCCAACTATATTTTTGTGGAACTACTGAGGCAATAGTGTATAAATATTAGTGTTTATAAGCTTGGAAATTTAAAGCTGTTGAATAATAATAATAAGGAAATTAAATAATAAATTATATTGATAATGAATGATTTGCATTCATAAGGTTTGCAGACGAGAAATGTGTGAATAGCGCTTGACTGCCATACAATAAACAAAAGGAAAACCTGCAGTAGAGAAATGCGTTTGTAGCGCTCTACTATATGCAGAATAGTTTCTCAAAAATCATTCATACCTATGTCTTTTAATGTTACAGGTAGCATCCGTTTAGGCATGGGCAAAACTTTCTTCGGTGCAATAGAAACACAGGAAGCCCGAATATTAGGACCAGCTGTATCAAGACCAACGACAATGAATGAAACACCATTATAAGTGTTTTGAATTGTTTATATAACATTCTGCTGAGATTTTAATAATGATTTTGTAGAGTATTGAGAATATATAGGTCCAAGCAGTAATACATGTCTTATTTGCCCCCACACAAATCTCAGTTCTAACATAAATAAACCTTTATATTAAAACTTATTGTAATGATCCCTAAAAAAAACTGCACACCACTGGTAAAGATAACATCGGACGTGGACGCCTAGGTTACAGTATTGCCATTTTATAAACCCATCTCCTTCCAACTTATGTACAAGTGTGAAAGTGTGTATGATTGTAAACAAATGGTGTTTTTCTAATGGAATGTTCTGTCTCCCCTAGTATTATATGTCTATGGCCCCGACTGTTATTGACTGCTACCACGGAAAAGCAGGTCGTTATCTGTCTGTCAATTTGACAATACTTGTCAGACAGATAGTAGCAAAAACCCATAGAGGGCACTTCGGTGTGTTTCTCACCACTACCACTACTAAGTTATCTGTGTTTTACCAACTTTAGAAATAAAAAATACTAAACAGGTCTTCCTTTTTCGAGGATTTATGGAGCATCATCTATAAAATGCATGACAAATGAGGAGGCTTCACATTTTAAGGAGACTTTCTTCCTTATTTTAAGTGCAAACTATGAATTCCAGCCTAAATTACATCTGATTGATCATCGTTTTTCCTGATCTAGTGCCAAAACCCTTAATAGAACCATATCATGCTAATCACGTTTTGCTTTCATTACCGTTCTTATTTACCAGCACTCACCTCCACTGTTTTTGGATTTCTAGTAAAAAGATTTGGTAGCGATAGTATAAGTACGGGTGATTTAGGTAATTATTTACATTGAGGTGGGAAACATTGATGAGAGCTGAGAGCTGAGAGCTATTACAAAGAAATTAATTGAATTAAGTAGGTACCCTGAATTTACAAATTGATTTAAGGACCTACCAAGAGTACCAGTCGTCGGTACATAGCCAAGATACACACACAACAGAATTGAAATACTGGTAGTAGTGCAAAACACACCGTAGTGCCCTCTTTGGGTCTTTGGGACATATTGGCCGTGGAGTAGTTGTTTTTGGCATCTCCTTCAAATAAAGAATAGGTCTTTTCCACATCTTTTTCTTATTTGCTTATTCTAAAATATATACTTAGTTATGCCTAAAAAGTATTTTTTTAAATTTTTTTCTTCGCCAAATATATTTTGAAAAAATTGTTAAAACTACCATATATTTCAAATAACGCGCCATTGACGTCATACTCCAGTTCGTTGTTGTCTGTTGGCTGCCCTGCATTTTGTGTTCTGTCAAGTGAAGTGTGCTTAACCTAACTTTCGTTTTGTGTTTTGATTGATTTGATTTAAAATGAATAAAATTGAAGAGGGACATCTTAAGGCTCATTCAGACAACCTTCCAAGAGTTGACAGTGAAATGGTTAACGGTTTCTACGTCACAAATATAAACTTTCTCAGTGCTGATGTGCGCAATGTTACGACAAAAAGGTTAGTTTTTATAACCTAAGTTATCAAATCATCATTTAGTTGATTCTAGCATAGATTGTGCAGTGTTGTCACCTTTAGCGAAAAATACCTAAAAATTATTTTGCTCAAGTGATAAATTGTAAAATAATCATGTTGATTTGCTTTAGTAATAATTTATGGAGAATATTTCACCTAAAAATACATATTTTCATTTCAAAATTACCATTTCACCTAAAAATACATAATATTTTCATTTCAAAATTACCAGAATGCAAATTTAATCGTTGCCAAGAAAAAAGTCAAATTATATGTGGCAACGTGGAGCCGTTCTTTAACTTCTCTACATTTTATTGGCTACTGGAGTGTGATATCAGCGAACCGCGCAGTTTGAAATGATTCATGAAGACCAGTCACTTTGTACTTGAATAACTTCGCTTAATTACAATTCTTTAATAAATTGGGTTGATTCTACCTTTACTTATGTACCAGTATAACGTTTGATATTAATAAAATAGTAAAATTCAATTTAGTGGAAAAGGCCCATTGAAATACGTGTCAAACGACATGCAACACGGCCTACTATGCTATTTTATAAAAATGTGCTGACAGCAACTCTGGCGCCATCTATGAGATGTCAAAATTCCGTTTACGGATCAAAAGTTGTATTTTTTATGTTATTGATCATACATTTTGTTTGAGATCGATATTTCCACTCGTTCAAAAGTTAAAGTAGGGACGGGTGTTACTTTAGGGACGGACTGTAGAATCTCGCTTCTAGATTTTTTATTTAAACCAATCACAATTTGTTATTTTGACCTTGAAAGCCGATAAGGGCCTGCAATCGTTCCGATGGTATGTTTATGTCAGTGGTGATGTCAACCGTTGTCACGCATGTCACACCATGACAGTTCGAATCACAAAATGAAAAATTTCCCAAAGTTTTCCAGTCTTAAAGATGTTCACTGAAATCGCCAATATAGTAAATGATCTGTACTTGAACCTCGAGAACTTAAAATTTTTTGATGTGGAGACCCCTGATGATTTGTACAAGTTATTTTTCTTCTGTCACATATTTTCTTGGAGTGTGGTGCTGTGGAAGCTGAGAAACTAGAATTTATACATATGAAGTGGTCAAATTATGTACGTTGTAAATTATGAATTATTAATTATGAAAATATATTTGAAACAGTTTCGATAAATAAACAAAATTCAGTAATTTTTCATTTTGAATTACCAAGAAGGAAATATATAGAAAAGCCAGAGTTTCAATGAAAATACACGCACAAAGTATTGTTTGTTGTCTCATGTAATTATTTATATAAACATTATACGTGCAAAATGCAAAAGCGCCGTTCACCGTAGTGTCCTTAATAACTAATAGATTCTGCCAATTACACCGGTGATTATCATACATGTAAAAAGTCCGTATAATGATCTTGCAAAATCATTCATCAAAGCGTTGTACAAGACTCTTACTTGCAATCCACTGCGCTTGAAGATTACCTAATTATTTACTACAATTCAAGATGGTCTTGCTGATAAACGATGGTGTAATAGGTTATGGTATTGGAAACTAAGGCTGTCCGTTAATGGTAACAAAATCAAACAGAAACGACACTTAAGAGAAAATAATAGACCTTGTGTGTGTCCCAAATGAGTTTCAGTTCTTAAAAATGAATGAGGAAAATCAGCTAACTCTTGTACAAAACACTAGTTTTCTTATAATATAACTTTATTCGTGCCAGAAGATACTATCTTGGTTAGCGAAACGCGTGTCGAGAGAAGTGTTATGTTTTTAGATGCAGTGGAAATTTCGTCAGCTGTATGTCGCTGTACATCGCTTATAACATCACAGAATATTGAGTCTGTTGCATATACGAACCTGTATTTAATATGTGTGACTTATAACCTGTCGTTTAGCGTTTCAGGTAATGGGGTGTTTTCCTATTTTTCTTTTACATCGGCAATGGAAAGTAGTTGAAAAAGAAGAGATACGTATTTATGGAATTTTAATATTGGGTTGATTTAAGTCCTTAAATTATTTTTTTATTGTGCGCGATATCTATGTGACGTCACTAAGCGAAAATTCAAAATTGGCGCCATTTTTTAGTCATTTCTAGGATATTTTCATTTGTGTGGTTGGTGTCACTGCGTGACAACTTTACTTTTGTTTATGTTTGAATTGTTTGGTTAGGGTAAACATCATGGTAAACATGAGACATTGTTTTTGGTTTATATTTTTACCTGTGAATTGTTGTCTCTGCCTGTGACTGATTGCAAGTGTATTTATTAGTAATAGAAAAACATCGTAAATTTATAAAGGTAATTTTTGAATATATTTAATCGACTTTACAGTAATACTGTTAAGTTAAATACTAACCTTACATTTTTCATCCCTTTTATTTCTGAAAGGATCTATAGGATCTTTATCATAAGATCTATAACCGGTAAATTGTCGGACTTAGCCTCTACAAAACCTTGCTCCATGTTTAATAAAAGTTTACTTCACAAGAAAACAACAATACAACACGTCAAGTTGTCAAGCCAAACACAAACAGGAAATTTCAAATGTCAATTATCGAAATGTCGACTGTCATTTGTCGTCGTTACAAACTGAAACTAGCCACATATTATCAGTGTGGCCTCTTTATAGATACATATTCCCTAGTTTTCGCTTAGTGACGTCACGAATATAGAATAAAATTTCAAAATTGAATTAAAAATGTTCTACCGATTCAATCTTAATAATTTTTATCCTAATAAATATAAAAAAAATATATATTTTATAAAAATACAGGTTTCCACTTTCATTTCGATTGAAGGAAAATACCCCGTTCTGTCTATATAGGTATTATTAGCAGGCGCTTTTTAGAAATATGAATTTTCCTATTTCTTTTTTTTTAAGAATTACTCGAAAGTATTACCTTATGGTTGGCCACTGATCCAATGAGAAGGCAGGCGGTAATCAGATACCGCCTAATCGATCCCCGCATGTCCTCCTAGAGGGCACTTAAGCTCCATCTACACCTCACTTGTAACCACAACACTTGCTCACTTTCCAGAAATGGGATTAGTCCTATTGCACATTTTTTCCAGCCACATAGGAACTCTTTCTTCCAAGAAGCATGTAAATTTCCTGAAAAAGAAACACATAGTGTGATGGTCGTTTTTAATAGGACTTACAGTACAGTTTGAAGGTTTAAGTAAACTATTAGATATGGCGTTTACGTATTGGCAGTTTAAACAGATCAATATTTTAATTTTAACAATTTACAAGTATCGAATATATATTGTGGATAATATAGCTAGCCACACAATACTCCTAACGCTAACGTCATGCTTATAGAGATGTTCATGACTTCATGGACATATTGGGGTCTATAGCCTGCTATTTAGATGACTCTGAAAGCTCTGGCATTCAAAAACTTGTCAGTTTACCAAAACTGGTATCTTGTAAAAAGTATTGTTCTTACATCATGCTGGAAGAGTGGAAACAATACTATACATATTCATAGTTAATAGTTTAAAGAATTATATGGGTTCTTTTATTTAAAAATTGTTGGATATCGAGTCGGCGACTCAGAGTTTAGTGGCTCTCGATTGCTTAACTCTGTGCGCCTAAAATGGGAAGAATTTCAGCTTGGAGTTAATGTGTCCCCCTAACTAATGATGTTTTCCAGTTTTTAAAACTAGATATTTATATATAAAACACCTCATTTAGTGATAAATATCACTATAAAAAAATATATAACATTGAAAAGAACAAGACATTGTCACAGACCTGACTAATACTGACTGAGATAACTCCCAAGAGTCAAGGATTTGTCGAGTTAGGGGGAAGGGGCCTACAACTTCTAGTGGAATACTAGTCATTTGTTGGGGATAATTTAACTACATTATGGAGATCTTATCGTCAGCAGGATTCGAACCTGCTTAGACTATGTAACCGAATAGAAGTATTGACTGATCATACATAAGAAAGTTCCGGTTTTATATACTATTCAAGGATTGGTATATCTTCAACACAAACCTTGAAGTCGTAAAGTTTGTACAGTTTCTGTAAATATGCGAGTTACTAGAATCGTGCGTTTTTTTCTCCAGGTTCACCCATCCAAGTACTAACCACGTGAACGTTGCTTAGCTTTTCTAGCCGATGATGTAAATGTTAAATCGCTTATATTAACTTTTTTAATATCCGCTACTGATTAGGAGGATTTTGATAAACAACAAAGAAAGGGTTAATAAAATGAAACAATCGGGAGTATACCAAATTAACTACGTGAATTGTAATGCCGTGTATGTGGGTCAAACCGGTAGAAGTATTGAAACTAGAGTAAAAGAACATAAAAAATCCATACTAAATAACGTAAAAAATTCAAAATTGTCGACGCATTGCATAGAAAACAATCATTTTATAGATCTGAAAAATGTAAAGGTACTGCATCGGGAAAATAAAGGAAAGCGATTAGATCTGTTAGAGTAAGTAGAAATTAAAAAATCTTTAATTAGAAATCCTTGTACTACGAATGATCAGATAGATTTTACACTTTCGCCCTTCTTAGAAAAGGTACGAAAAACTCGGGCTTTACCAGATGGGAAGGATCAATAGGGATAGGTAAATAGATAAATAATTAAAATGCGCTTGGAAATATTTAGTAATAGACATTTACTCTATTGAGAAAGCCCTAATAAACCGAAATACTAGTATACAGGGTTATTCAGAACCTATCCATAATAAAATTTGGGGATGTTCAACATACATGTACAAATGTGGTAGTGCAAAAAAAAAATTTTTTGGCGGGGTCTTAAAACTATTTAAAAATTTTTGATTGCACGCCGCTGGATACTGGTCCACTGTAATGGAGTGACCTTGGGACTGACAATGCAAACTGGCTAGCACAAAAAAAACTTCGGAAGTTCTTTATTCGGTCGATTTTAACCAGGCGTTCCAGACAAAAACGTGTTAGGAATGTGGTAAAAAAGTATCAGATGTGTTGAAGTACAGTTGCCCAGCTACGTAGTCCTTTATAATGGTATAACTTTAAACATTGTTTACGGGAAATCCTAATACTAATGTTAAAATTTTTTTGGTGATATCGATTTCTTATTTAAGGATGCACATATCCTCAAAGTTTTAGAGATGAGTTCTGAATAACCCTGTATAGAGTGTTTTCTATATATTTCTTGAAACATCTAAATGCGAGTACTGTGTTTTTTTCAAAACAATTATTATCCACTACTGAAACTTAGCCCTATGTATACAATTATCGTATGACTATTAATTTTATTATGCAAGTTTTCACAACAGCCACAACAGTGCTCTAGTTTTATCTATTTTAAGTCATTGATTTGACCCGGTCGGATCTGATGACCAGTTCGAATTGATATTTAAACGAATGAAACCGCAGTATTATTTGCTAATGCAAGAAACCGAACCCCCATTCCATTCAACACAAAAATTTTTCAATGAAAGCTGTAAATATGAATCGTTACTTTTACAACTAGTTGGCTTAGTAAAATGAATTAATTCCATTCTAATAATAGCTAATTTAGTAATGATCACGAAGGTTAAGTAAAATATTTATGCTAATGCTGAATATATCCACCATATTCTATTCTTTGTTGCAGGATATTTTATCATTGATATTTTAAGAAGTGCTATCTACAGGTATATCAAAATGTTTGCAATTCAATGATTTTTTTTTATTTTTAAAAGAATTTTTAAGAATTAGAATCCAATATACAGGGTGTTAGTTAAACATGCGGCAAAAATTCAAGAGGTTATTCCTTGGACTATTCTAAGGATATTTTATCCTTTGATGATTCTGAGAAAGTGCTTTGTTGCAAAGATATAGGGCGAAACAAATTTTTGGAACTTTTTGGAACAAACGCTACCTCAGTTTTTGGAGGATGTACTACAAGACAGGCAATGTGGTTTATGCATGATGGTGCACCACCTCATTTTAGTATAGTTGCTCGAGAGTTTTTAACAGCAACATACGGAGATCGCTGGATTGGTCGAGGTGGACCTCACGTATGGCCTGCTCGATCCCCGAACTTAAACCCCCTGAATTATTTCCTATGGGGCCATCTAAAGTCATTAGTTTATACTAGGCCAGTGGAAGATGTGGACGATTTACGAGATCTGATAATTGCTGGGTGTAACTCAATAAGAAACGACCCTGGTGTTTCTGAAAGAGTTCGGGAGTCTATGAGCAGAAGATTGGATGGTTGCATCCGAGCTGGAGGTAGCCATTTTGAACAATTCTTGTAGGTTCAGAAATGTTACATGTAATTTTTAGTAATAAATTGTTATTCGTTGAAAAATTTTTTCGCCCTATATCTTCGCAACAAAGCGCTTTTTCAAAAATCATCAAAAGATAAAATATCCTTAGATTAGTCCAAGGAATAACCTCTTGAATTTTTGCCGCATGTTTAACTAACACCCTGTATGTAGTTCCACGTTCCTGGTTTAAAGTGAACAATATATAAAATTGGAAACTGTAATTTTCTGGCCATATCTGTGCCACAATTTAATGATAAATTACATCCTTCAAACCAGCTTCCTTTGACTAATTAAATGTTAATTTATTTTAATTGGCATTTGGCGCGATAAATAAGCAACTAATTTCTTTACAGCCAAGGCAATCAATCAGAACAATGTTATCTAGATACACAGACAACGCGCTATATATCGCAGCAATTAACAATTTCAATATATTCAATAGGTAGATGCATTTTAAAGAAATACTGTATTTAAAGTTCATCAAATTTTACACTTAATAATATCCACTATTGTTCAGGATGATGAAGCCTTAGAAGTATTGACTTGATAAAAGCTTCAAATAATATTGGTGGCCATATGGGAATCCATATGCTGATGAATTAGCTGAGATTGGATATGGGAAACCTTTCCAGGAGCCTGAACCATTTACAGAAATGAATAAAAAGCTGAACTCAACGAAGCCCTAATCAAACAGTCGTAAAAGACTCAGAGTAGACTCAAGATTGAAATCATAAATTAATTCATGAAGATCTGACCAAATTAGGACTAAGTACTTGATTTTTAAATGTCGAGGGTACAAAGTCGGGGTACTGTTAGAGAGTCATAGTCGAAGGATGCTGAATCAATTCGTGGGAGTGCTAATTGAGTATTTCAACTTTAGGAAACACCTGGGAAGAGGAGAATGTTACTCGTCCAGAATTCTGGAAGGATCAAAAATCTTCCATCTAGCCGGTAAATCCGTCTTTTATTTTTTAGAACATGTGGTTCTCGAAAAGTTAATGCGTGATGTTTGATATCTTGAAGCCTCAAAGGGAAAACGTAGATTAGACTCCCTCACATCTCACATAGACCACGCCCAATACCTTAATGCTTAATACCGCCAAAATATCCTTCACCAGAGGAGTACCACGAAGCAAAATATTATAAAATTTTCATTGTTTTATTTGCGTTTGCACTCACATCAAAATATCTAAGCCTTACATAAAAGTAAGTTTCGTAACGTAGTTTTCCACATAACACCAAAACACCATACTGCACGCGTCAACTGCAGTATAGTGTTTTGGTGTTATGTGGAAAACTACGTCAATATTATCTTCACACCAAAGGTTCCAACACCTTTCAGAGTCTTAGAATATGTAGTGAATATAGTAATCTTCACTTATACGTACACTGAGGCGGGATCTTTTTATGTCTCTTAAAGAGGAAGACCACAAGGATACCATCAACATTTTGTTAATGAAGATTTTTTGGTAAAACTAGCATATTTTGAAAACCTAATAGAGTTTTTGAACCCCTTAAAATTTACGTTATCGTTATGGTTATGGTTATTCTGAGCATGCGCAGTGCCGAAAATGATACTATTTTTGGCACTGCGCATGCGCAGAATAACGATAACGACGTGCTAGAATTTAAGGGGTTCAAAAACTCTCTAATAGATCTGAATCTTTTTCTTATAAAGATACTAAAACTGTGGAAAAGAAAATTGCTCTAAATATCTCTTTTAACCTGTATTCCATAAAGAGCTTATTGGAGGACTCGCGTCTATTATTTTTTGACCAATTTTGAGGTCCAGGTTAGTGATTAAAGAGAGATAATATCCTTTTTAAAGTATTCCATATAATTGATAATGTCTGTTAATAAATCTATCACTGTTTTGATTTATTTATGTATTTTTTCCGGAATTTTTTTCAGTGTTGGTTACGGAGCCATATTTAGCCAATGTGATTGCTAAGTTTTGGGAAATTAGTAGAATTTGGGATGTATCAATCACCTGTCCCAATCATCTATTATTGCCTAACACAAAAAACCTACTGTCCATTAAAATATATTCCGCCAGATCGAGCAAAAAAGATCCGGTTTTCATATAATCAATTTAATTTCAATAGGTCTAAATAAATTTACTAAACCAGACAAAAACCAAATCGAATTTGGGAGAAGTACCTTTGTTGACTTGAGTAACCATTGCAATTCCGTTCGGACCAAATCTTAGACACTAATACAATGTGTTTTCTTTGATAACTGGTAAAAAATGTGCTTTACACACGTATAACGTAAGTATTAACTTGACCTTTCCAATTTATTAAATTTATTAACAAATGCGGGGTCGACGATCTTTTAGAACAAACTCGCAACGCTTAACTGACCATGTCAATTAAAGCAAAAAAATTAATTTCACTCTCAGGGTAAATTAGACAACATTTTTGGAGTTTCGGAACTATTTAGATTGCCTTACTCATTATTGCTCTTGAAATTATGTTCATAAGAAGAATATTCCACAATTTTATTTTCGGAACGCATTTATTTTTTCTTAATTAATTATTTATTTTAGAATTAGATTGTGACAAATAATTGGATTAATATAAACATATAATGCCGGTGATTATTAATCATGCAACTATCATCAAAAGAGAAATGTATGTCATGGAACTGTGTGTACACGTCCGACCAAATATTATATAGACAAAATATAGATAGCAACACACTTTTGTGACCAACAATATTTAAAACAAAAGCTTTTTGTTTACATTAGTGCCCAAGCATTTGGTCCAATAAAAAAATGCCATTTGAATTTGCCGCCTAAATTGTTAGGGATTTTGTGATTGTCACCAATAGGCGTGGTTTGCACAGGTAAGTAGCTATGCATTACAATTGTTTTTTAATAGTAAATATTAAATACTATTATAAATAGTACAGTAAATATTATACACATATGTGTATAAATTGTTCTTCTTGAATATGTAACTCTTAAACTTTGTATTTACTAAAATAAAATATTTTAATTTGTACTTTTAGTTTTATAATTATTATTTTCGCCCCATAAAACATAACCGCCCATGCCGTTGGGCACTGTGACAGGAAATTTCTTTAAATTGAGGATGTGTTTTTTGTTGTTCTTGGAAACGATTATTTTATAGACTGACAAATAGGCAATTACTTATCTATACATATTTGATCGGAGGTGTACACAGACTGGATTGACTGGAACAAATACTATATAAATATCGGCTGGTCTATAAATACTTCATATAAATCATATAACTATCATAGCTTTTGGCTCCTTTAATGTTGTAACCCAAAATAAGGTGCAATTACCAAAAAGATTATTTCCCAAATGGGGATGGGTCAAATTTTCATCCAAAAATACTCGAGGACTGGCCTTTCCTTCTTCTTCTACATGTGGTTCGGTACGAATCCCAAAATACTGCGACCACAACTAGGCCTATTGTACCGGGATATCAAAAATTATCTTGGTCAAGGGTGGTTGTGGAATGTAAAACGTGTGTCTTACTTTAAATTTGAAAGAATTATGTCACTGTCACACTGACATCATCAATAACCTACAAATTTCATACCTATTTATTTCAGTTGTAAAACAATAATGAACTACAAATTATGAAATAACGGTTTTAGTAACAAGAAAAACTAAAAACAGTAATCGTTGGAAATGTCCCCCGTTTTGTTCGATGCACAAGTTGACGCGCCTCCTCATGCTGTGAAAAGCGTTTTGCAGCATTTCTGGCGTTATGGTTGCACATTGCTCAATTCTTTGTTGCAGTTCTTGCAAATTATTTACCGGAGTTGCGAAAATCTTGTTTTTTAATTAAGGAAATATAAAATAGTCCATAATTGTCAAACAAGGTGATCTCGGAGGAAACTCAACTTCTGTATGCAAACTTATCAGCCGGTCATCAAAAAACTCGCGGAGGAAAGCAATATTTTCTCGTGTAGAATGTGCTGTTGCACCGTCATGCTGGAAATAACCGTACCAAAGTTCATCATCGTTTAACTGTTGCACAAATTCAGCCAAAAAGTTGTGTCCGTACCTTTCTGCGTTGACGGTGAAATCGAAAAAAATTGGCCCAATTATTCTTCTGCGAGAAACTGCCATCCAAACACCAATTTTTGAGCATGTAGTGGCGATTCAGTAAAAACATGAGGGTTATCATTGCTCCACATTCGCATATTTTGAGAATTGATGTATCCCGAAAGGTGGAACCACGCTTCGTCAGAAAAAAAGTTAAGTCCAGAAGATCGTTATTCATTAAATTATTGACAAACCAATGGCAGTAAGCAAGGCGTCTGGGGTGGCCTGCGGGCAGAAGAGCTTGATGTGCTTGCATCTTATATGGATGCATGTTCAAGTCTTTCTTTAAAATCTTATGACATGTTGCATAAGAAAGTCCAATTTCCTGAGAAAGACGTTTCAAAAGTTTTGCAGGCTCCTCTTCCATACGGTGACGAACGTCATTGACAACTTCTTCTGTACGAACTCTTGGTCTACCAGCACCTTTTTTATGAGTCACACAACCAGTTTCGAGAAACATTTCAACACAATTTGTAAGGCACGCATAAAAATTGTCAGGTAATATTGCCACGTTTGGGAAGTGCTCTCGAAAATTGTCCAAACACAAACGTTGACTGTATTGCCAATTTCCATTAACTAGCGCACCCGTTCGAAAATAGGCTTCAATCATTTTGTGCTGTGTGGTAAGAGGCATGATTCAAAAACTGGATTAGAAAATTTCAGCACAATGACTTGACAGATTCTGACACAACGAAACATATTTAAAAATTTAAAGTAAGACACACGTTTTACATTCCACAACCACCCTTGACCAAGATAATTTTTGATATCCCGGTACATTCCGCTGATTTCCTATTCAATGAGCATCTTTGTCTTTCACAAAAAGTTCAGAAGTCTACTCGCTGAAATGTATTTGAGCTCACAAGATTCGTATGGTTTATTCAGGAGCATTAGCCTCATACGAACGAAACCTTCACATTCAATCTCATGTGCATCATCACATTCTGGCAATCTTAAGTTATACAGATGTTTCTTGAGATGGCCGTGCCCTGTTATGCACCGTGTCATACTCATGTGTCGAGGTTTATTCATGCCCAGCACCTCTATAGTTCTTTTCTGCGAAGGAACTTCCATCAATGCCTTCGTATGGCCTGTCCTGGTTTTAAGACCCAGTAATTCGTATGTTCTAGTTACACCCATTTCGTCCACTCTACAAGCTGGCTCTGGTCCTATGAAAGCCATTTCAAATCCCTTCTAGCAAGTTCATCTATACGTTAATTTCCTTCAATCCCTAGCACCCAACACAGCCTCACTGTATTAGTATGGTCCAGTTCCATTAGCGTTAGTTCCAAATTTGGTTGAGTTCAAAGCCTTGAGTAGCGGCTTGACTATCGGAAAATATGTAGGTATATGAGTTTACGGCGTGTAACCCCTCCTCACATTCTCCTCTAAACATGCCATAATTTTGCGAAAATGAAACACCATAGGATAAGTCCTCAGACTTTAGTTTCTACACCATATATAGGTCTCAGCCCAAATACTCCAGCTCCGCAGTTTCTCCGTGTGTTTTGGAGCCATCTGTGAACCACACAAGGCTTCCAGAGAATTTATCTTCGACTCCCAGATAGCTTACCGAGGATAAACCTAGCAATATAAGATTGTAGACACACCATAGGATAAGTCCTCAGACTTGAGCTTCTACGCCATATACAGGGTGGGCCATTAGTGCGTATGCGGACTATACCACCTATACCGTTAAAGTTATAATAATAATTTTTGGTACGAAGTTAGATGCCAGTGGCGTGCATATTTTAAAATTTATTTTATTTTAATCATATTTTGGCACATACAAGGTGTTTAATATTAAAATGCCAAACCGAACATACATTTTTTTTAATGGAACACCCTATATATTTTTAGATTTTTGAATTAAGCGTACTTTTCTGAACAATTTAATATGGCACTTAATATATCTAAATTTACACGTGGCGACGTTGTTGCAAGTTTTCTATGAAAAAGGTCGTTACTTCGCATTATTGTAGCTCTCCATTTAAATGAGATATAACTTCCATTTTCTCATAAGATAAATTAAGAATATGTCTTTATTCAAGAAAATATAACGATTTAACAAAAAGTTACATTTGCTATACAGGGTGATACATTTCGCATATCGTAATTTTACTTCAAAATTTTAAATGGAACGCCCTGTATATTATCATGTCGCCTTTAAGAGCTCCTTTTCAGCTTTCTAACGATACTATACTTGGTGGGCTTAAATAAAATTTATTTTTCTAACTGTAACGGTATAGGTGGTGTGGTCCGCATACGCACTAATGGCCCACCCTGTATAGGTCCCAAATACTCCAGCTCCGCAGTTTCTCTGTGTGTTTTGGAGTCATCCTCGAACCACACGAGGCTTAAAACCTCCAGAGAATTTATCTTCGACTCCCACTGACTGAGATTCTGTATTTGAACTTCCAATGGCTTGCGAAGGTTAGACTTTGCATTCCAAGATTAGTTCACTGAAAAAATTCAACGACAGCAGAAATTTCAATGAACATTCTAATCGGTATATATACTGGGCATTCCCGTTGAGAATACCATCTGCATAAACTCAGCTTAGAGCTAAACTTTGCATGAAAATATTTGAATATTTGGTAAAGAGCAACTTCTGAATAAGTTCTCACCCAATGGGACGATGGGCATCATAACTTAATTCTTTTTGTGCAAAAACTAATCCGGATCACTTGCGTTGGTACTGAAAAAGTTACGTTACGACTTTATCGTTTTGTTTTTAGTAAGTAGGTAGTTTTAATAGATTTTTATATACAGATTAACTAAAAAATATTCAGCCGAAATCTAAAGAGGGACGAAGCGATGTAGGTAACAATGTGATAAACAGAGAGTCCTCAGCGAATGGGTGAAAGGCATGCATGTTGGTGGTAGACGTAGAGTCACCGCCCAGCTAAGTGGAAGGGTACGCTCGCTCTCTTGAGAGGGACGGTTTGCGCCGATCCACGCGCGCCACTTCTTAGGCCCGCCTTTGAGAAGAGAACAGCACAGTGGCGAGTTTCGAACCGAAATAGGGAAATCACTTTGTGTTGATTATCGATTAAGCCAGCGACGTAGTTATTCTTGCGAATTTATTTTGAGTGTAATGTTTTGTGTTTATTTATTGTGCTTTTTTATTGTTTTGTTTTCTATAGTGTTCCTTTTTTCATTACTGATAATGAGTAATAGAAAAATAGGAAACGTATGTGCAACTAAAAACTGCAATAATAAAAGCTATAATTGTAATAAGAGCTTTTTCACCTTTCCTAAGCAACCCCATCGGTAAGTAGATAAAAATGTGTTATACATAAATGTAATTTAGTATCTAAGTAAACTTAATTTAGGAAATTCATTCATAGACAGCCAATAATATGGTTTATACAATCACTCAATTTAAGATTTAATGAATTTCGTTTAAAAGTTGGCCAGCTGTTATATTTTAGTTTTAGGAAAAACAAAATTATAGAATAGTACTGCCCAAGTAGTCGAGTGTAAATTTTTTTTGCTAATGTTTTGCGGTGCGTTTAAAAATAAGTTTAACTAATTTTTAAAAATATTAATTTTTTTTTAAGGGCAAGGATATGGCTAATGAAAGCCAATAGGGAAGACCTTTTGGACAAATTGGACACACTTCATAAAAGCCAAGCCAAGCTTCAATTTTGAAAATTTATATAGGTGGAATGGAAGAACGGCAATGCCGAATTCTTACCGTTTGTGTTTCTTTCTTTCATTTTTCGTTAAGAACACAATAAAGATTTTTTATTATTATTTATTATATGTACCTCATTGTAAAGTATTGTCTATTTTTATTTTTGCAAATAATGAATGTGTAGTAAACATATGTACATAATTACTATCTCAAATTTCTTTTTTAAAACTTTCCCAAATAGGTAGATCTAAATCCCATTAGTACTTATTTCTAAATTAGGCATCACCGTTTTATAGTTATTTTTATAAGTTATTTATAAAATGTTTCAAGAGTTTTTAATACGGCACTGTTATCGCGCATTTACGATAACTGCAAATATTATACGTCAAACTCTGACTTCTCTTCTCAGTGCGAGAGCGATAGCGAATGTCGGTCAAGCTGTGGTTGTACTAGCTGCCGGCTGGCCACCGCGCCCGCCGGAGGGACAGAAGACAAAGGCGTGGCCTGGGCCGACCGTACTTTGCCCACCACCGTTGCTGTGCTTGTTTACATCGCTTCGTCTTTCTTTAGATTTGGGCTAAAGATTTTCTAGTTTATGTGTATAGTTGTTAATGATATATTTCTGTAATAAAAGTACCTAATGTTTGACATATACAAAATGGTTTGTTGATTGTTGTAATTGTACCATATTATTCTATTATTTTCCTAACAAAAGAATGTTTTGCATGACACTATAATACTAAAGATCAGTTTGGCTCTGAGTTCAAGGAAAAAATGTAGTTTGTTTTTTATATTTATGCCTATATGCTTATAACCACGTAATATACATATAAAAGCTGTTCAAATGTCAAACGTTTGCAATATCTGATATCGATTGGATGTTCCGGTATCATCGCTTATATATTATTTATTCCATGAAAGTAGGTAATTTGAATATTTAAAAAAAAATTAGATACAATTCCTAGTAGAAAGTTATTGAAACTAGAAACCTCGTTAAAACATAATGTCGTTTTATTGGTCGCAAATTTTGAAGCATTAATTCAATAAACACTTTTTATGCAACGTAAAACTTTCACCAAAAACCAAAATTATTTACCATATATAGAAACTGTTATGATATCTAGATCACTTAAAGTCTCCGAGTATGAGTCTACGATAATTCTTTAAAATAAAACTAAATATATCATTCATTATATTCATGATTTAAGTGCGGTAAAGCTGAGGTTACTTGAGGTATCTTTGTCGGTTCCATTTGATTTTTTTGCGAATACACTTCAAATACAAATAAATATTGATTTCTGTATGGTTTCCGTTCTAAATGTTGCAATAGAAAGCACATTTTTTGCGGTAGGGCCATGCTAGGTACATTCTTTATGATATGCTTGGGTTTACATTCTTTTATATATTGCATATACCAGGTAATTCAATTACGATTACTTATAGAGGGTGTCCGAAAAAAATCGAGGGTGTTTCTATAAGAAAAATTGATGTCCCAAGTTAATATAACAGTTTTCGAAAACTCAAAAATAACGGAGCTGCAGGTCATTGAACTTAGAATTTTATAAACAATTTTTCATATAAAATTAAATCTCAAAATTATTTCCATGTAGGTCTTGGTCTAAAATAGTTCAAATGAATTGTTATTGATACAGTGTAAGATAGTTTTTCTCGAAAACGGCTCATTTGGGGTTGTCTCTTTTATGTGGTGTTTTAAATTTAAAAAATAAACCCAAATATTGATTCTCACTGGTCTTAGGGACCATACCTACAATTTTCCAAGAGAAAATACATGCCATAGAACTGAATAATGTATATGGAAAAGAATTTAAAGAGCACGAGCAGACTTAGTGACAGTTTTGTGTCTGAAATAGACTGTCCAAAAGCTGTCGATCAATTCATGAAGAGTGAACCAAGAGACTGTTATGTAGGTAATGGGTCACGAGGGTTTCAGCGAAACAAACAAGCTTATCATCTAGTCAGGAAAAGTTCAGCAACATCCCTCAGATGCCAGAGTCGTTCTGTGGGACATCCGAATAATACCTATAAGAATAAAAATTTAAAAAAACGAGCACTCATACAAAGGCCTCATATTCGGGCAGATGAACTTGCTAGAAAAGGATCAGAAATGGCTTTCATGGGATCGGAGCCAGCTTGCGGAGTCACTTATAGTCCTGCCAAAACGGCTCTGGAAAAATGGTTGAACTAGACCATAGGAATTATTGATTTTTAAAACCAGAACAGAATCATGCGAAGACACTCATGGAAGGTCCTTTGCAGTGAAGGACTGTAGAGATGCTGGGCATGAGTATACCTCGGCTCAGGAGCATAAGCCGAGGGTCAGAGGGTTCATAACAGGACACTGCCATCTCCAGAAGTATCTCTATAATTTAAGATTAGCAGAAACCTCGGTATGGCGGGGGTGCGATGATGTGTATGAGACTGCGCTTCACATCCCAAGTGAATGTGAAGGCTACGCTCGTATGAGGCTAACGCTCCTGGGTAAACCATTTTTAGAGCCTTGCGAGCTAAGAGAAATTTCGGCGAGGAGACTTTTGGACTTTACGAAAAGAATAAAGTTGCTCGCTGAATAGAAGACCGGTGGAATGCACGATAGGCCCAGATCTGACCGCAGTGCTTTAGGACTCGCTATAGAGGAATAGAGCCGCAGGAAAAAGAAGAAGAAGCCCTCATATTCTGAGGCAGTGGCCTATGAAAAAGTTTATAACTTTTTGACATTGAAGGATCTAAGATACAGTGGCACTTGTCATGATTAACCACACTGTACGCTTAATCTGAAAAAATACAGCCAGAGTTTGCAGAAGGAGAAACTGCTGAGGATTGACACTCGCTCCTAAAGGCAGGTATACAGGCAGTTTCATATTTCTCGTCCAATAGGCAGCAAGGAGATATACATTCTTAAGCAAGTACTACTCTTCTTTAACGGATTAAACCACGTGGTAAACGCTATGTTTGGTTTACTGATGGAAGCATATTTTAAACCACAGAATGTAACTACTTGACCTGTTCGATGCAAGATTTTAAAGAATCTATCATAGAAAATATCATAGAAATTTTATCATTTTTGGTGAAAGTGCATTTAGAATCACAGATACGGCCCAAGTTTCGAAGCTGCCCGTGTGAGTTTAGGTAATGTTCACATAGGTTGCTTTGAAATTTAACATTAAGAGATGATTGAGACATGACAATCCTCCCTATTGGATATACAGAAAAAAAGATTAGGCCAATCAAAGAGAGGAAAAGAGAATATGTATATTCGGATGAAAATAGTTCAGACAATAACAACGACAATGAGATAGAAATAAGAATAGAAGATGAAGATGCTGCTTTTCTTTATTATAATTCATTAATTATATTCACCTTCCAAACTATGGGCCTGCTCCAATAAGAAACTAAAGGCTTTCATTTGTGACATTAGCACCTAATAAATGCTGTGAAGGTCTTTTTTCTTGTATAAATCGTGCCTATCTGTACCAGGTATCCATAACCTTCCTCATAGAGGGAGACTTCAACCAGTTTGAAATTTTTTTAGAAAGTATTCTTAGAAACAAAATTATAGGTATTTGTGTTTTCAGAATTGCATCTTAGTTTCATTTTAAAATACACCTAATTTATTTATTTATTTATTTATTTTAGAGTACAATGTCCAACGGGACAAATCCCAGTTACAGAACAAGGTTTGAAAAACAACATTAAAAATACATAATATAAAATCATAATATAGACAACATGAGTAAAAATACAAAACAACAAATAAGAAATACAAAGATATATCATCAATACAATATACAGACGACTATGCAAATAAATTTTTAATATATTCAGTTGAATGAAAAAATATATCAAGTCGATCTTCATACATTTGATAGTTAATAGTAATTTGATAAAGAGGGGAGGCTATGAGAATGTTTGTACGGGGTGTTGGCAATTGCAGCACTGAATTAGATCTAGAATTGAGTCGAGGAACACGATATAAAATTCGAGACAGCAGAGAAGGTGCATTCAGAGAATTATTGATAATTTTATGCAAAAAGATTAGAGAGTACATAATGCGCCGACGTTGTAAGCTAATTAAGTTGAATGTGGATAACAAAATGTCTTGCGGAATACCACGAACCGGATAGGTGCCAAAGTTGATGAAATGTAATGTCTTTAAGTATCTAATGATTAAATTGTGTGATAAAAACATTCAGATTCTATTTAATTTTACCTGGAGGATTTTTCTTTAAAGTAGTAAATCTTCCTCAATCACAGCGATCCTTACGCGCTGCGCGGTACCAATCCAAGCACACTGGTTAAATGACTCGCTATTATAATAAAAACTATCTCCGAGAAAAGTGTTTCCACCATAAAAAACTACATATTGTGTGCATTCAGCACACTCACCATGAAATCGAGTCGTCCCTCCGGCAAGGTCACACTCATTTGTTGTTTAACCCACTTTGATTTTCTAGGAAACCCATAACGGGAACCAAGACACAAAAACAAACACCCATTATTCGCGGTATTGCATAAAAACCGATCACGAGGTTCCTATTTAGGATAATTATAGACACACACTTGAAATTTTTCTCGTTGTTTGTCAAGTACGAACGCCATTATCGGCGCGTTTGCGATTGTTCCGTTCAAAGCCAGCCTTGATAGTTTTAGAAAATCCGTCGCTGCATATAAATTTTTGCAGAAAAATTGAATCAGTCGGATGGAATGGCCACCCAAATCTTCAGATTACAACCCAGTAGAACAGCTCACCTCAAGCTACAAATTAGGCAAATTAGCTACAAAGACATCAGCCTATTCAAACCTTGGGTTAGTTGAGGAGAGCCGTAGACGATACCTCAGGAAATAATATCAAATGTAATTATAAGTATGGAGAGAAGATGAAAAGCTGTACTGCAAAATCATGGTGACTCCGCAAAATATAAAATTTTTCGTTTATTTCCGTTCTGTCGCAGGATCAGTGTCCTTGATCTTTTTTCATGGCGTAAAAAAAGTTACATTGCCTTGAAATATTTCGCTGTTGAACCACCCATGCTATATGGAATTTACAGTTTAATATACTCGCGATTTCTTTCTGGTATTGACCATATTTGAATAAAAGATTTGTACTTGCAGTTTCTGTTTTCTGCTGAATAAGTTAATGTCAATTTGATTAATGCCCATTAAACCTGCACTGTATCCTGGTGTAACTAACAATAATTGAAAAGAAATTTTATTCTTACACACCATGATAGGCACTAAACATGCATGGAAACTTCGAAGTCTCAATCAATTTATGTGGTAATTCTAAAGTCATTTATTTGGAGATGCCGAAAACATCTACTCCACGGGCAATATGCCCCGACTGGCGTTGCATTACATCAACATCTCCATGGATGTCGCCACATCAAGACCAAATACCAGACAATGACCGGTTTCGATCTTGTTATGATCTCATCAGATTGCCATAGGTATCGGAATCGATGAATGATCTGGCGACATGATTGCCTAAAGGGGCATAGTGAATGTTTGTAGTGGCGAGATACAGTGAAATACACCGTAGTGCCCTCTCTGGGTCTTTGCTACTACATGTCTTACAATTATTGTCTAATTGACAGACAGATAACGATCTGCTTTTCTGCAGATGCCATTACAGCGACCTCTATTGTCTTTGAGGAAGACAATCCTACTTATTTATTTAGACAATTTATTTGTCAATTAGACAATAATTGCCAGACAGGTAGTAGCAAAGACCGAAAGAGGGCACTACGGTGTATTTCACTGTATCTCGCCACTACAAACATTCTCTAAAGTCATGTTCTATTTTTTGAACAAAAATTCGTATCTCCGTAAAGAACGGCGTTAAGCCGAAACTTGCAAAAACCTCTGGGATATGAGCCTAAGGATAAAATGTAAGTAATAAAAGAAAATCCGCAGCGGATGTGAAAGAATATGGAGCTTGTCAAATGTTTGTAAAAATGTAAGGGGGTTGAAGAATACCCTGTATAGGATACAAATTACATCGTAACTAATAGCCCCTGTATAAATTACTAATTAATTCTTCGTTAAGACCATAACAATTTCGTCCCGATCGGTTACTTGTAAACGAAGATATACAGTGCGACCAAAATTTCAGGTGTTTCTTGAATTTGTAAAGTTGTAAAATGTAACTGATGTTCAGCTAACTGAAATGTGACTTGTGTTTATAAAATTTATGAATATGTAGATTCAGATTTATATTTGCTTTGTTATAAACCCTTCAACCATATTGTTTTATTATTGGCGATTCAAATTACCGATGAGGGCGCTGCAAATTGTAAACAAATATGGAGGAAGACGAGTAAAGATTTTGCATTTCATATCACATGATCTAGCAATTTAGCATTCATCTGCCATAAATATAGTGACTTCATGTGCTAGTTAGGGTGAAATAAAGGATAAACTGAGTGGTAAAAGCAGTCAAACGTCCCATAAGTGCTTCATTGCTAATTATATGAATTTTTTGGGTTGAAACAGGTACCCTAGTTTTAATTTACTTACATTTTGGACTAAAATAAATGTGATAAACTGTATGGTGATACCATATTAGTGCTTGTTTTTTGTTAAATAATGTTTAAATTAAAATATATTTTGTTTTTATAAGACTAATAATAGAAAAGTATAGACAAACAGCAACAAAGTGGTTATGTTGTGTAAATAAACGGGTTCTCTATTAAAATTGTTACATGCCTTTTGGAGAAATGAATGAGAAACAGTTTCTTATACTAGGGCCAAACTTCTACCCACCTTCAATCTTAAACACTTCTATTGACACGTTTTGTGGAATGACACCTATAAACACTGCAGTTTGTGTTGTACTGATTTCTTTTAAATGCCATTTTAAAATGTAAAAATAAAGATGTACAAATTCTAACCACGTCGTTTTTAACTTTGTAATACCTAAAAATCACAAGCACCACTAAATTATTACGTTAAACAAACCCAAATACGTGTTGTTTATCATTATATCAGCAATAAGCCTCCAAAAATTACCTTTCAATTAGGTTAAAATATTTTCATGCAGAGGGCGCATTCATTTTTGGAATCGCCAATGGAAAGTGATGGTTATATCATTTATTTGCGATCTTGTATACTGTATATATTTTAGAGGGATCACCTTGCACCTACATTACAAAAAACACTTTTCAAAGTGAATGTTAACGCTTCTAATAATAGCAAACGTTTTCTTTTTCTCGTTGCATAAAAGGCCTTAGAACTGCGCCCATGAAACTGGTATACAGGCATATCTTGGAGATCTCTCAAGGGCATCGTCTTAGGCGCGACTCAAACTTACGTGCCACTCACTCTCTCCTCTTGTGTCACAGCCATTGTGATTTGATCAATTCATATTTCATATATGCTTGAATTTTAAAAAGCCATTGTCTATCTGGCGGCTTTCGTGAAATTTCCGATGCATATACAAGAATTTTTGTGCGAATAACCTTGGATGGCAATCAAGTTTACGATTGTTTTTTATTGTTGTTCTAATTCTGAACCGCCGAGCGGTTGGAGGTGAGGTCGGTGTCTAGTATTCAAATAATGGTCAATAATCGATATAAAAAAACTACAAACATACAAGCGTGCAGTAAAGAATTTGTGAGCAGTTAGGTGGATATTAGATTTGGCGAGCTAAGAATTATTGCTTTATCGCTGTTATTAGGTAAATTAATACAAACGCTTGCAGTACAAGTCAATGGCCATCATGACAGAATGTCGGGTGTAAAACGATTAGTGTCAACAAACGTAATACTGGGAGAATATTGATAAACAACAAAGAAAGGGTTAATAAATTGAAACAATGAGGAGTATACCAAATTAACTGCGTGGATTGTAATGCCGTGTATGTGGGTCAAACCGGTAGAAGAATTGAAACTAGAGTAAAAGAACATAAAAAATCCATACTAAATAACGTAAAAAATTCAGGATTATCGACACATTGTATAGAAAACAATCATTTTATAGATCTGGAAAATGTAAAGGTACTGCATCGGGAAAAGAAAGGAAAGCGCTTAGATTTGTTGGAGCTATTAGAAATTAAACCTTTATTTAGAAATCCCTGTACTACGAATGATCAGATAGATTTTACATTTTCGCCCTTCTTGGAAAAGGTACTAAAAACTCGGGCTTTACCAGTTGGGAAGGTTCAGTTGGGATAGGTAAGTAAATAAATAACCAAAATGGGCTTGAAATATTTAGTAATAGACATTTACTCTATTGAGAAAGGCCTAACAAGCCGAAATACTAATATATAGAGTGTTTTCTATATATTTCTTGAAACATCTAAATGAGAACTGTGTTTTTTCTTTAATAACTTGGTTAATATGCCAAAAATATACCCTTCAGTAATATAATCAGTCAAAATTTGGAATCACACAATCTTCATTAGCTAATGATAAATTCCCTGGCTTATTTTGGTTTAATATATATTTTTTTATAAGGTCAACAAATTTTTTACAACATACCTGTGACATTAAATATGAGGTCTGTTCCTCCAAGAATCAGAAACTAGTCAGATCCAATCAAATCACTCCAAATCAGTCAGCAAGTTGTTTTCAACCATCCACAATCCTTCTGACTAGTTGGTGATTGCTGGAGGAACAGGCCTTCAGTTAACAATTAACAAATCTATAGGTATCCATAGTGATCAATTGATCACTATGGATATCGCTTTGAGCCTATATGCGAAAAAGATTTCAACCATCGCTTGGTCGGATCTTGTATATCGTTTTTAGAATTAATTAAAAAACGTACTGCCAAAACTGTTAAAAAAACTGTATATACAGGGTGGCGCAGATGGATCGGGTGGTTTTAAAATACTTGTCAAACTGTCAATTTTAAAGGTATTGGATTGAAATAAAGTGCAAAACGTGTAGTTACAATGGAAGTTTATTAACAAAAAATTAGTAAAGTTAGTTTTTAAAAATTACATCCATCAAATGCCCTCCTTCTCGAGCGACGCATTCTTGGAGTCGGTCCTTAACGTTCCGCATTGCCCGCTCAAGCACATCACCAAGAATTAATGTGATTTCGTTGTGAATTGCTGCCTTCAACTCCTGAATGGTCCGGGGATTGTTCATGTACACCCTTGCTTTTAAATAGCCCCATAAGAAGAAGTCACATACCGTGAGGTCCGGTGAGCGAGGGGGCCAATGGAGATCTCCATTACGGGAAATCAAACGGCCAGTGAACAGAGCGCGTACAGCTTGCATTGATATCCTAGCGACCTCACGGTATGTGACTTCTTCTTATGGGGCTATTTAAAAGCAAGGGTGTACATGAACAATCCCCGGACCATTCAGGAGTTGAAGGCAGCAATTCACAACGAAATCACATTAATTCCTGGTGATGTGCTTGAGCGGGCAATGCGGAACGTTAAGGACCGACTCCAAGAATGCGTCGCTCGAGAAGGAGGGCATTTGATGGATGTAATTTTTAAAAACTAACTTTACTAATTTTTTGTTAATAAACTTCCATTGTAACTACACGTTTTGTACTTTATTTCAATCCAATACTTTAAAATTGACAGTTTGACAAGTATTTTAAAACCACCCGATCCATCTGCGCCACCCTGTATTTAACTTCTTCCGTGTATACAACATACAGAGTGAATCAACGAAAAGTTTCATCCTCGATTATCTAATTTAAAATACATTTGATTTAACGTAAACTCAATACTAATAATTCAATGATCTAAAGTTGGAATTAGATGTTTAGAATATTTAAATTCCTTAAAATGTAATTTTGTTCGATGATTTCATTAATATAATTTGTCTTCTAGTTAACTTTTTGGCTTAATTCCTATATAAAAAAGATTTAAACAATTATAGGTGTTATTATATTTATTATTTTAATGTCTAAGAGGGTTTCTTGTATATTTTTAAATAAGTAAACAAAACAAGGGTAGAAGCTTTGGTCAAAGTGTTACTGACGGTATTATTATCACTTGACAGATTAGTCTATCCGTTTTATGGGCAGGTATTTTTTTTTGACTTATGAGTTATAAAAAAAATTGTAGTAAATGTTGCATAATGTTGTATATCAGTACGGTTATTTATGCTATTTTTCTGTCTCTGGATGTGGATCATATCTTGTGGATGATTCTTTTACAGTAATTTGATTCGTTGCACAATATACGAGTTTGATTAATATTAAAAGTGTGCTTTTTTTTAGGGGTGTTTGCTGAGCGCGATTTGGTTGCTTTGTCATTGTATTTATGGCTTTAAAAAAAACTGAAGCAGCACGGTGGATGAAAATCTACTACTCTTTCAGAAGGGTACGTGGACAATTCTTTTAATAGTAAAATACGTACAAGAAATAAAAATTATTAGATTATAATTAAGTATTTTTTTACTGGTACAGTAGGTAACAGTAACAAACCAGGTAACTAGATGCATTTTCAAAACTATCAAGTCAAAGTTTTGCTACATTTCATTGCTTATGATATTCTTGTTATCTTGTGCTCTAAAGGAAACTATTTTGAGAACAGGATGACAAAACCGGTACTTTGTTTGAAATATTTCAAAACCAGTACAATCATACCACTTGGTGGATCAGTTCTGATTGTTAAAGTCCTTGATTTCCTAGATTTTCGATTCCACAATTTCCTGGTTGAGCAAGCCATATTAATTATAAATTATCTATCTAGAAAACTGACGCATTCTAATATACAGATTCATATAAACTTTCACAAACTTTGCATCAGGTATATCCTTTAACCCTACGACTTGAACTAAGCAATCTGAACCTACCCCCAAAAATTGGTCCAAGCTGAATCGAAGAACCGAAATCAGGTCACCGCGGTCCAGCAGCACACATCTATGTACTCTCTCCGGTAGCGAAGATCCCAGCAGGCGCCGAAAACTCGAATCGATTCTCAATTCTCACCTGTCACTGCCACCCAAGAACGGCGAACGCGATGAACTTCTTGCACGAGCCCGATAGCAGTTGGCGGTGCACTGGTCGCAAAACAACAGAAGAGAGAACCTGATATGAGAGATATTACCATTACCATTTCCACTGGGCGAGCAGCGAACCGTGCACTCGTCTGGTTTTGCTGCGAACTTGGATTTTTCGAATCTGTTTTCGTACCTCGTCTTGCGGACGCGATTACGTAAGCCGGGGGTGGACGCGGTGAGGGGCAACGCGGAAGGTCCGGTCCACGGAAGATGGTGACCGGTCCACTCTTCAATTGCTCCTTTCGCTGATCGCGGCGGAGATCCAACGACCATGATCTCCACTTATATATATGTATGGTTTTGATTGGTAATAAATAGTGATGTTTTCCGAGATATTTATACTTTTTTGGTAAAAACTTCCGAATGATTTCACTTTTTATTTTCAATTAACCTAGTATTGCTATGAAACATCCATTTTTCAGAAGAAATGGTGGACACTGTTTATGTTCAGAACTTTCTTCATAATGTCTATATGATTATCTATACAGGGTTATTCAGAACTTATCTCTAAAACTTTGAGGATATGTGCATCCCTAAATAAGAAATCGATATCACCAAAAAAATTTATAATAAAAGTCTTTGAATTTCCTGTAAACAATGTTAAAGGTTATACCATTATAAAGGACTACGTAGATGGGCAACTGTACTTCAACGACATCTGATATACCACATTCCTACAAAAAAAGTAAACAAGTTTTTGTACCTGGAACGCCTGGTCAAGACCGAGCGAATAGAGTTGGAGTGGGGATAATATCTCTATTGTCTATCTGTGTCGCTCTCTCAGTGCCGGTGGTAAACAAAACGAGGTCAGCCCAGCCTAGGTACTGGGTACATTAGAAGCAAGAAGTCGGTACTGTTGTTTGTTGTTTTATTTATCGTAGGAGTGTTAAACTTTAAAATTTTCAAAATGGCTCATGTGTACAGTAATGCTGAGTTAATGGACATGATTCTTATTTATGGTGAAGTTGGACAAAATGCAGAGGCAGCTTCGCGCTTGTATGCGGATCTATTTCCCAATCGACACAAGCCAAATTATGTAACTTTTACGGCAGTGGTAGAACGTGGCCGTGATACTGGTAATTTACGTGCAAATCGTGGACGAGATGGCCCGGGACGACCACAACGTATTTTAGCAGCTGAAGAACAAGTGTTGAATCTGGTCCGTGAAAATCCGCGAATAAGTACAAGTCAGATCGCTAGGCAGGTGCCTGGGGTATCCCAATCAACGGTGTGGCGCTTACTATACGAAGCTCAGTTTTATCCGTATCATATCCAGCGTGTTCAACCACTGTTACCAACGGATTATCAATTACGAGTTAGATTTTGTGAGTGGTTGTTGCAGCAAAATGCTGAAAATCCCCAATTTACTTCTGATGTACTAGTTACAGATGAAGCTTTGTTTACTCGAAATGGAATACAGAACATTCACAATACACACGTTTGGGCACTCGAAAATCCGCACGCTATTCAACGAAATCACTTTCAACACCGTTTTTCGAATAGCTTTTGTAACAAGGTATGTGCAAATTTTTTATAAATTTCATGTTTCTAATACCTAGTAATCAAGTAGCGCAATTCTTCAAAATTAGTGTAACAAAATTTTATTCATTTTAAAGACACGTCACTTTGGTCACATCTATCTATCTTTCAGTTTATTTTAAAGTAAAAACGCTGCAAATCTTTTTTGCGCCGGGTGTCTGTATACTCTCAGAACTTCCGAAGTTTTTTTCGTGCTATATGTGACATCGCCAGTTTGCATTGTCAGGCCCAAGGTCACTCCATTACAGTGCACCAGTATCCAGCGGCGTGCAATTGAAAATTGTAAAATAGTTTTCAGAACGCGCCAAAAAAATTTTTTTGCACTACCACATTTGTACATGTATGTTGACCATCCCCAAATTTTATTATGGATAAGTTCTGAATAACCCTGTATACATATAATAAATGACTATATTAAGTTTAGTATACTTGAAAGGAATTAGAATCTTCGGTGTGAAGATAACACTGACGTAGTTTTTCACATAACACCAAAACACTATACTGCACTGCGTTTTGGTTTTATGTGGAAAACTACGTCAGTGTTAGGTTTAGTATAGTAGTTAGTACTGTTTTAAATAATAATATCTCTTTCCCTCATTCTCATTCTAATGATGAGTCTGAAAGTCGGAGACTTGTGTGGGAGAGGGAACGGTATATTATTAAAAACTATAACATGGTATTGAAGCTAACAATATGTGGGCGATTGAATCTTCGTACACGCATAATGATGCATATTTGTATGAATAATTATTAAAAATTAATGTCACTAATGTCTACATAACACATGAACCGTATCATCTGTCCTTTTCTAATAGCGGATGTTACTTACTTACTAGCGGATCGTGTATTTTGTCGTTGATAACACTACACATTAGTTATGTGTGTAAAGATTAAGCGTCCCAACTGTATCTGGGAAAATGTTAATGAGGGTACCTATAACGTTTTTCAAATCGGTTTTAATATAAGAAAATGCAATTTTTCCGAGACGCCCCGTATGTCAAAAAGATGGCAAACAACGCTCTACTGTGGCTCCACCTCTAGACGACTATCCTCAATCCATTTCATTATATTCTATGGAAATCTTTGGAGACGCAATGTAGTTGAAGGGGCTTTCTATTGCATTACGCGTTTTTAAGAACTTATTTGTTAAATAGAAATCAAGTTATATCATAGCAAGACATTTAAAAATAAAGGCCTCAAGGGTCAGTTCTAGGCCTTTTCCTCTCATAATTTATTAAACCGATGTGTCACTGTTTGATGCGGAAAACTCTGATTCTTCAGTTTGATGTAAGACGATTCCAATAGCTTAAATTGAATTCTGAAAACTACAGTTAAATCTGATTCTAACAAAATGCTAATATCATCCAACATTTCACCTGAATTCCAATATGATTCTAATCCATATATATTAAAACGCGACGATTCTGTCTCGCTTTAAATTCCGTCCCCAAATCCACAAAGTTTCAAAGCTATCTCCTCCGAGGGGGATCGCGGAGCGATCCCCGCGGGCGATCGGAGGTCGCCACCGGCCTTTCTCCAATGCGTAGGGGTATTTTCGTCCCATTTCCTACGCGTTTTCTCAATTTAAACGCCTTTTCAAAAAACCTCTGCAAAATTTTCGTCGGTCGCCGTTCGGCGAGAGAGATGCGGCTAGCACCGGCGTTTGTCCTCGCGCCTTATGGGCCCGTCACGCCTGCCGAAATCCCGACTTTTCGCGGGACTCCCTAGACCATTTTTCTAATTTTACGGCTTCGAGAACCGCTTCACGCGAAAGTTTCGTCCTTTCTCTAATCCTTTGAGATTTTTTTTCGAGGCCGTACGTCGAGTCCTTCTACGTCTATTTCGTCTTGGAAAATCTCGAGTCGCGTCCGTCTCAACTTCTTTCTCATTTTATCTGCCGATGTGAGATTGCACTAACGAGACAAGCACCTCCCACGAAAACTGTCAAATTAATTAAACTTCAGATAAGTTATTTTCCTATGGAAATATTTTGCTAACAGAATGGATAGTACTAACTGCCAAACACTTCTGATTACCAAAATACTGAAGCGAAATGCTTTTCCAATTAGAAAATCGGTAAAAATATTTTCTTCAGGTTAACACGTACAGTTTACATACTTAAACATCTCAGGGTAAACTTTTGACAGCAGACGCGGTAGCGCAATGAGAAAGTCGTGGGATTTCAAACGTGATAATGCTGATTTCGCGAGTTCGAGTCACGCTGGATACGAATTTTTTTTTTTTTTATTTTTTGCTTCCAATTATTTATTAGTATTAGTGTTTAATTATTCTGTTTCATTATCCGTAGCTTTTGAAAGTAAAATTTGGAATTAATTCAGTCATTTTGGCAGTCTGTTAAATTCTTCATTTTAGCTTACAAAAGTAAATATCTACAATATTTTTGGTCCCATGATAAAATTGATAATAATATTTACTGAAAATAAATTCTACTTTCAGCACTTAAAAAATTATGATGTTTTACCTTTACCATCAAGAATAGAGTAAGTACCCTTACAATTCATCAAAATATTAAAAAAAAATCGTGTAGTATAATTACATCATCATTCCAGATACAAAATTTCTTTAATATGTATTTTCTGTAAAATAATATTATTCTAGATGCTTTTGTCACCCGAAGGCGAATCGCGAGAGCGATTTTCTCCCATTTCTAGTACTTTACTGAATTCTCAACCAATTATTTTAACGTATATCTTGAATTACGTATTACGACAGCTACATACATACATAAACGAGTATAACATATTATAGACCACTCAGGAACAGCCGAGGCGCGTTTTCCATTTTCCATACAATCGAAGTGGGACTGCACCCGTCAGCCGACTCATATTTATGCTTTAATATCATAATGGATTCATTTTCATTAGTGGCAATGGGTGTATGTTTTCGCCATGGAAGTGTGTTGCCTGCTAGTTTTTTTGTTTGTTCTCGCGGCACACGCCCCGAAGGGAATAAAAATAGACAATAGATGACGTCTGAGAGGAATTATATCCCTCAAAAATATACTGTCTCTGTGTGTAAAGCGTATCTCCTTTTCAAAAACTTTGTTTTCTGTTCTGTGATACTCATTCTTCTTTTTTCTTAATTCCAAACTGACGCATCTAACTATATTCCGTTTCATAGAATAGTGGAGAAATTTTACGGGTCTATTTGTAAGAGAAATTGTTAATTCAGCTATAAATAGGGTATTAATATGGACCGGTGTGATGTTTAGCATATACTGTGGTGGCAGCCAAACCTAGCAGCTAATATTTCCCAAGATACCCGAACGAAGTGGAGCTCTCTGGAGTAAATCGCTCTCGCGATTTCCGTTCCCATTTTTCGCCCTACCGGGGGCGAAAAATGGGGAAATGGAAAATAAATAATATTATTTTTAAGAAAATACATATTAAAGAAATTTTGTATCTGGAATGATGATGTAATTATACTAAACGATTTTTCTTAATATTTTGATGAATTGTAAGGGTACTCTATTCTTGATGGTAAAACATCATAATTTTTAAAGTGCTGAAAGTAGAATTTTTCAGTAAACATTATTATCAATGGTACAAAAATATTGTAGATATTTAATTTTGTAAACTAAAATGATTAATTTAACAGACTGCCAAAATGAACGAATTAATTCCAAACTTTACGTGGAGACAGAATAAAAGCTAAGGATAATGAAACAGAATAACTAAACACTAATACTAATAAATAATTGGAATTAAAAAGTAAAAAAAAAACTACGACTTTCACATTGTGCTACCGCGCCTATTGTCGAAAATTTACCTTGAGACGTTTAAGTATGTAAACTGTGTACAGTTTACATACTTAAACGTCTCAAGTTGACATGTATGTCAACCTTAAAAAATAATTTTTACCGATTTTCTAATTGGAAAGGCATTTCGCTTCAGTTTTTTAGTAATCAGCAGTGTTTGGCAGTCGGTACTATCGATTCCGTTAGCAATATTTCTCATAGGAAAATAATGAAAATAACCTATTTGAAGTTTAATTAATTTTACAGTTTTCGTGGGAGGTGCTTGGCTCGTTAGTGCAATCTCACATCGGCAGATAAAATGAGAAAGGAGTTGAGACGGATGCGACTCGAGATTTTCGAAGACGAAATAGATGTGGAAGGAGTCGACGTACGGTCTCGAAAAAAAATCTCAAAGGGTTACAGAAAGGACTGAACTTTCGCGTGAAGCCCTTCTCGAAGCCGTAAAAATTAGAAGAGGGGCGAGAGAGTTCGCGAAAAGTCGGGATTTCGGCGATCGACGAAAATTTTGCAGAGGTTTTTTGAAAAGGCGTTTAAATTGGGAAAACGCGTAGGAAACGGGACGAAAATACCCCTACGCATTGGAGAAAGGCCAGTGGCGACCTTTGGTCGCCCACGGGGATCGCTCCACGACCCTCGGAGGAGATAGCTTTGAAACTTTATGGATTCGGCGACGCAATTTAGAGCGAGTCAGATACTTTCCATACAGGGCGCGGCCTCGACCTCTGGTCGCCCGCGGAAATCCCGCGATCCCCCCTCGGAGGAAATAGCTACCAAACCTTTGTGGATTCGGCGACGGAATTTAGAGCGAGACAGAATCGACGCGTTTTAATATATATGGATTAATAGACGTAATTAACTTAAAAATTTGGAAATAGAATAATAATTAAATTACATTGTCCCGGGAAACCAAAGCTTTGATTGTATACACCTGAAACAGAGATAAAAGTGGTTGTATCTTGTATTTAAGATAATATATTGATTCTACATCTAATAATGTATCAATCTGGTAACCGCAATTGCGGACAATTTTTTTAAAAGTGGTCCTGCTCCTTTTCGGGGATTTCTCGGCTCACAACCATAGGGAATTTACTATATTTCACTTTTAGATCCATAAACACTCTGTTGTAATCAGAACCACTTACAATTTTTTTAAGGGTGGTTCTCTCTTGTTACCTTTAAATTCAATCGGGTATTTCTCGGCTCACAGACATAGAATATCCACTAAACTTCATATTTAGGTCAAAAGAATAGTCTGTAATCACTCTCTGGTAACCAGAACCGCTGACAATTTTTTTAAGGGTGGTTCTCTCTTATCACCTTTAATTTCAATCGGGTATTTCTCGGCTCACAGATATAGAATATTCAGTAAACATATTTAGATCAGAAGAATAGTCTATAATCACTCTGGTAACCAGAACCGCCGACAATTTTTTTAAGGGTGGTTCTCTCTTGTCACCTTTAATTTCAATCGGGTATTTCTCGGCTCACAGATATAGAATATTCAGTAAACATATTTAGATCAGAAGAATAGTCTATAATCACTCTCTGGTAACCAGAACCGCCGACATTTTTTTTAAGGGTGGTTCTCTCTTGTCACCTTTAATTTCAATCGGGTATTTGTCGGCTCACAGATATAGAATATTCAGTAAACATATTTAGATCAGAAGAATAGTCTATAATCACTCTCTGGTAACCAGAACCGCCGACAATTTTTTTAAGGGTGGTTCTCTCTTGTCACCTTCAAATTCAATAGGGTATTGACCGTGGACAGAGTTCTAGAGCAAAAAGTACTTGAAAAGTTAAGATAAAAACTTTTCATAAATATGGAGTCTCAGATACTTCCGTAACAAAATACAGAGTCATTTTTCTTTGAAATAAAACTTTATCTTCGATATTTCTAAAATATCTGAAGATTTCTATTTCAAATTTGGATGCTGGATGTAGATGGTACCTAAGAACTAGTAATTTCATGTAATATTCTTTTTTTTTTTAGCACCGCACTGGCGACGATACGGAGACTGTGTGCCACTTTTAAGACGAAAATATTTTCTGTGCCACTGTTATTTTTGTTGACACAATTTCCTTACTTATATAGAGTTAGTTTAGTTAGTTTATATGGTTTGTGTTCCAAAACTAAAAATGTTTTACTAGGTACATTTTTTTTTTCATTATTAGTCATTATTTATCCTCAGTTATAATTTCCCACGTTTATGCGTATAGATTAAGAATCGCCTTGTATTGTTATAATCAGGAAGAAAAGCTACTTCTGAATAAGGAAAAATATAGAGGGTGTCCCATTACCTAAAAAAAGTATTCCGTCAAAAACAAAAGTGGATAGAAAAAATTTGGCTACTCCACTGCATTCTATTTAAGTACTTTTAAAATTTGTCATTTACACTTTCCCTATACTCTCAAAATACGAAAGATACAAGGAGTTGTTGAAATAGGCAAAATTCCCTGTAATTTGAAAACGTGACAATAGAATTGATCTGATATCACCATCAACCTATCCTTGAAAAAGTAGGTCTAGACTGTGCAATTAATTACTTGGACTGCTATGTACATACGAATTTGACCAGGTTTTTTATTAAACATATTTATAATACAGGTGTATATTTTTTCTTCATTATATTTCTATATATTTTATCCTAGGTAACATATCTGATATCCTAGGTAACAATATTAATGTTGGCACTATCGTAAAAAAATTAATTACTTACGTCAAAGACGGCTACGTGTCCTTCGTACATTAACACATTATTATTCCTACGTAAACACAACAAGAGGTCTATACATGTCATAGATACTGTGCTTATACATAAATAAATTAAAGCTCCTTTGTCGCACGTTATTGGTCATGACATAGATTCGCTATTAAACATTAAAATATACCACGTAAGTCACAGATTTGTAGGTATGTGGAGATATATTAGAGGAAAGCAGGAAATTTTCTATAAAAAAAATCTTGCTATAAAAGGTTTGTTTTACAGGGTCAAAGATTTTTTTTTTAAATTTGTAAGTTCTAAATTGCGCATAGCTATAAATAGTTACTAATATATACCTAACGATTATAATGATTTGAAAATAATTAACAAGAGAAAGTGAACATTTCAAAAATAAAATACCTACGTAGTTCATGTCTGTAACTTATTTGTGGTGCGTTTTCATGATTCATAGTCTTTTTTGGGATTACACCACCTGTAAAATAATAAAAAACAGGAAACCAGAAGTATTCAAATTAAATATTCAAAGTGTAGTATCAAGGTAAACTCAGGTTTGCCCCAAAATTTAAAAGAAAAAATTTTTTTACAGAAAAGCTAGTTATTATAGTGTTTAATTTCTTTAAAATTTTATTATTATAATAACTTTTTTTAGACATAATTCAAAATATGATTTGTAGTATTACAGAATTTTGTATAAAATCAGTGAAATATACTGTAGATGTATGTCTGTAATAAAATTGAAGAACCACTGACGAAATTTAGTTAATTTGACAAATATTTATTTTATTGCATATTATACAGTGTTTTTTGGGGCAAACTTTAGAAGTTTAATTAATTTGAATTTTACAGGTTGTGTAAACACAAAAAAAAACTACAGTGTATACAGATACAGTGTACATAAAATACGTAGTGTAGGTATGCAGGTTTTAAATTTTGCCGTTCCTGGCTCCTTCGCCAAATATTTAAAAGCATGTAATAAAATAGTTTAATAATAAACTTATGTTATTTAATGTTAATAAATTATTCTTAATAATGTATAAAACTGAAATCGTTGAAAATATATCAGGTGTATCAAACAGGTTAGAGTAATTTGCGATTCTATATACCTACAAGGTGATGATAGATTCATCCAAATCCCTTCCTATCTTCCAACGATGCAAGAAAGAGGTGGATGTTTTATAGGGTCCTCATATAAATATTATATAATTTGAAATTTTGAATATTTCACATAGCTAATCGCATATCGAAGTTTGTCATGCATAATTTTAGAACTTTTAACTTTACGTAATTTTTTTGGTAATATATAGGTGAACTTCCAAAAAAAGGTTTGTATCACTCAAAGCGTTTAAGTTTTGTGCATAAGTAGTTAAAATTTCAGGGCGGTAAGTCGAGCCATTTTTTTAAATGTATATGTACTCCGAAAAATATGTTTTCGAATTGTGCAGATAACGTACTCTAAGGCCATTTAAAAAAATTGCCCTTCTAAAAAAAGTTGTAGATCACATCACATATGCCCCAAAACAAACATGCTCTACAATGTGGTATAAGTTTCATCTACTTCACTATACCTATGTATTGCGTCACTCGATCGCGACACCGCCATTTTTTGGCATTGAACGAAAACTCCTAATTTAAAACACCATTAAAGTTTGGTATACTATGTCATTGACATCCTGTATATTCAATATCTAATTTAAAACTGGCTGACGTAGAAATATTTTCGTAATAGTTTCATTAGTGCTGTTCATTTATTACTTATTAGTAAGTCTCTAGAAAGTTCATTAATAAATACGAAACCTCTAAACATATTCAATTTGTAAAAATTAAATTTGGTAAGGCGGGGTCCATTTATATCTTTATGTCAATACCTGATAATAATTGTTGGAGTATCCATGTAGGTATAAATATAAGTAAGAAATTTCATGTTAGTTTTAACCTAAAGCCGGTATACGACGTTGTAAAAATATGTGCCACTTTCTTTAGACAGAAAACCTATAAACCATGCACACTTTAATTCATTTATGATTTTCTCTGTAAATAAATAAAAAACTATCAGTTTGTAATAGTTACAAATTTTTGTCAACTAATTGTCATTTGTTTTATAAACAGTCGTTTACGATGTTAAAGTATTAATGTGTTTAGAACAGGACCGGGTTTCAAGAAATTTTCAAGTTTGTCTAATTAAAAATGTGTCCCAATAATAGACATTATTGATTCACCGATTCCTATTTAGCTCGTATATACACCAAATAATCGTTTAGTGAATTATGTAACTAAATAATAATAATAATAATAATAATAATTCTGCGACTAAGGCCAATCATCGACGCCAGGAGACGAGCAACCCCCAACCTGGAAATTTTGCCGAACCCCTACTTTTTATAGCAGGGTAGGGATCTTTTACTTGCCTATCATTTCATACACAAGGGATCTCCGACTTTACATCCTATCCAAGGAATGGTACGTCTTCTACGCAAACCTCGCCTAAGTTTGTATAGCTTCTGTGAATTCACCGACGTACAGGCCACTAGAAGATGCGGGTAGGCACCGCGGGTCTTCCCTGTATGGTCACCATCCAAGTACTAATTGCGGCCGACCTTGCTTGGCGTTCATATCGATAATATGAACGACAGGTTGCTACCACGGCTTACCCTAATAATAATATGAGAAAGATTCTACAGTTTTTACCATTGCAGATTATATCGCAGTGCTATTTCCTGGTGAATGTGAATAATTCTTGCCATTGCATTATATCTATTGGTACATTGCACACCTGTCAGTAGTTTATATCCAGATGTTATACATTCTATTGTTTCAAGAAATTGGTGGCATCTTCTGCACCTATCGCTCTTAATTGAAATATCCTTTAAAATATATTATCATTATCATTATAATTTATCACGTATCACTATGACTCTATGACTATGAGACTATAATCACTGTCACTATCACTATGAATGTCACTAACGTTATCATTATCACTATTATTATTACGATGGTTTACTCCTTCGCCATAGATTGACCATTTTCAATATACAAAAAAATTATTATTTTTTATATGTATTAATATTTTAAACAAAAACATTCGTTTATAAACTTTCTATATTATAAATATTTCCTAGTTCTAGTACTGATTTTTATTCTATTGTAATGTCCAAATATAATGAGTCCGATCCTGTAATAGAAAACACCGTAACTATAAAATTTGTATATACAATATAATTCTAGCAAAGAATTCCTTTCGAATTACTCCGGCCATCTGGTGTCTGTCACTTATAAACAAAGTTAAGAAGGGCCACTTAAAACCCCATATATGTAGGCCTTTAAAGCACACTCGTACCTTTTACTAGTGCATATAACTTTATTTTATAGTTCTTTTATATGATCTAGAATCACATCACTTCATGTGTGGCATTTGAAGTAAAAACTTTATAGTTTTTAACTATATTAACAAAATAATGGATTATTAAAATATAATCTGTCCAATTGTTTGCAGAAGGTTACTGCCCTACAATATATATTGAAATATATTTAATAAGTATAAGTTGAAAGTAATTCAAGTATCGGTTTTCCACTTGAGTGATGAAAAATTAAGGTCAGAAGATGATCTTTTAAATTTAATACCATGTTTTCAAAATAAACAGAATAAATAAATCATTTATGAAATGACAGTTTACGTTTTCCTAAGGAATCTTATTTTGATTGGAACATCCTTATTCATTTGTATGATGTCATTGATTAAGAAACAAATTTTAGATAAAAATAAGTCCCGTATATTTGACTTCCACAGTTTTTATTATTTCTTATCAGGTATAACAGATTTAATTTGAATATTAATTTTATTTTATTGCCGTAAATTTAACACCATACAAAGCACAAAAATATTATTTATCTTCTCTTCGTAATTTCCGTGTTTTTAAAGTGACTGAATATGTTACATTTTTTTGTTAATAGTGGCTGTTAATTTGTTACACAATTTTGTTCATGTTTGAGTCATCATGACTTTGCTTCAGAAATTTCATACCACGGTATGAACGCCACTGGAATTATCAGAATGCGACAGCTCTCCTAATCAAATTTAATCACACTGCGACAACTCTACTAATAAAATTTCATCACATTATGATTAGTTGTTTGCCTCTTTCCAGAGACACAGAACACCGGGTATATAGGTGGCTCGATGCACCACACGATGAATTGCACTTTCCATCGCCTTCTGAGAGTCAATTACAGTTTCGTTTAAAGTTTACTGACAGGCAAACCCAACCGTCCAAACAATACCTGAACCGTACCAGGCCAAAACTTGTGTCTATTCTCCCACAACTTGGAGGTTGTTAGCCTCTGGATGGGCGTGCGATGTCACTGGATTTGCATATCGTTAATTTTATATATATTTTGTCGAATATCTAACCCAGCAGGCTCGTATAATGGCTCTCCTAACTGTAAACGGTGATAAAGAGTCAATTTTTTCATCGGTTTCCAATTAAATTGAATGACGCGTAACGAGAATGTATTCAACTGAATTTCTCGGGCAATGCTCCAGATTTTCGAACAAAATTTGGTATTACGGATACTTGATAATCTACGAAGGCGTAGAAGAGCCACGTCGAAAATTTTTCTTCGCATTCGTAGATTTCAGACTTTAAACTCTGAATTCAGACTTTAAACTCTGAATTCAGACTTTAAACACTGAATTCAGACTTTAATATTAACAACTACATTAATGTCCTGAAAGTATAATGCAGGGTCTTCAAATTTTCAGGTCAAAGTCGAAATCGAAAAAATCGCCAAAACTCAAATTTTAGTTTATGTAAAATGTTCTATACCTAAAATTCGTTCCTGGTCATATATACGGGATACCACTAATAATGATACTTATGTACCACTAAGAATAAGTGTAGTGCCATGAAAAACAAAAATAAATATTTTGCCAAAATTCGGTATATTAATTATCATTTTAATAACAAATCATTTAAATTACCTAACTGAACGTTAAGTTAACAAATTTACATCTCCCAAAAGGTGGTTTTTCCACTAAGTTACCGCTCGACACTCATAATAGACGGTATAAGTTACTTGTTCAGAGCCTTCATTACAGAGTCCACGTATTAATTTCTCATTATATACGCCCATATTTTGTAGATACTTTCTTAAGGCACAGTAGGTATCCCGTTACCTAATTGCAGTCGTACGTTCAGGCATAACAAGTTGATAGTTTAGAGTTCAAAGTCTGAATTTAGCGTTTAAAGTCTGAATTCAAATATTAAAGTCTAAAATCAGATATTAAAGTCTAAATTCAGAGATTAAAGTCTGAATATTAAAAAAATTTCATACATGGCCCTTCTACGGCTTCGTAATAATCAGTTCTATATTGTACAAGATTTAACAAGATTCGTTTATACTTCCTTAAAAAATGCGGTGTGATTTTTGCAAAAATACAGACACAAAACTCGATTCCACTCAGTTGTACATTTACCACCATTTACCACCGCCCCAATCGGCGGTGGTAAATGCACAGCTTACCATAACAGGTAAGCTGTGGTAAATGTTTCCGAATTAGTATTTACTGTCATATTCATCGGTGTCGGATTTCAATACCAGCATAAGCAGAATTAGTGTTGACTCTCGAAGAGCGGGTCACTCACTATATGCAACCAAATTAACTGTCCATAAATGTAACAATTGATAATTAATTGTTTCTTGATCTTTGCATTTCTGGCGCTGTATCGCGTGATAGTCAACCGTCAATAGTTGGAGGATAGCTATCATCCCTTTCTGTCAAGCTTTAAGTCAAGAACATTCTTAAGCCACTTCCGGTGTACCCCAACGGTCCAACTTGGGACCGCTTTTATTCCTGAATGATTTGTCTCTTTCTTTTAGCAGTAATCGTTTGTTTTTACGGATGACTTGAAGTTGTTTTTGAACATATCTACTGTTGACGACTGAACTGTTGCTCTTTTAAATCGTGTTTTTAAATGGTGTAACAAATTGTAACATTTTTATCAAAAAACAGTAGTGGCCTACTTCAATTTTTAAATTAAAAAATCCCTAGTTAAAATAGTTAAGCTCTGTCCTCTACAGTAACGGACTAAGCACAAAATATCTCTAAATAATTTAATTACTTTTTGACAGCAGTGTCATCTAGCAGCAACTGAAATTATTTCAATTACTTTCACAATTTTGGAAAAAAATTATTGATGACGATGACACATCATCATGAACTATGTTACATTTCAAGTTAAATAGTTTTTCTGTGCACCACAAAAATGTATAATTTGTTGCATTATAGGGACTCGCCTCACTCACTCAACGATTTCCAAATCTCGGTTTTATTTGTAAATAAAAATAACACGCCAAACATTAAAATAAAACATGTATAACTGCAAATTATTTGTAGTAACAACAATAAAACTGGAAACAGAACGGAAACGACAAATCACAGGCCAATATCACTAATAAACAATTTTGGAAATATTTAAAAATATAGAAAAACAATAGTTTGCTTCTAGAACCAATAAATCTACTATAAGATAAGTTTATATTATATATCCTAATCTGAGAAATGCCTAACAAGAAGCAATATAATGGTCAATCGGTGCATCAAGCTTTTAAGATATTTACAACGGACACATAAGCAACAACAAAGGATACCTTTATGGGCTGTACGGTTGTTCGTTTCGTTCTACAAGCTGGGAACTAGTCTAGTCACTATTCAAATGTGTTTTTTACCTGCTACTTTCTCGTATCTCCATCTTGTCTACCTGAGGAAATGATCAACATGTAAAATTCATAAACGCCACAAGCTGCTTTACTTCCAGGAAAGAAACCAAACGGAGATTGTCGTCAAACCGCTATAAAGGAATAGTACAAGATACAGAGTCATTTAAAAGTAAACCAAATCATTTTCAAGTGGGTTTTCCACAGAATAGCTATGAAATGTAGTAGGTAAATTGAAATAACCTCCTTAAACTTAAATAAAAAAAATTGATATTAAGAAGCTGGAAAACGCACAATTAATTTTATTTATGTCAAATAAAATTTGGGATTTAAACCATTTTTTTATTTCTAGTGCCTGAAAGGACGGGTTTAGCAAAGGATCGATTTACTCCATTACGTTGTGTTTTCTGAAAAAAGTGTTACTATACTTTTTTGTAGAGAAATGGGTGGGACATCGAAATATCGTATTATTTTAAATTTAGTCAGTGGCGTAACATATTTTTTTAGAAAAGGAGTCCCAAGAGTACAGATTGCACGCCACTGGCTAATCCCAACGAGCTGAAATTTTTTGTGGATGTAAAGATTCATAGTATCATCTACCAAATAAAATTTTGAAGCAATTGGTTTATTACCTACTGTCAGAGATATAAATAAAAAATTGTTTTTCAACTTCAACACCCTGTATCTCAGAAACGGTACAGATTTGGAAATAATTTTGGCCAGATTTGGAAATAATGGGACAAAGTCCCATCATTTTTATTGGTTCTACATGTTCTCGATAAAATTGGGACATAAAATATTTTTCAGTATAAAATTGGGACACCTTGTATTTGTTTTATCAGTATGAGACGTCTGATTGCGCGCTAAAACATGCCATATTTGTTTTTCCTACCTGTAGTTTCGTTTACCGCTGTTTATCTGCTGTAACCGTCCATTTCCTTTATGCATTTGACTTCCAACATGTCCTTTACACTGAGGGGAACCCCAGCCCAACAAAGGCATCTCGCGAACATGACGTTTTATTACAGCTTCATCCCATCTCGGAATAATTTAGGAAAATATTTTTAAATCTTGCATAGCCACGCAATATTTTGCAGTGTTTACGTGAAGGGAATTCTGTGAATCATCTCTATCAGAAATGGAATGTTCCTTTTCAAAATATGCTGACAAACGTACGCGTTGATGCAGTAATGATGCAGATAATATACTGTGTGTCCCAAAATGATGGAACAAAATATCTTTTTTGGAATATGGAAATAATATGAAACAAAATATTTTGGAATATATTTTTTTTCACAGTTACACATTACAGTTCAATTACTATATAGAAATTACGACTATTCTGAAATATTTTCAATTTTTTAAGCCATAGTTGATAGAGCTGTAACTTTACTGAGATTTTTTTTAAATAGGACGCTCTATTTTTCATAGTATAAACAGATAGCCCTTCTAAATCAGGTAAATCTTTTATACTTCCGGTTTCTTCAAACTCTATGGACATTTGGACTAATTCTCTAATCTGAATAGATAAAATCTGGTATCAGGTAAAATCTGGATAAATCTGGTGAAATAAGTGACATTCTTCCTGTTGACTATGGCTTTTACCTCCGCATCCAGTCATAAGTAAAATTTCAATTCTCTGTTTTTCGCTTAAACGGGCATGCATTTAACGGGCAAAATAATTTGGTGCCGTCAAATCAGGAGAATGAGGTGGCCACTCAATATCTCCATTTTTTTTTTTTTTTTTTGAGTAATCTGGCAGGGAAAATGTCTCTAAGAGTGACCGTTTCACGCGCTGTATGGCATGTAGCGCCATCCTACTGAAACCAGAAGTTTTCTATTTCAAATTCTTCCAACTGTGGTTGCAGAAATTCGGCTACGCGTCATTGTTCGATACCGTTCTCCATTAACAGTAACTGCATTGCCCCTAGCATCTTCAAAAAAGAAGGGTCCAATAATTCGTTCGGAGTATATTGAGCACCAAACAACGACTTTTTGATCAAACTGCACATCCTCTTGAATAAGACGAGGGTTTTCTGTTCCCAAAAACGATCATTTTGCTTGTTAACACGACCAGAAAGGCAAACATTTGCTTCGTCGCTCATCATCAAATTTTGCCAAAAATTGGGTTCTGCTATCACTAAATTTGTAACGATTTGTACTTATTGCAAACGTTTTTGATTATCAGTTGATCGTAGTTTGAACACAGTTTGAATTTTGTATGAATACATATGCAAGTCTAAGTGCATTCTAAATTCTAAATTCTTCAGACAATGGGCCTTTTCCACATCTTTTTTTTATTCGCTTATTATAAAATATATACTTAGTTTGCCTAAAAAGTATTTTTTTAATTTTTTTTTTTCGCCAGATATATTTTGAAAAAATTGTTAAAATTACCATATATTTAAAATAACGCGCCATTGACGTCATACCGTTGCCAGTTCGTTGTTGTCTGTTGGTGGTCCTGCATTTTGTGTTCTGTCAAGTGAAGTGTGCTTAACCTAACTTTCGTTTTGTGTTTTGATTAATTTGATTTAAAATTAATAAAATTGAAAAGGGATATCTTAAGGCTGATTCAGGCAACCTTCCAAGAGTTGACATTGAAATGGTTAACGATTTCTACGTCGCAAATATAAACTTTCTAAGTGCAGAGTGTGCAATGTTAAGACAAGAAGGTTAGTTTTTATAACCTAAGTTATCAAATCATAATTTAGTTGATTCTAGCATAGATTGTGCAGTGTTGTCACCTTTAGCGAAAAATACTTAAAAATTAATTTGCTCAAGGGATAAATTGTAAAATAATCATGTTGATTTGCTTTAGTAATAATTTATGGAGGATATTTCACCTAAAAATACATATTTTCATTTCAAAATTACCACAATGCAAATTTAATCGTTGCCAAGAAATAAGTAAAATTATATGTGGCAACGTGGAGCCATTCTTTAACTTGTCTACATTTTATTGGCTACTGGAGTGTGATGTCAGCGAACCGGGCAGTTTGAAATGGTTCGTGAAGACCGGTCACTTTGTACTTGGATAACTTCGCTAAATTACAATTCTTTAATAAATTGGGTTGATTCTACCTTTAGTTATGTACCAGTATAACGTTTGACATTAATAAAATAGTAAAATTCCATTTAATGGAAAAGGCCCATTCCAATTGCGCCGCACGTCTTCTTGTGGAAGTTTTTGGTTCTCCCTGAACATCAGTCCGAACAAGCAATATTTTTGTCTAAACGACTAGAACGAGGTCTTCCAGTATGCTTTACATCACTTATTGTGTCATTTTGTAAAAATGCGTTTGCCAAACGTCTCAGTGTGGAGCTCTTCGCCCGGGATACGCTCTCCTAAAAGCGCGTTGAGTTGAAATTATCGAAGAAAAGTTTTGGAGACACAATTTAACAATTTCTGCGCGTTCTTGAGGCGAATAACGCTGTAAAATATAAAAAGTTGTCAGGGAAATAACCAAATTCCAATATTCCATAACTGGGTATATTTTGCCGCACCCCATATATGTATACAAGTACTTTTCTTGACAATTTCATCCTTACACCCAAAAGTAAGCCAGACCCGAAAACTACCTACTTAATCACCCAAAATACTTGAAAACTGTTGTTGCTTCTTGATTCCCAGAAGTTATTATAGAAAAACAAAGACAGCATTAAACTTCTAACAGTAAATAATGATAGTGGAACTATTAGTTTGTAGCTAGGGACAATTCAGAATGATGGACTGTGAAAATGAAATATACTGGTCTTTTTTAGGCATGATAATTGTTCCATTGTAAATAACAACGCTTCCAACTAGTGGAAAAGGTCATTAATGTAACGGATAATCGGAAAGAATGGTGAGTAATTCTTAGGATTAGGCAGCATGAGAAAAAATTTTAAACGTAAACACGTGTAAAACGTAATCTTCCTTTGTTGTAGGACCTCTAAATGGTATGTTATGCACCAAGGGTGTAAAATACATGATTTTTGTGCGTTTGTAGCACGAGGGCAAAACCCGAGAGCTCTACAAAACACTGAGGGGAAAAGCATATACTCCCGAGGTGTATGTAGGTATACTATTTTTTGTACCACCCAACAATTTAATTGAAAGAATTAAAAAAGTTATTGTTAATATATTTCTAATTTAAAAAGTATTGTCGATATGACATTTCTAATTTATGATTAATATGACATAATTAATTTAATATTGATGTAAATATTAATATTAAATAAATATGTTAAATTATTTATTAATTGAGTTGGCTATGCTTTTTTACCTTAGGGAGTAAAAGACTCACTTTACTCCCGATTTGGAAGGACTAAAATTGCTCATTATATAAGCGTGGCACAAAAAAATATTTGTCTCGCCTCCAATTTACTTGACGATCGAACATCAAAGGAAAATGTTATGTTAACCACCAGTTTTGTGAACTTTTCCTAATACAACCTCTGCACTTGTTAAATTTAGCACGTAAGGCAGATACAGAGCCATATTTTCTTATTTATGCTTCTACAATTTAGTTGAAACTGTTATTTTTCATGTCTTCCCCTAAATTTTGAATATAAAGCAGGGGCGGACCGTGAACTTTGGGGACCTAGGCTAACATTACTTAAAGGCCTACCTAGTTAACCAAACTAATTATCGTCTTGTCAAAAAAAACTGTTTTATTTTTTTATAGGAAAGTGCAACAACCGGGAACTGTAGCAAGGTCGGCGCCGGTCATGGGCGTGCGTATTTACACTACTAAATTACATGTCACTTTTAATTAATTGTACTGAACTAATGTATAGGATATTATGTTAATATTACAATCACATACAACTTTATTTCAATGTAAACAGTAGAAAGCACAAAAACACGAATAAAAATGTGTACAAAGTACCCAAACCGTGCTACGCGCCTGAAGTCTACTCAGGTGGTGGATAAAACCAGTAAGAGACAGACAGCATTTTCAATGAATTGAATAGAAACACATTCTATCCACTCCTGGCATGTTGAGCGACGTTGCCACTTTTTTAAGAAAAGTCGTTCAGTTCGGGAAGTGAGAAAATATTAAATTTAGTCAGTAAAGAAAACATTTTCGCATTTGAGAGAAAAACAGGAAACAATCAGGCTTACACGACTTGTATGCGCAATATCATATATGATAACTTAGTACAACTACAGTAATAGTGTTAATACTACATACAACATTAATTTTGAATGTGAAAGGTGTGTATAAAAACTTTCTGTGTACCCTTCTAAGATTCATGAAATGAAAATATAATATTTTGTAATGATAATCGTAAATATAAATAACATTTATATAATATTGTCGAATCAGATGGAAAAATTTGAGAAATTAGTGTGAAACAATGCAGTGCGATGTTTATTGAGCGAAAACACCGTTAACATATCGCCGAACAAAAGTTTATTTTATTTATTTTTATAACTATAAAGATGTTAGATGTTTTAGTAGATTGGGTCTGAAGGGGGTCCCGTTATATCTACGGGACCCGGAGCTGCAGCCCATGCCTAAATCCGGCCCTGCTCTAAACTCAAATACTTAAGAATCAAACAGAAAGACCACCCTAGTTTCAACGATACCTCGTGTTCGAATTTGTAAATTAAATGAAATTATGAAATAGTCTCGAATGAAGAACAAATTTTAAACCAGTGTTACTGAGTATTTTTTCATGAACAGACTATTAAGCATAAAAATATAATTTAAACAATTTGGTAACACCAAAATTAATAAGAAAGTTAACTTATACGATTTCACTGTATATTTTAATACTTTAGAACTTCCCTAGTTGTATAAGTATTACCTATTTGGCATTTCTAAAAATGAAATTAGACCTTGTGAAACAACTACCTACAAAGTTCACATAAAATACAGCAATGCTAATTATTGATAATATGATGATTTACAGATTTGCATTTGTTTAAAAAATACTTATTGAAAACCCGTGACTTAAAACGGTGCTAGTCGTTTTTTAATGTTAGCTCATGTGGTAAAGTATTTCAAAACACTTATTTTGGGAGTACCCTAGCCATAATAATACCCTAGAAATAATAATTCAATTTCACTTATGCAGCGGCGTGCAGCATTATTTTTACTAGTTAGTTTTAATGTGAAATTTCTTACAGCTCCCTCAAAATGGTGTACAATAAAACAGCTCCATCTAGTAAGAGAGGCAGGTTTTCATTTCATAGGCAATTTGACACATTTACCAATCCACCATGGCTTTGGGGTAAATAGCAACCCCCGTTATCAAAAACTTGCATCTTCGTAAAGAGTTATTGATTTTTGAGAATGTCAAAACCACCGACACGTGACAGATATATTATAACTAAGAATACAAAACAGTTTTTTATGACTGAACCTTTTGCTAACGTCTTTATATACGTAAAATATATGACCAAAACAAATCAACAGCTATTTTCATGGCTATATAAGTACTTGGAAAAGCACCAAGTCCGCTAATATCCATTGACCGTCGTCATGATCTAGGATGGTTTGGGACCGAGCGGGATTATCGCTCTTTACCCTCCCCATCGCTGTAGACCTGTAGACCCGGACTGCCTCGTAGACGTGGACCCCATCCTTCACCAACCCCGATCACAAAAAGTGATAGGTGTGGGCGATTCGTGGGGTCTCCTCCTGTCCTGTCCTTAGCTCTACCCTGCAGGCTGGGTAGGATCCTCTGGCGCTCTTCTGTCTTGTCTTCTTTCTTCACCTGCATGTCTAACCCACCGGGGGTAGTCTGTAACTAGAAGCATTATTGGACGAGATATCCTTAGCAACGCGTAATAGAACATGGCTTCAACATGACGGACCACCCACTCATAATTCAAGGGAGGTATCTGAACACTTAAATGCGGAATTCCCCAGGCGATGAAAGGCGATTCGTGTGGTCTCCTCCTGTCTTGGCTCTACCCTGCAGGCTGGGTAGAATCTTCTGGCGTTCTTCTGTCTTGTCTTCTCTCTTCACCTCACATGCAGCCTGAGTCATGAGACATGAGTCATGAATCTGGTGAGTTAGAATCTAACTCAACCTGATGATATTTTGAAGTTATTTTATTCTCTTTGATGATGTCCTCAGTATGAATATTGAAAGATCTAGGACTAAGTATAAAACAATTATGAACAATTGCGTTGCTCGTTGGGTCTTCGCTAGGCCAGGACTACCATTAAAAACCAAATACTTTTATAATCTACTGGAATTCGATATACACTCTTCAGTTAAATGCATAAAAAACTATTCATATCTGAGTCGACCTTGGCGTGAACAAATAAAGCCCTGTACTCTCGCCGGTGCATCCCTAACATAAACACCCGGCCAAGACGATGACAATAACATTATCATATTTATTTATGGTCCTCTGGGTGCCTCCTAGACTGCAGCCTCGTAAACGTATCGCTTAAAATTCCCAACGGTTGTTTTTAATTAACTCTAGAGAAAGGCAGTATAATAAGGCACCTTTCCGCTTCGTATTTTTCTAGAAGTTGTTCAGCCCCCACGTCCCCGCCCATGAAAGGCTCAAAGACCCTCTCGAGACTACCGGGCATAATACTTTTTCCGTTGAGCAATAATAATATGACTCACCTCGCTAGGCAACAGCCCACAGCATGATACACAGTACTTTATTGTTTTGCAAAGCCACTCTCGAACGCATACCAGTTCTTTTCTTCGGTGAGCCAGTGTTCACGCTGCAGTCGAGGAAGGCAGGTGTCGAATTGAGCGTCGTTTGTTCAGTTCAGTTCCGTGGAAACAGTTCGCTGTCGCTGTACCGGCCGGCTAGTATTCTTTTGTCACCGCCATCCATCATGGGGAAGCTGACGGTGCTTTTCGCTGTTTTGAGTGTCCTGTGCTTAGCATTAGCGGAAGAGGAATCAACGACTGTTGCGGAAAGTGCTGCGGAAACGACGACTCCAGCACCGACCAGATTACCATCGTTGCCCAGCACAACCACCGTGCCGAATTTGGTGCACAAAGTCGACGAAGGCGACCACGAAAACTCTACCGCAGAGGCTGAGAAGAATACGCAGAAACAGAAGAACTCCAGTGCGAATAGGGTTTTCAATTGTGGACTTGTTTTGGCTGTGTTAATCTTCTGTGCATCCTTGTAGGGCGCAGAGACTCCATCACCTTGTAGATATTTATATATATATAGATATAAAAATATTTTACCGAGATCGTAAGGTTAATCTACTTAAATTATTAAGTTCAAAAAGGCATTGAAGAATATAAGTGTCTGATCCATTCCGATTGCTGTGTAACAAGTGAAAAGTTATTTTTCGTTTCCTGTGGGCAGTGTATCTCACTGATTTATGTAGTTAGGGAAAGTTAGGTACCTATTTTCAAACAAAAATATGCTTATTATTGTCATTGTCCGCAAATTCAACCCAGTTTTTGAACACCTATTTTTTAATGATGCCAAAAATATCGATGTGAAATTTCTTTAATAAAATATAATGTTAATTGCAATCGTTTTCTTATTACTTTCTACAAAATTTGTTCCTGCATGTTCGGTGGAGCTTAAATTGATATTTTTTTAAGGCAAACATTCACCATGAACATAAATGTTTAATTTATTATTTAAATATAACAATCGTTCTACCATTTAATGTAATCAAAGTCTAAGTCAACATAAGATTTGGTGTAATCCAGGAATTGGACAGTAACTGTCTGGAAGGAAATGTAGGTAGGTATATTATTATTTCTCCAATAACCTATTCATAGAAGTGGCTCAAAGGCACTTTGATTAACATAAATTGGCCTTTTCCCGTTACAATGGATCTACAGCAATTATCCTGACACCTAAAAAATCAAGATCTTTTCTCCACACTTTCGCAAAACTTTATACAGACGATTAAAAGATTTTGGATCTTGAGAAAGGATGTCATATACTTTCTATTTTATTCATACTGAATTGTTGATACATATTTTAATAAGGATCACTTCACTTATGTAAATTAAGAAACAAACTCAGACTGCTTCACCGATTTTTTTCAAAGAAAAATGTTGATGGTGAAACTACGGAGGTATTGGGTATTTGTTTTATGGTGTTTCTAAATATTTTTTGTTTTCGATTACCTATGTGCCATTTTTAATAGGATTTGAATAAATCTTGCTGTTTTTGTAATTCCACAAGTAAATGTATAAGTGCTGCGCTTGGGAAATTGAAAATTTGCCTGATATTCGCATTCTAGGTAGGTATATCGAAAATCTTGTAAGCTGTCTGCTAACCAAGTTACTAACAGAAATTCGAGAAAATGAGATTTTGGCGGTAATCGTTTGACTATATTGGTGAGGACATGTGTGTAAAACCTCTCTACTGGCAAAAAATTATAAATATATTAAAATCCGTAAATTCAAAACCACTTATCTGAATGATAAAATAAATATACTGGGATATATTAAATTGTCAAGATGCCCCTATAGATCTAAATTTAACCTTTTTCAAGCTATCATGATTTTCTTGAAAACAATTATTTTGATATATTTAATATTTTCAGCAATAAGTACAGTCTAGTCCATATAGAACTACCCCCGCCTTCGTGTTTTAATTCTCAACATATATTTTTTGTTTTAAGAGCCAGACATACATGATTTTCTGTAAAATTTAATTCCGGTCTCAAAATGTTAATTAAAAAATATACGGGGTGTACCATAAGCATAGTACCACGTTTCAGCGTGTTTTCAAACTCAAAATTCGTTTGCAAGAATTTAGATATATCCTTTCTTAGGCAGGGTGTTTTTATTTATTTTGCCAGCACGTCAAATTATTTTAAACAATGTTTTCAATTTTAATTTTCTCCATCGTCCCGTGCATCACGAAAATTGGGTATTTCAAGATTAACTTATAGCATAATTTAGTTAATATGGATTCTGAAACATAAGTTTTACTCACACGTCAACAGGCAAATAAAATTTTTAGAAATTGCTACTAAAAACCCATTTTCTGTCCAACAAAAAAAAACTGGAAGCATATTTCAATAAAAGTTTAAGCCTGTTTTCAAGATTTATAAGATATGTTTTTCAATTTGTGTCCAAAATCTTAACGGACTCTATAAAGGTGTATATTGGTGTATACCAAATACCAGCTACAACACCCTGTATGTTTGTAGTATACAGTATCTGATACAGAATCTTATTTTCAAGACAGTTATATGGATATTTTTTTATCCATTTGCCTAGGGAACCGCCCCTGGTTTTTGAAATCTGAATGAAATATACTTTTACAGGGCAGTTAATCAATCAAAGCAAACAATTTTAAAGGTTTTCAAAGGACAGAACTATGATTTTTCGGCAAGAAAATCAAAACCCTTTCAATTTGTTATAAATATGTATTTTTAAGAAAAACTATTTGATTTAGATATAGGGAAAGCTATTGCTCTAGAAAATTAGTAGAGTAATTATGGGTGTTTTTATAGCCCTATAAATGCAGGGTGTTCCATTTAAAAAAATCGAGTTATTTGCTTTTCAAATTGACCAAAGTTGACACAGAATTATGAAGACCCTGTACTTACACACTTGAAAAATTTCGATTTATTTTCTAAATATTTAACGGTTGGACTTGCCACTTCAAAAATTAAGACCATCCTTTGTTAAAAATATAAAGGGAAACAGGTAATAAGTACTTAGTGAAAAAAAATTTCCTAAACAATAAAAAAATCTCTATAGATATTAAGTTTAGATATAGGGAAATGTGATGTATTCCTATCACATTCCTATCTTAACTTTTCATAAGCTATCGTTTGACACTAATTTCAGATTTTAGCCAGAAATTAAAAATTTTCAATGAAATTTAATCTCTTGTGGTTAAATCTGAAATTAGTGTCAAACTATAGCTTATGAAAAAGGAATGTGCAAACCGTTTTGCTTGATCTCAAACAGTTTAGATTGTACAGGATGACAAAGTTGCAAAATGTCAAAATTCACGTGTCGATATTTCAAAAACAGTTGAAGATAGGTATAGGACATGGTACATGAAATATGTCTAGAATTTTCTGAAGAATCCAAAAATTGAATAATATACAGGGTGTTGCATTTAAAATAAGAAAGTTGGGATTGGCCACTGTTACATGACACACCCTGTATAAAAAGTTTTTGTGGAAAAAAATGCGCTACAAAAAATACCAATCAACGTGTCCGAGTGTTTTTTCGAACACGCCCCCATTTATTTATTATCGAATTTGTTCCCTTTGGCTCATACGTACTGTTGTACATTTGCACTCGACAGTTTTCGAAATATTCGACAGCGAGTACCATAAAAAAAAAATACAAAAAATACAAAGAACTAAAAATATTTAATACTAGAAATCAACAGTAATTAAAAATATTTTACGATTTTCGATGTTACCTCCTTAGTTATTTAAACATTTTCTAATTTCATTTTTTAATATTTTTTTTATGATTTATTTTACCCAAGCGTGTAAAATTATACAGGGTGTCCCATTTAAAAATATTATGTTCAATTGGTTTCCTCAAATTTACGACATTCAATTTTTTTTTAGACCTAGCCAAAAGATAGTACGTGAAAAACCAAACAACTTTTGTATTTAAACTTTTTTCCTAACATTCTTAATAACCCCTGTAGGTAGGGGTCAAAATATACACGAATACCCTGTACAAATCCATTTTCAGTCCTTTTTCCATTTTAGAAATAAAATCTCACGACGAGGTTATTTCATTTAAAAAAACGCAAGTTAAGAAAAAAACAAGAAAACCAAAAATTAAACTAAACTTATTTTTATGCCATCGAATAGTCATGTCTAAAAAGTGCCTATAAAATGTTCAAACCGTTTTGAGATACCTACCTATCTTGAAAAAGGTCTTGCAAAAAATCGAGAAACGTCCCGTAGCTCGGAAACTGTAAGAGATAGAGATCCGGTTTACGCCACTGTTATTATTTTTTTAAAGAGCGCAGGACTCGTCCATCAAATCTGCTATATCTATTACAGATTCTCCGTATTCCTCGAAAACATACCAATTTGAACCACCCTGTACAAGTGAATTACTTAATTTGTGCAACGGATATTATAAAGGATATTGAAATGTATTTTATCCACCTATTTAGTTTCTGAAAGTTGCTTTACTGTAGTTAATTATTATATGAAAAAATCATATTAACAAAACCAGTATCGATTTCTACAAACTAGTGAGTTGGAGGTTGGAGGCGAAACCCTGTTGTAAAATAACTGTTAACAAGGTGTAAATAACCTCTTGTGAAGCCGGCATTTGAACCTGATTTAATTCATTTACCTGTACAGGTGTGTCTACCGGATCGACGGTTTCATGGAAAAGCGACATTTTCCAGGAAGACAAAGCTTCTAACTTGCATCATTTCATTTATACTTCTACTAATGAGAAGAAGTGGGAGACATAATTTAAAAAATAGACTTACTGGGGAATAATATCTATAGTTTATGTGAAACACGTAATTTTTAATACACACACTCTACGAAACACATAGCATATTTTTTTATACTTAGCAAAAGAATGCAGTAAAAATGGTTGTAGAGCTTAGTGGAGTTATTTTCAATTACAAAACGTAAAACTTTCACTTTCATACCTAATAAACGTTATGGTGTAAGTTCTAGCTTGCCCAACTTGAAGGTATTTTCATTTTCGCTTAATTTAAGTACCCCTATTTGTTTTAAATTAAATTTTTTGCCTCAGTAAACCGAGCAGTAAACTCTATAATAATCAGCACTTCATAAATTGACTCCATTTTAAACTCCGTTAAAATATTATTATCTAGGCGGTGCGGTGGTGATAATAATAATTAGACGAGCGAAGCGAGTTCCTATATTGCAACAAATTATCCATTTTTGTCGTAGGTACACTTTACAGAAAAACTACATGGTTACTACTACAAATGAAATACCTTTTAATGTAACATAGTAGTAGTTCAAGGTGACTAGATGTGTTATCAATATTTTTTTATCCGGAAATTCAAAATTAACTGAAATAATTATTAATAATTAATTAAAAATACATAATATATGGAAATATATACATGAAAACTACATTACTGCCACCTGGCAGGTATTTGTCGAACTTCATAGACAGAGTCGCGTCATTTTTGAGAATCTGTATCCCATAAATGTACAAAAAATGAGAGTAAATAAGTATCCGTCTAATGGTGCAGTAAAATGTAAACCAGCGAAAAATTCAAGTGACAAAAAGTTATTGTAACAAAGTGTGGTGAAATTTTTGCCTTTATTGTCAATACCTACTATTATTATTTAAAAACTATCAGTTCTGGCAATTTCGAAGTAGTATTTCTACAAGTTTTTATTCGAGACCTCACGAAATTTAGTAAGTTAATTCACTGAAATTTTACACAAACACATTATTATGAATAGAAGCCTTAACTGGCATAGCAGATACACTCGCCAAAATGTATATGTCTAAAAAATAAACCAGATAAAATCCAAAGCGTCACGCCTTACATTTTATGCAATTATCAATCGTTACATTTATGCATAGTTAATTTGATCGCATATACAGGATGTGTCAGTGTGAGCGTACAAAAATTTACCAGGGGCTGGAACAGACCAAAATAAGAATGAAATTAAAAAAAAATCTCTGATGCACGCCTAACGAGTTACAGGGTGTTATTTTGGAAAAAAAAAACAACAATTTTCCACAATAACTTAAAAACCGTTCCGTAGATTTAGGTAATTTTTGGGTGACGTGAACATATATTAAAGGTCATTAAAACTATATGGTGTTTGTTTAACTCTGACACCTATGGTGACCTAGGCCTACTCTTCCTTATGATTTTGTCTTCATAACTCTTGCATATCCTATTTTTTTGTGAATTGACTAAGTTTTCCTTAATCGGCTACGAATTCTGAACAAAAAAGATGCTCTTGTTACACAGCTCTAAAATCAACCATTTTCGAGTAAATTCAGTGAAAAGTACCGACTACATTCCTTTATGCAGACAAATACATGCAAAGGAAGTCATAAGGAAGAGTAGGCCTAGGCCACCACAGGTGTCAGAGTTAAACAAACACCATGTAGTTTTAATTACCTTTAATAGATGTATACGTCACCCAAAATTATCAAACGGTTTTTAAGTTATTGCGGGAAATTATTTTTGTTTCCAAGATAACCCCCTGTAACTCGTTAGGCGTGCTTCAGAGAAATTTTTTTTATAAAAATTTTATTATTGTTTTGGTCTGGTCCACCCATTGGTAAATTTTTGTACGCTCCCACTGGGACACCCTGTATAATAGCGCCTTTTCGTAAATTCAGCTCAGTTTTGTGATGGATGACGTAACTGATAATAATAATAATAATAATATTTTATTATGCTCATCAGACATTACAAAAGAATGTATAGCATTAGTCAAAACATGAAAATAACCTATACTAAACAAAATACTCAGACAATGAGTAGAGAGACTTATCTAATAAATACAATTTTAAATTTCGCTTAAAATTAATCAATTTGTCACATTCTTTCAGCTCATTAGGCAAATGGTTAAATATCTTAGGTCCTAAATAGTTTGGACCTTTACTTACTATACTCAATTTTGTGAAGGCTGCCCTTATCTCACTTTTGTACCTTGTATTAAAATTATGAACATCACTATTTAAAAGAAACTTATTCTTGTTTTTAAAAATATAAACACACATCTCAAAAACAAAAAGCGACGTCAATGTTAAAATTTTATACATACTAAAAACAGGTCTACATGACTGTAGCCTGGCAACACCTGCAATGCAACGTATTATACGTTTTTGTAATATGAAGACCGATTCGGAATAGGCAGAATAACCCCAAAAGCAAACCCCGTATCGCAATCAACTCTCTATATGAGCGTAATACAAATTAATCAGTTGATGTTCGGACAACACATCTTTCATATTCCTAAATAAATAATAATTTGCCGACATGATGGAAACAAGTTTATTACAATGAGCTTTCCAATTAAAACACTGATCAATATGAATACCCAGAAACTTGATACAACTGTCATTATCTTCTAACCTTGTGCCATTTACAGAAATACTTAATTTATTACAACTCCTCTGTGCAGTATGAAATCTTATTAGTTGCGTTTTTTCAGTATTAAAATATAGATTATGTTCACTAAACCAGTCATGCAATAAGTGTAAAGTCTTGTTACACTTTTCATTCAAACCATAGTCAGATTCATCCGAAACAATCAAAGCCAAATCGTCAGCATACAATGTAAAAAATGTTTTGTTCAAAACCGATTCAATTGAATTTATATACAATATAAAGAAAACAGGTCCCAAAACCGAACCCTGGGGAACACCCATGTCAAGCGACAAAATGTCTGAATATATTCTATCTACACAATTATTACTACACGATGGAATGATAACATATTGTTGGCGACCATTTAAGAAACTAGCAACCCACTGTAATGGCTGGATGGATGTGATGAATTAATGCTGGGCATGGATTCCATCAGAACAATTGACAGTTAGGATTAATTTACGGACAGAAGTTAGGTTTAATGATAGATGGAGACATGCGCATAAACGTCCATTCCATGAATCTCTTGTTGAGTTAGAACTACTGAGTATTTTGTCTCCCCAACCAAAATATCCACTGGAAATTCTTCACCCTCCATTGTGAGTAACAAATCTACCAGGTACTTTGTGCTTACTTTTATGCTTTTATCAAAATTGCATCCCTTGAACCAAACAAAAAACAATTTACTAACCTCAAAATTAACGACATGACAGTTCCCCCTTTTTTTCCATCACAAAATTTGAAATCCAGCATAACTATTTAATGATGGAAGTGATGGTTTTCTGATGGGACATCATACAATTTTGTGCTAAATTTGCGAATAAGATTGATAGCCCATCACAAAGCAATCGCTGAATTTACGAACGGCTTTTACTGTTTTGTGATGGAACTGATTCCATCTTTTTGAGAAATGATGGATTTACGAAACTGCGTATTTTGATTGATCCGCTCTTCGCGAGTCAACACACTAAGCTCTGCTCATGCTAATAATAATAATATTAAAGTTAATTTATCCATTTTTATTTATTTTTAATTGAATTCAAAATACCATGGGCATCCCGTACTGTTTTATGTTATAACATTATCTATTTTTTTGCTTCTAAAAGCAATTTTCTAAGTTCTAAAGTAGAACAATATAGCAAACTTAGCCGTTTTGGAGAAATGACATTTTATAAAAACTTTGACAGATGTAAGAGCTTCTATGCGCCTTTATAACTTTGTACGCATAAGAAATAATAATTCCGTTTTTGGCACCAGAAAAGGTCGTATGATATGCTTCCTTTAGAATTATAAGAACTTCTAAAATAGCATACTTCTATTACTTCTATACTTCTATTTTTCATGTTATATTTTAGGAATGTAAAACAGCGAGCAGTTTAATTTTAAATGCATGGAATACCCTGTATTTGTTACATAGAGTTATGGAAAACTAAGTTCTCTATAATATGTTATAAGCATTATAGGGATTGAGGTTACAATTTTTTGAGATATTTCCAGATATAAATTTTTGTAAACCTTACAAAGACCTTACACTCCCCCAATAGGGTCGTCCTCTTCCCTAAATTGTCTTCCTGGGTGCGTCACTACCTTGTGATATTTGATGTCATATAAGACCGAAAATTGAAAAAGTAAAAATTTGTTTTCATCCCCAAAAATTTTGAAATTTCCTAATTTTTGTAAGCATAAAATTATTCACCATTAAAATGTTTACTGTACATCCCTCAGTTTACTTCACGAGATGCTAATGGTGAACAACGAATTAGATACATCCCGTATAACTATGATTTTATCTAAACTAAATAGTATCGAAAAGTTATCTTCTGAATCTAAACTGTAAGAATCCAAAATGTCAACATTTTAGTACCTACTTATTTAAAGCGATACAAACGTCAAAGATCTGGAAAAATAAATACTACCGAAAGTTAAATAAAACCGAGTAAAAAGAAAACATATTACCCTATTAATAGCTACAGCTAATATCAATAGCATGCAAGATCTATAAGCCGGAATATATAAGTACCAAACATTCGAGAAAATAAATAAACAGAATAAATAAATGCCCATCGAAGTTGAATAAGTGGATAAAAAGAAAACTCATTGTATCTATTTGTAGAAAATAATATATTACCTACCTATAATAATTGGGTAATCACAACTGAGAATGGTGTAAAAACGAAAGCTTCAGTAAAATCTGAATATGTTAGTGTACCTATTATATTTATGTACCTACCTACATATTGGCGATTCAAATTACCGATGAAGGCGCTGCAAATTGTAAACAAATATGGATGAAGACGAGTAAAAATTTTGCATTTCATATCATGTAGCAATTTAGCATTCATCTGCCATAAATATAGTTACTTCATGTGTTGGTTAGGGTGAAATAAAGGATAAAGAGTGGTAAAAGTAGTCAAACGTCCCATAAGTGCTTCATTGCTAATTATATGAATTTTTTGGGTTAAAACAGGTACCCTAGTTTTTGTTTACTTACATTTTGGACTAAAATAAGTGTGATAAACTGTATGGTGATACCATATTAGTGCTTCTTTTTTGTTAAATAATGTTTAAATTAAAATATATTCTGCTTTTATAAGACTATATAATAGAAAATTATAGACAAACTACAACAAAGCGGTTATGTTGTGTAAATAAACGTGCTCCCTGTTATTAAATTGTTACATGCCTTTTGGAGAAATGAATGAGAAACAGTTTCTTATACTAGGGGCAAACTTCTACTTATCTTCAATCTTAAACACTTCTATTGACACATTTTGTGGAGTGACACCTATAAACACGGCAGTTTGTGTTGTGCTGATTTCTTTTGAATGCCATTTTAAAATGTAATAAGATGCGTACAAATACTAACCACGTCGTTTTTAACTTTGTAATACCAAAAAATCACAAGCACCACTAAATTATTACGTTAAACAAACCCAAATACGTGTTACTTATCATTATATCAGCAGTACCTTTATTATTACCTTTTAAGTAGGTTCAAATATTTTCATGCAGAGGGCGCATTCATTTTTGGAATCGCCAATTATGCTTGTTAAAAGTCGAATAATTTCTCGATTTCCGATCATTGGCGCTCGAAAACGACACGCGACGAATTTCTTGGTAATCTCACTATTGATATTTATTTCTGCAATGGTTGTTATTTGGTGCCATATTATAAATATGAATTGCTGGATGTCAGTAGGTGATATTATTTTTGATACCTCTTCCTCAAGCAGGAATATATGAAGATTTTGTTACAACCCAGTGTGATAATAATTTGTCAAAATGCTGATGCATTTATGCCGTGCTTATTAGTCCAACTATATTAGAGACAAATGTTTTGAAAACTTAATAATTCTGTTCTGTAAAACGATACTTTCAAAGTCTAATTGAAATAAAACTTCAAGCAACGATATGAAGCTTACAAAATCATTCGAGGCATATTTAAATTGCCAAATGGATCCAAGCTGGCATTTTATTTAAGCTTTATAATGTCATGCATTAAGATATCCATAGAAGAATGGATGAGAAACAAATCTCTAGAATGGTGGAGGAATCTGCCACAACTGAGACAGGCAAAGCTATTCATTAAAGGACGGATGCCTAAATTCACAGCAGATCTGTCAGGCCAGAATAAAAAGGCCATCAGAATAATAGTGGGTCTCCTGACAGGACACTGTAGGCTAAACAGGCATATGAATCTTATGGGACTGTCAGAAGAAGCAACTTGCAGATTATGTCAAGATGAAGAGGAAACCTCAGTACACGTACTGTGCCAGTGCGAGGACCTGACAAGACCGAGATTTCAAATACTTGGGGGAGGAAGATCAAGAGTCAACAGCTACATAGACGAGCCCTATCAAGGCTGTGGAGTCTAATGCAAAGGACAAAGCTGGACAGAGTGGTCTAAATAGGTTGGAAGTGCCACAATAGATCTTCTAGGTCGCGGCGGATTAGACCAGGGGGCCGACTCCTATATAATAATAATAATAATAATAATAATAATAATAATAATAATAATAATAATAATAATAATAATAATAATAATGCAAGCGCCTTCTAGTGGCCTGTACGTCGGTGAATTTCACAGAAGCTATGCAAATTTAGGCGAGATTTGCGTAAAAGACGTACCATCCCTTGGATAGGATGTAAAGCCGGAGATCCTTTGTCTATGAAATGATAGGCAAGTAAAAGATCCCTACCCTGCTATAAAAAGTGGGGGTTCGGCAAAATTTCCAGGTTGGGGGTTGCTCGTCTCCTGGCGTCGGTGATTGTCCTTAGTCGCGGAAATAGGCCGACGTTAAATAAACGGAAAAAAAATTAATAATAATAATAATTAATAATAACATATCTAACCCTCATTCTAATCACACGGATTAGCCCGAAAGTATGAGACTTGTGTTGGGGAGGGGACGGCATATTATTATTTCGCGGGCCGCATTTGCGCCTCGAGAACGACTTACGTTGGTAGGTCCGAACCACCATTCAGTGCTGGAATGAAGGAAACCTGGAAAACCTCATTAGATAGGGGGACAAGTTAAACATCAACTGATTTTAATCTCTCACATTAACACCAAGTTGACATTCTTCCTATCCTAAGTCATCGCCAGGATGGTTGCCAAGCCATCCCTGCGAATAAGCCTTGATCTACGAGTAAACAATTTAATGAAAAATTGTTTGGTGGAATGGGAATTAGAACCCACGACCTCTGGGTTGAGCGATCGAGACGCTAAGCCCTGAGCCAACTGTCGCCTATTCATATATAAATCAAATCTAATCGAAACTTTATAATAGCAAAATTAAGTCGATTCATACATAACATAGCAAAAGAATGTTTAATGAGATATTTTTTGATTGACCCTGCAAAATATAACTACGAAAATCTTCCTCTTACTTTACCAGAACATCTAAATCTACCGCCAATTGCAAGAATATATTATTTAATTTAATTTATTTTATTGTTAACCAATCATACTTTTTCTATTTTCCATTATTATTGTGATAGTAATTTAGTAAGCAAACTCAGCCGTGCAGTGGATTGGTTGTACCACATTGGCCAAAAGCCAAAAGAGGTCTACTTTTATTATTATTATCTAATGTTACCTACGTCATGCCATAGAATGGGTAAATACAAATTATTATAAACAAAAAAAGTAGATACAAGTAAGTACCTAATGTTCGATTATATGGCAGAGGGCAGAGCGTTTATAAAACCAAATAATTACAGCATAGAGACAAAGTAATTTTGTCTCATTTATAAATAGACTACCACAAATAAATGCTCCAACGAAAGTTAGTACAAGTACTTATTAATGAATGTACCTAGTTTTCTATTCACCTACACAAGGTGACTCCTATTAAACTAATTTACTAATGTGTAACATGTTGAATTACCAGTATTTGTAGCATTATGATAATACCGTTGTGTGGGAAATATTCTTCACCTAATGGTTATATGGAGATATATTATGGTTTATTATGTATTATGGTTATTATTATTATTATTATTATTATTATTATTATTATTATTATATACAGGGAGGCCCAAAGTGTGACAAAGTTCCATAACTCCTATGCTGTAATAAACAAAAATACGAAGGATCCCATAGAACCTGAGAGAACGCACATTTTAAAAATATGTATAGTCATATAGGGTGCTATATAAACCGAGGCCTTATCAAACTTATGTATTTTTTTTAATGGAATAACGTATCTTTATATCCGTATCATTTTTTCAAATTCACCAATATAGGGTTTATATTATAGGTATTATACTGAGTAGTTTTGTATCTTAATCGCAATGAATTGAGCACCCTGTATCTTTTTTAAGAAAATAAAGACGAGATAATTTTTAGCTACATTAATAATTATGCTATATGGTCTAGTCTTACTTTCTACAGAATTTCTATCAAAATAGCTTTACTTGTATACAAGGCGAATCAAAACTCGTAATCTCATTTTTCTCAATTTTTATAAAATGAAACTAACACTAATTAAAGTCATTTTAATTAAAGTTTCACACGACTCTTTCTATTTCTATTAAGCACTCCATATACTCAATTGCAACGGTTTTGGAGATATTAGAGGTTAATAATTAATTGATTAATTTTGTATTGTATTCTTCTGCACCAAATATGATATTAAAAAAATATTTTTATTGAAGATCGCTCTCCGCCCCTGATTGTACAAGAGACGAACTTTTACATTTTTCCTTTTTTACTAAAATCAGCGAAGGTGTTTCCGAGAAGCAGTCTAATAAATTACGAAAAAGTTAACTGTGAACTAATTTTGTAAGCAGTTTATTAGCGAAATTCGCGATTCATTAGGAAAATTTAAAAATATCAGTAAAAAAATGTGAAAATGATAAATCGTTTATTGGTACTTGCATTAGATAGTTATACCACAAGTATAAAGATATATACAGTAATTTCACTCGGCAAAATCTCTTTGATGTTGGTGTCCTTAAGTTTTGTTTTTTTAACCCCCCAAAAAGACCACTGCGCATACTACCCAAGCACAATCATGCGCATTAGTGACCGTTTTTGGGAGACACGCACAGGCCCGGACTATTATTTTTTGGAGTAAAAAAGGTGGCCTAACAGAATTTCGTTTACAAATGAAACAATATTTTGTAGCCATGTTACACACAATACAAAACACTTATCAAAATCACAAACACAAACGCCTAGACACACAAACGTATGCTGATTACCTGTAAAGCAAAAAGCAAATGTGCACCCATAAAATAGCATACGCCGGCCCATTCCTCCCCTTCTACATCTCTACCAACGCGCATACTACCCAAGAGCAGACATGTGCATTAAAAACTTTTGTACAAAAAATTTAAAGAGTGAAACTACTGTATATATCTTTATACTTGTGGTTATACTGACTAAACAGTTACTCCATCCCGCATACTTCTAAAGAAAAAAAGAATTTAGGGTATAAAATATCAAAAACCGTTGCAATTAGGTATATGGAATGCTTCGTAGATTATAAAAAATCGTAAGAGACTTTAATGAAAATCATATAGGGTGTTTCATTTATAAAAATTTTGAAAACTGCGGTTGCGAGTGTTGGTTCACCCTGTTTGTATACAGGGAAACTGTTTTGAAGGAAAGGAAAGTATTTAATTTCTTCAAAGGTGCATCAAAAGACCTCATAGGATCAGAACACTTCTGTGGTATAGCGAAGCCATGCATAACATCCATGAAGAATGGATAAGAAACAAATCTCAAGAATGGTGGAGGAATCTGCCACAACTGAGACGGGCAAAGCTATTCATTAAAGAACAGCCGCCTAAATTCACTGCAGATCTATTAGGGTAGAACAAAAAGGCCATCAGAATAATAGTGGGTCTACCGACAGGGCACTGTAGGCTACATAGGCACATAAATTTTATGGGACTGTCAGAAGAAACAACTTGCAGATTCTGTCAAGAAGAAGAGGAAACCTCGGTACACGTACTGTGCCAGTGCGAGGACCCGACAAGACTGAGATTTCAAATACTTGGGGAAGGAAGACCAAGAGCCAACAGCTACATGGAGGAGCCTCTATCAAGGCTGTGGAGTCTAATACAAAGGACAAAGCTGGACAGGGTGCTCTAAATAGGTTGGGAGTGCCACAATAGATCTTCTAGGTAGGTCGCGGTGGATTAGGCCAGGGGGCCGACTCTTATATAAATCTAATCTAATCTAATCTTATCTAATCTAATCTAATCTAATCTAATCTAATTTATTTTCTTAAAAAAGATGAAGGGTGCTCAATTCATTGCGCAATAAGATGTATACAAAAATACTCATACTACTCTGAACTACTCTGAATAATGCTAGTAGACCCTTATATTGGCGAAAAATATTCGGAAAAATGATCCGAATTCAAATGTGAAATAAAAAATATATCATTCCATTTAAAAAAAGAAGTTTAATATGGCCTCAGTTTATAGAGCACCCTATATGACTACATATTTCTACAATGTGCGTCCTCTTAGGCTCTATGACATCTTAAAATATTTTTTCTTTGTTTATTACGGCATAGAAGTTATGGAACTTTGTCACACTATTGGGCCAACCTGGATAATTTAGAAAAGTCAATGCTCATAGTTTTTCATTACCAGAAAATATTTCTTGTAATTTTATTGTAGTAAATAAGTGTAAGTATAATGAAAATACATTCATAGCTTAATTATACCGAATAACTTTTGAGGGCAAGCAGGTAATTGACAAGTTTTCTCCTCCATTTCTATTTCAACATCCTTACACTTTTCCTTGCAATGACGCCAACGTATTTCTCGTCCTTTTCCGCAAGTCACACTACAAGCTGACCACTTGGTCCAATTGTACCACTTCTGATTCCCTTCCGATGTGTCATTCTTGCTTCTCTTTGCTCTCCGGTTGTTAAAATTTAAACCTGATAATGGACTGACGTCTGGCTTCTGCAATTGCTTGTAGTTTTCTGATAAAAGGTAGCTGGAAAGGGCACGTTTCAATTCCTTTAGTGTCGCATCTGTCGAGTTATCCAATTCTGAGACATTTCGTTTATATCTTGAGTGGTCCATCGACAAACTGTCCTTATAAATATCATTTTTATTGCTTATAAACTTTTTTACACTATGACTTTCCGAGGCAAGGAAGACGTTATTTAGAGCAGCATTAAGATTATCGGATACATTATTCGAATAAGCACCATCTATGTTTTGTACCAGTCTTGCAATAACTATGTATATATTGCAGAACAATACTGAAAACATGACATTTATTTGACAAATTTAAAATGACAAGTATACTTTTGTTGAAGGTGGCCGCTCTTGGTGACTAAAAGTTATTTCTATGGAAATATCGTAGACTTTTAGCAATACTAATAATTCAAAAGTCTAAAGTTGGAGTTAGATGTTTTAATTTTTGAAATTATCCTAAAATGTAATTTTAATATACAGGGTCGCTCATTAGTGTGGTAAAGTGCGGGTACTGGAAAAACTTTCATTGGAGTAATACAGTGTCAAAAAGCGCACATTTTAAAAATACTTTGAAATATACAGGGGGTCTCACTACATAGAAGCACCTTAAAGATCTTTTTTTAACCGAATCGCTATACAGGGTGTTCTACAATCTCTATGACAAACTTTGACAGATGATAGCTGGGTTAATTCTAAACATTTTTTATTAATGAACATGGGTCCGATTCGTTTTTGTTTAGAAGTTACAAGCATACCGGGTGATTCTCAAATGTCGCTCCCCTCCTATAACTAAAACCAACCATTACCCTAAAAAACTAAAATAAATAAAAATAACAAATCTTAAGACTATAAAAATTGTTCGAAATGTCAACCCTCGGCTTGAATGCAAGCCTCACTTCGACTAACTAAAGATTCGGTCACTCGACCGATGAGATTTGGATCGTTTCTTATTTGGTTAGCTCCATCTTGAATTCTTTCAAGTAACTGCTGATGGGTATTGATTTCAACATGGTAGACCATCTGCTTCATGTGTCCCCATAAATAAAAATTGAAAAAAAAACACTAATTGAAGGGTTATCAAGGACAGCATCTATTACATTTTCTTCATCTGCTTGTACATTTGCTTCAATAGAACGAATGGCCTGTTTTGGAGCGGGGTTACCTGCTTCTCGAAGTCTACGAAATGATGGACTAATCTTGTGGGCAGGTTGGTCTATTTGGATACTTGCGTCGATATTCTCGAGCTGCTTGTCTGGCGTTCCCATTGGAACCCATATACAAACATAATATCTGCATATTCCTCAGTTGTGAATAAATGCATTTTTAATTTATAACTTTTACACGAAGTGTCAAATAAATAATTAAAATGACAGAAACAATAATTGTTGTCATATAAACTGGCATTTTTATTAATCAGTCTACTTTTGATTGAAGTATGAAAATATGATTCTTTAAATGCTTGTAACTTCTAAACAAAAACGAATCGGTCCCAAGTTCTTTAATAAAAAGTGTTTAGAATTAACCCAGCTATCTTCTCTCAAAGTTTGTCATAGAGCTTGTAGAACACCCTGCGTATACAGGGCGCCCTATTTCTTGACCCGTTGCATGGGTAACTTTTTTATTAGTAGAGATACAAAAACGCTTAAATGAGCAAATTAGTGCAGTTTCGTATTAGTAATTCTACGGTAAGGCGAAAAATTATATACGGGGGAAGGTTGAAAAGTTATTGACAAAAAACGAAAAATCCAACTTTTCTATTATCCCTCGTAGCTCGTTCATTTGAAGAGTTAGAGAAAAATGCTTCACATGTTTTTTGCAGTATTTTTCATGTAAAATGACATGCACTTGCTACTTTTTATATATCTCTTAAAATGGTTGAGAATCACAGTAAAATATATTTTTTTTAAATGTAATGGATAGGTGGCTGTGACATTAACCGAAAGTCCCCTTTTTTCTCTTTCAGATGATATAACATAGTCCATATTTTATCCTTACAAAAGTAATAATAATCGTTGTTTTTAAAGAAAGTTTATTGTCACATCAAGAATGCTATGGATTATGGAACAAAAGAATGTTTTGAGAACAGAAATTATTAATTAATTAATTATATTGAAGTAAATGTTCGAAATGACCACCATCCTGTTGGATACATAGTAAGCAACGTTTCTGGATACTTCTTAAAACGTTATTTATTGTATGTCCATGTATGCTTCTAATTGCATCTTGAATCCTGACTTTTAGATCCTCTATATCTAGAGGAGCTGTCACATAAACTTTATCTTTCAATAACCCCCAAAGAAAGAAATCTAAGGGGGTCAAATCAGGTGTTCGCGCTAGCCAGTCGATATTCATTCTATTTCCTATAACATTATCAAACTGTTCATGTAAATATTGTTTTACCTCGCGGGAATTATGCGCAGGTGCTCCATCGTGCTGGAAGTATTTAAGATTTCTAAAAATATGAAGTGGTAATTCATTTAAATATTCCTCTGTTAGAGTATTCCTTTGAAAATGAAGGTAATTATTCGCATTCAAATTATCTTCGTAAAAATATGGGCCAATAATTTTGCCACAAAAAATTCCACACCACACATTTATCCCAAATTGACGTTGATTTCTTCTTTCAGAAACAAGATGTGGATTTTCTCGGCACCACATTATGTTATTATGGCGGTTAAAAATACCATTTTTGGTAAATCTACTTTCATCACTGAATAAAATCTTTTTCCAGAAGTCTAGATCCTCTTCGCATTTTGAAATGTACCATCGACAAAATGTCATCCTTCATTGATTATCAGCTGGATATAAAGTATTGCATATGGAATAATGATAAGGCTTTAAATTGTTACCTTTTAAAATAGCTCTTACAGTTTCCTTGGAAGTGTTGCAGTGATGTGCAATTTCTGCAGTTGAAGAATCAGGTTTAAAATTTACATAAGCCAAAACATTTATTTCAGTGTCTTCATTGAAGTTTCTTTCATCCTTAGGCTTTGAAAAAGAACCGTATAATCGTATATTATTTTCCAGCTGTCTAAATATTCTATGATGGGGTTGTCTTCGTTCCATGTAAGTTTCAAAATAAAGATTCGCTGCAGCTTGTGCATCTCGATTTTGGTTATAATAACAAAATAGCATATCATTTTTCTCTTCGTTGGTGTACATATTTGCAACACTATTATTTTGTATGCAGTATTAATAATAAACAATAAACTACTTAACAAAAACTAAAAATGTCACTTATGATCTGTCAATAATTAAATGCCAACTAGACGTTTTTAAAAATATCAGGAATCTTATTTTTTGTTTTATTTCCATAGCATTCTTGATGTGACAATAAACTTTCTATAAAAACAACGATTATTATTACTTTTGTAAGGATAAAATATGGACTATGTTATATCATCTGAAAGAGAAAAAAGGGGACTTTCGGTTAATGTCACAGCCACCTATCCATTACATTTAAAAAAAATATATTTTACTGTGATTCTCAACCATTTTAAGAGATATATAAAAAGTAGCAAGTGCATGTCATTTTACATGAAAAATACTGCAAAAAACATGTGAAGCATTTTTCTCTAACTCTTCAAATGAACGAGCTACGAGGGATAATAGAAAAGTTGGATTTTTCGTTTTTTGTCAATAACTTTTCAACCTTCCCCTTGTATATAATTTTTCGCCTTACCGTAGAATTACTAATACGAAACTGCACTAATTTGCTCATTTAAGCGTTTTTGTATCTCTACTAATAAAAAAGTTACCCATGCAACGGGTCAAGAAATAGGGCGCCCTGTATACCTATACAGTGAACGGCAAAAGTGTTGGATAAACTCATTATTTCACAAGCGTTCAATTTTTTAAAAAACGCTTGAACCCATCGATTTTCTTGTTTTTTTCTCTTGTTTAGCCTATATTATGTTATATACGGGGGTCAATTTATTTTTTTACTGCAACCTGCAGTTTCAATTTATACTATACTCACATTTTGACATACTCAGTGTATTTTTAACGGGTTTCTGAATTAAATAATTTGATAATTGATTGTATGTGTCTTTGCCAATAAAATTGCTACAGTAGAGGTGTTAACAGTGTGTACAGTTCTTCAAGGTAGAAGTCGAAAAACATACTTTTTCCAAGGAACAATTTTTTTTTTTTTGTTTAGAAAAGCAATTGAAAAATGGCTAAAACTGTTTCACGATATCAACTTGGACATCAAATAACCACAGCAATGCAACACAAAAAAAAATTATTTACGAATTGACAGACACTTCGACTTTCTCTATTTTTACATTGCCTTGTTCTCCACCCTGTAACGTATGAACGTGCTACTACCATACGAAAAACCTTCGTGGGACAGAATCTGAACGAAATGAGCTCTCATAATCCGAAAAGTCCATAGAAATTCATTGACCCATTTTTGAACCATAGCAATTTGGAAAGGGTGTTAAAAACTGCTCCTTCCGTTCTTTTTGACGAGCAGTGTATTTATTTATTTTATTTATTTATTTATTTATTACGTACACTGTTCTACAGATTCAACAATCCAATTACAGAACATGAACATACAAAGAAAAAAAGAAAGTTTAATGCAATTAAATTACAAATACAATAATAAACTAACAAAAACACAACGACAATAACAATACATTAATTAACCCAAAATACAGTTTTTTAAAGAACCTGCATTTGTACAGAAGATATCAACTCCCGGACAAAGTTTTTCAAAAGTTTGGCATAGTTTGGCATTTATATTAGAAATATATTCTGTAGAAATAAATATGAAAAGGCACAAAATAAATTAGATAGGTACACATTTATTTTTGTCTTTAATGTCAGTCTGTCTGTAGCGCAGTGATTCAAAATAATTAACATGGTTAACTCCTACTAGTTAGTTTCAGCTAAGTAAGTTTCCTTTAAACATGCACAGGGTGTCTAAAATAAGAACCGATGTACCCTTATCTTAGAGAGTATAAATAAGAGGTACAGATAAAATTATAGTGTATACTTGCTTTAAAGATCTGGAGTGCCACAAGGATTCGTGCTTGGGCCAGTGGTGTTTCTTGTTTCCATTAATGACGTAATTTCCAATACGGACGTTTGTTATTTATTATTTGCCGAAAATTCAATCAGATTAAATCGAACTTGGATACTGAGAAACTTCTATATGTCTTAAATTTGCTAAAATCATGGTGTATTATAATAAACTCCTATTAAATGCCTCCAAATGCAATGTGATTTCCCGCAGAAATAATCCAGTATTACGTGAGTACAAGCTTGATACATCTTCTAGATCAGGCTAAGATTTATAAAAGATTTGGGTGTTACTTTTGACTCTAAATTATTTTTCGCTACATATGTTCACTATACTACGGCGAGCGCATACGAACTCTGACATAAAATTGACACTTGACACTTGGCGAATATAAATTTGACACTCTGTGTTTGCAGTTTGCTATTTAACACTTTTGTTTTGTTAGATTCACCCTCGAGTATACGTTTATAGTTTGGAGGTCGACACATATATCGTGTTCATATCTTATCAACATTATCATTATTAAAGAAAGTTCAGCCACGGTTTTTTAAATCGGTTATTTTCACCTTGGAAGGTTTTTACCCCCTAGAGGTACGCCACAGAAAATATTTTATAACCGTTTTGATTTGTTCAGTTTGGCGCAAATACAAGCGATGCAATCAGTACTTTTTATTTATTTATTTATTTATTTATTTATTTATTTATTTATGGTTACACTACCCAACAGGTTGAAACCCAATTACAGGGTAGGAGAGTACACATACATGAACATATATCAGAGTACAATAAAAAAAAACAGTAAATAATACAATACAAACAAAAAAACAAAATTAACTTAAGACATGAGGACAAAATTTAAGATCAACTTCAAACTAATATACTACTTTAGTCACTTAATTAACTTGGATTTAATATCACTAATTTTACAATTAAATAAATCAACATCACTGAGCAATAAATTACAATTACTACACGTTTCATACAAAGGCCTAGTATGTAAAGAGGGTACATGAAATTGTACCATTTCTAATATTTTAGGACAGTCAATGGTATTATGCAGTACTTTGTATAAAAACACACATGAGTGATATTTTCTTCTGCAGTCCAGGTCAGTAACACCAAACATATTAAGTAATTCCTCTTGAGGAAAACCTCTGGGAGGATAAACCCCTAAGTCTTTAAAATATAAAAATTTTAAAAATCTCCTTTGAATGCCTTCAATTTCACTTTTATGTACATCATAACTTGAGTTCCATATAATGGAAGCATATTCTAATTTTGATCTTACAAATGCATTAAATAATAAAATCAAAGTATTTGCATTCACAAAGCCTTTAGAGTTCCTTAAAATGAAACCCAGCTGCCTATAACAAGTTGCCGCAATTTCAGATATGTGGTCAACGAAAGAAAGTTTGGAGTCAAAAGTTACACCTAGATCCTTCAGTTTGTCAAATCTTTATAATATCTGGCCATTAAGTACATAGTCTGTTATTATAGGGCAGTGTTGTTGGGTAAAAGTCATAGCATTGCATTTGCTAATGTTGAGCGGAAGTTCATTAACTTCACACCATGAAAACAAAGAAACTAAGTCATTCTGTAGATTAACAATGTCATCTCTGTTATGAATATGAGTGAAAATTTCATCTGCATATAGTAACGACTCGCAGCTCAGCTTAGAAGTGATATCATTAATATAGATAATAAACAGAAGCGGGCCCAAAACAGAACCCTGAGGTACACCAGATGTTGCTCCTATACTGTTAGATGAAAACCCACGATAAGATACAAATTGGCATCTATCACACAAATACGACTTTAAAAACTGTATAGCAGATGGTACAAAACCAATATTAGAAAGTTTTAGCAACAGATTATGGTGGTTAAGACGATCGAAGGCCTTGCCAGAAGTCTGTATAGATAACGACTTTAAACTTTTCTTGTTTAAAGTCGTTAGTGACTTGAAATATAAAAAGTCATCGCTCCAATTTGTATTAAAAGGTTCTCCACTTTATCAAATGATTGTTAGTTGTGCCAAAATTAAATCACGTATTTATATATTCTTTACCAGCGTGAATGATTAGAAAATGTTTATTATGAGGTTATTCTTGAATTTTTCGTTATATTGAATAATCTCTATATGTTTTTTTAATTTTTAAGATTTAATAATAAGTTAAATATCGTCTTTTAATTTGCTTTGTCTCTGTTGGATTGTGTTTGTTTTTAATTTGTTTTTTATCTTACTCTACTCTACTCTACTTCTCTCCTCCTTTTAATAGTATACCTATGCTTGCTTTTTTTAATCATTTTATATTGGTACTAAACCTTCATTTTATTTTGGTACTAACCTTTTCCTATAATTGGGCCTGAGCCCGTTAGATATTGTAAAAAATAAGTTAAAAGTTTGATGTTTTTCCTTAAATTTTTAATTTTTATTGCTTACAGGTGGTAAATTTTTTTGTGGGAATGTTTACGTTCGTTCACTTTATGATTCAAAATATAAAAAAGTTTTGAGACAAACTCGTTCGATGCCCTTTCTAAATTATTATTTAGGCTTATTTCCGCCTGTTTGTATTCCACTGAAAGAGAATTTATCAACTTCCTTAATTTTGAGAATCCTCTCCTCTTGAAGCTGTTCCCACGCCATCCGTTCCGATTCCCTTCCCTGCCTTTTATCAGGATACTTACATAGGTAATTTTTTGTCGATACAGCGTAACATTAGATGTCTCGCCCACTTATTGTGCTTGTATTGTAACATATTTTACGTCTGCGAACTGTGAAACTAAATATCGTCTGAAATATTTCGGAGACATGTATGTCATCATATCATAAATCAAGAAATAACTGCCAGAAAAGTCTGTTTATGCAGCCAATACTTGAGGAAATACGTAAAAATGCCAATAAATAAAAAAGATCTCAGGGAAATTACCATGATAATTGTTAGTATTTTTTAGTAAATAATAACGAGCTGAAAGTCCTCCAAAAATAAAAGGATAAAAAGATTTTCTTTTGGTTTTTTTTATTGAAGAAATAAATTTAGTATTTTTTTGTTGCTATAACTAGATCTAGATCTTGGTTCTGAAAATACATATATAAGGGTGTCCTACCTAAGATTCATTCTTTCATAGCTCTCTTATCTAACATTTTACAAAAAAATGTTAAATATAAAAGTGTCACCGAATTATGTATACTGGGTTATTCACGCAAAGCGGGTATTAGACGTTTTTAGGGTTGTTGTTGTTGTTGATAGGCGGCGCGGTTACCCGCAGCACTCAGGTCTTTCGACCCATTGTGCCTGCCGCTAGTTGGGAGCTATTGGAAGAGACCCGTGCTGTGCGCATAGGCCAACACCTGGCCTATGTTTTTAGGGTTCTGTTAACGATAAAAATCTGATTTTTTTATGGAGGAGGTTTTCCATTATTTCCGATTCAATGAAAATATTTTCAGGTTTGAATCACTTCCAGTTATACCGGAAGTAGACCACAACTTCGTTATTTCAAATGGAACACCCTGTATATTATTGCAATTTTGAACTCTACGTGATATTCTAAACACATTTCATGTAGGATGTCCTATACCTATCTTCAACTGTTTTTGAAATATTGACAAGTGAATATTGACATTTTTCAACTTTGACAACCTGTAAAATCTAAACGGTTAGAGATCAAGCAAAACGGTTTGCACATTCATATCTTAACTTTTCAAAATCTATCGTTTGATACTAATTTCAGATTTAACCAAAGATTAAATTTAATCGAAAAGTTTTGATTTCTGTATCACGTAGAGTTTAAAATTGCAATAATATACAGGGTGTTCCATTTGAAATAACGAAGTTGTGGTCTACTTCCGGTATAACCGGAAGTGATGCAAACCTGAAAATATTTTCATTGAATCGGAAATAATCGAAAACCTCCCCCATAAAAAAATCAGATTTTTATCGTTAACCGAACCCCAAGAACGTCTAATACCCGCTTTGCGTGAATAACCCTGTATAGGCCGTCTTCGGAAAATATGTTTCATTATACCGAGTATTTAGTTTAGTCTGGGCGCTATGCAACTTTAGTTTTTTAAATAGAAAACCCTGTATTTTTTACTTTTCGGGAAGAGCATACAATTCTGAATTAAAAATATGTATCATAGCCTATGCCTATATCTACCAGCCGTTTCGAAGATATTTATCATTCTATAAAAAAATTGGCAATTTCCAGGATTTGTAAGAATCTTCATAACTTTCTTCATATAGGAAATCCTTATTTGCCTTTGACAAGATACAAAAAACACAAAATGTGCTACCTTCTACGTTTAAAATAAATTCAAACATATTATACCAAGTGTTTCAGTTTTCAAGTTACATTCTGACAATTTTAAGCTGCAAATACTTTTTGCAAACTTTTTTAAACTGCAAACTTTTTGAATTCAAATGGAACCCCTTGTATTTTTTTACACCAGGTGTGTAAAATTAAATTATATTTTGTCTTATATAGGCATTGTACGGGTTTATGTTACAATTTTTTTGCGATATCCGCGTTTTTCTCTGAATTTACCATTTTTTTTTGTAAGTATTTGTTTTCAAATTAGTCATGAAAAGAAATATGTAAAGTCTGGCCATCTAAGATGTCACCTGTTAGGTCCTCCACGTCTAATCCATCTGTACGGAAAATTTTCGTCCAAAAATTGACGAACTTCAGCTACATTATGTGGTGGGGGCACCATCAATCATGTTGCAGCACATGTTCCGTAAGGTAGCTAAAGGTGTATCCTCCAACAATTGATGTAAATTATTTTGAAGAAAATTTAAATAAATTCTTCCTGTTAAATATTGATTGAAAAAGAAGGATCCCATGATGCGTCCATAAAATCACTGCCCACATATTAAAAGCCCATCTAGACTGGCTATTAGTTGTTCTAAATTGGTAAGGATTCTCAGTATTATAATAATAGAGAGTTTTTGAACCCCTTAAATTTTAGCACGTCGTTATCGTTATCGTTATTCTGCGCATGCGCAGTGCCAAAAATGATACTCTTTTAGGCACTGCGCATGCGCAGAATAACGATAACGATAACGACGTGCTAAAATTTAAGGGGTTCAAAAACTCTCTATTGACAATTTAATTTATATATAAAGAATCGCATATGCCACAGTGCAATTGTCACTTTGACAGCGACAAAAGTTACCTGCAACTTTTACAGTGACAAATGCACTATAGTAGAGGTCGTATTGCACTAGTGGTTTTTTCACTTAATCATTTTTTAATCAATTATCGCTTTGTCCGTTGCCAAAATAAATAGTTTGACATTTCTGTCAACAAGTTATTAAGTTATTAAACACTAACAATAAATCGATTCAGTGATGCTCAAATAAAAATATTTTAATTTTTAGTGTTTCATAAATCAACTTTGCATTCATATGTTTCTAAATTTCTTATTCATTAAATTGTCCTGCCAAATTACACTCGATGTTTGTATTGATACCGGGTAAATTTGTGTTGTTTAAATTCTAAACTGCTTCCTTTAGCAATTTGACTCGAAAAACTGTCAACCTAAAAACGCGTCGCGTTTTTAATAGTTGGCAGTTTTTCTCGTCTAATTGCTTGGCAACAGTTTCTCATTAAACAATCCAAATTTATCCGGTAAAATACAAACCTCTTGTGCAATTATAAGTGATAAATTAACTCCTATATAAAATAGTCTATTTGGCAGTGACATTTTTGTCACTTTGACAGCGATAAAAAAGGTGCATCGTTTTTTATCACCGATAAAAATGCCTGTTCCTCAAAAGCAGAGTACATCTAGTAGTCGCACGTCACTTTAAAATCCCTTTTGGAAAAACACAGATTCTAAAGGTTGGTATAAAAATGTTCCACTGGGAATTAATACGATATCTACTTGGACTAAAAATTCTGCAGCTAAAATTGGACTGGACATCACAAATAATAAAATTACCAATCATTCAAACCGTGCCAGTACAGTTTCCCATTTAGCTAAAGCAGGGGTAAGTGACCAACAACTTATAAAGATAACCGGGCACTCATCATCATCATCAATTAAACCCTACCTCCAAATTGACCCTGAACATCACGAAAATCTTGTTAGTAACTTACGGACCTCGAATGAAATAAGTCAAAATGAATATTCAGCATGTGTGGAAACTAGAGAAGAAAATATTGAAATTAGTACACCCAATCAAACAATTTATAACAACTGTATTTTTAATAACTGTTGCTTCAAATAATTGTACAAATGAAGATAAATATTATTGTTGTTCTTTGTTTACATATTTTGTCGTTAATTTATCTTGCCAAAAAACACTCGAGCTTTATTTTTATGGATAAATTTCTTTTTAACTCAAAATTTTTCCATTCAGTAATTTTGCTCGAAAAACTGACATTTGACAAAATCGCTCGACCTCCGGTCTCGCGATTTTTTCATGTCAGTTTTTCTCATAAAATAACTGATTGGCAAAATTATTTCGTTACAAAGAGAAATTTATCCGATAAAAAAAAAGCTCTTGTGGTTTTACTGTTGACAATTTAATTTAAATATAAAAAATCGCATATGCCACAGTGACAGAATGCACTAGTGGTTTTTTCACTTATTCATTTTTTAATCAATTATCGCGGTGTCCGTTGCCAAAATAAATAGTTTGACATTTTTGTCAACAACTTATTGAATTATTAAACACTAACAATGAGTCGATTTGATGAGTCTACGAACAACGAAATTAGTCAAATTGTTAATACCTGTGTGACTGCTAAATACAGTTGCGACACAATCATCAATTGGCGACCATTTTCTACTTTTTGCGATGCGAATAGATATAAATTTAAGCCAGAACTTCCATCGAGAAATTGAATATAATATTGCAATATTGCAAGATTGGGCTTTTAATGTGCGAAAATGTGACGGAAGAAAAGACTATAAAGAAACGGTAGTGAAAACAATTTGGAATACCACCGCAAAAATGCTACAAAGTAAATATTACAAAAAATTCAATATTGTATTATTTTTAGTGTTTCATAAATAAAGTTTGCATTCATATGTTTCTAAATTTCTTATTCATTAAATTGTCCTGCCGAATTACACTCGATGTTTGTATTGATACCGGATAAATTTGTGTTGTTTAAATTCCATCTCATTGAATAATCCAAATTTATCCAGTAAAATACAAACCACTTGTGCAATTATAAGTGACAATTATGACGATTTACAAAGCCATTTTTATGAAAAGTGGCGTCATCTGAAAACATTACTTTGCTAAAGAAATCCCCTACCTGGTAATTTTGTTCAAGTGCAAACTGACAATAAGTTAAACAATTTGCTATGAAGGGACACAGTTTTTATGTAAATTTTCATTGAATTTCGTAAAATTGTGTAAAATGTAATGAGTGTTGAATGAACCAGTTGTAGCACGTCATTTTTGGAAAATATTATTCGACAACTTACGACAAAGAAAAATTTTCTGTATTTCGGAATGCCGAGACTAATAACAATTTTCATCGTCTTGAACAATGCTTTTTTGTAAGTCACAAAATGGTCGGTGAAAATGTGACCTTAATTCTTTGCAACATTTGTAAGATGGTGCTTTAACACACAAGGCGTGTTCCTTAATACAACAGTTCGATGTGGTGAATCCAACAAACGGGTTCAGACGGGTTTATTTGAAAAAATCTGCATTCTGATTGGTCCTACAAAATCCACAACACAATGCTGAATTAAAGAACACGCGCACATTGAAATTCCATGCACAGTACGTAATAGGACACCCTGTATGTTGTTACAATTCTGGGACGGCCTTTCTAATACATAATACACATTTTTGTAGTGGCGAGATACAGTGAAATACACTGTGCCCTCTATGAGTCTGCTACTACCTGTCTGACAATTATTGTCTAATTGACAGACAGATAACGATCTGCTTTTATGCAGATGCCATTACAGCGACCTCTATTGTCTTTGAGGAAGACAATCCTACTTAATTATTGGTAGGAGATGCCGAAAACAACTACTCCACGGGCAATATGCCCCGACTGGCGTTGCATTACCTCAACATCTCCATGGGGGTTGGGGGTGTCGCCACATCCTTCATCACGACCATATACCAGACAATGACCGGTTTCGATCTTGTTATGATCTCATCAGATTGCCATAGGTATCGGAATCGATGAATGATCTGGCGACATGATTGTCTAAGGGGCATATGTGAATGTTTGTAGTGGCGAGATACAGTGAAATACACTGTGCCCTTTATGGGTCTTTGCTACTACCTATCTGACAATTATTGTCTAATTGACAGACAGATAACGATCTGCTTTTATGCAGATGCCATTACAGCGACCTCTATTGTCTTTGAGGAAGACAATCCTACTTAATTATTGGTAGGAGATGCCGAAAACAACTACTCCACGGGCAATATGCCCCGACTGGCGTTGCATTACATCAACATCTCCATGTATCTCGCCACTACAAACATTCACATATGCCCCTTAGGCAATCAATGTCGCCAGATCATTCATCGATTCCGATACCTATGGCAATCTGATGAGATCATAACAAGATCGAAACCGGTCATTGTCTGGTATTTGGTCTTGATGAAGGATGTGGCGACACCCCCATGGAGATGTTGATGTAATGCAACGCCAGTCGGGGTATATTGCCCGTGGAGTAGTTGTTTTCGGCATCTCCTACCAATACATAATACACATAATATGGTAGAATGATTTCTCTAATTTGAAACATTATAAAGCAATAATTGTGGTTTTACTCATAGTACTAACATTAACCAAAATAAAATACTCACTATAAATGGAAACACAAATAAATATTATTATAAGAAACACATTAATTCAGTAAGTAATTAAATAATATACATATATGACACATGTAAGTATTTATAAAAAAACCCACACACAGTAACATATATTTAAATTATAATATTCAAATCACCATCGATAAAGTTAGATATTATTCCGTTAATTTAGCCAATGCCATAATGGTGATTCGCATGATTTTACATTACTGCCTGAATTTTTCTAAATACAATTATTATTCATAAACATAGGTACTTTATAATAAGTAAATGATAGCTTAAGAGTTTTATTGGTACAACTTTCATAACATTCAAAATAGAGTTGATATTCAAAGACAAGATCTCTCACATATTAACATTATTATTAACAACTTCCTATACAGAGCGTCACTAAAATGAGTGTGTATATTTGTCCACATATAAACTGTTTGTTCTCCACAATAACAAAAGACATAACCTCAATAGTTATCATAAAATTTTCTGTCAAAGCCATAGGCGGGTATGTTTTAAGGGGTGTAAATAATTAAGAAAACCAAAAATACACAGGATATTTTATTGTATAGGTGACACAATGTATGAGATTTGAATATATTCAAGAACCAGAATTTGTACTATTAAAAAAATATAGTTATACCAAAGTCTACATAATTAGAATAATAGTAGACTTTGCTTATACATTTTGTCATACTTAATAGAATGTTAACAGTGATTAGAGAAAAGAGTGTGGATATGCTGACCACTTTGAGAGAGCAGGAAACCTTTAATTTTTACGAACTTTCAACCATTTATATACGTGTTGGAAAAGAAGCGTTATATGCTTATATTCATAGGAACCTTTTTTTACCTTTTCAGAGCATTAACAATAAGCATTCATTTTTTATCCTTATATTTGGATAGCCTTTAGGCTAGGTTAGGTTAGATTAGGTTAGGTTAGGTTCAAAAGTGAGTGGGCCGAAAACAAGACCTTCCACCGCGACCATGTGGTCTATTGTGGCTCACACCTACTTATATTTCACCCACAGGTCCAGCCTCTTAATGAAGCTGATCATCTTATTGGGTGAGAACTTATTCAGATCCTCAGGCAGAAGTTGTCCTTTGCCAAATAATGAGTATCTGATCCTTTCCCCAGCGGGGCAGGTGCAGAATATGTGTACTGTCTTTCTATCATCTTCTAAGAACAAGTGGTACTCAGCATCTTCTGCTAAGCCAAATTTGTACAGATGATATTTTAAACGACAGTGACCAGCACATAGGCCAATTAAAGTTTGTAGGTGCAATCTGCTTAACTCTAAAAATTTTTTAGTTATTATTTTTGAAGGGTTTTATTAAACGCCTTAGAATGAACTAATCTTGGTAGTTCTTGCCAGTACTGGAGGATTTGCCCCTCAGCCCAGGTCAAGAGCGTTGCTTTGGCAGTTCTCGAGGAAATGCCAAGCACCGATTCTGGTCCGACAAATTCAGAAGCAGCACCCTCCCTGGCTAGAGTCGGCTGCCTCATTCCCTTCATGGCCAGAATGGCCTGGGACCCAGACCAGAGTTACTTTATTTTTCTGCTCAAATGAGCGAGCGCCTGCTGACAACTCCATACCGTTTTTGAGTTACAACGATAGGAACCAAGAGTTTTAAGATCTGCTTGGCTGCCTGAGAAGATTTTTATTGATTTGCGTGTAAGTTGCGTTTGTTCCAGCCTCTGTGCACACAATTCTATGGCATAGATTTCTGCCTGAAATATAGTTGCATAACTACCAAGGGATGAGGATATTTTTACGGTTGGGTTACAACTATACACTCCGGCTCCACCACCCTTGGGTGTGTTGGAGCTATCTGTAAACCAACAACTATCTGCCCTCAATAGGTCAGCTTTATTCCGATCCCATTCATCTCTTCCTGGGAAGAGAATATTAAAGGGCAGCCTTTAGGCTATCTGTGGCAAACAAAAACTTGAATTTCAATTGAAAAGCTTTAATTTTGCGTCTAAATGACTTTGTACCTAGATACAGTGTGTCCCAAAATGTTGGAACTAAAATATTTTTTTTCTAGTAGAGATTTAAAAAACCGCTGTCACACTACTAATTTCCTGGAATATTTTCTCCATTTTTTGAGCCATGTTTTTTTTATCTCGACTTGAAAAAGAAATTGAATTTTCTTCAATTATTTTAGATCACACTGTATATTAAATGCAGATATAATTGATACTTTCAATTTGTTTGTAAGGTCTAGTGCAGATACTTGTTGTAAATAAAATATGGTTGTTATTAGTCGTAATTTGTCTCATTTCGTAAGAGAAAATTTTAATAAACATACTGTATTAAATAATGAGTGAATAACGCCTATTTCTGTAAGAATAAAAACAAAATTGGAAACAACCAAATGAATTAATTGTAACTCATTGATCCCTTGTACAAACCTCGATTATACGCCTCTGTTAGGTTACTAGGAAACAAAATTGCTACAATTTGTCTATATAATATTTGGTTGAAGGTTACCATCAATTCTTTGAGTTAAAATATGAAAATTGAATTGCATTGAAGCAAGAAAATGTTATTTATAGTTTCTGAAAAACATTTGATCGTCTATAAAATTCACTTCTCGAAATGCTTCCTCTTCACCTACATTGTCTATATTATTTATTTAACTGAAGATAGTTAGGCAAAATAAGTATTACTAAAGTTTACAGAATATTCTGTAAATTTTGGTATTACCAATATATTAGTCACTGGCACTATTGCTCAACAGTTTTTTTTTTTAATATTGCTTCTGAAACATTCCTCTTTTACCCAAGAATTTGTTTAGTTTTCTAGGCAAAGTCGTGGAGTGTCAAATTAAATTTATACCGACTTTCACACCATCCATGGCTGTAAAAACTCTATTTAGCGATGAATTGACTCAAACTATGTTTCTAGCTTATTGTAATCCTTGGTCCACCGTTTGCCTTCGATTAGCAAAGAATTTGTTCCGCTGTCTAGATGATATTGTAATCAAATAAATCGATTAAAATATTCGTAGGAGAGGCGGAGGTTGAAGGTGGTAATAGGGTTGTAAAAATTAAAGAATTTTTAACATGAAGTACACATACCTGAATTTGCTGATAATTTTTCTTTGTTGTAAGTTGTGGAATAATATTTTCCAAAAATAATGTGCTACGACCGGTTCATTCAATGCGCACCACATTTTACACAATTTTATGAGATTCAATGAAATTTACATAAGAACTACTTATGCCTCTTCAGAGTAAATTGTTTAAAATACAGAAACCAAGAAAAAATCCAAAAAAAGCCAATTAACATCGAAGAAGATTTCTTGCTTTGGACATAATTGCATAGTAGTTTCAGTAAGTTACCGCTAGATGACATTGCTGTCAAAAAGTAACTTAATTATTTAGGAATATTTTCGTATTTAGTGCGTTAGTGTAGAGGACAGGGCTTAGCTATTTTAAGGACAATAAAAACGTATTGGAAAATGTCCTGATTATTCTTTGGCAATTATAAATTTAATAATAGACACCTTGACGTTTTATATATATACTTTTTTATTATTAAAATTCTTTGTTGGAGAATTTTATTTCTATTAAAACTGGTCTGATGACCAACCATTAATTTTCTTCTAATAATCTTACAAACTAAACATTTATTAACTAAAGTTCATCCAACGACGTCCTTTAGATTTGTTTTCTTATAACAATTTCACTGGCGCACTATGTCCTGCTTTTACACAGCACACTACACCAGCTCAAATGGTTTGGGTCTCTTTAATCTTCGAACACGATGTTGGTTGTCCAGCAGCTGAAGAGCTCCTGCATTAATGTGGAGGTGAAGTCTGCCAGCAAACCTTTTGATATCATCTTTAACCATTGGGATGTTAAGGTCTCGATGCAAGTCGGAGTTGTGTATGTACCATGGAGCGTCTAGTATGTCACGCAGCACTTTGTTCTGGAAAGTCTGAATGGTTTTAATATTACTATTTCTGGCACAACCCCAAAGTTGAATACCGTATAACCAAACTGGTTTTAAGATCTGATTGTGAATTAGTATCTTATTATGTATTGTCAACTTAAAATTTCTTCCAAGCATCCAATAATGCTGTCTATATTTCAATCCAAGTTCTGTTCTTTTCTTCTTCACATGTTCTTTCCATCGGAGCTTGGCATCCAAGGTCATGCCTAGGTATTTGGCGTTATTCTCATTGGGTACAATAGTACCATTAATATCCAAGGACGGAGGGTTAACTAGTCTTTTGTTAGTAAAGTTAACATGAATTGATTTGAGCTCGTTCAGCTTGATCTTCCATTGTTTGGTCCAATCAAGTATTGTGTTGCTAGCTATTTGCAGTCTTCTAGTGGATATTCCTTGATCTTTACCGACGTCAAGAAGTGCAGTGCCGTCAGTAAATGTAGCTACAGTGGTCTCTTCTAGTACTGGCATTACGTAGTACGTTTTATATAAGGCTACAAAATTTGTGACGTGCAACATAAAAATCCCTAAATTGCAGTCGACCAGTACGGATTTTGATTAAAATGTTACAATTTGTTTGGCCGATTGGATTTTCAGTGCGACATCTATGTTTCGGTTGTCGAAGTTCACACTAAATACGTTTAATTTATTTTTTTACTGCATCGACAAGGCATCTAGTGACAACGGACCCTAGAAAGAGAATATCGATTAGTTGTTAGGCTACAGACGCTACAGTCTTTCTGCAAAACATTATTCTTATGGTAACTATGCATTTTTTTCGTAATAAAATGCTTGTCGTCCTTCGGTACGTCACTGGCTTCGATTATAAGAATTTAAATAAAACAATTGCAACCGTTATGCAGTTTTTCGGCTGAACAAAGCGAATAGAGAACGGCAGTGAATTTAATTGGAACTTTAACTAGCTAGGTTGAATAAAAAACAAAACTGCAACTAATTGTGAATAAGATTTACGATGGATATATATATACACTCTTACAGGGTGAGCAAACAATATTTATCAATAAATTAGCATAGTATCTCTTGCTTAAGGTGGTCGTTCCCTGCATCTGAAAGTCCCCATTTCAGACCGTTTTTTTCGGTAAATATCGTAAATTTTTTAGTAAAAGCAATAATTCGAACGTCTAAAGTTCAACTTGGATGTTTTGAATAGCTAAATTCCCCTAAAATGAAATTTTAGGGAAGTACGATTATAGAAAATTAGTTCAAAACTTTTAGCTTTTTATAAACAATAGAATTCTTCTTATTTCAACTAATTTTCGTGAAGAACAAGCAATTTGGCTTTATTTTAGTAGAGCGCCCTTAAATTGAAGATCATCAATTAGCCGATTGGGGGGTTGTTTAAAAAACAATATAACAATCAGCCAAATAAAAATACAAAAGGATCCCTGTGGTTAAAATGATTTTTTAATCTTATTTTGAGGCCCTAGTGAAGATATTTGCCACCATGGAATTTTGTGTGAGCCTACTGAATGTTGCTAAAAATCAGATATAAAATTGGCAATTTATTTCTTCAATAGAAAACAAACTTTTTTTCTCTTTTTGTTGTTTTTATTTTTATAGGACTTTCAAATATCTTACGTTTCGTCCGATTTTTCGGTAATTTTCAAGGTTACCTAATAGCTAAAAATAATGGTTTTATATAGTATTAAATTAGATTAGTGACAGAATAAATATCCAAAAAAGTATTTTCTTAGGTAGGTACTTAATATAAATTTCCTATTTCAATTTCATTGTATGGGTTGGTTTTATTCTGTTTTTCATTTTTTTTTTTTGTTGTTTAAGAATACAATGTAGGCGTAATTTGAAGCGTTAAGCAGAGAATGATATCAGTATTTTGTGTCCCTGTTGATGTGTTTCTTTTTGACAACTGATAACATACTTCATACTTCGCTGGTCTGAATGACAGAGTTATAAACATTCTCATGACTCAAGAAAGCCGTTAAGAGGTTTTACAGTTTGCACATATACAGGATGTTTAAAAATAATACTATTGAATAAGATTGCAATATATGCTACTTAGATAATTGATAATAGATTGATAATTTACTGTTTTTTTGTTGTTTTGTATTCAGCCATTTCAAAAAACATATATTTTTTGGTAATTATGCCTTTTGAGTGAGACTTATGTTTCAGAAAATGTTGACATTTAAACGGATTGAGATCGTAAATTTCACGCACCTCCTAGATGGACTCTCTTGAAGATTATCTAGCATGTGCTGGTAAATTTAAAAGACCTTTTACTTGAAAATGATAGAGGGATATCTAAATAGAATTTGTCGATTTGTTGAAAAAAAACGAACATCGAATCTACAATAATTAACGACGATAATATAGAATAACTTGTTATATTGTGTAATATCCTTGTTTATAGAAAGTTTTTATATTTTGTTTATATAATGGCCTGCATTTTTATCTTTTATTTGCTCTGGATTACTTAACTCAAAATCGCACTTTTTTGCTTCTTGAGTTTTCATGTTAAAACATACTGAAATATGTTAGGTACATATGACAACATTTTAGTTTCATAATTTATTTAAATATCCAAGTATTTAATAGATAGAGACTTACGTTCTCTATTAAATTCATATTTTCCATATTGGAAAAATATTGGAAGGAAAATTTTCCAAATAGAAATTTTCCAATGTTTTCGATTGTTTGACTTTACGACGTAAGTCCATTTACAAATAACCTGAAATAGTCTCACCTTGGAGGTATACCAGATACATTGTATATTGTTCCAATTATTTATAACGCCCAGCAGATTCATAAATAATTCCACGACAGAATATTCTCTTCAGTGCCTCAAAATAACAGAGAAAACTTGAAAAATCGTTCGAAACACAAGATACTTGCATTACTATGCCATATCAATCAGAGCTGGGCACTATTTGTACTTACAAATACTTATAAGTATTTAAATACTCCTCAGTATTTAAATATTCAGTATTTAAATATATTTATAGAACAAGTATTTGTGTTTATACTTACAAATACTTTGCTTGAAATATTTATACTTAATATTTAAGTAACTGACGTTAAAAGTATTTAAATACTTTTTGATTATTTAAATAAGTGAAATATTTAAATGATTTGAAAAGTATTAAATTACTTTTCTAATAGGAGAAATATTTCCGAATATATGAATGATGGAGATTCACAAGTTCACTTGTCAAGACCTGCTTGCCTACAGAGCTAGCGCAAAGGTGTGTGTTGTGTAATGCTGCTACAATCGTCAATTTGCACCATTATTCGCTCGCGACGCGTTTTTAGAGGTGTTCTGACTGGTTTTGAGGTTAAACATTTACTTGCAGTTCTTTTCTAAAATTTTATAACTAGATACCCTAAATATTTGGGAAATATTTAAATACTTAGAAAGTATTCAAATACTTTTTTAAATATTTAAATACTTAGAAAATATTTAAATATTTTTTACAGAATTAAATACCTGACGTATTGAACTGCTCGATGTCAGTATTTAGTATTTAAATACATTTCCCTTTTAAAAAATATTTAATATTTAAATACTTTTAGTATTTCTAAAGTATTTATTATTTAATATTTAAATATTTTTTTCAGAGTATTTGCCCAGCTCTGATATCAATGTTGTTTTCAGATTTCCATTTGGATCTGCATAGTAAAAGAAACAGCTACTACCATCACTTCCGTAAAAAGCGGAAATGCTGGTCATAAAGTAATGATGGAAGAAAATTTCATTCAATTATTTGTATACAATTACCAGTAAAACTAATGCATGATTATCTAAAATGCTTTAAAATAGCCTGGACACCCTGTATTAAAATATGACCAAAAACATCCGCAATTACCCAAAGTGTTAGTTTGAGAAAATGAAAATAATAATAATTGTCAAGGCTGTTAGGAATAGATAATTTAGATAGAATAGAATAATAGATAAGAAATTTTAAAGCAAGATAATGTAGGCGGCGATGAATTCAGGTAATATAATAAAGCTGTCTATTGAAAGATGGCGCCACTTGCGTCTCACCGATTGGAGTTGATAGAACGACCCTAAGGCATCCGCTCGCCAAGTTCTCGTCACTCTGGTTTCACCTCAAAACGAATAAATCTTTCGCCTTTTACTAAAGATTTCCGTGGGGTGGAGCATTCAAATGAGTCTATAAACAATTTTTTTTGTGCCCGGCGAAAGCTGGGCCCGCAATTTAATAAAAACACAATTAATATATATCATTTTAAAATTTAAAACGTCGAAGAGTTCTTTGTTTTTGGTTTTGTTTTGGTTTTAGTTTATTTTATTGAAAATTAAAACTAGCCATCCCATCACGAAAGAAAGACAGAAAGACCCTAACTCTTAACAATATTTTGTGTTGAAAAGGGTTGGTCTGGGCTGGGCTAGAAATTAGAAATATTGGACTGAAAGTTTATTTGAAGAATTTGTTTAATTAATTACATTACAAATTACAACGAATAAGTAATTATTAGTAAATAATAATAGGAAAGGAATAAGAATAATTTGTATAATAATTATTGTTTATCGTTGATCTCGTTCCTAGTTCCTAGATAACAATATTGTTAAAACAATAAAAATTTCAAATATTTGTTTTGTTAATGATAGTAATAGCACACACAGTATAATGCTTTCTTTAGCATTATACTGTGGTAATAGCAAAAGACAATATATTCTTTGGTAATAGTGACTCAGTTACTTTTCATTTTGAGTCACCCATATCGTTGTCTAGCAGTAAACTTTCTAATGAGAATGAATCAACTTTGGCGATTATTCAAACTTTCCAGTTTGTAGAGGTACAAATAATTTGCCAACTGTCCCGCGATGGCCAGTTTATAATATAGTTGCACAAACCCTGCTGCAGTCCATTAATATTAATAATCCATTCCACTTTGCTGCATCTGATCGGAATTTAGTCAGCCTAACCATGGGCGCGTATAAGGGAGTCCTAGAGGGTGCTCCTACAACACTCCAATAGCATGCTTAATATTAGTCATTGAGTTATTTGTTAATATAAATAATCGAAAAAACGGTTCGAGAATCTCTTTCAGAGGAATACTGTAGCAATATCGAGGGTTTTATTTCTTGTTTAGTAAGTAGTGAAGTCATACTTATATGACAATATTTCCCATGTTATAAGCAAACGTTGTTTGGATTTAAAAGTCGAGGTAAATAATTTATTATTTAGATAAATATTTTCTCCAGTATTTTTATTTTATTTTATTTTATTTTATTTTATTTACTACAATACCCAACGGGCAATATGCCCAGTAACAGGATAAGGCTACAACAGAAAAATAACAGTACACATGCAAGTGTAAGAAAAACAAAAATCAAATCACACATAAAACAGAAAAACATAAAATACAGAAATATTCGTAATAACTAACAAAGAAAAATAATATACTATACATACATTATAATACATTTATAAATGCACGGTCACAACATCCTTAATTCTATATAGACTAACAAATGTACACACACAAAAAAAGCTTAAAGTGATGTAGAGTAACACATTTTAATCTGGTTGATACTGGAAAAAAGTATATCAACCCGTGACTCAATTTCATGATAGTTAGTAATCATTTGATAGATGGGTAAGCTTTTGTATATATTTGTGCGGTAATTTTTAATTGAGAGAAGGTGCTGATTTCGAGTATTCCGTAGAGGTACGTGAAAATCGATCATTTCCAATATATTCTGACAATTTATTTTATTATTAAGAATTTTATAGAGAAAAATGACAGAGTTCAACTGACGTCTTTTTTGTAAGCTATTGATGTTAAAGCGGTCATAGAAACTTTGCTGAGGAAATCCTCTTATTGGATAGTAACCATCTAGCACAAATGCAGCGGATTTGAAAAACCTACGTTGTACTTTCTCAATATATAATACATGATTATTATAAATGGGACTCCAAACCAAGGAAGCATATTCCACCTTAGAACGAACAAAAGTGGTAAAGAGCGTACAAAGTGTGCCGGGATTTCGAAAATCTCTCATGTTACGTACAACAAAGCCCAAGCTCTTATATGCACTAGCCACCATGCGTTCAATATGTATAGTGAAAGAAAGTTTAGGATCAAAAATAACTCCCAGATCTTTAATACAATCAGGTCTCACAAGCACACACCCATCCAGCCTGTATTGGCTAAGTAAGAGGTGACAACGTCGGCTAAAAGTCATTGCATTACATTTGGCAGCATTTAAGGGCAGTTTATTTAAGGTGCACCACGAATTTAATAAATCTAAGTTATTTTGAAGATTTAATGCATCTAACTCATTGTCAATAGAGCAAAAAATTTTCATATCATCAGCATACAGTAAATATCGTACACTCAGGTTGGCCGTGATGTCATTAATAAAGATTGTGAATAATAATGGTCCAAGAATGGAACCCTGCGGCACTCCAGACGTTTGGGCCAATTTGACAGACTTGACACCGGATATTTGGACACTGAGTTCGGTCGCGAAGATATGAATTCATTAGGTGTAATAACTCCTGGGAGAAGCCAACGGAGTTAAGTTTGGATAGGAGTAGTCCGTGGTCCAGCCTGTCAAAGGCCTTAGAAAAATCAGTATAAATGACATCAACTTGACCACCCTGATCGATAACTTCACTTATATACTGAGTAATGCATGCTAAATTGGTGACCGTTGATCGACCTTCTATGAAACCATGTTGTTCGGGCAGTATAATATTTTTTACGTGAAACGACAGAATGCGTTGTAGAGCAATTTCGAAAATTTTACTGAAATTGCACAGAATAGCAATCGGTCGATAGTTTCCAATTTCATTCCTGTCATTCTTCTTATAGACTGGACATACTCTAGACACCTTCCAGTAACTTGGAAAAGTACAAGTTGACAAAATTAAATTAAATAAAATATGCAGCGGTTCACAGAATACAGAAACGCAGTCTCGAATAAGGAAGGCAGGTATGAGATCAGGACCCATGGTCATTTTAGGCTTTAACTGCTTAATTGATTGAATAACTTCATCACGAGAAATAAAGTTAAGAGAAAGAGTATTGATATCATCATGAGAAATACTCGAATTACTGAAGGCACTGGACTGGATAAACGCACTAGCAAAACAATCAGCAAAATTGTCTGCAATTAATTTAGGATCATCAACAAATTGATTGTTATAGGACATTTTATTTGGAATGGATGAGCTACCCTTTTTGGCATTAACAAACGACCAGAATTTTTTTGGATTAGACTGCAACTGACTTTCAGAAAAAGCAATGTATTGCTTATAAGCTATATTTGCTTTGTTTTTTACTTGAGATCGTAAACGTTTAAATTCAATGTGATCATTTACTATCCTCCAAGGAGGATAGTGACTGTTTGAAAATATTTTCAGTGGGACGTGCTTCATGAAAATCAATTGCAACGTCTCATAAAACTGAGTAACAAACTCATTAACATCTGTAAACTCCTTAAAAGGTGTCCCATCAACAGTAGTAAGTGCATGATACAGGGCTGGAAAGTTGGCCTTTTTAAAATTAAGGTTAAGATCTACGCCAAAGCTAGTCTGCGGTTTCTTTGATAGTTCCGTAAAAAAAATATCGACAGTAAGAGCTGGATGGTGTTGATCCTCGGGTAACAAAAAAACAGAACTACGCAACACGTTACACATAATATTGGAAAGAACAAGATCTAGAATCCTATTACTAGAGTTTAAAACAGCACTGTACTGGCGTAGATCGTAAAAGTTTGCAAAATTATTCAGTAAATTTACTTTTGGACAAATCACATCCGGAGTCTGACTTACATAGTTAGGAATATTGAAATCACCAATAATAACTATATCCGAGTTATAAGTGTCATATAAGGACTCGAAAGCATACAATAGTTTTTCATAATACTCATTATTTAAATCAGGTGGTATGTAGATGACAAAGATATACAGAATGTTAGCGCCTAACTTAATTTTCACAGAAACAATATCAATGCAAAATAAGTCATCAAAAATATAACAATTATTCTTTTTATAATCAAAGAGACAAGCACTAATTCCTTTATTAACTGCCAATAAGACACCACCTCCTCTAGAGGTATTAGTTGCTACAAAATTACGGTCACAACGAAAAACGTCATAAGAGTTAGGATCAAATAACTCAGCATTGCAGAAACCATCATTAAGCCATGTCTCTGTTAGAGCAATAATGTCATACTGTGCCACCGAGGAACTAACAAATAAGTTAGCTGTCTTAGTACGAGCTCCTCGAATATTTTGGTAATACAATGTAAAAGTGGGAATACAAGCTGATACAAGCCCGTCCCTCAGAGATAGCTGGCCACCTAAATGTGTTGATTGCTATTGGGGATGGATTATATGGTCTCTAAATTTTTTTAGCGTTATGTTATAAACATGACACTTATTATCCCATGCGGCATGATTTGTGCTAATAGGGTCCTTATTGTTCTTATTATAATGTATACAATTGATGCAACAAAATGTACTTGGCTTTGGACAATCCTCAATTTTATGACTTGCGGAACATAACGGACACACAGGATTACTTGACGAACAATGTTTCGCAAGATGATGGTACCCACAACATTTATAACACCGGCGTAGCTCAATCGCATCAAACACGCTACAATAATCATACCCAACAAAAATTTTACCACAGTCTGTAACTCTATGATTAACTCTATGCATAAAATTACGTTATAATACACATAATAACAAAGAATACAAAAAATAACAACAATAATTGTTCTTGATATAAGAAAATATTAATAAATTCACATATAGTCCAGTCAAGATTTCAAGTCCTACACGTCATGAGTGAAGCTATGAAACTTTGCCGTTGCTAACTTATTTTATGGATTAAACATTATAGACCAGGGGTGGCCAAGCTCCTTGATAGTCCAAGCCATTTTTACTAATATTTATACTATGCCGAGCCATAATACTGTGAAACAAATTTAGTTAACTTACCAAAAATTCTAGATTACAAATTATATCCGTAGCAAAAGTGATACAAATTGTTTCCTCCAGAGTACAATGTCAACTGTCCGTTGCAATGAAAGTTTACAAATTCAAAATCGGTTTGGAGTCGGTCGATTACGGACGATTACGCCACTGTTTATCGTTCGCGCAGTTTTCGATGAGTCATATCATTCTTAACTTGGACGGAAATGAAATTTGTTACAACGTTGCACTGCTTAGTCTTTCATATTTGTCGTCAGTAATTTCAAAGACATTTTGAAACACTTACGGAACGATAATAATTTTTTAAAATATAATAGCACAAAAATGAAAAGGGAACTAGGGTACATTTATCGAGAGCCACAAATAATCCTTCAAAGAGCCGCATGTGGCTCGCGAGCCGTAGGTTGGCCACCCCTGTTATAGACATTATGTATCTACACCGATTTAAACAACAGCGCTTAAAGGTTTATTCGCCTTATAATCTTCATTATACTATGAACAATTTATTTACAAATAGTCATGAGGTGTATGACTTGAAATTCTGACTCTATGCATTTTTTCCAAAGAGCGTGTACAATAGAAAATGTCAGTAGTAGGTGCAAGATGATTAAGAGTACCTAGTACCTAGTAAGAGAGCACATGGTATATAAGTACCTAATGGAGAATGTTTTCTGACATTTGTTCTTGGAGTAGGTAGATAAAATGTATGTGATTGGCGTGATGCCACTCTAGGAACAAATGATATCATTTGGCTGCACTCAATACCACCATGACGCAACTTAAACAGAAAATTTAAACAAGCAGTATTGCGTCCGCTTTGTAGGGAATTGAATTTAATTGAAATAAAACTTCCAGAAACGATAAAAAGCTCACAAAATCATTGTCAGACATATTTAAATGGCTAAATTGGCATTTTCCTAAGCTTTATAGTAGCAAAATAAAGCCGATGGCACGGCAGCACTAAACATCAACTTGACCCTGACATTAGCCTGATGATATATTATAAAGTGTTGTTATTTAGTTATTTGTCCAGTTTAATCACTGGCCCTCCAAATTTACCCAAGAGTCCCACACTTCATGTTCCTGTTCATTCTTTAAAACTTGGGGATCTGAAAATATTATACAATTCTGGTGATCTCCATTCATAATTTGTAACCCAAGCCATATAAATAAAATGTTAACAATGCAAAATATATCTACAGGTTAAATTACTTGTGACTCGAGCACTACGTGCTCGATTTTTCAACGACTATTCTTATTTTTTAAATATTGTTTGTTTACAACTTATAAAATGCTTCAAATGCGTTGTAGCGGTTTTTTACATTGTTATTGTTAAATATTACTGTCAACAACGTTTTCGTTTGTTAAATATGTTGTTAGCTAGTAATGTTCACATACCCATGACTAAAGAATGAATACTACCTATAGAGCTCGACATTTGGGTGTGAAGTCAAAGGCGTCGTAAGAAATAAAAAAAATTGAACTGTATTAAATATAAAATAAACTTACTAACGTCTCGTTTCTTGCAAGTGAAAGGTGTTGTACCTACTTTAGCATACAGTGCTTTCATTTCAAAACGAACCACCTTATAGATCTTTTGAATTTGAAAAATTGTAAAAATACAATCTATTACACACCTCTGGATACCTCACAATTGAATACTCTGGCAATTCTACACATGCAGAGATTTTCAGACCGGTAAGGTTTAGGATAATCCTTTACTCTTTGGTTTAGGTACATACAGATATTTCTGCCAATATAATAACTGAAATTGTTGATTATCGACCACGTGCATCGGAATATTATACCCACTGGGCTTAAAAATTAGACCATATAAAAATACCCATTACGGTAGCTGTAACCGTCAAATTATTTATTATACATATTATTTATATATAAAACCAGTTGATACATGCTCCAAGAAATTAGAATAAACGAGCTTTTGAAAATAGCTACGCAGCTACAGGCATCGACCTCGACTACCTCGACGATTGGCTACAGACATCCATGTTTCGGAGTTTTTGCTCCATTCAGATTGATTTCTTATAATTCTTGAATTGGCTAAATTAACAAAACTTGTTATTTTCTCCCTACTTTCGGTGGCAAAGTGTTTATTTAAATATACCCAAATTATATCTACTACCTATCTATATCTACTTCTGCTAATAATTCCACTGCACTGTCCATGAATAATAAATTTAGAATGTCAATATTTAAATATGTATTTTTGTCCTCATGTTTTTAAAAGAATAATACTTAATTAAACTGTCATTGTGGGTGTTGGACTGCAAAGTGCAAACAAAAAACTGGTGACAGATTAGTTGTTTTGTTTAGAAGCTCTACTAATAATTTCACAGCCATCCTCGCAATAAGTTAAATGATATAATAAGTTGATTGTATAATACTGTTGATGGTATAAGCACTTCAACAGTACAACTTAATGGAAAAATTAAATAACTAATAAAGTGGATACTCGAAGCGGATGGTTCTTTATGAAACATTGTGAAAATAATTGTTTTGAAAAAAAACATTGATGTCATTTAGATGTTATATTCTGAATATATAGAAAACAGTCTATATACTAGTATTTCGGCTTATTAGGCCTTTTTCCTTTTTCAATAGAGTAAATGTCTATTACTAAATGTTTCCAAACGCGTTTTCGTTATTTATTTGTTTACGAGCACCTACCCCCGATTGATCCTATCATCTGGTCCTGGCAAATAAAAAAGTCGGTTTTCCATAGTTTAATTCATAGGCTTTTAATGTTTCCGCTAGAAAAAGATTTGGAAAAAGAATTAAGTACAATCAAACAAATAGCAAGAAACAACGGATATAAAGAAAACATATAGATAACATGATAAAAAACAAAAGGAGGAAATTAATTCGTCGGGAGTTTTACAATATTCGGGAAAAAGAAGCCACCTATAGTTATATTAATCACGTCCCAGGTTAATAGGGAAAAAATTGCTCGCAGAATAGAACGAAACGGGTGTAAAACGATTAGTGTCAACAAGCGTAGTATTGGGAGGATTTTGATAAACAACAAAGAAATGGTTAATAAATTAAAACAATCGGGGGTATACCAAATTAACTGCGCGGATTGTAATGCCGTGTATGTGGGTCAAACCGATAGAAGTATTGAAACTAGAGTAAAAGAACATAAAAAATCCATATTAAATAACGACAAAAATTCAGGATTTTCGACGCATTGTATAGAAAACCATCAGTTTATAGATCAGAAAAATGTAAAGGTACTGCATCGTGAAAAGAAAGGAAAGCGCTTAGATCTGTTAGAGCAATTAGAAATTAAAAAATCTTTAATTATAAATCCTTGTACTACGAATGAACAGATAGATTTTACACTTTCGCCCTTTTTAGAAAAGGTACTACAAACTCGGGCTTTACCAGATGGTAGGATCAATCGGGGGTAGGTGCTCGTAAACAAATAAATAACGAAAACGCCTTGGAACAGGCGACTAGACACATTTAGTAATAGACATTTACTCTATTGAAAAAGGCCTAATAAGCCGAAATACTAGTATATAAAGTGTTTTCTATATATTTCTTGGAACATCTAAATGAGATCAATGTTTTTTTCAAATCAATTAAATATCTAATGTTTTCAAACACCTTATGGACTGTTCTAGTATTTAACTAAAGAATCTCTGATTAGTTTTCCCATATTAACATTTGTTTGTTTTAAAAAATCAGTCGCCACAAAATGGTGTAATAGACGCGCGCCATGGACTAATTTTATTACGTTCAGTTTCCTTTGTAATAGTATATTTTGTGGGAGGATTTCATTTATCCAAAATTGTAAACAGATCCGGTTTCCTTTGACAAAGATATGCGTTTCCAAAAAAACAAACACACTGCTGTTGTACCCATTGACGTCATCATGCACATCATAAAATTTAAAGAAATCACGAGTTCCAACCCTCGGCATCACTAATGTTATACATTAGAATGTATTAAATGTAGTGAATTATTATTTTGAAACTAGTTCAGCGTGGTTTTTAAACGAGACGAGGGACATGTGGGCGGTATACATACAGTGAATTAAAAAAAAAACAAGATAAAACTAGAAATATATTAAACTGTTACAATTTTCTACAACAACGACAGCAACTGATTTGCAATCATTTTAATATCAGAAGCGTTCTTCGCTGTCATCTTCTCAGTCTTCAACACCTTTACCAAACATTTTACCTCGCCCTTTATGTTGCTTAGCACCTCGTCAACATTTCCATCATGTTTATTTTCATCAGCATCCACTGCTTTACTTGCAATTTCAATAGGTTTACACCACTTGGAAGGTTTCACGCTTTGCTTTTCAATAGACCGTGTTTCCTTTTTTCGAGTCTGACCAAATCCTAAACCTTCCACAGCTCTGTCGTCGTACCTTAATTTTTTACTTTTGGGTTGACTTTCACTCCTCCATTGTATGCACTCATGCTGGAACGAAGAATTTCCCAGTAATGTAAAGTATTCCTTATCAAACCTAGTTAATGCGACGTGCCTTTGCAGATAGTTGGAAATGTCGTGCTCCGTATCTTTTTTTGACGAACGCAACACATTTTTCACCACTTCATCTTTTCCAGTTAAAGCAAAATTGTAAATAACCTCCAAAACGTTCTGTTTTATAACATTGGATGAATCAACCAGCAGATTTTCGCAAATTACTTCTGTTATCAAGCTATTCAATTTAGAGTTGGTTGGACAATTTTCCTTTGGTCGGTTGCTTAGAGCTGACAAAAATTCGCATGTTTGTAATTTGTAAGAATTGTACTTCGATAGAGTTTTCAACTGAGTCAACACCTATAACAAATTTGGTTTTACAGATTGGGTCACGTCACATTTACTTATGATTTTAGAATGAAACTGGTAATAAAATTGAAAAGGTTTTATGTGTATTTGTAACATAAACAAATTCCAGAAAGAAAAGTGATACACAATGAGGATTTAATAATTCTTCTTGTAAAAAAACAGCTGGAATTAGTTTGGAATTAAGAGAAAAATTAATCAATCAAACTAAAAATATTGCAAAAGGTAACTACTACGAAGAACGATGCAAGGTTAGTATATGCAATAAAAAATAGATAAAGGTAGGTAAAATTTCTGCTCGGATGAGTACCTAAAGGTCTCCTGTCCTCATCACTCATCATACCGGGTTATTTAGTTACAGTAAAGACCAGAATTAAGCAAAGTGGAATGACCTCGCCGATCTGGTAAAATGCGGTGATGCATGGGCGTGCGTATTCTGATTTACCATTGGGCACATTTCAGTTAATATATACTCGTATACTATTCTATAGAATACTTCTAGTATATATTAACTGAAATATGCCCAGTGGTAAAAAAATACAAATCTAAAAATGTCTAGTTAATATAGACATTTTTAGATTTGTCATTAGGTGAAACGTTAAGAAACGCGCGCGAAATAACCCAACATCACGCCACTGTTTCCCTACTACCTCGAGCGCAGTCGCTTGTTGGTTCCTGATTCGACCAATCAACGTCGTTGAAGCTCAGAGAAAAGAAAGCGTAAATACAAGAATATGTATGTTAAATAAGGATGAACGGCTTGTCGTCAACTTTAAGACTTTCGCAGTTGACACATATTCGGAAATTCGTTGATATTATTAAGTAAAAGACAAATTAAACATTGTGTTTGCTCTAATAAAGTACAATAGGGATAAGGGACGTTAAAGACAAATAAAAAAAATGAGTAAATAAGGTAATTAATACGTTTCCTGTTTTAAATAAGAATACTTTAGAAATAAATGTGACAACACAGATCTACTCTTTTTCCGGTCATTCCACTTTGCTTAGTTCTGGTCTTTACTGTACTCGTAGTTACTTGATAATCATCACTTTCAAATTACTCACAGTTATCAATTGTTTGTTATTCAATTCTTGTACCAGGGTACCCGTAATCCTGCACAATCCGGTCAGGAAATATTTAAATACATTGTTGCCTGCGATGTCCCCGACGCTGGAGTTGAATTCCCAAATACCGTATACAGCCGCGGACAATCTCGAGGGATTCAGTCCGATCTCATTGAAATTCGCTGTTGATAATGCTTGTAAATTTTCAGCCTAAAATCCAAACTCTCAGTTTATCTAAAATTGATATTAAAAAAGATCAAAGTGAGTTTGTCAATAATATATAGAAAAGTAACAGAACTTACACAAGGGAGTTTTTAGTACGTATTTCTATTTCACCATTATTTGTAGTAAGTAGTAGTAGTAGTAGTAATAGTTTCATTATTATTTACTGCCATGGGAAACCTTTTTGACAGGAGTTGCTGTATTTTTGGCATAATTATTGCTCATATACAGGATGATCGCCAAATGTTGTGCGGTAACTAAATCTTCTGTTTTAAATGTTATAAATTGTGTATATATTTGTATAAGCGTTATATGAAGAGAATAGAATTTCAATTAAAAAATATGAAGCCATAACTATAGACCAAAATCCAATCCGTTCCGAAATATTTGACATTTTGAGGGCATTTTAACAGGGGTCAGAATTTTAACAAGTTGGTCATTTGTTGCAGACCTTCATTTATCTCTCCACACGTAGAAAGGACGTAATGAAGCTCCCATAACCACAATAAATTAAAAAATTATATACCAAGTGCTAAATTCAATACAAAGGGTTTGTAACTCTAAATAGTATTGTTAAATTTAGGATAGATATTTACGTAAAATTTGCACATTTAAAGTAATGACAGTAATATAAAAAAAAATACAGAAAAGAAATGAATTATATTATTATTTCAGGATATGCCTATGATTTACTCAATAGATTTTGTAAACTTAATAAAGTCGGATGACCCAAGTGTGACACATCGTTGAAATCGTAATTTCATTCTCTATCCAATGGTGCAAAAATCCAATATGGCGCCCATAAGAAAATCGAAAGTTGACTACGAAAACATTGAGATCTAGTAGGCCAGCAACATTTTTGAAACTTACAATACATCAAATATTCATTTGGTGTATTTGATGTATTTATTTCAATAATACAAAAGATATGGAAGAAATAAGAAAACCCAAGTTTTAAACTCTTTCCAGGTTCGTTCAGGAACGATGCGATGTATCGCCAATTCGTTTTGGTATTTTTGAATGGCATGAAAATACGCAACCTTTTTGTATTTCAAGCAACCCTGCATCTCTTCTGGTTCACGATATCCCAACGGTGTTCACCTTGACAGTGGCCACCCTGTATAGTTCAATACTGGAAGTGACATATAGGCCGCAAAGTAGTTGTTTTCGATATATTCTACGCTAACGCATAGAAATATGTATTTCTTTCTTTACTTTATTATGTCTTTTATTCTTACTAAACTACTAGAATAATTTTTTTTCTATGGGTGTAACTAATATTATTTTTATTTAATTGCACCAAAGAGATTATAAACTGATATTTTGCCACAAATATACCAAAGGAAACATTAAACATAAATATGTTAATATAACACTGAATATTTTTCTCTTATGACTATGACAATAGTTAAAATTTTGATAAGAAAAACCGGAACAAATAGTTTTTGATACGAATAGAAATCTTCTTTGAATAAGTGAAAACCAACAAAATTCATCTAATTTGACTTATCATTTAATTTGAATAATTTAATGTGAAAGCTTTGTCATGTTTCAAGTTTTTTTTACGAAGTTTAATTAAATATAGGAAATTGTAGTGTTTATCGCTATTTCATGCTGCTTTTACATGAAAAACTTCGATGTAGGCAGTACTTTAAATAATTAATCAGAATTCGAAACATATATTCCTACCACAATATTTTATTTATTTATTTTTTTTACTTAAGTTGTAAGCTATTTTATTGTACTGCAAGTTATGTTGTCCATTATCCATGATTTATACATAAAATTCTGGATGAAGGATACGTTTTCACTTCCTTGGAGGCAGCCAAAAGATATGAATTAAACGTATTGGCGATTCAAATTACCGATGAGGGCGCTGCAAATATGGAGGAAGACGAGTAAAAATTTTGCATTTCATATCACATCATCTAGGAATTTAGCATTCAACTGCCATAAATATAGTGACTTTATGTGCTAGTTAGGGTGTTAGGGTGTAATAAAGGATAAAAAGTGTGGTAAAAGCAGTTAAATATCCCATAAGTGCTTGATTGCTAATTATATGAATTTTTTGGGTTGAAACAGGTACCCTAGTTTTTGTTTACTTACTTTTAGACTAAAATAAGTGTGATAAACTGTATGGTGATACCATATTAGAGCTTGTTTTTTGTTAAATAATGTTTAAATGAAAATATATTCTGTTCTTATAAGACTAATAATAGAAAAGTATAGACAAACTGCAACAAAGTGGTTATGTTGTGTAAATAAACGTGTTTCCCTGTTATTAAATTGTTACATGCCTTTTGCAGAAATGAATGAGAAGCAGTTTCTTATACTACGGCCAAATTTCTACCTATCTTCAATCTTAAATACTTCTATTGACACATTTTGTGGAATAACACCTATAAACATGGAACTTTGTGATGTGCTGATGTCTTTTGAATGCCATTTTAAAATGTAAAAATAAAGATGTAGAAATACTAACCACGTCGTTTTTAACTTTGTAATACCAAAAAATCACAAGTACCACTAAAATTATTACGTTAAACAAATCCAAATACGTGTTATTTATCATTATATCAGCAATAAGCCTTCAAAAATCACCTTTTAAGTAGGATCAAATATTTTCATGCAGAGGGTGCATTCATTTTTGAAATCGCCAATTCAGTGTGAACGGCAACAGAAACTTACATTTTAACAGAGACTTATACATCTACAAAGACGTTTCACCTATATGGGTAGATGTATAAGTCTCTGATTTTAATCAAAATCTGTACTGGTCGATTAGAATTTAGAGATTTTTATGTTGCACGACATAAATTTAGTAGCCTTATATAAAGCAGTCAATGTGTCCCAATATAAAAATTATAATTTCCAAAGAATTATTAGGCCAGTTTCTAAAACGTTTTTACCGTTCTTAAAATAGAGCTGTCCTTAGTAACGCACTAAGCACAAAATATCCCTAAATAATTTAGTTACTTTTTGACAGCAGTGTCATCTAGTAGTAACTTACTGAAACTATTATGCAATAATGGACAAAGAAGAAATCTTTTTTGTTGTTAATTGACTTTTGGGATTGTTTAGGAAAAATTCACATGAAACTATTTTTTCTTAGTTTATGTAATTTAAATGCTATGAAAGGGCACAGTTTTTATGTAAATTTTCATTGAATTTTGTAAAACTGTGTAAAATGTGTCAGTCTAACTAGTTCTATTGCGTGCGGGCCGGGTTCTGTTCCCAGCTCCGGGAATATAATACGATCTTACGTCCTTTTCAAATCTAATTTAATTCAAATTATAGGTACATGATTGATGTAATTTCTAGTAAAATCAAATAGATTCTCGGAGGGGATAATGACTTCCTATAATGTGGTCTTAATTTAAAAAAAATATAACTTACAACGAATATAACATCCTGAAATGTGAAACTGCCTCTTTTCATGACCTCTATCTTGTCCATTGTGGTCATGCAGACCCCTTCTATCGACAACCTTTGCTGAAGAGGAAACCTCCTGAATTGTATCATCTTCCAACACTCCATACTCCTAACTGGGTTATTTCGTAGAACGAACTCATTTTGCGTGTGATTCGGCAGTATTCCGAATATCCTCTGCATCAAACACTGTAAGTAACTCTGTTCTGGTCGATTCGTGACAGGCCCGAAGTTAAGTTTTTCGCATTTCTGGATGAGGTTCGTTAAAGTGGTCAGGCAGAACTCTGGGGTCGAATTGCTGAAATATTCGGTGCGGATTTTGAATAAATTCAAACTGTTCCAATTAAAACAAGGAAGATAGTTGAAGACACGGAATAATAATATACCGCCCTTCCCCCACACAAGTATTATACCTCCGGGCAAATCAGTGTTATTACGAGTAGAACGAGGGACAGACATCTTATTATGTCCGTGAAAGCAGATAGACACAAATGATTAGCAGTTACACTTGTCAAATTTAAAATATAGTTATACCCAAGGAATTTATATACATGGAACGATTATAGACGACGACTCCGCATCCAATTTTGTGTGGAAACATGGGAGCCGCCATGTTGATGTCACACTGCTCCCAACTTCTACATTTTGTATTGGAACACCTGACCAAGACCCTAAAATTCTAGTGTCTTTTTCTTTCTAATCTAAAAATTCAATTGTTCAACTCTTCCTAACACGGCAACAGTGCGGTAAGGGTATATTTGGTAAATAGTGTTTGTTTTGGATTTTTGGCGTCTTGTTGGTTTATTTTATTGTGATTTTCTCGATTTGATTCTGTTTGTGTGTTTATTATTGTGTTCCTTTGATTTATAGACTTTGAGTGACAATATTTGAGTATGGGACTTTCGTAATTATTCCAGGTAAATTCGGATTTTGAATATCAGACTTAACAAGACTTGAAAGTCTTAAGAGACATGCAATCATAATTCCTAGCTAATATATAGTAAATTATGAAAACTGCGAACATACACAATACAAAAGATAAGCTAGGATAGTTAAAGTAAGGTAAAGGATAGTTAAATTTTATATGCATAATGCATTCTTTTCTAAACGGCTAATGGTGTATTTTACATAAATAATGTGAACAAAAGGTACGTAGGTAGATACATAAAATATTTCGTTTGTACCTTCATCAATTTTATAAGAAAGTTTGGTGACGATATATTTTATTTTTCACAAATAATTGTAATTAAACTATAAAATATGGAACATTTCTTATACCTATTTAGAATTTTTCTTAGCCTCAAAAGTTTTACTTGCTGCTGTCTGTGATTTTTATTTGTTATTGCTATCTAATTTAAGAGGGTAGGTTAATACTGTTAAATTTCCCACAAATTTTCAGACATCAAAATGGCGGATTCAAGGAATACTCGCGCAGCTTTGATAATCGTTCCATGTATGTAAATTTCTTGACTAAACACAAAATATCCCCAAATAATTTAGTTACTTTTTGACAGCAGTGTCATCTAGCAGTAACTTACTGAAACTATTACGCAATCATCTCCAAAGCAAAAAAAACTTCTTTATTGTTAGTTACTTTTTTGCATAGTTTGCGACATTTATAAATGACAAATTAATACCCAAAAGTCGACAAATCGTAAACACTGCAAACTCCGCGATGAGAAGCCAATTTTAATTTTTACTCACCATAAAAGAAGCGTCCAAACCTCCATGGCCAGCAGAGCGGCGAAAACATGTCCTTGAAGAATATTTTTTAACAATATCTTTTCCACATCACCAAAACAATCGTCGAATAAGATCACAGAGGCTGATATATTTACAACTAAACTGTCAAAAATACCCTCTAAAGGTTCGCTATCGTAAAAAAATTCCGCAAAGCCTAAAATATATAGACCGAGTGTTAAAAATGCAAGTAAACGATGTTATGTAACAGAATTGAGGTTTAAAAGTATAGTAGATTCATTAGTTTAGTATTAAAAAATTGGATTGACTATATAGGATCAGTTTCTATATAAATCAGACTAAATGTATGTTATAAAAGTGTTTTGTATTTTAAAGAGAAGTACTTACACAAATTGACACCATGAAATATAGCATTTACAATTCTATCTATACTTATCTTCATAACATTTCCTTTATTTAAAATTAGAATCCTTAAAACACCATTTAAAAAATTTACAAACCCAAAAGGATATTTCTCAGGCCAAATATCTTCCAAGGAAAATATCTAAAAATAAAAATGATATGCCCTTCGAATAATAATTATCATATCCTTACCCACCTTTGCAGCCAATGGGTTGTCTAAAAGACGCGTTAGCAGCGGTTCTATAGTTTTAAAAATAGAATTATCTATCAAATACAGAATTTCTGAGGGAAAATCCAATGATCGGTATAAGTTTGTTGGAAACCTAAAAGCAAAAAAAAAAGAACGGTTTTCAATTATATATTTTGCCAATAAAAAAGTAACTGACAAAAATGTTACCTACCCATATACAGTACAACAAAATTTTAACAGCTCGGTCGAGTTTTTTTCTATGCAATTCCAAAAGATGTCGGAGATTTTCAAGGCCACCTTGATCAGAAACGCTGTAATTTTAACCACTTGGGATACAACCTTGATGTCAATTTCCTTCTAAAAATGTATTTAGAGAAATTAACCGATCAACAGGGCGGGATTCGAATGAAAATAGATTTTTTCCAGATCTATACGATTCTTTCCTTTAGATAACCCTAATTTAAAAGTTCAAGGAACGAAAAGTTCAAAAAGGATATAGATATGTATAGAGAAATATTTTCTAAGATATGCCATTTTGGGATGTAACAGGGCGGAACTTTATACCTCAGGAATCAATGTAACTATTACTTAACTAAGTGATCTACTGTACTATTTGTTTCATAGCGGAACGTACCACCAAGAAATATTACAGTGCGCCATGAAACAATAGCAGATTATTTGAGATCTTCACAGCACAGTTTTCTAAATTTCAATTTAGTTTATTTTCTCAGATTCGGTGAACGGTTTTATCTATGAAAATCGCACTGTCCACTCCGTGAATTGTTTTGAGAATTTTTTTGTCGTTCTACAGAGAGTTCCAGTAAGATTGTCCGGTACGGGAACGCAGCCTATCCTGAATATAATCAAAATTTATTTCTATTTGCTAAAATTACTTTCTTTTTAACTGTCAATTTGAGAATTTTCATATTTGACAGCATTTGACGTTTGACTCAGAGGCGTTTAACATTTTTCGTGTTTAAATTGTTTTACTGAAGTATCATTTGCGTTTAAAAGAGTATTTTTCAATACTAGGTATACAGTTTCAAAGAGTCCTAAACCAGGTTGGTAATTTTGTATTTCTGATTATTGAAATTAATGTTGAAATTAATATAAGAACCATAAATTAATGTTTTTTAACGCTCCATAATTCACAGTTTGAATAGGTTATGCTGGTGATACCTAGGAATAAAATAATGCAAAATAATAACTATATTATTTTTAATAAATTGTCTTTATTTTATTTTTAACATAACCTATATTTACTGACGTACCATGGCATGAAACAAATCAAATCAAACCAGTAAATTCCCTTGCCTGCGCTCATGATTCTAGTGAAGGTACTAAAAATAGAAAGGCGGCACATAAAAAATCATTATGAAGCGGCACGGACAATCATTCTGGAACTCTCTGTATATAATATTATATTGGGACGATAGGAGTGCAAATCTACGTTTTAGATGACCTGTTAGTATTCATGCTGACTTACCTGATTTTCAATCGAGGACAAATTTCTGTTCACCTCGTGGTTCAGGCATGAAATAGGCAAGGTTAGGTCAATATTAGATTCTAAGAAGGATGAAAATTTCTGAGCGATAGCAGCGTACCCTTTCCAGTTATCACACATGGACTTTATATTCAATTCAGATAGTATTTTACTGAAGTTACAGATTATATCTAAAACTGAATATGCAACATTAATTTCAAATATTAAGCCGCGTTCACTTGATGAAATTTTTGTTTTAAAACTATTGTTTTGAAACTGTTGTGAAACAATTGTTTGCAACATGTTTTGAAACAAGTTACAGTTACAATTTTCTTTCATGTTTACCGACATAAGACGGGAACAGTGCAACTTGTTTAGAAAACACGAAAATTGTTTTAAAACGCGTCTGTTTTAAAACGTTTTCCCTTTCAATTTGTAACAAGTTTTAAAACATGTTACATAGTGAGAACGCGGCTTTAGAACGGGCTTCTCAATTATTCATCCAACAAAATATGACATGTTTTATTGTTAGTTATACATAAAAGATATAAGTCTGGTTCCAAAATAGTAGGCAAGAGGTACAAATAAATAAAACCACTAATTCTTGCTAGTTCGTAATCCGATAAAATAATTGTGTGTATTTTATCCATAGAAATTATAATGGGCCGCTCGCTGTTATTTCTATCTTCCTTTATCGTATATAAAAAGAGAGATGGCTATAAACTGAATCATAAAGGCTCCCCCTAACCAGAGCGGTACGTCGGGAGCGGGATCGGGAGCGACTTCAACGCGGGACCAAAGTATGTGGCGGGATATCTAAGCGCCTACATGAAAGCGAAGTCCCGCCCAGATATCCCGCCACATACTTTGGTCCCGCGTTCCAGTCGCTCCTATTCCCGCTCCCGCCGTACCGCTCTGGTTTGGGGATCCTTAAAATGTGACAGTGGATCAAAAAAACGTGCAAGACGGAATTCGAGTGCGAAACGCGGATAGGCATGTCTGTCAGTGATGCCATGAAAATGTGCAGTCCCTTAGAAGGGTTTATCGTACAATTAAAAGTAGTGAAAGTGTAAAGAAGAAATATCAAAATACGTAGAAGGAAAACAATTAGATTTGATTTTAAATTTAAGACGAGGAGTTGCCTAAATTGTCCCAAAGAGTATTAATGTGTACTGTGCAGTGTCAGCAGGCGCTCGTTCATTTGAGCAGAAAAAATAGAGAAACTTTGGTCTGGGTCCCAGGCCATTCCGGGCATGAAGGGAATAAAGTGCTTGGCATATTCTCGAGTACTGCCAAAGGACATGATATAATAAGTACAAGGTATGACATTCGTGAGTACGAAAATGCGTCCGCAGTGCGCATTACGTCACCGAGAGCGCAGAATAATCGCTAAATACAAATGTTGTATACGATTTCAATGGAAACATTATCAAAACTTTCATATAATTGGTACAAAACAGTGTCCCGAATAGGAAAATATTGGGAAATTTAACCAGTGTCCTTAAATGTGTTCTTTAATAATCATAAGCACAGATTAGATATACTCCATATGGTAGGTACCTATCATATACAAAATGCCCTGGTAATCCCTGGTGGTTTAAAATTGGCTCTTTTAATTTCTTACCTACTTCAATAATAATAATAACTGTTATCGGTGATTATTGCAATTTTTATTATAAGTAATTAGTTATTCTGATTCGTGTGTAAAATGATTAGTACTTAAATATAGGATAAACGCTTCATAAACATAGGATGTGGGCAACAAGTTAACTTTAATACATATATTTCGCCGTTCGCCTTACACCTACGACTAAAAGTGAAAATTGTTCCTTAAGCTCGGTTAAGATTCTAAATTGACTGTATTATTAAATGTATTCATTTTTTTTTAATTATTCGAAAATGTTAAATGTTTCTCATTTTTTTTTATTTAATGACCACATTACAGAACCATATCTATTTCAGGTTATATAATTTATTACAGGCTTTAAATTTATCTCATAATCAGGTGAAGTGTTTGGAACATATTCTGGCAGTATGTACATTAAACTTTTCTACTCGACAGCAAGCTACCACCCACAGTTTCTTTATTACTTCATCCCGTGGAAACGTGAAAAACCTTGTAACATAATAGATAGTGCAATGTTTACATTGTCTAAATATCATAGCAATATAATTACCTAATATTATTTAAATTATTGGGCTCTTGGTTGCGATTATCACTATTATACAAGCACACAGCACAACTCATTTTTATTGCACTTTTAGTTTAGGTACGTGTTAATATAAAATTAACTTTAACTATACTCACATATGATTATAATTAGTATACACTAGAATTATACAAATACTCTGCCAAAAAAAAATGAATTTAGAGGACAAAATGTAGTAAAAACCACGAAACTTTCACACCTTTACATATGTAAACACTGTAAAATGACAAATTTGCGCTCTCGGTGACGACACGGATGTGGGAGGGATATGCGCAATATCATACCTTCCTTTATTGTATCATGGCCAAAGGAAACGCTCTTGACCTAGGCTGAGGAGCAAATCCTCCAGTACTGGCAAGAACTACCAAGATTAGTTCATTCGAATGCGTTCATAATAAACTCTTCAAAAACAAGAACTAAAAAACTTTTAGAGTTAAGCAGGTTTCACCTACGAACTTTAATTGGCCTATACTGGGCACTGCCGTTTAAAATATCATCTGTACAAATTCGGCCTAGCAGAAGATGCTGAGTGCCGCTTGTGCTTAGAAAATGATGAAACGGCAGAACACATATTGTGTACCTGCCCCGCTGGGGAAAGGATCAGATACTCAGTATTTGGCAAAGGACAACTTCTGCCAAAGGACCTGAATAAGTTCTCACCCAATAAGGTGATCAGCTTCATTAAGAGGCTGGATCTGTTAATTGAAATATAAGTAGGTAGGTGTGAGCGACAACAGACCGTATGGAGGCAGTGGAGGGTCTGACGTACAAGTCACTAGAAGGTGGGCAAGCATCAGAAACTTGACATAACTAGACTGCGCGTAACGTAGGTTTTGCTATAAGCGCCTGTTGTCAAGACAGGATAGGCAACCGACGGTTCATTGCGGGGCAGAAGTACGCTCTCGAAAGTTACTTTGGCGCATGCATTCAGTAGATTTTAGCAGCAAAATACAACGTATAACTGTTTTAACAAAATCTATTGGTGTTTGAACTGAACTAAATTGGTATACAACTGCCTTAATCTAGTCTTAATTTGATTTATATGTGTATTTTGGCGGTGAATAAGTATGGTAAAATAAACTTTTAAAACTAAAGTTGTACCTTAAAATAAAAATCCTTCTGGAAAAACTCATGCTTGCGTTAAAATTATGGTTAAGGGGGGGGACTCTGACAACGTATTTTTATGTGTTTACATACAAATTTTGAAGGCATTCCTTCAAAAAAAATTACGAGTGTGGCAGAAACGATTAATAAAGGTTGGCTACAGACTGTAAAGGATTTTGAAATCTAATCATATTGAAATAAGGAAAATAACTGCAAACTTGTCTAATTTTACAGGGTAATTTTCTAATTTTCCATCAAATTTTTCGGGCACATATATATTACTAACCGGTACCATATTCATTCCTTCCCATCCAGTAAAGGACGTTTACCAATATACTGGCAACCGATTCACTTATACATTTTATATATATATATATATATATATATATATATACAGGGTCCTGCACCAGAGCTCCCTTCTTTTGTAGCTCATGAACTCGTGCCTTTATAAATTGTTCATGAAATCGTTCAAATTTGACTGCAAACTATTCGTAGAGAGGTATATTTGAAAATATTTTCAAATATACAGGATGCTCTAAAAACATGTACCATACTAAAGTTATATTTTTGTAAATGGAACACACTATATATTTTTGCATTTTTGGATACTGCATGCAAATTTGGTGTCAGTTTGTGTTATATTCCCTATAGCAAAACTTAGCCGTTTCGAAGATATTCGACATTTTATAGAAAAAATTACAGTTGTTAGAATTATTTCAAAGTTACATATCTTATACAATTGAACAGCGTTTATTTTAATTTTTTGTGTCAGATAGTTTAGGCATTGGCCTTTCTGAAAATAGCTCACAGAAGTCTGTAATACATACAGAGTGTTTAATATTTACTGAGCAACAAGTCAATTTTGAAACGTGCAAAACTATTTTTTTTTTCAAATGGCACACCCTGTATATTATTCTACAGTTGAAAGTACCATTCAATTCTGAATTGAATGATATAGCATTGTCCTATACCTATCTCTTGAGGTGCTCAAGATATAATCAATTTTATAATAAAGTGCTCGAAAATTTAAGTTACCCCGTTTCTAAGTGGTCTTCGAATAAAATAAAACAACTAGAAACATTTTAAATTTATTGTCAGTTGCTTTGAGTCTTATTATGGCTATGATTAAGCACAAAATGTAAAAAAAATGTAAACTGGCAGACACAAAGTTGCCCCGCAGTGGGGCGCGGGTTGCATACTGTGCCGACAACACCTTATATGAGTTAAGCGCAGTCTAGTTACCTCAAGTCTCTGGCAAGCATCCGCAAACAGGGATATATTATATCCCATAACTAGTAAACAAGGATCAGTTCTAGTCTAGATGTTTCAATACCATGGTAGACATTTTATTCGCAGAATGTAGCAAGTATTCAGAGGAATTCCCCTTTGATATTGATTTAAATACGACCCTAAAAGTTGTTTAACGGTTTTCCAGTGTAATCATATTTGCACGCTGATTCATTCTGCAGTTTAAATTGAATTGAAGTGAAACATCTGCCCAATCTGCCTGCCCTTATCCTAAGAAACAAGATGTCTGATGCGTCACACAAAACACTGATTATATGCCTGAGTTCTGGTGAGATTGAACCCCGATTTACATTAGATACCGTGTGACCCAAATAAATGTACTTATGTAGAAAACAACCTGCGTTTGAGACGAATTTAGTCAATTTGCTTATTGCGTTTACTCGACCAGATGGTTCAATTCCTTAAGTATGCAAAAGTTTCTGAAAATCTCTAAAAATTCTTCTACTTATCGCTTTCGAGTTACAGAGTGATTTTCAATTTTTAGAAAAACTGGCAGGCTATTACAGTACGAGGACTATAAAATATAGGAAAAGTAGAATAGATAGAGATTCTCAACCTCCCTTTCAAGATCCTCCTCTATTTTCGAGATATAGGTATAGCAAATTAATTTCAAATGTAGCATAATTTTTTTTTATATCAGTTGTAAGTTATAATAATATAGTTATGCAGTATAAACACGTAAATTTGCTCACCCTGTTCAATACTACCGATCAAACAACCTTTGACACATTTTACAATAGATTCATGATTCCCCCTTTCCTCGTACCGCTCATTTTTTAAAGCGATTTCAATTTGGCATTTTAACTCAATACGGAAATTAAATATCCTAGATAGCTATGAATGAGCCAGACCGCCCTATCCCTTGGGGCAACGTACGGCTGGCGGATACAATCGCAACGCGACCGCAATTTCATTTTTAACTTTATTTCCATGGATACCTTCCGACGGTTAAAAGTTTTCCGTCGATTAGGTAGGTATATCGCTCTCATCAGTTTTCTATACCTACTTGTGGTTTAACCAACATTTACAGAATTATATTATATTCTGTAAACTTTTGTTGAACACCAGAAAATATTCCTGTCAAAGACTGACTTTTAAAAATTACAATAGGAATATCCGCGGAACATGCATTTGTTATTATTCATTTTCTACTCCCGCAGTCAAGTGTCTTTAAAAAAACGCCATGATTCGCATTGTTAATCTTTAGTTTGTTGGTAATATATGTATTCATTAATCAGTGTCGGCTCCTCAGGGGAGACAGGGGAGGCAGTGCCTCCCCTGTAAAAATTATAAAGAATTCCGATTTTTAAATACATAATATTTACTAACAACTAATAAATATATTAATAATATCCACTAATATAATAAATAATAATGTAAAATGTAAATGCTTGTGTTCCCGTACTATTATTTGAAATTATTTCCAATCACAAACGACCCAACGCCATCTATGGTCATTTTTGGGCGCCTCAGTAAAATTTACCACGGTCTGCTACTATTTGACATGACAGAAACTATTTGGTTTGTAGCGCGGGTAGCCCTGGTAAGCCGACGAGTCGTCTTTCGTCTTTAAGACGGCTGCGGCCGAATGTGGCCGACCGGAGGCATAAGTATGAGATGCCTCCTTTGAACAGTTTGAACCGATGTTCTCGGATGTTCTCGGATAAATGAATTATTTGCGCATGCGTGTGAGATCTGAACACGTGCTTTTTGAATAAAGCTAGAGGCAAGACCGCCCACTACTCCCATCCTTTCCCTATTAGAAATTTGCGGAAAAATAAGCATGTACGGATGAAGATTGAAGACGTTTGCATACTATGTATAATTTTTTGATAATCAAATAGGTATTAAGTATTACTTATTATTTACTATTACCTATTTAAATATTATTTAAATAATTTTTGTCGAGATTTCTGGTAATCGCATCAAAAAAGGGATATTTGTCTAACGAAACCTATTTCTTAAAGCAAATATTTTTCCTCTGGGAATTTCTAATTTTAGGGCGTTTGACCTAGAAAAATGAAAAATTTTCGCCTGCAGCGCTTTTTTTTTCGTACGCCCCTCGTACCCACCCGAATCTCACCAGCCACCACTGATTTATCTACGCCTCCCCTATAGAAAAATTCAGGAGCCGCCACTGTCATTTTAATTACTTACGGTCCGTTTTATTATTTCTGAAAAAAATTTACTCTTACCAAAGTCTACATAATTAGAATATATGTAGAATTTACTCTTACCTTTTACTAGTGTCACATAAGTAAAAGGTTCAGAAAGCATTTCTGGAAATGCATATTTCAGAAAATCTGTAGTGTTATTATATACCTACCTATATGGAAAATCTGTTTGGGTTTGGAGAGAATTGTAGTTAAATATGTAGACATAAAAGTAAATAATAAAAGAGCACAAACATAAGACATGAATAAACTTAATAGTTTTTTATTAATAGAAAATCCATAACATGTAAATTATTTACTTGTTTACGGCTATTTGCTATGCTTCATAACTAGTTTATCCATTATTTTTTAGAACGAAGGTTTATAAATCAAAGTTTATAATAATCATCGTAGAAAATCGGAAGCAATATCCTATAATATTATATTATATATAAACACTCCACTGGATATAAATGCACTGCTAATTAGTATTTGCATATATATTAATTTGTTATTGCATTGTGGTCCAGTGTAACCTTCTCGATCGATTTACAACTTTAATGAACATTTAATTAAAAAAGCTTTGTTGCGAGGTACAAGGAGTATTATGCCAATTTTATCAAAATAGGGATAAATGTTTTTATTTAGATGGTATCGCTAAAAGTTAAAATGCGATGATATTGGACCAAAGTAAAACCACAGTATCAATGTTAAAGAAAACTGTGGTAAAACTTCTGGCATAGAATAAACTGTTATGCTTCCCGCATTCTACGTTCTCTGTGTCGCAGCCATCATAGTTGAAGTTAATTTTTCGCGACATGTAAGCCAAACCGTATGCAACACATTATACATATCTTGCATATTGATGGTCGCCTAATACTTACATACCTAGTTACTCTATGCTAATATAATATAGACAACAGTGGTTATTTATCAGATTTATTATATCTCTACTGCCAAGGGGACAATTTGAGCAGAGTTGAACAGTCACTTTTTGTTTGCCAAGCACAACTTGATGTAATAAATCTCATGCACTGCATTTCGAAGGATATAAATGTAATATAATACATAAAATCTCATTTTAAATATCATGCAATGAAGGCATTATATTACCTATTTTGCATGTCGTTATTAAATCTTATCAAACTAGGTAAGGAATCCAAGAAATTTTGTAAATAAAAAATAAGAACTGGAATTATGTGATTTACTTTTTACGATTTTATACCGTTGGGACAGCAAAATCGATCAGTCAACATCACAGAATCAAAGTGAGCCCAAATATTTTACATTTTTAAAGCAATATATTTCATTGGGTTCCAAATAATCTATAAAAGTGTATTAATCTGTACTAATACCAAAAATATCTAGAAAAAATATTTTTACATTTTGTAACTGAGTTGATGTGTTGCATTATTTACTTTTACATACATTTTACTCTTTAGTCAAAAAAATTGAAGAACAGTAAAAATAACAGTAATAATGAGAGTAATTTTATCATCTGATTTTTTCTTGAAATATAATTTTCCAATACTTACCCTCCGTTAGGGCTCTGACCTCTTCGGCAGTATCCGGTTCATTTTTTATCACAATACATGTTTCAAATAGTTTAAGGAATGACAGATGTGCCTCTTGCGTTCCTCGAAACAATTGCAACAATTCCACATTAAAAGCTTGCTTATATGTATCAGTACTAAAAAGATGGCAAGTATAATATGGGGCTGTAAGTAACGTATATACTATTTTACCTATTTTTACAATGTCCGAAAGTAGACAAGATGATTTGTGCCAAACTTGCAAGGGTGTTATTTAAGTAGTATAAATGTATTTCACTATTTTTAGAAAGGAATTCCAAAACACCCTTTATTATTTGAATAAAACCTTCAGCTGCCTGCAATAATAGTTAAGGGTAATCATTCATAGTAACATAATGTATGCAAATACCTGAAGATTCTGCTTTAAAATTGTAACTACAAACTCATCGCCAACTGTATCAGAGAGCAAAAAGTTATCTTCATATACCTATAATAGTAAATCAATGAAACAATGAAATTTATTTTGCAGGAAATATTACCTTTAACAAACATTTTTTAATAGCTGGTACAACATGTCGCAATAACTCTTGGTCTACATCTGATATACTGTATGTCGATAGATATTTTGTACACAATTTTACATTGTCCAGAAGTTTTTCGAGATGATCTATATCGTCTAAGGAGCTGTAAACTTTAGGTAAAGGAAAATAGGATAATACAAATTACATATAAAATAAATAACATTAATTATAACTAAATTTAAACATATTAAAAGGATATTAATAATGGCGGTAAACAGTTGTTTCTTTCTGTAATTACATCTTGGATATTATTTACGTTTACTTGTAACAAATCCATTTCATTTATCTAGTAAGGTACCTTTAGAACATATAGAGCATATCTATAAATCGTTTTTTTATTATTAAAATAAATATTGAAAATAATTAAAACTAGTTTTATTTTTAAAAATAATTTAACCTTAAAAACTTTCAAATAAGAGACAGGCAGGACTACCAACCCATAGAAAACATGGAAGGCGATAATCAAAGCAAACAAATTCCAATCGAAAATAACTATGGTAGGTACGTTCAGATTTAGAAACCAGTAGACGTTAAAGTTATGTTAGACCATTGTTTAATTAACTACTTAAACATGTCAATTTATTCATGGGTGGCGGGTGGCTAGGCTAGCTGGCCGAGATTACAATAACGATAAATTAAAATTTAAGGGCTTCAAAATGTCCCCAATGTGTTTCAACAAAATTACACATATGGTATTTGTAACGAACATTGAAAATGTTAAGAATGTTTTGAGTTTTGACATACCTGATTTAAATAATTATTTTGAACAAAACACAGTTCCCATTTAGATGTTTCAAAAAATATATAGAAAACATTATATACTACTAGTATTTCAGATGGTTAGGCCTTTCTCAATAGAGTAAATGTCTATTACTCTCTTGAGAAAGGCCTAACAAGAGGAAATACTAGTATGTAGTGTTTTCTATATATTTCTTGAAACATCTAAATAAGAACTGTGTCTTTTTCAAAACAATTATTTTCACGATGTTTCATAAAGAACCATGCGCTTGCAGCATCCACTTTATATCTGATTTAATTTATATTCGAATTTCTATCGTACGAGGGTGCATGATACATTTGGGAAATTGTAAATCGGCATAGTATTGATTCTCCTATAATCGAAAATCTTTTAACACCTCTATATAAATAATATGTGCAATGTAAAGAATAAAAACAAAAACCAAGAAATCTCAAATATGAGAAATACATCGTATTTATTTTCACTATACAATATGGAATGAAATATTACATTAATAATACAACAATGGAATAATATATTTAGATCATTTATAAAATAACTTAAACATAAACATTAATAAAATTTGTGAACATGGAACACCTTATTTAATAAATTGGAATGATTTCACCTACACTAAATTCATTAAGTTTTACTTCTTCTTCTTCTGTAGTTTTTGACGCTTCTTCTCTTCTCTCCTTCTTTCCCTCTCAACTAGGGACTTGTAGAGTTTGTAACCAAAAAACACTGAAACAGAATAAATAGAATAAGCTTAGCCACCTACTATATATGCTATAAACTAAATACAAACTATACAGGGTGACGGCACTCTCACGCCAACTATATTTGGAAAGCGCTTTATATACCACTACTAACTTGATTGTTATAAAACAATATACTGTAAGATATTAGCCGAAAGTGTCGTCAAGATTTGAAACACCCCATATATTTTTACACATTTAGATTGATTAGATTAGATGTAGATTCACCTCAAATAATTTGTAGTAATACAAATATTGAAAGGGGTTGGAACCTTTGGTGTAAAGATAACACTGACATAGTTTTCCGCATAACACCAAAACACTATATGGCACTCGACGCGCGTTTCGCCAACCAAGTCGGCTATATCTGGAGATGATTAATACTGAATGAACTTGAATCTAGTTTGAAATGACCATATATATAATACTACTATATCGCGGGTAGAGGCCCAAAAATTCCGAAAACAACACGGCGCCGACATGCAATCTCTATCCTTATCGAGAGTACCTTAGTCAAATTTTTAGATCAGAATCAGAATTTTTAAAAATATGAATCGGGAGAGCTTTTACGCTGAGTTGCAACAAATGCCATTTGATGATATTTTGTATATGGATAATATTAATGATAAAGTGGATCGGTTTAATAATTTGCTTATAACTTTGTTCAATAATCACGCACCATTTAGAACATTTAGATGTACCAAACCTAAAGCTCCATGGCTTACGCCTAATGTTCAATTTATGATGAGGTTGAGAAATAACGCTTTCTCTAGATATAAACATACCGGCTTAGCTGAGCATTATCTATATTACAAAAATTTAAAAACAACAACAGCTACTGCTATATATAATGAAAAAAAGGCATATTTTGATTACAAAATGAGGAATGACAATAAAAATATCTGGAAATATCTTGATGAATTAAATATTCACTCTAAAAAATATTGTAACAGTTTACCTGATACCTTGAATAATGTAAACAATATTAATAGTTTCTTTATAGATTCAGTGAAAAATTTACCCTCTGGTAATTTGGAGCAAACTAAGCGTTTTTATTCCAATAATCAGAAATGCTTATTTGAGGAAAAACTATCTTTTACTCTTATCTCAAATGAGAAAGTTTATAAAATATTACAAGGCATTTCTAGTCATGCTGAAGGAAATGATCATATTAATTTGACGATGTTAAGGTTTTCATGTCCTTATATTGTTCCATATATAACTAATATAATAAATTCATGCATATTAAATAGTGAATTTCCTGTGGCGTGGAAAACTGCAATAGTTACACCCTTACCCAAAGTAAAATTGCCTCAGGAGTATAAGGATTTACGACCCATCAGTATATTGCCTTTGTTATCCAAAATTTTAGAAAAAATAATGTATGAGCAACTTACTGACTATTTGAATAAATATAATATTCTACCCCGATTTCAATCCGGATTTAGAATGGGCTATAGCTGTGCATCTTCTCTAGCTCACATAGTTGATGAGATTCTCAAAGCTGCAGATGAAGACAAATTAAGTGCACTTATTTTATTAGACTATAGTAAAGCTTTTGACTGTATTGATCACTCTGTTCTTTTGTCGATTCTTCATTATGTAGGATTACATAATGATGCAATTTTGTTTTTAAAAAATTATTTAGTTAATAGGTGTCAGTTTGTTAAGTATGAAAATGAATATTCGTCCTTGTGTCAGCTAGAGCGAGGTGTGCCCCAAGGTTCGGTTCTTGGGCCCTTACTTTTTCTAATATATACTAGTCAATTATATACTGATATAACACATGGCAACGTACACTGTTATGCAGATGATTCACAAATTTATTATACTTTCAAATGTGAGGATATGGCGCAGACTAATGTATATATTAATGATGAATTAAAGAAATTGATGAAAAAATCTGTAGATCATAATTTAAATATTAATCCTAGTAAATCTAAAGTTATGTTATTTGGTAGAACTAATGCTCGTTTAAGATATTCACAGGATTTGCGGGTGGTTTTGAATGATATGCCTATTGATGTAGTGGATGAGGCTAAGAATTTAGGTTTGATATTAGATAACAATTTAAGATTTAGGTCCCACATTAATAATTGTATTAAAAAAGCATTCGTTAACCTTAAAAATATTTATACAAGTAGAAAATTATTAAATTCTCATACCTTGAAACTATTATGTAATTCTTTAGTTCTATCACACTTTAATTACTGTGATGTTGTTTATGGACCCTGTATAGATTTATTAACTGCAAAAAAAATACAGAAAATGCAAAATTCCTGCATGCGTTTGATTTGTCGTGTACCTAGAGGAGAGCATATTTCACATAAGTTATCTGAGTTACGATGGCTTAGTATGGAAAATAGAAGGAAACTCCATTCCTCTGTCCTGTATCGCAAGGTTGTGCTCACGAAGGTTCCGCGTTATCTTTATAATAAAATCAGGTTCCGCACCGATGTTCATAACATTAATGTTAGGAGAAAATCGTTAATTACAATACCTCTCCATAAAACAGCCCTCTTTGAGAGATCTTTCTCTTACAATATTAGTAAAGTTTACAGTGAAATTCCTGCTGAGATAAAACGTTGTGATAACATTGCGTCGTTCAGATTTAAATTGCGTAATATGTTACTACAAGTGCAAAGTTGCATATTGGGGTAGGTGTATTTATTATGTGGGTGAATATTTATAATATTTATAATTTTTTTTTTGTGTATAATGTAATAGTTATAATTTTGTTTTATCTTTTTTTCTCTTCTTTATTCTGTTTGATCATTGTTGTTAATGATTATCACTTGTATTGGAGGTTAAGTGGAAGAGCAGGCTTGCCTGAACTTCGCCTCACTGTTTGGTTGCTAATGTAGTACTAACTTATATGATTACTTTGGTAATAAAGTCCTTATTATTATTATTATTATTATTAAATATGCGCATGCGCACAAATTTCGCGACATCCAATAAGCATGCAGCATAAATACTGCATCTCTGTCTACCGACTTCTTTTAAAAAAAGTTGAAAGTTAGAAAGTCTGTCAACCTATAAGCAATGTGTCAGTTTCCATAACCATGGATATCGACAAAATCTGCGCATGCGCAAATCGAACAAAGGTACTCTGGAACAGTATAGCACTATATCTTTTGTCCTTTGATGTTTTCGGAGAAACCGCTTATGGGCTAACATAGGAAATACGCGATATAGTACCTAGTATTATATATATGGAAATGACCTTCTATTTTGTCCAACATACTTTTGATTGCAGTCTTTACAGCTAATTTCGTAAATCTCCGTGAGTTTTAATCATGTCCCGATGATGCCAACTTGGTTGGCGAAAGGCGCGTCGAGTGCAGTATAGTATTTTGTTGTTATGTGGAAAACTATGTCAGTGTTGTAATATGAATAAAAAAACCGCTGAAACAAAAGTCGAATTTGATTTGAATGGGACACATTTTAAAATTAATGGTTAATGTGGAATGTTCTAAAAAAGAGGGGCTGATCAAAGTAACATTTTTAAAATGGAACACCCTATATGTTTTTACAGATCTGGATTGAACATTCTCTCACAAATACCGTAAATATAGGACTAGATATATGTGTGTATCATTAATACAGTAGATGTGTGCTACGGAAACTGTTTATCCAACACATAGTGATCGAGTATAACATACTGTTTTGAGAATATCTCTCTTCTTACTATTAAAGTTGGGTCCATCGAACCCTGTGCCAATGTATCAACTAAGAAGTCTACCTAACGCGACCAATATAATATCACTATTACATTTTACAACATGTAATACCATAGATTTATAAGACAAGGGAGATGTAATTGTTTACATTTTAAAGCAATCAGAGAACCCCTTGTTTACTCTTTATCTGGTCAACTGCAAGGTCTACTTTATGATTGTACGAAAAACTGTTGCCAAACTGTCAATTGTGTAATTTATATTTTCACATTTAAACTACCATGACTATGGGTTAAGGTTAAAATATTACATAAAAATATTTTTCCGTTTCCTAGTTAAGTAGATAAATCATATTTTGTTAAAAACGTTGCGATAAAAACTAACTTCATAACGCAAAAATGGAATGAACAGGCATCATTGCTCCCTACTCCAATCCGCATGTTCATTGATGCCGGCACAGAATTACATAGTGTATAATTCTGTGATGCCGGTAACAACCACGTGAATCGTAGTATTTTATAGTATTTAGTATTTCTTTTGTGCGGTGTTGCTGGCAGTCGGAATTTTGCTTTTGTGAATTTTTCAGTGTTTTTCGTAAGGATTTTATTACTATTCTTCAGAAAATGGTGCGTCAGTGTCAAGTGTATGGAAAAATGAATTCTTTATATTCAAAACTGTCTTTCCATAGGTAAATTTTGCCAAGTTTTGTTTGGTTATTCGGTCGCTATATTTGTCACGCCATATTTACGGATTTTCAGGGCTGGCTGGCTTCCTTATCATTTTATGGAATATAGTATATATATATGTATACTATATTATATTATGGAATTGCTTATTTTTAAAAATATGGCTGATGTGTTAGTTTTTGGAGTTACCTACACACATACTTAAATATGGTCAAAACAAGAATCCAAGCAAGAAGCTAAGGCATCATTCAGCACTTTGCTGCATAACAAATTAAAAAAACCTATACTATAATGTTTGGTAAGTGTGAAGCCAACATGCAACGTTTGCACACAAAAATTAAAATCAGTTGCGTAACCAAGGTAATTTTTAAAGGTATCCTTTATACTAATCTAAGAGAAAATCACCATTATCAGGCTTAAGAGTTATTTTGAAAACAGCGTAAGTCAAATAACTTGAAACAAAAAGTTGAATTAAAAACTAACACCATGTACATCTTTCTTATTTTAAATTATATTTCACTTTTAAATGTAATTGAACCCTGTATACAGAGTTTGGGTATCTTCGAAAAACTGAAAAATACTTTTTTACACTACTGTATATATAAGTTTTTGTAATGTAGTAGGTGTACCACCTTTACTTAATTCAGAATTTTAAGTGTTCAAGTTTCAATTCATATTCCCTACATTAAAACTCCGATACTAATTTAATTTCTAATCTCACAAGCTTTTGCTGTTGCAATATGTATAGTACTGATTTCCTTAAAATTCCTTTTTTGATGTTTTATTATCATACCCAACCCTTCCAAAAACAGTACGCCTTTGGCGTCGGAAGCAAGTTCTCCCAAAACTTTTGCAACGTTGCACGGAGTCGGAATTTTGCGTTCTTTCTCTCGGTATTCTTTGTCATACACATTGCCAATGATTGATACAAAACAAAAGGTTATTTATGAATGAACCGTGAGGTCTCCTCTTATTAAGTCTATGTGTAATACCTATTATCAGCCATATTCACTCCTATTTGTACTGTGTTTAAAATATTAAAATATATACCAAATTTGATAAAAATATATCAAGCGGTTGATATGTAAAGTTATCCACAATGTTATCTACCTTTAAAGTGGAACACCCTGTACATATTAAAAAAGGTGATTTTCATTAGCAACAACGTATTTCCCTGGAATTCCTCATTTTTTATAATTCAGTTTCTTGTCGTTTCGTGTACCAGCAAGATTATCATTTAGGTACCTACATCGCTTTTTACAAAAAATTGAATATATCGAATTAAATTATTCTACTCTACAGCTAATCCTTACCAGCAGTACAAAATAAGGCACTCATTATACAAAATACTACACACACATAGACCATCAGGTCTCTTAAATTTTCCCTGATTTGTTCTTCGAGATCTTTAACAAAGTCCTCTATAATTTGATCATTCTCATACTGACCGAAATATTTATCTATAGTCTCGGATACGTCTGTGATTTCTTTAGATTTTTCACATCCTGTAAGTAACACATTTGGATTTGTTGTTTAACAATTGAAATTGTCGACACTAAACTAAAAGCTAATGTATGAGCATCTCTATGAACATGTTCTGACCGGAAAAGCATTACACGCCTTAAATATAATTTCCATGGTATCATCTAGCCTTAGTGCAAATATTAGCTGAATCTGTGGATAGGATATTTTACTGTGGTATACAACAGGAAGGCATAAATATGTTAAAACTAGAATATATGCTGTTGTTGCAATTCGGTTTTAACTACAAAATAACTGAGTAGGTAACTAAAATTAACGAAACTTAAGACACTATGATTAAAAAAACTAGATAAAATGTCTTATTAAACCCAATCAGTAAGAAACAATTCACTGCGAACATATACTAACACTCGAAACGCTACAGTTCTGGCAGTTTCAGGATAGAATCTCAGGTTAACCGAGCATCGAGGAATTGGCGATTCCAAAAATGAATGCGTCCTCTGCATGAAAATATTTGAACCTACTTAAAAGGTAATTTTTGGAGGCTTATTGCTGATATAATGAATAATAACACGTATTTGAGTTTGTTTAACGTAATAATTTAGTGGTGCTTATGATTTTTTGGTATTACAAAGTTAAAAACGACGTGGTTAGTATTTGTACATCTTTATTTTTACATTTTAAAATGGCATTCAAAAGAAATCAGCACAACGCAAACTGCCGTGATTATAGGTGTTATTCCACAAAATGTATCAATGGAAGTGTTTAAGATTGAAGATAGGTAGAAGTTTGGCCCTAGTATAAGAAACTGTTTCTCATTCATTTCTCCAAAAGGCATGTAACAATTTAATAACAGAGAATACGTTTATTTACACAACAGAACTACTTTATTGCAGTTTATCTATACTTTTCTATTATTAGTCGTATAAAAGCAGAATATATTTTAATTTAAACATTATTTAACAAAAAGCAAGCACTGATATGGTATCACCATACAGTTTATCACACTTATTTATCCAAAATGTATATAAGTAAACAAAAACTAGGGTACCTGTTTCATCCCAAAAATTCATATAATTAGCAATGAAGGACTTATGGGACGTTAGACTGCTTTTACCACTCCTTTTATCCTTTATTTCACCCTAACACCCTAACTAGCACATGAAATCACTATATTTATGGCAGTTGAATGCTAAATTGCCAGATGATGTGATATGAAATGTAAAAGTTTTACTCGTCTTCGTCCATATTTGTTTACAATTTGCAGTGCCCTCATCGGTAATTTGAATCGCCAATAGAGCGCGTAATACGGAGCATATGGTTCGTTTATGTGGGGAGATATGCTTCGGGTTATTTATTTATTCTTGTGCTTTTACCACTTACCAATCACCAGTACAAACAGAGTAGCCAAAACCGAATAAAAAACCGTACACAAAAATGTAATCCTCTGTTCCACGATCCTAGCCTCGATTTTCTTCAACAACTTTTCCCTCAACCCCGCAGTCTGGTTGGAAACTATACCCGCCAGCATTCTGATAGAAGTCAAAGTTTTTAATCTGTTCATCCTTATAAAAATCGGGATCAAAACTGACGGTGAGGCCTGCCCAAAGCGTTGGCCAGGTTATCTATAAGTAGGTAATACGCGATGGAAATCAGATAAAAATCTGTTGTGTGTAAACACCAGTGATGTAGAAAAATATGTGCCATGGAGGGCAACAACTGTGATTGTTTATTTTCTTAATGGATAGATAATTTTTCGGCATTCATAATTTAAATATTATAAATCAGATTTGCTTCGGAATCCCATAAAAATAATCATGAGAAAAATGTATAAAAGTTCTCCAGATTTTGTTTTCCGATTGCTGCAACTGTCATATATTTTTACTTTTTTAGTAACAAAAAGTTCTGTATCCGATACACTATTTTTAAGATGTCGCAAACATCTACTTTGCGTGCAACATGCACGCAAAGGAAGGAACATTGAACAACGGCATTCTTTATATAACCTCAACTTATGTCTTTAATACATTTTTCGTATTAATAGTGTTATCTACATTTTTTAAATAATGAAATATTAAACAAGCATCTACATTACATTAAAAATAATTTTAATTTTTGCTTTTGTACATACCTTTTGTATAAAATTTTAATGAAACATTTTTTTTTCTATTGACAAAACTGAAATTGTAGCCAATACTCCTTGGCATAACGTAGAAGATCTTGAAATTTTTTTAAAAATAATCCAAAAAAACTACACAGTAAGTAGAACATTTTTTTCTATACTTCCAAACTTCAACTATACTTCTAAATTAAAAAACCGAAAATTTCAATAAAACCGGTAACTAGGAATAACGTTGCCAACCGTCTTGCATTTCGAAGGGCGTCTTGCATTTTAGATCCTTTGTCCTGCGTCCTGTCGAGATCTCTTTCAGGACGCGCAATGTCCTAAATTTCTGAATTATTACGAATCTGGCTTTCATCACTTACAAATTTTGAAAATATCTTGGTGTTTTAAGGCAGTTTCCCTTTCGGTTTAACTGGAAGTAACTTGGACTTACCAAATTTAAACAGAACAATATTTTCATATAAATTATCATAATTCTAACGTAACAAATTACGTTACAAATAATTACTGTAGGGGTCAAAACCAAAAACTCAAAAACAAGGAGTTTTCATTTGAAAAAATTGACTTTTGGTATTTTTTTCAATTTCATTCTTATTCTTCTTTTTTTGACCACCCTGTGTTGATAATTATCAAAATATCCGAATCATGCTAAAGTAGGTCCCTTTCTACATGAAAACCAACCCAAATTTAATAATAAAAGTTTATTATTTAATTTGGGTTGCTTTTCAGTAGAAAGCTAATTTTCAGGACACCCTGTATAATAGCGATGAAACTAATTCTTTATTAATTTTACTGTACCTTATCAATAACTTCACTAATGATTTTGAAAAATGAAGTATTTGGAATATATAAATAAATTGATAAATAAACTTTACAAAATACATGAATTTGTAAGTTATATAGTAAGTAATATGCATACATATTTTTTTTATAAATATAAGCAACTTTTTATTTAAGATGTTGGGGTCATGCTTCCTTAATTTGTTTAAAATTAAAAATTTCGCAATAGGTAATGTATAAAAATACTGAGTATTCTATTTACAATTAGTTTCAAATTTTCGATTAGATGGAAATAATGAAAATACTTTCAATTACTATTAGAAATTGTCATTCAAAAAGGAAAAAACTGTTGATTGAGATCCATGGACAATCTTTAGTCACATTCTGTGTCTTTTTTAATGTGCTTTTAAATGACTAATCTCCCATACGTCTAATGCAATGTGATGTTTTTTTATTTTGTTTAAGATTGTTTTATACGTTTTCTCGGCGTAAAAACGTTATTTCTGATTGGGCAACATTAGATTTTGAAAAACAAGCCCTGGCAGGGTGAAACTTGGGTTTTAACTTTTTTCTATATCTGGATATACTATATCTGGATAATGCAATAAATAAATAATTGCAAACAATATAAAAGTACCAGACCTCCTACAGTGGAAAGTTCAATACGACTCACCCAGGACGAGAAAAACCAGCGAAAACAGCGACAAAACCCACACGATCTCCAACGACCCACTCTTGGCGATAGCCTCAGATGGTAACGCACCAACTCCGGGAGTCAATGGATCGATTCCCTCTTCCCTAGCAAGGATACCGTCCAATAATTCCTTCTTCATGTCTTCCGTCAAACCACTCATCTGATTTATAGCCGCCAGGAGGTCCTCAGTGGAAGGCATCTTGAAATCTTCGATGCCATCTCCAGAGCCCGCGGCAACTCCTTCTTTAACGCCCTGTAGTAGATCCGCCATGTCTTTCGCACCACTACCGGCTCCAAAACCAAAATATCGACAGCTGGAGTGTGACGCGCCGGTGTTTGTGTTTGTAGTTTACTTCGAACTACTAAGTCAGTGGGACACGTAGAACCACGTTGACTTATGCCAAATCATCAGAAATACACGGCCTAGCTGATAAATGTTATCTAGACAGAAGTGTAAGGTTTTCTTTTGAGTCGTTTACAAGTTTTTAACCGTGATAATAACAATCGAAAACAAACATTACGCAATCGAGTGATTGATACGTTTATAGGTGTTTTATAAATAAGCACATGGTGCTTTAAATACATGGTGTTCCACATAAGCGGGTCATCTGAGTCCGATCGAATTTTTTGGAGAGATATAAATAATCCACATTTACTTTTTATCCTTCTTCAGTTTAGATATTTTTAATTTTTTTTTCTGTTCACTTTATAAGTTTACTATTATTTTATTTATTTATTTATTATTATTACTTTTTAAATATCAGTCTGACTTATATACCTATTATATTCTGACAGTCTATTACTTCAGTCACATCACTATTTTTGTTAAAGTTTCGAAATTTGTAGGTACTTATTTTCTTAATGAAAATACTTCTCTTGCAAATTGATCTATTTTCATAATTGTCACATGTAATAACTGAATATTGAAAAATAAAATAATACTTTTGTTCTTAAAGCAACTTATTTGTGACTCAAATCTATGACTTATCAAGCTGACTGACTACTTTCTATTTACTTAAATTAATGTCAAATATCATAATTGAATCATTTCTTAAAATAGAGCACCCTGTAGGAATCTATACGATTATTTGGGTTAAGAATACGTGCCAAGTTGATTTATATGACATGTTGATTATTATTATAACTTCATTGTTCAAAATATTTTATGTATAGGTATTTATTTTTATTTTTAAAATCTTTTATATTAAATATTTTATTTTAATTATTTTTAAAATGTTAATGACATTATTTCATAATACAATATATTTGTTGCCGTTAAATTTTACCAGCGACGTAGAGAGAGGGGAAAATTACATTTCTTCCCCCAATGGGACTGTCCTCTATACTCTATATATCCTCCTTCTCTACTTTTGTCAAATGAGAACCCATTTTTTGTTTTTACCGTTGTATTTTCGATAATTAATAAAAGAAGTAGATTTTTGTTAGAGACCTGTTGTATGAACAAAAAGTTGCGTTATTGTTTTATCCTAGTTCTTATGGTCAGAACAGAAAATACAATCAAACATCGCATTTTTGAGATATTGGCAAAAATGTATATTTTTAAATAGAACACCCTCAGGAGTACACTCTATTTGCGTATACTCGTGAGGGAATGTTGAATCCAAATCAGTCAAAATATACACGGTCTTCCACTAAAAAGATATATTTATATCAATATCTCGAAAATGCGACGTTCCATTGTTCTTTTTGGCTATGCGCAAGTCCGCAGAGAAATGACTGAAGTGTTGTTTAAAACCCAACCCCAGTTTAGCTTCAATATTTTAATGTAATTCCCCAAGTAATATGATTTTCCAAGTTTCCCTCATTCCAGCACTGAATGGTGGGTAGGGCTTACCAACTTCAGTCGTTCCAAAGACGAAAAAAAGTAACGTGGTTGGTTGGCTTATATCGAAACATAGCTGGAGCGTACGCAGTTGCATGTCGACAACAAGCCTTCAACATGTCTTCGTGCAAGTGGCGTAGAACACGTGTTTTTTTGGCGATACATTACATTGTTTTAAGGTTGTTTTTGCAAATGCCAGAACTATTGAACTTTCTAGTATTCGGAAAAGACCTGGTATACCATTTTTAAAGAAAAAATTTGTTATTTTTCAGAACAAAAATTAGAGCACATGACATGACTATGACTAGGTCAACCGACTGAATATTGGATAATTATTATATTAGCCATAAATGTACCTACTCTACCTATCAACTAAAATTAAAAATAATAAATAGGTGGTACACCCCTCCCCACAGAAATAAAGACCAGTAGTACCTCAACCATAACATATATTTAGAATCCCTATACTTTGTTTAGAATATTTAGTATTAAGTATTTAGATAGCCATCTTCATATCAATCCATATCCAATTGAAAACATAACAAATACATTTCAAGTACAAAATTGTTTTCCAGAACCTATCTGATAAAAGGGAATATATAATACATTGTAACAGGTGGTTAATTTCCCTTCCTATTTGCAGTATTTACAATTCTTATCTTTATTTTCGCAAATATTGATGATGTTTAATGTTTATTTTAATAGAAAATAAACATTATAATATATATTTAATATATAATTTACTACTTTAAACTCTAACTGTTAACTATACATATATACTTAGGTACAGTTATATAGAAGTATCCCCACACATAATTAAGATTTGTTCTCAACAGTTCAGTTAGGAATGACATTCTCAATCCAATAGGTACTTACTTGAAGAAAGTTTTGTAGAAACATGAATCAATTCTTAGGTGAAAGGTTAAAGAGCTTGTTGCTTTTCCTTTTAGAATTTTTAAAGATGAAATAGAAACAGATCCCTATACTTTTGTCTAAAGTTCTCAAGAGGAGAAAGTCCATCAGTTATTTATTACTATTACAAATAATATTGAAACTTGGTCATCTCATGTGCACATAATTATTAATTAATGCAACATAAAAGAGATCATGATGATAGATTAAGATTATGTATGGAAATTGAAAAGTTCTACGTACCTGAGAGCGAGACAAAGACTATTCCAGGCAAAATGAACACCGAATTGGAAAACCCGTGTTCGATCGGACCATCCTGACCACCTCCTAAATCTACCATTGTATTAAAAATTTAGTATCAATCTTTATTGCAAATTATTGCTAGTTTCGCGCTTTAATTCTTATTATAAATTGTTGATATCGATGACGTTCACACGCAACCGAAAGGAAAATTTGACGTGGGGAGAAACTAAAATTCCCTAGACAAATTACAAATTTAGTTACATTGTTGTTAGGATGTTGGCGTTTCTGAGCGCGGTTAAATTTGGTTTCAATAAACTTCAATTTTGACCAGTTTTGCTTTTCAAAACTTAAAAATAGGTAATGGATGGGAGTGATCAAACTCTGAACTTACCAGGAAATCTGGATGTATCCAAAATAGAAATTCCGGAAATACCAAATGACATTATTTTTCCCGATGAACTAAATAGATACTTGAGAGAACAAATCAGAGTATGAAAAGTTCAGAAAACTTCAGTCGTTCTTACTAATTTTTCACATCTATTTTAGTACTGTGTCCACGAAAATGGGATGCTTCAGAAGAATTTGTCCGATACTGAATCTAAGTATGACAAATGCAAAAATAAACTTGCCGAATTAGAAGCAAAACTAAAAAACTACGAGAATGATGGTAACTATATTTTAAATTCTACCCAAGTTGCTAGTTCGAAAATAGTGGAACTAAGCAAAAAACTAAGGGAAAAAAACTCCGAAGTTGAAGCATTGAAAACGAAGAATTCGAAACTTGAACATTTTATTTATGAACTCAAAGAAAAACCAGGCGAACCTGGAGTTGCAGGTTTATTTTATATAAAAACTATTTTGTAGTGAGGCTGACTTACCCAAATTTTAGCTTTGGAAGATGAAGAAAAACCTATGAATGAACTAGAAGAGAATATAAAAAAACTGGAAGAAAAACTTAGTCACACTACCAATAAGCTAACAGAAGTGAGAAACTCAAATTTTCAATTAAAAAATGATTTGAAGGTGGCAAACAAATGGCTTCAGCAAGAAATCGGAGAAAGTTTCGAGTCTCTCCAATCACTGACAAATTTAAACAGTGGTTGGAGAGGAAGAGCGCAGATTATTATCGATTTACAACAAAAAAATAGCGATTTGAAGGAAAAATTAAAAAACTCCCAAGAAAAAGGTAATTTTATTTCTAGAATTTTAAATACACCGTTTCCTTATACAGCCTTACTAATTTGATGAAGATCTCGGTAAAATTAACTATAGAAATTGGGTAAACTTATATAGTTCATAAGAAATCAACATTTAGGTCTCTAGGCTTATTAATTATTTTTTATTATTTGATTTTCTTTAAATAATTCAAATACTAGACTTATCTTATATGTTTTAGTTAGTAAAAGTACCATCGATTCACTTGTGAGTAAGGCCGACAGCAAAATTAGCTTCCTGTGTAAAGAAAATGATGACTTAAGAGTTATGTACGAAGAACTTAAGAAAAAATATGAAGCATCAAGAGCCAGATGTAGAGTACTAGAAAATGACTCTACGCTGCTCAAATCGAAGTATACTATGATTAAGGAGCAGGCGGAAAGAGATCAAGACATCATCACAACATTATCGGTTTGAACAAAATTATTATTATTTTATAAATTTAATTAACATTTGTTGACGTTTGATTAATTGATTAATGCTTTTTCTTTCTTAGGCTCAGATATCAAATAACAGAGAGCTGAGGAAGGATGTATTGAAAGAGAAAGACTGCGTGATCAGCAAATTACAAAGAGAAAAAGACGCGATTGGCAAACAAATCGAAGAATATAAATCTAGTGTTAAAAAAATGAAAGACGATTTGGAAAAAAAGACTAAGGAAGTAGAAAATTTCACCAGCTTGCAGTCTTGTCACAAATGTGGAAATGACTTTGTAATTATAATAATCAATGGTTTACATATACAGGGTGGTCCGTTTTTAATTCATACAGTTGGTATTTCCAAACCAAGAGAATCGGTTAAATTAATAAAGTTGTTCCTTCATTATTGCTTTTAATCGCCAGAAGCATAACAATTGTTGTATTTCTGAGATAAATTATGGGTCTTATAATGTAGAACACTAAAATTTTACATAAAAGGACCCCGAATTTAAACAACTAGTTTCTAATACCAGTAATATTTCTTCTATATTGCAGCAACACAACAAGAAAGTAAATCATTTAGAGGCCGAACGGCAGAAGTTGTTGGAACTCACTGAACTCCAGAGCAGCCGTCTGATGGCCGAACGTGAGGCGCATTCTAAAACGCAATCCTTGCTCCGATATGAGAAACAGAGAGCTGCAAAGGCCGAAGCAAATGTAGCTAGAATGGAGGTAGAATCTAGTACCTCTCGATCTGGTTATAGCGCGACTACTTCGTTGCGATCTCTAGATTCTACTTTGAAAGATCAGTTGGAACTAGCGGAAGAGAACATAAAGGCGCTGAAGACGAGGCTGGAAATTGAGCAGTTCGAGAGAAAAACTGACTTGCAGGAATTTGCAAAGGCTTTGCAGAGTTTTGATGGCAAAACGGAATGTCAAGAAATGTGATGCTTTATAAAAAAGTTCTTGTAAATAAACAGATTTAGAATAAAAATTACCCACGGCAAGTGAGAAACAATTATTTAAACATAAAATTGTACATAAAATTGGTACAAAAATAAGCAGTTTTGTTAAAGCTACTAAAAGCAGGTATATTAAAATATTCTACAGTGGGTTGCACGTTAATATTGTTTTAACATAACTGTGAAGTTTTTTCAAAAAACACATCAAATTGGTGTACTATATGTTCAGATTTTATCTGAAATTAACTCCAAAATCACAAACGCTCACATCTCAAACTGGCATTATTCGTTAAAATTATGATGGCCATATTTTTTTCTGTTTTCATCAAGTAAGCTGTTGTCCCTAACATATAGCTGCATGCTGCATTTGTTTCTAATCTCAATATTACTCCCATAATCAGCTAGATCAAGTCGCCTGGTCCCGGCTCCTTATACTAGTGTGTTCCATTGACCATTTTCACAGCTTCTCCGCATTGACAGCACATAACAATAAGTTTACGGTAATTATAGTGGTGAGAAACACACCGTAGTGCCCTCTTTTGGTCTTTGCTACTATCTGTCTGACAATTATTGTCAAATTGACAGACAGATAACGACCTGCTTTTCCGCAGGTGCCATTACAGAGTGTCCTCTATTGTCTTTAAGGAAGACAATCCTACTTATTTATTTGAAGGAGATGCCGAAAACAACTACTTCACGGGCAATGTGCCCCGACTGGCATTGCATTACATCGAATGTGGCGACTCCTATGGAGATGCCGATGTAATACAATATCAAATTAAATATTCGTATTTCATAAAGTTGGATAAAGTAAAAGTCTTATTCTATATTACATTTTATTTAACATGTATAACTAAAATTCACAAAATTAAAGCATAGAAGGTGTTTCCTACAAACTTATCAATAATACATGTCAAAAACAAACCGTTATACTCTATAAACAAAAATTAAAAAGTGGTAAGTGATGTAACTATAAAAAAACTGATTGTAAAATGATTTAGTTTAAAGCAGTTAACAGATTGAATTGTATCCATAAATCAGCACCAAGTTATTATTAATTTGGCAAAATTACCATATGTGCAGAATATTTCACTAAAATTACACTGAAAGCAGAACGTTTTCCCAAATGACCATAAACTATGTGACAACATATTTGCTTAGCCATACAAGATTCAAAGTCTTTTTGGCTTTGTAGGGAATTAGCCTACAGGACCTCGTAATTGTTTACATTGTTCCTAAAGTTCAACCAATTCCAATTTAGAATGTCCTTATTGTTGTTTATTAAAGTTAATTTACCTTCAGATAAAACAACTAAACTTCTGCCAAAGTTGGTAAGTTGGCAATGCTCTAAAACAGGGAGATGAAAATTTTGTTTTTCTCAATTAGTAACATCTATTCAAATTAAGACACAGTTTCAAGTAGTTTGCATAAAATACCATTTCTTTATTTTGATAACTACCACTAGTGTATTGTTGGTTGCCTACAGGCAACAAACATTGTTGCCAACCATTTACTTTGTAGGTCCAATTTTTGAAAATTTTTATTGAAAATTTAGTGAAATAACCTTAGCTCATCAAGCCCATGTTAACATATTGTAACGCAACACATCTACACAAACAAATGAGTAAAAAATTAAACAAGAATGGTTCATTCATGTTTTGGTTTTTTAAATTAAATTATCTCGTTAACATTTCGAAAATTCTATCATTTTGAAATTTTATACAGTAAAGACCAGAATTAAGCAAAGTGAAATGACCGGAAAAAGAGTAGATCTGTGTTGTCAAATTTATTTCTAAAGTATTCTTATTTAAAACTGGAAACGTATTAATTGCCTTATTTACCTATTTTTTTACTTGTCTTTAACGTCCTTTGTTCCTATTGTACTTTATTAAAGCAAACACAATGTTTAATTTGTCTTTTACTTAATAATATTGCAAGTATAAAGATATATATCTTTATACTTGTGATAATATCAAGGAATTTCCGAATATGTGGCAACTGCGAAAGTCGTAAACTTGACGACAAGCTGTTCGTCCTTATTTAACATACAAATTCTTGCATTTACGCTTTCTTTTCTCTGAGCTTCAACGACGTTGATTGGTCGAATCAGGAACCAACAAGCGACTGCGCTCGAGGTAGTAAGGAAACAGTGGCGTGATGTTGGGTTATTTCGCGCGCCTTTCTTAATGGTAAAAATTGTATATAAATTGATAATGGGTACCTATATTACTACATTCGTCCACAAAAAATAACTTTAGATTTGTATTCAGCATACCCGAAAATAGGAGGATAGGCAAAATTCCAGGACAATTTGAGAGTTTTACGCTAAAGCAAATAATTTTTCACCTAATGACAAATCTAAAAATGGCTATATCACCTAGACATTTTTAGATTTGTATTTTTTACCACTGGGCATATTTCAGTTAATATATATTAGAAATATTCTATAGAATAGTATACGAGTATATATTAACTGAAATGTGCCCAATGGTAAAACAGAATACGCACGCCCATGCATCACCGCATTTTTCCAGATCGGAGAGGTCATTCCACTTTGCTTAATTCTGGTCTTGACTTTAGTCAATGTTAATAAATAAAATTTTTCAACAAAATCATAGCGACTCATGATTTCTCATCAAAAACATAATTTTTTGTGAATAATTTGGTATGCCAGTTTTTAAAACTGATTCAAAATCAAATGAGGTAACAAACCGAGGACATAAAAATAAAATTTCACAGAAAAATTGATAGGATGATCAAAAATTGATAAAATTATAGTGAACTTCGTAGAATTTGATACTGAATTGCAAAATGAAAAAATGTGCAGAATTTCCAAAGTTATATCACAAATCTTCTATCTATCTTTTAAACAGACCTCAGAAATTTCTCTAATTTCAAAAACAAAAGATTGTGGAGTTAAGCCACTCTTCGTAGCCACCTAGTATAGTTATGGTTAAGTTAAACGTAAAGTACAGCTCAGTACTTGAAATTAAAAATCAAAATAAAGAAATAATTTATTGTTAGTGTAATGATTACGGGACAAAAACAATTGAATAATATATACCAATATAACACTCGTAAAAGAGGTAATTACAGAGCAACAATGATCAGTAGTTCAAAAGTACCAACAATTCATATTAGATTCACCAGCTGTGTCGAGGTACTTACAGAGATTTAAACGGCTTTAAAACCCTTACTGAAACGGTGTTATTTTTATGCTGGTGTTTTTAATTGGTTATTTCAAAGAAACATGTGTGCCAATATGGATTACTAAACGTTTTTCGGGGTTTTGTTACAAGGACGGGCCATTGTGGGCTTAAAACCAGATAAACGTCCAAAAATTTGCACCTGCTAAAATAGCATAACATTTTTATACTTATTTAGAATATAAAACTCGATAATCTACAATATTCACTACAAAAACAGCTCGCAGCATAGAAATAATGTGTGCTATTCCTCACTATAAACATCAGAAATCTCGTTCTTAACAATATTTATATAATATAAATATATATAAAAGGGTAAAGTTTTATAAAAAAGTTAACATAGTAGAAACTACAACTTTCTAAAGGCACGACTCATTACTCTGGTACTTTTTCTATCATACACAAGACACTGATCGGAATGAAATTTTTACTAGTAAATGCAAGTCGGAATGGATTTGGTCGGTTCATAAAAAACTGGACTGAAAAGCAACACTCTCACGAAGCCGGCTTGAGAAAATAAGGTGGTAAATATATTTTGAGAGATACTAAAATAAATAAAATTCTGGAATTCTTTTTACAATGAAAACTACAACGGTAAAATGTACATGGCAAGTGAAATGGCGACTAAATATGAAGATGGGATTTTAGAGCCTATCTCGGATTTACTACCTTATTCTTTTATCCGTCTGCAGAATTATGCGTAATATCACGAGTAGCATACCTGATAAGATAAGTGCGTAAATAAGTGCCCCAATATTTACAAAAGTAAATTGTATTGAGAGTTTTTCCTCTTAAAACTCGACAAAACGGTAAATTTATTATCGGGCCACTTAAAACTGCTTTTTTTGGTAATGATTTCAAATTTAAGGTTCACCATTAGAAATATAATTACGGATATATGTTTACAGATAAGTATATTATTGGGTGGTTCAAAAAATGTGACATTTTTATTTGTTCTATTGTTTATGGGTGGTTTGAAAATAACATATATATAATACTACTATATCGCGTATTTCCTATGTTAGCCCATAAGCGGTGTCTCCGAAAACATTAAAGGACAAAAGATATAGTACTATACTGTTCCAGAGACCCTTTGTTCGATTTGCGCATGCGCAATCTCCATGGTTACAGAGATGCAGTATTTATGCTGCATGCTTATTGGATGTCGCGAAATTCGTACGCATGCGCATATTTGACTAAGGTACTCTCGATAAGGATAGAGATTATATGTCGGCGCCGTGTTGTTTTCGGAATTTTTGGGCCTCTACCCGCGATATAGTAGTATTATATATATGGAAAATAATGACCTTCCATTAAAAAATTAATTGTCACAAATTGATGTTGTCAAAAATCCAACATGGCAGATGTGCCTCCATTCACCTAACGTTTAAAAATTGTTAGAATTTTTTAAAAATGGCAAATTGGACTAAAAATATTTGATTTGTAGATCATGAAAGTTGGTTAAAAACTTACAAAGTTGTTCTTATTTTACTAAATAATTTGTTAAATGGCGGAACTTGCAAGAAATTTTGGTCCGAATTTGCCCACTAAAAAATTTTGACGGTTTTTAAAAATTAATGTTGATTTTCAGGGAAAATATAAGAGAAAATTTCACACCAATCAGATGTTTCCAATTTAGATCGTTGCTATACCAATGAAAAAATTTCAGCGGATATTTTTTGACTTTAAGGTACAAAAGCAAAATTATAAAGCAAAATATTTTTAGAAAATTATCCCTCGTCTTTCATTTTCAAAATATTAGCCACCAGGAAAAAATTTCCGGCAATAATTTTGCGCTTGGGATATTATAAGTGAAAATTTTCCCGACCCTGTTTCAAGGCCATGTTTGTTTACGTTAATAAATTATGTAAGCTGTTATCAACGTACTCGTATTTACCTTTCGTAATAATTTATCAGATTTTTGCCTTTCTCTTGTATCACAATTTAATACATGTAACGATCCTGATCACATTGCAAAATGCAGGCACCAATTTTCTTGTTTATAAACATGTTTATAATAAAAAAAACTGCCAAAAAGCTGACTTGCATTTTTGTTGAGATCACAAAAATATATTTTTAAAGGGTTACATAATATACAGATTTAGGCACTTAACTTTTTTTAGTAGGACAATTAGATTTCAAGCAACCCAAAAAAAAATTGTTGCAGAATCAAAAAACTTTAAAAGAAAATATAAAATGAAAAATTAAAGAAAAATTAAAATGAAAAAAAATATAAATGAAATTAAAATTTTTTGGTCCACCCAATATTTTCCAATAACGCATCAACTGCTTTATAGCAAAGTAGAATTCTTTCCGAAGGAATGTATTTTCCCCTATTTTTGTGTATTATCAATAAATAAATATATTGTAAACTACCGTTCCCAAAATTATTGGTAGCCGGCGCATACGCAATAGGCACTACCTTAAAAAAATATTCATACAACTTTATGTATAATATGTTTCAAGAACATCTTCTATAGTATTTTTATACAGCTTGCCATTATATTTAAATTTTTTGTGACACCCTGTACAATAATAATTGTAAAAAAAGTGGAGATTCTTTCAGAAAATATTCTATTTGTCCACATTTAATCATTCAAATTGTTGGAAAAATTTCTCGCCAAAAAATCCTATTAATTTTATAATATACAGGGCGCCATTATCTATCTCCTTACATGGCTAACTTTGTTAATAGTGAAGATAGAGAATTGGTTAAATTAGCAAAATTGGGCAGAATTACAAGAAGAATTCAGTGTCTCCTTCAAATTTAATTTTAATTTTCAACTTTTCGAGATATTTTGAAAAAACTGAAAATGGCCAAAATTTTTAAACTCGAATATCTCGAAAACTATAAAAGATACAAATAATATAAAAATACTGTGTGATAGTGTTTTTTACGTGGTATTAAGCGGTGATATTGAAAATTTCACGGGCATCTTAGTTTTTCAGAAAAACAATGAAGTGGTGTTTTTTAAATGGCAACCATAGTTGACTATGGTATCAATAAAAAACCTTATTTTTTTCTGATTTCAAAAATATAATATTTAATAAATTGTATTTTTCTTCGTTTGTGTACATTTCACAATAACTATTTTAACATGAACGTTTAATTTTGACGTTTATAATGTGACTTTAGTGTGATCTGACTTTTATATTTTATTGTTGTTTACTGATCTACGTTTGTTTTTCATAACTTACTATGTTAATAAATTATTTGTTCATTACAATAAACAAAGGAAAAGAAAAAGGTATATTAAATATTATATTTTTGAAATCAGAAAAAAATAAGCTTTTTATTGATACCATAGCCAACTATGGTTGCCATTAAAAAAAATATAACTTTATTTTTTTTTTCTCAAAATCTAAAGTGCCCGTGAAATTTTCAATATCACCGCTTAATTCCACGTAAAAAACACCATCATACGGGATTTTTATATTATTTGTATCTTTTATAGTTTTCGAGATATTCGAGTTTAAAAATTTTGGCGTTTTTCAGTTTTTCTAAAATATCTCGAAAAGTTGAAAATTAAGTTCAAATCTGAAGGAGGCACTGAATTTCCCTTGTAATTCTGCCCAATTTTGCTAATTTAAAAAATTCTCTATCTCCACTATCAACAAAGTTAGCCATGTAAGGAGACAGATAATGGACACCTTATTTTTCCCCCATTTTTTTATTATTACATATTTTTTCATCCCAAAATACTTGCAAACATCACAGAAATCATACTTGTAAATCTCAAGCCTCCCATTTTAATAAAGGACGAACCTGCAATTCTAAACCCATCATACGCAAGAATAATTCTGCAGACAAACCTCATATCGCCCACTTACGTACTGAAAAGTCTTAAATATTCGCTAAATGACTTCAACTTAACACATCCTAGATCCACAGACAGACGTTCGGACACCTAGATATTGGCCAGCTCTACGTAGTTGGCGGGTAACATGCCGACCTGGCCCGAGCGCTGCACCTCTCCCGTCATCCAACCCCCGTCGATGCTGCTCACGTTGATGATAAGGTCGCCCTCTCTGAAGCTAACCTCATCGTCGTCCTGGGCCTCGTAGTCGTACATAGCCTTGTAGACCCTGCCTAGTGAGCCGTAGTTGTGGTTGATGGGGTCCATATCGTGCACAGAGCCTGCGATAGTGTTTAGTTAATAACTACAATTTGATCAAGAAAATAATTTTGACTAAGTAGTTTCGTTTTAAGTTGAAAACGATACGTTTAAAAAGTTGATTTAAGGAAGCATATACAGGGAAGCTTCAAATTCGATGCAATACATGGGAATCTCGGAAATGGTAAGAGATGCGAAGTCGGTTAAATGGAGGCAAAGTTGCGTATTCAGGGGGGCAACATAATGGTGAAAAGAAATCAAGGCTAACTTAATAAGTTTTCGAAATATTTTGAAAAAATCGAGAATTTCGATTTTTGTTTTTATTTTTTTGCGGGCCTATTTGATGAGGTATTCAAAAATAAAGAGCACTTTTCTATAGCAACTTTTTGCCTTTTATCGTATGGTGTTAGTGAATTTTCCGCAAAACGTTTTGTTTCCCGGAATCGAACATCAACTTAATTTTTTTAAATACGGACATGTATTTTTTTTTCAAATTTTTGGAAGCATTTTTGTAACTTAATTCACTTTTAGTTAGCTTTTGTTTATTTATCGTAAATAAAAATGAAACCTCAAAAATATTATTCAATATCTAGAATTAATAAAAGTCGAAACAAAAATACTAATCATGGATTTTTCTTAGACAAAACATTTAATTTCCTTCTATGGTGGTTCCTTTTATGGTGGCATTCTAATAAGTTACGAAAATGCTTTAAAAAAATTGAAAAAAAATTTCAGGTCCGTATTTAAAAAAATTAAGTTGATGTTGGTTTCCGGGAAACGAAACGTTTTGCGGGAAATGCGCTACCACCAATCGATAAAGGGATAAAGTTGCTATGGAAAAGTTTTCTTTATTTTTGAATACCTCATCAAATAGGCACGCAAAAAAATAAAAACGAAAATCGAAATTTTCGGTTTTTTCAAAATATTTCGAAAACTAATCAAGTTAGCCTTGATTTCTTTTCACCATTATGTTGCCCCCCCTGAATACGCACCTTTGCCTCTATTTAACCGACTTCGCATCTCTTACCATTTCCAAGATCCCCATGTATTGCATCGAATTTGAAGCACCCTGTATAGGTCGTAGCAGGATATATTTTAAAATTATTTTCCTATACACTGTGTGTCAAATTCGATGCAAAAACATTGGTATCGTTAGAGAAGAGAGAATGGGGTGTTTTCCTATTTTTTTTTTTTTTACATCGGCAATGGAAAGTAGTTGGAAAGAGAAGGGATACGTATTTCTGGAATTTTAATATTGGGGTTTAAGTCCATAAATTATTTTTTTATTGTGCGCGATATCTATGTGACGTCACTAAGCGAAAATTCAAAATTTGCGCCATTTTTTAGTGATTTCTAGGATATTTTCATTTGTGCGGTTGGTGTCACTGCGTGACAACTTTACTTTTGTTTATGTTTGAACTGTTTGGTTAGGGTAAACATCATGGTAAACATGAGACATTGTTTTTAGTTTATATTTTTACCTGTGAATTGTTGTCTCTGCCTGTGACTGATTACAAGTGTATTTATTAGTCGGACTTGGCCTCTACAAAACCTTGCTCCATGTTTAATAAAAGTTTACTTCACAAAAAAACAACAATACAACACGTCAAGTTGTCAAGCCAAACACAAACAGGAAATTTCACATGTCGAAATGTCGACTGTCGTTTGAAACTGAATCTAGCCACATATTATCAGTGTTGCCTCTTTATAGATACATATTCCCTAGTTTTCGCTTAGTGACGTCACGAATATAGAATAAAATTTCAAAATTGAATTAAAAATTTTCTACCGATTCAATCTTAATAATTTTTATCCTAATAAATAAAAAAAAAAAATATTTTATAAAAATACAGGTTTCCACTTTCATTTCGATTGAAGGAAAATACTCCATTAGGTTAAAATGGGGCAAAGTTGTGTAATTTGATGCTAATATGATTAGTTTTTCAGATATTTGAAAAAAATCGATAGCCGGGCAGCATTTTTCCATTGAGTTCAATGATATATCATATGCTATAGTTTGGTTTTTGTTCCATTAACTATTCATTATTATTTTTTAATTTGTCGAATGACGTAAAATGCTGTCAACGTAAAACTATTATGTAAAAATATTAATGTGGCCATATTAGAAAAAATTAAGTTGATAATGTTCTGAAGAGACAAAACATTACTTAAAAAAACTTTATGCTATTCGATAGACCGTAAAAAGTTGCTTGAGAAAGTATACTTTTTATTTGAATAGCTCTTCAAACTCATTTTTTTTTTTTTTTAATATCTCAAAAACTAATCATGTTAGCCTTAATTTTTTTGAGGCATATTATTCATCGCCAAATTACGCAACTTTGTCCCAATTTAAGCTGGTTCTTATCTGAAACTGCTTCCAAGAGACCAATGTTATCCAATATTGCATCCAATGAGACCAATATTGCATCCAATGAGAAAAATATTGCATCCAATGAGACCAATATTGCATCTAAATTGAAGCACACTGTATATGCAGTATTCTAAAAAAAATGTGGCATGTCAAAGTGATTGTCACAATTTGTAGAATTAAACAGGGTGTTTCTGGATGACCGTTGAGTATCTAAATATCAACTTATATCTAATCAATATACTCCTCATTTTTTTTATTTGATATATAGTGAAGGTTGGCTGATACCCCACTTTGCCCCTCTCCTTTCAATGTCATCTCTGAATAAGTTAAATAGAAAAATTTACTAATTTAATAATAAAGTACAAGGTAATTTAGCTTACATTAGGTACATTATTTCCATGACATTATTTTATCCTTTACTATAGGATGATAAATAAGAATAATGAGATGCAATTTCATATTCTCATTTATATATTAATTTATTATTGTGCACGGTTATGATAGTTTCTCCATTTATTGGCTATAAAATATGCAAAATAAGCAAAAAACGAGTTAAATAATTGTGTCAATGCATAATTTCTGCATATTTCTACTTGTAATTTGTCTATCTGGTTTGATAATTTATCAGATCTGCATTTAATTCTAATAAATATCTCGATATAAATATTTTCCCATTTACTACCACTATTGATTCAAAATATCTGAGATATTTCTCAGACAGCATCTTTCAGTATCTGAGAATATACAAAAAACATATTTTTGGAAAACAAATATACAGGCTGTTTCCTAAATAGAGGTAAATAATCCAGAAACATTCTGTAGCCAAAAATAAGGTTTTTTTGTATATAAACCTGGGCTCTTACGGCAGCCGTTATCGAGCTACAAGGTCTCAAAAATAAAAAATAAATCACTTTAATTTTTAAACCATTTGAAGTAATTTAACCAAATTCTGTGTACATATTTAAAATGACAGTGGGCATGAAACAAAAATTATCAGCTTTAGAAACTTACCAGTGACGGAGGTATGGGTATTATCGATAATTATTGTTAAAAAAATATCGCCCTGTACAATATTATATAAAATGGGCTGTCATATGCACCGTTGTTTTATCTTTATTTTTAGTCTCTTTACACTTTTTTGTATTCCAAACAAATTACCGACAAAATAAATTTATTTGACCAAGTGCATTTGTACAATACACACTTTATTCAAACGGTTTCGAAATTGAAAATAAAAAAATGATTTCTTTTTTAATTTTTGACAGCATGTAGCTCGACAATGGCTGTTTTAAGACTCCAGGTTTATATAATAAAAAAAACCTTATTTTTGACCACAGAATTTGTCCCTGGATTTTTTATCTCTATTTAGGAAACACCCTGTGTAAATTGCAGAATTACGATGTAAAAATGATAACTTATACGCACTGTACATACAGTCTTAAACCTTAATTCATCAAATTTCCTGATAAAATCAGCCAAAGGCAATTTTATTTTTTTGTTACATTTCATACTGTTTTTAACGTAGACCACCTAGAGAGACTAATGACCCCAAAAAAAGTTAATTCATTAAACTCAAATTAAGATGTATACCAGCCAAGTTACGCTTGATGTTAAATTACCTCATTTTTATTCAGTTTAGTTGGTTTACTCCCATTAATTTATATTTGTACATGGAAAAAAAGTACTTTTACAAAGATATCGGCAGATATATTTGAAATTAGATTGGTATGTAAATCAAATTTGTCATGGAACACTTAGGAAGTCATGGAATTCGTTGATCTGAATTTGGTGAACTGTTATGGTTTTGTGGTACTTTCACTTTGGAATCAAGTTTGCGCGTTGACACAACTTGCATTAAACTGTTTAAAAAATTACAAAAGACATGTGGAAATGACTTATTGGTTTGTTTCGACATTTGTATCAAAATCTAGTCAAATTATTGACCACAGTGGTTGTTGTGATTTAATTAACACAGTTTGAAAATTATAAAATCGATCAATAGTAAGGGAAGCTGTTGAATGAAAATAAGTTTTGAAATAAAAATAACAAGTTTTTATCAAGTTTTTTTTATCAAAGTAATCTGTTAATACAGCCTTCAGTTATTATTGTATTTAAATATATTGCGGATTGTTTTCCTTACTTCTAACGTAGAACTATTTTTTTAAAACAATCTCTATAGTATTTTGAAGAATTATGGACAGTCTTAAATACCCACATAATATGTAACATTAATATGCATACAAAAGCTCTTATAACTCTAGATATTGTAATTTCCATCTTAGGTAGAGCAGTTTAGAAGTGTTTATATGGAATTCCGATTGAAAATCTTTGATTTGTTACAAATTTAAAAAAAAATAATGGATCTATTCAACACTAAAATTATATAGTATCCCATTTGAAAAATATTTGTACGACTTCTGAAATTATACCATGTGTTCCAAATTCGATGCTCACCATTGGGATCTGGGAAACTATATGAGATAGAACATCGGTTAAATGGGGAATTTTTTTTACATTATGATGCTGACCCTGAATCTGTTTCAAAATCAAGGCTCACTACGCCTGATAATAATAATATCTTTCTATCCCTCATTCTCATCTCAATGATGAGCCCAGAAGTCAGAGACTTGTGTGGGAGAGGGAGCGGCATATTATTATTTTGCGGGCTGCGAGTGCGCCCAAGAATGACTTACGATGTTGATAACTTTAACTACCATTTAGTAGGAGAATAAGGGAAACTTAGAAAACCTTATTAATTAAAGTATACAGTAGGTTGTTAGCCATTTATACAGTGATATATCAGTACTAGTTGCATATTAAGAACGCTACTAGCCTTATACACACAGATTTAATATTGGAGCAATTAGAAAAAGCTGACCACGGTGAGATTCGAACCGTCGTCAACCGCGGAGACTGATTAAAAACCAGACGTCTTAACCGCTCGGCCACCGAGCTCCTGATTTTGAGATATTTAAAAAAAAACAACAAAATTTGGTAATTTCTTTTGGCAAATGGTAATTTTTGTTTTTTAAATTAACACCTTAAAAATTATTTTTTCGAAGTATATAATGACACATTGTTAGGTAGGAAGCTCTTTTTCAGTTAAATTAGAAAAACTTAAATTCAACATGGCCGCTATAAGAAAACAAAATTTGGCAAGAGTATCTCAAAATCAAGTGAACATAGCATAATCGATTATTCGGCAAAATATTCCTTTCTAATTGTGTCTTAATAATGTACAAACCTAGAACCTATCAGATCAATTATTACTCCACTATACGCGATTCTTGCTAAGGAATACGCTACCTACTGACGGCATGCACAACTAACGCATGTTCATTTGGTTCAGTTTTGCGTATGTATTTCTATTGATATGATATGAATCATTACTGTTGTGAGCATCATTATTCCTCTTGGACAAAGAAAAACCCCGAGATCAGTTTCATACTTTTCCAAAAGCGGGAAAATCTGGAGCTATCGTGGAAACTATAAGTTGGGTATTAAAGAGTTACAGGGGACAAGTATGGATAAAGAAGCTAAAGAACGCAAAGTAGAGTGTGTGCTCTTTACCTTTCTCCAAGAATCACTATTTACATAAAGGTATGTATGCCGTATGCCCAATAAAGAATTTGACATATTTTGAGGTTAAGTTTCATTTTCAGATTGAACGCTCGAAAAATATTGAAATCTATTTCAATTTTATATCACTACTTACCCCTTTCAAAATAGTTTTACAAGCTTTTTACCTGGTTTAAAGTTCTCGACAACAAATCTTTGATGAATATAATTTCAAACGTCAGTGTCAGTGAACGTAGGTTAGTATAGGTTACTGCCATTTTGGCGCTACGATCTTAAAATGAATCGCGTATAGCGCAAAATAAAAAAAATATCTCAAAAACGGGCACAGTTAGCCTTGATTTCGAAACAAATTCAAGATCAGCACAAAAATGTCTAAATATTCCTCATCTTTCGATCTTTTACAGTTTCGGAGATCCCAATGATGAGCATCGAATTCGGGACACATGGTATCGGTACAATCGGCCTTTGTGTGACATATGACAACTTGTTTTTTGTGGTTTTGCATTAGCGGCGTTGTTGAACAAGTTTGGCGATATAAAATATGATCTGAATGAGGGAGGAAGCAGGGAACATGGCATAACTATTCAACTAATGTAGGTATTACATACACTTACCGCGAGAAGCCAAACTGCAATAAAGGTTATGTTTTAATATATATTTTTTATTAATCGGATTCAGTTATCGCTATTAATATTGGTAAATACTAATTATTACCCTAAAATAATACTATTTGTTATGTTGAATGCTATGGGTTGATATCGCATAATAGGTAAATAACAGGTAATGAGTAATTAACGGGTAGCGGGTTATTAACAGGTAGCGGGTTATTAACAAGTAATGGGTTATTAACGGGTAGCGGGATATTAACGGGTAGCAGATACATACCGGGTGGTGAAAACGGGTACCCGGGTAGTAAAATTAACGGGTATCGGTATTCTTACTTCTTAGTGTTAAAACTCATTTAGCAATTCAAAATTTCTCAACATACCTATATGCCGCTGTGGCGGATTGCTCACCATCCCCACGTCCGAAGAGTATATCAACGTCTGTGAGGTCCTCGACGAGTAAGGGCTCTGAAACTGTGTCGACCCCGCCTGAGGCTCGTATTCACTAATTTTACCGATATTATTAGGATTCCCTACCGGCACTGGATTCGGAGCCGGTGGAGGGGGTGGCTGATAAGTATTCGCGTTCTTAAGGTCAGGCTCTTTAAACCCGTTAGCGTTAACGTTCTCATTGATCTGCCTCCTCTGTTCCATCTCCGCCTTTTTCTGGAGATCTCCATGGTACGAGACGTTGCTTATGATTCTAGTGTTCTGCTTTATCCTCAGCGTCTCTGGGTCATCGGCCACTTGTGTGAATTTACCTTTGCTCTTTTCGAAGTCTGCATGGTACTTTACGTTGGACTGGAGTTTGGTGTTCTCTGCGATCCGTTTCAGTTCAGGTGTTTCCGCCATAGTAGTTGCCTTTGCCTTTGGTATGTGACTGAAATTAATGAGGGCGATTGATAAAGCAAGTCATAAAGTTAAAAGCAATCAAACAAATTTTTTCCATAATTATTATTTATTCATTCTTGCGTACACTATAACGAACCAAATGGTACCTACATAACTTAAAACTCCTTAATTTAATAACAGCACGAAAACTCAATAGATAAAGAGACAAAATTATACGCTATTACGTGAGCCCTAAACTCTAGGGAGAGAAACTACCCTTGTGTTCAAAGTATTGAAACGTCAAGTGAGTTAAAAATATTATAAAAACAACAAGCCATACGATCTATTATGGCTATAAATCCATACTTTGGAATTTGAATAAATTAGTCATTATTTCATAAACTATGCCATAGGGCCATAGGGGTATGACATGGGGGTATCAAAAGACACAAAATAAGATACCAAAGACAGCCAGATAAAAAAGTGTGGGTTGTTATTTGAAAAAAATGAGTTTTAGTCGAATGAAATATTTCAAATTTGAAAATTCACAGAAAATACACCTGACCAGATGATCACAGTTTGGCCAAACAAAAAGAAAGCCTGTTTCTTCCTCTACAAGCTTGAGAAAACCGCAACTTGTTATCTCTTACTGTTTCTGAGTAATAAATTTTTAAAGGGCCCCTTGCAACTGACATTTTTGATATTAAAGCTAAAATAGGGGGCCAATGGTTAGAGCAAAGGGGGTGGTTTTATATCAAATGTAAGGAGGCACTATAGGGTATAGATGATTCCAGAATTCTATTTTCTAAAAATGAAGAGAAAGTTGGGGTCTGCTATTTAAAAAGATAGAGAAAGAGAAGAGATTTTATGGGACATCCTGTATACTTGAAAATATTTTTATGTAGCTCAAAAATTTGTATTCTAGTTTAAATGTGACACATGTAGTTATTTACTGACAATAAAGAGGCATGTTAATAAAACCATTTCATCAGTTCTAATTTGTCCCTAATTACAAGTGACATTAATTTGAATACATTTTATTACAGACATTTATAAATGGGTTTGGCCCATTAAGTCATTTTTTATTCTAGCACACTGATATCAAACAAAATATATCAGCAAGAGAAGCTTATCGGGTATATTTCATATAATTTTTTCAAGAAATCTTTTCTTTCCTCTATTTTTGTAGTATGACTAAGGTTAGTTTCCAACTATAAGTTAACCACATTTTATCTTTGATACAAGAACTACTGGACATACTTTTCCTTATAAATTTAGTTTCGTAATCATTTATTCCAATAATATTATTATTTACTAATTCTTTACTCCACTAATAAACAAAGTGAATAAACAAACATTACTATATATGGCATTGTATTTTACATATCCATATATTAACCTCTTGATTACAACATATTATATATGTATTGTAATGACTAATGTATTTCGTATTCCTTTCATATAAGATCGAGTATAAGATGTTCAGTTTTAAGTAAGGATAGGATCTCATTTTTTTAACAAAGTGCTTTCATTTCACATTAGACAAGATTTAAATTTAAAATTAAGAGAGAGTTTATAGATCCATTAAAACTGATAAAAGGACAAATATTAGCAATCAAAAACTTAAAAAAGTATCTTAATCTCTACTAAACAAGCAATTAATTTAATATAGGTATATTATTCTCAGAACGTATATATAATTTATAATAGTACAAATTAAATATAAAATCCCATAACATTAAAAATTCAGGAACTAGATATTCAGTTTGAACTTATAAATTTCTTATAAATACAGAGTGATGACATTCAGCTTGGGATCTCAGAAACTTCCGATTATTCTATAAACAAATATACAGTACCTTCATTGTTAAATGTGTTTTAGTTTTAATTTTTTTCTAGCTTTGTTTGAGACCATATAAAAAACTAAGAGCACTTTTCGTTCGCTCTACAAAATGGACATACAATATTCTGATTATGATTATAGGTACCTATTTGTCATTAAAATTAAATTTTCAAAGAGAATATATATATAAGAGATTATATATATGCATAAATCAGACGCATATCAATTATAAACATCAAATAGGCAGGAAGTGATGAATAACTATTTCCCAGAATTCGTGATATTGCAGTTAAGCATCATCCTAGTCGCCTTGCCTTTGAAGGCCAAGGTACTATAATTCACCTATTATTATAGTAAAGTCTGCAACTGATATGGATTTGATAATATTAATAATACTGGTATTGTTTTGATCTACGTGAGTTGATAAGGTCAGGTGAAATATTCGCATAAAAAAGCTGTGCATGTGAAAAATATGAGATATCAAAAATTTTATTGGTTAAAGGGATTTTATGATAAGTGTCGGAGCTTGTATCCTCCATTTACATCACCTCCAACTTCATTATTTCAACACAGAGCACAAAATTTACATAATTGAAGCTTATTTTCGAACTGGCATGCTAGGTAATTTATCTTTGGACAAACCTTGTCTACTAAGCTACGGCCATTGTTTTTTTGAGACAATTTTTGAGATGCAGCAAACAAAACTGTTACAAAAGTAAATTTAGTGAGTTATGTGATGCTGAGGTTGTTTATGATCAGATATAGATGAATATAACATATCCGACTTTTACAAAATACAACCAGAGGGACTTACCCATAAGTAGAAAACCACCTTAATTTTTAGACAGAGGGAAAAAATCAAAAAGCCATATTTTTAAAAGAATTTGATTTTTAGTTCGGTTATTCCAAAGTTGTATAAATTTTATGTTAGTACTACTAAATTATTGTTATTTTTATGAATATTTGGGCTATAAATAACTTCTATCATTACATATTTTAATACATAATACATGTATGAAAAATAACAGGCGTTATACACATATACACATTTACTAAACTAAATAGAAATGTGAGAACAATTACATAGAGTATAGTGCACACATTAAGATAAAATTAATAAATAATGACACTGTATGTTTGACATTTTCAGATTTATTTCTAAAATGATGTTTAAAGGAAATACCCAGTAGTTTTAATTTGCAATGTCTGTTAGCTACTTTTCTAATTTCAGTTGAATCAGTTTAGTATTTTATTGATACAAGGGACTGGTAAAAATTTGTAAAGATGGAAAACTTTGCATAGTAAATTTCTCAGACTTCTAAATGTTATTCTTAATAAAAGTTTTCTGCATGTGTTTCAACCTAAAATGCACTTGTAAAAATATAAATACCTCCTTTTAGATACAGGGTGCATGCAAAAATATAAATAGGCCAATTACCGGAGAAATAAATCCTTCAATCAATAACATAATCCAAGATTAAAATACCATTATTCCCCAAAAGATACAAAAATGTTATGTGGAACATTTATTGCAACTGGGGCAGAAGTATCAAATGTAAGGCCACAGCGAGGGCCACAGCAATTTATTAAATAAAAAATCACTGATTTATCCTGTATCACCCTATATATTAAAAAAAGTGGTGTGTATTCCAGAATTAGCTTGATATGGAATACGGTAAAAATGTGTGACCAAAAATTAGATTCTATTATTCTATTCTATTATACTCTAGAAAAATTCTAGAGTATATTCTTACTACCATATCCCATTTGGAAATATTCTAATTTAGGTGATAGATAACGAGATGGAGAACTAAAAAAAAAATCAATAAATATTTTTTTTATAAATTACGTGAATCTAAACTAAACTTCCAATTCAAAACTACTTTCCCTAATAACATTTTTGTGTATTATGGGACGCATAATTACTTTACCTACTCTTAATCATAATAATATTTTTAATCCGCTCTATATAAAAATGAGAAACTTATTAAAAAACTTTCAAGTGGACAAAGTTGATGCAGAAACTTTCGAGAATAAGAATTTCCCATAATCTTTGCCAGCCATAAATAATAATCAAGTCTTAAAAATAAACTTCTGTTGTACGTCACTACATTCTTCCATAAAAATTAATATGAGGGTGTTCAAATTACATGCGAAATATATTACAAACAAGTCTAAAATAGCCAAATCAAGATCATAACCAAACAAACAAGGTTTATTTTTCGTCGTGCTGATGCAATTTTATTACATATATTTAAAAGTTGTTTTATACAAAATTTGCTTAGGTAATAACTATTTATATCCAGGCAATCTCTGTAATAATGTTTAATATACCATAAAAAATACCAGAGGAGATCATTGATCTACCTTATTTAATATGCAAATAAAAAGATCAAGTTCTGCCTACTTTATTAGTCGTTATTTGATAAATACTGATAATTTTTGTCGAGATACTCCACTCAACTCACGAGGTGTGCTACTAGTTACTGCCATTTAACTTGAATTAAAATGTAATTTCATTATTAAAGCTTTTCCTGTCGTTTACTTTAGAATTTCAAAATTTAACCTTGCATGAAAATATTTGTTTGTTTTATATTCAAGGGACAATGTCTTTGCTATTAAACTGAATAACCAAGAAATGTTTAATATGTGGCAATATCAGGGTACTTCCAAACAGAATCAAGGTACCTGGATTATCAGATGATTCCAAGGCAATATCAAAAGTAATATTAATGAAAACCTACAAAATCTTCTCCCAACCCTTCATTTAAAACCCAACATTGATATATTTAATACAAAAAGAACCACAATTAATAAGGTTTATATATGACTTTTGTCTTTATTGTTATTATTATTTCGAACTGTGATTTCTTTGAGGGACTTTGAAAAAAGTTAGTTCCCAACTACCAACCGCTTTTATTTATTTCCACAATCCCACAAAAGATGCCTACTATTATTTCTAAGAAAAATTCCAGTTTATGTCCTAAATTGGAAGTTTTCTTTTAAAAGGTTTTAAAGTACAAATTATCAAAATTATCTTGAAAATTATCATATGTAACTGATTACATGCACCACTTGAATCAAAGATAGGTGCCAAGTAGATAAAATGTACGCTTGAATTTGGATGTATGTATGAAAAATTGGCAAAATTGTATTCAAAGTTTGACAACTTACAGACTAATTTTTCATATTAAAGTTTTATGAAGGTATATTAGTTACTAGAGGGGTTAACGATGTATTAAAACAAGATTTTTACTATACTTACGCTTCGCAGTATGGTTCCTTGTTGTACCCCTTGTACGTCCTCATATTCAGAGCCATTCCACAGTCTTTGCATTTGAAACATAATTTGTGCCATACCTTCAACAGAAACAGCAATATAATAGTGAGAGTGTCCCATATAAGTCAATTTAAGCAACACATGTGTTGACTTGTCTTCTATAAAAATCATTGACATTAATAAGGGAAATGGTTTAATTTTTTGTGACTCATTCACTCATTTATTTTCTTGTAAGTGTAACAGCCTTGACTGAATTAAAACCATGCCACTCTGGCTGAGTTTTTATATAATAAAGAAAATCTCAGACTGAATGATAAGAGAACATATTGAGCAGGTAAGACCACACTCGAATATATTGCTTAATGCTCAAATATTTCCATTAAATTACGATTGGAGCTAGTAAACAAATCCCACCTTGTCTAGACATTTCAATTCTTCAGTTGGATAAACAGTCTTTTCACACCTAGCGCACTTTTTGCTCATCTTAATTGATAATAAATTCAATAAGCACTAATTATGTAAAGCACCGTAACTAATTCCTGTATTTCACAAAACCATTCGCCGTAATTTGCAAGGAAATAGTTGCACTGCAAAATTGTAACCCAACCCACCAGTGTAAGACCGACAGAACAGAAATATCCTAGTTCAAAACTTCTGACTTTCTGCGGATTCCGAACCTAGGTTGGCGGCGTTGCCAAATATCGTTTTAACTTTCTCTTGTGAAAATACCACCGCCTTCTAGATTTACTCCGTTTAACTCCGTTAAATAGCCTCTCGCGTCCAAGGATTGTTAACTGTTTACAGGATTGCTCGATCCCTATACTACAATGTAATCCATAATTGTGACGTCATCAAAGATCCAATAAAGCAATCTGTCAAAGTCAAACTGCAAGCGCGAAAGCGGAATTTGAATTTAAAATTATCAAATCAATAGTTAATACCTTTGTTGTTTGTGTTTGTAGGTAATAGCAAAGAGGAATTAGTTTATCCTCTTTGGTAATAGTTTCTGTACATACCTATAATAAGTAATCGCATAATATTTTCCTTGGTTTCTTTTATGTTCTTTAATTCTGTGTCTACCAACAAATTGAAATTATATGCACATTTTGATACAAACTATCCGAGTATATTGTTAAAATAGGTAAGCATATGCATACTTTTTTAATTATGAACATATTCGTAAGCAAAGATTCTGTAGAGAAATATGAACGGAAAAAGTGTGATGTTGGGTTATGCTGTAATGTTCAAGATATATTTTGCGGTCATAAGTGTATATTTACGTAAATTTGTTAGTGCTTATCTTTACCATCTTCTTAATAGTTAAAAGATACTTATATACAAGGGTGATTAGTTTTATATATAATTAATAATGTTAACTGCTTTTTCTACAATAAGCAACATGTATACTGTTCACAGGTATACTATATAATGCACAGAGGTCAATTTGTGATCTCGTAATTGTAGAAATAGGTACAATTTATACTGTTATTACAAACTTTAATAAATAATAATCATTCAAATACGAAAATTCTCTTGCAAATGTGAAATACCTATAACAAACACAAAATATATTTTGACAGTTCTATTACAAGTATCTTCGATGACGTCACAAAGGCGGATGACAAAATTGAGCGATCGAGCAATCCTGTAAACAGTTAACAATCCTTGTCTCGCGTCAGCTACTTTTCTTGATTCTGAAGAAACAATTGCTGCGTCCGTAGTGTGGCGGCTCCTCACGGTCGGTTACAAAATAATCTACTTTGAAGTTGTCAAATGTTAAAAATATAGGTTATGTTACTTTTTAATGTTTTTCCAAGTCAACAAAAATTTTTCTTATATGTTTCATTGGTTTTCTCACGTTTTTCTGTGATCAGTGTGATCGCCGAGTGAGTACGGGTAATAAGGATTTTGTGAAATAAGGTAGGTACTTCAGTTAGTTTTTGAACTAGTGAAAAAGTGCGGTGCCAGGAACTATAAAGACAAAAAACATCTCCGATTTTTTATTATCGGCGTTTTTTATGGTTAAAAATTGTGAATTTGCAGGTAAAACATCAAACTATGTAAGTAGATGGTAGATACCTGCATCAGGCAATATTTATGAAAGATAGAAAGATCAGATGTAACTGCAAAATTTATTTTTACTCAGTACCTACCTAGTTTTAAATATTTTTATGTGATAGAGTATTTTGCCACCACTGAACAGAAATATTAAATTGTCCCATGTTTTGGGTTTTGTTAAAAACTCTGCCTAATGAAAATAACACGCTTAAGCCATCGATAAAGTTATTAGTTCTGTAAATAATTTAGCCAATGCTTAAGCTTAATTTATGCAGTTTGAATAGTACTTACTAGCAATGGTATTAAAAACAAGATAATTCTTATAAAATACTTCAAGCTTTACAGTAACTATTCAATTCTCTAAAAAAACACAAAATACCCAATAAATAATGTTATTGAATGTATAGAGACATTATTTATATTTCGTTTTGTGGGCATGATATTTTGATTTGTCAAAAACACTTTCAAAATAACTGGAAGAATAAATAAAAAGAAAATGAGTTATCACATCAGCAATAGGTTAGATAGATACATACCATATTGTTTTAATCTCAGATAAATCATTGTTTATTTGTCTGAGCTTTTTATTATGTATTTTTGAAAATTTATTTATTTTATTTCTCATATAAACTCTACTTCGTACTTGAATAATTTTATAGTTACCTAGTTATAGCTTGTAAGTGATACCGACATTCTGATAAAACGAAAGACCAATTTGATGATTAAATAACACAAGTACGTGGAACTTTCATTAAATTGTTGGAAAGGGATTTTACAAGATTTTTTTAAAATGTTGGAAAGTAATATCTGCACCTCTGCATGATCCTAAAAATTGTGCTGCCAGTATATTGGTTTCCACTAAGCATTGACTTGTTTAGGTAACTCTAATGCACCGGATCAACTGTTCATGAGCACAATTATTACTCTGTTCTAGCAGCAAGGTATATAAGCTACTTCGTAAAGTTGGTATATGAACCACATGAAAACTTGGCCGTTGGTCGGCACACATACTTGTATGGATGATCATGTACCAAATATTTACGATGCCTGCCCACCACCTAGTGGCTGGTATGCCAGTGAATTATCAAGAGCTGAACTTTAGCAATTTGTTTTTAGAAGATGTACAATCGAGGATGTAAAATCATATCCGCAATAGGTAGGTACATACAATGTTTGTTTTAACTAGTTATTTTTTAAAACTTATTTGTTTTATTTCTCATATATTTAGCATTTCGTTTTTTCGTGTCATTATCCCAATAGTTACCTCATCATATAATCAGACATTGGTCCATTGACCTGTACTTTATTACCTATTTGATATTGTCTAGTATAGTGTAACCTTAAAACTATGGAAGTGATACCGATATTGTAATACAACAAGACTTATTTGTCTAATTAAATGACCAAATAACACAAGTATGTGGAACTTTCCTTAAATTGTTGGAAAGGATTTTACAAGATTTAGTAAAATGTTGGGAATTAGTATCTGCAGATCTATGATTGCAAGTGTTGTGTTGCCAGTATATTGGTTCCCACTGAGCAATGACATGTCTAGGCTCTAATGCAATTTACCAATTGTTCAAAAGCATAATTATTACTCTTTTCTAGCAAGGATCCTCCATATAACAATATAAGCTACTTTATAAAGTTGGTATGAACCACATGAAAGTAAGCCATTTTCCGGCATACATACTTGGATGGATGACCATGTAGAGGATACCGACAATGCCTGCCCACCACATAATGGCTTGAATGCCAGTGAATTATCAAAAGCTATACAAAATTAAGCGATTTGTTTACAGAAGATGTACATCGACGATGTAAAATCGAGGTCCCTATATACGATGATAGGCAATTGAAAATACCTACCCCATGATAAAGTGGGGCTTTGCCAAAAAATTTCCAAGATCATGATGTTGCCCATGTGCCGGAGGCGGTGATTGGCTTTGTCCTTTAATGATTAATTAAACATTGTTTTGTATGTATGTTTGTTTATTGAATGTGTAATGTGAGGTGTAATGTTTTATACTTATTTTATAATTCTTAATCGTAAATTCGTTGCGACCTTCTGACTTGCCACATACCATTGTACTCTTTGTGGCCGATAAAATTATGTATCTATCTAAATGTATTTATTGTTTTAAGGTCAACTTTCAGCCGCACAGTAATACTTAATAATTGTTTATATATAATTGTAATTTTATGGGTTTTATTACCTTGCCAGTAAAAAATTATCCAATTTCAAAAAATTGCAGTTATAATTGTCTAAAATACATTATATCCAATATTATATCTATAAAATTCAAAAAACTCTGTTTTATTTCTTTAATTAGAAATAATTAACTTATTAAAACCAAATAAAATATATATAGATGTTACTTTACACAACAATATAAGATAACACTACTGCTGCATTAAGTACCTATAGGTATTTCCAGTATTTTTTGCCAATGTAAAATTATTTAAAGTAAAGTCAAAGAGTTCATTCAAATCTAATTAAGTATTTAGGTAATATCCAATACAATAACGAGATGTAGAAACAAATTCTACTACTTGACAGATGGAATGTACATAACACATAACTACGAATAGTATGAATCTACTTTATATCCACCTATACCAATCTACTTTATATATATTGTAGTAATGTGTTATATACATCATATATGTCAAGTAGTAGAACTTGTTTCTACATCTCGTTATTGTATTCGATTCTCATACAATTAGTTTGATTTGGATTGTGTTGCGAGAACTACCAAAAGGTGGCAATATGGTGTAGGGTATATGTATGCAAAACGTACCTACTGTGTTAAGCACTTGGGTCTTCACATCTTTAGGTATGATCACTTATATTGCACTGATGAGACTATAAAAGACCGGTTTGCAGTTATTAACATCCTACGATGTTGAGGTCCAAGTTAGTGCGATCTAGCACATTTTACTGTATTGATACAGTGAAGTGCATCGAAACACTGTTTCAACACTCGACAGACTTGTTCTTGTGAGTTGCCTGCTTAAACATTGTATCACTGAATATATGTTTGGTGGTACCCACCGACATTTTTAGTGCCAAAGCTGGGGATTCAATACAAACCATAATAGGCAGTATGATAATGAGATCCCACTATCAAAAATACGAAAGTTCGATACTCTGGTTGATCTACAACTAATTATTTATTAAAATTCATTGAATTAATATAATATAAACATTCAAAGAACTTATGTTTTTACTACGCTGTATTTTTTTCATCTTTCACTTTGAGCTAAATACTGCTACTATTACGTTACATCATTACAAACAACAATTTTCGTTAGATTTTCAAGCTTTTTTAATAAAAGTAATGCCAGGCCAGTTGAAAAATACTTTTGATTGTTGATGCTTATACGGTATAGGTATATGGCCTAAATGCTAAAATTATGCCCTTAAAGTTAAATATATTGAAAATGGTTTGAGGAGTAACAAAATTAGAATTATTCCACTTCTTGCCTAGTACAAATACATTCCATTCACGTAAACTGTTATATTTTTGCATAAGGAAGGTACTAACATAAATAATAATAATTTCCTAATATTGTTGTTTACCCTAATGGCTAAATATCCTGGTAATTATAAAATGCCACCAAAAAAAACATTATAAATATTTAGGTAAGTGTTCTCAGAGGGTATTTACTTAAAACATACCCACCAGCAGTTGATTTCATGCATTACACAACTAGTACAGATACATTCCAAAAAGATTTAATGAATTTGTGATAATTGCTGACTTTTCTTTAGTGCTAGAAATATTTCACTATACCTACCTATACTCAATTTCTGAACGTTTATACTCTACGCTGCAGCACAAGTTAAAACACAATAATAAACGACGTTGTTAATGATAACTGTCACTGCCAAGTTAGTGATTTTTTTCTCATGGCACACTTTGATTATTTTATTATTTCACCTAAAGCAATTTGAATTTTTCAGCATGTTACGGATTTTTAAAATCGATTTTACTAGAGAACGGCGCGTTCTAGCGAAATTGAACTAGAGTACCTTTTTTATGTAAAATACTTTAAATTTTTATATTTTCCCATCAGAAACAGAAAAAAATTGCTCATAAAAAAGATTTGAATAAATTTACCCCGCGCCCCCACCATTTTCGTACGCCCCTGTTTTAAATTTTAAAATGTAATGTATGCTAATCGTTAGGAATAAAAATGTACATACTCACTCAAAATTTCATTCATCTTAGTTATTCAGTTATGAAGTTACGCAACAAAAACCGTTTCTGAGATAACCCCTTTAAGGGGCAGTATCTCCCTTAGGAGCCGCCACTGACATAAAGTGTACTAAGGTTTCCGTCATCTTTCAACGTCTTCTACATCCTCTGAAATTTTGAATACTCATTTCTGAAACACCTTGTATAAGTTAAAAGCTTGTTTCGATAAAGTGTTTTGATTTTAATGTTTTTTTAGTGATTTATGAACTATTTTGTTTAGTTGTTCTGAAATAAAGACTGGAGACAATTCTGTAAGCAGTGGATTGTGAATATATAATTTAGGAAAAAACTAGTTTAGTATTTAGTTTCTTTTAAATTTTATTATAATAATTATTTTATTTAGAAATAATTTAAAATCTGATTTGTAATATTACAGAATTTTGTATAAAACTCAAAAACCACTGATGAAATTTAGTTAATTTATCAAATATTTATTTTATTACATATTATGCAGTGGTTTTTTGGGGCAAACTTTAGAAGTTTGCCTTGATACTCCACTTTGAATATTTAATTTGTATGCTTCTGGTTTCCTGCTTCTTGTTATTTTACAGGTGGTGTAATTCCAAAAGAAACTATGAATCATGAAAACGCACCACAAATAAGTTACAGACATTACTTTACTTACCTTAGGTTGCTAAATATGTCTATGCAATGCACCGCGTCTATTATTGTTTATTAGATATTCTTCCAGCATATCGTTACATATCAGAAAATGAGATATTAAAAACTTTCTGAATTTTGGTATTAGTTTTTTAAATATAATTATACTATTTGAAACAATATCCATACTGACCATAATTTTAAGTTCTTTCTGATTTATATTTTTTTGAATATATTTTTACTATATGTTCAAATAACTAACTTTTTGAAAAATATTTAAGTCTAGTTATTGTTTTGCGAATTGAAAACTGAAGTTCAAAGACAGTATTACGAAAAATTTACTTCTCACGATTCCTATTAATATGATGAATGTGATAAGTGTAAAAATAATACACTGTATTGTAAACTTTTAACAATTTTATTTAAAATATATTTTTTTACATAGAATAGGTAAGTAACAATTTCTTCTTCACATTTCTACGATAAATAAAAGGTTTAAGGCCTTTCAAAAAAAATGGCAAGAATTATATAAAACAAGTTTTTTCATAATGGAATGGATACAAATCAAGTAAGTATATATTTATAAATCGAAGCCTGTGTGTCAGGGTAACGTCGTTTCCCACTTCTTCCAGTTTCCTAATCCTTTGTGAAGATAGTCTAATCTTCTCGATCAGGTATACCAAATCCTCGCCTAAAACAAACACCTTCAAATAACTAATAGTTACTTTAGAAATTTTGGAAAAGTATACCTAAATCAAGTATATATTTATAAATTGAAGCCTGCGTGTCAGAACAACGTCGTTTCCCACTTCTTCCAGTTTCCTAATCTTTTGTGAAGATAGTCCAATCTTCTCGATCAGGTATTCATATAAATCGAAGCCTGCGTGTCAGGGTAACGTCATTTCCCACTTCTTCCAGTTTCCTAATCCTTTGTGAAGATAGTCCAATCTTCTCGATCAGGTATTCCAAATCCTCGCCTAAAACAAACACCTTCAAATAACTAATAGTTACTTTAGAAATTTTGGAAAAGTATACCTAAATCAAGTATATATTTATAAATCGAAGCCTGCGTGTCAGAACAACGTCGTTTCCCACTTCTTCCAGTTTCCTAATCTTTTGTGAAGATAGTCCAATCTTCTTGATCAGGTATTCATATAAATCGAAGCCTGCGTGTCAGGGTAACGTCGTTTCCCACTTCTTCCAGTTTCCTAATCCTTTGTGAAGATAGTCCAATCTTCTCGGTCAGGTATTCCAAATCCTCGCCTAAAACAAACACCTTTAAATAACTAATAGTTACTTTAGAAATTTTGAAAAAGTATACCTAAATCAACTATATATTTATAAATCGAAGCCTGAGTGTCAGGACAACGTCGTTTCCCACTTCTTCCAGTTTCCTAATCCTTTGTGAAGATAGTCCAATCTTCTCGATCAGGTATTCCAAATCCTCGCCTAAAACAAACACCTTCAAATAACTAATAGTTACTTTAGAAATTTTGGAAAAGTATACCTAAATCAAGTATATATTTATAAATCGAAGCCTGCGTGTCAGGGTAACGTCGTTTCCCACTTCTTCCAGTTTCCTAATCCTTTGTGAAGATAGTCCAATCTTCTCGGTCAGGTATTCCAAATCCTCGCCTAAAACAAACACCTTTAACTAACTAATAGTTACTGTAGAAATTTTGGAAAAGTATACCTAATAGAATCATTTAAATTTTACTTAATATAGAGTAATGTAAATTTTACGTTTATTGGAAATTCAGATATTATAGTATAAGTTACAACTGTATAATTACCTGCACAGTTTAGCTAACATTTTCAAGAATTATTTTTAAAGTAATAATAGAAGTGGTAATTTTGGTTTATTTTAATGTTAATTTAGTGCTTTTTATAGTTGATAATTATGCGACTTATATATAGATAATAAGAACATACATATACACATACCAAAAGAGGTAACTCATATATTTTACAGTAGTAAAGTATTAGTATTTTTTTTAAATATATCAACTAGTTTACGTAAGTTTTAAAAAATATAAGTAAGTAAGTAAATGAAAATTTCATAATGAAGATAACTTAGCTTTTAACGAAAGATGCAATTTTCACTTAACATTATTAACTAACAAAATCTGCGTATATACTTGCAAATTGTCTTTTTGGCAAATGACCAACTCCACTATTTAAAACTTACTTTACTATACATAATCCTGAAGACGAATAACTTTTCTGCCTCTTGGTACAAGTAGGGTTCTTGAGTTTGTAGCACGAGCAGTATCAAGAACAAATCATGTATCCTTCTGTATTTCATCCAACCTTTGTCTTATTCCTTTCCGCACCGCCTAGAGGTACAGCTTCTTTCATAGTAGTATTCCCAATAGGCAGGCTTCATTCTCTTCTCTATTTTTCTTCATCTATCACCTGTCTTGTTGTTGGCGATGTGGTACATGACCACATGTAACTTTTGTTGTTGGTTTTCTTCTTCGAGGTAAATCCTTAGTACGGATAGCGTAGTTATTAGAAAAATTAAACTACTAAAATAAATGTATACCTATGCATTGTGGTGAGAAAGAAGATATGAGATCTTTCGACGATTGAAGATCAACAGTATGATTTATTCTTTTTGTTTGACTAAAGTTGTAGATCAACAGTTTGATCTTACGTTGATGTAGATACATGCGTACTTACGATGAGATCAGCAGTGTGCTGTACGATTTTAACTTCTAACTGTTATGTCATACTATTATTGTTGTAGAGAAGTTGTAGAAGTTCCTTCAGCTTTCTTTGAAAGAATAATAGATCAACGGTATGATCTATTGTGTTGCTTTGTTTAAATTCAGAAATATGTTACCGTTTTTAGATTTTAGTGAGTTACAGATCAACAGTATGATCCATTCTCTTACATATTGTTGAGGTTTCCAGGTATGATTTATTATTTCAAATTACGATGACTTGTAGATCAACAGTATGACCTATTCTTTTTACTATTCCTTTATTTATTTGTTCGGCATCTGAAAGTCAGCAGTATGACTTGCTCTTTTAGTACATAGTCTCTCATACATAGTTTCGATCAACAGTATAATCTTTTTTTACTACTCACATGAGAAAACCTTATTATTTACCTCATTTATGAAAAGGGCAGTAGTTCATTACTAACCTATTGAGAAGGCCATTTATTTACCTCGAAAAATTTCTCGGTAAATAACAGCTCCCTCCTCAACCTAGGTATATAATATACTACTTCAATTTTCAAACAGATGCAGATCAACTGTATGACCTATTCTTTTAAATACCTTAAATGTAGATCAGCGGTATGATCCATTCTTTTACATATTGTTGAGGTTTCCAGGTATGATTTATTATTTCAAATTACGAAGACTTGTAGATCAACAGTATGACCTATTCTTTTTACTATTCCTTTATTTATTTGTTCGGCATCTGAAAGTTACCAGTATGACTTGCTCTTTTAGTACATAGTCTCTCATACATAGTTTCGATCAACAGTATGATCTTTTTTTTACTACTAACATGAGAAAACCTTATTATTTACCTCATTTATGAAAAGGGCAGTAGTTCATTACTAACCTATTGAGAAGGCCATTTATTTACCTCGAAAAATTTCTCGGTAAATAACAGCTCCCTCCTCAACCTAGGTATATAATATACTACTTCAATTTTCAAACAGATGCAGATCAACTGTATGACCTATTCTTTTAAATACCTTAAATGTAGATCAGCGGTATGATCCATTCTTTTACATATTGTTGAGGTTTCCAGGTATTATTTATTATTTCAAATTACGAAGACTTGTAGATCAACTGTATGACCTATTCTTTTTACTATTCCTTTATTTATTTGTTCGGCATCTGAAAGTCACCAGTATGACTTGCTCTTTTAGTACATAGTCTCTCATACATAGTTTCGATCAACAGTATGATCTTTTTTTTACTACTAACATGAGAAAACCTTATTATTTACCTCATTTATGAAAAGGGCAGTAGTTCATTACTAACCTATTGAGAAGGCCATTTATTTACCTCGAAAAATTTCTCGGTAAATAACAGCTCCCTCCTCAACCTAGGTATATAATATACTACTTCAATTTTCAAACAGATGCAGATCAACTGTATGACCTATTCTTTTAAATACCTTAAATGTAGATCAGCGGTATGATCCATTCTTTTACATATTGTTGAGGTTTCCAGGTATGATTTATTATTTCAAATTACGAAGACTTGTAGATCAACAGTATGACCTATTCTTTTTACTATTCCTTTATTTATTTGTTCGGCATCTGAAAGTTACCAGTATGACTTGCTCTTTTAGTACATAGTCTCTCATACATAGTTTCGATCAACAGTATGATCTTTTTTTTACTACTAACATGAGAAAACCTTATTATTTACCTCATTTATGAAAAGGGCAGTAGTTCATTACTAACCTATTGAGAAGGCCATTTATTTACCTCGAAAAATTTCTCGGTAAATAACAGCTCCCTCCTCAACCTAGGTATACAATATACTACTTCAATTTTCAAACAGATGCAGATCAACTGTATGACCTATTCTTTTAAACACCTTAAATGTAGATCAGCGGTGTGATCCATTCTTTTACATATTGTTGAGGTTTCCAGGTATGATTTATTATTTCAAATTACGAAGACTTGTAGATCAACAGTATGACCTATTCCTTTTACTATTCCTTTATTTATTTGTTCGGCATCTGAAAGTTACCAGTATGACTTGCTCTTTTAGTACGTAGTCTCTCATACATAGTTTCGATCAACAGTATGATCTTTTTTTTACTACTAACATGAGAAAACCTTATTATTTACCTCATTTATGAAAAGGGCAGTAGTTCATTACTAACCTATTGAGAAGGCCATTTATTTACCTCGAAAAATTTCTCGGTAAATAACAGCTCCCTCCTCAACCTAGGTATATAATATACTACTTCAATTTTCAAACAGATGCAGATCAACTGTATGAGCTATTTTTTTAAATACCTTAAATGTAGATCAGCGGTATGATCCATTCTTTTACATATTGTTGAGGTTTCCAGGTATGATTTATTATTTCAAATTACGAAGACTTGTAGATCAACTGTATGACCTATTCTTTTTACTATTCCTTTATTTATTTGTTCGGCATCTGAAAGTCACCAGTATGACTTGCTCTTTTAGTACATAGTCTCTCATACATAGTTTCGATCAACAGTATGATCTTTTTTTTACTACTAACATGAGAAAACCTTATTATTTACCTCATTTATGAAAAGGGCAGTAGTTCATTACTAACCTATTGAGAAGGCCATATATTTACCTCGAAAAATTTCTCGGTAAATAACAGCTCCCTCCTCAACCTAGGTATACAATATACTACTTCAATTTTCAAACAGATGCAGATCAACTGTATGACCTATTCTTTTAAACACCTTAAATGTAGATCAGCGGTGTGATCCATTCTTTTACATATTGTTGAGGTTTCCAGGTATGATTTATTATTTCAAATTACGAAGACTTGTAGATCAACTGTATGACCTATTCTTTTTACTATTCCTTTATTTATTTGTTCGGCATCTGAAAGTTACCAGTATGACTTGCTCTTTTAGTACATAGTCTCTCATACATAGTTTCGATCAACAGTATGATCTTTTTTTTACTACTAACATGAGAAAACCTTATTATTTACCTCATTTATGAAAAGGGCAGTAGTTCATTACTAACCTATTGAGAAGGCCATTTATTTACCTCGAAAAATTTCTCGGTAAATAACAGCTCCCTCCTCAACCTAGGTATATAATATACTACTTCAATTTTCAAACAGATGCAGATCAACTGTATGACCTATTCTTTTAAATACCTTAAATGTAGATCAGCGGTATGATCCATTCTTTTACATATTGTTGAGGTTTCCAGGTATGATTTATTATTTCAAATTACGAAGACTTGTAGATCAACTGTATGACCTATTCTTTTTACTATTCCTTTATTTATTTGTTCGGCATCTGAAAGTCACCAGTATGACTTGCTCTTTTAGTACATAGTCTCTCATACATAGTTTCGATCAACAGTATGATCTTTTTTTTACTACTAACATGAGAAAACCTTATTATTTACCTCATTTATGAAAAGGGCAGTAGTTCATTACTAACCTATTGAGAAGGCCATATATTTACCTCGAAAAATTTCTCGGTAAATAACAGCTCCCTCCTCAACCTAGGTATATAATATACTACTTCAATTTTCAAACAGATGCAGATCAACTGTATGAGCTATTTTTTTAAATACCTTAAATGTAGATCAGCGGTATGATCCATTCTTTTACATATTGTTGAGGTTTCCAGGTATGATTTATTATTTCAAATTACGAAGACTTGTAGATCAACAGTATGACCTATTCTTTTTACTATTCATTTATTTATTTGTTCGGCATCTGAAAGTCACCAGTATGACTTGCTCTTTTAGTACATAGTCTCTCATACATAGTTTCGATCAACAGTATGATCTTTTTTTTACTACTAACATGAGAAAACCTTATTATTTACCTCATTTATGAAAAGAGCAGTAGTTCATTACTAACCTATTGAGAAGGCCATTTATTTACCTCGAAAAATTTCTCGGTAAATAACAGCTCCCTCCTCAACCTAGGTATATAATATACTACTTCAATTTTCAAACAGATGCAGATCAACTGTATGAGCTATTTTTTTAAATACCTTAAATGTAGATCAGCGGTATGATCCATTCTTTTACATATTGTTGAGGTTTCCAGGTATGATTTATTATTTCAAATTACGAAGACTTGTAGATCAACAGTATGACCTATTCTTTTTACTATTCATTTATTTATTTGTTCGGCATCTGAAAGTCACCAGTATGACTTGCTCTTTTAGTACATAGTCTCTCATACATAGTTTCGATCAACAGTATGATCTTTTTTTTACTACTAACATGAGAAAACCTTATTATTTACCTCATTTATGAAAAGAGCAGTAGTTCATTACTAACCTATTGAGAAGGCCATTTATTTACCTCGAAAAATTTCTCGGTAAATAACAGCTCCCTCCTCAACCTAGGTATATAATATACTACTTCAATTTTCAAACAGATGCAGATCAACTGTATGACCTATTCTTTTAAATACCTTAAATGTAGATCAGCGGTATGATCCATTCTTTTATATATTGTTGAGGTTTCCAGGTATGATCTATTATTTCAAATTACGAAGACTTGTAGATCAACAGTATGACCTATTCTTTTTACTATTCATTTATTTATTTGTTCGGCATCTGAAAGTCACCAGTATGACTTGCTCTTTTAGTACATAGTCTCTCATACATAGTTTCGATCAACAGTATGATCTTTTTTTTACTACTAACATGAGAAATCCTTATTATTTACCTCATTTATGAAAAGGGCAGTAGTTCATTACTAAGCTATTGAGAAGGCCATTTATTTACCTCGAAAAATTTCTCGGTAAATAACAGCTCCCTCCTCAACCTAGGTATATAATATACTACTTCAATTTTCAAACAAATGCAGATCAACTGTATGACCTATTCTTTTAAACACCTTAAATGTAGATCAGCGGTATGATCCATTCTTTTACATATTGTTGAGGTTTCCAGGTATGATTTATTATTTCAAATTACGAAGACTTGTAGATCAGCAGTATGACCTATTCTTTTTACTATTCCTTTATTTATTTGTTCGGCATCTGAAAGTCAGCAGTATGACTTGCTCTTTTAGTACATAGTCCCTCATACATAGTTTCGATCAACAGTATGATCTTTTTTTTACTACTAACATGAGAAAACCTTATTATTTACCTCATTTATGAAAAGGGCAGTAGTTCATTACTAACCTATTGAGAAGGCCATTTATTTACCTCGAGAAATTTCTGGGTAAATAACAGCTCCCTCCTCAACCTAGGTATATAATATACTACTTCAATTTTCAAACAGATGCAGATCAACTGTATGACCTATTCTTTTAAATACCTTCAATGTAGATCAGCGGTATGATCCATTCTTTTACATATTGTTGAGGTTTCCAGGTATGATTTATTATTTCAAATCACGAAGACTTGTAGATCAACAGTATGACCTATTCTTTTTACTATTCCTTTATTTATTTGTTCGGCATCTGAAAGTCAGCAGTATGACTTGCTCTTTTAGTACATAGTCTCTCATACATAGTTTCGATCAACAGTATGATCTTTTTTTTACTACTAACATGAGAAAACCTTATTATTTACCTCATTTATGAAAAGGGCAGTAGTTCATTACTAACCTATTGAGAAGGCCATTTATTTACCTCGAAAAATTTCTCGGTAAATAACAGCTCCCTCCTCAACCTAGGTATATAATATACTACTTCAATTTTCAAACAGATGCAGATCAACTGTATGACCTATTCTTTTAAATACCTTAAATGTAGATCAGCGGTATGATCCATTCTTTTACATATTGTTGAGGTTTCCAGGTATGATTTATTATTTCAAATTACGAAGACTTGTAGATCAACAGTATGACCTATTCTTTTTACTGTTCCTTTATTTATTTGTTCGGCATCTGAAAGTCACCAGTATGACTTGCTCTTTTAGTACATAGTCTCTCATACATAGTCTCGATCAACAGTATGATCTTTTTTTACTACTAACATGAGAAAACCTTATTATTTACCTCATTTATGAAAAGGGCAGTAGTTCATTACTAACCTATTGAGAAGGCCATTTATTTACCTCGAAAAATTTCTCGGTAAATAACAGCTCCCTCCTCAACCTAGGTATATAATATACTAATTCAATTTTCAAACAGATGCAGATCAACTGTATGACCTATTCTTTTAAATACCTTAAATGTAGATCAGCGGTATGATCCATTCATTTACATATTGTTGAGGTTTCCAGGTATGATTTATTATTTCAAATCACGAAAACTTGTAGATCAACAGTATGACCTATTCTTTTTACTATTCCTTTATTTATTTGTTCGGCATCTGAAAGTCAGCAGTATGACTTGCTCTTTTAGTACATAGTCTCTCATACATAGTTTCGATCAACAGTATGATCTTTTTTTTACTACTAACATGAGAAAACCTTATTATTTACCTCATTTATGAAAAGGGCAGTAGTTCATTACTAACCTATTGAGAAGGCCATTTATTTACCTCGAAAAATTTCTCGGTAAATAACAGCTCCCTCCTCAACCTAGGTATATAATATACTACTTCAATTTTCAAACAGATGCAGATCAACTATATGACCTATTCTTTTAAATACCTTAAATGTAGATCAGCGGTATGATCCATTCTTTTACATATTGTTGAGGTTTCCAGGTATGATTTATTATTTCAAATTACGAAGACTTGTAGATCAACAGTATGACCTATTCTTTTTACTATTCCTTTATTTATTTGTTCGGCATCTGAAAGTCAGCAGTATGACTTGCTCTTTTAGTACATAGTCTCTCATACATAGTTTCGATCAACAGTATGATCTTTTTTTTACTACTAACATGAGAAAACCTTATTATTTACCTCATTTATGAAAAGGGCAGTAGTTCATTACTAACCTATTGAGAAGGCCATTTATTTACCTCGAAAAATTTCAGCTCCCTCCTCAACCGAGGTATATAATATACTACTTCAATTTTCAAACAGATGCAGATCAACTGTATGACCTATTCTTTTAAATACCTTAAATGTAGATCAGCGGTATGATCCATTCTTTTACATATTGTTGAGGTTTCCAGGTATGATTTATTATTTCAAATTACGAAGACTTGTAGATCAACAGTATGACCTATTCTTTTTACTATTCCTTTATTTATTTGTTCGGCATCTGAAAGTCACCAGTATGGCTTGCTCTTTTAGTACATAGTCTCTCATACATAGTTTCGATCAACAGTATGATCTTTTTTTTACTACTAACATGAGAAAACCTTATTATTTACCTCATTTATGAAAAGGGCAGTAGTTCATTACTAACCTATTGAGAAGGCCATTTATTTACCTCGAAAAATTTCTCGGTAAATAACAGCTCCCTCCTCAACCTAGGTATATAATATACTACTTCAATTTTCAAACAGATGCAGATCAACTGTATGACCTATTCTTGTAAATACCTTAAATGTAGATCAGCGGTATGATCCATTCTTTTATATATTGTTGAGGTTTCCAGGTATGATTTATTATTTCAAATTACGAAGACTTGTAGATCAACAGTATGACCTATTCTTTTTACTATTCCTTTATTTATTTGTTCGGCATCTGAAAGTCACCAGTATGACTTGCTCTTTTAGTACATAGTCTCTCATACATAGTTTCGATCAACAGTATGATCTTTTTTTTACTACTAACATGAGAAAACCTTATTATTTACCTCATTTATGAAAAGGGCAGTAGTTCATTACTAACCTATTGAGAAGGCCATTTATTTACCTTGAAAAATTTCTCGGTAAATAACAGCTCCCTCCTCAACCTAGGTATATAATATACTACTTCAATTTTCAAACAGATGCAGATCACCTGTATGACCTATTCTTTTAAATACCTTAAATGTAGATCAGCGGTATGATCCATTCTTTTACATATTGTTGAGGTTTCCAGGTATGATTTATTATTTCAAATTACGAAGACTTGTAGATCAACAGTATGACCTATTCTTTTTACTATTCCTTTATTTATTTGTTCGGCATCTGAAAGTCAGCAGTATGACTTGCTTTTTTAGTACATAGTCTCTCATACATAGTTTCGATCAACAGTATGATCTTTTTTTTACTACTAACATGAGAAAACCTTATTATTTACCTCATTTATGAAAAGGGCAGTAGTTCATTACTAACCTATTGAGAAGGCCATATATTTACCTCGAAAAATTTCTCGGTAAATAACAGCTCCCTCCTCAACATAGGTATATAATATACTACTTCAATTTTCAAACAGATGCAGATCAACTGTATGACCTATTCTTTTAAATACCTTAAATGTAGATCAGCGGTATGATCCATTCTTTTACATATTGTTGAGGTTTCCAGGTATGATTTATTATTTCAAATTACGAAGACTTGTAGATCAACAGTATGACCTATTCTTTTTACTATTCCTTTATTTATTTGTTCGGCATCTGAAAGTCAGCAGTATGACTTGCTCTTTTAGTACATAGTCTCTCATACATAGTTTCGATCAACAGTATGACCTTTTTTTACTACTAACATGAGAAAACCTTACTATTTACCTCATTTATGAAAAGGGCAGTAGTTCATTACTAACCTATTGAGAAGGCCATTTATTTACCTCGAAAAATTTCTCGGTAAATAACAGCTCCCTCCTCAACCTAGGTAGATAATATACTACTTCAATTTTCAAACAGATGCAGATCAACTGTATGACCTAATCTTTTAAATACCTTAAATGTAGATCAGCGGTATGATCCATTCTTTTACATATTGTTGAGGTTTCCAGGTATGATTTATTATTTCAAATTACGAAGACTTGTAGATCAACAGTATGACCTATTCTTTTTACTATTCCTTTATTTATTTGTTCGGCATCTGAAAGTCAGCAGTATGACTTGCTCTTTTAGTACATAGTCTCTCATACATAGTTTCGATCAACAGTATGATCTTTTTTTTACTACTAACATGAGAAAACCTTATTATTTACCTCATTTATGAAAAGGGCAGTAGTTCATTACTAACCTATTGAGAAGGCCATTTATTTACCTCGAAAAATTTCTCGGTAAATAACAGCTCCCTCCTCAACCTAGGTATATAATATACTACTTCAATTTTCAAACAGATGCAGATCAACTGTATGAGCTATTTTTTTAAATACCTTAAATGTAGATCAGCGGTATGATCCATTCTTTTACATATTGTTGAGGTTTCCAGGTATGATTTATTATTTCAAATTACGAAGACTTGTAGATCAACAGTATGACCTATTCTTTTTACTATTCCTTTATTTATTTGTTCGGCATCTGAAAGTCACCAGTATGACTTGCTCTTTTAGTACAGAGTCTCTCATACATAGTTTCGATCAACAGTATGATCTTTTTTTTACTACTAACATGAGAAAACCTTATTATTTACCTCATTTATGAAAAGAGCAGTAGTTCATTACTAACCTATTGAGAAGGCCATTTATTTACCTCGAAAAATTTCTCGGTAAATAACAGCTCCCTCCTCAACCTAGGTATATAATATACTACTTCAATTTTCAAACAGATGCAGATCAACTGTATGACCTATTCTTTTAAATACCTTAAATGTAGATCAGCGGTATGATCCATTCTTTTATATATTGTTGAGGTTTCCAGGTATGATCTATTATTTCAAATTACGAAGACTTGCAGATCAACAGTATGACCTATTCTTTTTACTATTCATTTATTTATTTGTTCGGCATCTGAAAGTCACCAGTATGACTTGCTCTTTTAGTACATAGTCTCTCATACATAGTTTCGATCAACAGTATGATCTTTTTTTTACTACTAACATGAGAAAACCTTATTATTTACCTCATTTATGAAAAGGGCAGTAGTTCATTACTAAGCTATTGAGAAGGCCATTTATTTACCTCGAAAAATTTCTCGGTAAATAACAGCTCCCTCCTCAACCTAGGTATATAATATACTACTTCAATTTTCAAACAGATGCAGATCAACTGTATGACCTATTCTTTTAAACACCTTAAATGTAGATCAGCGGTATGATCCATTCTTTTACATATTGTTGAGGTTTCCAGGTATGATTTATTATTTCAAATTACGAAGACTTGTAGATCAGCAGTATGACCTATTCTTTTTACTATTCCTTTATTTATTTGTTCGGCATCTGAAAGTCAGCAGTATGACTTGCTCTTTTAGTACATAGTCCCTCATACATAGTTTCGATCAACAGTATGATCTTTTTTTTACTACTAACATGAGAAAACCTTATTATTTACCTCATTTATGAAAAGGGCAGTAGTTCATTACTAACCTATTGAGAAGGCCATTTATTTACCTCGAGAAATTTCTTGGTAAATAACAGCTCCCTCCTCAACCTAGGTATATAATATACTACTTCAATTTTCAAACAGATGCAGATCAACTGTATGACCTATTCTTTTAAATACCTTCAATGTAGATCAGCGGTATGATCCATTCTTTTACATATTGTTGAGGTTTCCAGGTATGATTTATTATTTCAAATCACGAAGACTTGTAGATCAACAGTATGACCTATTCTTTTTACTATTCCTTTATTTATTTGTTCGGCATCTGAAAGTCAGCAGTATGACTTGCTCTTTTAGTACATAGTCTCTCATACATAGTTTCGATCAACAGTATGATCTTTTTTTTACTACTAACATGAGAAAACCTTATTATTTACCTCATTTATGAAAAGAGCAGTAGTTCATTACTAACCTATTGAGAAGGCCATTTATTTACCTCGAAAAATTTCTCGGTAAATAACAGCTCCCTCCTCAACCTAGGTATATAATATACTACTTCAATTTTCAAACAGATGCAGATCAACTGTATGACCTATTCTTTTAAATACCTTAAATGTAGATCAGCGGTATGATCCATTCTTTTACATATTGTTGAGGTTTCCAGGTATGATTTATTATTTCAAATTACGAAGACTTGTAGATCAACAGTATGACCTATTCTTTTTACTATTCCTTTATTTATTTGTTCGGCATCTGAAAGTCAGCAGTATGACTTGCTCTTTTAGTACATAGTCTCTCATACATAGTTTTGATCAACAGTATGATCTTTTTTTTACTACTAACATGAGAAAACCTTATTATTTACCTCATTTATGAAAAGGGCAGTAGTTCATTACTAACCTATTGAGAAGGCCATTTATTTACCTCGAAAAATTTCTCGGTAAATAACAGCTCCCTCCTCAACCTAGGTATATAATATACTACTTCAATTTTCAAACAGATGCAGATCAACTGTATGACCTATTCTTGTAAATACCTTAAATGTAGATCAGCGGTATGATCCATTCTTTTATATATTGTTGAGGTTTCCAGGTATGATTTATTATTTCAAATTACGAAGACTTGTAGATCAACAGTATGACCTATTCTTTTTACTATTCCTTTATTTATTTGTTCGGCATCTGAAAGTCACCAGTATGACTTGCTCTTTTAGTACATAGTCTCTCATACATAGTTTCGATCAACAGTATGATCTTTTTTTTACTACTAACATGAGAAAACCTTATTATTTACCTCATTTATGAAAAGGGCAGTAGTTCATTACTAACCTATTGAGAAGGCCATTTATTTACCTTGAAAAATTTCTCGGTAAATAACAGCTCCCTCCTCAACCTAGGTATATAATATACTACTTCAATTTTCAAACAGATGCAGATCAACTGTATGACCTATTCTTTTAAATACCTTAAATGTAGATCAGCGGTATGATCCATTCTTTTACATATTGTTGAGGTTCCCAGGTATGATTTATTATTTCAAATTACGAAGACTTGTAGATCAACAGTATGACCTATTCTTTTTACTATTCCTTTATTTATTTGTTCGGCATCTGAAAGTCAGCAGTATGACTTGCTCTTTTAGTACATAGTCTCTCATACAGTTTCGATCAACAGTATGATCTTTTTTTTACTACTAACATGAGAAAACCTTATTATTTACCTCATTTATGAAAAGGGCAGTAGTTCATTACTAACCTATTGAGAAGGCCATTTATTTACCTCGAAAAATTTCTCGGTAAATAACAGCTCCCTCCTCAACCTAGGTATATAATATACTACTTCAATTTTCAAACAGATGCAGATCAACTGTATGACCTATTCTTTTAAATACCTTAAATGTAGATCAGCGGTATGAGCCATTCTTTTACATATTGTTGAGGTTTCCAGGTATGATTTATTATTTCAAATTACGAAGACTTGTAGATCAACAGTATGACCTATTCTTTTTACTATTCCTTTATTTATTTCTTCGGCATCTGAAAGTCACCAGTATGACTTGCTCTTTTAGTACATAGTCTCTCATACATAGTTTCGATCAACAGTATGATCTTTTTTTTACTACTAACATGAGAAAACCTTATTATTTACCTCATTTATGAAAAGGGCAGTAGTTCATTACTAACCTATTGAGAAGGCCATTTATTTACCTCGAAAAATTTCTCGGTAAATAACAGCTCCCTCCTCAACCTAGGTATATAATATACTACTTCAATTTTCAAACAAATGCAGATCAACTGTATGACCTATTCTTTTAAACACCTTAAATGTAGATCAGCGGTATGATCCATTCTTTTACATATTGTTGAGGTTTCCAGGTATGATTTATTATTTCAAATTACGAAGACTTGTAGATCAACAGTATGACCTATTCTTTTTACTATTCCTTTATTTATTTGTTCGGCATCTGAAAGTCAGCAGTATGACTTGCTCTTTTAGTACATAGTCTCTCATACATAGTTTCGATCAACAGTATGATCTTTTTTTTACTACTAACATGAGAAAACCTTATTATTTACCTCATTTATGAAAAGGGCAGTAGTTCATTACTAACCTATTGAGAAGGCCATTTATTTACCTCGAAAAATTTCTCGGTAAATAACAGCTCCCTCCTCAACCTAGGTATATAATATACTACTTCAATTTTCAAACAGATGCAGATCAACTGTATGACCTATTCTTTTAAATACCTTAAATGTAGATCAGCGGTATGATCCATTCTTTTACATATTGCTGAGGTTTCCAGGTATGATTTATTATTTCAAATTACGAAGACTTGTAGATCAACAGTATGACCTATTCTTTTTACTATTCCTTTATTTATTTGTTCGGCATCTGAAAGTCAGCAGTATGACTTGCTCTTTTAGTACATAGTCTCTCATACATAGTTTCGATCAACAGTATAATCTTTTTTTACTACTAACATGAGAAAACCTTATTATTTACCTCATTTATGAAAAGAGCAGTAGTTCATTACTAACCTATTGAGAAGGCCATTTATTTACCTCGAAAAATTTCTCGGTAAATAACAGCTCCCTCCTCAACCTAGGTATATAATATACTACTTCAATTTTCAAACAGATGCAGATCAACTGTATGACCTATTCTTTTAAATACCTTAAATGTAGATCAGCGGTATGATCCATTCTTTTACATATTGTTGAGGTTTCCAGGTATGATTTATTATTTCAAATTACGAAGACTTGTAGATCAACAGTATGACCTATTCTTTTTACTATTCCTTTATTTATTTGTTCGGCATCTGAAAGTCACCAGTATGACTTGCTCTTTTAGTACATAGTCTCTCATACATAGTTTCGATCAACAGTATGATCTTTTTTTTACTACTAACATGAGAAAACCTTATTATTTACCTCATTTATGAAAAGAGCAGTAGTTCATTACTAACCTATTGAGAAGGCCATTTATTTACCTCGAAAAATTTCTCGGTAAATAACAGCTCCCTCCTCAACCTAGGTATATAATATACTACTTCAATTTTCAAACAGATGCAGATCAACTGTATGACCTATTCTTTTAAATACCTTAAATGTAGATCAGCGGTATGATCCATTCTTTTATATATTGTTGAGGTTTCCAGGTATGATCTATTATTTCAAATTACGAAGACTTGTAGATCAACAGTATGACCTATTCTTTTTACTATTCATTTATTTATTTGTTCGGCATCTGAAAGTCACCAGTATGACTTGCTCTTTTAGTACATAGTCTCTCATACATAGTTTCGATCAACAGTATGATCTTTTTTTTACTACTAACATGAGAAATCCTTATTATTTACCTCATTTATGAAAAGGGCAGTAGTTCATTACTAAGCTATTGAGAAGGCCATTTATTTACCTCGAAAAATTTCTCGGTAAATAACAGCTCCCTCCTCAACCTAGGTATATAATATACTACTTCAATTTTCAAACAGATGCAGATCAACTGTATGACCTATTCTTTTAAACACCTTAAATGTAGATCAGCGGTATGATCCATTCTTTTACATATTGTTGAGGTTTCCAGGTATGATTTATTATTTCAAATTACGAAGACTTGTAGATCAGCAGTATGACCTATTCTTTTTACTATTCCTTTATTTATTTGTTCGGCATCTGAAAGTCAGCAGTATGACTTGCTCTTTTAGTACATAGTCCCTCATACATAGTTTCGATCAACAGTATGATCTTTTTTTTACTACTAACATGAGAAAACCTTATTATTTACCTCATTTATGAAAAGGGCAGTAGTTCATTACTAACCTATTGAGAAGGCCATTTATTTACCTCGAGAAATTTCTTGGTAAATAACAGCTCCCTCCTCAACCTAGGTATATAATATACTACTTCAATTTTCAAACAGATGCAGATCAACTGTATGACCTATTCTTTTAAATACCTTCAATGTAGATCAGCGGTATGATCCATTCTTTTACATATTGTTGAGGTTTCCAGGTATGATTTATTATTTCAAATCACGAAGACTTGTAGATCAACAGTATGACCTATTCTTTTTACTATTCCTTTATTTATTTGTTCGGCATCTGAAAGTCAGCAGTATGACTTGCTCTTTTAGTACATAGTCTCTCATACATAGTTTCGATCAACAGTATGATCTTTTTTTTACTACTAACATGAGAAAACCTTATTATTTACCTCATTTATGAAAAGAGCAGTAGTTCATTACTAACCTATTGAGAAGGCCATTTATTTACCTCGAAAAATTTCTCGGTAAATAACAGCTCCCTCCTCAACCTAGGTATATAATATACTACTTCAATTTTCAAACAGATGCAGATCAACTGTATGACCTATTCTTTTAAATACCTTAAATGTAGATCAGCGGTATGATCCATTCTTTTACATATTGTTGAGGTTTCCAGGTATGATTTATTATTTCAAATTACGAAGACTTGTAGATCAACAGTATGACCTATTCTTTTTGCTATTCCTTTATTTATTTGTTCGGCATCTGAAAGTCACCAGTATAGTATGACTTGCTCTTTTAGTACATAGTCTCTCATACATAGTTTCGATCAACAGTATGATCTTTTTTTTACTACTAACATGAGAAAACCTTATTATTTACCTCATTTATGAAAAGGGCAGTAGTTCATTACTAACCTATTGAGAAGGCCATTTATTTACCTTGAAAAATTTCTCGGTAAATAACAGCTCCCTCCTCAACCTAGGTATATAATATACTACTTCAATTTTCAAACAGATGCAGATCAACTGTATGACCTATTCTTTTAAATACCTTAAATGTAGATCAGCGGTATGATCCATTCTTTTACATATTGTTGAGGTTTCCAGGTATGATTTATTATTTCAAATTACGAAGACTTGTAGATCAACAGTATGACCTATTCTTTTTACTATTCCTTTATTTATTTGTTCGGCATCTGAAAGTCAGCAGTATGACTTGCTCTTTTAGTACATAGTCTCTCATACATAGTTTTGATCAACAGTATGATCTTTTTTTTACTACTAACATGAGAAAACCTTATTATTTACCTCATTTATGAAAAGGGCAGTAGTTCATTACTAACCTATTGAGAAGGCCATTTATTTACCTCGAAAAATTTCTCGGTAAATAACAGCTCCCTCCTCAACCTAGGTATATAATATACTACTTCAATTTTCAAACAGATGCAGATCAACTGTATGACCTATTCTTGTAAATACCTTAAATGTAGATCAGCGGTATGATCCATTCTTTTATATATTGTTGAGGTTTCCAGGTATGATTTATTATTTCAAATTACGAAGACTTGTAGATCAACAGTATGACCTATTCTTTTTACTATTCCTTTATTTATTTGTTCGGCATCTGAAAGTCACCAGTATAGTATGACTTGCTCTTTTAGTACATAGTCTCTCATACATAGTTTCGATCAACAGTATGATCTTTTTTTTACTACTAACATGAGAAAACCTTATTATTTACCTCATTTATGAAAAGGGCAGTAGTTCATTACTAACCTATTGAGAAGGCCATTTATTTACCTTGAAAAATTTCTCGGTAAATAACAGCTCCCTCCTCAACCTAGGTATATAATATACTACTTCAATTTTCAAACAGATGCAGATCAACTGTATGACCTATTCTTTTAAATACCTTAAATGTAGATCAGCGGTATGATCCATTCTTTTACATATTGTTGAGGTTCCCAGGTATGATTTATTATTTCAAATTACGAAGACTTGTAGATCAACAGTATGACCTATTCTTTTTACTATTCCTTTATTTATTTGTTCGGCATCTGAAAGTCAGCAGTATGACTTGCTCTTTTAGTACATAGTCTCTCATACATAGTTTCGATCAACAGTATGATCTTTTTTTTACTACTAACATGAGAAAACCTTATTATTTACCTCATTTATGAAAAGGGCAGTAGTTCATTACTAACCTATTGAGAAGGCCATTTATTTACCTCGAAAAATTTCTCGGTAAATAACAGCTCCCTCCTCAACCTAGGTATATAATATACTACTTCAATTTTCAAACAGATGCAGATCAACTGTATGACCTATTCTTTTAAATACCTTAAATGTAGATCAGCGGTATGAGCCATTCTTTTACATATTGTTGAGGTTTCCAGGTATGATTTATTATTTCAAATTACGAAGACTTGTAGATCAACAGTATGACCTATTCTTTTTACTATTCCTTTATTTATTTCTTCGGCATCTGAAAGTCACCAGTATGACTTGCTCTTTTAGTACATAGTCTCTCATACATAGTTTCGATCAACAGTATGATCTTTTTTTTACTACTAACATGAGAAAACCTTATTATTTACCTCATTTATGAAAAGGGCAGTAGTTCATTACTAACCTATTGAGAAGGCCATTTATTTACCTCGAAAAATTTCTCGGTAAATAACAGCTCCCTCCTCAACCTAGGTATATAATATACTACTTCAATATTCAAACAAATGCAGATCAACTGTATGACCTATTCTTTTAAACACCTTAAATGTAGATCAGCGGTATGATCCATTCTTTTACATATTGTTGAGGTTTCCAGGTATGATTTATTATTTCAAATTACGAAGACTTGTAGATCAACAGTATGACCTATTCTTTTTACTATTCCTTTATTTATTTGTTCGGCATCTGAAAGTCAGCAGTATGACTTGCTCTTTTAGTACATAGTCTCTCATACATAGTTTCGATCAACAGTATGATCTTTTTTTTACTACTAACATGAGAAAACCTTATTATTTACCTCATTTATGAAAAGGGCAGTAGTTCATTACTAACCTATTGAGAAGGCCATTTATTTACCTCGAAAAATTTCTCGGTAAATAACAGCTCCCTCCTCAACCTAGGTATATAATATACTACTTCAATTTTCAAACAGATGCAGATCAACTGTATGACCTATTCTTTTAAATACCTTAAATGTAGATCAGCGGTATGATCCATTCTTTTACATATTGTTGAGGTTTCCAGGTATGATTTATTATTTCAAATTACGAAGACTTGTAGATCAACAGTATGACCTATTCTTTTTACTATTCCTTTATTTATTTGTTCGGCATCTGAAAGTCAGCAGTATGACTTGCTCTTTTAGTACATAGTCTCTCATACATAGTTTCGATCAACAGTATAATCTTTTTTTACTACTAACATGAGAAAACCTTATTATTTACCTCATTTATGAAAAGAGCAGTAGTTCATTACTAACCTATTGAGAAGGCCATTTATTTACCTCGAAAAATTTCTCGGTAAATAACAGCTCCCTCCTCAACCTAGGTATATAATATACTACTTCAATTTTCAAACAGATGCAGATCAACTGTATGACCTATTCTTTTAAATACCTTAAATGTAGATCAGCGGTATGATCCATTCTTTTACATATTGTTGAGGTTTCCAGGTATGATTTATTATTTCAAATTACGAAGACTTGTAGATCAACAGTATGACCTATTCTTTTTACTATTCCTTTATTTATTTGTTCGGCATCTGAAAGTCAGCAGTATGACTTGCTCTTTTAGTACATAGTCTCTCATACATAGTTTCGATCAACAGTATGATCTTTTTTTTACTACTAACATGAGAAAACCATATTATTTACCTCATTTATGAAAAGGGCAGTAGTTCATTACTAACCTATTGAGAAGGCCATTTATTTACCTCGAAAAATTTCTCGGTCAATAACAGCTCCCTCCTCAACCTAGGTAGATAATATACTACTTCAATTTTCAAACAGATGCAGATCAACTGTATGACCTATTCTTTTAAATACCTTAAATGTAGATCAGCGGTATGATCCATTCTTTTATATATTGTTGAGGTTTCCAGGTATGATTTATTATTTCAAATTACGAAGACTTGTAGATCAACAGTATGACCTATTCTTTTTACTATTCCTTTATTTATTTGTTCGGCATCTGAAAGTCACCAGTATGACTTGCCCTTTTAGTACATAGTCTCTCATACATAGTTTCGATCAACAGTATGATCTTTTTTTTACTACTAACATGAGAAAACCTTATTATTTACCTCATTTATGAAAAGGGCAGTAGTTCATTACTAACCTATTGAGAAGGCCATTTATTTACCTCGAAAAATTCCTCGGTAAATAACAGCTCCCTCCTCAACCTAGGTAGATAATATACTACTTCAATTTTCAAACAGATGCAGATCAACTGTATGACCTATTCTTTTAAATACCTTAAATGTAGATCAGCGGTATGATCCATTCTTTTACATATTGTTGAGGTTTCCAGGTATGATTTATTATTTCAAATTACGAAGACTTGTAGATCAACAGTATGACCTATTCTTTTTACTATTCCTTTATTTATTTGTTCGGCATCTGAAAGTCAGCAGTATGACTTGCTCTTTTAGTACATAGTCTCTCATACATAGTTTCGATCAACAGTATGATCTTTTTTTTACTACTAACATGAGAAAACCTTATTATTTACCTCATTTATGAAAAGGGCAGTAGTTCATTACTAACCTATTGAGAAGGCCATTTATTTACCTCGAAAAATTTCTCGGTAAATAACAGCTCCCTCCTCAACCTAGGTATATAATATACTACTTCAATTTTCAAACAGATGCAGATCAACTGTATGACCTATTCTTTTAAATACCTTAAATGTAGATCAGCGGTATGATCCATTCTTTTATATATTGTTGAGGTTTCCAGGTATGATTTATTATTTCAAATTACGAAGACTTGTAGATCAACAGTATGACCTATTCTTTTTACTATTCCTTTATTTATTTGTTCGGCATCTGAAAGTCACCAGTATGACTTGCCCTTTTAGTACATAGTCTCTCATACATAGTTTCGATCAACAGTATGATCTTTTTTTTACTACTAACATGAGAAAACCTTATTATTTACCTCATTTATGAAAAGGGCAGTAGTTCATTACTAACCTATTGAGAAGGCCATTTATTTACCTCGAAAAATTTCTCGGTAAATAACAGCTCCCTCCTCAACCTAGGTATATAATATACTACTTCAATTTTCAAACAGATGCAGATCAACTGTATGACCTATTCTTTTAAATACCTTAAATGTAGATCAGCGGTATGATCCATTCTTTTATATATTGTTGAGGTTTCCAGGTATGATTTATTATTTCAAATTACGAAGACTTGTAGATCAACAGTATGACCTATTCTTTTTACTATTCCTTTATTTATTTGTTCGGCATCTGAAAGTCACCAGTATGACTTGCCCTTTTAGTACATAGTCTCTCATACATAGTTTCGATCAACAGTATAATCTTTTTTTACTACTAACATGAGAAAACCTTATTATTTACCTCATTTATGAAAAGAGCAGTAGTTCATTACTAACCTATTGAGAAGGCCATTTATTTACCTCGAAAAATTCCTCGGTAAATAACAGCTCCCTCCTCAACCTAGGTAGATAATATACTACTTCAATTTTCAAACAGATGCAGATCAACTGTATGACCTATTCTTTTAAATACCTTAAATGTAGATCAGCGGTATGATCCATTCTTTTACATATTGTTGAGGTTTCCAGGTATGATTTATTATTTCAAATTACGAAGACTTGTAGATCAACAGTATGACCTATTCTTTTTACTATTCCTTTATTTATTTGTTCGGCATCTGAAAGTCACCAGTATGACTTGCTCTTTTAGTACATAGTCTCTCATACATAGTTTCGATCAACAGTATGATCTTTTTTTTACTACTAACATGAGAAAACCTTATTATTTACCTCATTTATGAAAAGAGCAGTAGTTCATTACTAACCTATTGAGAAGGCCATTTATTTACCTCGAAAAATTTCTCGGTAAATAACAGCTCCCTCCTCAACCTAGGTATATAATATACTACTTCAATTTTCAAACAGATGCAGATCAACTGTATGACCTATTCTTTTAAATACCTTAAATGTAGATCAGCGGTATGATCCATTCTTTTACATATTGTTGAGGTTTCCAGGTATGATTAATTATTTCAAATTACGAAGACTTGTAGATCAACAGTATGACCTATTCTTTTTACTATTCCTTTATTTATTTGTTCGGCATCTGAAAGTCAGCAGTATGACTTGCTCTTTTAGTACATAGTCTCTCATACATAGTTTCGATCAACAGTATGATCTTTTTTTTACTACTAACATGAGAAAACCTTATTATTTACCTCATTTATGAAAAGAGCAGTAGTTCATTACTAACCTATTGAGAAGGCCATTTATTTACCTCGAAAAATTTCTCGGTAAATAACAGCTCCCTCCTCAACCTAGGTATATAATATACTACTTCAATTTTCAAACAGATGCAGATCAACTGTATGACCTATTCTTTTAAATACCTTAAATGTAGATCAGCGGTATGATCCATTCTTTTACATATTGTTGAGGTTTCCAGGTATGATTTATTATTTCAAATTACGAAGACTTGTAGATCAACAGTATGACCTATTCTTTTTACTATTCCTTTATTTATTTGTTCGGCATCTGAAAGTCACCAGTATGACTTGCTCTTTTAGTACATAGTCTCTCATACATAGTTTCGATCAACAGTATGATCTTTTTTTTACTACTAACATGAGAAAACCTTATTATTTACCTCATTTATGAAAAGGGCAGTAGTTCATTACTAACCTATTGAGAAGGCCATTTATTTACCTCGAAAAATTTCTCGGTAAATAACAGCTCCCTCCTCAACCTAGGTATATAATATACTACTTCAATTTTCAAACAGATGCAGATCAACTGTATGACCTATTCTTTTAAATACCTTAAATGTAGATCAGCGGTATGATCCATTCTTTTATATATTGTTGAGGTTTCCAGGTATGATTTATTATTTCAAATTACGAAGACTTGTAGATCAACAGTATGACCTATTCTTTTTACTATTCCTTTATTTATTTGTTCGGCATCTGAAAGTCACCAGTATGACTTGCTCTTTTAGTACATAGTCTCTCATACATAGTTTCGATCAACAGTATGATCTTTTTTTTACTACTAACATGAGAAAACCTTATTATTTACCTCATTTATGAAAAGGGCAGTAGTTCATTACTAACCTATTGAGAAGGCCATTTATTTACCTCGAAAAATTTCTCGGTAAATAACAGCTCCCTCCTCAACCTAGGTATATAATATACTACTTCAATTTTCAAACAGATGCAGATCAACTGTATGACCTATTCTTTTAAATACCTTAAATGTAGATCAGCGGTATGATCCATTCTTTTACATATTGTTGAGGTTTCCAGGTATGATTTATTATTTCAAATTACGAAGACTTGTAGATCAACAGTATGACCTATTCTTTTTACTATTCCTTTATTTATTTGTTCGGCATCTGAAAGTCAGCAGTATGACTTGCTCTTTTAGTACATAGTCTCTCATACATAGTTTCGATCAACAGTATGATCTTTTATTTACTACTAACATGAGAAAACCTTATTATTTACCTCATTTATGAAAAGGGCAGTAGTTCATTACTAACCTATTGAGAAGGCCATTTATTTACCTCGAAAAATTTCTCGGTAAATAACAGCTCCCTCCTCAACCTAGGTATATAATATACTACTTCAATTTTCAAACAGATGCAGATCAACTGTATGACCTATTCTTTTAAATACCTTAAATGTAGATCAGCGGTATGATCCATTCTTTTATATATTGTTGAGGTTTCCAGGTATGATTTATTATTTCAAATTACGAAGACTTGTAGATCAACAGTATGACCTATTCTTTTTACTATTCCTTTATTTATTTGTTCGGCATCTGAAAGTCACCAGTATGACTTGCTCTTTTAGTACATAGTCTCTCATACATAGTTTCGATCAACAGTATGATCTTTTTTTTACTACTAACATGAGAAAACCTTATTATTTACCTCATTTATGAAAAGGGCAGTAGTTCATTACTAACCTATTGAGAAGGCCATTTATTTACCTCGAAAAATTTCTCGGTAAATAACAGCTCCCTCCTCAACCTAGGTATATAATATACTACTTCAATTTTCAAACAGATGCAGATCAACTGTATGACCTATTCTTTTAAATACCTTAAATGTAGATCAGCGGTATGATCCATTCTTTTACATATTGTTGAGGTTTCCAGGTATGATTTATTATTTCAAATTACGAAGACTTGTAGATCAACAGTATGACCTATTCTTTTTACTATTCCTTTATTTATTTGTTCGGCATCTGAAAGTCAGCAGTATGACTTGCTCTTTTAGTACATAGTCTCTCATACATAGTTTCAATCAACAGTATGATCTTTTATTTACTACTAACATGAGAAAACCTTATTATTTACCTCATTTATGAAAAGGGCAGTAGTTCATTACTAACCTATTGAGAAGGCCATTTATTTACCTCGAAAAATTCCTCGGTAAATAACAGCTCCCTCCTCAACCTAGGTAGATAATATACTACTTCAATTTTCAAACAGATGCAGATCAACTGTATGACCTATTCTTTTAAATACCTTAAATGTAGATCAGCGGTATGATCCATTCTTTTACATATTGTTGAGGTTTCCAGGTATGATTAATTATTTCAAATTACGAAGACTTGTAGATCAACAGTATGACCTATTCTTTTTACTATTCCTTTATTTATTTGTTCGGCATCTGAAAGTCAGCAGTATGACTTGCTCTTTTAGTACATAGTCTCTCATACATAGTTTCGATCAACAGTATGATCTTTTTTTTACTACTAACATGAGAAAACCTTATTATTTACCTCATTTATGAAAAGGGCAGTAGTTCATTACTAACCTATTGAGAAGGCCATTTATTTACCTCGAAAAATTTCTCGGTAAATAACAGCTCCCTCCTCAACCTAGGTATATAATATACTACTTAAATTTTCAAACAGATGCAGATCAACTGTATGACCTATTCTTTTAAATACCTTAAATGTAGATCAGCGGTATGATCCATTCTTTTATATATTGTTGAGGTTTCCAGGTATGATTTATTATTTCAAATTACGAAGACTTGTAGATCAACAGTATGACCTATTCTTTTTACTATTCCTTTATTTATTTGTTCGGCATCTGAAAGTCACCAGTATGACTTGCCCTTTTAGTACATAGTCTCTCATACATAGTTTCGATCAACAGTATGATCTTTTTTTTACTACTAACATGAGAAAACCTTATTATTTACCTCATTTATGAAAAGGGCAGTAGTTCATTACTAACCTATTGAGAAGGCCATTTATTTACCTCGAAAAATTTCTCGGTAAATAACAGCTCCCTCCTCAACCTAGGTATATAATATACTACTTCAATTTTCAAACAGATGCAGATCAACTGTATGACCTATTCTTTTAAATACCTTAAATGTAGATCAGCGGTATGATCCATTCTTTTACATATTGTTGAGGTTTCCAGGTATGATTTATTATTTCAAATTACGAAGACTTGTAGATCAACAGTATGACCTATTCTTTTTACTATTCCTTTATTTATTTGTTCGGCATCTGAAAGTCAGCAGTATGACTTGCTCTTTTAGTACATAGTCTCTCATACATAGTTTCGATCAACAGTATGATCTTTTTTTTACTACTAACATGAGAAAACCATATTATTTACCTCATTTATGAAAAGGGCAGTAGTTCATTACTAACCTATTGAGAAGGCCATTTATTTACCTCGAAAAATTTCTCGGTCAATAACAGCTCCCTCCTCAACCTAGGTATATAATATACTACTTCAATTTTCAAACAGATGCAGATCAACTGTATGATCTATTCTTTTAAATACCTTAAATGTAGATCAGCGGTATGATCCATTCTTTTACATATTGTTGAGGTTTCCAGGTATGATTTATTATTTCAAATCACGAAGACTTGTAGATCAACAGTATGACCTATTCTTTTTACTATTCCTTTATTTATTTGTTCGGCATCTGAAAGTCAGCAGTATGACTTGCTCTTTTAGTACATAGTCTCTCATACATAGTTTCGATCAACAGTATGATCTTTTTTTTACTACTAACATGAGAAAACCTTATTATTTACCTCATTTATGAAAAGGGCAGTAGTTCATTACTAACCTATTGAGAAGGCCATTTATTTACCTCGAAAAATTTCTCGGTAAATAACAGCTCCCTCCTCAACCTAGGTATATAATATACTACTTCAATTTTCAAACAGATGCAGATCAACTGTATGACCTATTCTTTTAAATACCTTAAATGTAGATCAGCGGTATGATCCATTCTTTTACATATTGTTGAGGTTTCCAGGTATGATTTATTATTTCAAATTACGAAGACTTGTAGATCAACAGTATGACCTATTCTTTTTACTATTCCTTTATTTATTTGTTCGGCATCTGAAAGTCACCAGTATGACTTGCTCTTTTAGTACATAGTCTCTCATACATAGTTTCGATCAACAGTATGATCTTTTTTTTACTACTAACATGAGAAAACCTTATTATTTACCTCATTTATGAAAAGGGCAGTAGTTCATTACTAACCTATTGAGAAGGCCATTTATTTACCTCGAAAAATTTCTCGGTAAATAACAGCTCCCTCCTCAACCTAGGTATATAATATACTACTTCAATTTTCAAACAGATGCAGATCAACTGTATGACCTATTCTTGTAAATACCTTAAATGTAGATCAGCGGTATGATCCATTCTTTTATATATTGTTGAGGTTTCCAGGTATGATTTATTATTTCAAATTACGAAGACTTGTAGATCAACAGTATGACCTATTCTTTTTACTATTCCTTTATTTATTTGTTCGGCATCTGAAAGTCACCAGTATGACTTGCTCTTTTAGTACATAGTCTCTCATACATAGTTTCGATCAACAGTATGATCTTTTTTTTACTACTAACATGAGAAAACCTTATTATTTACCTCATTTATGAAAAGGGCAGTAGTTCATTACTAACCTATTGAGAAGGCCATTTATTTACCTTGAAAAATTTCTCGGTAAATAACAGCTCCCTCCTCAACCTAGGTATATAATATACTACTTCAATTTTCAAACAGATGCAGATCACCTGTATGACCTATTCTTTTAAATACCTTAAATGTAGATCAGCGGTATGATCCATTCTTTTACATATTGTTGAGGTTTCCAGGTATGATTTATTATTTCAAATTACGAAGACTTGTAGATCAACAGTATGACCTATTCTTTTTACTATTCCTTTATTTATTTGTTCGGCATCTGAAAGTCAGCAGTATGACTTGCTTTTTTAGTACATAGTCTCTCATACATAGTTTCGATCAACAGTATGATCTTTTTTTTACTACTAACATGAGAAAACCTTATTATTTACCTCATTTATGAAAAGGGCAGTAGTTCATTACTAACCTATTGAGAAGGCCATATATTTACCTCGAAAAATTTCTCGGTAAATAACAGCTCCCTCCTCAACATAGGTATATAATATACTACTTCAATTTTCAAACAGATGCAGATCAACTGTATGACCTATTCTTTTAAATACCTTAAATGTAGATCAGCGGTATGATCCATTCTTTTACATATTGTTGAGGTTTCCAGGTATGATTTATTATTTCAAATTACGAAGACTTGTAGATCAACAGTATGACCTATTCTTTTTACTATTCCTTTATTTATTTGTTCGGCATCTGAAAGTCAGCAGTATGACTTGCTCTTTTAGTACATAGTCTCTCATACATAGTTTCGATCAACAGTATGACCTTTTTTTACTACTAACATGAGAAAACCTTACTATTTACCTCATTTATGAAAAGGGCAGTAGTTCATTACTAACCTATTGAGAAGGCCATTTATTTACCTCGAAAAATTTCTCGGTAAATAACAGCTCCCTCCTCAACCTAGGTAGATAATATACTACTTCAATTTTCAAACAGATGCAGATCAACTGTATGACCTAATCTTTTAAATACCTTAAATGTAGATCAGCGGTATGATCCATTCTTTTACATATTGTTGAGGTTTCCAGGTATGATTTATTATTTCAAATTACGAAGACTTGTAGATCAACAGTATGACCTATTCTTTTTACTATTCCTTTATTTATTTGTTCGGCATCTGAAAGTCAGCAGTATGACTTGCTCTTTTAGTACATAGTCTCTCATACATAGTTTCGATCAACAGTATGATCTTTTTTTTACTACTAACATGAGAAAACCTTATTATTTACCTCATTTATGAAAAGGGCAGTAGTTCATTACTAACCTATTGAGAAGGCCATTTATTTACCTCGAAAAATTTCTCGGTAAATAACAGCTCCCTCCTCAACCTAGGTATATAATATACTACTTCAATTTTCAAACAGATGCAGATCAACTGTATGAGCTATTTTTTTAAATACCTTAAATGTAGATCAGCGGTATGATCCATTCTTTTACATATTGTTGAGGTTTCCAGGTATGATTTATTATTTCAAATTACGAAGACTTGTAGATCAACAGTATGACCTATTCTTTTTACTATTCCTTTATTTATTTGTTCGGCATCTGAAAGTCACCAGTATGACTTGCTCTTTTAGTACAGAGTCTCTCATACATAGTTTCGATCAACAGTATGATCTTTTTTTTACTACTAACATGAGAAAACCTTATTATTTACCTCATTTATGAAAAGAGCAGTAGTTCATTACTAACCTATTGAGAAGGCCATTTATTTACCTCGAAAAATTTCTCGGTAAATAACAGCTCCCTCCTCAACCTAGGTATATAATATACTACTTCAATTTTCAAACAGATGCAGATCAACTGTATGACCTATTCTTTTAAATACCTTAAATGTAGATCAGCGGTATGATCCATTCTTTTATATATTGTTGAGGTTTCCAGGTATGATCTATTATTTCAAATTACGAAGACTTGTAGATCAACAGTATGACCTATTCTTTTTACTATTCATTTATTTATTTGTTCGGCATCTGAAAGTCACCAGTATGACTTGCTCTTTTAGTACATAGTCTCTCATACATAGTTTCGATCAACAGTATGATCTTTTTTTTACTACTAACATGAGAAAACCTTATTATTTACCTCATTTATGAAAAGGGCAGTAGTTCATTACTAAGCTATTGAGAAGGCCATTTATTTACCTCGAAAAATTTCTCGGTAAATAACAGCTCCCTCCTCAACCTAGGTATATAATATACTACTTCAATTTTCAAACAGATGCAGATCAACTGTATGACCTATTCTTTTAAACACCTTAAATGTAGATCAGCGGTATGATCCATTCTTTTACATATTGTTGAGGTTTCCAGGTATGATTTATTATTTCAAATTACGAAGACTTGTAGATCAGCAGTATGACCTATTCTTTTTACTATTCCTTTATTTATTTGTTCGGCATCTGAAAGTCAGCAGTATGACTTGCTCTTTTAGTACATAGTCCCTCATACATAGTTTCGATCAACAGTATGATCTTTTTTTTACTACTAACATGAGAAAACCTTATTATTTACCTCATTTATGAAAAGGGCAGTAGTTCATTACTAACCTATTGAGAAGGCCATTTATTTACCTCGAGAAATTTCTTGGTAAATAACAGCTCCCTCCTCAACCTAGGTATATAATATACTACTTCAATTTTCAAACAGATGCAGATCAACTGTATGACCTATTCTTTTAAATACCTTCAATGTAGATCAGCGGTATGATCCATTCTTTTACATATTGTTGAGGTTTCCAGGTATGATTTATTATTTCAAATCACGAAGACTTGTAGATCAACAGTATGACCTATTCTTTTTACTATTCCTTTATTTATTTGTTCGGCATCTGAAAGTCAGCAGTATGACAGTATGACTTGCTCTTTTAGTACATAGTCTCTCATACATAGTTTCGATCAACAGTATGATCTTTTTTTTACTACTAACATGAGAAAACCTTATTATTTACCTCATTTATGAAAAGAGCAGTAGTTCATTACTAACCTATTGAGAAGGCCATTTATTTACCTCGAAAAATTTCTCGGTAAATAACAGCTCCCTCCTCAACCTAGGTATATAATATACTACTTCAATTTTCAAACAGATGCAGATCAACTGTATGACCTATTCTTTTAAATACCTTAAATGTAGATCAGCGGTATGATCCATTCTTTTACATATTGTTGAGGTTTCCAGGTATGATTTATTATTTCAAATTACGAAGACTTGTAGATCAACAGTATGACCTATTCTTTTTACTATTCCTTTATTTATTTGTTCGGCATCTGAAAGTCAGCAGTATGACTTGCTCTTTTAGTACATAGTCTCTCATACAGTTTCGATCAACAGTATGATCTTTTTTTTACTACTAACATGAGAAAACCTTATTATTTACCTCATTTATGAAAAGGGCAGTAGTTCATTACTAACCTATTGAGAAGGCCATTTATTTACCTCGAAAAATTTCTCGGTAAATAACAGCTCCCTCCTCAACCTAGGTATATAATATACTACTTCAATTTTCAAACAGATGCAGATCAACTGTATGACCTATTCTTTTAAATACCTTAAATGTAGATCAGCGGTATGAGCCATTCTTTTACATATTGTTGAGGTTTCCAGGTATGATTTATTATTTCAAATTACGAAGACTTGTAGATCAACAGTATGACCTATTCTTTTTACTATTCCTTTATTTATTTCTTCGGCATCTGAAAGTCACCAGTATGACTTGCTCTTTTAGTACATAGTCTCTCATACATAGTTTCGATCAACAGTATGATCTTTTTTTTACTACTAACATGAGAAAACCTTATTATTTACCTCATTTATGAAAAGGGCAGTAGTTCATTACTAACCTATTGAGAAGGCCATTTATTTACCTCGAAAAATTTCTCGGTAAATAACAGCTCCCTCCTCAACCTAGGTATATAATATACTACTTCAATTTTCAAACAAATGCAGATCAACTGTATGACCTATTCTTTTAAACACCTTAAATATAGATCAGCGGTATGATCCATTCTTTTACATATTGTTGAGGTTTCCAGGTATGATTTATTATTTCAAATTACGAAGACTTGTAGATCAACAGTATGACCTATTCTTTTTACTATTCCTTTATTTATTTGTTCGGCATCTGAAAGTCAGCAGTATGACTTGCTCTTTTAGTACATAGTCTCTCATACATAGTTTCGATCAACAGTATGATCTTTTTTTTACTACTAACATGAGAAAACCTTATTATTTACCTCATTTATGAAAAGGGCAGTAGTTCATTACTAACCTATTGAGAAGGCCATTTATTTACCTCGAAAAATTTCTCGGTAAATAACAGCTCCCTCCTCAACCTAGGTATATAATATACTACTTCAATTTTCAAACAGATGCAGATCAACTGTATGACCTATTCTTTTAAATACCTTAAATGTAGATCAGCGGTATGATCCATTCTTTTACATATTGCTGAGGTTTCCAGGTATGATTTATTATTTCAAATTACGAAGACTTGTAGATCAACAGTATGACCTATTCTTTTTACTATTCCTTTATTTATTTGTTCGGCATCTGAAAGTCAGCAGTATGACTTGCTCTTTTAGTACATAGTCTCTCATACATAGTTTCGATCAACAGTATAATCTTTTTTTACTACTAACATGAGAAAACCTTATTATTTACCTCATTTATGAAAAGAGCAGTAGTTCATTACTAACCTATTGAGAAGGCCATTTATTTACCTCGAAAAATTTCTCGGTAAATAACAGCTCCCTCCTCAACCTAGGTATATAATATACTACTTCAATTTTCAAACAGATGCAGATCAACTGTATGACCTATTCTTTTAAATACCTTAAATGTAGATCAGCGGTATGATCCATTCTTTTACATATTGTTGAGGTTTCCAGGTATGATTTATTATTTCAAATTACGAAGACTTGTAGATCAACAGTATGACCTATTCTTTTTACTATTCCTTTATTTATTTGTTCGGCATCTGAAAGTCACCAGTATGACTTGCTCTTTTAGTACATAGTCTCTCATACATAGTTTCGATCAACAGTATGATCTTTTTTTTACTACTAACATGAGAAAACCTTATTATTTACCTCATTTATGAAAAGAGCAGTAGTTCATTACTAACCTATTGAGAAGGCCATTTATTTACCTCGAAAAATTTCTCGGTAAATAACAGCTCCCTCCTCAACCTAGGTATATAATATACTACTTCAATTTTCAAACAGATGCAGATCAACTGTATGACCTATTCTTTTAAATACCTTAAATGTAGATCAGCGGTATGATCCATTCTTTTATATATTGTTGAGGTTTCCAGGTATGATCTATTATTTCAAATTACGAAGACTTGTAGATCAACAGTATGACCTATTCTTTTTACTATTCATTTATTTATTTGTTCGGCATCTGAAAGTCACCAGTATGACTTGCTCTTTTAGTACATAGTCTCTCATACATAGTTTCGATCAACAGTATGATCTTTTTTTTACTACTAACATGAGAAATCCTTATTATTTACCTCATTTATGAAAAGGGCAGTAGTTCATTACTAAGCTATTGAGAAGGCCATTTATTTACCTCGAAAAATTTCTCGGTAAATAACAGCTCCCTCCTCAACCTAGGTATATAATATACTACTTCAATTTTCAAACAGATGCAGATCAACTGTATGACCTATTCTTTTAAACACCTTAAATGTAGATCAGCGGTATGATCCATTCTTTTACATATTGTTGAGGTTTCCAGGTATGATTTATTATTTCAAATTACGAAGACTTGTAGATCAGCAGTATGACCTATTCTTTTTACTATTCCTTTATTTATTTGTTCGGCATCTGAAAGTCAGCAGTATGACTTGCTCTTTTAGTACATAGTCCCTCATACATAGTTTCGATCAACAGTATGATCTTTTTTTTACTACTAACATGAGAAAACCTTATTATTTACCTCATTTATGAAAAGGGCAGTAGTTCATTACTAACCTATTGAGAAGGCCATTTATTTACCTCGAGAAATTTCTTGGTAAATAACAGCTCCCTCCTCAACCTAGGTATATAATATACTACTTCAATTTTCAAACAGATGCAGATCAACTGTATGACCTATTCTTTTAAATACCTTCAATGTAGATCAGCGGTATGATCCATTCTTTTACATATTGTTGAGGTTTCCAGGTATGATTTATTATTTCAAATCACGAAGACTTGTAGATCAACAGTATGACCTATTCTTTTTACTATTCCTTTATTTATTTGTTCGGCATCTGAAAGTCAGCAGTATGACTTGCTCTTTTAGTACATAGTCTCTCATACATAGTTTCGATCAACAGTATGATCTTTTTTTTACTACTAACATGAGAAAACCTTATTATTTACCTCATTTATGAAAAGAGCAGTAGTTCATTACTAACCTATTGAGAAGGCCATTTATTTACCTCGAAAAATTTCTCGGTAAATAACAGCTCCCTCCTCAACCTAGGTATATAATATACTACTTCAATTTTCAAACAGATGCAGATCAACTGTATGACCTATTCTTTTAAATACCTTAAATGTAGATCAGCGGTATGATCCATTCTTTTACATATTGTTGAGGTTTCCAGGTATGATTTATTATTTCAAATTACGAAGACTTGTAGATCAACAGTATGACCTATTCTTTTTACTATTCCTTTATTTATTTGTTCGGCATCTGAAAGTCAGCAGTATGACTTGCTCTTTTAGTACATAGTCTCTCATACATAGTTTTGATCAACAGTATGATCTTTTTTTTACTACTAACATGAGAAAACCTTATTATTTACCTCATTTATGAAAAGGGCAGTAGTTCATTACTAACCTATTGAGAAGGCCATTTATTTACCTCGAAAAATTTCTCGGTAAATAACAGCTCCCTCCTCAACCTAGGTATATAATATACTACTTCAATTTTCAAACAGATGCAGATCAACTGTATGACCTATTCTTGTAAATACCTTAAATGTAGATCAGCGGTATGATCCATTCTTTTATATATTGTTGAGGTTTCCAGGTATGATTTATTATTTCAAATTACGAAGACTTGTAGATCAACAGTATGACCTATTCTTTTTGCTATTCCTTTATTTATTTGTTCGGCATCTGAAAGTCACCAGTATAGTATGACTTGCTCTTTTAGTACATAGTCTCTCATACATAGTTTCGATCAACAGTATGATCTTTTTTTTACTACTAACATGAGAAAACCTTATTATTTACCTCATTTATGAAAAGGGCAGTAGTTCATTACTAACCTATTGAGAAGGCCATTTATTTACCTTGAAAAATTTCTCGGTAAATAACAGCTCCCTCCTCAACCTAGGTATATAATATACTACTTCAATTTTCAAACAGATGCAGATCAACTGTATGACCTATTCTTTTAAATACCTTAAATGTAGATCAGCGGTATGATCCATTCTTTTACATATTGTTGAGGTTTCCAGGTATGATTTATTATTTCAAATTACGAAGACTTGTAGATCAACAGTATGACCTATTCTTTTTACTATTCCTTTATTTATTTGTTCGGCATCTGAAAGTCAGCAGTATGACTTGCTCTTTTAGTACATAGTCTCTCATACATAGTTTTGATCAACAGTATGATCTTTTTTTTACTACTAACATGAGAAAACCTTATTATTTACCTCATTTATGAAAAGGGCAGTAGTTCATTACTAACCTATTGAGAAGGCCATTTATTTACCTCGAAAAATTTCTCGGTAAATAACAGCTCCCTCCTCAACCTAGGTATATAATATACTACTTCAATTTTCAAACAGATGCAGATCAACTGTATGACCTATTCTTGTAAATACCTTAAATGTAGATCAGCGGTATGATCCATTCTTTTATATATTGTTGAGGTTTCCAGGTATGATTTATTATTTCAAATTACGAAGACTTGTAGATCAACAGTATGACCTATTCTTTTTACTATTCCTTTATTTATTTGTTCGGCATCTGAAAGTCACCAGTATAGTATGACTTGCTCTTTTAGTACATAGTCTCTCATACATAGTTTCGATCAACAGTATGATCTTTTTTTTACTACTAACATGAGAAAACCTTATTATTTACCTCATTTATGAAAAGGGCAGTAGTTCATTACTAACCTATTGAGAAGGCCATTTATTTACCTTGAAAAATTTCTCGGTAAATAACAGCTCCCTCCTCAACCTAGGTATATAATATACTACTTCAATTTTCAAACAGATGCAGATCAACTGTATGACCTATTCTTTTAAATACCTTAAATGTAGATCAGCGGTATGATCCATTCTTTTACATATTGTTGAGGTTCCCAGGTATGATTTATTATTTCAAATTACGAAGACTTGTAGATCAACAGTATGACCTATTCTTTTTACTATTCCTTTATTTATTTGTTCGGCATCTGAAAGTCAGCAGTATGACTTGCTCTTTTAGTACATAGTCTCTCATACATAGTTTCGATCAACAGTATGATCTTTTTTTTACTACTAACATGAGAAAACCTTATTATTTACCTCATTTATGAAAAGGGCAGTAGTTCATTACTAACCTATTGAGAAGGCCATTTATTTACCTCGAAAAATTTCTCGGTAAATAACAGCTCCCTCCTCAACCTAGGTATATAATATACTACTTCAATTTTCAAACAGATGCAGATCAACTGTATGACCTATTCTTTTAAATACCTTAAATGTAGATCAGCGGTATGAGCCATTCTTTTACATATTGTTGAGGTTTCCAGGTATGATTTATTATTTCAAATTACGAAGACTTGTAGATCAACAGTATGACCTATTCTTTTTACTATTCCTTTATTTATTTCTTCGGCATCTGAAAGTCACCAGTATGACTTGCTCTTTTAGTACATAGTCTCTCATACATAGTTTCGATCAACAGTATGATCTTTTTTTTACTACTAACATGAGAAAACCTTATTATTTACCTCATTTATGAAAAGGGCAGTAGTTCATTACTAACCTATTGAGAAGGCCATTTATTTACCTCGAAAAATTTCTCGGTAAATAACAGCTCCCTCCTCAACCTAGGTATATAATATACTACTTCAATATTCAAACAAATGCAGATCAACTGTATGACCTATTCTTTTAAACACCTTAAATGTAGATCAGCGGTATGATCCATTCTTTTACATATTGTTGAGGTTTCCAGGTATGATTTATTATTTCAAATTACGAAGACTTGTAGATCAACAGTATGACCTATTCTTTTTACTATTCCTTTATTTATTTGTTCGGCATCTGAAAGTCAGCAGTATGACTTGCTCTTTTAGTACATAGTCTCTCATACATAGTTTCGATCAACAGTATGATCTTTTTTTTACTACTAACATGAGAAAACCTTATTATTTACCTCATTTATGAAAAGGGCAGTAGTTCATTACTAACCTATTGAGAAGGCCATTTATTTACCTCGAAAAATTTCTCGGTAAATAACAGCTCCCTCCTCAACCTAGGTATATAATATACTACTTCAATTTTCAAACAGATGCAGATCAACTGTATGACCTATTCTTTTAAATACCTTAAATGTAGATCAGCGGTATGATCCATTCTTTTACATATTGTTGAGGTTTCCAGGTATGATTTATTATTTCAAATTACGAAGACTTGTAGATCAACAGTATGACCTATTCTTTTTACTATTCCTTTATTTATTTGTTCGGCATCTGAAAGTCAGCAGTATGACTTGCTCTTTTAGTACATAGTCTCTCATACATAGTTTCGATCAACAGTATAATCTTTTTTTACTACTAACATGAGAAAACCTTATTATTTACCTCATTTATGAAAAGAGCAGTAGTTCATTACTAACCTATTGAGAAGGCCATTTATTTACCTCGAAAAATTTCTCGGTAAATAACAGCTCCCTCCTCAACCTAGGTATATAATATACTACTTCAATTTTCAAACAGATGCAGATCAACTGTATGACCTATTCTTTTAAATACCTTAAATGTAGATCAGCGGTATGATCCATTCTTTTACATATTGTTGAGGTTTCCAGGTATGATTTATTATTTCAAATTACGAAGACTTGTAGATCAACAGTATGACCTATTCTTTTTACTATTCCTTTATTTATTTGTTCGGCATCTGAAAGTCAGCAGTATGACTTGCTCTTTTAGTACATAGTCTCTCATACATAGTTTCGATCAACAGTATGATCTTTTTTTTACTACTAACATGAGAAAACCATATTATTTACCTCATTTATGAAAAGGGCAGTAGTTCATTACTAACCTATTGAGAAGGCCATTTATTTACCTCGAAAAATTTCTCGGTCAATAACAGCTCCCTCCTCAACCTAGGTAGATAATATACTACTTCAATTTTCAAACAGATGCAGATCAACTGTATGACCTATTCTTTTAAATACCTTAAATGTAGATCAGCGGTATGATCCATTCTTTTATATATTGTTGAGGTTTCCAGGTATGATTTATTATTTCAAATTACGAAGACTTGTAGATCAACAGTATGACCTATTCTTTTTACTATTCCTTTATTTATTTGTTCGGCATCTGAAAGTCACCAGTATGACTTGCCCTTTTAGTACATAGTCTCTCATACATAGTTTCGATCAACAGTATGATCTTTTTTTTACTACTAACATGAGAAAACCTTATTATTTACCTCATTTATGAAAAGGGCAGTAGTTCATTACTAACCTATTGAGAAGGCCATTTATTTACCTCGAAAAATTTCTCGGTAAATAACAGCTCCCTCCTCAACCTAGGTATATAATATACTACTTCAATTTTCAAACAGATGCAGATCAACTGTATGACCTATTCTTTTAAATACCTTAAATGTAGATCAGCGGTATGATCCATTCTTTTACATATTGTTGAGGTTTCCAGGTATGATTTATTATTTCAAATTACGAAGACTTGTAGATCAACAGTATGACCTATTCTTTTTACTATTCCTTTATTTATTTGTTCGGCATCTGAAAGTCAGCAGTATGACTTGCTCTTTTAGTACATAGTCTCTCATACATAGTTTCGATCAAGAGTATGATCTTTTTTTTACTACTAACATGAGAAAACCATATTATTTACCTCATTTATGAAAAGGGCAGTAGTTCATTACTAACCTATTGAGAAGGCCATTTATTTACCTCGAAAAATTTCTCGGTCAATAACAGCTCCCTCCTCAACCTAGGTAGATAATATACTACTTCAATTTTCAAACAGATGCAGATCAACTGTATGACCTATTCTTTTAAATACCTTAAATGTAGATCAGCGGTATGATCCATTCTTTTACATATTGTTGAGGTTTCCAGGTATGATTTATTATTTCAAATTACGAAGACTTGTAGATCAACAGTATGACCTATTCTTTTTACTATTCCTTTATTTATTTGTTCGGCATCTGAAAGTCACCAGTATGACTTGCTCTTTTAGTACATAGTCTCTCATACATAGTTTCGATTAACAGTATGATCTTTTTTTTACTACTAACATGAGAAAACCTTATTATTTACCTCATTTATGAAAAGAGCAGTAGTTCATTACTAACCTATTGAGAAGGCCATTTATTTACCTCGAAAAATTTCTCGGTAAATAACAGCTCCCTCCTCAACCTAGGTATATAATATACTACTTCAATTTTCAAACAGATGCAGATCAACTGTATGAACTATTCTTTTAAATACCTTAAATGTAGATCAGCGGTATGATCCATTCTTTTACATATTGTTGAGGTTTCCAGGTATGATTTATTATTTCAAATTACGAAGACTTGTAGATCAACAGTATGACCTATTCTTTTTACTATTCCTTTATTTATTTGTTCGGCATCTGAAAGTCACCAGTATGACTTGCTCTTTTAGTACATAGTCTCTCATACATAGTTTCGATTAACAGTATGATCTTTTTTTTACTACTAACATGAGAAAACCTTATTATTTACCTCATTTATGAAAAGGGCAGTAGTTCATTACTAACCTATTGAGAAGGCCATTTATTTACCTCGAAAAATTTCTCGGTCAATAACAGCTCCCTCCTCAACCTAGGTAGATAATATACTACTTCAATTTTCAAACAGATGCAGATCAACTGTATGACCTATTCTTTTAAATACCTTAAATGTAGATCAGCGGTATGATCCATTCTTTTATATATTGTTGAGGTTTCCAGGTATGATTTATTATTTCAAATTACGAAGACTTGTAGATCAACAGTATGACCTATTCTTTTTACTATTCCTTTATTTATTTGTTCGGCATCTGAAAGTCACCAGTATGACTTGCCCTTTTAGTACATAGTCTCTCATACATAGTTTCGATCAACAGTATGATCTTTTTTTTACTACTAACATGAGAAAACCTTATTATTTACCTCATTTATGAAAAGGGCAGTAGTTCATTACTAACCTATTGAGAAGGCCATTTATTTACCTCGAAAAATTTCTCGGTAAATAACAGCTCCCTCCTCAACCTAGGTATATAATATACTACTTCAATTTTCAAACAGATGCAGATCAACTGTATGACCTATTCTTTTAAATACCTTAAATGTAGATCAGCGGTATGATCCATTCTTTTACATATTGTTGAGGTTTCCAGGTATGATTTATTATTTCAAATAACGAAGACTTGTAGATCAACAGTATGACCTATTCTTTTTACTATTCCTTTATTTATTTGTTCGGCATCTGAAAGTCAGCAGTATGACTTGCTCTTTTAGTACATAGTCTCTCATACATAGTTTCGATCAACAGTATGATCTTTTTTTTACTACTAACATGAGAAAACCTTATTATTTACCTCATTTATGAAAAGGGCAGTAGTTCATTACTAACCTATTGAGAAGGCCATTTATTTACCTCGAAAAATTTCTCGGTAAATAACAGCTCCCTCCTCAACCTAGGTATATAATATACTACTTCAATTTTCAAACAGATGCAGATCAACTGTATGACCTATTCTTTTAAATACCTTAAATGTAGATCAGCGGTATGATCCATTCTTTTATATATTGTTGAGGTTTCCAGGTATGATTTATTATTTCAAATTACGAAGACTTGTAGATCAACAGTATGACCTATTCTTTTTACTATTCCTTTATTTATTTGTTCGGCATCTGAAAGTCACCAGTATGACTTGCCCTTTTAGTACATAGTCTCTCATACATAGTTTCGATCAACAGTATGATCTTTTTTTTACTACTAACATGAGAAAACCTTATTATTTACCTCATTTATGAAAAGGGCAGTAGTTCATTACTAACCTATTGAGAAGGCCATTTATTTACCTCGAAAAATTTCTCGGTAAATAACAGCTCCCTCCTCAACCTAGGTATATAATATACTACTTCAATTTTCAAACAGATGCAGATCAACTGTATGACCTATTCTTTTAAATACCTTAAATGTAGATCAGCGGTATGATCCATTCTTTTATATATTGTTGAGGTTTCCAGGTATGATTTATTATTTCAAATTACGAAGACTTGTAGATCAACAGTATGACCTATTCTTTTTACTATTCCTTTATTTATTTGTTCGGCATCTGAAAGTCACCAGTATGACTTGCCCTTTTAGTACATAGTCTCTCATACATAGTTTCGATCAACAGTATAATCTTTTTTTACTACTAACATGAGAAAACCTTATTATTTACCTCATTTATGAAAAGAGCAGTAGTTCATTACTAACCTATTGAGAAGGCCATTTATTTACCTCGAAAAATTCCTCGGTAAATAACAGCTCCCTCCTCAACCTAGGTAGATAATATACTACTTCAATTTTCAAACAGATGCAGATCAACTGTATGACCTATTCTTTTAAATACCTTAAATGTAGATCAGCGGTATGATCCATTCTTTTACATATTGTTGAGGTTTCCAGGTATGATTTATTATTTCAAATTACGAAGACTTGTAGATCAACAGTATGACCTATTCTTTTTACTATTCCTTTATTTATTTGTTCGGCATCTGAAAGTCACCAGTATGACTTGCTCTTTTAGTACATAGTCTCTCATACATAGTTTCGATCAACAGTATGATCTTTTTTTTACTACTAACATGAGAAAACCTTATTATTTACCTCATTTATGAAAAGAGCAGTAGTTCATTACTAACCTATTGAGAAGGCCATTTATTTACCTCGAAAAATTTCTCGGTAAATAACAGCTCCCTCCTCAACCTAGGTATATAATATACTACTTCAATTTTCAAACAGATGCAGATCAACTGTATGACCTATTCTTTTAAATACCTTAAATGTAGATCAGCGGTATGATCCATTCTTTTACATATTGTTGAGGTTTCCAGGTATGATTAATTATTTCAAATTACGAAGACTTGTAGATCAACAGTATGACCTATTCTTTTTACTATTCCTTTATTTATTTGTTCGGCATCTGAAAGTCAGCAGTATGACTTGCTCTTTTAGTACATAGTCTCTCATACATAGTTTCGATCAACAGTATGATCTTTTTTTTACTACTAACATGAGAAAACCTTATTATTTACCTCATTTATGAAAAGAGCAGTAGTTCATTACTAACCTATTGAGAAGGCCATTTATTTACCTCGAAAAATTTCTCGGTAAATAACAGCTCCCTCCTCAACCTAGGTATATAATATACTACTTCAATTTTCAAACAGATGCAGATCAACTGTATGACCTATTCTTTTAAATACCTTAAATGTAGATCAGCGGTATGATCCATTCTTTTACATATTGTTGAGGTTTCCAGGTATGATTAATTATTTCAAATTACGAAGACTTGTAGATCAACAGTATGACCTATTCTTTTTACTATTCCTTTATTTATTTGTTCGGCATCTGAAAGTCACCAGTATGACTTGCTCTTTTAGTACATAGTCTCTCATACATAGTTTCGATCAACAGTATGATCTTTTTTTTACTACTAACATGAGAAAACCTTATTATTTACCTCATTTATGAAAAGGGCAGTAGTTCATTACTAACCTATTGAGAAGGCCATTTATTTACCTCGAAAAATTTCTCGGTAAATAACAGCTCCCTCCTCAACCTAGGTATATAATATACTACTTCAATTTTCAAACAGATGCAGATCAACTGTATGACCTATTCTTTTAAATACCTTAAATGTAGATCAGCGGTATGATCCATTCTTTTACATATTGTTGAGGTTTCCAGGTATGATTTATTATTTCAAATTACGAAGACTTGTAGATCAACAGTATGACCTATTCTTTTTACTATTCCTTTATTTATTTGTTCGGCATCTGAAAGTCAGCAGTATGACTTGCTCTTTTAGTACATAGTCTCTCATACATAGTTTCGATCAACAGTATGATCTTTTATTTACTACTAACATGAGAAAACCTTATTATTTACCTCATTTATGAAAAAGGCAGTAGTTCATTACTAACCTATTGAGAAGGCCATTTATTTACCTCGAAAAATTCCTCGGTAAATAACAGCTCCCTCCTCAACCTAGGTAGATAATATACTACTTCAATTTTCAAACAGATGCAGATCAACTGTATGACCTATTCTTTTAAATACCTTAAATGTAGATCAGCGGTATGATCCATTCTTTTACATATTGTTGAGGTTTCCAGGTATGATTAATTATTTAAAATTACGAAGACTTGTAGATCAACAGTATGACCTATTCTTTTTACTATTCCTTTATTTATTTGTTCGGCATCTGAAAGTCAGCAGTATGACTTGCTCTTTTAGTACATAGTCCCTCATACATAGTTTCGATCAACAGTATGATCTTTTTTTTACTACTAACATGAGAAAACCTTATTATTTACCTCATTTATGAAAAGGGCAGTAGTTCATTACTAACCTATTGAGAAGGCCATTTATTTACCTCGAGAAATTTCTTGGTAAATAACAGCTCCCTCCTCAACCTAGGTATATAATATACTACTTCAATTTTCAAACAGATGCAGATCAACTGTATGACCTATTCTTTTAAATACCTTCAATGTAGATCAGCGGTATGATCCATTCTTTTACATATTGTTGAGGTTTCCAGGTATGATTTATTATTTCAAATCACGAAGACTTGTAGATCAACAGTATGACCTATTCTTTTTACTATTCCTTTATTTATTTGTTCGGCATCTGAAAGTCAGCAGTATGACTTGCTCTTTTAGTACATAGTCTCTCATACATAGTTTCGATCAACAGTATGATCTTTTTTTTACTACTAACATGAGAAAACCTTATTATTTACCTCATTTATGAAAAGAGCAGTAGTTCATTACTAACCTATTGAGAAGGCCATTTATTTACCTCGAAAAATTTCTCGGTAAATAACAGCTCCCTCCTCAACCTAGGTATATAATATACTACTTCAATTTTCAAACAGATGCAGATCAACTGTATGACCTATTCTTTTAAATACCTTAAATGTAGATCAGCGGTATGATCCATTCTTTTACATATTGTTGAGGTTTCCAGGTATGATTTATTATTTCAAATTACGAAGACTTGTAGATCAACAGTATGACCTATTCTTTTTACTATTCCTTTATTTATTTGTTCGGCATCTGAAAGTCAGCAGTATGACTTGCTCTTTTAGTACATAGTCTCTCATACATAGTTTTGATCAACAGTATGATCTTTTTTTTACTACTAACATGAGAAAACCTTATTATTTACCTCATTTATGAAAAGGGCAGTAGTTCATTACTAACCTATTGAGAAGGCCATTTATTTACCTCGAAAAATTTCTCGGTAAATAACAGCTCCCTCCTCAACCTAGGTATATAATATACTACTTCAATTTTCAAACAGATGCAGATCAACTGTATGACCTATTCTTGTAAATACCTTAAATGTAGATCAGCGGTATGATCCATTCTTTTATATATTGTTGAGGTTTCCAGGTATGATTTATTATTTCAAATTACGAAGACTTGTAGATCAACAGTATGACCTATTCTTTTTGCTATTCCTTTATTTATTTGTTCGGCATCTGAAAGTCACCAGTATAGTATGACTTGCTCTTTTAGTACATAGTCTCTCATACATAGTTTCGATCAACAGTATGATCTTTTTTTTACTACTAACATGAGAAAACCTTATTATTTACCTCATTTATGAAAAGGGCAGTAGTTCATTACTAACCTATTGAGAAGGCCATTTATTTACCTTAAAAAATTTCTCGGTAAATAACAGCTCCCTCCTCAACCTAGGTATATAATATACTACTTCAATTTTCAAACAGATGCAGATCAACTGTATGACCTATTCTTTTAAATACCTTAAATGTAGATCAGCGGTATGATCCATTCTTTTACATATTGTTGAGGTTTCCAGGTATGATTTATTATTTCAAATTACGAAGACTTGTAGATCAACAGTATGACCTATTCTTTTTACTATTCCTTTATTTATTTGTTCGGCATCTGAAAGTCAGCAGTATGACTTGCTCTTTTAGTACATAGTCTCTCATACATAGTTTTGATCAACAGTATGATCTTTTTTTTACTACTAACATGAGAAAACCTTATTATTTACCTCATTTATGAAAAGGGCAGTAGTTCATTACTAACCTATTGAGAAGGCCATTTATTTACCTCGAAAAATTTCTCGGTAAATAACAGCTCCCTCCTCAACCTAGGTATATAATATACTACTTCAATTTTCAAACAGATGCAGATCAACTGTATGACCTATTCTTGTAAATACCTTAAATGTAGATCAGCGGTATGATCCATTCTTTTATATATTGTTGAGGTTTCCAGGTATGATTTATTATTTCAAATTACGAAGACTTGTAGATCAACAGTATGACCTATTCTTTTTACTATTCCTTTATTTATTTGTTCGGCATCTGAAAGTCACCAGTATAGTATGACTTGCTCTTTTAGTACATAGTCTCTCATACATAGTTTCGATCAACAGTATGATCTTTTTTTTACTACTAACATGAGAAAACCTTATTATTTACCTCATTTATGAAAAGGGCAGTAGTTCATTACTAACCTATTGAGAAGGCCATTTATTTACCTTGAAAAATTTCTCGGTAAATAACAGCTCCCTCCTCAACCTAGGTATATAATATACTACTTCAATTTTCAAACAGATGCAGATCAACTGTATGACCTATTCTTTTAAATACCTTAAATGTAGATCAGCGGTATGATCCATTCTTTTACATATTGTTGAGGTTCCCAGGTATGATTTATTATTTCAAATTACGAAGACTTGTAGATCAACAGTATGACCTATTCTTTTTACTATTCCTTTATTTATTTGTTCGGCATCTGAAAGTCAGCAGTATGACTTGCTCTTTTAGTACATAGTCTCTCATACATAGTTTCGATCAACAGTATGATCTTTTTTTTACTACTAACATGAGAAAACCTTATTATTTACCTCATTTATGAAAAGGGCAGTAGTTCATTACTAACCTATTGAGAAGGCCATTTATTTACCTCGAAAAATTTCTCGGTAAATAACAGCTCCCTCCTCAACCTAGGTATATAATATACTACTTCAATTTTCAAACAGATGCAGATCAACTGTATGACCTATTCTTTTAAATACCTTAAATGTAGATCAGCGGTATGAGCCATTCTTTTACATATTGTTGAGGTTTCCAGGTATGATTTATTATTTCAAATTACGAAGACTTGTAGATCAACAGTATGACCTATTCTTTTTACTATTCCTTTATTTATTTCTTCGGCATCTGAAAGTCACCAGTATGACTTGCTCTTTTAGTACATAGTCTCTCATACATAGTTTCGATCAACAGTATGATCTTTTTTTTACTACTAACATGAGAAAACCTTATTATTTACCTCATTTATGAAAAGGGCAGTAGTTCATTACTAACCTATTGAGAAGGCCATTTATTTACCTCGAAAAATTTCTCGGTAAATAACAGCTCCCTCCTCAACCTAGGTATATAATATACTACTTCAATATTCAAACAAATGCAGATCAACTGTATGACCTATTCTTTTAAACACCTTAAATGTAGATCAGCGGTATGATCCATTCTTTTACATATTGTTGTGGTTTCCAGGTATGATTTATTATTTCAAATTACGAAGACTTGTAGATCAACAGTATGACCTATTCTTTTTACTATTCCTTTATTTATTTGTTCGGCATCTGAAAGTCAGCAGTATGACTTGCTCTTTTAGTACATAGTCTCTCATACATAGTTTCGATCAACAGTATGATCTTTTTTTTACTACTAACATGAGAAAACCTTATTATTTACCTCATTTATGAAAAGGGCAGTAGTTCATTACTAACCTATTGAGAAGGCCATTTATTTACCTCGAAAAATTTCTCGGTAAATAACAGCTCCCTCCTCAACCTAGGTATATAATATACTACTTCAATTTTCAAACAGATGCAGATCAACTGTATGACCTATTCTTTTAAATACCTTAAATGTAGATCAGCGGTATGATCCATTCTTTTACATATTGTTGAGGTTTCCAGGTATGATTTATTATTTCAAATTACGAAGACTTGTAGATCAACAGTATGACCTATTCTTTTTACTATTCCTTTATTTATTTGTTCGGCATCTGAAAGTCAGCAGTATGACTTGCTCTTTTAGTACATAGTCTCTCATACATAGTTTCGATCAACAGTATAATCTTTTTTTACTACTAACATGAGAAAACCTTATTATTTACCTCATTTATGAAAAGAGCAGTAGTTCATTACTAACCTATTGAGAAGGCCATTTATTTACCTCGAAAAATTTCTCGGTAAATAACAGCTCCCTCCTCAACCTAGGTATATAATATACTACTTCAATTTTCAAACAGATGCAGATCAACTGTATGACCTATTCTTTTAAATACCTTAAATGTAGATCAGCGGTATGATCCATTCTTTTACATATTGTTGAGGTTTCCAGGTATGATTTATTATTTCAAATTACGAAGACTTGTAGATCAACAGTATGACCTATTCTTTTTACTATTCCTTTATTTATTTGTTCGGCATCTGAAAGTCAGCAGTATGACTTGCTCTTTTAGTACATAGTCTCTCATACATAGTTTCGATCAACAGTATGATCTTTTTTTTACTACTAACATGAGAAAACCATATTATTTACCTCATTTATGAAAAGGGCAGTAGTTCATTACTAACCTATTGAGAAGGCCATTTATTTACCTCGAAAAATTTCTCGGTCAATAACAGCTCCCTCCTCAACCTAGGTAGATAATATACTACTTCAATTTTCAAACAGATGCAGATCAACTGTATGACCTATTCTTTTAAATACCTTAAATGTAGATCAGCGGTATGATCCATTCTTTTATATATTGTTGAGGTTTCCAGGTATGATTTATTATTTCAAATTACGAAGACTTGTAGATCAACAGTATGACCTATTCTTTTTACTATTCCTTTATTTATTTGTTCGGCATCTGAAAGTCACCAGTATGACTTGCCCTTTTAGTACATAGTCTCTCATACATAGTTTCGATCAACAGTATGATCTTTTTTTTACTACTAACATGAGAAAACCTTATTATTTACCTCATTTATGAAAAGGGCAGTAGTTCATTACTAACCTATTGAGAAGGCCATTTATTTACCTCGAAAAATTTCTCGGTAAATAACAGCTCCCTCCTCAACCTAGGTATATAATATACTACTTCAATTTTCAAACAGATGCAGATCAACTGTATGACCTATTCTTTTAAATACCTTAAATGTAGATCAGCGGTATGATCCATTCTTTTACATATTGTTGAGGTTTCCAGGTATGATTTATTATTTCAAATTACGAAGACTTGTAGATCAACAGTATGACCTATTCTTTTTACTATTCCTTTATTTATTTGTTCGGCATCTGAAAGTCAGCAGTATGACTTGCTCTTTTAGTACATAGTCTCTCATACATAGTTTCGATCAAGAGTATGATCTTTTTTTTACTACTAACATGAGAAAACCATATTATTTACCTCATTTATGAAAAGGGCAGTAGTTCATTACTAACCTATTGAGAAGGCCATTTATTTACCTCGAAAAATTTCTCGGTCAATAACAGCTCCCTCCTCAACCTAGGTAGATAATATACTACTTCAATTTTCAAACAGATGCAGATCAACTGTATGACCTATTCTTTTAAATACCTTAAATGTAGATCAGCGGTATGATCCATTCTTTTACATATTGTTGAGGTTTCCAGGTATGATTTATTATTTCAAATTACGAAGACTTGTAGATCAACAGTATGACCTATTCTTTTTACTATTCCTTTATTTATTTGTTCGGCATCTGAAAGTCACCAGTATGACTTGCTCTTTTAGTACATAGTCTCTCATACATAGTTTCGATTAACAGTATGATCTTTTTTTTACTACTAACATGAGAAAACCTTATTATTTACCTCATTTATGAAAAGAGCAGTAGTTCATTACTAACCTATTGAGAAGGCCATTTATTTACCTCGAAAAATTTCTCGGTAAATAACAGCTCCCTCCTCAACCTAGGTATATAATATACTACTTCAATTTTCAAACAGATGCAGATCAACTGTATGACCTATTCTTTTAAATACCTTAAATGTAGATCAGCGGTATGATCCATTCTTTTACATATTGTTGAGGTTTCCAGGTATGATTTATTATTTCAAATTACGAAGACTTGTAGATCAACAGTATGACCTATTCTTTTTACTATTCCTTTATTTATTTGTTCGGCATCTGAAAGTCACCAGTATGACTTGCTCTTTTAGTACATAGTCTCTCATACATAGTTTCGATTAACAGTATGATCTTTTTTTTACTACTAACATGAGAAAACCTTATTATTTACCTCATTTATGAAAAGGGCAGTAGTTCATTACTAACCTATTGAGAAGGCCATTTATTTACCTCGAAAAATTTCTCGGTCAATAACAGCTCCCTCCTCAACCTAGGTAGATAATATACTACTTCAATTTTCAAACAGATGCAGATCAACTGTATGACCTATTCTTTTAAATACCTTAAATGTAGATCAGCGGTATGATCCATTCTTTTATATATTGTTGAGGTTTCCAGGTATGATTTATTATTTCAAATTACGAAGACTTGTAGATCAACAGTATGACCTATTCTTTTTACTATTCCTTTATTTATTTGTTCGGCATCTGAAAGTCACCAGTATGACTTGCCCTTTTAGTACATAGTCTCTCATACATAGTTTCGATCAACAGTATGATCTTTTTTTTACTACTAACATGAGAAAACCTTATTATTTACCTCATTTATGAAAAGGGCAGTAGTTCATTACTAACCTATTGAGAAGGCCATTTATTTACCTCGAAAAATTTCTCGGTCAATAACAGCTCCCTCCTCAACCTAGGTAGATAATATACTACTTCAATTTTCAAACAGATGCAGATCAACTGTATGACCTATTCTTTTAAATACCTTAAATGTAGATCAGCGGTATGATCCATTCTTTTATATATTGTTGAGGTTTCCAGGTATGATTTATTATTTCAAATTACGAAGACTTGTAGATCAACAGTATGACCTATTCTTTTTACTATTCCTTTATTTATTTGTTCGGCATCTGAAAGTCACCAGTATGACTTGCCCTTTTAGTACATAGTCTCTCATACATAGTTTCGATCAACAGTATGATCTTTTTTTTACTACTAACATGAGAAAACCTTATTATTTACCTCATTTATGAAAAGGGCAGTAGTTCATTACTAACCTATTGAGAAGGCCATTTATTTACCTCGAAAAATTTCTCGGTAAATAACAGCTCCCTCCTCAACCTAGGTATATAATATACTACTTCAATTTTCAAACAGATGCAGATCAACTGTATGACCTATTCTTTTAAATACCTTAAATGTAGATCAGCGGTATGATCCATTCTTTTACATATTGTTGAGGTTTCCAGGTATGATTTATTATTTCAAATAACGAAGACTTGTAGATCAACAGTATGACCTATTCTTTTTACTATTCCTTTATTTATTTGTTCGGCATCTGAAAGTCAGCAGTATGACTTGCTCTTTTAGTACATAGTCTCTCATACATAGTTTCGATCAACAGTATGATCTTTTTTTTACTACTAACATGAGAAAACCTTATTATTTACCTCATTTATGAAAAGGGCAGTAGTTCATTACTAACCTATTGAGAAGGCCATTTATTTACCTCGAAAAATTTCTCGGTAAATAACAGCTCCCTCCTCAACCTAGGTATATAATATACTACTTCAATTTTCAAACAGATGCAGATCAACTGTATGACCTATTCTTTTAAATACCTTAAATGTAGATCAGCGGTATGATCCATTCTTTTATATATTGTTGAGGTTTCCAGGTATGATTTATTATTTCAAATTACGAAGACTTGTAGATCAACAGTATGACCTATTCTTTTTACTATTCCTTTATTTATTTGTTCGGCATCTGAAAGTCACCAGTATGACTTGCCCTTTTAGTACATAGTCTCTCATACATAGTTTCGATCAACAGTATGATCTTTTTTTTACTACTAACATGAGAAAACCTTATTATTTACCTCATTTATGAAAAGGGCAGTAGTTCATTACTAACCTATTGAGAAGGCCATTTATTTACCTCGAGAAATTTCTTGGTAAATAACAGCTCCCTCCTCAACCTAGGTATATAATATACTACTTCAATTTTCAAACAGATGCAGATCAACTGTATGACCTATTCTTTTAAATACCTTCAATGTAGATCAGCGGTATGATCCATTCTTTTACATATTGTTGAGGTTTCCAGGTATGATTTATTATTTCAAATCACGAAGACTTGTAGATCAACAGTATGACCTATTCTTTTTACTATTCCTTTATTTATTTGTTCGGCATCTGAAAGTCAGCAGTATGACTTGCTCTTTTAGTACATAGTCTCTCATACATAGTTTCGATCAACAGTATGATCTTTTTTTTACTACTAACATGAGAAAACCTTATTATTTACCTCATTTATGAAAAGAGCAGTAGTTCATTACTAACCTATTGAGAAGGCCATTTATTTACCTCGAAAAATTTCTCGGTAAATAACAGCTCCCTCCTCAACCTAGGTATATAATATACTACTTCAATTTTCAAACAGATGCAGATCAACTGTATGACCTATTCTTTTAAATACCTTAAATGTAGATCAGCGGTATGATCCATTCTTTTACATATTGTTGAGGTTTCCAGGTATGATTTATTATTTCAAATTACGAAGACTTGTAGATCAACAGTATGACCTATTCTTTTTACTATTCCTTTATTTATTTGTTCGGCATCTGAAAGTCAGCAGTATGACTTGCTCTTTTAGTACATAGTCTCTCATACATAGTTTTGATCAACAGTATGATCTTTTTTTTACTACTAACATGAGAAAACCTTATTATTTACCTCATTTATGAAAAGGGCAGTAGTTCATTACTAACCTATTGAGAAGGCCATTTATTTACCTCGAAAAATTTCTCGGTAAATAACAGCTCCCTCCTCAACCTAGGTATATAATATACTACTTCAATTTTCAAACAGATGCAGATCAACTGTATGACCTATTCTTGTAAATACCTTAAATGTAGATCAGCGGTATGATCCATTCTTTTATATATTGTTGAGGTTTCCAGGTATGATTTATTATTTCAAATTACGAAGACTTGTAGATCAACAGTATGACCTATTCTTTTTGCTATTCCTTTATTTATTTGTTCGGCATCTGAAAGTCACCAGTATAGTATGACTTGCTCTTTTAGTACATAGTCTCTCATACATAGTTTCGATCAACAGTATGATCTTTTTTTTACTACTAACATGAGAAAACCTTATTATTTACCTCATTTATGAAAAGGGCAGTAGTTCATTACTAACCTATTGAGAAGGCCATTTATTTACCTTAAAAAATTTCTCGGTAAATAACAGCTCCCTCCTCAACCTAGGTATATAATATACTACTTCAATTTTCAAACAGATGCAGATCAACTGTATGACCTATTCTTTTAAATACCTTAAATGTAGATCAGCGGTATGATCCATTCTTTTACATATTGTTGAGGTTTCCAGGTATGATTTATTATTTCAAATTACGAAGACTTGTAGATCAACAGTATGACCTATTCTTTTTACTATTCCTTTATTTATTTGTTCGGCATCTGAAAGTCAGCAGTATGACTTGCTCTTTTAGTACATAGTCTCTCATACATAGTTTTGATCAACAGTATGATCTTTTTTTTACTACTAACATGAGAAAACCTTATTATTTACCTCATTTATGAAAAGGGCAGTAGTTCATTACTAACCTATTGAGAAGGCCATTTATTTACCTCGAAAAATTTCTCGGTAAATAACAGCTCCCTCCTCAACCTAGGTATATAATATACTACTTCAATTTTCAAACAGATGCAGATCAACTGTATGACCTATTCTTGTAAATACCTTAAATGTAGATCAGCGGTATGATCCATTCTTTTATATATTGTTGAGGTTTCCAGGTATGATTTATTATTTCAAATTACGAAGACTTGTAGATCAACAGTATGACCTATTCTTTTTACTATTCCTTTATTTATTTGTTCGGCATCTGAAAGTCACCAGTATAGTATGACTTGCTCTTTTAGTACATAGTCTCTCATACATAGTTTCGATCAACAGTATGATCTTTTTTTTACTACTAACATGAGAAAACCTTATTATTTACCTCATTTATGAAAAGGGCAGTAGTTCATTACTAACCTATTGAGAAGGCCATTTATTTACCTTGAAAAATTTCTCGGTAAATAACAGCTCCCTCCTCAACCTAGGTATATAATATACTACTTCAATTTTCAAACAGATGCAGATCAACTGTATGACCTATTCTTTTAAATACCTTAAATGTAGATCAGCGGTATGATCCATTCTTTTACATATTGTTGAGGTTCCCAGGTATGATTTATTATTTCAAATTACGAAGACTTGTAGATCAACAGTATGACCTATTCTTTTTACTATTCCTTTATTTATTTGTTCGGCATCTGAAAGTCAGCAGTATGACTTGCTCTTTTAGTACATAGTCTCTCATACATAGTTTCGATCAACAGTATGATCTTTTTTTTACTACTAACATGAGAAAACCTTATTATTTACCTCATTTATGAAAAGGGCAGTAGTTCATTACTAACCTATTGAGAAGGCCATTTATTTACCTCGAAAAATTTCTCGGTAAATAACAGCTCCCTCCTCAACCTAGGTATATAATATACTACTTCAATTTTCAAACAGATGCAGATCAACTGTATGACCTATTCTTTTAAATACCTTAAATGTAGATCAGCGGTATGAGCCATTCTTTTACATATTGTTGAGGTTTCCAGGTATGATTTATTATTTCAAATTACGAAGACTTGTAGATCAACAGTATGACCTATTCTTTTTACTATTCCTTTATTTATTTCTTCGGCATCTGAAAGTCACCAGTATGACTTGCTCTTTTAGTACATAGTCTCTCATACATAGTTTCGATCAACAGTATGATCTTTTTTTTACTACTAACATGAGAAAACCTTATTATTTACCTCATTTATGAAAAGGGCAGTAGTTCATTACTAACCTATTGAGAAGGCCATTTATTTACCTCGAAAAATTTCTCGGTAAATAACAGCTCCCTCCTCAACCTAGGTATATAATATACTACTTCAATATTCAAACAAATGCAGATCAACTGTATGACCTATTCTTTTAAACACCTTAAATGTAGATCAGCGGTATGATCCATTCTTTTACATATTGTTGTGGTTTCCAGGTATGATTTATTATTTCAAATTACGAAGACTTGTAGATCAACAGTATGACCTATTCTTTTTACTATTCCTTTATTTATTTGTTCGGCATCTGAAAGTCAGCAGTATGACTTGCTCTTTTAGTACATAGTCTCTCATACATAGTTTCGATCAACAGTATGATCTTTTTTTTACTACTAACATGAGAAAACCTTATTATTTACCTCATTTATGAAAAGGGCAGTAGTTCATTACTAACCTATTGAGAAGGCCATTTATTTACCTCGAAAAATTTCTCGGTAAATAACAGCTCCCTCCTCAACCTAGGTATATAATATACTACTTCAATTTTCAAACAGATGCAGATCAACTGTATGACCTATTCTTTTAAATACCTTAAATGTAGATCAGCGGTATGATCCATTCTTTTACATATTGTTGAGGTTTCCAGGTATGATTTATTATTTCAAATTACGAAGACTTGTAGATCAACAGTATGACCTATTCTTTTTACTATTCCTTTATTTATTTGTTCGGCATCTGAAAGTCAGCAGTATGACTTGCTCTTTTAGTACATAGTCTCTCATACATAGTTTCGATCAACAGTATAATCTTTTTTTACTACTAACATGAGAAAACCTTATTATTTACCTCATTTATGAAAAGAGCAGTAGTTCATTACTAACCTATTGAGAAGGCCATTTATTTACCTCGAAAAATTTCTCGGTAAATAACAGCTCCCTCCTCAACCTAGGTATATAATATACTACTTCAATTTTCAAACAGATGCAGATCAACTGTATGACCTATTCTTTTAAATACCTTAAATGTAGATCAGCGGTATGATCCATTCTTTTACATATTGTTGAGGTTTCCAGGTATGATTTATTATTTCAAATTACGAAGACTTGTAGATCAACAGTATGACCTATTCTTTTTACTATTCCTTTATTTATTTGTTCGGCATCTGAAAGTCAGCAGTATGACTTGCTCTTTTAGTACATAGTCTCTCATACATAGTTTCGATCAACAGTATGATCTTTTTTTTACTACTAACATGAGAAAACCATATTATTTACCTCATTTATGAAAAGGGCAGTAGTTCATTACTAACCTATTGAGAAGGCCATTTATTTACCTCGAAAAATTTCTCGGTCAATAACAGCTCCCTCCTCAACCTAGGTAGATAATATACTACTTCAATTTTCAAACAGATGCAGATCAACTGTATGACCTATTCTTTTAAATACCTTAAATGTAGATCAGCGGTATGATCCATTCTTTTATATATTGTTGAGGTTTCCAGGTATGATTTATTATTTCAAATTACGAAGACTTGTAGATCAACAGTATGACCTATTCTTTTTACTATTCCTTTATTTATTTGTTCGGCATCTGAAAGTCACCAGTATGACTTGCCCTTTTAGTACATAGTCTCTCATACATAGTTTCGATCAACAGTATGATCTTTTTTTTACTACTAACATGAGAAAACCTTATTATTTACCTCATTTATGAAAAGGGCAGTAGTTCATTACTAACCTATTGAGAAGGCCATTTATTTACCTCGAAAAATTTCTCGGTAAATAACAGCTCCCTCCTCAACCTAGGTATATAATATACTACTTCAATTTTCAAACAGATGCAGATCAACTGTATGACCTATTCTTTTAAATACCTTAAATGTAGATCAGCGGTATGATCCATTCTTTTACATATTGTTGAGGTTTCCAGGTATGATTTATTATTTCAAATTACGAAGACTTGTAGATCAACAGTATGACCTATTCTTTTTACTATTCCTTTATTTATTTGTTCGGCATCTGAAAGTCAGCAGTATGACTTGCTCTTTTAGTACATAGTCTCTCATACATAGTTTCGATCAAGAGTATGATCTTTTTTTTACTACTAACATGAGAAAACCATATTATTTACCTCATTTATGAAAAGGGCAGTAGTTCATTACTAACCTATTGAGAAGGCCATTTATTTACCTCGAAAAATTTCTCGGTCAATAACAGCTCCCTCCTCAACCTAGGTAGATAATATACTACTTCAATTTTCAAACAGATGCAGATCAACTGTATGACCTATTCTTTTAAATACCTTAAATGTAGATCAGCGGTATGATCCATTCTTTTACATATTGTTGAGGTTTCCAGGTATGATTTATTATTTCAAATTACGAAGACTTGTAGATCAACAGTATGACCTATTCTTTTTACTATTCCTTTATTTATTTGTTCGGCATCTGAAAGTCACCAGTATGACTTGCTCTTTTAGTACATAGTCTCTCATACATAGTTTCGATTAACAGTATGATCTTTTTTTTACTACTAACATGAGAAAACCTTATTATTTACCTCATTTATGAAAAGAGCAGTAGTTCATTACTAACCTATTGAGAAGGCCATTTATTTACCTCGAAAAATTTCTCGGTAAATAACAGCTCCCTCCTCAACCTAGGTATATAATATACTACTTCAATTTTCAAACAGATGCAGATCAACTGTATGACCTATTCTTTTAAATACCTTAAATGTAGATCAGCGGTATGATCCATTCTTTTACATATTGTTGAGGTTTCCAGGTATGATTTATTATTTCAAATTACGAAGACTTGTAGATCAACAGTATGACCTATTCTTTTTACTATTCCTTTATTTATTTGTTCGGCATCTGAAAGTCACCAGTATGACTTGCTCTTTTAGTACATAGTCTCTCATACATAGTTTCGATTAACAGTATGATCTTTTTTTTACTACTAACATGAGAAAACCTTATTATTTACCTCATTTATGAAAAGGGCAGTAGTTCATTACTAACCTATTGAGAAGGCCATTTATTTACCTCGAAAAATTTCTCGGTCAATAACAGCTCCCTCCTCAACCTAGGTAGATAATATACTACTTCAATTTTCAAACAGATGCAGATCAACTGTATGACCTATTCTTTTAAATACCTTAAATGTAGATCAGCGGTATGATCCATTCTTTTATATATTGTTGAGGTTTCCAGGTATGATTTATTATTTCAAATTACGAAGACTTGTAGATCAACAGTATGACCTATTCTTTTTACTATTCCTTTATTTATTTGTTCGGCATCTGAAAGTCAGCAGTATGACTTGCTCTTTTAGTACATAGTCTCTCATACATAGTTTCGATCAACAGTATGATCTTTTTTTTACTACTAACATGAGAAAACCTTATTATTTACCTCATTTATGAAAAGGGCAGTAGTTCATTACTAACCTATTGAGAAGGCCATTTATTTACCTCGAAAAATTTCTCGGTAAATAACAGCTCCCTCCTCAACCTAGGTATATAATATACTACTTCAATTTTCAAACAGATGCAGATCAACTGTATGACCTATTCTTTTAAATACCTTAAATGTAGATCAGCGGTATGATCCATTCTTTTACATATTGTTGAGGTTTCCAGGTATGATTTATTATTTCAAATTACGAAGACTTGTAGATCAACAGTATGACCTATTCTTTTTACTATTCCTTTATTTATTTGTTCGGCATCTGAAAGTCAGCAGTATGACTTGCTCTTTTAGTACATAGTCTCTCATACATAGTTTCGATCAACAGTATAATCTTTTTTTACTACTAACATGAGAAAACCTTATTATTTACCTCATTTATGAAAAGAGCAGTAGTTCATTACTAACCTATTGAGAAGGCCATTTATTTACCTCGAAAAATTTCTCGGTAAATAACAGCTCCCTCCTCAACCTAGGTATATAATATACTACTTCAATTTTCAAACAGATGCAGATCAACTGTATGACCTATTCTTTTAAATACCTTAAATGTAGATCAGCGGTATGATCCATTCTTTTACATATTGTTGAGGTTTCCAGGTATGATTTATTATTTCAAATTACGAAGACTTGTAGATCAACAGTATGACCTATTCTTTTTACTATTCCTTTATTTATTTGTTCGGCATCTGAAAGTCAGCAGTATGACTTGCTCTTTTAGTACATAGTCTCTCATACATAGTTTCGATCAACAGTATGATCTTTTTTTTACTACTAACATGAGAAAACCATATTATTTACCTCATTTATGAAAAGGGCAGTAGTTCATTACTAACCTATTGAGAAGGCCATTTATTTACCTCGAAAAATTTCTCGGTCAATAACAGCTCCCTCCTCAACCTAGGTAGATAATATACTACTTCAATTTTCAAACAGATGCAGATCAACTGTATGACCTATTCTTTTAAATACCTTAAATGTAGATCAGCGGTATGATCCATTCTTTTATATATTGTTGAGGTTTCCAGGTATGATTTATTATTTCAAATTACGAAGACTTGTAGATCAACAGTATGACCTATTCTTTTTACTATTCCTTTATTTATTTGTTCGGCATCTGAAAGTCACCAGTATGACTTGCCCTTTTAGTACATAGTCTCTCATACATAGTTTCGATCAACAGTATGATCTTTTTTTTACTACTAACATGAGAAAACCTTATTATTTACCTCATTTATGAAAAGGGCAGTAGTTCATTACTAACCTATTGAGAAGGCCATTTATTTACCTCGAAAAATTTCTCGGTAAATAACAGCTCCCTCCTCAACCTAGGTATATAATATACTACTTCAATTTTCAAACAGATGCAGATCAACTGTATGACCTATTCTTTTAAATACCTTAAATGTAGATCAGCGGTATGATCCATTCTTTTACATATTGTTGAGGTTTCCAGGTATGATTTATTATTTCAAATTACGAAGACTTGTAGATCAACAGTATGACCTATTCTTTTTACTATTCCTTTATTTATTTGTTCGGCATCTGAAAGTCAGCAGTATGACTTGCTCTTTTAGTACATAGTCTCTCATACATAGTTTCGATCAAGAGTATGATCTTTTTTTTACTACTAACATGAGAAAACCATATTATTTACCTCATTTATGAAAAGGGCAGTAGTTCATTACTAACCTATTGAGAAGGCCATTTATTTACCTCGAAAAATTTCTCGGTCAATAACAGCTCCCTCCTCAACCTAGGTAGATAATATACTACTTCAATTTTCAAACAGATGCAGATCAACTGTATGACCTATTCTTTTAAATACCTTAAATGTAGATCAGCGGTATGATCCATTCTTTTACATATTGTTGAGGTTTCCAGGTATGATTTATTATTTCAAATTACGAAGACTTGTAGATCAACAGTATGACCTATTCTTTTTACTATTCCTTTATTTATTTGTTCGGCATCTGAAAGTCACCAGTATGACTTGCTCTTTTAGTACATAGTCTCTCATACATAGTTTCGATTAACAGTATGATCTTTTTTTTACTACTAACATGAGAAAACCTTATTATTTACCTCATTTATGAAAAGAGCAGTAGTTCATTACTAACCTATTGAGAAGGCCATTTATTTACCTCGAAAAATTTCTCGGTAAATAACAGCTCCCTCCTCAACCTAGGTATATAATATACTACTTCAATTTTCAAACAGATGCAGATCAACTGTATGACCTATTCTTTTAAATACCTTAAATGTAGATCAGCGGTATGATCCATTCTTTTACATATTGTTGAGGTTTCCAGGTATGATTTATTATTTCAAATTACGAAGACTTGTAGATCAACAGTATGACCTATTCTTTTTACTATTCCTTTATTTATTTGTTCGGCATCTGAAAGTCACCAGTATGACTTGCTCTTTTAGTACATAGTCTCTCATACATAGTTTCGATTAACAGTATGATCTTTTTTTTACTACTAACATGAGAAAACCTTATTATTTACCTCATTTATGAAAAGGGCAGTAGTTCATTACTAACCTATTGAGAAGGCCATTTATTTACCTCGAAAAATTTCTCGGTCAATAACAGCTCCCTCCTCAACCTAGGTAGATAATATACTACTTCAATTTTCAAACAGATGCAGATCAACTGTATGACCTATTCTTTTAAATACCTTAAATGTAGATCAGCGGTATGATCCATTCTTTTATATATTGTTGAGGTTTCCAGGTATGATTTATTATTTCAAATTACGAAGACTTGTAGATCAACAGTATGACCTATTCTTTTTACTATTCCTTTATTTATTTGTTCGGCATCTGAAAGTCACCAGTATGACTTGCCCTTTTAGTACATAGTCTCTCATACATAGTTTCGATCAACAGTATGATCTTTTTTTTACTACTAACATGAGAAAACCTTATTATTTACCTCATTTATGAAAAGGGCAGTAGTTCATTACTAACCTATTGAGAAGGCCATTTATTTACCTCGAAAAATTTCTCGGTCAATAACAGCTCCCTCCTCAACCTAGGTAGATAATATACTACTTCAATTTTCAAACAGATGCAGATCAACTGTATGACCTATTCTTTTAAATACCTTAAATGTAGATCAGCGGTATGATCCATTCTTTTATATATTGTTGAGGTTTCCAGGTATGATTTATTATTTCAAATTACGAAGACTTGTAGATCAACAGTATGACCTATTCTTTTTACTATTCCTTTATTTATTTGTTCGGCATCTGAAAGTCACCAGTATGACTTGCCCTTTTAGTACATAGTCTCTCATACATAGTTTCGATCAACAGTATGATCTTTTTTTTACTACTAACATGAGAAAACCTTATTATTTACCTCATTTATGAAAAGGGCAGTAGTTCATTACTAACCTATTGAGAAGGCCATTTATTTACCTCGAAAAATTTCTCGGTAAATAACAGCTCCCTCCTCAACCTAGGTATATAATATACTACTTCAATTTTCAAACAGATGCAGATCAACTGTATGACCTATTCTTTTAAATACCTTAAATGTAGATCAGCGGTATGATCCATTCTTTTACATATTGTTGAGGTTTCCAGGTATGATTTATTATTTCAAATAACGAAGACTTGTAGATCAACAGTATGACCTATTCTTTTTACTATTCCTTTATTTATTTGTTCGGCATCTGAAAGTCAGCAGTATGACTTGCTCTTTTAGTACATAGTCTCTCATACATAGTTTCGATCAACAGTATGATCTTTTTTTTACTACTAACATGAGAAAACCTTATTATTTACCTCATTTATGAAAAGGGCAGTAGTTCATTACTAACCTATTGAGAAGGCCATTTATTTACCTCGAAAAATTTCTCGGTAAATAACAGCTCCCTCCTCAACCTAGGTATATAATATACTACTTCAATTTTCAAACAGATGCAGATCAACTGTATGACCTATTCTTTTAAATACCTTAAATGTAGATCAGCGGTATGATCCATTCTTTTATATATTGTTGAGGTTTCCAGGTATGATTTATTATTTCAAATTACGAAGACTTGTAGATCAACAGTATGACCTATTCTTTTTACTATTCCTTTATTTATTTGTTCGGCATCTGAAAGTCACCAGTATGACTTGCCCTTTTAGTACATAGTCTCTCATACATAGTTTCGATCAACAGTATGATCTTTTTTTTACTACTAACATGAGAAAACCTTATTATTTACCTCATTTATGAAAAGGGCAGTAGTTCATTACTAACCTATTGAGAAGGCCATTTATTTACCTCGAAAAATTTCTCGGTAAATAACAGCTCCCTCCTCAACCTAGGTATATAATATACTACTTCAATTTTCAAACAGATGCAGATCAACTGTATGACCTATTCTTTTAAATACCTTAAATGTAGATCAGCGGTATGATCCATTCTTTTATATATTGTTGAGGTTTCCAGGTATGATTTATTATTTCAAATTACGAAGACTTGTAGATCAACAGTATGACCTATTCTTTTTACTATTCCTTTATTTATTTGTTCGGCATCTGAAAGTCACCAGTATGACTTGCCCTTTTAGTACATAGTCTCTCATACATAGTTTCGATCAACAGTATAATCTTTTTTTACTACTAACATGAGAAAACCTTATTATTTACCTCATTTATGAAAAGAGCAGTAGTTCATTACTAACCTATTGAGAAGGCCATTTATTTACCTCGAAAAATTCCTCGGTAAATAACAGCTCCCTCCTCAACCTAGGTAGATAATATACTACTTCAATTTTCAAACAGATGCAGATCAACTGTATGACCTATTCTTTTAAATACCTTAAATGTAGATCAGCGGTATGATCCATTCTTTTACATATTGTTGAGGTTTCCAGGTATGATTTATTATTTCAAATTACGAAGACTTGTAGATCAACAGTATGACCTATTCTTTTTACTATTCCTTTATTTATTTGTTCGGCATCTGAAAGTCACCAGTATGACTTGCTCTTTTAGTACATAGTCTCTCATACATAGTTTCGATCAACAGTATGATCTTTTTTTTACTACTAACATGAGAAAACCTTATTATTTACCTCATTTATGAAAAGAGCAGTAGTTCATTACTAACCTATTGAGAAGGCCATTTATTTACCTCGAAAAATTTCTCGGTAAATAACAGCTCCCTCCTCAACCTAGGTATATAATATACTACTTCAATTTTCAAACAGATGCAGATCAACTGTATGACCTATTCTTTTAAATACCTTAAATGTAGATCAGCGGTATGATCCATTCTTTTACATATTGTTGAGGTTTCCAGGTATGATTAATTATTTCAAATTACGAAGACTTGTAGATCAACAGTATGACCTATTCTTTTTACTATTCCTTTATTTATTTGTTCGGCATCTGAAAGTCAGCAGTATGACTTGCTCTTTTAGTACATAGTCTCTCATACATAGTTTCGATCAACAGTATGATCTTTTTTTTACTACTAACATGAGAAAACCTTATTATTTACCTCATTTATGAAAAGAGCAGTAGTTCATTACTAACCTATTGAGAAGGCCATTTATTTACCTCGAAAAATTTCTCGGTAAATAACAGCTCCCTCCTCAACCTAGGTATATAATATACTACTTCAATTTTCAAACAGATGCAGATCAACTGTATGACCTATTCTTTTAAATACCTTAAATGTAGATCAGCGGTATGATCCATTCTTTTACATATTGTTGAGGTTTCCAGGTATGATTTATTATTTCAAATTACGAAGACTTGTAGATCAACAGTATGACCTATTCTTTTTACTATTCCTTTATTTATTTGTTCGGCATCTGAAAGTCACCAGTATGACTTGCTCTTTTAGTACATAGTCTCTCATACATAGTTTCGATCAACAGTATGATCTTTTTTTTACTACTAACATGAGAAAACCTTATTATTTACCTCATTTATGAAAAGGGCAGTAGTTCATTACTAACCTATTGAGAAGGCCATTTATTTACCTCGAAAAATTTCTCGGTAAATAACAGCTCCCTCCTCAACCTAGGTATATAATATACTACTTCAATTTTCAAACAGATGCAGATCAACTGTATGACCTATTCTTTTAAATACCTTAAATGTAGATCAGCGGTATGATCCATTCTTTTATATATTGTTGAGGTTTCCAGGTATGATTTATTATTTCAAATTACGAAGACTTGTAGATCAACAGTATGACCTATTCTTTTTACTATTCCTTTATTTATTTGTTCGGCATCTGAAAGTCACCAGTATGACTTGCTCTTTTAGTACATAGTCTCTCATACATAGTTTCGATCAACAGTATGATCTTTTTTTTACTACTAACATGAGAAAACCTTATTATTTACCTCATTTATGAAAAGGGCAGTAGTTCATTACTAACCTATTGAGAAGGCCATTTATTTACCTCGAAAAATTTCTCGGTAAATAACAGCTCCCTCCTCAACCTAGGTATATAATATACTACTTCAATTTTCAAACAGATGCAGATCAACTGTATGACCTATTCTTTTAAATACCTTAAATGTAGATCAGCGGTATGATCCATTCTTTTACATATTGTTGAGGTTTCCAGGTATGATTTATTATTTCAAATTACGAAGACTTGTAGATCAACAGTATGACCTATTCTTTTTACTATTCCTTTATTTATTTGTTCGGCATCTGAAAGTCAGCAGTATGACTTGCTCTTTTAGTACATAGTCTCTCATACATAGTTTCGATCAACAGTATGATCTTTTATTTACTACTAACATGAGAAAACCTTATTATTTACCTCATTTATGAAAAAGGCAGTAGTTCATTACTAACCTATTGAGAAGGCCATTTATTTACCTCGAAAAATTCCTCGGTAAATAACAGCTCCCTCCTCAACCTAGGTAGATAATATACTACTTCAATTTTCAAACAGATGCAGATCAACTGTATGACCTATTCTTTTAAATACCTTAAATGTAGATCAGCGGTATGATCCATTCTTTTACATATTGTTGAGGTTTCCAGGTATGATTAATTATTTAAAATTACGAAGACTTGTAGATCAACAGTATGACCTATTCTTTTTACTATTCCTTTATTTATTTGTTCGGCATCTGAAAGTCAGCAGTATGACTTGCTCTTTTAGTACATAGTCTCTCATACATAGTTTCGATCAACAGTATGATCTTTTTTTTACTACTAACATGAGAAAACCTTATTATTTACCTCATTTATGAAAAGGGCAGTAGTTCATTACTAACCTATTGAGAAGGCCATTTATTTACCTCGAAAAATTTCTCGGTAAATAACAGCTCCCTCCTCAACCTAGGTATATAATATACTACTTCAATTTTCAAACAGATGCAGATCAACTGTATGACCTATTCTTTTAAATACCTTAAATGTAGATCAGCGGTATGATCCATTCTTTTATATATTGTTGAGGTTTCCAGGTATGATTTATTATTTCAAATTACGAAGACTTGTAGATCAACAGTATGACCTATTCTTTTTACTATTCCTTTATTTATTTGTTCGGCATCTGAAAGTCACCAGTATGACGACTTGCCCTTTTAGTACATAGTCTCTCATACATAGTTTCGATCAACAGTATGATCTTTTTTTTACTACTAACATGAGAAAACCTTATTATTTACCTCATTTATGAAAAGGGCAGTAGTTCATTACTAACCTATTGAGAAGGCCATTTATTTACCTCGAAAAATTTCTCGGTCAATAACAGCTCCCTCCTCAACCTAGGTAGATAATATACTACTTCAATTTTCAAACAGATGCAGATCAACTGTATGACCTATTCTTTTAAATACCTTAAATGTAGATCAGCGGTATGATCCATTCTTTTACATATTGTTGAGGTTTCCAGGTATGATTTATTATTTCAAATTACGAAGACTTGTAGATCAACAGTATGACCTATTCTTTTTACTATTCCTTTATTTATTTGTTCGGCATCTGAAAGTCACCAGTATGACTTGCTCTTTTAGTACATAGTCTCTCATACATAGTTTCGATCAACAGTATGATCTTTTTTTTACTACTAACATGAGAAAACCTTATTATTTACCTCATTTATGAAAAGAGCAGTAGTTCATTACTAACCTATTGAGAAGGCCATTTATTTACCTCGAAAAATTTCTCGGTAAATAACAGCTCCCTCCTCAACCTAGGTATATAATATACTACTTCAATTTTCAAACAGATGCAGATCAACTGTATGACCTATTCTTTTAAATACCTTAAATGTAGATCAGCGGTATGATCCATTCTTTTACATATTGTTGAGGTTTCCAGGTATGATTTATTATTTCAAATTACGAAGACTTGTAGATCAACAGTATGACCTATTCTTTTTACTATTCCTTTATTTATTTGTTCGGCATCTGAAAGTCAGCAGTATGACTTGCTCTTTTAGTACATAGTCTCTCATACATAGTTTCGATCAACAGTATGATCTTTTTTTTACTACTAACATGAGAAAACCTTATTATTTACCTCATTTATGAAAAGAGCAGTAGTTCATTACTAACCTATTGAGAAGGCCATTTATTTACCTCGAAAAATTTCTCGGTAAATAACAGCTCCCTCCTCAACCTAGGTATATAATATACTACTTCAATTTTCAAACAGATGCAGATCAACTGTATGACCTATTCTTTTAAATACCTTAAATGTAGATCAGCGGTATGATCCATTCTTTTACATATTGTTGAGGTTTCCAGGTATGATTTATTATTTCAAATTACGAAGACTTGTAGATCAACAGTATGACCTATTCTTTTTACTATTCCTTTATTTATTTGTTCGGCATCTGAAAGTCAGCAGTATGACTTGCTCTTTTAGTACATAGTCTCTCATACATAGTTTCGATCAACAGTATGATCTTTTTTTTACTACTAACATGAGAAAACCTTATTATTTACCTCATTTATGAAAAGAGCAGTAGTTCATTACTAACCTATTGAGAAGGCCATTTATTTACCTCGAAAAATTTCTCGGTAAATAACAGCTCCCTCCTCAACCTAGGCATATAATATACTACTTCAATTTTCAAACAGATGCAGATCAACTGTATGACCTATTCTTTTAAATACCTTAAATGTAGATCAGCGGTATGATCCATTCTTTTACATATTGTTGAGGTTTCCAGGTATGATTTATTATTTCAAATTACGAAGACTTGTAGATCAACAGTATGACCTATTCTTTTTACTATTCCTTTATTTATTTGTTCGGCATCTGAAAGTCACCAGTATGACTTGCTCCTCTCATACATAGTTTCGATCAACAGTATGATCTTTTTTTTACTACTAACATGAGAAAACATTATTTACCTCATTTATGAAAAGGGCAGTAGTTCATTACTAACCTATTGAGAAGGCCATTTATTTACCTCGAAAAATTTCTCGGTAAATAACAGCTCCCTCCTCAACCTAGGTATATAATATACTACTTCAATTTTCAAACAGATGCAGATCAACTGTATGACCTATTCTTTTAAATACCTTAAATGTAGATCAGCGGTATGATCCATTCTTTTACATATTGTTGAGGTTTCCAGGTATGATTTATTATTTCAAATTACGAAGACTTGTAGATCAACAGTATGACCTATTCTTTTTACTATTCCTTTATTTATTTGTTCGGCATCTGAAAGTCAGCAGTATGACTTGCTCTTTTAGTACATAGTTTCTCATACATAGTTTCGATCAACAGTATGATCTTTTTTTTACTACTAACATGAGAAAACCTTATTATTTACCTCATTTATGAAAAGGGCAGTAGTTCATTACTAACCTATTGAGAAGGCCATTTATTTACCTCGAAAAATTCCTCGGTAAATAACAGCTCCCTCCTCAACCTAGGTAGATAATATACTACTTCAATTTTCAAACAGATGCAGATCAACTGTATGACCTATTCTTTTAAATACCTTAAATGTAGATCAGCGGTATGATCCATTCTTTTACATATTGTTGAGGTTTCCAGGTATGATTTATTATTTCAAATTACGAAGACTTGTAGATCAACAGTATGACCTATTCTTTTTACTATTCCTTTATTTATTTGTTCGGCATCTGAAAGTCACCAGTATGACTTGCTCTTTTAGTACATAGTCTCTCATACATAGTTTCGATCAACAGTATGATCTTTTTTTTACTACTAACATGAGAAAACCTTATTATTTACCTCATTTATGAAAAGGGCAGTAGTTCATTACTAACCTATTGAGAAGGCCATTTATTTACCTCGAAAAATTCCTCGGTAAATAACAGCTCCCTCCTCAACCTAGGTAGATAATATACTACTTCAATTTTCAAACAGATGCAGATCAACTGTATGACCTATTCTTTTAAATACCTTAAATGTAGATCAGCGGTATGATCCATTCTTTTACATATTGTTGAGGTTTCCAGGTATGATTTATTATTTCAAATTACGAAGACTTGTAGATCAACAGTATGACCTATTCTTTTTACTATTCCTTTATTTATTTGTTCGGCATCTGAAAGTCACCAGTATGACTTGCTCTTTTAGTACATAGTCTCTCATACATAGTTTCGATCAACAGTATGATCTTTTTTTTACTACTAACATGAGAAAACCTTATTATTTACCTCATTTATGAAAAGAGCAGTAGTTCATTACTAACCTATTGAGAAGGCCATTTATTTACCTCGAAAAATTTCTTGGTAAATAACAGCTCCCTCCTCAACCTAGGTATATAATATACTACTTCAATTTTCAAACAGATGCAGATCAACTGTATGACCTATTCTTTTAAATACCTTAAATGTAGATCAGCGGTATGATCCATTCTTTTACATATTGTTGAGGTTTCCAGGTATGATTAATTATTTCAAATTACGAAGACTTGTAGATCAACAGTATGACCTATTCTTTTTACTATTCCTTTATTTATTTGTTCGGCATCTGAAAGTCAGCAGTATGACTTGCTCTTTTAGTACATAGTATCTCATACATAGTTTCGATCAACAGTATGATCTTTTTTTTACTACTAACATGAGAAAACCTTATTATTTACCTCATTTATGAAAAGAGCAGTAGTTCATTACTAACCTATTGAGAAGGCCATTTATTTACCTCGAAAAATTTCTCGGTAAATAACAGCTCCCTCCTCAACCTAGGTATATAATATACTACTTCAATTTTCAAACAGATGCAGATCAACTGTATGACCTATTCTTTTAAATACCTTAAATGTAGATCAGCGGTATGATCCATTCTTTTACATATTGTTGAGGTTTCCAGGTATGATTAATTATTTCAAATTACGAAGACTTGTAGATCAACAGTATGACCTATTCTTTTTACTATTCCTTTATTTATTTGTTCGGCATCTGAAAGTCAGCAGTATGACTTGCTCTTTTAGTACATAGTCTCTCATACATAGTTTCGATCAACAGTATGATCTTTTTTTTACTACTAACATGAGAAAACCTTATTATTTACCTCATTTATGAAAAGGGCAGTAGTTCATTACTAACCTATTGAGAAGGCCATTTATTTATCTCGAAAAATTTCTCGGTAAATAACAGCTCCCTCCTCAACCTAGGTATATAATATACTACTTCAATTTTCAAACAGATGCAGATCAACTGTATGACCTATTCTTTTAAATACCTTAAATGTAGATCAGCGGTATGATCCATTCTTTTACATATTGTTGAGGTTTCCAGGTATGATTTATTATTTCAAATTACGAAGACTTGTAGATCAACAGTATGACCTATTCTTTTTACTATTCCTTTATTTATTTGTTCGGCATCTGAAAGTCAGCAGTATGACTTGCTCTTTTAGTACATAGTCTCTCATACATAGTTTCGATCAACAGTATGATCTTTTTTTTACTACTAACATGAGAAAACCATATTATTTACCTCATTTATGAAAAGGGCAGTAGTTCATTACTAACCTATTGAGAAGGCCATTTATTTACCTCGAAAAATTTCTCGGTCAATAACAGCTCCCTCCTCAACCTAGGTAGATAATATACTACTTCAATTTTCAAACAGATGCAGATCAACTGTATGACCTATTCTTTTAAATACCTTAAATGTAGATCAGCGGTATGATCCATTCTTTTATATATTGTTGAGGTTTCCCGGTATGATTTATTATTTCAAATTACGAAGACTTGTAGATCAACAGTATGACCTATTCTTTTTACTATTCCTTTATTTATTTGTTCGGCATCTGAAAGTCACCAGTATGACTTGCCCTTTTAGTACATAGTCTCTCATACATAGTTTCGATCAACAGTATGATCTTTTTTTTACTACTAACATGAGAAAACCTTATTATTTACCTCATTTATGAAAAGGGCAGTAGTTCATTACTAACCTATTGAGAAGGCCATTTATTTACCTCGAAAAATTTCTCGGTAAATAACAGCTCCCTCCTCAACCTAGGTATATAATATACTACTTCAATTTTCAAACAGATGCAGATCAACTGTATGACCTATTCTTTTAAATACCTTAAATGTAGATCAGCGGTATGATCCATTCTTTTATATATTGTTGAGGTTTCCAGGTATGATTTATTATTTCAAATTACGAAGACTTGTAGATCAACAGTATGACCTATTCTTTTTACTATTCCTTTATTTATTTGTTCGGCATCTGAAAGTCACCAGTATGACTTGCCCTTTTAGTACATAGTCTCTCATACATGGTTTCGATCAACAGTATAATCTTTTTTTACTACTAACATGAGAAAACCTTATTATTTACCTCATTTATGAAAAGAGCAGTAGTTCATTACTAACCTATTGAGAAGGCCATTTATTTACCTCGAAAAATTCCTCGGTAAATAACAGCTCCCTCCTCAACCTAGGTAGATAATATACTACTTCAATTTTCAAACAGATGCAGATCAACTGTATGACCTATTCTTTTAAATACCTTAAATGTAGATCAGCGGTATGATCCATTCTTTTACATATTGTTGAGGTTTCCAGGTATGATTAATTATTTCAAATTACGAAGACTTGTAGATCAACAGTATGACCTATTCTTTTTACTATTCCTTTATTTATTTGTTCGGCATCTGAAAGTCAGCAGTATGACTTGCTCTTTTAGTACATAGTCTCTCATACATAGTTTCGATCAACAGTATGATCTTTTTTTTACTACTAACATGAGAAAACCTTATTATTTACCTCATTTATGAAAAGGGCAGTAGTTCATTACTAACCTATTGAGAAGGCCATTTATTTACCTCGAAAAATTTCTCGGTAAATAACAGCTCCCTCCTCAACCTAGGTATATAATATACTACTTCAATTTTCAAACAGATGCAGATCAACTGTATGACCTATTCTTTTAAATACCTTAAATGTAGATCAGCGGTATGATCCATTCTTTTATATATTGTTGAGGTTTCCAGGTATGATTTATTATTTCAAATTACGAAGACTTGTAGATCAACAGTATGACCTATTCTTTTTACTATTCCTTTATTTATTTGTTCGGCATCTGAAAGTCACCAGTATGACTTGCCCTTTTAGTACATAGTCTCTCATACATAGTTTCGATCAACAGTATGATCTTTTTTTTACTACTAACATGAGAAAACCTTATTATTTACCTCATTTATGAAAAGGGCAGTAGTTCATTACTAACCTATTGAGAAGGCCATTTATTTACCTCGAAAAATTTCTCGGTAAATAACAGCTCCCTCCTCAACCTAGGTATATAATATACTACTTCAATTTTCAAACAGATGCAGATCAACTGTATGACCTATTCTTTTAAATACCTTAAATGTAGATCAGCGGTATGATCCATTCTTTTACATATTGTTGAGGTTTCCAGGTATGATTTATTATTTCAAATTACGAAGACTTGTAGATCAACAGTATGACCTATTCTTTTTACTATTCCTTTATTTATTTGTTCGGCATCTGAAAGTCAGCAGTATGACTTGCTCTTTTAGTACATAGTCTCTCATACATAGTTTCGATCAACAGTATGATCTTTTTTTTACTACTAACATGAGAAAACCATATTATTTACCTCATTTATGAAAAGGGCAGTAGTTCATTACTAACCTATTGAGAAGGCCATTTATTTACCTCGAAAAATTTCTCGGTCAATAACAGCTCCCTCCTCAACCTAGGTAGATAATATACTACTTCAATTTTCAAACAGATGCAGATCAACTGTATGACCTATTCTTTTAAATACCTTAAATGTAGATCAGCGGTATGATCCATTCTTTTACATATTGTTGAGGTTTCCAGGTATGATTTATTATTTCAAATTACGAAGACTTGTAGATCAACAGTATGACCTATTCTTTTTACTATTCCTTTATTTATTTGTTCGGCATCTGAAAGTCACCAGTATGACTTGCTCTTTTAGTACATAGTCTCTCATACATAGTTTCGATCAACAGTATGATCTTTTTTTTACTACTAACATGAGAAAACCTTATTATTTACCTCATTTATGAAAAGAGCAGTAGTTCATTACTAACCTATTGAGAAGGCCATTTATTTACCTCGAAAAATTTCTCGGTAAATAACAGCTCCCTCCTCAACCTAGGTATATAATATACTACTTCAATTTTCAAACAGATGCAGATCAACTGTATGACCTATTCTTTTAAATACCTTAAATGTAGATCAGCGGTATGATCCATTCTTTTACATATTGTTGAGGTTTCCAGGTATGATTAATTATTTCAAATTACGAAGACTTGTAGATCAACAGTATGACCTATTCTTTTTACTATTCCTTTATTTATTTGTTCGGCATCTGAAAGTCACCAGTATGACTTGCCCTTTTAGTACATAGTCTCTCATACATAGTTTCGATCAACAGTATGATCTTTTTTTTACTACTAACATGAGAAAACCTTATTATTTACCTCATTTATGAAAAGGGCAGTAGTTCATTACTAACCTATTGAGAAGGCCATTTATTTACCTCGAAAAATTTCTCGGTCAATAACAGCTCCCTCCTCAACCTAGGTAGATAATATACTACTTCAATTTTCAAACAGATGCAGATCAACTGTATGACCTATTCTTTTAAATACCTTAAATGTAGATCAGCGGTATGATCCATTCTTTTATATATTGTTGAGGTTTCCAGGTATGATTTATTATTTCAAATTACGAAGACTTGTAGATCAACAGTATGACCTATTCTTTTTACTATTCCTTTATTTATTTGTTCGGCATCTGAAAGTCACCAGTATGACTTGCCCTTTTAGTACATAGTCTCTCATACATAGTTTCGATCAACAGTATGATCTTTTTTTTACTACTAACATGAGAAAACCTTATTATTTACCTCATTTATGAAAAGGGCAGTAGTTCATTACTAACCTATTGAGAAGGCCATTTATTTACCTCGAAAAATTTCTCGGTCAATAACAGCTCCCTCCTCAACCTAGGTAGATAATATACTACTTCAATTTTCAAACAGATGCAGATCAACTGTATGACCTATTCTTTTAAATACCTTAAATGTAGATCAGCGGTATGATCCATTCTTTTACATATTGTTGAGGTTTCCAGGTATGATTAATTATTTCAAATTACGAAGACTTGTAGATCAACAGTATGACCTATTCTTTTTACTATTCCTTTATTTATTTGTTCGGCATCTGAAAGTCAGCAGTATGACTTGCTCTTTTAGTACATAGTCTCTCATACATAGTTTCGATCAACAGTATGATCTTTTTTTTACTACTAACATGAGAAAACCTTATTATTTACCTCATTTATGAAAAGGGCAGTAGTTCATTACTAACCTATTGAGAAGGCCATTTATTTACCTCGAAAAATTTCTCGGTAAATAACAGCTCCCTCCTCAACCTAGGTATATAATATACTACTTCAATTTTCAAACAGATGCAGATCAACTGTATGACCTATTCTTTTAAATACCTTAAATGTAGATCAGCGGTATGATCCATTCTTTTATATATTGTTGAGGTTTCCAGGTATGATTTATTATTTCAAATTACGAAGACTTGTAGATCAACAGTATGACCTATTCTTTTTACTATTCCTTTATTTATTTGTTCGGCATCTGAAAGTCACCAGTATGACTTGCCCTTTTAGTACATAGTCTCTCATACATAGTTTCGATCAACAGTATGATCTTTTTTTTACTACTAACATGAGAAAACCTTATTATTTACCTCATTTATGAAAAGGGCAGTAGTTCATTACTAACCTATTGAGAAGGCCATTTATTTACCTCGAAAAATTTCTCGGTAAATAACAGCTCCCTCCTCAACCTAGGTATATAATATACTACTTCAATTTTCAAACAGATGCAGATCAACTGTATGACCTATTCTTTTAAATACCTTAAATGTAGATCAGCGGTATGATCCATTCTTTTACATATTGTTGAGGTTTCCAGGTATGATTTATTATTTCAAATTACGAAGACTTGTAGATCAACAGTATGACCTATTCTTTTTACTATTCCTTTATTTATTTGTTCGGCATCTGAAAGTCAGCAGTATGACTTGCTCTTTTAGTACATAGTCTCTCATACATAGTTTCGATCAACAGTATGATCTTTTTTTTACTACTAACATGAGAAAACCATATTATTTACCTCATTTATGAAAAGGGCAGTAGTTCATTACTAACCTATTGAGAAGGCCATTTATTTACCTCGAAAAATTTCTCGGTCAATAACAGCTCCCTCCTCAACCTAGGTAGATAATATACTACTTCAATTTTCAAACAGATGCAGATCAACTGTATGACCTATTCTTTTAAATACCTTAAATGTAGATCAGCGGTATGATCCATTCTTTTACATATTGTTGAGGTTTCCAGGTATGATTTATTATTTCAAATTACGAAGACTTGTAGATCAACAGTATGACCTATTCTTTTTACTATTCCTTTATTTATTTGTTCGGCATCTGAAAGTCACCAGTATGACTTGCTCTTTTAGTACATAGTCTCTCATACATAGTTTCGATCAACAGTATGACCTTTTTTTTACTACTAACATGAGAAAACCTTATTATTTACCTCATTTATGAAAAGAGCAGTAGTTCATTACTAACCTATTGAGAAGGCCATTTATTTACCTCGAAAAATTTCTCGGTAAATAACAGCTCCCTCCTCAACCTAGGTATATAATATACTACTTCAATTTTCAAACAGATGCAGATCAACTGTATGACCTATTCTTTTAAATACCTTAAATGTAGATCAGCGGTATGATCCATTCTTTTACATATTGTTGAGGTTTCCAGGTATGATTAATTATTTCAAATTACGAAGACTTGTAGATCAACAGTATGACCTATTCTTTTTACTATTCCTTTATTTATTTGTTCGGCATCTGAAAGTCACCAGTATGACTTGCCCTTTTAGTACATAGTCTCTCATACATAGTTTCGATCAACAGTATGATCTTTTTTTTACTACTAACATGAGAAAACCTTATTATTTACCTCATTTATGAAAAGGGCAGTAGTTCATTACTAACCTATTGAGAAGGCCATTTATTTACCTCGAAAAATTTCTCGGTCAATAACAGCTCCCTCCTCAACCTAGGTAGATAATATACTACTTCAATTTTCAAACAGATGCAGATCAACTGTATGACCTATTCTTTTAAATACCTTAAATGTAGATCAGCGGTATGATCCATTCTTTTATATATTGTTGAGGTTTCCAGGTATGATTTATTATTTCAAATTACGAAGACTTGTAGATCAACAGTATGACCTATTCTTTTTACTATTCCTTTATTTATTTGTTCGGCATCTGAAAGTCACCAGTATGACTTGCCCTTTTAGTACATAGTCTCTCATACATAGTTTCGATCAACAGTATGATCTTTTTTTTACTACTAACATGAGAAAACCTTATTATTTACCTCATTTATGAAAAGGGCAGTAGTTCATTACTAACCTATTGAGAAGGCCATTTATTTACCTCGAAAAATTTCTCGGTCAATAACAGCTCCCTCCTCAACCTAGGTAGATAATATACTACTTCAATTTTCAAACAGATGCAGATCAACTGTATGACCTATTCTTTTAAATACCTTAAATGTAGATCAGCGGTATGATCCATTCTTTTATATATTGTTGAGGTTTCCAGGTATGATTTATTATTTCAAATTACGAAGACTTGTAGATCAACAGTATGACCTATTCTTTTTACTATTCCTTTATTTATTTGTTCGGCATCTGAAAGTCACCAGTATGACTTGCCCTTTTAGTACATAGTCTCTCATACATAGTTTCGATCAACAGTATGATCTTTTTTTTACTACTAACATGAGAAAACCTTATTATTTACCTCATTTATGAAAAGGGCAGTAGTTCATTACTAACCTATTGAGAAGGCCATTTATTTACCTCGAAAAATTTCTCGGTAAATAACAGCTCCCTCCTCAACCTAGGTATATAATATACTACTTCAATTTTCAAACAGATGCAGATCAACTGTATGACCTATTCTTTTAAATACCTTAAATGTAGATCAGCGGTATGATCCATTCTTTTACATATTGTTGAGGTTTCCAGGTATGATTTATTATTTCAAATTACGAAGACTTGTAGATCAACAGTATGACCTATTCTTTTTACTATTCCTTTATTTATTTGTTCGGCATCTGAAAGTCAGCAGTATGACTTGCTCTTTTAGTACATAGTCTCTCATACATAGTTTCGATCAACAGTATGATCTTTTTTTTACTACTAACATGAGAAAACCTTATTATTTACCTCATTTATGAAAAGAGCAGTAGTTCATTACTAACCTATTGAGAAGGCCATTTATTTACCTCGAAAAATTCCTCGGTAAATAACAGCTCCCTCCTCAACCTAGGTAGATAATATACTACTTCAATTTTCAAACAGATGCAGATCAACTGTATGACCTATTCTTTTAAATACCTTAAATGTAGATCAGCGGTATGATCCATTCTTTTACATATTGTTGAGGTTTCCAGGTATGATTAATTATTTCAAATTACGAAGACTTGTAGATCAACAGTATGACCTATTCTTTTTACTATTCCTTTATTTATTTGTTCGGCATCTGAAAGTCAGCAGTATGACTTGCTCTTTTAGTACATAGTCTCTCATACATAGTTTCGATCAACAGTATGATCTTTTTTTTACTACTAACATGAGAAAACCTTATTATTTACCTCATTTATGAAAAGAGCAGTAGTTCATTACTAACCTATTGAGAAGGCCATTTATTTACCTCGAAAAATTTCTCGGTAAATAACAGCTCCCTCCTCAACCTAGGTATATAATATACTACTTCAATTTTCAAACAGATGCAGATCAACTGTATGACCTATTCTTTTAAATACCTTAAATGTAGATCAGCGGTATGATCCATTCTTTTACATATTGTTGAGGTTTCCAGGTATGATTTATTATTTCAAATTACGAAGACTTGTAGATCAACAGTATGACCTATTCTTTTTACTATTCCTTTATTTATTTGTTCGGCATCTGAAAGTCACCAGTATGACTTGCTCTTTTAGTACATAGTCTCTCATACATAGTTTCGATCAACAGTATGATCTTTTTTTTACTACTAACATGAGAAAACCTTATTATTTACCTCATTTATGAAAAGGGCAGTAGTTCATTACTAACCTATTGAGAAGGCCATTTATTTACCTCGAAAAATTTCTCGGTAAATAACAGCTCCCTCCTCAACCTAGGTATATAATATACTACTTCAATTTTCAAACAGATGCAGATCAACTGTATGACCTATTCTTTTAAATACCTTAAATGTAGATCAGCGGTATGATCCATTCTTTTATATATTGTTGAGGTTTCCAGGTATGATTTATTATTTCAAATTACGAAGACTTGTAGATCAACAGTATGACCTATTCTTTTTACTATTCCTTTATTTATTTGTTCGGCATCTGAAAGTCACCAGTATGACTTGCTCTTTTAGTACATAGTCTCTCATACATAGTTTCGATCAACAGTATGATATTTTTTTTACTACTAACATGAGAAAACCTTATTATTTACCTCATTTATGAAAAGGGCAGTAGTTCATTACTAACCTATTGAGAAGGCCATTTATTTACCTCGAAAAATTTCTCGGTAAATAACAGCTCCCTCCTCAACCTAGGTATATAATATACTACTTCAATTTTCAAACAGATGCAGATCAACTGTATGACCTATTCTTTTAAATACCTTAAATGTAGATCAGCGGTATGATCCATTCTTTTATATATTGTTGAGGTTTCCAGGTATGATTTATTATTTCAAATTACGAAGACTTGTAGATCAACAGTATGACCTATTCTTTTTACTATTCCTTTATTTATTTGTTCGGCATCTGAAAGTCACCAGTATGACTTGCCCTTTTAGTACATAGTCTCTCATACATAGTTTCGATCAACAGTATAATCTTTTTTTACTACTAACATGAGAAAACCTTATTATTTACCTCATTTATGAAAAGAGCAGTAGTTCATTACTAACCTATTGAGAAGGCCATTTATTTACCTCGAAAAATTCCTCGGTAAATAACAGCTCCCTCCTCAACCTAGGTAGATAATATACTACTTCAATTTTCAAACAGATGCAGATCAACTGTATGACCTATTCTTTTAAATACCTTAAATGTAGATCAGCGGTATGATCCATTCTTTTATATATTGTTGAGGTTTCCAGGTATGATTTATTATTTCAAATTACGAAGACTTGTAGATCAACAGTATGACCTATTCTTTTTACTATTCCTTTATTTATTTGTTCGGCATCTGAAAGTCACCAGTATGACTTGCCCTTTTAGTACATAGTCTCTCATACATAGTTTCGATCAACAGTATAATCTTTTTTTACTACTAACATGAGAAAACCTTATTATTTACCTCATTTATGAAAAGAGCAGTAGTTCATTACTAACCTATTGAGAAGGCCATTTATTTACCTCGAAAAATTCCTCGGTAAATAACAGCTCCCTCCTCAACCTAGGTAGATAATATACTACTTCAATTTTCAAACAGATGCAGATCAACTGTATGACCTATTCTTTTAAATACCTTAAATGTAGATCAGCGGTATGATCCATTCTTTTACATATTGTTGAGGTTTCCAGGTATGATTAATTATTTCAAATTACGAAGACTTGTAGATCAACAGTATGACCTATTCTTTTTACTATTCCTTTATTTATTTGTTCGGCATCTGAAAGTCAGCAGTATGACTTGCTCTTTTAGTACATAGTCTCTCATACATAGTTTCGATCAACAGTATGATCTTTTTTTTACTACTAACATGAGAAAACCTTATTATTTACCTCATTTATGAAAAGAGCAGTAGTTCATTACTAACCTATTGAGAAGGCCATTTATTTACCTCGAAAAATTTCTCGGTAAATAACAGCTCCCTCCTCAACCTAGGTATATAATATACTACTTCAATTTTCAAACAGATGCAGATCAACTGTATGACCTATTCTTTTAAATACCTTAAATGTAGATCAGCGGTATGATCCATTCTTTTACATATTGTTGAGGTTTCCAGGTATGATTTATTATTTCAAATTACGAAGACTTGTAGATCAACAGTATGACCTATTCTTTTTACTATTCCTTTATTTATTTGTTCGGCATCTGAAAGTCACCAGTATGACTTGCTCTTTTAGTACATAGTCTCTCATACATAGTTTCGATCAACAGTATGATCTTTTATTTACTACTAACATGAGAAAACCTTATTATTTACCTCATTTATGAAAAAGGCAGTAGTTCATTACTAACCTATTGAGAAGGCCATTTATTTACCTCGAAAAATTCCTCGGTAAATAACAGCTCCCTCCTCAACCTAGGTAGATAATATACTACTTCAATTTTCAAACAGATGCAGATCAACTGTATGACCTATTCTTTTAAATACCTTAAATGTAGATCAGCGGTATGATCCATTCTTTTACATATTGTTGAGGTTTCCAGGTATGATTAATTATTTAAAATTACGAAGACTTGTAGATCAACAGTATGACCTATTCTTTTTACTATTCCTTTATTTATTTGTTCGGCATCTGAAAGTCAGCAGTATGACTTGCTCTTTTAGTACATAGTCTCTCATACATAGTTTCGATCAACAGTATGATCTTTTTTTTACTACTAACATGAGAAAACCTTATTATTTACCTCATTTATGAAAAGAGCAGTAGTTCATTACTAACCTATTGAGAAGGCCATTTATTTACCTCGAAAAATTCCTCGGTAAATAACAGCTCCCTCCTCAACCTAGGTAGATAATATACTACTTCAATTTTCAAACAGATGCAGATCAACTGTATGACCTATTCTTTTAAATACCTTAAATGTAGATCAGCGGTATGATCCATTCTTTTACATATTGTTGAGGTTTCCAGGTATGATTAATTATTTCAAATTACGAAGACTTGTAGATCAACAGTATGACCTATTCTTTTTACTATTCCTTTATTTATTTGTTCGGCATCTGAAAGTCAGCAGTATGACTTGCTCTTTTAGTACATAGTCTCTCATACATAGTTTCGATCAACAGTATGATCTTTTTTTTACTACTAACATGAGAAAACCTTATTATTTACCTCATTTATGAAAAGAGCAGTAGTTCATTACTAACCTATTGAGAAGGCCATTTATTTACCTCGAAAAATTTCTCGGTAAATAACAGCTCCCTCCTCAACCTAGGTATATAATATACTACTTCAATTTTCAAACAGATGCAGATCAACTGTATGACCTATTCTTTTAAATACCTTAAATGTAGATCAGCGGTATGATCCATTCTTTTACATATTGTTGAGGTTTCCAGGTATGATTAATTATTTCAAATTACGAAGACTTGTAGATCAACAGTATGACCTATTCTTTTTACTATTCCTTTATTTATTTGTTCGGCATCTGAAAGTCAGCAGTATGACTTGCTCTTTTAGTACATAGTCTCTCATACATAGTTTCGATCAACAGTATGATCTTTTTTTTACTACTAACATGAGAAAACCTTATTATTTACCTCATTTATGAAAAGGGCAGTAGTTCATTACTAACCTATTGAGAAGGCCATTTATTTACCTCGAAAAATTTCTCGGTAAATAACAGCTCCCTCCTCAACCTAGGTATATAATATACTACTTCAATTTTCAAACAGATGCAGATCAACTGTATGACCTATTCTTTTAAATACCTTAAATGTAGATCAGCGGTATGATCCATTCTTTTATATATTGTTGAGGTTTCCAGGTATGATTTATTATTTCAAATTACGAAGACTTGTAGATCAACAGTATGACCTATTCTTTTTACTATTCCTTTATTTATTTGTTCGGCATCTGAAAGTCACCAGTATGACTTGCTCTTTTAGTACATAGTCTCTCATACATAGTTTCGATCAACAGTATGATCTTTTTTTACTACTAACATGAGAAAACCTTATTATTTACCTCATTTATGAAAAGGGCAGTAGTTCATTACTAACCTATTGAGAAGGCCATTTATTTACCTCGAAAAATTTCTCGGTAAATAACAGCTCCCTCCTCAACCTAGGTATATAATATACTACTTCAATTTTCAAACAGATGCAGATCAACTGTATGACCTATTCTTTTAAATACCTTAAATGTAGATCAGCGGTATGATCCATTCTTTTACATATTGTTGAGGTTTCCAGGTATGATTTATTATTTCAAATTACGAAGACTTGTAGATCAACAGTATGACCTATTCTTTTTACTATTCCTTTATTTATTTGTTCGGCATCTGAAAGTCAGCAGTATGACTTGCTCTTTTAGTACATAGTCTCTCATACATAGTTTCGATCAACAGTATGATCTTTTATTTACTACTAACATGAGAAAACCTTATTATTTACCTCATTTATGAAAAAGGCAGTAGTTCATTACTAACCTATTGAGAAGGCCATTTATTTACCTCGAAAAATTCCTCGGTAAATAACAGCTCCCTCCTCAACCTAGGTAGATAATATACTACTTCAATTTTCAAACAGATGCAGATCAACTGTATGACCTATTCTTTTAAATACCTTAAATGTAGATCAGCGGTATGATCCATTCTTTTACATATTGTTGAGGTTTCCAGGTATGATTAATTATTTAAAATTACGAAGACTTGTAGATCAACAGTATGACCTATTCTTTTTACTATTCCTTTATTTATTTGTTCGGCATCTGAAAGTCAGCAGTATGACTTGCTCTTTTAGTACATAGTCTCTCATACATAGTTTCGATCAACAGTATGATCTTTTTTTTACTACTAACATGAGAAAACCTTATTATTTACCTCATTTATGAAAAGGGCAGTAGTTCATTACTAACCTATTGAGAAGGCCATTTATTTACCTCGAAAAATTTCTCGGTAAATAACAGCTCCCTCCTCAACCTAGGTATATAATATACTACTTCAATTTTCAAACAGATGCAGATCAACTGTATGACCTATTCTTTTAAATACCTTAAATGTAGATCAGCGGTATGATCCATTCTTTTATATATTGTTGAGGTTTCCAGGTATGATTTATTATTTCAAATTACGAAGACTTGTAGATCAACAGTATGACCTATTCTTTTTACTATTCCTTTATTTATTTGTTCGGCATCTGAAAGTCACCAGTATGACTTGCCCTTTTAGTACATAGTCTCTCATACATAGTTTCGATCAACAGTATGATCTTTTTTTTACTACTAACATGAGAAAACCTTATTATTTACCTCATTTATGAAAAGGGCAGTAGTTCATTACTAACCTATTGAGAAGGCCATTTATTTACCTCGAAAAATTTCTCGGTCAATAACAGCTCCCTCCTCAACCTAGGTAGATAATATACTACTTCAATTTTCAAACAGATGCAGATCAACTGTATGACCTATTCTTTTAAATACCTTAAATGTAGATCAGCGGTATGATCCATTCTTTTACATATTGTTGAGGTTTCCAGGTATGATTTATTATTTCAAATTACGAAGACTTGTAGATCAACAGTATGACCTATTCTTTTTACTATTCCTTTATTTATTTGTTCGGCATCTGAAAGTCACCAGTATGACTTGCTCTTTTAGTACATAGTCTCTCATACATAGTTTCGATCAACAGTATGATCTTTTTTTTACTACTAACATGAGAAAACCTTATTATTTACCTCATTTATGAAAAGAGCAGTAGTTCATTACTAACCTATTGAGAAGGCCATTTATTTACCTCGAAAAATTTCTCGGTAAATAACAGCTCCCTCCTCAACCTAGGTATATAATATACTACTTCAATTTTCAAACAGATGCAGATCAACTGTATGACCTATTCTTTTAAATACCTTAAATGTAGATCAGCAGTATGATCCATTCTTTTACATATTGTTGAGGTTTCCAGGTATGATTAATTATTTCAAATTACGAAGACTTGTAGATCAACAGTATGACCTATTCTTTTTACTATTCCTTTATTTATTTGTTCGGCATCTGAAAGTCAGCAGTATGACTTGCTCTTTTAGTACATAGTCTCTCATACATAGTTTCGATCAACAGTATGATCTTTTTTTTACTACTAACATGAGAAAACCTTATTATTTACCTCATTTATGAAAAGAGCAGTAGTGCATTACTAACCTATTGAGAAGGCCATTTATTTACCTCGAAAAATTTCTCGGTAAATAACAGCTCCCTCCTCAACCTAGGTATATAATATACTACTTCAATTTTCAAACAGATGCAGATCAACTGTATGACCTATTCTTTTAAATACCTTAAATGTAGATCAGCGGTATGATCCATTCTTTTACATATTGTTGAGGTTTCCAGGTATGATTTATTATTTCAAATTACGAAGACTTGTAGATCAACAGTATGACCTATTCTTTTTACTATTCCTTTATTTATTTGTTCGGCATCTGAAAGTCACCAGTATGACTTGCTCTTTTAGTACATAGTCTCTCATACATAGTTTCGATCAACAGTATCATCTTTTTTTTACTACTAACATGAGAAAACCTTATTATTTACCTCATTTATGAAAAGGGCAGTAGTTCATTACTAACCTATTGAGAAGGCCATTTATTTACCTCGAAAAATTTGTCAGTAAATAACAGCTCCCTCCTCAACCTAGGTATATAATATACTACTTCAATTTTCAAACAGATGCAGATCAACTGTATGACCTATTCTTTTAAATACCTTAAATGTAGATCAGCGGTATGATCCATTCTTTTACATATTGTTGAGGTTTCCAGGTATGATTTATTATTTCAAATTACGAAGACTTGTAGATCAACAGTATGACCTATTCTTTTTACTATTCCTTTATTTATTTGTTCGGCATCTGAAAGTCAGCAGTATGACTTGCTCTTTTAGTACATAGTTTCTCATACATAGTTTCGATCAACAGTATGATCTTTTTTTTACTACTAACATGAGAAAACCATATTATTTACCTCATTTATGAAAAGGGCAGTAGTTCATTACTAACCTATTGAGAAGGCCATTTATTTACCTCGAAAAATTTCTCGGTAAATAACAGCTCCCTCCTCAACCTAGGTAGATAATATACTACTTCAATTTTCAAACAGATGCAGATCAACTGTATGACCTATTCTTTTAAATACCTTAAATGTAGATCAGCGGTATGATCCATTCTTTTACATATTGTTGAGGTTTCCAGGTATGATTTATTATTTCAAATTACGAAGACTTGTAGATCAACAGTATGACCTATTCTTTTTACTATTCCTTTATTTATTTGTTCGGCATCTGAAAGTCACCAGTATGACTTGCTCTTTTAGTACATAGTCTCTCATACATAGTTTCGATCAACAGTATGATCTTTTTTTTACTACTAACATGAGAAAACCTTATTATTTACCTCATTTATGAAAAGCGCAGTAGTTCATTACTAACCTATTGAGAAGGCCATTTATTTACCTCGAAAAATTTCTCGGTAAATAACAGCTCCCTCCTCAACCTAGGTATATAATATACTACTTCAATTTTCAAACAGATGCAGATCAACTGTATGACCTATTCTTTTAAATACCTTAAATGTAGATCAGCGGTATGATCCATTCTTTTACATATTGTTGAGGTTTCCAGGTATGATTTATTATTTCAAATTACGAAGACTTGTAGATCAACAGTATGACCTATTCTTTTTACTATTCCTTTATTTATTTGTTCGGCATCTGAAAGTCAGCAGTATGACTTGCTCTTTTAGTACATAGTCTCTCATACATAGTTTCGATCAACAGTATGATCTTTTTTTTACTACTAACATGAGAAAACCTTATTATTTACCTCATTTATGAAAAGGGCAGTAGTTCATTACTAACCTATTGAGAAGGCCATTTATTTACCTCGAAAAATTTCTCGGTAAATAACAGCTCCCTCCTCAACCTAGGTATATAATATACTACTTCAATTTTCAAACAAATGCAGATCAACTGTATGACCTATTCTTTTAAACACCTTAAATGTAGATCAGCGGTATGATCCATTCTTTTACATATTGTTGAGGTTTCTAGGTATGATTTATTATTTCAAATTACGAAGACTTGTAGATCAACAGTATGACCTATTCTTTTTACTATTCCTTTATTTATTTATTCGGCATCTGAAAGTAAGCAGTATGACTTGCTCTTTTAGTACATAGTCCCTCATACATAGTTTCGATCAACAGTATGATCTTTTTTTTACTACTAACATGAGAAAACCTTATTATTTACCTCATTTATGAAAAGGGCAGTAGTTCATTACTAACCTATTGAGAAGGCCATTTATTTACCTCGAAAAATTTCTCGGTAAATAACAGCTCCCTCCTCAACCTAGGTATATAATATACTACTTCAATTTTCAAACAGATGCAGATCAACTGTATGACCTATTCTTTTAAATACCTTAAATGTAGATCAGCGGTATGATCCATTCTTTTACATATTGTTGAGGTTTCCAGGTATGATTTATTATTTCAAATCACGAAGACTTGTAGATCAACAGTATGACCTATTCTTTTTACTATTCCTTTATTTATTTGTTCGGCATCTGAAAGTCAGCAGTATGACTTGCTCTTTTAGTACATAGTCTCTCATACATAGTTTCGATCAACAGTATGATCTTTTTTTTACTACTAACATGAGAAAACCTTATTATTTGCCTCATTTATGAAAAGGGCAGTAGTTCATTACTAACCTATTGAGAAGGCCATTTATTTACCTCGAAAAATTTCTCGGTAAATAACAGCTCCCTCCTCAACCTAGGTATATAATATACTACTTCTATTTTCAAACAGATGCAGATCAACTGTATGACCTATTCTTTTAAATACCTTAAATGTAGATCAGCGGTATGATCCATTCTTTTATATATTGTTGAGGTTTCCAGGTATGATTTATTATTTCAAATTACGAAGACTTGTAGATCAACAGTATGACCTATTCTTTTTACTATTCCTTTATTTATTTGTTCGGCATCTGAAAGTCACCAGTATGACTTGCTCTTTTAGTACATAGTCTCTCATACATAGTTTCGATCAACAGTATGATCTTTTTTTTACTACTAACATGAGAAAACCTTATTATTTACCTCATTTATGAAAAGGGCAGTAGTTCATTACTAACCTATTGAGAAGGCCATTTATTTACCTCGAAAAATTCCTCGGTAAATAACAGCTCCCTCCTCAACCTAGGTAGATAATATACTACTTCAATTTTCAAACAGATGCAGATCAACTGTATGACCTATTCTTTTAAATACCTTAAATGTAGATCAGCGGTATGATCCATTCTTTTACATATTGTTGAGGTTTCCAGGTATGATTAATTATTTCAAATTACGAAGACTTGTAGATCAACAGTATGACCTATTCTTTTTACTATTCCTTTATTTATTTGTTCGGCATCTGAAAGTCAGCAGTATGACTTGCTCTTTTAGTACATAGTCTCTCATACATAGTTTCGATCAACAGTATGATCTTTTTTTTACTACTAACATGAGAAAACCTTATTATTTACCTCATTTATGAAAAGAGCAGTAGTTCATTACTAACCTATTGAGAAGGCCATTTATTTACCTCGAAAAATTTCTCGGTAAATAACAGCTCCCTCCTAAACCTAGGTATATAATATACTACTTCAATTTTCAAACAGATGCAGATCAACTGTATGACCTATTCTTTTAAATACCTTAAATGTAGATCAGCAGTATGATCCATTCTTTTACATATTGTTGAGGTTTCCAGGTATGATTAATTATTTCAAATTACGAAGACTTGTAGATCAACAGTATGACCTATTCTTTTTACTATTCCTTTATTTATTTGTTCGGCATCTGAAAGTCAGCAGTATGACTTGCTCTTTTAGTACATAGTCTCTCATACATAGTTTCGATCAACAGTATGATCTTTTTTTTACTACTAACATGAGAAAACCTTATTATTTACCTCATTTATGAAAAGAGCAGTAGTTCATTACTAACCTATTGAGAAGGCCATTTATTTACCTCGAAAAATTTCTCGGTAAATAACAGCTCCCTCCTCAACCTAGGTATATAATATACTACTTCAATTTTCAAACAGATGCAGATCAACTGTATGACCTATTCTTTTAAATACCTTAAATGTAGATCAGCGGTATGATCCATTCTTTTACATATTGTTGAGGTTTCCAGGTATGATTTATTATTTCAAATTACGAAGACTTGTAGATCAACAGTATGACCTATTCTTTTTACTATTCCTTTATTTATTTGTTCGGCATCTGAAAGTCAGCAGTATGACTTGCTCTTTTAGTACATAGTTTCTCATACATAGTTTCGATCAACAGTATGATCTTTTTTTTACTACTAACATGAGAAAACCATATTATTTACCTCATTTATGAAAAGGGCAGTAGTTCATTACTAACCTATTGAGAAGGCCATTTATTTACCTCGAAAAATTTCTCGGTAAATAACAGCTCCCTCCTCAACCTAGGTAGATAATATACTACTTCAATTTTCAAACAGATGCAGATCAACTGTATGACCTATTCTTTTAAATACCTTAAATGTAGATCAGCGGTATGATCCATTCTTTTACATATTGTTGAGGTTTCCAGGTATGATTTATTATTTCAAATTACGAAGACTTGTAGATCAACAGTATGACCTATTCTTTTTACTATTCCTTTATTTATTTGTTCGGCATCTGAAAGTCACCAGTATGACTTGCTCTTTTAGTACATAGTCTCTCATACATAGTTTCGATCAACAGTATGATCTTTTTTTTACTACTAACATGAGAAAACCTTATTATTTACCTCATTTATGAAAAGCGCAGTAGTTCATTACTAACCTATTGAGAAGGCCATTTATTTACCTCGAAAAATTTCTCGGTAAATAACAGCTCCCTCCTCAACCTAGGTATATAATATACTACTTCAATTTTCAAACAGATGCAGATCAACTGTATGACCTATTCTTTTAAATACCTTAAATGTAGATCAGCGGTATGATCCATTCTTTTACATATTGTTGAGGTTTCCAGGTATGATTTATTATTTCAAATTACGAAGACTTGTAGATCAACAGTATGACCTATTCTTTTTACTATTCCTTTATTTATTTGTTCGGCATCTGAAAGTCAGCAGTATGACTTGCTCTTTTAGTACATAGTCTCTCATACATAGTTTCGATCAACAGTATGATCTTTTTTTTACTACTAACATGAGAAAACCTTATTATTTACCTCATTTATGAAAAGGGCAGTAGTTCATTACTAACCTATTGAGAAGGCCATTTATTTACCTCGAAAAATTTCTCGGTAAATAACAGCTCCCTCCTCAACCTAGGTATATAATATACTACTTCAATTTTCAAACAAATGCAGATCAACTGTATGACCTATTCTTTTAAACACCTTAAATGTAGATCAGCGGTATGATCCATTCTTTTACATATTGTTGAGGTTTCCAGGTATGATTTATTATTTCAAATTACGAAGACTTGTAGATCAACAGTATGACCTATTCTTTTTACTATTCCTTTATTTATTTGTTCGGCATCTGAAAGTCAGCAGTATGACTTGCTCTTTTAGTACATAGTCCCTCATACATAGTTTCGATCAACAGTATGATCTTTTTTTTACTACTAACATGAGAAAACCTTATTATTTACCTCATTTATGAAAAGGGCAGTAGCTCATTACTAACCTATTGAGAAGGCCATTTATTTACCTCGAAAAATTTCTCGGTAAATAACAGCTCCCTCCTCAACCTAGGTATATAATATACTACTTCAATTTTCAAACAGATGCAGATCAACTGTATGACCTATTCTTTTAAATACCTTAAATGTAGATCAGCGGTATGATCCATTCTTTTACATATTGTTGAGGTTTCCAGGTATGATTTATTATTTCAAATCACGAAGACTTGTAGATCAACAGTATGACCTATTCTTTTTACTATTCCTTTATTTATTTGTTCGGCATCTGAAAGTCAGCAGTATGACTTGCTCTTTTAGTACATAGTCTCTCATACATAGTTTCGATCAACAGTATGATCTTTTTTTTACTACTAACATGAGAAAACCTTATTATTTGCCTCATTTATGAAAAGGGCAGTAGTTCATTACTAACCTATTGAGAAGGCCATTTATTTACCTCGAAAAATTTCTCGGTAAATAACAGCTCCCTCCTCAACCTAGGTATATAATATACTACTTCTATTTTCAAACAGATGCAGATCAACTGTATGACCTATTCTTTTAAATACCTTAAATGTAGATCAGCGGTATGATCCATTCTTTTATATATTGTTGAGGTTTCCAGGTATGATTTATTATTTCAAATTACGAAGACTTGTAGATCAACAGTATGACCTATTCTTTTTACTATTCCTTTATTTATTTGTTCGGCATCTGAAAGTCACCAGTATGACTTGCTCTTTTAGTACATAGTCTCTCATACATAGTTTCGATCAACAGTATGATCTTTTTTTTACTACTAACATGAGAAAACCTTATTATTTACCTCATTTATGAAAAGGGCAGTAGTTCATTACTAACCTATTGAGAAGGCCATTTATTTACCTCGAAAAATTCCTCGGTAAATAACAGCTCCCTCCTCAACCTAGGTAGATAATATACTACTTCAATTTTCAAACAGATGCAGATCAACTGTATGACCTATTCTTTTAAATACCTTAAATGTAGATCAGCGGTATGATCCATTCTTTTACATATTGTTGAGGTTTCCAGGTATGATTAATTATTTCAAATTACGAAGACTTGTAGATCAACAGTATGACCTATTCTTTTTACTATTCCTTTATTTATTTGTTCGGCATCTGAAAGTCAGCAGTATGACTTGCTCTTTTAGTACATAGTCTCTCATACATAGTTTCGATCAACAGTATGATCTTTTTTTTACTACTAACATGAGAAAACCTTATTATTTACCTCATTTATGAAAAGGGCAGTAGTTCATTACTAACCTATTGAGAAGGCCATTTATTTACCTCGAAAAATTTCTCGGTAAATAACAGCTCCCTCCTCAACCTAGGTATATAATATACTACTTCAATTTTCAAACAGATGCAGATCAACTGTATGACCTATTCTTTTAAATACCTTAAATGTAGATCAGCGGTATGATCCATTCTTTTATATATTGTTGAGGTTTCCAGGTATGATTTATTATTTCAAATTACGAAGACTTGTAGATCAACAGTATGACCTATTCTTTTTACTATTCCTTTATTTATTTGTTCGGCATCTGAAAGTCACCAGTATGACTTGCCCTTTTAGTACATAGTCTCTCATACATAGTTTCGATCAACAGTATGATCTTTTTTTTACTACTAACATGAGAAAACCTTATTATTTACCTCATTTATGAAAAGGGCAGTAGTTCATTACTAACCTATTGAGAAGGCCATTTATTTACCTCGAAAAATTTCTCGGTAAATAACAGCTCCCTCCTCAACCTAGGTATATAATATACTACTTCAATTTTCAAACAGATGCAGATCAACTGTATGACCTATTCTTTTAAATACCTTAAATGTAGATCAGCGGTATGATCCATTCTTTTACATATTGTTGAGGTTTCCAGGTATGATTTATTATTTCAAATTACGAAGACTTGTAGATCAACAGTATGACCTATTCTTTTTACTATTCCTTTATTTATTTGTTCGGCATCTGAAAGTCAGCAGTATGACTTGCTCTTTTAGTACATAGTCTCTCATACATAGTTTCGATCAACAGTATGATCTTTTTTTTACTACTAACATGAGAAAACCATATTATTTACCTCATTTATGAAAAGGGCAGTAGTTCATTACTAACCTATTGAGAAGGCCATTTATTTACCTCGAAAAATTTCTCGGTAAATAACAGCTCCCTCCTCAACCTAGGTAGATAATATACTACTTCAATTTTCAAACAGATGCAGATCAACTGTATGACCTATTCTTTTAAATACCTTAAATGTAGATCAGCGGTATGATCCATTCTTTTACATATTGTTGAGGTTTCCAGGTATGATTTATTATTTCAAATTACGAAGACTTGTAGATCAACAGTATGACCTATTCTTTTTACTATTCCTTTATTTATTTGTTCGGCATCTGAAAGTCACCAGTATGACTTGCTCTTTTAGTACATAGTCTCTCATACATAGTTTCGATCAACAGTATGATCTTTTTTTTACTACTAACATGAGAAAACCTTATTATTTACCTCATTTATGAAAAGAGCAGTAGTTCATTACTAACCTATTGAGAAGGCCATTTATTTACCTCGAAAAATTTCTTGGTAAATAACAGCTCCCTCCTCAACCTAGGTATATAATATACTACTTCAATTTTCAAACAGATGCAGATCAACTGTATGACCTATTCTTTTAAATACCTTAAATGTAGATCAGCGGTATGATCCATTCTTTTACATATTGTTGAGGTTTCCAGGTATGATTAATTATTTCAAATTACGAAGACTTGTAGATCAACAGTATGACCTATTCTTTTTACTATTCCTTTATTTATTTGTTCGGCATCTGAAAGTCACCAGTATGACTTGCTCTTTTAGTACATAGTCTCTCATACATAGTTTCGATCAACAGTATGATCTTTTTTTTACTACTAACATGAGAAAACCTTATTATTTACCTCATTTATGAAAAGAGCAGTAGTTCATTACTAACCTATTGAGAAGGCCATTTATTTACCTCGAAAAATTTCTTGGTAAATAACAGCTCCCTCCTCAACCTAGGTATATAATATACTACTTCAATTTTCAAACAGATGCAGATCAACTGTATGACCTATTCTTTTAAATACCTTAAATGTAGATCAGCGGTATGATCCATTCTTTTACATATTGTTGAGGTTTCCAGGTACGATTTATTATTTCAAATTACGAAGACTTGTAGATCAACAGTATGACCTATTCTTTTTACTATTCCTTTATTTATTTGTTCGGCATCTGAAAGTCACCAGTATGACTTGCTCTTTTAGTACATAGTCTCTCATACATAGTTTCGATCAACAGTATGATCTTTTTTTTACTACTAACATGAGAAAACCTTATTATTTACCTCATTTATGAAAAGGGCAGTAGTTCATTACTAACCTATTGAGAAGGCCATTTATTTACCTTGAAAAATTTCTCGGTAAATAACAGCTCCCTCCTCAACCTAGGTATATAATATACTACTTCAATTTTCAAACAGATGCAGATCAACTGTATGACCTATTCTTTTAAATACCTTAAATGTAGATCAGCGGTATGATCCATTCTTTTACATATTGTTGAGGTTTCCAGGTATGATTTATTATTTCAAATTACGAAGACTTGTAGATCAACAGTATGACCTATTCTTTTTACTATTCCTTTATTTATTTGTTTTATCGGTAAATAACAGCTCCCTCCTCAACCTAGGTATATAATATACTACTTCAATTTTCAAACAGATGCAGATCAACTGTATGACCTATTCTTTTAAATACCTTAAATGTAGATCAGCGGTATGATCCATTCTTTTACATATTGTTGAGGTTTCCAGGTACGATTTATTATTTCAAATTACGAAGACTTGTAGATCAACAGGATGACCTATTCTTTTTACTATTCCTTTATTTATTTGTTCGGCATCTGAAAGTCAGCAGTATGACTTGCTCTTTTAGTACATAGTCTCTCATACATAGTTTCGATCAACAGTATGATCTTTTTTTTACTACTAACATGAGAAAACCTTATTATTTACCTCATTTATGAAAAGGGCAGTAGTTCATTACTAACCTATTGAGAAGGCCATTTATTTACCTCGAAAAATTTCTCGGTAAATAACAGCTCCCTCCTCAACCTAGGTATATAATATACTACTTCAATTTTCAAACAGATGCAGATCAACTGTATGACCTATTCTTTTAAATACCTTAAATGTAGATCAGCGGTATGATCCATTCTTTTACATATTGTTGAGGTTTCCAGGTATGATTTATTATTTCAAATTACGAAGACTTGTAGATCAACAGTATGACCTATTCTTTTTACTATTCCTTTATTTATTTGTTCGGCATCTGAAAGTCAGCAGTATGACTTGCTCTTTTAGTACATAGTCTCTCATACATAGTTTCGATCAACAGTATGATCTTTTTTTTACTACTAACATGAGAAAACCATATTATTTACCTCATTTATGAAAAGGGCAGTAGTTCATTACTAACCTATTGAGAAGGCCATTTATTTACCTCGAAAAATTTCTCGGTAAATAACAGCTCCCTCCTCAACCTAGGTAGATAATATACTACTTCAATTTTCAAACAGATGCAGATCAACTGTATGACCTATTCTTTTAAATACCTTAAATGTAGATCAGCGGTATGATCCATTCTTTTACATATTGTTGAGGTTTCCAGGTATGATTTATTATTTCAAATTACGAAGACTTGTAGATCAACAGTATGACCTATTCTTTTTACTATTCCTTTATTTATTTGTTCGGCATCTGAAAGTCACCAGTATGACTTGCTCTTTTAGTACATAGTCTCTCATACATAGTTTCGATCAACAGTATGATCTTTTTTTTACTACTAACATGAGAAAACCTTATTATTTACCTCATTTATGAAAAGAGCAGTAGTTCATTACTAACCTATTGAGAAGGCCATTTATTTACCTCGAAAAATTTCTCGGTAAATAACAGCTCCCTCCTCAACCTAGGTATATAATATACTACTTCAATTTTCAAACAGATGCAGATCAACTGTATGACCTATTCTTTTAAATACCTTAAATGTAGATCAGCGGTATGATCCATTCTTTTACATATTGTTGAGGTTTCCAGGTATGATTAATTATTTCAAATTACGAAGACTTGTAGATCAACAGTATGACCTATTCTTTTTACTATTCCTTTATTTATTTGTTCGGCATCTGAAAGTCAGCAGTATGACTTGCTCTTTTAGTACATAGTATCTCATACATAGTTTCGATCAACAGTATGATCTTTTTTTTACTACTAACATGAGAAAACCTTATTATTTACCTCATTTATGAAAAGAGCAGTAGTTCATTACTAACCTATTGAGAAGGCCATTTATTTACCTCGAAAAATTTCTCGGTAAATAACAGCTCCCTCCTCAACCTAGGTATATAATATACTACTTCAATTTTCAAACAGATGCAGATCAACTGTATGACCTATTCTTTTAAATACCTTAAATGTAGATCAGCGGTATGATCCATTCTTTTACATATTGTTGAGGTTTCCAGGTATGATTTATTATTTCAAATTACGAAGACTTGTAGATCAACAGTATGACCTATTCTTTTTACTATTCCTTTATTTATTTGTTCGGCATCTGAAAGTCACCAGTATGACTTGCTCTTTTAGTACATAGTCTCTCATACATAGTTTCGATCAACAGTATGATCTTTTTTTTACTACTAACATGAGAAAACCTTATTATTTACCTCATTTATGAAAAGGGCAGTAGTTTATTACTAACCTATTGAGAAGGCCATTTATTTACCTCGAAAAATTTCTCGGTAAATAACAGCTCCCTCCTCAACCTAGGTATATAATATACTACTTCAATTTTCAAACAGATGCAGATCAACTGTGTGACCTATTCTTTTAAATACCTTAAATGTAGATCAGCGGTATGATCCATTCTTTTACATATTGTTGAGGTTTCCAGGTATGATTTATTATTTCAAATTACGAAGACTTGTAGATCAACAGTATGACCTATTCTTTTTACTATTCCTTTATTTATTTGTTCGGCATCTGAAAGTCACCAGTATGACTTGCTCTTTTAGTACATAGTCTCTCATACATAGTTTCGATCAACAGTATGATCTTTTTTTACTACTAACATGAGAAAACCTTATTATTTACCTCATTTATGAAAAGGGCAGTAGTTCATTACTAACCTATTGAGAAGGCCATTTATTTACCTCGAAAAATTTCTCGGTAAATAACAGCTCCCTCCTCAACCTAGGTATATAATATACTACTTCAATTTTCAAACAGATGCAGATCAACTGTATGACGTATTCTTTTAAATACCTTAAATGTAGATCAGCGGTATGATCCATTCTTTTACATATTGTTGAGGTTTCCAGGTATGATTTATTATTTCAAATTACGAAGACTTGTAGATCAACAGTATGACCTATTCTTTTTACTATTCCTTTATTTATTTGTTCGGCATCTGAAAGTCAGCAGTATGACTTGCTCTTTTAGTACATAGTCTCTCATACATAGTTTCGATCAACAGTATAATCTTTTTTTTACTACTAACATGAGAAAACCTTATTATTTACCTCATTTATGAAAAGGGCAGTAGTTCATTACTAACCTATTGAGAAGGCCATTTATTTACCTCGAAAAATTTCTCGGTAAATAACAGCTCCCTCCTCAACCTAGGTATATAATATACTACTTCAATTTTCAAACAGATGCAGATCAACTGTATGACCTATTCTTTTAAATACCTTGAATGTAGATCAACGGTATGATCCATTCTTAGCACAACCTTACCTAACCTAACATTTTGCATTAAGGGTTGTTAATTGATAATTTACACTCGAGACGTTACTAGTATATATCGGTAAATCAAATAAGTACACTAGTAAATTTCAAGATTGAAAGTTTTGTTACTTTCGCAATGCTATACTCAATAATAGACAAGTACCTACACATAATATAGATATAACAAATATTAAATATAATAGAAAATGTATATAAAGTAAATTTGCATACATACCTTGGGAACTGTGTGAATCGAGGTGTCCATCTTACCAAATTTGTATCAGTTGTTCTTACCTGCAACAGAAAACTTACTAATTAAATGTAAAGTTTATAGTTTATATACTTAGGTTTATATACATAGTTTCGATCAACAGTATAATCTTTTTTTTACTACTAACATGAGAAAACCTTATTATTTACATCGTTTGTGAAAAGGAAAGTAGTTCATTATTAACCTATTGAGAAGTAGGTAGGTTCACTGCCGCAATACAAGTGTATTAAAACTAAATATGAAAAATATTAATTTATATGATGCGAAATAGTGAAAATTTTCAAGAAGTCAGGAATACTGAATTTTGCATTAAATCCACGATCGGTGGATGCAATGGGTAAGTAGGAATTAGTAGAACTTGGAACATATCTTAGAACTTGGACGTACGAGGTTTCTGAAAGTTCAAAATTCACCATTCGGACAACAGACTAAAGAACAACCAGACAAATAATGCCCTATCATTTACAAAGGGTTGCAACTGATTTACAGTGCCGTGGCTTGTTGTTAATTAACGACAGAGCTAATTTAGATATACTCAGGGCGACTAACAGGACCGATAGTAGTACCTATATTATGTAGCATATCACTTGTTACAAAGAGCCAAAAAAATTATGAGTATGTTGTATGGGTCTATTCTAAAGCTAAAATTAAAATATATATCGCTCATTCACTGTCTATTTAATTCTTAGGTCTGTCGTTCCAACGCTACACATCCTCGAATTTGGAGGATGAAATAATTTCAAAAGCAGACTTGCAAATGGCGACTCTATCTGACTCTAATTGAGCCAGCCTGTGTACAGGGTGGATCCTTATACACAAACTGTAAACCCAATACATGGTTTACTAGTATTATATAGAGTAATTTAGAAGATATGAAGCATTTTTGTATTTTAATGGCAATGAATTGAGAACCCTGTATCTTTTTTAAGTCAGTCTAGAAGCTTTTCGGGTTAATCATTCTGATTAGAATGAAATTTATCATTATTTTGCGAATTAAACATTTGAATAAGAATACACATTCCTAAAGTATTAATTCATTCATCGGCCGATGAATGAATTAATGGAGTAGTTGTTTTCAGCATCTCCTTCCAATAATTAAGTAGGATTGTCTTCCTCAAAGACAATAGAGGTCGCTGTAATGGCATCTGCAGAAAAGCAGATCTTTAGACAATAATTAGACAATACTTGTCAGACAGGTAGTAGCAAAGACCGAAAGAGGGCACTACGGTGTATTTCACTGTATCTCGCCACTACAAACATAATAAAGACTATATCGTATCGATTTTTATTTAGGTGGATTTGACTATAGTTAATGTTTATCATTTTTTTGCTTATCAAGGCCTTTACGACTTGATAAGCAATACGACATAATATACGACTTAATATGGAAAATTCTATTTTAGTTTTACTTCCAGGTATACCATATTCCACATTAAAAGACCGCCTTAAAACAGATAACTCTTCTGCAGCTAAACTTGGCCGTCATTCTATATTTTCAACTGAGCAAGAATCACAACTAGAGGAGCGATGCATTCATCTAGCAAAGATGTGCTATGGTCTTACAGCCATGGATTTAAGAAGAATTGCATACGATTACGCTCAAAAAAAACAATATTAAGCACTGCTTCAACCATGAGAAGAAAATGGCGGGTAAAGACTGGCTGCAGTTGTTTTTAAGGCGGCATCCACGTTTGACCATGAGGAAACCAGAACCAACCAGCTTAAGGAGAATTACCGGATTTCTGGTTAATCTGTTCTTCAAAAATTTGGAAGAGGTTTTAACAAAACATAATTTTCTACCAAATCGTATATTTAATGTTTCTATGAGACAGATACCACGACCGTTCAACCTGAAATGATTTTACCCAAAATTATTTCTCCAAAAGGTGTGAAACAACTTGGCAAGGCTGTAAGTTCGGAAAGAGACCGAAACATCACCGCGTGTTGCTCAATAAGTGCGTCGGGGATATACCCCCGATGTTTACATACCCGAGAGTCCGAATGTCAGATCTTCTTAAACGCAATGGACCTCTATGAATGCTCTGCCAAAGGTTGGATGAATGAAGATTTGTTCCTTATATGGATAAAACACTTTAAACAACATTCGGCAGCATCAAAAGAGAACCCCGTATTGTTGTTGTTAGACAACCAAAGTAGTCATTGCTCTTTAGCAACATACGAATATTGCCGTCAAAATGGAATCATTACGTTATCGTTCCCACCCCACACGTCCCACAAGTTACAGCCTCTGGATTTAACAGTTTTTGGGCCATTAAAGTCAGCTTACTCAAACGAATCCTCACTTTTTATAAGGCAAAATGTTCATAAAAAGATATAACACCGTATAATGTTACTGAGATTTTTAATCGTGCTTATATTCGCGTTGCTACAATTGAAAAAGCCCAGAAGGGTTTCGAAGGAAGTGGGATTGTCCCATATAGGCCCAATTTATTTACAGATGAAGATTTTTTACCTGCAACTCTTTCTAAAATACCAGTTGCCGAAATACCTGAACAGAAACTTGAAGAATCTGGACCTCAAAATTACGTGAAGCTAAACCCCAACTATCTACCTCTCGTGAAGCTAAACCCCAACTATCTACCTCTCGTGAAGCTGTACTTCAATCCTCTATCTCTCTATCAAATACTGACAAAGACCAGAGTAAAGTAAAAGTGAATATTATATCTATCGAGGAAATAACACCCCTCCGCTCGGTTGAGAATACTGGACTAAGAAGAGTAGCAAGGAAATTAGGAGTATCAAAAATTCTCACAGCAACTCCGCAGAGAAAATAGAACTGGAAAAAAAAGAGGAAAGAAAGTTACAGAAAAAAAGCAAAGGGAAAGTCCCAGTGCCGGTGAGGAGAGTAAAAAAAAAAGGTTAAATTTGACAATGACTCCTCAAGCATTTCCTCTTGCAATGAGAATGAGCTCTCGATAATGAAAATGAAATTGAGGAGATATGCTTAATTTGTGGTGAATTTGGTACATCTATGTGGTATAGGTGTGGTGTTTGCCGTAAGTGGGCACACAAAGAGTGCACAGGTTTCGACTATTACAGAAATTTTGTTTGTGATTTTTGGTCCTAAGAACTACCTGAAGGAATTACATAGATACCTACTTAATTTAATGTTTTTAACTAGAAATGGGAGAAAATCGCTATCGCGATTTTCGTTCCCATTTCTAGCTCTACCGGATGCCCAGGCCTGCGGCCTGTGATCACCCTTCGGGTGACAAATGCATCTAAAATAATATTACTTTTAAGAAAATACATATTAAAGAAATTTTGTATCTGGAATGATGATGTAGGTAATTATACTAAACGATTTTTCTTAATATTTTGTTGAATTGTAAGGGTACTCTATTCTTGATGGTCAAACATTATAATTTTTTAAGTACTGAAAGTAGAATTTATTTTTAAGTAAACATTATTATCAAGTTTATCAATGGGACCAAAAATATTGTAGATATTTACTTTTGTAAGCTAAAATGATGAATTTAACAGACTGCCTTAATGAACGAATTAATTCCAAACTTTACGTGCAGAAAGAATAAAAGCTACGGATAATGAAACAATAACTAAATACTAATACTAATAAATAATTGGAATTAAAAAGTAAAAAAAAGTTAGCCTCCAGCGTCACTCAAACTCGCGAAATCAGCATTATGAAGTTTTGAATCCTACCACTTTCCCGTTGCGCTACCACGCCTGTTGTAAAATGTTTACACCTTGAGACGTTTAAGTATGTAAACTGTACGTGTCAACCTGATAAAAATAATTTTTACCGATTTTCTAATTGGAAAAGCATTTCGCTTCAGTATTTTGGTAATCAGAAGTGTTTGGCAGTCGGTAGGTAATATTGATTCCATTAGCAATATTTCTCGTAGGAAAGTAACCTATCTGAAGTTTAATTAATTTGACAGTTTTCGTGGGAGGTGCTTGTCTCCTTAGTGCAATCTCACATGGGACGGAAGCACGCGACTCGAGATTTTCGAAGACGAAATAGACGTAGGAGTCGACGTACGGTCTCGAAAAAAAATCTCAATTAGAGAAAGGACGGAACTTTCAGGTGAAGCAGTTCTCGAAGCCGTAAAATTAGAAAAAGGGTCTAGGGAGTCCCGCGAAAAGTCGGGATTTCGGCAGGCGTGACGGGGCCATTAAGCGCGAGGACAAACGCCAATGCTAGCCACATCTCTCTCGCCGAATGGCGATCGACGAATATTTTGCAGAGGTTTTTTGAAAAGGCATTTAAATTGGGAGAACGCGTAGGAAACGGGATGAAAATACTCTTACGCATTGGAGAAAGGCCGGTCGTCCGCGGAGATCGCTCCTCGATCCCCCTCGGAGGAGATAGCTTTGAAACTTTGTGGATTCGGCGACGGAATTTAGAGCGAGACAGAATCGACGCGTTTTAATATATATGGATTTGGACAATTTGATAATTAAATCATTGATAGCTAAGTGAGTGCTAAATATTAACGTTCCCGATTTTGTCATAACATATAAGAAATAATTAAGCTATTTAATATTTAACTTAAGTGGGCGGCAATTACCGCACTTCCCCTATATTATATAAGACTGTACAATTGTGGTAGAGTGTATTGGTGCAAAATTTAAAATACCTAAATATCTTGTTATAAGTATCTCTAAAATTGTTTAGTAATAAGTAAAAAAAATGTAAAAACAAAACTTTTGTTTGAAGGGACGTCTTAAATAAAATAAGTATTTATATGTTTGTAGGTAGGTAGGTACCTACTTGTCTAAAATCCGTATGACTAATGCAATCTTGAGGTGTTTCCATAATACCTAATAATAGGTACTTATTCGATTAAATATTTCCGATGGATACGAAATATTACGTCAAATAATATTAAATGAAAGCCCAAAACTTTTAAAAGGTATATAAATTATATATATAGAATGTTCGGATAGATAAATAACTTGGGCGGTGGCACCCGGAAGAATTGTGTGTTTATTAGATCTAAAAAAATTCTATTCAGTCTATGCATAGGTAGGTATTTGGATAGTCACATGGCGGCTGATTAAAACATATTTCATTAATAAGATACAGGTTCTTAGAGTTCGTTCACGTTAAGTTTAAAGTGGCGTCATTTTCAGTAGAAAATTACCTAATTGTTTTCAATATTCGATAAACAAATGACCAATAAATTAGCATAGCATTTGCCACTTACAGAGTTTTATACATAGACATAATAAGAGGTTTATATTTGGCAACCCTTCTCTGCGTTGTGAAGTTTGTATTTATTTATATAAACTTAACTTAAAACTTAAAAACGTCACTTCAAACTTAACGTGAATGGGGTCTGGTAAAAAATACCACTCTCCGAAACGAGAAATTTTCCAAAGTGGTAATGAAAGTAGATGTGATTTGAAGTATTTTCATAAAAAAAAAAATTTGGATGAAGGTCTTTTTAAAATTTTTTTCGAACATAACCTCACTTTGAAGTTCAAAAATTTGTAAAACTTTTTTTTGGGGAAGGAAAATCAGTGGAATAGAGAGTATAAGAGAAAGTAATTCATTAAAAAAAAAATCTTAACCAGGTGCTAACCTTAAGCGTACAGTGAAGAAAGTTAAATATTGTAATAGGTATAAAAATTGAAGTCCGTAAAAACTCTTTTTTAAAGAACGGAAACCGCATAATAAGCAACCAATGGGAAAAAAGGATTTAAAAAATATTTCATTCTGATTGGTTATCTAGTGATGAATGATAAGGAAACTCCCGAAAATACCCGAAAAAATTGTATCTTAGCATGACTAAATGAAAATAATAATGGTTAGGTACCGGCCAAGAGATGGTGGAAGAGCTATCGAATAAATATTATTTTTTAATTTAATTTGACACTTTACATATACCTGAATTGCTTCGTAAGTAAATATAGATTATTATAATAGCAAATTCAAGTCCATAGAAACATTTTCTCGAAGAGTGGTACCTATAATTTACCAGCACCACGTGAATGAATTGAGTTTATATTTTGTAAAGTGAATTTAATGAAATACCTATAAGTACGTCCAAGTAAGTACCTACTTAGGTACTTAGGAACATATGTTTTCAAACTTTAGTGAATATGAATGTGAATATTTTCTAGCAAATTTTTATAAGGTGTATTCTTGAAACAGTTTTCTTAGATAAAACAGCCACCTACGTAATTTTTAGATACATTAAGACCCAGTTTCACAATAGCTGGTTAACAACTATAAGTTTAGAATTTACATAGTTAGCAGTAGATAAAATGTTTAAATGCTAATGTAAAAAAAATTTAAAATTCACAATCTAAATAGTCAATAAACTGATGGTTAAGTTAATTAACACAGTAAGTAAGGGCCGGTTCTTCAATGCTCGGTTAACACGGTTTAACCAGCAGTTAAGCTAGCTATAAGTTTAGAAGGTGATTTACCTTGAACATTTTATCAATAACTATTCCCATCCTAAACTTTCTAACATCCTATACTCTGTAGTTAGTCAACTCTAGATTAAATTACGTTAACCAAGCATTGAAAAATCGGCCCTTATAGGTAACATAAAACTATTGTAAGCAATTATATATTAAGCCTACCTTTTCCAAGTCACATAGGTAATCCACTTGTTCACTTCACTGCACTTGCACTCACTTGGACACTGCACTTCACCTGCACAGACACAGACACAAACACAAACATAGATTAATAACACGGAGTACACGGAGAGACACAGACACATGCTACCTCTTTCACGGCGGCGAAACTACTGAAATTAAAATTCATTTCAAATAAAATTGTTACATGGGCTTCAACCGACCGTGAAGCCGTCAGACCACGCCCCCCAGCCAATCAGATATAGGCTGGGGGGCGTGGTCCGACGGCTGCGCGGCTGACGTGTGTATCACATATCCGATTTAATTTTTAGTTCAATTTTTTGTAGCTCTTGCCACATCAGGTAATTGTTATTCATTTCTATCACCGAAAGCATTTTAATTTGTCTACAGGGTATGTCATTGGTGGGTAATTGTTCGATTACTCACAAACGGTACATTATATCAAAGAAATTTTTTGGCACTAAAAGTGCATAAGTAGATATTGTAAAAATATTTTCAATTACACAGGGTGTTCCAAAAAGTCGGGACAAGGTGCAAGTTGGTTATTTCAAATGCGACACCTATATATTATTATATTTTTGAAATCTAGGGATCACTAGGAACATATTTGTATTAAGGTTCCCTATACCTATCTCTTTTCGTTTTCGAGATATTTAACACCCAATGGAAAAAACCTCGTAACACTGCATTGGAAAATAAATAAAATTTCCTCTATGAAACCAATATGTGAAAAGGAAAAAAATGTACTGTCAGTTAGCACAAGGGATACCTTAAATATTGCACTTGAAATTATTTGGCCATTTTATACAGGGTCATTTTTATCGTGATTTATTTTTAGTTCTTCAAGATTAAATTATCTTGAAGATATTCCTCTGAACATTATGTGGCTGAAGACAGACACGGATTCAGATTCGAGAAATGAGTTTTTACAGCGGACCAGTTCATTATTGCAAATAAACAAAATTAATTTAAAATTTCTGTATTTATTTAAAATTTAGATGTGGCTGTGCATTAAATGAGAAGGGCATTACTATGTGGGTACTATTAACAAACTAAAATTGTTTTTCGTGAAACGTGTGAAACGATTTTTTCTATTTCAAATATTGAAAAATTCGCAGAATCCACAAATATAATTGTCACGGATTTTCCATAATACCGTGTCTTCATAGGTGTCTACAGATATAGAAAATACTATAGAATCGGAAAAATTCAGGGTCTACGAGGGCGAAACGATTATTTCTATCTAAAATATAAAAAAATTCGCAGAATCCACAAATATAATTGTCACGGATTTTCCATAATACCGTGTCTTCATAAATGTCTAGAGATATAGAAAATACCATAGAATCGGAAAAATTCAGGGTCTACGAGGGCGAAACGATTCTTTCTATCTAAAACATATAAAAATTCGCAGAATCCACTAATATAATTGTCACGGATTTTCCATAATACCGTGTCTTCATACATGTCTACAGATATAGAAAATACTATAGAATCGGAAAAATTCAGGGTCTACGAGGGCGAAACGATTCTTTCTATCTAAAACATATAAAAATTCGCAGAAACCACTAATATAATTGTCACGGATTTTCCATAATACCGTATCTTCATACATGTCTACAGATATAGAAAATACTATAGAATCGGAAAAATTCAGGGTCTACGAGGGCGAAACGATTATTTCTATCTAAAATATATAAAAATTCGCAGAATCCACAAATATAATTGTCACGGATTTTCCATAATACCGTGTCTTCATAGACGTCTAGAGATATAGAAAATACCATAGAATCGGAAAAATTCAGGGTCTACGAGGGCGAAACGATTCTTTCTATCTAAAACATATAAAAATTCGCAGAAACCACTAATATAATTGTCACGGATTTTCCATAATACCGTGTCTTCATAGGTGTCTACAGATATAGAAAATACTATAGAATCGGAAAAATTCAGGGTCTACGAGGGCGAAACGATTATTTCTATCTAAAATATAAAAAAATTCGCAGAATCCACAAATATAATTGTCACGGATTTTTCATAATACCGTGTCTTCATAGATGTCTAGAGATATAGAAAATACCATAGAATCGGAAAAATTCAGGGTCTACGAGGGCGAAACGATTCTTTCTATCTAAAACATATAAAAATTCGCAGAATCCACAAATATAATTGTCACGGATTTTCCATAATACCGTGTCTTCATAGGTGTCTACAGATATAGAAAATACTATAGAATCGGAAAAATTCAGGGTCTACGAGGGCGAAACGATTATTTCTATCTAAAATATATAAAAATTCGCAGAATCCACAAATATAATTGTCACGGATTTTCCATAATACCGTGTCTTCATAGATGTCTAGAGATATAGAAAATACCATAGAATCGGAAAAATTCAGGGTCTGCGAGGGCGAAACGATTCTTTCTATCTAAAACATATAAAAATTCGCAGAATCCACAAATATAATTGTCACGGATTTTCCATAATACCGTGTCTTCATAGATGTCTAGAGATATAGAAAATACCATAGAATCGGAAAAATTCAGGGTCTACGAGGGCGAAACTATTCTTTCTATCTAAAACATATAAAAATTCGCAGAATCCACAAATATAATTGTCACGGATTTTCCATAATACCGTGTCTTCATAGATGTCTAGAGATATAGAAAATACCATAGTATCGGAAAAATTCAGGGTCTACGAGGGCGAAACGATTCTTTCTATCTAAAACATATAAAAATTCGCAGAAACCACTAATATAATTGTCACGGATTTTCCATAATAACGTGTCTTCATACATGTCTACAGATATAGAAAATACTATTTCTGCGAAATTCTGCGAATTTTTATATGTTTCAGGTAGAAAGAATCGTTTCGCCCTCGTAGACCCTGAATTTTTCCGATTCTATGGTATTTTCTATATCTCTAGACGTCTATGAAGACACGGTATTATGGAAAATCCGTGACAATTATATTTGTGGATTCTGCGAATTTTTATATGTTTCAGATAGAAAGAATCGTTTCGCCCTCGTAGACCCTGAATTTTTCCGATTCTATGGTATTTTCTATATCTCTAGACATCTATGAAGACACGGTATTATGGAAAATCCGTGACAATTATATTTGTGGATTCTGCGAATTTTTTTATATTTTAGATAGAAATAATCGTTTCGCCCTCGTAGACCCTGAATTTTTCCGATTCTATAGTATTTTCTATATCTGTAGACACCTATGAAGACACGGTATTATGGAAAATCCGTGACAATTATATTTGTGGATTCTGCGAATTTTTCAATATTTGAAATAGAAAAAATCGTTTCACACGTTTCACGAAAAACAATTTTAGTTTGTTAATAGTACCCACATAGTAATGCCCTTCTCATTTAATGCACAACCACATCTAAATTTTAAATAAATACAGAAATTTTAAATTAATTTTGTTTATTTGCAATAATGAACTGGTCCGCTGTAAAAACTCATTTCTCGAATCTGAATCCGTGTCTGTCTTCAGCCACATCTGAACATTTTAGCAGGGATGCGGTTGCAGCATGACGGTTGCCCTACACATTACAGCAGTTCAGTAAGGAGATTTTTAAATAGAGAGTACCTAGGTACACTAATAGCTAATAGGTAGATAGGAAGGGTGGACCTATCTCATGGTCTCCTCGGTACCCGGACCTTACAAAATTAGATTTTTTTATGGGGATACAAAAAAGATTCAGTTTACAGCACACCATCAACCATACCTACGAGAAAACATGATGAACAGAATTCGTGGTGCTTTTGAGAGCATTTTTGGAATAGTGCATCTTGCATATAAATTGTACAGATTAGGTACACAAAATCGAATAGGTATTTATTTGACAGTTAAATAATTTCCACAACAAAATAAATTGTTTTCATAACTTACTTGACTATACCTACCTACTTAATTTGTAATTATCAGTAAAGGCCGTTTGTCACTTTATGATATTTTTCCAATAATTCTTAAAATAATTACTAAAAAAATTTCATAATGAATATCCATCAATTGCAAACAGTAAATCTATGTATAAATTTTTCAAGAAATTTTTTAAGAAATTATTTTCAACATGTTCTATTTTCTCGCCGAAATCGACGCGGATATCTGCGCATTGCACGACTTTCAATTATAATCAGCTGTTTCAGTTTGACTTGATGATTAACGATAACGAATAGGAAATAACCTCAAACCTCAACTTAAATTAACTTTATCTATGTGCGTGCATGTGTTTTGTTTGTAATGTACCTTATTATTCTGATCTCAGGATCAAAAAATCTCAGGATCGTGACCTATATCACCGCCTTCTAGATTTACTCCGTTTAACTCCGTTAAAAGATAATCGCGGAGGCGCTGCCTATATTCTTAAACTTATGAAAAATAACAACAGATGGTGCTGAAACAAGAAGCTTACTGCGATTGCGTATAAATGAAAAATGGAAAATAATTTAGTTAACATTGCAAACAGGTAATTTACAATTTTCAAAATAATGTTTGAAAAAATGCACCAAGAAATTTTCTGTGAAATTATCTGATAAATATCGTGAAGTTACAAACGGCCTTAATGGAAGCTAAATTTTCAAAAAATCGTGAATATCTCGAAATCGGTCAACTTTTCGTATAGTTGTGTCTGTACCTTTCTGCGTTGACGGTGAAATCGAAAAAAATTGGCCCAATTATTCTTACCTAAGACATCCTAATACCATTTGAAAGGCAATTCAATTCTACATCTAATTCCATAAAAAAATTTAGGGTGTTCCATTTAAAAAAAATGAGATTTAGGCAATTTAACATTGTGAAATATAAATCACGTTAAAAATCGCCCGGTATAAAATGGCCAAATAATTTCAAGTGCAATATTTAAGGTATCCCTTGTGCTAACTGACAGTAATTTTTTCCTTTTCACATTGTGTCATAGAGGAAATTTTATTTATTTTCCAATGCAGTGTTACGAGGTTTTTTCCATTAACTGTTAAATATCTCGAAAATGAAAAGAGATAGCTATATAGGGAACCTTAATACCATATATATAATACTACTATATCGCGGGTAGAGGCCCAAAAATTCCGAAAACAACACGGCGCCGACATACAATCTCTATCCTTACCGAGAGTACCTTAGTCAAATATGCGCATGCGCACGAATTTCGCGACATCCAATAAGCATGCAGCATAAATACTGCATCTCTGTCTACCGACTTCTTTAAAAAAAAGTTGAAAGTTGGGAAGTCTGTCAGCCTATAAACAGTGTGTCAGCTTCCGTAACCATGGAGATTGCGCATGCGCAAATCGAACAAAGGGTCTCTGGAACAGTATAGCACTATATCTTTTGTCCTTTAATGTTTTCGGAGAAACCGCTTATGGGCTAACATAGGAAACACGCGATATAGTAGTATTATATACACGGTGGGCCATTTTAATCTATGCACCTGAAAAACTCAGTAAGTTCGCATCCTATCAAAAAATGACCTTTATAAAAGTTATAGGATACAAAGGGGGTCAAACAATAGTGACCTTGAATTTGACCTTCAAGCTGACATTCAAGGTCAAATCAAGGTCAACTTGAGTTTTTTAAATGGAAACCCCTATTTTTTACACCGGAATCGGAAAGGGCGGGAAATTTTACGCCCGAATATGCTCTCAGGTCATCTGACCTCGATGACCTCAAAGGTCAGATGAAGGTCATAAATACGAAATAATCGGATGGAAGTAGACTTTTGTAGAAGTCATTTTTTGATAGGATGCAAAATTTAACGGGTTTTTCAACCTGGATTTCGTTTTACCCCATTATGTCCGTATGGGGTAATCAGGACCTCACCGAAAAAAACATTATCTAAACGTAAAATTTCGCGCTCATTCGATTTTTAATGTCAAAATAAAGTGTTTTCATCTAAAAAAGAAATTTTACCTTGAAATAACCTTGAAAGTTATCGCCAAGGTCAAAATAAAGGTCACCACTGAATTTCACGTTAAAAATTACTTAAATAATGACCTTTACTTTTTCGGCAATACCCTACCTAAGATTTTTCATAGCCATCCGATTATTTCGTATTTATGACCTTCATCTGACCTTTGAGGTCATCGAAGTCAGATGACCTGAGAGCATATTCGGACGTAAAATTTCCCGCCCTTTCCGATTCCGGTGTAAAAAATAGGGGTTTCCATTTAAAAAACTCAAGTTGACCTTGATTTGACCTTGAAGGTCAGCTTGAAGGTCAAATTCAAGGTCACTATTGTTTGACCCCCTTTGTATCCTACAACTTTTATAAAGGTCATTTTTTGATAGGATGCGAACTTACTGAGTTTTTCAGGTGCATAGATTAAAATGGCCCACCGTGTATATGCTTAATACAAATATGTTTCTAGTTGTAGTGTAGGTACACAGTTTGATAATCTATTAAGAATAAAGAAATGACTAATCAGTATTTCATATAAGGATGACTCCCTGGGACGGCAGTTGAAATCCGACCGGTGTATCTACAGTGAAGTCGTGTTAAGTAGATACAAGTGTTTTATTTAATAATTACCCAGTTTATCCCTAATTATTGAGTGCATTAAAGTGTGAATAAGTTAAGTACCTACCAAGCGAGGGCCACTACATTTGGCGACGAGGATAAAACAAAATATAGAATAAGGTAGGTACCTATAGTAAATAAATTTTGCTGAATTGATAAAAGCTGTTAATAAGATAGTTACATAGCAGTAGAGTCAGGAATAAGATATCTAGCGAAAAGAAAGCTGTGAATAAGATATATAGGGGAAAGTGGGGTAATATCGCGCAGCGAGGTAATATTGCGCACCACAAAACAAAAGGAACGAAGAGCGAGAAGTGACATCTGGCAATGCGTACGTTATTCCGTATAGGTAGCAACTATGTTCAACAGGTGTCAGCTCGCTGGGAGTATTTAGTTGGCCGCAGTAAATCGAAGTGTGCGTACCTACACGAGTTTTCATTATAATTTTAAGTGCTCAAGAAATAAGTGAGGTAAGTGTAGATTTTAAAACCATCGATCTTTCCTATATACAAATATTTTCTAGCATATTTCGGGGGATCTATCCCTATATCTGCTTCTTATTTTCATACGTAAATAACGGAATTGTGGTTTGAAAACGAAACCAAACTCGATATGGGGTAATATTGCGCAGTGGGCGATATTGCCCCACAACATTGATTTCAACATTTTTTTTAATTCAGATGGTCAGAAACTATCAAAGAAAGACCCAACGACAGAGCTGGACCATTGAACAGCGTAATAATGCTTTGGCTGCTATACGTTCAGGTGTTAAAATACGCGAGGCAGCAAGAAATTTCGGCATTCCCGAATCAACACTGCGCCACCATTTAAAATCTACAGGGTTGGCAGAACCTGGGTCAGAAGTTGACCGCTTGGGGAGGAAACCTCTTTTTACGAAATCACAAGAAGAGTTAGCAAATCAAAGAGTTAGCGACCAAAAGAAAAATATCAACGAAGCAAGAATCCGAAATTTGGGCTTCCACAACAATGAAGGCTACTCTCCTGGAAAAAGAAGCTAAGCTAAACCAGAAAAATGAAAAACAAAACAAAAACATCAAGCGAAAAGTGCGTGCAGGTATAAAGGTACAGGAAGGAAGCAAAAAGAAAATAAAATACATTAAAGAAGACACGTCGGATGATAATTCTAATTCATCCTCCAAAGTAGATCTCTCTGATGACAGCAACTCGGACTACAATCAATTTGCACTTCAAGAAGAAGAGCCTACTGTAGTCAATGAAATATGTGTCATATGTGATGAATTTGGAAAGGATAGGGAGCTTTGGTTTCTTTGCATAAAATGTGCAATATGGGTTCATTCAGAATGTTCTGGTTGGGAATTAGCTGCAGGATACACATACGATGATTCTCAACTTAGCCTAGGCGCCGATCAAAAAAAAGAAGAATCAAAACGTCGTTTATTTTAGTTTAGAGCTTAGATAACAGAATCTCCGATGTATAACTTTCGTAACAAGACATATTTTCCTATTTTTTGCGTTTATTTCAAAATTTCGTTCCGTATTTTCAATATTAAACTGCGCGATATTACCCCACATGTGGGGCAATATTGCGAAGTGCAGCTCTTGAGTAATTTAATATTTTTTTCGTTTATTCGATTTTTTTTTAAATAACTCGTATGCTATCATAAAGTAAACTTATTATATTAATGTTTCCCAGATTTAGAGCATTTTCCAATAAAAAATGTAGATTTGATAAATGATTCCGCTTAGGTGCGCCGTATTACCCCACTTTCCCCTACCAGTAGAGCCTAGGAATAAGATACCTAGCAAAAGAACGCTGTGAATAAGATACATAGCAGTAGTCTAGGGTATAATATCTAAAAAGTAGAGCCTACCCAATAAACACCAAATGGAAAAAACGCGTAAAATGGACACCTTGCACCAATATACTTAAACGTTAAAACGTACGGTCGTATCGAATATTAAACGTGTTTTAGACTTACTAGTGTTTCTTGGGTAATGTATGATAATCAAAATAAAAATCCCATGACTGAATGTAGAATCTATGAATTAGACACATATAGCAATACCGGAGAAATGTATATAAATATTTTGCAATTACATTTCTTTCCAGGTGAAAAAAAAAGCCATGTCAAATCCAACTTCCCTAGAATCGTTTGATTGCGATGGAGAAACGATGTCAGTTGGTCTAAGATGGGATAATTATCGATAATTATCCGGTTAATTATAACCAGATAATTATCCGGCACATCACTGATAAAAATGCAGTAAGTAATGAAAACCTAAAATTTTATTTCATATTTGACACTGAACATTTGTAAATAAGCCGATTCAGCGGACATAGGTATTACCAGACAAGACTTTTAATTTGAAAAATTGTCAAGAATACCCCGTCTCCGTATAGTTTGCAGTCACAATATGTATTAGATGTATTATACAGACGTTACAGACATTATATTAGACGCAATTAGAGAATATAAACCCTTTGAAGTACATAGAAGTATTTTATATTATCGGTATTGTAGGGATCTAATAGATTTCCTTTTCCACCATCTCAAAGTTTCATGAGATAGCTAGAGATGGCGACACAATATGATTCCACAGTATGTATTGAGCACCGCCTTCTAGATTTACTCCGTTTAACTCCGTTAAACAGCCTCCGCGTCAGCTACTTTTCTTGATTCTGAAGAAACAATTGCTGCGTCCGTAGTGTGGCGGCTCCTCACGGTCGGTTACAAAATAATCAACTTTGAAGTTGTCAAATGTTAAAAATATAGGTTATGTTACTTTTTAATGTTTTTCCAAATCAACAAAGAGTTTTCTTATATGTTTTATTGGTTTTCTCACGCTTTTCTGTGATCGCCGAGTGAGTACCGGTACTAAGGATTTTGTGAAATAAGGTAGGTATTTCAGTTAGTTTTTGAACTAGTGAAAAAGTGCGGTGCCAGGAACTATAAAGACAAAAAACATCTCCGATTTTTAATTATCGGCGTTTATTATGGTTAAAAATTGTGAATTTGCAGGTAAAACATCAAACTAGGTAGGTAGATGGTAGATACCTGCATCAGGCAATATTTATGAAAGATCAGATCTAACCGATCTAACTGCAAAATTAATTTTTACTCAGTACCTACCTAGTTTTAAATATTTTTATTTGATTGAGTATTTTGCCACCACTGAACAGAAATATTAAATTGTCTCATGTTTTGGGTTTTGTTAAAAACTCTGCCTAATGAAAATAACACACTTAAGCCATCGATAAAGTTATTAGTTCTGTAAATAATTTAGCCAATGCTTAAGCTTAATTTATGCAGTGTGAATAGTACTTACTAGCAATGGTATTAAAAACAAGATAATTCTTATAAAATACTTCAAGCTTTACAGTAACTATTCAATTCTCTAAAAAAACACACAAAATACCCAATAAATAATGTTATTGAATGTATAGAGACATCATTTATATTTCGTTTTGTGGGCATGATATTGTGATTCGTCAAAAACACTTTCAAAATAACTGGAAGAATAAATAAAAAGAAAATGATAGTCATCACATCAGCAATAGGTGGATAGATACATACAATATTGTTTTAATCTCAGATAAATCATTGTTTATTTGTCTGCGTTTTTTATTATGTATTTTTGAAAATTTATTTATTTTATTTCTCATATAAACTATATTTCGTACTTCAATAGTTTTATAGTTACCTAGTTATAGCATGCAAGTGATACCGACATTGTGATAAAACGAAAGACCAATTTGATGATTAAATAACACAAGTACGTGAAACTTTCCTTAAATTGTTGGAAAGGGATTTTACAAGATTTTTTTTAAATGTTGGAAAGTAATATCTGCACCTCTTCATGATCCTAAATATTGTGCTGCCAGTATATTAGTTTCCACTAAGCATTGACGTGTTTAGGTAACTAATGCACCGTACCAACTGTTCATGAGCACAATTATTACTCTGTTCTAGCAGCAAGGTATATAAGCTACTTCGTAAAGTTGGTATATGAACCACATGAAAACTTGGCCGTTGGTCGGCACACATACTTGTATGGATGATCATGTACCGAATATTTACGATGCCTGCCCACCACCTAGTGGCTGGTATGCCAGTGAATTATCAAGATCTGAACTTTAGCGATTTGTTTTTAGAAGATGTACCATCGAGGATGTAAAATCATATCCGCAATAGGTAGGTACATACAATGTTTGTTTTAACTAGTTATTTTTGAAAAATTATTTGTTTTATTTCTCATATATTTAGCATTTCATTTTTTCGTGTCATTATCCCAATAGTTACCTCATCATATAATCAGACATTGCTCCATTGACTTGTACTCTATTACCTATTTGATACTGTCTAGTATAGTGTAACCTTAATACTATGGAAGTGATACCGATATTGTAATACAACAAGACTCATTTGTCTATACTTAAATGACCAAATAACACAAGTATGTGGAACTTTCCTTAAATTGTTGGAAAGGATTTTACAAGATTTAGTAAAATGTTGGGAATTAGTATCTGCAGCTCTATGATTGCAAGTGTTGTGCTGCCAGTATATTGGTTCCCACCGAGCAATGACATGTCTAGGCTCTAATGCAATTTACCAATTGTTCAAAAGCATAATTATTACTCTTTTCTAGCAAGGATCCTCCATATAACAATATAAGCTACTTCATAAAGTTGGTATGAACCACTTGAAAGTAAGCCATTTTCCGGCATACATACTTGGATGGATGACCACATGTAGAGGATACCAACAATGCCTGCCTACCACATAATGGCTTGAATGCCAGTGAATTATCAAAAGCTATACGAAATTAAGCGATTTGTTTATAGAAGATGTACTATCGACGATGTAAAATCGAGGTCCCTTGTATATACGATGATAGGCAATTGAAAATACTTACCCCATGATAAAGTGGGGCTTTGCCAAAAAATTTCCAAGATCATGATTATACCCATGTGCCGGAGGCGGTGATTGGCTTAGTCCTTTAATGATTAATTAAACATTGTTTTGTATGTTTCTTTGTTTATTGAATGTGTAATGCGAGGTGTAATGTTTTATACTTATTTTATAATTCTTAATTGTAAATTCGTTACGAACTTCTGACTTGCCACATACCATTGTATTCTTTGTGGCCGATAAAATTATGTATCTATCTAAATGTATTTATTGTTATTAAAATATTTTAAGGTCAACTTTCAGCCGCACAGTAATACTTAACAATTGTTTATATATAATTGTAATTTTATTGATGGGTTTTATTACCTTGCCAGTAAAAAATTATCCAATTTCAAAAAATTGCAGTTATAATTGCCTGAAATACAGTATATCCGATATTATATCTATAAAATTCAAAAAACTATCTGTTTTATTTCTCTAATTGGAAATAATTAACTTATTAAAACCAAATAGAATATATATAGATGTTCCTTTACACAAAAATATAAGATAACACTACTGCTGCATTAAGTACCTATAGGTATTTCCAATATTTTTCGCCAATGTTAAATTATTTAATGTAAAGTCAAAGAGTTCATTCAAATCTAATTAAGTATTTAGGTAATATCCAATACAATAACGAGATGTAGAAACAAATTCTACTACTTGACAGATGGAAGGTACATAACACATAACTACGAATAGTTCAAATCTAATTAAGTATTTAGGTAATATCCAATACAATAACGAGATGTAGAAACAAATTCTACTACTTGACAGACGGAAGGTACATAACACATAACTATGAATAGTACTTTATTTCCACCTATACCAATCTACTTTATATATATTGTAGTAATGTATTATATATATCATATATGTCAAGTAGTAGAATTTGTTTTTACATTTCGTTATTGTATTCGATTCTCATACAATTAGTTTGATTTGGATTGTGTTGCGAGAACTACCAAAAGGTGGCAATATGGTATAGGGTATACGTATGCAAAACGTACCTACTGTGTTAAGCACTTGGGTCTTCACATCTTTAGGTATGATCACTTATATTGCACTGATGAGATCATAAAAGACAAGTTTGCAGTTATTAACATCCCACGATGTAGAGGTTCAAGTTAGTGTTGGGTGGGCGATCTAGCACCTTTTACTGTATCGATACATTAGATACCATACAGTGAGGTGCATCGAAACACTGTTTCGATACTCAACAGACTTGTTCTTGTGGGTTGCCTGCTTGAACATTGTATCATTGAATATATGTTTGTATGGTGTATTACCCACCGACATTTTTAGTGCCAAAGCTGGGGATTCAACACAAACCATAATAGGCAGTATGATAATGAGATCCCACTATTAAAAATACGAAAGTTCGAGATATTCTGGTTGATCTATAACTAATTATTTATTAAAATTCATTGAATTAATATAATATAAACATCCAAAGAACTTATGTTTTTTACTACGCTGTATTTTTTTCATCTTTCACTTTGAGCTAAATACTGCTACTATTACGTTACATCATTACAAACACAACAATTTTCGTTAGATTTTCAAGATTTTTTAATAAGAGTAATGAATACGGCCAGTTGAAAAATACTTTTGATTGTTGATGCTTATACGGTAGAGGTATATGGCCTAAATGCTAAAATTATGCCCTTAAAGTTAAATATATTGAAAATGGTTTGAGGAGTAACAAAATTAGAATTATTCCACTTCTTGCCTAGTACAAATACATTCCATTCACGTAAACTGTTAATTTTTGCATAAGGAAGGTACTAACGTAAATAATAATAATTTCCTAATATTGTTGTTTACCCTAATGGCTAAATATCCTGGTAATTATAAAATGCCACAAAAAAAATCTATAAATATTTAGGTAAGTGTTCTCAGAGGGTATTTACTTAAAACATACCCAGCAGTTGATATTCATGCATTGCACAACTAGTACAGATATTTTCCAAAAAGATTTAATGAATGTGATAATTGCTGACTTTTCTTTAGTGCTAGAAATATTTCACTATACCTACCTATACTCAATGAGTTCTGCTTTTTGCTAGGCATCATTAACGAGAATACCTTAAACCTGGTGATGAATATATATTAAAAATATATCTTTCATATATTTTTAGCAACTATGTCTTTATATGTAAGTGCTGCTATTTTCCTATTGTAGGCACTGCACATGAAAATTGGAGATCATATGGTTTTTGTAATTTATTTTAACCGAGCCTAAAATATCACCTGTTCTTCAAAAATAAGTATATTATTATAACCTACCTAATAATTTATTTGTGGCACAGTTCTAAAATTCATCAAACACTTTTGCGAATATCTCATTTGCAAATAAAAAACTACAAACTTTTCAAAATTACAACTGCAACATCGAGGCTAACTAAGTTTGAAAAACCCCTGTACGAAATGTAATATGTAATGATTGCAGTTCTAACACTTAATAAAGCTAAACATTATCAGTATACCTTAATGCAAATAGAATACTTAAACTTCAATTAAAAAAGTGTTCTCGTTTTTATTTTGCAAATAATTCCTCAAACTTAGGATCCAACACATTTTGATAGATCACCTCTTAATATTTATTTCTATAGAGAGGAAGCATGTTTCAATGGGAAATAAAAATTCCACTGGCACCATATTCATATATAGTATTAATGACAAAATCCAGATTAATATCATATATCATTCTTACACAAATAAAACATACATAGGTTATTAGAGGTTATGGTCAACTTTGACACTTTTCATTGCATTTTATACGTCGTCTATTTTAACCGGAACACAAGTAAAAGTTGGTTAGGCGCGGAAAGATTTAATTTCTAATAAATCTTATTAATATTCATAAAAGATAATTAAAATGATGTGAACTTTACGTTTTAAGAGTTTTTACTTTGATTGCAACAAGTTAATTTGATGATTTAAGCTAAAATCGTTTTAATGATGTCACTAACGTATTTAACTGCTCTCAGAAGGCCCGATCATAAAGAAACAAGAGGAGAGGCGGCGCTTGCATTACCGTTTCGGCGACGTGTAAAACCACGTGGTCCCTCTCACTACTCGTGTCGCCCTCTGTCGGGCATCAGGAAAAACAATAGGTATAGATGGCAAAATAAGTGCAGAAATTTTTATCAGCTCCGGAGTCATATGCCATGTGTACAGTAGGTCTCTATAAGGCCACTGTGGCCTTGTTTGTTATGCGATAGACAGATGGCGTATAGTAATGTCGATGTCGATGTCAAGGGAAACATATTATTATAGGTTATAGGTTATGTTGGAACGGAACTGTTTTGGTATTTTGGTATGTAAGTGCATAGATTACATAGATTGTAAGTGCACTTCCTATATATAACTATTTATCTATGAAGTGCACGTGTACAAGCGGACAAAAGCGGATATCTGTAAGAAAAGGGTGAAAATCCATAAGTAAGTTATACAAATTAGGTACGTATTAATTAAAAAATGTGTGACTGAGTGCGTAAATGTTTAATTGACACACGATATAAATACATAGGTATAATAGATATCCTTGAATTACTTTTTTGTTGATTTAAAATGGGTGATCCAGGCAGAAATACATATAGTTGTAGCGCCCCAAACTGTAAAAGCATTTATTATACCAATATTACAGATCCATTATATAAGAATAAATCATTTTTTAAAATTCCGTCAGATGAAAGACAAATTTCGTGGGTAAATTCGATTAACAACATATGCAAGACAGATTTTATTGTAAAAAGTAATAATATTTTTTTTTGTGAAGACCATTTTGAATTGAGGGCTTTTAAAAATAGTAGAAAGAATAGTTTGACCAAAAATGCCGTACCAACTTTGTTTATATTTGAGGGGGGAGTATTTAAATCTGCTAACGAATCTTCCGAATGTATCTCTAATGTTGAGGAAATGAATGTTGAATTGCAAAGTAATTTTTCTACTTGTGATATAAATTATGTTTTAGATAGTGTTAATAACAACAAACCATACCTTTACGATGATTTTTCACCAGAAATTAAGAAACCAAAATACACTTATTCAAAATTCAAAAAGACAAATCTTGCCTCTGAAAATTTAGAGTTGAATAGCTCTCAAACCGAGTTAAATAATAAATCGAGTACCAGCAGTAACACCACAATTTCTAATAATTTTTCAGGAGAACTCAGCACTCTGGTTGACACTAAGGTACTCAACACACAGGTAGAAGATAAAGTTTTATCCTCATCTTTTTGTCACACAAGTAAATCTTTAACATTTTTAAAATCACGTAATGTCCGGAAAGTATCACAGCTTTCAAAAAAAGACAAACAAATCTGTTTCATCGATCGTCAACAAAGAGCTAAGATTTCAAAATTAAAGAGCAAATTATTAAAAACTAAAACAAAATTGTCGCATTTATATCATATTACTTGTTCAAATTTGTATACAAAATTGCTAAAATATCTCCACCCAACAGGGGTAGCGTTTATGTTTATAGAGTCTCAAATTAAGAATTGTAAAGTAAGTAGGTATTCTAGATACTCCCCGTTGTAATAAAATATGTTAATAAATATTTGCACAAATACTTAAACATTCTGATTATTTAATTTTTTTATTTTTAATATACTTATGAGAAGCTGCAGTTTTAGCTGCAGGCGAGAGAAAACCTTTATAAAACGTATTTTATGAAGTGGAGTTTAAAACACACAGGTTCTTATAACATTTTTTGTCATAGGTATAAAATTTGCTGTGATTTTACGCATTGCTGTGTGTCAAATGCTATAAGAAAATAATGTGTTTCAAACTTTACTTTGTAAAATGCCTTTTATAAAAGTTCTGTGCGCCTGCCATATAATAATAATTTAAATTTGGCGCCCTAACGCCCCGACTGATTTGGGCAGCGCGCCATCTTTCGTCGAATGTTCTAAACAATTATTTTAGTGGACACAATGGCATTAGTGCACTGTAAATCATTTCAGCTCAAAAATTCTAACATTCCTGACGCCCGACAGATGGCACTACTTAGTTCCGTGACGCATACATTTTTTACGTCACTAACCCCTCTTCTCTTGTTTCTTTATGGGCCCGATGCTAAAACATGCTAGCGTCCGTAAAGTAGCGCTCGGTGGGAATCAGCCAAACCCTCTATATGAGGGTGACGCGAGAGGCTTGATAACCAAGATAATCGCGGAGGCGCTGGAAAATACTATAGAAATAATTTGGGATTATATTATTATATTGATTGATAGTTTAAATATTTGTTTAAACTAGGTAGGCATATTATATAGAAAATAAATTATAGAATATAAAAGTTTTTAGTCGCCGATTTACAATTTTCTTTTAGGTGAGCAAATTTGAAGTTTGGTAACTCCCACCACCCCAAACTTATAAATCGACTTAAAAAATTATTATTTTAATATGCAGGTAGGTATATACGAGTATATAAAAAAGACCAAAAACTAATATACCAAATACCTATCTTTAGTCAAACACTGTACCTATATAGCAATAGCAAATAATGAAATCAACTTATTATCATACAATAATGATCTGATCAGTTTTACAGTAATCAATTTATCAATTATTTGTTTATATAAACCACTATAAACTATTTTATATGCGAGTTTTCAATATTAGTTCCTGCATCCTTAGAAACACCGATATTGAATCAATGTTGCAACATAGCCTGAACTACTTTACAGCTTTCTTCGGCTGCGTTCAAAATTAATCTGACAATTATTGTTAAGCCAAGGTCGTTCAACTACAAAAGTTTAAAAGTTTGTTCTAAATATTTAAAACTTAAAACCGAGGATCCCAATTTTTATTGTTTGTGAAAAATATAAATGTAATTAGATGTTTATTTTTAATAATAGCTTTTATTAAAAAAAAGAGTGAATAAGGTGAGAAGCGCATAAAATATAATATTTATAGGCGTCCAAAGTAGACCTACTTTTAGGCAGTAAAATTAAGTAATAAAAATAAGAACTTAATAGATAGTGTTAGGTAATGAGAATAAGCACGTCCGGAATCCAAAATATTTCGTTAATATAAAAAAAAAGTTGGGCAGATACTAGCTGAAAAATAATATTTCTCACTAAGCCAGAACAATTTGGAATATTTCCTTCACCTTCAAATATTATCTATTTGTATTAGGTATATAAAGCTAAGGGTCCTCTTTATTTAAAAATGAGAATGTTTCTCATATTAAGCCAAAACTGTGCATACTGATTTTATATTACAACATGAAACGACTTCAACAAATATAACCAAACTTCAAAACATAAATCTTGAAACTCGCATGGCTCCATTGTTTGTTTACACTCAGAAGCACCCTCATCAGTAACTGGAACCGCCAGTAACTTAACACATTAAAATAAATTTGGTCTTCCATTTGATCCTCCATCCACAAATTGTAAAATCATTCGGTTTGCGGTATTGAATAAATAAAATAGCTCTGCTTATAAAAAAGAATATGTTTTTATTATCCACCTAAACTATAAATAAATATACTAATATTAATACTGTCATTACCCACTTTAAATTATTCGAGACAGTAGATCTAGATTAGGCTATATTTACTAAGTACGTCACAGACATAACACATCACAAGCAGATCCCTATTCCATAATACGAACCAACAGGAATACAAAGAGAAAATAGAGTAGGTATAATAAAAATATGGTACAGGTCTTTTGGAGTCTAGAGTATACAGAGCAAATTAACTAACATTGCCTCGTATACACCAGCCTGGATTAATGTGATGTCCCCTAATTACGCAACCCACCACTCAACCGTGACACACCAGTTGCCTATAGACAATACTGAAACTTCATCACCACTCATCACACAGTGAAGTATAATTGACAGTTCTTAAATATTTCTTCCAAGAGACAAATAAAAACAAAATAATAAATAATAATTTTTTTTTTGCCATATTTGAACCAGCAATAAAGTCGGCTTTTACATTCAAGTGTATAAAGATCAAGTTCCAGTGTCTTATACCGGGATATCAAAAATTATCTTGGTCAAGGGTGGTTGTGGAATGTAAAACATGTGTCTTACTTTAAATTTTTGAATATGTTTTGTTGTGTCAGAATCTGTCAAGTCATTGTGCTGAAATTTTCTAATCCAGTTTTTGAATCATGCCTCTTACCACACAGCACAAAATTTTCATGATTGAAGCCTATTTTCGAACGGGTGCGCTAGTTAATGGAAATTGGCAATACAGTAAACGTTTGTGTTTGGACAATTTTCGAGAGCACTTCCCAAACGTGGCAATATTACCGGACAATTTTTATGCGTGCCTTACAAATTGTGTTGAAGTGTTTCGCGAAACTGGTTGTGTGACTCATAAAAAAGGTGCTGGTAGACCAAGAGTTCGTACAGAAGAAGTTGTCAATGACGTTCGTCAACTTATGGAAAAGGAGCCTGCAAAACGCTTTTCACAGCATGAGGAGGCGCGTCAACTTGTGCATCGAACAAAACGGGGGACATTTCCAACAATTACTGTAATTTAGTTTTTCTTGTTACTAAAACCGTTATTTCATAATTTGTAGTTCATTATTGTTTTACAACTGAAATAAATAGGTATGAAATTTGTAGGTTATTGATGATGTCAGTGTGACAGTGACATAATTATTTCAAATTTAAAGTAAGACACACGTTTTACATTCCACAACCACCCTTGACCAAGATAATTTTTGATATCCCGGTATATGCAACCGGTGTGTCATGCCTGTTCTAGTGGGTTGTATAATCTATGACATCACAACTAATGCAGTTCATTGAACAGAGAAGACCTGTAATAAGTAACAGAAACATAAAAGTGGCATACTTTTTCCCTCAAAATTTTAAATATAAATAGAACTAGTCAGGGTTATAATAGACTTATCATATTTTAACTCCTTAAAACATTGTTTTCAATTACAGGGTGTAAAAATGTGTTTTTTAAATTTAAATAAGTGTCAGTTTAATATGATTTTACTGTGTGTGACTGATTCTATTATATTATTTACATTGTAATTTTCGTTTAATTATTATTCATTTCTAGCATTTCACTGTTTGCCAGAAACTTGCACTTAATAATAATTAAGTGTAAGTTTCCGACAAATTATCATCTATTATATCACATTTACAAAGTAGGAACTTCATTATTTAGTTTAAAAATTTCACGGCCTGTATATAAAAAGCAAGAAGTGGTAAGATATAAAACTTTAAAGACTACTATACCAATTGACATTCTACTGTGAATTAAATTTTTAAAGAAAGAAGTGTACCACCCTAATAATAAATTATCAACCCTCATCAAATACTGTGCTCATTGATACTACTGATATTATAACATAAAATATAAAAATGCATTACAAAACCGTTTTATAAACTTTTATAATCTAGATGTAGATTTTTTCATGTATAACAATTGGGGTTCTTCGAGATAAACAAAACAAACAAATAAACATCACAAAGTTTCTAGACAAAATAACCTTACATTTCTGTAAACACTCTTTATATTTTTACATAATCAGATAGAACATTCCCTGACTTAATTCAAAAGAATAAACACATCACAATATTATTTTGGACGTTTTGTCCATACGCGTGATTTGGTTATTTTGAATAGTCCACAAAATTATATGGAAGATAACCTACAACGCAAATGTGGTAGACCCCTTCGAAAATACATATACCAAACTAATATTTATAATAATAAACTTATATCACATACTGTATAACCGTTGACCGAAGAATTTAATAAGGCACACAACTAAGCGGAATTGAGATTCTTTAATACACTGCAACTTTTAAGAAAAGAGGAATCTGGTTAATTTTTGTCATCACTAATACATTATAGCAGAAAGTTAGATGATTAGAATCTTCATTCTACTTACTTGTATGATTAGAATCTTCACTCTACCTACTTGTGCGTCTTAAATTGTTTGGTGAACAGAAGCCGAAATAAGCTGCACCAGCAATGTGACACATTAACGCCTTTAATGTTGAAGGGCGAACCTCTAGTCACCTTCAGCTATGTTTTAGCGTATCTAATACTTATCTCTGAGGGCTTTTTTTAACCAATCATTAAATTAAACGATTTATTTAGTGGCCATGATTGGTTTCATTGTATAATATGTCAAATCAATTTTTAATTCTTTATTCTAGCGGATTTCCTTTCTCAGATTATTTACTCTGAAATAATAATTAATAATACATTAATGGTTCTCTCAGTGTAAACATAGAAGTACAGAATTTTTCTGGCCACAAACTAATACCCGAATAACTGTAGATTTATAACTCATTGTTAGCATCGGCGTTCGCGTCCAAAGTTAAAACAGTGTTTTAAAATATAGTCCATAGACAAGGGAATGGCAATATTAGGTTGGTTAGGTATATTCATATAATCATTTATAAACGGATATGGCGATCATCGGCGTTGGAAGATAACTTATTTTCAACTTTTGTGGCGGTAGTTCGCCCAGCGTTCGTAGCAAATCCGTAGCAACGTCAACGATGAGTTTATAAATCCACAGTAAATCTGAAATAGGCGGAATCCACACAGTGGCGTTTCTGGTGTTGCTTATTAGGTTTACAGCTAAATTAGTAACGCCACCTTGTGGTAAATACTTGTACTAAATAAATCAAACTGGATGACCTTCAATAAATCAAGTGACAATGGTTAATCTTCAAAATGTTGAGGTCAATTGGTTCAGTTCTATCATGTGCCCATAATGTATGTACTTTCCGTGACATTTTTTATCAGTTTTCGATACGCTCAAATTTAAATTTCCAACATTCGAGCACTTTTTCTGGTTAGTTCAGTAAGAACATTGAGCATTTTAATTAAAAATGTACAAATATAATATAGGTATAATAAAATAAATTAAATTTTTTTAACGTAAGAAACACACTTGCCACAATTTATATTTAACATGTCATGCATTATTGTACAATTTCAAGACCGAGAGAGCTTTTCAGAGCCTTATGTAGGGAACATCGATAGTCTAGCAACAAAATTTCATTACGAAGTTTTTTTAGTATTGTCTACTGAAGATGATATGTTGAAATCTCCACAGAAACACCGAAATTATTCGAACAGTTCCTCTACTGTTAGAGTTTTACAAGCAACAAAAAACATTTAATAAAAGCACCAAATTTCACACGAAAAAATGCATTTAAAAATTCTTCAATAATTTTGTAATAAATAACTAAAAAAAAATTATGTAATTTTTACCCTCTAAAAAAAATAAATAGCCTTTTACGCAATTTATTCATGTAAGTATAAAGAGAAGCCTTCCAAGTACCAAAAGAAGCCGCTGTGTGCAGAACTACCAAACAAAATACCTTAAAATATGTGGCGCCTTCCAAAATGTCTGCGCCAATAAAAAATATATAAACATACGAAAGATTCGATGTATAAAAACCAAAGCGATTGGTTCCTTCTAATACAGTGTAAAGCTTTTGGAATGTTTACTTGTTACGGTTGGTAGGCAAGGCGTGACGGTACAGCATCGGATAACTAGGTGGCGCAATGTAAACTATCGTAGGCTTTGACCTTGTCCGGTATGGCAGCTCCTTCTAGGGGGACACGGACCATTAGTTCCCGTAAGGTAGCCACGAATGTGATTTTTCGATAGAATTTGGAGCTGAAACAAGAATAGGAAATAACCTTGGCAATCCTTAATGATGGTGTACTTTATTTTTAAACTAGGAGTGATATAAATTTTGCCCTCCTACAGTAAAAACCAGAATTAAGCAAAGTGGAATGACCTCGCCGATCTGGTAAAATGCGGTGATGCATGGGCGTGCGTATTCTGTTTTACCATTGGGTACATTTCAGTTCATATATACTTGTATACTATTCTATAGAATACTTCTAGTATATGCACCTCCACTTTTTTAACTAACACAAATAAGTATAAACACTGACACAAAGAATAAATACATTAATAATTTTACCAGAAATTTTTATCGTTAAGAAACGCGCGCGAAATAACACAACATCACGCCACTGTTTCCCTACTACCTTGAGGGCAGTCGCTTGTTGGTTCCTGATTTGACCAATCAATGTCGTTGAAGCTCAGAGAAAAGAAAGCGTAAATGCAAGAATATGTATGTTAAATAAGGATGAACAACTTGTCGTCAACTTTACGACTTTCGCAGTTGCCAGATATTCGGAAATTCGTTGATATTATTAAGTACAAAGTACAACACAAATTAAATATTGTGTTTGCTGTAATAAAGTACAATAGGGATAAGGGACGTTAAAGACAAGTAAAAAATGGGTAAATAAGGTAATTAATACGTTTCCTGTGACAACATAGATCTACTCTTTTTCCGGTCATTGCACTTTGCTTAATTCTGGCTTTGACTTTACACGCTGCTTCACAGACTATAAATTATGATTGTTGACGCATCCTGTCTCCTAACTTATAAAATACACACTGCGTGAAGAAAGTTTTCGCTGCTCATGTACAGAGCAGTTCATTTTTTTATGGGAATCCAGGTAACTCAAAAAGTGTAAAAGTTACGGACAAATAAATTGCACAGTCTCGGCCTACTTTTTCAAGGCCAGGTTGATGATGCCATCGGATCAATTCCCTTGTACTTGTTTTCCAATTACAGGATGATTTTGAAATTTTGGTTTTTCAACAACACTTTGTATCTTTCTTATATTGAGAGATATAGAAAAAATATGTAAATGACAAAATTTTTAAAGCTATTTTAAAGAGAAGCTACTTTTAAATAAGGAGATATACAGGGTGTCCCATATAAAAATAACATAAGTTCATTCTGTAGCCCAGAAATAAAAGTAAATAGAAAATATTTGACTACTCTACTGCCACTTAATTCCATTTAACATTTTTAACATATACTTTTAAACATTAGTTTATTTATTAAACATTAGATTAGTTTATTTTGCTTAGTTAATTTTATACTTAACTGTTGCATGTATTTGGTCTTGCAAATAAACTTATTATTATTATTATTATTATTATTAATTTGTCATTTACACTTTTTCTATATCTCTCAAAATAAGAAAGTTACAGGGCCTTATTGAAATAGACAAAATTTCAAAATCACCCTGGAATTTGAAAACATCTAAAGGTGCATTTAAATCAGAGCGAACAGAAGCAAACAAACGAATTCGTTTGCTTAAGCTTTATATGGAGAACAAAACGGGAGCAAACGAACACGTCCGTGTTTCTGCAAATATTAGAGCGAATAGACACGAACGAACGAATTCGTTTGCTCTCTTCTGTTCGCTCTGATTTAAATGCACCTTAACAATACACCTGAAAAAGTAGGTCGAGAGTATGCAATTAATTTGTCCATAACTTTTACCCTGGATTCCCATCAAAAATGGACTGCTCTGTACAGTTGAGGTTATGCGGTCTCTTTTACAAATATCCTTCTCCTTTTGCCTAATATTTTTCTTTTGTGCGGCACCTTATTCATTGATAGTAAGTACTTGAACTTTAATATGCTCACAGGATAACGTTCCGGTGAAGAAAATGCCTTCCTTCTATTAAGTAGGATTAACTAAGATTCAAATTTACCGATTAAGTGACCTAGAGCATTTTCTAGTAACATTTCTTCTTTAAATATGATTTTTTCTATATTCCCTTCTAGTTTAAAAATGAATATAGGTTTTCATATGTGTGAAGCATAGATTTATAATTAAGTCTATGGTGTGAAGATACAATATAACCAAAATATAGAGCGAGTCAACAAATATATATTGGATACAAGTTTGATAAAAAAAAAAAAATGAAAATATAGTCTAAATGGTGCTTGAAGTAACTTTAAAACAATTTCTTGCTAAAATTTAAACTTGCAGCAAGTCAGTCCTGATTTCAAATCACATATCAAACTAATTGAATATCGAAAAATAAAATATCAATAATAAAGCCACTAAAACAAAACACAGCTTCACATTTATCAAGCGGCGGTCGTGTCAGTTCAAGGATTTTTAACTTATACAGGATTGCTTGATCCCGCCGTACCACGTGGTTGAGTCTTGCGGCTACGTCATCGGATTCTACGCGTCATAGATAAAGAATCGCACAATACAGAGAGAGAAAGAGTATCGGGTCTCACAGTGACGTCACTAAAATCGGACAACATTAGATTAGATTAGATTAGATTTATGTAGGAGTCGGCCCCCTGGCCTGGTCCACCGCGACCTAGAAGATCTATTGTGGCACTCCCAACCTATTTAGAGCACTCTGTCCAGCTTTGTCCTTTGCATTAGACTCCACAGCCTTGATAGAGGCTCTTCCATGTAGCTATTGGCTCTTGGTCTTCCTTCCCCAAGTATTTGAAATCTCAGTCTTGTCAGGCCCTCGCACTGGCACAGTACGTGTACTGAGGTTTCCTCTTCTTCTTGACAGAATCTGCAAGTTGCATCTTCTGACAGTCCCATAAGATTCATGTGCCTATTTAGCCTACAGTGTCCTGTTAGGAGACCTACTATTATTCTGATGGCCTTTTTATTCTGGCTTAACAGATCTGCTGTGAATTTAGGCATCCGTCCTTTAATGAATAGCTTTGCCTGTCTCAGTTGTGGCAGATTCCTCCACCATTCTAGAGATTTGTTTCTCATCCATTCCTCCATGGATGTTTTAATGCATGGCTTCGCTATGCCACAGAAGGGTTCTGGTCCTATGAGGTCTTTTGATGCGCCTTCTCGGGCTAGTGCGTCTGCCTCCTCATTACCTTTGTGCCCCTCGTGCCCAGGTACCCAAGCTAGGGTCACTCTATTCTCGTTCCCCAACTCTTTCAGGGTATTCAGACAGTCCCACACGAGTTTTGACGAAACCTGTGGGGACCCTATTGCCTGTAGGCAATCGAACGGTTATCCGTGCCTCGCCTTATCGCCTCCTTAGCGCAGCATTGTATGGCTATTACTTCAGCCTGAAAAACAGTTGCCCATTTGCCTAGACTTATTGAGATTTTGGTTATTGGCCTCGTCCCATAAATCCCGGCTCCAACTATCGGACAACATTGAGGAATAGGGATCGAGCAATCCTATATAAGTTAAAAATCCTTGGTGTCAGTTCAATACTTTTTCCGTTCCACAGTCTTTTAAAATATGTTGAAATAGGCGACAATATTCTCCGTTCCTCCATATTTTCATTTTCAGTGTTGTGTTTGTTGGTTACACGAATTTGTTGTAAAAACTATTTTTGTGGAAAGTTTAATTTTATCTCTGTCTGGGGTGTAAATTTGTTAAAAGTAAAAGTATCCTACCTTATGAATGGCTTGGCCATGAAGAGCATGGTCTTTATCCAGAGCGTTGGATGCACGATATAAAGGTGACTCAGATTCTTTCTCAACCTCCGCCCTACCATTTGGTAACATCGTTTCAGCCAACTGAACGAGGGTAACTTAGCAGCTGCACCATGGAGGTATACAAGAACATAATCTTCGGTAACCAAACGTTCCAAAGTCCAAAGAACATACCTTAAAGAATACTCTATTGGAATCATTCTTCAACAATTTAGCGATTATTTAAATTCACTATATTCCCGTAAAGCATCAGTTACCGTGAGACTTTTTTACCTTTACTTTGAATATATTACAGTGACACTTATCTACTTACAGGAACAGATTGTCCATCACATAATCGTAATCTACCCGCGATCTGTCCGGCAAGTAGCAGGCGGAGAAAAGCACAATAGCGGTATGCCCGCCAGCCCTGAGGTATCCGCCATGAGAGAGCACCCTTTTGTAAGGCTCGATGACACGCATATCAATGGTGCGTTGTTCGCCGCCAGGCAATACCATCCTTTGCCAGTACCTGGCATGGCGACGTTCGTCAGCTGCACTCAGAGGTTCAATAGGCTCGGGGGAGATGTTATCTGAAATAAAATTATGAATGTTGTACAAGGTGGTGCAATTTGAATGTTTACTCCACTTTAGTCAACTATTTCTGGTCCAAAAAAAATATTTTTTTAAGGAAACCTATTAACTACCTTCTGTATACAATTATGAAATGCATAACCCCATTGTTCTGAAAAATTTTATGAGGGCAAGTTTTCTGATGGGTGATGTAAAAGCATCTCTATAAGATGTGTTCAAAATACCAACTAGGTGATATAATATCTCTACCCCTTATTCTAATTACGATGATTAGCTCAAAAGCCAAGAGACTTATGGGGGAGAGAGAAGTATTATCCTTCTGTAGGCAGCGTTAGCTGTTACAAAATATAGTATTTTTTAAAATATCAAAAAAACTGAACGGTTGTTTTGAAATAGAAGTATCATACCATCATCATTTTCCAGTTTATTGTCACCGTCTTCATTTTCTCCATTAAAAACATCCTCAGACTTTAAACTGTCAGAATTACTATCTAGAGAGGAAACATCACTATCGTGGTCAGCCTCGGTATGTACGACTTTTATCCTCCTCAGTTTATTACTTTTTTTATTGTGTGCCAGGAAGTTTAAGTTTCCTACAAATAATAAATAAATAAAATCAAAAATTACAATATAATATTATTTTTATCTATTTAATAATATAAATTGTCAACAATTTTTAACTTGGAGTTCAGAAACAGAAATGTGTACCTTCTTTTTCATTCATAGTAAGAGAAACATTCTGTAGATTAGAACTTAGATGTGCTTCATAGACAGATTTATCATTTTCAATTTCATTATCACTGGAAATATCATGTGCAACAGTTTCCACTGGTAAATCGTACATCATTGACTTTTTCAACGCAGATGGACTTTCAGGAAAATCTGAAATTGCTTAATTTTACCTAAATTGAACTTTTGAATAAACGTTGATACTAACCTGGTAACTTGTCACTATAATCGTCTAGTGGTAAATCAATATTAAACTGATTTTCAAAAGACTGCTGCGACTCTGTACTATTCTCCAAGGCAGTACTGTGTGCCTGAGGTAAAAATGTTAGTTTCTCGTAATGTTTTGTTTTCGCTTTTTCTGGTATCAAATCTGGAAAATCTGGAGATATTGGTGGCGAAGTGGGGGAATACATTAGGGGGTGTGAGTTCGTTGCATTTTTTGTGGTCGAAATGTTTCCATCTGACAGAACTGTGTTATTATCGTCAGATACACCGTATTTGTTGTTATCCAGCCTCTCGTTATCTAATATTTCGCTAGTAATGGGGTTAGATAGCCTTAGAACTTGACTAGTGTTTATGTTTTCATGACTAGATTCCTCAGAAGTTTCAGAAATATCCATCTTTTCTGACGATGGGCTTGTTGCTTCACTACAAATGAATACTCATATTAAATTGGGAAATTAGAAATGTTCATTTATAAATTAACCTCATTCAAATTACTTCTCTTTTTGCGGCTTTTAGTTTTTTTGTATTTTTATTTTTTAGTAAATAGTGTTGAAGTGAAGTGTTGGGATCTCTCGAATCGAGACTCGAGAACTCGAGTCATAGATAAAACCAGGGTCGAGTCGATAAACTCGAGTCGAGACCACAGAATCACAGATCATACCTATCACAGAATATCTATAAGATTCGAGACCATAGCTCCAGTGAGCACTCGAGACCGAGACCATAAAACAAAAAGAATTCTCGAAAGAGTGACTTTCGACTTTCGAGTATCCGGTTACTGTAGTAACCTGAGTTATTCGATTATGGTTATACAAATAAAATATGTTACACGTTACACCATAATCGGCTAAATCAAGTTGCCTGGAGCCTAGGCCATATTTTCAAGATCGTTCGAGCCTAATTCATGTACGAATTTCGCACAAAAGTCGGTTTGACCGTATTTTTGAATCACTTTTGAACGCTTAGTGCACGACTTGTTTCGTATGCGGTGACTCGAGTGGGTATCTACCATTCGAATAGAGCAAGAGGTATTCGAATGTCAAACCTAACCTTACTATTTTTTATATGTTTAGTCAATGTAATTTATTTTAAAAAAGGGCCAGGTTGAATTTTCTCATCCAAAGAAATATTTTAAATGCTTTGGAAAATGCTGAAAATGCTGGCGGATAGAATGTACCATCCGTTCCTTAACCCCTTTGAGGATTTGTCAGATAGACGCTTTGTAAAATTATATAGATTAACAAAACTTATGACAATGGAGCTTATAAACTTTTTGGAGCCCCACCTTATTTATACATCCTTCTAGGATATCAGCATTATATATACCTAGAAAAGTAAGTACAATCTTCGCTTGTATAAAATTCGATTTGCATCCATTTCGTTTTGTAAAATATCCGTTTATAAGCTGTCCGTTTGTGTCAAAAACGTTTTGTAATTCATATGCTTATCACCTATATAACAAGACTACGAAATTCGCCAATTTACAAAAATCGCACGGCCCTTAACAAGTTATAATATAGGTAATTAATAAAATAACTGTAATGCCAATTCTTTATTTTGAAAACCAGCCAATCGAAAATCATAATAAAATCTCAAGATAATGTTAACCAATCACATTCATTCTTTTTTAAGATGTTTCAATTTTATGGATACATTTTGTGTGTGCACCCACACATTTCAATCTGTATCAACGTTTTTAAATTCAAGATCTTGATGTGAAATCTATCAATAAATTTTAATTAAGTAGCTGATTTAAAAAGTTCGGAATTCTAATAATCTGTAATAAGTAGTTTAATGGAATCCAGGACATCAAAATGCTAAATTTAGTTGCACGTGGAATTGCTTTTCTATCTTTTTATTAGAAAATGAACAGGACGAGCATTATGCACCGCTTGAAGGTTACAATTTTTTAAATATAAAAACAGCCTTCAATCAAGAACCCCAGGGCAACTTCTCTTACATAACGAACTGTTTTTACCGAGTTACATGCATCTTTTTTCAAGTAAATGAGAGTCACAGTGGTGCAGAAAATGTAAGCTTTTATTGAGTATAAAAAGGCAGCAAGGCACCCGACAGAAACCAGCTGAACAATCCAATGTCATCACACAAAATCCGTAACCACCTTACAACTAACTAAAAAGAAAACTAAACAAGGCTATCAAGTGCTTCGTTAACAATCAACAGGCAGCAATATAAAATTATTTCAACGACGCTTATGTACACGTATTTACAATATATTGTGCCTCGATAAACTAATAATTCAATTATAATTAATTGTTTTATTACCAAAAATAGTTTTTTAAGTTCTAAGATTAGACAGTTAATAAATAAATTAAAAAAACATAAACAGGATCTTAAATTATTCAAGTTAAACCTTCCTTCTTTCTAATTTTGTACAGACGATACATAGAATCATAAATTGGTCAGTCTTTATTCTTTTGGAGTGTCATTGTCAGATTCATGCTCCATTTCCGACTCTGCTCGACTCGGATTCAAAATCTCCGTTCCTGCAGACTCGCTCACCTCCATCGGAGTAACATCCTCATCCTTCACTTTAGTTGCATTCAAAGTAGTCTCTGGGAGTCCCGGAAACTTTGATTCTGCATCAGACAACTTCTCGACATCGGAACCTTCTACATCCACGTCGGAAATTTTCTCGATGTCTGGAGAATCTTCTCTTAGTTCCGTTATTGTTGGTTTCATAGAGTCTGTATCGGAATCTGAACCGGAATTCTTCTCAGAGTCGGAAGAATTAGCAGGTAGAGCTCTCAACGGAGAAGAGCTTGATTCGAATTTGGGCCCTGACGGTCTCATCTTGCGGGCAGGATTGAAAGCGGAGCAGTAGCAACATCGGAACGATAAGTATTCGAACTCTTCTTTAAGAGACATACCTGAAAGAAAAATAGTCACTATTATTTCATTATTTATTACAACTAGATAAAAATATGCCGGAAGAATATATTTCGGTAGAGAAACGTTGACAAAAATTAAATTACCTTACTAATTAAGTTAAAAATAAAATAAAATTCAAAGACAACTTGTAAGCACATTTTTTTTATACTAATAGACAGAGCACATAAGGTTCAAGATATAGCAAAAAATGGGGTGTTTTCCAATTTTTTTTTACATCGGCAATGGAAAGTAGTTGGAAAAAGAAGAGATACGTATTTCTGGAATTTTAATATTGGGTTCATTTAAGTCCATAAATTATTTTTTTTATTGTGCACGATATCTATGTGATGTCGCTAAGCGAAAATTCAAAATTTGCGCCATTTTTTAGTGATTTCTAGGATATTTTCATTTGTGTGGTTGGTGTCACTGCGTGACAACTTTACTTTTGTTTATGTTTGAATTGTTTGGTTAGGGTAAACATGAGATATTGTTTTTAGTTTATATTTTTACCTGTGAATGGTTGTCTCTGCCTGTGACTGGTTACAAGTGTATTTATTAGTAATAGAAAAACATAGTAATTTGTAAAGGTAATTTTTGAATATATTTAATCGACTTTGCAGTAATACTGTTAAGTTAAATACTAACCTTACACTTTTCATCCCCCTTTTATTTCTGAAAGGATCTATAACATCTTTATCATAAAAGGATCTATAACCGGTAAATTGTCGGACTTAGCCTTTACAAAACCTTGCTCCATGTTTAATTAAAGTTTACTTCACGTGAAAACAACAATACAACGTCAAGCTGTCAAGCCAAACATAAACAGGAAATTTCAAATGTCAATTGTCGAAATGTCGACTGTCGTTTGTCGTCGTTACAAACTGAATCTAGCCACATATTATCAGTGTGGCCTCTTTATAGATACATATTCCCTAGTTTTTGCTTAGTGACGTCACGAATATATAATAAAATTTCAAAATTGAATTAAAAATTTTCTTCAATCGATTCAATCTTAATAATTTTTATCCTAATAAATATAAAAAAAAATATATTTTATAAAAATACATGTTTCCACTTTCATTTCGATTTAAGGAAAATACCCCATTTGGTAATAAAAAAAATCAAATGGAAATGAGGGAAATCTACTCCTCAACTACCGCAAATTATTCACTAAACTCACCATTGTGGCTGTTGCACTGCCTGCAAATGAGCGCGTATCTATTTGAGGGCCCGTCTCCTACAAGATAGTCTACCATCTTGTCGAGGACAGACCGGTCCCGTGGCAAGATGCTCCTTGGCAACGGCAAAGGAGTGTCAGGGGCCGGCGTCATACTGGGCACCATTGATGTCAGTCGGGGGACAGATCTGTTGGAAGCGATTGGCGATGCCGTGAATTGGGCAAGCTGCCTTGCCCGATATGGAGTTTGCGGATCCCCCAAGGACAGCCTGTCCCTTATTGTGCTGTGGAGGCCAATATTTCGCTGTCGCAAGCCTTAAAATAATGATCTTGTTAATAAATATACAGTAAAGCTTGGTTATAAGGCATCAGACGCGAACTTAAAAATCTATACGTTATATCAAAAGTTCGTTAAAAAAAATTAAATAAATATGCTTATATTTTCTTTGTTTTGCATTAATTCTTCAGAAAAAAATATAAATGTAGTGAAAGCAACAATAAAATAACAAAATATTTCATTTTTAAAACAAAAACACATAACTTTTAAAATATACATATGTATTATTTTGTGTGTACATATGACTTGGGTTGATTGAACATAGCTTAAAAATTCGCCATAGCTTAAAATTATCTGAAATAGACAAATAGGCATTTTTTATTATAAAGAATTTTTAATTTAAATACGAGGCTGCCAGTTGCAACTAAAAACAGGGGCAATGTTTACAGATTCAAAGGCGGTTGCCTTTTATATCTTGTCGCCACGCCATGCAATACACACAAATTGCCAATGCCAAGATTAAAAAAAAGATTATTGATAAGTACTTTATATTTGCTCTTTCGGACCCGGCAATTTGGTACTTTTTATCAGAAGTAGTAGATTTTAAGATATATATTTGAAAAAAAATCAAAATTTTCAAACTTGTTTAAAGAGCTATCAAAAAAAAGGACACATTCTCATAGCAACTTTTTACGCTCTATCGAGTGGCCTAAACAGTTTCATCAAAAAAGGCATAAACGTAACGTTTTGTCTCTCAATTTTTTCAAATATCTCAAGAAGTAATAAGTTAGCCTTTATTTTTTTGGGACATATTATTGGCTTCAGTTCCTATGTCTAATAGTTTCCAAGATAAAATAGTAGCCTCAACGTGAATAGAATAATCAAAAATAGATTTGAAACTGGCAAGCGCCTAGAAGTATGCTCGCTAAAACAAAGAAATGTGCGTCTACAGTTGATTATAAGGTGGAATTAAAACTCTCAAATGTAAACAACCAACATTTGCTAATCAAAATTCATATTAATATCAAGTATACTTTAAGTATCATATTTTTAAATACCTAAGTTTAATTTACTTTCCAAAAAGTCACTTGCGTAATACATTATTAAAAAACTGTACAAATATTGTGGAAAAATAAAGACTATAAAAAAAAGGTTGCCAAATCAGTTTCCTTACACGGTAAATGCGCGGGCACCACCCTAACAATGTATACCTATTGGGACAGCACCTGTACAATGTTTTCTATCTGTCAATCTAATTGTCTGTACCTTTTTTTCTTATCCTATTACATTCCCTAATCCTGTCTTAAAATTCACACCTTTTATTCCTTTAGAGCTGATTGAACAACCTTGAATTTAATTAAAACTAATTTAAATATGACATGAAATGACTAATGATTAGCTCATACATTAATAATTTGTTGTTTAATTGAATTTTCTAAAGTGAACAAAATGTTTCTTGTTTTCACAACAGAATTATTAGAATCCATCTTTCTATTAATGTTCTTTAGTTTTTCAAATATAATAGCGAAGTATGTATACCAACAGAACATTATTTAAAAAAAAAAATTAAACTGGAATTCAATGGTTCAAAATGAAGCAAGATAACAAATATGGAAGACAAATCAGAATTTCACTATTGTATTTCTAATAAATATTTGTGCCAATGATTTATTTGTTTCTATATTGAATAACAAAATATAAACACAAAACAAATACCTATAACGAAGAACACATAAACTAAAAATTTAAAGTACATTTTTTTTATATAGGTATTTTAATTTTTAGTTTAATAGATAACCCATCCCAAACAAAAATATTGTAAACCATAACTAAAGCCTTGAATAAAAAAAACGGACCTAAATCTAAGAATAACCTGATATTACAGTTAGTTATGTCAGGTTATGGTCATCTATTTATAAACAGAAATCTATGCTCTAATTATAGTTCGTTAATATTGAAATGCAAATATAAATAAATATGCATCAAAAGTGGGTTATGAACATCTATAATTGTACGTCTCAATGTTAACTTTCACAGTAGTAAAGGCAACAATTTATTAGAAATATTAATAGAAACTAAATAATCGATATACCTACTTCACATTTAAAAATTGAAGGATAAATTACTATGCATCTACAAAAATTTGAATACAATGAAACATTTATAAATGAAACAACTACTCAACTGACCCAAACCACATTTACACATTAAATTGGAATTGAATTTAAAAGTATTAATGCCTATAAATACCTGTTTGAGGTAGTCGGACAGTGCTTGGAACAATTGCTTTTGATTGATTTGTAACTGGAGTCGACTCCGAGGCAGTTAGTAAAAATGGCTTCTTTATCGGATCATTCGCAAATTTGTCTAAAATTTTCTTAGCAACTTTGTAGGTCTCCGTTTCCATCACGTTATCCAAAATCTTCTTCTTTTCATCTTTTAAACTTACCAATTTCTTTTCATTTTTTCTTATCTTTCTAGAGTAATACCATGTCAGAAACCGTTTTACCGCCCATATTCTACAATGTACAAGGTTGATTTTCCTTATAAAATGAACTGGAAGTACTTACATGAGCGGAAAGCCTATTAACGGTACTACACATATTAGTCTCTGGTTAGTTGATATCCTGTGATAATATATGTACAGCGCAAAAGCTAATATAACATATACTAAGACGGCCAACAAAACAAAACGACCGATGATTTTTTTTCTAGTTTGCTCAGTACTCCTGCCAAACTCTTCTATTGAGATAATTTCCTGTTCCAATTTTTCCAAAATGTCGTAAGTACTTTTCTTCTTCTGTAACAGCAAAATGTAAAAGCTAGAATTGAGAGATAAAGCAAGAGTCATACCCTGAACTTTCCTATAATGATTCCCATCTTTCGACGGTGTATGTAGAGTATGCGTGTGCGTAGGGATGTGAAATTTTAAAAAGTGGAGGCGTATAACAGGTTTCAGTTTCACAAAACTAAAAACATCCGGAAAAAATACATCTAACTTTCTTATTCTAACCTAAAAATCAGTTTATTAGTACAGATAATTAAAATTCGTTGCGATAAAGAACAAAAACCGTGATTAAAAGTAACTATTATTTCTCACCTATAAATATGGGATAATGATATGCTTGCGGCTGGATTAATGTGCTTCAAATCATTTTAAAAACTGAAATTTTTTGAATACTTGTCGCGCTTGTCGCCGACAATTCACAAGCTGTCATTTTTCTGGGAAGCGGGCATCGCGTACGCGGACTTTGGACCGCGCCAGATTTGAAAATGCATTGAAATGAATCAGTTTGTAGGCTTGTACATAGAGAAACTTGAGTTTTGAAACTAATTTCAGTACCTACAAAGAGAAATTATTTTAGCGTAATAAGTGCTTATCTCTGTATAATTAATTGATCGCGTTATGCTGCGATAAACACAAACAGAATTTAAATTTTGCCCATTCCCTTTATTTCACAATAAATCAAGCCCCGTGCCGACGATGTTTTCTTTATACCTAGGTATATAGGCCAATACTTATTATAAGTTCTTACTTACCTACCTATCTAGGTGTAAGTAAATATTAGGTAACCTATGTGCTAATGGGTTTTGTTTGCATGGTGGGTGGGTAGGAAACAGTTGCATGAAGACTTAAATGGGATTAATGGAATAATCATCAACATCAACGTCCTATTTATTTTTAGGTGGGTAGCAAATCTTTACATGCACCAAATGGTCAAAGATAATTCACGCTGTTTTTAAAGAATTTAGAAAAAGTAATCCGTGGTTGGTGAAGAACTAGGTATTAGGTATATAATTTTATTTTCTGCATAAAGATTCGCATTTAACAGTTCATGCAATTAATTTGTTCCGGAATGCATAAAATAATGAAATTATTTTATTTTCTAAAAAAATTCAACATACAACACACAATACACAATGTTGTAATATGTATTGCCGCTATAAATTTGAAGCAGGAAGTATAAAGAGAAGCCCTATACTACAGCACAGTATAATGCTAAAGAAATAGTATTATACTGTGGCTACAGTACAAACTCTCTTGCTTCTTGTCGTAGTCGACTTTTTAAAATCCCCATCGCCATTATGATTCTTGAAACCTTTACCACAGAAGCATTGAATAAATGTGTTTATACAGAGAAAGCACCGGCAGTAGGTAGGAACAAAGAGATATCTGCAGGGCCGACTCCAGGAATTTCGTCGCCCCATGCAAAAGTTAATCCTCCTCGCGAAAGCGCTGCAGGCGAAAAATGTGTTTACATTACAACGTTTACACGTCGTCTATAAACGAATACACTGCCTACCTGAAGTGGGAGTTGCTCTCACTTCAGGTAGTGGTTGGTGTTGGTAGTGGTTGAGTGGGACTCAGTAGGCCGAGCTTATAGATATTCTGTGAGGCCGAGTAGGCTTAGACTATTTGTATAGGATATGGGGCGGCATGCAAGACAGTAATAATTGTATAATTGATAAAATTATATGTGACATCTAATAAAGTGGTTTTTATTTTTCTCTCGAAAACGAAGCAAGATACGAAAAAAATTCAAGAGACAAAAAAATTGTAGTTTTAGTTGCTGAATGCGAAAAAAGTTTTAAAAAAGTCAGTGGCGTACATTCTATTTGTCCAAAAATATTAGTTAAGATGCCCCCGAGACGTCACTGGACTTAATAATTTTAATCTGGCGCAAAATTAGCCCCTTTCTACCATAAATAACACTGCCAAATTTCAACAAAATCGGCTAAAGGATTATAAAAATTTTACGAAAAAATTATTTAAAAAAAAAGTTTCATACCCTGTATCTTGAAAACGAAGCATTATCGGACCTATGTTTATATAAACCTTATTATATAGGTCATATAGGTCACATACTAAATTGAGTAGATATTGTAAGCATATAACACACTGTCGCCGCATCATCCCGGTATTTACAATTGAAAAGGGGAAGAAATGATTAAAATACCTTGCCTGTTACTCGAAGTGGCTCTCGCTAGATCAAATCTAGCAAGGGGAGTGTTAAAACAATGCTAAAGAAATTATACTGTGATACTACGCTCTTCTATATGGCTTCGCTAACGGGCGCTAAGATGATCAAATTTGCCCACTAAACAGTACAATGCCTTTCAGGTTGTCTACTGAACCCTACCATTTCTTGTCTCTGCAGTTTTGTCCAGCGGTGGAAGTTCTATATATATATTTATATGTTATTTTGTTTTTTGGTGTTCGTTGATTTAATTATTTTATTTATTTAATTTTTTTATTATATGAAATTTGGTTTTATAGGCTCTAAAGTTGGGCGCCAAAATTATTATACTTTTGTGATTTGTATGCTTACGTTGTGAACCTAATTAAATGGATTGTTAATATATATATTTTTTTTTAATGAGTTTTTCTTACCCTTGCTTGCTCTTTAGAGTATGAGAATCTTACCTTGGAGTCGGTTCTTGCAGGAATTTTCTTTATATATCTCTTTTATTTTTTTTAGCAATACAACAGAAGGTTAAATTTTAAACAAGAAACAGATTTTATTAAAGTCCTGTTTGATTGAATTACAAATATAAACAAATTCACTTTAGTTTTTCTCTTTCCTATCAACTTATTTCTATATCTACTATTCCTTATTAAAATAAGCTCTCCGTAGTGCAATATGTGTGGTGAACACACCTGTTATACTGTGCGGTGAACACGCCTCTTAATCTATTTGCAATATGTAACGTACTTGCAATATGGGTTGCCTATATTTTTTTTATTAAATTACAATGAAACTATTTCTTTCACTCACTAGATGTTACTACTGTTCGAAACTATGGTGTCTAACCTATTCTAACAAATGTCTTTCCGGAAGTTTTATATGTTAAATTGTTATTAAAAGTGGTTAAATTGTTCAATACTATGTGTCCAAGTAAGTATTTAGTTATCGTTTAGTTCTTAATGAAAATTTTATGTTTCAATCTTTGTTTGATAGCTATCTTTTGAAGTTTAAAGCTTTAAGTTTCTGTTCTCAGTAGATTTTTCAATTTGACAGTTTTGTATAAACAGTTCACTGTACCTTTTTGTCGTGTTTTAGGAAAATCTGGTTCTCTCTTTGGGTTTCGGCTGGGAAATATTTACTTCCCAGGCTCGCTGGATACCTGCTTATCTGCTGCTGGTTATCTTTCTCTGGATACCAATTTTAAGCACTGGATTCACAGTTTCATTCACTCAGGTGAGTTTATTTTACAAATTTATATTACTTGATTATTATTTAATTTCAAATTTATGCGAAATTATGCAATTTTGTCTGATCTGCTTAAAAAAACGATGCTACTTCTTTCTTCCAAAATTCTAGAATCCCCTGTTACCATAACAAACTATTCTTTTTTTCTCTAGTCTCCTATTTTTTTAACTCTTGATTTTTCCCTGTTTATTTTGCTAAAGTGTCCACCCACTTATGTTCACTAATTGACTCCTTTCTAATTTTTCACTTTAGACTCACTTTTAGTTATTCTAACTTAAAATTATGTCATACATTAATTTTGATTGTTCTACTCTATTTAACAAAGATTTCTTACAATTTTATAACATATAATTGTTGATATTTGTCTCTATTTATATCTGTAATTCTTATCATGGGTGTTTTCCTTTACTATGACAGTTCATGTCAAATTTCTTTACCAATTTTTAACAATTTTGTTTTTAGTTGGAATTTTCTCACTGGAAATTATCTTTGGACTGGATTTTATGCTATTGGTTTATTCTATGAAGATTTCTCTTCATTTTGATATGCCATGCTCTGGGTTTCTTATTATATTAACTATGTTTTGAATCAAATTAAATGACAATGTATACTCATTTTCGGATATTCACGTAAGATAAATTATTTTATTAGCGTTATTTGTAATAATTTTCTAAATAGATACAATAATAATTATTTAATGTACAATTTTCATCGTTATTGATATCTTTATTAAAATTATAATGTTCATTTATTAAAGAATTCAAATTTTTCTGGTACAGGTAGCGTTTTTTATGATAACTTCAACATTCAACTATCGTTAATTCTCATTCTATTGCAATTTTCCTAAATTTATTTGAAAATTTTATTGTTATAAGAAAATTTGTCAAATCAATTTATAATGATGTCACATTTAAATAAGTATGTATGTTTTCAATATGTCTGAGTGTTTTACATGTGTTGTGTTGTGATGCATGATGTTTTTGGGTGTGTTTTTGTATTACATTATTAGTCAGTCAAAGTATGGATGTAATTGGTCTATGTTGTATATTCCTTTAATTTTGTCACTGTTTATGTATTTCAATTCATAACTGTTTGTCCCGTTTGTCGTGTTTATTTGATATGGTCCGTCATAAGGTAACATTAGCTTTGCACATTTGTTTTCGCTGCGATTTGGAACTCTCAGAGCTCTTACAATAACTAAGTCTCCTTTCTGAAATGTCACTATCTTTTTATTGTGTTTTGTCATTCGTTTTCTGTAATTGTCTGCTGCTTTCTGTAGTCTTGTGTTTACTTTATGTATAAGTGTATCGTAATGTGGTGTGTTATTTGTCCATGGCCTGTTAGGTGGTGTATTCTTAAATATGGTAATTGGTGATTCGTCTGTTACATTGTTCAGTATGTGATTTAGGTATGTCTCTACGTCTGTCAAGTGTTGTTCCCATGTTGGTTGGTCTTGATTTACTAATAGTCTCAAATATTTCGATACCTCTTTTACATATCGTTCGGCTGGATTCGCCTGTGGATGTCTTATGCTTGTAAATTTTGGTCTTGTATTTGTTCGTCTAAAGTAGTTTAGTATCCTTTTATTTCTAAAATAACTTGCATTATCTAAAATACATTGTTCATATTGTCCTTCGTCTTGTCTGTATTTATTTAGCAGTGTTATGACTGTCTTTGTGTTTGTTTTTCTACATGGATATAATTTTACGTATTTTGAAAAAATGTCAACTATGATGAATATATGTCTGTTGTTTTCGTAACTTGGTATTAAATTGCTTATGAAGTCTATCGCTATCGTCTGTAATGGTCTGTGTGTTATTATAGATTTAGGTAGTCCTTCGTAATGTCTATTTTTGTCTTTGCCCAATTGACAAATGTGGCATGTCTTTAATATTTGTTTTGTAATTTGTCTGTCTTGTCTGTTGTAGTAGTTTTCTCTGAATAGTTTCCACGTTTTGTGTACTCCTATATGTCCATATGTAGTGTGTAGTATTTGTATTATGTCATGTGTTAAATTTTCTGTTATAGCGTAGAGTTCGTTTTCTCCAATGTTTTTGATGTATATGTTGTTTATGTACTTGAGTTTTGATTTGTCTGTCTCTATTAAATTCTGTTGGTCGTGTATTACTGTGTCTAATGAAAATATGCCAGTGTCGTCTTTGAATACGTTTATTCCTATTTTAACAAGTCGATTGTCTTCAGTCATTTTAATGTCCATTCGAGATAGTGCGTCTGCTAGTATATTATGTTTTCCCGGTATGTGTTCAATGTCAAAGTCATATTCTGTCAGTAAAAGTGCCCATCTGTGTATTCTGTTGTTTCCAAATTTGTTGTGTAAAATTGATGTCAGTGCTTGATTGTCTGTCTGTATTTTAAATTTATTGCCAAGTAAGTAAAATCTCATTTTTGTTATTGTGAAAATGATTGAGCTTAATTCTAATTCTGAAATACTATATCCTCGTTCATGGGTCTTTGTTACTCGTGAAGCAAAAGCTATTGGTACTTCTGTATTGTCCTGTGTCTGTAATAGTACTCCTGCAAGTCTATGTATCGATGCGTCTGTTCTGATAGTAAAAGGTAAGTCATAGTTAGGATGGTATACTTTTAGTCGTTCTATTATAAGGTCTTTAATGTTTTGAAAAGCAGTCTCTTGTCTGTCAGTCCAAGTCCATTTTATGTTTTTCTTTAATAAGTCGATTAGTGGTAATTCAAAATTTGTCAAGTCTGGTATAAGTCTTTTAAAATAATTTACCATGCCTAAAAATCCCCTTAAAGTTTTTAAATTTTGTGGTCTTATGTACTGTCTGATTGTCTGTATTCTGTCTTCATCCATTTGTATCCCTTTTTGATTTATTAAATAACCTAAATATACTACTTCTGTTTTATAAAATTCGCATTTGTCAAGGTTTATTTTTAGTCCGTTACTGTCAAGTTCGTGTAGTACTATGTCTAAATGTTTTCTATGGTTTTCTATCGAGTCTGAGTAAATTAGTATGTCGTCTATATAATGTAATACAAATGTGTCGTATTTATTTAATATGTTGTGTAGTGCTCTTACTAATGCGGAACATGAACTTTGCAAGCCAAACGGAGTGACCCGGAATTGAAAAACTTCCCCATCTATCATAAATCCTGTGTACTTTCTAGATTCTTTTTCTAAAGGTATTAGCCAAAAACTATGTTTTAAATCGAGCTTTGTGAATACAGAGGCACCAGTTATTCTTCCCAAAATTGCATCTATCACTAAAGGTGCTTCGTACTGTGGTACGGTGTATTTATTTATTGTTCTTGCGTCTAAACACATACGTATGTCTCCATTTTTCTTTTGAACAATGACAAGTGGATTTATATAAGGTGTATTATTTCGTTCTATGATTCCCTCTTTTAATAATTTATCAACTTCCTCTCTTACCTTTGCTTTGTGCATATATGGTATTGGATAATTCTTAACTTTAAAATTATTTATATTCTGGACCTTTAATTTGTGAACATAACTTTTTGCTACTCTCATTTCATCTGATACTAATCCTTCATATCTTTTCAAAATATTCTTTACTTCTTTCTCATAATTATTATTTACATTCAATTTAATTAATTCAATATTAAATATTTCTTTATCATTATTCATATCATCATAAATATAATTATTTCCCTCAATATATAACATTTCTTTTTCATTCCTACCTATATCTCTACTTATCATTCCTTGTTCACATTTTATTTCCTCCATCATACTATTTATCTTTTCAGTCTCAAAATGTATCCAAGTATCATTTATACACAATTTTTCCTGTTGGTAATCAATTATAGCGTTCAATTTATTTAAATAATCTGATCCTATCACTATATTCATTGTCAAATTAGGTACTATTAAAAGTTGGAATAAGATATTTTTGTTATGCAATTCTAAAGTAATATTTACCATTTTGTTTACCTCGTATAATTTCCTATTGTTTGGACCTACTAATGTTACTTTATTTACTTTAATAATATGTTGATTTAATTCTGGGAATTTTTCTATTATGTTTTGGTTAATTAATGATGCTTCTGATCCTGTATCTATTAAAATTTTAAAATTTTGATCTCTAAATTTAGAATTTATATAAATTAAATTTTGATTTTGATTCATTACTACATTTTCATCTAGTTTTATGAATTCTCTGGGGTGTGTATAGTTATTATTATAAATTTTGACTGTTTGGTTTGACTTGCAATTATTTAAAAATTTTGTGTTTCATTATGTTGTGTTTGTGTTGTTTCAGGTGATCTGTCCAATGATTGTGTACGTCGTGTATTAAATGTACCATCATTACCTCGAATTTCATTCCTTTCCTCGGATCTGCTTGAGCTTCGCTGGCATTGAAAATTTACCTGGCGTCTAGGAAAATTATTTTCGTCTCTTGGTGAATTATCTGGATTTTGCCGAGTGTTATTGCGGAAATTATCATTATTACGTGACCCATTGTTATAATTTGTGTTATTATTAAAGTTTCTACTGTAATTATTATTATTGTTGTATTGATTTCTTTGTGCATTGTTGTTCCGATCAAAATTTCTGTTATAATTATTACTATATCTATTGTTCAAATTATTATTATCATTGTATCTACTATTATTATCATTATATCTATTATTATTGTTATTGTTGTTTCTAAAATTTGTGTTAACGTTATTTTGATTTGTACGATTATTAAAATTGTTGTTATTTGATCTAAAATTATTGTTTTGCCTAAAATTGTTATATTGATTTTGATTTGTATCATTTTGTCTAGTAAAATTTTGTGAATTATTATTAAAATTATGATTACTTGAATTTTGAAAATTGTTTCGTACATTATTATTTTGAGCTAGTCTTGGCATGTTACGTTCTACTCTCATCAAATAAGCATACAGTTGTTCTATATTTCCTATATTATGTATTGCTATTGTCTCTGCTATTTCGGGTTTAAATTGTCGAGCTATATATAAAACAAGTTCCTGCTCATTTATCTTGGGTGTTAAATATTGTGCTGACGAGTAAAGCTTCAGGGCATAATTAGTCATACTATTAGATAATTTAGGGTTAAATTTTGCAAAATACAATTTTTCTCTAACTATAGATTGAGCATTATCTCCCCAAAAATGTGAAATTAGTCTAATTTTAAATTGTTCAAAACTACTTATGTCATTTTCAATTCCGTTGAACCAAATTAAAGCTTCTCCTTCTACGCTTTCTCTTATGAACTCCTTTATTCTTTCCAAATGTCCTTCTTTATCCATACTTCTTCCTTCCATTTCTGTTATTTTTCTAGTTATTGATTTTATAAATACTGTTGGATGCAACTTGTTTATATTTCCAGTGAATTTATGCAACTTATTCTCGCCATGACATACGATTCTTGTTACTGTTTCCATTTCTTTGCCTCTTGTTTCTTTTACTACCCGTATCTCCTTCTGTAACTCTTCTATCTTCTCCATGGTACTTGTTCTTTCTATTTCCCATACCTCCTTGTTTCCTATTATGCTTGTCTGTACATGCTTTTTCACTTGTTCTATTTCTTGACTATTTTTCAATACTTTTCTGTCCAATTTTCCTATTTTTTGTTCCTGGGTGTCTATTCTCTCTTCTACTTCTCTGGTTTTTGTTACTACTGTAACCAAATCTTGTTCGGTTTTGTCTATATCCCGTTTCAATTCTTCTCTCCAGTTTTGTGTTTCTTTTCTTATCTCTTCTTTTATGTCTTGTACTTTTTCATTTAAGATTTTCACCATTCTATCCATATCATCTCTTCGTCCTTTCTCCATTTGTCTTATTTCTTCTCCAATTTGTTTTAAGTCTTCTTTTCTTCCTAATTCTAGTTTTTCCAGGTCTTCTTTTCTTCCTAATTCAAGTTTTTCCAGGTCTTCTTTTCTTCCTAATTCAAGTTTTTCCAGGTCTTCTTTTCTTCCTAATTCAAGTTTTTCCAGGTCTTCTTTTCTTCCTAATTCAAGTTTTTCCAGGTCTTCTTTTCTTCCTTGTTTGATTGTTTCTTCCAACCTTCTTCTGTCTTCTCGTTGGTGTTTCATGTCTTCTTTTTGTTGCTGCCTGTCGTCTTGTATTGTCTTCATCATTTCTTCTAATATACTCTGCCATGCTGGTATTTCTCTACTTTCTTGACTTGTCGCAGTTTCTTCATCTGATGGTGCTTCCTCTCCTGTCTGTTTTCCACTTCGTAGATCCATCTTGTTTTATTGTGACCTAAGTAGCTTTGTTCAATCTCAAAAAACTATGGTGTCTAACCTATTCTAACAAATGTCTTTCCGGAAGTTTTATATGTTAAATTGTTATTAAAAGTGGTTAAATTGTTCAATACTATGTGTCCAAGTAAGTATTTAGTTATCGTTTAGTTCTTAATGAAAATTTTATGTTTCAATCTTTGTTTGATAGCTATCTTTTGAAGTTTAAAGCTTTAAGTTTCTGTTCTCAGTAGATTTTTCAATTTGACAGTTTTGTATAAACAGTTCACTGTACCTTTTTGTCGTGTTTTAGGAAAATCTGGTTCTCTCTTTGGGTTTCGGCTGGGAAATATTTACTTCCCAGGCTCGCTGGATACCTGCTTATCTGCTGCTGGTTATCTTTCTCTGGATACCAATTTTAAGCACTGGATTCACAGTTTCATTCACTCAGGTGAGTTTATTTTACAAATTTATATTACTTGATTATTATTTAATTTCAAATTTATGCGAAATTATGCAATTTTGTCTGATCTGCTTAAAAAAACGATGCTACTTCTTTCTTCCAAAATTCTAGAATCCCCTGTTACCATAACAAACTATTCTTTTTTTCTCTAGTCTCCTATTTTTTTAACTCTTGATTTTTCCCTGTTTATTTTGCTAAAGTGTCCACCCACTTATGTTCACTAATTGACTCCTTTCTAATTTTTCACTTTAGACTCACTTTTAGTTATTCTAACTTAAAATTATGTCATACATTAATTTTGATTGTTCTACTCTATTTAACAAAGATTTCTTACAATTTTATAACATATAATTGTTGATATTTGTCTCTATTTATATCTGTAATTCTTATCATGGGTGTTTTCCTTTACTATGACAGTTCATGTCAAATTTCTTTACCAATTTTTAACAATTTTGTTTTTAGTTGGAATTTTCTCACTGGAAATTATCTTTGGACTGGATTTTATGCTATTGGTTTATTCTATGAAGATTTCTCTTCATTTTGATATGCCATGCTCTGGGTTTCTTATTATATTAACTATGTTTTGAATCAAATTAAATGACAATGTATACTCATTTTCGGATATTCACGTAAGATAAATTATTTTATTAGCGTTATTTGTAATAATTTTCTAAATAGATACAATAATAATTATTTAATGTACAATTTTCATCGTTATTGATATCTTTATTAAAATTATAATGTTCATTTATTAAAGAATTCAAATTTTTCTGGTACAGGTAGCGTTTTTTATGATAACTTCAACATTCAACTATCGTTAATTCTCATTCTATTGCAATATATCGCCACCTCAAAGTTAGCAATGATAATTGCTCCCAAAGAGTGTCTCGTAGTAGCGATTACCAGTGGCGTATGCAATTTAACGACTTTCTTTAATTGAACCAATTTGTGGAAACGGTGCGCCAGCAAATTAGTTCTATATGGTTATTAGTAACACCGGAAGTGAATCAACATTAAACAATGAAATCTCAATTGAATTTAAACTCTTTTAAATGGTTCTTTTTTTAAATAATGTAATATATGACTATTATTAAATGCAAATATAAATATTAATGCTTAAAGGTAAGTAATAGTCATAGATTTATAAGACAAGGGAGATGTAATTGTTTACATTATTTAAAGCAATCAGAGAACCCCTTGTTTACTCTTTATCTGGTCAACTGTAAGGTCTACTTTATAATTGTACGAAAAACTGTTGCCAAACTGTCAATTGTGTAATTTATATTTTCACATTTAAACTACCATGATTATGGGTTAAGGTTAAAATATTACATAAAAATAATTTTCCGTTTCCTAGTTAAGTAGATAAATCATATTTTGTTAAAAACGTTGCGATAAAAACTAACTTCATAACGCAAAAATGGAATGAACAGGCATCATTGCTCCCTACTCCAATCCGCATGTTCATTGATGCCGGTAACAACCACGTGAATCGTAGTATTTTATAGTATTTCTTTTGTGCGGTGTTGCTGGCAGTCGGAATTTTGCTTTTGTGAATTTTTCAGTGTTTTTCGTAAGGATTTTATTACTATTCTTCAGAAAATGGTGCATCAGTGTCAAGTGTATGGAAAAATGAATTCTTTATATTCAAAAACTGTCTTTCCACAGGTAAATTTTGCCAAGTTTTGTTTGGTTATTCGGTCGCTATATTTGTCACGCCATATTTACGGATTTTCAGGGGCGTGCTGGCTGGCTTCCTTATAATTTTACGGAATATAGTATATATATACTATATTATATTATGGAATTGCTTTTGTTATTTTTTAAAATATGGCTGATGTGTTAGTTTTTGGAGTTACCTACACACATACTTAAATATGGTCAAAACAAGAATCCAAGCAAGAAGCTAAGGCATCATCATCATTCAGCACTTTGCTGCATAACAAATTAAAAAACCTATAATGTTTGGTAAGTGTGAATAAGCCAACATGCAACGTTTGCACACAAAAATTAAAATCAGTTGCGTAACCAAGGTAATTTTTAAAGGTATCCTTTATACTAATCTAAGAGAAAATCACCATTATCAGGCTTTTAAAGGGTTATTTTCAAAACAGTAAGTCAAATAACTTGAAACAAAAAGTTGAATTAAAAACTAACACCATGTACATCTTTCTTATTTTAAATTATATTTCACTCTTAAATGTAATTGAACCCTGTATACAGAGTTTGGGTATCTTTGAAAAACTGAAAAATACTTTTTTACACTACTGTATAATATATAAGTTTTTGTAATGTAGTAGGTGTACCACCTTTACTTAATTCAGAATTTTAAGTGTTCAAGTTTCAATTCATATTTCCTACATTAAAACTCCGATACTAATTTAATATCTAATCTCACAAGCTTTTGCTGTTGCAATGTATAGTAGTGATTTTCTTAAAATTCCTTTTTTGATGTTTTATTATCATACCCAACCCTTCCAAAAACAGTACGCCTTTTGGCGTCGGAAGCAAGTTCTCCCAAAACTTTTGCAACGTTGCACGGAGTCGGAATTTTGCCGTTCTTTCTCTCGGTATTCTTTGTCATACACATTGCCAATGATTGATACAAAACAAAAGGTTATTTATGAATGAACCGTGAGGTCTCCTCTTATTAAGTCTATGGTAATAGTCAAAGGTAAAGGTAAATAAGCCACGTGGTGTGCCTTTAACACGCAATATATAAATAATATAAAATTCAAATCTAATAAATTATTATTGGAATAATGTAATGTATAAATGATATGAAAATCCAATTATTAAAACCTCAAGTTATCGAAAATGTGAATAAATACATGGTTTTAGCACATACCCAGATAAACATACAGGCACTCACAAAAACACAACTGCACGACACAAGGGCCAAGAATCAAAAAGAAAGATTTTTGCCAGTCGGGTTTCTCGACCGTGTTTACTAAGGGCACAAGTATAAAGATATATATCTTTATACTTGTGCTAAGGGGCTGGCCCCTGGCCCGCAGATACCAAGGCGGCGCGCATCACCCAAACGTATACAGGGGGTAGGGGGTAGGTAAAATAGCCGTTCCGGCGACAACACAAAGAAACGGCGACGAGCGTTAATCAAAAACTTTATTTAACACCTTGTAAAAACTGGTACACCGCAGAAAAGTCTTTTTGCTCGTAGCCATTCGAGATCATGGTCCTGTAGATTTGATGGGCCAGCGCTCCGAGGAGTAGCGGGGCCCCACACTCCAACGCAGACCCCTCTGCCAAGCCCAAATCTTTGGCTATGAGGGGGACGCTGAACCCCCCTTTGTACCCGTTGGAAGAAGGGACGTTTTGCATGACGCCAGGCACGGGATTGTAGGTGTCGGACGACCAGGATCTGCCCGAGGATATGTTGACTATGGAGGAAAGTAACTTAGGGTCCAAACCTAGTTTTACACCTAGGTTCATAGCCTCGGCTGTTCCTATCATCGTTATACCTGAAAAGACAAAAAAAAACTGTTGGCGTCGTTTTACAGGAATCCACATGGTACATTTTGAATACATGTACAGGGTGTCCAAAATAAGATCCTCATCCCCTTATCTCAGAAAGTATAAAAGATAGAGAAAAATGTTAAATACGAAAGTTTTTTGTTTTTACCTGAATTTTTCATTTTTATAACTTTCTTGAATACAGGTTGTTCAGTTTCTCTGATCCAGGCATCAACTTTCTTTTTTTAAATGGGACACCCTATATTCAATTACGTTTTTGAACTCTCCTTAAAATTCTAGGTCGACGTTGTTAAGAGTACCCTATACCTATCATTTACCGTTATAAAGATATTAGCATTTAACGAAAAAAATCTGTAAAAAACACCTGCTCAAAAAATCTCGGCAAAACAAGTAAGACATCCAAAAAAAAGCTAAAAAGGGTTTATTTCGTAGACAATTAGACTCAGAAATTACTTCTATGGATCAATATTACCTGATTAATATACAGGGTGTTTTTGACAGATGGCTGAAACATCTATATGTTAAAATTCCAGCAAATCGAAAATATCTTATGGAACACCCTGTGTATTATTATATTTTTGGATTCTCTATTAAATTTTAACCTTACTCTATATAACATTCCCTATTCTTATTTTGCTTAGTTTTCAAGATATTGACGAAAATGTGGAAAAATTGTTCATTATCGGCTATTATTAAAAATATATCTACTATTATTTGGTATATTATAGTAAGTGTGCCTTAATACCGATTAAGAATATATTATTTTATCAAATCTAATATTTTTTTAAATTATTTCATTAATTAACTAATATAAACAAATCTATGTTTGTAACTTGAACCACAAATAACAATAAACAATAAAAATAATAAATTAAATCAAGTGTCCTATATGTCCTCAATTTTCAGCTATGCATGTTGTGTATACCTATAACTGCTAGTTTTCTTACAGCGCAATCACTTTGATTGAGCGCTTCAATTTCCATCCTGATTTTAATCTTTAAATCATCAACATTATTACTCTGAATTTGATAAACTCAGGTTTTCAATGTACCCCATAAAAAGTTATCAAGTGGAGTTAAATCTGGGATCCTCGGCGGCCATGGGATATTCCGGTTTGGCCCTATCCATTCCACAAAATAGTTCTTAATAAAATTCTTTACAACTGCAGTATTGTGGCATGGAACTCCATCCATCTGATATAGATGATCTGATTGGCATCTTCTTCGGCATCCAATAAAGGTAAAATGCAATTTTGTAATGAATGCCATTTCCTGATATTTTACCTAAGGTACCTGGCCATTTAAATATTGGCCAAGAAAGACAGGGCCTAAAATGTGTCTCTTATAAATAGCGCACCAAACATTTTCGTCAATATTATGAAAACTAAGCAAAATAAGAATAGGGAACGTTATCTCGTAGAGTAAGGTTAAAATTTAATAGAGAATCCAAAAATATAATAATACACAAGGTGTTCCATAAGAGATTTTCGATTTTCTGGAGTTTTAACATCCTGTATATTAATCAGGTAATATCGATTCGATTCATAGAAGTAATTTCTGAGTCTAATTGTCTACGAGATAAACCCTACTTACCTTTTTTTTGGATGTCTTATTTGTTTTGCCGAGATTTTTTGAACAGGTATTTTTTAAAGATTTTTTTCTTTAAATGCTAATATCTTCATAACGGTAAATGATGGGTATAGGGTACTTTTAACAATGTCGACCTAGAATTTTAAGGAGAGTTCAAAAACGTAATTGAATATAGGGTGTCCCATTTAAAAAAAGAAAGGTGATGCCTGGATCAGAAAAACTGAACAACCTGCATTCAAGAAAGTTATAAAAATGAAAAATTCACGTAAAAAAAAACTTTCGCATTTAACTTTTTTCTCTACCTTTTATACTTTCTAAGATAAGGGGATAGAGGATCTTATTTTGGACAGCCTGTACATTGCCATAAGATATAATAAAAAAGATGACATTAATAACAACTAAAAGATTGTCACACTACATCCAAACATAAAAAAGGGAAATATTGCGGTAACGAAATCCGCGCCGGCTCTATTTTTTGTACAGAGCTGAACGGTTTTGATAAAGGGAGATTGGTAAGGATTTGATTGAATGTAAAATGGTGTAGGTACGTATTTCGAAGACAGTTTGTGAAAAAACTTTAAATAAATATATCAAACATTAATGTAATATCTGTTCTGTTCTGTTGTATCGTTGAGTGATCAAGTTTTATAATTTGGTCACTCAACGGTTATATAAGGAAATATTTTTATGACGGACGGAGTAGCTGGAGTCGGCATGACGTTATATATTATTGTCTTTTGATAACATACGTTTAAATTGTATAAAATGTGAGTGACCTTTAGGTATTTACATGTATATGAAACAAGACAGATAATGTGCCAGATAAAGAAAAAAGCTGCAATATTAAGTAATATGACAACAATCTGTTTGAATGATTAAGATATATTTCGAAATATGTTTTTAAAAATACCGATTGGAAATGTATGACATGACGTTTAAACAAATGCATGTAGTACTTATAAATAATTAATAAGGCTAAAATACTTTATTTATTAGTTTTATACAGCACAGAAAATTGCAAGAATCTTGATATATCTTGAGTTCATGCATCATTTCATTTACTGAATAGTGAGTATATAAATAAAGCTGGCCATTATTTCCGGCGGACCATAGGCGTACGCATAGTATTTATTCCAGTACTCCCCAAAATTTATCAGGGGGAACCAGTAAACCGAACATAAACTCCGTTGTCGAAGGCACGCCATTTTTTTAAATTTATAAGTTGCACAGTTGTTTATAAATAACGCCATCCAGTGACGTATTCTGTCGCCTGTTGTATAATGAGCATTATTTTTTCCACCAAAAACTAGTGTTTTACTTTACGTTTTACGTTTTATTTTACTTTACGTTTACTTCAGATAGGTACCTATAGAACGCCCCCAAACTTTGTTGTGATATTCTAAATGGTTCGAAAGTTATAGGGAGTGAAGACATCAGAGTAATAAATAAAGGGGAGACCGTTATTTACATTCTAAAGTGAAGCCTTGATGTAAATGTATTTACAAACATCTGGTCCCTGAAACGTCCTTGACATTGATGCCGAAGTTACATTTTTATCTTTATAGCTAGGTACAGCCGTCATATTCATTGATTAACTTGCAAAGATCTACCACATTCTTGACCTTAATCAATTTACAAATTAGTTACATTGTAATATGTTTAAGGCTACGACACTATTTTTTTTGTGACTTGTGTTATAATTATAGGCTCTCCATATCAATCAATACATTATCGAAATTTCTAGCGATATTAAGCGCCGGAAGTGGCAACATTGCCTAGTATTAACCTAATATAGCAAGTGACGCCATTATTTTGAAATCAAAATTGGTCAAGCCGAGTGTTTTATGTGTTCTTAAACTGTGTTTTTGAACTTAACTTTTAATAAAACTGCTGAAGTGGTGTATAATATGCCAGAAATTTCAAGAAAAGGGCCAAATAAGTGCTATTTCTTTTCACAAGTAAGTTTGACATTGTTTCCATGGGTGTTCTTACAGCAAAGGTGTAACGTGTCGTATTTGTTAAATTGTTATGTTTATCTGAATACTAGTACTAGCTTTGTGTTTATAGAATATCCCCAAGATCCTGAGATAAGAGCAGTGTGGCTAAAATCTGAATGTGACACTAATTTATCAAAGTATAATTATGTATATTGTAAGCATTTCCGTGATACAGCTTGATACGCCACTGTATCAGGGACCATCGTGTGTTCATTATGTATTGTTTGTTTATCAACATCCAGTAGGTTGAGGTTACATGTTTACATTGTGCTTTGAAATAGGGAATGCGGTCTCCCCTTTATTTATTACTCTGATGTGAAGACCAAGGAATTTATATACATGGAACGATTATCAAAGCTGCGCGAGTATTCCAATTTTGAATCCGCCATTTTGATGTCTGAAAATTGGTGGGAAATTTAATAGTATTAAAGATCTCTTCAATTAGATAGCAATAACAAATAAAAACCACAGAAAGCAGCAAGTAAAAAATTCTAAATAAGTATAAGAAATGTTCAATATTTTATAGTTTAATTACAATTATTTGTGAAAAATAAACTATATCGTCACCAAACATTCTTGTAAAATTGATGAAGGTACAAACGAAATATTTTGTGTACCTACCTATGTATCTTTTGTTCACATTATTTATGTAAAATACACCATTAGCCGTTTAGAAAAGTAAATATTTAAAATGCATTATGCATATAAAATTTAACTATCCTTTACCTTACTTTAACTATCCTGGCTTATTTTTTGTATTGTTTATGTTCGCAGTTTTCATAATTTACTATTATATTAGCTAGGAACTATGATTGCATGTCTCTTAAGACTTTCAATTCTTGTTATAAAATCAGAATTTACGTGGAATAATTACGAAAGTCCAATACTCAAATATTGTCCCTCAAAGTCTATAAATCAAAGGAACACAATAATAAACACACAAACAGAATCAAACCGACAGAATCACAATAAAATAAACCTACAAGACTCCGAAAATACAAAACCAACACTATTTACCAAATTTACCCATACCACTGTTGCCATGTTAGGAAGATTTGAACCATTGAATTTTAGTTTAGAAAGAAAAAGACACTAGATTTCTAGGGTCTTGGACAGGTGTACCAATACAAAATGTAGAAGTTGGGAGCAGTGTGACATCAAAATGGCGGCTGCCATATTTCCACACAAAATTGGATGCTCAGTCGTCTATAATCGTTCCATGTATATAAATTCCTTGGTGAAGACAGATTATTGTATAATATATATTTGTAACTTATTATTATGATACGTACCCAAAATAAGGTTGTTACAAATCTTCGCTATTTGTCCAGAACCAACCTTGCCGCAGTGGTGCACCTTGGCCCCCATATGCAACAGAACCGGCTCCACTTCGTCCACGTCCGACTTGTTACCCCCCACCATGAATGTCAACGTCGCCGCCTCTGCGCCGACGATCCCTCCCGAGACAGGGGCGTCCAGATATCGGATGCCGCGTTCTTTCGCGATATTCGAAAGCTCTTGCTCCACTGCTGGCTCCACGGTGGAACAGTCTAGGATAATGGAGTTTTTTGGGATGCTGTTCAGGATGCCCTTATCTCCTACGGTTTAAATACAAAATAATAATGATCATAATCTAGAATTATCTGAAGAAAATGGATAAGTATACTGGGCTCATCAAAAATATTTTCAGTGAATGCGAAGTTGAACAACAAAATTATGCAGTTTCAAAGGGAATTCATGTTACAAATACAGTTCGAGAGGTTTGCAGAATGTATTGGATGATGGCAACACATTCATATACAGGGTGTTAGTTAAACATGCGGCAAAAATTCAAGAGGTTATTCCTTGGACTATTCTAAGGATATTTTATCCTTTGATGATTTTTGAAAAAACGCTTTGTTGCGAAGATATAGGGCGAAGAAAATTTTCAACAAATAACAATTTATTACTAAAAATTACATGTAACATTTCTGAACCTACAAGAATTGTTCAAAATGGCTACCTCCAGCTCGGATGCCACCATGCAATCTTCTCCTCATAGACTCCTGAACTCTTTCAAAAACACCAGGGTCGTTTCTTATTGAGTTACACCCAGCAATTATCCGATCTCTTAAATCGTCCACATCTTCCACTGGCCTAGTATAAACTAATGACTTTAGATGGCCCTATAGGAAATAATCCAGGGGGTATAAGTCCGGGAATCGAGCAAGCCATACGTGAGGTCCACCTCGACCAATCCAACGATCTCCGTATGTTGCTGTTAAAAACTCTCGAGCAACTACACTAAAATGAGGTGGTGCACCATCATGCATAAAGAACATTGCCTGTCTTGTAGCCAATGGTACATCCTCCAAAAACTGAGGTAGCGTTTGCTCCAAAAAGTTGCGGTTTACTTCGCCGGTAAGTCTTCCTGGTAGAAATACCGGTCCAATTAGCCAGTCACCCACAATTCCAACCCAAACGTTCAACGAGAACTGATGTTGAAACCGATCTTCACAAATCTCATGTGGATTTTCGTCAGCCCACACATGGTTATTGTGGAAATTACTTATTGCCTTTTGCGAGAAACTGGCTTCATCGGTAAAAAGAATCAGCGTAAGTAGTTGAGGGATTTCAACCAATGTGTGCAAAAGCCATTGACAAAATCTTTGACTTAAACTCAATGACAAAATGCAATACGTGGAGCAAAATCCGCAGGAAGAAGTGCCTGAACGCGTTGAATGTGGTATGGGTACAACAAATTATCTCTCAGAATTTTCCAAACAGTCCAATTACTTACATTCAAAGTATTTGCAATTCTTCGCGTAGAAGTACCTGGATCTTCTTCTATCATGTCCAGCACATTCTCTTCTACGTCTACCGTTCTTACAGTCCTTGGATTTCCTGGTCCTCCACTTCGCTTCAATGTTCCCGTTTCTCGAAGACGTTGATGAATACTTTCAAAGATTTTTCTATCGGGAGCAATGTGGTTAGGAAATCGTTCAATGTACAGTCGCCTAGCTTCTAATGCATTGCCATCAGCAAGTCCATAAATAAAATGCATGTCAGCCATCTCGGCATTCGTATAGCGAGCCATGATAGAGAACTTCACTAACAACTGTTTACACGTTAACTAGCCTAACGTCAATCAATCTTAACAAATGCGATACGTACAAACTACAAAAACACAACATACAAAAACATACAAAAACATACAAAATAATCACTACGAAGTATCAAGGGATGTTGGTAAGAAAAAACAACTCCTTTTTCTTACATGTCTTTTACTTGATACGTTCAGTGTAGTACGCCATACTTTTATTTCACCTACATTAATAATGTGAAAAATACCAAAATTGGATTTGTTGAAAATTTTTTTCGCCCTATATCTTCGTAACAAAGCGCTTTTTCAAAAATCATCAAAGGATAAAATATCCTTAGAATAGTCCAAGGAATAACCTCTTGAATTTTTGCCGCATGTTTAACTAACACCCTGTATATACTACAAATGAAAAACAGCAAACTAACAATATATGCTCTTTTTACATCACCTATGTGAATGTTTAAATAAAGTGTATTGAATCGTATGTTCTCTTGTCTGTTGTGGTTTTTCTTTTTGATAATAAATTTCAGTATGATATTTATTTTATGACTTTGTGAACAACGTTTAGTTTTATTAGTTATTTAGACAGGTTTCAATTAAAAAGAATAAATAAAGTATCACTCATAATGACTCGTAGCTCTGTAGAATATAACATTATATGACCGTATTAATAAAAAAGAGTTATTTCCAAATATGTGAAAAGATACAGGGTGTTCTATTTAAAATATTAAAGTTTATATCGATGTAGCTTCATAGATTCGCCCTGTAAAAAAAATAATAATATATTTAAAACAAGTGTAAAGAGAAAAGAAAATCGACGTATCCGAGCGATTTTTCAAAAATGTTACCATTTTCAAAATAATGAATTTATGCGGGACTTTATGGTATAAACTCACTGTACAAAGTGTTCGCTGTTGCAAATATATTACGTGGGACGTAAATACTCCATTGACGTGTGAGTCCACTGACTAATTGGCCAGGAACGTAAAACATATATTGGCCAATTATATAAAATTAAATATTAACAATTATTTTCTAGGGAAGCCCTAAAAACAGGGCAATGGAACGACAAGAATTTTCACGTGTAGCGTAATTTAGAGTATAATAATACCCCAGCCCGTACTCTGTACTCTAGTACCTAACCTTATAAATAAAAATTAAACTAATTTTGCGCATCCTACTTCGTTCTTTTTGTTCTGTTTGTTACAACAAAATTTTGATATTTGAAGGTTTTTTCACTTAGTGCCTTACCGAAAACAGTCTCTTTGACGATTTTTCCATTAGGAAGCATCATAACCACCAGCGACGACTCGCTCACAGCTTCTTCTAGGGACTTGCATGGGACGGCCCCCTGCAATGCCGTGACTGAGGGAGCCACGTCATAGACTCTGAGATTGCGGCCCCTTTTGATCAGATTCCTGGCCATTCTGGAGCCCATGTTGCCCAGGCCGATGAAGGCGGTGGAGCTGCCATTTCTTTCTGAAAAATAAATGTGGCTGTAACTAATATTTTTTATTTTGTTTTAGATAAAGATTTGTGTCAGAAGAAACAATTGATACAGCAATGAATTAAAGAAATTAAGTAATTCCTTGTTAATCCCAGAGAAATATTTTTCTCTTTCTATACTTGGGCAGAAACTTTTCACTTAGGTGGCTATAGAAAATAAATAATACATATAGAAAGAGATACACACTCAATTTGTTGCTAAGCAAGAAAGTGTATATATTTTACCTATTATTCTTGGGTGATACATTATTTTCTAAATTGTTTTTATATTATATTACCTTAATAAATTGGCAATATATATCTGCATCTTTTTTCTTTTTCCCATAATATTAATATTTCCCATACCTATCTATACATATAGTACGAAGGCGTAGAAGGGTCACGTTAAAAAAAAAATAATAAAAACTCGAAATTTCGACTTTAATCTCGAAATTTCGTCTTTAATCTCGAAATTTCGACTTTAATCTCGAAATTTCGTCTTTAATCTCGAAATTTCGACTTTAATCTGGAAATTTCGACTTTAATCTCAAAATTTCGTCTTTAATCTCGAAATTTCGACTTTAATCTCGAAATTTCGAGTTTAATCTCGAAATTTCGACTTCAAACTCGAAATTTCGACTTTAAACACGAAATTTCGACTTTCAACTCGAAATACAGTGTGTTGCAACAGTCAGCAACCTGACAAGTACGTGTACGTGGTACTAAAATTCGATTCTGAAATTTTTTTATGGCAATTTTATCAATATCCGGCCACTTTTTGTGATTTCTTTCCCACAAAACTATCGGTCACTTGACATAATATGTCAAAACCAATGGCCGAGATTTTCAATCCAGCGATGAATAACATATTCTGATGGTTTTCATTTCTCTTATTTCTTCTACAAAAAAGAGTGTGGGAAATAGTTAATTTGTTAAAGATTTAAATGTTAATTCCTAAACCAACGTGAATATTCGATTATTTCGCGTTGGTAGTACTGGATCTCGATCAAAATTCGCTTTCGCTGCGAATTTTTTCCGTTGGTTTGGGAGATCCTCAAATTTCGGTAATAATAATAATAATAATAATAATCATGTGTTGTACACTCAGAAAAAGAAATTTAATAATATAACACACTTTTACTAATTTTTTAATTTATTATTGCCACAAAGCTACAAATAAGTAGGTATCTACATTACATTTTATTTTGATTATAGTTCAGTTGTATATATTTTGTTTCAGTTTTATATAAATATTAAATAGTCAATAATATTTAATTTCGAAGATTAATGTATAAATTAACTGCATCATAGGAATCTTCAGTTTTCCGCAAACCCTTCTGTGTCATAATAATATTACACAGTTGGAATATATCTTTGTCACAAATGTAGTCCAAATTGATGCAAAGTCTTTCACACTCTTCCAGATCTTGTTCGTTATTTACTTCTATTAAGCAATCATTAGTATCGTAAACTTCAGGCAAATGATACATAACAATAGGTTTGCCTGTTGGAGATATGCTGTTCCTTGATGACCCCAGGCGATGCGTATTGCACTCCAGACATACTTGATCGAGTTCATTCTGGAAAATATTTAAGTGAAATCCCTGGGCTATCAAATGTACTGATACTTTATAAAGTGCCTTTGCCGTCATTAGTTTTCAGGTTTATTTAGCTTAAATATAAATGTTGCCTAAAACCTCCCTGTAAACATTGTAAATCGAATCATATATGTAAGTGTAAGTATGTTATTTTAGAATTTTAGTGATTAAAAATTGGTTCTTTGATAAAAATATAATTTTTGTGTATTTCAAGTTATACTGTTATTTTCGAATTTTAGTGATTAATATAAATAATTGTTCTTTCATAAATATAATCTTTGTTTATTTAAAGTTATATACAAAGATATAATATAATAGTTACAAAACTGTTTAACGTAGTTATTTAAGCGCTATTGCCACGCAGTCACAGGTTAGATACCTACATCGCTGCTTACATTGCCTCACACAGACGGAATTTTTTCGTCTATGGGGTTATAATTGAATTTGAACACCTTCGGGGTCAAGTGCTTGCAAAAGTAGACGAATAGTTTCTTGTTTAACTACATAATTCCTTTGTAAACATTTCATATACATCCACTTGTAACCATGAAGCTGTGAAGATTTTCTTAATTCATCTGCGAGATAACTCACAAGATCATCTATGTCAGTGTAATTTTTTCTTTTATAAAGGTTAATAAAGCGAAGTCTTCGTTTCAATGTACGCAAGTTAAGGTAAATTCCATGTAGATGGCTTAAGAAAGTTAGAATTTCCTTATGTTGTAGGCCCATACTAAAATATTGCCTAATAAGTTTGTATTCATTTTCTGACATCGCACCCAAGTTTAATATCACTAATAAAACACGAGATATTACTATCTATACTCAATTTATAACATAAACAGATGTAACTGACTGGTTAAAATCACATTTAAAGTGGTCATCTGAATAATTTCGAGTTGAAAGTCGAAATTTCGTGATTAAAGTCGAAATTTCGAGTTGAAAGTCGAAATTTCGTGTTTAAAGTCGAAACTTCGAGTTTGAAGTCGAAATTTCGAGATTAAACTCGAAATTTCGAGATTAATGTCGAAATTTCGAGATTAATGTCGAAATTTCGTGTTTAAAGACGAAATTTCGAGATTAAAGTCGAAATTTCGAGTTTTTATTATTTTTTTTTTAATGTGACCCTTCTACGCCTTCGTAATATAGACTATCTAACTGGCAGAAATTCTTAATAAAATATCGCTCTGTAACCACCATAAATGAAATAGTTACTTAAATAAATAAACATTATTTTAAAGACTAAAAACTCTAAACTAGGTATAGACTTTGTACTTACTGTGGACATCATTTCCTATTTTAATAAAAATTCTGCAACTGCTTCTAAACATGTTTACTTGCTACAGTTCAAACACTAACTAACTACAAATACGAGTATTTTATTATTCAAATAAGAAATATATCATAATTAAACATGTTGGTCCTATGGACAATTGGTTAATAACATTTTCTGTTATAAATATTTATTCAGAGATAATGAACATGACAATAATAATATACACCGATAGGTTTTATATCTAAAGCGCAGTTTACACTTACTGTGAGTAATAAAATTAAGAAATAACTGAAAGTTCTTGAATAAATCCGGACTGTTTATTTACTATTTACCAATATGTTATGTCTATTATTTCATTGAAAAAAACAAAATCTATAATCTATTCCTTACGAGGATTTAAAATTAATTTTTGCTTACGGGTGATTATGTAAACGGTGTAAAGTGTAAACTCGGTTTTATTGGCTTTATCTATTATTAGATACAATTAACATAAACATTGCTGGTTGCCTAATATATACATTCAATCTGATATTTAGGTATTTAATTATACAGGGTTTAAGAAAATAATGTACCGGACTTTGAAGGGTTACACTACATTTAAAAATAAAAGTAAAAGTTCCTATGAACATAGGTATCCTAAAATGGTTCTTAAGGGAGTTTCAGCCCATTAAACGGTTGATAAAACCAGTTCTGGCATAGGTAAATGTTTATGCCAAAGCGAATGGTGATACTAAAAAGGGCCGTGACAGTTTTTAAATGGTAGGTTTCATAAGGTAGGTTTTATTATATAAGTGAATACAATAATTTTAACATTTAAGTAAACAATTACGACACGACTCTTTATGTAAAAAAGGTACTCTTCGCTTTTCGGTTTCGGTAAACGGTTTCCGAGATATCGAAGGTGGCGTATTTATGTTTGACAGTTTCTGTCAATTGTTTTTATGCGAATTCAAATGACAGTTTCTCACAATTTAAACACTTTCAGTGCTCAAAAATTTTCTAAAATATATAAAAACCATTCTTTTTATCTACCGTTTAAACGGCTGTAACTCCCTTGGGGGCCATTTTGGGGCATATGTTCATAGGAACTTTTATTTCTATTTTTAAATGTAGCATCACCCCTCTCAGTCTGGTACATTAATTTTTTACATCCTGTATACAGGGTGAGTCAGTTTTTTGTAGACAAACTTTAAGGGAAGATAGAACACCTTATTTTAAGTTAAGTTTGTCATATAAACATATGTCGGGAATCGCTTCCTTTTTGAGATACAGGGTGTCAAAGTTTTGGTTTTTTAAAAGTATTTTCCACACAGCGCCTATAGTTTTTAAGATAATTTATTCAAATTTTTACGGTAGATTACTTATAATGGTCCACAAATTTTGACATATGTAAACGATTTGAAAACGTACAGGGTGATATTTTTTTGGAGGTCAGGCCCTCTTTTATCGTCTAGAACTTTATGGTGCGCCATTGACTGCAAAATTTGGATTCCATGTTCAATTTAGAAACTTTTTTGTCTTTTGCATTTTTATCGTAGCTATAACAGTTGTCGAGTAATTTGAAGAAATCTTTGAAGGAATATGTTATTAAAAAAAATATTTTTATCAAAATTTTCACTAAAAACAATTATTGTAAAACGAAAGTTCATTAATCTAAATTGTCAAAGGTTACATACTTACAATACAACTTTTGCCACTAATTATTTATTTTACAAAAAAATAAATAATTAGTGGCAAAAGTTGTACCTACTGTAAGTATGTAACCTTTGACAATTTAGATTAATGAACTTTCGTTTGACAATAATTATTGTTTTTATTGAAAATATTAATAAAAATATTTTTTTTAATAACATATTCTTTCAGAGATTTCTTCAAATTACTCGACAACTGTTACAGCTGCGATAAAAATGCAAAGGACAAAAAATTTTCTAAATTGAACGTGCAATCCAAATTTTGGCAAATAAGCCGTCAGTGGCGCACCAGAAAAAAGTTCTGAGCGATAAAAGAGGGCCTGACCCCCGAAAAAATATCACCCTGTACGTTCTCAAACCACCGTACTTGTGGACCATCATAGGTAGTCTATGGTAAAAATTTGAATAAATTATCTTAAAAACTATAGGAGCTGTGTGGAAAATACTAAAAAAAAAATAAAACTTTGACACCCTTTATCTCAAAAAGGAAGCGATTCCCGACATATGTTTATATGACAAACTTAACTTAAAATAAGGCGTTCTATCTTCCCTTAAAGTTTGTCTACAAAAAACTGACTCACCCTGTATATTATAATAATTAGTGCTGTCATTAAAAAAAATCCATAAAATACTCAGCGAAGGCAACTTTTAGTTTGTTTATTGTTGATTGTTGAAGAGCAGATGTAATATATGAAATTTAATTTTAAGTAAAACAGTAACGATCCGCCATTTGAATGCCAATTTTGCTTACTTGTGCTTCTAAAACAAGATTTTGATTGTTCCTGGCAATTACCTTCTAGTATTTTTTGGGGAATAGGTATGAGCACAGATTCATTTTGGTTCTAAAATAATTTAAGCTTGGGCAAGATTTAGAAGAATAAGTTCGAGATACCTTGACGATTGACTACAAGATCATTTATTACATTGTTTTTATGGTTGTTCTTGTTTCTATTGCGGGAACTATTGAATTTTCTAGTACCTAGTCGTAAAAGACCTAATTTAACCTATTAAAGACAAATTTTACTTGCAAAAACTTTACTTTACAAATATGCTACTGCTAGCGTCACTAAACATTGTCAGAGATGCATTGCAGAAGAAGACAGACAATTTGAACATCTAATATACCTAATAGTGTCGATTTTCAAATATTATATTACATTATAGTCACAAAATTATTATTTTTTCAAAATTTTTAGAACCATATTTTGTGTAACACCACTTCTAGTTGTCTAGTTGATATAATTAGGCTTTACATGCTACAGAGCATCATTTTCTTACACTTCACAATTAGCCTTGCTGAGTATTCAAGTTAATTTAAATTTTTAGGAATTTCTCTAGTTTGGTCGTGACTTCTATGGATACGTTGAAACGGAATCTCTTTATATGAAATATTATTATGTTTATTATTATGTTTATGTTTATTAAATTGTATTTGTCTTCATTTGAGTAACGAACAATTTTTTATTTGTGTTAACAGGCTTCTAATAATATTAGACGTCAAACTTGTTTGTTTTCAAAACCTTCTCAGTCAGAAGACTTAAGGGTCTATTCACTGTAGACTTGACAGGCATGAATTCGGGGTCGAGTTGAGAGGTTGGGTAGTCGATGGGTGAAGACTTACATATTCCCACTACCAAGTTATTTAGATTTCGAAGGTGCACGTAAAGCCGAAGTAAAAAGGCACATAGAAATAAAGTTAGCCCTTATTGCAACGGTACCGGATTTATCTTATAATTGCAACAAATTTTCTTTTTAATGTTATAAATTATATATCACCGGAAATATCAAAAGATAAACTAGATCCCTATAGTAGCAAATTTTTGTTTAATACATGTATTTTAGAGAAAATAATTTTTGAAAATACGCTATTTTAGTACAAGATTGTTTGCCTGGAATTTTAAAAATAAAAGGAATTATCAAAAATTACTACTATAAGGATTTAGATTAAAGTCTTATCTTTCAATACTTTTTTTACTAAAAGTCGCTATCTTTAATAGTTTTTTTATAATTAGACACGAGACCGAGACGAACGCCGATTTTGGGCTTATTTCGGCCTAGTGAATGGACTCTTAAATATTGTTGGTACGGGTATTTTGAAAATTTAATATTTTCCACAAATCTACACAAAAAATAATACGCAAAGTATATATTTTTGGAATGCATTTTTAGCCCTCTTTCGGGTTTTGAAATATAATACAGGGTGTTCCATATAAAAAAACACAAGTTGTGGTCATATCACGAAAACTAAAAATATCAACACATTTATTTTTATACCATCGAATGTACGCCCAAAAAGTGCCTGTAGAATGTGCAAACTGTTTTAAGATATCTTGAAAGGGAAAGGAGAAAAGGGCACCAGTCGCTTTAGCGATAAATGCCCTGTAGCTTAAAAATGGTAACAGATAGAGATGCGGTTTGTGCTATTGTTATTTTCTCAAATAAACAGCTCTAGACTCGGTTATCAGATTTGCTCTATGCTCTATCTATGACATATTCGCAGTATAACCTTTAAGAACCGACCAATTTGAACAGTTTTTGCGTTCCATTGCCTAGACACATCACTTTATTAGGTTTTCCCTTGTTAATTTATTTAAAATTATAACAATTATGCAGGGTAACAACTATTTAAAGATCATATAATCTCCTTTACTGATTTATAGTGTTTATTTTAACTGATAAGGTGGATGTTGAAATTAACATTTATATTTACATTGAGCTAAAGATAACCGCGTCTCTTCTAATATTACTTAACCAATTTTGATCCTAGGATATGTAATTATAATTAGGTATTTTTATATAGTATATGTAACAGTCTAAATGCTTTACAATATGACCCAGGACGGCGCAGTCATTACGATAAAAATTGTTTCTTCTTCTTGAAAGACTTTTATTTTTGAATAGTAACAATTCCAATTTTCCCCTTCTCCAAATAAAAATTTCTACGATTATTAAGTAATTTCCTTCAGAGCATTTTTATTTTGATATTTGCGGACCATTTTTGCCTTTTATCTTTCTATTTTAAGAGATATAGAAAAAGTGTAAATGACAAATTTTTCAAACTAGATACTAAAGAAGAATGCAGTGAATGCGTATTTTTCAATCTACTTTTGTTTTTGCGCTACGGAATAAACTTTTTTTAAATGGGACACTCTGTATATCTATCCTCGTTTAAGTGTGACTTTTATTCTTGATTATAACAATATATACTGTGTCCCACCGGGAAGGGCCGCGATCGATATATGGAAAAGTACGTACAAAGTGATTTTGAAAATTTGGTTATTTACAACGGTTAGTGGGGTCTTTTTAAAATATTTTTACCTTTCTGGCACTTCTGGTAGGTATGCCTAACCGGAAGTAGACACCAACTTGATAATTTTAAATGGAACAAGCTTATATATTGTATCATTTCTGGATTCTACGAAAAATTCTAAACACATCTTGTAGGATGTTCTATACTTATCTTCAACTGAAATATTGACAAGTGAATATTGACATTTTGCAACTTTGACACCCTGTAAAATCTAAACGGTTTGAGATCAAGCAAAACGGTTTGCACATTTCTATCTTAACTTTTCAAATAAGCCCTCGTTTGACACTTATTTATATTACTTGACACAAATAAGATTTTTTTAATTGAAAATTGAAAATTCCGGTTCTGAAATCACACGAGTAGTAATTTATCAATTTTCAAACAGCTGAAATTCCCTCGATTTTCTGAAAAACTGTTAAGTTTAGATACGTTATGCAAGGCAAACAAAAGTTGAAGATATTTATGTCCTTTTTAATGCAGACAAGACCTACAGGGTGTTCCATTTAAAAAAATTGAGTTTCGGTTGTTTGAAAATCGATAAATTACTACACCTCGGAAAAAACTGTACGGGTGGGCAAATAAGAGAGAACGCCGGCTGTATCTCGGAAACCGCTTATTGGAGAATTTCCGGAAAAAAATTTTAATACTAAATATGGCCAAGAGAAGTCGCTGGAAAATGTTTTCAAGTTCCTGAAATGACCGCTAGGGGGCATAACGCCTATGGCCAACTAGACAAATGAACTTTTCTCGAAAATTTGCTTAATAAAGTAGTACCGGAAATAAGTAAATATTAATCTAGAGGAAATTTGAAACATTTCTGTGCAACTCATTTTTTTCTATCTTTTAAAATAAAGTGGTGGGGAGGCGCCAAACTTTCTTTCCTTTAAACGTTAATAACTCGGCACAGGATAAACCGAATCTAACAAACTTAGTCTCATTAAAAAGAGCTTTTTTTATGCATATTTAGACTCATGAAAGCTGGCTTTGTTACTTGTATTATAGCCGCTAGAGGGCGCTGTCTGCCAACATAACAAATATGGCGGATTTTCTAGAAAATTTCAAATGGCAAGGTATATTTATTGTTACATATTTAAATAAAGGACAACAATCCCTAAAATTCAGTGAAAACCGCAGCTTTCTATCTCATTCCTAACGGAAGATATTACCAAAAGAATTGCAACTGGAGATTTGTGATGTAGCCTTTCACCTTAGCATTTAAAATCGACTCGTGATAGCCTATTATTAATAAAATATAAGAAAGAAAAAACTCTTGCGGAACTGAAAAGTTAGTAATTGTCATTTTTTCAAAAAATATAATAAGAGATAAAAGTAAAAATTATAAAAATTTGAGACAAATTTAAACTGATGCGGCAAAAGCTGACTTTGTAAATGAATTCTTTATGAAATAATGTGGTGGTTCTGAAAACGACTGATTTATTTGGGGACGTGATGCTCAATGGCCTCTCAAATGTTCAAAATGTCGCCCATCGTTTTGAATACACAGTTACAACTGTTCTTGGGTAGACGAAACCCGGCTAGGTATTATATTAAACAAGTTGAAAATTAAATTGATTATATCTATCTATTCTATAGATCCCCGATTTGACCTGTATGGACTTTTATTTATGGGGGCAATTAAAAAAACTAATTTACGCAATGAGGCTTGTCGCCACAAGGGAAGGGATGATCGAACGTGTTAAGGTGTATTCCCGTGCCAGAAGTGAAAACTGCAGTTTCATCTACCCAAGAATGATTGGAACTGTGCATTGAAATGTTCTCAAAAGTTCAAAATATCGCCCATCGTGAGCGATATTTTGAACATTTGAGAGGCCCTTGAACATCACGTCACCAAATAAATCAGTCGTTTTCAGGACCACCACATTATTTCATAAAGAATACATTTACAAAGTCAGCATTTGCCGCATCAGTTTAATTTGTTTAAATTTTTTTATACTTTTAAACTTTTACTTTTATCTCATATAATATTTTTTGAAAAAATTACAGGCACTATGGACTTTTTAGTTCCGCAACAGTTTTTTTTTCTTATATTTTATTAATAATAGGCTATCACGAGTCGATTTTAAATGCTAAGGTGAAAGATTACATCACAAATCTCCAGTTGCAATCCTTTTGGTAATATCTTCCGTTAGGAATGAGATAGAAAGCTGCGGTTTTCACTGAATTTTAGGGATTGTTGTCCTTTATTTAAATATGTGACAATAAATATACCTTGCCATTTGAAATTTTCTAGAAAATCCGCCATATTTGTTATGTTGGCAGACAGCGCCCTCTAGCGGCTATAATACAAGTAACAAAACCAGCTTTCATGAGTCTAAATATGCATAAAAAAAGCTCTTTTTAATGAGACTAAGTTTGTTAGATTCGGTTTATCCTGAGCCGAGTTATTAACGTTTAAAGAAAAGAAAGTTTGGCGCCCCCCCACCACTTTATTTTAAAAGATAGAAAAAAATTAGTTGCACAGAAATGTTTAAAATTTCCTCTAGATTAATATTTACTTATTTCCGGTACTACTTTATTAGGCAAATTTTCGAGAAAGGTTCATTTTTCTAGTTGGCCATGGGCGTTATGCCCCCTAGCGGTCATTTTAGGAACTTGGCAACAATTTCCAGCGACATCTCTTGGCCATAATTACCATTAAAATTTTTTTCCGGGAATTCTCCGAAAAGCGGTTTCCGAGATACAGCCGGCGTTCTCTCTTATTTGCCCACCCTGTACAAAAAAGGCAGATTTCAGAACTGTAGCGATGAAGAACGAAGATGGTACTAGGTGTCTGCAAAATATAGGTATTTCTTTAATCGCTGAAGACTTTTTTAGTGAGTCCCTGCAATATACGTTTTTTTTAAGATAACTTGACAACGCCGCATCCGAATTTCAAAAATAGAATATCATATTGCAGGGAAAATAAAGGCGAATCGAATACGATTGAAAAATACAAAGTTTTCCATTTAAAAAATATAAGTTTGGTTCGCCCCTCTGCACTGGATCAATCTGTATGTTCTAAAATCATTTTAAAAGATGGCCTTCAGTGGTGTACAAAATGCCCTAAAAGGAAAAAAATCTATATTCTATAGCAACTCAGTAATGGACCGAGACGTCTTAGGTGACTCACCCTGTATTATACATAATATAGGCATAATTTCATTAATATTATACAGGCTGAACAACCTTTTTTAAATATTTTTTCTGGGAAAATTTCAATTCCCAACCCGAAATTTCAAGTTCCAAAAATAAAAATAAAAAAATGTGTAGTTCTACGCTTTCGTATCAGCCTCTATATTTTATTACTAATAAATAAGTAATCAAGAAACTGTATATTTAGTAAAACTGTACAATATGAAAATTTTTCAGAAGCGTGACGAATACTTGCATAAATTGCGTAAATTATTAATATACCATATGCATGTCACTTAATTGTCCCTGAGATTAAATATATAACAATAAACGAAGTAAATAAGATAAGAAGAACAATTTTGCCACAGGGAAAACAAAAGTTTCCTACTATTTACCCTGGTAAGTCAGGAGTATAATAGTTCTAAGGCAAACATTACATTTGAATGAGAAATTGGACTTAAAAATTCTTCTCATTATTTACACATAATTAGGCAACAATTACCAGAAATTACCTGTATTTATGTTAATCAATGGACGATTATGTAGCGCCCTAATGGAAAAAATAGAATTTATGTAAGTTTTGCAAACTGCAGCAGATACAGGGTGGCCTCTTCCTGACTGGTACCTCTTCTTAAACTATAAAAGTTAGAACCTACAATGGCATATTTTTAATGTTTTTATAATAATTAATACTTCGCCAACATTTATCATACATAACTGTCCATTTTTATGGTTCAGAAAACGTTTAAAACGATGTCTAAAAAATATGTAAAGCTCAACATTTACAATACAATGTTATCATAAAGTAAGGGCTATATTTCAGCTTATTATATATTTTTAACAAATTAAGTTAATAAACAAGACGTGAAAGAAATTCGATTGCTTAAACAATGGAATTTCTTATGTCCAACCGTGGTTAAAGCAAATGTTCAATATGTCACCCATTTTACTGCTGTACAATCACCAACTGTCCCTCCAAATTTATACACAGCATTATTCAGCATTTCTGGTTGAATTGCAGCAATTTGCTACCTAATTTCTTCCAGCGTTCTTGGTCGTGTTCTATACACCGAATTTTTGAAATAACCCCACAGCCAGTAATCCGCTGAGTTAAGATCAGGCGATCTTGGAGGCCATGAATTCACAAAATGCCTGCTTATAACACGATTTTGAACTGGTGTGTAATGTGAATATGAATGTGTACACCGTTCATTGAACCGTAGCAATAGTTTAGGTGTAAATAGGACATAGTGTTAACATAGGTTTAGCTTCAATCATCTCCAGATGATGCCAACTTGGTTGCGGAAACGCACGTCGAGTGCAGTATAGTGTTTTGGTGTTATGTAGAAAACTGCATCAGTGTTATCTTCACATCAAAGGTTTTCCAACTCTCTTTCAAGATAACGATGAGGAAAAATTAAGAGGTTCTATTTGGGGACCTGTATAACTTTTATCAGCGAGTTTTTGATAACTTTCTATACTCAAAAGTTGAGCATCCGAGTTTCAAGCATTCCGGGCATTCCAAGTTCACCTTGTTTAACCATTACGGACTATTTGGTGTGCCTTTACTTTAAAAACAAGATTTCTGAACTCCTGTAATAATTTGCACGATATGGAACAAAGAATTCTTGAACGTCTGAAAATGATCAAAAGCGGTTTGTCAGAAACTGACAACATGTTTTTGATAACATAAGGAAGCGCGTAAACTTCCTATTCGAGGCGAGTAGATCTAGTGAATCTAGTGTGTTGTTTTTTTTAATATTCGTCTCAAAAAATATGAAAAAATGCTATAAGTACGCCTTTATACTCTTTTGTGTTCTGGGAGATGACTCGACAAGATTAGAGACTTAATGGGAGCAAACAGTTCTTCTGCTTAGAAGTGTAACGATCCACCTCTTCCCCTCTACAGGTGCTAATGATAAGGCGTGACGTCACGACGTCAGTACTTATGCGTGTGTGGGGCGACATTTGTTAAATACAGGTACTACTACGCCCACCGCAGCGACAGGTGCGAGTGTGGTGATGACAAGTGCCCCAGGACCTGGTGAACCCTTTGAAGAAGGCTGTCAAAAGGTAGATTGAATTTTTTTAACGCCAGTGTTGGTTAAAAGTGGTTTGGGCAGTTTTTTTAGAGTTTCTTGTACAAAATTTGAGAGCTAGTTTACTTTTTAGTAAATAATTTTCTTAGACTATATTAAATCAAATTTTTCCTGATGAATGCGGGTGAATGTTGTGTTATTTCGAAAAAATTATAAATTTCATATATTTGTTCGATAGTTTTTACTACATGTATGATCACGTGCCGATATTTTTTTTATTCAGGCTTGGTTACGTAACAATATGTAGGTAGCTATAAGCATTACATTCGAGAATATTTAGCGTCGGTTAAAAATATTTGGTATTATCTTTATTTTACTTTTTACCTACTTTGCGTTTTAAACATTGATGGTAAACAACTATAAACTAAGTTTCGATCATCAGGAAGGTATTATTTTCTTAAATGTAGTGACCCAATTCTTAAGCAACTCAAAAAATGTATCGGAAATAGGTATATTAAACCTTTCCAATTTCAAAGTAACAATAGATACTGTATAATTTGCACAATTTGCTTGGACATTTTTTAGAAAGTGATAAATTTTAGGACAAGCTGATATTTTTCCAACAAATTAAAAGTATATATGAGTAGATATCTACCAAAATTTCGTGTAGTTATAAGATTTAAGAAGATACTGAATTTTCCACACGCGGTATTCTCTCTTCTGCTAACTTTTGAAACGAAGTGATATTATCTCAGAAATACTAAAAATAAATCGGAGGTGGTGATAGTAGATGTTCGATTTTATAAATTTGTCATTGAAGAAGGAAATTATATTAGCTCTCGATAGCCTGATTCATATTTAATTGTTACTATTCAGAGGAGTCGAAGTATATTTCTTCCGTTATTTTGGTAATTCTTGACACAGTATTTTAAACTTGGAAAACTTCTGTGCAGCCCAGACTCTGAAATTTCGAAGAATCTTCAATACGTGAAAATATCCCTAATAAATTGTTAATTTTAAGACAGATAATAGAAATCATTAGGGAAATTCTAAATTGTCAACGATTTAATAAAATTTTAATTCACACACAGATTGACTATTTTTGGTAAAAATTATGTATATTCTTAAAAATGTTGCCGAAAAATACTTGTACTTGTACTTCATTCTGATAAGACAGATAACAAAATACTTCTTATCACTTTATATATAAATTATATAAAACACTTTATAGTTATTGTACTCCAATATAAACGAATCTTGATAACATAAATACCTGAAAACCATGAGATTGTAAACAATTTCGACAACTGGCTGTAAAGGTGTATCTAATAATAAAATATTTCGGTTTATTAACGTATACTCTGATGCTATAAAACTTTAATTATTATTATTACACAATAGAAAAATATTTCGTCCAAAATCGACTGGAAAAAATTCAATATTTTGTAGTCAATTTTTGTATGAAAATTTCTAGGTCTATGTCACATAATAAATAAAGTGGATACTCGAAGCGCATGGTTCTTTATGAAACATCGTGAATATAATTGTTTTGAAAAAACATTGATCTCATTTAGATGTTCCAAGAAATATAGAAAATACTCTATATACTAGTATTTCGACTTAGTAGGCCTTTTTCCATAGAGTAAATGTCTATTACTAAACGTTTCCAAGCCCGCTTTCGTTATTTATTTGTTTACGAGCACCTACCCCCGATTGATCCTACCATCTGGTAAAGCCCGAGTTTTAGTACCTTTTCTAAGAAGGGCGAGAGTGTAAAATCTATCTGATCATTCGTAGTACAAGGATTTATAATTAAAGATTTTTTCATTTTTAATTGCTCTAACAGGTCTAAGCGCTTTCCTTTCTTTTCACGATGCAGTACCTTTACATTTTTCTGATCTATAAAATGATTGTTTTCTATACAATGCGTCGAAAATCCTGAATTTTTTGCGTTATTTAATATGGATTTTTTATGTTCTTTTACTCTAGTTTCAATACTTCTACCGGTTCGACCCACATACACGGCATTACAATCAGCGCAGTTAATTTGATATACCCCCGATTGTTTTAATTTATTAACCCTTTCTTTGTTGTTTATCAAAATATCGCTGTTTCACAATAGTTTCAAATAACTGGAAAAAGTAAAAATTATTGACAATAGCCCTGTGTTGCTGTATTAACAAATCAACAGGTTTTGTTCTGGTATCGGTGGGCCAACTTGTGCGTAATTTTTTTTTTTTCGAGAAAATAAGAACATTAAAATGCACATTAATCAATGTTCTGAATCTATATAAGCACTGATACACTTTAAATAATGTTTTATAGTTTTTTACTTACTGTAGGTACCTACTTAAAATTTTCAAATGCGACATTATGGGCAAAAAAATACTTCTTAAATAAATTTACTCTTATAAGAATAATATCATCGATTTAACTTTACTTAAAACATACTAATACATAGAAAAACAAAATAATAATTTTCTGTAAACAGAAATCGTTTCATTTTAAAAAAACGGTGCTTTACTTATTACTTATTTCAGGTATTATTTTTATTTTTTACCCATCTGATTATCTGATAAATGAATTTCCGTATCTAGTTATAACAATTAAAATGTCGATATTTATAAATACTGCTATAAAAATGCTTACACTTACGAGTTCTTGTACATTGTTTACACTATTTGTTATTACAAATGAATTTCTCTTTATTAAAGTTATTCGTGATTCAATAGGTGGTAGCAAAACAAATTTTGACCTCATATACACGGTTATTTGTTTATGTAAAATTATAGAACCAATACACAATGTACAGAAAATTTTAAAATACTATCTGAAATTCCAATATCCATGAAGATAACTGTAAAAGTAGAAGAGATAGATGTAACAGGGAACATACTATCTATCAAAACATAACCAAATTCCACGACAAACGTTGTAAAAATATACGGGGTCTTCCATTTAAAAAAATCAAGTTCTCATGGCTTGCAGTCGACCTAACTTTGGTATTCAATTTGCACCACCCTGTAAGAGATTCAGCATCCGTTTAGAAAGTTCACCACCCCTGTGAATATTGCCCTCTATCTTTCTTAATTTAAAATACTTGAGTTGGGTTGGGTGGGAAACAATGGGTTTTAAGCTAGGTACTAATTTCTTATTTTTTGTTTATATATAAAGTTAAATATTTGGAAAACGGTTAACTTTAGAAATAGGGAAATTTGATGAAAGTGACCCTAAAACTGAAAGTAGAATCCAAAAGTGCTATAATATACAGGGTGGTCTCTGAATTAATCTAATAGGTTATCTACTGTTTGTAGTGGCGAGATACAGTGAAATACACTGCAGTGCCCTCTTTGGGTCTTTGCTACTACCTGTCTGACAATTATTGTCTAATTGACAGACAGATAACGATCTGCAGAAAAGCAGATGCCATTACAGCGACCTCTATTGTCTTTGAGGAAGACAATCCTACTTAATTATTGGAAGGAGATGCTGAAAACAACTACTCCACGGGCAATATGCCCCGACTGGCGTTGCATTACATCAACATCTCCATGGATGTCGCCACATCCTTCATCAAGACCAAATACCAGACAATGACCGGTTTCGATCTTGTTATGATCTCATCAGATTGCCATAGGTATCGGAATCGATGAATGATCTGGCGACATTGATTGCCTAAGGGGCATAAGTGAATGTTTGTAGTGGCGAGATACAGTGAAATACACTGCAAAGTAGTAGCAAAGACCCAAAGAGGGCACTGCAGTGTATTTCACTGTATCTCGCCACTACAAACATTCACTTATGCCCCTTAGGCAATCAATGTCGCCAGATCATTCATCGATTCCGATACCTATGGCAATCTGATGAGATCATAACAAGATCGAAACCGGTCATTGTCTGGTATTTGGTCTTGATGAAGGATGTGGCGACATCCATGGAGATGTTGATGTAATGCAACGCCAGTCGGGGCATATTGCCCGTGGAGTAGTTGTTTTCAGCATCTCCTTCCAATAGGTTATCTACTTTTAGCCTCCCGGTATATTCATGTTTTGTTCGACTGTATTTAAATTCAAATAAGCTCCCCTGAGCTGATGTATGTTACTAGGTGTGTAAAAAAAGGTGTATCATGCAAGTTATAGTGCTTATCTTGACTGGTTTAACCTACATGATAACAAAACTTAATTTCATCGCCAATTAGCGTACTAATTTATACAGAAATGCCTACCAATCATAAGCTTTTTATCTACTACACAACCACATTACTTTTTTTGATGTGTCGATCAGTTTACAAAATAAAATTAAATCTCAAGTCTCAAATTAAAAAAGCTGAAGCAAAACAAACAAAATTTTATTTAATGTAGTGCTCAAAATGACCCTCGTTAAGTTGCAAACAATAATACAGTTTGTTTTTGAATTCTGTTCTAACATTACTAAACATAAGTATCCGGTGTTATTAATCGGCATTTTTCCACAATTCTCTGACGCAACACCTCTAGTGTTTCAAGCTGCATGGCGTACACTGGCGATTTCAAATGACCCCACAGGAAAAAATCCAAAGGGTATAGATCAGGTGATCTTGGTGGCCATTCGACGGGACCTCTTCTACCAGTGGCCATGTGGCCGCACAGCAATAGCATAGTGAGGGGGTGCGCCATCGTGTTGGAAAGTGATTTCATTTTCTATTAAATTGTCGTCACTATAAAATTTCTGTTATCATAGGGTCAATCGTGTCTTCCAATAATTGTGAATAGGTGTTCCCATCGAGATTTCCTTGAATAAAAACGGTCCAACAAGATGGTTGCTCAAAATTCCGGCCCAAACATTCAATTTTTGAGGAGTCTCAGTATGAAATTCCCTGATGAAATGAGGATTAGTATCACTCCAATAGCAATAATTGTGTATATTCACTTCACCATTCAACATAAACGTATGAAAAATTCGATGAAAACTTGAACTGGATACGCCAGAAGCTTGAGACACCGCTTTATTTGTGACAAATGATGTGGCACTTCAACTGCCACATCGTTTCGAACTGGGCGAAATATTTCTCGTTTCTTGTTTAGAAGGAACCCGTTGCAATAAACTTATCCATCTGTTGTTTAACGTACTGATACGTTATGTTATACTGTGGTACTGATAGCTTACATTTTCTTCTGGATGGAGGGTAGTTCTATTTGAAATTTCAAAGTTGATCTTGCTAGGAGTTAGAGGAATGAACATATCAAGTTGGCTTGACTGTCAAAAATGGTCCCCCCAAGAACGGATTTTTTCAGTTTTATAGTTATAGGAAGGGGTCAATTTTTCGTTGAAAGACTCTGTGTAAAAAGCACTGGCTTAAACCGACAAATTTGGTGATGTCTATTCCTATTTTTCAAAAACAGGTGCCTACATCTAAACGTGTACAACATGCGAATCTTTTAATATACAATATTATTAATTTAACATGGTAAAGATAAAGAGTCAAAGCGAGGTTATTCGACTAAGTCTTATCACGTTATTCAAACAGTGATAAAGTTTATCAACCAACAATGTACCTGCCATTGTTGAAATGCTTTCCACGGCCTACCGAGCGTTTTGTTTCTGTTTTATGGCTGTTTTTTCCTGCTTTTTATAGATCGCATTCGTGTACCTACTTCGAAGTAATCGGTGTAATCTTTACAGACTCGATTTCTCACAATATCGTGAAGCAACACAAATATCGAGAACTGTAATTATTGTACGATTTTTCTTGATTTTATGATTGACGCATCGATCTGATTCATACCAGAATAGAATTCAAGGTTTTTAAAGATTTTGAGTGACTAGGGCGAACCATTCTATTCCAAGATTTATAGTTTTCTAACTTAGAGTACACTTACTATCATGGTATTTTGTTTAAGGTACCATATTAGGTAAACTTTAGACACCGGATAATTGCATGATAAAATGTCACATACTAATCTCACCAACTCAATTCAAATCGATTGATGGACTCGCATCAAGTTTTATAGAGGATTAACAAACAAAGAAACAACACCCTCCAACGTCTTATATTTTTTGTATAGATATAGACAATATGGTTTCAATAGTCATCATATAACTCCTTCAAATTATGGATGGCATTGGATGGCAACACCAAATACCATATACTAATCTATATTCTTTGGCAACACTAAAAGATGGATGAACACCTTTATTTAATGTGGTCCAAAATATTTTGTGCTGTCATCTACAGCTGAAAGACTGACCAACTTTATAACAACTGCAAAACACAGAATGCAATCAAAATACTTTCAAACAACAAATCATAGAGGGCCCCGCTACATTTAATGGTCCTTCGGTGAAAACAATATATTATTTGCTATACCAATGGTTATACGTGACTACACCTATAACATAGACAATATAAGTATATTTTCTATGACCTATAACTTGCCTATCTGCTGTGATGCTGGGAAACCAATGGTACAAGATAAGAAATCGTTCTACATATATTTTAAGCTCCAACAAAATAAAACTTGTAGAATCATAAAGATATCACGTTCTTTTTTATTTGTAAGTTCTATAGTTAGTTTGTTAGTTTCTATGTATCTACAATACCAATACCATGCCACAGCTTATGTATATAAGCTGTGACCATGCAATGACCAATGACCTTAACGCTGCCAATAAAATGGTTTGCCATAAACTCGTTGCTGCTGATTATTATAAAGAAAATCATTTGTTTTATATCAGTTATGTAATAACTTTTATTGGTGTTTTTATTATTTGGTTTTACGAATCCAATATTTACTGATTCAATTCACAAACAGTGTCTCTAGTGCTTACTTCTTTTGTTCAATGGGATACATTTTTCTAAATTGCAGGACTACGTCATTTGTGATAGATAAGTCAATATTTTTTTACTTTTTTATTTCAAGTTTTTGGGTTGCTCCTGTTTGATTTACTGTTTATTATACAGGGTGGGCCAATAGTGTGACAAAGTACGATAGCTCTGTTGTTATGGAAAATAACAACAGATAATTTATGTTTAATAAATTTTGAACCGAAAATTTCCTGTAAATTTTAAATATATAAAAATTCTATTACGCGTGAGATAACCTGTATAATCAACAATATATTGGAAACAACTCCACGAGGTTATGGCGCCCTGAAGTGACTAAGATTTATATCCCCTATAGATTTTATCTGGTATCTTGTTTTAATATCATGGGTACAAACTACAAATATGCCGGTATTTACAGTCTGTCCATAAAGTAACCCTCCCCCTGCTAACTTTTGAACGAATCGAGTTAGAGAGTTTTAACAAAATACAGGGTGAATAATGTAAAATGAAGTTAATTCGGACGATAAATTCAATTCTTCAAATTCAAAGATGGCGCCACGGGCGCTGTCAACTTAATTTTACATTATTCACCCTGTATTTTGTTAAAACTCTCTAACTCGATTCGTTCAAAAGTTAGCAAGGGGGTTACTTTATGGACAGACTGTATTTCATTATTATTGGTCCAAAGTTTCTTTTTTTATATATGATTCTTGTGGGCAGATACCTGATAATAATAATAAAATTATACTTCACCTATACGCCTTATCCACAAACTAATAATTTTTATTTTTATTGCCTGTATCAATTCCCTTATTCCAATAAATATTTAATCAGACCGAGCACTATCGAACTCATTATTTGCTTATCACGCTTATCAGTTAGACTGCCGCTGAGGGGTGATAAAATATAAATAAGTACATATATGTGAGTGTGTGATACTGAAAGCACTATCAGGATGTAACTATCTAGGTATATGGAAAATTAAAAAATATATTTATATGATTTAAATAGATTAATAGCAATAAAAATATGAAATAATAAAAATAATAGAAATAATTTCACAATTTAAAATTGTACCGAGGATATTAAAACTTTCTATCCTCGAGAAATTCAACTGTCGATATTACTTAAATCCGAATCTTGATTGGTTTTCGAGGTTTGTACAATAAACCACTTTTCATATATCTACTCCTTATCGACCCACAATAACCAAATCTTTGGTTTTTAAGACGACTATAGTAGGAAGTATTTAGGAACAAGCTATTTTTTGGGCTTTCTAAAATATATATACTCTGTAGTATAAAATTGTCCTTCTTATAGGTTTAAATTGGGTTTTTACGATACTAGAAAGTCAAATACTTCACCTGTGTGAAATTGGCGACTAAAACTAGCGACTAAAAATTCCGAAAGTACCCGAACATTAATTGGCGTAGTTGAAAAATATTTTACAAGCCTCTTGGCAATGTATTCTAAGGTATATATCGTAAGGGTACTTTTTTGGCACAGAACTTTCTCCACTTATTACAGAAATATGCACCCACTCACATCTTCGTTAAGGGTAGTTAAACATCCCTGAAAATATTGAAAAATCGGTATCTTTAATTACAGACATAGAAAGTCCTTAAATTTTTGCCAGAAACTTTAAATAGTAGTCTACTTACTGTGCGTTTCACGAAGTTGTATCCCTGATTGGAATGTTCGGATTGTCAGGATTCGCTGGCAAATCCTGTGCGAGACTTGCACGCGCGTTTAAATCACACCACCTCAATTTGTAGCGGTCCGTAACCGAAATGTGCCAATGCATTGAATTTAACTAATAACATGACGACGCTCCATACGTTGGAGATATATACTAACATTCCAATCCGGGATACAACTTCGTGAAACGCACAGTACTACAGAAAAAATTGCATCGACTCGCAACTTCGGTAAGGGTAGTTAAACATCCCTGAAAGTATTGTCGATAAGTTGCGAGTCGATGCAAATTTTTCTGTCGTAAGTAGACTACTGTTTAAAGTTTCTGGCAAAAATTTAAGGACTTTCTATGTCTGTAGTTAAAGATACCGATTTTTCAATATTTTCGGGGATGTTTAACTACCTTATCGAAGTTGCAAGTCGATGCAATTTTTTCTGTAGTAAGGAGACTATAATTCAAAGTTTCTGGCAAAAATTTAAGGACTTTCTATGTCTGTAATTAAAGATACCGATGTTTCTATAACTTCGGGGATGTTTAACTACCCTTACTGAAGTTGCGAGTCGATGCAATTTTTTCTGTAGTAAGTAGACTATAATTCAAAGTTTCTGGCAAAAATTTAAGGACTTTCTGTCTGTAATTAAAGATGCCGATTTTTCAATATTTTCGGGGATGTTTAACTACCCTTATCGAAGTTGCGAGTCGATGCAATTTTTTCTGTAGTAAGGAGACTATAATTCAAAGTTTCTGGCAAAAATTTAAGGACTTTTTATGTCTGTAATTAAAGATACCGATGTTTCTATAACTTCGGGCATGTTTAACTACCCTTAACGAAGATGTGAGTGGGTGCATATTTCTGTAATAAGTGGAGAAAGTTCTGTGCCAAAAAAGTACCCTTACGATATATACCTTAGAATACATTGCCAAGAGGCTTGTAAAATATTTTCCAACTACGCCAATGAATGTTCGGGTACTTTCGGAATTTTTAGTCGCTAGTTTTAGTCGTCAATTTCACACAGGTAAATACTTCCCCCACTTGCAAAAATAATATAAATGAACTCGTAACTAATCGTCAAACATTAGTTGCCTACAAAAAACACGTGTTCTACGCCACTTGCACAAAAACTGGGATGTTGTCGACATGTAAGTGCTTATGTTCTAGCCCTAACCAATCACGTTGCTTTATTATAATTAAAATACACCTCATATAAAATCAATTAATTAAATATCACTAACATAGTTTTCCACATAACACCAAAACACTATACTGCACTCGACGCGCGTTTCGCCAACCAAGTTGACAGACATCATCTGGAGATTATTAAAACTGTGAATTAAAGGCATTTGTCTACGGAAATATCTGAACAACTCTATAGTCAAAGTCTACATATATGTAGACTTTGCTATAGTGTAGACATGACATATGTATATGTACGTACTATTAAGATAATACGGCTTTTGCAAGGTGATAATAATAAGGCGCAATTTTGGGGTGGTTTTCATCTTGGTTTTTAGTTGATAGTGTTTAGGTGGGCTCCGAAACTCATGCAGGTGTTTACATTGAAAATCAACGCCTTGAATGACGGAAAATAAATGCCAATATAAGTACACCGTGTTCCACATAAAACGACCCACTATACTATCTGGAAATCTATAAAAGATGTGGAAAAAAGTTAAATACAAAAGTTTTTTAGATTTTCGAGTTCTTTTAAAATATAATACTTCCATGTATACAGGGCGTCCCAATTTTGCTGGGACGACATCAACTCTAAAAATTTAAATGGGACACCCTATATTTTTGTCGATTTTTGGATTCTTTGTCAAAAATAAACCCGACTTGCCTATTTAAACTATAGTCGAATTTTGCGTAGTTTTCGAGATATTTGAGATTATGTGTGCGTTTTAGAAAAATCAAGGTATTTTTCAACACGTTATAAAAAAATTATCAAAAACTAAAATTAGTCGTTTGGGTGGTAATTTCCACTTACAAAGCGTCAATGCATATACAGAATACAAAATTTTTGTTAACACTTATACAGGGTGGACATACTACGAAATCAATCTTGCAACTTTATAATCTGAAAAAAGTTGATTTTTTTAAATGAAACGCCCATTATATAATTACTCTATGTTAAAGACAATGAAAATACCTATCATTCCATATACATATGTCCTATACATAAATTCAATGGTTACAGAGAAAATCGAAATTTTATAGAAAATCACAATGATTTCTGGTATAATGATATTGTAACGCTGCATGCTCTCAAAAAAACTAGGAGTCTATGGAATGAGTAATATTGAAATTTATTTTAATTTGACAGATCTGCAATTTATTTGTGTTTATATACTGGTAGTTGCATTCCTAAATGATTTTAAATTCAAAATACCTAACTAGGTAGGTATCTATTTAATTTACCAGCAGAAACCAACAGAATCAAACAAATATTTTAAGTAACAACTACATAATAATTAATCACAGATTACGGGAAGATTAAAAAAACCAAAAACCATGAACAACAGATAATTTTATAATAGGTACATTATAATTTATTTTCGGTATATTGTCCGTTTTCTACTATACAGAGTGTATATCGCACTTGAATGTTTGCAACATAATTTCGCACGGCTTGTTCATTGAACATTGAACGGATTGTTCATGGTTTTGTTTTTTTAAACTTCCTTGTAATCTGTGATTAATTATTATATAGTTGTTACTTAAAATATTTGTCTGTTTCTGTTGGTTTCTGCTAGTAATACCTAAGAATAGTTAGGTATTTTGAATTTAAAATTATTTAGGAATGCAACTACCACTATATAAACAGAAATAAATTGCAGAACTACCAAATTAAAACAAATTTCAATATTACTCATTCCATAGCCTCCTAGTTTTTTTGAGAGCATGCAGCATTACAATACCAGTATACCAGAAATCACTGTGATTTTCTATAAAATTGCGATTTTCTCTGTAACCATTGAATTTATGTGTAGGACATATGTATATGGAATGATAGGTATTTTCATTGTCTTTAACATAGAGTAATTATATAATGGGCGTTGCATTTAAAAAAATCGACTTTTTTCAGATTGTAAAGTTGCATGATTGATTTCGTAGTATGGTCACCCTGTATAAGTGTTAACAAAAATTTTGTATTCTGTATATGCATTGACGCTTTGTAAGTGGAAATTACCACCCAAACGACTAATTTTAGTTTTTGATAATTTTTTTATAACGTGTTGAAAAATACCTTGATTTTTCTAAAACGCACACATAATCTCAAATATCTCGAAAACTACGCAAAATTCGACTATAGTTTAAATAGGCAAGTCGGGTTTATTTTTGACAAAGAATCCAAAAATCGACAAAAATATAGGGTGTCCCATTTAAATTTTTAGAGTTGATGTCGTCCCAGCAAAATTGGGACACCCTGTATACATGGAAGTATTATATTTTAAAAGAACTCGAAAATCTAAAAAACTTTTGTATTTAACTTTTTTCCACATCTTTTATAGATTTCCAGATAGTATAGTGGGTCGTTTTATGTGGAACACGGTGTACGTGTTACAATGTGGAGGTTCATTCCCACAATGTGGAATGTGGATGTGGAAGACTGCTTATTATATGTGATTTGGGGTGGGGGGGGGGGGGTGGTCGTAATGAATTAAAAAATATGTAATGATCCTTTTATTGAGTAGATATCTATTCTGATATTTTTAATCTGAAGCGAATAAGACGTGCTAAAAATCCAGTTGGAGGTCGAGCAGACAAGTTATTTACGTTCGCTTGTTTTAAAATTTACCAAAGAATTAACACAGACACATTTTAGTACGCCTAATTAGTTTATAGCGCCATTGTTTTATTATTAAATAAATTATATGGTGACACGTCTACGTTTATCTGGTAAATATGGCTATCTAGAGCAAACATTTGAATTTATTACGTAAGCACTCTGGATTTTTTCCTTATTTAACATCATGCGGTTTAGCAGAATGAAAAATAAGATGCTTAGATTATAGTGTAACGATAATAAAATAGATTTTTTAATTTACCGTGGAAGACTTAAGCTGGAAATCTCTGAAATTTGTTTATCGTTGCTTAATTATCACGCAAAAAAAAAGGTTTAGTGCAGAGATAAGTTAAGACAGGCTTACTGGGATTTATAGGTGGTACACAACTTCGTCAAAAGCATGATAAAATTGTTGTATAAAATTATGTAACAGCGTATACCTCTATCCATTTTATAACATATGATACACAAGACTATAATTTCTTTGACTAACATTTATTTAACATGATGACGCTCAGCAGGATACCTGTGCAGTTGCAGTGAAACTCAACAAGAAATTGTTTATCTATGTATAAAAGTTGACTATTCACTCTTCCTGTTACTGGTTTGGGTTCGATCTCCAGCTCAGATACTGGCAATGGCGGTGGGTATCGCATGTTTGTCTGTGTTTTCTTCAATGTACCTATAACCTCCACCCACACATCCCTTGGCTTTGGATTTAGGAGTTGTCTCTTTTTGTTATTTAGCTGACACCAATTTTGTTTGATTTAAACAAATTGTTTTCTCTGTGTATGACTAATGCGTCTATTCAGTGTATGTCCATATGGGACTAGATTGTGCTGCTAGGCGGTTCTATGTCACAATTTGCTATAACCAATTTATATACACTGTGTCCACTTTAAGATAAACTGTATGGGCATCTCGGAAAGCATTAGAAATACAGAGTTGGATACATTTTGGGTAAAAAGCTGGTCAATTTTAGGCCTAAGAAGAATCCAAGGTTACATTTCCAAAATTTCTGCTCTTGAGTAGATACAGGGTGAAAACAAAGAATGGGCATTCCTTGGAAACGTCCATAGCTCGTGTGCTGTCAAAAATAGCAGGGAGAGCAGCCTGCAAGGACTGTGACGTAATTCCACTCCACTGCAGTTTCTTACGATCTTGCATACAGTTTCAAAGTGTACGCAAGATCGTATGAAACTGCAGTGGAGTATTATTACGTCACAGTCCTTGCAGACTGCGATCTCTGGATAACCTCACACATAAAAATCCAATAGAGTGAGGTCCGGCGACCTAGCAGGCTATCTTATTGGTCCTCGGTTTTGAACATATGCATATTATACATGGTTGAAAAGCACTTTTTATGAACAAAACTTTAGTATGCTAGCGCAAAATCTAGTAGACCTAAATTTTTTTTAGAGACCAATTTTGAGGTCCTTGCTGACTGCTATCCCTCTTCTGATAATTTTATGAATTTCTCTTTTACAATAAACGAGCTATGGACGTTTCTAGAAAATGTACATTTTTGTTTTCACCTTGTATCTACTTAAGGGAATCAATTCTTGGAAATACAAGCTTAGATTCTTCTTGGGCCTAAAATTACTACAATTTAACCAAGTCAGTACCTCTAATGATTTCCAAGATATCCATATAGTTCATCTTAAACAGGACACAGTGTATATACCTACAATACAATACGATATTAATTTTAATAGTTGACTAACAAACATAGACAAACCCATTAACAATAATTCCTTTATCGACATTTCAAATGCCGCTGGAAGAACAGAAAATTAATTTCACTACAAAATATAATTTCAGAACCGGCAGTCGTTTAAAAATAATTGTTGTCCTTGTTTTCCATAACAAGTAATCTAAATAGTACATATATGTATATTAGTTTACGGTTAAGTCGCGCGTCATTCAAAAAGTATTAGCAGTAAACCTAGTTTACATGTTCAAACGATTCCAGAACGTCACGATTTCGCGGTTTGTCCCAGCATAGAAGGCGTAGGTAAAGACTTAAAAGTTAACAATGTATACATTAAGAAAATGGATACTATAGAAGCGGATGGTTCTTTATGAAACATCGAGAAAATAATTATTTTGAAAAAACACAGATCTCCTTTTTATTTCTTGAAACATCTAAATGAGATCTGTGATTTTTTCAAAACAATTAATATATACTTACATTGTCTTATTTATATGGTTAACAAAATCGTTAGTCCTCCCAGCTTTATTACAATGTTCATATACTTGTAGTTATCTACTTAGAACATGTATAGTCTTTATAATCTAATTTGAAACTGCATAAAAAATTCCGACAAACGACACTCGTGCGTAACCAAAGAGGTCACCGTCGAAGTTCAGGTGTTTCTTCTGTCGGATTTTTTTTTACAGTTTCAATTTACATTATATAGACTATACTTCCATAGCTTGCTTTACCTCATGATAGTGTCGAATATGGTAAAGTTTTTATAATCTAAATTGAAACTGCATAAACAATTTCGACAAACCACACACGTGCGTAAACATAGAGGTCGCCGTCGAAGTGCAGGTGTTTCTTTTGTCGGAATTTTTTTACAGTTTCAATTAACATTATATAGACTATACCTACTTCTACCAGTATATGAAACTTTTAAGTAATTAAAAACGTCCTCTAAAATCTAAACTATAATTTGGTCTTTAGTTACTAGATCTAGAATTTAAAGACCAAATTTACTTAATAAATTACTGTGACCAGGCATTGTGCTCAGGGTAAATAAAGAACGAGATAAATTTTAAAAATTTTCGTTGGACCCACTCCCCCAGCGTTTTGATGTATCAATGATACGTGGGACTCCAAACAATTGAGCAATGTTCATGTTTAGATGTAACGTAAGCAAACTATAAAGGCTTTAAAACTAGTAAAACGTGAAATCAGTAGAGAATGAAACGTAATCCTTTCATTGATGAGGATACAATATTATTCATATGAAGAGCAAAAGTTAGTTTATTATATTACAGTCAAAATGTACACCAAGATCATTTAAAAGGATCTCTAGAACTCTCCAATATCCATTGACCGTGGTCATGACCTGGGATGGTTTGGGGCCGAGCGGGATTATCGCTTTTTATCCTCCCCATCGCTGTAGGCCTCGTAGAGGTGGACCCCATCCTTCACCAACCCCGATCATAAACAGTGATAGGAGTGGGCGATTCGTGGGGTCTTCTCCTGTCCTGACTCTACCCTGCAGGCTGGGTAGGATCGATCTGTAGAACTCAGGTCATGCAAATTAATTTCATATGATATAACGTTCAACTTCAAGAATTCGCCGAGATCGATTTCTGTTCTTGAAGGAAGGATTTTTGACAGTCACACCAATTTGATATGTTCATCCCTCTAACCTCTAGCAACTCCAACTTTAAAATTTCAAATGGAACTTGGTACTCAAATGGCACTTCTAGCGCATCATTGTAAAGCCCTTTCCATTGCGAATATACTGGTGCATCGTTTTTGGGAAACGGTTGAGATTTGACATGCTCATGTATTGAGTTATTAATTAAAAACTAAAAGTTGACAAACAGACATTCGCGTACCCACTAATTTCTACAGAAATGCCAACCAATAATAAGCTTTTTGTCTACTACACAACCACATTATTTTTTTTGAGGTGTCAATTAGCTTACAAAAAAAAAAACAGTCTCAAATTCAAAAAGCTGAAGCAAAACTCAAGTTGTTCACTTCTTTCTATTTCTTCTTGTGTCGGCACCCACATCAGGGACGTTCTGTATACTCTCGATTAGTTCCATAACGAGGTCTCGAAGATGAGTCCGCCACACATAGCCTTTTCCGTCCGCGGGTCACGTCGCTGGTGCTAATTCAAAAAGCACACAACAAACTAGATGCAGGTGAAAACAAGCGATAATTATGCTGGTAGAGCTGGCTCGACATTAGCATATTGGGACTGGGCTGTCTAGTGCTTTACGGTACCGGGAAAGAATCGATAAATATATTTTTTCGAAGATGGTAATTCTATGTCTCAGTGTATTTATTACTTGGCACTGTATCTTATGATTTTCCAGACGAAACAGCAGAAGTAACAAGATATTTGTATAAAGTGGATACTCGAAGCGGATGGTTATTTATGAAACATCGTGAAAATAATTGTTTTGAAAAAAACATTGATCTCATTTAGATGTTCCAAGAAATATATAGAAAACCCTCTATATACTAGTATTTCAGCTTATTAGGCCTTTTTCAATAGAGTAAATGTCTATTACTAAACATTTTCAAGCGCGTTTTCCTTATTTATTTGTTTACGAGCACCTACCCCCGATTGATCCTACCATCTGGTAAAGCCCGAGTTTTAGTACCTTTTCTAAGAAGGGCGAGAGTGTAAAATCTATCTGATCATTCGTAGTACAAGGATTTATAATTAAAGATTTTTTCATTTTTAATTGCTCTAACAGATCTAAGCGCTTTCCTTTCTTTTCACGATGCAGTACCTTTACATTTTTCTGATCTATAAAATGATTGTTTTCTATACAATGCGTCGAAAATCCTGAATTTTTTGCGTTATATAGTATGGATTTTTTATGTTCTTTTACTCTATAGTTTCAATACTTCTACCGGTTTGACACACATACACGGCATTACAATCCACGCAGTTAATTTGGTATACTCCCGATGGTTTTAATTTATTAACCCTTTCTTAAACTCCGATTAACCCCGGTTAAAACAATCGGGAGTATACCAAATTAACTGCGTGGATTGTAATGCCGTGTATGTGGGTCAAACCGGTAGAAGTATTGAAACTAGAGTAAAAGAACATAAAAAATCCATACTAAATAACGCAAAAAATTTAGGATTTTTGACGCATTTTATAGAAAACAATAATTTTATAGATCAGAAAAATGTAAAGGTACTGCATCGGGAAAAAAAAGGAAAGCGCTTAGATCTCTTGGAGCAATTGGAAATTAAAAAATTTTTAATTATAAATCCTTGTACTACGAATGATCAGATAGATTTTACACTTTCGCCCTTCTTAGAAAAGGTACTAAAAACTCTGGCTTTACCAGATGGTAGGATCAATCGGAGGTAGGTGCTCGTAAACAAATAAATAACGAAAACGCGCTAGGAAACATTTAGTAATAGACATTTAGTCTATTGAAAAAGGCCTAATAAGCCGAAATACTAGTATATAGAATGTTTTCTATATATTTCTTGGAACATCTAAATGAGGTCAATGTTTTTTTTTCAAAACGAGATATTTGTACTACAATTTGTAGTACAAATATCTCGTTTTTCTGGGTTTGTGCCATGGGTTTGTTCTTGAATTTCTGTTGCTATGCAACTGAAATTTCTTAGTAACCTAACTGAGCTTATTGGGTCATGTCATAAGTTTTCATTTCATCATTTTAATTTTAAAACGAATGGTAATGTTTACTAGTTTTATGCTCTAGGGTCTTGAAACTATCTTTTACGCCTTTGAATAAGTGAGTAAAATATTCCTTTACGTCCTGGCGTACAGAAAAATATATTTAATTTCATTCAGATAGGCGTCAACCTAAATGCAAGTATAACCAATAAAAATGTTGTATCTAATGTTGTCTTCAAATTTTAAATCCATCTTGTACTTTCTATGCAAAATTTTTAAATATCGATTTTTCAACTAGTTCCCACACAAAAATACATCAGTAGGCTTTGGGTCACTGTAGAAATAACTAAGTTTTATCATAAAACAGATAGCTATGTAATACTATACAGGAAACATTTCAAAGTCGTTCTCGGCAATCAGTCTTTTGAGATAAATAAAACTACGCGCGGTTGCAAGTGTTTTTAAGACCTTGGAGGGGGGGTCCTGATCCCTTGCTCCCCCTGGGTGCGCCACTATCTTATATAATTATTTTCTATTATTAAAATCTCAACATGTATGAAACAAAAAGTTATGATTGTTAGTTATGAGTTGTTACCAATAACATTTTTGGCCAATATAGCTGCCAGATGAATTCCATTTACAAACTTATTGTCATTTTAATATTCCAATACTACAAAAACTTTCTGTTTTGCAGGTTCAAGCTCCCAGGATTTAAAAATTCGAAAATAAAGAGAGCTATCCGTCGACAGTATATATTTTACACTGTCATGGAGTTGCTCTCTTTATGGACGGATTTATATACTACAAGGGAACACCAGATGGCTGCTCCCTGATTCCAAGGCACCTGTATATAGACGAATTAATGAGTTTGGAAATCAGGAGCAACTATACCAAGAAATACAGTTTTTTTGTAATAAAGAATTTAACAATGATTCACATCTTTGAGAATGTCAGACAGGGGCGTCACTAGATGGGGTGGGCGTCATAGATAAGATCCTACATTCGATAGTAACGCGATTTAACCGATAATGATAAAATTAGATCTCAAAAGTCAACCCGTAATTGTTTCTTTTGATGTAGGGCAGTGATGGCGAACCTTTCTGAGAAGTGGGTTAAATTTTTTTCATTATTTTTTTAATACTAGCCAGCAGGTCACTAAGGCAGTGGCGTCTACTGGAAAGGGGAGGAGGGTGTGGTAAAAATGTACCAATAATTTGTAAACACACTGAACATTTGTTCAGAATAGAAACCCGCGGGTCAGGTTCACCACCACTGGGTAGGGCGTTTATTTTCTTATATTTTTATCAAATAAAAGAAAACATATCTACATGATCAATCAATGGTTAATGTTAATGGTTAATCAATGGTTAGGTACCTATATCAGATAGTAGTACGTATACTTTGGGTGTAAATAATATATTTATACATCATAATTTCTTTAGGGATTACACCAGACCTAGGTATAATATATTAAAACAGGAGACCAGAAGTATTCAAAATAAAGATTCAGAGTGTAGTACCAATATATTTATATTCCCTATTCCCAGCAACGAATTTGTATGATTCATATGAGATACTTAAGTACCTTCTTAGATATAGCAATTCATGTAGCATGAATCCCATATTAATTTGTACACCCTGTAGAACTATAATGTATGTTAATTATACATAGAATAAGTCCCTAGTCATTATGTTAAATGTACCTACCCATTAACCGTTTAACCGTCTTAACTTTTTTATGGTTAAATATCAGTTCTTTTTCATTTAGGTATTCATTTTACCTAGGTATACCTACCTATGCTATTACTGTGTCAGTTTTATTACTTTATAATTATTGGAACCAATACCTAACTGTTTTGATTTCTAAGACAGGTTATTTTCTATGTAAATTTTTATTAGTAGATACCTATATTATTATATATATATGTAATTATTATATTATCTATGTATATTATCTATGTAACCATTTCTGAATTAGAAATACGTAATTTTAGACAAACGTGTACCTACTATGTTACTATGTATCTATATTTTATTAAAATCTAAATACCTACATTTTCAAGAGGATTCGTTTTATTTTTTAGTTTTTAAGTAAAAAGAATACAATATCATGTGTTTCATGTGCCATTACGCAGTCTGATACGAGTGATAGGTGAGTTAAATCAGAAATTGACGGTGAATAAGGTACCGTGTAATATCTTCAAACGTCTCAGAGAAACGCCTTTAAACAAAAGACTAGAATTTTTTAATGTTGCCGAATCACGTGGAAATTCTACAATGCAAAATACATAAGATGGTTTCTAATTCAACGCGTAGTATAATAGGTACTGGTAATAGGTAGTGCAGATAAGAACTAAAAGTAGAATAACAAAATAAAATTTCTATATTGTATATTATCTGTTCAGTTGATTTTAGACCTGAATTCAATTAAAAATTTACTCATAGTTGTTTTATTGGTTGCCTAGTTTCTGAATTATAAATAGGTAGCTAGTAGGCAAGGATTGTTAACTGTTTACGTTAACAATCCTTGGCTAGTAGGTGTATATCGTGGGTAGGTATTTAGCAAGGTTTGTGAAGGAGTAGGTTACCTGGTGACAAAAGGCGGAAGCGACGTGAGCGGAGTGCTTATGTCAGCGAAACGACAGAACTGACAGATTTGTGTTTTGCTGTTTTGAAATTTTGAAGTTTTGCAGAATTGCAGTTTTACAGTTGTCGACTTTTGTGTAGTTACAAATATTTACGTAAGGTCAAAGAAGATAAGAGACTAGTCAACAGTAGATATTTTGTGTAGTCATAGTCAACCTTTTAACTGTTCTGTGCTAGTCAATATCCTGTTCTTTGAATTAACGTTTACGTACCTAGTTAAAGAAACTATTTGAAGTGTGGGCGTATTTTTTAGAAAGTGATAATAGGTATTATTTAGTGGAAAAACTATTGGGTTTAGGGAAGACAATGAATTGACAACAACGGAGTGAATTGTTAACTTTAACTTTAATTATATTTGAGATGTATTTTATAACAAGATCGACTATCGACTACTTTCATCCACACATAATAGTGTGCCTTTTATATTACTATTTTAGTCAGCGTTCTTAACATAACATCAACTTCAATCCTTAGGTCATTTATAAACATAAACAAGAGCACATAGTTTTAATTACAGAGTGGTCAACCTATTTATTTTGTCTATATCCAATACGCCCACTCAAAAAAAATATGTTTGACACTGTTGTAATAGTTGTTGTTCCATGTGAATATAACTACATGGAATTGAGGGGAGAACTGCTTAAGTGCTGGTCCAACATTTGTTGCGTGGATTGGGAAAAAACCCCTGAAAAACCCAATCAGACCAGAGGATCCAAAACTTCTTCCAATCCTACTTGCTTACGGACTTCAAGAAATTTTGGAGCCGGAAGTTGTTTTGTAAATGCATCCGCCAATTGGTTACCTGTAGGAATATAAACAAGTTTTATTTTCTTTTGTTCAATCTGTTCTCTAGAAAAGTGATATTTAATATCAATGTGTTTTGAACGCTTATGCCCTGTTGGATTTTTAGCAATAGCTATACAACCAGTATTATCTTCATAAATGGTTATAGGCTCTGACAGGTCTATATTAATATCACTTAAAAGTGATTTAATCCACAAAGCTTCTCGGACACCTTCAAAGAGGGCCATATATTCAGCCTCAGTTGATGAAGCTGCAACTGAATTTTGTCGCTTTGTATTCCAACATATTGTATCATTTTCAAATAATTGAAAAATATAACCCGTCGTACTTTTACGGTCAATTTCATTACTTCCCCAGTCAGAGTCTACAAAACCAATCAAAATATGATTATACGTACTGCGTTTGTATACCAATTTGAGTTCTAGTGAGCCTTTAATATATCTTAAAATTCGTTTAAGGCATTGCCATACCTCTTTATTATTTTTATTTTGATACCTGCTTAATAAATTTACTGCTGTACACAAATCTGGTCGTGTACATAGCATTGCATACATTAAGCAACCAATTAAATTTCTACACGGTTTTTCACAGGTTTCGGTCGAATTTAATGCAGTATAATTTAATTTACTAGGTAAAGGTGTATTTACAGGTTTACAATTACTCATACCAAATTTAGTTAACACTGTTTTTAGAAAAGAACTTTGATCAATTGTAATTTGATTTTCATTTCTTTCAATTCGAATACCAAGAAAAAGTTTTAATTCGGATAAATCTTCCATTTGAAAGTGGTCCATTAAATAATTTTTAAAATTTTTCATGGTGTTATTATTATGAGTAACTATGATTAGATCATCTACGTATAAAATAACGTAAATATTTTCTTTAATATCTCCTCGGTCTAAGAAATATAAACAGCGGTCTACCAAAGAGCTTTTAAAATTATGCTGTTTCAACACTAGGTCAAAGCGTTCAAACCAACATCGTGCCGATTGTTTTAAACCATATAATGATTTGTTTAATTTACAAACTTGGTTTGACTCAGCTTTAATGCCGTCTGGTACTTTCATATAAATTTCTTCTTTTAAACGGCCATTAAGAAAAGCTGTTTTAACATCCATTTGATGAATGAGTAAACTATACTGATTTGCAAAACTTAGCAGAAGTCTAAAAGTCGAAATACGTGCCACTGGAGCAAAAGTTTCATTATAATCTATTAAAAACTGTTGACTAAAGCCGCGTGCTACGAGCCGGGCTTTGTATTTATTTGGATTACCAAATATATCATTCTTTATTGTAAACACCCACTTACAGTCAACTATATTTTTATGCAATGGTTTGGGTACTATTGACCATGTTTTGTTTATTAGTAGAGAATTAACTTCGTCATTTATTGCTTTTTCCCATTGCTCTTTTTCGTCTCGAAATTTTATTTCAGAATAACGTACAGGAATTTTATAAGTTAGCGATTGCGCACACAACAAATAAGTAGACATATCTTCCTCGGTTTCATCGTATGAGACAACTGGTACATTTTTAATTCTTTCACTTCGTCTTAAATTAATATTTAGTTCCGATTTTTCTGCCGAAGAAGATGCATCTTTATCTGTGTTACTACTTGTCAATTCCCCTGTTCCAATGACAGATTTATCACTGTGTTCATGATCTGTATCAAGTACAGACCCACTTACTTTCGTAAGCTCTTTTAGGGACTTTCCTACTATAGAAGTAGAGTTAGGCATTTCAGTATTAGAACTGTATATTGGTTGATTATTTAAATTATCATCAAGGTTCAATTCAGGCCTTGACTTTTTAAAATTCACTTCATCAAAAATTACATCGCGGGCTATGATGAAGTTATTTGTATTTACATGAAATATTTTATAGCCATTTGATGTATACCCAACCATTATGCCTTTAAATGACTTTTCATCAAATTTACTCTTTCTGGTTTTATCGTGAATATACACTGTGGAACCAAAAACTTTTAAGTCATTTAACCTGGGCTTTTTAGTGTGCCACAGTTCAAAAGGTAATTTATTTGAGGTTATTGCTTTAGTTGGTGTTCTATTTATTAAATATGTTGCAGTTAATACTGCTTCACCCCAAAACCTTTTGTCTAATTTAGCACCATGTACCATTGCACGGGCTTTTTCGGTAAGAGACCGGTTCATTCGTTCCGCCACTGAGTTTTGTTGTGGCGTATATGGTACAGTTAGGTGATAAGTTATGCCCTTCTGAACACAGAAATTTTTAAATTCATTTGTAAGATATTCACGCCCATTGTCGCTATATAAATTGACAAGTTTTAAATTAAAATGTGCTTCGCTTTTTGCTACAAAGTCCTGAAAGAATTTAAATACTTCCGATTTGTATGTTAATAGATAGGTGACTGTATAATGGGTATATTCGTCAACAAAAATTAGAAAATAATTTTTATTATCAATCGTGGCAGGTTTTATTGGTCCACATACATCTGAGTGTACTATAAACAAGGGTCTATTTATATGAGTTTTATCTTTGGCCTTTGAAAAAGGTAGCCTAGCTTGTTTACCATAAATGCATGCTTCACAAATTGAATCACTGGGATAAATATTAGTAAAAATAGCATTACCTTGCATTACTTCTAGTTTCTTAATTTCTAAAAATTTTTGTTTTCCGATGTGACCTAAACGTTTATGCCAAAGCTCATAATTGTCAATTGAATTTGTAGCCGAATTTATTTGTTTTACGCAAGGTCTTACTACTTTAAATTTAATATTAATTAAATTCATAAAAGACTTACCAGTTAAAATTAATTTCTTGCCTTTTTTAACGCTTACCCCACCTGACTGATTAAAGATGACAGTCATACCTGCTTCTTGGATACGTCGTACGGATAATAGGTTATATGGTACTTCCGCAGCATACAGGACGTTCTCAAGAACTCCGGTTACCCCTAAATTGGTGGTGATGTTGATGGTACCTCGTAATGTGGCTGTAATAGCAACATCAGTTTTGGCTACGGATATCTTCACAGGTTTTTCAAGATGAGTAACTGTTGTAAAAACATCAGGTTGGTTCACCAAATGATCCGTTGCTCCGGAATCCAGGATAAAGGCTATTTCATTGGATGATGTTTGTGATTGCGATTTATAATTGCCAATCATGAAAGCAAAACTTTCACTAGGCTTGTCTTGTTCACTTTGAACCATTTGTACGGTTCTGTTACGCTCATAATTATCTTGTCTTTCAAGCATCTTTTTGTAGAAATAACAATTTCTTTTAATGTGATTTCTTCTTCCACAATGTCTACAAACAACAGGCGTATTGAATTTAGGCCGAGATGGACCTGAATAACGAGATGAAAATTTTTGTGTTTTAAAGTTTCGGTTGCCCCATTTCATCTTTGTTGATTTGCCTTTTTCGGAGCGAGTAGTTTCGATATGTAACACTTTACTGTTTATTTCGCCAGTTTCATTTTTCAGTTTAACTTCATAATCCAAGAGTTTTGTTTTGATAAAGGCAAGACTTAACGTTTCATCTGACAAAGTCTGGATTGCAGTTACGATTCCATCATAAGATTGCGGTAATGTTAGTAGAAGGTGTGCAATCTTAGCCATTTCGGTCAGAGTGCCACCTGCAGCTAATAATTCGAGCATTAATTCATCGAATATCAGGAAATGTTTCATTAGCGGCATATCTTCTTTAAACTTTAAACTTAGCAACTTTTTCTGAACTGATAATTGCGTCGCCAAACTTTTTCATTCATAAATGGAATCCAAATTACGAATTATCTCACGAGCAGTTGCTTCTTGAGTCACAAATCCGATCATGGCATCACTGAGATATTCCACGATCACACTTTTGGCCAAGCGCTCAAATGTTTGCCATTGTTCATCAAGTATTTCCGGTGGGTCTTCGTCAAGCACTTTCACCGCATTTTCTTCTGTGAGTAAAGCGCGTAAACGAAATTTCCAAATACTATAGCGTTCACTATTAAATTGAGAAATATTGCGACGACTTTTATTTTCCATTGTCACAAATTTACACTGAAGGCCGCACAAAGAAAAAACAAAACAAAATTGTCAATAATAGTTTATATAGTTTGCTCACTTAATTTTCCACGCTCGGTATGCACCAATCGTAAAACGTAAGAATGTCTGGGCCCATAACCTATTGGGTTTAGGGAAGACAATGAATTGACAACAACGGAGTGAATTGTTAACTTTAACTTTAATTATATTTGAGATGTATTTTATAACAAGATCGACTATCGACTACTTTCATCCACACATAATAGTGTGCCTTTTATATTACTATTTTAGTCAGCGTTCTTAACATAACATCAACTTCAATCCTTAGGTCATTTATAAACATAAACAAGAGCACATAGTTTTAATTACAGAGTGGTCAACCTATTTATTTTGTCTATATCCAATAAAAACTATTAAAAATTGTTTATTTTTATAAAAGTTTTCATTGTGTGAATTTTAAGGTTGGTTTACTAAACTTCATTCTTATGTTAAATTAGTCATTATCATTAGCTTGATTATTTATTTAGATATGAGTGCTGACAATATTTGTAGCATAGCTACAACCAGCGCATTATATCAACGTACATAAGGTGTATATTGCACTGACATAAATTAAATCAGCTGATGAAAATGTAGTGTAGTACACACTGGTGCACACTACACTAGCCGGCAATCGAACGGACCTATTCTGTATTTTGTGGTCAAAACTTAACTGTCAAAACACAGAAAGTCTATGATTAAAACATAACCTGAAAAATGTCACGGAACAAGTAAATTTATTATTTATTATATATTCTTAATTCTGATTGTCTCAAACTGAATATTTTAGCATCAAAATACTTCCTGGTGCTCTTGTGTGCGAAGAAGCCAAAGTAAGAGGGGACATTACTATTGGATCTGGTACAATTGTCCATCCCAGCGCTACAATTATTGCAGAGGCTGGCCCTATAATTATTGGAGACTGTTGCTTGATCGAGGAGCAAGTTAAAATCATTCATAGGTTGATATATCCATATATAGTTTTTTTAAATAGTGCCTTTTACTCTTTCTTGAGAATTAAAAACTAAAATTGTTTAACAACAGATGTCTCAAAATCCGAACAAAAATTCTGATTTGTAATTGCATATTGCTTTTCTATTAATAGGTAGATGCATTGATTAATCTATTTAGATTATATGATATGGGACAGATTAAAAACAATTTATAAGTACTTTGTAAAGTTGGTGAAAAGATACACTTGTGAATAGGCTGTCGATTTTGGACAAATATGTTATCATACTGGATGTGAAGTATATTAGACTGAGGTTTTGTACTTTCTCTGTACTCTAAAAGTTTTTCGTCTGTTCAAAATATAATATATTTTCTAAATATTCGTTAAATAATTTGACAAAGGTTAGATAAATATTCTGTGACCATATTATTATAATCTTATCACTAATATTCTATAAAAAGTTTGTATTTTGTTTCATCATTATTTAACACGGTTTACTGATACATATGTATACCTAAATATCTTTTAGACTTCCGTTTGATCAACAAAACAAGGAGAATACTACCCCAGTACTAATAATAGGATCACACAATGTATTTGAGGTTGATTGTACAGTAGAATCTCCGAAAATAGGCAACAACAACGTTTTTGAGTCCAAATGCTATGTTGGGAATAAGGTTACCGTTTCAAACGGATGTACAGTTGGAGCTGGCTGTAGGATAACAGATGAACAGATCCTGAAGGAAAATATCATAATTTTCGGGTCGAAATGTCAGATGCGTGAAGGACTGGATAGACCAGGGGTGAGATAATAGCGAAATACTTTAGAAAAATAATGTTTGTTGGTACAAAATAACTTTGGCACCAGTTAAAGGAGTTTATGTAAGATATTAGAACATTTTTGTTTACGTTTGTGTAACGTATTTTAATATTTTTCAAGTATTTCAGTTGCTAAATTGTTACAGTAGTATTCTGTATTTTATTGAGAACTTTCGATCACTTTAATTAATAATCGCATTATAATTCCTACTTCCAACTTCCACCACCTCCAGGATTTTTAAACCATAATAAAATTTAAAATTAAAATGAATTAGGTAGGTAAGTTGGAGACAGAAATAAATTTGCTATTTACAAATCCACCAAATCTTCCCAAGCAACAGTTGTATTTCCCCGTATCAGTAGAAAAAGCTGTGGTGTTGACTATGCGTAGAAAACCACACAAGTTCACAAATACACTTAGTTCTTGGGACCATTTATAAGAAATATAAAAGTGTCTTGGAACAAATGATTTATAATAATCAAAAGTAATTATGGTTTAATTAAATTTTCATACATTTTGTCAAAACAACTCTCCATTTTTATAAGAACGTAATATATGGGCTAATTTGTATAAAATCATGTAGGTACTGAATGTGTGATTTATTAGTACAAAAATATGTAAAACCAAATGACTATTTGAAATTATAATTGTATATGTCATAATGAATAAAAGAAATGTATTGCACATTATTATTTACAATCTACAGTTATTTTTGAAATTGTTTTTTATAAACTTGATGCTTAGTTATTTGTTTGTTGTAGCCTCAAACGTTGCAGATGGAGACCCTTTTGAAGATGTTACCAAATTACCATCATATCAAGAAACCAAATAAAAAAATGTAATGTGTAACATTTTATTTTTTAATATTAGCGCTTTAAGGTATTATTATTATTATTACAGTATAAGTTGTAATTTGTAACAAATATGTTTTTTCTATATCCTCAATATATATAATATTATTTATTTTTAAATATTGATTTATTATTTACTACTAAAACATTTAGTAACATATTTTTAAAGCATTTCAGAAACTGTTGTAAAGAACACTTTGTGGATAAAGTGGACATAAAGTATAGTAAATATATATATTGCATTAGTTGCTGATTAAAATTCAATTTTACTTAATTTTGTAAAATCAACAGTTCCCTAATCATGAACTATACTAATATGACATTTAAACTGTTTTATTCAATTATTTAATTGAAAAAGAAAGAACAAAAAGAATATGTACATTATATTACGTTCTGTTGTGACGTCAATAATAAAAGTACCCTTGAAAAGTACCTAGTTTTCATTTAAATTCACTACTAAAAGGGTGGTAGATACTAGCATAGACAAACCTTAATTTGAATTCTATAAATATGTTAGGAATAAATCTTTCTCGTTTTCTTTTTAATATATACTTTTATCAATACATTCATCTGTATTACTGGTTGCCTACTAATCGGTAAACGAAACAACCACAAAAGCATAATATGTGCCAAATTAGGAATTTCTTAAAGAAAACATTTCTTTATGATGAACGAAACTATATCAGATGATCCGTTCCTATGAATAGGTATCTTGAGTGGCATAGTTACCAGAATCGGGACGTGTCACCTATCTGCTAAAAATGATCAACAATCATGCCGAGAATTATTATTAAATACATTTTGCCAATATTTCGAAAATACAAATTTTCAGGAAGTTTCAATTATTCTAATAATTGATATGATACTATTCCAACTGATATGAAACAATTTTCGCTATTAGAAGTTACCAAAATGTAACATCAAAAAATAAAACTCTTGTTTTACTTTAGAATTTATTTTTAATACAGGAGGTTGCACACTTTACGTTATTTCTAACAAAAAGCAAATAAATATTTTTATAAGGAAACTCTATTACCGTGTTCCAGAATTTTCGTAAAATATCAAATACAAATAGGTATCTCCAAAAGGTTTAGGCTAAGGTATTGGATAGATATGATGGTTTTACGTTTTTTGTGCTTTTTCAAAAGAAAATGTAGAAACACATACGGTATTTTATTTAAATTCCATTTCGATATATCAATTTTTTTGTTCGGTCTCTCGTTTTTCGGGACTTTCTTTCTTTCAATGTGTCATATTGCCTAAAAAGTGCAAAAGATTATAAAAAACCACTAATTTTAATGATACATTTTTATTACATATAGCAAATTAAAAATGCATTTTAAAATCAACAAAATTTAATTTAAGTAAATAACAATAAAAATTTTACAAAAAACTCTTAATACTTGATGTTCAAATTAGTTCCCCCCTTGTTCCATACATTTGATAATTATTTTATTGATATTTCTCTCAATAGTAGGGGGTCCAAGGCTCTGAAAAATGAAATGACCCATGACGGTAAGGTAAATGATTTTTAATTTCACTTAGGGTTAGAGGGTCTCTAGGGGCATAAAAAATGACTTGTTGGACTTTTGTTGGCTCTTGCACAACTTCTTAAATAGCAAAAAAAGAGGGCGGAGCCGTGTTTAAAAAATAAGTGATTTTGAACGTTTACACCGTTCTAGAAAAATAACTATTTGAGATATTCATATGATTTTTTATATGTGAATACTTGAGACATGAGCGCTTCTGCCTGTGCTAATGGAATTTGAAAATATTTCTCTGTTTTTTTTTTAACAATGGCTAAAGTCATAGTTACGAAATTTATGTATCGAAAATTTCAACATGCGGGCAACTATATTAAATTTTCAAAATTTGCACATACTATATTCGAACGAAATGTGGTCTAAGGGTTGAAAAAGTCTTTAGAAAAAAAATCAGTTCCCTACCTATCTAGTTTTCGAGTTAATAATTTTTAAAGCAGAGCGTTGTTTACACTCGCGCCTGACCCGTGCCAATCAATTTACTGTGGTGCGCGCTACCACCTAATCCAATATAGGCATATTAGGCCGACTATAAAATTGCGAAACAATTACATTCTCATAGTTTGTGACTATTGTTTTTATATATTACTTTATCAGTGTTTTATCTATTAGTGTATTGTTATTTATTTTAATTGAAACGCATCTTTGACAGGAATTACAACGTGTCGCCTTGTCGGATATCGCATTACTGCCGTATTTTAGCCCTTAAAACAATTGTTAGGAAAAGCTGTATACATGTACAAGCAACAAAACACTAACTATAGGCACATTTTTTATCACATTTTACTTTGCAATTGCACTTTTTTATTTTTTTAAGATCCGGCAATGGTTTTTTTGACATCATTTTTGGGATTATTTGATGATTAATATCCACCACATATCCAAAGTTTTTGGGTAAATTGAGAACCGGATCAGTAGACTGTTTGTATACTAACATTTGCTATACAACGTGCGTTTTACACGGAGAAAAAAAGTATCTCCAGTAAGAGGTAGAGGACGTAAGTTACCCCAAGTAATTGAAAATAAATGTTAAGCATCCACCTCCAGCATGTTTTGACGTTAACAAAATTAAGCATAATGTGTGGTACCTGAAATCCGCAGCTATCATATAACTGGGACGATCTTCAAAACCCTCAATTTTCTTCAGTAATTGAAAATCTTGAATTTCTTTGACTTTAGAACAAAATTTTAGGTCAAGAATGGCATTCTGCTTTTCTTGGGTGGAAATCAAGAAAACCTCACGTTTTCCTGTTTTATCTCTATGTTTAAGGCATAGAAAGCATACTTTTTTAAATTCCAGTGGCTGACTGTTACTACGACTTGATTTTTGTTCATTAGGAAAATTTTTATCGCCGGATTTCGCATCAATTAGTGCAAGACTCTTTTTGTGAGTATATTCAGACCAACACATGCGATGATACAATAGTCTTTTATTAATAAAATGGTTGCGAATAATATATGTGTTGTGTTGAAATTTGTGAATTTCAGCACGATTTTTATAAATTGAAACGAAGTTAATGAAAAAAAATTTAAATAGCTGAAGCTTTAGATCTAAAACAAATGTATCATATGCCAAAAGTGTCTTCTCAATCTTTAAATGAACCTGGCGAACGGGGATTTGCAACTTTAAAAATGCTATTTTTATTAGAAAAGACAATGCTTATAGACTATTAAAAAATATTATTCACAACAATTTTATTAATAAAAGACTACTGTATCATCGGAAGTGTTGGTCTGAATATACTCACAAAAACAGTGTTGCACTAATTGATGCGAAATCTGGCGATAAAAATTTTCCTTAATGAACAAAAATCAAGTCGTAGTAACAGTAAGCCAGTGGATTTTGAAAAAGTATGTTTTCCATGACTTAAAGATAGAGATAAAAAAGGAAAATGTGAGGTTTTCTTGATTTCCACCCAAGAAAATCAGAATGCCATTTATGCTTAAGCCAAAGAAATTCAAGATTTTCAGTTACTGAAGAAAATTCAGGGTTTTGACGATCGTCCCATTGATATGATAGCTACGGATTTCAGGTACCACACATTATGCTTAAATTTTTTAACGTCACAACATGCTGAAGATGGATGCTCAAAATTTATTTTCAATTACTCGAGGTGAGTTATGGTCTTTACCTCTTACTGGAGATACTTTTTTAATCCATGTAAAACGCACGTTGTATAGCAAATTTTAGTCTACAAACAGTCTACTGATCCAGTTCTCAATTTACCCAAAAACTTTGGATATGTGGTGGATATTAATCATCCCAAAAATGATGTCAAAAAAACCATTGCCGGATCTTAAAAAAAAATAAAAAAGTGCAATTGAAAAGTAAAATGTGATAAAAAATGTGCCTATAGTTAGTGTTTTGTTGCTTGCACATGTATACAGCTTTTCCTAACAATTGTTTTAAAGGCTAAAATACGACATGCAGTAATGCGATATCCGACAAGCCGACATGTTGTAATTCCTGTCAAAGATGAGTTTCAATTAAAATAAATAACAATACACTAATATATAAAACACTGATAAACTAATATATAATAACAATAGTCACAAACTATGAGAATGTAATTATTTCGCTATTTTATAGTCGGCCTAATATGCCGACTATATTGGATTAGATATAGCGCGCACCACAGTAAATTATTGAATGGCACGGGTCAGGCGCGAGTGTAAACAACGCTCTGCTTTAAAAATTATTATCTCGAAAACTAGATAAGGTAGGGAACTGATTTTTTTTCTAAAAACTTTTTCAACCCTTAGGCCACATTTTGTTCGCATATAGTATGTGCAAATTTTGAAAATTTAATATAGTTGCCCGCATGTTGAAATTTTCGATACATAAATTTCGTAACTACGACTTTAGCCATTGTTAAAAAAAAAACAGAGAAATATTTTCAAATTCCATTAGCACAGGCAGAAGCGCTCATGTCTCAAGTATTCACATATAAAAAATCATATGAATATCTCAAATAGTTATTTTTCTAGAACGGTGTAAACGTTCAAAATCACTTATTTTTTAAACACGGCTCCGCCCTCTTTTTTTGCTATTTAAGAAGTTGTGCAAGAGCCAACAAAAGTCCAACAACTCATTTCTTATGCCCCTAGGGACCCTCTATCAATGGGTGAAGTCAAAAATCATTTACCTTGCCGTCATGGGTTACTTGCCGATTTTGATGGATTTTGAACGCCTGGACCCCCGACTACAAGATCCATCTGCCTAATCGAAGCTACCCTTAGCAGAGCCTAATAAGGTGGTCACCAAGGTCTCCTGCACGACCTTACTGTGTGTGATTATTTCTTATGGGGTATTTATTATAAAAAATTATAGATAGAGACGCTTCGGTAATGCGGAATTTCTTATTCATCGCCTCGGAAATTCCGCATTTAAGTATTCAGATACCTCCCTTGAATTATGAGTGGGTGCTCCGTCATCTTGAAGCCATGTTCTATTACGCGTTGCTAAGAGTATATCGTCAAAGAATGCTTCTAGTTACAGACTACTCCCTTGGTGGGTTAGATATGCAGGCGAAGAAAGAAGACAAGACAGAAGAGCGCCAGAAGATCCTACCCAGCCTGCAGGGTAGAGCTAGGACAGGACAGGAGGAGACCCCACGAATCGCCCACACCTATCACTTTTTGTGATCTCGGTTGGTGAAGGATGGGGTTCACCCATCCCGCTCGGCCCAAACCATCCTAGGTCATGACCACGGTCAATGGATATTAGCGAATGCTTCCAGAGTATTTCTCAAAAACTTAAGCAATACTTCTCAATGGGTGCTCTATTGATAATATTAATAAAATAATTAACAAATGTATCGAACAAGGGGAGGAGCACCAGTTTGAACATCTATTAAAAGTTTTTATTGCTATTTACTTCAGTTACATTTCGTTAAATTTAAAATGCATTTTTAATTGACTATAAAAATGTAACATAACATTACCTAGTGTTTTTTGATAATCTTTTGGACTTTTTTGGCTGGCTATATATGATATACTGAACGAAAGAAAATCCCAAAAATCGAAATTCTGAATAAAAAAAAAATTGATGTACAGGGTATTCGCGTTTATTTTGACCCCTACCTACAGGGGTTACTAAGAAAGTTAGAAAAAAAGTTTAAGTACAAAAGTTGTTTGGTTTTTCACGTATTATCTTTTGGCTGGGTCGAGAAAAAAAATTGCATGTCGTAAATTTGAAGAAACCAATTGAACATAATATTTTTAAATGGGACACCCTGTATAATTTTAGACGCTTGGGGAAAAATTTTTCTCTGATTTCAAAAATATATATTTTGTTGACATTTGCACTGACAGTTTTCGAAATATTTAATATTTAATGTTTACAATGAATTATAAAAAAAATATAAAAAAATGAAAATATTAGAAAATGTTGAAATAACTAAGGAGGTTACATCGAAAATCGTTCAATATTTTTTATTACTGTTGGTTTTTAGTGTTAAATATTTTTAGTTCTTTGTATTTTTTGTATTTTTTTATGGTACTCGCTGTCGAATATTTCGAAAACTGTCAGTGCAAATGTCAACAAAATATATATTTTTGAAATCAGGAAAAAAATGTTTCCCCAAGCGTGTGAAATTATACAGGGTGTCCCATTTAAAAATATTATGTTCAATTGGTTTCTTCAAATTTACGACATGCAATTTTTTTTCTCGACCCAGCCAAAAGATAATACGTGAAAAACCAAACAACTTTTGTATTTAAACTTTTTCCTAACTTTCTTAATAACCCCTGCAGGTAGGGGTCAAAATATACGCGAATACCCTTTACCTATAGAAATGGAAATATTGAAGGTGGATTTTTCGGGATAAAACGCCTGAATTTGCTTTGGGTGATGGCGGGATAGTTTCAGGAGACATTTCAAAAAATGTAATAGTCCTCTGTACCCTGATCGCTCAACTTTGCCACCATTTAACCGACTTCGTATTTCTTACCATTTCCGAGACACGTAGACCCGAATTTGTATCAGCCTGTATAGTCAAAATGGATTAATTAGAAAGAATTTCTAAACAGGCGATTAATCCTGAAACATGAAACTTGCCCGAGAATCAATTTGGAACCCGACACCCAGCAACAATAATAATCTTCCCCCGGTGTGGTCTCGCCAACTGCCTCGTTCGCGGAACCCTATCCTTTTTTACGCCACCGTTCCTGAAAACGCGGCAGCTCGCGCTCACATCCATTTGTTTAATTCGCCCGGGAATTTTTCAGTTTTCCGCGCGAGTTGGTCGCGCGGCTCCTCAAAGCGGATCACGTCGGCCGTGACAGCCGGAGCCGCGTCGTCACATCACATGTGCCACGATCGGCCCTTAACAACCCTGATTTATAAGTCTAGGATCCCGACAAATGGCACGATTTATGGCTCGCTCGGCCGCAGTGGGCGCTGCAACCGTGAAAACAGCGTCGCAGCGGTGATTGCAACAAATTAGCTGCTTCCTGCGATTTGTCGAGGATTGCAAAAGGCCTAATGATACCATTTAATGTCGGACTGAAGTCGGCAACGAATAAATTCTAGGGTTTCGTTCCTTTATGCAATTGCTCGGTTTGATTTTTTCGCTCACTTAAGTAGGTACATACTTATTAATCTACTTCTTCAAGAAATCTGGTTCCCAGTGACCTTGGTCGTTCCATTTTTGGTTAGGTATAAAAATAGCTAGTGGTTGTCATTTAGTTTACTAATTTCGCAAATTGTGGAAATTATTTTTGCTAACTTTCAAAGAGAATTCATTATTGCATTCTTTTAGTAGGTAATCAGATATGTGTTCATTGAAACGAGCAAATGCAATTATTGCACATTTTCAGATGTTTAAATTACGCTTAAACAATCACAATTCATCTTAGTGGTGGTGAGAAATACCGCAGTGCCCTCTATTGGCCTTTGGTACTATCCGTCTTAAAATTATTATCTAATGGACAGTTAGAACTGAGCCTACAGTAATATTAACTAATTTTATTATAAATAATATAATTTATTACATACATCGTCAGCAAAGAAGAACTTGCTACTCTCAATAGTTTCCGTAAGACCATCAATAAGTTGGTGAACAGAAGGACATATTAACCGACCAAAACCAAACTCTCTGGGTTACAAAGACAAGCATGCTTAGCAATTAAGCAGTGGCGTCACCAGAGAGTGGGCCTAGTGGGCCAAGGCCCACTCAAAACTGTTTTGGCCCATCCTTTGGTCCACCCTGTCTAAGCCTGAAAAAATACACTCAACTAAATCATTACTAAGTTTATACGCCATGTCATCTCTAGTTTCTGAGCTATTCTATTCATATCATATACCTAGTTCATCCTATTAGATTACTTATATTTATGCCACTTTCTAAATAAAGGATTTAGTAGGTACTTTTTGTAGTTTTCCCATTAATCTTCCTGTATTATTTTGCAAATCAAGTATTTTCTTTAAATGTTCATTTAATGTCAATTATGCCCTATTTCTATTCTTTAAACCAAAAAATTCAGCCCACCTTCATAACACCATGCCCAATACTGGCCCACCTGTTCAAAAAACTCTCGCGACGCCACTGCAATTAAGTCTACACCTTCAGCTGTTCTGGAATTTGTATTGGATCTACCTCCTCTTTGGAACATGTTTTCATAGCAAAAATTGCATATTTGCACTTCTATGCGATTAGGAAGTACCTAGCATTTATTTGCTTTATTGCATTTGCTTATTGCGTTTAGGATAACTTTACTGGATTAAAGATTATTTATAAATACAATACGATATATCTAAAATTAAATTATTAAATTGTAAAAAAATGATGTTTCGATTTTGTCAAACAAACAATGAAAACAAAAGAGGTCGAAGATTGGGACTGAGAAATTTCTAATGCAGAATAAGAGGGAATAAGCTATTTTTTGCGCAAGGTGTTCCATTTACAATAAGTGAGTTTTGGGTTTTGAATTTGTCACAATTGGTCGGCCCATTTTTGACACCCTGTGTAATTTGGACTAGCTTTCGTATTTTCTGCATGTTTCGATACATTTCATTGTTACTTCCTTAAAATTTCAAATGTTTAGGTTACAAACTGAAAGAGATACAACAGGATAAATGTAACTACGTTTTTCAAAAATTTTTGAAAAAATCAAAATGTCTCGAAAACGACTAAGAATAAAGATAGGGCATGCTTATGAAACTTATCTTCAAATTTGACGTGGAATTCAAAAACGAAATAAAAAATAGCATATTCTATTTGAAATAAGCGAGTTGATATCGATTTCCGGTGGAACCGGAAGTTGCACCTCAACGCCAATATTTTTAATCGATAGAAAAATGCGAGAACCCCTGTATAAAAATGTCAGAATTCCAGTATACCTAGTATTCTAGGAACGGCTAATTGAAGGTCTACGTTGTACACCCTGTAAAGTTCCGACTTTAACTCTGAATTTCCGAGTTCGGGTCAGAATTTTCGACTTTAAGTATAATTTTGACATAAAGTTGGAATTTCCGAGTTTAAGTAGAAAATTCCGACTTTAAGTCAGAAATTCTGACTTAAGTTGGCGCGGTTATAATTATGTTTCATGTATGGTGTGATCATTTCCAATGTCTCCGATGGTTGCAAGGATTGCGAAATCTGTAAATTGTTTTTTTATTTTTTTTTTAAATTCGGCTCTATACCAGACGCGTCTATGGAAATGCGATTCCTTGCCACTTCGTCCATCGAACAGCTCCATATATGCTGTGGATGAATCACTCTACAATTTTGGCCAAACAAAATTGCACATTTGACAGTTAAAGTGATTTCTTTTCTTTTTCTTTAAAAATCTGGTTTCCTAGGTTACGACCACCTAGACAACGATAGACATAATTATACCGGGATATCAAAAATTATCTTGGTCAAGGGTGGTTGTGGAATGTAAAACGTGTGTCTTACTTTAAATTTTTGAATATGTTTTGTTGTGTCAGAATCTGTCAAGTCATTGTGCTGAAATTTTCTAATCCAGTTTTTGAATCATGCCTCTTACCACACAGCACGAAATTTTCATGATTGAAGCATATTTTCGAACGGGTGCGCTAGTTAATGGAAATTGGCAATGCAGTCAACGTTTGTGTTTGGACAATTTTCGAGAGCACTTCCCAAACGTGGCAATGTTACCCGACAATTTTTATGCGTGCCTTACAAATTGTGTTGAAGTGTTTCGCGAAACTGGTTGTGTGACTCATAAAAAAGGTGCTGGTAGACCAAGAGTTCGTACAGAAGAAGTTGTCAATGACGTTCGTCAACGTATGGAAGAGGAGCCTGCAAAACCTTTGAAACGTCTTTCTCAGGAAATTGGACTTTCTTATGGAACATGTCATAAGATTTTAAAGAAAGACTTGAACATGCATCCATATAAGATGCAAGCATATCAAGCTCTTCTGCCCGCAGACCACCCCAGACGCCTTGCTTACTGCCATTAGTTTGTCAATAATTTATTGAATGACGATCTTCTGGACTTAACTTTTTTTTCTGCCGAAGCGTGGTTCCACCTTTCGGGATACATCAATTCTCAAAATATGCGAATGTGGAGCAATGATAACCCTCATGTTTTTACTGAATCGCCACTATATGCTCAAAAAATTGGTGTTTGGTTGGCAGTTTCTCGCAGAAGAATAATTGGGCCAATTTTTTTCGATTTCACCGTCAACGCAGAAAGGTACAGACACAACTTTTTGGCTGAATTTGTGCAACAGTTAAACGATGATGAACTTCGGTACGGTTATTTCCAGCATGACGGTGCAACAGCACATACTACACGAGAAAATATTGCTTTTCTCCGCGAGTTTTTTGATGACCGGCTGATAAGTTTGCATACAGAAGTTGAGTTTCCTCCGAGATCACCTTGTTTGACAATTATGGACTATTTTATATTTCCTTACTTAAAAAAACAAGATTTTCGCAACTCCGATGAATAATTTGCAAGAACTGCAACAAAGAATTGTTCAGCAATGTGCAACCATAACGCCAGAAATGCTGCAAAACGCTTTTCATAGGATGAGGAGGCGCGTCAACTTGTGCATCGAACAAAACGGGGGACATTTCCAACAATTACTGTAATTTAGTTTTTCTTGTTACTAAAACCGTTATTTCATAATTTGTAGTTCATTATTGTTTTACAACTGAAATAAATAGGTATGAAATTTGTAGGTTATTGATGATGTCAGTGTGACAGTGACATAACTATTTCAAATTTAAAGTAAGACACACGTTTACATTCCACAACCACCCTTGACCAAAATAATTTTTGATATCCCGGTATGTCTATGTAGACAACCATATTCCACTATTCCAACCAATTCAACGAAGTATCAAAAAATATTCTAAGGAACCAATTACGTGGATAACGTTGTTTTATCGTTTCTTCTGACCACTGCAACCAACATTCAGTAGATATACACCTACCTGCGAGTCATACAGAATTCCAACGATACAATGAACTGCAAAATTCTCGCCAGACGTTTCCCATGGAACCCCTTGGCTCGATTTTATTTTTTATTCATTAAAAGCCATCCGCCAACTCGGAATTCACGGAGTGGCGATTCGCGGCCATTTAAAATTCGGCAGATCGGCCGGTCTCTGATTGATGATGGCGCCTCATTGCGCATATTAATTCCTTCACCGGCTGGAAACAAACGAAGATGTGAGTGCATCAGACTTGAAATATGGTGTCGTTGGCGTCATTGGCTTGAATTATTAGGAATTTTCGGGCTAGTGATAAATATTAATTGATAAAGTAGGGAGTTATTGGTTCGTTGCACTTGTATGTTCCTCCTAGACGCCTCCGTTTCCAGTTGCGACTAGATCACGTCTTTGGATCATGACAGGAAGGCGAGCTGGTTCAATAATCCTAGAATAGTCGCTTGAATAACATGAATCTTTTAATTTTCTTTAAATAAAATAGTGGAAATAGAGGATTTGATTTGGAAACTTCTTGACATGAGGTAAAGTTGTCATACAGGTATACTTGTCAGCTGACAAATACGGGAAATTCAAATTTTAAACCTCTTGTATTATAATTCATAGTTTCTTTTGGAATTACACCACCTGTAAAATAACAAAAAGCAGGAAACCAGAAGCATACTAATTAAATATTCAAAGTGTAGTAATAACAAGACAAAATTCTAAAGTTTGCCCCAAAAAACCACTGAATAATGTGTGATAAAATAATATTTGATATATTTTTTTTATTATAATAACTATTTTTGTTAAACATATTTTAAAATATGACATAATATTATAGAATTTTGTATAAAACTGAAAAACCACTGATGAAATTTAGTTAATATATTTTTGGGGCAAACTTTAGAAGTATGCCTTGTTACTATACTTTGAATATTTAATTTGTATGCTTCTGGTTTTTTAGCTTTTTGTTATTTTACAGGTGGTGTAATCCCAAAAGAAACTATGAATCATGAAAACGCACCACAAATAATCTTGAACAGACTCTTGTATTATATTTAGCTTTCCTGCAAAATTTTTTCAGTGACTTGCAATTCTTTATAGTGTACTTAAAAGATTGATCACACTATGTTGGTTGAAATGGATTCAAGCCAGAACTGTATGGCTTGAATACTATGCGAGTTGATATGGGCTACCGGTGAAACCGGAAGTCGCACCTCAATGCCAATATTTTAATCGATAGAAAATTGCGAAAAACCGTCGTATAAAAGTTTTCAGAATTCCAGTACGCGTAGCATTCTAGAAACGGCTAACTGAAGGTCTACGTGGTACACCCTGTATATTTCCGACTTTAACTGGGAACTTCTGAGTTAAACTCGGAATTTCCAACTTAAACTCGGAAATTCTGACTTTGACTCAAAATATTCGAGTTAAACTAGAAATTTCCGACTTTACGTCGGAATTATATTTAAATAATTCCGATTTAAAGCGAAAATTCCGAGTTAAAGTCGGAATTATACATTTTCCTACTTAAACTCGGAAATTCTGACTTTAACTCAAAATTTTCGAGTTAAACTCGAAATTTCCGACTTAAACTCGAAATTTCCGACTTTGCGTCGGAATTATATTTAAATAATTCCGATTTAAAGCGAAAATTCCGAGTTAAAGTCGGAATTATATATTTTCCTACTTAAACTCGGAAATTCTGAGTTTAACTCACAATTACAGAGATAAAGTCGAAAACTCGTACTTAAAAAAATTACTACTGTGGCCCTTATTCGCCTTCGTAGTATTGAGGTAGTTATATATTGTTTTTTAATCTACACGATCTACTCGAATCCGTTCAGCCCCCCAGGTCCTGAATTAAAACAGCAAAAATCAGCAACACGGTAGCGAACGAACGATTCCTCACGCTACAGCGACTCTCAATGGCCGTTTCGGCGTCATTTTTGCGCCTCGGGCCGGCCGCGGCCCGTGATTGACAACGAAACAATGGCCTGACAGGATGACGGGGCTACAAAGGGTCCCTGATGTCGCCCGCAATCGCGTCGGTTACACTGAGCGTTTGTTGACGAAATTATTCGTTAATGCGTATAATACGAGGGAGCTACGCATTTCTGACTTCAGTTTGTAAAAACTCGGGAAACCCTTTGATAAATAAGGCAAAGAAAAATATGTTTATAGGGTGCAATACCGACAGATTCTTATTGTATATCCATGGGCGTCGTCAGGGGTGGGGGCGGCGGCGGCGATTGCCCCCTCTGCCTATAATGGAACACTCTGTATAACATAACTGTTTTGAAAAAACATTGATCTTATTTAGATGTTCCAAGAAATATATAGAAAACATTCTATATACTAGTATTTGGGCTTATTAAGCCTTTTTCAATAGAGTAATGTCTATTACTAAACATTTCCAAGCGCGTTTTCGTTATTTATTTGTTTACGAGCACCTACCCCCGATTGATCCTACCATCTGGTAAATCCCGAGTTTTGATTACCTTTTCTAAGAAGGGCGAGAGTGTAAAGTCTATCTGATCATTCGTAGTACAAGGATTTATAATTAAAGATTTTTTAATTTCTAATTGCTTTAACAGATCTAAGCGCTTTCCTTTCTATTCACGATGCAGTACCTTTACGTTTTGCTGATCTATAAAATGATTGTTTTCTATACAATGCGTCGAAAATCCTGAATTTTTTGCGTTATTTAGTATGGATTTTTTATGTTCTTTTACTCTAGTTTCAATACTTCTACCGGTTTGACCCACATACACGGCATTATAATCCGGGCAGTTAATTTGGTATACCCCCGATTGTTTTAATTTATTAACCCTTTCTTTGTTGTTTATCAAAATCCTCCCAATAGTACGCCTGTTGACGCGAGCTATTTTTTCGCTATAACCTGGGACGTGATTAATATAACTATAGGTGGCTTCTTTTTCCCGAATATTGTAAAACTCCCGACGAATTAATTTCCTCCTTTTCTTTTTTAGCATGCTATCTATTAGTTTTTCTTTATATCCGTTGTTTCTTGCAATTTGTTTGATTATACTTAATTCTTTTTCAACCTCTGCTTTTTCCAGCGGAAACATTAAAAGCCTATGTATTAAACTATGGAAAACCGACTTTTTTATTTGCCGGGACTGTTGCGAATTTGCTGGTATAATTGCGTCGGAAGCTGTTGGTTTTCTATAAACCGATAATTTTAATTTATTTTCTACCTTTCTTATTGTTATATCCAAATAGTTTAATTGCTCGTAAACAAATAAATAACGAAAACGCGCTTGGAAATGTTTAGTAATAGATATTACTCTATTGACAAAGGCCTAATAAGCCGAAATACTAGTATATAGTGTGTTTTCTATATTTCTTGGAACATCTAAATGAGATCAATGTTTTTTTTCAAAACAATTATTTTCACGATGTTTCATAAAGAACCATCCGCTTCGAGTATCCACTTTACTTTGTATAACATTTTATATGGTTTTCATATGTCCTATCCGAAAAATGAAATATTCATACACACAGTACCAAGTAACTAATTTTAAGGGATGACGAATTACTTTCCCCATACCAATAATACAAAAAATAAATAAATAACCAGAAGCATATCTCCATATTACGCACTCTATTCCTTCCTGTAACCTCGATGCTCGGTTAACCTGAGATTCTATCCTGAAACGGTCAGTGCTGTAGCGTCTCGAGTGCTAATATGTTCGGACTCGTATGTAATACGTACAGTTCGCACTCAATATGTAATACGAAAGCCTAATAAACAAACTCGTTTCTATATCAACATTCCCTCAGAATTCTTGATTCGCATTTTCGAAAAGTTGGCTTTTCAAAGCAACAGAGAGGACCGTTAGCCTAGTCATGGCCTTTTTTAAGTAAGTGAGCGAGTCACATTTTCTATTTTCTTCATTTATTTGGATGATTTATTAAAATGATGTTATTGTTGAAATGACTTATTAAGTATTATTATGATAAAACTCCGCAAGCAGCCAGGTCAAACGAGTGCCCCAGTAGTTTCTATGAGTTATTTTATGACAATTGAGTCACGTTTTTGACACATTTGGTAGAGGCTGTGCTTCTATCTTGACATATTTGTAGCCCCACATTGAGCGCCACACATATGTTACGATTGAACCAAATATTTTAGTAATTGTATATTGCAACTGTGGTATGTTTGACAAAAAAATAAACTGGGGAGTATAGAGAGATGAAATATCTACAAAACATAAAAGTAAATACATGAGGATTCAAAATAAATAATGAAACATACAGAAAAGAGTCATCTTTAGCATTGATAGGGGCAAGCAGAGAATAAAATTGTCTTAAGATGGATGAGTTATAAGTTAATAATAGAGCACTAGCGTTTTGTAAAAAAACTGTAAATATATGAAACCTCAAAGAGATGAAATGATGTATAAGAGAAAGCGCTCAAATTACTTGGAATAAGTTGAGAAAAGCGGGATAAAACGGAGTAAAATGGATAGATATTCCACAGTTATGAAGAGAAACAAGAGACGAGAATATTTTTCTACAACTTTGTAAAGTAAATTTATTTTTAGTTCCACAACACCGCCAGATGATTGACTTCTGTTAACTAAGTGATAAAATGTAAAAGGAACTTTTTAGAACATACCGCGCTAACCACAATAATAAAATATTCAGTTAGAGGGAAACGGAAACCCCAATCATCAACCAGAGGCGTCCCCAGCTTTAGAACTTGATCCCAACAAGTAAGGTTGCCAATTTTCATACAGAATTGAAAATAAAACAGGCATTTATGTATATTCAACTTTTGCCAATGTTTTTTATTTTACAAAGTGACGTCGAGTACTCTTCGGAAAGTGGGATGTAAGTTCGTTTTACATTGTTTTAGATTTTGATGAATGGAAAAGTTAGTTTTACTCTTTACAAGTTGGTAGGTGAATGGAAAAAGAAACAATTTCTTTTTCTTTTTGAGAAGTTTAAAACACTACAGTAGGTATTTATAGTACTTAACTAGATTGCAATTCATATAAAAATAAAATAAAAAATGTGTACAAGGTGCCGATATCTTCGGGAAATAGCCAATATTAAAATCCCATATTCTGAGGATAATCATTCAGAAACGATGGGATAAAAACCCATCATATCATATATCTCTGAATTTGTCGATAGAAGGGCTTTCTAGAAATGTAACAATATACAGGGTGTTCCATTTGAAAAAATCGCGAGAATTTATGGTTTTCGAAATGTGGCAACATGGTAAATTTTTTTTATAAACTGAATATTGAGTAATTACATAATAAAGTCAATAAAATTAGAAATCATTTGGCGCAAGTTAATGCTCAAAAACTTAATTATTAACTTTTCTAGCACGATTTTAATATGGGCTATTTCCTGAAGATAATTCTCAATAACTCCGAAACTGTGGGCGTCAGACCCATCATGTCACATATCATTGAACTTGTCTTTAGAAGGGCTTTCTGAAAATGTAATAATATATAGGGTGTGCTATTTAAAAAAAAGGAACTTTAGTTCATCGCCCTGTATATAAACAGGTTATAAATTTGAAAATATAAAAAAATTGAAGATAACTTTGAAAAAAACAATTCCATATAATTTTTTTTCCATGGGACTTATAGTTTCTGAGATAAGGTATAGGCCCATGTTAAACGGGCCACCTTGTACAATAAGAATATGTTTAATCACCTTCAAAAGTTGTTTATGTAAAATTTAAACATGAAGTAATCAAACTTGTTTCTGTTTCCATATTGTTTCAATTTCAATTCAATTTTAATACTTATATTGTTTCAATTTATCTGTTTACAGATTATTATTATTTATTCATTTATTTATTTATTCTTGTATAAGAATTTTGAAGAACAAAATTAATCAAAATGAAAATAAAAGGTAAGCTGCCGTTGACTATATCATCAGATTAGTAGAACTATACCCCGAATACCCACCCTAAGCGACGTCCCTGGCAACAACTCATCAACATCATTGAAAATAATAGAAACGAAAAGGCTAATCGCACACCTTGCGACTATATAATTTCAATTGCAATTACACAATTGAAACACATTTGCGACTGTTTGGAGAAGCACGAAAGCATAACAATAATCCAAATTAAATGAAATCTTTTGTTGTGGAGGATAGGTGGGCGGTTCATCGGTTTGTGGGGATAATTTGGAGCTCGCGCAGTCGATAAATTTGCATAGGATATTAACGTAATGATATGCCATTAGGGCGTATACTGTACATAGGAACAACTGGCGGTTTCCGGAGCCCGAGGCAAAGCCGTATTAAAAATTCAGGATATTCACATGGATCTGTGAATTGGGAGTTGTTTGAAAGGAATCGATTACAGGATTTCAATAGTAGTTGTTTAGTGTAGTTATTGTGTTTTTAGCGGTATATTGAAATTATTATGTAAATTCTTGGAACGCACATATGGCCTCTTTGTCCAGATATTTGAAGTTAGTTGGAATAATGACCGGTTGGATGAAAGAGTTCTAATAAAGGTTTACCTTTTTTGTTTTTTCTTAAAAGGGATTTGAAAAAAATGTCTAAACGTTGGCATAGATTTTAATGATAGAACGTACAGCGTCCTTCCAGCAGGACTAAATTAACTCACTTGAGTACCTAATAAGATTGCATTTTTAAGGACTTTCTGTTCTTCTAGCAGGACTGGAAGTTCTCTAATAATATTCTGCACATTTTTAGCTTTTAGCGCATTTTTTTATCACAACTGTACCTACCTCTTTCTGGCTAGAAGTTATGACTTGTTATAATTTGCATTGCTTCAGTTGGAAAAATGTTGCGTGTGGGTCAACGCGTATTCGTCTTAGCTACAATTTTCGACAATAAGAATGACAATTTATGGAGTTTTTCCCAGTTTAGAGACCAGTGGCAGACCGCAAGGTGTTACGGTGTTGTAAAAACCATAATAAAGTCCAGCGAAAATGGCAGCATCATTGTAAAGGAAGTACCCAGGCCACAACTAATAGAAGATTATTTTGACGGTGCACCTAGCATCGATATTCATAACCACATTCGCCAAAGTGGATTAGCATTGGAGGAGGTTTGGAACACACAGCGATGGGAACACCGATTATTCGCTAGCCTTTTCGGGATTATTGAAACCAATGCCTATTTGGCATATAAATATTTTAAGCGAGATACATCAGTAACACATCAAGACTTTACCCAAGCGCTGGCTCTACAACTGATAAATAATGAGTGGTGTACAAATAACCCAGCAGAACCTCAGAAAAACGTCGTCAGGCTTGCTGCTGGACATGCACCTCGTCGTGAACTAATCTTGCCTCAAATGGAAGGAGAACATTCCCTTCTTGCACTAAGTGAGGGTGATGACCGAAAGAGAGTTCAACGAAAGTGCATTGTTTGTAGCCGTATTAGAAAAGTTCAGCAAAAAGCCAGCTACTGGTGCCGCAGCTGTGGCATTCGAGCCGTTATGTGTTTTCCAACCACTGGTAGGAACTGTTTTGCTTACCACATCCAACATGGCATTCCAGCCTAGAATATATTTGTTTCTATATTATCTCTCATTTATAACTATAAATATTGACTGACATAAAAACCACATACTGAGATGTAATAATAAGGGCTGTGTTTTATTAAAATAAGTTCGTTTTTTCACAAAAGATGTTTAGTTTTTGCTTTGGTGGTAATTGCGTAATAGTTTCAGTCAGTTAAGGCTCCCCCAAACCAATGCGAATTATTCGCAACGGATTCGTGACGGAAAGTTCGCAGCGAAATTCGTGGCGGAATCCACAGAGAAACCCACACCAAAGCGAATATAATCGCATCATATGCGTCATATTTTCAGTATCGAAAAAGTTGATTGCTGTGGCTGAAAACGAAAAATAAACAATTTGTACTTGTACTTACATACTTACCTATCATACAAAAATATGTATACATCATCGGATGAAGAATAAGCATTTGTGTTGCTTGCATTGGAAGAAGACAATTTAAGATAAAATTATTATTATTCTTTAAAAATAAATGTGTTGATCATATTATGTATCTAACCTTAAGAAGAAAAGAAAATGGGTTCACGATATTAATAAAAAAAGACGACAATATAGGAAATTTCATACATTAATGCAGCAATTACGAAAAGACGAGAATCTATGTTATATTTTTGTTACTTTTTTCGAATATTTTTGTAATCGTCATGAGAAAGGTCGTCTAATATAGGATACTTTCGCACTAATTCAATGATTTTTTCCATTTTATTAATTATTTTCTTAGATAACAGACTGCGAAACTACTACGGATCCGAGAAAAAACCCAGCCGATTGCGAACAAAAACTCCGTACGAAAGTACGAAATAAAAGCAGACAATTCGCAGTCTAAACGAAAAAAATCGTGTTGGTCAGAACTTGCATATTTAACGCAATGGAAACAATATGATGCGAATCGCAAGCGGTGCGAACTTCCGCAGGTGCTGCGATTATCCGCGTTGGTTTGGGGGACCCTTTACTGCTAGATGACACTGATATCAAAAAGTAGCTAAATTATTTAGGGATATTTTGTGTTTAGTACGCTACTGTAGAGGACAGGGTTTAGCTACATTAAGGACAGTAAAAACGTATTGGAAACTAGCCTAATTATTCTTTGTGACGTGCAACATAAAAATCCCTAAATTGCAGTCGACCAGTATGGTTTTAGATTAAACTGTTACCATTTGTTTGGTCGATTGTATTGTCAGTGCGACATATATATTTCGGTTGCCTAAGTTTACACTGAATGCGTTTAATTCTCTTTTGACTGATTCGTCGAATTCTGTGACTTAGATGGATGGAGTGCGTGATAGACCCCCCGATTAAAAAAGATCCCCTATTAGATTATTTCAGAGACAACTTTGAATTCAATTTTGACATTTGGCACTCTGGGTACTCTGGCACTTTGCATTTTTCGATTCTTCATTAAATTTTAGTATCACTTTCATCAGGTTTTCCTATACCTAAAATTAACCGTTTTCGAGATATTTAATTTTCTTTAAAAAATCAAAAATCATTATTTAGCAAAACCCATTATTTTTTACACTAAGAAAGATAAAGCGACAATATTCACAGGAGATAGATAGTTAAATTCATGTCTTCTAACTATAACTTTAGGGTTACTGAATCTCATACATGTTGGTGAAAATTTAATTCCAAGTTAGGTCGACTGGAAAGCATGAAAACTTACTTAATTTAGAAACGAAATTTTAGTCTATTTCAATAAATGGTATGGTTCCTTATACCTCCATCTCTTTCACTTTTACAGTTACCCTCAGTCTTCATTACAATCAACCAAAATCACTTAATATTGACCTAGATGGATGAGAAATTCTTAGTAGAGCTTGAAAACAAACAACTAATCTGTCGATAGTTGTATATTTGATGTCAAAAAAATTTAAAAGCATTATGATTGAATTTATAATTTGTTGCTGTAAAAGTTTTTAAAAAATTACGAAAATAATCACACAAATTAAGTTATTATGAATTTATGCGTTATTTAATAAATTCTTTACTAATCTCTCCAGACATACTGTGAACTAGTCAACTAGAGAGATTGATTGGCAACCAATTCTGCATATAAACTAGGATGGTAAAACACCTACCAGGTGTTAATATGACAGATTTACATGGATGGGTGCTTGACTTCCCTCCTAATCTAACTAATCATCAGGTTTTCCAGGTTTCGTGCATTCCTGCATCAAGTGTTGGTTATAGTACACCATCTTGAGTCCCTCCAGGGCGCTAATTTGGTCTACGTAATATTAATATTATCTGAAAAGATAAAAGTTTTCTCCCTGATGTCGTGTTTCATTTTCCTTAGTTAAATGAAACTATAATCTAGCGGGTTTTTTGTGCGACTGTCTCTCGTCACGCGCATTTGGCGCGAGAGATGAGTCGAGAGGCATAGGCCTCTTGATTAATCACACATCAACGGGTGGCTGGAAGGTATTTATAAAGCTGGGCGGTTCTAGACCTCGTTAAGGAGACGCTAAATATAATTAGCCTGGCACATGCTGATTACCGGCTGATTTGCCCGCTACGAAAAACGACGACCGGTAAAATGTGGTGCATTGAAAGTCCTGGTTCTGCATGAACGAAAATTGAGACGGTTTAGTGAAAGATGTTTATGAATCTCGTTATATGCTGAATGATTCACGCTGGTGGCAATAGATGCATCTCTGATACATATAGCTGTGAGATATTATGATGGCTTTATTGTATATACAGGGTGACCCATTAAGAATGGAAACACTCGCGTACAAAATTTGTTTATGGACCGATTTGAACCGGATTTTTTTTAAAAGATAGATCTCCAAAATCTCTATGTTGATACAGAATTTGAAGACGAAATTTTGATTTTCAAGGCCTACTACGGATTTTTTTTTAAGTGAAAAGTAGCAAAATTTTGTTAGGGATTTGAAAAAAAAATCTGACTACACCACTGGATTTAAGAGCTCCTCGAATGCATTTGTACCAATTTTTGCGAAAAGAAGTTTATTCCTAAAAAAGTTGACAAAAAAGTTCTAAGAAATGACAATATCGGCATCACCAGTGTTTGCCTTTGTCGGTGAACCTATTCTTTTATAAAAAACGAATAGAACCCAAAGAGAAACAAAATTAAACAACTTAAACACTGGTGTAATTATTAATAAGAACCATAAAAACCAGTATACACAAAATAACCAACAATAACTCTAATATAAACAACAATTGATAAAAAAAGTATTGATTAGAAAATTACATTTTTAAAAATGAAAAAGGAGTCTGTCAAATTGATTTACACTTTTTGAATAAAAAATTATGATGTAGTTATTTTTTATCTAAGCGGTAATATTATAAGTTTTGGCATAATAACCACGAAATAGTAATTTGACGAACTTACCTATCAATTGTTGTTTATATTAGAGTAAATGTTGGTTATTTTGTGTATACTGGTTTTTATGGTTCTTATTAATAATTACACCAGTGTTTAAGTTGTATAATTATGTTTCACTTTGGGTTCTATTCTAATTTTATAAAAGAATAGGTTCACCGACAAAGGCAAACACTGGTGATGCCGATGTTGTCATAACTTTTTTAGGAACAAACTTTTTTTCGCAAAAATTGGTACAAATGCATTCGAGGGGCTCCTAAATCCAGTAGTGTAGTCAGATTTTTTATAAAAAAATCGCTAACAAAATGTTGCTATTTTTCACTTAAAAAAAAATTCGTAGTAGGCCTTGAAAATCAAAATTTCGCTTTCAAATTTTGCATCAACATAGAGCTTTTAGAGATCTATCTTTAAAAAAAAATCCGGTTCAAATCGGTCCATAAACAAATTTTGGACGCTATTGTTTCCATTCTTAATGGGTCACCCTGTAGGTATTCTCTTATACAGCGTGACATAGAATCATGGTATACCTACTCCCCTTCTCCCCTTATTTTTTAGATACAGTTCTCAAATTTGGCATGGCAGAAGTATCTATTAAAAGTCACTTTTTGACATAAAAATTATATTTTTTCCCGTTTCACCGGAAGTAATACTAACTCTCGATTTTTACATGCAACACCCTGCATATTATTATATTTTTAGAATCTTCGTCCTTTTCTGGATCCGACGATATAGGAAAAGTGACATTTCAACTGTCAAATTAGTTTTTGGACTCTTTTACTTTTGAATTTAGAGTGCCTTCTCTCAACTTTAATTTCAGTTCTGTTGCTCCCAAATAAAATCAGCGTATGGGTAGATTGCTTATTAGTATAGTTTCTAATGGTACATTCGTGCAATTATGGTACTATTAAAAAAGAAATAGTTTCAGCTCTATAAGAACTTTGAAGAATTTTAACCTTGCAAATAGAGAAATTGATTGTTTTTGACGCCTAAATGAAACCATGAAAACTAAATTTTTTCATGGTTGCTTTGGTCCATAAAGTGGCCCGTAGACGGTCAATAATATTGTCAATAAAACTGATGATTTTAATTTCAATTGCGATTGATGGAGATCCAATGAACACGTCCATACTTCATCAGTTGCTCAGTGAATTTCTCGCGAATCGAGTCGTTTATTGATTGTTTCTGAACTAGTATAATCATAGACATATAATACTAGGGGAGACAGAACATTCCATTATAAAAACACCATTTGTTTACAATCATACACACTTTCACACTTGTACATAAGTTGGAAGGAGATGGGTTTATAAAATGGCAATACTGTAACCTAGGCGTCCACGTCCGATGTTATGTTTACCAGTGGTGTGCAGTTTTTTTTAGGGATCATTACAATAAGTTTTAATTTAAAAGTTTATTTATGTTAGAACTGAGATTTGTGTGGGAGCAAATAAGACATGTATTACTGCTTGGACCTATATATTCTCAATACACTACAAAATCATTAAAATCTCAGCAGAATGTTATATAAACAATTCAAAACACTTATAATGGTGTTTCATTCATTGTCCTTGGTCTTGACACAGCTGGTCCTAATATTCGGCCTTTCTGTGTTTCTATTGCACCGAAGAAAGTTTTGCCCATGCCTAAACGGATGCTGCCTGTAACATTTTAAAAGACATAGGTATGAATGATTTTTGAGAAACTATTCTGCATAGTAGAGCGCTATAAACGCATTTCTCTACTGTAGGTTTTCCTTTTGTTTATTGTATGGCAGTCAAGCGCTATTCACACATTTCTCGACTGCAAACTTTATGAATGCAAATATTTCATTATCAATATAATTTATTATTTAATTTCCTTATTATTATTATTCAACAGCTTTAAATTTCCAAGCTTATAAACACTAATATTTATACACTATTGCCTCAGTCATTCCACAAAAATATAGTTGGATGTTTATACAACTATAAAAAAATATTTATTTTTGTGGGCGCTATTCACGAATTCCCCCTCGTATCTATTTTTATAAACTTTTACCTAATACATATCCTTAAACATTTAAAGGAACACATCGGCATTATCCAGCTTTGAATTATTATAATAAACAATTAAATAAAATTTTTTTCTATGGCATGTCCAATTAATTGTAATAATAGCAGAAAAATTTAATAATTAATAAACGGGTTAATTTTCACATAAAAGAATAGTTTCAACACTCTAGCAAATCAATCAATTCATCTGTGCTATTTAAGTCACTATCAGAACTAACGTCTAAATTATTTATCTATTTTTTTTAAACTATCTGCTGCTACTTACAACCATACACCTTTTGTAACCTTTAATACCTTTTTACGGAATAATTTCCTAACTATTATTTCCCAGTAGCTGTAGTTACCTTGTACAGCCCGCCATATTTTAATTTTCCAGTTACCTCTTTGCCGTCTGTAACAGCACTAGCTCAAAGACAAGATCACTTTTTGTAAGTAACACTTCTTTTTCTTATCAAACCTTTTCTTCATTTCTTGACTGAAAAGCTTATGAATGCAAATCATTCATTATCAATATCATCAATGATCAAGTTTTCTCTTTACTTTATCTCTCATAGCTTGAATTTCTGTATTATCTTATTGGATTTGTTTAAACATTTACATTGACAGTATTATTTATACGCCAAACTCCATCAGGAAGCTTTTCCAACCACTAAAAAATCTACATTTGTCTGCTCTCAGGATTAACAGGAAAGCTACAACAATAATATTCTGTATTAAAATATAACAAACATCTAATAGGTTTATTTTTCTGCATTTCAAATAGTTGCAACAAAATTATTTACTGTTTAAATACTGGAAATCCAGCCTGGAATTGGACAATAATTTTATTACAACGCTACTACATCATTTTTCGGTCTAAAATGCTGTAATTCCAAAAATTTGATACAAAACAGATAAATATTTTTTGCAATAATTTACCTAAAATTTAGTTAAAAACACCACTGCTTACGCTAAAAAAACATAACCTTACTTACCGCCGAAATACCAGTCCGGGGTTAGAATAGTCGACTTTTTTACAAACCACGCACTGTTGAACTATTGTAAATTGATTATAAAAGGCTCTAAATACCTCTACTGCCAAAAAAACACTGCAAATAAATAAAAAATCCCAAAAGATCACAAACGCAGCACAGCAACATTGTAACGTCATCTTTTGACATAAGAGCGTCATTTGATAACAAAACAGCCGTACAGCATTGCCATAGTATTTCCCTAACACGATAATAATTTAGGTCCGTCAAGTTAGCGACTCATATGTTGAAATTTTACAGTTGAGTTAGTAAATAATTTTGTGCTCATTTTGTGCTAATTTGTGCTGTAGGTTGTAAATTTTGTGCTCCATCCATTTTCGAGGTAAGCCAAAAACTAAGATGAGTCGCCAGCTTGACGCTGCGACTCACACATTGAATTTTTGATATTTAATGTTTCCAACATTTTGTGCTAATTTGTGCCGTAAGCTATAAATTTTGTGCCCTATCGGTTTTCGAAATAATCCGAAAACTAAAATGAGTCGCCAGCTTGACGCTGCGACTCACATATCGAATTTTTGATATTTAATGTTTCCAACATTTTGTGCTAATTTTGTGCTAATTTGTGCTGTAAGTTATAAATTTTGTGCTCTATCGGTTTCTGAAGTAATCCGAAAACTAAAATGAGTCGCTAGCTTGACGCTGCGACTCACGTATCGAATTTTCAAGATCTAGCTTTACAAGTATTTTGTGCTTACTTTGTGCTAATTTGTGCTGTAATTTATAAACTTTATGCTTTATCTATTTTCAGAATAATTCAAGAATTAAAATAAGTCTATAGCTTGGTACTGCTACTCACGTAGCGAATTTTCAAGATCTACCTTTACAAATGTTTTGTGATCATTTTCTGCAAATTTGTGCTGAAACTTATAAACTTTGTGTCCAATCCATTTTTGAAATAATTATTTATGTTATGCTTTACATATTTTGTGATTTTTTGTTTGTAGTGTATTATTAAATTCTTATATGAATTATCAATATAAAAGATTTTTGAAAGTTAAAAATTGACAAACATGAAAACACAAAACACAAAAAGGCATATCAATTCACTAATGACACTAAGCAATTTCTATAACTAATTGAAAACCTCTATAACCGTTAAAACAAACACTACACATCTATTTACTCATTACGCCATCTATCCGATTTAACCGCAACGACTATTGATGAGTACGTTCCCTTTAGTCAGGTAATTTTGAGTCATTTTTCTGCAGTATCTACTTGAAGAAAAATTGATTAAAAACATATTAAATTATTACGAAGGCGTAGAAGGGCCACGTCGAAAATTTTTCTTCGCTTTCATAGATTTCAGACTTTAAACTCTAAATTCAGACTTTATACTCTGAATTCAGACTTTATACTCTGAATTCAGACTTTAAACTCTGAATTCAGACTTTATACTCTGAATTCTGACTTTCTACTATGAATTCAGACTTTAAACTCTGAATTCAGACTTGGTCATATATACGGATACCACTAATAATGGTACTTATGATACCACTAATAATAACTGTAGTGCCATGAAAAACAAATGAATAATTTTGCCAAAATTCGGTATATTAATTATCATTTTAATAACAAATCATTTAAATTACCTAACTGAATGTTAAGTTAACAAATTTACATCTCCCAAAAGATGGTTTTTCCTCTAAGTTACCGCTCTACACTCATAATAGACGGTATAAGTTACTTGTTCAGAGCCTTCATTACAGAGTCCACGGATTAATTTCTCGTTATATACGCCCATATTTTGTAGATACTTTCTTAAGGCACAGTATCCCGTTACCTAATTGCAGTCGTACGTTCAGGCATAACAGTTGATAGTTTAGAGTTCAAAGTCTGAATTCAGAGTTTAAAGTCTGAATTCAGAGTTTAAAGTCTGAACTCAAAGATTAGAGTCTAAATTCAGAGATTAAAGTCTGAATTCAGAGATTAAAGTCTGAATTCAGAGTTTAAAGTCTGAATTAAAAAAAATATTCATACATGGCCCTTCTACGGCTTCGTAAATTAGAACTTCGTTATTTTTAATTATCAATTCTATAAGTGAGATATATATTATATTTGAGATGGAACACAAATTGTTAAATAAAACGAGTTACTACGATTCCAATAACAGTACATATTTATAGCGTTGACGTCTAATTCGAGCTATATAGCGTCTTATTCGACGCCTTCTGTTGTAAAAAAATCGATACATGACTCTCACCGTCAAGCTGGCAAGCCTTGTTAGCTCTTAAATTATCTTTAAATTAGATAAAGCATAAAATTTATAAGTTCCAGCACAAATTAGCACATAGTAAGCATAAAATACTTGTAAAGCTAGATATTAAAAATTCGATACGTAAGTCGCAGCATCAAACTGGCGACTCATTTTAGCCTTCTAATTATTTCAGAAACCGATAGAGCACAAAATTTATAACTTACAGCACAAATTAGCACAAAATTCGCACAAAATGTTGGAAACATTAAATATCAAAAATTCGATATGTGAGTCGCAGCGTCAAGCTGGCGACTCATTTTAGTTTTCGGATTATTTCGGAAACCGATAGAGCACAAAATTTATAACTTACGGCACAAATTAGCACAAAATTAGCACAAAATGTTGGAAACATTAAATATCAAAAATTCGATGTGTGAGTCGCAGCGTCAAGCTGGCGACTCATCTTAGTTTTTGGCTTACCTCGAAAATGGATGGAGCACAAAATTTACAACCTACAGCACAAATTAGCACAAAATGAGCACAAAATTATTTACTAACTCTAATGTAAAATTTCAACATATGAGTCGCTAACTTGACGGACCTTAATAATTTTATGTTATTAGAAAATTATAAATAATTTTAAAAGTATAGATTATGTATTTTAATTAAAAAACACAGATAAATATTTAGTATATTATTTTTTCTTAATTACACTTAAAAAATTCAGATAAATATAATTAATATACTCTTCGTTTTCAAACACCGGCGGTAGATATACCTAGGGCAATCCGCATAGATTTTACATCATTGATTTTTATTCAAAACGATGTCTGATCGGCGTAAAATGTAAACAATTCTGTCTCCCCCTTCTTATGTCTATGAGTATAATGGTCAATTTCTGTCAATTTATCGATTACACGATCAATTGGGATGCATCAATAGCCCCCGTCAATGTACTTCAATCAAATTACCTATCAATATCCGTCCATCGATTGACAATGGCATCAATCGCTTCCTACACGATCAATTAGATGCATCAATGAGTACCATTGACAATATTATTGACTAAGTTAATCGGGAATGGTCAAGGCACTTTAAATTCAAAAGTAAAATAGAGTCCAAAAAGTAATTTGACAGCTGAGCTGAAATGTCACTTATTTATATCCTTGGACCCAGAAAAGGACTCATGTCATTTATTCATGGTGTTCAGTATAAAAAATCGAGATCTGATATTACTGTCGGTAAAACAGGAAGCGGAAAAAAGTAACTTTTATATCAAAAAGGGACCTTTCATAGGTATCTACCATAGACATAAGAAGGGAGAGACAGAATTGTTTACATTTTATCCCGATGAGACATCGTTTTAAACAAAAATCAATGATGTAAAATCTATGCGGATTGCCCTAGATCTACCGCCGGTGTTTGAAAACGAAGAGTATATTAATTATATTTTATCTGAATTTTTATGTGTAATTAAGAAAAAATAATATACTAAATATTTATCTGTGTTTTAATGAAAATACATAATCTCTACTTTTAAAATTATTTATAATTTCCTAATAACATAAAATTATTATCGTGTTAGGGAAATACTATGGCAATGCTGTACGGCTGTTTTGCTATCAAATGACGCTCTTATGTCAAAATATGACGTTACAATGTTGCTGCGCTGTGTTTGTGATCTTTTGGGATTTTTTATTTATTTGCAGTGTTTTTTTGCCAGTAGAGGTATTTAGAGCCTTTTATTATCAATCTACAATAGTTCAACAGTGCGTGGTTTGTAAAAAAGTCGACTATTCTAACCTCGGACTGGTATTTCGGCGGTAAGTAAGGTTATGTTTTTTTAGCGTAAGCAGTGGTGTTGTTAACTAAATTTCAAGTAAACTATTGCAAAAAATATTTATCTGTTTTGTATAAAATTTTTGGAATTAAAGCATTTTAGAGCGAAAAATGATCTAGTAGCGTTGTAATAAAATTATTGTCCAATTCCAGGCTGGATTACAGTAAATAATTTTGTTGCAACTATTTGAAATGCAAAAAAATAAACCTATTAGATGTTTCTTATATTTTAATACAGAATATTATTGTTGTAGCTTTCCTGTTATTCCTGAGAGCAGACAAATGTGGATTTTTTAGTGGTTGGAAAAGCTTCCTGATGAAGTTTGGGGTATAAATAATACTGTAAATGTAAATGTTTAAACAAATCCAATAAAATAATACAGAAATTCAAGATATGAGAGATAAAGTAAAGAGAAAACTTGATCATTGATTATATTGATAATGAATGATTTGCATTCATAAGCTTTTCAGTCGGGAAATGAAGAAAAGGTTTGATAAGAAAAAGACGTGTTACTTACAAAAAGTGATCTTGTCGTTGGGCTAGTGCTGTTACAGACGGCAAAGAGGTAATTGGAAAATTAAAATATGGCGGGCTGTACAAGGTAACTACAGCTACTGGTATTAAAGGTTACAAAAGGTGTATGGTTGTAAGTAGCAGCAGATAGTTTAAAAAAAATAGATAAATAATTTAGACGTTAGTTCTGATAGTGACTTAAATAGCACAGATGAATTGATTGATTTGCTAGAGTGCTGAAACTATTATTTTATGTGAAAATTAACCCGTTTATTAATTAATTATTAAATTTTTCAGCTTTTATTACAATTAATTGGACATGTCATAGAAACACATTTTATCTAATTGTTTATTATAATAATTCAAAGCTCGATAATGCCGATGTGTTCCTTTAAATGTATAAGGATATGTATTAGGTAAAAGTTTATAAAAATAGATACGAGTGGGAATTCGTGAATAGCGCCCACAAAAATAAATATTTTTTTTATAGTTGTATAAACATCCAACTATATTTTTGTGGAACTACTGAGGCAATAGTGTATAGATCCCTAGAAAAAACTGCACACCACTGGAAAAGATAACATCGGACGTGGACGCCTAGGTTACAGTATTGCCATTTTATAAACCCATCTCCTTCCAACTTATGTACAAGTGTGAAAGTGTGTATGATTGTAAACAAATGGTGTTTTTCTAATGGAATGTTCTGTCTCCCCTAGTATTATATGTCTATGGTATCTACTTCCATATATTGTCATGCTAAATCTAAAAATTGTATCTAAAAAATAGGGAGGGAAAGAGGAGTAGATATACCATAAGTCTGTGTCGCATTTCATATTATGATACATAGTATTAAGTTCGGTAAAGTATGCCGTGGCCATTATTATAAAATCTGCAATAGAACTGGTGCGTTTTTAAAAAGAGTAAATAACATGATTGCAATATAATATCAAATACATCACGTTCAAATGAAAATAGCTAATACCTTGTGCTACTACACATGCTCCACTGTCTATAATAATTGGGCTTTCCTTAAAAAATCCAATTCCACAACATCTGAAACCCCTAAATAATCAACGGACATATGTTTTACAATACACTGCGACATCTGTCAAAACTATTGGCCTTTGTCCTAGTTTTGTTGGAGAAGTAAAACAAAAAATATACTTATTTGAAATAATGAAAATATATATAACGTGATGTCAATTACCTTTTTGTTTAAATTGGAATAGTCCTTAGGTATGTAATCTGTGGCAACGCACTTTTTCCTGTCGATTATTAAATTTATCCTGCAAATAATATGGGTAGCTACACTGCACAAACTAATTAGGGAGTCATTCTGTAACTAATAGATTGGATTTTATTATTCAGAATTCCACTCTATGGTTTCGTGTAACAGAGTGACACCTCATATAAGTTGTCTATCACAATTTTACAGCTTTTTCTCTCTGAGTCACCATAACAATATCTTAAATGCAAATAATAGGGTACTTGACCCTATATTGTTTAACAGCTACTGTAACGTCAGTAAATGTGAACATCCTATTATGGCATTATCCGGCTTTAGATGTTGGTTTACAAATGTATTTAGCTCTTACCGAAAGCTTCTTTTGCAGAAAATGTTAGGCACCAACTTTCGTAAAGCCAACTTCCAACACTTGTACCAAGACATAAGTCCTAACTGGTCGCAGTTATATTTTATAAAAGATGTTAACTTAGCAATGTGCCCCGACTAGCATTACATGGCTGCGCCATCTCCATAGGAGTCGCCACATCTTTCATCGAGATCAACCACTAGATACTGACCGAATTCGCACTTATTATGCGCTCGTCAGAGTGCCATTTCCCGCCTGAGAAAAAGCAGGTTGTTATCTATCTGTCAATTTGACAATAATTATCAGACATAGTAGCAGAGACCCAAAGAGGGCACTATATGGTGTGTTTCTCACCACTACTAACGTTCACGACGCTTCTTAGGCAATCATATTGCAACATCGTTCGTCGATTTCACAAAAATCACAAATTTCACAAATAAAAAGAAAACACAACATATTCGGTATCCCTAACTTTTTCGACCAGTATACACTGTATTATTTTTAGGCCATAAGTTGTTATGTTATTAACAACTACCTAATTATATTGTTTAACTGGGCGTAGTAAACTATCAACTTCAAAGGTAAACAGATGTCGCTATTTAATTTGGGAAGCACAGTATTTGACAAGAAATGAATGGCCAACAGGGGAGTCACGCTCAATAGAATTTATTTCAAAATTAGATAGGTACGTCTTCGTATCTACAACAAACATATACAAACTACGTAAAATCTCACATAGGACATATAAAATAAAATTATTGATATAAAATACATGTAAAACAAAGCGTCTTCTATATATAGGGCGATTAGTTGTATAGGGCTCTCCCCTTAATTTGGTTATTTTTAAGTTTATAAAAAAACATTTCATAAAATAACATTTTTAAGGTGATACACAAATTTATACTGGGTTTGCGGAAAAGGCAGATATAATCTATATTTTTTTCCATGGAACTCTATTTTATTGTTGATTGGACCTTGTCACGAATAGGTACAACCTATACATATAGATACAATGTATTCGACTTAAAAACATAAAACATTCAATCTGTCATCTTTTTTTGCAAACACCCTGTATATATTCGTTTAACAGCTTAAAAAGTGTCCGATTTCCGGTGGGGAATTTTCATCCAAACATTTTTTGCGACCATGAAAATGGGGAGAGGAGTTCACCCTATGCTCAGGAAGTCCCCTATCTTCATACAGTAGGTACACATTCATATGTATATGGGTAAGGGCAGGGAGTAAAGTATCACTTGTTCGATGAAGTCCACGTCGTTATACTGGATGTAGTTTTCTTCATCGCAGTGCTCCTGCCAGGCGTACATGACCTCAGCGGCAAGCCGGTTGCACCATGCCTAAAATTGATAGAAAAAATCACAGATTTCGCATCTTTGCAACCATATCAGAGGCATTGGAAATGATAACACCATATATGAAACATAATTATAAGCGTGCAATTCGCCCTATCAAATGAGAGGCTACTCCATTAGGCGAGCACGGTATTATAACTGAACACTCCCCCACTACTCTCCTCGCTGCTCGCCGATCGAGCGCTGCGCTATCTATAAAAGGTGTTTTTTAAGGATGATAGAACTTTAAACTTTAAAAAAATTTTAAAGAAAATATTTTGTGATTAAAAAAGTAATGTTATTAAGTAAAACAACAGTCTATTACATTAAACATTTAAAAATTATTTGCGGTATGTGCCACCGCGACTGTCCGCAAGATAGCGTATTCTTTTGATCCAATTTTGGGTGACTGTTTCGAGCACTTCTGGTGGTATATCGTGAATAACACGAGCAATGTTAACTTCTAAGGTCAATTGTTGCTGGTTTATCAGCATAAACTAATGACTTGACAAAGCCCCACAGAAAATAATCTGCGGGCGTCATATCACCGTATCTGGGTGGATAGTTAACAGGTCCATTTCTCGAAATTAATTTGTCACCAAACCTTGTTTGCGACCACACTTTCACGTACAGCGGTAATATTCCTTTTATACGCCCGATTCTTGCTAAGCAATACGCTACCTACTGGCGGCACGCACAACTAACGCTTGGGTTATTAGTTCAGTTTTGCGTATGTATGTCTATTGTGAATTTTGAAATATCCGTTGTTATATTAGTTAATTGCTTTGATTAGATATGAATCATTATTATTGTGAGCGTCATTGTTCCTCTTCTACAAAGGAAAACCCCGAGATCAGTTTCATACTTTTCCAAAAGCGGGAAAATCTGGAGCTATCGCGGAAACTATAAGCTGAGCATTACAGAGTTACAGGAGACAAGTATGGATAAAGAAGCTAAAGAACGCAGAGTAGAGAGTGTGCTCTTTACCTTTCTCTAAGGATGACTAGTTCCATAATGGTATGTATGCCGTATGCCCAATAAAGAATTTGACATATTTTGAGGTTAAGTTTAATTTTCAGATTTGAACGCTCGAAAAATATTGAAATCTATTTTAATTTTATATCACTACTTACCCCTTTCAAAATAGTTTTACAAGCTTTTTACCTGGTTTAAAGTTCTCGACAACAAATATTTGATGAATAAAATTTCAAACGTGTCAGTGAGCATAAGTTAGTATAGATTTCTGCCGTTATGGCGCTACGATCTTAAAATGAATCGCGTATGACGCACATTCCTTCGACGCATTGGTGTTTTCAAATCATGTAGAGAGTATGTGGTACGAAATCTATCCACAGTACGACGAATAAATAGCTCAAATGGACGATCATGTGGGCCATAAAATTCACGAAATCTTCTATGTGTTTGGCGAACCGACGAATGATTTTCAAAGTAAATTTGAGGAATTTGGTAGCGTTGTTCAAGAGTGAAACTATTCATGATGATTTGCCAAAGTATACTGAAAATAAATTTTATAAATAGTGTCAGACTAACAGTTCAGCCTGATAGTAGTTGTCATGTAAAGTTCTATCAAACCTAAAAAAACACCCTTTATTAGTGGAGTAAAATCGTCGGTGTAACTCGCTCCTTTCTAGGGGTAGACATCTATAGAGGCACCAGTATTCATGGTTTTTTGCCAGGAAAATCTACAAATTCTATCTTGGTCCATATCACTGAAGCAATATCAGAACCATTTGATAAGAAAAAATTGAAATAGCAAGATAGCAAGATGAGCTTATATGAGCCTTTGTAACTTTTTATATAATATAAAAGATGGTTTTTAACACAAGGAAATGATATAAGGTGTGGTTCTTTTTAGAATTATAAGAGATTTTAATATAGCATACCAGGTGTTTTCCATGTTATATTTTAGATGTTTCAAATAGTGAAAACTATTTAATTTAAAATGACGCACCTTGTATTTTTTACAGAGTTACGCAAAATTAACTTATTTTTAATATAATATGTATAGGAATTGTAAGAGTTGAGGATAACATTTTTTGAGATTTTCTTTGATTTTTGGAACCTCTGTTATAGGATATTCTTTCTTGTTTTCATCGAAACACTTTTTTTGTAGAAGTTAAGTAAAGTGCTTAAAGTAATAATGGAACTCCGAATACATTGTATATGAGAATTGACTTTCTCTAAACAAACTCCTCTACATAGGTGACTAAAATTAAAAAAAAATTATATCCCTTATGTCAAACAGTCAACAGTGACTAAATCGATGGTAATTTTTACAAAAATTTTCTTGAAAAACGGAGAAAACCGCAAATATCTCAAAAAATTGTAACATCAACCCATACAATGCTTATATTATGTGAAAGAAAACTCAATTTTGCTATGTAGAAAATACAGGGTGTTAGTAGTATAGGGTAGTATAGTATGTTATTCTCGAATATTTTAGAGTTCTCACAGGAAGCACATCTTATGTCATTTCCTTATGCCAAAAACTAGATGAACATCCATCATGAACATCATGATTTATGATTATTTCGTCTCCTGTAAAATTCTTCCTGATTGTCAAAATGGTTTTAGGAAAAATTTCAGTACAGCGACTGCACTTACCAAAGTTACTAATGACATTTTTACGGCCACTGATAAACAACTTGATACTGTATTGGTTTTATTAGATTTTTCGAAGGCCTTTGACACTATTAATCATGATCTTCTGTGTGAGAAATTAAAATATTACGGATTTAATGTAACATCTTTTCGTTTAATATCCTCTTATTTGGCTGGCAGGTCACAGAGGATCCTATATAACAATATTTTTTCGATTAATACAAATTTAACTTGTGGAGTACCACAAGGCTCCGTTCTTGGCCCTCTTCTTTTTATTATTTATACAGCTGATATTTTAAAATCCATAAAAAAATGTTCTGTGCAAGCATATGCAGATGATACACAAATTTATCATCATTTTCATCATTCTGAATATCATTTAGCATCTAGTGTCATAAATGCAGAATTGCACGAATTAAAGAAGAAATCTGATGAACATAACTTAAAACTGAATTCGTCAAAATCGTGTGTAATGTTTTTTGGGAAAAGAAATAATGTGACATTTCTTGAAGATAATTTTATTGTGTATATAGAAGGTGACTCGTTACCATGTGCCAAGTCAATAAAAAATTTAGGTTTAATTATAGATAAAGATCTCCGTTTTAGAGAACATGTAAAAAAGTTAATACAAAAATCATTTTCATCTTTAAAATTAATATATGCAAATCGTCACTATTTAAATTTTAAGCTTAGGAAAAACCTTTGTGAATTGCTTGTTCTCTCTAATTTTAATTATTGTGATTTTTTATATGGTCCATGTTTAGATACATTTAATAAAAATAGAATTCAAAAGATACAAAACACTTGTGTTCGATTAATTTTTAATTTGCGTAAATTTGATCATGTAACAGCTAGCAGAATTAGTTTAAACTGGTTAATAATGGAAGATCGTAGGCAGCTTCACCTCGCAATTTTTCTGCTTAAAATATTTAGAGAATCAGAACTGAGCTCTCCTATTAGGAATATTTTCACTTTTCGATTACAGATTCATCGTGTAAATTTGCGTAATGTCTCTAAGTTGACCATGCCTCAGCGTCACACTGCTCTTTTTAGGAGAAGTTTTCATTTTAATGCAGTATTGTTATTTAACTCTCTCTCTAGTGACCTTCTACAAATGTCATTGTACTCTTTTAAAAAACACTTTAAAAATCAATTTTTTTAATGTTTCAACCCTTTCAAATATTGTAACAGTTATACAGTTAATAATTTAAATAGTTAATGTCTTTCGGTCGATGCCTTCTTCAGGTATTTATTTTTATTAAAGTTTTTCTAGGAATTTCTACTTGCTGCATCTTGGTTGAGTAGAGTAGCTACTTAGCTAGACTTCGCCAAGTTACAAGCAAGGTTAAATGTATTTATTTTCTAATGTATATTTTCTTAGTAATTGTGATAAATAAAGTCGATTTATTATTATTATTATTATTATTATTATTATTATTATTATTATTATTATTATTATCCCTTATTCGTAAAAAGTTATAAAGACTCAGAAAAGCCCATGATTCTGTATTTTCTTGATAAAATGTTAAATATATTCTAGACGGGTAGCATCAGATTTGACACAAAACCAGCGGGTGGCTTATGAGAGGTCAGAAGATCCTAAAAAGGGCGTATTTCTAAAACGACAAATACTGCTTAAAAAGGGAATGTCATAAATGAATTCTGCAGCCCCGATTTCCCTTGGAAGACCCAGTTCAGAGTCGTGGGTCGTGAGGAAACGTTATTAAAGAAATTTAGTAATAATAATAATAAAATCATTTGACCTAATTTACATACACTTGACCTTGAACAGGTCACTTCACACGTGACCCGTTTTTATGGTGCACCATATAGTTAAGCCATTTATAGGGTAGGTATATACCATAGATTTATAAGACAAGGGAGATGTAATTGTTTACATTTTAAAGCAATCAGAGAACCTCTTGTTTACTCTTTATCTGGTCAACTGCAAGGTCTACTTTATGATTGTACGAAAAACTGTTGCCAAACTGTCAATTGTGTAATTTATATTTTCACATTTAAACTACCATGATTATGGGTTAAGGTTAAAATATTACATAAAAATATTTTGCCGTTTCCTAGTTAAGTAGATAAATCATATTTTGTTAAAAACGTTGCGATAAAAACTAACTTCATAACGCAAAAATGGAATGAACAGGCATCATTGCTCCCTACTCCAATCCGCATGTTCATTGATGCCGGTAACAACCACGTGAATCGTAGTATTTTATAGTATTTCTTTTGTGCGGTGTTGCTGGCAGTCGGAATTTTGCTTTTGTGAATTTTTCAGTGTTTTTCATAAGGATTTTATTACTATTCTTCAGAAAATGGTGCGTCAGTGTCAAGTGTATGGAAAAATGAATTCTTTATATTCAAAACTGTCTTTCCACAGGTAAATTTTGCCAAGTTTTGTTTGGTTATTCGGTCGCTAAATTTGTCACGCCATATTTACGGATTTTCAGGGGCGTGCTGGCTGGCTTCCTTATCATTTTACGGAATATAGTATATATATACTATATTATATTATGGAATTACTTTTGTTATTTTTTAAAATATGGCTGATGTGTTAGTTTTTGGAGTTACCTACACACATGCTTAAATACGATCAAAACAAGAATCCAAGCAAGAAGCTAAGGCATCATCATCATTCAGCACTTTGCTGCATAACAAATTAAAAAACCTATAATGTTTGGTAAGTGTGAAGCCAACATGCAACGTTTGCACACAAAAATTAAAATCAGTTGCGTAACCAAGGTAATTTTTAAAGGTATCCTTTATACTAATCTAAGAGAAAATCACCATTATCAGGGTTTTAAAGAGTTATTTTGAAAACAGTAAGTCAAATAACTTGAAACAAAAAGTTGAATTAAAAACTAACACCATGTACATCTTTCTTATTTTAAATTATATTTCACTTTTAAATGTAATTGAACCCTGTATACAGAGTTTGGGTATCTTTGAAAAACTGAAAAATACTTTTTTACACTACTGTATATATAAGTTTTTGTAATGTAGTAGGTGTACCACCTTTACTTAATTCAGAATTTTAAGTGTTCAAGTTTCAATTCATATTCCCTACATTAAAACTCCGATACTAATTTAATTTCTAATCTCACAAGCTTTTGCTGTTGCAATGTATAGTACTGATTTTCTTAAAATTCCTTTTTTGATGTTTTATTATCATACCCAACCCTTCCAAAAACAGTACGCCTTTGGCGTCGGAAGCAAGTTCTCCCAAAACTTTTGCAACGTTGCACGGAGTCGGAATTTTGCCGTTCTTTCTCTCGGTATTCTTTGTCATACACATTGCCAATGATTGATACAAAACAAAAGGTTATTTATGAATGAACCGTGAGGTCTCCTCTTATTAAGTCTATGGTATATACCCACAATTGAAACCGTATAAAAACTAAAAGCCGACAAAAACAGTCGGCATCTCTTTATTCTACCTGGGGGGAGGTAGAAATGTTTGCTATTAAGAAAATGTTATAGAGATCGTATTATTTTGTGTTTATTAGTACCTATTATTTGTAGCCAATGTAACCAATAACTTATTTTATTATTGTTAAATATTGTTTATGTTTATTATTGTTATTTTTATTGTTTATTTAACAAAACTAAAGAACGCTTGGTTATTGGTATTTACGCGCTGCACTGGAAAACTATTGATGATATTTCAGCACTCGGCACGGGTAACAAAAAAATGATTTACATCTAGCAGACCAGTCTGTTTATTCTCGTTACACCAGCGCGCAGTTGTAGATGGTTCATCGGGCTGATTAAATGTCCAGTGTAGGACTCACATATACAGTTTTACTTACTAATCGAATCACGATACCATTGCTAAATACATAGGGCGAAATATGAAGACAAGTGCGCAGGGTCCTGTGCCTTAACACTGGTCAGTTTCAATTGTCCTTATATACACTATACCTGTTCACTGTGTTGCGTCCAGCTGAGCTCTAGATCATTGTGTTGCTTTTCCGCAAATTTCTGAGCTTTCTTGAGATAGCTGAATGCGCTCTTGAAGTCGTTGTATTTCGCCATGATATAGTAAGCCTTCAGGTGGAATAACCTAAAAAAAATAGTGCATGACACAAAGAAAAAGATAAGGAACATCCGCAGAGAGAAGGTACACATGCCAGAGTATCAGTGGTGAGTGTGTTGCAGTATCTCTAAGAGTGCTTGAAAATAAGAATTAGCGATTCCCGAAACAAAAATGCGCGGAAGAATTTAAATAAATTTTAACCGGTTTATTTATTTACCGACGTTTTGTAAAGTTTTATCAGTTTTTCATCAGTTTTATTCAATTATATTTTAATTATACAGTGTTATTCAGAACTTATCCATAATAAAATTTGGGGATGTTCAACATACATGTAGAAATGTGGTAGTGCAAAAAAAAAAATCTGGCGGCTTCTGAAAACTATTTAAAAAAATTTCATTGCACGCCGCTGGATACTGGTCCGCTGTAATGGAATGACCTTGGGACTGACAATGCAAACTGGCTAGCACGAAAAAAACTTCGGAAGTTCTGAGAGTATACCGACACCCGGCGCAAAAAAGATTTGCAGCGTTTTTACCTTAAAATAAACTTAAAGATAGATAGATGTGACCAAAGTGACGTGCCTTTAAAATGAATAAAATTTTGTTTCACTAATTTTGAAGAATTGCGCTACTTGATTACTAGGTATTAGAAACATGAAATTTATAAAAAATTTGCACATACCTTGTTACAAAAGCTGTTCGAAATTTTGCCCCTAAAGCTATCCAATTTTACCGCACTAAAGCGAATGTTCCTCCTAGTTGCTGATCTTGTAAACACAAATTATTAAGTAAATTGGGGATTTTCAGCATTTTGCTGCAACAACCACTCACAAAACCTAACAATGCAATTGATAATCCACTGGTAACAGTCTATTAACTCAGCATTACTGTACACATGAGCCATTTTGAAAATGTTACAGTTTAACACTCCTACGATAAATAAAATGCCGGCACACAGAGTGTACACACACAGACTGATGACTGATAACTGAATAGACAATAGAGATATTATCCCCACTCCAACTCTATTCGCCCAGGCGTTCTAGGTACAAAACGTGTTTACTTTTTTTTTACCACATTCTTAGGAATGTGGTATATCAGATTGTCGTTGAAGAACAGTTGCCCATCTACGTAGTCCTCTATAATGGTATAACTTTAAACATTGTTTACGGGAAATCCTAAGACTTTTATTATAAATTTTTTTGGTGATATCGATTTCTTATTTAAGGATGCACATACCCTCAAAGTTCTGAATAACCCTGTATATAGTACAAAAACATACACGAAGACAAAATAACATCTACTTAATGAAAAGAATATGTAACAAAATTTAAATTGGAGAATATTCTTAAAGCGTTATTTTTAAGTACAGCTTCATTACCACTAACAATGTCTATAAGGTGCTGAATTTGAGTACCTCTTTAGTATAGTTTTCTTACTATTGTAATCTTAAGAATTATTTGAATTGTAGTTGTCTTCAAAAAGCACAAAATTTTGATGATTTAAGCCCATTTTCTGGCTTAACTGGCACTGGCTCTGTGAAGATAAGACATGCTCGAAAAATTTGTGTACAGATAACAGTTTCTCGAAGATGAGTAATTGGACCTACTTTGGCCTTTTTTGTTAATAAAAATGCCTTTCATTTCGTTTAGTGTCTGCTATTTTCCAATTCTAACTAGTATGTATTTGGTAATGTCATGAATCTAAACAAAGTTAACGGTATAATGATATATTTAAATGGATCTTCGATTAACTCTTTGAAACGTTGGAGAAAGTGTCCTGTACCTGGGCAGTAATACTACACCGTAACTCGACGTCTTCTCCAGCTTGTTGAAGAGCGAGCAGATGAATATGTCGGCCTGGTTGGACGCCTTCAGGTTCTTCATGTCCATCTTGTTGACCATGTAGATGATGAGGCCCTCGAGGAGGTAGAGGCCGCTGATCAGCTTGTTTAGCTTCTCGCCCTTTTCCATGATGTCGAAGTCCCAGGCTGGGCGCTGCCACACCGTCGCCGCCTCCCAGTTTTCATTCCGAACTTCCCTGCAGGAGCGTTATCATAGATATTTGCAAAATTTAGTAATACATGTGGATCAGCCTGTACGAAGGAGGGTTCTCTGTTTATATTTTGGTTAAATCAGCGTACATGTACAGGGTCATTCACAGGGACCGCCTGTTAGACGTATCTCCGAAAATAATAGGGATATAAATATGTAATTTTGGCAGACGCCATTTTGGCAGGGGATATATATTTTTTTTAAATATTTTCGGTTATTTTCAACTTCCAGTTATACGCGATTCTGCTAAGGAACACGCCACCTACTCGCAGCACGCACAACTAAGGCATGTGACTTTGGTTCAGTTCTGCGTATGTATGTCTACTGTGAATTTTGAAATATCCCTTGTTATATTAGTTAATTGCTTTGATGAGATATGAATAATTATTGTTGTGAGCGTCATTGTTCCTCTTGGGCAAAGAAAAACCCCGAGATCAGTTTCATACTTTTCCAAAAGCGGGAAAATCTGAAGCTATCGTGGAAACTATAAGTTGGGCATTAAAGAGTTACAGGTGACAAGTATGGATAAAGAAGCTAAAGAACGCAAAGTAGAGTGTGTGCTCTTTACCTTTCTCCAAGAATCACTAATTTCATAAAGGTATGTATGCCTTATGTCCAATAAAGAATTTGACATATTTTGAGGTTAAGTTTCATTTTCAGATTGAACGCTCGAAAAATATCGAAATATATTTTAATTTTATACCACTACTTACCCCTTTGAAAATAGTTTTACAAGCTTTTTACCTGGTTTAAAGTTCTCGACAACAAATCTTTGATGAATACAATTTGAAACGTCAGTGTCAGGGAACGTAGGTTAGTATAGGTTACTGCCGTTTTGGCGCTTCGATCTTAAAATGAATCGCGTATACACTTCACACAGACAAATATGGAAAATAACGTTAAGGAATGTGAATAATTTTTTGTATGTTAAATAAAAATGTTAATAAAATAATTATTCGTTTGTTCTAACCTATCAGTTTATATCAAAATTGTCCTTTTAAATCCTAGAATGTATATACCGGAAGAAAGAGGATTAATTTTATGTAACATGATGTACAAAAATACAGGGTGTTCCGTTTGACATAAAAATGTTTTCGCTACTTAAATTTTCCAGAATGTAACGGGGGGTATAGAAAATTTGATACAGCACCACTAAATTTATCTTTCCTCTAAAGTTTAACACAACTTAGGCTTTTTCCTTTTGCCAAAACCAAATAAAGCCGTGGTAAATGAAAAAAGTTCTCGCGAACTCTTGTACATGGTATTCGCGTAGATTTTGACCCCTACCTACAGGGATTATTAACAATGTTAAAAAAAAAATTTAAATACAAAAGTTGTTTGGCTTTTCATGTATTATCTTTTGGCTAGGTCGAAAAAAAAAATGCATGTCGTAAACTGAGGAAAACCAATTGAACATAATATTTTTAAATGGGACACCCTGTATAATTTTACACGCTTGGGTAAACATTCTTTTCCTGATTTCAAAAATATATATTTTGTTGACATTTGCACTGACAGTTTTCGAAATATTCGACAGCGAGTACCATAAAAAAATACAAAAAATACAAAGAACAAAAAATATTTAACAGTAGAAACCAACAGTAATAAAAAATATTTAACGATTTTCGATATAACCTCCTTCGTTATTTTAACATTTTCTAATATTTTCATTTTTTAATATTTTTTTTATGATTTATTGTAAACATTAAATATTAAATATTTCGAAAACTGTCAGTGCAAATATCAATAAAATGTATATTTTTGAGATCAGAGAAAAATTGTTTGCCCAAGCGTCTAAAAATATACAGGGTGTCCCATTTAAAAATCTTATGTTCAATTGGTTTCCTCAAATTAACGACATGCAATTTTTTTTCGACCTAGCCAAAAGATAATACGTGAAAAACCAAACAACTTTTGTATTTAAATTTCTTTTCTAACTTTCTTAATAACCCCTGTAGGTAGGGGCCAAAATATACGCCAATACCCTGTACCTGTCAAATTGTTTGTAAAATGCCAAATATCTCCGAAACGGTTAAGTCTAGCTATATAGGTATGTGACATATTTTATAGGTGGGAGGGGCGGATTTAGGATATACTTAAGACTTCTGGATCTGATAGAAACAAGTGTTCATTTACCAAAGCCATTTGCATATAATTAGCCTCGTCTTTGCCGAGGGGTCTCTCACGGTCTCGTCGAGTCCTTCCGCTTGAATGAACTGGTTGCACTTCTCCATGGATTCAGCTATTAATCCCGTCTCCAGATGCAACCCCAAGCAAAGGGCGTGATACCAAATCTTTTCTGAAAAAATCTCCTTAGTTTGAACACAATAAATATTTACTTAAAATCAATAACCAATTTTTACCTGAATTATCTACATCTTGGTCGATCAAGTACGTCAACTCGTTGAGTATATTCCCAAATTCTACCACCTGCTTCCTGAGTAACGTTCCTTGGGCCAAAACGGGGAAAGCGTTGAATAGGAGTTCGATGGAACGAGCCGCATTTGAGATCCTCCATATGGGGTAGCTCAATTGCATGGCTTTGTCAATGTCGCCTCTCAAGAACCTCAAATATAAACAATGTTTCTGTGGAGACCTTATTTATTATCATTTATACAGGGTAGGACCAGGAAAAAACTTTGCTAAATAAACCATAGTTTTTTGAAATTATTAATTATTTTTGCATATTATATTTATTATAGATAAATAATTATTTTTCAAGATTTCTCTGCAAGGAGAATATACCAAGAATTGATATAATTGTAAAAACTGTATAGTTCCAATTATTTTTAAAATATTTACTTTCTAAAATTAAATAATTATTTACCTACAAAATATTTAGTAGCAAGATATACACTCAGCGCTCTGTATAAATTTAAACAAATGTAGAATATTATATTAAAATCAAATTTATATAAAACTTTATATCCAGCTATAAATAAATAATAGAAAGCACAAAACAAGAATAAAAAATGCGCACGAAGTACTCAAACCATGCTACGCTCCTGAAGTCTACTTAGGTAGTGGATGAAATCAATAAGAGACAGACAGCATTTTCAACGAGTTAAACAGAGACATGTTCAGCGACGTGGCCACTTTTTTAAGAAAAGTCATTTAGTTCGAGAAATGAGAATATATAAAATTTAGTCAGTAAACAAAACATTTTCGCATTTGACAGAAAACGGGAAACAACCCGGTACAAGCCACTTGTATGGACAATATTATATCATAATATAGTAATAGTACTAATACATACAATATTAATTTTGGATGTGGATGGTGTGTATAAAAGCTTTCTGTGCGCCCTTCTAAGATTTATATAATAAAATCGTAATGTTTTTAAGGATAATCGCAAATATAAGTAACATTTATCCTAGTCCAGCGAGCTTTAGCCTGTTGCGTCTACCTTTCTCCCCTTATTCTGTGTTCTCATAGGTTGTCGCCGGACAAATGTTTTTTTTAATTTCTATATTAGGATGTTAGATGTTTTAGTAGATTGGCTATGACGGGGACCCTTTACATCTACGGGGCCCTAGGCTGCAGCTCAAAAAAGCCTATGCCTCAATCCGCCCCTGCTCTGGGGTAACGTAAATCTTACCTAGCACGACCGATTTGGAAATATAACATAGCCACAGCTTTAAGTTCCTCAAGTTCGACTATGGTTTTCTTCCTGTGGCACGTTCGAAGTGCGAATACCTCTAAAGCGACACCTAGACGATGCTGTATGGTAGTAGCGGCTATATAAATCATCGCTGCATACGCCAAACATATTCTTTCAAAATCGGATTCTGTTTCTACTGCTTTATTAAGGCTCCAAATAGCTGCCAGCTCAGCTTCCTTCCACTTGCATTTGTTCTGAAATCGTAAATATAGTTTTCATGAATTTGTTAAATAATATCATAATAATGTTTTGAACTGTCTGGCTCTCATCAGTTCAGGATTGCAAGGACTCATTCAATTGATTGTATGGTTAACATGGTTAATTACACCAAGTTAATTGCAAGTTAGTTGCTCAACTTGTTATTTTTTTTTTTTAATAAATAAAAATAATTATACAAACAAACAAGTTTTTTTGTATTCATTACAAACCACTGATAAAGTTGTATACGAAGTATTATATGATGCGGCCCTCACAACCGTAATTTCATTTACAGCGGCCCTTGGGCCACTTGAAATTGAACAGCCCTGTATTAGAGTCATTGTATTATTTGCACTTTATCAAAATACTTACAACAAAATAGAAGCAAAGCAGATACAAACACTCGGAAACGTTATTGCAGTATTCTGCTAGATCTTCATCGATACTTTTGCTGAACACTGATGGAAATACATACAAACGCAGACTTTGCTTCAACTTGAGACGGTGTTTCAAAAGGGTTTTTCCTACGTTTGATGTGGGAAACTTCATTCCTAGAAAATATCATGGTGTTTTTAGAAAATATTGATATCTGGTTTTGATGGAAGTCGATAGATCCATCGAATACCATAAAAAAATTAGTATATCTTTATTCAAGACTTGGTATCCTTAAACTTGATTTGAAATTGATTTAATAAAACACAAGTAGAGTGGACATTATTTATTGACTATATTTCTGAAGAAAAATGACGTTATTGACGTTACTGATCGTTACTGAAACTTTGGATAAATTGAACTTTTAAAGCCGAAATTTGCAAAAAATCGTTTTATTTGCCAAAGCCTATTTATGTCACTATTAACTAAATCTATACAGTTGTTCGGGGAACACAATAAAACATAAATGAAGGTAATATTTATCAAAAAAAACAAAACCATAAGAACAACAAATACACAAACAACGGTGTGGTGTAAAAATTCCCAGAAAATTCCCTAAAGTTACGTTTTCTTGTGTTCTGCATAGAGTTGCTATTTTTAGATGTACCATATAATAGATTTTGGCATTTTATGTTTTTTATAATTTCTATGGTAAATGGGGAAAATACAAACCGTAGTAATTTAAAGCATCCCTAAAGTAAGTATAGGATTCGTCGTCTTCCAAATACATTCTAGCTCTACCGAGAAGAGTAAATAATTTTCCTCTTTTGAGAGATACCATCCATTCTAGTTCTATTTGATCTTTCATAGGTCCCTGGAAGAACAAATTATACACTCAATTCCTCAAGATATTTACGTTTTACTCTAAGAGTGAGGATACAATACAGTTGATCTAAAAGTTTTGATAGTGCATTGACCGACAAACACCAACAAACATGGCGCTGCATTGCTGTCACTTAATTCTCCAATTTCTCCATCTAATTCGACAATACTACATAAATGTTAAATACAGTATAACTCCATTATATGAATCTTAGAAGGGGGCACATAAATCTTTTATACACACCACTGATATCCAAAATTAATGTAATACTGTTAGGACTATTAGGAAATGCCGAAAATGTTTTTCTTTACTGACTAAATATTTCCTCATTTCTCGAACTACCGGGAGTAGATAGAAAGTGTCTCTGTCCAACTCATTGAAAATGCCGCCCGCCTTTTACTGGTTTCCACCATCCATCGCCTGAGTAGAGTTCAGGCGCGTAGTACGATTTTGGTACCTCATGCGTATTTTTTATTCGTGTTTTCGTACTTTTTACTGTTTACTTATAGCTTGAAATAAAGTTGTATGTGATTTAAATATGAATATAATGTTCTACATTGGTTCTGTGCAGCTAATTAAAGTGACATAGCCCCCATAGCCGGCACCGACCTTACTACTGTTTCCGGTCATTGCACTATCAAAACTTTTTAATTAGACTATAATAACATACATTTTGAAGAATATTTCATGATGGCACAATAAGAAGTAGGTACTTGTTACAAGAAAGTGACAGTCATATCATGGTAAATTATGAAAACTACTATTTACCTCCAATAGCTCCAAAGCTTCTTCTAGAACTTTAATTGCTTGAGGTGCGTTTTTGTTTTCCATACATACGTATGAATATTCAATTGTTGCGTCCATAATCTTTTCAACAAGACCTAAGAAAGACATAATTCATTAACGCTACTTTTCCGCGATTGTTAGTTTTAGAGAGTGGTATATTCATACACTGCGTGGTTGCTTCTTTTCTTTTTCTTTAAGTATCATATAAATATAATGCCCAAAAACTATTTGTATAGAATGAAACTAGAAGTATTTGCCTGGGTAGTAATACATATCTTTAAATATAAAAATGAATTAGAAACAGAAAAATTATTAATAGCAAACTAATAATTAATAGTAATAATTTAAATTGTAGCATAAGATATGAAAATAAACAAAAGCAAGTCCAAGGCGATTCTTACTGGATAACGTATTATTATCAATGTCGAGGAAATACAAATATACCCACTTATCTGAGAGAATCAATAATAAAGTGACAACCCAACGCTGAATGCCTTATGACAATTATTGTTCTCCCAAATTTATCAGCTGTTTGACAGTTAAATTTCATCTTTGCTAGTTTATTCTCGCGAATATTTTGAAAAATCCAGCAATTGAGTACATATGGGATAAATTAATTACGTTAAATATCGAATTCCATAGCTATAACTTCCAATATCTGTTGCGGATCTTTAAATTATTCTTAAAACCTGATTTGCATAAGGACAACTGTCAAATTGTCATAACCTCCCAGGGTCAAATAAAAAAAAAATAGCCGAATTTATTTATGGATTACCTGCTCCTTTACAGTGTTCTATCAGTTGTGAATACATGGTGCTTAAAATCAGAAGGCATGTACATTGAGAATAGTCGTAAGCAGAAAATGTCCTGGTTAAATTATAATTGTCTTTAAGCTTATTTATTGCTGATATTCCTAAACCTGATGAAAATAAGAAATCTGAAAAGCAAGTTAAAATATTAATCTCTTGCCTTTAGGTGTCAAAGTATCTTACTTACTTGAGGCACTGAAACTTAGGCTCTCTGCTGTGGAGGTAGTGGAAGTTCTCCCAGTATAATAGGTGTCCCTTGGCTTCAAGGTGGTGGTTTCCCTTTTATTTTGTAGCACGTTCATAGATCCGATAATGGAAGCTTTTTCCACGTGAGTGTCGGTAGACTCTTGGCTGGTAATGGAGTACTTTCTGGCTCTGGTCGATTTATTTCTTAACCCCTTTAAAAATAACACTATGTAGTATTCACACTAGATTGTGTTCTATATACATCGAATCAGAAAAACATCAGTGGGACAATTCATAAAATATACAATGCGTCACCATTGGTAACACAAATATTGTGATGGATGCACTTTATTGGAAGGTTTATAACTGATACTCTGTGCACTCACATCGTCCAGCCTTCCGCTGCCCATGTATCTAGCGAAGTAGCCGCTTCCGCAAGCTCTACATCTTCGAGTCTCCTTTTCTAGATACCTTATGGCTTTTCCGTGGAACTCCCTCTTCTGGTTGTCTGTCAACAGATTGTAGGTTGTCTCTCGGAATTCGGAGGACCTGAATCGCATATAGCCGCATGAGGCGTATTTTGGCAGATCTATACAGCTGTCTGTAAAGAAAAAGAACTATTTAAATACTTTGTGTTGGTATGTCGACTTTGTTGCTGACTGAGAGTGTTTTAAAGGCATTTAGTGGCATTTAGTTAGCTATTTTTATATTTCTAACCATACTTTTTGCTTTGCCTATTATAGATTTGAAACTTAGAAACTTTGTATATTTCATATTGTTTGATAAAAGCTTGTAATTGGTATACTATAAATTTTCCGACAAGTCTTTACCTTTGTTTTCAATTATTGCATATCTTGCTTCGTTAATTTCAGAACCAAAAAAATGGAAGTAACTCTTGTATATCTATATTGTAAGACTTAAAATACTTGATTTACTTACTTGCCATAGATAAAAAGAAACGATATTGTGCAAAAACTGATTTTAAACACTGTTTTCTCTTTTTAAATGCCGGGTAAAAAAAGGAAGAGGAGATAATCTATCTCTTATAACAACTTATACTGACCTTCAATTAACAAACCAATGCAGTCGCACTTCACGGATAAATCATCATTAGGATCCACCAATCTATCTTTGAAGTTCAAACCACCTTCAAGAAAATTTCCTCTGGCACAACTAAGTACCTGGATTTCAAATAATTTTTTTACAGCTGCAAAATAACAAAATAAATAACAACTTTCATCTAATGTAATAATCCTAACCTAGGGCAGTTAGTCTGGTGGCAGTGGACGACATGATATACAGCAGCATATCCCTCGGAAAAATATCCCCAAGCACGGCGCTGCACTTGAGCAGGAGCTGCTCGTAGGAAGTGAGGGAGTCGAAGGTCTGCAAGATAACGACGTCCATGTGCTGCTCAGCCACCACGTCTTCCAGGTTGAATTCCGGGTTCAGGAAGCAAACGTTCATCAGTTTGTCTTTCTTGAATTCTTCAAAGGCCTTCGCCACCGTCAGGTCTGGGTAGCTTTCCTGAAATTGAGACATTGACTGTAGTGTTTCATTTTACAAGATATCTCATACGAGGCCGTGAAAACTGATACGTAATAAAATATACAGTAAATTGACACTTTTTTCCAGTTTTAAAGTGATCAGCCTAAATTAGTCAGAAGTAATTGACTATGTAAAACTGGTATTTAATAATTACTTTCCACATAATATTTCCTAAGTAACAAATTTCTATACCACTTGTGTTTCTGCATCGACAGTCTTGGGTAAATGTGTTTTAGGAAATTGGGGTTGGATATTAGAAGATTGTCAATATAAACATGATGATGAACAATTAATTTGTATCGGAATCTATATTGGATATCAGACATATGTTACAGATCAACTGTTTTTGGAACTGCTGCTGGAAGTGGTGGTCACCAAGTTGTTCCCATTGGATATTTTGAATTTTACAACCAAAACAGCAGCTGACCGATTACCTCCAACAGTTGAGCACGGCTGACTTTGTCAATAATTTTACCTATTATTATTGCCACAATAACCCGCCTATTTTTCCTATAGACAAATCAAGTCTACTACGGTATAATTTGGTATAAGTCTTACTCTACAACTGTCCACAAATATCTTCCATCTTTTTGAGGCCTCTTCGTCCGTCTTGCCGTATGTACGCTCTTCCATAATATCCATCCATAGGTCTGTTTCTTCTTTACCTAATCTATAACAAAAACATTAAAATCAACTAACCAGCGACCCATATCGCTGTTTTCGATTGACCTAACCGGACCCCCCCCCCTCTTTTAGTTCTTTTAGTAGTTTAGTTTTAGTAGTTATAATTTCCCTTCATACATAAAAATCCGGCCTACTTAAGAACACCCCTATTTTAATAGCTTTTACTCTTTAAACGAAGAATGGACACATTCTGTGTCCATTCGTGTTTTAACTTTAAAGGATTTTTATAGAAAAAATATACCTTTCCACCTAAATTAAGTTAATGTTTTCATCCATTCAGGCATTGAATATTCAAAAACTCCATTATCTCCGTCAATTGTCTATTTAAAGGTAAATTCTTCAAACAGAAAATGATCACTGACAATTCATCGAAACAAAAAACAAACATAAAAAAGCATATTTGCAATATTTGTAGCATATTTAAAAACATCAACTCTATAAAAATAAAGACGCAGAAAAATGGACTATTCGTAGACAAATGGTGTTGTGCCCTGTAAAATCTCAGGTGTTTTTGCCAAAAGTATTTATTTTTACCTCATCAACATGTATAAGGGTGGCATAACTACCCCTATATTGTAAGCGTGGATCCTTTTTATTTCTTTAACTGTGAGTCCACCAGACTGCATCAAGGTGACCAGAAAACTCTCGATCCAACCAGGATTTCCGTTGCTTCGCAGTTGCACTGTTCTGAAATGATAATATTATTAAATATACCAAATTGACATTAAGACTTTTAAAGGAATACAAAACCTAGAAGAAGGTACTTATTTACCAGAAATTAAAAGGTCCATCAACTACAATGTTTGTAAGTAATACAACACCTGTTAGAGGTGTAAATCAAGCAATCAAGTATGTAAATTGCTACAACAGGGGTTACATTAAAAACCATTATGATCACTTTTGCGACCTACTTGCGCAGAGGATTTGAGTTCCTTTAAATTTTTGGTGAGTCACATGTCAAATGTATAAGAATTTTGTATGTAAGGGACAAAAATCATTCCTTTATGTAACGATTTTTTCAAACAACCAAACAAAGGCAATACAGGGTTATTCAGAACTTATCCATAATAAAATTTGGGGATGTTCAACATACATGTAAAAAAAAAAACATTTTTTGGCGGGGTCTTAAAACGATTTAAAAATTTTTCATTGCGTCCGGCGTCCCAAGGTCACTCCACTGTAATGGAGTGACCTTGGGACTGACAATGCAAACTGGCTAGCATGAAAAAAACTTCGGAAGTTCTGAGAGTATACCGACACCCGGCGCAAAAAAGATTTGCAGCGTTTTTACTTTAAAATTAACTTAAAGATAGATGTTTCAAGAATTGAGTAATTATTTGTGGAGGTGCTATAAATGTGTCCAACTAATTCACAATGGGTTGTGAATGATTTTCTGTTGTCTGATACACAAACTGTACAAAGCTATAGAGGAGAAAATAAATCAAATTTGAAGGTGTTCCTTGAAATTTTTCAATTTGCTTTAATTACTTTTCTAGTTCTGGAGGAATGCCCTCTATGCCAAGCATCTGACAAACCAGTCCGACATGGTACCACTTGTCTATGGGTTTCAATTCAACCATTTTTATGCTTTCATTCTTCAATACTTTCAAAGCGTAGGTGGTCAACTCTCTCTGTGTACCCATAGTAGCCAGCACGAACACCAGTCGTAAGTCCAGCAGAACTTGTAAAAGCATCCAAGATTCGTCGTCTATGTAGTCAGCATCGTCTATCGCAATGATCCAAAATAGGGTAAAACACTGAAAATGAAAAAAATGTCAAAATATCCGTTTATATCAAAAGATACTACATGGTACATGGTAAATCTGAATTTCGTAAGACGCGCACCTGAGGGGTATGATTTTAGGTATCTGAATTTCTCAGAAAATACAACAAATTCGCAAACAAAATTTTGTACCTGTAACGTGACCATTAGTGACTTCTATATGATAAAAATTAATACAGTTCGTGTTTTTTCTTCAGAAATACATTCTAATAAAAAACCTCTATTCCACTTGGTTGCTCGTGTTACTAAATCCTTTAGTCACCGTTGTAAACTATTTATTTTTGATATTATTCAGATATTCTTCACTAGTATCTCTTTTTTGTAGACGTTTTTCAAATATTGTTCCGATTTTTATTTTCTTTTCTTTTTTTTTTTAAATTATCACCATCTTTGTTCTCTACAAGATCTTTAAGCACAGGCGACAATTACCAGATGCTTTTATGATCGATCTTCATGACCATGGCCACCAACATCAACTTTGATCCAGAACTTTTCATTCCTTTTAAATTATCCGCAATCTTGCTTTATCTACTAGAAGTCGGTGTCTTTAGCACTGATAATAGTAGAGGGTTCTGTAGTCTATTTTGATTACCGTATCCATCAACATCATCTTTAATTCAGAAACCAACATCATCAGAAGCCTCCATTTATTTTAAAGTATCCGCCATACAGTCTTTGTTTCTTCATAAGAAGTCTTCGTCTTCAGCATTAACAACAATTAGAGACTTGTTGTAAGGTCTACCTTGACGCCTATGGACATCAACATCATTCTTGGTCCAGATATATATAGAATATTCTGCTGTAGATCCATAAAAATGTACTATGCTAAGGCGTGAACTATGTCTTCTAGAAAAATTCAGTGTCGACAAGGAATATAAATTCCTTGAGCGTCGATCAAATTCTGTAGCATTTTAGGGCAGCACCATTGAGCACCTCATTATACACATGAACGTTTTTAAATAATGTAATAAATTTTATCGTTTGAGAAAATTACCATTTAAACTTTAATGTGGTAAGAGAATTGATAAAATTAGGTACATTTCCTGCTACAAATTGAATATACCCAGAACTGTTCAATGAGTTGTTTGGAATGGACACATAATAAACGCATCATCTTTAAAATGGCATCGTCTATCAGTTCTTAAGCTATATATACACCGTACAGTTGCAAAGTACTCTTAACAGAAAAATACACTTGCATCTTATAGTAAAAAAAAATACAAGGGGAGGACTATTTACCACGTAGCTCAGATCAGTAAACAATTTACAGAGCAGTTCCAGCGTCTCCTCCTCAGTCCCCTCCTTCTCGGTGACAGGGAATCGCACGTCGAAAACCTTATTAAACAAATACAGGCGGTCTTTGACTCCCCTTTCCTGGAGTCTGACTCTTATCTTCCGCTCCCTGCTCGGCCTGCTGGTGCTTGCCGGCATTCCGATGAACTGAAGGAACATTAGTTGAATAGTTCTGAAAGGAACCTAAAACATACACATGTTGAACGGGAAAAACGCGCACATAGATGCTTACATAACAATTTACTACGATTTTAACGCTTACGTATATGGATTACAAATTTACTAACATCTCGATCATTCGCCGTCAAAGTGAATGTATGTATGGGAATGGCGGGATCGGAAGCGTAAAGTATCTCTTCGAGCAGTCTCGTCTTTCCTTGCCTGAAGTCGCCTCGTACAATCAGCATATTGTCGAACTTCCTGGTGTTCTCCGGCTTCTGAGATAAATATTTGGCCACCGCCAGTAGCGTGTTATACAAATCCAGTTCCTGTTCTCGTCCCAGAAGGGGGAAGGGGCTGATGGAGAACCCTAAGTCGTGGGTCCTAAATAACAGTCCTTGTGGTTATTATATGTATTATAGCTCTGTTCCTGCAAGAATCACCAACCAGTCAGATCCCATCAAATCTTTCCAAACCGGTCAGCAAATTGTTTTTAACCAATCACAGTCTTTCTGACTAGTTGGTGAATGCTGCGAGAAAAGGCCTTATACAGGGTCCTGCACCAGAGCTCCCTTCTTTTGTAGCTCATGAACTGGCGCCTCTATAAATTTTGTTCAAATTTGACTGCAAACTATTCGCAGAGAGGCACATTTTGAAAATATTTTCAAATATACAGGGTGCTCTAAAAACATGTACCATACTAAACTTATGTTTTTTTAAATGGAACACACTATATATTTTTGCATTTTTGGATTCTGCATGCAAATTTGGTGTCAGTTTGTGTTATATTCCCTATAGCAAAACTTAGCCGTTTCGAAGATATTCGACATTTTATAAAAAAAATTACATTTGTTAGAACTATTTCAAAGTTACATATCTTATACAATTGAACAGCGTTTATTTTAATTTTTATATGTCAGATAGTTTAGGCATTGGTCTTTCTGAAAATAGCTAACAGAAGTCTGTAATACATACAGAGTGTTTAATATTTACTGAGCAACACGTCAATTTTGAAAGATGCAAAACCCATTTTTTTCAAATGGCACACCCAGTATATTATTCTACAGTTGAAAGTACCATTCAATTCTGAATTGAATGATATAGCATTCTCCTATACCTATCTCTTAAAGTGCTCAAGATATAATCAATTTTATAATAAAGTGCTCGAAAATTTAAGTTACCCCGTTTCTAAGTGGTCTTCGAATCAAATAAAACAACGAGAAATATTTCAAATTTATTGTCAGTTGCTTTGAGTCTTATTATGGCTATGATTAAGCACAAAATGTAAAAAATTACATCGATGTTAAATAATTGTTCACAGATTTAATTGTTACGTAACCCTATAAGAAGAAGTCTAATTTTGTACATCAAATTATGCTTTAAGAATAAATCGGGTCACCTGGTAAAGACAACAAAACAACTAAGTTTGAAATGTTTCTCGTTGTTTTATTTGATTCAAAGACCACTTAGAAACGGGGTAACTTAAATTTTCGAGCACTTTATTATAAAATTGATTATATCTTGAGCACCTTAAGAGATAGGTATAGGACAATGCTATATCATTCAATTCAGAATTGAATGGTACTTTCAACTGTAGAATAATAAACTGGGTGTGCCATTTGAAAAAAATTAGTTTTGCACGTTTCAAAATTGACGTGTTGCTCAGTAAATATTAAACGCTCTGTATGTATTACAGACTTCTGTTAGCTATTTTCAGAAAGACCAATGCCTAAACTATCTGACATATAAAAATTAAAATAAACGCTGTTCAATTGTATAAGATATGTAACTTTGAAATAGTTCTAACAACTGTAATTTTTTCTATAAAATGTCAAATATCTTCGAAACGGCTAAGTTTTGCTATAGGGAATATGACACAAACTGACACCAAATTTGCATGCAGAATCCAAAAATGTAAAAATATATAGTGTGTTCCATTTAAAAAAACATAACTTTAGTATGGTACATGTTTTCAGAGCACCCTGTATATTTGAAAATATTTTCAAAATGTGCCTCTCTGCGAATAGTTTGCAGTCAAATTTGAACGAAATTTATAGAGGCGCCAGTTCATGAGTTACAAAAGAAGGGAGCTCTGGTGCAGGACCCTGTATAAGGACGGATTATTTGTCCATTTTTCAGTTGGTAGTAATCAGTCAACTAACTTTTCTGATTGGCTATTTTGAATCTTTTAACCAATTACAGCTGCAGAACAAATTATACAGCTCATCCAATCATATAAATTCTGAAGAGTATCACTAAAACTACTCAACAATTAGAATTACATTATCAAAATAAAATATATAACCAAGGAAGTATCATCTGTGTATATAAAGTTGTGGAAAAATACCACTTGGCAGGAAACATTAAATGTCCTCACAATAGAAACAGCACAGGATCCAATACAGAGCCCTGAGACACCCCCCAGTAATAGTAGTAATAATAATATTTATTATTATTATTATTATTATACAGTCACAGTAACTTATAGAGATCGTGTGGGACTGTCTGAATACTCTGAAAGAGCTAGGGAGCGAGAATAGAGTGACCCTAGCTTGGGTACCTGGGCACGAGGGGCACAAAGGTAATGAGGAGGCAGACGCACTAGCTCGAGAAGGCGCATCAAAATACCTCATACTACCAGAACCCTTCTGCGGCATAGCGAAGCCATGCATTAAAACATCCATGGAGGAATGGATGAGAAACAAATCTCTAGAATGGTGGAGGAATCTGTCACAACTGAGACAGGCAAAGCTATTCATTAAAGAACGGACGCCTAAATTCACAGCAGATCTGCTAGGCCAGAATAAGAAGGCCATCAGAATAATAGTAGGTTTCCTAACAGGACACTGTAGGCTAAATAGGCACATGAATCTTATGGGACTGTCAGAAGATGCAACTTGCAAATTCTGTCAAGAAGAAGAGGAAACCTCAGTACACGTACTGTGCCAGTGCGAGGACCTGACAAGACTGTGATTTCAAATACTTGGGGAAGGAAGACCAAGAGCCAATAGCTACATGGAAGAGCCTTTATCAAGGCTGTGGAGTCTAATGCAAAGGACAAAGCTGGACAGAGTGCTCTAAATAGGTTGGGAGTGGCACAATAGATCTTCTAGGTCGCGGTGGACCAAGCCAGGGGGCCGACTCCTATATAAATCTAATCTAATTTAACTTATAGAGAGCACACTTTGTTCTTACCTTTCAACCTCCTTAAATTCGTATATCGGGCCAGGGTGGGCGATGCCCTTCAAGGGCTTGTACTCTTGCAGGATGAAGTTACGCGCCTCCAACTTGCTGTAGAGGAAGGTCTCTCGATCGCAAGTGACTTTGTTCGGGTAGGCTATCATGAGCCGAGCCGCTTTGTTGACGACCAGACCGATCACGGTGTACTCCCTTCTCAAGGTGTGACCGAAGGCACCACAATAGCACCTTCCTGGAAGTAACAGAATTGGAAAAAATGTGCCACAGTGTATTCAACAAACGAATAGAATAAATGCTTGGTTATCAAGAAAAATTCATCTGTTAGGGGCTTATTTGCATAGGTATCTACTGTTACAAATAGTTGGCTATGATAATAAATTATTTTTACACAACCTTTTATGTAGTACTATATTTCCACTAAGAGGAAAATACTGAATAACGTATATGAAACAAAGTGTGTGTTTTGACAGTTGCATCTATCTCGAAACTCGATCTTGGGAACGTTCTACTAGTTTTCTTGCCATTTGACATTCTAACGAATATGTTTATCTATTTTTCTTCGTACCTGTGGTGACGCTAGCTGCTACTTCGTCGATATCCTTCGAACTTCTTATTTTTTCGAAGCACTCCGTTGCGCACTTCAAGGCTATTTGACTTTCCAGTTCATGCTTGAATCCTCGAAGTCCAAATATTATCAGCAGCATCAAATCCTTGTCGAAGTTGCTGATTTTGTTCACGCAACCGTATCGGTCCTTCACTATACTGAAATAAAATTTTATGAAAGTTGATAGGAACACTGGGTGCTCCAAAAATTAACTGCAATGAAGACAAGGGAAATTCACATTGGCAACACAGCACAACAGCTCTAAATATTTACTGAGCCTTGTTGTTGTTGGAAGGCGACGCGGTTACCCGCAGCACTCAGGCTTTTCGACCCTTTGTGCTTGCCGCTAGTCGAGAGCTATTGGAAGAGATCCATGCTATGCGCATAGGCCAACTAGTGGAAGCTCTCTAATGTCCTGGGGTAGGAGAAGTGCTGCACCCAGATGTTTGTGTCTCTTGACCATGAGGCAGGCACAGCGACAAAGGAAGTGAATGGATTTAGTCATCGTGTCCGCAAAATCTGCACCTTCTAGTATCACTAAGGCCGATAATGTTAAGGTGCTTGTTGAGATGTCCGTGACCTGTCAACAGCCCTGTAACAATCCTTATGCTGTTACGACTTAGCGCAAGTGTTGATCGAGCCCAATCACCCCATAACTAACAGGGTGTTAGTTAAACATGCGGCAAAAATTCAAGAGGTTATTCCTTGGACTATTCTAAGGATATTGTATCCTTTGAGATGATTTTTGAAAAAGCGCTTTGTTGCGAAGATATAGGGCGAAAACAATTTTCAACAAATCCAATTTTGGTATTTTTCACATTATTAATGTAGGTGAAATAAAAGTATGGCGTACTACACTGGACGTATCAAGTAAAAGACATGTAGGAAAAAGGAGTTGCTTTTTCTTACCAACATCCCGTGATACTTCGGAGTGATTATTTTGTATGTTGTGTTTTTGTAGTTTGTATGTGTCGCATTTATTATGATTGATTGACGTTTGGTTAGTTGACGTGTAAACGGTTGTTAGTTAAGTCCTCTATCATAGCTCGCTATACGAATGCCGAGATGGCTGACATGCATTTTATTTATGGACTTGCTGATGGCAATGCATTAGGAAGCTAGGCGACTGTACATTGAACGATTTCCTAACCACATTGCTACCGATAGAAAAATCTCTCAAAGTATTCATCAACGTCTTCGAGAAACGGGAACATTGAAGCGAAGTGGAGGACCAGGAAATCCAAGGACTGTAAGAACGGTAGACGTAGAAGAGAATGTGCTGGACATGATAGAAGAAGATCCAGGTACTTCTACGCGAAGAATTGCAAATACTTTGAATGTAAGTAATTGGACTATTTGGAAAATTCTGAGAGATAATTTGTTGTACCCATACCATATTCAACGTGTTTAGGCACTTCTTCTTGCGGATTTTGCTCCACGTATTGCATTTTGTCAATGGCTTTTGCACACGTTGGTTGAAATCCCTCAACTACTTACGCTAATTCTTTTTACCGATGAAGCCAGTTTCTCGCGAAATGCAATAAGGAATTTCCAGAATAACCATGTGTGGGCTGACGAAAATCAACATGAGATTTGTGAAGATCGGTTTCAACATCAGTTCTCGTTGAACGTTTGAGTTGGAATTGTAGGTGACTGCCTAATTGGACCGGTATTTCTACCGGGAAGGCTTACCAACTAAGTATACCGCAACTTTTTGGAACAAACGCTACCTCAGTTTTTGGAGGATGTACCATTGGCTACAAGACAAGTAATGTGGTTTATGCATGATGGTGCACGATTTCATTTTAGGGTAGTTGTTCGATAGTTTTTAACAGCAACATACGGAGATCGCTGGATTGGTCAAGGTGGACCTCACGTATGGCCTGCTCGATCCTCGGACTTAAACCCCCTGGATTATTTCCTATGGGGCAATCTAAAGTCATTAGTTTATACTAGGCCAGTGTAAGATGTGGACGATTTAAGAGATCGGATAATTGCTGGGCGTAACTCAATAAGAAATGACCCTGGTGTGTTTGAAAGAGTTCGGGAGGCTATGAGGAGAAGATTGGATGGTTGCATCCGATCTGGAGGTAGCCCTTTTGAACAATTCTTGTAGGTTCAGAAATGTTACATGTAATTTTTAGTAACAAATTGTTATTTGTTGAAAATTTTTTTCGCCCTATATCTCCGCAACAAAGCGCTTTTTCAAAAATCATCAAAGGATAAAATATCCTTAGAATAGTCCAAGGAATAACCTCTTGAATTTTTGTCGCATGTTTAACTAACACCCTGTATAATTATTGCTATTGATTTGTACCACAGTGAACCTCTTTATAACTCAAGAGGTTTTTTTGAGAACTGTGAGTTTTTTTATTACTTCAGAACAGTAGTTGCATGTATAATACATACAAAATGCTATTTTATGCCTTTAGATCCTGATTTTTTAACGTATGTACAGGCTGCTTCAGAACTAGAGGCTAGAGAGAAGGTTAAATTACAGTTATCAGATCAGTTTAATGCATTTTTTTTTAAGTCATGAGTCATGTGTATCGTTTCTATATTTAATTTCAAATTAGCCAGCTATAATTTTTAGGTATAAAAACATTAGCTGTCATATGTCACATCTCAAGAATTACAGGGAAAAATTGGATTATACTATCTTGTCAAAGTACTAAAAATTTTTGTATTTACAGTGAAACCAATGTCCCCAACGTGTATCTCCAGCAGCTAAAAATAATTCTCCCTTCAGGCCCATGAAAACCGATACACTCTGTAATAAAAATTCTTACTTGCAAACGGTGACGTAGACCGTGTCGGCGACGTCTATGCCCTCCATGGGTCCCACCAGCGCCGACACCTTGCAGTTGACGAACAGAATAGCCACCTGTCTGATCTCCGTCAGATATTCCAGTGGCTCGGAAGCGTCGATGCCCCTCACAACCGGAGCGATTATGAACCGCCGGAGCTCGTCTTTGAGTTTCATTCGAGCGGCGTGGTTTACTGCAGGCCTTACTGGAAAAATGAGCAAAATACACGGTGAAACCTACTCAATTTTTTTTTAAAGAGATAAAGAAAGTGGGGAGACGTTAATTAAAATTTGAGACAAAACAATATATCGGTACAAAAATACAGGTTTAAAAAACGCATAGGTGTTTGATGTTATGTTAAAAAAACGCCTAGGGTATTCTATACACTAGGAATTTGACTTAGTGAAATTTGTTTTCATTGTTATTAAGTATCCAATATGTAACACTAAATTCCATGTAAATCCAATATTATCAACAGTTCACTTGTGAGGGTAATCAATTGTCAAACTAGTCTTATTTAATTAAACCTCTAACCGGATCGAGAGGACTGCACTGAATCTAGGGAGTTTTTAGCTAATCATTACCAATCGGTGCAATGTTGGTTGCCTATACTTGCGGTCACATGACTTGTTGACATTTATGAATTCTGTGTACTACCTCTCGCATTATTTGACGCACCAATCTGCATCATGGTATTGTGGTATTAAACATCCAAAAGAAAGAACTTACGGGCATATTGATCGGTCATAATCGGGGCCATTTCATCATCCGGAGGTCCTACAGTACCTCCAGAGATTACGTTGCTCACAAGACTGGTATCTGACTGTAGTGGAGTCTGTCCTTCTATATCTCTTCCAAATTGACTGTAAGCATCTGAAATATACGAAAACCTAGTCATTTGACTGTCACATAAGAATTTCTAGTAGGTATAGATTAAAATACCAAATTTAAATATTGTGTTTAGAGAGTTCGTCCAACAAGTTATCCGACTAAAGTGCATTTGCTGAAAGGCAGTAGTGGTAATAAATACAATCCTGTACCTATAACAATACCAATGTATTGCTATAGGCGATTCCTGCTAAGCAATACGCTACCTGCAGGCGGCACGCACAACTAGCGCATGGGCCTTTGGTTCAGTTTTGGGTATGAATGTCTATTGTGAATTTTGAAATGTCCGTTGTTATATTAGTTAATTTCTTTGATTAGATATGAATCATTATTGTTGTGAGCGTCATTGTTTCTCTTGGACAAAGAAAAACCCCGAGATCAGTTTCATACTTTTCCAAAAGCGGGTAAATCTGGAGCTATCGTGGAAACTATAAGTTGGGCATTAAAGAGTTACAGGAGACAAGTATGGATAAAGAAGGTAAAGAACCAAAGTAGAGTGTGTGCTCTTTACCTTTCTCTAAGAATGACTATTTCCATAAAGGTATGTATGCCGTATGTCCAATAAAGAATTTGACATATTTTGAGGTTAAGTTTCATTTTCAGATTGAATGCTCGGAAAATATTGAAATCTATTTTAATTTTATATCGCTACTTACCACTTTCAAAATAGTTTTACAAGCTTTTGACCTGGTTTAAAGTTCTCGACAACAAATCTTTGATGATTACAATTTCAAACGTCAGTGTCAGGGGCCGTAGGTTAGTACAGGTTACTGCCGTTTTGGCGCTACAATCTTAAAATGAATCGCGTATTGATGAAATACTGAATTTACTCTTAATTATTAGAAACAGACTGTAATAGATAACAACATTTGCCACGTACGCCTTTCACCAAATGGAGTTTATTTTGAAACTCTACAGCGCTACTCCGACCTACGTAATAGTAATAATATGCCCACTTCTCCCTCACAACTCTCCGACTTCCAGGCTAATCACTAATCACTGTTTTGCCCAGTGGTAGTGCAGCAACCTAGAGGTGAAAGCGATAGCAAAGTGCTCAATTAGGTGTATTAATCACCTGTCACGATGGAGGACAGGCCCAGGACCCAGTTCTTATTGCTTAGAGGTTCGAACAACTGACATTAACTGATCGGTCAACACTCACCTTTGTCTTCGTATTGCCTTTGCATATTTCTCCAATTGGGACCAACTCCCAGAACCTGTAAATATATGTAGGCAAATATTATTTAATAAAAAACCACACTACTTTTACAGTTGGCATTTTAGAAATATCTCTATTTCTATTATAAAGATTTTCAAGAGTATCAGAAGTTGGAAAGAACACATCATAAAATATGATTGTAACTGTCACTTTACACTATCAATTTTATACCGGGTTTCCCATTTCATTTGACTAATGGCAATTAACATGGGCTATTACATTTCATTGAATTTTATATTCCCAGGGCACACTATGAGAAATATTGCTAACGGAATCGATAGTACTGACTGTCAAACACTTCTGATTACCAAAATAATAAGCGAAATGCTTTTTTAATTAAAATATCAATACAAATTCGTTTTAAGTTAATAGATGTAGTTTACATAAGCGTTTTAAGCAATGTCATGTTATGTCACCTGGTGGACTAGTTGGTTAAGCGGCCGTGTTTCAAACTGAATCGCGAAATTTTGCAGGTTCAAATCCCGCCAGAGACAACTTTTTTTTATTTTACTTTTTCATTAATTACAAATTATAAGTGTTTACTTATTCAAATAAATATGGTTCATTGTCAGGACCTAGTTATTATTTTTGAAAGTCACAATATTTGCTTATCAAAAAAAAATAATCGTAGGTTCGTTTCCTTTTTTTTTAGCTAAAGCTACTATCTTATAAAATAAGTAATCAACAAGCAACACATTTTTTATTTATTACATGCACTGTGCTTTTACTAATAGTGTACTTATCTCTGCTAATAGTTACTACATATTATACCTCAATCTGGATATTGAGTTAAACAGTTAAAGAGGAACTGTCGTGAATTAGTAATAGGTTTTTTTTAATAAAAAACTATAATTCTAAAATTATGACTTTTTTAAAATATATTTTAAAAAACTCAACATATTTAAAAAAACTCATCATTTTAGAATTATAGTTTTTCCTTAAAAAAAAACCTATTACTAATACACGACAGTTCCTCTTTAACTGTTTAACTCAATATCCAGATTGAGAGATAAGTACACTATTAGTAAAAGCACAGTGCATGTAATAAATAAAAAATATGTTGCTTGTTGATTACTTATTTTATAAGATAGTAGCTTTAGCTAAAGATAAAGGAAACGAACCAATTAAAACATGTTTTATATTTTTTTTTTAAGTAAATATTGTGACTTTCAAAAATAATAACTAGGTACTGACAATGAACCAAATTTATTCGAATAAGTAAACAATAATAATTTGGAATTAATAAAAAAATTAAAAAAGTTGTCTCTGGCGGGATTTGAACCTGCAAAATTTTGCGGTTCAGTTTGAAACACTGCCGCTTAACCAACTAATCCACCAGATGACATAAGATGACATTGCTTAAAACGCTTATGTAAACTACATATATTAACTTAAAACGAATTTGTATTGATATTTTAATTAAAAAAGCATTCCGCTTTAGTATTTTGGTAATCAGAAGTGTTTGACAGTCAGTACTATCGATTCCGTTAGCAATATTTCTCATTGTGTGCCCTGGGAATATAAAATTCAATGAAATGTAATAGCCCATGTTAATTGCCATTAGTCAAATGAAATGGGAAACCCGGTATAATCGTAATTTAAAGTGGCAATGGACTATTTCCGAGATTTCCATGCATAGACACGAATTTGAGTCAGCCATATCATCAGAATTTTCTCTTAAATTATCTTCAATAAATAATTTAGTACTTTGCACTTGTTTTTAATAATAAATTAAATATTTTGATGGATAATAACAAGGAGGTAACTTCGAAAAATGGACGGGTATCCTGGTGAAACAACAAGTCAATCATTTGACGCCACTTAAATCAACTGTTTCTTGTCTTGTGGATTTTCATTACTCAAGAAAATTGACCGCAAGAGTTATAGTGAACATACAGTAAGGGTGATTCATTTTGGTTGCGTAGAGAAGTACAGAATAAACGAGAATAGACAAATCTGATACCGGTGTTTCCTGAACAAATCTCCTACTTAGAAGGGAACACTACCTTGGCATGCAGTCCATCCGGAAGCACGTTGATAAGGTACTCGTTGGCGCTAATGTGGCGGGATACCCTCGCCGTGATCACGATCTCCCCGGCGGAGCTCTTGTGCTCGGCCGCCTTGATAGCATAGATGGGGTCGCCCGTCATGAGGTAGTGGGAGCTCTCTTCATTCCCCACCAGAGAGAACACCAGGTGACCGGACGCCACGGCCAGTTTCACTAAAATCAAATGGTGAATAATGTTTTCCAGGTTTGTCAACGTAAATCGTCCCTGGACCACCTAGTTAATAATAATGTGCAGCCCCATAGACATAATAATAAAGGGGAGACAGAATTGTTTACATTTTATGCCGATCAGACATCGTTTTCAGCAGAAATCAACGTTGTAAAACTTATGCGGATTGCCCTAGATCTACCGCCTGTGTTTGAAAACGAAGAGTATATTAATTATATTCATCTGAATTTTTTATGTGTAATTAAGAAAAAATAATATACTAAATATTTATCTGTGCTTTTTAATTAAAATACATAATCTCTACTTTTAAAATTATTTATAATTTCCTAATAACATAAAATTATTATCGTGTTAGGCAAATACTATGGCAATGCTGTACGGATGTTTTGCTATCAAATGAGGCAAACTGACGGGAAATTATGTTTCTTATGTCAAAAGATGACGTTACAATGTTTCTGTGCTATGTTTGTAATCTTTAGGGATTTTTTATTTATTTTATTTTATTTATATTTAAGTATTTAGAGCCTTTTATAATCAATCTACAATAGTTCAACAGTGCGTGGTTTGTAAAAAAGTCGACTATTCTAACCCCGGACTGGTATTTCAGCGGTAAGTGAGGTTATGTTTTTAGCGTAAGCAGTGGTGTTGTTAACTACATTTCAAGTAAATTATTGCAAAAATATTTATCTGTTTTGTATCAAATTTTTGGAATTAAAGGATTTTAGACCGAAAAATGATGTAGTAGCGTTGTAATAAAATTATTGTCCAATTCCAGGCTGGATTTCCAGTATTTAAACAGTAAATAATTTTGAAGCACCTATTTGAAATGCAAAAAAATAAACCTAGATGTTTGTTATATTTTAATACAGAATATTATTATTGTAGCTTTCCTGTTAATCCCGAGAGCAGACAAATTTGGATTTTTTAGTGGTTGGAAAAGCTTCCTGATGGAGTTTGGGGTATAAATAATACTGTTAATGCTAGCACAGGGTGTACACCTCATCAGCTGATGTTTAAACAAATCCAATAAGGTAATATAGAAATTCAAGCTATGAGAGATAAAGTAAAGAGAAAACTTGATCATTGATGATATTGATAATGAATGATTTACATGCATAAGCGTTGCAATCGAGAAATGAAGAAAATGTTTGATAAGAAAAATAAGTGTTACTTACAAAAAAAGTAATCATGACTTTGAGCTAGTGCTGTTACAGACGTCAAAGAGATAACTGGAAAATACAATATGGCGGGCTGTACAAGGTAACTACAGCTACTGGGAAATCATTCCGTAAAAAAATATTAAAGATTACAAAAGGTTTATGGTTGTAAGTAGCAGCAGATAGAAAAAAATACATAAATAATTTAGACGTTATTTCTGATAGTGACTTAAATAGCACAGATGAATTGATTGATTTGCTAGAGTGTTGAAACTATTATTTTATGTGAAAATTAGTAAAAATAACCCGTCTATTAATTAATTATTAAATTTTTCAGCTATTATTACAATTAATTGGACATGCCATAGAAAAACATTGAGAATAGTTTCTCAAAAATCATTCATACTCTATGTCTTTTAAAATGTTACAGGTATCATCCGTTTAAGCATGGGCAAAATTTTCTTCGGGACGATAGAAACACAGGAAGGCCGAATATTAGGACCAGCTGTGTCAAGGCCTAGGACAATGAATGAAACACCATTATAAGTATTTTGAATTGTTTATATAACATTCTGCTGAGATTTTAATAATGATTTTGTAAAGCATTGAGAATATATAGGTCCAAGCAGTAATACGTGTCTTATTTGCTCGCACACAAATCTAAGTTCTAACATAAATAAACCTTTAAATGATCCCTTTAATGATAATGATTAAAAAACTGCACACCACTGGTAAAGATAACATCGGACGTGGACGCCTAGGTTACAGCATTGCCATTTAATAAACCCATCTCCTTCCAACTTATGTACAAGTGTGAAAGTGTGTATGATTGTAAACAAATGATGTTTTTCTAATGTAATGTTCTGTCTCCCCTAGTATTATATGTCTATGTGCAGCCCCTTCTTTAAATTTTATATCTACCAGAAACAGAATTGAACGAGATTCCAGTAATGTTTTGGTCAAGTTTTTTATAAAGGGATAGTTTGCTAACTAAAACAAACAAACTAAAACAAACAAACTAAAACAAACAAAGTTTAAACAAACTAAATATTAGTATTATGTCCCACTGTAGTATTTATGTCCCACTGTAAAGACAAACCAGTATGCAATATTGGATCGTTCGTCGATGTCGATGATGTTCTTAGACTCGTTCACTAGAATACCTACCTCTGACGACGACATCCACGTCCGTCTGGTACGTCCCGTACGACTTCTGTATCACCAGCGAGCAATCGATGGCCTCGTGCACCGCATCCCTCATACTTAGCTGATCCGTGACCTTCCACAGGGCAATGAAGGCGTCACCTGAGAACTTGAGGACGTCGCCGCCGTGCGAGAGGATCTCCTGCACCATGGCGCCGATGTAGTTGTTGAGCACCTGGGTGAGGCGCGACGGGCCGCCCTTGCCTGATTTGTTGTACTTTTCGCACAGGTCGGTGAAACCTGATGAAAAAGGAGCAATGGTGAGAAGGTAGCGTGTGATGATGATCCGAAATTCCAAGAGAATTTGTTGTAATCCCAGATATTATCAAATATTAGAAGGAGAAGCGAAGGACTTTACCACAATTATATATATAATTCGAATAGAAAACCAAACAGTTTTCAAGGTGTTGAAAATGTTTTTTCTTTCCGAATTACGTATAAATATGGTTAGAAATACTCCATGAATTTCAAATTAAAAATCAATTTTGGTATACCAAAAAAGTCCTTAAAGTAATTGCAGAAATGGACATTCTTAGAAGTATGGCATAAGTTGGGAAAGATGCATCAATAATACTGATGACAGAAGAGGTATTGATTAATAGAATCTGTAATACTGACTGCAACGATATTGAAACAATCATATTTCTTTATTTTCTTACCGGAAACATCTCCAAAGAGCAGACATCCGTCGAAATCCCTCTTGGAATAATCCCCGATATTATAGATGATCTCGTCCGGCACCAGAGAGGCCAATATTCTGGTATGTCCCTCGTCGTACAGCGTGAAGTACGACCCCTTGTTGTTGTTCTGGCCGACAAGGTTCTTGAGCTCCACTAGAGGAACGGCGCGCCGGTTCTTCCAGTCGTTGTCATCCTCTTTGATGATGTCGCTGGTCATTTGCCACACGACGTCGTCCACCTTCTTGTCGTCCGCTGAAAAATAATATATATTGTAGAAGAGTGTAAGGAAAAGGGGTACTTAGTACTTGGTTCCATCATCTTGAAGGCTGGGGTGTAGAAACTTGTATAAAATTAAGAAACAGTCAGTTTGACAGGTAGCTTTGAGCCAAAGTCAAAGCAATGACGACTATGATCAGTAGCGTTCAATAAAGAAAGTATAATTCAAGAACTGGAATTAGAGGAGACTTTTGAATTGATTATAAGCCAGAACAAAACTAAGATGATCTACAGAAATATGACTATAAGAAAATGTTTTTGTGTTATTTCTAATAAATTAATGTACATGTGTTGTCATTGCAGCCTCTATACCATCGCTGTATTATAATAAAGTTGAGTTTCCACAAGAGCATACTACAGGGTCTTCATCAGTATGTGGCTTGCAAGATTTTTTTAATAATTGATCCTATCAATGATTTGTAATTTTCTTTTTCCTTATATTTCTAAAATCTAGATCATTCCATGAGTCAGCTGTGTAAATGACAAGCAAAACCAAGTATGTGTTTATCTCTCTGCAGGGAAGATAAACTTTAATCCAAATTTCGTTTCCGTATCTTACTATCAGAGATACGAGTGTGTGGTGAAGCTTTAAACTCTCAATATGTAGAGGATCTAAAACAGATCCTTGTGGTATTCCATATTCAACTGTTTTAAGTATATTCTGCAAACAAAGTGGACAAAATATCCTAGGAATGTCTTATCACAGTAATGAAACTAGCAAAAGCAACAGGATTACACTGGTATGGATGTCAGAGCATATCAGATGGAAAAGAGACTGTAATTCACCTTGCTCAGAAACATACATAATTATCATTCGTCGGACTACCACCATTATTTGGGATAGCAAAAATTTTCGCAATGGTAGAAGTAGGAAATGGTAGGATAAATAGACATCATCTTACTGGAAGTCAGTAAACCATAACCGGCCTTTTTGACTGGACATTGAGAACTGAAATATCATATCAAATGAATATTTGCTAGATTATAGTCCACTTGGGATTTTGGCAAGAATAGGTGTCAGGGTATATCAGAAGGAAATGATACTGCAACTTACTTTTCTCAGAGAGATGCACAATTACCGTTTATCGGACCACAATCATTCGATGGGATAGCAAAAAATTACGCAATGGTAGACGTAGGAAATGATAGGATAATCAGACATTCCTAAAGGAAGTCAGTGAATCATGAAACAAACATTTTTGACTGGACATTATCAACTGAGAAAAAAATTATGCAATGGTAGACGTAGGAAATGGTAGGATAAACAGAAATCATCCTAAAGGAAGTCAGTGAATCATGAAACAAACATTTTTGACTGGAATATTTGCTAGATCATAGTACACTAGGCATTTTGGCAGTAATCCTCGTCCGCCAATGGACTAAATACTTAGAATAGAATTTATTTCTTCAATAAAAAACAAAAAAGAGGAATTTCAGCCAGATACATGGACAAATATCCTATCCAAATCTTTTTTATTGTTTAAGAATGCAATGTAAGTGTAGTGTGAAGAGTTAAGCAGCGAATGATCAGTATTCGGTAATTTGGTGTTGCCCTTGGTGTTGTCCTGTTCGAGAGCATGTAATTAAGAACTGATAGCCTATATTGCTTGTCTTAGTTCTTAATTATCTGTTCTGGAAGAGAAACACATCAACGGGACACCAAATACTGATCATTATCTGCTTAACTCTTCAAACTACACGTACATTGCATTCTTAAACAATAAAAAAAGATGAAAAACAAAATAAAACCAAGCCATGCAATAAAATTAAAATAGGAAATACTACTTTTAAGTATTAGGTAACCTTGAAAGAATTAGCTGTAAAGACTGTAATCAAAAGTATGTTGGACAAACTAGAAGGTCAATTCAAACTAGATTGAAGGAACATATGGCTCATCTGAAATATGGTAGAACAGATAAGTTTAGTGTCGCCCAACATCCGTTTGAGAACAACCATAAAATAGATACTAGCAATTTGAGACTAGTTAGGAATGTGACAAATTCCAGACAGCTGGATGCTTTTGAGAGTTTGGAAATTGCCGAATGTAGAAATAGTATGAATGGTGACACAGGGCCAATCCCATTTAACCCCCGCTTTATTTGTTAGTAAGCCACGGGTCACTGATCCGTCGCGGCGGTTCACTGATCAGTCGCGATGGTTCAATGAGCGGTAGCGACGGTTCACTGAACCGTAGAAATAGTTTAGGTATAAATCGGACACAATGTTAGCATAGGTTTAGTTTTAATCACCTCCAGATGATGCCAACTTGATTGGCGAAACGCGCGTCGCGTACAGTATAGTGTTTTGGTGTTACGTGGAAAACTACGTCAGTGATATTTTTATTCTTTACTGAAAAAGTAATTGCTGTCACGATGCAGAGCCTGATTGATCCTAAGCAATCCAATATTATCTCATAATCTACTCGATTGAATAATTTAGGACCTTCAAACTGGGAACCTTCTAGCAGGTACATCGTCAGCATACATTAACTCGCTTTTGTTATATATTAACGAAATATTCACGATAATACAGTAGCATCGGTATTAATTAAACAATCATTACAGCATTATTACGCCTATTATTAATTCAGGAAGCCACTCTAGTCCGTTACACGTCACGGAGGATTATTAAGATCGCTTAATTTGAATAATTTCCTTTATTTTGGTATCATCAGCCACAATAAATACATTAGCCATAGTTTCCAGCGCAATTTCCGAGTTATACACAATAATTACGTTGAATAATTTATCGCGGAGGGAGCACGCCATGTCATCAATTCCCGATAAAGCAAACTCTTAATTATTTTATTAATTGATGGCTCGTTTATTGGACAAACAACTAATAGCCGTTGAGACGGCGAATGGACGGTTCTTAGATGTCGTTAAACGAAGTACCTGAGCGATTAATAAGGCGATCTTACAGTGTTGGTTTAAGATCCATTTCAGGGAGAGAGAAAAATAAGAGAGCTTTTATAGAAATATATAAATTATATATATAGAATTATAGAAATTATTCATTGTAGTCTTTTTTAGGATTGTTGTTGTTGTTGGTAGGCGGCGCGATTACCCGCAGCACTCAGGTCTTTCGACCCATTGTGCCTGCCGGTAGTCGGGAGCTATTGGAAGAGACCCGTGCTATGCGCATAGGCCAACACCCGTTCTAGGGGAAGCTCCCTAATGTCCTGAGGCAGGAGAAATGCTGCGCCCAGGTGTTTGTGTCTCTTGACCATGAGGCAGGCACAGCGACAGAGGATGTGAATGGAGTCCTCGTCATCGTGTCCGAAAAACCTGCACCTTTTAGTGTCACTAAGGTCGATAGTGTTAAGGTGCTTGTTAAGATGTCCGTGACCTTTTCACAGTCCTGTGACAATCCTTATGCTGTTACGACTTAGCGCAAGTATTGATCGAGTTCCGTTCGACCAAGGCCCTTCAATTAAGAGCCTGGCTTGTCGCAGCCCAGTCCCGTTTGACCATTCTTCCTCTGATCTTTCCTTGATTCAGTTTCCAATGGAACTTGCTACATAACTAGGCGGAAGCTCCAGCACTGGTTCGGGCCCTGTAAACTGTATACTTGAGCCTCTCTTAGCCAGTGCATCGGCCTCCTAATTTCTTGTTATGTTGTGATGACCCGGTACCAGGTCAATTTTACTTGGTTGTTCTGTCCCAATTGGGCCAGACCATTAATACACTCCATTAAGGACCACCCTGGAGGTGATCCTGTAAAAGATCAAGGCACGTAAAGCCGCCTAACTGTCGGTGCATATCTGGATATGCTGATTAGAATATCTCCTTTTGAGATTTTCCTGAACACATGCAGAGATAGCAAACACTTCCGCCTGAATGACCGTAGCATATTTTCCCAAGGATAAGGTTAATCTCGCCCTCGGGCGCACGCCTCGGACTCCCGCCTCGGACTTTTTTAGGATTACACCACCTGTAAAATAATAAAAAACAGAAAACCAGAAGTAATGGGATGAGAGAGAACTCTCATTATTGATGCAAAACTGGGTTGTACATTATGTACAAACTATACTAAAATAAATAATAGAGATAGGAAGAGGTCTAAATGGATAACCAAATTATGAATTAAATCCGTAAACAAGAAAAACTAAACTAAATAAACGTAAACTAAATATATTAAACTAAATAATAACCCAACTGATGAGATATTACAAGAAGAATATATCTACACAATATAAGAACTACCTATATAAAAACATTCATTAAAAAAAACTAAAAATGATTATTATAAAGAAAAGATCGAAACAGAGCATAGCAACTCACAAAAATTATGGCAAACAGTAAACGAGATGACAACAAATTCAGAAACTATCAAAATTACTTCAATAAAAAATGAAAATAATGAAACAATCAATAATCCATTCGAAATTGCTGGGGGTTTGATGAGTTTTTTATTAATATTGGAAAAACCTTGCAAATAAAATAAATAGAAATAAAACCTACAAGGAAAAAAAGGCTATGAAGGGACATTCCATTTTTATGTTCCCCACCAACAGAGAGGAAGTAAAAAAATATTGTTTAGTTTACCATTAAACTCATTTCTAATTTTACAGTTGATCCACTTACATAGATATTTAATAAATAAATCCTTAGACCCAGGCTCTTTTCCTACTGCTCTTTAGCAATCTATTATCACACCTAGGTATAGGTATATAAAAACAGAGGAAAAGATGGAATGTCCAATTATAGACCCATTAAATTTGTTATAAATTTTTCTAAGATATTTGAGAAGGTCAAACAGATAAGATTGAACCGTTTTTTAGAAAAATATAAATTACTTTGTACCTCATAGTGTGGATTCCAGGAAAAAAGATCCACGGAAGATGCCATAAAACATGTAACAAATATTATAGTTAGTACCTACCATTGATAAAGCCGAACCATGCATTGGTGTCTTCCTGGATCTAACTAAGGCCTTCGACCCCGTAGACTATACTATTTTTCTAACAACCTTAGAGGATATGGGGTTAGGTTAGGTTAGGTTAGGTTAGGTTAGGTTAGGTTAGGTTAGGTTAGGTTAGGTTAGGTTAGGTTAAGGTCAAAAGTGAATGGGCCGAAAACCAGACCCTCCACCGCGACCATGTGGTCTATTGTGGCTCACACCTACTTACATTTCACCCAACAGGTCCAGCCTCTTCATGAAGCTGATCATCTTATTGGGTGATCAACTTATTTAGATCCTCTGGCAGAAGTTGTCCTTTGCCAAATAATAAGTATCTTATCCTTTCCTCAGCGGGGCAGATGCATAGAGGATATGGGTATACAAGGTGCAGCACATGATCTTTTTAAAAGCTACCTAAGACAGATACCAAAAAGTTAAAATAGGTGAATATATGAATAAAGGAAAAATATCAGTTGCGACGTTCCCCAAGGCACAGTGTTGGGGCCTACTCTATTTACTTTATACCTAAATAACTTCTTTTATTGAACAAAATGGGAACATTATTATAATTTTGCAGATGATACTGTGATAGTATGCAAAGATGGACGTTGATACAATTTAAAACTAAAAATTGAACCTTCTCATATAAAAACCTTGTTTGATAACAAACTTCTGACCGTTAATTATAAACAATCCTTTTACTTACCTTTCAGTAGTCACCAGTCCCCCTTCCTGAGTATACTATAACTATTCAAAACAACTACACTCATTCTGTCTGCAAGAAAAATCTAATATTTGATGGGATTCTCACGTAGAATACATCATAAAAAACTGAGCTATATTTAATATAAGTTTAAACAAATATAATCTATATTACATTATGATCGATTGAAAATAACGTACCAAAGTCTCATAGAACCCCACATAAGATATGGTATAATAGGATGGGATGGAGTATCGAAAACTCACCTGAATCTACTGGAGGCAATTCAAAAAAAATTTCTGAAAATTCTCCTTAACAAATACCAGAGATATCCTAGTGATTTACTCTATACTGCCAAAAAATTTCCGCTGTAATCATCTCCTCCTGCCTGAAGGGGGAGATATAATTTCCGGAAATCGTCTCTGTTGCTATGGTAACCAAACAAATACAAAGCTGGCTGATATATTATGTAAGTGTGATATTTTCCTTAAAATTTAATAAAACGGTTTGGTAGAGTGAAACTATAGGTTTTGTAGGTACACTTAAATGTATAGAAAGAAACTTTAGAACGACAAAATACAAAATACTTATAATTCTTGTGGTACTACAAGGTATCTGTATGCGCGGATATCATAACACCCCGTATAGTGTGTAACTAGCACGGCTTGAAGAAAAATAAAAACATTGTTTTCCATTAACCATTCAGTCTGCCAATGTAAGAATTGCTGTACATGAAATAAATGAAATTGCAAAGTGAGCGATGGAGTAAAAATTGCACCGCGATGAGGGTCTACTATTTAACGTATTCTGGTCGTATTAAATCATTTCTATGGTATACGAAAACGACTCCCAGCACTTAATTCGAGGGCTTCCCTCCAGAGGACAGTCCCCTTTCACTGTGTAATTGCGAGACCGAGCAACTTCGGGAGGTTTCATTAGGATTCATCCCGTCTTCAAATCGTTCTCCGCTGCAAATCTGCCACCCAAATGTAACTGGAACAACACAGTGGCGTAGCGATTGGAAGGCTAGGAAAACTAAAAAAAAAATCACGTTTCATATTGTTTATAAGTCAGTTTATATAAATAAAAATTATCTCACTATTCAAGTGAAGATAAATATTATTTCATAAAATGTTTTGATCTAAAAAAAGAAAATTCAAATTTAACAAAGATCTTTATTCCCAATTGTGAGTATTTACAATTAGAATGAAGTAGGTAAAAGTAACATAATATTTTACAGAAACTTATTGGGTTTCAAGGTATCCAGAGAAACCATATTCATATTTTCTAGAAATTAGTATAAATACTATTTATATTTGGAAATTACATATTCAGTCCTCTTTTGATTTTAGAAATAAAATACCTACAGGGTGTTCCATTTTTGGGCATGCGTCTAAATCTTTTATAGCAACATCTGGTGTTCCACAATGATCAAATCTTGGCCCACTGCTCTTTTTACCCTTCATTAATGATATTACTGACACTCTGTGTTGTCAATCTCTCTTATTTGCCGATGACCTTAAAATTTTTGCTAATATAGTTACAATTGAAGACTGCGAGAGCATACAGGTACAACTACACGATCTCGAACAATGATCCATTTGAATATAAGCAAGTGCAAAGTGCTTTCTTATACTCGTATATATAATTCCATAGTGTACGACTATATGTTAAATTCAGTATTACTTGAGCGATTTCAGTGTGTCAAGGATTTAGGAATTTCTTTCGACTCTAAATTAAATTTTATTGGCCACATTATACAAGTCACATCTAATGCCTTGAAAATGTTAGGATTTATTGTTGGGAATTGTAGGCAATTCTCAAGTGAATTTGCTTTGAAACAACTATACTATGCTTATGTACAGTCAAAGCTTGAATATTGTTCTGTGATTTGGTATCAATACTATATCTATCAGAAAAACTTGGTAACTAGAAAGTGTTCAAAGAAAGTTTTTAAAATTTGTATTTTTTAAAGTTGACGGATTTTATCCAGAACGAGGTTATGACCATTCCACACTATTCAGTAGATTTAATATGCTACCTATTGAACTGCGTCGTATTAAGTATAAACAGTTTGAGAATACTTTACAATATATTAAACAATAAGTTAGACTGTTCATCTTTGTTATCTATGATTAAATCCTCGATTAAATCAAGATACCTCGTATAGATACACGTCAGAATCTTACATTTCACTGCCGATCTGTTAACACCAATATTCTTTTAAAATCACCTGTTTACAGTATATGTGCAGTGGCGGCTAGTCATAATGGGCACAAGGGCACGTGCCCTATGCGTAAGCAGATAAGACTTGTGAATGTTGTGATATTTTATAAACTTTTATTATTATAATTTGGTGGATTTTTTTATTAATTTTTCATCATGAATATTGAATCATTTGGTGCATACATATCCGTCTAGCGTCTAGACCGCTTCACGCTTCACCGTCTGTGTAATCCGTGTGTCCACTGGGCTGGGCACGGCCGCTGTGTGCCTGTTCTTTTTTCTTTTCTATTTGCATGCGCAAGAAAAGGATACACAGCTTCTATTTTTCCAGCGCGTCTTTTCTAATGCGTTCTGTTACGTCATTGAATGGGCGCTGCCCTGTCGACCAGACGGTACATAGTACAGGCACAACAAAACAAACACCAGAACTTGTGTTGTGGTGTTTGTTGTCCACAACGAATTTACTATTTAGTTTACTACAGTTTGTTAGGTTAGATTATCGTTAATGTTTTTTAGTTCTTTGATTTGATTATCCGTGTAAGACCGTGTATTTTAATTAAGATAATATATCTGTGTTTTTTCTGGTCTAGTAGAAAACAGAAGTTTCGCCTGCCATTTTTCTGACATGTATACTTTTTTTGAACCGATTTAAATATTATTTTAAATAATTTTTCCATATTTCTGTCAATCGCATCAAAAAAGGGGATATTTGCCTAACGAAACCTATTTCTTCAAGCAAATATTTTGGCTCTACGAATTTCTAATTTTTAATTTTAAGGTGTTTGGCCTTGAAAAATACAAAGTTTTCGCCTGCGGCGCATTTTTTTTCCCCTGTGCCCCCTATTCCCAAATTTCACCAGCCGCCACTGTATATGTGTATAAATTTTAATCAAATTTCCGATATGTGCGACATAAATTATATAGTAAGTTTCTAGACATAGTTCAAGCTGCTAAAAATAAATATAATGGAATTAACGTAGAGTTGAATATAAGTGAGAATGATTATTTATTGTATTACCTATATATAGAAGGACATATACCTATCTGCCTTATGAGTGTTTGTATTCATTCCTATTTGATTTTGTTCTGTTTTGTGCTTTCTTTTATTGCTTTGTTTGTATTTTTCATTAGATTTAAACAGTAATAAGTATATACCTAATATAAGTATTGCAGTGGAAAATGATTTGTTATTATTATTTAGTTTACTTTAAGTCAATCATCTTTTTGATATTGCTACTAAATAAGTATTACTTATTTTGTTCTTTTTCATTATTTTTGTAAATTTGTCCTATTATTGGATATTTGTATCGGTTGGGCAATAAATCTATTATTATTATTTAAAAACCACAAGTTGTAATCATAATAAGAAAATGAAAAATTAAATAAAATTTATTTTTATGCCATCGAATGTAGGTACCAGGTACCCATGTCTAAAAAGTGTCTATAAAATGTTCAAACCATTTCGAGGAAACGAGAAAAGAGCATCAGAAGAAACGCCCTATACATAGTTCGAAAATGGTAAAAAAGAGAAAGGTGGTTTGCGCTATTGTTATTTTTTTTTTTAATAAGAGCACAAGGATCGTCCATCAGATTCGCTCTAGTGGCGTTAGTCAGTAGCGCAACATTTATTTTTTTAGAAAAGGAGTCCGAGAGTGAAGGTTGCACGCCACTGGCTATTCCCATCGAGCTGAAACTGTTTGTGGAAGTAAAGATTTGTAGTGGCATTTACCAAATAAAATTTGAAAACAATTGGTTTATTACTGTAAAAGATATAAATAAAAAAAAATTTTTTTTCAACTTCAACACCCTGTATATCAGAAATGGTACGTATTTGGAAATAAGTGTATATAGCATAGTCCCAGTATTTTTACTGGCTCTACATGTTCCCGAATTTTTTCAGCATAAAAATGGGACGCCCTGTATAAATAAATATGTACAGGGTATTCGCGTATATTTTAACCCCTACCTACAGGGGTTATTAAGAAAAAATTAAATTGAAAAGTTGTTTGGTCATGTATTATCTATTAGCTAGGTCGAAAAAAAATTGCCGTAAACTTAGGACAACCAATTGAACATAATATTTTTAAATGGGACACCCTGTATAATTTTACACGCTTGGGTAAACCTTCTTTTCCTGATTTCAAAAAGTATATATTTTATTGACATTTGCATTGACAGTTTTCGAAATACTTATTCGACAGCGAGTACCATAAAAAAATACAAAAAATACAAAGAACTAAAAATATTTAACAGTAGAAACCAACAGTAATAAAAAATATTTAACGATTTTCGATGTAACCTCCTTAGTTATTTAAACATTTTCCAATATTTTCAATTTTTAATATTTTTTTTATAATTTATTGTAAACATTAAATATTAAATATTTCGAAAACTGTCAGTGCAAATGTCAACAAAATATATATTTTTGAGATCAGAGAAAAATTGTTTTCTCAAGCGTGTAAAATTATACAGGGTGTCCTATTTAAAAATATTATATTCAACTGGTTTTCCCAAATTTACGACATGCAATTTTTTTTTTTGACCTAGCTAAAAGGTAATACGTGAAAAACCAAACAACTTTTGTTTTTAAACTTTTTTTCTAACTTTCTTAATAACTCCTGTAGGTAGGGGTCAAAATATACGCGAATACCCTGTACCTATAACCATCTATATAAAGCACCAAGTAATATCTGAAAGAATATCTCTGTAGAGTGTAGACATTCACATACTTTTTTTTGTAGGCACGCCACTGCGTCGTACGGGGTACGGGGACGGCACCGGGGACGCACTTGCGGTTAAGCGGTTTTCTGTGTACTCATCAAGGGTGCTTTGTGCCCCCAATTAGCCACCGCTTGGATTTCGTATTTATTTTGTCCCCCGATGCTGATGCCGTCCACAGAGGCCGGCGACGCGACGCAGCGGGGCGGGCGTCGATGGGGGCATTGTTCCTCGTTAAATGATACAATGGATAAATTTGCACATTTTAATCGATAGAGCACTTAATTTTAGCCATCTCTACTTTTTGGTTTGTTGGTAGTATTCCTGGATCCGAATATATCAAATTTCATCAGGGTAACTAGACAACTTTAAGAGATATTTACCAAAATATATATAAATAATATCTAAAGTGCTGTAAGACCCGCAATATTTATTTTTTAATATCTTGAAAATATTTTTGTTACGTTGTTTTCTTTCTGTGATTTTCTGAACCCAACTGTGATTTTTATTAAAAAACAGACAACAAAACATTATTATTAATTAGAAATTTTATAACCTAATTGAAAATGAATCTACCTACTATGGGTGTTAAACATAGGGCAAAAATTCAAGAGGTTATTCCTTGGACTATTCTAAGGATATTTTATCCTTTGATGATTTTTGGAAAAGCGCTTTGTTGCGAAGATATAGGGCGAAAAAAATTTTCAACATAACAATTTATTACTAAAAATTACATGTAACATTTCTGAACCTACAAGAATTGTTCAAAATGGCTACCTCCAGCTCGGATGCAACCATCCAATCTTCTCCTCATAGACTCCCGAACTCTTTCAAAAACATCAGGGTCGTTTCTTATTGAGTTACACCCAGCAATTATCCGATCTCTTAAATCGTCCACATCTTCCACTGGCCTAGTATAAACTAATGACTTTAGATGACCCCATAGGAAATAATCCAGGGGGTTTAAGTCCGGGGATCGAGCATGCCATACGTGAGGTCCACCTCGACCAATCCAGCGATCTCCATATGTTGCTGTTAAAAACTCTTGAGCAACTACACTTAAATGAGGTGGTGCACCATCATGCATAAACTACATTGCCTGTCTTGTAGCCAATGGTATATCCTCCAAAAAATGAGGTAGCGTTTCTTCCAAAAACTTGCGGTATACTTCGCCGGTAAGCCTTCCTGGTAGAAATACCGGCCCAATTAGCCAGTCACCCACAATTCCAACCCAAACGTTCAACGAGAGCTGATGTTGAACCGATATTTCGCGTGAAACTGGCTTCATCGGTAAAAATAATCAGCGCAAGTAGTTGAGGGATTTCAACAAATGTATGCAAAAGCCATTGACAAAATGCAATACGTGGAGCAAAATCCGCAGGAAGAAGTGCTTGAACGCGTTGAATGTGGTATGGGTACAACAAATTATCTCTCAGAATTTTCCAAACAGTCCAATTACTTACATTCAAAGTATTTGCAATTCTTCGCGTAGAAGTACCTGGATCTTCTTCTATCATGTCCAGCACATTCTCTTCTACGTCTACCGTTCTTACAGTCCTTGGCCTTCCTGGTCCTCCACTTCGCTTCAATGTTCCCGTTTCTCGAAGACGTTGATGAATACTTTGAAAGATTTTTCTATCTAGCAATCTGGTTAGGAAATCGTTCAATGTGCAGTCGCCTAGCTTCTAATGCATCAGCATCAGCAAGTCCATAAATAAAATGCATGTCAGCCATCTCGATATTCGTATAGCGAGCCATGATATAGAGGACTTCACTAACAACCGTTTACACGTCAACTAGCCAAACGTCAATCAATCTTAACAAATGCGACACATACAAACTAGAAAAACACAACATACAAAAACATACAAAATAATCACTCCGAAGTATCACGGGATGTTGGTAAGAACAACTTCTTTTTCTTACATGTCTTTTCCTTGATGCATCCAGTGTAGTACGCCATACTTTTATTTCACCTACATTAGGTAATAATGTGAAAAATACCAAAATTGGATTTGTTGAAAATTTTTTTCGCCCTATAAGTATCTTCGCAACAAAGCGCTTTTTCAAAAATCATCAAAGGATAAGATATCCTTAGAATAGTCCAAGGAATAACCTCTTGACTATAATTTCGCCTAATTATAGTTTTCCCATAATCGATAGGTGGAATTCCCCGTGTGACACCCTGTATATACGCCATTGGATTATACTCAAGAAAGTTCCTGAAGAACATTTCAATGGCGTGAGGTTATCCACACTTTTCCAGCCGCAGTTTATAACACATGTTAACTCAAAATTGGGAAAAATCGACGAAAAGGGCTAATAGATAAAAAAATATTCTCGAATTGTAGACCATTCGAATGTAGAGTTGCCAGCATCAGACCTGAAAGGCCCTCTAGGTATTAAGTATCATAAGATCGTTGTTCTAAGGCATATTGTATGGATCAGTTGTTGGTGCTAATCGTTTTCTTCGGTATAGGGTGCTATCACTAACCTTCTTAAACTGAGCCCATCTGGTCTGGTACTGGCAATTCTTATGTAATTCGAGAAATGGCATTTTATTTATTTTAGCCATCTTGGTTTTTCTAATATCGTTGCTCTAATGGATGCTGCATCTATCTGGGGTTGATGCCAATCATTTTTTTAGGTTCGGTGTTAGCACAGACCTTCTTAAAGAGTAATAATCAGGCAATTATTCTAAAATTCAGAAATATGTTCTTATCTATTACCCCTTCCATCGATCGTTCCCAATCTGCATTGGGCTTGTGTCATAAACTGTAGATGGATGAATATAGACAATTTTGCACCAATAAAATATCAACATGTATCCAAAATATGAAAAATTAACGCACTTTTGATTGTAATTCGAAAATAAAAGATCATAGCAAATTTTGGAATTGACCAACGTATAGAAACATCGAGAATGCATCTTCCACTTTTTGGTATCTCTTATAATTATCGAGTTATCTTATAAGAAACATTTAAATTTTCCCAGCTTGTGCTTTGTCACACTATTGCTTTGATCACCTTGGTTTCTTAGACCAACTGTATAAAAATAATCAAGGTGTCATCATAAAAAAAATTTAATTAACACTCATTGGTTGAGAAAATTTTAATAATAACAAATACCTACAGACTGTTACAAAATAAGGAGACTAAAGAAATTACGATAAATTATCTTTAAAAGAAAAGGAGAAACGGTTTCAACAAGGTTTTATAGCCCAAAAGTGTTAGATTTGTAATGTAGGTATAGTAATTTTTACTTTAATTGATTTTTTCGATTTCTTTCATCGTCCGATTGCGCCTTATTGATGTCCATCATTACACAAATCAGAATGCTTGACGTGGATACTAAATACCCCCTATTAATTCCTCTTGTTATGGGTACTTAGCAACACACTCATTAACCGGCCTTAAATCACCCCCTCCTTCCGATTACCGGGCCGTAATCCGTGTACAACCTACTTTTATTGGTCCATAACGCTTAGTTGCCCCCAAATTGAGGCAAACAAAACATTAATCCCGTTTCCCCCGTAATTAAATATTGCAAGCACAGTTAACGGTCACAGTGATTGAGCGAGCTCGATTGGCACGACGGCGACCAACTGCGAAGTGAGGCGCGGCCATGCTAGGCCACGCCCAATTAGTAGCTCACCCCCATTGTTGAAGACTTACTGGCAGTAAGGCAGTGTTGTCTTGACTTTTTGCGCGTTTGGAATTGTCTGTCGGGTCTCATGCCATTCCTTGATTTTTGGTAATTGCGCCCAATCTCGGTGTGCCGTGCGCGATGGAGATCCCATCTGGTGATTCCATAGTGAAATCGATGAACAGCAGTGAACAGTTGACGAAGCCTGTGCCGCGACCGTTCTCCATAGAGGCCTTGATGAGTGATTGTGGACCGAGGAGGACCGTCACAAACATTGTTCCGTGGACGACGTCTCCGTCGCTCCACGCCCAGCACCACCAGTTTCTGAGTAAGGATTCTAGAGATACGGATTCCGACGGCAGCTTGGATATGGACCTGGCGCAGGATTTGTCTAACAGGATTCAAAAGGATGGTATGTAATCATTTCACTGATTCATTTTTTTTTTCCACTGGACTTTCAAGTCTTTAGGGGGTTATAGTTTTGGTTTGCTAGCAATACTTCGGAGCGATTCTTGTCACATATTCGATTAGAATACCTACTACCACCAGAAATTCAATAAATTAATCACTTCACTGGTATTGGCATATAGACTTTTATCATGATGCCATATGGTAGTAGGTATGGGGAGCAAAGTTTATATATTCTGTAAACTTAAATAGTATGTACCTACCTTTCACACCCATTTATTATTCTCGATGCGTAATTATGAGCAAGAATATAGATGGTAATATGGTAATTTTGAAGCATATACTTATATGACTTAGGGAATTACTAAACAACTGAGGTAAAACAATCAATGAAAAAATACTTACCTATAGGTACTCCTTTGGTAGGCAGATATGTATATATAGGTAGGTAGATATATTTAGATTAGATTAGATTTATATAAGGAGTCGGCCCCCTGGCCTAATCCACCGCGACCTAGAATAGTGCCACAATAGAAGATCTATTGTGGCACTTCCAACCTATTTAGAGCACTCTGTCCAGCTTTATCCTTTGCATTAGACTCCACAGCCTTGATAGAGGTTCTTCCATGTAGCTGTTGGCTCTTGGTCTACCTTCCCCAAGTATTTGAAATCTCAGTCTTGTCAGGCCCTCGTACTGGCACAGTACATGTCTGAGGTTTCCTCTTCTTCTTGACAGAATCTGCAAGTTGCATCTTCTGACAGTCCCATAAGATTCATGTGCCTATTTAGCCTACAGTGTCCTGTTAGGAGACCTACTATTATTCTGATGGCCTTTTTATTCTGGCCTAACAGATCTGCTGTGAATTTAGGCGTCCGTTCTTTAATGAATAGCTTTGCCTGTCTCAGTTGTGGCAGATTCCTCCACCATTCTCGAGATTTAGATATATTTAAACATGCATCCGTTTTATTCAGTATGAATGTAAAATTGTATAAAATATCTACTGTAACATACCTAGTAGGTATTTAATTTGAACGTATCAACAATGTTGGAACATCTTAAATACATCAAACCAAGCACACACTGTAGATAAGTAAAATCGTGTATCTATAACTGGTTGGACTATCATTAATCAACCTCAAACATTACTAAATGGACCCCAGAAGCAAAATGATATAACATAATATCGAGAAGATTCTTTCTTATAGTGGTCGCGAACATATTAGGTAGGTATATCTACTGATAAATATTTTCTATCTTTTGAGTAGCAATCAATATTTTTAAAAGAACTCCATATTCAACCCTGTCACTCATAATAATAGTCTAGATAGTAAGAAGATAGTAAGATCTTACATCTCTGATCTCATGATCTCACAATGCGTTGAGACCTCATTTTCTCATGGAAGATGTTCATCAACTCCACATTTTTGTCAAGACGGATATCCCTCTATTCCTATCAGAGATAAGTGTCTCCTAGCTTGAAATGGCCAGCATTAGGTACATACAACGGAAGAAATTACAATTAATTCCTTTTAAAACTTAAACAGGAACCAAACCACAGGTTCTTTCTCTGGATACTTTCATTTTTTATCAAGGATCTTTTACTTTTTTTATACAATATTTGTATATTTCAAACGACAAATTTCTTCACAGTAAGTTAAAAACATTTAAATTTTCGGATAATTAAAGTCTGTTTAAATCATATCATTCATATCTATACCTAATAAAAGCAGCTTTTTCTTTATCGAGAGCTCCAATCTTGAGAAGTTATTGCCACATGAGGAGTGCCTCAAGGCTCTAATTTTGACCCAGTTATCTTCAATTGATTTGTTAATGGCACTGTTAATTGTACAAAAAGTGAGGCTAAATATAATGTTGCTGAGGATAAATATAATGGAATTTTGCAGTTCCAGAAAAAGTTTTAAAGTTCCAGTGCAAAAATCCATCGTTTCACGATGGTTATCATTCTTTCGAGACTAAACTTTTTTGTCAATTTTTCCCGATGGTGTCAGGGGCTCCTAAGGTAAATCGGGGATGCAGAATTCAGTTTTACCATCCGTCTTTAAGCAGTGACCTTCTGACTTCTCCTAACCCAATCGTTAGTTTTATGTCAATTTTGATGCCAAAAATGGAATCTACGTGATCGGTTTACCTTATAGGCATAAGATTTCATACCTTCTGATAGAATTTAAATGCAAAAATGTGCAAAAATTCATCGTTTTCACGTCTCTACCTTCTTTCGACTGAACACTAAACTTTTTGGTCAAATTTTCCCGATAGCTTGCTTCTTGAGTAAATTGCGAACACAGAATTCATTTCTGCCATCTGTTTTTATGTTTAGGAACAAAATTTTGTCTTATATGACTTATTTCCAAACACAGATATTAAACAATCATTATTAAGACCTGATTTTATGACCCAGACTTAACATTTGGAAATCATATTAAACATGTGTTCGATTAGGTATTAGGTACAATTATAGACTCTGGGCTTTATGATAAGTAATTCCTCTAATTATTTTATATACACTGAAATAGCTCTATACAGATCCCCAATTAAAAGTTTGTTCCATTTATTTAACTATCATGTAGGTAGGTACTAATAGGGAGATTTTGAACCCCTTAAATTTGAACTTATTATCGTAATCGTTATACTGAGCACGCGCAGTGTCAAAAATGATACTCTTTTTGGAACTGCGCATGCTCAGAATAACGATAACGACGTGCTAAAATTTAAGGGGTTCAAAAACTCACTATTATCTTATGTCATTGTTTCCAGATTGAAAAAATTTTTATTTGGGGATCTGTATATCTTTTGGTAGATAGTCTCGAGCATGCATCAATAATGTGGCGTCCTAATGATATACAGCTTCTTCCACAAATTTGGAAAGCATTCAATGTGAGTTTTTAAAATTAGTTATTTTAAGGAAGAAGGAAGTTATCCTTCTATTGGTTTTCCAGTTTGACTTTTTGACTATTTTCTCGTAGTATTGCAAAACGTCGTAATTTTGAGGCAAATTAGGTACTATATAACTGCATTAACTATGGAGATATTTTATATATAGGTACTTAATTTTCTAGTCGTACTGAGGGAAAAATAAATTATTATAATTACCATTTGATTGTGTACAGGGTGATTCACTTTCGAGTGTGTAACATGGGTATCTCGCTTATTATAAAAGATAGACTGTAGGTTTAAATTCGGCAAAGTTGCAGAATTTTGTGCTCAATAAGTTGGCGCAAAGAAAACCCTCATATCTGCTTTTGTTTTTGAATAAGAGGCAAAAAACAACTTTTTCCGATTTTCGTTTTCTGGCCATAACTTCTATATTTTTGAAAATATTGGCGTATCGTTTTCACATTATTAGGACACTTTCTTGAGACAAATACGATGCCGTAAACCGTTTTTTAAAAAAATGTCACTTCTATTGTAAATCATCGTCAACATTATTTTTTCTTATGGGCGCCATATTAATTTTTCTCATATTTGAATAAACCGATTTTTTCTGAATACAACAATATAATATATGTTAGTATTTGCCTAAAAAATAAGGGTATTATGAAGGAACATAAGAATTTTTTTTTAAAATGTCTAGTTAGCCATGGCCATGACAGTCAATTCTTGACAAACCACAAATGTCACTTATAATTGCTATAAACTGCATCTGTGGAGTTCTTTTTACATTGACTATCGATGTAGGTATACAACCGAAGAGAAACAAGATATTATAGATATTTATTACAGATGTAACAAAAATTTAAACAGAATAGTTGAAGAATATTAAAACACATATCCTGAAAGACGACAACCATGCAAGAGATATATTACTAAACTGCACTGTAATTTAAGAAATTATGGCAGTTTTTCTAAACCATGAAATAGGTATGGACAGAAAACGAAAACCGGAAAAAATTGTTTTTTGCCTCTTACTCAAAAACAAAAGCAGATATGGGGGTTTTCTTTACGCCAACTTATTGAGCACAAAATTCCGAAACTTTGCCGAATTTAAACCTACAGTCTATCTTTTATAATAAGCGAGATACCCATGTTACACACTCGAAAGTGAATCACTCTGTACAGTATGCTTCATAGAAAACCTCCGTAGGTCTTATAATATTTTTAGCTGAACTAAATATATACATATTTTACACATAAATAAACGATTTGGAAGATATTAATTTCTTTTTTGTATGTAATAAGCCTTTATTTCAATTTTAATTTAGTAGGTAATTATTGTAAATCAAACGCTTTCTAATGTTACTGAACCTTGATTAAAATAACGAATAACGTCAAGATTACATTACAACTGACAATCCCCGTAACCTAGTCATTATTTGTGTAAACTTTAGGTTTGATAATATAATAGGTACCTAATAATACTTTATTTCCACACATTGCTTATGTACATCCTTAATTTTACAATACTTATATTATACTAATTAGTATACTAAAAAATAAAGAAGAATTACTCAACAGAAGCTAGTACACCACCTTTTACGTGGCACGTAAGTCTTTCAATTCTTAGTTTATTGTTGTCATCACTAATGTCCCAAAGAAAAAAAAACATTATTATCTTGTCTATAAGTACAAAAAAATGTAATGGATATACTGAATCATTGTTATGCTAATTTAAACTAAACGAAAAGTCAGTAAAGGATAATATACATAATAAATAATAAAAAAATAAATAAATAATAAAGTGCATAAAATGAAAAAAAATCGCAACAGAAATTAAGTAATTTTTAATAATTTTTAGTAGGTTAGTTACTGCTTATTTTCTTTTGTCTAGATCCAATATCGTGTTCTTCTTTACTATTTTAAGTGGACTCTTAATATTTTTATTTTTGTTTCTCATGGTTTCCCCGTCACAATTTTCTGTTTCCTCTATGTATTCGTCTTCCTCCCCGTCGCCTTCTTCTTCTATTTTAGACTTCTTTCTTTCTTAATTGTTCTAATATATAGTATTTCCCCTCAATTTCCAGTAGTGGCTTTTTATTTTAGCTTGTCCTTTGTTTTCCTTTGCGATTTTTAGATGCTTCCTCAGCAGTTCTATTCCCTCTGATCTTCGGGTCATAGACTGTGTAAGATAGTTACTTTCTTCCCTTTTAACTTTCCTGTGTTGTTACATACATCTTATTTCTTAAAGTAAAATAAAAAATCTAATGTAATTCCCTCTTTCCCTATCTCTTTTCCTACCGTGTAGCAGTTATTAGGGTCTACCTTACTTACATTTATCTCTTCACATTTTATTGAGTTCCGAGAGTGTCTTTCTAAGTAGATTAGTATTGCCAATTGGTGACCCAAACATGACGATGTTGTCTTTTCCAATTATTCTTTCCATATTGAGATATTTCTTTCCTAATATTTTTAGTTTAATTTTTATTTTTTTTATTCGTTTCTTGTACAACTGATTGAGACTTTCCACTATTTTTTCTGTTTGTTCTTCCTGTGCCTTTTTCAGTAGGTAGCTGGTATAATCGTGTCGTGGCTAGTTCGTTTGTCATGTCGACTCTACGAAACGTTTATACTCAGTATTTTTTATTTCAGCATGTAGAATAGATAATCTATCGCTTAGTTTTCAAGCCAGTGAGACCCCCAGATACTCATTCAAATACTATAGGTAAGTATGAATTTGAGCAATGAGGCTTTCCCCTCGTATTTTATTTCCCACAGAAAAATAAAAGTCTTCTAAAATGGCGTGTGACGTAATCATCGGCTACCAATCAGCGATAAGCACTTTCAACGAATTTTACAAGCAGGCAGTAGTGTTCAACCGGAGGGAAATTCACCCTTTTCTGTTGACAATTTTGATATTTGCTTACAGATAAATGTAAGTTTACTTGTGTAAATGTTATTGGAATACCGTAGGATAAGTCCCCAGACTACCAGTATACCTTTACGCCATCTGGATCTCGGCCAAATACTCCATCTGCTTTGGAGCTACTGGCGAGGTTGTAATGTTATTGTTATTAGATAGACCCGATATGCAACAATATTACAGGGAGAAATAATGCCATCGAATTGCGTGTACAGAGGCTGAAACAGACGCAACTTATACGCAAATCGATAAAAATCTTCTCAGGCAGCCAAGCAGCTCTTAAAGCTCTTGGTTCCTACCGCTGCAACTCAAAAACGGTATGGAGCTGCCAGCAGGCACTTGCTCAATTGAGCAGAAAAAATAGAGTAACTCTGGTCTGGGTCCCAGGCCATTCTGGCCATGAAGGGAATGAATAAGCAGCCGATTCTCTAGCCAAGGAGTGAGCTACTTTTGAATTCGTCAGACCAGAACTGGTGCTTGGCATATCCTCAAGTACTACCAAAGCAAATTTTTGACCTGGGTTGAGAGGCAAATAATCCAGTACTGGCAAGAACTATCAAGATTAGTTTATTCGAAGTCGTTCACAATAAACCCTTCAAAAGCAATAACTAAAAAACTTTTAGTGTTAAACAGGTTGCACCTACGAACTTAATAGATTTATATACTGGGCACTGCCGTGTAAAATATCATCTGTACAAATTCGGCCTAGCAGAAGATGCTGAGTGTCGCTTGTGCTTAGAAGATGATGAAAGGGTAGAACGCATATTATGTACCTGTCCCGCTGGGGAAAGGATCAGATACTCACTATTTGGCAAAGGACAACTTCTGCCACAGGATCTGAGTAGGTTATCACCCAATAAGGTGATCATCTTCATTAAGAGTCTGGACCTGTTGGTTGAAATATAAATAGGCGTCAGCCACAATTGACCATATGGTCACAGTGGAGGATTTAGTTTTCGGCCCACTCACTTTTGAACCTAACCTAACCTAGATAGAGAGGTCGACCGTCGAGAAATATTTATAGATTTATCTTCAAAAAACATATTCTTAAACTAGCGGACGAAATAAAGAAAAGAACTCTGTGCTGCCATCTAAGAAGCATTCTGACATTAGCTTTCTTATGTCCTTCTTAATTACCTTAATTATTTATTTATTTATTTATTTATTTAGGTTACGGCTATCCAACAGTAAAAAACCATTTAGAGGATAGGAGTTGACAAAAAGTATTGTAATATAACACAGTTAAGAGAACAATAATTACTTAAAAACCGATTTACAAACATGAACTAAATGCACTTGGGCAAATAAACAAGTACAATAATATTGAACACTAACCAATATCAACAAACTAAAATAAGTAAAATAACAGCCAGCAAATACAGTAAGATACAAACAAATTAAATATAAAGTATAAGACAAGTACATATAGGGCAATAAATATCTATGTTACAGTATGTACATCTACCTTATAAACAGAATAGGACTAATGAAGTATTACAGATTTTATTTTGGAATCGGTTGTGTTGAACAAGTCTATGTTACCTTGCACTGTCATATAATTTTGACACATGGTGTAAATTGGCGATGATTGTAAAGGTGGATTTATAAACTTGACATTGGATTTGGCTTTGGTGCTGGCGCCGAACGTCGGCGCTGATCTTCGTAGCAAGTTTCACACCCAATTTATATTCTTGAAGTTGGCGTTCGGCGTTGTACATTTCTGTTTGTTTACATTTGAGTTTGTGGGGTTATTTCGCTTTTTAAAAAATTTAAAATAGATAAACCAGCTGTTATTACTTACGGAATCTTAGGTATATTAGGGTTAACTTTGTGCAGTTATGTGATTAGTTTGCAAAAACGAAAAAGAAGAAATAGGCGGTTTAAAGTGAGGCCTATTAACAAGGCTCGCAAACAGTCTGGTGGGTTCCAATACTACAAAAAAACCAGTACTTGGGATGAAGAGCAATTCTTTAAATTCACGATGTACGTACGTAGTACGTATACGTACACTAAATAGAAGTAGACTTGCAAATCGAAGTTTTTGTTTATAAATTCACCTTAAAAATGCAACTAAAGCACATAGTAGATATAATCTGTGACTAAAAATATCAATTTGACATTTCTTTCCAACGCGTTTGATCACGTGCTGTCAGCGATGGATTTCTATTGGACGACGACGCGATGCTACGGATTTGCTACGAACGCCAACGGCAAAAAGATAAAATTGGTTCATGTTCGACGGCAAGCGGCCATCGGCCAGCGTCAAATTTTCTCCAGACGGCGAATATAAATACATCAATGTAACTGCGTGTATTTATGTTTCAGCGCCAAATCCAACTCCGAATCCAAATCCAGTTGCAAGTTTATAAATCCCGCTTAAGACTCGTGTATGAGGCACTGCTAAGTTAAAGGGCAACGAGTATCTTGCATTCGTGCGAGGTACATTTATGTTTAACCTATGCAATAATTCGGTACAATCTACAGTAGAGTTAATGATTTTGTGCAGCAGAATAACTGATTGTGCTTGCCTGCGTATATCTAAGGCTGTGACGTTACATTCAGATAATAATATGTTGTGAGGATAACCAATAGGCGGATAGGCTCCACTAATCTTAAAAGAAACATATTTCAGAAATTTACGCTGCAAATTTTCTAATAATTATTCTTGAGCCCCATATTTGGGGTACCAAACAATAGAAGCATATTCTAAATGGGAACGAACAAATGAATAAAAAAGAGAAAGTACAACATCCTTAGAATGGAACTCTCTAGAGTGGCGAATAATAAATCCCATATTTTTGCTAGCTTTACCAGCAATTGAAGAAATGTGTTCATTAAAACTCAACTGGGGATCAAAAATTACCCCAAGATCTTTAAAAGAATTGGGACGCTTTAAACAGACCTTGTTCAAGCTATAGGGAAAAATTATTGGGTTATGCGTTCGATAAAATGAAAGAACATTGCATTTGTCGGTGTTCAGAGGTAAGTTGTTTCGACCGCACCAATTGTTTATTTGTTCCAAATTGTATTGTACCTTTATGCAATCCTCAATGCAGGAAATCTGGTAAAATATTTTCATGTCGTCTGCGTATAATAAATATCTTACATTGAGATTAGTTGCGATATCGTTTATGTCAATATTGAACAACAAAGGTCCTAGGATAGATCCCTGAGGAACACCAGATGAAGCACGTAAATGTTTAGATATGTACCCTTTATGCTGAACAAACTGGATTCTGTTCTCTAAATATGAGCTGAATAATTTAATCAACGAATCTGATAGTCCAACACTTTCTAATTTAGCTACTAATATTTTGTGATCTAAACGATCAAAAGCCTTCGAAAGGTCTGTATATATTATATCAACCTGGCCTTGCTTGTCTATTACCTCAGATATGAATTGTGTGGCACAGGTTAAGTTGGTTGTCATGGATCTACCTGCCATAAAACCATGTTGTTCGGGAATAATGATATTTTTGAAATGAAACAGGAATGAAATGAAATGAAACATGAAATTATGTTATGTTGACCACATATTCGATATCATTCTACAAAAATAACACTTCTGCGATTATTCCAAAAAAGTACTCACGACTCCTCGTTAAAATCCTTGCCCATGCTGTACCTTTTGGCACTGTCAAAATATAGGAACCGCCAATTCTCGGTAATCTCTCCAACGCACATCCTGGGTTTAAATGTGTCTCCGTGCTGCATTGGGAATTGCTAATGACAAGCCAAATAGTACAGAAGCTGCCGTCGCTTGCAGTGTGCAATTAAACATTAAGTTATATTTAATTGTAAATTTACCATTCGAAGAAAGGCTACCGATCGTTACCGAGTACTTAGTAATTATTCATTAGAATTGGGGATGCGCACTTTAAGATTTTTAAGTAAAATCAATAAGTCAATAAATTGTAAAAGATAGTTAATAGTAAAGTGGATACTCGAAGCGGATGGTTCTTTATGAAACATCGTGAAAATAATTGTTTTGAAAAAAACATTGATCTTATTTAGATGTTCCAAGAAATATATAGAGAACACTCTATATTTAGGCTTATTAGGCCTTTTTCAATAGAGTAAATGTCTATTATTAAAGTATTTTAGTACCTTTTCTAAGAAGGGCGAAAGTGTAAAATCTATCTGATCATTCGTAATACAAGGATATATAATTAAAGATTTTTTTCTAATTGCTCCAACAGATCTAAGCGCTTTCCTTTCTTTTCTCGATGCAGTACCTTTACATTTTTCATATCTACAAAATGATTATTTTCTATACAATCCGTCGAAAATCCTGAATTTTTTGCGTTATTTAATATGGATTTTTTAAGTTCTTTTACTCTAGTTTCAATATTTCTACCGGTTTGACCCACATAAAAAATAGAATGACAAGAATGGCAACAGTAAATGGTTACAGTACAGCTAATCCTATAGGTAACAGTATATGTACGGGGTTTTCCAACGAAATGACTGACCCCCTATATCCTTTTTATTTTTGATGCTAAAAAAAAAAGTTTTATACAAAAGTTTTATAATTTTTCACAAGCTTTCCAGATATGTAGTTGAACAGCCAAAATGAGTGCAGCTTAAAGAAATATGAACCTAGGTTACATTTTTTTAAATGGAATACCCTGTATATTTTTTGTTCATTGCATTCTACGGGTTTTTCTGATTTCAAAAATATATATAGACGCTATAATCGCTTCAACGATTGTCATTTTAAGGAGCTTTTTTATAACACGCTTTGTAAGCAATTAGGTACTCCTATTTGAGGCCTTGTTTCTATCTAAGGCTAATTTGATAAATGAACAATGTCTAAGGCAGCTGCAGCTTCTGTGTTATAAAAAAAACCCCATAAAATGACAACCGTTGCAGCGATTATAGCACATATATATATATTTTTGAAATCAGAAAAACCCGTAGAATGCAATAATCTAAAAATATACAGGGTATTCCATTTAAAATAAGTGAACCTAGGCTCATATTTCTTTAAGCTGCACTCATTTTGGCTGTTCAATTACATATCTGGAAGCTTGTAAAAAATTATAAAACTTTTGTATAAAACTTTTTTTCTTAGCACCAAAAATAAAAAAGATATAGGGGGTGAGTCATTTCGTTGGAAAACCCGGTACATATTTAGGTACTATAAGTAAAAGTAACTGAATAAAAAGTACAAAGTACAACTTAAGTAATATAACTGTATATATGTACTTATATGTGTAACTGTGTATACATGGCACTACAATCCACGCAGTTAATTTGGTATACTCCCGATTGTTTTAATTTATTAACCCTGTCTTTGTTGTTTATCAAAATCCTCCCAATAGTACGCTTGTTGACACTAATCGTTTTGTACCCGTTTTGTTCTATTCTGCGAGCTATTTTTTCACTATAACCTAGGATGTGATTAATATAACTATAGGTGGCTTCTTTTTCCCGAATATTGTAAAACTCCACGAACGAATTAATTTCCTCCTTTTGTTTTTTATCATGTTATCTATTAGTTTTTCTTTATATCCGTTGTTTCTTGCAATTGGTTTGATTGTACTTTAATTCTTTTTCAAAATCTGCCTTTCTTTCCGCTAGAAAAGGCAGATTTTGGAAAAGAATTAAGTACAATTTAACCCATATTTTCCACATCGTAGTGAGTGAAATTGCCGCTGAAATTGCGATTCCAGTGATATGCCACACTATTATTATATTGACGTTGATATTTTTCGAGATAACCGAGTTTAAAGTAAAGATAAAACTCAAATGAAACGTACCTATTGTTAGTAATAATTTAAGTGGTCGGTAAATTTAATAAAATAATAATTAACTAACACTAAGAATTAAAATTGATGTTCAAATGGCCACCCAAACACTTTTTGACAATATCCTAGTCGAAGTAAGAATTCCTGGAGAACATGGCGGATAGTGTCTAATTAGTCTAATGGCCCTAATTTCATTGCGGTTTTTCTGCTTCAATACATCTATCGTATTTGGCCTATTAAAATAAATTTTACTCTTTAGACAGCCCCATAAGAAAAAATCAAGCGGGTTAAGATCGGGGGATTGTGCAGGCCACTCAATATCTCCTCTCCTACCAATCCATCTATTGGTAAAAATTTGATCCAAGTAATCGCGGAACTTACACTGAAAGTGTGTGGGAGCACCAACTTGTTGATACCATAAATTGTTATTTGGTTAGTCTACGAGTAGATCTTCGTGATAAACAAAAATTAATCTGTTTTTGGATTTTATGAAAACGTATTCGTCTCCAAAGTTACAGGAGGTAAAATTTCCATCGGGGGTGAAAAGGCATACGTTCTAATCCCCTTAGCAGCTTAAGACATAGATAATACATAGCCATCCGTTATTTGTTTTCGAGACGAGAGGCATAAGAATGCAATTAACGGTCAACGATTTTTTAGGATATTCCGTGACCGGCTCGGAGGAACCAACGATTATTAGCTATTCCGTGTACGGCTCGAAAATAATTTACGGTCTCCACAATTCTAGTGGCAGCTGAGCAATGCCGCGGACACAATCATAAATGTATTAACAGTTACGTAATGACGCACCCGCCGATGTGATAGGAATGCAATCGATGGACATCAATTGCAGCGGCCGACGAAGGCAGCCATGGAGAGATATTGTTTTGGTTTAAAATAAATGCGTGTATTCCTGCGGACGTGTCCCCGATTTCCTTTGTACGCCAGCCACAGAGACGTAAACGAGGAGAGTAACAGGAATTTGTGACTAATATCGTTACGACATACACAGCTACAACAATGCCTCCGGGACAAAGCAGCGGCTTGTGGAATTAGTTAATCGACAGTTTTAGGGTGGCATGTGCTACCTCACAATTTGGTGTATTTTTGACCTTCCGATTTAATTTAATAATAAAATACACAAAACACTTCTGTTATGAAAGCTGTAGCGAATTTTAGCATTGAAAAGGTTATACGGGTATTTTTCGATGAAAAGTGTAACGCGATGAGCATGTCACACCGACATGGTCCCTCCAGTGGGGGACCGAGTAGAGCGGGCGGCGTGGGCGCATAGTTTGGCATTCGTAGTTATTGGCGATTCAAATTACCGATGAGGACGCTGCAAATTGTAAACAAATATGGAGGAAGACGAGTAAAAATTTCGCATTTCATATCACAGCATCTAGCAATTTAGCATTCACCTGCCATAAATATAGTGACTTCATGTGCTAGTTAGGGTGAAATAAAGGATAAAAAGAGTGGTAAAAGCAGCCAAACGTCCCATAAGTGGTTCATTGCTAATTACATAAATTTTTTGGGTTGGAACAGGTGCCCTAGTTTTTGTTTACTTACATTTTCGACTAAAATAAGTGTGATAAACTGTATGGTGATAGCATATAAGTGCTTGTTTTAAATAATGTTTAAATTAAAATATATTCTGCTTTTATAAGTCTAATAATAGAAAAGTATAGACAAACTGCAACAAAATGGTTATGTTGTGCAAATAAACGTGTTCCCTGTTATTAAATTGTTACATGCCTTTTGGAGAAATGAATGAGAAACAGTTTCTTATACTAGGGCCAAACTTTTGCCTATCTTCTGTCTTAAACACTTCTATTGACACATTTTGTGGAATCACACCCATAAACACGGCAGTTTGTGTTGTGATGATTTTTTTTTTGAATGTCACTTTAAAATGTAAAAATAAAGATGTACAAACACTAACCACGTCGTTTTTAACTTTGTAATACCAAAAAATCACAAGCACCACTAAATTATTACGTTAAACAAACCCAAATACATGTTATTTATCATTATATCAGCAATAAGCCTTCAAAAATTACCTTTTAAGTAGGTTCAAATATTTTCATGCAGAGGGCGCATTCATTTTTGGAATCGCCAATATTGCAAATTGCAAGTCTGAGAATCTGAGCTCTCATGTGAATGTGATATATAAGGTGGCAAAGTCTATACGTCGCAAATGGTAATTACCAAAGTTTACAAAATTATACAGTTATAGTAGTGTCGGTAATTTCTATTCCCAAAATTATCGATAACATTTTCCCCGACATTCGGTCCAATTTCTCCAATTACGTCAGTAATGTTAACTCGATGCTGTTTAGTTGTTTAAGGATTATTAGCGTAAACTGTTTCCTTCAGAAAGCCCCACAGGAAAAACTATCCAATGGTGTTAGGTCGCTGGTGCCAAACTTCTTTCGAAATGCGTACGAAATCTTCTTGTCGTTTCTTCAAAACACATCCCGGTTGGTCCACAACTTGGTTAGCGAAACGCGCGTCGAGTGCAGTATAATGTTTTAGTGTTATATGAAAAACTATCTTCACACCAAAGGATCCAACCCCTCTCAAGAATAAATTGTATATTGATTTTTTTTAATAAACAGTATACAAGGTGTTTCAGAAATGAGTATTCAAAATTTCAGAGGATGTAGAAGACGTTGAAAGATGACGGAAACCTTAGTACACTTTATGTCAGTGGCGGCTCCTAATGGAGATACTGCCCCTTAAAGGGGTTATCTCAGAAACGGTTTTTGTTGCGTAACTTCATAACCGAATAACTAAGATGAATGAAATTATGAGTGAGTATGTACATTTTTATTCCTAACGATTAGCATACATTACATTTTAAAATTTAAAACAGGGGCGTACGAAAATGGTGGGGGCGCGGGGTAAATTTATTCAAATCTTTTTTATGAGCAATTTTTTTCTATTTCTGATGGGAAAATATAAAAATTTAAAGTATTTTACATAAAAAAGGTACTCTAGTTCAATTTCGCTAGAACGCGCCGTTCTCCAGTAAAATCGATTTTAAAAATCCGTAACATGCTGAAAAATTCAAATTGCTTTAGGTGAAATAATAAAATAATCAAAGTGTGCCATGAGAAAAAAAACACTAACTTGGCAGTGACAGTTATCATTAACAACGTCGTTTATTATTGTGTTTTAACTTGTGCTGCAGCGTAGAGTATAAACGTTCAAAATTATTGAAGAGAATGCCACAGTATACATTTTCTGAATATGTAGATATGTTGTTGCATTAGGCGAATGTCATGGGAGTGCAAGAAGGTATGCTGAGAAGTTCCCAAATTAGATATGACTTCTGGTCTACCAAACTGCATGAATAGAAATGTTTTAAATGAAGAGAATATTTTGAACTTGGTTGAAGTTCTTGACTGACTGAAACAAATTATTTTATTACAAGTGTTTTTTTATGATGTGTGTCTTATAAGCAGCTAATCATCCATTGCACTGGAAAATGGATTTTTATCTGGAAAGCCTCTAGAAATTATAAAATGTAATCATATTGCCCATTAATCCAGTGGCGTAAAAGTTAATTTTAAATAGGGAAATAGTACCCCTGATTCTCCGGCACTGGTATTTGAATTTGGGTTTTGTAGATCCATAACTGCGAGGAATATTTAGTGAAAATTCTGTACCGAATTTTGTTTAATTTGGTAAAGCCGTTTTTCACATATTTTAAGAGTTTTTTTTATTATTTTCAAGGCCCATTGTCTCAGAAATGGTGCCTTTTTCCGCCCATGTTCATTAAGCAAAGTGATATTAATTTTTGTTGTTTTATACTTTCCTGAAGTTTGTCTATTAAAATCTGGACCACCCTGTATACAAACATAGTATCAATTGAAAACAAATTTAATGACAACATAACAAATATAAGAATACTGATTCTTACACAGTAGTGTAACAACAACATAATAATAAGAACACAAAGGAACAAAATTCAAATAGGAATAGGTGATATTACGCTATTTGCAGTGGTATTAAAGCTATTTGAATTTCAAAATGTCCACCATTTGCAGCAATACAAGCGCGTAATCTGCGTTCCAAAGAAAATAGGTTCCGCTCCAGGGTGAGTTCAGTAAACGCATCTTCTACACGCTGACGTAACTGCTCCTCATTGTCAATCACTTGTGAATATACCTTCTCTTTCATTTGGCCCCACACGTTGAAATCCATAGGATTCAAATCTGGTGTACGTGGAGACCAATTTATAGTAGCATCATTTCCAATGCCAATTGATTGTCTTGCGCTCCCATGACATTCGCCTAATGTCAACAACATATCTACATATTCAGAAAATGTGGCATTCTCTTCAATAATTTTGAACGTTTATACTCTACGCTGCAGCACAAGTTAAAAAACAATAATAAACGACGTTGTTAATGATAACTGTCACTGCCAAGTTAGTGTTTTTTTTCTCATGGCACACTTTGATTATTTTATTATTTCACCTAAAGCAATTTGAATTTTTCAGCATGTTACGGATTTTTAAAATCGATTTTACTGGAGAACGGCGCGTTCTAACGAAATTGAACTAGAGTATCTTTTTTATGTAAAATACTTTAAATTTTTATATTTTCCCATCAGAAACAGAAAAAAATTGCTCATAAAAAAGATTAGAATAAATTAACCCCGCGCCCCCACCATTTTCGTACGCCCCTGTTTTAAATTTTAAAATGTAATGTATGCTAATCGTTAGGAATAAAAATGTACATACTCACTCAAAATTTCATTCATCTTAGTTATTCGGTTATGAAGTTACGCAACAAAAACCGTTTCTGAGATAACCCCTTTAAGGGGCAGTATCTCCCTTAGGAGCCGCCACTGACATAAAGTGTACTAAGGTTTTCGTCATCTTTCAACGTCTTCTACATCCTCTGAAATTTTGAATACTCATTTCTGAAACACCTTGTATATTATTAACAAATTCTTAATACCTATATTTCTGTATCCACTTACAAATTTAATATTCCCATTATTTTAACAATCGTATTCTCTTTTGAATAACTAATCGTTTAGCAGCGAATATATTAACCACATTCATTTTCTTGCAGTCTAACGCTGACCCAATGATTCACCCAACACCCGGTAGGTAGGACGTGCGAAAATTGTAAACGATTGTTTTTTTAAAACATCATGAGAACTCGAGGTGTAAAAATGATTCTCACAGACTCTCTCGTTGAGGAAAGGGTTTTGGAGGACACATTCTTTATCCGCCGTCTTCTCACGTGTATGTGTCTCGTTTTCGTTAATAACTTCAACCACAGTGACAGAAATATCTGGAATAAATTTCTCGTTAAAGATTATATATGCAGACATTTCTTGTTTAGCGGTGGTAAACAATATTGGATGAATTTTAAATTAATAGACTCTGCCTTATACATACTGCTGTTGTTTTTCTGTTTATTCTCTGGGTGGGCACGACTATTTTGCTGAAACTGTTAATTTATGACATGTTTTTCAAGTGATTTGAAAGAGGATGCGGATACTACATCCCTTTACGCAATACGCTACCTACTGGCGGCACGCACAACTAACGCGTGGGACTTTGGTTGAATTTTGCGCATGTATGTCTTGTGAATTTTGAAATATCCGTTGTTATATTAGTTAATTGCTTTGATTAGATATGAATCATTATTGTTGTGAGCGTCATTATTCCTCTTGGACAAAGAAAAACCCCGAGATCAGTTTCATACTTTTCCAAAAGCGGGAAAATCTGGAGCTATCGCGGAAACTATAAGTTGGGCATTAAAGAGTTACAGGAGACAAGTATGAATAAAGAAGCTAAAGAACGCAAAGTAGAGTGTGTGCTCTTTACTTTTCTCTAAGGATGACTATTTCCATAAAGGTATGTATGCCGTATGTCCAATAAAGAATTTGACATATTTTGAGGTTAAGTTTCATTTTCAGATTGAACGCTCTAAAAATATTGAAATATATTTTAATTTTATATCACTACTTACCCCTTTCAAAATAGTTTTACAAGCTTTTTACCTGGTTTAAAGTTCTCGACAACAAATCTTTGATGAATACAATTTTAAACGTCAGTGTCAGGGACTGTAGGTTAGTATAGGTTGCTGCCGTTTTGGCGCTTCGATCTTAAAATAAATCGCGTATAAACAATGTGTCAGCTTCCGTTGCCATAGAGATCGATAATATCTGCGCATGCGCAAACCGAAAAAACGGTCTCTGGAAGAGTGTAGCATTATATCTTTTGTCCTTCAGTGTTTTCGGAGAAACCGCTTATGGACTAATATAGGGAATACGCGATATAGTAGTATTATATAAATAGAGAAAGGGACGTTTTGAGCTTTTTTGACAACTTAAAACTAAAGTTCTAGGCATTTCCATGTATGAAAAAGTTGACAACAACCAAATTTAATCAGCAATTCCACCAAAGCCGATTCAATATATCGATGGCAAACACTTTTCCCAGTGTAAACTGATTAACGAAGGCTAACGTGGGGACAATAAAGAATTAATAATTTAAATTACAGACAACTCATTGTTACCATGTCGTTTTCCACCCTAACACACACAAGGGGATGATGGGAATATATATCATAAGTAATATCGTTACGCGTCATTTGATATTCACAGCCCTCGTCGCATTACGCAGTTTACACAGCAATAATTTCATCGCACTCAAATGGTTATTGTCCATCCAAACCTATCATTTAGCCTATAATTCGCTTACACGATTATTAAATTATTTACCCCGTAAGAATTAAGTGAGGGAGTCCTTTATTAGCCCTTTATTAAGGTTTTCTAACTATTAAACCACGTACGTTGATGAAAAATATAGTCACCGGGTGCCACACGATAGAAACATAATAGAAACCACAGGAACAAATAAATTAATAACCAGAAGCATATCTCCATAAGCTCTAATCCTTCTCGTAACCTCGATACTCGGTTAACCTGAGATTATATCCTGAAACGGTCAGTGGTGTATTTCAGTGGCGGCTCGCGGGTTCAAAAATGCGTGAAGAGCTAGTTAATATTTTTATATTTTTGTCACTGGCACATAACCATTTATACTACGAAAACCAATACGTAAACTAATACAATAATAAAATGTACGATCTTTAACATGCACAATGCAGTAATGCAAAGAAAATTCATTGCATCTACTTCACGACAGGTCACAGATTACTGACAAGACAAGTTACGAAAAGATGACGCGAAGCACACTTCCACGTGATAGCCGAACTCTTCACTTGCACCGTAAGGAGTGGGAGTTCGTCTTGGCTCGTCCCTTATAATGACGTCAACTGTAAAAGCGTTCCCATGGCAACGCAGTGTACTGATGCAGGTTTAGCGGTTTTGACTCGACGCCTCTTCACCACAAACGGCTACGTACCTTCTTTTTATATTTTGTAACGTTTACGTGTGTGTAGCGTATGATAAATATATTAATATTAAATATACCTATTTACTTATTATTATTATTACATTACGTTAGTAATAAAGAAAATGTATTTTGGTAATATCTTCGCTATTCATACTGAGTTTAAAAAATAGCATTGAATATTTTTGGTGAAGAGGCACTTCACCTACTTCACCTACTTCACCTCAATAGCCGCCACTGGTGTATTTGTCTGTCAATTTGACAATAATTGTCAGACAGATAGTAGCAAAGACCCAAAGAGGGCACTAGGGTGTGTTTCTCACCACTACTAACAGTAACTGTTACATGCTGTTACTATAGTAGAGTCAGGATTTCAAGACCTACACGTCATGACTATTTGTAAATAAATTGTAAGACTAATGAAAATATATAAAGCGAATCCACTTTTAAGCACTGTTATTTAAATTGGTGTCAATTGGCGGTCAATAAATAATTTAAAATTAAGTTGGCAACGGCAAGGGTTTCATAGCTTCACTCTCACTCATGACGTGCAGGACTTGAAATCTTGACTGAACCATAACATTATTTATATAATATATTCCTGGAATTATGGGTTCAGATCTGCGAAAAATATTTGATTCATTTATATTAATATGGTTGGTCTGATTTTCACCAACGACTACCTACATCAGCAGTAAGTTTCTGTAGTATTGTTGGAAAATATCTTTTTTGAAATTTCCTCTTTGTTCTGGATGCTATCTTCTATATATCCCTCAACAACTGTTGAGGATTTCCATCCCTCGTGACGTTTTAAGGTAACAATGTCAGCTCCAGAACCAGCTAATAGTGGTGTCGATGATCTCCTAAAGCTGTGACCCGTATATTGCTCAGGATTAGATAAATTAAGGTATTTAGCTATAATACTTGGTATTTTTGAGAATGTATATACCAACTTGTTGGACCGTACATTTTTCTGCTCGGGAAAAACCCCTTTGTGATTCACATGATAGGGCGAATAGCTGCATATTTATTGTAAATATTTAGTGGATTTATTCCATTAAGTGTCTCACCAATTATCGTAAAAGTCCTTTCAATGGGGGTCTTCGAATCAGGTACTTTAAGAACCAGCATGTAGTCTTTTCTCATAGTATCATCAATTGTCATATTATAGAGTTCCTCTCGACGACAAGCTCCCACCAAGTCCATTATTAATACAACTTTCAACATTAAAAACTTTTCATCTGGTGCTTCTAGTAAAAAACAACTTCTGCTCTGTCAAAATCTTTAGATTTCTTAGCGCTACACCCAGTGGATTGTTCTTTCAACAAAGCTTTTACTTTTTGATAATTGGATACATCTACATTATTCTTTACATTCAAAACTGGTTTAAGCGTCGAAACTTGGACCAGAGACTTGAATATTTTTACTTTTTCAGATAGAAAAGTCAAAAGAACAGACTCAGATATAGATTGCCGAGGCAAAAGCAGTACTATCTGCCCCATAGAGTTCTTGGACTGCGAAATCGTTCACCACAAGCAGCTTACTCGTCTCCACGTTCTTGATAAGTTTAAGGATGTTTTAGAGTAATGTTTTTTTATTGGAAATAACTTTGGAATCGGTCATAGCACGCCATATTTGCAAAATGTTATTCGACAACTTGCGACGAAGAAAAATTTTCAGCATATTCAGGAATGTGTTTCATTAAGAACGCCGAGACTAATAATAATGTCATCGTTCTGTTTTTAAGGACAATGGTTTTTTGTGATAAAATAGAACGCGACGTTGTTGGTGACATCATGGGTTATGCGTTACATCGTTTGAAGCTGTTCTGTATACAACAGCTGGATTTTTAAACTCCTTCGATTAAAGTAATTGGTATCACAGGCATGTTGCTCCTCGATTTCACTAAATTTTTATAAAAATTGGTATAGAATTTAGACATTTCAATCTGTTTGTTATTTGCCACCATAAGTTGATAGTTCCCTCGACACCAAGTTTGAGAACCCGCATTTCAATTAAATAAATAAACACCAATCGAAATTAAATTAGTCGAGACAAAATTTCAGTAACTCCATCGCATGTAAACATTTACTGTGGCGGACATTTGTTTTTCTTCGCTAAATCTTATATTTACTTTACAGATATATTTCGTGATGATGAAACAGTCTTGAAAAAGGCAATCAACTCTTAGTTTTCACCACATTACCTTCGTGAACGGCATTACGCCTAATTACATTCGTATCATTCAAGAAATGGCGCGGAAAATAATGTCCAAAATCCCAACAACGCATGCGAAACACAAACAGGCACTCTGCACTTAGGTGGCGCTGCCAATGAAAACATTAGAGACGATTCTGACAAATTATTGTAACCACCAAAACCAAATGCAGTACGACCAGCTGTGTTTTATTCTTATTTTATGTCCCAAGATTTGTAAAACTGAACTGGGCTACTGCCAACTATAATTGACTGGTTCTACGAACAAGCACTGTTTCTTTGGTATGAGTCAAGAGCCTCATTCGACGTAATTGTTATTCCGGGACAATTTGGCAATGCGACTTCGTATAAACGAACGTTCTTTTCAAAACAATGCCGGATTTGCATGCGGGTCGGAGTGTCGACACCGAAATATTCTCCGGTACAGTCTGGCAGACATACAGGGTGGTCCAAAGAAAGCTGGATGACGTAGTTAGTAGTGGTGAGAAACACACCGTGATGCCTTCCTTGGGTCTTTGTTACTATCTGTCTGACAAGTATTGTCAAATTGACAGACAGATAACGACCTGCTTTTCCTCAGGCGCCATCATACCAGTGACCTCTATACGCGAATCATTTTAAGATCGAAGCGCCAAAACGGCAGTAACCTATACTAACCTCCGGTCCCTGACACTGACGTTTGAAATTGTATTCATCAAGGATTTGTTGTCGAGAACTTTAAACCAGGTAAAAAGCTTGTAAAATTATTTTGAAAGGGGTAAATAGTGATATAAAATTAAAATATATTTCAATATTTTTCGAGCGTTCAATCTGAAAATGAAACTTAACCTCAAAATATGTCAAATTCTTTATTGGACATACGGCATACATACCTTTATGGAAATAGTCGCTCTTAGAGAAAAGTTTTATTTTGTATAAGAGGAACAATGACGCTCACAACAATAATGATTCATATCTAATCAAAGCAATTAACTAATATAACAACGGATATTTCAAAATTCACAATAGACATACATACGCAAAACTGAACCAAATTCCCACGCGTTAGTTGTGCGTGCCGCCAGTAGGTAGCGTATTGCTTAGCAAGAATCGCGTATTGTTTTTAAGGAAGACAATCCTACTTATTTATTTGAAAGAGATGCCGAAAACAACTAATCCACGGACAATGTGCCCCGACATTGAATTACATTAACATCCAAAGAGGGCACTACGGCGTGTTTCTCATCATTACTAACATTCACGATGATTAGATAATCACGTTGCAACATCGTTCATCGAGTTCACTACCTGTGGCACTCTGATCAACGCATAATAAGCGCGAAAGAAATAAAGAAATATAACAAATTCCAGACACCTGGATGCATTTGAGACTTACATTCCTAATTAGCCTTCAATTGTTACTATCTATTTTATGGTTGTTCTGAAACGCATGCTGGGCGACACTAGACTCATCTGTTCTACCATATTTGAGATGAGCCGAATGTTATTTGAATCTAGTTTGAATTGACCTTCTAGTTTGTCCAACATACAGTTTGTAGTTAAAACCGAATCTTAGAAACGTCTTAGAAACATCTGTAACCAAATGAAAGGTGCCGCCTGCGAGATATCCTGATTTGAACCCAATTGACTTTTTCTAGAACTCGACAAAACATTACATTACATTTGTGACATCCATCTTCCTTGGTTCCAGGTTCGGACATAGACGACGATACCGAGGACCCCCACCAGCACTCGGACGGCGGTGGGGGTGGCGGCTGCGAGGGGTCGGGAGGGACGAAGGCGCGCCGACGGCGCACCGCCTTCACCAGCGAGCAACTACTCGAGCTGGAGCGGGAGTTTCACGCCAAGAAGTACCTGTCCCTGACGGAGCGAAGCCAGATCGCCTCGGCGCTGAGGCTGTCCGAGGTCCAGGTGAAGATCTGGTTCCAGAACAGGCGTGCCAAGTGGAAGCGGGTCAAGGCGGGGTGAGTGTCTCATTTTGCTACCTACCATATCACTAACAACGATTTGAGTACCAGTGCAGATATCTCGGAAACTGTTAGAGCTACAAAAAGCTTAAGTGGGGAAAGTAATGTTGAATTTATTGTGCATTAGCATTCTTCTGAAAAAACAACTGAACTTTCGTTTCTGTTTTATTTAGAAATAAATAAAAGTCGTCATTTTTTAAAATCAAGTTTTTTTATTTGTAGTGTAATCGATAATAGTTATTTATGTAATAAAGATCATAAAGACAATCATTACGGTACTAGTGAATATTATCTGATGAGGCGTTAGAAGAGTCTGATAACACGGGGTGTACCGTAATGAGTTTTTTTAAGATCCAAATTACATACAAAATTTTATAAATTTTTTTTCTGCAAAATAATTCGAAATTCTGCTCTACTTTCCCCATTAAGCTCTTTTGTAGCTCTAACAATTTGCGATATCTCTGTGGATTGGTAGTCAAATTTGGTTCATCCTATATATTAAGAGATAAAAACATATCCTCAGTGAGCTATAGAATGAAGTCACATCGAATAAGTCTTCGAATAAGTTCGTTTGCAAAAATGATAGCATATTAGTTTGATAGTTCTCTTATTATAAAGAACTATTTTTATTCTTCAAAGTCACTGATAATACTTACATTATATTATATAAGACGTATTATAGAAACGGCCTAGTGTTTTACTTGTAAAGAACTATTCGAATTTTTTAACTTGTGCAAAAAAATAAAAGTATAAACATAACAACGAATTAAAAAAGAGAATCATGTAGCCATGATTTCTCAAAACTGTCAGTTTGAAATTAAACGTCACGCCAGATAATTTTTTATACAAGCATATAAAGAATATATGAAGGATATGTCTGAAGAAATGCTGTTTTAATTTTGACGCTTGAAGAAATAATAGTAATCTCACACGGAGTATAAAGCTCTTTATGTGTTTCGCCCAGATTACACAGCCTTGGCTAACTCCTCGGCAGTGTAAGCTTCTGGCCTCAACCAATAATATTCGCCTTCTAGTAACCTTCCTAGTAACATAATATACTATATTTTCTAATAAGAATGCTTACCTCCTTTCCATAAACAAACTGGTTGGAAAAATTCCATACATTTTTGATAAATGGGTATTCCTTGTTCAAGTTGTCGGCTGAAAAATCTCGCTGAAATTTTATAAATTGGTCAATGATTCAGAGGAAGCTTGTACACCAAACAAGATAGAACCAGCTTCAATTGAACGATTCATATTAGACATTTTTGCCAACAAGTTTGTATATGAGGACCAAGGAGGCCCATGACCAAGCCTGGACGCCTAAATGGATACATTATCGACAAGGAAGTGCAAACGCGCTCTTAATCCCTACTGACACAACATAACCTCGAATTGACATTACAAATGTTTCTCAAATTTAGTAAAGACGTAATTGACTATTCATTCCACAGCCAGCTTGGGATATGTTTCTTAGCATCTATTGATAACTCTGCTACTATAACACCACCCTACTGTTCCAGGTTAGGCACCGGCCCCCACCAGACTGCCAAGGGCGCGTCCCAACAGAAGAACAAGCTCGTGGTGCCGATCCCAGTGCACGTAAACAGGTTTGCGGTGCGCAGTCAGCACCAGCAGCTGGAGCGCGCGCTGGGAGACCTCGCCGGCCGGGTGCTAGCTAGCCATGCTGCGCTGCGTGCAGGCCTGGACCTGCACGGGTTCCACCCCCATCAGGCGCCGCCGCACTGAGATGTGTGAGAGAAGCAAAGTGCGCAAACGCGGCAGGTGTGTGGACTTAAGTTTTATAACCTGTATGCTGCGGAATGATAAGGTTTTTGTTGCCATGGTGTGTGTCGAAAAACGTAAAAGCTGCGAAGTAAGCCCATTGTTAAGTTTAATTTTGGAGTAAGGTAACTGTACCAATTAGGGCAAACTGAAGGCTTGAGTTACTGTATTTTGGTTACTATTTAACACAGCATAATAAAGTTTGGTGTACAGCAAGTACTACTCTTTTAGTAGCTTCTAGGTTTTCAGGCTTCATTACTACGACGCAACGCTCGTATCAGCAAGTGGCTATATTACGAACCTATGTAGGTACCTAATATTGGCGATTCCAAAAATGAATGCGCCCTCTGCTTGAAAATATTTGGACCTACTTAACAGGTAATTTTTGGAGGCTTATTGCTCATATAATGATAAATAACACGTATTTGGGTTTGTTTAACGTAATAATTTAGTGGTGCTTGTGATTTTTTGGTATTACAATGTTAAAAACGACGTGGTTAGTAGGTATTTGTACATTTTTATTTTTACATTTTAAAATGGCATTCAAAAGAAATCAGCGCAACACAAACTGCCGTGTTTATAGGTGTCATTCCATAAAATGTGTCAATAGAAGTGTTTAAGATTGAAGATAGGTAGAAGTTTGGCCCTAGTAACTGTCTCATTCATTTCTCCAAAAGGCATGTAACAATTTAATAACAGGGAACTAGGGAACACGTTTGTGTACACAACATAACCACTTTGTTGCAGTTTGTCTATATTTTTCTATTATCAGTCTTATAAAAACAGAATATATTTTAATTTAAACACTATTTAACAAATAACAAGCACTAATATTGTATCACCATATAGTTTATCATACTTATTTTAGTCCAAAATGTAAGTAAACAAAAACTAGGGCACCTGTTTCAACCCAAAAAATTCATATAATTAGCAATGAAGCACTTATGGGACGTTTGACTGCTTTTACCACTCTTTTTATCCTTTATTTCACCCTAACTAGCACATGAAGTCACTATAGTTATGGCAGTTGAATGCTAAATTGCTAGATGATGTGATATGAAATGCAAAATTTTTACTCGTCTTGTTCCATATTTGTTTACAATTTGCAGCGCCCTTATCGGTAATTTGAATCGCCAATAATGAAAATTTGTTGGTAAATCAAGCAAATTTTAACTAAACTGAAAAAAAATAAATTTGGCAATTTCCGGCATTAAATCTGCGGTTCCTAGTATCACTAGTTTTGATTTTTCACCTCCGGAATTACTAGTATCCATTTCTTTTTCCAAAATTGAGGAACGTAATAAAAAAGAAACCATCCGCTTCTGGCTGAACCAAAGTTTCGTTTATATTGTCACTTACAAGATACGTGTTGCCAAGTTTCCAAATTACAGGAATCTTTTTTCGATGACAATTAGCATTTCCATACGAAAAGCTTCCGATGGTCTTATTTGGAGCTGGACTTCTATTGGTACAGTTGCTTTACATACATAATACAACTTTTTATTAATAATTCAGGAATTAATAAATCTGTTCTCCATATTTTTGTCTTAAATCCATATTATTCAAGAATTATTCCCTGGGCTTGTACAAAGTGTTCCAGGTTGTCGAATGTCATCGCTAAATATCCGAAAGACCGATCAGAACTCTATTGAGCCCAGTGAGGACCAAAAGTGCATCATCTAACTCCGAACCATTTGGAATGTCAGAACAAAATTTGGTAGGGTTATGTAAGAAAGAAGATAGTAGTTCTGAACAAGATTCAATTTAATCTTCATTCTTCTCTTAATTTAAAGGTCAATTTTTCAAAATGACGACCAGACGCCATTTTAAGTATATTTTAGGTGTCTATATCCACTTTTAATCCTCGCTGTACCTACCCTGCATATGGCATAGCAGTTTCTGGAACACGTTGTATACTATTACCTGTAGTTTTAACAAAATTAACAGTGGCGCAAAATTTAACTTTCAAATTCTGTCGAGCTTAGTGATGGAGTTGTGATGTATTCTGAATTCCACGTAATTCAGTGTTCTTTGCCAGGCAACTGGCTTTGTACAGTTTCTGTTTATCTTTTCTTTTCTTAAGTAGTTTTAAACTATACGGTGTATGTTTTCAATAAGATTGTACTAATAATATTATTTATAATTTTTTTACGTGCAATAAGTACTTACTAGATTTATTTGCAGATGGGAGATGTTCAAACCAAATATAAAGCATTGTTTTTACCATAGATTTAATGAGGATTTGTATATAATTGTAATATACACGTTATTATAATCTTGTTGTTTTATTTCAGTCAATACCTACATGTTTCTCGTACATACAGTGCTTTCGAAAAGTAACGAATAAATTAATTATTTTAGAAATGGAGAAGTTTTCGAAAAAATCCCCTGACACGTCGATTTTGTTTTTAAAAAAAGGCACTTTTGACATACGACCCATATTTGTCATCGTTGTTCGAGATATGACGTCATCGACAATTTTTTTAAATAGCAACCCCCAATTTTGACCACGCCATTTGAAAGAGCGTATCATTCTACATACGCATCATGAAAAATCATGGTTGCCTGACAGTAGCCTTAGCGACCGAGAATGTTTTTTATTGCTGTCAGATGAAAACTTGAAATCGTACTTTATTGAATAGTTTTTTCTGTTTTTTGAGTTATTTCTTTAGTTCTTATCTTTTGTTTGGCAAAAGCACTGCGTTTGAAGTGTTTATTGAGTAGTAACTTTGTCATTTTATAAAAAAAAAATGGTTAAATTAACTGAACGAGAACGAATTGAAATTCTTTACATGATCTGATTTGGAGACAGGATGCGCACCTAAAGAGAAGTAGTTGAATTGTTCAATGAAACTCATCCTGATCGACATCCCATTAGCCAAAGCAATGTAAGCAATATTGAGTCTAAATACCGTAACTTTGGACATGTTCGTGATCTTCCTAAATCTGGTCGACCGTAAAAATCAATAGATGATGAGGTTAATGTTTTGTTGGCAATACAAGAAAATCATCACTCAATACTTAACCAATTGGCTTCTGATTTCAATATGGCAACGTCCACTGTTCACAAAATTATGAAAAAAGCAAATGACAAAGGTACTACTCAATAAACACTTCAAACGCAGTGCTTTTGTCAAACAAAAGATAAGAACTAAAGAAATAACTCAAAAAACAGAAAAAAACTATTTAATAAAGTACGATTTCAAGTTTTTATCTGCATAACAGCAATAAAAAACATTCTCGGTCGCTAAGGCTACTGTCAGGCAACCATGATTTTTCATGATGCGTATGTAGAATGATATGCTCTTTCAAATAGCGTGGTCAAAATTGGGGGTTGCTATTTAAAAAAATTGTCGATGACGTCATATTTCGAACAACGATGACGTCACAAATATGGGCCGTATGTCAAAAAATGCCTTTTTTAAAAACAAAATCGACGTATCAGGGGATTTTTTTCGAAAACTTCTCCATTTCTAAAATAATGAATTTATTCGTTACTTTTCGAAAGCACTGTATAAAACAAGAACATAACAGAAACATATTATGTGCACTTTTTTATCTACTCAGAACAAAGTTTTCTTGCTTCTTTCAATACTTAATTAAGTACTTAACAACAATATTTTTGTCCCGCAACATGAAATAGTCGAAAAAATTACTTTATATCAATGCAAGTCAGATTTTTCGTAGCAGATCAAAGAAAAGAATATTGAAGGTAAGTAGCAAAAATTGAAAATATATTTTTACATTGTTAACATTTTTATTACATTAAATATGTGATGCTCTTTTAACTTTCGGCCATTTTGCCCTTTTAAGATAAAGCAGTTGGTCGGTTTATTATCTCGGGCGCCGCACCTATTCTGCTTATAAGTGGGGATTGGACCACATGTACTTTATTAGTATGCGAATATAGCTGGGTGGCTTCAATGAAGGAAGTGAAATAGATACAGGTACCAGAGGTCAGTTTTCCTTAAGCTAGGTAAAAAAAGTCAGTTTTTACTCAGTCAGAAAAAAAAAATCAGAAAATCAGAAAAAAGTCAGAACTCTTCTTACTAAAATATATATTTACACTTTAATAAATCTGTCAGTTAAACAGCAAAATTAGACAAACTTTTTGAAACATATTTCCCTTTGTAAAAATAAATATTAAAGGCTACAATTATCGCAAATCTGGCAAATTTTTGGTAGATCTGGGGCATTTTAATTAAACTCTCAACGATGTTGACTCAACAATAAAATAACTCGGTAAATTAAATATGAAGAAGCTATGAAGCGGTCCTTTTTGGGGTTCGGGGCGACCAAATGCCTGGAAAACGCCCCGACTCTAAATCCTGCAGCTTGATATGGAGAATTACAAATATTGGGTTTGAACAGAATAAAATATTCCGGCTTTTCTAGCCACCCAGCACATTCGTACATATGTTAACAATCCTGTCACCAAACAATGCCACGTCGACGCTTCACACCCGATTGACATAATAACGCCAATCGCCGACAAAAGACAATCGCTTCAAGCGGAGTTTACACTGGAAGCTGGTGAAGCGTGTGATTGCCGTGATAGGAGGTGAGAAAGCGGCGATCTTGGATAGGCAGCTGCCGAGTGCGACACCTGGCCCTGCGTTGCACACACTGGGGTGACAGAATCCCTCCACGCCCACTTGATTCTTCACGCTGTGACTTTTCAAGCCGTGTCGGATTTAGCGCGATGTCGCTAATAATACGGGCAACGGCACCTTTCCAGTCGGGGTTTTCACAATGAGAGGAGACAAATCTGTGTAGTATTTGCCTGTGTATTATACGTGTGGGGCCCACGTTGGTAGGTTCAGGGTAAGTATAACTTGATTAATCGATAGAGGAATATTACCCTTTCACTAATGGGCCGATGGGTTTAACAGGGGTACTGATAGTGTTGTGGTTATTAGTTTTTACAAACGTTGAGGTTGACTAAAGACTAGAACATACAGTTAACCGTATATCTACAGGGTGTCCCAGTTTTAACCAGTAAAAATAACGGAACTTTGCTATATAAACTTATTTCCAAATCTGTACCGTTTTCGAGATACAAGGTCTGAAGTTGAAATTATTTTTTTTTTTATTTATACAGTGTTATTCAGAACTTATCCATAATAAAATTTGGGGATGTTCAACATACATGTAGAAATGTGGTAGTGCAAAAAAATTTTTTTGCGGCTTCTGAAAACTATTTAAAAATTTTTCATTGCACGCCGCTGGATACTGGTCCACTGTAATGGAGTGACCTTGGGACTGACAATGCAAACTGGCTAGCACGAAAAAAACTTCGGAAGTTCTGAGAGTATACCGACACCCGGCGCAAAAAAGATTTGCAGCGTTTTTACTTTAAAATAAACTTAAAGATAGATAGATGTGACCAAAGTGACGTGTCTTTAAAATGAATAAAATTTTGTTACACTAATTTTTAGAATTGCGCTACTTGATTACTAGGTATTAGAAACATGAAATTTATAAAAAATTTGCACATACCTTGTTACAAAAGCTGTTCGAAATAATATTCCTCGACTTGTACACACTTTTGGCCACGCCTTAATCCAATTTTGCCGCACTAAACCGAATGTTCCTCCTGGTTGCTGATCTTGTAAACTCAAATTATTAAGTAAATTGGAGATTTTCAGCATTTTGCTGCAACAACCACTCACAAAACCTAACTCGTAATTGATAATCCACTGGTAACAGTCCATTAACTCAGCATTACTGTACACATGAGCCATTTTGAAAATTTTACAGTTTCACATTCCTGCGATAAATAAAACACCGGCACTGAGAGAAGACACCGATAGACTGATGACTGATGACTGAATAGACAATAGAGATATTATCCCCACTCCAACTCTGTTCGCTCGGTCTTAACCAGTCGTTCGAGGTACAAAAACGTGTTTACTTTTTTTTACCACATTCTTAGGAATGTGGTAGGTATATCAGATGTTGAAGTACAGTTGCCCATCTACGTAGTCCTTTATAATGGTATAACTTTAAACATTGTTTACGGGAAATTCTAAGACTTTTATTATAAATTTTTTTGGTGATATCGATTTTTTATTTAAGGATGCACATATCCTCAAAGTTTTAGAGATAAGCTGAATAACCCTGTATATCTCTGACAGTAATAAACCAATTATTTTCAAGTTTTATTTATTAGATGCTACTATGAACCTTTACTTCCACAAAAAAAATTAGTTCGATGGGAATTACCAGTGGCGTCCAATCTGCACTCTTGGGACCCTTTTCCTAAAAAGATATATGTTACGCCACTGACCAACGTTTAAAATAATACGATATTTTGATGTCCCATCTATTTCTCTACAAAAAAGTATACTTATATTCTTTTCACAAAAAGATGACGATTCTTTAAACGATAAGGTGTTGAATATCATTTAGAAAATCTTTTAATTCTCTGTATACTAGTCTTCCTCTCTGTGTACAGACATTTCCTCCTGGCGCATGTTGTAAAATATTTGCCTAGGGATAGATGCAAACTCGTTGGTGATTTTCTAGCGCAAATTCAAAAGATTGGCCGGTTGGTTAATGAATACCTTAGATATAAATTAACCTCATAGAAAATATCCAATGGACTCAAATCCGGGGAACGAATCCACTCAAGAGGTCGATACATTATGTTAAACCCTTGAAACTAATAGACATTCTTCTGGACTATTTCGGCTATCACAGGCTGAATATTATTTTCTAATAAGTCAAGAAAGGTATACATGTCCTGTCAAATTTTCTTAAATAAAAAACGGTCCTATATGATGTGATCTCCTAGAATAATGTCCATGAGTTTCAAGGACTTACTGTAACGTACTAATAGGACGGTGCGCCACAACATCAATTTAAGGAATTCAGGAATTGCCTTGACTACTTTTATCCTAATAGGTGGATTTGAGGTCGAGGGCCTCTCTAGTAGCCTCTCTATTAATATAATATTCTGAATTTGTTCAATGCAACTAATGGGTCTTTTCCATATCTTTTTTTTATTCGCTTATTATAAAATATATACTTACTTATGCCTAAAAAGCATTTTTAAAAATTTTTTTCTTCGCCAGATATATTTGGAAAAAATTGTTAAAATTACCATATATTTCAAATAACGCGCCATGACGTCATACTCCACTTCGTTGTTGTCTGTTGGCTGCCCTGCATTTTGTGTTCTGTCAAGTCAAGTATGCTTAACCTAACTTTCGTTTTGTGTTTTGATTAATTTGATTTAAAATGAATAAAATTGAAGAGGGATATCTTAAGGCTGATTCAGACAACCTTCCAAGAGTTGACAGTGAAATAGTTAACGATTTCTACGTCACAAATATGAACTTCCTAAGTGCTGAAGTGCCCAATGTTAAGACAAGGAGGTTAGCTTTTATAACCTAAGTTATCAAACATCATTTAGTTGATTCTAGCATAAATTGTACAGTGTTGTCACTTTTAGCGAAAAATACCTAAAAACTATTTTGCTCAACTAATAAATTGTAAAATAATCATGTTGATTTGCTTTAGTAATAATTTATGGAGAATATTTCACCTAAAAATACATATTTTCATTTCAAAATTATCATTTCACCTAAAAATAGATAATATTTTCATTTCAAAATTACCAGAATGTAAATTTAATCGTTGCCAAGAAAAAAGTAAAATTGTATGTGGCAACGTGGAGCCGTTCTTTAACTTGTCTACATTTTATTGGCTACTGGAGTGTGATGCCAGCGAACCGCGCAGTTTGAAATGATTCATGAAGACCGATCACTTTGTACTTGGATAATTTCGCTTAATTACAATTCTTTAATAAATTGGGTTGATTCTACCTTTACTTATGTACCAGTATAACGTTTGATATTAATAAAATAGTAAAATTCAATTTAGCGGAAAAGGCCCATTTGACCCACCCTGTACATTACAACGCTCGAAATGCTAATGCCGAAGATGAGTAACGTCGGCGGTCACGTTGGCAAGGCAAACAGGAAAAGCATGAAGAGAGAACCATAATGGCACCATTAGGCCGACCATAACGTTGACAAATTGTTCAGTGGGAGGTCCGAGCGATACATCACCCCGTTTTGTCCCACGAAGCTGATGGTTGAAGAGACATTGATACCATTACGGGACCCCTGTTTATGGGATCACTAATGTGCCGTAGCGCACACACTTCTCTCTAGGATAATGCCGATTATTTAATAAAGTGACTTGGCCCCGGGTCCTGAGCGGGAGTGCAGTGAATGACGCCGCGGATATGTGGCCAGAGTTGGGCCGGGTAATGCGATTATCTTGGTAAGTATGAATATATAATAGGCCGTAGGCAGTAAAATATTGTCGCAAGAATAATTAAACCAGAAGAATATCTCTCAAGAGATATTCTCAATCAGAAGTGTTTGGCAGTCAGTACCATCGATTCCGTTAGCAATATTTCTCATAGGAAAATAATAATCTCTCTGAAGTTTAATTAATTTGATAGTTTTCGTAGGAGGTGCTTATGGTTAGTGCAATCTCACATCGGCAGATAAAATGAGAATGAAGTTGAGACGGACGCAACTCGAGATTTTCGAAGACGAAATAGACGTAGTGGTAATAGTAGTCGTATACAGTCTCGAAAAAAAAAACTTAAAAAATTAGAGAAAGGGCGGCACTTTCATGTGAAACGGTTCTCGAAGCCGTAAAAATTAGAAAAAGGGTGGAGCGGGGTCCCGGGAAAAGTTGGGATTTCGGCAGGCGTGACGGGGCAATTAGGCGCGAGAACAAACGCCGGTGCTAGCCGCATCTCTCTATCGACGAAAATTTTGCAGAGGTTTTTTAAAAAGGCGTTTAAATTGAGAAAACGCGTAAGAAACACGGTAAAATTGGCCTAGGCATAGGAGAAAGGCTTTGGGCGATCTTCGGTCGGTTCGGGCGGTCCGGCGATCAACGCAACGATATAAAACTTACAAAATCATTGCGAGCCATTTTGAAATTGCCAAATAAATCCAAATAGGCATTTTTGTAGCTTTATAGTTTTATAGCTTTATATCAAAATAAAGCCGATTCATCCAAATGTCGGTGGGCTTTAGAATATTGTTCACAAACGTATCAAGTATGTTTACTGAGACATTTTTTGATTAAATACCCTGCATAATGGGTATACAAAATTCACTTCTAACATGCTGTTTCTGCAATTCAGTTTTAACTACAAACTGAGTAACTAAAATTAACGAAACTTCAGGAACTATAAGTAAAAACTAGATAAAAGCAGGCACCTCTGTCGGAGAACTACGGGGTCATCGTCCTAAAACAAAAAGGCATTAGCATCTAATGAAGCAAATATTCCTCTAAATAATATAGAATGGGCGTTGCAAACAGGGTTCTAGGAATGACACATGCAATTGAGTTCTACCTACAAAAGAACAAATATGCCGCCGATGAACAATATCAAAGGGATTTACAGAGATGAATCCCACATGTGTTTTTAGATGGTATGAATAGCTAATGTCTTTCTAGTACCATTCAAATATAGTTTTTAGAACATTACAATAACGATCTATATTTTTTTATGAATTACTATTACTAAATAATAAAAGCACAATAATAAATAAAAAAACACAGATTTCGCAATTCTTTCAAACATCGGAGTGCATTGAAAATGAATTAAGGAAATTTGGAACTATAGAAAGCTTGCAAAAGTTACCTTCTAATTTGAGAACTCACCATTTGCGACTTACAGACTTTGCCACCTTGTATATCACATTCACATGAGAGCTCAGATTCTCAGACTTGCAATTTGCAATATACGAATACGAATGCCAAACTATGCGCCCACGCCGCCCGCTCTACTCGGTCCCGCACTACCTAACCATGTCGGTGTGACATGCTCATCGCTTTACACTTTTCATCGAAACATATCCATATACATTCGCGATCCTATAAGCATTTTCAATGTTAATAAATCAGAAGATTATCTCGCAGGCGGCACCTTTGATGTGGTAACCGATGGATACGTGACCTCAGTTCCAAAAGTACTGCTTTATTGCTTTTCCATAGACATACCTAATTAAGTAACTAAAATTAAGGACACTTTAGGTACTATAATTAACAAAACTAGATAAATTGTCTTATTAAACCCAATGCGTAAGAACATACTAACACTATACACTACAGCACTGGGTAGAATCTCAGGTTAACTGAGCATTGAGATTACGGAAAAGGATAGAGTGCGTAATAGGGGAGATATGCTTCTGGATATTTATTTATTCTTTTGATTAAAGTAGACATAAAATAGTGTTGGAAAATTATTTTGTCTACAACTTTTTTATGACTTATATCTTGTTATAAAAACTTAGTATAAGAAAAAATGATGTATACGTACAACTCAAATATAGCCTCTTTTTCGCACTTCTATTATTTCCACCTCGCCTGAAGGCTCGTTATAAATACTTACTTCTCACGCATGTAAAAATGTAACACTATGTATGCTGCATAAAGGATTACTTTCTAATACTCTGCTTTTATTAGTATGCATCACATTTCTAAAAAAATTAGGGAACCGAGCTCATTAAACGGTGGGATAAATAAAAATCAAATAAATAACCAGTCAATGGTATTTCCTTGAAAATTATGTTAATAAAAAACATGTGTTTGTTTATTTGTTAATTACAATATCCAACGGACACAAGCCCAATCTATTTTAGTACTAACTTTATTCTGTATAAAGTTAGTACTAAAATAAAATGGATATAAAAAGTGCGTACCTATTGAAAGTAAGATACAAACAAATTGATGCCAAAGTTTACAGAAAATAACTAATTATATTTCTGTAAACTTTGATAATGATAACTTAAGTACAACAGATACAAAACGGATTAAAAGACGATATTTAACATATTATAAAATCTAAAAATTGAAAAACATTAAGAAAATTTTACATAACAACGAAAAATACAAGAAAAATCTCATAATAAACATTTTCTTATCTCATTCACACTATAGCGTAATAAAAGATAACAGTATGTGATTCAATTTTCACATAAATAACAATCATTTGATGAAGTAGAGAACATTTTTTATACACATTGGATCGATAACTTTTTATACTAATTGGGTGGTAGGTACTCACGATTATTGACCCTCAGATGGGGGTCTAACATGGACAAAATATCTTCACAAAATTGTTTTGCTACGAAGAACCTCAAACATTAAAAGTACTGATTGCATCGCACATATTTGCGGGAAACTGGACGTATTAAAACGTTTATAAAATATCTCTTGAGTATCAAAAATGGATAGGTGGATAAAAACCTTCCAAATTAAAAATATCCGATTTAGAAAACCGTCGCTGAACTTCCTCTAATGATGAGATATAAAAACTATGTATTGGACCTAGATCTAACGAAAAGGTTAAAAATAGCAAACTCAGGCTGTGTCAGTATTTACAAAATCTGTCATATTTCCAACAATGAAAGCCAGACTTTATATATGCGCTCGTAGCACCCAAATCTTTCATAAATTCGGGCTTGGATGTAGAAGATGTAACAAGCTTGTACTCACGTAATACTGGATTGTTTCTGTGACAATGCGACATAACATTGCATTTGGAGGCATCTAATGGGAGATTATTTAAAATACACCATGAGTTTTGTAAGTGTAAGATGCATTGTTTAAGTTTCTCAGTATCCGAATTCGACTGAATCTGAAAAATATTTTTATTACGTTATTAATAAAAATAGGAAACATCAGTGGCCCTAGCACGGATCCTTGTGGCACTCACGATGTTTGGAGGAACTTGACAGACCTAACATTTCAAACACTATCTCCATTTTATGCTTCTCATCTTTTTTCACACTAAGAATTTTGGAAATTCTTTATTCCATCCAATACCTGGATATTTGAGGAAATATACTCCACTATATATACTTACTGAATATTGAAATAATGCTGGAATTTTTCTAATCTCCAAATCTAACACCCTTTGAATATTTTATCATATCTTCTTTAGTATAACACAAAATACTGAATATATTTACATGTTTTCTAAGTTTCTCTCCCATTTTTTTTCAGTGTAAATAATCTCTACCCATTTTTTGTAGGTAGGTAAATAATATCTCCTCCGTTTTTGTGAATTAACCCCTATTAATTGATATAAATAATTCAAGGCTTTCCTCTCTTATCATATTTGGCTCCACCGTATGACCATTTAAATTAATATTATCCACTTTTTTGGTACCGCTAAAATTTACCGCCTACGCCCCTGCCCTAGAACGCTGCGAGTGCAATTTTGTGATCTAGTCATAATGGCCCTTAAGGAGGTTCTATGATTTAGGAGATTTTCACGATCATGCTATCTTATACTAACCATGAAAAATTCAGGACATATTTTTTCACTGCTACCATAATGATCTATAGTTTATTCGGTAATGTAGATAGTATTTTTTTTGGGTAGAGGTCGATTAAGTTAATGTAATGATTAACCTTCATGGTTGATATCATGGGCGTCGCCTCCAAAATCTCTAGGGGGAAATTTATCTCAAACAACAAAATATAATTTTTCTATTCACTTCGCAGTGAATAGGAAAAAACGTCTTTTGTTTAGTTGAAAAGACACAAATTATTTGAAAACATATTATTAAAAATTTAAGCAAATAAAGGTCATATGAGGCCAAAAAAAAAGAAATGTCCAGTATAATAAAAAATACCACATCACAATAAAATAAATGTATTCTATCAAAAGATATGATACCTATATGATCAAAACAAAAAATATTTTTAACAAAAATACATTTTTTTTAAATAAAATAACAAAATTACGGAACTATATTATAACAGGTAATAAGTATACTGGGTGTTCCACATAAAAGTCCTCAGCCTCGTGTCTCGGCAACGGAAAGATATATTTTGATTTTGAAAAAAGCAGATGATAGAGCTCATCTATGGCTTCGTCACGGAGTTCAACTTGATTTTTTTCAGAGCAAATTGGAGATGGCGCTGAAGTCGAAAGAAATATTTCGTTGGCAGGAACTTTGTAACAAGGCGTTTGTGATATATTGTTCAATTCTAAACAATTTTTGTCAAATGACTATTTTTCAAAAACGTAATAGTTTCATAGATATCGGGCTCTTCATTTGATGAGGCCCAAACTCAAGCGTATTTTAGAGATTTGAATTATTACCTTATACAATGATACAATAATTATTATTCAAGTCAATTTAGTAGCTATTTTAAGGAATAGTGAAATAGTATGTATTTCTGTAAAATATGGCAAAAGTTTTTTAAATACCTAATTCATTTTGTACAGGGTATTCGCGTATATTTTGACCCCTACCTACAGGGGCTATTAAGAAAGTTAGAGAAAAAAGTAAATACAAAAGTTGTTTGGTTTTTTACGTATTATATTTTGGCTAGGTCGAAACAAAAATTGCATGTCGTAAATTTGAGGAAACCAATTGAACATAATATTTTTAAATGGGACACCCTGTATAATTTTAGACGCTTGGGAAAACATTTTTTCTCTGATCTTAAAAATATATATTTTGTTGACATTTGCACTGACAGTTTTCGAAATATTTAATATTTAATGTTTACAATAAATCATGAAAAATATATTAAAAAATGAAAATTTTGGAAAATGTTTAAATAACTAAGAAGTTTACATCGAAAATCGTTAAATATTTTTTATTACTATTGGTTTCTACTGTTAAATATTTTTAGTTATTTGTATTTTTTTGTGGTGCTCGCTGTCGAATATTTCGAAAACTGCCAGTGCAAATGTCAACAAAATATATATTTTTGAAATCAGGAAAAGAATGTTTGCCCAAGCGTGTAAAATTATACAGGGTGTCCCATTTAAAAATATTATGTTCAATTGGTTTTCCTAAGTTTACGACATGCAATTTTTTTTTCGACCTAGCTAAAAGATAATACATGAAAAACTAAACAACTTTTGTATTTAAATTTTTTTTATAACTTTCTTAATAACCCCTGTAGGTAGGGGTCAAAATATACGCGAATACCCTGTACACCTACATACATTCAGGATTTATTTTAGGACAAGCGTACAAATAATTATGAATTATTACACAAAATGAATGAGGTATTTAAAAAAACTCTTGCCATATTTACCGAGATACGAGGCTGAGGACTTTTATGTGGAACACCTGGTAGAATTAATAAAACAAATAAATAGAACAAAAGTTGCAAAAATATTCCTAAACAGTATGTGTGGAAATATTAGTCTTGGATTAGAAAAAAAAACAGTATATTTTGGGCTATTTTTTAAAAAATAGCTCATCCTTGAATATCTTATGTTTCCTCTTAAAGAAAAGTTCCTAGAGTTATATATTTTTCTATACTTTATTTAAAACCCCATTACTGACATCAGTTTGTTGATCAAATTTATATAAACCACTACCGTTACATCTACTGCTACTCAACCTCAGCTCAATCTACAAATCCAACTTTTTATTGTAAAATCCTTGATTAGGACCCTATACCTTTGCTAATATATCAAGATAATTTTTTTGATATCTTTGTGTTTTATAAGTGGCTGATTTCCAAAAGAAAATCTTAAGGAATTATAAACAGTTTCTAAAATAAACGAAATCGGAGCTTTATTCACTCGTTTGAATTATTTTGCTCATTTCAATTACTGAAGTAATTACAAAGTTTCTTGACGAACTGCAAAAAAGCTTTTCCTGTTAAATGCCGCGCTGGTGAAATGAAAACGGGGAAAATTTAATAGAACCGTTGAAACGGAGCGTATTGTGTTCCCGAATCCAGTATTTTCCCGAAGCGGGAATTTCTGCTTCCTGCTGCAATCTTGCTGGCTCTCGTGTAGGGGGCGTGTCGGTCGCAAATTGCGACACAGCGGTCGCCGCAGCTCTCTTTTTACGACCCTCCAATTTGCCGCGAAAAATGGACCTTGTAATGCTGGAGTTTTCCCGGCGTCACATTACGATGATTGCTCCCTTCTTGCAGCGGCTCGCATGAGGACTTTGCTTAGGGAATAACCTGCCGATTTTTATTTTCTGTAACTTATTCGTTTCTACTAATGACAAATTCTTTAGTAAAATACTATCAAAAAATTAAAAATCATTAAGCAAAATTATACCAAAAAATAAAATAATAAAATATTGACATAAAAAAAAGAAGTAGGTACGCAAAATAAGGATTGCCTCGTTCTTTAGTTTGACTCAAATGAAATACACTTCGCATCAAAATTAACGCACCACTTAGAAAAACCGAAAAACTCAAACTGAATTTTCTGGCACACCGTCAACCCGATTTCGATGATTTTTTTTTTTTTTAATTGTAGCCTACTTCTTCAATAAAGGCACTATGGTAATATCTCTTAATCGAATTTCAGTTTTGAGCATACACAGGGTGCTACAATGAAATAAAGTTTTTTTCATGAACTTTGCAACACCCTGTGGAGTGGTGTGATTAAAACGGTCGGTGTATACTGATGTTAGACTGTAGCCCTATTTTTTCGAACCTTTTCGTTCTTTTTTGAACCCGTTATCTCTATTATTAAAGGAGATACACAACTAAAATGAAAATGCAGTATTGTAGTAATTTAATAGCAAGAACAAAAATCAACAAAACGGACGAAGAAAATCAATACCGTGTATTGATTTTACCTCTACTTTTAATAACTTCTTGACATCTACTACTCATACTTGAAATCAGATGCGTAATCTGGTATTGGTCAATATTGTTCTATGTTTCTCTCAGAATGTTTTCAACGTCGTCAAGCGAGGCGGCGAGCGGCTGATGATTTCTAAGTTGCCGACCCAAACTGTCCCACAAATGCTCTATAGGATTGAGATCTGGACTATGCGGAGGCCAGTCCAGCGTTTCAATGTCCACCTCCTGTAGATATTCCTGAACTATACGAGCAACATGCGGCCTTGCATTGTCATACATTAATAAGAAATTATTGCCAATATTTTGGAAAAAAGGGACAACATGGTCGGATAAAATTTCCTCAATTCACAGGGTGCAAAGCAGCATTCCACAGGGTGTTGCAAAGTTCATGAAAAAAACTTTATTCATTGTAACACCCTGTGTATGCTCAAAACTGAAATTCGAATAAAAGATACTACCAAAGTGCCCTTCGCTGAAGAAGTAGGCTACAATTAAAAAAAAAAAAATTTATCGAAATCGGGTTGACGGTGTGCCAGACTTTTTCGGTTTTTCTAAGTGGTGCGTTAATTTTGATGCCAAGTGTATTTTAATTCTTTAAATTATACATAAAAACATTTTTTAACAAAAAATAATAACAGAACAAATAACTTCAATTTAATAACAAATTTGAACACAAATAACTCATGCACTCTTGAAGAGCATTTTATCCTGCATATATAAAACCTAATACTATTAAAACCGAAAATATACAAAATACCAATACAAATAATTCAATCTACATCTGGGGTTCCCCAAGGCACGCTCCTAGGGCCATATTTACTTATATCTTTCATAAATGATATCATTTCGTTTCTGACATGCAACGTCTTTTTCTATGTTAATGACCTGAACCTGTTCTTATCTGTATCTAATACTAGCGACTATCTCGTGCTTCAATCTGACGAAATTAACCAGCGATGTACAAAAAAATAGGATAGATGCATATTTAAATAACCACGGCAGCCATTTTGAACATTTACTATAGACGACAGTTATAATAGCTTCTAATTATATGACCTGATCCCAACTGTACGACCAGTATCTAAATATAAAGGGTAGATACCCTAATTGGAATAAAATATCAAGCTGAAACAATAAAATTATCATAATAGTGTCCAACATTAAATACAACATAAATGAAGGTAATTTAATCCCAACTCACCAGTTTGGATTCAGAGAAAGCCACTCCTCCAGATCAACAGAATCACTGATGTAATAGAAAAGTCGCTAGATAAAGTGTGGCATGATGGGTTAAAATATAAACTAAATGAGTTACTCCCATATAAATACTCAGAATTATTGGAATCATATATCTCAGATAGACTCTTCAGAGTCAAACAAGATGAAGCACACACTGAACTAAAAGAAATCAGAGCAGAAGTACCACAAGGAAGCGTCCTAGGCCCTATCTTATACCTGATCTACACCAGTGACATACCACAGTTAGAGCAAAACACAATAGCCACGTTTGCAGATGATACTGCCATTTTTGCGACAGGGAAGGGCTATGAAGAAGCTGCAAACTAACTGCAAACATCAGTTAACCAAATCAATAACTGGACCAAAAGATGGCGTATCAAGCTGAATGAAACCAAATCAGTGCAGATTAATTTCACAAATAAAAGAGAACAAATACCTATTAACATGAACATGCCCAGATTCCATATGCAAACTCAGCAAAATATCTAGGCATCACATTAGACGCAAGACTTCGCTAGAAAGTTCATGTTAAAAAGAAAGAAAATGTACTGGCTACTTGGTAGACACTCCTGCTTATCAACTTACAACAAAATACTGTTGTATAAACAAATTCTCAAGCCAGTATGGACCTATGGAATACAGCTCTAGGGCTGTGCCAGTAAGAGTAATATATTAATCATTCAAAGATTTCAGAACAAAGTACTGCGGAACATCGTCAAAACGCCTTGGTACATCAGAAACAGCGACCTTCATCGAGATCTTCAGATGCATACTCTAGAGCAGACAATTACTAAATTTGGACTCACGAACAACTACGTCAACATGTGAACATCGAGGCCATCCAACTCCTCGACAACACTAACATGGTACGAAGGCTCAAGAGGGTTAAGCCCTTTGAGTTAGTGAACTGATTATATCAGTATAAAAGCAGAGTATTGTGCGATCAGTGTTACACGTCAGTGTTAGTGTAATTAAGTTACCAGACTCTAAGGTACACTAGTGAGTAAGACCTTAGCTCTAAGATTTTCAACTTTAGTTAAATTAGGATAGAACCAAATTATTAATTGATCTCCCTTAGCAAAAAAATTAAATGCAACACCGTGTATAGTAATTTTATTATTACCAACTGGTTTTTTTTTGTTGTTGTAAATCTTTGCAACTTTGTTGGAGAGTGGTGTATTACAAATGGTGTGTTAACTTCGTAACCCCTAAATCCAAGCCGCAACTAAGGCACTCTTCATCACGGTCGATTAATGCACGTCCCCATAATGTAGTCGCCAGTCCTGACGAAGCACTTCCAGCTTCAGAGAAACCTCTGTGGGACCGACCATTATCATAAAACGAACGAGATCGGGTCCTCCTAGCGCCGATCTGTTAAACGGCGTTTATGATAATTTAGCCCCGGGTTGGTCGCAGTATCTCGTCAAGTTCTACACATTTTCCTAGGCTAAAATACTATATTGCGGTTTTTACTTACGTGGTCGACGGAAAAGAAAGTCGTTGTGTTGGCGGAAAACATTTTTATGGCTCTGCCTTTCTTACCGACATTAGATGACGTTCAATACTTTGGCACAAATTTGAGTAGAAGAAAATATAAATAAACTGTAATAATTAGAGTATTTGATTACATTTGCAAGTCACTTTCATTGATAACTAATGAAAAGTGCATATACTGGAATATTACACCAGGCAAATTTTAAAGAAATATACGTTAAGAGTGAAGTTTTTGCGGACATTATTTTTTTTTGTTGAAAACGATAGCTCTCTTATCATAGAATGCAAATCTAAAAATCCCAAAAAATCGGAAGTGAGCTAAAGTCAGCATTTAAAAAAACATGGCCGCTCGCGTTATTTTTAAGGTGTTTAAAAAGCATACATTCATGTAAGACAAACTGTTAGTCTTCAGTGATAAGAATGTGGATCTAGATGAACTACTAAACGGTGGTTAATTTGTCTCCTTTATGTACGGATTAGACGGATCCCGAGACATTATAGAAGAACGATATAGGCTTTACAACATTGGTATAGATAGCTAAGCGGACGCTCGAAAAATCTTTTGATTTGGACGTTCTTTTCCCAACGAAAGGTACACTGAAGCAACATATTTTAAGGTAGTTTCAAATGGTGATTACATTAATAGCAAATATTTTTTTTTATATTTTCAGGACCTATCTCAAATACAGCAATGGATGGGAAATTTCCTAGCCCCGGATAAAGGTATTATATCCACAAAAATAAATACAACACAAGGTTTAAAAATGTAGGGTTTTATTAATGCAGTCAAAATTTTATTCTTTTTTTTTCTTAACCAGTTTAATTTATTTACGTTTTATATATCAATACCTAATGCTTGCATAAAATCGAACAATCTCTAAGTAAAGTATCCTTATCTAACCAAAACCTTAAGGTTAAAGGACTGGAATTGGATCATCATACTTTCTAATTATGTGTTGTATGTTTATGTATATTGTATACTTTAAATTGCGTGTTTTATAAATACCGTCAAGAACGGTGTAACAATCCAGGAAAATATTAATAAATAAATAAATTGGTGAACTTGTCTAATTTAAATTATTTAAAATTAAATATTGGTAAATTTAAGACTATGAGGTATTTTAAATATAAAAGTCCGAATGGCTATGGACAATAATAAACTAGCATGTAAATATTTTTTAAAATTTGGGTAAGCCATCATTTTGGCATATTTGATATATAATATGGTCTTTAACTTTCCAATCCTTTAAACGTAAGGTTTTGGTTAGATAAGGATACTTTTTACTTGGAGATTGTTTGATTTTATGCAAGCATTAGGTATTGATATATAAAAAGTAAATAAATTAAACTGGTTAAGAAAAAAAAAAGAATAAAATTTTGACTGTATTAATAAAACCCCACAATTTTAAAACTTGTGTTGTGTTTATATTTGTGCATATAATACCCCCCATAGTCTTTCTTGTAGTATATTTTGTGCTCTACAAAATAGTGTATGTACAATTTTACTCTATATTGTTCAGTTCTCCTAAATTCGTGGCGAAAACCTTAGAGGAACAAATTTCACAGTAAAAATGTTTAACAGCTCAGCTTCGCGAAATTGAGACATTTTATATTTTTAAGTTATAAAACGAACCATAACAAACATCTTTTGTTTAATATTTTTTTTGTAACTGTAAAAATAGTCATGTTACAGACGAAAAAAAAAACGCACAAAATGCGTATCCCCGTAACGAAAAGTACTCTCTGAGTGACGTAACGCGTCATGTTAAGGATCGCCCACTTCGCACAACATTCTATCTTCTGTCTGTATATCGTGACTGTAAATGTAGAAATGGCTGCCAACAAAAATGTATATGTACGAGGATTTTTTAAATGACTGAGTTTTTGTAGTTAACTAGAATGTAAAGGTTAGTGATATTAAAAAGTTAAATGTACGAAGTCAAAAAAAATTTTAAATAATCGTTTGCTTTTTCGTTTTTTTGTTAGGAAATTTATATTCTTGGTTATATCTAAATTAAAATATCATTTTTTTCTAATGTTTTAAGCTTAAAATTATGTAAAAATAAAAAAAAATGTTAAAGTTGCTCCAAGGGATAAGAAGATATTTCATTTTCAAAAATTTGAAGGGGCGGCCATGTTTTTTCAAGATAACATTTTTAGCTCACAATGGATTTTTTGGGAATTTTTATATATTTGTTCCTGAACATAAAACCTATCGATTCCCATTGGAAAATAAATGTTCCCTTAAACTTCTTTGAAAAAGTAAGATTTGCTGGTCTATATATACATGGAAACTAACTTACTGCCATCTGGTAGGTATCTGTAGAACTTCTTCTTCGATGTGTGCGCTTCTGATTCATAATTTTTTCATGGCAAAATTTGTCACAATCTTTTCTAGATATACTTATGTTCTTTGTTATTTATTGTTTCGAATGTCATTTTCAATTTTATCAAAATTTGTTTGTTCCAAATTAGTCTATATTTCTTCGGCTAAAGATATTAATATATCCTTATTAACTCATTAAATTTGGGGTTAATTCTCAAGGTCAGATTGATCTCGTGAAGTCTATCACGTCAGTGGCACAGCAAGAATTTTGTATTTTGGGGGGGTTTCACAAGAAATTGTCAAGAGTTTAAAAAAAAAACAAGAATATATTATAGAACACAAAACCTAACTTACATATAAAGTACATTTAAAAAAATATAAACAACAAAAAAATCCCTCAGGTAAAATAGTGAGTAGACTCAAACACAGCGTACATATAAAATACAATTAACACTGTTGCCAAGATTCATATTTTTTACCAAGATTAACATTTTTATCTATAATCTAAATATAAAAATCGTTGGACTGGGGGGCGTTTAACCCCTAAACCCCGCTTTGCTGCGCTACTGCATCACATAGTGTAATAGGTTTGTGTATATGTTACAGGAAATATCCGATTTCAGCCCATTTCAGTTTGGCCTAGGACATACTAAAAGTTCCTATCGTTGTTGGGAACTTTGCATTTTTCCTAGGACATACTAGTATTGCCTGATAGTTTTTAGGACAAACTAAAATAGGGAAATATCATATTAGGGAAATTAATTCAGGGTAAAAGGATGAAACAAAGCAAACATTTTCTTTACAAGCGTTATTTATTTATTTATTTATTTATTTTATTTATTTATTTAGTTACAATGCCCAACGGGAAAAACCCAATTACAGGACAAGGTTGAAGCATACAAATATTAACATTACTTAAACCTAACAAAATGAAAATATTGTAAATGACAGTACGGGTACAGAAAACCAACGGGATAAACATATAAACAGATATTATATACATATTATACATACACACAAACAATAAGCAATTAGGTATACATAACTAGTTATAATCTATTAGACAAATAAGCATTTAATGGACTTTATAGAATCGAAAAATATATCGAGTCGATCTTCAAACAACTGGTAATTAACAACCATCTGGTAGAAAGGAGATGCCGTTAACAAGTTGGTACGAGGAATCGGTAAATGTAATACAGAACTAGTTCTAGAATTAAATCTAGGAACGCGATAGACAATTTTAGATACCAATGAGGGTGAGTTGAGTAAATTATTAATGATTTTGTGAAGAAAGATCAGCGAGTACATAACGCGTCTACTTTGCAGGCTAATAATTAAATTCAATCTAGACAACAGTATATCCTCAGGAATACCCCGAGTTGGATAGACACCAAAATTAATGAAATGCAAGCTCTTTAGATACTTCCGCTGTACTCTCTCCAATTGTAAAATGTGAGTATTGTAAAGCGGACTCCAAATAACGGAAGCATACTCCAATTTACTACGAACAAACGTATTGTATAGAACATTCAACGTCCCCTCATTCCGAAAGTCCTTGGAGTTACGCAAGACAAAACCAAGACTTTTAAATGCGGCATCACTTACCACGCGAATATGAGCATCAAAAGATAAATTACAACTAAATGTAACACCGAGGTCATGGAATTCCGAGACTCGATTCAAGATACTTGAATCGAGAGTATAGTTAAAAAGGTGGATATCTTTGCGACGGCAATAGGACATACTGTTACATTTATTTATGTTCAAAGGCAAATAATTATCATTACACCAACGATACAAATTGGATAGATTATCTTGCAATTTTAAGCAATCAGAAGAAGACTTAATTTCTATAAATAATTTTAAATCATCCGCATACAGCAGATAGTCAACATTAAAAAGTTCTGTTAAATCATTAATAAATAATATAAAAAATAGAGGCCCCAATACAGATCCTTGGGGAACTCCAGACAATTGCGGAAACTTATTAGACTGAAAACCCCGGTATTGAACAAATTGAAATCTATCGTCGAAATATGACCGAAATAACGATAAAAAGTTATTGGAGCAACCAAATGAACTCAATTTCTTAATCAGCAAATCATGGTCCAGGCGATCAAAAGCTTTAGAGAAATCCGTATAAATTACATCAACTTGATTGCCTCTGTCCAACACTTCAGCAATATACTGGACCTTAGTAACAAGATTCGTAGTCGTGGAGCGTCCTTTCATGAATCCATGTTGGTATTGAGAAATGTGTTTTTCAACGTGAGAATATAAGTAGTGATGGATAATTAACTCAAACACTTTAGAGAAGTTGCTGATTATCGCTATAGGACGATAATTGGTGACGTGATTCTTCGCACCTTTTTTAAAAACCGGGCAAATTCGAGAATCTTTCCATAATTGAGGAAAGACGGCGGATTTTAGCATGCAATTAAAAATCAATTTTAGCGGGGTTGCAAGAACTGCTGCACAGTCCTTTACCAAGAAGGCAGGTATTAGGTCAGGACCCATTGTGAAATTACCTTTCATTTTTTTTGCTGCGTTATATTTAAAAGAAATCAAAGTTACCTATAAACCTAAAATGGAATACATTTGTTAAAGGTAAATATGATTTAAATAATATAACAAAAAAATATAGTTTTCCATTAAACCGTAAATAAGTAACAAAATGGTAACTACCTTATTTGTTTCTGCAAGAACTGCTTTTGTGACATTTTGAATTGCACAGTTATTGGCATTTTCTCTATAAACACGCATTGGTACCACAGTGTTTTGTGCATTGACATCTAGTATATCCCTGGATTTTGCCCGAAGAATTTGATGCTACTTTTAAAGAAATTATTCTATCTTGGGGAACATCGTCTATTGAAATAGTTTTTTTTACATAGGTCAAATTCCGATCGGGTATAAAGTTGTTTTAAACATCCATCCTTAGTTCCTAGTTTGTATAAATTATCATCAATTTCCAATAAATAGAGGTATAGTGGCACGATTCCGAGTAAGAAGCTACAACACTAATATCACTGACCATCAAAACTTCTGGATGCAAATTTTTATTCGGGTATTTCCTAATAATAATCAGGCAGTTTTAGTCTGTCCTAGAAACTATCAGGCAATACTAGTATGTCCTAGGAAAAATGCAAAGTTCCTAAAAACGATAGGAACTTTTAATATGTAGGCCAAACTCAAATGGGCTGAAATCGGATATTTCCTGTAACATATACACCTAAATAAAGTATTTACTAATTACTACTTATTCTGAATATACCCCATTTATAATGGTAGATACATCTATTGATATTTTACAACAAATATTTCCTCTTTTAGTTGTTATACCAGTGGAGATATTTCTGAAACTCCCATTTTCATTCATCAAACCGATGCGATGCGATCAACAGATCAACGACTATGGGGCTAATATGACAAGTCATTCTAAATCTATTACACCGAGAGGAACCCCTGCGTTTGGCCTCACCTTAGTCAACTATAATTGATTTGATGATACGATTTCATGTACCGTTAGGCCCGTAAAAAGGTTTCAACCCTGTGCTTTGACCTCTCATACTTGACATGTCACTCTGGGTTCCAGTTAGTCTGGTCATGGTGTGCTTTTCACGTTTTAATTCTTTGCCGAAAAACGTCCGTTTCATAGGTTTTCGAGTTGCATGTTAATGCAATGTAATCTAAGAGGTTCTTATTCGTTTCATTAAAATTTTTCCTGCCATTGTTGCCAATTTTTAAATATTGTCAGAAATTATCGGGAAAAAATTGTCGAAACTGATTGTTTTCCTTTAAGAAAATGTAATCATTAAAATAAGATTTTAAGATGTTATTTTTTTAAGAAACTATATCAAAATGTCTTTCTAAAATAATAACAATAATGTAAATAATTGAAGGATTGGGGGTGAAGAAAGTCGAACCATAATAATTTAAGAAATTTAGTAAAGACATACTTATAACTCTTTTAGTTCTCTATAGTTATAAGCAATTATAATGTGCTGGTTTTTTTTTAGAAAATCGTTTTGACATGGTTTCGAATATAGATTAATATCTCCTTAAAATCTTGTCTGAATGGCAACAATGTATACATTTTCTTAAAGGAAAAGATACAGTATACCTTTTGGCGATTCCAAAAATGAATGCGCCCTCTGCATGAAAATATTTGAACCTACTTCAATCAAAGGTAATTTTTGCAGGATTATTGCTGAAATAATGATAAATAACACGTATTTGGGTTTGTTTAACGTAATAATTTAGTGATGGTTGTGATTTTTTGGTATTACAAAATTAAAAACGACGTGATTAGTATTTGTACATCTTTATTTTTATATTTTAAAATGGCATTCAAAAGAAATCAGCACAACACAAACTGCCGTGTTTATGTGTCATTCCACAAAATGTGTTTAAGATTGTGTTTAAGATTAAGAAGTGTTTAAGATTGAAGATAGGTAGAAATTTGGCCTTAGTATAAGAAACTGTTTCTCATTCATTTCTCCAAAAGGCATGTAACAATTTTAATAACACAGAATACGTTTATTTACACAACATAACCACTTTCTTGCTGTTTGTCTATACTTTTCTATCATTAGTCTTATAAAAGCAGAATATATTTTAATTTAAACATTATTTAACAAAAAACAAGCACTAATATGGTATCACCATACAGTTTATCACACTTTTTTTAGTCCAAAATGTAAGTAAACAAAAACTAGGGTACCTGTTTCATACCAAAAAATTCATATAATTTCAATGAAGCACTTATGGGACGTTTGACTACTTTTACCACTCTTTATCCTTTATTTCACCCTAACTAACACATGAAGTAACTATATTTATGGCAGTTGAATGCTAAATTGCTAGATGATGTGATATGAAACGCAAAATTTTTACTCGTCTTCATCCATATTTGTTTACAATTTGCAGCGCCCTCATCGGTAATTTGAATCGCTAATATCTTCTAAATACTAGGTAGGTACATCTTGTATAATAATGATGTCCTATTAGCAAATGAAAACTGATTAGGTCTTAACTTATCGATACGAATTGTATTGTACCAATTTATGTTGGTACAATAAATTTTTTTCTTAATAATTACTTATTACATACAAGTAAAAAGAGAAAGAAATACTCGCATAACAACAAAGAGCAACAAACTTCAAATAATTTATTCTCTATTTTCAAAATGAAAGAGAAAATCCAAAATTCATATCTATTCTATACGATTGTCGTTTCACCTTTAGTTTTGGTAAGGTTTTTAAAGATGCCAGTGGTTTATTCATCGGGAAATAAACTACAACAACTTTTAGGCAATCCAAAAGACAAAATGGAAACTAAGGAAAAGTCGGGGATTTACGAAATTAGCTGCAAAAGACTGTAACCAAAAGTATGTTGGACAAAGTAGAAGGTCAATTCAAACTAGATTCAAGGAACATATGGCTCATCTCAAATATGGTACAACAGATAAGTCTAGTGCCGCTCAACATGCATTTCAAAACAACCTTAAAATAGATAGTAGCAATTTAAGACTAATTAGGAACGTGACAAATTCCAGACAGCTGGATGCTTTTGAGAGATTGGAAATTGCTAAATGTAAAAATAGTTTGAATAGTGACAGAGGGCCAATCTCATATAACCGGCTTTATTGGTTAGTAAGTCACTGTTCACTGATCCGTCGCACGGTTCACTGATCAGTCGCGATAGTTCACTTAGCGTCGCGACAGTTCACTGAACCGTAGAAATAGTTTAGGTATAAGTAGGACACAATGTTTAGGTTTAGTTTTAATCATCTTCAGATGATGCCAACTTGGTTGGCGAAAGGCGCGTCTAGTGCAGTATAGTGTTTTGGTGTTATGTGGAAAACTACGTTAGTGATATCGTCACACCAAAGGTTCCAAACCCCTTTGAAGATAATTTATTCTCGTCAGATATTACTAGAATTTTGCACATTTGGAGGAGTAGACTTTAGTCCTCAGATTGTTATATACAGTGAAGACATAAAGTCCGTCCCCCCCCCCCCCTCTAACTTTTAAACCACTGGGTAGATTGTGATGAAATTTGGATCGATAATATATGACTAAATTCTGCATTTTTTGACACATCAATGACAGCTCTGAATGTCAAAGTGACAGCTGGGCGCGCAATAGGAACATTTTTTTAAATGGAAATGGGGGCCGAGTGGGGACTCATTTTGAAGCTATTTTTATGCTCAAAACATCCCCCAAATTTGAGAACATTTGGTTCAGTAATTTCCAAATAAAAACCAGTAATATCAGTTTATAACATAATCTTTTTACCACATAATCTTTATAATAGAACTTTGTTTCTGCCTCTAAATTTTTTTTTTTTTAGGTTTAATTTAAATTATTTCATAATTTTTTAATTTAGGTTATTTTAGATTAGGGACGATTTATTGTTATTTGTTTACTTTTAATTTTTGTTCTGTTTTGAATAATTTACAATAATTTGTAATATGTATGCAAAAAAATTATATAACAGAAATCGATATTACTGGTTTTTATTTGGAAATTACTGAACCAAATGTTCAAAAAATGTTCCTATTGCGCGCCCAGCTGTCACTTTGACATTCAGAGCTGTCATTGATGTGTAAAAAATGCAGAATTTAGTCATATATTATCATTCCAAATTTCATCACAATCTTCCCAGTGGTTCAAAAATTAGGGGGGAAGGGGGGCGAACTTTATGTCCTCACTGTATGTAGCTGTTCAACCAATATCGAGCACGATTTGGATGCTATTAAATTTTCGAGACCTCATAAAGAAGGAACCTGTAACTATTTTCGCTCCAGGGAGTTTTCAGCTGACAATGTATAAAGTTGAACGTGTTTGTATTTGTTGGGCTGACTCTGAAGACCAATAACATCTTTGTATTTGCTGCCATACTTTTAGTACAGGTTCACGTATCTCGAAACCGTATTTTAAGTAATAATGCTATTCGTCCATGCGGGGGAGAGCACATGTATACCTCGAAATTATGAATTCCATGAACATCATCGGATCAGTTTATTCTATTAGAGTATCAGCTAATCAAACAAAAGCCATGCATAGTCAATGAGGCGGGCTATCGGCGATGGCGGTGTGTTTAAAAACAATGCCTGACTTTGCGATGTCATCCATGGCTCGCTATCTGCTACGAGGAGAAAGCTACAACGGCCAGTTAATCGTATTACCATTATATTGTCGTTAGGAGGCAGACGGTGATGTTTTTATGAAAAACCTTGGCAGCCTTCGCGTAGAGGATGTTTTCTAACTCCACCGGGTGTTGCAAACATATGAGATCTTCTACACCATCAAGAATCTCGTAATTTTTGCAGCACCGACAAATACAATATTAAACACTAGATTGGTTTGCTTCAACTGCAGTTTTCAATGGTATTTAATTAATTAATATAGCAGGATCTCCAAATAAGTGAGTCATAATCAAAGTCAGTAAGTTCAAAAGTTGAATGTCTTCAAAACTTAAAAAAGAAAACAAGTTTAATCGCAAAACATAAATGTCTAAAGGTAAAGGTAGATAAAACAGTTATCTACATATTTGTTGAAGGTCAGTTTAGGGTCAAGCTTTCTACTCGTCAGCTCTATTTAAGGCAATGCCACTAAGTTTATAGTCAAAGACACATTCTGAAGGATAGAACATTGCACTTAGAGACATTTAAAGGAAGTTTATATAGGTGTAACTCACAATCATAGTGACACAAAACACTTTCATGTCATCGGTATAAAGCAAACAGTTGACGATTACTTCGGTAGTTATATCATTTATGAATATAATAAATATTAATGACCCTAATATCGACCCTTGGGGTACACCATGTGGATTCCAACCATTTTTCGATTAATCATGACCATTTTGAGTTTATAAATATGCAAAAATCCAATACGGCTGCCCATTTCAGTTGTTTCGTCCGCTGACTTCGTTTTGGAATTAATTTTGGGCGAATCATCTGGAATAAATAAGATATTTGTTATTAAAAAACAAACAGTGTGAGTTCTACGTGGCATTAGGTTGAGGGAAACACACAGGAAAATTCGACATACAGGGTGATTCTTATACGAATAAACTTGGGAAATTACAGCTTAGCACAAATAATGACTAATAATGAAATGTAGTAAAACATTTTTAGTTTGTTTCTAGTAGAATAAAGCAAAAATTATTCATTTTACGTATAGGAAACCTTAGTAACTTTTGAAAGTAAACATATTTTTGCATTGATTAGTATCAAAATACCTATATAAGAGAAATATGACCATTCACCATTTGAAATTTTTGTGAAAAATGTAATTCAAAAGTCTGATATTGGTTCTAATATTCCAGACTCCCTGTATAAAATAATTTTGTATTTGAAATAAGCAGGTCAAACTGCACTGTTTTGTGTTTACTATCACCAAATTTCAAAAATATATAAGGTATTGTTACATAATAAATTCGGTTCAAAAGTGTCCTCTACATGTGTCAATTTTTTACAAAAATCGGAAATATCTCGAGATGTATAAATTGTTTACAGTTAATACCTTCTATAAAACTGATCTAAACTTGTATGTAAAATCCAAAAATGTCATAATATATAGGGCATTCCATTTGAAATACTAGTTAATATATGTTTCGGAAAAACTGAACATCCTGTGTATATGAAATTAATTAATTTAAAACATTTATAAAAAACCAGTAAACTTTCGTATTTACACTTTTTCTCTATCTTTCATAAATTCCAAGATAAGGTGGTGGTGAATCATATTTGGGATACCCTGTACTTTGAACTGAACTAAACTGTCTTTTTGGCTTATTTCAGCGTAATTCAACTTTTTTAAATTAATAATATTTTTTCAGTTTTTTATCTTTCTTTCAACTTTTTGAGCTTTTCAGCAGCATTTTTCACATCACGATATATACAGTGTGTCCAAGATAAAGATGAGATAGCATTGGGATCTTGGAAACGGTAAGAGCTAAACTCAGGAGGCTTTTCCTCGTTAATTTTTAATGGTGGCAACAACAAGCTAAAAACGTAATTAAACTATTACTTGTGATACGTCATTGAATTGAGAATAAAAAATGGTATCAAAATTACTATTTAAAAATACAGGACCGTATTTAAAAAAAAGAAGTTGATGATGGTTTCTCGGAAACGAAACGTCGGACAAAAACTTGATGAATGCCATCTTGTTAAGCTCAAAAAGTGACAATGGAAAAGTATTTTTTATTTTTTGATAGCTGTTAAAATAACTCCAGAAATAAATATAAATAAATAGCGCAAAAAAAATGTTTTTCCAAATATTTCGAAATCAAAAAAAGATAACTTATTTTTGCAAAGTCCACGTAAAAGGTATTCAAACTGCTCAACTTTTTCATAATTTAACCAATTTTGTATCTCTTACCGTTTCCAAGATCCCAATGCTATCCTATCTTTATCTTGGACACACCGTATAGCTTATATAGAACCGAGAAAAATACTAGTATAATTAATTATATAGTTTATGGAACATCCTGTAGAATTATTATCAATATAATACATCAATACATTATATATCAATAGTATTCCATCAGTAACTCAATCTCCTGCTAGATACAAATAAGGTGACCAACTCAAACCATATACATTTAAATTATTATTGTAATTGCCTCTTTTATCTGATCCAAACAAACACCTAGGTATGCATTGAAATGAAATGATAAACCGATTGACTATTTCACCATTCAAATCCTGCTACCAGTAGCTACACCTGGAAGTAATCAGCTTAAAATAATCGAGTTCCAATCCAAGTACGATGCAAGATAAGTGTAACGGATTTGGTATCTACAGATATTTTAAAGTATTCCTGATGATTGGTTGTGGTATTTTTTGGGATTACAACACTTGTGAAATGATAAAAAACAGGAAATCAGAAGTATTCAAATTAAATGTTCAAAGTTTCCCCTAACTAAGGAGGTATTCCAGGTTTCCCTCATTCCAGCACTGACTGTTGGTTAGGGCCTACCATCGTAAGTTGTTCCTGAGGCGCAAATGCGGCCCGCGAAATAATAATATGCCGCCCCCTCTCCCACACAAGTCTAAGACTTTCGGGCTAATCCTTGTGATTATAATGAGGGGTAGAGAAATTATTATTATTAAAGAGTAGTATCGAGGCAAACTTCTAATGTTTGCCCCAAAAAATTACTGTATAGTATGCAATAAAATAAATATTTGATAAATTAACTAAATGTCGTCGGTGGTTTTTCAGTTTTATACAAAATTGTAATATTACAAATCATATTTTGAATTATTTCTAAATAAAATAATCGTTGTAATAAAATTTAAAATAAATTAAACACTTAACTAGCTTTTTTTTGAACATTTCCAGTCGATCCTCGACTCGTCGTCTGTAGAAAGTTTGTATGATAAAAAATTGTCAGATTGGCATTTTTACTAATTCATTTATTAACACCAATTTCATCTTATTCCAAATATGGCTTTGGAAAGATCAATTCCCAATGTAGTTGTTTCATTTTCTCAATCAAGTACGTTATTTGTTTTATTTCCACTTCTAAATGCTCTTTTCCACAATCAGGTGACAAGATGACATTTTTTCAGTTAATATTATGAGCATAATGTATCACGTTTAACACAAAATAATAATGATATTTCCCTCAATGAAGTTAGAAAAAAATAGGTGTTTGCTACTTTCATCACAAACTGATTTTTGTAATATGCTTTGCGATTTTTTAAGAACAGTTTTTTTTTAATACTCCCTAATGATCCCTATTAAAGCGGAAAAAGAAAATAACAGTCCAGATTATACAGTGTTATTCAGAACTTATCCATAATAAAATTTGGGGATGTTCAACATACATACTACAAATGTGGTAGTGAAAAAAAAATTTTTTTGCGGGTTCTGAAAACTATTTCAAAATTTTTAATTACGCCGCTGGATACTGGTCCACTGTAATGGAGTGACCTTGAGACTGACAATACAAAGTGGTTAGCACGAAAAAAACTTCGGAAGTTCTGAGAGTATACCGACACCCGGCGCAAAAAAGATTTGCAGCGTTTTTACTTTAAAATAAACTTAAAGATAAATAGATGTGACCAAAGTGACGTGTCTTTAAAATGAATAAAATTTTATTACACTAATTTTGAAGAATTGCGCTACTTGATTACTAGGTATTAGAAACATGAAATTTATAAAAAATTTGCACATACCTTGTTACAAAAGCTGTTCGAAATAATATTCCTCGACTTGTACACACTTTTGGGCACGTCTTATCCAATTTTGCAGCACTACCCCAGCCCCAGACACCTGCCTAGCGATCTGACTTGTACTTATTCGCGGATTTTCACCGACCAGATTTAACACTTGTTCTTCAGCTGCTAAAATACGTTGTGGTCGTCCCGGACCACCATCTCGTCCATTCCAACTTCACCATAAATAAGAATCATGTCCATTAACTCAGCATTACTGTACACATGAGCCATTTTGAAAATTTTACAGTTTAACACTCCTACGATAAATAAAACACCAGAACTGAGAGAAGACACAGATAGACTGATGAGATGACTGATAGACAATAGAGATATCCCCTCTCCAACTTTATTCGCTCGGTCTTAACCAGGCGTTGTAATAAAATTTAAAATAAATTAAACACTTAACTAGCTTTTTTTTGAACATTTCCAGTCGATCCTCGACTCGTCGTCTGTATGATAAAAAATTGTCAGATTGACATTTTTACTAATTCAATTATTAACACCAATTCCATCTTATTCCAAATATTGGCTTTAGAAAGATCAATTCCCAATGTAGTTGTTTAATTTTCTCAATCAAGGTATTCTGATATACCACATTCTTAGGAATGTGGTATATCAGATGTCGTTGAAGTACAGTTGCCCATCTACGTAGTCCTTTATAATGGTATAACTTTAAACATTGTTTACGGGAAATCCTAAGACTTTTATTATAAATTTTGGTGATATCGATTTCTTATTTAAGGATGCACATATCCTCAAAGTTTTAGAGATAAGTTCTGAATAACCCTGTATAGATAGGTATTCCATGGGTTTTTGAGGCTTTTTTAAGAAGAAGGGTTTGTTTCTATACCTATAATAGATAGGGATCAATATTTAAAATATTGATTCGTATCTTCCTAATCTACGAATGTATCTAAGAGTCATTAATCATTAACTTTAGTTAACTATCGACTGAGAAAACCAGATGACAGTTAAGGTTAGGTATCCATGGGTTTATTTGGGATTTTTAAAAGGACCGGTTTGTTCCCTTTAAATATTGATGTCTACCCACACTCTAGACGAGACTCTAAATCTGTAAATTAGTAAATTTGTGTTGTTTTTTGTTCTGATTCTAATGAACAAAGCAGTAAGAACATTGCATAGATCAATATTTATAGATTTGAGTAAATTTACAGATGTACAGGGTGGTTCACTGTCCCTACATCTAATACAAGGGACACACACTCAAAAAACCATTAAAGGTAACATGTTAGAGACATTAACGGCTCTTTCCTATGTTAGTATTTTTAGACACTGATCTGACATACTTTTCTGAGCATTTTTCTCTTACTATTAGAGATAAACTCCTCACACATTAGATTAATGTGTTTGAGAGATAATTCCCTATCCAAATCCATCAAAGTAAACAGATTTAGTTTATTTAAAGAAAATCTCATACATAGGATATTAGTTTAACTGTTTTTTTTCTGTAGTAACAATTAAAGTCAGTACTGATCCTCTATCTTGCTTAGTTTTCGAGATACCATTGGTGGAAAACGAACAAAGTACCACCCTGTATAAGTAGTTTATTTTCTAAATCTCTTCGATTCTCTGACCGTTACATATCTCGTCATTCCACTGGTCCATCGGGTCGAAGATGAAGCGATACCCGCTCGTCTCGTCCGTAGGAGTCGCAGGAGGCTGCGGTCGTCGGGGGGTGGCGCCCCCTGCCAGGACGATAATTGCAGCGGAGCCCCGCCCAGGGCGCGCCGCGTGCCCGCATCTCATTACACTTGTTGACAAATGAAACGCGATCGGCCACCGCGATATCCCGAGCTATAAATATCGGTCCGGGGTTGCTAATGAATATATTTGGTGTAATGCTATCGGGACGACCGACGATGTGGATGTTCTTGTGGATGTCCCTTATGTTTAATTGATGAGATCGCAGACAAATAATGTTTGTCTGGTCTATGGATGACGTTGGATATGCTCGAGAATCGACGATTTTGTCGGCTAGAGAGACTATCCTGTTATTTTTGTTATGTATTATCTATATCTCTCATTCTGATCGCAACGAGCCGAGAAGTCAGACTTCTATGATAGCATATTTTCCAATTTTACTGAACCAACCTCTAAAAGTAAATTACACATAACGAAAGTGGAAACCTTCTTTTAATTATGGAAAGAATTAAAGACGTTCTTTTTTTAAAACCAGTTTTTTAAAATAAAATAAAAAAAAAAAAAGAAGTGGTCTCAAGAGTTATGTATCTGATTTGTAACTTGTATCTACCTGATTTCATTATCTTCTTTCTAATACCAATTAAACTCTTCTTTTGACATTCTGGTAAAATTTTCAAATTTGTCACTTCCTTCTTCAGCCAAGAGGTCGTTTAACAAGAACGTACTATTAATATTCATAATGCGTCTTTCTCTTAAATATAATTGGGAAGATCATCTACGTCTAGGTTTGAGTTTTTTATTTCTTAGTAATCTTAATTTAAGACTAAAATAGTCTAGGCGAAAAACACTGGTGCACTATACCACGGCCACTGAGTACGGCAAGCTTGTGTGCATCCTCGTGTGGAAGAACTTTTCACAACACGAGGAAACACGAGGGAACACGAGGCATTTGGTACAGCCCATGTACGGCCTCACCAGCCTCACCTTGCCTCGAGGGCATTCATGGTCAAATTTGTAGGCGGTTTTACACTCCCAACTGTCAGAAATGAGCTAATGAGCAAATGAGTGAGCAAATGAAATGCAGAGTCAAAGATGACACTTATTCGACATTTATAATACTTATATAATATGATATAGCAAATATGTTACAAAATGTACCGGGATATCAAAAATTATCTTGGTCAAGGGTGGTTGTGGAATGTAAAACGTGTTACTTACTTTAAATTTGAAACAATTATGTCACTGTCACACTGACATCATCAATAACCTACAAATTTCATACCTATTTATTTCAGTTGTAAAACAATAATGAACTACAAATTATGAAATTACAGTTTTAGTAACAAGAAAAACTAAATTACAATAATTGTTGGAAATGTCCCCCGTTTTGTTCGATGCACAAGTTGACGCGCCTCCTCATGCTGTGAAAAGCGTTTTGCAGGATTTCTGGCGTTATGGTTGCACATTGCTGAACAATTCTTTGTTGCAGTTCTTGCAAATTATTTACCGGAGTTGCGAAAATCTTGTTTTTTAAGTAAGGAAATATAAAATAGTCCATAATTGTCAAACAAGGTGATCTCGGAGGAAACTCAACTTCTGTATGCAAACTTATCACCCAGTCATCAAAAAACTCGCGGAGTCATGCTGGAAATAACCGCACCGAAGTTCATCATCGTTTAACTGTTGCACAAATTCAGCCAAAAAGTTGTGTCTGTACCTTTCTGCGTTGACGGTGAAATCGAAAAAAATTGGCCCAATTCTTCTGCGAGAAACTGCCATCCAAACACCAATTTTTTGAGCATGTAGTGGCGATTCAGTAAAAACATGAGGGTTATCATTGCTCCACATTCGCATATTTTGAGAATTGATGTATCCCGAAAGGTGGAATCACGCTTCGTCAGAAAAAAGTTAAGTCCAGAAGATCGTCATTCATTAAATTATTTTGACAAGCCAATGGCAGTAAGCAAGGCGTCTGGGGTGGTCTGCGGGCAGAAGAGCTTGATGTGCTTGCATCTTATATGGATGCATGTTCAAGTCTTTCTTTAAAATCTTATGACATGTTCCATAAGAAAGTCCAATTTCCTGAGAAAGACGTTTCAAAGGTTTTGCAGGCTCCTCTTCCATACGTTGATGAACGTCATTGACAACTTCTTCTGTACGAAATCTTGGTCTACCAGCACCTTTTTTATGAGTCACACAACCAGTTTCGCGAAACACTTCAACACAATTTGTAAGGCACGCATAAAAATTGTCCAGTAATATTGCCACATTTGGGAAGTGCTATCGAAAATTGTCCAAACACAAACGTTGACTGTATTGCCAATTTCCATTAACTAGCGCACCCGTTCGAAAATAGGCTTCAATCATGAAAATTTTGTGCTGTGTGGTAAGAGGCATGATTCAAAAACTGGATTAGAAAATTTCAGCACAATGACTTGACAGATTCTGACACAACAAAACATATACAAAAATTTAAAGTAAGACACACGTTTCACATTCCACAACCACCCTTGACCAAGATAATTTTTGATATCCCGGTATGTTACAATAATGGACATAATACGTAATATCTAATATTTTCAAGTCCGATTACGCCCGCTACTATTTTCTCGAATCTTGAATGCCCCCGCGCCACAAAAAGTTTGAGGACCCCTGTCGTAGACTATTAATAATAATAACACATCTTGAAAGGGGGGTTGGAACCTTTGGTGTGAAGATAATACTGACGTAGTTTTCCACAGAACACCGAAACACTATACTGCACTCGACGCGCGTTTCGCCAAACTAGTTGGTATCATCTGAAGATGATTAAAACTAAACCACTGCTCACACTGTGTCCTATTTGTACCTAAACTACTACTACGGTTCAGTGAACCGTGATTTATTAACCAATAAAGCGGACTATATGGGATTGGCCCTTAGTCACCATTCATACTATTTTTACATTTAGCTATTTCCAAACTCTCAAAAGTATCCAGTTGTCTGGAATTTCTCACGTTCCTAACTAGTCTTAAATTGCTACTATCTATTTTATGGTTGTTCTCAAACGCATTTTGGGCGACACTAGACATATTTGTTCTACCATATTATTTGAGATGAGCCATATGTTCCTTGATTCTAGTTTAAATTGACCTTCTAGGTTGTCCAACATACTTTTGATCGTAGTCTTTACAGCTAATTTCGTAAATCCCCGACTTTTCCTTAGTTTTATTTTGTCTTTTGGATTGCCTAAAAGTTCTTCTAGTTTATTTCCGGATGGAGAAACCACTGACATATCTATATATTTAAAATCCTTACCAAAACCACTGGGACAAAAAAGCATGTAACCATGTGACCACTATGTTGCAGTATGTCTATTATTATTACTTTTCTATTATTATTATTATTATTATTATAGTCTTATAAAAACCGAATATATATTGAGTTAGACAGAATGAGACAACTTTACTGCTTTGGCCGTATAAACATAATTTCTTCATTGTACGGATAATTATGACTATATTACACAATAAACTTACAACTAACTACCAACTCCTGACAATAGGGACCTTGTACGGATGCTAGCACGTCGTTTCGATGTCCTAGCCGCCTCATCCTTTGCCCGGGCCCGATTTTCCGACAGACAGTGTTCGCGCGTAACGCGGTGGACACGTACGGACGTAAATAAATAAAAAACTATCACCCGAACATTCGACGTTGACAAAGTAACGAGCGTTGGCATAAAACAATCAGGGGACGACGGAAGCGGTGCCTTTCGACATATTTCGGCCTCGTTAGCATTCAAATAAGGTCCCACCTACCGACATGGGAACACATAAGACGCATATCTGCCGTGTAATTGGAATGGGAGAGCGCGCCTTTTGAGCCGAGATGCCGCCAGTTAAGACGTGATTGAGACGGAGCGTTTTCCATCCACGGAGATTAGCATCGCGCGACGGAAATCGAATGGCTTTGTGCGTATCGGGAGTCGATTAAAATGCGAGTATCGGCGTGCATGTGCAATGTGCATGCCTGTTTAAAGCACAGCTGTAAACGATTCGGTTAAAACATATTTTGGGAATACGTTACAGCCGCCTGTCAAATGAAAGGGAGAAAACGGAAAATGCGAGTCCTGCTGTGGAACTCTGTAACCGAATAGAAAAGAAATTTCTTTTCTATGAGCAACTTCATAAGGGTATTCGGTATTGTCCGCGCCTCCCGAATACGTTTCCGAACATATTGAAATAGGAAAACCTTTCTATGTTGTTTTTGGCGTCGTTTTTAACCAAGTTTGGAGAGATTTGAGAGGTTATAGGCCGAATAGGACACGTCATCCAATGGAGGTTTAATCAGACTATCAGACGTCCAAGGACCATAAATGCACATTTAATGGACATCCATAATTGACAGTACATTTATTGGATATCTGATGGACGTCCATTATTGGACATATTTTGATGTGACGTACGAGTATAATAGCCATCCGATGGACGTCCATTATTGGACATATTTAGGTAGTCCATAAGTGATCCTCCGATAGGTGTCCATTATGGGATGTATTTTGGTAGACCGTACAGTGGTCGTCCATTCGACGTCCAGTGTTATACGTATTTTGTTATACATTGAATGGACGTTTGATGGACGTTCACTAGATGCGGACCATGCATAAGCGACTAGATCACATTGCCTGCGATATTATTAGTCTGTCGAATCTGGCCAATTTGCATACACGGGTCTGCAATTGATTATGTGCTTGCCATAGAAATTACTTAGCAGCCACCACCACATTTTGTTATTAGGAGTTAGGAATGAAAATTCTATTACTTCAATTTCAAAACACATAATTGACTAACGTGAACATAACACTACTTGAGCTGAGCAGTAAAACAGTGCTGTGCAACAGACAATGTTAAGCGCGGAACGCTGGATTCAACCGACAATGTCCCGTGTAATAACTGCCGTAAATAGTTTAATGTTAGCTATCGTTTTTCGACAAATATAATTTATAATAATTATAATTATCTTGAAGAAATTGTTTCACATTACCTTTCGAAGACATTTCCTTTCTTTCTTTATTTCTTGACATTTTAACTTAGCTGTTTACAAGTTTAATTATAGTCACATTTGTCACATATGTTTGAAGGTTTTTAAAATACATAATTTTAAAGTAATCCTTTCTTCGAGAAATCGTGGAATTGAATAAAGCAAGAGCATTATCGAAATGAGTCGAGCGTTTGGTGACAAGTCATGTTCCTTAGTTACTTTAAGCTGTGGTACAATGAATTTCAACGTGGTCGACATTTTTTAAATGATAACTTTCGAGCTCCTAACCAAAAAAACGTCAGTTACCGAAAAGAAAGCTCGTGTTGTACGAAACATGATTGAAGGGGACCGGTATGTTACTGCCAGAAGTATTCAAGAAACTTTAAAGATTGTAAGAAAGCAATTGCCACCAGTTTACACAAACATTTGATGTTATCTAAGCTTTGTTCCTGTTGGGCGCCCCACAAATTGACTCAAGTTCAAAAAAAACCGTATGGCATGGTGAAGATCGTTGGAAACTGGATCGCTTTCACCATGGATCATCTCATTTGGTGTACAATATCCTTTCCTGCTCTTTCTCGCTAACCGTGGCCATTAACATCTGCTCGAGCTCTCCTAGAATAACTACTATTATAAGTGATGAAACTTGGGTATACTGTTATGATCCAGAAAGAAATAAATAGTCGGAAGTTTGGGTCTTTGAGAACGAATCGGCTCCATCGAAAGTTATTCTTATAAAAAGCCAAGAAAAGAAGTTGCTCGCCAATTTTTTTGAAATTACTCCAGTAGACAGTAGGCATGTACCCACTGTACCATTGGAGGATGTCGTACTGTTAATGCTGAATGGTACACTAAAGTTGGTTTGCCTCAAGTTCTCCAAAATGTTCGCAAAAAACGTCCAAGAGAAAGGATGATCTTTCATCAAGATAACGCTCAGGCGCACACTGCTGATCGAACAACGATGATTATTTGAATGCCCAAAACATGGAAATAATGGATCATTCGCCGTATAGTCCAGACCTAGCACCTATTAATTTATTTCAATTTACGTGTGTTAAGAATATGTTACGGGGTTTATCTCACAAGGCCGAAGAAGCGATTGACGCATCAAAAATTAAATATATAACCCAACGCGGGAAGATTGGACAAAATGTTTAAAAGATTGGTTTGTACGGATGCAAAAATGCATTGTCTGTGGAGGGGAATACTTTGGAAGATTATAAATAAATGTGTTTTGTTAATAAATTTTGTATTACTTTACTAGGACTTGGTGGAAAAAGCCGTATTAGAGTATTTTCATTTTAAATGTGAGAATAGCTATATTTGTACAATAAATTAGGAAAAGAGAATTTTTCCGCATTAGGCGTAGGTTTTTAAACGGATTAGGCGTAGGTAGGATAAAAAAAGACGCCATATGTGGAAAAGACAGTTTTCCTAAGAGTTGCACACATGATTTTCTTTAATAGTGTTTTGAAAATAGCTCAAATAACTATATTTATCGTAATTTTTCATTGAAAATTGTGAATTTCGAAAATGTGAATCAAGAATTCTGAGGGAATATTGATATAGAAGCAAGTTTGTTTAATAGGCTTTTTAGAGTTTTACGCTGTGGAATCTTTACTCAATGATAAGAACAACATTGGCAGTGAAAAAGAATATTGACATAAAGAAATGTCCAATTTTAATTACTTTCCTTAAACGTAAATCGGTAGGACATAGATCTAGGAAGTCTAGTGTTTTAAGAAAATCAGAAGTTGAGAAATTTTTGAAAAAAGCAGATAAAACTTACTCAGTAATGATAGTTAAAATTTATAATAATGATAAGATAATGATTTAAGTTGACAATAAATGAATAGTTAGTTCTAAAATTAGAATGTATTTTTCTCACACTGATTAATCGAACTTTTTTTAACTCAAATTAGTTACTGTTACTAAATGTCAAACTTTTCAATACACTGTTAAAAAAAATTTTTTTGAAATTCATATTGGACTACCAAACAATACAAGTAGAATAAAAACTAAGATCGCTATACAATACACCATTAATGTAAACATCCTATACATCAAATTCGCACAAAATTATACTAATAGATATTTCCTTGAGCATGAACCACAATGGGGGCATCGCATCAATATGAATACATCAGATCGTTTGATTGCTGTTTGCTTTACTGTTGTTCACATCATTTCGATGCCAGAGCCATTTGTTATGCTATTCATCTTCCAAGGGGTGTGAATTGTTCACTGTAACCATTACAGAAGGATGGGAGATCAAGAAAGTGATGAATGAATGTCGTATTCGATTTTGTGTTCTGTTTACTTAGTTTAAAAATTTGTTTATGTGCCGCTTGTTAACATACATTTTTAGCATGTTTGAGAAAACGTATTGGCGATTCCAAAAATGAATGCGCCCTCTGCATGAAAATATTTGAACCTACTTAAAAGGTAATTTTTGGAGGCTTATTGCTGATATAATGATAAGTATCACGTGTTTGGGTTTGTTTAACGTAATAATTTAGCGGTGCTTGTGATTTTTTGGTATTACAAAGTTAAAAACGACGTGGTTGTACATCTTTATTTTTACATTTTAAAATGGCATTCAAAAGAAATCAGCACAACACAAACTGCCGTGTTTTTAGGTGTCATTCCACAAAATTTGTCAATAGCAGTGTTTAAGATTGAAGACAGGTAGAAGTCCCTAGTATAAGAAACTGTTTCTTATTCATTTCTCCAAAAGGCATGTAACAATTTAATAACAGGGAACTAGGGAACACGTTTGTGTACACAACATAACCACTTTCTTGTGGTTTGTCTCTACTTTTCTATTATTACTCTTATAAAAGCAGAATATATTTTAATTTAAACATTATTTAACAAAAAACAAACAGTAATATGGTATCACCATACAGTTTATCGCACTTATTTAGTCCAAAATGTAAGTAAACAAAAACTAGGGTACCTGTTTCAACCCAAAAAATTCATGTAATTAGCAATGGAGCACTTATGGGACGTTTGACTGCTTTTACCACTCTTTTTATCCGTTATTTCACCCTCACTAGCACATGAAGTCACTATATTTATGGCAATTGAATGCTAAATTGCTAGATGATGTGATATGAAATGCAAAATTTTTACTCGTTTTACTCCATATTTGTTTACAATTTGCAGCGCCCTCATCGGTAATCTGAATCGCCAATAGTTTTGAAAAACGGGGTGTCCCATTTAAAACGAAACACCCTTCCGAGAACAAAACGAAATATAGAAATTTGCCAAAACAGAGCAATATTTGACTGGGGGGAAGGGAGACAACTTTTGGAGAATAAGTGAAGGTTGGTGGAAGTTTTCACAAACACAATGTAATGCCTTTGGGGTTATTTGACGATATTCGTATGAAACTCGTGCTCGTAGTTCATCTAAATTGTCGTGTTTTGTAAGATACACTTTAAATTTAATGTAGAGATAAGGTAAAAATCCATCGAGGATAAGTCGGGTGATTGGGCCGGCCATTCAATTGATCCCTTCCTACTGATCCATCTAGGGATCCATATTTCAATAAACACACCAAAACTCCATTATATTAACATCGGTCAATACATCACTATAATTTGTTTTCTATAGCACCTTTGTTATTTTGTTGTATCATTCATTACTAAACTACATTTTGAAGGGTATAATCATTAGATACCTTAATTTGAGACAAAGAATAACTTCCAGCTGTTAATATATTATCTCCTGATCCAGCTTGTTACACACCCTTGGTCGGTTATCGGGTATGAATAATGGGAACTTCTTTCTTACTTCAATCTACCTACCATCAGTTTTCTGATCAGTAATAGTGGAATCTTTCACTTAACATTTATTTAATTAATAATAAAATAATATTCACAAGCTTACAACAACCAGTCACTAGTGATCATGGACCACGGACTACTTAACATCTTACAAGTTATTAATTCTAGGTTGGCTCGTAAATAGGTTAGCATAAAGGTCCTTTATGAGGTTAGCCAATGCCAATGGTTTGATGATGAGTGATCCAGCACGTAGTATTTACGTGAGAGATGTCCTCAGGAACATGTATCTTTTTGATAATCATGAACAGGATATTAAATGCGACTTCCCTAGACGTCAAATCTGCGAAAGCGTAGAAAGGAGAACGTGTGAAATAATTTTATAATTGCCAGTTTAAACTGGCAATTATACATGATTGCCAGATCAAACTGACAATTATCTATAATTGACATAGTGTGAAATAATTTAGCCATTAGCCAATGGCTAATAGCCAATTAGGCCATTTAGCATAAAATGTGTATATATATACCGGACATAAATTTGAACCTTAAAAAGAGGACTTGTCCGGTTAAAAGAGGACGTCTGGTCACCCTACCTATAATAAAATCACCTTCCAATATAAAAAGGGAACGTTTTAGACACCTCTAAAAACTTACCGTTGCCTACTTTACTTGGATACTGGGATACTAGTTTTACTTGGATACTTGGATACTAGTCCCGTGTGCCACAAGGATAGGGCTGTAGAGTTTACTAATGTTTCTTGTATGTATTATTTGTAGATAAGGCTGACAGATACAATCAAGAATTTTAGTCACCATGTTCTGAGTCTCGGAACTCCAATAGAAGCACTCCATTTCGAAATAAACTCCAATAAATTACAGCAATAAATAATGTCGGACTGTCCGAAAAACGTAGCAGAAATACACAAGACCGAGGAGCAGTAACTCATCGGTGGCGAAGACCGGCTCCAGTCTTGGAAATGCTTTGGCAATGGGCGTGCAGTAGGGGGTGTAAGGAGGCAACTTCACTCTCGTAGCTCTGTAGGAGCCCCAGTGATATTCAGATTAATTTATCAGTAACTGTTACTATGTAAAGGAGGGTTAGTTATAATATATCCAATATCCTTAGCACGAGTGAATGGGTTCTATGAAATGGTGAGAGATAGGTAGGTATAAGTCCGGATACATTTGGCTTACTATGTACCGCTTTAGCTTAGGTCTAAGCTGCAATATGCTTCTTTGGTTTGGAATCCTATACCGGGTTTCCCATTTCATTTGACTAATGGCAATTAACATGGGCTATTACATTTCATTGAATTTTATATTCCCAGGGCACACTATGAGAAATGTTGCTAACGGAATCGATAGCACTGACTGTCAAACACTTCTGATTACCAAAATACTAAAGCGAAATGCTTTTTTAATTAAAATATCAATAAAAATTCGTTTGAAGTTAATAGGTGTAGTTACATAACCGTTTTAGAGACATTATTAAGCGTCATCCGGTGGACTAGTTGGTTGAGCGGCCGTCTTTCAAACTGAACCGCAAAATTTTGCAGGTTCAAATCCCGCCAGAGACAACTTTTTTTTACTTTTTCATTAATTACAAATTATTAGTGTTTACTTATTCGAATAAATATGGTTCATTGTCAGTGCCTAGTTATTATTTTTGAGTCACAATATTTGCTTATCAAAAAAAAAAATAAAACATGTTTTAATTGGTTCGTTTCCTTTATCTTTAGCTAAAGCTACTATCTTATAAAATAAGTAATCAACAAGCAACATATTTTTTATTTATTACATGCACTGTGCTTTTACTAATAATAATGTACTTATCTCTGCCAATAGTTACTAAGTACATATTATACCTCAATCTGGATATTGAGTCAAACAGTTACAGAGGAACTGTCGTAAATTAGTAATAGTTTTTTTTTGAGGAGTTTTTTTAAAATATATTCTTATTTTAAAAAACTCATAATTTTAGAATTATAGTTTTTTATTTAAAAAAAAACCCTATTACTAATACACAACAGTTCCTCTGTAATACTGTTGAACTCAATATCCAGATTGAGGTATAATATGTAGTAACTATTAGCAGAGATAAGTACACTAGTATTAGTAAAAGCACAGTGCATGTAATAAATAAAAAATATGTTGCTTGTTGATTACTTATTTTATAAGATAGTAGCTTTAGCTAAAGATAAAGGAAACGAACCAATTAAAACATGTTTTATTTTTTTTTTTTTTATAAGCAAATATTGTGCATGCCTAATAAACAAACAAAAAAGAGTTTATTGTATATTAGGATTAAAAGTGTCATTTCTTTGGCGAGCAAATTTTGTATGTGCGAGGCGAAGCGTAGCGTAGCCGAGCAGATGGAAAATTGCGAGAAGGTGTAAGAGAATGCAACACAAAATTAATTAACTATTTATTAACCTCAAAAATTGTTGCAATTATGTATAATAGAAGGCTTTATAGAATAGAAAGAGCCATAAGATACTTTAATGAAAATGATATTTCATTTATAAGAATTGGGAAAACTGTGGTTGCGAGTTTTGATTCGCTCTGTATACAAGTAAAGCTATTTTGAAGGAAATTCTATAGAAAATAGAACTAGACCATATAGCATAAATTAATGAAGACAAAAATTATCTAGTAGATATTTATTTTCTTAAAAAATATACAGGGTACTCAATTAACTGCGGTTAAGATCCAAAATGCTCATATCTTCTGAACTACTATAAATGGTAGGCTTATTACCTGTACTTTCTAATGGTACCATAGTACCATTATGGTACTATTTAAAAAACTAGTTTCAGGTCTATAACCACTTTTTAAAGGCCTGTAAGTAGAGAAATTGAATACTTTTTCCGCCAACAGCAATTGCCCAGTCCCAAACAAGCTTCAAACGGATCTTGTTTGAGTTCAGAACCTTTCTTGCGGCTTGACTATCAGAGAATATGTAGATGAGTTTACGTGTATATCTTTTCCTCACATCCTCCTTCAAACATACCATTATTGCGAAAAATTCTGCTTGGAATACCGTGAGATAAGTCCCCAAGCTATAGAAGCTTTAGCTCCTGTTGCTCTGTCTGTTTTTGGAGCTATCTGTGAACCATACAAAGTTCCAAGCCTCCAGAGAATTTATCTTCAACTCCCAGTCAATGAGATCCTGTATTTGAACTTCGAATGGCTTACGAAAGTTAAGCCTTGGAATTATTCTGTCAGATATCATCTCTAGGATAGGTTCTGACATCAATGTGTTTGTTATCTTGTAGTGTCTCTTCCTTGGGAACTTCCTATCCAATCGTTATTGTTCCTGATTCGGTATACTGCTATCCTTATTTCTCTTTCCAACATGACGTGAAGTGGTGGTAGATTTAACAAGACTTCTAGTGAAGCTGTTATGGTGCCGAGGTCATGGTCCCAGTTATACCATATAAATTCTTAACATACATTAGTAAAATCATTATCCACAAAATGTTGACTGAAGACGAACATACAGGGAGTAATGTTTTTTAGTTTTTTTCCAATTCTTAAAGGATTTTTCCACTTCAAACACAGTTTTTTATCCTTAGGAAATAAGTGAAATGAAGTAAAGTCAATGACACCAACTTATGTATAAAAATCTCTATACGGGAATTCAATTTTCTGAGAAGTGTTTAGTAGTCGGTACTATCGATTCCGTTAGCAATATTTCTCGTAGAAAAATAACCTATCTGAAGTTTAATCAATTTGACAGTTTTCGTGGGAGGTGCTTGTCTCCTTAGTGCAATCTCACATCGGCAGATAAAATGAGAAAGAAGTTGAAACGGATGCGACTCGAGATTTTCGAAGAAGAAGTAGACGTAGAAGGAGTCGACGTACGGTCTCGAAAAAAAAATATCAAAGGATTAGAGAAAGGACGGAAGTTTCGCGTGAAGCGGTTCTCGAAGCCGTAAAAATTAGAAAATAGGCGAGGGGGTCCCGCGAAAAATTGGGATTTCGGCGGGCGTGACGGGACCGGGACGGGGCGATCGACGAAAATTTTGCAGAGGTTTTTTGAAAAGGCATTTAAATTGCTATCCCCTCGGAGGAGATAGCTTTGAAACTTTGTGGATTTGGGGACGGAATCTAGAGCGAGACAGAATCGACGCGTTTTAATATATATGGATTTTCATTGATAATGGAAACTACCTATATGTATTCATATATTAAAAATAAACCGTTTCGCCTCACTTTCTTATACTCGTATATAATCCAGTTATCGTATGAGAGTCTTAAATGGTAGATTCTTGAAAATTCGCGGACCAAGGTAATAGTGACTTCGTTGGTCAATTGTTTGGAAATGCCTGTTTTGCTCCTCCAGGTTTACTAGTTTAATACATACTTCTCCAGTGTGCACCCCCTAAATCTCATTCTACGGACGCCCATGTCGTGTGGTCAGCGTTTTCGAAATGTTTATGACAAATGGAGGATCGCCGCCCCCGGGGACTTACGGCAGATAAAAGAGATATACTATCTATTATGTGACAAAAACACGTGTACTCGGCGACCTCTAACCGCGACACGCCCTCTAGTGACCGCCACTGGTCGTTATTTTCTAAGTATGATTGAATACGGAGTGGATGATTTTATTTCAGAGAGTTGATATTTCAAATTTCTCTCGTACAAAAAGTAGTTTGAGATATGTTTACCTTATGTTTAAAAAAAGTAAATAAAAAAATGCTATAAAAGTCAGAGCCTATAAAAAATAGGCAATGACGTTTCTAGGTAATTAATCTAGTCCCCGTAGTATCCCTATCCCAAAATATAGGTGACAAATGGGAATATATGGATTTTCGATTTATGATGTTGGCGTATTTCTCAAGACCTACAAATTAAAAATATATTCAGCCATACAGGATGTTCCATTATTTCTAGCCATATACTAACTTCAGTTTTATAAATAATATAACCATGTTTTTATTATATTTCTCTTATATTTATTATCTTTCTATTATACAGGGTTATTCAGAACTTATCTCTAAAACTTTGAGAATATGTGCATCCTTAAATAAGAAATCGATATCACCAAAAAAATTTATAATAAAAGTCTTAGGATTTCCCGTAAACAATGTTTAAAGTTATACCATTATAAAGGACTACGTAGATGGGCAACTGTACTTCAACGACAATCTGATATACCACATTCCTAAGAATGTGGTAAAAAAAGTTACACGTTTTTGTACCTAGAACGCCTGGGCGAATCGAGTTGGAGTGGGGATAATATCTCTATTGTCTATTCAGTCATCAGTCTATATGTGTACTCTCTGTGTGCCGGTATTTTATTTATCGTAGGAGTGTTAAACTGTAAAATTTTCAAAATGGCTCATGTGTACAGTAATGCTGAGTTAATGGACTGTTGCCAGTGGATTATTAATTACGAGTTAGGTTTTATGAGTGGTTGTTGCAGCAAAATGTTGAAAATCCCCAATTTACTTAATAATTTGCGTTTACAAGATCAGCAACCAAGAGGAACATTCGGTTTAGTGCGGCAAAATTGGATAAGGGCGTGCCCAAAATGTGTACAAGTCGAGGAATATTATTTCGAACAGCTTTTGTGTTTTGAACAAGGTATGTGCAAATTTTTTATAAATTTCATGTTTCTAATACCTAGTAATCAAGTAGCGCAATTCTTCAAAATTAGTGTAAAAAAATTTATTCATTTTAAAGACACGTCACTTTGGTCACATCTATTTATGTTTAAGTTTATTTTAAAGTAAAAACACTGCAAATCTTTTTTGCGCCAGGTGTCGGTATACTCTCAGAACTTCCGAAGTTTTTTTCGTGCTAGCCAGTTTGCATTGTCAGTCCCAAGGTCACTCCATTACAGTGGACCAGTATCCAGCGGCGTGCAATGAAAAATTTTGAAATAGTTTTCAGAAGCCGCCAAAAAATTTTTTTTTGCACTACCACATTTGTACATGTATGTTGAACATCCCCAAATTTTATTATGGATAAGTTCTAAATAACACTGTATTATGTTCATTTTAGATCCTACTGGTATAATTAAAGGTATAGTGCTATACTAAACGTCGCACTTTTCGAGATATTTTGCTTTAAAGTCACGTTATAACCGCTACTGCTGCGTTTTTTTCATTTACAAAAAAGCATTTTGTTTTTAAAAACAGCGGAAAAGGTTGCTCTCTCTGTCAATTTGACAATAATTGTCAGACGGATAGTAGCAAAGACCCAAAGAGGGCACTGCGGTGTGTTTCTCGCCAATACTAACATTCACGATGTCCCTTAGGCAATCATGTCGCAACATCATTTATCGATTCCACTACTTATGGCACTCTGACGAGCGCATAATCAGCGCGAAACCGGTCAGTGTCTGGTAGTTGATCTCGATGAAGGACGTGTTGACTTCCATGGAGATGCCGGAGTAATGCAATGCCAGTCGGGTGCATTTCCCGTGGAGTAGTAGTTTTCGGCATTTCCTTCAAATAACACAGTATCCTATATTTTACTCATAGAGCTTAAAATGAGCTTAAAAATATATAGTTCCATACCAAAACTGACATTGTTATCTGAAGACAAAAAGTGGAAATCCCTGTATGACTGAAAATATATTTTATTTGTACATCTTTGTAGATAAAATGTGGCAACATCGTAAAATATAAAATTGAGATATCCATCTTTTTTGTCTAGATATTGGACTACCTCGTTCTGGTGGGACAGCGTGTATAGTTTATGCTACAAAGATGCACTAATTACCGAGGCTCTTTATATTAAATTAAGAAAACAGGGCCCGGGACTGAACCCTGAGGTATCATAAAATGAAAAAGCTAATAAGGAGACAAAATTCGGACAAACAAAGAAACAGATTGATTACCGCCGCCCCTTCATCTGGTGTGAGAAGGTTAACCGCCACATGTCTACACTTTGCAACTGTTTATTAACCGAGGCTCAGATTACCGCCCGCCAAGTTGATTTACGATGCCTGCGGTCTGTTGTTCAGGGCGAGTAGAATCGGGAATCCCACGGGAGCAGTTGATTCGATCAAGGAAATGAGGCGGTCCTGTGTACAAGATACAGTGTAGTAAATGAATGTTGACTTGAGGAACTGGAATTTCTATTAACAAATTACGATATTACAAATTGGTTTAACCCCATATGCATTTTTTACAGTTTTATATGGTATATAAGGAGATAGGTTATTACTAGAGCTCGACATTTGGGTGCGAAAAATTTAAGTAGGTACCTATGTTATAGTATAGGGTCTTCATAAAGTAAGGGGTAAGGGATATACTTAAAGTCTTATATAATTTTAAAAAATCAACTAGTAGCAAAAAGTAAATGGAATCTAGTTGCTTCAGTAATGGGGTATTTTGCTTCAATCGAAATGAAAGTGGAAACCTGTATTTTTATAAAATATATTTTTTTTTACCTATATGTATTAGGATAAAAATTATTAAGATTGAATCGGTAGAAAATTTTTAATTCAATTTTGAAATTTTATTCTATATTCGTGACGTCACTAAGCGAAAACTAGGGAATATGTATCTATAAAGAGGCCACACTGATAATATGTGGCTAGATTCAGTTTGTAACGATGACAAACGACAGTCGACATTTCGATAATTGACATTTGAAATTTCCTGTTTGTGTTTGCCTTGACAACTTGACGTGTTGTATTGTTGTTTTCTTGTGAAGTAAACTTTTATTAAACATAGAGCAAGGTGTTGTAGAGGCCAAGTCCGACAATTTACCGGTTATAGATCCTTTTATGATAAAGATCCTAAAGATCCTTTCAGAAATAAAAGGAATGAAAAATGTAAGGTTAGTATTTAACTTAACAGTATTACTTACTGCAAAGTCGATTAAATATATTAAAAAATTACAAATTACGATGTTTTTCTATTACTAATAAATGCACTTGTAATCAGTCACAGGCAGAGACAACAATTCACAGGTAAAAATATAAACTAAAAACTATGTCTCATGTTGTTTACCCTAACCAAACAATTCAAACATAAACAAAAGTAAAGTTGTCACGCAGTGACACCAACCACATAAATGAAAATATCCTAGAAATCCCTGAAAAATGGCGCAAATTTTGAATTTTCGCTTAGTGACGTCACATATAGATATCCCGCACAATAAAAAAATTATTTATGGACTTAAATGAACCCAATATTAAAATTCCAGAAATACGTATCTCTTCTTTTTCCAACTACTTTCCATTGCCGATGTAAAAAAAAAATAGGAAAACAAGGATGATTTTCTCAAAATAAAACTCACGTAAACGTAAATTGAAATGGCCTCCAAGATCGCCTGATCCTAACCTAACCCAGCGGATTACTGGCTGCGGGGTTATTTTAAAAAATTTGGTGTTTAGAGCACGACCAACAACGCTGGAAGAATTAAATGACTATTAGGGAGCAAATTGCTGCAATTCAACCAGAAATGCTGAATAATGCTGTGTACAATTTGGAGGAATGCTTAGTGATTGTACAGCAGCAAAATGGACGACATATTGAACATTTGCGTTAACCACTGTTGGACATAAGAAATCCCATTGTTTAAGCAATCGAATTTCTTCACATCCTGTTATTAACTTAATTTGGTAAAAATACATAATAAGCTGAATCCCTTAAGCTGAATGACCTTGTATATAGCGTGTTCTATTTAAAATGAGTAAGAATTTTGGACCTAAAGTTACCAACATTTATCTCAGAAGTTTCAACACCCTGTATAAGCCGTGTAACTTTATACTAATAATTCGTAAAACTCTACTACAAACAGCTAATACTCCCACCAAATTTAAATCTACTGGCTGCCTTATTACGAGAGATATGTGCCTGGACATATAACCCTGATTTTTGCAAAATTTTTGGAAAAATCTATATATAAAGTCAAGACCAGAATTAAGCAAAGTGGAATGACCACACCGATCTGGTAAAATGCGGTGATGCATGGGCGTGCGTATTCTGTTTCACCATTGGCCACATTTCAGTTAATATATACTCGTAGGTATACTATTCTATAGAATACTTCTAGTATATATTTATATATTTATTTATTTATTTATTTATTTATTTATTTTAGAGTACAATGTCCAACGGGACGAATCCCAGTTACAGAACAAGGTTTGAAAAACAACAATACAAATACATAATATAAAATCATAAAATAGACAATATGAGCAAAAATACAAAAACAACAAATAAGAAATACAAAGATATATCATCAATACAATATACAGACGACTATGCAAATAAATTTTTAATATATTCAGTTGAAAGAAAAAATATATCAAGTCCATCTTCATACATTTGATAGTTAACAGTAATTTGATAAAGAGATAGATATATTAACTGAAATATGCCCAGTGGTAAAAAAATACAAATCTAAAAATATCTAGTTAATATTTACATACATTTTTAGATTTGTCATTAGGTGAAAAATTATTTGCTTTAGCGTAAAACTCTCAAATTGTCCTGAAATTTTGCCTATCCCCCTATTTTCGGGTATGCTGAATACAAATCTAAAGTTATTTTTTGTGGACAAATGTAGTTTTTGAGGAAAAATAGCAGCATTTACAAAATGGTGGTAGACCAAATTTCAGAAAATTTTGATAGTTTTACGCTAAAGCCGAAAAATTTCAGTGGAAAACTGTAAAAAACTAATGTATACATGTAAAAATGTAATATAGGTACCTATTATCAATTTATATACAATTTTTACCGTTAAGAAACGCGCGCGAGATAACCCAACATCACACCACTGTTTCCATACTACCTTAAGCGCAGTCGCTTGTTGGTTCCTGATTTGACCAATCAACGTCATTGAAGCTCAGAGAAACGAAAGCGTAAATGCAAGAATATGTATGTTAAATAAGGATGAACAGCTTGTCGTCAACTTTACGACTTTCGCAGTTGCCACATATTCGGAAATATTCGGAAATTGATATTATTAAGTAAAAGACAAATTAAACATTGTGTTTGCTTTAATAAAATACATTAGGGATAAGGGACGTTAAAGACAAGTAAAAAATGGGTAAATAAGGTAATTAATACGTTTCCTGTTTTAAATGAGAATACTTTAGAAATAAATGTGACAACACAGATCTACTCTTTTTCCGGTCATTCCACTTTGCTTAATTCTGATCTTTATTGTAGTTCCAAAACGATCAATTTTGATCGTTTTTTATCCTTATGAAAATAGGTAAAATATCATGTAGAATGTAGAATCCGAAAAAGGAATGGAAAATGGTGGGTTCCATTTAAAATAACGAACTTGCTGGCCACTTCCGGTAATAACGGAAGTACGCCACTGCCAATATTTTCATTGCACTAGGCAGTGTCGACCACCCTTAGAAACAAAATTTCGGATTTGAGGCATTTTTTGTTTCTATGTTACGTCTAGCATAGAGTGGGGTCTAACATGGGATGCCCTTTATATCCAATACAGGTAAATAACAATCAACTGAATTCGAACACAACAATTACAAATCGCGGCCATCGCATTTAATTTTCTGTTTCCATTCCTACAGCTGCTGCGGCGGTGCCTGTGCCTAACAAAGCGTGACGTAGAAAGGCAGCGGCAGTCGCATTTGCATAATTCGACAGAGAAATTTACTCCGCAACTAATTTATGACACTCGGGGGTGAGTTTATACAACAGACCCGTTAAATGTGTTCTAATGCGCCCAGAGCGGGGGAGATATGAATTAATAGTGGGTTTTTAATGCGGACTGGGGAAGGATTTCGGCCCGGAATCAATGTTGCATCGTAAATATTCATAATTGGATTGCATTGGACTTTCATAGAGGGACAAATGGAACTATTGGGAAAATATATTTATGCGACGAAGGAGGGTTGAAACAATTAATATTACATACACATTTTTAATTATTTAATTATTGAAGGAATTGAATCCATTTCAAGTGGTTCTTTAACGCTCACTTACAATAACTCTAAATTTAATTGTTGATTCAAAATCTATGTTTTTTCTGTCATGTTTTTTCGCAGCATATAAATAGTAGATCTTAACAAAAATTAAAAATGTGTTGTTCTGGCGAACGTAACTATATTATGTATAATGAGTCGATGCAACCTTCTTTACACAGAGCGGTAATACTGGCTGTATAGTTATAAGTATATTGATAGTAAATAAATTATTCAAATATGTACAAAGGTATTTCCAGTGTAGCTTAGCAATTGAAATAAATTAATTTTGACATTTAAAACCTAAATAATCATGAGGTAGAATGAATGGAAGACTACCTGCATGATTTTAAGTCAGCATTTGTTCTGTTCTGTAAGTTGTCTAACTTTTATTAAACGCTGACTTAAAGTCATGAAGGAATTCTTCCATTCTACCACATTTTATTTATTTATTTATAAAGATTATTTAGAGGTTTTACATGCCAAAATTAATTTACTGCATATTGCTAAGCTAAGATTAGAAATACTTATTTGAATTATTTATTTACTATCAGTATATAACTATGCAGCCAGTATTACCGCTCTGTGTATTGAGGGTTGCATCAATAGATGAAATAAAGTTACGTTCAACACGATGCCAAATTTTAAATTTTTGTCGAGATTTACTAATTTAGTAGATGATATTGCAAAAGTTGTAGTGGAATTTATTTCTTCAATAAAAACAAAAAAAAACCTCTTTTTCTATTTTTATTGTATTTATTTTTAGAGGACTTTCAGTCAGAATATACCATATTTTTGGAGTTGTTTTTATGTTTTTTATTGAAGAAATAAATACTTCAGGTTAAATTGAGAAATAATTTGGCAATAACGCACTTACCTCACATCTCGTTGACACTTGACTTGACAGTTATTTTGTCAGTGTCAGTGTCAGTTCAGTTGTTCAGTTCAGTTCGTCAATTTATTTTTCAAACAGAAATCCGTGACATCGAAGGTTTCAGATGATAGATTAATGGGTTTTTAAACATGAATGAATACCAAAAATGATTTTTAATATAAACAAATTAGCAGTGATAACGATCACCGCAAACCAGGCTTCTTATAATCATGAAGAACGGTAATGTAGGTTGGTTAGGTTAAGTGTAAACAAAATAAATTATTGTGCATAAATATATAAATAATCGCCGATTTCTCTAAAATATGGATAAATGTGAGCACTATGTTGACGGGGATGATGAAAACCTTCTCCTGGACGACGAAAATACTGGAGAGAAATCATGTGTGAGATGTAGGAAACAGATTTCTGTCTGGATAAACGGATTAAATGGAGACAATGTGCCAAATTGGACTCAAAACGTAAATGATGTTTTTCTCAATGAAGAATCTGGGACCATAATGTCTACAATTATAGATGAGTTAGCAGATAATTTGGAAGATTCTCCGCTATTAATAAATGTAAGTTTGTAATGACGAAAACGTCTAACTTCCTTCCAAACTGATAATTGTTATCTAAGTATGTTTATGTATATTATTGTTTGTCTTTATATTATAGGAAATCCGGAAATTGCTGTTCAAAATTAGATATGTAGGTGTACCTAGGTATTTAGAAATAAAATTGAAACAAGTTGTATGTAAATATATCAAAATAATGATGAGTTTCACAGTTATGCTAACCAAGAAAGTCTGTGATATTTTGGAAATAGAAATAGCCTACTTTGTAATTGTAATAATTTGAAATTCCAGTAATAATCTATAATTAGATTAGTTATAGTAGTTACATATTTTCATATAAAATTTATTATCACTACATAAATCTTTATGAAAGCCTCGTTATTTATTGCAGGATTTATTTGTCACTTTAGATCTAAATTAATAATTTATGATTACATTGTAGTGATTAACTTGTAACAAATTTGTGACAGTACAGAAGAAAGGTACCTATATCTTTTTGTTTTCTTGATGTGTAGGTACCTGATATTTAATGAGAACAGTTTAAAGAGGAAATTAATCTCACTCAAGCTAAGGTAATTTTCGACATAATACGTATTAACTTTATCATAATTTCTTTTAAGATTACACCACCTGGAAAATAATAAAAATACGAAACCAGAAGTACCTATGTATATTCTAATGAATATTACAAGTATAGTATCAAGGCAAAGTTAAAGTTAGCCCCAATAAAGAACCACTAAGTATATATTAATGCCATAGAAGAAAAAAGCTAGTGAAATGTTTTATTTGTTTAAAATTTTTATTTTATTCAAGATAATTCATAACATGAATTCAAGATTATCATGATTCATAATTCAACATAACTCTGTTATAGAACTGTTATTCTAAATATTACTTGTAATATTATATAATTATTGTATAAATATTGAGACATTTATCTACTTAATTTATGAAATATCTAAGTAGGTATTTACTGGGGGTATTTACCTTTACTATATACCATACAATGTTTTTTGGGGAAAACTTTAAAAGTTTACCTTGATGCAAACCTTTGAGACTTTATTTTGAATACTTGTAGTTTCCTGCTTTTATTATATTCTTATACCAATAAATTAAATAAGTTTAATTAATTATAGTCTCACTAATCAGCTACACCAAAAATAGATTACAAACGTGATCTAGGGCAGTATTAGTTATTCAGTTTACTTTTTTATTCTGTCGTTTTGGTTTTAAGAATGATTTATTTTAGCTAGGAACTTTTGATCAAATATAATATGTTTTAAGGCATACCTAAGTATTTGTTTAGTTTTGAATTTGGTTTTGAAATATCTATAGAGGTACCTTGCTATAAAAGTAAAATCGCTTGTAATTACAACTTGACCCTTATTTAACAAAAAGTAATAGTATAGTAAATTCCATTTTTGCTAGCAATTATTTAAAATTAATAAAAAGTGTATCACCTGCTATTACTTTTGACATATTCTTTTCCCAATTGTAACCATTTTTAATTTCTTCCATCAAACATTTGAATTTCTATTTTTTATAGTAAAATTTTTCTATCACAAAATTTTGATCAGATATTTTATGCCCCTTTGTTTGTTTCAACTGAATGCCTTCTGTCTATATTTTGACCTCATGAACTGAAACATAGGTAGTTTTGATTGATCCTGACCAAATTGGACATTTAACATTTAACAAGTTTTATTTTCGGGCCCGAAAGATTTATCAAAATAACAAATGACAGTGCAGTTAGAAACAAATTACGTACCTATGTAAATATTTAAATGATACCTACATGTAATAAATATTTACAGACCATTGAATACTTTTAGTTTTTTAAATAACTTGGGTAATCCTCCAGGTAACCTATACTTAGCAAAATATGTAATAAATAAAAGTATAGATAGGTAGTTTTATTTTTTACATTATTTCTAGATAAAATTACACACTAAACAAAGCAAATTTCTTTAAAAGCACATGTAAATTAAAATATTTAAGGAATTTGAAGGAAATTAGACGGAACAAAGTATTTATTAAAATATTTTCTAATTATTTAGTAAGTAGGTACATTCCAGCGCTTCAATCATGAAATATTTATACAAGTTTTTGTCAGATTGCCAGGTATTAAGTAATTTAAATTTATTCGCTTAGGTAAAGATATATATTCTTACATAGTAGGTACCTAAGTAGATTTTGCTTTATATATATTGTGTAAATATGTCACAAACTATATTTTGTCTTCTGTCTGTGAGGTAACTTGTAGTTTTTTAATGTGTCATTTATTCAGTCAGACGTGGTTTAAAGAACACATTTCACGTAATATAAAAAATGTATTCAGTACAGCTCTGTAACTTTCACTTCAATAGCAATTTATCCAACATTGCTTTAATTTTACTCTGATTTGCATGCTTATTAAATTGAAACAGTTCATGAAATCAACTGGTTGTACTTCAAAAATAATTATCTTGAATATTACATAAAAGAATGGAATGCATATTAGGATGCAAAGCATCTTTGGGTATAAGTTTATAAACGGGTACAAAGGTGACTTAGGTACCCATCCGATAAATGGCTACTTTAGAAACTTTGTTGATAATAATAATAATAATGAATTTATTTCTTTTGCATGCTTACAAAGTATGTCATATTTATACATAATACTAAAATACAATACAATCCATTAGAATTTGAATGCATGGTGCTTATAAAGTAATAAAAATCAAACATAATAAAAATATAAATAACAATTACAGATTAAAAATTGCAGCTGAAATAGATTATCAAATGAATAAGGCAATAAGACCTTCTTGACATTACAGTTAAAAAGTGAAATATTATTGATCTGTCTAATACTACACGGAGGATGGTTAAATATTTTTGGAGCCATTACAAATAGACTGTTAGCTGATTTAGACAAATGGTGCTGAAGACGAAGGACATTACTTTGGTGTCTGAGATTATATCCGATTTGTCTGTCCCCAAAATGTGAAAATTTATTAGGATGAACCTTACCTTAACATATGTCACACATGCTAAAATATACATAGATACAGTGGTCAAAATTCCAGAGTTCTTAAACAGTTTGCGACAAGAATACAGTCTTGACTTTAACAACATAGTGCGTATATTTATTTTTATGCCATTTGTAAACTGATAATGCTGGGACAATTACCCCAACAAATTATTGTATAATGTAAGATTGGATATACTTGTCCGTAATAATACATTTTTAATACATCTAGCCTAACAAGCTCCCTCAGATTGAAAAGTATATAATTTTGTTTGCGCAATTTACTGCAAAGAATATCCACATGGGAGCTCCAGTTTATCTATTTGTCAATTGTAATACCAAGAGATGTAATAATCCTGTCACCTTCAGAGACTTGCCATCTGAAGTTACAGGCAAACAAAGGCTCAATAATGAAAAATGAGGTCATTTCTGTTTTTAAACTATTCAGGAATAGTCAGTCCATTTTTCACACAATAATAATTATTGTGTGAAAAATGGACTATTCCTGAAATCATTATGTCCAATTATGGGACATAATATTCAACGGATTGCCTACCCTTACTTGACAATTGAGTTGTATTTTCGACTTGAATAGCAATAGTTGTGTCATCAGCAAAAAGGGATAAGAACCCAGTATAGAAATGGCCTTTTAAATCATTTATAAAAATTTTAAACAATAAGAGATACAAGATACTTTCCTGAGGAACACCCGTGGGAACTCACGGTCACCTTTTTTTTGTGAATGGGTTACAACCAGGGACTCTCTGGCAATGGCCAGACATGACATAGAGATAAGATAAAGATATAGGTAGATAGAGATAAGATAAAAAGGCCAAAAAAATAATTATGATTAATAATTATACTGAGGTCTCAAATATATTGTACATTTGCTGTTTAGATAATCATTTATGAACTTAAAAACAAATCTGTAGGTACATTTCTGCATGAGCTGAGACTGACAAAGTATTTTTTCTTACTCATGGATGAAATGTTTTACTTTACTAATGTGCAAAGAATTTTAATTGTCACACTATCCTGAAAATTTATAGGAATCAGGAAATATTAATAATTATCAGTTCACTAATTAAATATTTACAACACCGTTTGTGCAACTAACTATTGATACTTATTCCCGACGACTGTTGATAAGATAAAATTGCACTTTTGATTATAATCTTATCGCCTACTTCTGGTGTCTGTTCAGCTATATTATCACTTTCTTTAAGTAGCTCTTTACCAGGTATTTTTTGTCCCAAGATTTTTTCAGCAGGGTTTTCTCTTATTTGTATGATTGTATGGCCTTTTCTGTATGTGATACAAAATCTTCCGTTGTTAATATTTCAAGGACGTACAACGTGGGGTCTATGGACCCTATAAAATGCTTTACTCTCTTATCATGACACCATCTACCAACACATATATGTGCTTTTTCATATTGGTATCAAAACTACGAACCTAGATTCATTGCCAATCTAATAAATTTTTCAACATCAGACGCAATGCTGTCACTACCCTCAGTATCTTGAAAATGTTAATGCGTGTGACAGGCAAATTTAGTTGTTTGCAATCATCAATAAGTGTATACAAATATCAAGTATTCAAATATATGTACACAGTAAAAAGAATATATCTTTCTCTACCAATGTATCTCTTAGCCTGTTTCAATTAGAAACTTTTTTGTCTTAATTTTCTCATAAAACCAACAGTTGTTCAGCAAAAAGAAAAAGATAAAATGTGTTCCAGATCTCCAAAGGATTACTGAAAAATTTGCATTATTTCATAAACTGTTGACAAGATGACAAGAAATAAAATAATTGTTTATCCTCAGTTTTGTGAAGCATGTATCACAGGGATAAAGGAGCTAAATTTAAATAAAATGAGTTTTCCTCAGCCTACTAAGCTTTTAAGTCTTTCTAGATTTGGACATTCCGTCAAATATATTTTTTTTTGCCTAAACTTCATAGACACATCCTGCATATTAAAGCTCTATGGTTCCATATGGCAAAACAGTATTCAAGTTTAGATTGTAAATATATAAATTAAACAAGGTTATAGACAAATCGTGTCCAAAATGTTGACTGGTTTATTCGATCAAGACCAAGTTTTCTATAATACTCCAGTAGATTTTGTAGTATGTCGATTGATTGAAAAGTTATTTTATTTCTAAAAATTACACCAAGAAAAATTGTATTTAATTTATTCCAATACGAATACCATTTACACTATAAACTCTTCTTTTTTGGACTTTTTTCTGCTATGTAATCCACTTTACGTATAGCCCATTTTTCCTACAAAATTCAAAAATGCTTCAACATCACTCATCGATATGGTGATTAGATCTTATTATAAGATAAACTTTTTCGGCATCTGCATGAATGCATGTTTAATATAAACAGATATATTGTTAATGAACAGTGGCCCGAGTATAGAACCCCGAGGCAGTCTTGAAGTAGTATCAAAACTAGCTGACATTATTATTACTATCTTGTCTAATTAAATTAATGTATCATTTAAATAGACATTATATGTATATGAACGAAGCATCTTGAATTAATCATATACTTTGACTTCAAAATATAGCCTTGTATCTTTTTAATGGTTTCCTGCCTCTTCAAAACAAATCGCAGTGAAGTGGGCATTTATTTACAATTACATAATCGAGAACGATAACAATACAGTTTATTGAAAGTCTTACTTTGTTAGGAAGGGACAACATAAGGTTGTGCGGATACATTATGAAATTCCTAAGCTTTTATCTGAAGATACCACAGGTACATTGAAATTAAACAAACTGAATGTGAACAAATATTAATTAAACAAGATAACCAATGCACAAATACTTAATAAATTAATAGCCACTGTGTGGTTATTGCATTGTTTCGACAGCTGTGGTTCAAGGAAGAGTTGACTTTTGAATAGCAGAGATGTTGGAGTGTGTTGTTTTAAACGACTGCAATGGTAAAAAGGTAAGACTGCACATCTATCAAACGGTAGTCGTGGTGTTTTAGGCAATTCAAGTGTTAAAATAAATCCATTCAAGTGTTAAAATAAATTGGAATAATAAAAGTGAAATTTAAAAAAGTTGTCAAATATTTTTGTAATAATTTGAAAGAAATAATTATTACTTGTTGATGAAAATATTCAGTTTTAAAATTACAGAAAAAATATTATTTGTGGAATTGTCTCTATACCCTTATTTGTTTATTATAGTTTGCCATTTTTGAAAAATAAATTATATAAAATAATTTCTTTGCCAAAAGTCACTCAAAGATTTGGTTTTTAAAACTTATTCAGGATAGTTTATCGAGAATCAATGATTCCACAGAGAAGCCACAATATTTTCCAGAAATTGTTCGAAAAATAATATATAAACTATGTATACCTATATATTCGGAATGCATTATCAGTCCTCTTTCCATTTTAGAAATAAAATACAGGGTGTTCTATTTAAAAAAAAAACAAGTTGTAGTCAAAACAAGAGAAAGAAAAATTAAATCAAATTTATTTTTGGCCATCTTAAAGTAAGGGGTATATAAAGTCTTATATAATTTTAAGAAATCAAGCTAGTAGCAAAAAGTAAATTAATAGAATCTAGTTGCTTCAATAATTGGATTTTTCTGTATCTATGGAAAACAAAAAAGTTGTTGTCAACTGCTGATACAAGTGTCAAACGTAACTGACGTTTTTCAAAATCGTGTGATAACCAGACATTTTGTAAATTCATGGCTTCCAAGATTAGAAATTTACACTTCGTTTAGAAAATTTAAGTGGGATACTTCTCAAAATTATTTTTATATTTATTAGTATTTCTTTTTTGGTCGAAAAATGTTGAAACTATTTTTATCTGTTAAATGAAAAAGTTACTGTAACAGATTTAATGCTTCTATTTACCTCAGAAAAATATTAACAAATGAAAACACTTAATGTTTGTGAAACTATTGTATATTTTCGTTATCAGGGTTTTTTAGAATTATATTATAAAGTAAATAAGAGTTTATTACTACAACATTTAATAAATAACATTTATATAGCTTTGATCAAATTTATGATTCTGAGTTATAATAATATAATTTTGAAAAAACTTATTTTTAAAAATTTTAAATAAGTATTTTATATTTTCTGAGGTAGGTTCATAATATTTTTTTTATTATCCGGATTATATTTTTTCCCTACAGAAAGATTACTCTGATCATTTCACTCTTTATAAAATTACCCAATTAATTATGTTACCTACTATTATATTCATTATTAGTTACATTAATATATTATTAGCTTTTCCTAACTAATAAGGTTTTCCACATTTTCCTCAAGGAAAGGTAGATAATCGACTAAATTCCACGTGTCGCGTTTTTGCATCCTGTTTTCTGTTCTTGGTCATAAAATAAGAATCGTTGTAGACTTTTTCTTATATTTTTGTATTCTGAAAATTAATTTTAATATTTTTAATATATACTTACTTATACCCAGACTGTTGAAATGCGCAATCCAAGATATTCCATATTTTATTTTTGAGAAATGTTTTTGTCTATAATAATTGTAGATAAAGTCAAATTAAAAATATTTGATTACATATAGAATGACTTATTTTTTAAGAACTGGTTCATCTTTATAAATTTTTGAACAATATTTTTTATTATTTATCCCTTAATCGATAAATTCAGTTCCTAAATTTGTGTAGATTTAGATAATCAGTCTACTTAAGATTTATATTTATTTGGGCGGCACATTCAGTACTATATGAGTCTGTGGATTGAGATAAATTGATTTGCAATTTATTGTTAACTTATTGTTAATTTCTACAGAACCACTGATTGCATGAAAATTTTGTACAAATGTAAAACAACACATAATCATTTTTTTAATAGATATTACAGTAAAATTGCTAATAGTAAAAACATTTCAAGAATTTTATTAAGTTTATTAAAAATTGTGATTTATTGTATCGTCATATTTTTTTATTATGTGGTATTAATACCTATAATCTATCTATAGATTTAAATTATAGTTTTTATCTTATATAATTTTTATCATTACCACTTTTGTGTAATTATGTTCAGGGTTAGGAACTTGTTAGTATATAAAAAACCATTATTATAAGTAAGACATTAGTATAATACCTTACTTATAATGCTTTAATAAGGTAATATACCATTATAAAAGCATTATAGATAAGTAAAATCTGATTTAAAATGAGGAATAAATCGGCTACATGACAAATCTTCATTAAAAGTTTCAAATTTCATTTATCTATTAAAATTATTTTACAATAAAACGGTATTTTGAGGATTCATGAACAAAAGATACATTTCAAACACTATCAATATTAAGAGTTAGGCTTGTCAAACTATATATTACTAATTGTAGGAGAATACGCTATCCATTTATTCAAATACGAGAGCAGAGATTCCTTTTAAAAGAATCCATCAGTGATATACTATCTACAAAGGTACACTGTTTTATTGATATTTTGCAACATTTGTGCATTGATTCGATAGATTCAAGTATTTGTCAGAAAAAAAAACCGTGAGTAACTACTGAGTCCGGGAATCGTGTGCCCTAAGTAGACATAATGAGCCCAGAATGACCACCTTCTGCATTCTTCCGGCTAGAAGATCTGCCGAATTTCGGCATGCCGGTATGATCTTCAATTCCGAAAGCAGTGTATTTCTTGCTCCACTGAGGGCTCCTATTATTATATTATTGTTATTATTATTATTATTATTATTATTATTATGTTTATTATTAATGAAGAAAAATTCTACAATTTCCTCCATATTCAATTTCAAGCAAATCATCATATCAAATGCCAATAATATTGTAATTTTCTTTTAAATATATGCTCTTCGTAAAATATCCATTATTTATCTAAGCTTGTTTGTTAAGCTTCTAACGTAGACTCGAATATATGCAAAACTAATTAGCATAGTTTAGAAAAATTTTATCAGGACGAAATGTGAATAAAACCCGAGTATTTTGTGACAAGTAAATACAATTATTATTATTCAATAACTGATACCTCTATCTAGCATATTTTTTTGTAAAATTTGCAACCAATGGTAAAGAATAAATGAACAATATTCGTAATATCATTGCTATGCTGTCAAAATAATTATTTTGCTAAATGGGAAAAATATTGTTTTCAGGACTGTTACAGAGAACCTGTCGATAAAGAATTCCATTGCCATGATTCTGTTGGTTACACGGAAGATGTCGTTGCATGGAGAAAACTTATGGCTGCAGCAATATTATGCTTTATATTTATGGTAAGTAAAAATAACTACATACGGTTATCAAAATAATATGTAAGAACATTTGTACAATTAAGCATTAGGCTTTACGCCTAGTGAATTTAACAAAATGAGGTTAGATCTTCTCAGTATCATATGTGTCAGATTACCTAACCTGGTTTGAAAGCTAGGTTTATAACTTTATAAACCTTGGGTTTATAGAGCAGGAGTATGTGTTATTACAACATAAAATCGATTATATTAGCAGCAATTACAACTATTAAAGCTATTGTTTGTTTTTTATTCATATACCTACGCACGGTGTGTGTCAGTTTCGATGCTTTCTATGGGGATCTCCAAAATCAAAAGAAATATATTATATAAAATTAGTCAAACTGATGCAAAATCCTATCATCATGTGTCCAATAATATGCCATGAAAAAAATTGACCTGCCAAGGTTTTTTAATAAACCTTAAATCTTGAAAAATTTATTTTACTCTTTTCTGACGCAGTTTATACAGACATCAAAAAAAACAATTGGAATTTTTTTATTACATTTCTTCATAAACATGCGCATTGTAGAAGAGATTCAAAATGTGGATAGTCATTGAGTATGATTTAGTGTTTGTATCTAGGATTTAAATTGAATTCAGAAAATTATAAAGTTGCAACTCAATGAAGTTAGTTGATTACATAATTTAAAAATATCATGTTGTACGTCAAGAGAAGTAGCAGCGGGAAATGTTTATTTGTTTTTAGATATCTTTACAAATGGCGCTAGAGAAATATAGCATTGATTTTCCAACATTTCCCTTTTTAAATGTCAGAAACCACTTAGAATATTTTTAACTTTGTCCAGAGTATATTAATTAGGCACCTGAAAAGACAATGTTGCCTCAGTTTGAGCCACCTTGTATCTCTTATAATTTCCAAAATCCCCAAGCATATAATCGAAACTAAAACGCCTTGTATTTTGTTAAGGTTATAACAGATTTTATAATTGTTTATATTAATATTCATATACATAATATTTACATTTTCCTTACCAAGGGTACCCTACTAGAAATATATTAATAGTTTATATTATGTATTATATATTATAAAGGCTGTTTCATAAATAGAGGTCAAAAATTCAGAGGCATATTCTGTGGCCAAAAATAAGGTTTTTTTGTTATATAAGCCTGGGGTCTTACGGCAGCCATTGTCGAGCTACAGGGGGTCAGAAATTTTAAAAATAATCAGTTCACAGAATATACCGCTGGATTTTGCCCTCTATTTGGGAAACACCCTGTATATAAGAGAAAAAAAGAACTAGTGAACAGTCAAATTTATAAATATTTTTTAGGCTGCCGAATTGGTGGGAGGATATTTTGCAGGAAGTCTGGCGGTAATGACGGATGCGGCGCATTTGTTTTCCGATTTTATAGGTTTTTTGATATCACTTTTGGCCATCTGGATAGGAAAAAAGCCTCCGACTAGGCGCATGACCTTCGGGTATCACCGGGCGGAGGTACTCGGTGCTCTTCTAAGGTAACACCCCATTTTCTCTTACTTTATATATTGAACATGTTGATTACTTTTTTAAACGATTAAAATAAAGAAACTCCTTATAAGGTAAATTACTTTGGATAAAATTTCTGCTTATCTTTCAGTGTCATAACGATTTGGATGCTGGCGGCCATTTTCTCGGTGCTCGCAATTGACAGATTGTACAATAAGGATTACGAAATTGACGCCGATACTATGATTGTAGTAGCATGCATAGGAGTAGTCATAAATATTATGTAAGTACTGTTTGACTTTATATTCCTTCAATATACACACGTTGCCTATGATAATATGTCGTAAGTATCATTTTTTGGCCCAAACCGCTTCTTATTTTTTACAAGAGGATTTTGTGTTCTCGCAGCACTGATTTTCAATAATGCCTAATAATTTTAAATAGAATACTGTTTAATTTATTAATATAATAGAAATTTGCCAGCACCATCACAGCCTGTTATGGTATATGTTTTTATTTGTGCAAGATTATTTAATTTTTTTATTCATCCAGCGTGAATTTGATACTCCTATTAATATTAAAATACTCACTTGTGTATTATATTCAGTAGTTACGATAGGATGAATATCTGTGGTAACTCGGAATGTACATTTAGCATCGCTAAAAATAAATGTGAAGAAAGGTGTATCGACTTTTTTTTTCTTTTTAATAAAAATTATATTGAAAAAACTCAAAAATTTATTTTTTCAAACGGAAACGCCCTTTTAAATAGTTTTAACTTATTCAGTATTAAAAGTAAGGTTTATTATTACTATTACAATTTAGGACAATTTAATAATTATTCCTGGCATGATTATTGATAATTTTAATCAAGTAGGTGGTAGTAACATTTATTTAGCACTTATAATACAATCATGGCCAACTAAGAATAACTTTGAAAAATTGACATTTGACAGTTTTTTCAGTTTCATTTTTATTCTTCTTTTTTGAACACCGTGTTATTAATAATTATCAAAATATACAAAGTCTGCTAAAGTAGACCCTTTTCTGCATAGAAACTAGTCTAATTTACATAATAAAGGCACCCGTACAGTCAAAATTGGTAATTATTTACTTAGTACTTGAAAAATATACAGGGTGTACCAAAACTAACTTTTTTTAATTGGGGGAGCCTATATATTATATAATATGTAATTAAAATCTCTCTATTTTTTCTTATTCCAACGATCTATAATTTTTTGGAGTTACCTTCAATAGTCTTCAGTGCAAACAGTAGTTATAAATATAGTTTTAAGAAAAAATGTATTTTAGTTTTTCCAAATATATAAGATATTCCATTTAAAAAAAAAATAGTTTTTGGTATTATGTACATAATTAAAATTTGGAAATCGGAATTAGATTTTAAAGAAAAAATGGCTTTCATGACAAAAAATATGTCGAGAATTAAAACAATATGTCAGTTTTACGTGGGAGTTCTATAACATGCATATCATTACAGAAGGAATAGGGAATTTTCAAGTCTATGCTTATGTACTATTTTCTTTAATATTCCATACAAAAATATTTAACTGTCTATGTCTGTGACTTACTCCTCATTAGTACTTAATGTATATGTATAGTGTTACATGTAGGAAAAATAATGCCTCAGACCACATACCAATTATATATATTAGAATTCCATTATTTATTATATTTAAATTTTATACCAGTGATGTTATTTTAAAATTGGTTACGATTCAGGAGTTTTCAACCTTGAACTAGAGTAGCATTAATTTTATAATACTTACCTATTTAATAATTATTTAATATGACATCAGGAGGTTTTTTTGATGATCAGTGGCTCGTAACTTCTAGGAAATTTTCTGTATGAATAATTATAATAATAAAAAAATGTGTTATTTATTAAATATTTTTTTTTTAGTTTTTGTTCAACATGACATCAATTTTTTTTATTTCATACAGGAACTCTTACAGAAATTAAGAAAAATAGGTATAGGAGAGGGAAGTAATTATTTATTAATGATATTAATTGGTCCAAATCATACCGAGAAGAGTAATTTTCAGAATTCTAAGATTGTTGTTAAATTCTTTAAAGATACTTAACATGTGATTATTGTTTTGGGTTATTATAACATGTTGATACTGTAATATATTTTGTAAATTTTTAAATTCAAAATACCTGGAAAGAATTAAAAATGCTTATATGATAGTTTGGTTTTTTGATAGTTTCGTTTGTTTTGTTCGCACAAAAACTACTATGATCAAAAAGGTAGATTCTAACAAATTTGTTTTTTCTACGTTCATGCAAAAAACAAAACTTTATTGAACTATATTTAGTGAAAAAACTGGTTCTTTATTGCACTAGTGCAATAAAAAATATATTGCACTCATCTGTCATTCTACTACAGCGTTTTGTGATCATGACAAACATTAAAGTCAAATCGACGTGGCACTTGGTGCCACCTAAATAAAACATTTTGTGGTTTTTGAATGAACGCAGAAAAAATATTGTATGCAACTCGTACAAAAAGTGTTTATTGAACTCGACATGTTGTCCAACTCGGCCTGACGGCCTCGTTGGACAATTTCATGTCGCGTGCAATAAACGCTTACTTTTTGCACTTGTTGCATAAATAACTATTAATTCAATTTTAAGTCATTTTGCAGATGGTTTATTAGTTTATTCCCATTTAAAACATGTTTATTATTATTGTCCATTTGACAAATTAAGAACGTGGCCTTAAATTCAATTCTAAATAGTTTTGCTCATAGTTCTTTTATGTTCTAAATAGCTAACAAGTTTAAGCTACTTTTGACCAAAAAACCAGAGAAAATTGACATTTGTTAGCATTATTTGTCAAATGACAAGTGATGATTATCACTTGTTTGTTTTTCTCTAATTAGAGAAGGCGCCACAAGCTCTGTCAACCCAAAATTTTAAATGGTAGTTGAGTACATAGCAAATCGAATTATCTTTTAAATGATATACCCGACTTATGTCGTTTGAAAGATATTTCAATTTACTACGTACTTGTTTATGAAAAATTTATAAGTTTTTCTTTCAAAGTTCTATGTTCAATCCAGTCAACTGATACATTGTCATGACACAAAACTTAAAGAAAGGTTTTATTGACAAGTACTCCCTTGTACCTAATGGGTAAATGCGATGTTATAGGCAGCTTAAACAGCTAGTTTACTTACCAGATTTGAAGATTAGCCTTTTTCAATTGTATTCCCGAGGGACTCAGATCTAGTGAGCGAGCGAGCTGTACCAATATATGTTTTCAGTAATGTTTTTAAATTGAGTTTACTCAAGAAACATTTGTAACTCGAAAACAGATAATTGGTTTTTCTTTTTCGAAAACATAGAGGGTGCACATTATCTATCTCCTTACATGGCTAACTTTGTTAATAGTGGAGATAGAGAATTGGTTAAATTAGCAAAATTGGGCAGAATTACAAGAAGAATTCAGTGCCTCCTTCAAATTTAATTTTAATTTTCAACTTTTCGAGATATTTTGAAAAAACTGAAAATCGCCAAAATTTTTAAACTCGAATATCTCGAAAACTATAAAAGGTACAAATAAAATAAAAATACTGTGAGATAGTGTTTTTTACGTGGCATTAAGCGGTGATATTGAAAATTTCACGGGCATCTTAGTTTTCCAGAAAAAAAATAAAGTTATGTTTTTTTAAATGGCAACCATAGTGGGCTATGGTATCAATAAAAAGCTTATTTTTTTCTGATTTCGAAAATATAATATTTAATAAATCGTATTTTTCTTCGTTTGTGTACATTTCACAATAACTATTTTAGGATGAACGTTTAATTTTGACGTTTATAATGTGACTTTAGTGTGATCTGACATTTATATTTTATTGTTGTTTACTGATCTACGTTTGTTTTTCATAACTTACTATGTTAATAAATTATTTGTTCATTACAGTAAACAAAAGAAAAAATAAAGTTATATTAAATATTATATTTTTGAAATCAGAAAAAATAAGCTTTTTATTGATACCATAGCCAACTATGGTTGCCATTTAAAAAAACATAACTATTTTTTTTCTCAAAAACAACGTTGCCCGTGAAATTTTCAATATCACGTAAAAAACACTATCACACAGTATTTTTATATTATTTGTACCTTTTATATTTTTAGAGATATTCGTGTTTAAAAATTTTGGCGATTTTCGGTTTTTCCAAAATATCTCGAAAAGTTGAAAATGAAAATTAAATCTGAAGGAGGCACTGAATTCGTCTTGTAATTCTGCCCAATTTTGCTAATTTAAACAATTCTCTATCTCCACTATCAACAAAGTTAGCCATGATAATGGGTAGATAGACAACTTCTAGTGATACACAACATAACACTCTTTTACTCTTTTAATATTATAAGTTGACAAGATTTGTAACACCATCTTTGATTGGAAAAAAAAAACAAATTTATGAGTAAATATCTCAAAAGTTAACAAGAGAAGACTTTAGACAGGCACTGTATGTATTCGCCCTTATTAAATATTCCCTTCCTTGTTATGTAACGATTTTATTGCTATTCCCAATTCCCAGAATGGGTGTCATCCTGCACGGAGCCTGCCACCTGCACAGTCACGGAGCGCCGAAGCACAACCACTCGCCGGCCAACATAAATGTTAGGGCGGCCATCATCCACGTCTTGGGTGACCTATTACAGAGCGTCGGAGTGCTCCTGGCCGCCATAATAATCAAGTTCTTCCCAAACAGCAGGATAGCGGATCCCATCTGCACGCTGGTCTTCTCGCTGATCGTCATCTGCACCACCGTGCGGATAGGTCGGGACTCGATATGGTACCTGGTGGAGGGCAGTCCCGTGAACAGCTCGAAGCTGGCGATGGCCTTGGGCAAGCTGGGCGGGGTGAAACATGTGCATAGCATACATATCTGGTCGCTGGCGCCTGGCAAAGACGCTGTGGCTGTACATCTGGCTGTTGGTGAGTTGTCGTACGATTTAATAATTCCGGTGATTATTTAATATAATGCGAAATATGTAAATACTTATTTGTAAATTTATTTTTTATAGCACTAAAGTAAAGATCAGAATTAAGCAAAGTGGAATGGCTGGAAAAAGAGTAGATCTGTGTTGTCACATTTATTTCTAAAGTATTCTTATTTAAAACAGGAAACGTATTAATTACCTTATTTACCCATTTATTTACTTGTCTTTAACGTCCCTTATCCCTATTGTATTTTATTAAAGCAAACACAATGTTTAATTTGTCTTTTACTTAATAATATCAACGAATTTCCGAATATGTGGCAACTGCGAAAGTCTTAAAGTTGACGACAAGCTGTTCATCCTTATTTAACATACATATTCTTGCATTTACGCTTTCTTTTCTGTGAGTTTCAACGACGTTGATTGGTCGAATCAGGAACCAACAAGTGACTGCGCTCGAGGTAGTAGGGAAACAGTGGCGTGATGTTTGGTTATTTCGCACGTTTCTTTACGTTTCACCTAATGACAAATCTAAAAATGTCTATATTAACTAGACATTTTTAGATTTGTATTTTTTTACCACTGGGCATATTTCAGTTAATATATACTAGAAGTATTCTATAGAATAGTATACGAGTATATATTAACTGAAATGTGCCCAATGGTAAAACAGGATACGCATGCCCATGCAACCCCGCATTTTACCAGATCGGCGAGGTCATTCCACTTTGCTTAATTCTGGTCTTTACTGTAGGACGATAAAGTAAGTGCGTTTTTTTTCTATACGAATATCAACTGTTCATTATAAACAAGCGTTGAAAATATAATTTTGAATATGAGAAACTGGTAAAAGTTTAATATGAAACTATCAGGAAGTTATTTATTTTTGGAAGATAACAGCGGTCCTCTTTCGTGCTGAACGAGCTGATTGAAATGAAACTGGCTAAACTGAAAATGATTATAAAATTTGTGTTGCTTTAATCTCTCAAAAAAGACTTGGACTACCTCGATTTTTAACCATTTTATTAAACACGAAATAGCCTTGGAAAGTTGTAGGTTATACCTGAATCAACTGGTAAATCCGAATATAAAAATTATTTAGCAAATAACTACGAATAGTAAGGGACATCACTAAGTATCCTCCATCTGTAAACGCCTTATTTAAAATAAGGACTAAAACAAATCAAGCTAAAACAGCTATTCTCCTGGCAATATGCCGCGCCGAGCGCTGAATTACAAAGCAAAATTTGCCGTATTTTGTCTAACACAGTTAATTTGGGTGAGGAGACTGAGTTTTAACGAAAGAACGATAACAAAAGTGATTGCAATCAGTTATGGTAAGTTCAGTTTGTTCAGGACGAAAAAGCACTAGTGTTATTTACGCAATACACAATATTTCTCTGTTTTGGTGACACATAAACTGGAGTTTTAGGAATTATGCCACATACATAAAAATACTGATGACGTGAGATGTCTGAGAGGTGTTAACATAGAGGCTGCCATTTTTATATTACCTTGTCAAAATTCAGAATGGCCAACTGCCAACACTAGAACTGTAATCAGTGAAATCCCTAGGTTTATTAATTAAAACAATCAGATTTTATTAATTAAAGCAATCGGATTCCCTTTAGCAGGAGATTTAAAATACTGAAATTTAAATACCTTCTTTGTTTTAATTTGACAGCTTTAACCTTTTCACATAACCTCTACATGTCACATTGTCATGTAGAATGTCTCGGTTGTCTTTGGAATGTCATCACTGTCATCATATCAAAGCATTTCTGTATCATATCATAGTAATCTGTGCACTGATCAACACAACACAAGTTATCACAGTTGCCAAATCGACAAACGATTTTTGCACAACCCACTTCAAATCGTAAGATGTATATCGTAAAACACATATATAAGTAATTTAAAATCACATTTGATTGCATTAATACACAGTCTGTGAAATAATATTGGGCCGGATATTTTGACTGAAAATTTTTGAAATTGCATTAGGGGCAAATTTGGCAATAGGGGACCCAGTGACGTGTTACGAGAAATCTGTTGAAAATGACCTTCAAATTTTTATGAATGAATTGATCAGTCTTTTGTTTGGGGTTCTTGAATCAGATGCGCAAATTTAAGTTAACATTTTAGTAGATTCTATCAGAATCTAAAAATTTGTATATATTCTTTGGTTAATATATTGCGTGAGCACCTTAATTATTGAACGCGACATACATAGTAATGAATTTAATCATAAATAATCATTTTCTTACATCATTATATGCATGATTTTTTTTACAGATCAATTCTGTGATAGAGACCATTTGCTGAGAAAAGCGAGTTCCATAGTACGTAGCCAAATTAACGTGATAAGCTGTACGTTACAAATAGAAGCCTACAATCCTGAACTGATTAACTCTTGTAGGCAATGCCAAGGTCCACAATGTTAACGCCAAACTTTACCTTTTTTCCCCGCAGTATTTTTATTATAATTTTTAAGTATATTTTTTTATTTTATCGTGTAAGCTTTAAACTTTAAACCAAATATCTTTTAAATATCAGCAAACTGCACCTAAATGTGTATTATATTTTTGGTTTCACATAATCTGTTGTAAGATTATGCAGGATAAGTATTTCCCTATTTTCTCAAGATATTTAACGTGTGCTGTAGGTGTTGATCTCAGTGGAATCAATTTTTTATTGTAAAAATTTCTGTTGGACCGATACTTGACTGAAAGGCTAACTAGAGTTCCAAGTGATCATTTTTAAGGTTATCTAACAATAGAAATGTATTACCTAATGTCTTATATAAACTTTATTATCATTTTAAAATCTCCGTGAAAACATGATAATCAACTCCCGATTATTCTATTTTTGATAATAATTTTCAATTTTGATAATAATGTCTTTGTATACAGTATTTTTATAGATAAATGTGTCAGAATTTTAAGAATATCGAGAACCCGTAACAGATAACAGTAGAGCAATAGAGGCAAAATTGGGTGTATTGTATCTTTTCAACAAATTTGGCAATGAGCATTTTCCACATCTTTCTTTTATTCGCTTATTATAAAATATATACTTAGTTATGCCTAAAAAGTATTTTTTTAAAATTTCTTCACCAGATATATTTTGAAAAAATTGTTAAAATTACCATATATTTCAAATAACGCGCCATTGACGTCATACTCCAGTTCGTTGTTGTCTGTTGGCTGCCCTGCATTTTTTGTTCTGTCAAGTGAAGTGTACTTAACCTAACTTTCGTTTTGTGTTTCGATTAATTTGATTTAAAATGAATAAAATTGAAGAGGGACATCTTAAGGCTAACTTTCTTAAGTGCTGAAGTGCACAAGAAGGTTAGTTTTTATAACCTAAGTTATCAAATCATCATTTAGTTGATTCTAGCATAGATTGTGCAGTGTTGTCACCTTTAGTGAAAAATACCTAAAAATTATTTTGCTTAAGGCATAAATTGTAAAATAATCATGTTGATTTGCTTTAGTAACAATTTATGGAGAATATTTCTCCTAAAAATACATATTTTCATTTGAAAATAATTCTTCATCAATTTTCTTTTCAAAAATTACCAGAATGTAAATTTAATCGTTGCCAAGAAAAAAGTAAAATTATAGGTGGCAACGTGGAGCCGTTCTTTCACTTGTCTACATTTTATTGGCTACTGGAGTGTGATGCCAGCGAACCGTGCAGTTTGAAATGATTCATGAAGACCGGTTTCTTTGTACTTGGATAACGTAGCTTAATTACAATTCTTTAATAAATTGGGTTGATTCTACCTTTACTTTATATTTATATTTACCAGTATAACGTTTGATATTAATAAAATAGTAAAATTCAATTTAGTGGAAAAGGCCCATTAATAAAAAATTGATTCGCTTTTGGTGGTTCCTGTGATAGTTTAGTAAACATGAGGCTACAAAAAGAGGCATGTCCACTTGAAGTCGAAAATAGTGATATACATTTAGGTTAGAAGACTTTCTTATTTATCTGTTTAGAAATCGTGAATGTAAGACTTCAACTACTCTTATAGTTGAGAGGTGTTAGTCTAAAAAGTTCTATTTATTTTTAGGCCATACCAAAAAATGAAGACACTGTATTTTTGTAAAATCAGATTGTTTTATATTAAACACCATGGTTTTCATTATAAATATTTTTCCTTTTCTCTTTTAGGGTTCTACATATTTTTTTTTTTACTTAAAGATTGTTATGAACATTTTAGTGAGTTGGAACGAAAAAATATTTGTTTGAGATTTAACACAAAATCTGAAGTTTACTGTAACGTCATGTCATCATAATACAAAAAAATGTAAATTCTCCTTCAAAATCATGAAAAGTATCACGACAATCAGTAATATGAATCGGGGCTTGGACACAGTTGCGGCCGTTTCAGGTTGAATAATTCAAATTTAATTTAAAATCTAACCACAGTTTTGTGCACGTTTGAAGTGTTATTGTGATTCACCGTGTTTTTATTCCTATCATGTACAAGTAAAAGTGTTTTGCACAATATTATTTATTTATTTAATGAATCGACTTTCTTCCCTGTCGGAAATATTTTATTATAATTTTCCTATAATGATAACCTCACACCGTCTTCCTATTACATACAGTGTGGCGGTTGTCCAGTAACTAATATACAAGGTGTACCACCGGGAAGGGCCGCAATCGATATATATGGAAAAGTACGTACAGGGTGATTTTGAAAATTTGGTTATTTTCATAGGTATTCATAGGTTCATTTTTGTATATTTACAAAGGTCAGTGGAACCTTTTTAAAATATTTTTATGTTTCTGGCGCTTCTGGTATCATTGGAACTCGACACCAATTTGCTTATTTTAAATGGAACACCCTATATATTATATAATTTCCGGATTCTACGTAAAATTCTAAATACATTTCATGTAGAACATCCTATACCTATCTTCAACTGTTTTTGAAGTATTGACAGGTGAATATTGACATTTTGCAACTTTGACACCCTGTAAAATCTATGAAAGAAATAAAAAATGTTTGATTAAATTTAATCCCTTGGTTAAATCTGAAATTAGTGTCAAACGATAGTTTATGAGAATTAAGATAGGAATGTGCAAACCGTTTTGCTTGATCTCAAGCCGTTTAGATTTTACAGGGTGTCAAAAGTTGCAAAATGTCAAGATTCACCCGTCAATATTTCAAAAAACAGTTGAAGACAGGTATTGGACATCTTACATGAAATGTGTTTAGAATGTTACGTAGAATCCGGAAATGATATAATATATAGGGTGTTCCATTTAAAATAAGCAAGTTGTGATCGACTTCATTGTGGTCGAATATTTTAAAAAAGGTAAGCCCTACTGACCTTTGTATATAACCAAATTTTCAAAATCACCCTGTACGTATATTTCCATATATCTATCGCGGCCCTTCCCAGTGGGACACCCGTGTATATTTTTTTCTTCTATAGGATGATTAATTAAACCAATTTTTTTCTGGAAACGGAATTATTTATATCTTAAAGTGGGTGACAAATGACTTGTTGAAGTTGTCAAAATTATTTTGTGAATTCACCAAGAAATGGTGTTGCGTAGATTGATACCGCGCCACATCCTTTATGTCACCCACGCTAAATTCTGTGGTCGTTATAACTGATTTAAGTTAAAAACGTTTGTGTCAGACACCTTTTGACCATGTGTTGCGCTGTAAAGAATGAATCGCTATACAGTTGTGACGTCATGAAACTCACTTTATCAGTTTTAATTTCTAACCTCACAATCGTATATTAATAAAGAATAGATACAAATTTTTCAGTTTCCAACAAACGAAAAGAAGTACAGAAATATAATCATCCTGTATAAGACTTTCCCAAGTTTGTTATCTCCTTGTTGTTTATTTATAAGTATTATTTTATCAACCTTTTCTTTTAATGGAAAGATGAAATTTAGTTTTTTAAAACGATATATTAAAATAATATATATACAAATATGTTTCTTTCTTCAGATAAAAAAAAACAAAGATATTGTAAATACATTTGTGATACTGATAATTACAAAATAATAAATATGTACAAAGCACAACTAGCAATGGTTTTATTTAGTTAAAAGTCCCATTCACACGAATAGATTTCCATCTGCGACAGTCGCTTTAGGGTTTCTAGATTCTCCATTTCATCTGTAATACCAAGAAAAAAAGAGTACATTGAATAATAATAATAATAATAATAATAATAATAATAATAATCTATTTTCTATAGATTTACATATTGCAAATATGAGAAATTGTCGGGCGTATGTATACATGTTGTTGTTGGAAGGCGGCACGGTTACCCGCAGCACTCCGGTCTTTCGACCCATTGGCTTGCCGATAATCAAGAGCTGTATGTGTACATACCGGGATATCAAAAATTATCTTGGTCAAGGGTGGTTGTGGAATGTACAACGTGTGTCTTACTTTAAATTTGAAATAATTATGTCACTGTCACACTGACATCATCAATAACCTACAAATTTCATACCTATTTATTTCAGTTGTAAAACAATAATGAACTACAAATTATGAAATAACGGTTTTAGTAACAAGAAAAACTAAATTACAGTAATTGTTGGAAATGTCCCCCGTTTTGTTCGATGCACAAGTTGACGCGCCTCCTCATGCTATGAAAAGCATTTTGCAGCATTTCTGGCGTTATGGTTGCGCATTGCTGAACAATTCTTTGTTACACTTCTTGCAAATTATTTACCGGAGTTGCGAAAATCTTGTTTTTTAAGTAAGGAAATATAAAATAGTCCATAATTGTCAAACAAGGTGATCTCGGAGGAAACTCAACTTCTATATGCAAACTTATCAGCCGGTCATCAAAAAACTCGCGGAGGAAAGCAATATTTTCTTGTGTAGTAGGTATGTGCTGTTGCACCGTCATGCTGGAAATAACCGTACCGAAGTTCATCATCGTTTAACTGTTGCACAAATTCAGCCAAAAAGTGGTGTCTGTACCTTTCTGCGTTGACGGTGAAATCGAAAAAAATTGACCCAATTATTCTTCTGCGAGAAACTGCCATCCAAACACAAATTTTTTGAGCATGTAGTGGCGATTCAGTAAAAACATGAGGGTTATCATTGCTCCACATTCGCATATTTTGAGAATTGATGTATCCCGAAAGGTGGAACCACGCTTCGTCAGAAAAAAAAGTTAAGTCCAGAAGATCGTCATTCATTAAATTATTGACAAACCAATGGCAGTAAGCAAGGCGTCTGGGGTGGTCTGCGGGCAGAAGAGCTTGATGTGCTTGCATCTTATATGGATGCATGTTCAAGTCTTTCTTTAAAATCTTATGGCATGTTCCATAAGAAAGTCCAATTTCCTGAGAAAGACGTTTCAAAGGTTTTGCAGGCTCCTCTTCCATACGTTGACGAACGTCATTGACAACTTCTTCTGTACGAACTCTTGGTCTACCAGCACCTTTTTTATGAGTCACACAACCAGTTTCGCAAAACACTTCAACACAATTTGTAAGGCATGCATAAAAATTGTCCGGGAATATTGCCACGTTTGGGAAGTGCTCTCGAAAATTGTCCAAACACAAACGTTGACTGTATTGCCAATTTCCATTAACTAGCGCACCCGTTCGAAACTAGGCTTCAATCATGAAAATTTTGTGCTGTATGGTAAGAGGCATGATTCAAAAACTGGATTAGAAAATTTCAGCACAATATCTTGACAGATTCTGACACAACAAAACATATTCAAAAATTTAAAGTAAGACACACGTTTTACATTCCACAACCACCCTTGACCAAGATAATTTTTGATATCCCGGTACAATGCACATGTACAAAATATTATAAATATAAATACAGCCAGTACATAAGGACTGTAAGTAGGTACTTACAGTCGATAGTAAAAACAAACAAATCACAGTATACACATGAAAGACACAATGTACAGTATATGTAAACAAATTCAAGCAACAATACAACAGATTAAAAAAAAGAAGAGAAAATCTTCAACAAGCTTCCATAATTTAGTACAGATTCAATGCAACCATGATAGTATAATTTTAATATTTCTAAAGTGAAGCTTTTTTTAATACTCCAGATAACAGTTTTTTGTAGCCAGTTTTTTAAAATTCCCATTCCCATTTGATTATCAAGGTGAACACCCAAAAATTTAACATCACTTTGCACTAAACATCCCGTTGATGTCCTGATCAATAGATCATCCCATGAACCCACAGATGAGAATTTTATAAAACTAGTTTTTGTTAAGTTCAGAACTAGCCCGTTTTAACTAGTGGCAGCTCGTGGGTCAGTAAATAGGTGACGCGGACTGCGATATGTTCTAAAGAAGCATCGTGCTTACGACAGCCTCGCGTAACATTCCCGAAATTGTTAAATCCCACTTATTCCACACGCCTAATTTTTTTACACCTACAATTAAACACGGCATACAACAAAGTTTTTTAAATAAATACTTCCACACAACCACTTATACTCCGAATACCACTCATTCCGAAACTTCCGAACGAACACTTTGTCTTTTGACTTTATCTTTTTTTCGAAATCGAGAGAAGGCACGGGTCTGTCGCAATTTAAAAAATCTTTTTTGTCTTCATTTTTCCATCTAGAAAATGATGTTTCTAATAAAACACAAACTGGATCATACATAGGAAACATTTCTACGATTGATAGAAAACAATGATTATTTATTATTACAAGAATTGTTCTTTAACCGGCGGGGCGTCACGTATAGAGGCAAACTTGCCAGGGCGGTAGAAGTGATGTGATGTACTATCGAAATCCGCGGCACTCATTCGCCCACAGGACAGTTTAGTCACGTATCGGCCACATTGTTGCCATGGCAACCGCCATTCCGACTGTCGCAGAAATACCATCTAATAGCGATCTGCGTCACTTGCTTATTATAGGAAGGGAACGGTACGGGGTTTAATGTTCGTTCTCAATGATGTTTTTTTAGAAGGCGTTCAGCGTGCAACGTTTTATAATAATTATTCTGTTTATTAACTATATAAATATATCTATTATCTATATAAATGTAAATATATCTAAATTACAAAATTTATATGAAATTAAAAATAATTTTAAATGATACAACCAAACACGGAATTTTTAGGTGAAGCGGCGCGTCACCTGGCGAGCCGCCACTGGTTTTGACAACACCAGTCTTCTATTAGAGCAACGCATGCCACCGATAATCTGCACAGACCTCGCTCATCCCTTGAACTAAGTAAACAGGATGTGTCATCAGCAAACAGTGAACTATAGCAAATGTCCCCGAGTTTTTGGGGAAGGTCATTTATGAATAAAATAAATAGTTGCGGCTGGACTATAGGCTAGGGCTATAATCATTACTGATGCTTGATAAATGAGGGAAATATGGTATTTGAGACCCACGGTAGTGCCCTCTATTGGTTTATGCTACTATAAGAGTAATTGCTAATCAATATCATCAATCAACAGATGGCGAACTGCTTTGCAAGTATTATTTGAGCAGTGAGAGATCATTAAAAGGAAACAACTATTCTATGGGTGGGCAAAAGCCCTGATCAACATTTAACTACTAGAAGGTAGCCACACACTTCACAAGTACCACCACTAGTTAATATTGTAGGGACAGATAGTGGCTTACACCAACAGAGGGCGCTACTCTACTGTTAAACCCTCTGCGAGATTAGTCTATCATCATGGTTGTCCACATCAATTTGTCCACCTATGCCAGATTGACGAGAACTAATAATTTTCAAATTGGTCTCTGTCTGGTGATGGTACTTATTAATGTGGTTATTTTCTTCTAAGATATTGTTACGGAAGCTCACCTACCTTGCTAGTGAATCTGCCTGTTTTGTTAATTCATTTCTTATTGTTTATAAATTAACATTTGTAAAATCTTTAGGTTGACGTTTCTAATCTAGAATTTTCGTTTAAGTCATAGAATCATTCCATTATGTTCCGGAATCCAAAAAGAGGCTCCCGAATATTCCAGAAGCTTGAAAAATATATAAATACTCGTGATTTCAAGAGGCCGGGGAGTTTTTAATCGAAAGCGTGAGCGCGTTAAGTCGAAACGTCAAACTAGGGAATTTGTGTTGACAGTTGTGAAAAATAGTTGAAGTTTGTATCTAGTGACAATAAAGATTTGTGTTGTTTTGTCGAACAAGCTGGTTTAATCTGTTTGGAGGTTAGACAAACGTTACATTTGGTGTCAGAAGTGGGACGTTCCACGACGTGAAACGTTCGAAGATTAAAAAAAAAAAAAAAAAAGGGATCAAATAGTAAGTGTATGCCAGTTACCAGATCAAAATCGATAAAAATGGATGAGACCTTGACACAATTAATGGAAATGATGAAGGAAATCAAGAATAACCAAGAAGAATTAAAAAGTGAAATGAAGAACAACCAAGAAGAACTGAAGAACAGTCAAGATGAATTAAAAAACGAAATGAAGAATAACCAAGAAGAACTGAAGAACAGCCAAGAAGAACTAAAGAACAGTTTAGAAGAAAGTAATAAAAAGTTAGAAGAGCTAATGAAAGAAAAATTCAAAGATTTTGAAGAAACTGTAGAAGAAGAAATAAATCAATTGAGGAATAGTATGCAAGACGAAGTCCAAATTGTAAAAGAAAGTGTGAGTACGCTGAGGTGTGAAGTCGAAGAGAGAGTCAACGAAATGCAGAAAGTCAACAGTACGTTGAAGTGTGAAGTCGAAGAGATGCAGAAAGAAGTCAACCGAAAATTCACACAGCTGTCCACGACAGGAGTTATTAAAGTTGAAGGTAATTCTGCATCTTCGAGGGTCAAGCCACCAACATTTGATGGAAAGGTACCATGGAGCACATACTTAAAGCAATTTGAGGCGGCTGCCATGGCAAATAACTGGTCCGAAGGTGAAAAGGCGATATCGTTAACTGTAGCTTTAAGAGGTGAGGCTATGGAAATCTTAAGAACGATGCCTGAGCAGAACAAAACCGATTATGAAATGCTGAAAAGTGCTCTCGAAATGAGGTATGGTGAAGCCCACATGCAACATGTTTACCAGGCTCAATTAAAGGGTAGAAGACAACGATTCGAAGAAAATATTCAGCAATATGAGGCCGATATAGCCCGGATGGTGAAGCTAGCTTACCCCACTGCCCCTGTAGAGTTCCAAGAGCAATTAGCTGTAAGTAGCTTCATAGATGGACTGCGAGACCTTGAAATCAGTCAGGCGTTGAGGTTAGCCAGAAACAAAACCATTTCCGAAGCCTTGGCGCAGGCGTTAGAAATTGAAGCTGCTCAACAAGCATCCAGACGGGGTCAAGGCAGAGCAAGGCTAATTAAATATCAGCCAGCCGACTATCGAAGTAATGACAAAAATGTGGAGGTATTGCTGAAAAATTTTCAAGATTTTTTGAACAATTTCCAAACCGAACGGAATCATACCGACTCTGCTACATTTAGCAGACGTAGACCCATACGATGCTGGAATTGCGGGGAGGAAGGGCATCTCAGGAATCGATGCCCTAAAAACACATCGGAACAGGACCAGGGAAACGCCAACTAGCCAGCTTTGAGGGGCGAAAGCTGGTGAGGTGCTACCAAGCCCCACCAACCATGAAGATCAAGGTTACCCGGCTGCACAACAACGGCAACAGCTTGGTAGTACCAGGGCGAATATGCGGCCGGGAATGCGAAATGGTCCTTGATACTGGCTCAAGTCACACCATAGTAAGGCCAGACATCGTAGCCCATTGTAGAATTCAGAAGCCAGACAGAAACTTCATTTTGGAAACAGCAAATGGGGAAGTCATACCAGTAAAAGGCATCCATGTGGCAAACATCTGTTTAGGAACAAATACATTCCAACAAGACATCCTTGTAGCCGACATCACCGATGACGTCATTCTTGGTCTGAATATCATGACTGAGCAAAATTTTATCCTGGATCTTCCCCAGAGACTACTAAAGACCAAAGGTGAAGAAATTTTAATGCATTATCCTGAAGTGAGAAATCTACCGATTAAAACCGTTAAAGCATTAGAAGACATTATTCTACCCGCGGCATCAGAAGTAACTATTGAGGCAATTTGTAACAGTTCGGTGACTTTTGAAGAAACAGTAATTGTGGAACCAGAACCGGAGAGCAATCTTTCCAAAAGAGGAATTTTAATAGGAAAAACTCTAACACAAAAGAAGAACAACTCAGTGTTGGTGAGAATGTTAAATCTGAAAGACTACCCACAAAAAGTGAAGAAAGGAGAATCCTTGGGAGTTTGTCAGATAGTCGATGTAGTTTTCAAGAATGTAGAATCATCAACAGCACGCTGTGATCCTCGAATACTGCCGGAAATTCTGCAAAACCTGGTTAACCGATCCACGTCATCATTGCCATCGGATGACGTTCATAAAGTAGAAGAATTATTAAGACAGTACCAAGATGTATTCTCACTAACTGAGAACGATGTAGGAAGAACTGACCTAGTTCAACACCGCATAAATACCAGCGGCACCGCTCCAATTAAGCAAGCCCCACGAAGAATTCCATTGGCCAAACAAGAAGAAGTATCGAAATTGTTGAGCGAGATGCAACAACAGGGAGTCATTGAACCATCACAAAGTCCATGGACCTCTCCAGTAGTTTTGGTGAAGAAGAAAGACGGCTCTACTAGATTTTGTGTTGACTACCGAAGATTAAATGATGTCACCAAGAAGGACAGTTATCCGTTGCCAAGAATAGACGACACTCTGGACACACTATCTGGATCTCAATGGTTTTCTACTTTAGACCTGAAAAGTGGCTACTGGCAAGTCCAAATTCATGCGGACGACAAAGAAAAGACAGCTTTCTCCATTGGGACAGGTTTGTGGCAATTCAACGTTATGCCGTTTGGGCTTTGTAACGCGCCAGCCACGTTTGAAAGACTGATGGAAACAATTCTCCGTGGAATGACGTGGAAAACCTGTCTAGTCTATCTTGACGATGTGATAATACTTGGCAAGAACTTTGAAGATCATTTAAAGAATGTACAGGAAGTCTTGCAAAAGTTAAGAGAAGCCCAACTGAAGCTAAGTCCCAAGAAATGCATGCTCTTCCAAAAAGAAGTCAGGTATTTAGGACACATTATTTCTACAGATGGAGTCAAAACTGATCCGGAGAAAACTGAAACCATTTGGAAATGGCCAGTGCCGAGAGACAAACATGAATTAAGGAGTTTTCTGGGACTCTGCACATACTATCGGAAGTTTGTGAAAAATTTTGCCGATATCGCCAAACCTCTGCATCGACTTACCGAAAATAGCCAACCATTTATGTGGACGGAACAGTGTCAGGAAGCTTTTCAGAAGCTTAAAGGCGCCCTGTGTTCTCCCCCGATCCTGTCATATCCAATTCCTGGAAAGAAGTTCATCGTAGACACTGACGCCAGTAATACTGGAATTGGAGGGGTACTATCGCAAGTAGAGGAAGGACAAGAGAAAGTGATTGCCTACTTTAGCAAAGTCCTTTCCAAGCAAGAGATGAACTACTGTGTGACTAGGAGAGAATTACTTGCCATTGTCAAAACAGTGGAGCATTTTCACAAGTATCTCTATGGTCAGCCGTTCATTTTGAGAACCGACCATGCTTCATTGAAGTGGCTCCTGCAATTCAAGAACCCGGAAGGCCAAGTGGCAAGATGGCTTCAACGTTTGCAAGAGTACGACTTCAAAATTGAACACCGAAGAGGACAGAGCCATCGCAACGCTGACGCTTTATCCAGAAGGCCATGCCTTCCTGATTGTAGATATTGCTTGCGACAGGAAGCAAGGGAACAGGACGATTTTCATTGCCGAAGAATTAGCATCCAAGGCCCAGAACATTGGGATAGTAGAAGCCTTGCTAAAGAACAGAGTGAAGATCCAGAGTTTGGCCCAATTTTCCAATGGAAAATAAATAAAATGGATAGACCTGATTGGCAGGATATTTCCAATAAATCTCCATCTCTGAAAAGTTACTGGGCATTATGGGACTCCCTAGTTGTAGAAAATGGCCTACTAAAAAGAGTATGGGAGAGTCCGGACGGTAAAGAAAGGAACTACCAGACTGTATTACCCAGGACAAGAGTTCCAGAAGTTCTCCAAGCGGTTCATAGTGGTGTTGGTGGTGGACATTTTGGAATCAATAAGACTTTGAACAAAGTCAGAGAGCGATTCTACTGGCTTGGGAGTCGTTCCGATGTGGAAGAGTGGTGCCGGCATTGTGAAACCTGCGCCTCTAGTAAGGGACCAATGACTCGAAGTCGCGGACAGATGAAGCAGTACAATGTCGGTGCTCCATTTGAAAGAATAGCTATTGACATAGCTGGCCCATTTCCTCGAAGTGACTCTGGCAATCGTTATATCTTGGTAGCTATGGACTACTTCAGCAAGTGGCCAGAAATATATCCTATACCTAATCAGGAAGCAATCACCGTAGCAGAGGTTCTATTTGAAAACTGGATATGCCGTTATGGAGTTCCGAGGGAAATCCATTCTGACCAAGGACGGAACTTCGAATCTGAGGTATTTCAGAATGTTTGCCAACTACTAGGTATCTCGAAAACTAGAACAACACCTCTTCATCCACAATCAGATGGAATGGTCGAGAGATTCAATCGAACCATTGAAAATTTCCTGAAAACTGCCGTGAATGAAAAGCAGACCAACTGGGACACCTGCCTTCCTCCATTTCTCTTAGCATATAGAGCGGCAGTTCACGAAACCACTGGTAAAACACCAGCCAGTGTGATTTTTGGCAACGAATTACGTCTACCGATAGACCTCATTGCAAATAGACCAGAACATCAGGAAAATATCAGTGACTATCTCCGCCACCTGAAAGATCGAATAAAGTTGGTACATGAGGAGGTACGAGAAAAGCTGAGAATAGAAAGTGACAGAATGAAGACCCGTTACGACTTACGTGCCAACAGTAGTGGGTTTCATGAAAATGATAAAGTTTGGCTGTACAACCCAAAGAGGACTAAGGGCAAATCACCTAAATTACAGAGATCTTGGGAAGGCCCTTATTCGATTGTGACCAGGTTAAACGATGTCGTGTATAGGATCCAAAGAAATCCTCAATCCAAAATGAAGATTGTTCACATAGATCGACTGACGCCTTATCAAGAACACCATGCGGACAATGGAGTAACCTGATCGAGACGATCAGTTCTGAGAGGGGAGCAGTGTTACGGAAGCTCACCTACCTTGCTAGTGAATCTGCCTGTTTTGTTAATTCATTTCTTATTGTTTATAAATTAACATTTGTAAAATCTTTAGGTTGACGTTTCTAATCTAGAATTTTCGTTTAAGTCATAGAATCATTCCATTATGTTCCGGAATCCAAAAAGAGGCTCCCGAATATTCCAGAAGCTTGAAAAATATATAAATACTCGTGATTTCAAGAGGCCGGGGAGTTTTTAATCGAAAGCGTGAGCGCGTTAAGTCGAAACGTCAAACTAGGGAATTTGTGTTGACAGTTGTGAAAAATAGTTGAAGTTTGTATCTAGTGACAATAAAGATTTGTGTTGTTTTGTCGAACAAGCTGGTTTAATCTGTTTGGAGGTTAGACAAACGTTACAATATACTGCAGAAATTAAATTCCCGGGACTTTTTCTCGCAGAGTAATAATTCTTTCTGACAAGTATTACTTTTTGGGTATTAATCTGTCTTGGTGTTCTGTGGACGTACTAATTTGTATACTTACTATTATTAATACGTAAAGTGCTAGTTTTTTATAATTTACAACAAAACAAGAATAAAGAACGTTAAAAAACGAAATAGATCAGAAAAATTAAAATTTTTTATATTAAACATTTAATGTAAAGTATAAATATACAGGGTGTCCTACTAGTTCCCGGAAGTCCAATATCTGAACAAAAACAAGCAATAAATGGATTTTTCAGACAAATTACTTCTTAGTTTATTGCGAGAGGAAAGGCTGCATCTTTTTTGATATCATTGCCCGCTCATTATATATTTGTACTCAAATCTAAAAAGAACATGGGTCAGTCTTTTAATAAAACTATAAAATAATTCCTTATATTATGATGATGAATAACATGAATAGTTTTTATTTGCAACATTAATAAATACTTTGTTTACACTATAAAAGAAACACGTTAAAATATTAAGTAATAAACCTTTCAAAATTATTTCGATAACACACTAAAACGACATATCTGGCATTTCGCTCAATGTATGCAGTGGTTACTTAATAGCAATTTATACACCACGAAATTATACGAATACGAGATTATATGAACACCCGAGATATAGTAGTAAAAATGGTATTTAATGGGGTATTTTCCTTCAATCGAAATGAAAGTGGAAACCTGTATTTTTATAAAATATATATTTTTTTATATTTATTAGGATAAAAATTATTAAGATTGAATCGGTAGAAAATTTTTAATTCAATTTTGAAATTTTATTCTATATTCGTGACGTCACTAAACGAAAACTAGGGAATATGTATCTATAAAGAGGCCACACTGATAATATGTGGCTAGTTTCAGTTTGTAACGACGACAAACGACAGCCGACATTTCGATAATTGACATTTGAAATTTCCTGTTTATGTTGGGTTTGACAACTTGGCTTGGCAAAGAAAACATTTATTAAACATGGGTCCTTTTATGATAAAGATCCTGTAGATCCTTTCAGAAATAAAAGGGATGAAAAATGTAAGGTTAGTATTTAACTTAACAGTATTACTGCAAAGTCGATTAAATATATTCAAAAATTACCTTTACAAAGTACGATGTTTTTCTATTACTAATAAATACACTTGTAATCAGTCACAGCCAGAGACAACAATTCACAGGTAAAAATATAAACTAAGAACAATGTCTCATGTTTACCTTAACCAAACAATTTAAACATAAACAAAAATAAAGTTGTCATGCAGTGACACCAATCACATAAATGAAAATATCCTAGAAATCACTAAAAAATGGCGCAAATTTTGAATTTTCGCTTAGTGACGTCACATAGATATCGCGCACAATAAAAAAATAATTTATGGACTTAAATGAACCCAATATTAAAATTCCAGAAATATATATCTCTTCTTTTTCCAACTACTTTCCATTGCCGATGTAAAAAAAAAATAGGAAAACACCCCATTAAGCCAGACACTAGTAAATTCTTAAATATCGTACCTGTGTCATACCCCACCCGATCACTTAAAGGCAACGCAGGTTTGAGCAGCTCTGGTAGGGGCAAAGCTTTTTTGAGAGTTTTAAAAATTGGGTGCGTCAGCAACTGTCCAGCAGTCGGCCTCTCGTAGCTATCCCTATGCAGGCATAGGCCAGCGAGCTCATGCAGATCCCTACTAAACCTTCTGTTTGTACAGTTCGTGCCAATTTCGTAATCCCCTACAACAGAAACATGCATTATCAAGTGACTGCAGTAAAGGTTATTGTTATTATGCATTTCATCTACTCTGTGCTTTTGTAAATACAATGCGTTCGTTTCAACCGGCGAAGATGGAGATATCGGAACACAGTTCTCATGGTTCTGGACCACAAGAATTGAATGAAGTGGTGTCCAGTTTACTAGTTTGTATTAATAAACATTTCTTATTTATAATAATATTGATTACGATTTCTGAAAAAAATAGTATGTGTACCTCGTAGTAAAAGCACATTCCCGGACTCCAATGCTTGCTGGCCTTGCTTAAACGCCTCATAATTTACATTTTCATCTGGGAATGTGGTGCTTTTACTACTAGATACACAATATACTATTATTGGAAGCTATAAATGAAATGTACTAGCTTTCAGACTTTTTCATTATCAGTTAGAAAGCTCTGGTCACTTTTCTGGTATTATATTAAAATTTTCTATTGCTGGGAGTCTTCAGAGATTATAAAGATGAATTCTCATGAGCCCCTATTGTGTTATAAGGTTTGATTATTTACTTATTATACCTACTGTTTAGTATATAACTCAGAAGATATGACCAAAGACTGTACCATAAAACTGATATGTTAAAAAGAGATACTAATATTTAATTAACTATATTTTTAAGTACCTTCCTTTGCAACAAGTTAAAAACAATAGAACATTATCCTTATCTTATCTCAGATAAATGTTACAGTACTAAAAAAAGGACATAGCTTCATATTCAGATTTGTATAATACGAGTATAAAAAAATACACAAAATATTCTGTTGTGATGCTCCCAGTAATAATTAAGGATTTAACCACAGTAAAAGAAGTACGTCAAGGCAAAATGTTTTATATTTTAAGATTCCTGATAGTGGCTGATAACATAAATATTAAATTCAACGAATTCTTTTCAAACTTAGACGGTCTGGAACAATGTGAACTTAACCAATCATTACCTAGTTCATGAACTTGTATAGTAAATAAATATGTTATACCTAACTAATAAATAACGGTTAACTAACAGTTAAAGCAAAGTCTATGTATTAAACTTTGGTTAAAGGTTAAGTAATTATAATATGTTTTATCAGAGTAATACTCTGATTATGTTTTGGAGAACATAACCTTTTCAGACATATTATTATCATGAATTGTACATAAAATGAGATGGTAGGTAATTAAATATAAATAATTTTGAATGTTCCAGTAAAAAAATTATATGACATACCTAAATCATCTACATGATTGTATTTGGTTAACTTATAATTCAAAATTACACACCGAGAAGTTTAATTTGGCATTTTTCTAGCTCATTTTACATTTTGTTGAAATAGAAGTAATGGCAACAGTATTCAGTGAAACATTTGGGCTGAAATGATGGATTTTGATAGTCATCCGTGCTTTGCAGTTTTTATTCCTCTTAAGAATAGCATAGCTCTAGGAAAATATATAGAATATAATAGAACTTCTCTAAAACCCTCCCGCGTGTCAGCAAATCCCTCTCGACTAGTAATTGTTTTATTTACACTGGAGATAATATACTGCTTTTCCAGTTATAAAGAATTTGTGTTAGAATAATTTGCAAGTGTTTACTTATTTCAAAAACTTATATTACTTTCTTCTCAATTTATGTCAATAAATTTAAAAAGGCACATTTGAGTAGGTAAGATGGAATATCTGCAAACATAAAGTAAAAAATGTTTACACCATTTCTTCAAAAAATGTCAAAATCACTAGAAAACTTTTTATATTCCAAATAACGATAGTGATTACTTATTTTGTCAAACAAAATTGTTGTTGTAAGTTGTGGCTTAACTAGTATTAGACGTTGCTTACTTATAACAAATTTTAACAAAATGAAATTAAACTTCTCACTTTTCTAAGATTTAAAAAGATGTAAAACTGGTGCTGAGAGTCTTCAAGTTTATTATATTATATATTACATACACCACTTACCCCCGCATAATCTCATCTCCAAGATCTCATCTCCAGGAATTGTGGTGCAATCAAGCAAATGAGGGGTGCAACCGCGCGTCTTTTCTGTCAACATTAATGTCTTCGTCATTCCGGCGAATGGTTCCGACCCATTTGCCAATTCACAGATCACCATACCAACACTGTAAATATCAGATTTCTCATTGTAACCTAAAAAGACGAAAAAACTTGAAAATTATACAAATTCAAAGTGTCTTTTACGGAGCTCCATGAGAAACAAATGAAATAATATAAAACAACAAAGCTTTTAACCTTGAAGATTCTGTTCTAGAACTTCTGGGCTCAACCAATTCAAATTTCTTTCAGTACTTGCTGGAAACGAGTGAATTTTTCTCTGCCACCTTCCGTTGAGAACTATGGGACACGCGTATCTTAAACCAGCTAAGCATGATCTACCCGAAGCTGATATTAACACGTGACTGGCTCTAACTGCCCTAAAACAAAAGAGAATCAGCGCAATTACATAGTGTCTAGTCTAGGGTCTATCGGATAGCAGTGTACTTATAAATGTCAAAGTTAAATGAAACTCTAGACACTAGTCTACTATTAATGTCGAATACCTACTAACTAATGCAGAATTCAACTATTTTTAAACATTTTATTTTTAAGTATTTCTTGCACACATGGAACTGGTACACCTACCTATGAATATATCCTTTTCTATGAATGTAGTCGAGAGCATCTAGAATATCTCTAGTGATTATTACAATGGCTTGTTCCGGTAACCCTACAAACAGGAAGATCTAGCAAACCAAAGTGATTTCGCGAGCTACTGTCGTACCTTCATTAAAATGTCTCGTAAGCAAGTCTCTACAGGATCCATATGCCATTAAAGGACTGACCACGCACACTTCTGGGCCAGAAACAAATGCAGTGTGGTACTTGATCAGGTTGTTGTGGTGTAGTTGTCTCGTTAAGATTATTTCTCTCTACAATATAAAAAATGTAGGTATTCAACAAAATATTATTTATTCTATACCATAATGCATTGAAAGTAAAAATTCTTTTTTAGAAATTAGTATGCACTTTGACCAAATTGAAAATATATTGTGGTCAGACCTTCAGACAGAAGTGCATGCTCTGTAATTAAAAAATAAAGTGTTAACCTTCAATAAACATGATGTAAATTTGTGCTATCATTTAGTATGGTACTCAAGAAATTGTACATTTTTTTAGACTTAAAGTCCAAGTTACTTAAGTGTAAACAATCCTTGAATTTGTAAGCCATTGTTTATATTAAATGAAGACACCTGGCCAAACGATTTTCAAAGAACGATATGCAAAATTTTCATATTAAAAAGTCGGAGGCATTTCAAAAAAATATATACCTATTTGCTGTATTTTTTTTTTTTTTTTTTGTTGAAAGGTACAGAAGAAAATCTGTAGAAAGTTAAAATTTTACGCTGATGTTTATATAAGAATTGTGTCTTTATGTTTTCCTGCTTTAGAGGTCCACTGCTTGCTTAAATGCCTTGTGTATGTTATACCTAGGTTCCGTAAAAATATCATGCTACTAACACAAGTATAAAGATATATATCTGTATACTTGTGCTACTAATAAACTCTGAAAGGGTAAAATTTTATTACAGGATCATTGTCAGCTTGACCAATCCAATTCAATCTTTTTAGATCCCTTAATCATTTTGATAAAATATTTTCAGCAAAAGCAATGAAAAGCCAATTTGCAAATATCTGGTTTATCAGATTATGTCAAACTGATAAGGAAAACAGTCACTGCCTTATATTCGTGTGGATTATTGTTTTACCTCTACCAAATGAGCTCCTTCTTTTATTTTATCCATGTCGAATTTCTTTATTGCAACCATCGAACCAGAGGGTAAATGTTTAGCCAGGTGTACTATAGCTGTGCCATCAAAACCCTGGCCAAGAATAGATATGGTTTTGTAGACAGCTATATTTCCCTCAAATGTTGTCATTTCAAATAATTATTAAAAACACATAACCTCAAATATACAAATCAAATAAATTTCATGTTATTTCTTCACTGCAGAAATATAAATTTCATTAACAGAGCTGACACATAAATTATAGTTTTAATTGTCTATTCGAGTGCCTATTCAAAAATGCATTGATACAGAGATTAAATTATTTGTCGTTTCATTTAAAATCAAAAACAAAAACTCAAACACAAAACACAAGAGTTAATAAAGTTAGGTTAGAGATTAAGGAAATGTCAACATGACTTGTCCAAATACCAAATCTCTTGGCTGTCTCTATCCTTGAAGATAATTGATGAATAATGAATGGCAAAAATCCTATTTTACCCAGAACTCTAGTTATAATTAATTCCAGTTCTTTTGGATTTTAAAACTTGTACGTTATATCTAAATTACGTTTTTTTTGTTTCAAGAACCCATAAATCATTTAAATTATTTTGTTGTAGGTAGGTATAGGTATAGGTATGTACCCCTGTTTATGTGTAAAAAAGTTCTCTCAACAATAAATATATTTTTTTCTTAAAATACATACATGCAAATAACTAGGCATAAAATATTACTATAAACATCACAATTCTTCCTTAATATTATCCTCTGATGCTGGGCAAATAGCAGACTCGTTAAAACAAAATTGTGTTTTTATACTCGGTGTCTCATCCTGATACATCTTAATAATGATTTCTTCATATTCTTCCATTATACCTTCACACTAAAAGTATGGAATACATTAAAATATACTGGTAGATATAAAACATTGTAGAGAACTTACATAATATTTGAGACTCTTATTCAAGTCGACGTCTTGTATAATATCTACTGAATCAAAATCAGCATTCATACTACCATCGGGAGATAACATGGTAAACAATGTTAACGTTCCATTTGACTTCCAAAGTGCTCGAACATAGTTATCCATTTTATTACATACAGCCTCGATTAACTCAGAAAGGTGCAGTTCTGATTTGGCTTGCGATATGGATTTGTGTCTATAGTTACCATCAGCATCCAATCTATGACCACCAACATCAACAGTCATATCTGGGTCAATTTTACTTATTTCCGCATCTAATTCAACTATGCTTTGTTGGCAGACTAGGTATAACATGAAAATGAAATCTGATTAGGAATAAATGTGGCAAAATTGTGTTTTCTTACCTAAACACCTTAACTCTTTATTGTCGTATTTGGCGTCTTGAACTAACGATTGGGCTCTTGCATAATAAAAAACAATTGAAGGCAGTACTAAATAAAAATACTGCATTATTTCAAAATTATTCTAAAAATTCTTGTCCTTACTTTTTGCACAACTTTTTTCATCACAGTCAGTTAACTTTGAAACTTCACTAAGCCAGGATTGGTGTTGACACGTATTTCTATCGCGATTGGGTAATACTTCTTGTGATAAATTTATATTGACCAATCACAAGAGACATAAAAATATCATAAAAATAAATAAAATTAAGTACGTGGATAAATGTCAATCAATTGTTGATTACACCTTTAGTTTTATATTTCTCTATGATTTATAATAAAAATGACAAAGATGTTCCTACCTGCCATCAAATACTATGATTCCCTAAAGTTTTTATTTATTTAATTTATTAGCATACCTACCTATTAGGATAGGAAAGGACTTCTTTTTTGCTGAAAATAGGTAGGTAGGTATTAATTCAAAACAGGATTCAAAACAGACTCTAAATTTAAAAGTAATGTTTGACATTTTTTTCAGAACAAATTTGGTAAATGATAAATGAGATAATGAGTAATGAAATGATGATGTGGTAATGTAAATGTGTAATGGTATGGACTTAAGTAAGAAGAAAAACCGCCAACTTTTAAATTTTGAACTCCCACCAAAGCGATTGCAACGCAGCCAATCAGTTAGTATTCGTACTATAAAGAAAACTTCGGCTAGTTCGGATTGGATTAGTCCATAAATGCCGAAGGGGGTGTTCTGAAGAAAGTGTCAAAATTAAAATTTGAAACTTATGGATATGTGAAAATGTCTAATCAAAGAAAATTACACCATGCAACGTCAGTATCCCGTTTTCTCGGAGATTTTGTAAGTGGAAGTCCTATAATTCAAATTCTTGCACGGCGCCTCCTACCTGGCGGGTCGTACCAAATATTGAACTCGTCCAAACAAGCTTCGAAGATTTCAAAGCAGCCAGTCGCCAATCGGTCATCGTTCTGGAAGGTTGTAACATAATGTGTCATAATTTTCTTTTCATGAATTCAAGTGTAAAATTGTTTTTTCTTCGTGAAAAGTCAGTATTCCTGTTAAAAGACAAAACTGTGTTCTTAGAAAAGTTAAAAATTGGTAATTTCCGCGTCCCAGAGGCCTTTTTGAGGTGAGTGACATATTTTTAACTTATTTATTGGCTAATAAATTTTTAACGCCTTAAAAATATATTGAATGTTTCTAAATTGTGTATTTCTGTAAAAAGTGGTTTCTTTGTTTAAACGGCTAAGGTTTCTTGAATTCTACACTTAACGGGTGTTCCAAAATTAGCAGTGTAGGTAATTTTCAAAGTGGGAGGTTGGACATTCAGGCATTTTTTCTTCAATGTATTTAGTTTGGAAATTTTGAAAATATTTTGTGTAGTTAATACCAAATTTAGGTGTTTGTTGTCGGCGACGTTGCGAACACTTGACCTGGCAACTGCGGAAAGCGTGTTATAAAAGATTAGTAAGCAACACGGTTTTTTTATGTTCAAAGCCTGAAAGCATTGCAGAATATCGCGACTCGTTTGATAACTTTAAGTCATCTTCAACGTACTTCGATACAAATCCCTCAATTAAATATGAATTTTAAGAGAGTTACGAAATTCTCATGTAACATTTTGTATTTGTTTACTGACAAAGATTTTCATGCGATTATCGCCTCTATGAGCTTTCTGTTTAGGGTCAATCGCTGGCAATACTGCTCGGTGCGTCCGGTTCCCTGCCCTTCCACTCGCCTATCGATTCCGCAGCCATCCAATGAAGAGCCCGGGATCCTTGCTCGCGGGAGCGAACTTATCATGCGACGTTGCCATTCAAGCTATTACTCACACAAAGGTATCGTAGGAATACGTTTTAATTCCTGTCTCTGTAACATCGGCAGCGATGCCACGATATTAGAGGGCAACCAGCGTTGCCAGCGCAGAAATAACACATATCTACATAACAGATCAGGAACAGATACGCAAATTGTAATATCGTAAACTTCGTGCGACAAACATAGTAACCCAGCCAGCGAAATGAATACTTATTTGTGGTGCATTTTAATTAATAAGTGCCCTAAAACTAAATCGATGACGAAACTCGAGCCGTATCACTTGACTGGCACATGATGAACAACATGTAAGTCATTCTGGGGGTCTTGGAGTGGACATGAGAAAATCTCACCTCATTTACGTTCGATAATCCATGACATGTTACCAGTGCCGCCGCATACTTTATGGTCTAAAAATAGGTACCTCCTTACCGGCATAATTTCGTAAATGTCCCAGTAAATAGTCTTGCAGAACAGATAAAACATATTTTTATTGGAATTGAGGGATTTGGGCTTTCTAAAGTGCGTAGTTTTTTAAATTTTCTAGTCAAGGTCAGTCGTGAAAGTTAACAGATGCCAATCGAATAAGTAAATAAAATAGCCTTTGCGCTCATGCTCTCATCCATCAGTCGTGGGTTGGTTGCACTTTCTTAATACAGTTTCAGGTGCACCGCCGCCGCCTTCGAACTGTTTTATTTGATCATCCTGAAATGCAGATTGCAGTATTGTCAAGTTGCGCAACTGGGGTAACATTGGGGTTTGCCGCCAATAAGCTACGGGATGCGCGCGCTACCCTTCAGCATCAAGCACTTGCTTTTGTTTTATTTATTTGTATTACGTAAGACTCGAACAAATAAAAATCCACGTAGGTATTAATTACCTACGGAAAGTTTACCTAACTTAATTTTTTATGTAAAGGGTACAACATAGGTAGTTAATATAATAATTTACATGTATTTAATACCTAGATCCGAGTAGTTTTTTTTAGATGATTTCCGTTGATCCCTGTCAAAAAAATCCAAGGCTTGCCATACAAGTTGGTTATTCCTGCGACGCACTTTTTATTACGCTTTTGCTTCGTTTAATTCCGATGCTGTGGTCTGTGGTTCAAGAACGGCAGACACGCAGAGAGGACAACGCGATCATGTTGCTGGAAATGCTACCGGTTTTGTTTATGCCAGAAATAAATAAGTGGGCGTGTCTTCGCCAATCAGCTGAACTCCGCCAGTTCAACATGGCAGTTGTCGCTTGTCTCGTTATTTAAACGTTTTGTGAAGTTCTCAAAAGCGAGTCGTGCGTGTCTTCTTGGATACGCCAAAATGTTTATGATATGTGATTGTGCAAGGAAATTATTAATTTATGGAGTCTGCTCTGTGCATTATCGTAAGTTTAATTTTTTTACATTATGCGGTAATACTTAATAAATTTGATTAGTGTGTCAACGACTGATTGACGTTTTACAATTCTGCACCGATGGCAATGAATGCATAGAAATCTGATGAAAATAAATGAGTTTCAGGTAGTATTCATTGCGCAATAAACTTACAAGTAGTTATTCCCGTGCAAGGTACCTACCTGTGTATATATCCCGAATGACAATGCTTATCCATACGGTTTATAGGAAGTATACCTAGTTGGGTTTGTAATCGATAATTATAACAGATTTTTTTTGTAATAGTGTAGGATGTGAGGGGTGATAGAATTTTAAATACAATCTGAAGTTTGATCAATCTGATTATAAAAGTCAAATAATTAAGCAAATTGTGACCGGCACCATTCCAGTTCCTAAATTTTATTCTTGCATCTACTGTATTTATTTTATATCGCCCAAATAGGTATTATCTCAAATTTTGAAGGTCAAGCAGCTTTTACTACAAAAATTATTTCCGGGCGTCACTATTTGACATAAAATTAAAAATGTCAGTCACTTTATTACTGTCAATTTTCCTGTTTAATAATAGCTATACCTTAATATATTCTGTTGTATCCGCTGTAGAAAATAGTATATTCATCGGTCTTCATATTTAGATTAATAATCTTCAGGTTTTATCTTCATGCTTCCCAGCATATAATGTCGGATATGATGGAAATTTGATATTCTATTAAACATCTGAAAGAACCGCTCACTTCATTTTGTACACCAAAATATAAATGTACAAAAAAGTTAACTATGTAATAGGTACCTAGGTATATATTTTTTTAATTTTGTTATACCTGTACCTTATTTATCACCTTTTCCTACAAGTAGTGTACCATAGACTTTGGTCTTTAAGGTAGGTTTTGTAGAAAAATGACTATGTATGTTATAACGGTTGATTAGTGCCTTTGTTTATAACTGTTTATGGATATATTATGTAGGTACCAAAATATTGTTGCTAGAAAATAAAACATGACACCTAGATCTTCTAATACGTAATGTCTGATATTTAAAGAATGTCCATGCAATTCAAATTTTAAAAGAAACAACCAATCCTAATTTCTTCATAGTCAAAATACCTGATTGAAACCTTTTTGGATGACAAAATTACCTTATCATTTTTTATGTGTGGGTATGTAAAAAAAAAAAATAGACATTGTGTGTGGCATATGTAGTTCAAACTAGCCTCAAATTTTATTGAACATACTATTTCATATTGATTTTACAGGTACAACTGGACAAGATGAAAGATAACTAGGGTTTTATTTGTAAGCTCTATAAAAACAACTCTTTAAATCTCATTTGCAAACCACTAGACTTTTGATATTTTGTGGCAAAAGCATGGCATGATTCATGGTTATCCAAATACTTACGAATACTTATTTTATTTAGTTTAGTTAGTGAATTTAATTTTTAATAATGTAACACCGACGTAGTTTTCCACATAACACCACAACACTATTCTGCAGTGCAGTATCTATAGTGTTTTGGTGTTATGTGGAAGACTAAGTCAGTATCATCTTCACACCAAAGGTTCCAACCCTCTTCAAGGTTTACTAATGTAATAAATTATTTTTTTTTTATAAACTTTAATAAACCAAATAGCTAAAGTATGTTGGATCTCTTTGTTTTCTGCATATACAAGCGTGTAACAAAAATTTTAGTTTACATAATTGGATAGTTGAAAATGAAAGTACATACTTGTAACATGAAATTATCCACTTGCTACTTTTTTTTGCTTAAAGTACCTATAGGTAATATAATTTATTAATACCTCATGTATAGTATAGATATAAATTTAACTATTTTATTACCTACGTATACCTACTTTTTTAAACCTTTTAGTGATTTACCTTCATGCTTCATGTCATTTATTGAAAAGAAGGAAATCGAAAATATAAAGATTTTAGTCGTTAATATAATTAAAGTTTTAATATTTCGTAAACGGACGTTTCCTGTACGTAATTATTTTTATATAGCTGTAAAATATACGCATTTGAAGACGTAACTTTGTTTTAAATAGGCTATAACAATTATAATGGAGGTATACATTTATTAAATCCATAGGTATGTTTCTTCAATTTATTTTGCCACAGTTTAAGGTATATTTTATTTTACAGCAAATTTTTCATCATCAGTTTTTATCATAGTTCTATTTTTTCCAGGTGCTTCATAAAGTTGATCATAAATGATATTATTTCAACTTAGAAGTTTACATTTTTCGTCTAGGCCTGTAATATAAGAGGTAGACTCCTCTTACCTTGTAGAATTAAATAGGTATTAATTACTTTTTCAACGTCATACCATCGTTTATTTGAGCACAGCCACTTTGCCTTGCTACAGACCGACGATAATGTTACTTTATAGGACAGCCTATATAGGCAACCGACAAAATAAATGAATGCCTCGAGTGGTTACTTTGCCGCTGGGGCAGATGAACTGCAATCTTACTTTATCGTGAAGTATTATTGAACATCGGCAAAGCAAATAAAATTTAATTTAAGTTGTTACATTACCGCCCGTTGCTCTGTGAGACAAACGACAATGTTACTCTACCATTGGTCTACATTGCACGGTGCATCATACATAAAGTGGTCGAGAATATTAATATTGCGTCACCAAATCCAGCAATAGAAAAATCAATTACATTTTTAGACATTCCAGCAAGGCCCAAAATATTATCAATTACCTCGAGAGTGGCATTGTGAAAAATTACAGCATTTTTAGTTGGTATAATTTATTTCAAATAGTATAACACTGACGTAGTTTTCCACCATCTGGAAATCTTGGTTAGCGAAACGCGCGTCGAGTACAGTATAATGTTATGGTGTTATGTGGAAAACTGAGTGTTATCTTCACACCAAAGGTTCCAACCACTTTCAAGATTCAAATTGTATACTTTGTTATTTTTTAAATGAACTAACGAAAGATCAATCATATAAAACGAGTTTTTTTATACAACATGGGGGAGGGTTGAGTCTATTGGCAGGACCAAGTAGAATAATCTTATGTTTACAGAAAATAAGAACATTTAAATTAATATAAGATGACAGTATATCACTTTTTTGGCATACTTTTACAATTCAAATTTGTCGAAAATATGTAGCACACCCTTTTGCAGATACTTGACATTTCACTTAGATCTTCTTTAACTATTTATGTTCCATTTAGGTATATTGTGGCAACTTCAAGCAGCGACATTTTTATAGGTCAAATAGAACATCCTCAGGGGTTGAGATTGATAACTTCTAGAGATATTTTTCGACAGTTTTCCACATTTTTCTTAAATTTATCGCGTAATCCATGAGTCGAAACAATCAAACATTCTACATGCATCTCTGTAAGTATACCTAGGTAAGGTATTCAACGAACTCTTAACACAATTAGTTGAAAAGCTAGGACCTCAGTTGTAGCAAAAACCTCGTTTTAAGGTTTACCAGCCACATTATTAGGAGTGATCGATTAGAATACACGTGTGATAAATGGATCACCTAGGTATATGAGACAGCTTGGCGTATGTGTGTACCAACAAATTCAGAGAGGTGTTACCGCCGTTTATAATAACACTTGTAGTTTTCCACATAACACCAAAACACTATACGGCACTAACCGCGCGTTTTTTTCATTATCTGGAGATGATTAAAACGTACGTAATACCACAAAACTTTGAGAATGTTAATAGTTAATCCAAAAACTATTTCTCAAATTAGGTACTAAGTAAATTGGTAAAAAAAATAGAATACAAATTTGGAATTACCTGGTATGTATAAATCAATTTAGTGTACATATTATGCACTTACTTATTTTAAGGCCCTTACACACGATCCAGTCCGTGCCTTACATCGTTGTGTCTAATATCGCTATGCAAGTTTTGGCAAAGCATTGCTTAGAATGATAAACCTCATTAAGCATGGCACCATCTGAACATCGATGTCAGCCACTGAGAAAGAACCGGGGATAACAGCCTTTTGAAATCAGACTTTCGTCAAGGCACTTTCCTTGTATTTTTTTCTCCGAGTACCTAGTCCCACGAAAAGTGTATAGTGTAATAACTACTGAGTTCTTTATTCTATACCCATTTGTTATCATCAGTTCTAGTTCTATTAGTGATATAGGTAATATTGGTAAGAATTTAAAGCACGCTTCCGAGATTTTGTGTCACATCTCTGTGTTGGAGTTGGAAAATTGGCAATTACTTTCTTTTTATACAGAAAAATACCACGTTTTTGAAATCCAATACAATGCACGTAGGATATATGTAAGAATCTTGATAGTAGCCATGTGCAGTGCGCTAAATTCACAACCCCTCTTGGAACCTTCCAAACGAAGATTTGAAGCTGATGCATAATATGAATATGCATAATCCGAATCCTATTCTCTCATCACGCCACACCAAACGTACAGTGGTGCCGGTGCCGGTATAAACAAAGCAAGGAAGTCTGCACATGCGTCGTATGACTTTATCGGCCGCCCTTTATGCAGCAAAGACGAATTGCGACGGTATGTATCTACCAAGGCACACAGGTTCATTTCATTTGTACATTAATAATGTGTAATGGAATAGGAATAACCGGGGAAACGGAAGTAAGATGAGCATACGGACATTTCATTTATTTTACTGCACCTCGTTTTCTAAGGCGTCCTAGATTTGACAGTTCTTGTTTTGTTATTAGTGTTTGCCTAGCCATCTAGTTTACGATGGCTACGGTGCTTAAAATAATTTTTAAGTAGGTATGTACCTACCCTAGTAACAAGTAAAATTATATTATACCTAGGTACAATACATACCTGCAATAAAGTGGGTAAATTTGGGATGCTTTTGTAGGTATTTCCCTTTTTAGACCCCTTGTTGCATATAACAGATGCTTGCCTACAGATGATTTTTATGTACCTAGTTTGTCCTATTTTTTTGGAACATCTGTTCGATTTGTAATTTTCACAAATGTTACAACGCCCACTAGACATGATTATTTAACTAAATTCGTGATAAAATTTGTTCACAAACATTGAAAACATACCTTACCTTACCCTATATTTATATCTATTCTAATGACATTCTAGGAAGATGTATGGGTTATTCAGAACTTATCTCTAAAACTTTGAGGATATGTGCATCCTTAAATAAGAAATCGATATCACCAAAAAAATTTATAATAAAAGTCTTAGCATTTCCCGTAAACAATGTTTAAAGTTATACCATTATAATAAAGCACTACGTAGATGGGCAACTGTACTTCACTTCAACATCTGATATACCACAGTAAAAGCAGTAAACAAGTTTTTTGTACCTGGAACGCCTGGTTAAGACCGAGCGAATCGAGTTGGAGTGGTGATAATATCTCTATTGTCTTCAGTCATCAGTCTATGTGTGTCGCTCTCGCAGTGCGGATGTTTTATTTATTGTAGTTGAACAAAATTCATTGGCAGCTTCGCGCTTGTATGCGGAACGATTTCCCAATCGACACACCGACACATCGACAGTTAGGTTTTGTGAGTGGTTGTTGCAGCAAAATGCTGAAAATCCCCAATTTACTGCTGATGTACTAGTTACAGATGAACCTTTGTTTACTCGAAATGGAATACAGAACATTCACAATGCACACGTTTGGGCACTCGAAAATCCGCACGCAATTCAACGAAATCACTTCTAACACCGTTTTTCGAACAGCTTTTGTAACAAGGTATGTGCAAATTTTTTATAAATTTCATGTTTTTAATACCTACTTAGTAATCAAGTAGCGCAATTCTTCAAAATTAGTGTAACAAAATTTTATTCATTTTAAAGACACGTCACTTTGGTCAGATCTATCTATCTTTAAGTTTATTTTAAAGTAAAAACGCTGCAAATCTTTTTTGCGCCGGGTGTCTGTATACTCTCAGAATTTCCGAAGTTTTTTTCGTGCTAGCCAGTTTGCATTGTCAGTCCCAAGGTCACTCCATTACAGTGGACCAGTATCCAGCGACGTGCAATGAAAAATTTTTAAATAGTTTTCAGAAGCCGCCAAAAAATTTTTTTTGCACTATCACGTTTGTATATGTATGTTGAACATCCCCAAATTTTATTATGGATAAGTTCTGAATAACACTGTATAGTTTTGCTGTAACTCACACAGAGTGTGTGGAATAGAAATATTTTTTATTACTTTATGAGTTCCTGTTTTTTTCATAACCTATACTATACTGTCAGTTTGACATCTTCGCAAATGAAGCAGAGTTTGCACATATTTTTTGAATGCGCTCTATAATAAGCTTGAAATTTGTTACCCTATTTAGAAGTTTTGGAGTACGATAAATAAGAACGTCTGATTGATTTTACCTTACCTAGGGTATATTTATGATGTTAATTTTAACAATGGATCCCTTTAAAATGCACGAACTGGCGCCTATGGATTAACTTTATTGCGAGTTAGTTAGATTTGTATCAAGATTGCAAAAATTCGATTTATTTTCGTTGAGTTATAGGAGGTGTTTTTTTTTTTTTAAATGAGGACTCTGTATAGATACAAAAGCATTTCCTATAGGATACCTATACAATTTGGAGTCTCGTTTCGAATTAAATACGATTTAAGTAGGCACTTTAATTACCTAATTAAAAATTACTTATTGGTTTGTTTTCTATTTTTTAAAATCCCTTGAAATTAATTTGGTTTGTTCGAAACTAACGTAGGCTTCCTTGTCCTCAAGAAATGGCGAGTTCGGTAGTAATTAAAATTAGAATCACAAATTAAATTCGGTTCGTAAATAAGCGTGAAGCTGTACGATTTTTTTTCTACAGCATGATTCTTATCCGTCTGTGTATAGCGTCACGCCTAATTGCAGCCGCTGCGCAGTTGGCCATCTGAAACAGTAGACAATCGAAAAAATGTTAGCCAACGCGATCGAGCATCTACGAGTCGGATTTCTTGTGGCCCATTTGCGATCTTGAAAGAATAACGTGAAGGATAAAGTCGGAAATTCCCCTTCATTGTAAATTTAAAAGTGGATTTACTCGGGAATTTCAAAATATCAAATAAGGTTGAGATTTTGTATTGTATTAAATGATGTGTTCTTCTATTTTCAATCGTTAGCAGTTTTTTTTAGCAATCGGCGAATATATTTTAGTACTAGCTTATATTCTAAATTGAAACAAAAAAAAAAAAATCTGGTGGTGGATACATAATATACCGATTCCCAAAAAATATATTCAATTTGGATACAAAGTACATGATAGTTAAATAAAGATAAATAAGATATCAGTGGAAAAATTGTTCTAATTCGTTATTTAGTGGGGGAACGGAGCTAAAAGCCACACCCACAAGCACCTCTGTGACCACGCCTCTGCCCTGTGACAATCATTTCACCTCTCCCACCAATAGATATTGATATTGATACCTCGGCCTACCCATGCACCGTTTTTATCTGTTTAATGCACACTTTATTTATAACAAACCGAGTATCATTGGTATAACAATCATTTTTAAAAAAGTATTTAGCTTGAAAATAAGAGCAGTTGTATTTTTGCTACATAGGGGACCCATTTTAAAATATACCTACTTAACTGATAGAATAGAAATGTATTGTTTGTAGATTTAGTTTTTAAAAATATATTGCCTAGGTACATTGTTTGTTTATTTATTTAATAAAAAAATAATACACTGTTATTCTCACGTACTTGACTATCCATTAATGAAGGGCAGATCGATTCTCGCATCGATCGAGTAACTTCGTAAAAAATACAACATATTGCCGTTAAGAGTGCTAAAAGAAATCATCTTTGCACGGTTGATTGTAGATGACCTATTAAGCTTTTCGATTAAAATCAAATGTTACTTAAAAAAACTGTACGACATTCGTTATAGCGTAAAAGTTGCTATGAGAAAGTGTCATTTTCATTTCAATAGCTCCTCAAACAAGGCTGAAATTCACACTGTATACTAGTCCGACAATTTTTGTAAAATCCATAACCGCCTTTAACGAAGTAAATTCTTGATAACTATAATAATAAACGCGAACAAATCGCCAAAGATAATGGTACACCCTGTAAATTTTCCCACGATATTGATATAAACTTCCTTCCAATTATATTGACATAAAAGTTTGATCATAAACAAAATTGACAATACCTTCAAAACAGATTAGCATTGTAAACACATTGGTTTGTTTTTATTAATTTCACGTAGAATATTAAACACACTTTAGTAACATCACAGCCTCATGGTCTTTGCTAACACTAAAATAACCAGCCATATACAAAGTATCTTTCAAGAATTCAATGTAAGGCCACATATGTGGTAAGGCTATGTTACTTGTTAGAACAAGAACTAAAATCGATACTTTTCTTGTTTTTATGCACTTCATTTTTCAATCTTTACATCAACTATGATATTTATGTTTCGGCTAAAAACGTTTTCGTTTGTTGTGTCCGAGTAATACCTACAATTTTTCAATAATTTTAATACCTACGTATTGGACTTGCATAGTATCTGTCATCAATGTCAAGAGGTTATCGCTGCTACCGTTATCGTGCAGATGGAACCAACACCAACAATTCAAAACCAAAACAGACCTCAGGGTTTAAGGTTATTTTATTTTATTAACAGGCAGTCTACACCTACGAGCGAATTCAATATTTTTTATTAAACGCGATACGTGGTATATGTCGTCCATGTAACTTTTTGTAACCATTTCATATTAACAATTTAAATAGTAATTGGAGAGCAATAATACGGAAAAACAATAGTAAATTATTTTGCAATTACTCTAAAAAAAGTTGATGAACAGAATTTATATAGTTATATTTTGTGTTGGTGATTTTTCAAGCAGCTGAAATTTATCAAGAAAATGTTTTCTACGATTTCAAGAAGAATGTGTGTCATGTGTATTTATTTTTATAGTCACGTAAGATGGCTTATGCACAACTTATTCACCTGCAACTCAGTGAACGGCGGATTGAAAGAAAAATTATCAATATAACTTTTTTTTTTCTTCCAACGGAAAATGTACAAATCAAATCTACGGTATTCTATATGGAAAAGTTCTAGGTAATGCAAATTTAAAGTATTTTTGGGATCACATTTGGCTGGGGAAGAGATGGCATATTGATATTTAGAAACTGGGAAACATCCATCCAATGTTGGCGTTCATTTTAACTTTTCTTAAGTGCCAATAATGTAATTTTTTTTCAAAAGTATGCTTTATCTAAAGAATTAACTTTAATCTAATGTCTGTGTTTATTCCTTCTGGCCTTTACGAATATTCTGAATTCTATTATGTGTATAGAATAATATTCTATTATGTGCATTTTTAGTCATTCTGTTACCATTAAGTTCCTGATTATTACATCATACAAATATTTACCTGAAGTTTTATATAAAGATGTTAATTTGTATAAGTCCTACAAATTATTGTGTATTAATTAAAAGTAAAATTGATTCTGGAGTACTGACATATTTGCATGTTTTTTATAAGCCACTTAAGTTTTATCAGCAGCAATAAAGTTATAAGAATAATTGAAATTTTGTTTTTATATTTATAGTGTTGTAAATTTTATCTTAGTAGAAAGTAGATTAGAAACCAGGACAGAAACGACCAAAAACTAAACTTCCATGTTGTCTTTATAATAGTTTACGCATAAAAATTTGACTATTGAAACCTATTTTTGCTAAAATACATATTTTATATGTAATTATAATATTAAACCTATCGCAAACTTCCAAAACAAAACTTTAAGCAATATTAAAGTAAATAATTACAATAATTAATGTTTGTCTGTCTCATGAAACCCAATAGATCTGAATAAATGTCTATTTCTATTCAGTGGTAATATATTATTTTGTTTTTTCTAGCCGCCCCAATGTAATTTGAAATGAAACGTTTGCGTGTGGATGAGACTGTGAAGGAACGAAGTGGACCTCCGTTATCTGGTGCTCTGTACCGCCAGTCTTTGCCCAACACTGCACCAGCGTTATCCTATTCCGGTGCCAGCACTGTGAAAGTGGTTAGTGAAGGTATGCAGTCTGGACTTTACCCGCCACCGCCCCCTGTCAGTTACGGTGCCATGCCAACTGCAGCAGCCCCTCACCTCTCTGTCAGTGGCCATTCCCAGTTGCGCACCAGTGGAGGCTCCTCGCCCAGCGCGAACCTCCAAGAGTCCTCGCAGCAGCAGCAATCTCCCAGCAGCAACTTCCAGCGGCTGAAGGTGGAAGATGCGCTATCTTATCTCGATCTCGTCAAGTTTAAGTTCGGCTCAACGCCTCAAGTGTATAATGACTTTTTGGACATTATGAAAGAGTTTAAGAGTCAAAGCATCGACACACCGGGTGTCATTCAGAGGGTCTCCAACTTATTCAAGGGATACCCCGAATTAATTGTAGGTTTCAACACGTTTCTGCCTCCGGGTTATAAAATCGAGGTCCAACGTAGCGATCAGGGCTATGCTTTCCAAGTATCCGTCAGTATGCCGAGCCCTACGGGTACAATGAATTCGGATCCTCAGCAGCAGAGATCCGCTATGATCCTGAAAGGTTCGGGCACGATAAACATGTCCGGTCAAAATCAGCCACCACCGCCCAGTCAACCACCTTCTCAGCCCTTGTCGTTGACTCAGCACATGCCTCCAGTAGCTCCGCAGGCTCCCCCGGCAGCTCCGGTAGTTCATCACCCATCCACTTATGGTAGCAGCGCTCCCGCATATGGCACCCTCTCGTTGTCTGCCGCCCAGGCTGCCGTTACACAGGCTTTGCAAGGCCATACAGACTCTCCGCAGAATCAGCCGGTCGAGTTTAACCATGCCATCAACTACGTTAATAAGATAAAGGTGAGTTTTGTTTGTTTTACGTGTAGCGAAGGAAGCAATTGCTTTATTAGCAGAGGATCGTAAATTGTTGATTACGTGTACTATATCTAAGGCCTGGTATGTTGTATTGCTATCTCTTCGTTTATCTGTTTTGTGCACTGGACAAATCCACTCTGCATTTAGTCGGTTGTACATTGCGGGGTGAGCCATGTGGATAAGGTTTTTGTTTTTTGTGAAATATTTATTTAAAGTTTTTATTTCAATTTTAACTTTTTTAAATGTTGTTTTTAGTGCAGACCCAAAAGTGGTAGGCATATTGATAGTAAAGCGGTGAGTAATATTTTTTCTGTTAATCAGTCATTTGTAATCAGCCATGGCGACTTGTTCTAGAAAACTGCAGTTACCGATAATTGTTAATATTCGCAACATTTATTATATTAATAATATTAATTTGTTCCTAACACAATCTAAGCCACAAAAAAATTGCTCTAAAAATTAACAATAATGGTGGTAAAAGTGTCTTCTGTTGGTGATTTTGATAATATTTACTTGGCAAGTAGGTTTATCAGATTAAAATAATTTTAAATGAGAGTGGAGAACTTATTTTTTTTATGAAATCTCTTCTTTTTTTCCTACATTTTGTGATTAATAATAAACAAAAGGAAAAGTGCATAATTATCATATTAAATTTTTTTTTACAATAACTTGAATCATTATATAGAAAGAGAACTTCTGTTAACACATTAAAGGCAAATGTTTATAATTCCAGTTAAAAAATGGTTGGTTCTGAATTGTTTGTTTATTTTGTTACCTTGCAACTGAAAGCAAGTGTTTAACCATGAAGTATTTATTTTTATAATGGGCTTTTTGATACCGACCACAACATGAATGCACATTAATCATTTATGTTACTTTAGAGGAGGCTTTGTTGATATATCATAAATGAATTGTTGCAGGTATAGACAATGCAAGATAATATAAAATAAATGCATTTTTATGGTATTAAAATTTTGTAAAGCCAGAAACTGAAGAAATAATAATAGAAACAATTATTGGAAGTAATTTACGTCATCCGAACTTCAAATTAAATTGTTTACGTAAAAGTATTAAAAACCCATAAAATGGATAAAAGTACTGTAGAATTACATGGCACATTTATATTGTTAATAAACTGTATTTCACTCGACATAAAAAAAGAGTCCACATGACTTGTGACAGCTAGTCAGTATAATAGCTTTATAAAATAATATGTAATATGCAAATTTACAGGGCTGTTTGTGTCATAAATTTTCAATTTGAATTAATTTGTCTTAATTTTCTGGTTACTTTTGTATTTTTGAGCAAAATACCTATTGTTCATGGGACTTTTCCCCTTCCATGTTTGAATTTTTTGTACCTGTTAATTCCAATTTAAATTGCAGTTTAAAGTTTAAGTTTATTTAGGGATATAAAAAAAGTTATAAAGAACAAAAAATAAGTTGGTTACATCACATTCAAGTTGCAGGCTTGAAGTAGTTTACATTCCACGACTCCAGGCTTTTTTGTGAGGTTATGTTTATGTTATGAAAGTTTTTTGTTTATTTACTTTGTTTTAAAAAGAGGTTATATAATCCACAGTTACCTATTTACCTTCTCAGGTATTTGTGTCAGATAACTACCAATAAAAAAAATAACATTCACTATTTTTACTAGATTTATGGGCCTCATATCAAATGTATATAATTTTCTATTTCACTTAAAATATCGTATGCTGAAAATTATGGTGAAAGCTCTAGAAAATGTTTACATTATTTTAATATTTTAGCAAGTAATCTGAAAATAGAGATGGGAAAGGGAGATGTCCCGAATATGAGGTTTCTCTATGGGAAAACGGGGAAAACAAGGAAGCTTGAAATGTTCCCTTTGGTTATTACATTACTGTGTGGTTGTTTTTGTGGTTGTCAAATCAATAAAGTTGGAAATGACTAAATAATCTAATCTGTGGCTTTAGTTAAACTTGTGGCCCATATAAAAATATTGTTGCAAAATTATATCGATAATGTGTGCGTACTTTGCTATTCCAAAGTTAATGCATCCCATTTTTTCCATTGTCCCTAAGACTGCTTCAAGAAATAACACCGTTACCCTCCCCTCCATAGAACACTTCTATATAATCCGTCAGTTAAAGTTGAAATACCGCATACGAATACAGTTTAAAATGACAATCACATTTACGTTGAAATTCAGTACTTTGCGGGCTGCAGTCAGAAGAGATATAAATATGAAAAAAAGCAAGTAGTATTCCCAACAGCATGACTCATGAAAATCTATCGTTGAATGAACCTGGAGGTAGTAAATGTATTTGCTAATTATTCTCAATCTGGCCATATTAGTTTGTCAGTCCATAATTTTAATAATATCCAACCGGGCATAATTTCCTTTTGCTGTAGTATTCCCACTTTGTCCAAATCTCAAGTGGTAAAAGCCTAAAGTCACTGAAACGAAAAGTTACAGCTGGTCCCAATGGTTTACCTATTTTTCTTCTCAAGAATTCTGTAACAATACTTGCAAACCCATTATGTTCTCTCTATAACCTCTCATTTAAGCTAGCCATATTTATTATTTGGAAGTCAGGTGGAATCTATCCCAAGATTTAAAAAGGATAACAAGAGTCGAATCGAAAACTAACGCCCCATTATAGTTACATGCAACCCTTCCAAAGTGTTTGAAATTCTTTTATATGAGATTTTCTATTATGTAAAACCGTCCTTATGTTCTGAACAGCATGTTTTTTATCCAGGTCGATCAACGGTCCCAAATCTAATATATTTACCTCGCTATGTTGCAATTCGTTGGTAGGCAGGTTAATGTCGTTTTAACAGACTTTTCTAAAACTTTTGATCGACTGGACAATGGTATTCCTTCTATTAAAAATTTTTACTAATAACTGATTCTACAATTTTAGAATTTTATCGTTAAATGTTGTACTCTATTTCAGTGTTTACTGTATCTACTGTTTATGGTCATTTTATTTGTTATTTATGTATCCATGCATATTTTTTATTAATACTATGTTTTATTCCATCCTTTGATAATTTTTACGCTACTCTCACCCATTAATTGCCATTGCTGTTGGGTGGTATATTCTAAATATATAAATAAATTATAGTATTTGAAATTTGAGACGAACAGTTTTAAATTTTATTATTTAGGGTAAGGTTTTCTCCAGAAGTTACATTTTACTAAAATTACCAAATGTTGTAGTTTTTTTATTACCAGGATACATACGCATCAAGTATAGAGTTATCTGGCAACACTTTTGATGTTCAAAATTCAGATAGTCTTTAACGGTAGATGTCACTCTGTTATGCCTCTTTCCAGAACCGCTTCCAAGGCCAGCCGGAGAAATACAAGAAGTTCCTTGAGATCCTCCACACCTACCAAAAGGAGCAACGCACACTGAAGGACTCTGCTGGCATTGGTTCCAGTGTGAAGCACCTGACGGAGCAGGAGGTCTACAGCCAGGTGGCCAAGCTGTTCGAGAACCAAAGTGACCTGCTGGCCGAGTTCGGCCAGTTTCTACCCGATGCCAGCAGCCACATCAACCAGGCGCCCATTTCGGAGCACTCTAATTCCGTGAAGAAGCCCCCGAGCAAGCCATATCATAGGGACAACATGCTGGACAGGCACAGTCTGTCGCACAAGCCAAGCCATATCTCGGGACCGGTGAAACGATCCCCGCCTTATTCTAACTACCAGCACAGGGAGGCCCCGCCTGTCAAGAAGCACAAGATGTCGTCGTCCTGCCGGGATGTCAGTCTCAGCGAAGCAGGGAAATATGCCGCCTTGAATGATTACGCGTTTTTTGATAAAGTAAGTGGCATTTTAAATTTTTTTATGGATATTGTAAAATGTTTGCAACGGGTTTTGTTAGATTTAAAAGTTAGGGTTTATACACTCATGGAAATTGGAAACGACTCACCTAAAACTATAGTAATTTTTGTACGGTTATATTTTCTAAACGGTTTTATCAATTTGACCTAATTTTTTTTTATTTCATTAAGCCAAGCTTGGGCTATAATGTAGGGTAGGTCAGTTGTCATATAACACGGTTATTGATGTGTAGGAACGTGTTTTTTACCAAAATATAAGCAAGTATCTGGGATGCACGCAAAGTGGGGAAATAAATTTTATTGTGTCAAAAGATAGTTTTATTTGTGCTAAAAAAAATGTTTTTTGAAAATCCTTTCTATCTAGATTGGTTTCCATATTATAGCAATTTTTGTAAACCATTGCATTCGTGACTGTCACAAGTGCCGATTATTTAAAATAAAATAAGTTGGCTTTGAAATAAAAATTGATCCTGTCACTTGTCACCTAGCAATAATCTGATTATAATTAAAAAATCATATACAAACTTTAAGTTCTTATTTATTAATAAAATAAAAAAACATGAAATAGAAATGTTACAAAAAAAAAAAAATAGGACTAATATCTGGTCGGGCCTCCATGAACTCTTATATAATTTCATAACATCATCCTGACAGGTGGTAGGATCGATTTTCATTTCAAAGCCAACTTGTTTTATTTTAAAAAATCGGCACCTGTGATCAGTCACAAATGCAATCGTTTACAAAAACTGCTATAATTTGGAAACCAATATAGGTAGAAAGGATTTTTAAAAAACATTTTTTTTAGCACAAATAAAACTATTGTTTGACACAATAAAAATAAATTATTTCCCCACTTTGAGTGCATCGCAGATATCTGCTTACATTTTGGTAAAAAAATACGTTCCTACACATCACCCTGTAGATATTCTTTAACCGTGTTATATGACAATTGACCTACCATACATTACAGTCCAATAATGGCTTAATGAAATAAAAAAAAAATTGGTCAAATTGATAAAAGCGTTTAGAAAATATAACCATACAAAAATGAATATAGTTTTAGGTGAGTCGTTTCCAATTTCCACGAGTGTATATAGTTTTTGGTATTTTTTTCATGCCTTTGTTCTAGGTTGATTATCTTAAAAAAAATATATATGCAATAATGGGTATGTAATTGTATTCTGAAAATTAGGAAAGAATTAACACAAGTTGAAGGCCCCAAAAACTATTATATTTTTCTCAACTTTACTGGAATTAATTAAAAATGCAAACCCCCAAATAATTATTTAAATTAATCTGTTGCCTTTAGTTGGCACTGTGATCTAAGCGACTTCTCTTTACAATTGGTTGTCGTACAAGAAACGGTGCTATATAAATTCAGGCTAGAGTGAAGGTTGTCCTTTATTTGTAGGCAATTCTTCTCATTCACCTGAAACAATTTCTAAAATTGTATTTTTCCAGAAATTTAAATGCCAAGAGATCAATTAACTTGAGTACTTTGACATTTTTCATAATTTTGTAATCAAAGATAATTCTTTTTATTATAAATTTCTTACTTTCTTCTAATAACTTTAATATTTACTTACTGTGGACCATATTTAGTAAGTTAGTAGTAGAAGTGAGTTCTGAAACAAAAACTAAATTTGATTTAGGTCATTTACTAGGATGGGTTTAAAGAGATGAAGTTTTTGTATTTTTTGTGGTTGTAAGATATATTTTTTTTAGGAAATGTTTTTATTTACTGCTGAACTAGGAAATCCATGCTTTAGTCTGTTTACTTGTAGCAGCATTGCAGGTTAATTGTATGTTAAGTTGGGTTTATATTTTATAAGATTATTTGTTCACTGTTTTGAAAATATCCTTTATCAGTATTTGTGGTACTTATTTAATTATGTGATTCATGTATTTTAAAGAAATTATATTCCAATATACTTAGTCAATAAACAGACATCAACAAAGCACTATAATATATTAATATTTACCAACAATTTCTGTGGGATTATTTAAAGTAAATTTATTCAATTCACCTTGATATGTTAATCTAATTTTTTTAATTTTTCTCTCGTTCCAGGTCCGAAAGGCCGTTCGCTCACAAGAAGTGTACAACAACTTCCTGAGGTGCCTCACTCTATTCAACCAGGAGATTGTATCGAAGGCCGAACTCATCCAGATCGTCACGCCCTTCCTCGGCAAGTTCCCCGAACTTCTAAGGTGGTTCCGTGAGTTTATGGGCCAGAACGAAACTGAGCCCGTGCCTTTCAACGTGTCCCGTTCCGAGCGACCCCAAGGCGATCACGCCCTCGAAATCGACTTGGCGACGGCCAAGAGGCTAGGCGCCAGCTACTGCATCATCCCCAAGGCGCAAGAGGGACTGAAGTGCTCCGGGCGGACGCCCCTGTGCAAGGAGGTGCTCAACGATCAGTGGGTGTCGTTCCCCACGTGGTCTGAGGACAGCACGTTTGTCAGTTCGCGCAAGACGCAGTTCGAGGAGTATATGTACCGGTGTGAGGATGAAAGGTAAAATAATTAGTATTTATTTATTATCTTTGTCAGATTTTTTTTCCCATTACATCAATTTTTCATGTTTTTGTCGATAATTTCCATTGTTTATTTCATTTATTGATTTCTTTTATTTAAAAGATGTAATTTTTTTATTTTTAAAAAAACTTAGCTTGTGTTTTAGAGATTAATTTTATTCAGTAAGTGAGACAGTGCCGTAGATTGGGGGGGTTTAAATTATTTCCTTTTTCAGTTTAGCATCTGCACTCCTTATTAATCGCAAAGAAATTTCTTCATTTTGCTTGCGTAGAGATTACTTTCCTTATTAAAATTGAAATGCAACATTTGTTAACTATGCGTTTCATCTTTATTCATAGTGTTATTCAGAACTTATCCATAATAAAATTTGGGGATGTTGAACATACATGTACATATGTGGTAGTGCAAAAAAAAAATTTTTAGCGGGTTCTGAAAACTTTTAAAATTTTTAATTGCGCGCCGCTTTATACTGGTCCACTGTAATGGAGTGACCTTGAGACTGAATGCAAACTGGCTAGCATGAAAAAAACTTCGGAAGTTCTGAGAGTATACCGACACCCGGCGCAAAAAAGATTTGCAGCGTTTTTACTTTTAAATAAACTTAAAGATATATAGATGTGACCAAAATGACGTGTCTTTAAAATGAATAAAATTTTGTTACACTAATTTTGAACAATTGTGCTACTTGATTACTAGGTATTAGAAACATGAAATTTATAAAAAATTTGCACATACCTTGTTACAAAAGCTGTTCGAAATTTTGTCTCTGGACTTCTACACACTTTTGGGCACGCCTTATCCAATTTTGCCGCACTAAAGCGAATGTTCCTCCTGGTTGCTGATCTTGTAAAGCAAATTATTATGTAAATTGGGGAATTTCAGCATTTTGCTACAACAACCACCCACAAAACCTAACTCGTAATTGATAATCCACTGGTAACAGTGCTTGAACAAGCTGGATGATACAGATAAAACTGAGCTTCGTGTAGTAAGCGCCACACCATTGATTGGAATACCCCAGGCACCTGCCTAGCGATCTGACTTCTACTTATTCGCGTATTTTCACGGACCAGATTCAACACTTGTTCTTCAGCTGCTAAAATACGTTGTGGTCGTCCCGGGCTACCATCTCGTCCATTCAAACGTCACCATAAATAAGAATCATGTCCATTAACTCAGCATTGCTGTACACATGAGCCATTTTGAAAATTTTAGTTTAACACTCCTACGATAAATAAAACACCCGCACTGAGACAGCGACACAGATAGACTGATGACTGCATAGACAATAGAGATATCCCCACTCCAACTCTATTCGCTCGGTCTTAACCAAGCGTTCCAGGTATAAAAACTGTTGTTTACAGTTTTTTGAAGGAATGTGGTATATCAGATGTCGTTGAAGTACAGTTGCCCATCTACGTAGTCCTTTATAATGGTATAACTTTAAACATTGTTTACGGGAAATCCTAAGACTTTTATTATAAATTTTTTTGGTGATATCGATTTCTTATTTAATGATGCACATATCCTCGAAGTTTTAGAGATAAGTTCTGAATAACCCTGTATAAAGCATCAATATTAACTCTTGATATGATTCAGTGGTTTGATATGATTCAGTGGTATCAGCATTAAAAAATAAGGAGTTAAAAATATTAAATATCTTCTTATTTTTCAGTTTATGGCAATGTTAAATAATTAGCATAATCGTATTCGTTCCAGGTTTGAAATGGATGTCGTGATCGAAGTGAACGCCTCCACCATCCGAGTCCTGGAGGGGGTGTTCAAGAAACTGGGTCGGATGAGCCCCGACGAGGTGGCCAAGTACAAACTGGACGACTGCCTGGGCGGGTCGTCGCCCACTCTCCATCAGCGCGCCATCAAGAGGATCTACGGAGACAAAGCGCCCGACATCATAGAGGGGCTGAAGAGGAACCCCGTGGTGGCGGTCCCAGTGGTGTTGCGTAGGCTCAAGGCCAAGGAAGAGGAGTGGCGAGAGGCGCAGAAGGGTTTCAACAAAATCTGGCGAGAGCAGAACGAAAAGTTTTACTTGAAGAGTCTGGATCATCAGGGGATCAACTTCAAGCAGACGGACGTGAAGGCTCTGCGGTCCAAGAGTCTGTTTAACGAGATAGAGACGATTTTCGATGAGGTGAGTGACAGTTTTTTTTTACATTGCAAATCCATTTTATTCGAGAATATCTGTTGGCATAACAAATAATTGTAAGACTCTTCTTATTTCATATTAGTGAGTGGTTTTTGCCAGCCCAATCATAATCGGCTAAATCACATCACCTGCTCCTGTTTCTAGTCTGTCAATTCGGTTCAATTTAGATAGAGGGCTCTGCAATTTATTTCGTGGTTAGCATGGTAGCTGGCGCCACCACATTGTGCTGCTGACAACTAAAGTGTCAGTTTAGCATACTCTGTCTGTCAAAAGTTGACAGTGACAGTAGCACACAGTTGCACTTTACGACACTACAAAAGGCAAAACTCATAAAAATAACGAAGATAATTCGGATCGCACCAAAACAATCATGAAAACACTAGCAGATAGGTTTGACAGCTGTCAGACTGTCATTAACCTTAAATCAAAACAAACAATTGACTATCGTAAACTTATCCTTACATGCGGCCAATGCCGGTAATTGCGGAGAAGCAGTGAAACAGATTAATAGAACAAACTAATATAAGGAGCATAGAACCAGGCAACTTGATCTAGCCGATTATGGCCCAATAAATGAAAAAATGCCTTAAACTCCTTAATGATCCTCAACTTCTCCTTCATTTTTTTTTTAATTGCAGAGGCACGAACAGAATGAAGAGGGAGCTGAGCCTGTCGTGGGTCCCCACCTAGTGCTGCCCTACAGGGACCGCACCATTTTAGACGACGCTGCTAACCTTCTCATTCACCACGTCAAGCGGCAAACGGGCATCCAGAAGGGCGAGAAGAGGCGCATCAAGCAGCTGCTTCGACATTTCCTGCCTGACTTGTTCTTCCACCCGAGGCAGCAGCTTAGCGATGATGAGCGCGAGGAAGACGGTAAGCTAACTCTCTGCCTATTGTGGAAGAATCCGTAAACTACTTTGAATTTTACAGATGAGAAAGACGAGTGCGAGGAGAGCTCCAGCAGTTCTCCGAAGTCTGACAAGGACAGCAAAGGGAAGGGCAGCGCGAGTCCTGGGAAGTCTCCTGCTCGTGCCGATGGAGGCAGTCCAGTGGATATGAAAACGGAGGTGCATTTGAGGGAAGAGGACGTGAAGGTACCGCTGCATGCTCAAACTAATGATCCGGTAAGTTGTGAATTTATTATATACTTTGCCTTTGTTAACGAATTATATTTAACGGAAAATACTTACCGAAGGGATAGGATTTTTTTCTGCTGATAATGTACTCATGAGTTTTTGGTACCGTTCAAAAACTTAATAGGTATTTTATATGTTATCGCTTCAGCTTTAATGAATTTACTGATTTTTACTTGTTTGTGATCAATTTTTATTTCGGAATTCTGCCCTGCGACCAAACATCCAGGTCTGCGTTAAATCCTTTGATATATCTAGAAGGCAGCCAACAGGATTCACCTGATGTGGATATGTTTCGAGCGTTTTAGTTCTCGTCGGTGTGTCATTTATCGGTTGATAAAGTATCCAAAAGTGTTGTATTCAAAATAATAAAATAGATCTTTATTTCTGGTACAAATTGAACAAAATATTGCACTTATTTTCGATTGTCTACTTATTGTTACATTCCCTGTATATAATATAAATTCGCCGAAATTCTTCCATGTTTGATTTGTTATCTTTGTTATTATTTATTATATGATAACTCAAGAACATTTAGTCAGTTATGGTTTGCTCTTGTTGCAGGAGGAGGCTTACACATTGTTCATGGCCAACAATAACTGGTACATATTCCTGAGGCTGCACGCCATCCTGTGCGAGCGCCTCTGCAAGATTTACGAGCGGGCCTGTGCCTTAGCGGAAGATGAAGCCAAGTCTCGCAACAGCAGGAAAGAGAGCATCGCCATCGCCCTCCGGCTGAAGCCGAAACCCCAAATCGAGGTGGAGGACTATTACCCCGCCTTCCTCGACATGGTAAAGAATCTCCTGGACGGCAACATGGAGGCCACCACCTACGAAGACACGCTACGTGAAATGTTCGGCATACACGCCTACATCGCCTTCACCCTGGACAAGGTGATAACGTACTCGGTGAGGCAGTTGCAGCATTGCGTCACTGAAAGGACGGCCATCTCCTGTTCCGAGCTGTTCCTCAAGGAGCAGAAACGAGGCGCTGCTGGCGGACCGTGCGCGACTGCTTACAAGAGACAGCATCTCGAGCTTGCGTACCAACGGGCGGGGGAGAAGGTGGTGCAGGACGAGAATTGCTTCAAGATCTACATCTACAAGCGCGACTGCAAGATGACCATCGAATTGCTGGATACGGAGCCGGAGGACAGCAAGAAGGTGGAGGAGGCCAAGAAGTGGAGCAGCTACAAGGAGTGCTACGCAGACTGCACCAGCACTGAGAGCAAACCGCGCTCCCCCGTCTACCTGGACAGGAATCTGCGGCTGTACCACAGGCGGGTGGGGGCCAACTCGAATAAGAACAGGAGGGTGGTGAGGAACCACCAGCTGGACGAGAACAGCGAGGAGGAGACCAACAAGCGGCTTCAGCCGGACAACGGCGAGAAGAGCGGCGGCAATAGTAAGAGCGACGCCGAGTTCAACATCTTGGAAGCCATAGAGCGGAAACTGAACGAACGCGCCGGCCCGGAGCGGAGCCAGACGGAGCACCCGGGCTATGACGTGAACGACGAGACTCAGTGTAAATTTAATCCGCAGGACTCTAAGATTATGTTTACGGTAACGAAGGACAGCTACCTGTACAACATAAGTGCCTTCCACAAAGCTAGAAAGGTGAGTGTCTTATTTTGATTAGCATGTGCTTTTATATTCTGGAGGTTAGCGATGAGAAATTCATTATTCGAAATGTATTTGTTAACTTTAATCTCTAAGATATCTTTTTAAAGTTAAACTTTAACCAGGTTAATTAATCTTCCATTTTAAATGATGTGAAATGCTTCGTAAATTTAAACATTCTGGAAAGTTTTCATTACAAAATTTTTTGGAAAATTTTAAGATGTAATTTATTGGAAATTTTAGAAAACTCGTACTTAAACACAGAAATTGATAAAACTTTCAGAAAATTTCAGAAATTAACCGGCAATTTTAATTGGTGTGAAAAACTTCTGGATTTTTTTAATAATGGAAAATTTTCATTCCGAAATATTTTGGAAAATTTTAAGATGTAATTTATTGGAAATTTTAGAGAAAACTCGAGACATTTTTAAAACAGAAATTAATAAAACTCAGAAAATTTCAGAAATCAACCGTCAATTGTAACTGGTGTGAAAAACTTCGTAAATTTAAAAATTCTGAATTTTTTTTAATGGACAATTTTCATTCCGAAATATTTTGGAAAATTTGAAGATGTAATTTATTGAAAATTTTAGAAAACTCATACATTTTTTAAACACAGAAATTTATAAAACTTTCAAGAAATTTCGGAAGCTTTCAGTAAAGAGAATCAAATAGTTTTCCAGAATACAGCAACGAATATTGTATGTCATGGAATATTTCCCTCTGTTTTCTTCAATAAGGAAGAAAAAAGTAAAATATGCTTGATAGTATCAAATGCATCCATTGGTGAATCCTGGAATTTGACCAAATATCAAAAGAGTAGGATCATAAAATTTTCTGAAAAAAATTTAATTTTGGTATTTGAAATATACAATGTGGCTGATTTTTCATTGTCCAGTTAAAATCTATGACATATTAAAGATACAAAACAAAAAAACCGTTAAGAAGGAAACATCAAAAGAAACCTGATCTACAAAACAGCGCATCCAATTTTTTTCCAAAGCCTACCTACCTGTTTTCTGGAAAAGATCTAACTTGATTTTTTTAATGGATCACCCTGTATATTTGTACAGGTTTTGATAGGACGTCCTCTCACAAATACACTGATAGAGGGTTTTATGTTTTAAACTCTTAATAGTGCGGGATATATACATAAAAGAATGTTCCATAAGCATAATATGTTAGAAAGAGAACGCTGATTCCACGCTACTAAGTCCTCTAACCTAACATATTGCTTTTACGGTACATTATTTTGGGCAGGCTCTCACCATTAGAGCTAGGACTGTCAAACCCTATATTAGTGTATTTGTGAGAAAACGATTTAGTGAAATGTGTATAAGTATACAGGGTGTTCCATTTAAAAAGCCTAAGTTAGATATTTTTCCAGAAAATAGGTAGGCGTTGAAAAAAAAATGTACGTATGCGCTATTTTGTGGATCAGGTTTCTATTTAATTTTTTTTTTTTGTATCTATTATTTCAGAAGATAGAGAATGACAAATGAAAAATCAACCGCATTGTATACTGTAAATTTTTCAAATGGGTATTATACATTTTTCTAGTCTTGAGTAAGTTGTATTGGGTTGTAAATGCAAATATATACATCGAATCAAATGCAAATTAAAATAAACCTAAGAATATTTTTTGCCCATGGTTAATTTTGACAGTCACAGAAAAACAATTAACGAAAGTGATTAGTCAACCCACCCAAACTTAATTTTTTCTGTGCAAAATTTATCTTGAAGGTTGCAATTACGTTTACAATCATTATTTTTTAATATTCTGTTCCTTCAATTTCTCTATCAATTTAATGGTTATTTATATTTACTCTAATTGCATAATTATAGCTTAATTTACAAGCAGCCTTGGAAACTTTATTGTTTGATTTAATATTTATAAGAGAGAGCATAATAAAGCAATTTTAAATAATTGATCGAGATTGGAATTGACAGACGAACTGCCAATTGACCTGAAAATGTGTGGTCACTACGAATAAACCGACATTTTATATCATTCAATGTGGCCAAACAACATTTATTAACGGCGGTGATTACAATACCTATAGCAAAATTAATTTATTAAGGGAAATATCCGGAGAAGAAGTTGTATATGCTACAGCCTAAAAATAATAATAAAAGAAATGTGGTTTAAAAAAAATTCCATATAATTTTAAACTAACCTCCAACAAATAAATTTCATCGTAGAAACATTTTTCTTTTTTTTTTTACCATTTGAATATGTATTTCAGTGAGTAAATATTTCTTTTAAATTATGTTTTCGCCTTCGCCATAACCTTTTTCACCTGAAGTATTCAGAACGTTATAAAAGTTATCAAATAAAAAATTGCGTTAGAACCTCATTCTAATATTTTATCATTATTTATAAAGTATATTTTATAACAGTTTTTATTATTGTGTAAAATAAAGTATATCGTCTGATAAAAGATATTAAAATAATAGAAGATATTATGCAACACAATGTTATAAATTTAAAGGACGCAGTCTCTTAAAAATATTTTAAATAAAAATGATTGTAGTTGATACTCATTGGAATATTAGAGAAAGTGTTATTTTTTTTGTTTCTGACATTTGGATGACTTAATATTTTATAGCATACATGTTTGATAATAAAATTACCTTTTGTGTCTTAAACGGGACTCAGAGTATTATTGTGTAAAAAGTGGTAATGGGAAAGTGTTGTGGCTATCGAATTTGACCTTCACTCGTAAATATTCTGTTTATATTCCAGACAAATCCAGCCCCAATGTATTTGTTTTGAAATTATTTTTGAACTATTTATTTTTAATGATTTTGATTTTTGGAATGAAAGAATTGTTATAAAACATGTTATAATAATTCTTTGAAAAATCCCCAAGTAAATCCAAAAATTTATTTGCAAATTTTAGTTTTTACAACAAATATTTTATGTTCTTATGTGGTCTGAATACATTAAAATAAATATTAGAGAGGCAGTTATGGGAAATCCCTTTAATACTGTCGTGCAGTATTAACGACAACCTTATTTGAACACCGCTTGACCTTGTCTTGTTCACAAAATTGAAATTATTGGAATGGACCACGTGGACCAAACTGTATTCATTGAATTTTTACATTACGAACCTTTAAGTGTTGGATGAATAAAAGTTTTATTAAATGGAAAAAAACTAGCTTTTGGCTTTAAAACCGTTAACAACTAGTACACAGATTCCACATCTGAACTTTTTTAGAGTTGTGCTACATAAATATTTTGAATAATTCTGTGTTTACATATCCCAAATCACTTGAGCTGATATTAAATTAGGTTTATGTGTTAACATTGTTTTGTCATTTATCATTTATCTGATATTTAAAGGAGATAAGATTTTATTTCTGCATTTTCAATTATCTAGTAATCCTTGAGGTTTTATCAAGCAACTGCTTATAATTAGCTAATATATGTTATATAAAATAATACGAAGATGAGGATTGAACAATAATACTGAACGTTGAATGGTTAGAAGTAAACAAGTTTGAAAATATTTCAGATATTTACAAAAGTAAATATTGATGTTTGCTTTGTATTTTTAGATTTGATAAGAGGTGTAAGTGTTTTTGATACGTTTCCAAATAAACAGAATCCAGGGTATTTTAGTCGGTTAATATACACATGTTTACGTATAAACCATCTTAGGGCATTTTAATTCCAAGTAACTGCTCAACAGAATGTGGTCTTTTAATTTCGAGGCAGATGTTCCTAGGACATTGAAAATATGTATCTATACTGTTAGCAAATTGCTCAATAAGACAAAACTCTAACTTCAATAAAAAAACAACAAAAGAGGACTTTCAGCCAGATACATGGACAAATATCCTATGTTTCGTCTAGGGATACCGATATCCGTTAATTTTACTACCTGGGTACCCGTTTTCAATACCCGGTATTTACCCACTACCCGTTAATTACCCGCTACCCGTTAATTACCCGCTACCCGTTAATTACCCGCTACCCGTTAATTACCCGCTACCCGTTAATTACCCACTACCCGTTAATAACCCGGTATACCCGTTAATTACCCGTTACCCGTTATTTACCCGTTACCTGCTATTTATCTATTACGCAACATTGCAAATATTTTCCAATTTATATCATATTTTATATCGCCAAATCTGCGCCAACGCAAACAAAAAAAAAACAAGTTTTCATATGAATATGAGTGACATAGAGGGCAACCGAGTGCAGGTGCTTAGAGGGTTATCGGGTATTTAACGGGTTATCGGGTTTTTAACGGGTTATCGGGTCCTAAAATGGGAACCTGGTAGCGAGTCGTTATCGGGTACCCGGGTACACGTCGGCATCCCTAGTTTCATCAGAGTTTTCGGACTTTTTCAAGGTTACCTAATGGCTAATGTCAATTTCCTATTTTAATTTTATTGTATGGGTTGGTTTTATTTCGATCATCTTTTTTTTTTTTTTTTGTTTAAAAGAATGCAATGTAGGTACGTGTAGTTTGAAGAGTTATGTTTGAGAAGTATGTTAGTTGTTTTACAACCAAGCATCGAAAAAACAATTGAATAAGAATATTTTTTCAAATTGATTGAAATTTTTAATACGGAAAATGGAAAAGACCATGTATTAAAAATGTAAAAATATATATTTCTGCAGTTCAGTTCCAACACAGGCATCGCTCTTAACTTTACCACATATATATTAATAAAACAATCAATAAAGGTAACTTGTGGAGTTCCTCAAGGTAGTCATTGTGGTCCCTTGTTCTTTAGTTTAATCATTAATGACAGGTAGTTATATTGGAAACCAAAAATCATTAATACTTTTAAGTTGTTAGTTGCTAAAAGGTTTGCAACATTCGTGGCCGGTTGTATATTTATGAACAGAATTCGTTGCTTAGGCCAGTTCTATCATTGTCACTCAAAAGCCATTTCTACTAATAATAATTTCATCATTTTGTTGTGAGGAACAATGATTTTTTGTAAGTGACAAAACTGAGTGCGGCGTTGGTTGTGATAACATGACCTTAAATCTTCTAATAAAAAAACACGTTTTCAGCTGATCTCACTTTTTTATTTTAATTATGATCTGAATTCATTGACCATCGAAAAGTTTCGCAATTTATTTATTTAAGTCAAGTTTGACGTCAGTAGAGAGTGACAATCTTTTATGGAGATTTTTATTCTAGCGTAAAAAGATGATTATTATATACATTTTTATGATTTGAATGCATCGTTGCGGTATTTTCCTGCTTTTTTTCATCAAGCTACATTAAAATCATGACGTATTGCGTATAAAAATTGACGACTCTAACATGGCATTTTATTTTCAGTCGCATCCCCAGGTGACGAAGCGGAAAGGGAACCTTTTCCGGGCATGGTTGAAGAAGTGGGCCGGTGTGAATGTGAGTGACGTGCAAGTTAAGCAGTGTACGGATTGGCTGATGGGTCGGTGTGAAGGTGTTGTTCCGAATAGGACGCGGGTGCTAACGGACAATGACCTCTCTCGGACTCCCTATGTCCCCTACAATAGGTATCGCGTCGAAAGGCTGAACGAGGGTTCTACATGAGAGGAGATGCGTTGAACTCGAGCAGAAGTGTATGTATTGTTGAGAAATAACAAAAGTTGTTGAGGAGACATTGCAGTTCCCTTCAAAGGTAATTTGGTGTTATGTCGGGGGTTCAGTCTAGAATTTTTTTTGTTAATCTCTCGGATCTCTTGTGTTGTTATTTAAATATTATTATTTGGTACGTACGAAGGCCGATGACATTTTTAAAAAAAGGTTTTTATTTGTTGTGTCGCGCACAATGCTGTTTTTATGTTCTAAAAAAAGTAATTTATTAACTTATTTCTTAATTGTAAAAAACCCTCGAAGTGATACTTTTTTTATATATAATTTAAGAACCAAACTCCGTGTACTTGTTTTGTACAGATATTTTAATTACTTAGTAAGTTACTCTCCTATTGTATCAAAAGTTTATGTTCTGCGTTTCAGTTTAAAAATCCAAGGCAGTGCAATAAACCGTTTTTAAACTGGAACTAAGGATTGTTTTTACTATGTTACTTGTTTGTTTTTCTTGCGCCGTTCTCGTTTTTTATATTATTTTATAGTACAAAAACTAGGTTATGTTTTGTATTGCTCTGATCAGCTCCGTTCTCGTTCATTTAAATTATTTTTCCCGGTCGATCCATCCCTTTTGACGAACTACTATCAGTAGCCTTACTGTTACGTTAATTTTTATACCGATGTTGACATATACTTTTCAGCGCCTTTTACGTTACTATTAATGTTCACAATTGGATGAGAGTCATTAAAGATCCTTTGGCATATGTCCCTGTACCCTCTAAATAATTTTGTTGATGTTTCATTCCCCTCAAAACGTAATTACACTGAGAAAACTGTTTGATCGTGGAAACATTAGGAAGAGAAAGAGGTACTCGTAAATTATTACCGATTAAAATTAAATGTATGGTGAAAATGTGGTTGGAAATGTATTTTTTATTTTTTTTTTTTCTATTTTAGTTCTCTTGGGGTATCCTCAAAAATATGGCCATAATATTTGTGTAAACTTCAAAATGCAGCTACTTTATTCAGAGTTCTGTAACGAGTATATTTTGAGGGTTTTAAGACCAATTGTTCCTTTTGCACCTTTTGAGGTCTTTCCGTTACTGTATTGTGCTTCCAATATTGTTTGTATTTGATCAGTTTTGTTCCCGGGACCCCGTATAGTCAAAATTAGCTAATAGGGAAAGTACAAAGTCTATTTTTATATATCGGATCACACTTATAAATGCTTTGTAAAGATATGTCAGCATTTTTTTACGCCATCCATGTAAATAGTTAAAGATGAAGAATGAGAAAATAACCAAAGAATTGATAGTTTTTTACAAGTATAAAACATTCCATTTTATACAAAATTCACCTCGTTAATGTGTAATTTTTAAAACGTTTGGTTATTTTCACATCGTGACTCACTTTTAATCGTGTAAAAATAATTGTAGAGTTAAAAGTGAGAGCAATATGTACACATAAAAATTTTAAATAATGTACACTGTGCAGACCGTTCATAAAAAAACATGATTCTTATAGAAAAGCCGTCTTTTATTTTTCTCTACAATAACCTAAAATTCATTCGGTAAGGTAAGTATTTCTGCGCCAGAGTCTGTGATAAGCACGGTGTGCTCAAACTGTGCCGTTCTGGCGCAGTCGAAGGTAACAGCTGTCCAGTTGTCATGGAGGATTTCTATCAGTTCTCCTCCTTGCGTTAAGATGGGTTCGATCGTGAAGGTCATGCCTGCTTCCATGACCCCAGGATGATCATTTCCTAAAATTTAAATGTGTTGCAGAAGTGTCTTAAGGTGAGTATAGCCAAATAAAAAAAAATGTTGAGTTTACCAGTGTTTTATGGTTAAAAAGGGGACTTTATGAAAGTGACTTTATAAAATATGAAATTTTAGTTTTCTACATAAAAAACGTACTCTTGTTGAACATCGATAAAATGCGCCGTTTTGATATAAAATCGATTTTGAAATCCCTTTTGAAAAAGTCCCTTTTTTAACAATAGAATACACTGGTTAGACAGTATCCAGAAACGGTTCAGTTCAGAGTGAATATTTTTCTTTCAGGAGGATCTTTCATCTGATTACCTACTTTTCCTGAATCTAGTCACTAATTCTAATCCATTATTTCAGAAAAAATGCTAAAAAATAACAAACGAAAATGGGGTACTTTTTATTTGATTACATAATTACATTTTCATAGATGCTTCGGTTTGTTGCAATGTATTTCAGGACACTGTACCGAAATAAAGCCAAATTGTTTATTCATGAAAAGTAATCGAAATATGAATTACTCTATTAATAAATAAGTTAACACATGGTAAACATAGTCTACGAAAAACTTGTACAGTGGCTGGTTGCAGAAAATCGATAAAATGACTGTTTCTTTTAAGAAACTACTGCGTCTTTAGGTACACAAATATTTTAATCAAAAGAATATTTCATAACAACTTTTCTGTAATCTTACTGTCAAAAGATCTATTTTTTTCGAACTGACCATTAAAAATGTCATACTAGTATATAAATACAGGGTGATTCAGCTAATCTGTTCATTAAAAGTTTAAAGACTCCGTTGGAATATTTTTTTTGAAAATTTGGATATGGGGATTTTCGGGAAAGTTCTATTCATCTGAAATGTTTTCTTTTTTCTGACATTTTCGGTTATACCGGAAATGGCTGTCCACTTTCTTATTTTAAACGGAATATCCTATATTTTTTTTTCGATTTCAACGCTGAAATCTCCGGTTTTTAATATGGGATAACCTATACGAGAAATTAATAGTTTTTTAGATATTTTATTTTTTTGAAAAAATTTGATTTTGTACTAAGTACCGGGATATCAAAAATTATCTTGGTCAAGGGTGGTTGTGGAATGTAAAACGTGTGTCTTACTTTAAATTTGAAATAATTATGTCACTGTCACACTGACATCATCAATAACCTACAAATTTCATACCTATTTATTTCAGTTTTAAAACAATAATGAACTACAAATTATGAAATAACGGTTTTAGTAACAAGAAAAACTAAATTACAGTAAGTGTTGGAAATGTCCCCCGTTTTGTTCGATGCACAAGTTTACGCGCCTCCTCATGCTGTGAAAAGCATGAGGTTGCACATTGCTGAACAATTCTTTGTTGCAGTTCTTGCAAATTATTTACCGGAATTGCGAAAATCTTGTTTTTTAAGTAAGGAAATATAAAATAGTCCATAATTGTCAAACAAGGTGATCTCGGAGGAAACTCAACTTCTGTATGCAAATTTATCAGCCGGTGATCAAAAAACTCGCGGAGGAAAGCAATATTTTCTCGTGTAGTATGTGCTGTTGCACCGTCATGCTGGAAATAACCGTACCGAGTTCATCATCGTTTAACTGTTGCACAAATTCAGCCAAAAAGTTGTGTCTGTACCTTTCTGCGTTGACGGTGAAATCGAAAAAAATTCTATTATCTATATTCTTCTGGGAGAAACTGCCATCCAAACACCAATTTTTTGAGCATGTAGTGGCGATTCAGTAAAGACATGAGGGTTATCATTGCTCCACATTCGCATATTTTGAGAATTGATGTATCCCGAAAGGTGGAACCACGCTTCGGCAGAAAAAAAAGTTAAGTCCAGAAGATCGTCATTCATTAAATTATTGACAAACCAATGGCAGTAAGCAAGGCGTCTGAGGTGGTCTGCGGGCATAAGAGCTTGATGTGCTTGCATCTTATATGGATGCATGTTCAAGTCTTTCTTTAAAATCTTATGACATGTTCCATAAGAAAGTCCAATTTCCTGAGAAAGACGTTTCAAAGGTTTTGCAGGCTCCTCTTCCATACGTTGACGAACGTCATTGACAACTTCTTCTGTACGAACTCTTGGTCTACCAGTGCCTTTTTTATGAGTCACACAACCAGTTTCGCGAAACACTTCAACACAATTTGTAAGGCACGCATAAAAATTGTCCGGTAATATTGCCACGTTTGGGAAGTGCTCTGAAAAATTGTCCAAACACAAACGTTGACTGTATTGCCAATTTCCATTAACTAGCGCACCCGTTCGAAAATAGGCTTCAATCATGAAAATTTTGTGCTGTGTGGTAAGAGGCATGATTCAAAAACTGGATTAGAAAATTTCAGCACAATGACTTGACAGATTCTGACACAACAAAACATATTCAAAAATTTAAAGTAAGACACACGTTTTACATTCCACAACCACCCTTGACCAAGATAATTTTTGATATCCCGGTATTAATGTGCATAAGAAAATAATATAGAAAAATTTAATTTATTTGAAAAACTTACTAAAATGGTAAATATCAGGTGGCCCATGAAAATAATTCCCGATCCCATGGCCGATGAATGCTGGAACTACCCGGTACCCCAACTGAAGTGCCCTGTCTTGAATGGATAATCCTATCGCTTTGAAATACTGACCAGGTTTACATATCTCTATAGCTTCGTTTAAGCAAATCTCCGTTGATTTGACTAGGTCTCTTCCTTCATCATCGACGTTGCCTACTAGGAAAGTCTTTGAGCAGTCTCCATGATAACCATTATAGAACACCTTAAATTAAAAGAAAATCGGTGTTGTAATTATATAGAAACTTTATAACGAATCCTCTTAAATATATTTATACAAATGTTTTAAAATCAATTTAGCTTTCTCCTAAAGCATTTCGAGTTGATCGTCAACTCTTCGCCAGTAGAACGTTTGTACGATAAGAACTATATAAAAAGAAGTACCTATTTTTTGTCAGTTAGACATTGTCAATTAAAAATGTCAATCTGACAAAAAATATTGGTTTCGGAGTTATTTAGAAAAAATCTATCGAGCGGTTGTAGCCCCCTTAGAGGCTATAGCCCCTAATTTGAAAAATACTAAAATTTTACTATAATACTGCATTTTATTCAATGAAAAATCAAAAGTGCTCTAAATGTTGCTACCTTACATGCTCTAATGGTTGATTTAGCTGCTTACATGTAAAATACATAGATACTTATGCATTAGATTTTGCTAGACTACAGTAAAGACCAGAATTAAGCAAACTGGAATGACCGGAAAAAGAGTAGATCTGTGTTGTCACATTTATTTCTAAAGTATTCTTATTTAAAACAGGAAACGTATTAATTACCTTATTTACCCATTTTTTTTACTTGTCTTTAACGTCCCTTATCCCTATTGTACTTTATTAAAGCAATATGTGGCAACTGCGAAAGTCGTGAAGTTGACGACAAGCTGTTCATCCTTATTTAACATACATATTCTTGCATTTGCGCTTTCTTTTCTCTGAGCTTCAATGACGTTGATAGGTCGAATCAGGAACCAACAAGCGACTGCGCTCGAGGTAGTAGGGAAACAGTGGTGTGATGTTGGGTTATTTCGCGCGCGTTTCTTAACGGTAAAAATTGTATATAAATTGATAATAGGTACCTATATTACATTTTTACATGTATACATTAGTTTTTTACAGTTTTCCACTGAAATTTTTCGGTAATTATTTACTTTAGCGTAAAACTATCAAAATTTTCTGAAATTTTGTCTACCACCATTTTTGTAAAGTGGTAGACACTTACATTTTTTCCTCAAAAACTACATTCGTCCACAAAAAATAACTTTAGATTTGTATTCAGCATACCCGAAAATAGGGGGATAGGCAAAATTTCAGGACAATTTGAGAGTTTTACGCTAAAACAAATAATTTTCACCTAATGACAAATCTAAAAATGTCTATATTAACTAGACATTTTAGATTTGTATTTTTTTACCACTGGGCATATTTCAGTTAATATATACTAGAAATATTCTATAGAATAGTATACGAGTATATATTAACTGAAATGTGCCCAATGGTAAAGCAGAATACGCACGCCCATGCATTACCGCATTTTACCAGATCGGCGAGGTCATTCCACTTTGCTTAATTCTGGTCTTGACTTTAGCAGATCACATTATTGGTACCTCTTACCAATATTAAGCTTGGGTTCAGGAATGATAAAAATTTAAAGCATAATATATACCGTTATATCCACATTAATGACATCTCCATCTTCTAGAGGTCTGTCATCAGGTATCCCATGGCACGCCACGTTGTTCACAGAAGTACATACAGATTTTGGAAAATGCTTGTAGTTGAGAGGAGACGGGTAAGCACCACACTTTATGCATGTATCATACACTGAAACGTCTATTTCTTCAGTGGTTTGACCTACCTAAAAATAGTGTGATATTGGCATTAATAAAAATACTTTTTTCCACAAACTGAAATAAATAGTATAACTGCATTGTATGTGGGTAAGCATTCATGAAAAGCTAATATGTGCAGGCGCAAATGCGGCTCGTGAAATAATAATATGCCAACCCCTCTCCCACACAAGTCTCAGACTTTCGGGCTAATCCTTGTGATTAGAATGAGGGGTAGAATGTTATTATGTAAGTTAGATCATGAACGATAACCAGTGACTCAATAATGTGAGTTTTACGGGTCTTCTTATATGGGTCTTCTACATGTGTTTTATATATCATTTCTTCTAATGTCCCACTAACTACAAACAGTTGAAAGTGGTTTGTAACTATACAGTTAATAAAGGAAGACACCAACGAGACGCCTCCTTTAACGATACAACAAACCACCAGGTATTTATCTGCATTTCCATATTCTTACCCGCTTGCCACATCGTGGCTGGTCCTTCAATTTTTATATGCTTTTATTTTATGTAACCTAAATTTCTCATACAATGGACATATAAGGTTTTATGGGTCTATCTCTAATAATAAGGTAGATATGCCAACAACACCGGAGTGTTAGATATGCCCAAAAAAGTGTGTCATAAGAGCGCTGTGTCGGAAAAATACTTATGGTGCACTTTTTTGGGCATATCTCCCTGATTATTAGAGATAGACCCATAAAACCTTATATTCATATTCGTAGTATTCGTAAAAAATAGTTCTTTCCAAATATGTTAAACAGTAATGGGTGTTTCATTTAAAATATTAATGTTTATATCGATGTAGCTTCATTGAGTCGCCCTGTAAAAAATTTAATATATGTAAAACAAGTGTAAAAAGAAAGAAAATCGACGTGTCCGAGCGATTTTTCAAAAACTACCATTTTCAGAATAATTAATTTTTGCGGAGACTTTATAAACTCACTATATATACCTATATACTGAAAGATTTAACTATTAATCGCGTATACCATAGAAAAATATATAAGGGCGTATACCTACTTAGTAAGTATATAAAATTGATGAACCCTGCCCAAACAAGAGGAAATACGTTAACGTTAAGTAAATATTGATGAAAATCTCGCGAAACTAATATTTATTGTGAATCTTTAATAAATTCATAATTGAATGCTCAATACAAAACACTCAATATATCTTTAAATTGGTCGAGCTCATCAAATAACTGATTAGTTTTATTATACATGTATAGATGACTAAAAAATTACAATAAATTCTATTTGTGAATATTAATTTAGGCTATTTTTTTAATTATGTGAGGTTGTACTTAGTAGTCGACTCGAGGGTCAGAGAGGGGGGGGGCAGTCGCCCCCTGCCCTCCCCCTTGGAAATAGCCTTGTTTGTTTCATGGTAGTTGTATCATCATGGGTTAACAACATATATATAATACTACGTTAACAACACATGTCTATGGTTTAACCATAGATAAAGATTTAACACTAAAAAAATAGCTACCTACCACGGATTTCTTAAAATAAACTTTTAAGAAATCCGTGCTACCTACATATCACGTCCTACCTAGGAATTTTTATTTAGGTACCTACTTACCTTAATATTTTCTCCAATTTTCCTTAAAATATCAGCAGCTAATCGACATGATTCACGCATTCTATGAATTTGTTGCTCATTTTTAATCTCTGGCTGATGGATGCTTTCTGTGGGCTCCCCTGTAAGGTAATAACTGGGTTTAGGGATATGGTCTGGAACAAATTTCCTAGGTGAAACCTTTCCAGGTTCCACAATCGCATATTTTCCAAAATTAGGCCTAAAGAAACGCAAAAATTACGTAGGTGATAGCAGGCTGGTAGCAGGTTAAATTACGAAACTTACTTTGTCTTTTTCCAATAGAAATTCCGCAAAGATGAGAATGAGAAAACCTTGGATACATTCATTCTTTAAAATTCTGGGTGCATTTCATTTAAAGGTAGCGTATGTCCTAGATGAGCTGTTACTTAGCGAGTGTAGATCAAGAAAAGTCACATTGATAGAAATAATTAGATTTCATGATCACAATACACTTGAGGCTAAATAAGAAATGCTCGCAATTAAATTCATATTCACTTTGTTTATAGTTTACTTATTAACACCATTACAGAATTCAAAAGTAATTTGGAAGGTCTGCGTTTCAACGTTATTGGTATTTCACCGAACGCTGTTATCACAGACATACGTTTTAAAATTTTAGATTATCTTTATTGGCAATACTTGTAATTCACTCATCATTTCGTATGTGTTACAGTTTAAAAATCCTGTTTAGAAATAAGATAGGTAGGTACACCTACTTATGATTGTGTTCCTTCAGCAAATTATATGAAGACGCTTATCTTATTTGGAGCACCCCGTAACTCGTCGTCAAACGCATAGACAAAATTCACTGTTGAAATTTGGTGATATTTATAGACCGCCAACTGCCGTGTATACATTTGAAATAAGTTATAGCGCCCTCTTAACGGGTGTAGTGAGAATTAAAACAGAGCGGGACTTTCAAATAATAGGATTTAAATGTTTTTTTTTTAAGTTTCTTTACAATATATTTAACTAGGATAGCAATAAAATAACATCAATAGTTCACACCTTTATTAATATTAATAATCAATACCTACATAACTTAAAACTATGCATAATTACATACCAGCAAATGAATAATTATATCTAACTTATAATTAATACAATATTAATAATATATTAAACTTTGTGAATAGTTATTTATACAACAAATGAAATAAACCACCGTTTGGGATGAAGGACTTCGGTCGATGGCCCATTGGTTCTACCAATAAAGTTCATGAAATAATAATAATAAACCACTGTTTATTCGCGAGAACAATTAGGTCTACGAGCATTAGTGAGTGGCCAAAGTTCTTCGAGTGAATAAACAGGTTTATTCACTCGTCTATTCACATGTATATATAGGTACAGTACTAGAATCACATAAATTAAATCAGACAAACAAAATATGCTCTATTAGACATCATTTTAGATCATAGAGATATTAGATCAGCCCTTATATCACCCCGAATCACCCCCATGTATATGATCCTTTTCTTTTTAGTTTAGGAAAATTATTACAGTTAAGTATACATTTTATGATCGTATAAATTATGTGTTGAGTCTTTTTATATTTTCAATTTTTTTTTTCTTTTTCAAATAGTTAATATATTTTTCACATGCTAACAGTCTAACTTTATTGTAATTAGTTTTTGTTGCAAAGTAATCTAGCCCTTTCAAAGATTTGTTAATATTTTTTGTCCAAAACAATAAAAAGAAGCCTACTATACAATCAATGACTTGATGTTTTAAGTCGTGTGTTTCACAGCCTATATTAACATCTTCTTTTATTAAAACATTAGTCAATGATTGCTTTAAGTTGGAAGAGATGCAGTATTCGTCTAAATAGACTTCTAATTTTTTAAAACATAGCATAAAAAGTGTGTAAAAAGATGAACCTGGAACAGTTAAAGCATTCTGGGAAAACTCTGATGCACGTAAAACGAAGTCCTCGTCACCGTTTCGAGTGGCCTTTTTTGTTAATGCCTTTCTGCACGTCGGACATGTAACAGACTTCAACAATTTTTTTACTACAAAGCCAGCAACATATTTCATAGTAGCTGCACTTAACGCTCTTGAGTCATTCGATATGGAAATTTGAGGCAAGTCAGCTATAACTTCATTTTCTTCCCGAGGACTACTTTCAAGCATTTCCTTCAGCGAATGAAGTGACTCATTTTCATCCCTTTCACAATTAGCTGTAGGAGAGTGTGTAGACATGAAATTATTTACCACTAATGTCTTGTATGATGCAATAAATGCACGAGGGGTGGGATTAATATTTCTAACACCATGAGATCGAATATTACCAAAAAAGTTTTCAAGTGGATCTTGGTTCAAATTTCTTGGTATTAGATAATCAAATCCCTTACTTTCCAGCTTTTTCCACAAATATCTTATCGATTTTACTGTAAGGCTCCAATTTTTTATTGAAGGTGGGACAAAATAATTTCCATTTGGTCGCTGAAATTTTATTGTTTCCAATACTTTACTTGCCTCCAACCAGAAAATATTATGTTCTGTTGTTTTCTTAACAGCTGTCCGAAGGGTCTTTCCTCCCGTAATATCTAAAGATGACCCATTGACACTGTCGAAGAGTTTGTCAAAAAACAATAAAAAATCTGCTGTCCCCAAAGCCTCTGGAGGTAAAACATTATTCCCTGAAAAAGAGAGTTTAAGTGACACTCAGTATTATTAATCAGTGCTTCCTAACTTACCATATCTAACTAGCCCACGCATTATACCCGAAACTTTTTGACTAAATACTTGGGCGGCTATACTGACTTTCATTTTCTTCATTTTTTCTTTATATATGTGCATATCAGATAATTTACTGCACATTTTTAAATCAACATCTGTTGCGTCCAATTCATATAATGAAATTACGTCTTTCCAAGATGCCCTTTGTTCTCCATTTTTCCATGTAAATTTGATGTCATTGTCTAAAAAATTATTTCTTACTCCTTTGAGCAAATGTGGGGCATCGAAAAGAGGTACAATTTCTTGCTTATTGATTTCAAAGCCCATCAGACGATTTTCTAGACCCCGTTGGATATATTCCCTATTCGTTTGCTCCTTTAAAATTTTTATTGCTGAACAGTTTGCCGACATTTGATCGCAAACTGTAGCTATTACTTTGAGCCCAATTTCTTGGCATTTACTTAAGACAGCTTTTAATTCAATGACCAAATCTTGTGCTTTTAAGCCTCCATCTGTCAGATAATAACAAATTGGCTGTTTCCAATTCCTATACACACCTTTTATCATAAAAACCATTGCATGGTTGGCAAATGTAATTTTTCTTTTATTGCAGCCAAAATCTTGGAAACCAATAATTTGGTCCTGCAAGGAGTTATATTCTAACCCACAATCTAGCGATATTTCGTCAAACATTAAGACACAAAGTTTGTATTCTTCTGGCATTTTTCTGATGGTCTTCTCCAGATGCTCAAAAACATTTTCGTTTATCCCAGGTCTCAGCGGTATTTTTGTGAGCAAACCATTTAATGTCGCTTTTGATGGTAATGCGAACACTTTTTTTAAAAATCGATACACTCGTGGACCTTGTTTATATAAGGACAATGCAAAAACTTTATCATCTAGAGAATATCTGCGACCTTTGATACGTTTTTTTTGTTCCTTCATCTGAGAACAAATGAAATGAAACGTTATATTATTAACCGAAGCTTTAATAAAGTCTTCAGAATGCATTAAATCATGTGCTTCTTTCAATCGATCCTTCATACTCGTATTTTCTTGAAACAATCTTCTACTTGTGTGTCGAAGGTTTTTTATGACAGTATAAAATTTCCTTGCTTTTGGAGTTAAATTATTTTGCCGTGTTTCATTTACCAATTGTAAAATGTTCCTCCGTGTCTTGATACCTTAAAACAAAAGTTATAAGTACATTTCAATGATTTATAAACAACAGTACCCTTACCTCTTGAGGGAGTTAAAATATCCTGCAGTGAAGTCTCACTTGGTAACTCCATAACATAACCCTGAGAAGTACTTGCAATGGGCTCTTCGATATCTCTTTCAAAACATGCTGACTCTGAAAACAAAAAGCATACTATTGGTATCATTAATAGTACATTATACACTAAGGGAGAGAAACGTCTTATTTTTCCTAAGGTGTATTTGAGGCCCGAGGGTAACAAATACATCGAGGGAAAAATAGCGGTCTCTCCCGAGGTGTATATACTATTTTTTCCACGATCGGGAGTAGAAACATTTATTTTATAAATAAAATATATTTTTTTCTGTGACAGGAAAAAAATTTGACGTTTTATATCTCTTGACAGGTAACAAAATGTCAGTTATGAAATTATTTTATTTCCTTCGAATATTAATTTCAATAGTTGTAAGAATGTAACATTTACTATCAATGTTACAAAATAAGAATTACATTTTGTTTAACCACGATACAGAAACTAACCAGTAGGATATCTGTTACGATATTCATTCATAAATTGTCCGAGCTCTCAGGGACCTTGATATGGACCGCCCCCTGACTGTCTTACAATTTGTATCAATTTTCCATGGGCGTAATAGGTACATAATATATAAGTTAGAAAATTATTTTAATTAAAACAACAAAAAGTATGTTGAGATGTAATTTATGAGAGTATTAATGTAATGAGATATATGAAACATACATTGTGTATGTCGCTTAGTCCGTACAAACATGGTAAATATACTAACAAAACCCTATAGCCCTTGCTCTAAAGCAACACTGACTCGCTCGGGGTAGAATTCTACCCCGAACAGCATTGAAGGTCAACGGTAGCTTGCCCGTGTGACGTTAGCAGATAACATACTGGTTAGTTTCTGTACCGTGGTTTAACTATTAACTAATATAGGTATATGCATTGTTTTATTAATTAATAAATAAGAATTACATTTTGTTTAACTATTGGGCATGAAATAAAAACTCCCTAGGGAAATTTTTGTCGTATTTCGTCCCTAGGGAGTAAATGCTTTACTTCTGTCACGATTTTGATGAACTAGAAATCGATTTCTCCTCCCAATCGTGGAAAAAAATTATTTTTATTTTACAATGACAAATGACATACCTTTTTCCTCAAGTATTTCACTCTCGGATGCAGTAGCAATGCTGACTTCTGGAGATAAATTCTCTTTAAAAGATTCTCTATCTGAGGCGGATAGTACTGATTTCTCAATGGTTGGTTCTTCCTTGAAACCTGTTAAAAATATCTGTATTGCACCGATAACTCAATAAATCTAAATTTAAACAAAAATGGTTATTATGTTATTACCTGGTAAATGAAATATTGGCAAGGCTATATTTGACAATCTCCTTTGCCTCCAAGGTTGAATTGTGCCTTGATAGAAATGATTTTCACAAATTCTATAATTACTGTACAATGTGTTTGAATCCATATTAATTAATTTTTCGTCACCAATCCTTTCAAGCCATATTTTGCAAATCTAAAACGCAAATGTTGTTTTATTTTTTTTTTACTTTCAATACAAAAACCTTACATCCTCGTGTTTTACTGGAAAACGATGCATTATAGCTTCTTTATTTGTGTTATTACATCCAGAAACGCAGCAAGTAAAAACCATTTTTACGCACTGAGTTTACACAAACAGTATGTTAAAAATGTATATAAAGATTAAACTAAACTAAAATGAACACTAAATAAAACACAGTAGTACTATACACAGGATCCACGATCAACAATAAATATATCTTCACAATTTACTCAACCTCACTAGCGAATTTTGTTTATCACACAGAAACCAAACGAAACACGAATGCACGAAACAATGGAGTCCAAACGAATAAACAGAAGACCCGTTCCTTAAAGTGCTCTGTGATCCCCACAGTCTAAACTGACTCACGCCTGCGCAGTTGAGAAATCGAGCGCTACCAGCTCCATCTTAACGGGTGTAGTCAGAACTAGGAAAATAGGAAAAGGTTTGACCTTGATATATTATGTTAATCGGCCCTGGTCAAACGTCTACCAGTGTTGCCACTATTTGCTAGTAAGAAGAAGTTCCAAAGAAAATATTTCTAGACGTGATGGTGATCATCATAGTGATATCACAAGTATAAAGATATTTTATACTTGTGGTGATATCAAAGTTATCAAAGTGAAGCGACAACTTCTAACAGCGACTGGTCTAAAATGAAAATTTGGCAGCATTATCATTTATATAAAATTAATGAGAATGAGTAATAATGTATTCTCAATTGTTCTAAGGAATCCACACACACAACCACATCGTTGAAAATAAAAACAGCATGCTTGGACCAATTAGAATAGACATTCTAGTTTTTTTAACTAGACATTCCTAAATTTACAAAAAATATGTTCATAGCGGCAATGCAGCGGCGCGAGTGGCGCCGTGCTGGCGGCAAGCAACTTCACGCTGTCACTTTTCCGCGGTCACGTGACGTAACTGAAGGCGGCGACGGACTCGCGAAAAAAATGTTTTACTGTTACTGTTAAGTAAATCTCCAAGTTATGTTTATAAAGCGATTCCTGGAGATCATAGTTCATTTTATACTCGGTTGCGCTGATACTGCTGATAACAGGTTCGCAACCTAGTGCAAATGTGTCTCGACTGACTGATGGCAATTATTCTGCAAACAATTTGGCTGTGTAAATTCGCATTGTGCCTGCAGTTATACTCAGAATACACTTGGTCAGTAATATTTCAAATTATTAGGATAAGCTACTGATATCTGTTTATTTTTTAATTTCAAATAATCTTACGCCGTAGACGAAATAAGTCGTCACACCAATATCTAGTTTTTCATTTATTTAAAAATCAATAATAAAGTCTTGTTTACAGACAGAAGGAAACCTTTTCTGGATCTCTATATTTAAAATCTACATAGACTGAGCTTATTCTTTTGTTTGCAGATGCATTATGAATAAAAAGATAAAATTTAAAAAGCATGGAGAAGTTTAACTTGCTAACTCTGTTGTGTTCCTTGTTATTTATCGAAGCTTTAACTGAAAACTCTGAGGACTACATCCTCTGCGCTAATTCCAAAGGGTCTATTGCACACATAGCTGAAGATGGAGCCCCAGAAGTTATACTGCCGGAGGGTTTCCAGAACTGCAGAAGTAAATACTGTTATACAGTCTGGTTGGAACATACAAACGGAAGTCTGGAGGTTATGGGGCAAGGTAAGTGGTGCAGTAACCAGCTGAGATACACTTTTAACTGTTCTGTGGAGATACAGGTTTAAAAAAACCACCAAGATTAAGAACTTACTAATGTTTCTGTAATAAAAATATTGGTTGAGATAGGTATTATATATTATATAATGTTGAAGTTCAATTCAAGGTACCTACTTATACTATTTTCAGCTACGAATTGTAGTTCCACAAATGGTCTTGTAAAACTACTGGAATTATTGAAAAATATGAATTTATGATAAATAGAAAACTGTTCCATGTCCATTTTCTTACTACTGGAAATTTTGCTTATTCTGGAAAACATGTATTTTCTAGAACACACCCTCTACTTATACTTTTATATTAGGTAACTAAAGTTTTAATAATACTTTGAATAACTGGTATCATATTTAAGGATATACCTAAAAACTTTATTTGAACAAGTAGGTACCTATATAGCTCGCTATTGTTACTTCTATTTTAAAACTTTTTATGATATTTAGGTTGATGGGATTCTCTGAAGTATCATAAAAGTAACTAATTCAATAAATGTGCATCGATATCAACTTCACAAACCTTTACCTTTTAATAGTTTAAAATTTATAATTTAAATTTAAAAGAGGGTGAAGTAATTTATTGAATAAACTGATGGAATTAAAAATCAACCCAATGTTGGAAATATCTTTCAAACAATCAAAACTGTTATGTATATTAAAAACTGTTTTTTTTTTCAATTTTTGATACCCTGTAGTTCCATAACGGCTGCCATACTTAAGACCCCAGGTTTATATAACATAAAAACATTATTTTTGGCCATAGAATACGCCCCTGCATTTTAACCTCTATTTAGGAACACCCTGTATATCTGTCTATCATGCAGATTAAATAATTTTTGATGTCTGACACTGATTAAGTATTATTAAACATTGATTTCATCACTGTAAGAAAGAACGTATGTACTTGACATTCTTATATAAGTTAATTTTAAGAGGTAACATGTAGAATATGCTAGAAAATGACTAAAAAAATGCTAAAAAGGGCAGAGCAGGATCTTAATAAGAACTTGATGATAAGTACTATAAAAAATTGACTTATTTATGTCGTTTTACTAATAACTTCAGGTTTTCTTAGACTTGAGGAGTCGGTAAGTAAAGTAATTGTTATTTAAAATAAGTTATACTTGAAACCCTTTAAAATTAATCATTTGTATAACAACACCGGTATAATATTTGGTAATTCTCATACTGATTTTGGTATAAATGTCAGTTATTTAAACAAAAATAGGTAATTTATAAGATATAAATACACGGTGCATAATAACAAATCAAAACCATAAACTTGACTACAAAACTAATGTAGACAACAAATTGAAATTTTGGTTTCACCAGTATATTACTTCCGATTAACACCCTTTAAATTTGTACAAATTTCAATAAATCATTCTCTTATAAATACATTAACTGTAATAACAAAGGAGATATAGCCAAAATAATGTCTTGAACAACCATTTGTTGTTACATCGCGGAGGTTTTGAGCTGTTTGTCCAATGCATTCATTTTGAAGTGCATTTGGGGCATGACTTATTAAGAATTAGAGATAAATTCATCAATATATTACCTATATCATTGTATTTGTATAAGAACACTTTGTCCCAAAGTACCATCGCCACCAAATATTTGTATGTAGTGTAGCAGACATTAAGGAAGGAATATAGCAGGTATGCATATAACGCTTTATAACTTAGATAAAATTTATTTCTCATAGTAATAAATATTTTTAAAATCGTTTTATGAAATTTGATGTAATGTTTGGGATTAGCAGCTTTACTCAAATATGAAAGAATCGAAAGGATGTGATTAAAGTATGTGAAACCGATAAAATTTGTCAATTTGCATTTTAGAAATTTATTACAGGAAAACAGTTAGAAATAACCTCATATAATATTGTTGCATAGCTCTTTTAACCTACTTTTCATACCTGGTATCGAAAATGGGGCGTTCTATTATCGAGTAAACTTTGGATACGCAAAATACGATCACCCTGTACAGCGCATGAAAACTTGGCAATTATTATATTTGTTTTATAAATTAGAAGACAATAATGTTTAGTTACTGTAGAAAAATGGTTATGGTGTTAATATACAGGGTGTCTACAGGTTCTCAAAGTAAATGTGAGCAGACCAAAATTTCAATTATGTATCAAAATTAATTTTAGAATTACGTCATCAATCATCAATTTGTTATTACACACCCTGTATATTACTTTATCTTAGAAGAAGCAAGTTTTATATAATTTTTAAGTAACTTGTTCAATAATTTCAATAGGTACCTAGAATTTTATGTAAAATTATGAAATTCGTATTCATATGTGTCTGGTGAAATTGAAATACCAATTAAGTGCTAAGGACATCATGTAGGGAATGTTTAATTACATTAGAAAATTCGTTTTTCTCTCATGTCACATCTATTTATAATTGATAAACTTCTAAATGTTTTATTCACACTATATCTATAATAATTTACTAGAATATAATAACCACAGATAAATAATTATAATTATTGTAGTAACTGTATTAATATTTACAACATATTTCCTCTTAGATTTATCTAAAATACTTAGGTATTTATTAAAAAACGGTTGAATTCTTTACATAAGAATGTTAACTACTGATAAGTAGCTAGATTGTTTGATAGAAAATAGGTAGACCCAATTTTTTAAAATCATCGTGAACCATTTGTGGATTTCATAGTTGACTTTCATAAAGTTTGTAATATATTTATTTAGGTTTGAGGTTGAATAACACTTAGTTTCCAGTTTTGTCTAAAATACATTCCGCCTACTTATTTGTATAATTAATAATACTGATTAATTATATGAATATGACTGATTATGAATATAAATTAAAAAAATCTGTCTGCCAGTTTTTTGCATAGACTGTGATAAAAGATTAAAGTTATATTTTTAAACTATACACATAAAATTATCAATATTAAAATGTTTTTTAGTAAAATACATCAGACTTTTCAGCTATTGTTGGGTCATGGCATGATGCATGTTTCGTCACTCTTTTTAAAAGCTTGTGATATAAACTTAAACATATTACTAACATTACTCAGTAGAAGTATCATTAAAAAACTTGATATTCTTCACCACACAAGTGGCCTGACCTTTTACAAACACATGGCCCCAGAGATCACAAAAAAATTCTTTGTAAGATTTATTTTCTTACTCCCTGTTATGACATGTTGAATCAAAATAAGAGAAAAAACATTTGCCAGACCAGATACACATTGAGCAATGATCTAAGTACATAGTAAGTGCCAGTAAAGTGCTTTACAAAGAAATTCTCACAGTTAGTCCTGGGCAAATGGTTTAAACAGTTGTATAATAAAAATTAAATTTAAATTAAATATAAATGAGTTTTCAGACATATTAGCAATTGGGATACTTACAGGAAAATGTAAAAAATTATAATATTGCTTTTTACGTCTACATATTTTAATATTTCTTCTAAATGCAATTTTCCATGATATACCATTTAATAGAATACGTTATGGTTTTATTATTAGAAACATGTTAATAAAGGAATTGCATCTAGTTAACCACCAAGTAATTTATTAGAAATATTTTAGGTATTACTAGGCTTTGGGATGTATCTCTCAATTATTTTTAAGAGAATCCAATATTAACATGTTCAGGAAATGTTAACATTGTATTTAAATTTATATAAACGTACTTACCTACCTGGTATATGTAATAAATATCATTGAAAAACAATTATTATGGCCAAGTTACTTTATTTTATCTATAAGGGAGTAATTAGAGTATTTTTGCACATTATACATACAGGGTGAGCCATTAATACATGAATGGGAAATAACTCGGTTGGAAAAATGTTATAAATAAAACATTCGTACAGAAAATGTGTAGTCTTACAAGAGGCGCATGTTTAAATTATTTTCTATTGTATAGGGCGTCCCACTTGAGCGCAGCAATGCAAATAACAAACACATATATTTAACTCGAGCTCTATTCAATTTAGTAACCAATAAATGTCGACAAAGAACCAAATTTGAAATGCCCACGTAAATGTACAGAGTATCCTCCATAAAATTTTATTTTAATATTTAGTTTTAGCCTGTTTTATGAATAGTCAGTGTATGCCTTTGTCTGATTAGTATTGTGAGAGCTGAATATTTCCGATCGAATATTCCCTAATATTGCTTAAGTTTCGGGAATGTATTGGTTGTAATGCAATAGTGGGACCCGTACAGTGGTTGTTTATGACGTACTCTTTTAGATAATGAAGTAATCCCTTTGCGTACCTAGGTTATAGGTAACTAGGAAAACTAAAACATCATTGAATCATAATATTAGGATAATCTCATTAATAATAATATTATTATCTTGGTAAATTTTTCGACTGAATACCTAATAACGTAAATGCGTATACCTACAGTTAAAAAATAAACCATTAAAGAGTATATATAAAAAACTAACTAAAAAATAACTTTAGAATGGGAAAATGTTTTAAAACAAGTCAGATTATAATCTTATAATCAGTTATCTATTAGTTAAAATATGTTATGAATTCAGCCTTAGTAGAGATTCCCTATTGATTCCCGTCATAAATTTAATTAAAAAGGTTATTCTGACAACACCAAAGCTAAGATTATATCAACTGGTAAAACTGACCTTTTTGCATTTAAATTTATATATTCCCATAAAATGCCCATATTCCATAAGAAAAAATATACAGGGTCCTGCACCACAGCTCCCTTCTTTTGTAGCTCATGAACTGGTGCCTTTATAAATTTCGTTCAAATTTGACTGCAAACTATTCGTAAAGAGGCACATTTTGAAAACATTTTCAAATATACAGGGTGCTCTAAAAACATGTACCATACTAAAGTTAGGTTTTTTTAAATGGAATACACTATATATTTTTGCATTTTTGGATTCTGCATGGAAATTTGGTGTCAGTTTATGTTATATTCCCTATAGCAAAACTTAGCCGTTTCGAAGATATTCGACATTTTATAGAAGAAATTACATTTGTTACAACTATTTCAAAGTTACATATCTTACACAATTGAACAGCGTTTATTTTAATTTTTATATGTCAGATAGATTAGGCATTGGCCTTTCTGAAAATAGCTAACAGAAGTCTGTAATACATACAGAGTGTTTAAAATTTACTGAGCAACACGTCAATTTTGAAACGTGCAAAACTAATTTTTTTCAAATAACACACCCAGTATATTATTCTACAGTTGAAAGTACCATTCAATTCTGAATTGAATGATATGGCATTGTCTTATACCTATCTCTTAAGGTGCTCAAGATATAATCAATTTTATAATAAAGTGCTCAAAAATTTAAGTTACCCCGTTTCTAAGTGGCTTCGAATCAAATAAAACAACTAGAAACATTTCAAATTTATTGTCAGTTGCTGTGAGTCTTATTATGGCTATGATTAAGAAGTCGTAACCCTATAAGAAGTCTAATTTTGTACATCAAATTATGCTTTAAGAAATCGGGTCACCTGGTAAAGACAACAAAACAACTTGTCTAATTTGTTTGCTGTCAGACTTGGTGTCGACAATTTAAGTTAATTACAAATATTTATACTTATTTCAATAATTTTGTTGTTAGTTTAGTTGTTATAGTTAGTTAAGTACTTAGTTTAGTTAGTTGTTTCAATTTATTTTTATAATGAAGTATAGTAAAGAAGAGGTAGCTGACATGATTTCTATATTATTTGAGTCTGAACGAAACAACTGTCTCTTAGCGAATAGAATTTAACCGTCAAAGTTTTTGAAAATTTATTATAAGATTGTAGACTGTGAATAATTATTTAATATTGATGTTTTTGATGATTGTTGATAATTTTTTACATTTTGTGTTTAATCATAGGCATAATTATAGTCAAAGCAACTGACAATAAATTTAAAATGTTTCTAGTTGTTTTATTTTATTCGAAGACCACTTAGAAACGGGGTAACTTAAATTTTTGAGCACTTTATTATAAAATTGATTATATCTTGAGGACTTTAAGAGATAGGTATAGGACAAGGTTATATCATTCAATTCAGAATTGAATGGTACTTTCAACTGTAGAATAATATACTGGGTGTGCCATTTGAAAAAAATTAGTTTTGCACGTTTCAAAATTGACCTATTGCTCAGTAAATATTAAACACTCTGTATGTATTACAGACTTCTGTGAGCTATTTTCAGAAAGACCAATGCCTAAACTATCTGACATATAAAAATTAAAATAAACGCTGTTCAATTGTATAAGATATGTAACTTTGAAATAGTTCTAACAACTGTAATTTTTTCTATAAAATGTCGAATATCTTCGAAACGGCTAAGTTTTGCTATAGGGAATATAACACAAACTGACACCAAATTTGCATGCAGAATCCAAAAATGCAAAAATATATAGTGTGTTCCATTTAAAAAAATATAACTTTAGTATGGTACTTTTTTTTAGAGCATCCTGTATATTTGAAAATATTTTCAAAATGTGCCTCTCTACGAATAGTTTGCAGTCAAATTTGAACGAAATTTATAAAGGCACCAGTTCATGAGCTACAAAAGAAGGGAGCTCTGGTGCAGGACCCTGTATATTCCCTAAAACTCACAAAAATTTCCAGAATATTCGCAACAGTAAATTACCAAAATTTTACACTATTTTGATCTTGTTGAAACACAAATCAGTGGTCTACTAATGCCTGTCCCGAAATTGCATTTGCCACGTTATTTTTAGTATTTTCCAGATTGTCTAGCATTAGAGATGCAAAACTGAAGGTCACTTTTATGATGCATCGTTTATCATAACAATTAAGGGTTAATTAATCAGATAATTAATATTATGAGATCATGTGTTCATTTTTCCAACTACATCACAAAGCTGCTTTGGTAAAACTTACTTCGTTTTTAATTTTCTGTTAAGTATATTTTGTGAAAGTCTATATGTCAGTGAAAGTCTCTGTTTGGGTACAATATTTTCTTCATATTTTCTGTGGAGGTCTCCCTAGTAGTTGGGGATGTATAAATAATAGTTTACGACGATAGGGTTGTTCATACACCAGGGAGATAAATAAAAAGTGATTCATTATAAATTTAGTTCTATCGCTTAAGTTGGTCTCAGATTTTGTACTCGAAAAAGCAAGGTATTTATATTAGCAACTATTTTATATTATTGAAAAGTTTTACTTCAGACACTAAAAAGTCCAATACATAGTAATATCTTCAAAAGTAAAATCAAAAATGCAATTACGTAGTAATTCAACTTTTGTAAATTTGTTGTAATTACTTTGGCAATATAATAAAAACGTCAGTCATTAATTTTTTTAAAATTCACTGAAGAAGAAGAACAGTTTCAACCCCTACTAGTTTGCCTAGTGCTTGCCAACTAACCTGAATCTTTTCCTCAGGATGTTGGGAGCAGTCGGACAAACCCAACGAGTGTGACAGGACGGAGTGCATCGCCGACAAGAAACCCTCCAAGGCCATGAGTCACACCAAGTTCTGCTGCTGCTCAGAGAACCGATGCAACATGAATTACAGGGATGCCTACGTACCTGTGGAAGATGCACCGCCGCCCGAGGACAAACCGCCTTCTGCCGAAAGCCCCAACCTGATCATCTACGTAGCCATTACCGTGATATTTGGCATATTTGTCATCGCATTGGCCTCGGTGTCGTACTGGTGCTGGAGGTTGAAGCCTAAGAAGAGAGATGTGGAGAGTGGGCAGCATCCCCTATCTCCGCCAGCAGAGTATAGTCTGGACAAACTGAAACTTCTTAGTGTTATAGGTAAGTATCGGGTGTTGCATTAATAACGCTTCATAAATCCGATCGAGAAAAATAGATTTATGTATAGTTTATAACTAAGAAACTCGTGGAATAAAGTGATAGATAAGTTAACTAACAAAAGGTGGAATAAGATGTGTGAAAGGTTTGTAATTGCTTCATGTTTTATAAAAAACTTGAAATGTTCTTCATATTTTTATAAAGTTTGGATCTGTTGTCGTTCTACACCAATCACATTGCACCTCATATAGAGTCCATAAAATTATAGTCAATATCACTGTCCGTAGGGAACAGCACATAAAATTTCTATACACAATGATTTTATAGGTTAAAGGTTATTTTATGCGGTGAATAATAGCGCTCTGACACTACTTATGAGTCACTCTCTATAATTGGCCAAACACTGTAGTCTTAAAACAAAAGAAAATGTTTATAATCCGAGTTTAGTTTTTCATATTCTTCAAAATAATAGAGCTAATTAAAAATGACTGCACTTAAAACTAACCAAGCAACTCACTTTCAGGGCAAGGAAGGTATGGTTGCGTTTGGCGAGGCTGGGTAGAGGACGAGGAAGTGGCCGTAAAGGTGTTTCCCGCCCACCACCGCAACTACTTCCTCAACGAACACGAAATGTACAAACTCTCAGGTGAAAACTCCGCCTTATTGAAATGCTTCGGGGGCGGGGAATACTTTATGGATCCGGCTGCCCCTGCCGTCTATCTGTTGCTCTTCAGCCTGGAAAAAGAATGCTTACAGGTACTGTCGAGCCCAAATACTTGGCCAATATTTTCAATAATCGATATCTAACTGAAATCTCTTTTAACGTTACTTGCAGGACCACCTGAAGAATCAAACGCTAGATTTGCCGACTCTCAGCAGGATGAGCTTAGGTATTGCCAAGGGATTGGCCCATTTGCATTCGGACCTCGGCAAGCCATGCACGGCGCATCGGGACATCAACTCGAGGAATATTCTGGTGAGGCCGGATCTGTCGTGCTGTATATGTGACTTGGGACTGGCCGTCATCCCCAAGAGGGCAGAGAATAAGTCCATAAGTGAAGCTGGTGAGCATATGTTTTAAAGGTCTTTTTAATTTCAATTCTACCGTAGACATTTCAAGGTAGTATTGGTAGTAGTATTTTTTTTATTTAACGATATATGACCAATCGTAAGTTATTTTCGAGGAAGTCATAATCGAGGTTTTCTGATTATGTTTTATTCAAAATTTCTGCATAAATAGTGTGACAGAGGTTTGACTGCCTTAATTTTGGGAGGCTACAGAATACATCGTAATAAACAAAAAACCTTATATGACGTAAGTCCTAAACCCAACTATTTTCGAAAAAAAAAATCAAAATCTCCAATTTGAAGCAAAAAAATTCAGCTAATTAAGGAATTTCAACATGATTACGTGCATAGGATTCCATAAAATGCATTTATTTCTTCAATAAAACACAATATAAAAATTTTTTTTTTGTTTTTTTTTATTATTTTTATTTTTAGGGGACTTCAGCCAGATACACATGGACAAATATCCTACATTTCGTCCGAATTTTTGTACTTTTTCAAAGCTAACAGCTGAAAATAATGGTTTTACATAAGTTTTAAATTAGATAAGTGACAGAATAAATATCCAAAAGAGAGACAGAATTTATCCTAATATAAATTTGCTATATTAATTCTATTTTCTTATTCTGTCACTTTTCTAACTTAATACTTATATAAAACCACTTTCAAGCTATTAACCTTGAAAAAGTCCTAAAACTCGAATGGAATGTAGGATATTTGTCCGTATGTATCTGGCTGAAAGTCCTTTAAAACTAAAAATAATAAAAAATGAAAAATAAAGGGTTTTTTAATGTTTTTTATTGAAGAAATGAATTCCACAACTTTTCTGATACATCTATAAAATGCATTGTTTACCACATTTTTTATTGTTTATGTTTAGTTTTCAAAAAATATTAAATGTAATAAATTTAAAATAAAATAAATAATTGTTTTGAAAAAAAACATTGATCTCATTTAGATGTTCCAAGAAATGTATAGAAAACACTCTATATACTAGTATTTCGGCTTATTAGGCCTTTTTCAATAGAGTAAGTGTATATAAATATTTCCAAGAGCGTTTTCGTTCTTTATTTGTTTACAACCACCTACCCCCGATTGATCCTACCATCTGGTAAGGCCCGAGTTTTTAGTACCTTTTCTAAGAAGGGTGAAAGTGTAAAATCTATCTGATCATTCGTAGTACAAGGATTTATAATTAAAGATTTTTTAATTTCTAATTGCTCTAACAGATCTAAGCGCTTTCCTTTCTTTTCACGATGCAGTACCTTTACTTTTTTCTGATCTATAAAATGATTGTTTTCTATACAATGCGTCGAAAATCCTGAATTGTTTGCATTATTTAGTATGGATTTTTTATGTTCTTTTACTCTAGTTTCAATACTTCTACCGGTTTGACCCACATACTAATCGTTTTACACCCGTTTCGTTCTAATCTGCGAGCTATTTTTTCACTATGACCTGGGACATGATTAATATAACTATAGGTGCCTTCTTTTTCCCGAATATTGTAAAACTCCTGACGAATTAATTTCCTTTTTTTGTTTTTTATCATGTTATCTATTAGTTTTTCTTTATATCCGTTGTTTCTAGAAAAAACAGATTTTGAAAAAGAATTAAGTACAATCAAACAAATTGCAAGAAACAATGGATATAAAGAAAAACTAATAGATCCATTCCCCTTTCCGAATGGAAAGAGTTTCCATTCTTGACACTTGGTCGAACTCCAAGTACTCCAAGAGTACTTGGAGTTCGACCTTGTCGGAGTGCTTATTATGTACCGCTATTTTGTTTGTTTTATTAAAGTTTTTCTCTTGACTTTTTAAAATGTTTACCATACCTGACTATCACGAAGAGCTCGATGTATTTGCTACTGACGTGTTCCTCAACGGCTCGTGGCTAATAGAAGAACATTCTTTCAAGTTTCTCAATATCTTCTTGAATCTGGTAGTGTTATTCCTCTCCCTGAAAATCATGGTCCAAACCGACAAGTGGCTATCGATACAGAAGAACAAATTTTAGATATTGTGGACATTTTGAACACATGTTGTATTTATTTTGTTTGTGCATTCATCATTTGGGCGACATGAATTTTGTTAGTGTTTTGATTTCATATTTTTCAAATATTCATATTTGATTACAGTTAAAATCCTGCTTTAAAAGATTCACAATTACTAAAATTTAAACACAACAGTATCTTCGTATTAGGAAATCCTAGATGTTTGGTTAACTTTCAGTGTTCGAGTAATGTTTGGGCTCTGGCCATTCCTATAGTATTTTATTTTATTATTATTATTTTTTTTTTATGAAAATAATGAAATGTCTAATCTAAATTACGATAACCTAGAACATTACTGGATGATAAATTGATTGTTGGCCGCAGGCACTTTGCGCTACATGGCCCCTGAAGTTCTGGAGGGCGCGGTGAATCTCAGGGACTGCGAGGGCGCGCTCAAGCAAATCGATGTATACGCCTTAGGTTTAGTTCTGTGGGAGCTGGGCTCCAGATGCGCGGACATGCAGAACGCCGAGCCGCACCCTTATTTGCCCCCTTTCTCCAAAGAGGCGGGGGAAAGTCCTACATTGGAGCAGATGCAGACGCTTGTCAGCAGGAGGAAGGTGAGGCCCATGTGGCCTGCATCGTGGAAGGATACTTCTGCGGCGAGGTTGCTGTGTGAGACTGCGGAGGATTGTTGGGACCAGGTAGGTGGAATTCTGCTTCTTACCTTTGTTTTGGGTCGTCCATTGTGTCTTGAATTAATATAAATTTTATTCATCTGTCAAATTTGACATTTTGGCAATGAATTTTATTAGGTTTGTTCTAACAAGAATCCCAAATCGTCGGTGACTGTCGGGAGCATGCGCATTGCAATTTTTCCGTTCCATCAAAGCCAAAAGGAAATCGGTGATTGGTTCCTGATTGACAGTACACTGTTCTATCATGGCTTATGATTGGTTTGTGGACAATCAGAAAAGTTTGCGGATTTTTTAGGAACTCTGAATCAGAATCATGCGCAGTAAATTAAATGAAATGACATTCATCTCTACTAGTAAAGTCTTACCTGCATTATTATTATTTATGCTGATTGTGATTAGGTACTGAAGTATTTCTATGTTAGAAGCCTATGTGAAGTTTTTTAAACAACTACAAATCATAAAACACTATTTTATTATGGTTTTTTGCTTTTTGTTATTTTACAGGTGGTGTAATCCCAAAAGAAACAAACTATGAATCATGAAAATGGACCACAAATAAGTTACAGACATTATCTACTCTTTTTCTTATCTATGAAACACCCCACAAATGGCAAAACGATAAGAAACGTCAAATGTTTTCGTTTTGTGTCAAAAAATGAGGTTAAGTCACAATAAATCCAGCCCACAGAATACTCTTTACTCTTTGTCAGATTTATCAGTTATTCCATCACAAACTTCTGATTAGTTGCAAATTTGTGTCTACTAATGCATGCGCAGATATTGTGGTTACAATCAATTGGGGATTGATTAGTTTTCTTGTTAGAACAAACCTATTATTATTATTATTTATTTTCTACGGCAAAATTACATTATTTGCACTAGAACAAATTAGACTAACAATTTTTTAAAATTGATGACGAATTTAGAAATATAATGGTATACAGGAGTTGTTTTTATAAAAAAAACAAATGGCGAGTGCTTTTTCCGAACATCCTGTATAGTTGCAAGTAATTTTAGATTATACGGCTTAACAATCCATGCAACATTCCTTCGAATTTTTACCTACTCCGATAGTTTAACCGATATCGAGGAAATACGCACAAATAATGGGATACTGTAGATTTTGATTGTTGAGGTTATGTGGCTACTACAAATTCAAACACAAAAACAAAAGATACATATTAAAAACTAACAGCCTTATTAATAATAAAACTTAGAATGTTCTAAGACGTGACTAGAATGTAATTAGTGAAAATTGCATTAATAATACCATTTAAATGCATGTCAACACTAGAATGATGCTAAATCACTAGTTATCAGTTTGGGTATGTTTTACAATAAGTTAAAGTTAACCGAAAAGTTTGACAAAAATGACAGCAGTTTTTCTTTTCCCTTCCAATTAACAGATCGAGAACGTTTTTCTGAAATATTAAATAATTTAATGCAAAATTTTCCGTATTTATATGGCAGTAACCTCAATAATTATATAAAATTTTATTATGGTATGGTTACTTATCGAATTCATTAGGGAGATTTTGAACCCCTTAAATTTTAGCACGTCGTTATCGTTATTCTGAACATGTGCAGTTCCAAAAAGAGTATCATTTTTTGGCACTGTGCGTGCTCAGTACAACGATTGCGATAACGATAAGGTAAAAATTTAAGGTGTTCAAAATCTTCCTATTATAAAAGGCAAAGTTAATGCTTATCAAGGGCGGATTTACCATAAATTAAAATTTTACATTAGCAAAAAGCAAAAACGTAATTAGTTAAAAAAAAATATAAACGTACTTCACGTAATGATGTTTTATTAACTCTTCTATTTGCTATTTCATGTTTCTCCAAAGAAAAACGTACCTGTCTAAATGCACAAATAATTTCTAATTTCACAACATTTTTTAAAAATGTGGTCCTTTGAGATACTCCCCCATGTTGAAAAGCTAAATCCGCCCTTGATTGCTTATTAACACAAAACAGTCTTGACACAAGACACTTGTCAGTCTTGTCACTTTGCGTAAATGTTTGTAAATGCAAGTTAGATTTATTGCAGTGAAATTAGCTCTATGTATAGAATGAGATGTTGTCACATTAACTTCTTATTTAGCATGCTGTTAGTTATTTATCTATAAATATTGAATTATTAATATGCGCTACTTAGATTGATTTAAGAATGCGGTTAGTGGTCATTAGTAAACTTGATGTTATTTTGTGATTATTATGAATATGGCATATAAAGCTTTAACAATCAAAATATATAGAATACTTTTTTTTTGAAAGATACTCTTATTTTTCTTATTATTAACCCTGACTTTGTGCATCAGGATGCAGAGGCACGGCTGACAGCACTCTGTGTGGTGGAACGCCTTCTAGAACTGCCCTCTCTGAAGGGCCGCGTCTTGCATCCCATGCACCCGCCCGCCAGCCCTACGCCCCTAATAAACAACAATCACCTCCACGATAACCAAATCGACGCTTCCGTCGGTACGATAGAAACACTCTTGTCGCCCTCGGAGGAGAACTGTAAAAATTCCAACCAACTGGCAGCTTGTGTAGCCCCTTTACAGCCCCACCAAGGCAGAAACCCCTGCTTGGAAAGGAACCTCTTATCTGGTTCGAGCGATAGCTTACTGATCGATAAATCGTCGAAGCACTGCACCAGTTCCGAGTCGCAGAACCTGATCACAAACGATTTCCTCAATTTCCAAGTAAACCACAGGGCGACCCCCATTCCTTACCTCCAGAATGCCGTTCACGGCTTTCCGAAACAGCAGAACACCAGCCACGAAGTGCAGACGCAGAACAAAGGCAAGTTCAAGTGGAATGGCCTGAAGAAACTGTTCAGTTCGAAGCGGGACGGCAGCAGCAACAGCGTGTGCAAGGAGACACAGGTAACATATTAATCATGAATGTTGCACATAGTATTTTGTCCTCTGGATAATTTTGGTTTTTACATTTTTAACAGTGAAACTTGCCTTATAATGTATAGTCCAATATACAAGGTTTGTCACAACAGACTGAATCGATCTATTTATGGAGAACCAATAGCGATAGAATGGGGTATTTTCCTTCAATCGAAATGAAAGTGGAAACCTGTGTTTTTATAAAATATAATTTCTTTTATATTTATTAGGATGAAAATTATTAAGATTGAATCGGTAGAAAATATTTAATTCAATTTTAAAATTTTATTCTATATTCGTGACGTCACTAAGCGAAAACTAGGGAATATGTATCTATAAAGAGGCCACACTGAATATGTGGCTAGATTTAGTTTGTAATGACGACAAACGACAGTCAACATTTGGATAATTGCAATTTGAAATTTCCTGTTTGTGTTTGGCTTGACAACTTGACGTGTTGTATTGTTGTTTTCTTGTGAAGTAAACTTTTATTAAACATGGAGCAAGGTTTTGTAGATGCTAAGTCCGACAATTTATCGGTTGTAGATCCTTTTATGATAAAGATCCTATAGATACTTTCAGAAAGAAAAGGGATGAAAAATATAAGGTTAGTATTTAACTTAACAGTATTACTGCAAAGTCGATTAAATATATTCAAAAATTACCTTTACAAATTACAATGTTTGTTTATTACTAATAAATACACTTGTAATCAGTCAGAGGCAGAGACAACAATTCACAGGTAAAAATATAAACTAAAAACAATGTCTCATTCACCATGATGTTTACCCTAACCAAACAATTCAAACATAAACAAAAGTAAAGTTGTCACGCAGTGACACCAACCACACAAATGGAAATATCCTAGAAATCACTAAAAAATGGCGCAAATTTTGATTTTTCGCTTAGCGACGTCACATAGATATCGCGCACAATAAAAAAATAATTTATGGACTTAAATGAACCCAATATTAAAATTCCAGAAATACGTATCTCTTCTTTTTCCATTGCCGATGTTAAAAGAAATAGGAAAACACCCCATTTTGAAAATCTGCATGGGTGCTAATAGATGGCGCTGACTTTTTTAAAAATATTTTTGATTTCCTCCCACTGAATACAAAATCAGTTTTCAGCAAAACTCAAAAAGGATTTACTTTAGGTATAGCAAATTATACACTCAATTCCATTATTTTTCTGAGAGGAAATTGTTTGGAAGTAAAAAAAATGAGGGTTGCAATTTAAAAAAATTGAGTTTTAGTGAAATGAGATTGCAACCGGATTAATGAAATACCCTGTATAACATTATGATCCTGTTTTCATCAATTTTAGGTGCGTTTGACATTCTACATTCAGGTTGTTATTCAATTGTTTTTCCTGATGACTTGATTTTGCAGATTTTAAAAATATAGTAAAACCTCCGATCAAATATGTATAGATAAGTAATTGCCTATTTGTCAGTATATAAAATAATCGTTTCCAAGAATAACAAAAAACACAACCTCAATTTAAAGAAATTTTCTGTCACAGTGCCCAACGGCATGGGCGGCTATGTTTTAAGGGGTGAAAATAATAATTATAAAACTAAAAGTACAAATTAGAATATTTAATTTTAGTAAATACAAGGTTTAAGATTTGCATATTCAAGAACAACAATTTATACACATATGTGTATAATATTTACTACAGTATTGATAATAGTATTTAATATTTACTATTAAAAAACAATTGTAAAATCATTGACGATCCCTCTCGCGATCGCCGATTCTACGTTTGTGCATGGCTACTTACCTGTGTAAACCACGCCCATTGGTGACAGTCACAAAATCCCTAACAATTTAGGCGGTAAATTCAAATGGCATTTTTTGATTGGACCAAATGCTTGGGCACTAATGTAAACAAAAAGCTTTTGTTTCAAATATTTTTGGTCATAAAACTGTGTTGCTATAATTTGTCTATATAATATTTGGTCGGATAGTAAAACCTTGTGTCAAAATTAAAAAGAAAACCTAAATATCTCAAAAACCGTACATTTTAGGAATAGGGAATCATGAATAAAATGACAAATTAAATTTGTCAAAGAATTAAAAAATACAAAAAAAATGTAGTATTCCATTTAAAATAAGGAAATAGGTATCAATTTCCGGTATAACCGGAAGTAACAAGAAGTCAAAAATGTTTTTAAAAAGTCAGCGCCATCTATTAGCCCCCCATGCACATTTTCAAAATTCTAGCACTATTGGTTCCCTATATACAGATCGGATTCAGTTCGTCGTGACATACCCCGTACAAACTCGCCCTCCTCCACAGGTCAAGTTAAACAGCAAGCTCGTTAACGGTTCTGGCCAGAATGGCGTCACAACCTCCCTTTTAGGGGAGATGGAAACTCAACGGCCTTCAACTTTGCCTTTACAAGTAGTCAAACCGCTCGACGCGCCCAACAGTTGCGGCGTGTCGCAAATAATCAAACGGAAGAACAGCCTCTCCCGGCAGCGGTCGTTAGAACAGTTCAGTGAGGTTTTCTCGTCGATCAATGACTTATCAAGACTGAAAGACCCCGCTCATCGAATTAAGACTCCCGGGGACGTCCCTCCGTCTGTGAGGAGAACCAGAGGGAAGGCGGCAATGGATTCTGCCCGTTTCTCTCTGTACGACGACAGAATGATGTGCCGAGGCCAGTGGGGCAGCGCGCCGGAGTTGGAGCCCCCGGGTCCTTTGAAGCCACCCCAACTGTACGAGTTACAAGATAGGGATAGCGTAAGCAGCTTCTGAATATACTGATACTGGTACGATGGCGTTGATTGCCTAATTTTAATGATTGTTATGGATATCCCTGTAATTTTTTTGTCGTAGTGTACTATTGTGAAGAAGAGAAATATTTACTTTGAACGAGTTGTATACTTATTCTAGGGAAAAGGTTCAGACATTCGTTCTGGTACGTGTTAATCTGAAATCTGTGCAGTTTTTTTGTTTTTTAAACTTTCTTGGGAATTACGGCGACGTGGACTTGATTTTAAATTTAACCAGATGCTGTTTTCTTCATTATTAAAATGAACTTTGAGGACTCCTTATTCCAGACTTCTGGAATAGGAAAAATGTCGAGCCACAAGTGCCATTTATCAAAACACTTCTGTGTCATCCTAACCTCGAAGATCTGAGTTAAAAATTACCCATTATGGTGAATCGTACAGAAATCAATGCAATTCAGTTACTGAGATTCTGTTGGCGCACAACAGGATCGTATAAATTAAACCATTCAATTTCACTTAACAAATTTTTATTGCTATATAAATATTTTACAGATTTTACAGCCTGTGGATGGCATTTTTTGTCTATGATTGTTTATTTTCCGCAAAGATTTTGTGAACCTTTTTCTGTTAAAAATACCTGTCCAATAACTAGTAAATTATGTATATGGAATTGTTTGGTGTGGTATTAAGCCTGATTCAAATCATGCAAGTAATTACTAGACCCCGTAAGTAAGAATTTCATGATATAGTTTCATATCATGAAACTATAGTTTTCTGATAGGGAATATGAATATGCTCACCGGCTATAAAGGGATCCGAATAAAAAAACTGGAGGCCCATCCCAATCCATCCATGTTCTATCTCAGAGGAACATCTTTGTTAAAAATATAATGTTTTATTTGTTTACTTGTAGGATGTGATATTGTGTGTTTCGTGATTGTCGATTTAGAAAATCCTGAGTAGCCGACATAGGCGACTTATTGTCACTGCTGCCACGCCAGTTAACATAGAAATACATAGAACAAAGTTGAGGTGCTGGATGGGTAAAAAAATATCAAAGAAATAATTCAAAAGTAGCAAATACAAAAAGAGAGAATAAAAATACAAAAAGTATAATATTAAAAAAAAATCTTAAATCTTAAGCATACAGTGAAGAAAGTTAAACGTTAATGATTAAAAATATAAAAATAATAGCAAATTGAAGCCCGTACAAACATTTTTCTGAAGAAGGGGAATAGATGCGGAAGCAAACAACCAATTGGAAAAAAGATTTACAAAATACTTCATCCTAATTGGTTGTCTAGTGTATGCAATCTGTATCCCAAGGACACCCGAGTAAATTGTATCACAACATGACCAAATGAAAATAATGGTGGTTACCGACAAAGGAAATAGTGGAAGAGCAATTGAATAAATATTGTTTTTTAATTTAATATTACACTTTTTATAATTCATCCGTACCTGACTTGCTTCGTAAGTAAATGTAGATTATTATAATAGCGAATTAAAGTCCATAGAAACATCTTCTCGTAGAGTGGTATAATTTACCAGCACCAAGAAATTTATGTTTTTGATGCCAACTCTTTTTTTTATTATGGTCCATTAGAATTAATTGGAGATATTCAAGGCACTCTAAATTCAAAAGTAAAATAGAGTCCAAAAAGTAATTTGACAGCTGAAATGTCATTTCTGTTTATCGTTGGATTCAGAAAATGAGGTAGATTCCAAAAATATAATAATATAGAGGGTGTTCCTAATAAAAATTGAGAATTAGTATTACTTCCGGTAAAACCAGAAGTGGAAGAAAGGAGTTCTGTCAAAAAGTGACCTTTAATAAGTAGTTCTGCCATGTAAATTTGAAAATTGTATCTAAAAATATAATGGGGGGGGAAGAGGGGTATACCATGAATCTGTGTCACCAGTGGCGGTTTTACCATAAGAGCTGCGGAGCAGCAGAACACAAAATTTTATGTATTTAAGCTTTTAAGCATATTAAAATCAACAAAATATTTAAAATTTAAAGAATCCAAATGTTCTCGCGCTAAAATAAATCAAGGAGCTTATATTATTATTTATTACGACGCGAGCTAGCCCCTTATGCAACCGCAACCTGATATACAAAATGTGTGCACAGTGAACAATTAGATGTGTCCTTTGTTTTTATTGGCTAATCAGGCACGTGACCCAGTACACGACTATACGGGCTTATGTGGCTGCAACAACAACAGCCACTGCAGTAAATTCAGTAATATTTCGTAATAGGACGTGGTAAGTGGTCGTTTATTTCTGTGAGCGGCACGGGTAAATATTTTCGTTTAGGCGTCCACGGATATTATACCTAGTTACTAAAATGAATAGCGTTTCCTATTTTACAAAAAACTTTATTTGGTTCTCTGCCTTATGAGGATAAACTGAAAATAAAAGAATTAGGTAGGCCAGCACCACAATTAAATATTGAAGTTAGTGGAACAAGCCGAAGTAAAAGTTACAAAAGACAATTTAACAATAATGTATACACAAAAACACAGTGGATGTGCGGGTGTGATATAAAAAATGCACTCTTTTGTTTTCCGTGCTTACTTTTTGGTGGGGATAAAGCATGGACAATATACGGCGTGAGAGATTTAAGTCAGAGCCACAAATTATTCTAACGCTTGTCAGAGCATCAAGAGACATGACATTTGTCAAATGAGGTTAACTTGGCCCTTTTAGGTAAAATAAACACAAGAAGCCAGTTAGATTAGAACTATATAGGATTGCCACATGGGCATGGCCGGGATTTTCTGTGATTGTTGTACCGGGAATTAGTTGTACGGTCCCGATTGAAATTCCCGGTTGAAGTTCAGAAATGCCATGAAAACGCGTGACCTTGAAAATTTTAAAAATTTTGCTGTTCCGGCCAGACTTAATATCCCGGAATTGAATTCGACCAATGTGACAACCCTAAGCAGAACACATACAATTAATGTTCACGCGCCGCCACTGTGTGTCCCACTATGTAGTATATTAGGTGCGCGAAATCCTAGAGTCCTAGTCTCGGGGTCTAGTAATTACAATAAAATTACAGTAATCTTGTTAGGGTAATTTAATAGACTTGTCTGAAACAGAATTTAATATACTTAACATTTACTTGTTCAGGGTGTCCTAAATAGTTTGTGCCACTAGAGATACGAAATCGGTGAAATCAAAGAAATATTTTTTTTTATCACCACCCGTAGTGTTAACAAAAATTGCTTTTAGTTGGGGAAAATATGAAAAATTCTGAAAATTATTTCTTTTAATAACCGGAAACCTATTGATATGAGCGACAAAGTTAAATGGGAATCAACTACAATTTTTTTCTACAAATTGGTATTACCGGTTTTTTGAAATGATGTTTTAAATTGAAAAAAGGGCCATATTAACACCATCGAGCCTTCATTTTATTTTTTTGAAATATCTCGATAGTTTTAAAAACCTATTTAAAGCCAAATATTTTTTAAAAAGTGCTTGTTTATTTCTGGGTTCAAACGGAAAAAATATTTGTGTCATAATTGTGACAGATGATAACAAATAAAATTTTTATTTTAAATATGAAATAAGTAAAATCCAGATCCATATTTGAAAAAATTGCATAACACCATTTAATAGATAAGAAAGAATTGTGGTTTATTATAATAGTTCTCAATTAACTTTTTTCAGCTCATGTCAATAATTTTCGAGTTATTACGAAAAATAAATTTCGTAATTTTTCATGTTTTCCTTAATATCTCGGAAACTAAAACCAATTTGGGAACACTGTAAGCGTATTATGAATGGAGCCTTCAACTCGATTTTATGAAAAAAATATCTTCGTATAGAACATTAAGTAATTGGCACCTATTTCACCATTTTTGTGAAAGTGGGATACTTTTTCCACAAAAAAATTAAAACCTGAAAATAGCATTAAGACAAAATCATTGGCTACTAGTGTTGCGGGACATTTAAATGACCAGACATTTATATGTCTGGACACGGACATTTATGGACATGGCACAATAAAAATGTCCGGACATTTATGAATGTGTCCGAATCCTAACCTAAAATTTTCTTCAAAAAAGTAGCTTAGAAATTGCCACTTGATTTTCACATATCTAGTAATTATTCACATCCGAAGATCTAAGTAAAGTTTTGCATAACAAAATAGTTATGAAGGATATAAATGAAAATAAAGATAATGACAATAATAGTGTCCAAGTAGAAACTGAAGATGGTAGTATTAATATTACTAGCGATGATGATATTGATATGGAAAGTTATAGCACAGAAAACATTTTAGATCAAGATAGTGAAAGTGAAAATTGCAAATCTAATCACATGAGGATGCTGATTACATTGTTTTTTTTTTTCACTCATTTTCCTAACAAATAATTATCCAAGGGTGAATTTGATCCGAACAAGTTGTAATTTATTATTATAACATCACGACTATGACTAGCCTAAAATTCAAAAACAGTTTTGTTTTAATTCAGTGAAAATAATCAATACATATTGTACTGAATAACAAATGGTATCTTAACACTTTAGTGCATCACATTTTGTTTTATTCATTTTTATTTAAATTTTTGTGTTTGAAATTAAAATTTCATTGTTGTTATTATTTCATTGTTGTATTGTTAATATGTGACATTATCGGATTTATTAAAATGTCAGGACATATTGAAAATGTCCGACACTTAAATAAATGTCCCTATTTGTTTAAAATACGGTCATTTTTTGTTTTCTTTCAATTTTTTTGGTAATGTTTGACACACCATTTTAACGATCTGGAGAAAACTAAATTCAGCTAAATTCATAAATGTCCAATATATGTCCAAATAAAAATGTCCTGAAAATGACCGGACATTTCTCGAAAAATAAATGTCCGGACATTTGGCAACACTATTGACTACCAATCAGCGATAAGCGCTTTCAACGAATTTCACTAGTTGGTAACAGTGTTCTGCCATAGGACAAATCCCCCGTTTGTGTTCACAATCTTGTCATTTGTTCACACACAAATTACTACTTAAATTATTCAACCAAAACTTGTGTTTGATATTGTTTAACTTTTTGACAGTGACGCACGTCGACAATGTCAATGTTCCCAGGTTTAGGAAGATCCGCTCTAGAATTTTTTGCCAATAATATGCATACCGATAAGTACGTCATCAATTAACTTTTTCTTAAATTATAAGAAAACTGGCGATTCGATTTGAAAAATATTTGGGCATAAGCTCTCCATTGAAAGAATATTTTTAACAGAACACATACTTTCGATTTTGAGCAACTTTTTCCTAATTTAACCAATTATGTATCTTACAGTTTTGGAGATAGCAACAGTTGCACACGCTATTTAAGACACTATATTAAAAAAATAAGATTCTGCACATTTGCCTATCTTCTACCCTCTGTTTTTTGCTATAATGTCGGAAAAAATATTAGTCATCATTAAAAAGATCTGATAATATATGCTAGTTTAGAAAAAACCTAATATACTTAATTGGTTTTCACTGTTCTTTATCTGTTTCTGACAGTAAAGAAAGAGTAATAATGGATTTATTATTTTAATAGAAATATTTATTTTTTCTTAGATAGTTTATTTTTAATTAGTGCAATATAGTTAATTAATTATTAAAGAAAATGGCTAAGCTGTTCCCGTATCTGTTTCTGCCTCGTTGACTGGACGGTATTTCTACACTACTTAAATATTACGTAAAAATATAACCATTACATTTAAGGTAGTGAGACACGACAAACAACAGACAACAATAAACTAACATGAAAAGCAGACCAACGGCCGCAGCTCGCATATTTCCATCGTTGGCCGCCGGAAACACCTGCACGCCTGCACTGAACTGCGGCAGGACTGGCCAAACCTACTAATCAGTGGTTCTAAAGCTAAAATGGCAACCTTATGATCCTTACTTCACTTATTTATTGTATTAAAAACAAAACACTGCCTAGGACACTTATTACTTTATTACTGTTATCATCATAAAATCAGAGTCCTCTGTTGAGACGTAGCTTATAAGAGAAATCCCAACTTGAACTGCAAAATGGTCCATAAACACCACTCGAACAATAAAATATGCTTGTTAACTAGTTTTTTGTTTCATGTCCATTTTGTTTACCACTACTAATTCTTCCAGTCATTTCCGGCATATCTCTGTTGTATAAAATCATCCGTACTACTCTGTTGATGTGTCAGTGCCAGCTGTATGTTGTACTTCATTATACAGGGTTTTCATTTATACATAATGGAAGAAATAGGGTTGGTTATAAAATACAAATGACATTTTTCAAACAAACACCAAATATGGTGTTTTTTTCTTTATTATCTTTTAGTCTCTTCAAAATAAACAGGTGACAGGTGACCAACAAAAGTTTGGAAGCCAAGCCAAATTTCGTTTTTTAAATGCAACACCCTGTATATCTTTACTATTGGGCAGTGGTGTGTGGCGAGATATTTATATTGGATAAGCGCCAGGGTATGTTTTGAGGGGGGCCCTATAAGGGAAAGGCTCACAGGCCATTCACCTAGGACGGAACATTTTTTTGAGGTAAAAAATCCCTAGCTATACTGAACCTATGAGTATGTTTTTTCTTGTTATAAATATCAGGAATTTGTAAAAAAATATATATGTATATATAACTTACAGTCATTTGTAAAAGGTAAACATATATGAAGTTATTCTTATTTTAAATTGTGTGATTCTCAAGTGATCTACTGAAACACTTTAGATCTATTATTCAAAAGCCTCGAGGCTGCACGGTTTCATATTTAAATGTAATTTAAAGAGAAAGGAATATTATTCTTAAAAATAAGAAGGAAGAAGAATTTTATAGATTATAAAATGTATTTATCTCACCTCATGTATTTATTTTTATATTACAACAAACAACATTCACTCATTGAGGACTATATAGTATATATACACAATTTTTTTTAGAAAGGACATTGTCAGTGCCATCAAAGTGGCCGTAAAAGATGATACTCTATATATTCACTGGACAATTATTATAATATGAATTATGGATAAACAGTTGGGATACGTTCAGTTTTACTTGTCCTTTGACACATTGTATAGTATTTTTATTAAAGTGATAAATACTTACGTCCTATAAACGACACTTGAAGCAAACATTTGTTTTACCACAGCATCCTCTATCAGTAGATACACAAAGTATGAAATTTACATAGACAGGTCTGTTTTAACCCGTTGAAATATATATACAAGCAAAAATATTAACACTACTTTAACCCACATATATAAATAGTAAAGTCACAAATATATAGAGTGATCTGTGATAATACAGTAGATAACGTTTCATAGCGGAATAGTTGTTTTAAACTAATTTATACACTTCATTGTATCTAGTCAGTATAAGATCAATGATTTTAGCCATATTTTTCAGTTTAGCAATATGAAGCGATGTTCGGTTAATCGAAAACAAAACTAGTGTTATTAACACGTTAATCGCCATGTGACCCGACATCTGAGTCTCAACAAAATTATACCACCAGGCCCATATATGGGCTTCACGACTTGCTTTCGTTCTCGGCTCTGTGAATCGCCGTTTAGTTCTTGCTTTACATTACTTCATATGGGATATTAAAATATGGGGCCTGGCTGTCCCAAACAACCTTTGGCCCCTGGGATTTTTTTGTTTTTGATGTGACAAATATGCATAATAAAATATTCGAAAGAAAATAGTACATTATATTATTAGAAACAAAGTAAAACTTTATGTGCTGAAGCTGGTGAGTTGACTACAGAACGAAATGAGGCAGTCAAACCAGCTGAAACACATAAATCTTTATTTTTCTTTGAATAATACATACTATTTTATTTTCAAACTATAACATTAAAAATTACACTGAGATTTTTCGATTTATTTGCATGATCTATTTGCAAGTAATGCGTGAATCGTGTTTGAGTCACAAGGCCTCACACATACATGGGCTCCGAGAACCAAACGTTGGTTCACATTTTAAAATTGTTTTTATTTTATGAAAAAAATGTCTCACAAATAATGTTTGTAAGTTATATTACATTATTTTAAAGTTATCAATAAAAATATCTCTATAGAGAGTTTGGGCCTGTGGGGAAAAATTTTACCATTTGACGTGGGCGATTAATGTGTTAAACATAGTTGGAATATACCTAATAAGTAGGACTGTTACAACTGCGCCACGGGACATAGGCGTACTCATAATAAATGTAATAAAATAAATTACGTAAGAACGGAAGCAATAAAACTAGTACAATTTATAACAATGTATTCAAAATCCATTTGCACTACAACATAGGCAACACTATACTAACGTACTATTATACTAACGTGAAAAGCATTTTGAGCCTTCACACGCCATTGAATTGCAGCTTTCTGTAACAGCCCTACTAATAAGCAGTTGATATTGCTCGGGAAAGTTTGGTGTGTGAAAAAACCAGATTGCAGTTAAACATTGTTTTGTTTTAACAGTTGAATTTGTGACGTCACATTGGCAATGCTATAATGTAATATTTTAAAGCAGTGACAACATCAATAACAAATCCAATGCTAGAAAGCACCTCAAATTAGCTATCACGCGAAACAATGCAGCCGCCACTCGGAGTGTAAATAAAAGGATAAAATACAGTAAATTATCTTTACCAAAAGCTTAAAAATACATAAAAGTGAAGTATTAACATGAAACCGAAAAAATTTATAAATATAACCACTCGCCTTACGGGATATGGTTCTATTATAACCTGAAAATAATGCCTTAATAAATGTACATTACGCTACCACCTACGCAATTTGTATACCCATTGCCCTTCCCTTACTGAAACGATTATTCATAGAAAGAGCTCTGTATACTATGTATTCGTCTCCAAGTAGGTAAATTAGAATTTTAAAGAGTGTATATAATACAAGACAATTTTACAATGTATTTCTAATGTGATATACTGGGTAACCCAAAAAAGATGTGTCTGTACTCTCCATTCAAAACCAAAATTATAATTACAACTTGTACAGGTGTGATTGTATAAAAATGTAGGTTATGATTGTTTATATGGCCGATAGACAGTGTTAATTTGTGGGGGGCTGGACTGTTTTATTTATATTTTTTTTTTTTTTTGGGAACCCAGTATGTGTAGTTTTCTGCCTCACTTGTACTAATATAAATGAAATATAATTAGTTCTACGTCACTATAAATTTGTAAATAAGACACGTTGAGAGATGAAAAATAATGTTCGCACTACAGTGTAATATATATTGACTAGAGTAAGTTTAGTTTGTTTAATTTTCCCTTAGGCATCACTATACTCCAAAAGTTGTTTCTGTGATTTTTCGTTTTGAACTCAAAAATTATAATTTGGTATTAAACATGATTGATATTAAATTTTAAGTTGTTTTGGCTGTGTGATTGTGTGCATTACACATTCCTGATTTTTTTTTTGTACATAATCGATTTTGATTTGAAAGTGTCATTTTTTATTTCTTTGGTTAGTATTAAATATTTGTGTATGTATATTTAAAGCTAATATATTATATTTAAAATAACAGGTGTGCATTTATTAATCCAGTTTTACCTCAAACGAAGGATAGATTTATGGTGAATTCGTTCATCATAAACCTACCGTTGTGCTATTCTGGCGAACAGTTTTCATCAGAAACTGTAATAGATATAGAGGAAACATGCAATATATATGGGTGAATTAAATTCAGTTTCTATTGGGATCTTAGAAACGGTAAGAGATACAAAGTTGGTGAAATGGAGATTCAAAATATTCTCATCAAGTAATTCTGAAAAGATTAAAATTTGTAAGATCAAATTTTATTATATTAAACAGTCTGTCCAATTTTTAATGGAAATCAAGGCTATTTCAGAAACTACTAAAAATAGCAAAAAGCAAGTGGCACGTATTAGTTCGATTTTCGTGGAATATTCAATTCTGTAAATTGATTGGATTTCCAGTTATAGATAGATATTAATTTTTTGACAATATTGACGGCCTTTGTATTTGTGGTATCAAATTAGTTAACTAACGTAATTAACTTATGTTAATTAATTATGATACTAAATAAATGAAAATTGCTCTACCCCAATTTTTTTTATGTCTAATGAAATATTAGTATTGGTTTTTTATTTAATAATTATACCGGGATATCAAAAATTATCTTGGTCAAGGGTGGTTGTGGAATGTAAAACGTGTGTCTTACTTTAAATTTGAAATAATTAGGTCACTGTCACACTGACATCATCAATAACCATTTCAGTTGTAAAACAATAATGAACTACAAATTATGAAATAACGGTTTTAGTAACAAGAAAAACTAAATTACAGTAAGTGTTGGAAATGTCCCCCGTTTTGTTCGATGCACAAGTTTACGCGCCTCCTCATGCTGTGAAAAGCATGAGGTTGCACATTGCTGAACAATTCTTTGTTGCAGTTCTTGCAAATTATTTACCGGAATTGCAAAAATCTTGTATTTTAAGTAAGGAAATATAAAATAGTCCATAATTGTCAAACAAGGTGATCTCGGAGGAAACTCAACTTCTGTATGCAAACTTATCAGCCGGTCATCAAAAAACTCGCGGAGGAAAGCAATATTTTCTCGTGTAGTATGTGCTGTTGCACCGTCATGCTGGAAATAACCATACCGAAGTTCATCATCGTTTAACTGTTGCACAAATTCAGCCAAAAAGTTGCGTCTGTACCTTTCTGCGTTGACGGTGAAATCGAAAAAAATTGGCCCAATTATACTTCTGCGAGAAACTGCCATCCAAACACCAATTTTTTGAGCATGTAGTGGCGATTCAGTAAAAACAAGGGTTATCATTGCTCCACATTCGCATATTTTGAGAATTGATGTATCCCGAAAGGTGGAACCACGCTTCATCAGAAAAAAAAAGTTAAGTCCAGAAGATCGTCATTCATTAAATTATTGACAAACCAATGACAGTAAGCAAGGCGTTTGGGGTGGTTTGCGGGCAGAAGAGCTTGATGTGCTTGCATCTTATATGGATGCATGTTCAAGTCTTTCTTTAAAATCTTATGACGTGTTCCATAAGAAAGTCCAATTTCCTGAGAAAGACGTTTCAAACGTTTTGCAGGCTCTTCTTCCATACGTTGACGAACGTCATTGACAACTTCTTCTGTACGAACTCTTGGTCTACCAGCACCTTTTTTATGAGTCACACAACCAGTTTCGCGAAACACTTCAACACAATTTGTAAGGCACGCATAAAAATTGTCCGGTAATATTGCCACGTTTGGGAAGTGCTCTCGAAAATTGTCCAAACACAAACGTTGACTGCATTGCCAATTTCTATTAACTAGCGCACCCGTTCGAAAATAGGCTTCAATCATGAAAATTTTGTGCTGTGTGGTAAGAGGCATGATTCAAAAACTGGATTAGAAAATTTCAGCACAATGACTTGACAGATTCTGACACAACAAAACATATTCAAAAATTTAAAGTAAGACACACGTTTTACATTCGACAACCACCCTTGACCAAGATAATTTTTGATATCCCGGTAGTATGTAGAACTTACGGAGCTATAAAGCAAAATCAGTGAATCAAGAGTCGAATATAGTTTATAAAATAGATATTTTTTGTTTCCAATGGTATAATATATCATTGGATAATATATTATATTATAATATTTAATGATTGGTTTTTGGCTGGCTAATAACATTTAGGTTAATTAGCCTAATTAGTCGATTTATAAGTTGCCTAATTATTAAGTTAGATATAAATTTCTGGCAGTTCATAACCGAATAGTTCCACTAGGAAACCAAATTTGCATTCTAAAATTCACAAATTCAATAAAAAAAAAACGTTCTGTGTTTAAAATTTAAAACAAAATATTAAAATAAAACTAAATTTAATAAAAAAAAAAAAACACCTTCGGGCTCTAAAACATAATAATTTTAAGTCGTTATTCATTAATTATTATTAAAATTATATAGATATTGATCCCCAAGTGCTTACAAATTATTTTTGGCATTTTAACCGACCCATCACTAATGACGATATCGCACAATAATTCAACATCTTCGTCATTTCATTTAATCTGTTTGAAATATAAAGAAAACCAAATATAAAAAACATGTAGCAGTTTATTTTGTTCGTAGATATATAAAATTAAATTAAAAACCAAACACTCGTATGTGCAAAATAAAATTATGCTTAACATCTAATTTTATTACTTACTAATGAACGTTTCGTATTTTTTGATGTCACTAATAGACACAGTGACAGTTATACTATCTAAGGAATTGAAAAGGTCAAGCATTTGCACGGGCCTGGCCCTTACGGACCGATACGGCAAATCGCCTAATTCACAACAGACTATGTCTTCAAGATTGAAATCCTCAGCTGTAACAACGGGTTCATAGAACCCATCTCCGGTAGATTTCCAAATTTTGGTATCCTCTAACTCCGTAATTGGGATATCAAGTGCTGACTGGACTAAACTGGACAAATCTGATCCGGAAAATCCTTCCGTTTTCTCTGTCAGCCTGTCCCAGTATTCTGGATGTACCTCCAATGGTGTATTTTTGGTAAATAACTGAAAAAGTTCGTGCCGTTCCGCGATGTTTGGAAGAGGTACATATATTCGTTTTTGAAAGCGACGTAGGAAGGCTGTGTCTAAATCCCAGGGGCAATTTGTGGCACAGATTAGAAACATGTTCCTTTCGTCTTCCATTTTGGACATTTGGCACATTAGTTCGGTCTTCATTCTGAAAATAATAAATTTATGATAATACACACCTAATAAGAAATGTCTTGCCAAAAAATTGCCTTTGTGTGCCACAAAGCGGATTTAAGATTGTCTTATGAATTTCTCCAACAATATTTCAAATTTCTAAACAAAATTTGACAATATTTCTCTAATTTCTTTCAATAGCTTAATAGATAGGTAGGTATCGTATATAAATCCAAATTTAGTAAAGAGCTAAGAATGATTTTGGGCTACTGTTACCTCCGTGTATGATCCTGCTCTGAATCATGCCTTGTTCTACAAAACCCATCCACCTCATCTATAAACAATATTGAAAAATCCTCACTACTCCTAACATATTCGAATAAAGCTTGCACATTCCTGTAATATGATGTAACTTGTAAAATAAAATATTTTTCACAAACGAAACATACTTCTCTGTTTGGCCTACAAGAGGAGACAACATAGCACTGACAGATATACAGTGTAAGACAGCTTTGGCTTCAGAGGCTAATGCATGCACTAGACGTGTTTTCCCAGTACCAGGAGGACCAAATAGTAAAACACTATTGCATGCTTTACGATTAACAAAGAGTTGTGGTTGATTTTGAGGTAAAATTACTAGAGACTTTAATACTTTCTTAATTTCCCACAGTCCAGCGATTTCCTTTAAACCACTTACTCTAGGAGTTTCTATTGTACTTTTTATTACACTGTGTGCTCTGTCCTCGGCTGATTTTTTGTTTTGTTGCATTTTACCAGAGATTGGTGAAACAATAACATTCTGCTTCGCAATTTTTCTTTGCATTATTCTGGTTAAATCTAATATCAACTGTTTTAACTGAAACAAATCGACCTACAAGGAAGAATAAATTGAAACCACAAAAATTATTCTTTACAATTTACCAGATAAGGATTATTAGTACTTTCTTCAGAAATTAAAGTTTCTACTCTCTCGTAACATTTTAGTAACTCTTGATGTATTTGGGTAAAATTAACATGCTCATTGTTAAACAGTGATTCCACATATTCGAAACTGGAAATAAATATATATATTAAAGTGCAATAAAAGTTTATTTTTCACCTTTCTATAGCCAAGTGATAATTCAGTAATATTCTGTCAGATTCTTCTTGGGATTCAGACATTTTTGATGTTAAAAAATGGTTCAAAATCAAAATCGTCTGTTTCTATTTTAGCGGGTAAATTAGAGAACGGGCGATTGTTGCACAGTGGCTCCACCTGCTCTAACGGAAGTAACGGAACCTGCTTTACCGATTGTTTTGCTTCTTGTCATTTCTTTCCTCGATCTCAAAATATGTCTGCCGTGTTTTTGACGTGTAGGTCGTACGTTTAGAATTTACATTTGGGTGTAATTTAGGTCACACCTTGCCAATTTATCCAGAAATTCTTTATTTAAATGTAGTGAAATATTAGTTCAACAAGCAGAAATTGAGAAATCGGTAAGTGCTGTTTTAAATCTTTCAAATACACAAGATAACATCTCTGTCATGAATCATGTTTTTGAATTTTATCACTGTGGGTGTTATCTTTCAAAGATAAGATACTGTCAGTGTTGTTTTTGTTGGTTTTCTTTACTTTACGCACCGCTTTTTGTGTTGCTTTTATTTTTATTAAGGTTTGTTTGCATGCTAAGAAGCTGTGGTAAACTAGGACAAGGAGCATGTTCATATGATTTATTGCTACTAAATGGGCTCCAATTAAATAACACAATCTAGTTATTAACTTAATAATACAACTTGCTTCTACTAATACCGTAAATATTGTAAAGTTCATCGTGATATTACCGTTTTCTAAACCTAGAATCTAAATAGAATTCTTACACGTACAACCTGACGGTTACATACTTACGTGACGACCTGCCGGCATATTATAACCGTCTATATTTTTTAGTGTTATCTGTTCCAAATAGGAAAAAAGCTCGTAAATAGCCGCAAGTACGTATAAAACGGTCGTATTTTATAGTATTATGTAGTAAACATGAATTAAAATGTTCACTACATTATTGTTTTCGATGCTCATTAATATGATGTACGCGTGGGAATTTATGAGTTGACAATGTTCATGACCTAAAACACCCGAGAACAAACAAAAATGTGGGTTGTGGGCCGATTTCTATTGGAACTATTATTCAGGAAGTACCTTGTCATGAAATATAGATAGTTTCATTTCTGCAAGGACAATTATTGGGAAGCTCGCATATCAATACTTCACACATCACCTTCAACCTTTTCATCTTGAGGGCAAATTGAATGCAATTATTAATAACTCCCTTTTATCTATTTTGTTAGGATTACTTTGACTTTCATCGCAAACATTCCAGTAGTTGTAAGCTTAAGCTTATACCTATAGAGTTTCTTGACTGATAAAAAACCTGACCAATAATACGACAATAAATATGATGTCATCTCCTGTATCTTTGTTATTGCGTTGTCTCAACTCAACCGGTCAATGAAAAATAAAATGCAGAAGCAAAAGATATTCTTTGGCAAAAGCTTCCATCCTACCAAAGACAATATATTAATATTCTTTGATACTAACATCAAAGTTTTCTATTGTTTGTATGTTACCCAGTATTTTAGTATAAAAAGTAAATAATAAGGTCTGTGTTTATCTTACTTTACGAATGTAATTACTGTAAAAAGACTATAAAATTTATTATTTTATAGGAAAATTGGGGTACATTTTTAGAATAAGCAGCATACTTACCTGTATCAGTTCTAATGTGATTCGTAATTTGGTTTGGTTAAAAATATCATCACGACATTACGTAATGTAAACTTTTATGCAATATGAAAAATAATCGATTTTTTATTTCACTTTTAGAAGATTATGACGCCTTTTTAATGTTTTCTTAAACGTCACTTCAATCACTCATTAGTTCGGTGCTGCTTCACTTTCCACCAGTAAAACAGTTATATACAGGCTGTTTCGTGAATAGACGGCAAAAATTTAGAGGCGTATTCTGTGGCCAAAAATAAGGTTTGTTTCTTATGTAAACTTGAGGTCTTCCGGTAGTCGTTGCCGAGCTACAGCGTGTGAAAAATAAAATCACGTTTTTTATTTTTAATTTCTAAACTGTTTGAGGTAATTTAACCAAATTCGGTGTACTTATTTAGTATGCCAGTATGTATGAAACAAAAAATAACTAGCTTTAGAAAATTACCGGTTGCAGAGGCGTGGGTAATTATTATTTATCAAAAAAAAAAACTATTAGATACAAATAAAAGTTTTTGATAGGTACCTTATAGTTCGACAATGGCTGCCGTAAGACCCCAGAGCAGGGTTATTCTGCTAATTTTATAGCTGGGTTATAAAATATCATTGGGGCTATTAGTCACTCCACAGCTATCTTCACGCTAATATAATAGCCACAGACGACACAGACCAGAGGCGAAGGCTAGTGATGTTTAATGGCTCATTTTCTGTACTAGTTACGTCTACACTAAGAGAAATAATTGCTTAATTCTAACAATACTACCTTACTATACTCTGAAAAAAGTGTTTAATGATTATATTTAAGGGCTATTGTAAATTAAGTATATCAATACAATAATTCACCTTATATAGTGTAACTAAGCTACATTACCAATATTTGTGTTTCCTTTAAGTCTGCTGTTTAGACTGTACTAATACATAAGTATATTAGTAGCAAATTATTGTAGTTGCAAGTGCAAAAAATTTGCAGTGCACACCAACAAAATTCAGAATAAGAATAAATGAATTAAATATTAAATTATTTAATATAGATGGACATTAATAAATAGTCCATGTGCTTTATCATCGAGATGTACCTCTAAATTATTCTAATACAGGAAATAATCTTACGAAGCTTGGAGGTATCTTGGTCTACATATAAAGTTTGCGCTGTGTTAAAATTTATGGCTTTTTTTGTTAGAACTTGCTTAAAAATATGTTGTATACTGGTGATTGTTATTAAAAATGCATCTGATTTTACAAAACCAGTGTAAAAGATATCAGTCGGAAAATAATAATTATTGTATTACTACTTCAGTTATTAATAAAAGCATAGGTACATTTATAAGCAAAATTTTGATAATTTTCCTAATTCTAATAATGATCTGCAACTTATTCGGGTTATTTTCTGGGAATAATAAAAAATACAAGATCACATATGGATAATAATAAATCTTTTATTTGCAATAAATGAAACATTTATTAAAAATACATAAAACAAAAAACTGAATGACATTAGTAATATAAGTAATATAACATATCAGTCACAACCACAAGTATCATTAAACACTTCTTTCAGAGTATAGTAAGGTAGTATTGTTAGAATTAAGCAATTATTTCTCTTAGTGTAGATGTAACTGGTACAGAAAATGGGCCATTAAACATCAAAGACGCCGCCACTAGCCTTCGTCTCTGTTCTAGGTCCTCTGTGGTTTAGTTACATTACATAAGGTGAATTATTGTATTGATATACTTAATCTACAAAAGCCGTTAACGATAATCATTAAACACTTCTTTCAGGGTACCTATAGTAAGGTGGTATTGTTAGAATTAAGCAATTATTTCTCTCAGTGTCGACGTAACTGGTATCGAAAATGGGCCATTAAACATCAAAGACACCGCCGCAAGCTTTCGCCTCTGGTCTGTATCCTCTGTGTAATAGCCTCAAAATCAAAAAATGGAATTCTGTTATTATTTTTAGTGATTTTATGGGCTACAGTTACAGTCATTATTATAGACAATATTATATCCCTCAACAAAGGTGCCTAAAAAGGGGTCTGTAGTGTTATACCGGGTGTCCCGTTAAGCCTATCGACCGGCTGTATCTCAGAACCTATATGTCCTACAATTTCCAGAAAAAAGTTGTCTTAAGTAAAGTGGTCACGAGAATTTCAACTAAAATATTTTGAAGTTGCTAAGATGGCCAGTAGGGGGCGTAATACCAATTGAAAATTAAGGAATTGCCATAACTCGAAAAAGTCAAATAGGAACATACGATTTTTTTAATGTATTCTGCATCTACTAGTCAATACCTAAAACTTTCGTGAAAAACTTTTTGTTCTAACTCTTCAAATAACAAAAATAAAAACAAAAGAATAACGTTACATATAAATCACAATAACTCCGGTTTGGATTATCCAAATTAAATCAATTTGGATTCGTTTGAAAGCTAATTTATAGTAGAATAAGAATATGATTCCAAATATTTTCGCAAGTTCTTTACCCAGCCACCAGATGGCTCTCTTCCTAAATTCTCAAAACTGTTGATGTTTTCTTGTAAATTTTAAATGGAATGACATATTTTTTGTTAGGGTAGTCTATTCGGTAATGGATTTGAAGAAGAATAGCGCTAACCGGAAATCTCTATCATTTTTCTAACAAAAGTTATGAATTAAAATGTATTCATTAGGTTTATAAATGAGCTAGGTACATACTTACAGCATTATTAAAAAAAAAAGAAGTAGACTATGAAACAAAAAGTATTAGATACTGTCAAGTAGATGTTAAAATCTGTCAATATTTCATTGTTGAATTATCTTTTTCGAATTGTTTTGGAGATTAGTTAAGTGCTTTTAGTGTGTTATTATCAAACCAACTGTCTTTTGCACAATAATGTCTTACACTGCCGCAGAGGCGTATGATATGCTTGCAATATTTTTTCGAAGTTTTGAAAATCCAGTAATTGCCTCACGAGAATATGCTTTAGTATATCCAGAAAGAAGACATCATTCCCGAATGGTTTTTGTCCGCCTTGCTAGACGTTTGAGGGAAACTGGAAATGTTTTGCCAGTAACAGCAGCCAATAGACGTCGAATAGCAAGAAATGAAGAAAACGTAATTAACGTTCTTGCGTATGTTACAGCATATCCTCACTCCAGTATCAGAGACATGTCAAGAGATTTGGGTGTATCAAGGTCAGTCATCCAACTCATTTTAAAAAGTCAAAAAATGCATCCCTATCATGTTGAACTACATCAAGCACTTACAGCTTTAGATTTTGACAGGAGACTGGAATTCTGTCAAAGGATGCATTATTTGTTTGAAGAAAATCCAGGTATCTTGTCCAGAATTTTATGGACCGATGAGGCAACGTTTACCAGCACGGGTAAGGTAAATTTGCATAACAGTCATTACTGGGCAGACAATAACCCGCACTGGATGATTGAAATTGATCATCAACATAAATTCTCAGTAAATGTTTGGTGTGGTATTATCGAGGGAACAATTATTACGTTTATTTTTGAAGAAAATTTGAATGGGGCAAGATATTTGGACTTTTTAATGAACCACTTACCAGTTCTATTAGAAAATGTTTCATTAGAGACGCGCAGGAATATATGGTTTCAGCATGACGGCTGCCCGGCACATTATGCCCGTAATGTAAGGCAGTATTTGGACAATCAGTTTCCGGATAGGTGGACTGGAAGGGGTGGTCCATTTGCTTGGCCTCCCAGGTCCCCAGATTTAACAGTTTTAGATTTTTATTTATGGGGAAGAGTGAAAGATATAGTATACACGACTAGACCAACAACGCGGGAAGACATGATTTTGCGCATACAAAATGCAATACAGTCACTTTCTGTAGCAGAAGTAGAAACTGCTGTATCATCAACACGCCGAGTAATTGATTTGTGTATTCAAAATAATGGCGGTCATTTTGAACATCTCAAATAAAACAGTTAGGTATTTATGTAACGACTTTTATTTGTTTTTCAATTATTATTTTTTAATAGTTAGAGCAGAGATAGATTTCAAAGGACAGCCCGGCTTTAGCCTACTCGACGATTTGGAACGACATTTTGAAAAGCGCCCTTTAAGCCTTGTAAAAATGACAAAAACCGCAATTTGGCGGGTAACTCGGCAACCTATTGTCACGCCGCCCCTGTCCCGAAATCGTAACTAGGAGTTGGCAAGATTTAAATTTCTCACTGAATGTTTTCGATTTATAAACCTAATGAATACATTTTAATTCATAACTTTTGTTAGAAAAACGATAGAGACTTCCGGTTAGCGCTATTTTTCTTCAAATCCATTAAAGAATAGACTACCCTAACAAAAAATATGTCATTCCATTTAAAATTTATAAGAAAACATCAACAGTTGTGAGAATTTAGAAAGAGAGCCATCTGGTGGCTTGGTAAAGAACTTGCGAAAATATTTGGAATCATATTCTTATTCTACTATAAATTAGCTTTCAAACGAATCCAAATTTATTTAATTTGGATAATCCAAACCGGAGTTATTGTGATTTATATGTAACGTTATTCTTTTGTTTTTATTTTTGTTATTTGAAGAGTTAGAACAAAAAGTTTTTTACGAAAGTTTTAGGTATTGACTAGTAGATGCAGAATGCATTAAAAAATTCGTGTGTTTCTATTTGACTTTTTAGAGTTATGGCAATTCTTCAATTTTTAATTGGTAATATGCCCCCTACTGGCCATCTTAGCAACTTCAAAATATTTTAGTTGAAATTTTCGTCACCACTTTACTTAAGACAACTTTTTTCTGGAAACTGTAGGACATATACTTTCTGAGATACAGCCGGTCGATAGGCTTAACGGGACACCCGGTATATGTATGATTATTGATTATTATAATTTAATATAAAACATAATAATAGTTAGGTGCATTGTAAATTTTCTATAAGTTGTGGTAGGTAAGTATGTACCTATTTAAAATAAGACACGTATTTAAAAAATTGTATTATCTACTTATTTAGGTACCTACTTATCGTTTTTAATTTGAGATGGCTCTTATATCCTTGGGTGCTATTTTCTATAACACAAATTATGGAAGCCAAACAAATAATTACATAGGATTACATGTGATTATACAGGATTACATAAAATAATAAAACAACTACTCCACAATAGGGATACCGATACCCGTTAATTTTATTACCCGGGTACCCGTTTTCAATACCTGGTATTTACCCGCTACCCGTTAATTACCCGTTACCCGTTAATAACCCGGTATATCCGTTAATTACCCGTTACCCGCTATTTATCTATTACGCGATATCAACCCATAGCATTCAAAATAGCAAATATTTTCCAATTCATTTCATATTTTATATCGCCAAACCTGCGCCAACGCAAAACCGCAAAAAAAACAAGTTATCATATGAATATGAGTGACACAGAGGGCGACCGAGTGCAGGTGCTTAGAGGGTTATCGGGTATTTAACGGATTATCGGGTTTTTAACGGGTTATCGGGTGCTAAAATGGGAACCGGGTAGCGAGTCGTTGGGTACCCGGGTACCCGGGTACCCGTCGGTATCCCTACTCCACAATTATTGTAGCTGTGATTGTAACTCTGATACCTATGATAAAAATACGACACGACATGCGACATGTTTGAAGTTAGTTTCTTTTTCTAATTCTTGTTTTCGCAATAATGCGTGGTTGCCAATTCGAAATATCTGATTTTTAGTAGTCTTCTCTTAATAGGTCTATTAAAATTATTGTCAAGACTAGTTTTTGTTGCAGCTGAATACAGCTAGGCTATAATTTTGGCTATATTAGTATAGCCTGCTTTAATTGTAGTCTCTTGTATAGCATTTTAGTAGAATAACCCAGCAGGTTTGTCCAACAAAAAAACCTTATTTTTGGTAACAGAATACGTTCCTGGATTTTGACCTTTATTTAGGAAACACCCTGTATAATTAGGTACATATAAGGAAGTAGGTAAATACAAAATCTATTTTTTGTTCTTAATATAAAAAAAATACCCCAAACCTTTACCTGCTTTTTGATATATAGACCGTGTAATCTCCCAGCTTGACACACTGTATTTTGTACAGAAGATTATGCAGCAAAATTAGTTATTTGCTATACCGAGTGTGGCAGAAATTTTTGCGTATATTGCCTCAAAACACGTGTTTTAATGTAGGTAATTAGATTTTACTTATTTATTCCAATGACATTCCGGAAGGGTATATGGCGAATGTGGCACCCCACTGATTTTTACCATCGGTAAAGGTGTAAATCAGTCAAATGTTCTTGGTATTACTTCTTACGAGACAGCCTGTATAACCGCTTTGCGTTACATTATTTTACTCTGAACTCCAGCCGTGTCTTTATAGAAAATTATAGTATTTTTCTTCCATGCTCTCAAATACTTAAAATAGGTGCATGACTTAAAACAGACAAGATTTCACCCTAATACCTATTTTCAAGTAAATTTATCACGACGCGGAATCGCTGGAGTCTGGCTTTTGTTCTACCTCAGTTGATTTTGTAAATTTACGGACTAGTGACGAGTGGTCTGTAACAGACTTTCCTATTCCCAAGAGAGATAGATAATAGAATTCAATAAGACCATCTACCTCGGGGAAATTACAGTTTGGTCGAATTCCAACTATGATGATAATAATAATAATATTGGCCAGTGGTTGTCATTACAAATTCGCTGCCAAATCAATGAAAAGCTGGTTGAACAAAAGCTTTTTTGCGCAGGTTTTGTTGCGCATAAAATTCAAGGGGTGATTCTACAAGAAAAATTAATATCCAAATTCCTATAACAGTTTTTTAGAAAATTCAAAAATAACAGTTTGAAGTTCAGCTAAAATTAAATCTCTCAAAATTATTTCCATGTAGGTGTCTTGCTATCAGAATATAGCGCTACCTGAGCGCTCAAATAACTGTTTTGATTGGTTATCAGATTCAAAGTAACCAATCAGAACAGTTGTTTGGTGAGCGGTCAGGTAGCGCTAAGCCTGATGAACGCGACTGTTGTTAGAAGCTTGTTTTGTTTGGCAATTCCAAGCCACCCGCGATAAAAAAAAACACTTAATCACCCATTACTTAATTTATACGGGAATGAAAATCGTTTCAGATATTGAACGAAGCCCTTTTAACTCTATTTAATAGTTTTATCTTTAGTTGTAATTTGCCTGAAGTAGTAGTCCATATAACTGACCTACGCCATAGTTCAACGCGCTCAATTTTTGTCCAGAGATGTATCAACGTAGCCATGGAAACATTGATCTCGCCCGCATTTTGTTTACATCGTACCTACTATTTCCGGATATGTCGAAATTAACTGGTCATAGATTTCCCATTTCGGTTCTGTCGAATAGAAAATAGACAATGGACGGAGATGATGTGTGAATAATATAATAGAATAGAACCGAACGGTGATTGGGACGTGATAGCAATGACGGAGGAGGTCCCTCGTTCATTCCTTTCCCATGGATCGTTGGAAGTTCCATGGATTGAAAACATTATAGGCATTTTTTGGCGTTGACCAGTTCATCGAAATTTCTGACCAGGTTAGACAAATCCTATTTAAAAAAAATATGATTTTCCTAACCAGGTCAGGAATTTCGCTGAACTGGTCAACGCCAAAAAATGCCTAATCCCAACGAACGGTTTGCTCGCGAATCGTTCGGTTCGCAAAATAATGTTCATTCACGATATAAACTTATTTTTTATCATTTCGAAGATAGAGGGCGTTGAAGTAGGAATTTTTTTCTCGCTTTTCCCTCATAACTTTTGAACCACTCATCCGATTGAAGTGAAATTCGAAACACAAACACTCCATATGATCTAACATCATAAGCTTCTTAAGTTTAAACCACCTACCCCTCTTAGAAGTGTATTTGTGTACCCCCTCTTGACTGGCTATGACGCCGATTTAGCAAAAAATAAACATAGATTTTCGCTCATGATGGTTGATATAGCTGGTTACCTCTATACAGTATGTCCCAAAATGTTGGAACAAAATTCATATTTTTTCTAGTTGATATTAAAAAAAATCTACAGACGCTACGGTTTTTCTCCAAGGCATTGCTCCTATGGTAACTATTTATTGTCATATCTAAGTTACTGGTAGAGCTATATCTGTCAGACCCTATGTCTATGAATATATAGTGAAAGGACCTTCTGTACAAAATTGTAACATGCACAGGGTGTACCATTAGACAAATGTAAGTTTTAGTAAACCGCTCTTTTTTGGGACACATGTATAAATATCAGTGATATGCATTTGATAATTGTTTTAATAAATACGTTTTTATGAATGTATGCTACGTATTTAAAGTAACGTCATTGACAGCACTTTGACCTGATTCTATGTCACTTTCTTTTTGTAACCTTTTATGTAACAATAGGTAATAGTATTCTAACAAATTTAAAAGAGAACATCAATCTTAAGCTGTCTTTCTGCCTACACATCACTTTCACTAACGAAAATTGCATCACATGGTACTTTAATTCAGCCATTGTCTGTTTTTTTAATTGGATTTAAATTAAACTATTTTCACATGGGTAAATTTATGTAAATCTTTGCCTTGCACAGGCAACCTGTTGTCGTCCGTTGCTGCCAGTTTTCGACGAAGTAATAAAAAAGAGACTAGGTAGTGTGTGTTCGAGTCGAGGCGATTTATTTACGTCGCACTCAAATCTTTGTCCTTTGATGCTTAAGCACAAGATAACCAGAAGCAAATCTCCCTATTACACGCTCTATTCCTTCCCGTCCCCTCGAAGCTCGGTTAACCTGAGATTGTATCCTGAAACGGCCAGTGCTGCACCGTCCCGAGTCCTATTGTGTTCGCAGCGAATTGTGTCTTACGCGTTGGGTTTAATAAGACATTTTTTCTTCAAGCGTACAATACTTACATTATATTATGTAAGACGTGTTATAGAAAAGGCCTAGTGCCGTTTCACATGGGACCGATGATCGGTGCTGACAATCGGTCGCAACTGGTCGTCATCTATACAAGTGGTTTCACATGAGGTGGTATGGTCATTCATCCACATGTATCTGGAAAGTGCAGAGCATCGCATTGTTGTCGTTTTGTGCGTAAAAAGGTTGATAGAGAAGCGAAAAAAAAATCGAAATCTTGGATGCATTCCCTATGACTTGAAAGGCCAATAAAAGCTGCTTTTGTCACCCTCTATTCGGATTTGCGAGAACATCCCCTCAAATTCTTTATGTATTTTCGAATGTCGATTACTTCATTCGATGAGCTACATCACAAACTGGAGGAGGACAACTTCCCCTTTGGTACATGTAATACCACCCCACCTGGGACCCCCCTGAAATGGGTCCCAGGGGGTGAAAAACAGATCCCAAAAAAGCACCCAAAACATGCAATCTCAATTTTCCATGCAATCTCAATTTTCTTGAAAATTATTGAGCGTCCCAACTTCTCCTTTGGTACACGTAATACCCGTCTCATATAGTCTATTCAGTATAAAAATCATTAACTTGAAATGGGTCCCAGGGGGTGAAAAACACAAAACATGCAATCTCAATTTTCCATGCAATCTCAATTTTCTCGAAAATTATTGAGTGTCCCAACTTCCCCTTTGGTACACGTAATACCCATCTTATATAGTCTACTCAGTATAAAAATCATTTTGAAATAAAATCCTGCAGAGAGAAACAAAATTGATTATCCCAAAGGTCAGTGGCACGGCACAAATATTTCTCGATCAAACATTTTTTGTGCAAGTTCTCGATATTATCTTCCATACACACCTTTGACCTTGCCTCCGATGATAAACGTTTACCGACCAATTACATATGACCTACCTTGGTAAACAATTTATTACTCTTCTGTCGTTTTGGAAAGTGCCCGTCTCTTCGCGCGAGTTTTGAAAGTTTCATAAACTCGCGATCTGCAAACGATGAAAAATGGGGGACGCTGTGGCTCTCTTGGGGAAAGAATCCGACCAGCCGGCTGACCAGAATGCGAGTAATGGATGTATCTGCATCGAAACAGATGAACATTGAACATCGCTAATCACATTTAGTGATGGCTTTGGAGCGGTCGTCGTTCAGGCTCATTAGGCAAGTGCTGCTAGGCCTGTCGGATGTGTGCCTTTCCTATCACTAATCGAAGTGGTCGCGGAACAATAAGTTGTTATTTCCGAGTGTGCTGTGCAGCGAATTATAACAGAAGAATCTGTTTTGGTAACCGACGACTGAGAAGCTATTGTTTTATTTTAAAGCGATGATGATGAACTGTACTATACTTGGTATAGGGTGGTCCATAACTAAGAGCTAGATATCTATTGGTTGTGTTAATGGATGAAGTTTTGGACTGACCACGTGGGGCGTTGTGAGAATTGACGTTTGAGGTTATTATATTTTTTGTATACTTTTTCTGGTACGGTTTGAAAGCATGAGCGTTTGACTTTTGTTTTTGTGTATTTGAGACAGGTAATCTTGTTTTTCTTGTTTAAATAAGTGGATTTGGTAATTCTTTGCCTTTCTCAATCTTCGTCGTGGATTCCTAATTGTTTAATGTTTGATTGCTGAATAAATAAATAATCTCCTTATCTGCTAAAGACGTTACCTACCCCAAAGATTAGTGTTTGAGGTATCTACGGATAATTTAATTAGTCTTAATCTTTGTTTTGTATGATGATTTTTTGTAATTCAGTTATGTACTACAGATATTTTGTTATATTTCTTCTACCTTTCTAGTGGTATCTTCTATAGGAAGATACCACCTGTTAGTAGATAACTAAAAATGACATAAAACATGGGTACCTATATTATGATTTAAAAAAAAAGCTTTGATGGACTGAATCTTATTATGAAATAAAATACTTTTTCAAGTTACTTTGAATTCATATTTTTAAGTATTATAGTATTTTCATTGGAATTGTACCATAAACAGCAAAATTCGCTCGTTATGTTAGCGCCACCATCTTGAATTTTTAATTAATGATGAAACATATCTATTTAAACGTCTGAAAGGGAAAAGCGACAAGAAAAACCTGAAGAAATCACAAGAAATAGGTGGCATGCCCCCAAAATTATTCTAAGAGAATGATATGATTGTCTTTCACTTCACTTGTATTTAGATTTGAAAGTAGCAATCAACACATGATTTTATCGACCATATTGCACCATTCTAAACAGTGGCGGATTTATTTAATCAACAGTCAGACACATCAGTCAGTTATTATTTGTCACACAGCGACAGCGAAAGGTTCAAGAAATATAATTACAACTCTACCTTGAAATAGATAAATAAGTAGATACACATTACCAAAACTATTACATTATCGATTTTTCTGGAGTGGTTTACAATTTGGCGCGACCGAACCCTTTACTATTGAGTATCTCAGGTTTTAATGGGGAAAATTTAATGAGCGATAGAAGTCGCAAAAATAGAAAGGAAAATTCATATGAACTTTTATGTTTTAAACTTCGTTTTTGAGATACAGATTGTTAAAGTTAATTAGGTAATTTAAAAAAAACATTTTTTTTCAAATATCTCAAAAACTATTTAGCCGTTTTTGATAAAACTTGGCACATTTTTGGTAATTAGTAAGTGGCTTCATTTTATGTTATTAAATTTAATTTAATTATTCTAGGGACGGCGTTGGGCATCCCAAATATATATTTTAAAGAGAAATTTGATCGCGCCACTGTTTTTTTTACACGTTTCATATTATTTTTCGATTGAGTAATCAAAAATACAATTTTTTTTGTATCTTGCATTTTTGGTTTATCTTGTCTACTTTTCGAAAAATAAATTAAATCGTTTATTCCTCGCACCTGGAAAAATAAATAAATAACGAACTTTATTTTTTCTCCTCAAAAAATAAACAAGATAGATATAAAATGCAAAAGACAAAAAACTTTATTTTTAATTACTCGATCTAAAAATCAAACTTGGAAACAAGTACCTAGTGATGTGCTAAAATTTTTTTAACACCCTGTATCTCGAAAACGAAAGTTTAAAACATGCAAGTTCATACTTTATGAACTTTCCTCTTTATTTTTGTGAGTCCTATCACTTATTAACATTTCCCGATTAAAACCTGAGACACCCTGAAGTAGGTATAAATATATTTTTTTTTTATTTATAATATTAAATACATATATAAATAAATATATAATATTTAATATTTGTTTTGAAAAAAACATTGATCTCATTTGGATGTTCCAAGAAATATATAGAAAACACTCTATATACTAGTATTTCGGCTTATTAGGCTTTTTTCAACAGAGTAATGTCTATTACCTTTGACTATATTACTAAACATTTCCAAGCGCGTTTTCGTTATTTATTTGTTTACGAGCACCTACCCCCGATTGATCCTACCATCTGGTAAAGCCCAAGTTTTTATTAGGTACCTTTTCTAAGAAGGGCGAGAGTGTAAAGTCTATTTGATCATTCGTAGTACAAGGATTTATAATTAAAGATTTTTTAATTTCTAATTGCTCTAACAGATCTATGAGCTTTCCTTTCTTTTCACGATGCAGTACCTTTACATTTTTCTGATGTATAAAATGATTGTTTTCTATACAATGCGTCGAAAATCCTGAATTTTTTGCGTTATTTAATATGGATTTTTTATGTTCTTTTACTCTAGTTTCAATACTTCTACCGGTTTGACCCACATACACGGCATTACAATCCGCGCAGTTAATTTGGTATACCCCCGATTGTTTTAATTTATTAACCCTTTCTTTGTTGTTTATCAAAATCCTCCCAATAGTACACTTGTTGACACTAATCGTTTTACACCCGTTTCGTTCTATTCTGCGAACTATTTTTTCGCTATAACCTGGGACGTGATTAATATAACTATAGGTGCCTTCTTTTTCCCGAATATTGTAAAACTCCCGACGAATTAATTTCCTCCTTTTGTTTTTTATCATGTTATCTATTAGTTTCTCTTTATATCCCTTGTTTCTTGTAATTTGTTTGATTGTACTTAATTCTTTTTCAAAATCTGCTTTTTCTAGCGGAAACATTAAAAGCCTATGTATTAAACTATGGAAAACCGACTTTTTTATTAGCCAGGACTGCTGCGAACTTGCTGGTATAATTGCGTCGGAAGCTGTTGGTTTTCTATAAACCGAGAATTTTAATTTATTTTCTACCTTTCTTATTGTTATATCCAAATAGTTTAATTGCTCGTAAACAAATAAATAACGAAAACGCGCTTGGAAATGTTTAGTAATAGATATTACTCTATTGAGAAAGGCCTAATAAGCCGAAATACTAGTATATAGTGTGTTTTCTATATTTCTTGGAACATCTAAATGAGATCAATGTTTTTTTCAAAACAATTATCTTCACGATGTTTCTTTCATAAAGAACCATCCGCTTCGAGTATCCACTTTATTTTTTTTTGTTTTTTTTTTTATTCTTGTTTGAATCTTATGACCATATATTTTGTTAATTCATATTAACTGAATAACATTTGGAAGTTTTGGTTATCTTTGGAATAGCAATGGCTTCCAAAACTCAAAACTACAAATAAATTAATTTCTAAATCGTTAATGATTATTCTGGATTAGTGTATGCGTGCCAAGATGTAGTAAGACGGTAATAAGATAACCGTTTCGTGTTCAACATGAATGAACGCTGACATTACCAGTTATTTTCATTAAAATTAAATGGCCAGTGATTGTCTCGCAAAATTACCTGATTTAATCCTAGATGATTTGCCAATTTGGTCTGCCTAGGGAGTCGTTTTAGAAGGTCATGCATGCTGTAGGGGAAAAATTATTCTTTAAATTTAATAACAATAATTGAAGGTCCTTTATATTAGTTCCTTGTCTTGTCGTTGGGGACTTTTAGCATCGCTATTCATATGAGGCAAATATGCCACCTGTAAAATAATGACAAAAGTTTTTTAGGCCATAAATAAAAAATAACAACTTATATATACAGGGTGTCCCATAAGTAATAGTGCATTGAGCGATAGCAGATTCATTACGTGAAAATAATAGGATTTAGTTAAACTTGCCTTGGTGCAAAAAATTGATATCAATAGTTTCAGTAAGTTACAGCTAGATGACACCGCTGTCAGCAAGTAACTAAATTATTTAGGGGTATTTTGTGTTTACTGCGCTACTGTAGAGGGCAGGGCTTAACTATCTTAAGGGCAGTAAAAAAACGTATTGGAAACTGGCCTAAAAATTTGTGACGTGCCATATAAAAATCCCTAAATTGCAGTCGGTCACTACGGTTTTTGATTAAAATGTTACAATTTGTTTGGCCGATAGTATTTTCAGTGCAAGATCTATGTTTCAGTTGCGTAAGTTCGCACTGAATACGTTTATTACGTGTTGTCTATAATAAACAAAGGTTTAATTCATTTTTTTTGACTCCTTCATCGACCAAGGGAGTCCAAACGCACCTTTAATACATTTTCTGGTTATCCTACTCGTATATATTTTACCTAAAAAGTTATAGCTGGCATATGTTGCTACGATGGGCCAAATTTAAGCATTAGTTGGGTAGAAACCTAAAAAGATTATGGTAAAATGACGGAATCTAAAAAAAATACGTTTTTTTTAATGTTCAGAAAAATGCTATTAATTATGTCAATCTATATAACTTGAAATGTAAGTTTACCTTAATATACTTTAATTGACCCAACAATTCCAGAGCGTGACTGTTAATATTCTGACTATTAAATTAGACAATTAAAATAATTAAAAAAGTGCTACATCATAAGGATAATGATGGAATATAGATAGTTTCATGGCAGGTCGTAACTTTTTTAATAAATTGGAAAACCCTTGTTGGGTATATCTATAATACAAGAACATTTATTTAAATGGATACCCAGATATAGAAAAAAAATAATAATAACTAAAAATATAATACCACAGGTAGTTGTATTATATTTTCTAATCATCAAAAGCTGTTGTGGTAATTCCTTGCTATTCAAATCTTTTTTGTCCAAACCACTTTCATTTATTCTGAGGTGAATCCGACCGTAATTTTGTAACTGGTTTGATTTTTTAACATTGTGAATAGTAAATGAATTAAGAAACGTCGGTTTTTCCTCGTTGTTTTCATCAGACTCGATTCAGTTGCAGTGGAAGCTTGAGAAGTTGATTTACCTTAAGAAAAATGAGTACAGTTGCAATCCTCTCGACATTTTACATGAACATTTACATTCCTTAAACTGAATAACATCGGCTCTTCCATAGAACTCTCCAGTAAAAACATTGTCTTTCTCTTATTGAGGTTAGGTTAGTTGGTTCTGGAGTTTTACTAGATTATTACAGAATTAACATGTCTTTAATATAGATAGGTGTTAAGTCAAGGAATTTATATACATGGAACGATTATCAAAGCTGCGCGGGTATTCCAATTTTGAATCCGCCATTTTGATGTCTGAAAATTTGTGGGAAATTTAACAGTATTAACCTAGCCTCTTCCATTAGATAGCAGTAACAAATAAAAATCACAGACACCAGCAAGTAAAACTTTTGAGGCTAAGAAAAATTCTAAATAGGTATAAGAAATGTTCCATATTTTATAGTTTAATTACCTACAATTATTTGTGAAAAATAAAATACCTATATCGTCTTCAAACTTATAAAATTGATGAAGGTACAAACGAAATATTTTGTGTACCTACCTACGTACCTTTTGTTCACATTATTTATGTAAAATACACCATTAGCCGTTTAGAAAAGTAAATAATTAAAATGCATTATGCATATAAAATTTAACTATCCTTTACATTACTTTAACTATCCTAGCTTATCTTTTGTATTGTTTATGTTCGCAGTTTTCATAATATACTATTATATTAGCTAGGAACTATGATTGCATGTCTCTTAAGACTTTCAATTCTTGTTAAGTTTGATATTCAAAATCAGAATTTACCTGGAATAATTACGAAAGTCCAATACTCACATATAGTCACCCAAAGTCTATAAATCAAAGGAACACAATAATAAACACACAAACAGAATCAAATCGAGAGAATCACAATAAAATAAACCAACAAGACGCCAAAAATACAAAACACTATTTACCAAATTTACCCATACCACTGTTGCCGTGTTAGGAAGATTTGAACCATTGAATTTTTAGATTAGAAAGAAAAAGACACTAGAATTCTAGGGTCTTGGCCAGGTGTACCAATACAAAATGTAGAAGTTGGGAGCAGTGTGACATCAAAATGGCGGGTCCCATGGTTCTACACAAAATTGGATACGCAGTCGTCTATTCGTTCCATGTATATAAATTCCTTGTGTTAAGTAAATAAATATAATAAAAATATCTAAATAAATTTCCCTCATTCTAATCACAAAGATTAGCCCCAAAATGTGAGACTTGCGTGAGAGAAGGGGCGGTACATTATTATTCGGTGGGCCGGATTTGCGCCTCAGGAACGACATACATCGATAAGCCCTAAAGTTGTCTCCCTTATTACAACAAATAAGGGAGACAACTCAAGCTGAAGCGTCGGTACAAAAATTTTACGCATCACTATAATTATTACAATCTTATTTGGTTTCCTCTTTTCTAAATTCTAATAACCTCACTTGGATTTGGAAAAATTTTAGGTTAGAAAGAAAGTGTAACGTCAAAACAAGACACGTTGATTAAGTCAAAATAAGATCAAGGAGTATTCAAATAAAGTCGTCGTTAATACTGCAAGGCATTTCCAATAACTGTTATTTTTTCTGCCTTCCAATCTCTAGCGCAATATGATCTGTTTTAGTGTACTTTTTCGAATAAATCCGAGCAGTTGGCGGGCTCCCGGTTGCGTTCCGAAACTCATTAGGGTGGCTATAAATAAACCTTTAAGGGAATTCCAAGTGTCTAGCTGTTCTAATTCGGCGTGTATGCGCTTTTGAATCATACATTGCCGAGTGAGAGTGCATAATTTAGTGTGGTTTCTAAAGTGACGGTTTCTGTGATTTTCGCGGTTGTGCAATGGGCAAGAAGCGGCGTCTCAATAGGCTAATATCCAAGTGGATAAAGAGGTTAGTTATTGGTTTGGCTTTTTCGATGCACCAAATGCTTTTCAAATTGGTTTTCCTTCCTCTATTATGTACAGACCATCAAAGTGTATGTCAGTTCGTATGCATCTATTCATAGCATTACTCCCAAATACCACAGATATCCTTGTATATCTTAGGGTAGTACAAAACTCTTAGCTTACGTTATTTTTATAATAAAAAATTACTTTTTCCTTATGTCTTAAAAATAATACCAAAATATATAAATAGACTATTTGCTCTATTATTTTTTTTACATCAATGGTCACTTAGGAATGTATTTTGAGGAATGTTGGAATACGGAGTACGAATGTGAATCATTCAGTAAAAAAAAAATAAACTTATGGCGTGTAGTGCGATCCTAATTTTAAATTTATACTGAATGTATCCTACAGTATGCGGAATTTGTAGAAAATAGAACTTGTATTCATGTCTAGATGGTTAGTTGGAAGTTTTATTTTCCTATTTGAATAATTACTATTCTTATTCGTTCTAATAGGAAATCGGAAAACAATAATGACAGTTAACAGAAAAATAGTTACAGCATAAAAAACTATTAGAATGCCTGCTTCCCATCCTTACAGAAACTTCTAAAGAATCCAACATTTATTTATTAAAATCTCTGAAATTATTTACAATTTTTTATAAATTTCGATAAAATTCAATAAACTGAAGATGAGTATAGGGAATGCTAATACATACAAATCGATGCAGAATGGAATTGTGCATTAGAATATAGAAAACAATATTGGTTTTGTATTAAAAAAAAAAATACGTTGCGAGGTTTAAATTTGGGCGAAAACCAAATTAAATTTTGGACACCCTGTAGATAAATAATCACACTTGAAGTATCAGTGCGAAGCTTATGGGTTCCTCAAAATCATATGGGGAATACTGTCCCTTCAATTTAAAAATGTCCGCAGTAAAACTTTTTAAATGTCAGAAATCAATAATATCTCAAAAGGTGTTATACTTGGGCATAGTTATACTTGAGCAAGTACAAGTATAATGAAAGTCCTTCTAAAATAATGCGTAGAATTCAAATATGCAATAAAAAAGATAATTTTTTTTATTTAAATTAACGAAATTGAGGTAGAGATATGTTCACGGTATAATCGGAATTGCCTGAGCAAAAAAAAAAATAAAATATACCTCTAGTCATGAATGTCAGTCAGTCAGTTACATGAATGACCCTGTATAGTTGGTCATCGATACCGCTATACGAAAGATTTTTTATATTCATATTTCTAGTCAATTTTGTAGTAATATCAGATTCAATATACAGAGCTTGATAAAGTTTTGCAGAACTTCATGAAAAAAGGGTATTTTTTTTAAATTTTTGTTTAAAAATTATGTAAAACTTATACCGGGTTTCCCGTTTCATTTGACTAATGGCAATTAACATGGGCTATTACATTTCATTGAATTTTATATTCCCAGGGCACACTATGAGAAATATTGCTAACGGAATCGATAGCACTGACTGTTAAACACTTCTGATTACCAAAATAGTAAAGCGAAATGCTTTTTTAATTAAAATATCAGTAAAAATTCGTTTTAAGTTAATAGGTGTAGTTTACATAACTGTTTTAAGAAACGTCATTAAACGTCATCCGATGGACTAGTTGGTTGAGCGGCAGTGTTTCAAACTGAACCGCAAAATTTTGCAGGTTCGAATCCCGTCAGAGGCAACTTTTTTTTTACTTTTTCATTAATTACAAATTATTAGTGTTTACCTACTTATTCGAATAAATATGGTTCATTGTCGGTACCTAGTTATTATTTTTGAAAGTCACAATATTTGCTTATCAAAAAAAAAAAATAATAATAAAACATGTTTTAATTGGTTCGTTTCCTTTATCTTTAGCTAAAGCTACTATCTTATAAAATAAGTAGTCAACAAGCAAATATTTTTTATTTATTACATGCACTGTGCTTTTACTAATACTAGTGTACTTATCTCTGCTAATAGTTACTACATATTATACCTCAATCTGGATATTGAGTTAAACAGTATTACAGAAGAACTGTCGTGAATTAGGAATAGGTTTTTTTTTTTAATAAAAACTATAATTCTAAAATTATGAATTTTTTTAAATAAGAATATATTTAAAAAAAAAAACTCCTCAAAAAGAAACCTATTATTACTAATTCACGACAGTTCATCTGTAACTGTTTAACTCAGTATCCAGATTGAGGTATAATATGTAGTAACTATTAGCAGAGATAAGTACACTAGTATTAGTAAAAGCACAGTGCATGTAATAAATAAAAAATATGTTGCTTGTTGATTACTTATTTTATAAGATAGTAGCTTTAGCTAAAGATAAAGGAAACGAACCAATTAAAACATGTTTTATTATTATTTTTTTTTTTTGATAAGCAAGTGTTCTGACTTTCAAAAATAATAACAAGGTATTGACAATGAACCTTATTTATTCGAATAAGTAAACACTAATAATTTGTAATTAATGAAAAAGTAAAAAAAAAAGTTGTCTCTAATGGGATTCGAACCTGCAAAATTTTGCGGTTCAGTTTGAAACACTGCCGCTCAACCAACTAGTCCATCGGATGACGTTTAATGACGTTTCTTAAAACAGTTATGTAAACTACACCTATTAACTTAAAACGAATTTTTACTGATATTTTAATTAAAAAAGCATTTCGCTTTAATATTTTGGTAATCAGGACTGTTTGACAGTCAGTACTATCGATTCCGTTAGCAATATTTCTCATATAGTGTGCCCTGGTAATATAAAATTCAATGAAATGTAGTAGCCCATGTTAATTGCCATTAGTCAAATGAAATGGGAAACCCGGTATACAAATTTACAAATAAGGTTTGTAAAATGTCTATAATCCGATACTAAATCCAACACCCGATATATAGATAATGTCACTATTATACTGACAATATATTGAGGTTATTTTACAAGGAATTTATAAATTCCTTATTATTCTAATATTTTTTTATCTGTTATACAGGTTCCCAAATAAAAATATATTCAATTTGGAAAGAAAGACGCAAGATATTAGTACACGATAGTTAAATAAATAATATAAATAACATAATACTGGAAAAATAATTCTAATTCGTTATTTAGTATCTATATCTGTAGTAGTAATCGGTCTACAGGGTGTCCCACGGTGACGAGACATTAGACATATTTCAGAGACTACTTCGATTTTAATTTTGAAAATTTGGGCAATAGTGTTTTCGGGCATGCCTTTTTCAACTAAAATAATGGCGTCCACCTAACGCTTCCAGTTATACCGGAAGTTGATGTCATCTTCGTTATTTTAAATGGAACCCTTTGTATATTATTGCAATTTTGGATTCTACTTCAATTTTTAGGTGAACTTTCATAAAGGTTTCCTATTCTTAAAGGTAACTGATCTTGATCTATTTAATTTTTTTTCAAAAAAAATTAAAAATGCGCCGCCTAATTCAAAAAAATGTGTGTTTTACAATAATAAAGTTAGAGCGATAAAATTTATAGGGGACATAACTAAAACTCTAAGCTTACCTGCCATAATTTCAAAATGACTTAATTTCATACAGGGTGGTAGAAATTTAATGCCAAATTTAGTCAACTTTAAACCATCTTATCTTTTTTTTTAAATGGAACACCCTGTATATTTTAGCGCAACCTGATGAATAATTTTATTCTCTTTCGAATGGTATAATGGTTTTCTATACTATCTCTTCTGGTTTTTAAGGTATTTACTGTTTTTCTTGCAGTCAACGGATACATCGCATAATTTCTTGGGAGGATGGCTGTGACATTTTTAGTGGAACCTCAAGCCAAGCACAAGCACCTAATCTGTCACCAGTTTATTGTTGTCAATTTAACATATAAAGTGAATGTTTATTTGAGTATACCATTGTTAAAGGATGGAAAACGTTAACATTTATTCTAATGCTGACATTCTAAATTTATTATTTATTCATAGAGAGTGCCACAAGATAATAAATAAGACTTGCAGGGAATCTAATGAGAGATGCACTCATTATTGACTACATATTCAAAGAACAAACTACACATTTGCAATTTGCAGCGATTGTGGTGCCCTCACTTTCTTGGTGGAGGTCACATAAACTATTAAGCCAGGGACTTGCGCAGAGAAGTTGTAAAGAGATGAAAATTAAAAACAAAAGATGGAAATATTTACAAAAATTGTGTGAAAGTAAAATCTGTATAATGTTCTGTGGCCACATCTCTGACCTCTGTCAGACCCGTGTCAAATCTCCCACCCATAGATATTGATACCTCGGCCCACCCATGCATCATGCCATGCATTTTTTCTGTAATACCTATCTTACTATCGAACCTTGTTTGTCTCCAAATTGAATATGTTTTTATTTGGGGATCGGTATCTATGATTGTGCACAGATAACTTCTTTGCGGATCGTTACTAACGTGATTTATTTATATAATCCCCATTTTATCTCCTGGCTACTCTCCAGTTTCATGTTTATTTTATTAAGCTGAACTTGAAGGGTGTATCTCTTTGAGACTGCCTAGAAAGAAAAACAGCAAACAGTATCTTCTCGAAGGGCTTCTATGGTTTATTTTAGTTCCTCTTTGGAGGGGGATTTAATTATAAATTTCCTTCGATTTAAAGTTCACTTTCAACTTGCCCCGCTGTTATAATATAATTTTTAAGTAATCTACAGAAAGCATAAATGCAGTGAAAAAAGTAAATTAAACCAAATAATCATAATCATAATATTGAGGAAGTCAATTTTGGCTTGCTAAATCTAGTAATTTTAGTTCTCTGTATATTCGATTGAAAATTTAAGTTGTTCCTTCCTACCTGCTGCAGTTTGAGATTCATTGTCTGATAAAGAATGTTGGAACATCAATGACCTGTTCGATTCCAAACATTAACCCACACAGGTGCTTCATTTGGCAGTATAGGCGACAATAGCAACATCACTTTTTTTTTCGAAGGAATTATCCATTTCAATTTATTCATGTGAAAATGTAAATTTCGTACGTGATTAATTAAAATTGTCTCCCACTTTATTTTAACAACGTTTCCATTAAGTTGTGCCCAACTTCATAAATTTTTATGTACCTACGGAGTTTTTGAGTTGCGGATACGCACCTGTGAGATTTTTAAGTAAAATCAGTTATAAAATAGTGTAAAAAGCTAGGTTTCTATAAAATCGCAGCATGATTCTTTCGGTACGATATATTTATGTATTTGTGATAATTTCCGGATTTCCCACCACCTGGTGGTCAAAGGCGGCAAGCGACAAATTCCTTCGTTGTGCGTCATTCTATTGATATTTGTTGTCATTTGTTTGTCATAATTCATATTTATAATTATGAATATGAGTTATTTGAGGTCTTAAAGCGTGGTAATTTACCAAATCTTCATGCATTTATGCTTATGGACATATAAGAATATACATATATTTATAAGAAAAAATAACGGTATGAGGCCGTAAAAATAAAGGCGTCAAAACTAAGTTTTTTTTTAAACAGTAATATGAAAATTACCTCTTCTTACATTATATAAAAAAGGTCTAGATCTACACCATAGGTATATAATTATTGTATATGTATACAGACAGTTCTTGAGAAATTTTTTACGATACACATTTGAACTGGGTTATCTTTTTGGATAATCTTGAAAGAGGGTTGAAAACCTTTGGTGTGAAGACAACACTGACGTAGTTTTCCACAGGACTCCAAAAGAGCAATACTGCGCTCGACGCGTGTTATCATCTCCAGATAATGCCAACTTGGTTAGCAAAACGCGCGTCGAATGCAGTATAATGTTTTGGTGAACTACGTCAGTGTTTTCTGGCTAATACTATTATTATACCTACTTATAGTTTACCACTACTGAAAACCTTCGCGAAAATGACAAAACGAAAGAGAAAAATAAGGGTTACGCCATCTTTTCTACGGAAATCGAGCCATGATTTTTTCTCTGTATTTTTTTTATTTTCTTCGCCCCATATTCGGATTATAATGCATACATTTATAGAGAATGCCACTTGCTCTAAATCGCCACTTGTTACCTGTTACAATAAACAACAGAATGATAGATAATCTGACCTACTATTTGGTTACTTTCAGAAGTGAACTGGTTAATAATTACACACGGCATTTGTTTCAACATTTACCTGTTTTTTTTTTCTCAATTACCTGTTTCTCAGCGGCGCGGACAATAGGAGGAACAATTAGATTGACATGAACTATGGAGGTGATTGCACTTCAATTTTACTCTGTTCTGTTTGAAAAGAGTAAATAGTGCACATATTTTTTTTTCGTCATCTATAAAGTACACTTAAATTAAATTAAAGAAAAATAGTCAATTATTAGGTAAATAAGTGCTGAAATAGAGCTAAATATTTTAAATTAGCCATGCCCAAACCTAAGCGCTTCCAATGGTATAAACCTTTTTTTTAGTAGTACAGAATTAGAAAAATTATATGCATGGCAAACTTCGATATGCGGTTAGATATGTGAAATTTTCAAAAGTTGTATACTTATACCTATATGCAGTGAATGAAACAACGTAGCCTAGATATTGAAAAAGTTTTTAAAAAAGTTTGGGTTGATATCTGTAACCGTTTTGGAATTATCGAATTTCTAAAAAGTGCTCGCGTTTTATCAGTATTACGGTGCGCTCAGGCTTATAGCGCGAATACTAGTGCCTCCATAGATGTGCACAGACTTGCAGCACATTAATCGATATTATTGTGATGATTGAATGACGATTATTTTTTAGAAAATTGCATTTATAAGTGCGTTTTGTAATTGTTACTGTACTTATCATTGGGTTCTTACGTACGACATTATTAGTGTTTGACGGTGAACTGATAAAAAGACTATTGAATATGTATGTCGTTAATGGTACCCCTAGAAACAAGCGAGTTAGACCGGCTATTTTACTCCACGACTATTGGCGATTCAAATTACCGATGAGGGCGCTGCAAATTGTAAACAAATATGGAGGAATACGAGTAAAAATGTTGCATTTCAAATCACATCATCTAGCAATTTACCTTTTAACTGCCATAAATACAGTGACTTCATGTGCTAGTTAGGGTGAAATAAAGGGTAAAAAGAGTGGTAAAAGCAATCATACGTCCCATAAGTCCTTCATTGCTAATTATATGAATTTTTTGGGTTGAAACAGGTACCCTAGTTTTGTTTACTTACATTTTGGACTAAAATAAGTGTAATAAACTGTATGGTGATACCATATTAGTGCTTGTTTTTTGTTAAATAATGTTTAAATTAAAATATATTCTGCTTTTGTAAGACTAATAATAGAAAAGTATAGACAAACTACAACAAAGTGGTTATGTTGGTTAAATAAACGTTCCCTGTTATTAAATTGTTACGTGCCTTTTGCAGAAATGAATGAGAAACAGTTTCTTATACTAGGGCCAAACTTCTACCTATCCTTCAATCTTAAACACTTCTATTGACACATTTTGTGGAAAAACACCTATAAACACGGCAGTTTGTGTTGTGCTGATTTCTTTTAAATTCCATTTTATAAAAAATGTAAAAATAAAGATGTACAAATACTAACCACGTCGTTTTTAACTTTGTAATACCAAAAAAACAAACCCAAATACGTGTTATTTATCATTCTATCAGCAATAGCCCTCCAAAAATTACCTTTTAAGTAAGTTCAAATATTTTCATGCAGAGGGCGCATTCAGTTTTGGAGTCGCCAATAGATAGCGCAACGCTCGACCGACAAGCCTCGTGAAGAGTAGTGGGGAGTGTTCAATTATAATACCGTACTCGCTTAATGGAGCAGTATTTTTTTTTTCTTAAATACTAGTTATGTAGTAAAGTAACTAACATTGTTATATACTGGTGAGTGGAAAAAGTAATTCTATGCGTTTTTTCTGTTGCCTACCTACGGTTTTCTGCGACTTGACGCCTCATTTTTTATTCCAAGGCAACCTTGTTGCCCATTTCGATGGAAAAGCGTGTATGTACGACATATTTTTGCCATATAACAGTATTCAAATTAAGTTCAATAAAAACTACGTCCCAATTGACTTTGTCACTTTATATTTTGTTGTCTATACGAGAGAAGGTGCTTTCAATTGTTGACTGTGATATATTGTTGAATAATTTGTTCTGTTAAATGTTCTAAATTGCAGCAGTTTATACCTCCAAAGTGTATTTACTACTAATATCTACCTGCCGAGGAAGTATGAAAAGAGCGTCATTTAAAAATGCTTTTATTCAAACAAAAGTAATTTTACATAATTTCAAATAATTTTAATAATTCATTTGTGAATTGACCAAACCGCATGATAGGCCAGTCATATAGTACATTAAAATCGCAAACTAACGGCTAGTTCTGATTTTTTAATATGTTGTTAGGACTACTACCAGCAGTGTATATCCAAGTTTGCAGCTTCGAAAGACCTGTGCTAACTTCGTAGCACTCGAAAAACCGCGAAATTTTCGCACTTTTTTCAGTGTTTGCACTATATCTCCTAAACTATGCGTTTATTCATAAAACATGTTCAGAACGTTTTTAAATTAGATTAAATTTGATTTATCAGTACCTATTTTTCAAGCTGAATCGGACGATTTCGAACCACCCACAAAGCGGACAAAATAAACTATTCCAACCCAACAATATCTCTTGTTACGTATATATCTTATTGTCTATATATCAATAAATGTTGAATTAATTACATTGTAAATATATTATAAACAGGCTAAATATATACATATATTTCTTGTGGCTGTACATGGGTTTTCCTTTCAAACTACCCTCAAACCATCGTGAGAACTCAATAGAGCAAATTTGCGAAAAATGAGTTTTCCCATTTTTTTTGATTTTTAAGCATTGTGAGGAAACTATCAGACCCACGGACGTCGTTCTATGCTTAAATTAAAGCTAATTACACTCGTTACAACATCTCTCCCTATGACTTTACCCGTAAAATGAGTATATAGCCTGACTTCGGGGACGAAAGTTGACCAGATCTTAAAATGTCACTTTTTTGGAAAAAAATTACCACTTTTTGGATGACTGTATGTTGGTAACTATTATACCTACAGAGCTGGTTCTTATCTCAAATTGTAGCGAATTTAATCTACTTTAAAAATGCTCAGAATATATTTTATGAACAAACGCATAGTTTAGGAGATATAGTGAAAACATCGAAAAAAGTGCGAAAATTTCGCGGTTTTTCGAGTACTACGAAGTTAACACAGGTTTTTCGAAGCTGCAAACTTGGATATACACTACTGGTAGTAGTACTAACAACATATTAAAAAATCAGAACTAGCCGTTAGTTTGCGATTTTAGGGATTTCTAGTGTACTATATGACTGGCCTATGATTGACGTTCAATATTAAAATCCCTGAATTTCAGTCCTTCGGTATGGTTTTTGTTAAAAATGTTACAATTCTTTGGCTGATTTGGCTGGTTGCATAGGCGACATCTTTGTTTCGGTTGCCAAAGTAAAAAATACAAATAAAAGCGTTGACTGAATATATTCAGTCAACGTTAAAAGTATTGAAAATGTCTCTGTGGACAAGGAAATTCCTTGGGACAAGGGCATGCACAGTGCCGTGCACACACGGGTCCTTGAAAAACTAACTAGGCAAACGAATTTTTTTAATCTTAGCTCTTCTAAATGTATATACATAATACATAATATAATATAGTGAACCATACGAATATAAAACTGAGTCTGTATGTAGGTACATACCTAACTAGTTGGATAAAATAGAAATTGTACCTATTTTACCAGATTTATACAGAACCCCAAATAAACATGTGTTCTATTTGGAGACAAGGACGAGTGGATAGTAAGTAAAGTGTGTCTTAAACAGAGAAAAAGAACGGCAGATGGGTGGAAACCGAGATATCAATATCTATAGGTGGGTGACGTCACACCCGACATGTCACATGGATACGATACAGCCAGTCACGGTGGGGTGACAGAGGTGTGGCTCCCAGTTGCTTTTCCCAGTGAATAACGAAGTTAGCGGCGTTATTTTTTCGGTATTATGTTATTTATCATTATTTCACTATCGTCCTTGTTTATATAAAATATAGGTGATCAATCACAGTGGTGACAACCATGTGGAAAAGTCTAATACTACCAAGGTCGTTGAATTTGATTGGTTATTTCTTTAAATGCACAAATTTCATTTGTCAAAGCACAGATTGTCCACCATGACACCTGTCCGCCATCCACTCATACTAATGCGGTTGAATAACTATATATTTCTATAAACAAGGCTGTCATATACTAACATCTTGCATCTTTGTTTCCAAATTGAACAAATTTTTGTTTGGGCCTCTGTATAATTATTGTTCCTTACAGAGAATCATAAATATATGTTTCCCCTTTATCACTGTGTCCTTCCTATCATCTTCGAATGGTATTCTATAAATATTACTGCAGTTGAACATCCATGGATATAATTGTTAACAGGAAACTATTAAATCTGTCATCTGACACTGTTGTACATCCTACCTATACAAACAAAATAACTACCCTGTAAAAAAATAGACTGATATGTGATTGTATGTACATATTATGGGCATGGGCACAGCGCGATTGGATGTGCTTTTTATGGTTTCTGTTTTCATTATCGCACTTTTTGCACGCATTTTTATAATTTTTCTTCACTGGTGCCCATCCACCGCTAGTTACCTACTTTATCGGCTTGTATTATGCTCGAAGCACTGGATGTTGTACAGTTTTACGAGGATGAGACACTTTTCCGTTGGTAGCGACGATTACTGGTGGGGTTAATTTTGAAACGGTTCAATAACGCCGAGATACGCTTATACGACCTAAAATTTCAAGATTTCTATCCTCTGTGTCTGTAGAAAGCATCATTTTCAGTACTATAATGTTAAAACCTTTGAGTTGTTATCGTTCAAAGTGCTTATTCTTTGACACTGTTAGTCTTTAATAAGCCCACATTTGTAATACAATAGGGTGTTTTCCTATTTTTTTTTTTACATCGGCAATGAAAAGTAGTTGGAAAAAGAAGAGATACGTATTTCTGGAATTTTAATATTGGGTTCATTTAAGTCCATAAATTATTTTATTATTGTGCGCGATATCTTGTGACGTCGCTAAGCGAAAATTCAAAATTTGCGCCATTTTTTAGGGATTTCTAGGATATTTTCATTTGTGTGGTTGGTGTGACTGCGTGACCACTTTACTTTTGTTTATGTTTGAATTGTTTGGTTAGGGTAAACATCATGGTAAACATGAGACATTGTTTTTAGTTTATATTTTTACCTGTGCATTGTTGTCTCTGCCTGTGACTGATTACAAGTGTATTTATTAGTCGGACTTGGTCTCTACAAAACCTCGCTCCATGTTTAATAAAAGTTTACTTTACAAGAAAACAACAATACAACACGTCAAGTTGTCAAGCCAAACACAAACGGGAAATTTCAAATGTCAATTGTCGAAATGTCGACTGTCGTTTCAAACTGAATTTAGCCACATATTATCAGTGTTGCCTCTTTATAAATACATATTCCCTAGTTTTCGCTTAGTGACGTCACGAATATAGAATAAAATTTCAAAATTGAATTAAAAATTTTCTACCGATTCAATCTTATTAATTTTTATCCTAATAAATATAAAAAAAATATATTTTATAAAAATACAGGTTTCCACTTTCATTTCGATTGAAGGAAAATACCCCATTGATTAGTTAGGTTGGTTTGTGCTTTGATTAATAAGTACTTTGTAACTAAGTCAGAGCTAAGAGTAAAAAAACAGTAAGAATAGATTAATTCTGATCATTAAGTAATTCACAGAATTGCGTTTAATTATCTTCCAGTAATGAAATCTATTATTAGATCTCCAACACATCGCTTTTATGACACTTTTTTGGGCATATCTCCCTTATTAATAAAAGATAGACCCATAAAACCTTATATGACCGTATTCATAAAAAAGTTCTTTCCTAATATGTAAAACAGTATTGTCTTTATAATCTCAATTGAAACTGCATAAAAAATTCCGACAAACGGTACACGTGGCTAAACAAAGAGGCCGCCGTCGAGGTGGAGGTGTTTCTTTTGTCGGAATTTTTTTTACAGTTTCAATTGAGACATTATAGGTATAGACTATACTGAGTGGTCCATTTACAATATTAAAATTTAAGTATATCGACGTAGCTTCATTGAGTAGGCCTATAGAAAATTTAATCTATATAAAAAGAAAATCGACGGGCCCGAGCCCGATTTTTCCATTTACCATTTACTTTACCATTTTCAAAATAATGAACTTATGCGGAACTTTATGAACTCACTGTATATATTACTTCGCTTAAATGCAGCCCTATAAAACGGGCGTTACTTAATGTTATAAATTAAAATGATTTATGCTTTTTTGGTGTAAGTCACGTATTACGAAGACTATGATAATTTTTTAAACGATAATGCTGCCGTGAATAAAAAACAATGATGTAATATGAACCGAAAAATGACCCGACCTGTACCCGTCGCTACCATCTGCACGACAAACAGCCGTTGCGTGCAATCATCTCCAGCGCGCTGCTTTGCGATCTCTCGCAAACCGACTGTGATTTGATGCCTTTGGGTGCAGTGACCTCCCCGAGGACCGGTGCTCCACGGTGCTGCTGCTGGGCGTCACCAGGATCCCGACGTCGCCAGCGCCGACGCGCCGCCCCTGCTCCTTACCCCTCACCCCTCGCTGCGACCTTCCCGTCGGAGAGGGCATTCAGGTCCTCCCCCGTCGCAACTCTCTCTCAGCTGGAAGGCGCGCCGGCGTCCTCGTGAGGAGGAACTCCTCGAGGAAGAGGGAAAGCCGCCACCACTGCCAGGTTAGCGGCAGGCCCGCGTACACAGGGTGTTCTGTGAAGGGTGGGGCATACGTTCTGGAGCCTGTTACAAAATCATTTTTTTATCTGTGTGCGTACAATATACAGGGTGTTAGTTAAACATGCGGCAAAAAGTCAAGAGGTTATTCCTTGGACTATTCTAAGGATATTTTATCATTTGATGATTTTTGAAAAAGCGCTTTGTTGCGAAGATATTAGGGCGAAAAATGTTTTTTAACAATTAACAATTTATTACTAAAAATTACATTTAACATTTCTGAACCTACAAGAATTGTTCAAAATGGCTGCCTCCAGCTCGGATGCAACCATCCAATCTTCTCCTCGTAGACTCCCGAACTCTTTCAAAAACACCAGTGTCGTTTCTTATTAAGTTACACCCACTTGATACGTCCAGTGTAGTACGCAATACTTTTATTTCACCTACATTAATAATTTCAAAAATACCAAAATTGGATTTGTTGAAAATTTTTTTCGCCCTATATCTTCGCAACTAAGCGCTTTTTCAAAAATCATCAAAGGATAAAATATCCTTAGAATAGTCCAAGGAATAACCTCTTGAATTTTTGCCGCATGTTTAACTAACACCCTGTATATTGTGATGATTTTCTATATTTCGACCATTTTCAAATATCTGTTTAACTTACCCGTTGAGTGTATAATTGAGTATATAATTGAGTGACCAAGTTGTCACCTAATAACTTGGTCACTCATATCGTGTTTCTTTCCATAACAAAAATGTTCTATAATATTTGCTTTTCCGTAAAAGTCGTATATAAAAGCCTTTTTTTAGTTCAAATGCCTCTCAAATAGAAACACGCTTCCAGATCTATGCCCCACCTTTTTCAGTCCCTCGCTATTACACCTAAAGGAGTAACGAATTCCCGCAAAACTAGAGTTGTGTTCATGAGATCTGTAGGAATATTTTATGTTGGAACAAAAATTATTTATACATTTATTTATAGGAAGGAATTAGGGTCGCGTTATCACCGCCAATACCGCCTTCAATTTTGTCCAAGGAAATTCCATGTCCTATTTTTAGTTTTTGAAGTAACTTCTTTGTGGTATTCCTAATTCTAAATAGAATTTTTCAATGGTACGGTCTGCCTAATTATTCCAAAATCATCTCTTTTATTTTGGTTCACTGTACTCTACATTATAACATACTAAGACTATAACATTCACTATCACCTCCCTCGTTTGTCTGCAAAGCATTTTTCTATACATTTTTTGCATGCAAAGTATTATTACTCAATATAATAAAGAGGCCAAAATATATCTAATAAGGAAATACCCTAGCGCATCAAACTACGCTACCGGGAATGAATAACCAGAATAATAAGTACTAATTACAACTCGGAAATATACATTGGCTTATGATACAACTACACTGATATGCTCATAACTTGACTAAATTTTGTTTGTTCTGCGCACGATGTCATTCTCGATGCAAAAATGGTGAAAATTCAAATACCTTAAAGGCAGTGATATAATTATTATTTTCTTGTTTGTCAATTGTATTCCCGTATTATTATAATTGTGAGGCCCGAGGGTTATCAAGTTGTCATTTTTATATTATAGGGTGGTATTTATTTACAGTAGTACTTCTTATTATCTCTAAAAATTGTAAAATTTAGGTTAGAATTATATTCGGTAGGTAGGTTCACAGAATGCGGTTTGAATTAAAATAAGAAAGATTGATATCAATCAACTATTATTTTAGTTTTCCTGTATGAATCGTGTATTATAATTCCATAATCGACGTTTATTTTATTCCGTTATCTTTGTTTACAAGTATTTTATTTAATTTTGTATCGTAACTGACGTCACACTCAATCGATAGACCACGCCCCCATGCGCATTGGCATGTCAGTGTAGTTGTATCATGACACTAGCTGGTTATCGTCCAACGTCGGCACTTGTTTTTTTTATGGACCAATAAGAATTCGATTAGCCACCTGTTTCAGGACAAACTCTGACTTCAGTCCCCATATTGCCAGAATTGCGGATATGTCACCGGTCGTCACTATAATAGGCGCCGAATAATCATGTTTAATTTAAAAAAATTCATAACTATCTATACAAATACAAAACACACATAGTTTTTTTCCAGTACTTTTTTTACTGACGAAACCAATATGGCTTTTAACTGAATTTTTAAAAAAATATTTTTTCTGCCGCATATTTGTCACTGATCAAGAAGCAGTAGCCAGACTGTACATGTTTTTTGAGTAAATGAAAAGAAATCCGACTTCCGCCACAGATCTCATAAACACATACCGCCCAATAATCCATTTTGCGGGAATCCCCTCCGATCTTTCCCATTATTACCGTTCACCGTATGAGGTAGGTCCAAACACTAAGCGCCACCTCGCCCTCCTCCGACTGCGACAAAGCGAAGCCGACGACATGCTCCGACCTTAGGGGAAGTCCCCATCAGACGCCACCGTCCGATTTTTCGTCTCATGACGTCGTTGTCACGTCATCACCGCCTTCTATGATGGAGCGCTCTTTGGACTCCATCGGGACGTGTTCCCTAGACGTGGAGGCGTCCGTCTGCGACGTGTCAGGTAGCGTGTCAGATTTTGTGATGGCTGATGGATTTTTATCCTTTTTCTCTTGACCAGTGTGGTGGATTCTCGAGACTTTTTTTCTTCTATCTGTGTACAGTGGGCATTGAGAATCGCACCCCCGCTTAGTGCATATACTTTCATATTTTGTAAATAAACAAAAGTTGAAACTTATACGCAGTTGCTTGTCTTAAATCGTTGCTAAATATGGGATTAGATGTACAATGTTTAGATATTCCCATCTTGTATGGAACTCCCTGTATGATTTCAAAGATTTGGATAGAGCATTTTCTCACGTGGATAGATATATCTAATAATAAAAATGTAAATTATAAATTTATCATCAGAGAGAAAAGTATTTGTTTGATATGTTACACATGTGGTATGTTCTCCCATTGAATATGTAACTCTGGAAACTCCAATTCTATGCTTATGTTAGATTACTCAACCTGTGTAAACGTTTTGACAGTCACAAAATCCCTAACAACAAGGCAGTTAAGTAAAATTGATATTTTTGATGTACCGATACAAAGAAAAATCTATGGTTTTGAATAATCTGGGGGAATAAAATTTATGCTGAGACTTGTCTATATAATATTTGGTCAAATGGTTCCTTTGACATTACTTTTACTATTGGAGATAGAGCCTTATGTACCTTAGAACCACCTGTCCCGTTTAAAAAAATGTTCTATCCAAATCTGAAAATTGGACATTGGATTGTTCCATTAAAATAAGAAAACCAACACCAGAAGTAATACAAAAGTATAAATAGTAATACATACAAAAACAAAAACATATGGTGGAAGAAATAATTGTCTCAAGATACACTGCCACAGATCACAAGCTGCCATTTTTAATTTTATACTTTGTAGGGCTTTTTTGTTTTATCTACATTTTAGGTATTTCTTAAAGTTGTACAATTGAGAACAAACTAATATCTTTTATTGCTTCTAGCTGAATAACTTGTGTGTCAATCGTTTTTTCGCTTACAGTAATGTGCCTGTGTTAGTGTGTTTACGCATTGACTGAAGAATTTAATAAGACATGCAACTGAGGGGAATCGCCTTATTACCCGTCTGAATTTCTCGGGCAATACCCCAGGCTTCCGAACAATATCTGATATTACGTGACCACTTGCCACTTCTTTCTAAGAGACAAAAATGAAGAAGCTTCCTCATTTCACTTTAAAAATACAATATTTTAAAATATTGCTGCAGGTCTTATTAAATATCTCAGTTTAAGGTTTAAATTTGTGCTGCTTTCTTCGATATTTTGAAATAAAATTATAATGAACATGAGATGTTATGAATATTTATTTCTCGATAGATTTTATTAATGAATACATAATACAGGTAAATTGTTACATAAAAATGTGTGCAATTTTTCTGTAATATGCTATTAGCCAAAGTTAAATAAAAGTATAATAAAAATTATGATTTCACTGATGGAAGCATGTATGTCAACCATAGAAATTGTAAAAAATATAGAATGCTTTTATGAAGACTGAAAATGGCCATCCTATGGAGAAAACGTAACTCTAGGAACTATGGTTTTCTGTGTAGGTAGCTCTGGTCACACGTCACACTAGCATCTAGCTTCGCATTAGCTGCCGGATGGGAAATTAAAAAATTATGTAACTTTATGTGACCTAGATTATTTGTAACTGCTTGAAATTTTTGTCATAATATTCATCCATTCACAATTTTTAACTAGTAACATGCTAAATAAATACTAAATGGCCAGTTACATTACATTATTATTAATAGTAGAATAATCCTTACCAAAATTTTGGACAGATTGAACTCTTATTAAAGCCGAAATTTGCACAAAATCGTTTTATATCCCAGAGGCCATTTATCTCACTATAAACTCAAACAAAACAGTTGTTCAGGAACACAATAAACTATAAAGTATGGTAATATTTATCAACAAAACGGTAAGAACAACAAATGCACAAATGAAGGTGGAGGCCATATAATAAACAAGTCCAATTCACACAGGCTGACAGTTGACAAACGTCAAAGGTTTCTAACTTATGCCGTTTTCGATTGACTGCTCTAGAGCACTCTGAGAGTATCTCTAACCTTTTCTATCGATATAAGTTAATATAGGACAGAGATACTCTCAGAGTGCTCTATTAGTTAATTGGGATTAAGCGCTACCAATACTTACAGTGTTGTATCCAAGGAATTTAAATTCCTTGGTTGTATCCCATGGTGTGATGTAAAAATTCCCAGAAAATTCCCTAAAGTTACATTTTCTCGTGTTCTGCAATTCTGCATAGAGTGGCTATTTTTGGATGTGATATATAATGGATATTGGCATTCTATATTTTTTATAATTTCTATGATGTCAACGAAATATATTAAGATTATGACTCTTAACAATTTTAAATTGTGAAGTTTATCTGTTTATCAAAAACCATTTTTTTAAATACGGTTTTTTGTAACTTGCTTTAAACTATTCAGGTGGATAAGCGACAACTATTAATAGGCCTTGTATAATTGTATTGTTTAATGACAATATCCTTATCAGTGGTTTAAGAAACACAGATATAGAAAATGTTTGCTTTATTGTGAATAATTGGTATCATTTACTAATTATTATTTCAGTTCAGAGAAATTCCAAGTTAGTTTAGAAGTAAATCAATCCATATATTACGAGTATATCTGTGGTTAAGTCCAGTTATCTCATATACAACATATCAGATAACAGATATCAATATTGTTACATTCCCAGTACACACTAATACCTACTTATATAACATTAAAAATTTATGCTGTCATAATTGTTACTGCTTTATTTGATCATTTTCCATAAAATATTTAAGAATTAAAGAGAATTGCACTATATCACTAATACTGATACATATATGACTAATACTGACTATTATTAGTTTACAATTATAACATTATTTACAATTGGACATAATTTTTATATCATATTGGTCAACTAATAACTCTTGACCTTTAAAATTTAATGTTTGGAGTTATAATGAGTTTTGAAGTGGTTAATAAATACTGTTAACAGTTTTAAATATAATTTTAACCTTTGATCATTCTAATTTATACCTGTGATAATGTTTATCAGTTGTGTTATTCAACGAATTAAGTATTCATTTTAAGTTGAAAAAACTGTGGACTGGAAGTCTGTTCATTTACCCGTCGAAGTCTTACATAAGTTTAATAGTATGGTAATATATGCAGCATTATTTTCTATTATGAATTTTAAGCAGGTTGAGAAAAGTTAATATATACTCAATTTAGTAAACAACTGTTAAAATCATTGGTATGTATCGAGCTTGCATAACTAAAACGTAAGAGCAAACGCACAAATATTAATTACAACTAACTAGAGCTTTGCTTAGAGTGGACTGCCAATAATCTGTAGTTCATTATTTATTCAGAGTAACCTGTAGTCGTTTTTAAATCAAGGTTAAATTTCCTACATTAACAACCGTACAATGTTATATATGTGTAACTAATCGTCATTATATGTTTTAGATTGGTCTGAAGTGTCGTCAGTTGGAACCCTTCGAAGCGCTGGTCTAGTAACACCTTCGCCTCCAGAGCCACACTTACCGTCGTACCTGAGTTTGGCCTGCACCGTGAACGGCTATTCCACCACGACGAATTACGATCCAATTCGGTTGGCCCGGTCCAGAGATGCATCCCCGCACAGAATCGACAGCGATTTGACACCCAACAAGGCTACGTATTCAGTACAGAACAACCTGCTTTCGCCGCCGAATCTAGTGCCGCTACCCACCAAGCCAAAGCCGAAAAACAAAATGGGGGAGAACACGTTGACGCAGCATCACCACCAAGAGTTCTACAGTTCCACAAAAACCATGACCTTCATCAGCAAGGAGTCGCATTTCACTTCCAACTTGTTCTCGGCGAAGGACACCATAGACGCCTGCTTGGAGAACGGCCACCCCACCATCCACAGTAAGTGTGTCAGTTTTGAAAACAAAAACATCACTTCTATTAACGGTCAAAGCAAGTGCACTTCGGAAACGTCGATCAGGCAAGAATATTCCAATGGAAATGAGACAAAGTCATTCATCCAGCAGAGGGTTGAGCGGCTATATGGGCCAGGAGCTCTTGCTCAAGGATTTTTTGTTTCGAAACGACAAAAGAATCGTCTCTCTGAATCAGAAGATAAAAACACCTCGGTAGAGTCGGAGAAGCACTCAAAATCCATGACTGACAAGCTTATAGAAGCCGATTTGGAACCGTCGATGAAGCAGAGTACCAGCAGCCCCACGTTACCTGTCCTGAGGCATTTGAGGCCAGAATTTAGGGCGCAGTTGCCAATGATCAGTCCGAGAAAGGGCACAGAGACCATGATGCAGAAGAGTGTGACAGTGCCCAAGTTGAAGGACGAAGTGAAGGTGAACGGTCATTCAGGTGGTGAGGAAGAGATTAAGTTGTCTGCCCTGAAGGACATTACTAATGGACATGATGGCGAGTTGGCTGTCAAGGAAAAATCAGGTAAGCAGCTTTTGGTAAAAAGCAGGTCAACTTTGAAATGTGACATCACAAAATTATATCACCTTAATGCATAGATCTCGTAAAGGATGGTGGGTGGATGCTGGGGCACTGACCAGAGACTGTTGATTTCTAAAAAAAAGACTTGTTATACAGAGCGTTCTCAAAATTGATGCATGTATTGTAAAGGGATGTAGATTTCTAATATAAGCTAGAAAACGTACCAATATAATTGTTACAATAATAATTATTGCCTAGTATATTTATAGAAATTGTTCAAAGTTCATGGCCGTCATTTACCTTAACTTAATGCATACTTAATCTTGCTGTAGCCTTGAGTCACTATTTACTGAAAATTGTTCACCCTATTTCATTGTTTTCCATACTTTATTGAAGACCACTCCAATTTGGTTTGCTGGGTCCGTACCCGCTACATATTTTAAGAAAAACTACATATTTTTGCTGCATTGCGTATTTATTTCATAATTTCGTCATAGTTTTCATAAAATTACATATTTTTATCTGTAGCACGTAATGTACGTTAGACCTTTTTGGTCAATTCCCATTTTACGCCAAGCGATTTTCTTCTGTGTCGGTATTCGGCCAGTCGGTTATCTTCTCTAAGGATGAGGAAGGCGACAGATGATCCGTCGGAGAGTCAGAGATGCCCCATTGAATGTTGTCTAATGTCCAGTAATCGTGCTTGTGTTTATGAGTGTTCAGTGTTCTCTTTTATTATTGGTTCAATTAAATTTTTCAGTTAGATATAACGTTTGTTATTCACCTTAAAATTGTACAAGTGTTTTTCGAGAATAATTTATAACCAAAAATTATATGAACTTTTTTATCAAATTTTTTTGCTCTTATTGTGTTTTTTTGCTCTTATTATGTTTTTTTCATATTTGCTACTTGTATTTTTATTCATATTCATATTTACTACATATTTTAAAAATTATATTTACATATTTACATACAATTTTTTGGGTAACCTGGGTTTGCTACTGGCCTAGTGCTTTTGTTGAATCTTTTTTGATTGTTTCTTTCTTAGTATCTGCCCTTTCTGGTAGTACGGGTCTTCCAGCATGCCCTCCTGGTTGAACTAATTTGACGAACATTTGGGGTATCAGGAGATTTCTTATAGGAAATCTTGAGCCACAATAGACCACATGGTCGCGGTGGAGGGTCTGGTTTTCGGCCCACTCACTTTTGAACCTAACCTATAGGAAATCTTTCTGTGTATAAGCAATATACTGCCGATACTGGAATCTGGGTGGACACACACTTACTGTTGAAACTATCATTCAAAGCAAAAGAAAGCTCGACCCGTATTTTTTTGTTATTTTACGACTTTCTTATAGGATATTTGTGGCAAACTGACTCGAATTTAAGAGTTCTGTATCCTGTTAAAATAAATGCGTCAACTTTGGGAACATCCTGTATAAATCTGTAGTTTGATTGTTTACATTTTTTATAGAATTATTCTTTTAAGCTTAACCGAAAGCCTAATTTTAAAAAACATTTTGGAAATATAAACTATTGATTCAAATATTATTTATACATTACTAGAAATATTTGAAAAATGTCTCATTCCCAGTAAAATTCACACTGTCCTGCAAGATATACCTACAACACAAACAAACCCCATCTCTTGATGGTTTAATTATTTATTCTTCTATTTTTGCCAAATTCTGTTTTTACACTAATTATTTGAAATTCCTTTACTACTACTTTATTAACGGAAGATTAAGCAGTAAGATATATATTTATTTATTTATGGTACAATTGGTACAACTACCTAAACAGAGAGAACTCCAATTATAGAGTAGGAATTTATAAAAGTAATTAACATATTTAACAATGAGAATTTAAACTAATCAATCAAGTGTTAGCCAAGGTCAATAAATCTAGCATCGAGTAAAACACACGCTGATATACACAATAAAAAATTATATATTAACAATATGAACCCGTTTCATAAAACTGCAGACAGCCAGTTAGAACGGACACTATATAGAAACCTTTTTTTTTATGCAGCTGAGAAAGACGGCCACTACTTCTTGAAAATACTCGCGGAACAGACGGAGAGGCTCCTCAAGTTGGCTGCCAGAGTAGAGAGTGATATATCGACGCCAGATCTGTCAGAAGAGGTGATCGGGAAATTGAGGTCGACGTCTGGGAAAGCTAAGCTGCTGGTGTCCCAAAAGATGCAACAATTCAAAGGGCTGTGTACTAATAACATTAACCAGGTGAGTGACAAGGTTTAGGTTCGGTCCATCTAGTATACAGGGTGTTAAAAAATAGTGAACCGGACTTCATGAGGTTATACTACATCTAAAAATAAAAATAAAAGTTCCTATAAACATATGCCCTAGAAGGCGATGTATGTACTCCAGAAACACATGTTTTTGAATTGAATAACGCACTTTAAGGCCATCTAAAAAAAATTGCCCTATTAAAAAAAGTTGTAGATCACACCACATTATGCTCCAAAACATGCTATACCATATGGTATAGGTTTCATCTGCGCCACTACATGTATTGCGCCACTCGAACGAACGTTGAACACCGTTGAACGAACTACCTTGAATGAAAAATTAAATGAGATATTGTTCACATATACCTTAAACTTGGAAAACATTGTGTTTACAAAAATCAAAAATATTATGTTTCTTTTACAAAACAAAATTCTTAATATAATAAATTTGTAGAGTGTCGGAGAGGCATTTCCAACGACAAATGAAGACTTGCAAGGGTTCTGGGATATGGTGATGCTCCAAGTCCACCAGGTAGACGCACTGTTTGAGGAAGTCGATACATTGAGGAAAAACAATTGGAAAGAGGTTAGTAAATATATGATCCTGGCTTAGCCTGTGATTTATAATAATAATAATATCTCTACCCTTCATCCTAATCACAAGGATTACCCCGAAAGTAAAGGACTTTTGTGTGAGGCGGAGGGGCCGGCATATTATGATTTAGTAACAATTGCGGGCTGTATATTATATCATGCATGTCAAAGAACGATTCTGTAGTGTAACCGACTTAAAAGGTGCCAAAAGCAAATAAAGTAGCGCCGATGGATCTACTACATTATTGGCCAGCTAAAGACTAGTATTTACCAATAACTTGATTGTGCAACAGGCTCCTCGATGTACTATCTAGGCTTCACGAAACTTACTTAGTTATTCATTTATCTGGAAAGCGAGTTTTAATTTTACTGCTGAATCAATTTCTCTGTCGCTGGGTTCGAGATATGCTTTGATTTACGTATAAAAAAGGTTTCTTGACTTACCGTGGGTTATCTTATCCTGAACCTCGATGTATGTAGGTAATCCTAGGACACTCCGTATATTATGACATTGAGAGGGTAGTTAAAAGGATTTGCATGAAAACACAGCACTTTTGGGCAAGGGTTTTTAATAAATAAAATAGAATTTAAAAACTTAAACAAAAGAGAAATATAAAATACTGGATTGATATTCGATTGTGGAATTACTGAGAACCATTTTAGTTATCCAACCTAAGAAAATGAATGTATTCAACACTAATGAACCCCAAATCTGAATGACTATATGAAACAACTAAGGGCATCTAATTCGAGTCCGAGAAGCGTACTTTGCCTGCCCTTGGTGGTTTGCCCTCATACTATGGGGAGAAGCCCCAAATAAATACCAACAACCCTTTCTAAAGCCGGGTCGATAGACACGGACTTATTTTCCAAGTAAAGTTTTGTTTCTTTAAAATTCAAATACACGAATCCCATTGGTTGTTAAAGTACGTTCCTACCCTCTGACTATACTGCGATCTATGACATGTTTCTGTCATGCTGTTCAGTAAAAATGTTAGTTACCAACTAATGACCTGACAACCCTTAGATATTATCCTCGTCCCAAGGTGGGGGGAATTACGGCTTACTCTACAACTGATATTATTCCTGGAAAACTCCCCAAAAAACCAACTTATATTTTGCACCTTTGCAATATTTATAAACATATAACATATCTCTGAGAAATTTCTAAGTGCCACATAATTTTAATTAATAATTTTCTTACAATTTTATATTATAAATCTGGAATTTTTGACATTTTATTGGGAAAAAGAACAGAAATTTTCTGAAATATTTTAAATAATTCAAAAAAAAAGTGAACCACCTTTCGTTCGTTGTAACCCACATTTCTATCCTATTTAATCCGTTGCAGGTTGCCAAAGTCGAGAACAAGATAAACACCAACGGCACGGCGAAACCCAAGAAGGCTGTGATCCGTCCCAGGCCCACTTCGGCCGCAAACGAGGAGGCCAGGAAGCAGCGCGAGGCGCAGCGCAAGAAGATGATCGAGGATAGACGCAAGGCGATGAAGGCTCAGCAGAGTCAACCCAGAGAAAGTATCGAAATCTTTGTGCCCGAGTCCAGCTGAGACTTGCTCACGCTTTAGGTATCATTGTAACAAATTTCATGGTGTTGCGGCGGCATTACAAGCACCGCCTTTTTTTTTATTTCCCTACCTTAATAATGCTCACTTGTACATCTAGACGTACCGCAGTCGCTAATAAAATATACTATGTTATATAAACCATCTTATTAATCTTTAATTTTTAAGCAGATTTGTTTTATATCTCCATGCGCCGTAATTTTTTTTTTTTGTAATTTTGCGGGGACGGTGCAAGGGTGTGCGGCTCATACTTTAGGTTGTTTGTATGTTTTTATTTCTAGGTTTTACAACTAATTGAAAAATATTTATATATTTTTTGAAATCTTTACCGTAATGAGACGAAATATAAAATGTTTTAAAATTTTCTTTCATAATCAGAAATTGTATAAATTTATATTCTAAAAAAACTTTACAACTTGATAATTATATTTTCTTGTTTTTCTTTAAATTTCCTTATAAAGTACTAGTTCACTCTAAGATTGATTAGTCTTAGATCAGGGTTTTAAAATGGCTACTGCATAATTGACAGATATTTAATTCGTAATGTGAAAATGTTTGCCTTGATTGAACATCTAAGACAGTCTTTTGTTTAAGATTTTACAAACATTTCCTGCTTTAAGGTGTATATGATTAGTCTTTTGTCTAGAAAGACAGATGAAATCCGTGTATTTACAAAAAACTTAGAATTAAATATCTTTGACAAAATATGTATTTAGAAACTTAATTAAAAATATGATAAGCATCCACGACTTCAAAATACTCATTTGAAAAACAATTTACATCACCTTTATTTGGAATTATATCCAACATTTAAGACGAGTATTTTGTTTACATTATCGTTATACTTTATTAAAAATTTTCTCGCCCATGGACAACACTCATCAGAGTAAAGTCACCACATTTGCAGGTGCCCAAAAGTGCCACTTTAAGTTGGTGAGTGTCGCACAAATAATGTGTTAATAAATCATGGATCTTCAGCACAAAAATTTTAATTTGTCCATCATATTTATTATTGATTTATTTGTTTTTTTAGTTACTTGTTCTATTTTTTTAATATAATTATAATATTTCTTTATGTATATTGTGTCACATATATTCTATAACTCTTAATTTACTGAAAATTCACAGTTCCAAAACTAATTTGACAAATCCAAGTTTAAATTTATAGTTTTGGATGTCATTTTCCCGTTCGGTAACTGAAAATCTACACCTGGAGGTGCAACTTTGCGTTTGCTGATCTGAAAACACCCGGTAAAAATGGTAATAGTAATTATAAAGATATGTCTTATTATTAAAAAATGTGAGATACAAGCGATTTTAGGTATGAATTGGAACACCCTGTACATAAAATGTAATTAGTGTATATGTAGGTCTATTGATTTTTTTATATTTTTTCATGAGAAGGAAATTGTTGTACGAAGACTGAGTTATAAAACAATAATGAATATTAACATTTATTACCAGTAGTAACCAAATAAATGTGAATATAAGAAAGATACATTCCCAGTGCTTTTACATATTGCTGGCGTTTGTTTTACAACCGTATATACCGACGTGTCTGATTTGTTGTATGTTATATATTGTTGATGAACTTTTAATATTCTATTTGGGTTCGCTGAGGATATTTTGTATTTTATAAGGTTAGAGTTATGTGAGAAAGTTAAAATATGAATATTTATTTATTACGCAGCTACGATTATATTTGGCGATATTTAAGTCTTAAATTTTTTTATTATTTATTATATTAACGTATTGAATAAAATATTTACACTTGGATGATATTTTATTAAACCTACAGCTTTCCAAAAATCGTGCATCTATTACAACAAAATTTAATACATATTGCCATAAAATATGGTTATAACATTTGCTGTAAATTGAAAATTATCGGAGAAAATATAACACATGATTTTAAATGTGTTGTCCTATCAGAGTAATAAATATTACTCTGATGTTGGCCTCAAGCTGCACTATTGAGTTAGGTTAGGTTAGGTGAGTCACTTGGTGTTGCCAACAGGAGACAATGTAAACCTGCCAGATGGCTCACGAAAAAAAGTTAAAAACCACCAAATTTTCGTAAAATAATAGGTGGTAAAAATAGTCGAAAATTGTTTATAATTATAACCTATTTGGATTTTGGACCAATAAAGTGGCAACATTTGAAAACTCAAACTGTTATTATGTAAAAAGAGATACATGTTTAACATTTTTAGGTATGTGGTTTAACACCTATGTGTCATTATTTATTAATGAACCAAATTACAACACAGCTAAGATATCAAGAATAATTAAAAAATATATTTTATATATACCTACTTATGTATTTAAATATAAAAAATATATAATATAAATAAATACATCTATACATTTACAAACTAACAACAAAAATCTAAATAACTACCTATAAGTTAAAAAAGTAGGTATGTACACTAGTTATTAAAAATCAAAATTAATGTCTTCGTCGTCAACATCATTGCCAGTGTATGTATGATTGGTTTTAATTTTTCGTAGTAGGTACTTCAGTTTTCTACACTACAATACTTATTATTATTTGCCAATGGCCCCATAAAGTAGAAGATAGAGGTGGAAGCAGGGCAGGGACGGATATAAAGGCTAGAAAAACAATGACACAGATGTTTTAAAACTGTTCCAAGAAAAACGCTAGATATTCCGCTAAATGTTACCATTAAAAGCTAAAAATGCCGCTAGCCGCTAAGTTGCTTTTTTGCCCACTAAACATCTTGAAAATAAGCCAAATCTAGCGGAAAATACGCTAAATTGGCAACACTGGCACAATAGACCACATGGTTGCGGCAAATGTGACGCAAGAAATCAGCGATCTTATCAAGAAACTATACGATATAGAAATTTTTTATTATATCAAGTGCTTGGGAATAAACACGGTTTTATTTTTAATTATATGGATTTATTGCTACAATTTGACTACAACAACAAGTTGGTTATTGTTATGGGATTTAACCACCGCTGTCTAGACGGATTACAGTGGTATAGGATTAAGTGGATTAGAGTATAGGTGGAGGTGGTAATTTTAACTTTAACCATCGATCTTATAGTAAAATCGATAACTTTAACCATCCTTTAAACTGGAAAGCATGGACTAAGATTGACACCACAGAACAGATTGACACTATTAGCAGCACATAAAAAATTACAAGTACAAGTTGGCACTCCTGACACTGTTGGCAACATTTATATTTATCCGACTGTCAATAGTCAAAGTAAGAAGAAAAATTTTAAATTTCAAAATAAATTAAATTAATATTCACTACTGTTAATACTTCCTTAATATTTACTAACAAAATAAAGTTTAAATTTAAATTGTAAAATAAAGTAAATAACTGCGTATTTATCGTGTCTTGCAAATTTGCTAGCTAGATTTGGAAAGTAACTTGTGTTAACGAGTTTGAACAAGTTAATCTGAATGTTTTGGCTGTTGTGAGTAAATAGAACATAGGTACCCTATTTTGAGAACCAACAAAATATTATTTTCTTACTGATAGTCTAATATTAAGATATAATTCGTTATGAGTGTTAGTGCCGCTTCTGTAGCTAGTACCCATACTGAAGCTGAAGAAGTTGGGCCACAACCTGTTGCCAGATTGGAGGTATATAATTTACTGTAAAGTATGTTGGAGCAACTAACTGAATCCCTTTTATTTTAGGGCAATGGGATAACGTCGGGAGACGTTAAAAAGCTTGAAGAAGCCGGATATCACACAATCGAATCAGTAGCATTTGCACCTAAAAAACATTTGATGACTATCAAAGGCATTTCAGAAGCTAAAGCTGATAAAATACTGGTTGAAGCTGCCAAACTTGTACCCATGGGGTTCACTACAGCAACTGAATTTCACCAGAAGAGATCTGAAATTATACAGTTAACTACAGGGTCCAAAGAATTAGACAGACTTTTGGGGGGTGGGTTAGAAACGGGCTCTATAACTGAGATATTTGGTGAATTTAGAACAGGAAAAACTCAGATATGTCACACGTTAGCAGTTACATGCCAGGTACATAAAATGCAGGCTTTAAATTACAATTTTGTCATCTCTACTGCAAATCTTAACATTTTTTAATTAGAATTGCAATTTTGAAAAAAGAATTATTTTTCAATTTTAACTTGCATAGTATAATTATCTGTAATAATCCGCGTATCAGTGTAATAATTACTTATGTTGTACATTCATGTACGTACATTCATAATATATTTTCAATGTTTTGGATATTTTGCAAAATAATTTCACTGTACAGTTTTGTCTTTACCTAGTCCTTTGTTCGATGTAACTTAACCTAATCTGTTTTTTGAAATTCTTACAAATCTTGCCAGCTATTTTTTTGTTGTGTGTTATATAATTTATTTTTTTAATAGTGTTTTGAAAAGTTATATATTTAGTAACTAATTTGAGTTAGGAAAAGTTCCATTTTTCCGAACAAGTGCGGGGGAAATTTTCCCACACACAAATCACTGCTGACAATAATAATAACAAAACAAAAACATAATAAACAAACTCGTTTCGGTATCAACATTCCCTCAGGATTCTTGATTCATATTTTCGAAATTCACAATTTTCAATAAAAAATTATGATAAACATAGTTATTTGAGCTATTTTCAAAACATTTGAAAAAAATCATGTGTAACTTGTAGGAGAAGTGTCTTTTCCGCATATGGTGTAAAAACCTACGCCTGATGCAGAAAAAAGTCACTTTTCGTAACTTATTGCACAAATAGCTAATATGTTAAATTTTTTTCAGTTACCTATTGACAGTGGTGGTGGAGAGGGTAAATGTTTATATATAGATACAGAAGGTACATTTCGTCCAGAGAGACTATTAGCAGTGGCAGAACGTTACCAAATGAACGGTCAAGATGTTCTTGACAATGTGGCCTATGCTAGAGCTTATAACACGGATCACCAAACACAATTACTTTTTCAAGCTTCCGCAATGATGGCAGAATCCAGGTAAATTAGATTAATAATAATACTATTGCTCCTCATAATTATTTATCGGTCAGTTATTTGTCACAAATTGTTCCTTAATTTTTATATTATAAAAAATATAAATACACTTGAGCTCCTTGTATCTATTTCCATGCATACAATAAAATTCCTAAGATATATTATTTTCAGCTACTTTTGCCATATTATGCACCACATTATACTCTAGACCACTTGTTTTATCTTAGTTTCCAGCAATTAAAAGTAGGGATCTTATGTTTCAGAGAAAACACTGACCTAGCATTTTAAATCAAGCACCCTATATATTTTTGCATTTCCGAAAATAACATAAAATTCAAATAATCAACATAGAAAACAACGAAAATATTTTTAAAAAATAGATCGTCTGTCAAAATTTCAAATTTATATCCATATTAGTTTTGGAGATGTCTAACAGGCAGCCACCGTGGTGAATGACCCTGTATTTATTTCAGTTTTATAATCCATGTGTATGTTTGTAGTTTTTATGTATACGTGTTTTGGTTTATTTTACATCTTATAATTTATTTACTATATGAAGAAAGTAACACTAAATGCTGTCTGTGTATAGAAAAGAAATTTATTAGGGACAATTTGAAGAGGTAAGCTAAATGTAATTTTATAAAATGTGTTATTTTTTAGATATGCACTGTTAGTTGTCGATAGTGCTATGGCCCTTTACAGAACTGATTATTCTGGAAGAGGAGAACTGTCTGCCAGGCAAATGCACTTGGCCCGGTTCTTGAGGATGTTGCTGCGATTGGCTGATGAGGTGAGTAATTTTTTGTATATATTGTATAATTTTTACGATGAGAATGGTCCATTTTGAATGACGTACCTATGTATTTCTTTATTAAAATAAAACTAGAAATGGGAGAAAATCGCTGTCGCGATTTTTGTTCCCATTTCTAGCCCTACCGGGGGTCCAGGCCTGCGGCCCGGGGTCACCCTTTGGGTGACAAAAGCATCTAGAAGAATATTATTTTAAGAAAATACATTAAAAATTTAAAGAAATTTTGTATCTGGAATGATGAGGTAGTTATACTAAACTATTTTTCTTAATATTTTGATGAATTGTAAGGGTACTCTATTCTTGATGGTCAAACGTCATAATTTTTTAAGTGCTGAAAGTAGAATTTAGTTTTCAGTAAACATTATTATCAATTTTATCAATGGGACCAAAAATATTGTAGATATTTAGTTTTGTAAGCTAAAATGATGAATTTAACAGACTGCCAAAATGAACGAATTAATTCCAAACTTTACGTGCAGAAAGAATAAAAGCTACGGATAATGAAACAGAATAACTAAACACTAATATTAATAAATAATTGGAATTAAAAAGTTAAAAAAATGTGCCTCCAGCGTGACTCGAACTCGCGAAATCAGCATTACCACGTTTTGAATCCGACGACTTTCCCGTTGCGCTACCACGCCTGTTGTCAAATGTTTACCTTGAGACGTTTAAGTATGTAAGCTGTACGTGTCAACCTGAAAAAATAATTTTTACCGATTTTCTAATTGGAAAAGCATTTCTCTTCAGTATTTTGGTAATCAGAAGTGTTTGGCAGTCAGTACTATTAATTCCGTTAGCAATATTTCAGCAGCAATATGTTAGCATGTGAGGTGCTTGTCTCGTTAATGCAATCTCACATCGGTAGATAAAATGAGAAAGAAGTTGAGACGAACGCGACTCAAGATTTTCGAAGACGAAATAGACATAGAAAGGACTCGACGTACGGTCTCGGAAAAAAATCTCAAAAGATTAAAGAAAGGATGGAACTTTCGCGTGAAGCGGTTCTCGAAACTGTAAAATTAGAAGAAGGGTCTAGGGAGTCCCGCGAAAAGTCGGGATTTCGGCAGGCGTGACGGGGCCATTAGGCGCCAGGACAAACGCCGGTGCTAGCCGTATCTTTCTCGCCGAACAGCGATCTACGAAAATTTTGCAGAGGTTTTTTAAAAAGGCGTTTAAATTGGAAAAACGTGTAGGAAACGGGACGAAAATACCCCTACGTATTGGAGAAAGGCCGAGGCGACCTCCGGTTGCCCGCGGGGTTGCTCCGCGATCCCCTCTCGGAGGAGATAGCTTTGAAATTTTGTGGATTCAGCGATGGAATTTAGAGCGAGACAGAATCGACGGTTTTAATATATATGGATTAGATTATAAATTAATAAAAATAGTAGTTATTAAACTAATTTTTAATAATTTATTTCACTTAACATAATTTTATAGCTTACCTACTACATATATGAATTTTTTTTACACACATATTAAATCACATTCTTTGACTACAGTGAAGATTATGTTGGATATTACGTTTGTAGACTATACTTGCGTGATTCGATCTTTCTAACAATAGAATACTTTACAGTTTCTCTTTTATAATTTTTATAATTTCTCTTTTCAGTTTGGCATAGCGGTGGTCATCACCAACCAAGTTGTAGCCCAGGTGGATGGTGCGGCGATGTTCAACGCAGATCCCAAGAAGCCTATCGGAGGCAACATTATGGCACACGCTTCCACTACCAGGCTGTATCTGAGGAAGGGTAGAGGAGAGACACGCATGTGTAAAATATACGACTCGCCTTGCCTGCCCGAATCGGAGGCCATGTTTGCGATAAACCCAGATGGAATTGGCGATGCTAAGGAATAGAACTTTTTTTATGAAACAAGCCATTCAAAATTGTTGATGGTGATTATTTAATAAATATTACCATGTTTTCTAATTAAGGATAATTGTCTAGGTTAAGTGAAATCTCATATTTTTATAAATTCTCTGTTTAAATAAATATTTTTAATTAGTTATGATTTTATTTTGCATAACAGCGTTCTACAAATACCATGCTAGTGGTAAACTTACAACCCCCAACAAATAGTTCAGGTAGTTGGACCATAGATATATTACAATATATAGATCCCTATCAATATCTGAATTGTGCCATATTTAAATTTATTAAATTTTTCACGGGGTACACTTTGTCTTTATAAGCTCCTAATGCAATGAAAATACCTCCATAATTTCTGTTCCCCTAATTCCCAAATTGGACCCGTCTTTGGTTAGGCATTTCATATTTGTAGTCTCCTGATAGAAATATACCTCCTCTTGATTTCTGTTCTCCTAATACAAACTCCTAAAATAGTGTAGTTTAATACAGAAAAATTGGACTTATTTTTGGTTAGGCATTTCATATTTGTAGTCTCCTGATAGAAATATACCTCCTTCTGATTTCTGTTCTCCTAATACAAACTCATAAAATAACAGAAAAATTGGACCTATTTTTGGTTAGGCATTTCAAATTTGTAGTCTCCTAATAGAAATATACCTCCTCCTGATTTCTGTTCTCCTAATACAAACTCATAAAATAACAGAAAAATTGGACCTATTTTTGGTTAGGCATTTCATATTTGTAGTCTCCTGATAGAAATATACCTCCTCTTGATTTCTGCTCTCCTAATACAAATTGATAAAATAGTGTATAATTTAATATAGAAAAATTGAGCCTATTTTTGGTTAGGCATTTCATATTTGTAGTCTCCTGATAGAAATATACCTCCTCTTGATTTCTGTTCTCCTAATACAAATTCATAAAATAACAGAAAAATTGGACCTATTTTTGGTTAGGCATTTCATATTTGTAGTCTCCTGATAGAAATATACCTCCTCTTGATTTCTGCTCTCCTAATACAAATTCATACAAATTAAGTGTACAATTTAATTTAGAAAAATTGGACCTATTTTTGGTTACGCATTTCATATTTGTAGACCCCTGACACAAATACCTCCTCTTGATTTCTGTTGTCCTAATACTTTGTAAAATAAAGTTTAATTGAATATAACAAAATTACACCAATCTTTGGTTAGACATTTCATATTTGTAGGCTCCTGATACAAATACCTCCTCTGGATTTCTGTTCTCTTAATACCAAGTAGTAAAATAACGTTTAATTTAGTACAGGAAAATTAGACACCAATCTTTGCTTAAGTATTTCATATTTGTAATCTCCTTACAAATACCTCCTAATTTTTTTTCTAATAACAATGTATAAGTTCAACAGGATTTATTAATCCTATTGTAAGATTTTAAATATACGTCTCATCTAAAATCTCATGGTTTCCGTTTCCAAATTGGCTTGTATAATATCACACTGAATATGATTTTTCTTTTATAAACACATTATTCGTACCTAATCAGTAGTTTTATAAAATACTTCTGCAAAATTCAGCATGATGCTAAATGTCTTCAAAGAATAAAACTAAAGATTTTTAAAATGTTTATTTTTAAAATACTTATAATCAAAAAAATACCATACTTATATTATATCAATATAAAACAAAACAACCAACCATATAAAACATCCAACAAAACACCCTTATAAAATTAAGAAATGATACTTAAGATATATTATGGAGTGCCAATAAAATACATAAAAGTCTCGTTTATAATTTTGCATTAGCCCTAAGTAGGGGTGCTAGTTTTTGTGCCAACATGATATTTCCCGTGACTTTCAGTTTGCCCTTCATGAAGGCGGTCTGTGGGTTCAACTTTCCCTCGGCAAGAAGCATGAAGTCTTCGTCAGAAATAGTCAGGGTTGTGTTTGGTTTACCTTCTGGGGCCCCCTCGTAGACTTTGGCGTTTTTCAAATCCATCGCTGGAAAAAAATAAATAAATAAATAAAGTAAAAGTAGCACTGAAAAACCTCATTGAGATCATACAATAAGCAAGAGGACACCGATATTTCAGATATAAATACAAATTTTGTGCTATTTCTAAAGATATTCAGACCAACCGCGTATCACTTATGTTACCGTAACGTGCATGTTAAAGTTCCTCTGGGAGAATCTGTTATGTTATATTCAAATTTGATACTGCGTATCGTCAGAAAAACAGACATTTGTTTAACATGCATGTTATTATCTATACGTTATGTTATGATAACAAGTGACAAATTTCAATTGCTTGTGAGGTGTGGCTAAGTGCATAACGTGGCCGATCTGACAAATGGCTTTTGATGGGATATTAAATTTAGTTTTGATGCAAGAAATCCATGAGTAGCAACAATATACAGCAGCTTTCATATTTTTCAATGGAAGTTATGTTTATTTAAGGTACAATCAAAAAGTACAGAGGGATATTTTTTATCGATTGTCTAAAGAATTTATTTCATAGAACTTTTATAGTCCCCATTTCAGACGGGTTTTACCGGTGATCAGTAACTTATTTTCTTGAATAAATTGTAGTAGTTGTTCATATTGGGCCGTTGTTGTTTTATTTTGCCTTTTTCCTTCCATAATTTGAACTATTCACACAAATACACAAATTAGGCCTTAATCTGATTAAACGTCAAATATGTCACTCTAACTCTAAACCCTAGTTTGTTATGGTTCTGTAACATCTCGGCGGATTATCCTCATCTTGCACAAGAAGCACATATTAAGCTATTTCAATTTACACGAACATACACTACTTTGTACCTGTTATGAAAAAGTTATAACATGCAGTATAACAGCCCAGGTTATTTGGAGATACCCGGTACGACTTTTGCACTTCCACGTTATGAAGCATGTTATTTTTATATGTTATCATAACGTAACAGGCGTACGTTAAATTTATTGAATATGATATGTGGTTGGGCTGATTGTCCATTAACACGCTAAAAATGTGAATGTTTCATGTACAGTTTTTCTATATAGCAAAATGGCGGTTTTACATCTAAAAATCATTTCGACATGTACTACAACATTACATTGATGTGCTGATCATAACTTAACGCTGAAATTCCCTTTCAAAGAGCCGAAAATTACACAATACGGAGGAGACTAAGCACTTAAAGCAGAAAAATAAGCGCTTCGATTAGTAAAATCTTTTTTTGGAAGTACACAATATATTACCAAAAAAATTACATAAAGTTAAAACTTCTACAATATCTTTGAAATATTCAAAATTTTTATATACAGGGTTTTTCACGTAACCCGTTCATTAGAATATTTCAGAGACTACTACGATCTAGATGTTGAAACTTGGGGCACTGGGGTTTTTGAGTATTCTCGTTTCAAAAAAAGTTATGACGTCACTGTAGCACTTCCGGTTGTACCGGAAGTTAGTAGTAACTTCGTTATTTTAAATGGAAAGGTATAGATTTTGTTGCATTTTTGAAATCTGCGGAATTTTTTAAGATGTTTTTGTTAATATATCCCTATACCAAAAATGAACAGTTCTGGAGATATTTCGATTTTAAAAAAAAAATTGAAGATACTAAGCCTATATTGTGAGTGTAATATCTAGAACTTCTAAAAAACTATAACTTTAAAAATTTAAACAGCAGTAGAGCAGGCAAAGGGCTTTCCAAGAATGTACTGCTTCTGTCGATAGTCCATACGGGATGTTCAAAACTCAAGGGCCAATATTAAAAACTTCAAATACAAAAAAGTTGTTTTTTTCAAATGGAACACCCTGTGTTTTATCTCATCAGTAGATGCAGAATTAAATTCTACATCGATTGGTATACGCATTCCCTATACCTATCTCCAACAGTTTTTGAGTTATATGCAATTATTTATGTGAAAGAAACTTTAGCATCGATAATATGTTGTGCATCTCTAAATTTTAATGAAGGCTGAGATACCAAAAAATTGAACTGTGTTTGTCAAAAGTTTGATATTACTTTTAGTTGTTGAAGTTTGGTGGCAGTTACAATGCAGAACGAATTATTAAATAATAATTATACTAACGTTGATATTTTAAATTTATTTTACATTTATGGGGAATGTAATAAAATAGTTGAAATAACTTGTGTTTTCAATGAAAGATACCCATATTTAACGAGAATGAATAAAACGATACATGTTATTTGTCTTCATCTTCAGTTATAGGTTTGTGATATGTCTTCTTAATGTCAATTCTAATATGAGGGAATTGCAATTCCATCTTCCGAATTTTACCTTGTTCATTGTTGATAAATTTGGATATATTTCGTTGAAAATACGACAACAATTTGTAGCTATTTTATTAAATTCCCCACAAATACAAAATAAATTTAAAATACCACTCATTTGTAATTATTTAATTTTCTGCTGTATAATTGCTGTTATAATTCAACAACTAAAAGTAATTTGACTAAAGTTTCTTACATATAAATAATTGCATATAACTCAAAAACAGTTGGAGATAGGTATAGGGAATGCGTATATCAATCGATGTAGAATTTAATTCTGCATCTACTGATGAGATAAAACACAGGATGTTCCATTTGAAAATAACAACTTTTTTGTATTTGAAGTTTTTAATATTGGCCCTTGAGTTTTGAACATCGCGTATGGATTATCGACAGAAGCAGTACATTCTTGGAAAGCCCTTTGCCTCCTCTACTACTGCTTAAATTTTGAAAGTTATAGCTTTTTAGAAGTTCTAGATATTACACTCACAATATAGGCTTGGTATCGTCAATTTTTTTTTTTTAAATCGAAATATCTCCAGAACTGTTCATTTTTGGTATAGGGATATATTAACAAAAACATCCTAAAAAATTCCGTAGATTTCAAAAATGCAACAAAATCTATACCTTTCTATTTAAAATAACGAAGTTACTATTAACTTCCGGTACAACCGGAAGTGCTACAGTGACGTCATAACTTTTTTTGAAACGAGAATACTCAAAAACCTCAGTGCCCCAAGTTTCAAAATCTAGATCCTAGTAGTCTCTGAAATATTCTAATGAACGGGTTACGTGAAAAACCCTGTATACATCTGCACGAATGAAATGTAGAATACATATTGAAAATGTTAAAAAAAAAAGTTTGGGTTGATACCTGAAACCGATCTTAAATTATCAAATTTATAAAATGCGCTGGCGTTTATCAGAGTGAAGTATTAAGACACGCTCAGTCTTATAGCATGAATACTAGTACCTCTATAGATATTGACTCCTAGAAAGAAGCAAGTTAGATCGGCGATTACTCCAATAATATAGACACTACAGTGCTCGATCTGGAAGCAGCGTGAAGAGTAGTGGGAATTATATTCAGTTGTAATACCGTACTCGCTTAGTGGAGTAGTGTCCCATTTGATAAAACGATGGGCTTATTTTTGATTTGGAAATATGAAACATTTTTTATATCTCGGTTAATGGATCATACAATTTTTTACATTCAATCTTAATGGCTGACATATTTTTCATGTTTATTTTTATTTATTTATTTATTTATTTTTTTTTTAAACGAAGTTTGTCCACAATGTCACTTTAACCAAATTTTAAATGTCATTTTAGACACAGAATTTTTATTATTCCAGGTGCCTTAAAGTGGATGGCCTATTAGACTTATCTCGAGAATGAATATTATATGCATTTTTCTGAAATTTTGGCTGTGGACATAACCTCGAAAGTTCTATAAAAGCAAAATATTTTCAAGGGAGTGGAACTTCCGGTTATACCGAAAGTCGATATCAACTTGCTTATTGTAAATGGAACTCCCTATATGTTATTCCATTTCTGGATTCTACATTCTACACATTTCATGTATGATGTCCTATACCTATCTTCAATTGTTTTTGAAATATTGACAGGTGAATATTGACATTTTGCAACTTTGACACCCTGTAAAATCTAAACGGTTTGAGATTAAGCAAAACGGTTTACACATTCCTATCTTAACTTTTCATAAGCTATCATTTGACACTAATTTTAGATTTAACCAGAAATTTAAAATTTTCACTAAACAATATGAAATACCTATAGATATTCAGTTGAAAAAAAAAAAAAAAAATAGAAAATGGAAAAAATTAGATGTGACTATAATACATTTGTAATTCTAACCAAGTGTTTTTTTTTAGTGGTAATCCTAACCTATTATACTTACTCCACTGTTTCACTTGTTTTTTGTCTTGGGTAATGTTGTACAAGAACAATCCACCAACTGATTTGGCCTTATTTGGATCCGCATTGACCTGCTCAATTATAAATTCGAAAATGGCATCACTCTTCAGTGCCGGAGTAGACAATTTATTGGATAGCGGTTGCATGCTTACTGATTTTAGGTCAACGTAGGCACCTGGAATAGAAGAAATTGTGAAAAAAATTGTCAGACAGATGATCATATATATACATATGTATATTTAATATAAAGTATCAAGGCATTTGAACAGAACAAAATTTAAACAAACGCAAAAAGTCCTGAGCCACCAGAAAATGTAATTAGATATAAATAAACCTTAATTTACCTCATTTAGACACAGTTTTCCATATAAAGGTCAAAATATATAGGTAAATTTAAATAAATAAAGGTTCAATCATGTGCCACCTTTAAGTAGCTTCAACTTATTATTATAAAAAAAGTCATTCGATTTAAAATTATTATCAAATAAACACTAATTACACCAATTTATTATTTTTACAATAAAATTCAAGGTTAATTTTAAATCAAGGTTCAACTGATTTTCTGATTATTTTAATACCTATAATGAAATATTTATATTATTAAAATATTACATTTTATTTTTTACTATTATCTTATGATTTTTATTTCACTATTACTTATATTATTTGTTTTATATTAAAGTATTTTAAACTTAACTTCAAATATGTTCATTAAAAGACTGTAGCCTTAAGCAAAAAAATAGGTACACCACTGGTTTGTACACCAAAAGATCTGTGAGGTACAATCGTTAGATAATTTCATATTTGCATATTGAAGTAATTATTTATTTGAGCAAAAATGTTTTTGCTATCTTTTTTCTCTCGAAAAAGTAGCCAAGGCTGCTGAAAACAGCATCCCTCATTGTTTCCTAGATACTCAGTGGTAACATCGAAAATGATAGATATCTATAAAGCGTGTCATAATCTTAATTATGCACAACATACCACAAGCTACACGAGAAATAAATTAACCTCTTGGAATACCTTATGTCTCTCAAAAGGCAAACTTGGCCTTAGGATTCCAGTGTACTTTCATTATAAAATATTTCTCATTCGTTTTTTAGTTCTATAAATATACCAATTATTATCTTATAACAACTTTCCACAAATTAAGTACCTACTGATAAAAATTTGAATAATACTTATTGGGTGATGTTGATCTTGATAGGTTCAATGTAAATCTAGAAATTCGCCATGAAATATAAAAAGAAGCAATGATTGTCTGTATTTTTATCGATTACCTATTAATGGAGCTAAACTCAGAATTCATAACTGAGAAACATTATTTATTTATATAGGCCAATGACATTTAAATAATGTCCTTGATATAGGCACAATTATTAATTAATCAACATTACTTGACTTTCAAATTGCGTATAATATACTTTTTTTTTCACTAATCTAATAAGTGGTAAGTTTTGGATTCACCCTTTGAGTTAATTTATATTTTAACTCATATTAAATGTGTTAACTAGACAAAAGTAACATACCCCTATTTCTAATAGCAACACTTTTTACAACAAATTTTGGAGATTAATTTAGTTCATAAAATAGTTTCTTTAATAGAAATTAAAATGTAAATGGGTGTATATGACTTGATTTCTGCTGGGGATACAAATTGATCTTTTAGTAGTACCATAGACAAACCTAGTACATAAATTTGGAGGTTATATAGTGAAAGTGAACTTACCAAATAAATTAAAAGTGGTATAACAAAACTATTAATTCCAAATAAATAACAATAAAATGATGTTTAAACTATGGTTGTATTGAATTTAAAGCTTTTTAGTTATAGTACGAAAATAATTAAACTTTGACCAACTAATTATACTTAGTGTCAAAGTCTATGTATCTAATAAAAAATTTATGACATGTGACACGTGACAGATGACGTTTACAATCACCACAGAAAGCAATTCCGTGAAAAGCGTGCGTTCATATAAAATGGTACGTTCACAATCAAATTTCTGTCGCCAAATAAAAATTTTTAATGCAATTTTCTAACCATAACTTCATGGCCGTTTTATATGCAGGGTGTTCCGTGAGTAGCTGTACATAGCATAATGGGAGATAGAGGACATCGAACTGATTCCAAAACACCCCCATATGCACCCCCTGGAGCCCACCGTAATGATATACAGGGGATTTTCAAATTTTTTCAAAATTTTTGAGCCATCATATTTTTTTAATTGTTTTATCAAATACATTCAAATTTAGCGCACATGTATGTAGTTGTAGTATGTAGTTGCTATGTGTAGCAATACTGAGTTGGATTATGCTATGTACAGTTACTCACGGGACACCCTGTATACTGAAGGACAATAAAACATATTTGTTAAAAATTGATAGTTAACAAAAAATACCAATTCACAATTTTTTTTTAATAAAATTATGAATATATACAAACATGGATTTTTGGAAATCCCAACTGCAGTATTTAATTTCTTCCTATATGAATTTCTTGCTCAAATTTAAGAGTAGATTACTGAATTTTTGTACGACATGGCTTTAAGATTAATATTTTCACGTCAAATAAGAAATGTGGAAAAATTTATCAAATCAGTATTCCATAATTAGACGAAGTATCAACTGTAAAATTACTTAAATTATGAAACTCAAAGTTCAATTGCTTGATACCTATTATCCCTATCTGATAATGAAGTATAACAATGTCAATTATAGTCAAGACAGATCAAATGAGATAAATTTCATATGCTATGAATAATATCATTAACATTTTTACACATACAGAGTATCTCAGTTTTTATGTCATCATCACTAATTAATTTCTACATGTTAATTGGGGTGGCAGCAGTGACAATAAGTCGTCGACCGCCCAGAATTGTGACGATCGTCAATCATCAAACAAACAATATCGCTTGCACAATACACACCGCCTGCCTTTTTATGCATACATTTTAATGGATCGTGCAAGTAAACAAATAAAAATATATCTTTTTAATGAGCCCCACGTCTGTTCAAGTTTGTTTCGTCCGGTTGCCTATTCCCTATCAAACGGATACTTGAACTTGAAGTCCGCATGATATATCTCCAGAATATTTATATGACGCACAACAGTGACACATTGGTTCCAGAAAAGGGAAATTGGGAGAGGTTGACTGTATTGCTGTGCGTTTAGTGCATCTCCACTTCTTAGGTACAAGAGATCGTTGTATTTACAAATTTTATCTTTTCTTGTTTATGTGCTAAAGTATAAGTAATGGCTAGGAGGGGGTCTTGATTTATCGAATATCTTGAATTATCCTATGATAGGATGCAAGTGATATGTATCGAGTCAATGTGACACTATCTGTACAAAAATCTATTGTAATGAAGCAAGTTTGCCCCCAGAAACACCTAGCGGTGTTTAGGGACCAAATAGCTAAAATTATTGTTTCCAGTATTTACACTAAACTTAAGGGCAAATATGTTTGGCTCTTTGTATATCAGTCAACCACTGTCAGTAGTATAAAATCTTGGAATTTGTTGGTGGAGGCGATGGAGGAACTTTATTTATTTATTTATATAAGTAATCTACAGAATACAACCTATTACCCTACTATTACCCATTTAGTCGATGCTCCTGGAGTTAAACAATCGAATCTACGAAAATATTTACAATTTCTATTTCCATGTTTGTTTACTATATACGAATGGATTAAGTACACAGTATCCGAGACTTATACGAGCCCTAACAACTAAATGTTGGGACAAGGTATTATTTTGGATATAATACAATGGCTCATCAAAACTGCTGAATTATTTTGTTTATTTTTTTCAATACAAACATAACAATATATCCTAGACTATTTTAACACATTTTCGTGCCATGGTGAAGCAATCGGTAGTAATCATAGCGTATTTAGTCATTCGAAGACCAAATTGGCTGACAACTAAATGTTGGGACAAGCACAAATCTCACATTTAAAATGTTTAGAAAACGCTATATAAACATCAAAAAAACGTTTTATTTATTCATTGACAGTTTGTAAGTGATGTAAATAGTTATTAGTAATAGTATTTGTTGAAATATTTAAATTTTGTTAATTTAAATTGGAATAATGGGTCGTGGAAAAGCTACCGAACAGAAATTACGTGAAATTATCATTCACCAATACAATGCGGGCAAGACAATGCGTAAAATTTCTAGCAATTTACCTATTCCAAAGACCACAGTCTATAATATAGTGAAAAAATATGGTGAGTCTGCCAATGTGGATGTTCGAGGTAAAAGTTCGGGGAGACCAAAAGTTGTTTCACAAAGAGATTTACGAAATTTAGTTAAATTATGCAAATCAACGAGAAGAAGTACCGTTCGAGACATAACTGCTCAATGGAACAGGGCAAGTGGATTAAAATATATCTAGAGAATGTTGCCGAAAATACATTCATAAATGCGGTTTGGGATTTTACAAGGTAAGTTCAGTTTTGTATGGTTCATCCATTAGCAAAAAATTGATCCAAATTCGTATTTAGGCCGAAGAAAAACCGCTATTGACAGAGATTCAAAATAAGAACCGTTACAATTGGGCAAAATCTAAACTTCTGTGGACAGAAAATGACTGGAATAAAATAATATTTAGTGATGAGGAGAAATTTGATGTTTGCGTTGGAGATCACTGTAAACGGATAATACGAAATAAAGCAGAAGCTTTTCATAAAAACTACTTAAAAAGGGTTGTGAAGTTTCCAAAGGGAATTATGATTTGGGGCTGCATGTCGGCAAGGGGCTTATGCATTTTAAAATTTATAGATGGTACTGTAAATACTTAAAAATAACAAGAGATACTTCAGACCTCACTTTTACCTAGCGCGCAAAATTGTTTCCTACTGAGGATTTCATCTTCCAGCAAGATGGAGCATCATGTCATTCGGCAAAATCTACCAAAATATGGTTTGGTGATAATAATATAAAGGTTTTATCTCATCCAGCCAGCAATCCGGATTTAAATGTGATAACTGTGTGGCATAAAATGAAGCAGTATTTAAGAAACCATCCTCAACGCACTATTTCTGATTTGCGGACAAAACTACAAGAGATTTGTGATAATTTTTCTCCTCAAACGTGTCAGTCCTTGGTTAATACAATGCCTGCAACAGTTCAAGCAGTCGTTAAAGCTAAGGGCGATGTGACCCCGTATTAAATTAAAGTTGCTTCTTGTTTGTCCCAACATTTAGTTGTCAGCAAATTTGACCTTCCAATGACAAAGTACGCTATGATTAATGCCTATTCCTTTACCATGGCACGAAAATGTTTTCAAATAGTCTAGAATATATTGTTGTTTGTATTTAAAAAAAAGCATAAAAGCATGTCGTTTTGATAAGCCATTGTATTATTTCCAAAATATTATCTTGTCCCAACATTTAGTTGTTAGGGCTCGTACATCTAACAGTATTTAAGATGAGACACCATTTTTATATAAATGTAAAATTTTACATAGGAAATCTATGCGCGATTCCAGAGATGGATTTGGTGTCCCTTTTATTTACGTCATGAAATCCGAATCCATGGGGTCCAGTGATAACTGGGTATCTCGGAAACCATGAGGGATAGAGATATGAGTTTTTCATGAACCCAATCTGCCAACAGATTTTGACTATTCTCTTTTGTTTTCGGTATTTTGATGTTTAATTCTTTATTTTAACCAAAAATTGAGTTTCACTTGTTTTCAAGAGATATCCCTAACATGGTTGCATGGCCACTGATTTTTTGGCGAATAATACAGTGGTGTACCTATTTCTGGGAGTCACAGTTTTTGAGTTATACAATACCACAAGTTGGATTTTTAAATGAAATTCGTTATTGGTCATAAATTATTCAAAAAGAAGACATTCTTTCAGACAGGCTTCTGAACAACTGTACAACTCAAAAACTGTGGCACCCATAGAAATTACAAAAAATATAGAATGCCAATATCCAAAAATAGCCACTCTATGGGGGACACGAGCAAACGTCACTTTAGGGAATTTTTACACTACACCATGGGATACAACCCTGTAAGTATTGGTAGTGCTTAATCCCAATTAAGTGTTAAGTTAGGAACATTTGACGTTTTTCAGCTGTCAGCTTGTGTTAATTGTTTGCGTATTTGTTGTTCTTACCGTTTTTTTTTTTTTTTTTTAATATTACTAATATTTAATATTACCTTACTTTATATTTTATTGTGTTCCCTGAACAACTGTTTTGTTTTAGTTTATAGTGAGATAAATGGCCTTTGGGTAATAAAACGATTTTGTGGAAATTTCGGATTTAAGAGTACAATCTGTCCAAAATAGGGTGTTTTCCTATTTTTTTTTACATCGGCAATGGAAAATAGTTGGAAAAAGAAGAGATACGTATTTCTGGAATTTTAATATTGGGTTCATTTAAGTCCATAAATTTTTTTTTATTGTGCGCGATATCTATGTGACGTCACTAAGCGAAAATTCAAAATTTGCGCCATTTTTTAATGATTTCTAGGATATTTTCATTTGTGTGGTTGGTGTCAATGCGTGACAACTTTACTTTTGTTTATCTTTGAATTGTTTGGTTAGGGTAAACATCATGGCATGGTACACATTGTTTTTAGTTTATATTTTTACCTCTGAATTGTTGTATCTGCCTGTGACTGATTACAAGTGTATTTATTAGTAATATAAGTTCTGTTAATTGAAACATCGTAATTTGTAAAGGTAATTTTTGAATATATTTAATCAACTTTGCAGTAATACTGTTAAGTTTTAAGTTGAATACTAACCTTACATTTTCATCGTTTTTATTTCTGAAAAGATCTTTATCATAAAAGGATCTATAACCGATAAATTGTCGGACTTGGCCTCTACAAAACCTTGCTCCATGTTTCATAAAAGTTTACTTCACAAGAAAACAACAATACAAGACGTCAAGTTGTCAAGCCAAACACAAATTTCAAATGTCGAAATGTCGACTGTCGTTTGTCGTTACAAACTGAATCTAGCCACATATTATCAGTGTGGCCTCTTTATAGATACATATTCCCTAGTTTTCGCTTAGTGACGTCACGAATATAGAATAAAATTTCAAAATTGAATTAAAAATTTTCTACCGATTCAATCTGAATAATTTTTATCCTAATAAATATAAAAAAAATATATTTTATAAAAATACAGGTTTCCTCTTTCATTTCGATTGAAGGAAAATACCCCATTTTGGTTAAGGATTATTCTACTGTTAATAATAATGTAATGTAACCGGCCATTTATTACAAAATTCAAAATTCCTTTGTGTATCATAAACACACCTCAAAACCTTGGATAATTAAATTTAAGAAACAAAAAAGTTATGGAGCCACCCGGTAAACATTACTTGCTGTAAATATGTTATAGAAGTATACAAAATCACCACCGAAATTTCATATTTATCATATGAAAGATTATGAAATAGCAGTAGGAAAGTATTTATCATATGCAGGCGACGCCTAAGTACTCCGAATTAAATAACTTACCGCCAATCACCACATTATTATTCTCCACAACAACGGTCTCGAAGAACACCCTGTTGTTCTCCCGCCACATGTTCACTCTCAACGTCTGCCCGGGAACGACAGGTTTGACAAAACGAGCCTGTAACGCAGAAAAAATGTAAATGCATTTAACATTTTTTAATGACAAATCATCGCTACCTTGCAAGCCTTGAACAGCGTTGCGTCATAGGAAGCGAAAGCTGCCAACACAAGTCTGACGGAGAAGCCCAGGGTGCACAATCCGTGCAATATTGGTTTGTCGAAACCGCTGACTAAGGCCATGTTCGGATCAATATGTAAAGGGTTCCTGTCTCCTAGAAACAAACGAAACATTCGTAATCATATTGTAATAATAATTTCTGATGGAAACTAATAACTAGATCGGTACATTCATGCCTATTATGTGTAGCCAGGGACCGGCTTCCGGGATACAATGGTATTAATCTCATTGAATGTTGACGGTCTCGCTGACGTTGAAAAAGATAACGTGACATGTATAAAATCCGTCGCTAAAGTAACCTCCACCCTAACCTCAAACGAAATGTAGGAAGAACGCAAAAACCCTAAACAAAGGACTGATTGATCAGTAACAGCCAATCACATTTGTTTATCACTTATGTGACGTCAAGGGATTCCCTTTAGCGGGAGATTTAAAATATTGAAATTTAAATATCTTCTTTGTTTTAATTTGACAGCTTCAACCTTTTAACATAACCTATATATGTGACACATTGTCATGTAGAATGTCTTGGTTGTCTTTGGAATGTCATCACTGTCATCGGTCATGTCATCATATCAAAGTATTTCTGTATCATATCAATCATAGTAATCTGTGCACTGATCAACACAACACAAATTATCACAGTTGCCAAATCGACAAACGATTTTTGATAACGCACCTCAAATCGTAAGATATATATCGTAAAACACATAAAAGTTCTTTAAAATCACTTTTAATTGCATTATTCTAAAATAATATTGGGCTGGATATTTTGACTAAATTTTACAATTTTTGAAATTGCATATTAGTTATCTTTTGTTCAAATTTAGTAATAGGGGATCCAGTGACGTGTTACGAGAAATCTGTTAAACATGACCTTCAAATTTTTATGAATGAATTGATCAGTCCTTCTTTGTTTAGGGTTCTTGGGATGAACGCTATAAAAAATATTATTTTCTACCTGCAAACTGAATTTTGACAACTGACAGATGGCGCTAGAGTCGGTATTGGCACATGTTTTAAATAGCATAGTAGGTCGTGTCGGACATCGTTTGAAAGGCATTTCAATTCTCTTCGCACCAGTTGTTGAAAAGTTAAAATCGAGTCAGCCGTTTACGAGTTACATGCGTTTCTGTCTCATTCGGCGAGAGTAAAGACCATTGTTCACTCTAAATATTTAAATGTTTACCGAAGAATATTAATATAATGTAATCTAAGAGGTTTGTATTCTCAAAAAAAATTATCTATAGGTGTTAAATCAGGAGATTGTGTTGGATTTCAATTAATTTCTAACAGTAGAAACATGTTCTTCCACAGTATGCAATTTAAATCGAAAACAACGAAAAATAAATGATAACAAATAAACGATAACAAATAAATGATAGAATGATAATTAAGCAAACGATAATAATAAACGATAAAAAAACTCAAAATCTGTAGTACACAAAATAACTTAAATGTCAAATCGTCGACTTCTCGATGGCAGTTTGTAAATAAAACAATCAATTGTACTTATGTTTAGAATAGGAATAACTTGATTTTTATTTACCAAATACGATTGCGTAGAGAATTGATACATCCACCTTTCAAATATTAAAATGATTGAAAGTCAACACATTCTTCCGATGTAACACCTATAGTGTAGTAAATTATGTTAAGAACGGTAGCTCAGTTGGAAGAGCATTGGCCCGGAAAGCCGAAGGTCTCGGGCTCAATTCGCGGCCGCGTCAACACTTTTTCATTCCACTACAGCTTCAGAAGTGGGATAGAGAATGCACCGGACAGCACAGTTTCGCTTATGTTTATAAATTATGTTTACGAACATGTCGGATTATAGCGAGCAGCCAACAACGGGTGTATTGTCATGTATAGCCGAACTGTAGTAAATTATGTTAAGAACGGTATCCTGAATAGTAGAATGAAAATCTGGAAGCGCAGTAGCTCAGTTAGAAAAGCATTAGCGCGGAAAACCAAAGGTTCTGGGTTCGATTCCCGGCTGCATCGAAACATTTTTCATTCTACTACAGCTTCAGAAGTGGGATAGGCAATCTGCCTGACAGCACAGTTTCGCTTATGCTTATGAATTATGTTTACCGAGGTGTCGGATTGTATGTTTCAAAATATTTCTAAAATGTGAGCTTTTCACGCTACATCACTTCAATGAAACCATTTTTCTCAACTTCCTGCAATAAGGCAGAATTGGATTTTTGTTATGTGTTTTAATTACTACTTTGTCACAATAACACTGCTGTATGTACATGAGATTAGGGCCTACATACATCGTTATCAGTGTTTAATATATTATAGTGATGCGTGAAGTGTACAATGGGCAATATAGAGTTAACAGTTTATACTCCTACCTGACAATCTGTATAGAGCGGCTTGGTCCACACTCGTCTTCTGAGTAAGTGAAACATCTGGACCTCTGCTTGGTTTATTTTGGCATGGAACTATCTCCTTACCAGCCCTAGGTCCGCCAAAATTACCAGCACCAACAGCAAATGTCACTGTTTGATTGCGGAAGATTAAATCGCCACTTTCATTGAAGGTGTCAACTAGAAATTAAAAAAATACTTTACCGTTTATTGCCACTTCATGTGAACAACCAAAACTGTACATAACATTATAAGAATAAGAATGATAAGATTATAAAATGAAAGTAATAATGTGAAGATTTTCCTTTCCATCAAAACCAAATATATGATATTTTTTCAATTTGTAGGTAAAAATTATCAAATTTTGCTAAAATTTTAAATAATTTCCTGATATATCAATACGTAACATGTATAAAAATGAAGCAAAGTTTAAATCACCAAAACAACAAAAACAGTGATTTTGGAGAATTTATTTTGACTCCGATGTAAATCAGGAAAAAAATTTAAGTAAAGTGACTTACTATTAATGGCAATCACAGCTCCCGAGCCTTTGTCCAACACCTCCACTACTTTCACCTTGGATACCAACACACCTTCTTGGGGAAGCTCCCCAACAATCTCGATGTACTGCTCCCCATGGAGTATACGCTCTAGGGAGATAGTTTTACCAGGAACAGCGAGTTCCATAGTGTTAGACATAAAGACAGCTTGTAGAGCTGGGAGGATGTAGAATGTCGGCAAAATTTGGAAGTCTTCGTGCTGTTCATATATAAACCGGAGTTCCTCCGGCTTAGAGACCGAAGCACCAACTGTGAAACAAAACAAAGTTTGGATGTTTTTAATAAAAACATGTACACCAGTTTTCAGAAAACATGAAATATTTCCAAGTGATACACTTCTACTTCTACCAGAAATATACTAATTTCCTTATTTCAAACAAAACACCTTGTATACAAATAAATTTTTTAATTATACATTCAATTTTAAGCCCCTTTTTGTCAGAAAGTACTACACACTCAGTTGTTAGTAATTAGTTGTATTTTTTTAGTTAAAGGTTTCGGAGAAAATAGCAGTAACTTAATTTTTCCCTGTGAGCGCGATATTGGATTTTATCATTTTCAAACTCAGCGAATTTTTGAGATTAATTTGATGTATGATATGCCATATTTCAAAATTGTGAAATAGGCTTGTTGTGGTACAAAATATATTTTTTTAATGTTAAATTCCTTAGCAGGCCCTGAAAATGGGATTATATGATAGAAAAAATATTTTGAAATAGATTGAAAAACAAAAAATAACTGCTAGTGTAGTACAATTTAAAAAGATATTGAAAATTAACTTGAATAAATATGCTCTGAAGGGCTAGAAATTGCTACTGCTCCACTACTGCTGACTTGGGTTACACACAGAGACTCTTCTTGATAATCTGAGAGGGCCATTTGCTAAAAAAACTAAACTTCAAACGTCTTACTTACAATAATGATTTTTGTTAATAACGTTAACTTCATAAGTTTACATTTGAATTCGTTCTACAAATAAATCAATGGAAACGTTAATTTTTAAATTTTTTTTTTATGGTACTACACTAGCAGTTATTTTTTGTTTTCCAATGCACAATTAAAAGTTCAAAATAGTCAAGTCAAAATATTTTTTATATCATATACAATGAGTTCATAAAGTCCGCATAAATGCATGATTTCGAAACGGTAAAGTTTTTGAAAAATCGCCTGACACGTCGATTTTCTTTTATTTTTGCACTTATTTTACATATATTTAATTTTTACAGGATAACTCACTCAATGAAGTTACGTCGATATAAACTTTAATATTTCAAATGAAACACCCAGTGCTGTTTTACATATTTGAAAAGAACTCTTTTTTACAAATACAGTCATATACAGTTTTATGGGTCTATACCCAGATATATGAAACAGAAAGTGTTTTGCAGGTCCTTCAAGTTTATATAAGAGACATCTAGATAAAACCAACTGATTTACAATTTACTCGACTTGGACATAAATTTGATAATAATAAAAAAGTCTTTAATACCTCCAAGTGCATATAAAATAGCATCTTTGTTGTAAAATTCAAAACTGTCCGCCTCGCTCTCTTCAGAACCACCAGCACTACCCCGTAGTCCGTCCAAGGACGCCATCAGGGCTCCTGTAGCGTCCTGAATAGAGTTTATACGTTCCGCTTTGCTCATGTCTGTAACTTTTCCCCAATTATCTCTAACAGTTTCAATATTGACCCCATCGGTTATTTTGGTACGCAATAAGCTGCCGTTGGATCTCACGATTGTGCATTTACCAGCCCAGCCAGCAGCCGACTCGATAATGGACCCATTCTCTTGGCAGCTTTCATGACACAGATAAGCCTAAGATAACACAAGTTTTTTTTATATACAGTGCGAACGTTTAGAATGGAAACCGTAAATGAAATGCGCCCTGTAGATTTTTCGCAAAAACGCTCGGACACGTCAATTCTTAAATTCAATTGCACTTTTTTTGATACCATTGTTTTGGATATGACGTCATTAGATAATCTCTGTGACGTCATCATGATATTTTTTCAAATGGGAATGTCCAGTTCTTTCATTAAATTTAAATAGAGAAAATATTCCTGAAAATGGCAATATACCACACTATGGCCTTAAAGTGGATAGTTTTTGAGATAAAGAGCTTTGAAGTTTGAAAAAAGAAAAAGTAGGCTAGCCAAAAAAAACTGTTTATCACAACATAACTAACAAATGGATAATAAACGCAATGAAAACTAGTTAAATAAGGGGCTCGAACTGTAATCCTTGTGCTTCTTGACAATAGGCAAGCCTCTGTTGAAATTCTTGTATAATACTTTATTGATTGTGTGTGGGTGTATAGCTCTAATTTTATCTCGAATTTTTGTTTTTAATTTGTTAATATCCCGTGGTTTATTATTATATACTTTAGACTTAAGATAACTCCACAAAAAGAAATCAAGGGGTGTGAGGTCAGGGGATCAGGATCAAATAATTGAAATTTTTTTTTGACTTGCCTACTTCTTCTTTTTTCAAATTTCAAAGCTCTTTACGTCAAAAACTATCCACTTTAAGGCCATAGTGTCGTATATTGCCATTTTCAGGAATATTTTCTCTATTTAAATTTAATGAAAAAACTGGACATTCCCATTTGAAAAAATATCATGATGACGTCACAGAGATTACCTAATGACGTCATATTCAAAACAATGATATCAAAAGAAGCGCAATTGAATTTAAAAATCTACGTGTCCGAGCGTTTTTGCGAAAAATCTACAGGGCGCATTTCATTTACGGTTTCCATTCTAAACGTTCGCACTGTATATACAAATTCTAATAAACGGGTATATTTTAAAAAAAAGTAGTAGCAGCACTAGAATTTTAAGAAGAATGCAAAAAATTAAAAATGCAAACATATACGGGCAGCCCCAACCAGCAAATTTGTTTTATAATTTAAATATTATACAATTATTATATTTTACTTTTACTAATGTCTTATTATTGCTTCTCAATGCTAATATAGTATATTAGATTTGTAGAAAACACTATTTTGTTATTTCCAACTAAACTGTTTCGTAAATTTATCGTTAAAACGTTTTTGCAACAAAATTATAAAATTACTTATAAGTTAATTAAAATTTTATTTTATAAATGTTTCTGTGACCAAGATATAAAACATTTAAGCTTATAATATCAAACTGTTTTATAATGTGTACTTAGAAACATACTGTGGCATTTTTAGCACTGTTATAAGACATATTAAGATCATGTAACTGTTCCCTATTAGCTTACAAAATAATTATGTTAGAGAATTGTTTGATACAATTTTGCCTTTGAGAGGAGTTGTAATTTTTAAGTCCGTTATATAATTATCATGTAGCATTACAATATGGAAATGGTAACAAAGTCGTTATAAAACAAAATAATTCATTTAACCTTAAAATTGTTTGTTTGTACTAGTGGAGAATGCTGGATGTGTGCGTTTAGACATGATATTATCACCCTGGAGTGGTTATCAGTTTTGAGAATTATAATTTTATAAGGTTGGAAAGTAACATGTGGAATCTCACACGGCAAACGGCATCAACAGCTCTTCTCTATAATTTACCACACTTCATTTCAAAACCTCCTACAAAGTTTTAGGTAAATACTTCCAAACTTACAATTCTCAGTAATTTTAACTTGCTCAATTTGTGGATAAACATTTTACAGGTACTTGAATATACTTGGTAATTACAATTCGGCTGTTCCAAGATCTTCGTCTCTAAGGTGTATTATTCTATATGTATTTTATAGCAATCACCTAGCGTTTAATTATTTTAAAATGCTTGCAAATAACACAAAAATGTTTTATAAAAGAAAGTCATTTTCAAATGCCAATTCTGAAGGTCAAAAGTATAACGAGCCATAAATATTTTAAAAATAATTGGTTTATTAACATTTATAGCAATAAAAAAGGCGCTAGTTATAAAGTAAAGGTATTTAAAACAAGTTGACGTAAATCTAAATGATAAAAAACGTAAATTAGTAAACTTGAATTCTTACAAAATATCAAAAATTATTAGAAAACATCACCAAACTGGAGGCCTATTTAAAATTTATTAAAAACATGCTATATAAATTACAGTAAAATTTCCTTCGCATCGAAAATTGTCTTCGCTGACCGTCAAATTTGTCCAATGGGCAAATAGAAGAAGTTACAACATACTTTGCTTAATCACTTAGATGACGGTCGGCCACTTTGGTTTTATTACCAACAACTAACATGTTCTGTGTGCCATGACTCCGTGACACAAGTAGTTCTTGAAGCTGTTATGATATAATTACGAAACTATTTTATTTTATTGATATGACTCCATGCAGGAGTTCAAGTTTTTTAAAGCTTGAGGAAATGTTTATATAATAGTTTTGTAATGGTTCCAACAAGCTTTACAAAATACCAACGGCGATTAAATAATTTTATTAGATTATTAGATGCAATTTTCCAATTATAGCTGCTGGAAAAACGTTTCTGAGAGTAACGTTATTTTATAAAATCACCACCAAATAAATATACCATTACAGTAGTCTCTATAATCCGGTACTTCATTACATCGGCACGTCCAGTAGTCTGGCACCCCTGACGGGCGGGGAACGCCCTACGAGTGGTCGATGGACCGAAAAAACACCTATAATGCTTCATTTGCCTTAAAGTTTTTTTATACAATCCAGTAATCCGGCACACCCTGGTTTTTATTGGTGCCGGATTAGTGAGACTCTACTGTATTTGCAGAACGCCAAACTCGGTAAGAATTGAGGATTTTAAAATATTAAGTAGTGTACTTACCACAACTGGTGCTATGAGCTCAGGCTTCAGTTCGTTGAACAGTTCCGGTGGAAGAATATCCTCCGTTAACCTACTTGCTGCTGTCGGAACAAGCACATTGCAATAAATATTGCTTCTACCCCCTTCGATCGCCACAGTATTTGCTAAACCGACTAAACCCATTTTAGCAGCAGAATAATTCGCTTGGCCAAAGTTGCCTATAAAAAATTCACACATTTTGGTTAAACACGTATTTTCATTATAATAAGACATAAATAATGACAAACCATAAAGTCCAGAATTTGATGATGTCATTATAATTCTGCCATAACCCTGTTTCTTGAAAATGGGGAATGCTGCTTGTGTAGTTTTGAAACTGCCTTTTAAATGTACTGCATGTACAAGATCTAGAAATAAATTACATTCTAAACAACTTGTGATATACTTACAGTCACTATTATTTATGTATTTTTTCTTTAATGTATAAAAGGTGAAGTAAATAAACAATAAAATATTATTTATCGTGTAAACATTAAATTACAAGTAATTGAAACATATAATAAAACCCCTTACCCCAATCAGCATCAGACATCTTGGCGAAACTTTTGTCCCGAAGTATTCCGGCATTGTTAACCAGTACATCCACTCGGCCATAGTTATCAAGAGCGGTTTTTATTATTTTCTCTCCATCTACCACTGAATTGTAATCAGACACAGCAGTACCACCTAGCAAAATAACATTATAAGCTAAAATGAATTTAAAAAAATTTTGACCGTCCCATACCATTTCGTCTAATCTCCTCGACCACTGCATCAGCAGCTTTGGACGAACTTCCATCGCCATGTCTACCTCCTCCTAAATCGTTGACAACAACTTTGGCCCCTCTTGAAGCAAATAAAAGGGCATATGCCTTTCCTAAACCAGCTCCAGCCCCTGTGACCACGACAACTCTACCATCGTATCTTAAATCGCCCATTTTAATGTTAACAAACGATAAATATTATTAAACTGCAAAACTGTACTTAATTGGAGCTACAGTAAAATTGTCTTGTTATCACAAAGTTGTTATTGAACATTGAACTCTGGTCAGCTGTGGTACTGGTTAAAGTGGTTCATCATCCTAACCTATTAAAAACAGTTTTAGTGTTCTGTTTCATAGCAAAAAACAAACACAAGGGCTACATTACTGAAAAGTAGAAAATTAATCTAAATAACTAAAATAAAAATAATCTATGAGAGTGGGTATGAGCATTGGGAAGTTATTAAAATCCACCGAAATAAAAAAAAAATAAAAAAATATGAAATGACGTCGACGTCAGTGTTTTTGTTCAGGTCAGGTGTTTTTTACTGCATTCTTTTCAATGGCTTGGGCAGCTTGGAGAAACTCGGAGCTGTTCCGCAGCATGTTCTTTTAACCAAGTGCGCGGCGCCCTCCACTGTTTTCCCCTTTCCCCTCGAGCACTACCATTTTTGCTGGGGTTTGGCGCTCCAAAATATTAGTGAGGTTAGATTAGATCGTTAGAAACGTAGAAACATCAACAAACTACTAAATTATATGCTGAAAGTGGAAAATAATCAAGTAGGTATCAGAATTTCAGACGTAGAGTAAAAACGTATTTACTATTTTACTATTTTCATTTTGTATTTAGGTTAAGTAAACAAACTGGCAAATATCCCCTAAATTCATGTTCTTTTCAAGGGCTCTCTTCTCTAAGGTCCGCCACGAGTTTGACGTTTGACGCCCTGGGGCGCGGCGATCTTGAAAAGAAAACGCTGTTTATATGGACGGACTTCAGGGTCGCGTTCAGATCAAATGCCGGGCGTTGCCGGGCACTTTGAAACCCGTTCAGATTCGTTGGGGTAAAAAACAACTCAGCGTTTAGATTTATTGGGATAAAGACGTCGGGTATACAACTTTTTACCCAAGATAATACTTCGATAAAAGTTGTCGCGCATGCGTATTAATATTGTTGATTCTATGTTTAAAAGTAGATGCTTATGACTTGGATTGTGAAATTTTCATTTATTTATGATTTCTGAATAAGGAGCCTCGAAAAGTAGAAATTAGGTAAATTAAGTATGTACTCAATAACTACCCACTCAAACAATCTTGCGGTGAATGAGGATAATGGTATCATTCTTGATGAAAATGGAATTCATTATAACTTATAAATGCTCCAGCTCATCATCACCTTCAAACTCTTCCCCATCATCCAAATCCCTTGCATCATCCATAACCATTACATTTTTATAATAAAAAATAATCCCTGCATTATTCATTTTACATTTTTCAGGTCACACAAAGTACTAAAATGGGTTGAAAATTTGTCGTCGGCTTCTCTTTTCTAGTTCTTTGTAAAATATTTATTTCTTGGACAGTTCACAGCACAGAACAGTTAAAAGATTCACAGCAACGAATATATAGGGATTTACTGTTTATCAGAGACAACATCAGAGTCAGACTCTGATGAGACAGCCATATTTAGTTTATTTTGTTATTGTTATTGTTATGCATCATGATATAATTGTATCATGGTTATGCATAATTATAGGTTATGTTGTTTTCGATTTCCCAAATCACAACCACACGTTCAGAATCATTTAACGTCGGACGCAACAACCAAGTTACCTTTTACCGGACGTTTTTTACTTGCCCGGCGTTTGATCTGAACGCGCCCCAGATCAGACCTCAAACCATAGATAACAAAAGGATCACTTCAGCCTTCAGCCAAAGATTAAATACAGTATATATATTTAATCTTTGCTTCAGCTTTATCTATGGACTAACTTCACCCTTCTCCTGAAGCATACTAAGCATAGATAATTCCTGAAGCTGAAAGTCATAGGCCGCATCCTAGATAAATTCATTTAGGGGCCGCATTCAAGGAAACATAGCACTCCGGCGCTTTACAGCTTCGCGTTCGCTGAATCGACATTTTAAACGCAAGCTTAAAGTCACATAATTTTCAGTAATTCATATTTTGTAATAATTAATATTAATAATAATTAATATTAAAAATAATTAATATTATCCATAGATATTTTGTGCGTAAAGGTAAACCCATAGACGTAAACCTAACCTAAATTAATTTTATCGCTTGATGGAACTATTCAGCGATCCAACGGGAAAAATATATACTTTACCGCTTTAATAAAGCGCTGCAGCTATTTGAATAAAGCGCTGAAGTTTCTTATGCGCTGAAGCGCAGGAGTGCGTTCGGATGAAGTTGTTTTACCCAGCTGAATCGTTCACTCGGGTGAATGACGTCACAGAAATGTTACTCATAAAATACGAACGATTGTGGTAAGTATAATATGGCGGCAAACTTTAAATTCAAGCAAATGCAATCCAGGTTATGTGTAGTTTACTTCGAGTGATTTTTGAGTAGGTACAATAAGATTTTATCTGTTTTATCGTCAATGGATCAAAATCGTATTCATATTTACCAGGCTGTTGTTTCAACATGCACTATTTATATGAATAACTTTATGATGGAAGACAGTAGTTCAAGTGAAGATGATGATGAACAGGTACAATTTTATTTCGATCACGGCCTCATTTGGACAGATTACGGAACTGTTTGTTAGTGGAGTATGAAGTGTCTTCAAGAATAAAACAATTTTTGGTGAAGTTACAATTGCAAATTGCAGTGCAAATGAATTTCAAAGCAATTTTCGTATGAAAAGAGCAACTTCTCTGTCCTTGTAGTGATGTTTATTATACACACAAATACACAAAATATCTAATTATACAAAATCTCTGACAATGTTAATAACTGATAAAATGTCAAAATTCAATTTACTCACATCTGCGCATGTCGTGTGATTATCGTCCCAGTTTTAACAAGGGCGAAAAGTTGTTGTCCTAACGATTCTCCTCAAATAACCGAACGATACGCTCGTACAAAACGCCTGTTAAAACCGAACGACTTTTGGGCGAAAAGTTTCATCTGGACGTCGCCCGGGCGTTATATCCGAACGGCCCCCTGCGGTTCCCTGAATGCGCCCATAAATACTGGTCACATGTACTGTGTTCCTTTTGTTTGTTTGAAACATTTGTGCTGCACACTTGTGCAGCTCTGGGCAGCTCACAAAAGGAACAGTTTTCTAATTGACAGTTTACATGAGGAAAAGTAAGGTTAATGTAATTATTATGTTTTCTTTTTAAACTGATCACTAGCTCTTATTATTACTTATTATTATTTACTTAATTTTTATTATAACTGTTTTTTCTAACATTAAAGCAGAATGGTTCATCTGTCAGACATGATTCTTGAGGTAAGCGTATATCGGTAATAATAAGGAATAATTTATTTTCATAAAAGTATTGTTAAAGGCTCTGGCAGAATCAGATAATGAACTAATGTCTAGTACCACAGAAATATCTGATACATCTTCTGAAGAAGATATGTTGTTTTTAGAAAAATGTGAAAGAAAATCTGTTACGAGAATAAACATGTATATTGAGAACATAGTTACAAAGTATACGGATGAGATATTTCGAAGGCATTTCAGAATAGGTCGTGTTGTTGCCTACAAACTTATTGGTAAGTTGATTATAAACTGAAATATACAAGTTTACATTCTTTATTATATTTATTTTTAGATTTACTTGCTCAGTCTAATTTTCTACCTACTCATGAAGAAGGAAGAGAGAAAATTCCTCCAGAAAAGGCGTTTCTCTTAACTCTTTGGTACCTAAGCAATCAGGAAACGTATAGACAAATTTCTGATCGATTTGATGTCACCCGAAGTAGTGTATACAGAACATTGAAAAGAGTATTAGAATTTCTAATTTCCCAGAAAGCCAACTATATCAAATGGCCAAATGATAATGAGATCAGAACTATTAACAATGGTTTTAAAAATATACAGGGACTTGATAATGTACTGGGTGCGATAGATGGAAGTCATATTGAAATTGGAAAGCCAAAGCACAATCAGGATGCGTATATCAACAGAAAAGGATACCACAGTTTACTGTTACAAGGAATTGTCGATTACAATAAAAAATTTATAGATGTGTTCTGTGGAGAACCTGGATCAATGCACGATGCAAGGCTTCTGAGAAAATCAGAAATTTATAATAGAATTTGTAATGGTGTAATTGATATGAGGAATAATTACTTATTAGGGGACACAGCATATCCCAATTTACCATGGCTGGTAACACCATTTAAAGACAATGGTCGATTAAATAACAATGAAAAATTATTTAATTATAGAGTTTCATCCACGAGAGTGGTAGTAGAAAACGCCTTTGGATTATTAAAAGGTCGCTTTCGGCGTTTAAAGAAGTTAGAAAATATAGATCTAAAAATGTGCTCAGTGATTATAATGGCCACATGTATATTACATAACATATGCTTACAGGAAAATGATCACATAAATGAATATGATGTGGATTTATCGGATCATAATCAACCAGAACATACAGATAATGCTGCTTCTGTTTCTGAAAATGTAAATAGACGTCAGGAGTTAATGCTTAATATGTTTCAATAGTTGATAATAGTTTTAACAATTGACTCCAAAAAAACTTATGCATTAGTTTATCTAAATAATTTTACTCACCTCTGTTTGCTAATTCCAAAGATGCATATTTGGTTAATAGGTTTATATTAATGCCTGGTATCAAGTTATATCTCTACTTTTAATGGCAAGAGACAAGTTAAAGCTGATATTTAAAATTGTTCACAATTTCGTTTAAGATTATACCTTGTTTTATTGTATTCAAACTTTTCAAATGAATAAAGATTTAAGTACTATGTAAACATGTATTATTTATTAAACAAAATATATTATAAATTCATCTAACAACAACAAAAGCACTATTTTAGTGAAATAATAAAAAATATGAATTGGGAAACCTTACAGTTTTCGCCAATAACTCTTGTTGTTTTCATTTATGTTTGCCTCTTCCATAATATCTGAACTTGTACATGGCATGTTTTCAACTTCAGAAAGTATTGGCTCTATATTTTCAATTGAGTTTAGTGAGTGACCACAATTATTTGTCGGTTTATCGCCCAAAATTTCATCAAGTATATCAAAAAATTGGAATCTACTTGGTCCAACTCCAGTTGTTTTCCGGCTATCTTTTGCTTTATTATAGCTACGAGTCAAGCTTCTCCATTTATTTTGAACCATAGTACCATTAACATTATAACCATTACTTACCAAATCATTTGCGATGAGGTCAAACACATGTTTCCTTTTTCTTGGGTGGTTTAGATCATCAATGTGGTTACCTATAAAATACAACTAAAGTGACCAAACCAATCTGTGGAATCTAAGCAGAATTTTTGGTATAAATAAATTTTTCAAATACAATACTATAATAAACGTCTTTCTAAGGGTGTTTCAATTTCATATAAATTTCATCCTGGGAGTAATGAAATGAAAAAATTTTTTATCTACCCAATTGTAATCACAATCTGCAAAGTATCGTCAGATATTTAGTAATATGGACCCCTAATTGTTTATGTTGCAAGGCAGTCCTACATGTGATCACAAAAAAATTATCTATCTTGTATAATTGCAGTAGGTATTTGCATTTTACTTGCATAGTAAAAAATTAACGTACCCATAGACTGAATCATATCTCGAGTTTGATTGAACGTCCATATAGTAATTACTTTAGAATTACAAGTTTCTTCAGTCTCATTTTCCTCTTGTTGGTGAGGCTGTGACTCGACAATTGAATTATTCTCATTATTCTCAAGATTTTGCGTCACTCCAATATTTTGGCTTACTGTTTTTCGATTACATCTTGCGTGAAATAGTAATGAATTCGCAAATGCTTCATCTATGAAAACAGAATTGCATTAAAGCTGATGTTAAAAATTATTATACTACAGTACTAAACCTGTTTGCGACCGAATATAATCATCATAATTTAGATTTAGACTATATTGTATTTCATGCTCTGGGTCATTGATGACTACCTCGTAGATTTGCTCTAACTCCTGTGCCATTTTTCAAAAATTTATGTGATTGATTAGTGATGATTACCTACGTATGGTTATTTTAAGAGTTAGACCGACATACCATAGATAAATAATTATTATGACATAACCTTAAATATATAATTTTGCGCTTCGAGCCCAAACGATTCGGCTGTGCATGAGGGGAAAGGAGGAGGTACAATTGGGCTGCTCATGTGTTTCATACCCATTTCAAAAGGAACGCTTGCGTGAAGCCATGAGCTGCTAATAGTAACTCATTTGTGCAAAAGGAACACAGCAATGGTCACATCCCGCTGTCACCCACCGCACTTGTCAGCTGTTATCTGTCACTATCAGCTGATTGGCTTTAAATCACATACTTCTAAATATTGTGGGTTGCATGTTACAAAATTACAAATCAACAAACTACATACCATAAGGTACCAATGGTACCATGTAGGGTATGGAGTATGTAGGTACTTCCTGTGATGAAATACTGATGTTTGATGGTATCTTACTGAAATTTATATTCATTATTCGTAAATATTCTTTGGTACCCCACTCCATTCTCTTCTGACAACCAAAAAGGATTATTTTGGAAAAATATATTTGCCTTTGCGACAGAACTAATAACTTTGCCGATGTTTGCGGCTAACCCAGAACCCGGAACCCGCAAATGATAGGTATACAAAACCAAAACTATTTAAATGGTTTGAGTCATAAAATTTAAAGTATCGTCACTCAATGTGTTGTAACAACTATTAATAGTTACCTAATTAATAAAAATATTTTCCTTGATCGAATCGAATTCCTAGAAAAGGTGACATTATTTTTGTGGATAAAGAAAATGTACCTACCTATTTCATATAATAGCTTCGCAGGATCTTAATAGGCGAACGATTCAATTCAAAGTGATGTAGGTAGGTATAAGGGATGTCAAGTTTGAAAGCAATCAATTTATTTGGTATATAGGCACCTTATTCCTCTGAAATAGGCACCTAGTTAAAATTTTTATTTGTACACCCCCTCGCTATATCACAGAAGCGGTTTTGATAGTGTTAGGAAAATGCGATGTCTTCACTTAAGTAATAATGATTAGCTATCTTATTTTACCGAAACATAAACATAAGGCATATTTAAATGCGATAATCTATATACTTATCAACGAAATTAATAAGTAAACAAGATGCACTTAAGCAATAGTTGATTCAGCATTAAAGTCTGCTTGCTATTAATAAATAAACAATTTATAATTTCCAATAAGAGCAAAGAGTAGACTTTTTCTCAATAATTCTGACTTTGCAATTCTTTTAGTACAATCTAGTTGACGGAAAGCGGTTGCATTCATCAAATGTTTGTTTTAAAAAAGTCAAAATAATTCTTCTGAAGTGGGATTTGGAAAAATAGTTCAAGAAGCGTGTATTTCTTTTGTAGGTAAGTCGAAATTTTCAAAATTAGCGCACATGTGGTGACGTCTTTTCCGTATGCTCGCGCTTATCCCCACCTACGTGGAGCACACGTGCGAAATGCATTTTCTATTTCCATTTCAACCCGACGACAAACGCAAATTATTTATTACCGAGCTTAGCTGTAGGAAGGTGCAATTAATTTATATTTTCTAGTCTGTTTTTTAAATTAGAATTTTCGAGGAACGCTGAGGATTCTGAAGTTTGTGGTAATATTTAATTAGGTATTATTGTGTGCAGTGCGTTTTAAAATTAATTTTAACAACAGGGTGGGGCTTATTATGAATAATAATTTAATATGAGCGCCACGTCCACGTGCTTACTGTTTAGACGTATTGACATTACCCGACCGCAAAGTCCAGAAGTGCATTTCTAATCTGCAATTTTGTTTATAGATATAGCTAAAATGGTACAACACGATAGTTCAAATTCTGGCGACGAGGGTTCCATAATCCCGGAAAATTCTGCCAAGGGTATACCAACAGGAAAATTCCATTTAGTAGGATGGGGCATTGACACAACGGGACGTCGCCTCATAGACGAGATAGTGCAGATTGCTGCTTACACCCCCAAGTCGAAATTTTCGCAGTACATTATGCCATTCGCTGACCTGAACCCGATGTACAGCCGTAGACACAGTATTCGTGTGATCAACACACCCCGCTACAGACGCCTAAAAGACTTAAAGACTGGCCTATTCGTAAAGACCAAGAGTGAAATCTCTGCGTTGCAAGATTTCTTGCAGTGGCTTGAGACCATTAAAGGCGAAGATGTTGATGGTATTATCCTCATCTATCATGAGATCCGAAAAGCTTCCCCTGGCATGCTACTGGAGGCTTTAAGGAGGTACCAGTTGATAGAGAGGTTCTCAAAGGTTGTGAAAGGGTTTGCAAATGGGTTTAATATTGCTCAAACAAAGTGTGCAAATACTACAAAGTCTTTCAGTTTAAGGGTGATGTCGAGAGTATTATTAAATAGAGAGGATGAGAATTTCAGCAGTGCTGTGGACAGGGCCCGTGCTTCTTTCGAGATCACAAGTCATCTGGCTCAGGGTGAAAGGGTCGAATTGGAGGGGAAACCCAGTGGTGAAGTTGCGGGTACAGAATCACATGTTATCGATTTTGTCTGTCCCTACGTTAACCCCATTTCTGCGGAGGAGGATGAAATTAGAGTATTTAAGGTGAGTTTATAATGGCATATCTACCGTATAATTTTTACCTAATATAATTTGATAAAAGTAAAATTATATTTGCCCAGAAATGTTTAATAAATGGGTAATAATTTCCCACTTAAAAAAGGCATATACCAACTTCTATTCTTATTTTACTTATATTTTTTACTTTTTAAATGTGGAAAAACTTTCAGGTAAAATAAATTGTTTCTTGTACATAAAAAAATATGTGGAATTTAATGCCAAAGTAAGCAATTTCTTTTTTGGATTTAAAAAAAATTATCAGTTAATATTTAAGAACACTGGCATATTTGAATATAAAGTAGGTATATTTTTATTTTTTACGGTAGGATTATTAGATTAGATTTGATGGTTTTAAGCTCTAGCATTTTATTCTTCTATATAGGTACATTATATGAGTATTATTAAATATTGTTTTGTCTAATTTAAATTTTATTTATTATTTATCATTCTAAAATTGTTATTTTGACATATTGAAGATTAAGTGATAAGCAATATTAAATATTTACTTTGTAAGTTTTATTAAAAAATACACATTAAGTAGGTATTTATGATCAAATGTTAAGTGCCATTGTTATTATTTTTATACAATCTATTTATTTTTTGTTATTCTCCTATTTTTTATAAATAGGGGAATAACCTCTAGTACAGAATAGAATAATTATAAATAAACACTTTGGACATCAAAACAGACATTTTACATAGCTACTTGTTAATATTTTTTTTACATACTTGGGTATATTGAATTTAACATTAATAGAAAAATAAAAATTTGTTAAATATATACCAATAAAAATAAAATGATAACTTTACAATAAAGAGTTATATTATTTAATAGACACAATATACTTCAATTTCAAATTTCAACAAAATAGTAATTAGTAAGGCAACAAAGGGATCGCTTTCGACTTTTTGCATTATTCAGGCCTATGATGTATCCTGTATGTTATTTTATAAAAAAGGTTGTTAAGTTCATATCCAATCAGAAGCCATGTTTTCGAAAAATAATAATTTCTGATTGACTATAAAGTTTAACATCGATGTTATTTTAACAACAAATACATCATAGGGCCGAATATGTCACACTTTGTTAGGTATGTAAAAATGTAGCAAGTAGGTACATTTTGTCTGTCAAGATTCAAGACTGCCATATATTTACAACTTTTTGGCAGAGTTTACTAACGATCTGTCACTTTTGAAATTTGTTGACCTTATTTTCGCCGTGGCCAATTCAATGTCAGTTTAAATTGAATGTGAGATAGTTGATAGTTATAAACTAATTCTACGCCGTTTCCACAAAAATACTTTGATCGCCTCTTATATGATCAATGTATCATATGTAATAGTATAGAATACTGTATATTTTTAATGACATGGTTCAATGAAAATTATATCACTCATTTTTGAAGATGTGAAAATTAATTTTTCACAAAAATAGCTATTCAAAAAATCTATGATGGCCCAGCATTGTTTTACCTAATGCCACTTTCATCAGTATATATACAGTTGTTTAGAGGCAATATTTTAGATAAAAATGTGGAATTACCAATTTACACACGACAAAACCAATATGAAGTCATCATATGTTACCAATATGTAACAATTTTTATTTTCAGAAGTGACAAACTTTAATTTTTAATATAAATATGATGTCAATCAGTTATAGTTACTTATTTTTCAGTGAAGTTTTAGTTTAACGCAAATGAAACCTAGTTTACTTTTTAATTGCTGTTTAAATATTTAAATTAAGTATGTATATATGTATAAAGAACACTTGAGATATCACCTACGTTTTTTCATAAAGTGGATGCCAATAATAATTTTAGGTAAAAATTATATCGATTCTAAACCTCACATTTGGCCCGAACCAGTGCTGGGGCTTCCGCCTAGTTATGTAGCAAGGTCCATTGGAAATTGGATCAAGGTAAGATCAAAGGAAGAATGGTCAAACGTGACTGGGCTGCGACAAGCCAGGCTCTTAATTGAAGGGCCTTGGTCGAACGCAACTCGATCAATACTTGCGCTAAGTCGTAACAGCATAAGGATTGTCACAGGACTGTTGACAGGTCACGGACATCTTAACAAGCACCTTAACACTATCGGGTTTAGTGACACTAGAAGGTGCAGGTTTTGCGGACACGATGACGAGGACTCCATTCACATCCTCTGTCGCTGTGCCTGCCTCATGGTCAAGAGACACAAACACCTGGGCGCAGCATTTCTTCTGCCTCAGGACATTAGGGAGCTTCCCCTACAACGGGTGTTGGCCTATGCGCACAGCACGGGTCTCTTCCAATAGCTCCCAACTAGCGGCAGGCACAATGGGTCGAAAGACCTGAGTGCTGCGGGTAACCGCGCCGCCTATCAACAACAACAACAAACCTCACATTTATCTATATAAAAATAAAACTTGTTTTTGCAGTTATATATAAATACAAACAAAGATACTACAATACTGATAGTGTTATTTGGAAATTTTTGGGTTACTTTATATTGTTTATAACATAACTCGGTTTATGCTATCTAAATATCATATAATGTTGCACTTACATAATTGCTTGCATATGTTATAAACAACAAGGATTCTCTGTTAAATGTTGTAACTCAAACATATTTATCTTACAATTATCTAACGGTATTTAAGCTTTCATTCCATTCCTATATGAGTTTTTGAACGATAAAACTCTAAAAATGGTGAATGTTTTACTTCATTTGTCCAATTCATGAAAAATAGGTCAATATATCGCATAATAAAATAGTTTACTGTTATGTCGTTACATACTACTTAATTCTTATTTATGTATAGTGTGATAGTTGTTTTAGTATGTGGGCTATTTTTATACAAATCGTAAAATTCTTTTATATAATCGGTTTATGATAGTATATGAATTTGTATTAATTTTACTTATTTAAAGTAAAAAAAAATGTTAACCATAATACTTCATTAACACTTAAGATTTTTAACAAATTGTATAACTGTTTACCATTTAGTATTGCAAAGGCTTTGGGCTATCTTGCATACACCTTTTATGTATTGCCATGCAAAATGATCTGGCATTGCCATTTGATTCTTGAAAAAGTCATGCAAGGTGATATTAAAACCAGTTAAAATAGATGACTTTGTATTAATCTTAACGCAAAAATCAATACAGAATTTTGTCTAATTATTTTAATACCAAATTTGAGAAGAGAGTATGTTTTTTTAATAAACTATTTGTTTTTTTTATTACATATTTTGTAAAGAAATAATTGATCTTCACAAAATAGATCCTTCTACCTAATTAACGATGTATTACTTTTACTATAACACATTCATTCAAAAATAGCTGTGGGTGAGAATTGCCTCCAACCGTATAATGTCGATAGGAACTCAACAAAATGTACAAGGGGATTTAATACACACGGCTATCATTTTTGTTAGTATTAATTATTGTTTTTTAAATTTTGTTTACACACACACTGTTTGTTTTTCAATAAAATCACAGATTCTTGATGATTGGTGAATTTTTAGGTGTTGTTGGAGAGACAGAATACATTCCGGCCTGTGTTTGGTGCCTTACTGAGAGCCAGCCGCCCCGAAAGGCAGCACGCAAGCCATCTGCGTAGGCTACTGGCCGAAAACAACATCAACTATGACAAGCTGAAGGAAGCTTACGAGACCGGTGCCAAAGAAGGACTCGAGAAAGTTATTAACAATGAAGTAAGTGGGACTTAGACTAGTAATAATTAGACTCTGTAATTAGACCAGCTTCGAATACGTGTTTATTGTCCTTAAAATTGTTAAACTTTTTTGCTAGTGACGAAATGGAATGCGGCATTGTCGGTGATAATGTGACCTTCAATAAAAATTGCAAATAGTACTGACATCTGAACTTGATAGTTGAATACCGAATTTAAATGTTTTACAAATTAAACTTATGAATGTATTTGATAAAATTCTAGGATAGTTATTCTAATTATAATTTTATAAAATCAGCTAAATAATTTCTCATGAATTTCCTGGTTTTTCATTCAGTGAGAAAATACATATTTTTCGTTTATGACATTTATAGATTCTAATACTGTACGGCATCAATAATTTATTGATAATTTATCGAAGCAGTAAAGTGCTGAAAAAAAATTACAGGTAACGAGCAAATGTACCTAACTCAATAGCCGGCGTTGTGAAAACAAGCTTGGTAGTAGACAATTTGTGAGTAATAAATATGATAACATACGTTTTTATTTTTGATAGGTATAATTTGATAATAATGTAAACACTTCAACCTGCACCTACCGGAGCCCCAGATTGTAAATATTATTGATAAAATTTGAGGTGAAGATACCAATTTTTATTTCTGTGGGCGAAGTCTAAATAAAAATTGTAATGAGTTAGTATTTAGGCCTGTGGTTGTAATGTCTTGATTATGCTTATGGATTGTTGAAAGTGTATTTTTTATTAGGTACAGGGTATTCGCGTATATTTTGACCCCTACCTACAGGGGTTATTAGGAAAGTTAGAAAAAAAGTTTAAATACAAAAGTTGTTTGGTTCTTCACGTATTATCTTTTGGCTAGGTCGAAAAAAAAATTGCATGTCGTAAACTTGGGAAAACCAATTGGACATAATATTTTTAAATGGAACACCCTGTATAATTTTACACATTTGGAGAAACATCTTCCTGATTTCAAAAATATATATTTTGTTGACATTTGCACTGACAGTTTTCGAAATATTCAACAGCGAGTACCATAAAAAAATACAAAAAATACAAAGAGCTGAAAATATTTAACAGTAGAAACCAACAGTAATAAAAAATATTTAACGATTTTCGATGTAACCTTCTTAGTTATTTAAACATGTTCCAATATTTTCATTTTTTAATATTTTTTTTATGATTTATTGTAAACATTAGATATTAAATATTTCGTAAACTATCAGTGCAAATGTCAACAAAATATATATTTTTGAGATCAGAGAAAAATTGTTTTCCCAAGCGTCTAAAATTATACAGGGTGTCCCATTTAAAAATATTATGTTCAATGGGCCTTTACAGTGAATTTAAAAAAAAATAGTATTGGATAGAGAATGTTGAAATATAGCTTGTAAATATTTTTTTAAAATTAATATATTGAAATTTACATGAAAAAAAAATATTGAAGTTTGAAGCTTTTAAGAAAGAAGTTTAAACTTTGGCTCAAATGACGTCACGGACTTGAAAGGATGACAAAGACAAAATTATACTTCTCTCTTTGTCACCAACTACCGCTCATCCTTATGTTCTGTGGCTCATCCTACTTAACCTGAAAAATAACGTTTTCATTCGCGAGTGTTTTGATGTAAACAATAAATGTAAATTTCATTGAGCAAAAAGAGCAAAATTGGTATTTAAAATGTGTATTGTGCCATCTTGTAATAATAATAATAGTGACCACAGCTGATTTGCCGATTTCCATTCTGGACTTCCGGACATGCGCAGATAACAAGTCCGTGACGTCATTCAAAAGGCGCGATTTGTAGTATTTGAAAAACTGCATTATATTTTTTCTTCTCTTTTTGGCCATATTATGAATGTAATTGAAAAAAATACAATTTAACAGCTCCCTATCGTATACATGAACTAAATAATAACAATAAAATTGCCTAATTCAACTACGCTGTAATACCCCATTGGTTTTCCCAAGTTTACGACATGCAATTTTTTTTTTCGACCTAGCTAAAAGATAATATGTGAAAAACCAAACAACTTTTGTATTTAAACTTTTTTCTAACTTTCTTAATAACCCCTGTAGGTAGGGGGTCAAAATATACGCGAATACCCTGTACATAATCGACATAAAAAGTGAATAAGTAAAATTTAATGTATAAAATTTTCACATATTGTTAGTTTCAATGATTTCATAGATGATTTCATAGTTTAATTGTTTCTGAAAATTTGAATCAAGTTCAGTTTGATTAATTTTTATTGACAACATACCAGCAAGATTTAATTTTTTAGATCATGATGCCAACAAAAGCATACAAGAATATAACTAATAATAGAAAAATGACCTACATTTTAAAATATATCTGTTTCATTGCTTTCAGTCAGTCACTAAAATCACCAGTTGTCACTTTCTTCTTATAGAATCACTATTATTCACTTTTCTATTAAAGATATCACTTTCTATTTAGTTCTATTAAATATAGGGTGTGTTTCCTAAAGTACATATATTAAAGGTACAAAATAAGTACCTCATACTGCTTTAAGAAAGAAAATTCCTCAAAACAAATGGTCAGGAATGCCTAGTTAAGAAATATTTGCTAGCGAAAAAATTATTTTCACCGTTTTTATTTTATTATTTTACTATTATTACCAATGGCATAGTATTATAGTATAAAAACTATAGTCTCTGTAAAGAATAAAATAAGCCGCTATAAGAAGCCTGATATAAATATTTGTTTGACTTAAAATTTTTTTAAAATGATCCTTTAAATACTACAAAATCTGCAACCTTTTTTTAGAACATTTTTGAGTACTAAAAGTATGTACTTAACGCGTACAAAACTGTCAGTTGAATTAGCATAAAAACAATTGACTGAAACTGTCAAACCTAGATAGGCCAACTTTGACACGATGCATTGTAAACTGTTTACTGTAGCGAGTTAAACGAAGACTACATTTTTTATGTCAAAAGTCATCATTTTTCACATCTACTGTTAAAGTTACTGTCTGTATTCGCGTAGATAAAAAAATTTTTGTGAAAAAGTAACTTAAAAAAGTATCCACTCAAAATATTCCATCAAATATTAAACCAGAACTAACCCCAGAGTTTTATTAGTCATATGAATTATAGAATGCTCTGACATTTAAACAATACTGTGAGACTAAACAGTCACATGATCTTTTTTTGATGACAAGTTTATCATGTACAAATACTTTAAATAATTGAAATATTTCCACAAGAATAAATAAATTATCAAAAGCATATCCCCCTCCTTATTACATGCTCTATTACTTCCCGTAACTTCGAGGCTCGGTTAACCTGAGATTATATCTTCAAACGGCGGGTACAAGTAGAATTATTTTATTAAAAGTAAAAAATATTTAAATATTTTGTCAGCTGAAAAAATCTGCTCTAAAAAAACAGTTTGTCTTTATTGAATTCTTCTACGCAACACTAAAGCTAACTTGTATAAATTCCCAGGTAGCCAATGCCAAAGAAAAGGACCTACTCGAGCTGCTGGAGATCCTGGACTGCTTCTTCGACCCGGACAAGAAGGCGGTTCAGCCGAAGGCCCCAAGGTTCTTCCCCCCCTACAACAACCGTCGAAGGCAGAAGTCCATCAGCAAGAACCAGAGCTCCAACTCGGACAGTCACAGCCCCAACGCCTCGACTGACAATCCGACCACGGAGCCAGTCAGTGACGAGACTTCGCCGAGGAGCGAGCCGGAAAAGACGCTAGTGGCAGCGCAATAAGTGCCTTATTCACTCCTAGCTGTTGTCTATTTACGCAAGGTTTCATTGGGCTTTTTTTTAACATATTTGGTTACTTACCCGACCCGCAATTCACTTTTCTTTAAGCAACAGCTATGTTTAACCCGAAGTATGACCTATGGAATTATTTTGTTTAATCATGTTGTAAGTTAATGCATTTTTTTATTTAGAAGGAATTAATTTATGTTTATATGTCATGTTGGATTCTGATATAGATTTATTTTATTATGTTTCTTTTTAAGTTTGTGATAATAATAGGGTTATGTTTTTGTAACAAATTAATTTTTATATTGTTTGTTACACGCCTGTTATTTAATATTTGAGTTTAATAAAGTTTAATAATTAAAACAGTTGATTAGTTTATCTCAAAGTAACATTTGGATGAGTCGTGTGCTGCGCCCTATTGGTGGTGCTAGGCACGTATCAGTTGTTCAGATATGAGAGAAAAATAGCTTCAATAATGTCGTGTATCCCATTTTAAATGTTATTGCTGCATGATACAACTACACTGATATGCGTATGCGCATGGGGGTGTGGTCTATCGATGAGCGTGACGTCAGTTTTGATACAAAATTAAATAAAATACTTGTAAACAAAATAACAATATAAAAGAAACGTCGATTATGGAATTATAATACATGATTCATGCAGGGAAACTAAAATAATAGTTGATTAATATCAATCTTTCTTATTTTAATTCAAACCGCATTCTGTGTACCGATCTACCTACCGAATATAATTCTAACCTAAATTTTGCGATTTGAAGAGATAATAAGAAGCACTACTGTAAATAAACAACACCCTATAATATAAAAATGACAACTTGATAACCCTCGGGCCTCACAATTATAATAATACGGGAATACAATTGACAAACACGAAAATAATTATATATATCACTGACAGTCACGTTGACAGTAACGCATTTGAATTTTCGCCATTTTAGCATCAAGAATGACGTCGTGCGCAGAACAAACGAAATTTGGTCAAGTTATGAGCATATCAGTGTAGTTGTATCATGTTATTGCTGAGTATCTCTGAAATCACGAGATACAAAATGCCGTTAGTGAGAAGAAAGATAGCTGAAAAAAATTGAATAACTTGTTTTCATAACTTTAAGTTGTAAATATGGGATTTCATGATGGTACCCTAGATTTTTTGGCGTAGAATCCAGAATAGTGTTGGCTTGAGGGCCAAAATTTTTGAGTTTCAGTGCAAATTGGATTTTTTAAATGATTTAATTTTTCTCTTATAGAGATGCTAATGTAATGCAATGCCAGTCGGAGCATAATGCCTGTGGAGTAGTTGTTTTCGGCATCTCCTTCAAATAAATAAGTAGGATTGTCTTCCTTAAAGACAGAGGTCATTGCTGTAATGGCACCTGTGGAAAAGCAGGTCGTTATCTGTCTGTTTGACAATAATTGTCGAGACAGATAGTGGCAAAGACCCAAAGAGGGCACTACGGTGTGTTTCTCACCACTACTAACAGTATATTATGTTGTAGGATAAAAAGTGATGTTTTTTCTGACAAGCAGTTATTTGTGTTTGCAAGGCGAAGCATTAGCGTAGCCGAGCAAATACAAACCTGTAAGTTGAAAACGTCAGTTTTTATACAGATAATACTATTTTTTCTCCAATCATCTGAGATAATAAATAATTTTTCATTATTTTAATGTTCTTTACAAACCTCTAATATGAATTTTAAATTGTTCTCTCTGTCACCATTCATACTATTTTTACATTTAGCAATTTCCAAACTCTCAAAAGCATCCAGCTGTCTGGAATTTGTCACATTCCTAATTAGTCTTAAATTGCTACTATCTATTTTATAGTTGTTCTCAAATGCATGTTGGGCAACACTAAACTTATCTGTTCTACCATATTTGAGATGAGCCATATATTCCTTGAATCTAGTTTGAATTGACCTAGTTTGTCCAACAGTTAACAGACGTCGTTTCACTTTTAAAGCCTGCAAAAGACAATACTTTTCTCCAATTGATTTAAAAGTGTTACCTACCAACCTATTCATTTTTATCCTAGTAATGAAAATGATACCTTTAATGTCAGAAATGGGTATCAAAACAAAACAAAGCGTCTTTTAAGAAGATTGCAGAAAAAAATGTTTTTATTGAATATGTCATAACTACAAATTCCATTTAAGTCCAACTTGCGCTTAAACTCAACTAGCATCCAGCAAAAAATTGGTACAGTATTTGATTAAACGCCAAAAAATCGAGGTATAACCATTTCAATAATTTCATATTTGTAATCGATTGCATCGATTTATTAGATTATATAATTTGATATATACCTATTGCTAGTTTGTTGTGTTTATATCTATATATTTACGTGGGGGATATTAGGATTTGCTTTAGGCAACACATTTTTCACGGCCAGCAATTTATGTCACAAGAGAAACAAGCAGGTAATAGTAACAACTAAGCTTATAGCACCCAAAAAGCAAGAGGACTTTGAAGAGTGTGTAATTGATCTACAACTGGACTACTGCTACTACCTGTGCAGTGTGCACTCTAAATGTTACATATAATGTATTGCTGAAAGTGGAGAAAAAATTATGCAGAAAATCAGAGGAGTTTGATTTTGTATCATTCATAAGCAACTTTTGTCTACAAATATAAAACCGCACAAACACAGCTTAAGGAAACCAATCTTGAACTTAACAAAACCTCTCCAAACGTTAAAACGCTCAGGAAATGAGCTCTTCAAATTTATTTTAATCAGCCTGGCGTGCGTACCTAGGATGGGGAGGGTGTCAGCTTGGTTTTGATGTGAGAGATTAACATGGGTGAATGTTTGACTATCTCCTAACCAATGAGGTTTTCCAGGTTCCCCTCATTATTCCAGCATTTAAGGGTGGTTCTGTCTTACCAACATTAATCGTTCCTGGGGCACAAATGCGCCCTACTGAATAATAATATGACGCCCCCTCTTCCACACAAGTCACAGACTACCTTGTGATTGATTAGAATAAGGGATAGAGGATATTATTATATTATTCCCTTGTCTATGACCCCATGAATTACCCTAGATCCTATATGGCAAAGAGTGCGTTATGTTTTCATTTATATTTGAATAGTTTTTAGCATAAAGTACTTATGTATGAGTCCCTAGAGATTATTAAAATATTTGTCAATCGCAATTCGCAATCGCAGGGACTTTAAACATATTTAGGGTCCCTAGATTAAAATATTATACTGGCAGCGACATCTGTCCTTTCAGTAACATAATTCATCATGTTCTTAGTAGACACTAGATGTAGCAGGTGCTACAAATGTTGAATAAATCATTTACATGTTTACTTTTTTAACTTGCTTGTCACTGGTTACACAATATATTTCTTATGTGTTCCTTAGGACTGTTAAAATTTATATTTCTATCAATTGACGTTCAGACGTGTAGTTAAAAAACAAAAACCATTCGCTTCTGTCTGCTCCTATTTCGAAGCATCTATAGTAGAGATAGGTATTATACCACTACTTACACACTACAGCCACTTGCAGTCCCTACCCAAGGATTGTTAACTGTTTACAGGATTGCTCGATCCCTATACTACAATGTAATCCATAATTGTGACGTCATCAAAGATCCAACGATCTCGAACTTGTAGAAATAGGTACACTTTATACTGTTATTACAAACTTTAATAAATAATAATATTAATAATCATTCAAATACGAAAATTCTTTTGCAAATGTGAAATATAACAAACACAAAATAGGTATATTTCGACAATTCGATTACATAGATCTTCGGTGACGTCAGAAAGGCGGATGACAAGATTGAGCGATCGAGCAATCCTGTAAACAGTTAACAATCCTTGGTCCCTACCTACTTACACATATTATATTATCATTATCATCATATTACAATATTATATACAAATATTATATATCTAATCGGTGTATTTTAAAGGCCCCGTTCCAATGTAAAAAAAAAGTTGGAAGACAAGCCTAGACAATTTTGGTTTTTTATTAATTCAAAGAAAAATAAATGTTAAGTATATAGCAAAAGTAATGATTCATGAAGTGATGAATCAAAAAAATTCATCACCATCAACTATTACAAATACTTTTGCAGATCACTTTTTATCAGATGATAAACTTGTAGTAAAAGTAATGCATGAAGTTAAAAATATTAGTGCCTACCTAATTATTTAAACATTAATCACATATCTGTAGAAGAAATGTGGACCATGTGGTCCAAGTTCTCATGTGGACATGATAATATTCCTCCAATGATTGTCAGACTATATATAGATAGGTATAGAATGCTTTTCAATTCATTTGTATCATATTTTTAATCTTATCCTTAAGACAGGTAGGTACTTTCCCCTAAATTTGGAAGCTCTCCCGTGTTTGTCCAGTGTATAAGCGGCTGTTCAACATCAGAAAAAGCATTTTCCAAATTATTGGAAAACTATACGCACATGTAAAATGTCATGATACCTGAACAACAACACGGTTTAGTAAAAAAACGTAGTGCAGAAAGTAACCGCTGTATTTTCACACAGTTTGTTCACTCCATTCCACTCCACTCAAGAAATTAAGTTGACGTTGACCTACACACACTTTAGTTAAGCCTACGATCGTGTTTCACATAAACAGTTGGTGTTGGTGTTGGAGAAATTATCTGTCTTTGGAATTTCTTATAATACCGTAAAATTAGTCAACTCATACTTATCTTACAGAAAATTATTTGTAGAAATTAGGAGGGTCAAATCTTTTGCTTCTATTGATACGTCTGGGGTGCCCCAGGGATCAAACCTGGGACCCCTGGGGCGTTAAATGTGCGACCAAAAGACCTACGATTGAACCTATTCTTGAGATTAGTTGATAGGTAAAGGTGTTCGAACCTTGCATCAAACGACACATTTAAAAATGTTTTGAATGCATAAAATATAGTTACGGCACTCACCTCATGTAATTATTTAAGTCTGTGACTGAGCCCGTCATTGAATAATATATTTAATTTTTCTATCAGCATTTCCATCAGATGCGAGCAGGCGAAGACCGAGGTTTATTGTTTTTACGAGTGAATAATCCGCACGGAAATCGCCGGATATGAAACAATCGACTGACGCCACACCCGGAAATTGTGATAATTTAAAGATGCATTAAATGCCGCTCTGGCGACGCCGGATGGATCGGAGCAAATTTTTTGGGTCGAGCGGGCGATGGTCCGTAAACTCTCCCTGCTCCTTCATGTTTACAGGCTTGATTCCTCTCCCCCTACCCTAATATTTAAATGAATGATAAATTGAAAAAAAAACAGGAATCGATTTAGTTCGTTTATTATTATGAACAGTTGAACAAACGTTATTTTTACCAGATTAGCTCTCTATTATAAGTGCCTCGGTAATAGAATGAATATCAAGATCAAGTAACACGTGTTCGTATATTTGTTGAAGAGTACCCATATATAAGACGACTACGGACCTCACTGAACCTAATGTGCCAAACTCTGACGTTAATAATAATAATTGTATTGAAAAAACATTGATCTCATTTAGATGTTCCAAGAAATATATAGAAAACACTCTATACCAGTATTTCGGCTTGTTAGGCCTTTTTCAATAGAGTAAATGTCTATTACTAAATGTTTCCAAGCGCGTTTTCGTTATTTATTTGTTTACGAGCACCTACCCCCGATTGATCCTACCATCTGGTAAAACCCGAGTTTTTAGTACCTTTTCTAAGAAGGGCGAAAGTGTAAAATATATCTGATCATTCGTAGTACAAGGATTTATGATTAAACATTTTTAATTTCTAATTGTTCTAACAGATCTAAGCGCTTTCCTTTCTTTTCACGATGCAGTAGGTACCCTTACATTTTTCTGATCTATAAAATGATTGTTATCTATACAGTGCGTCGAAAATCCTGATTTTTTTGCGTTATTTAGTATGGATTTTGCATGTTCTTTTACTCTAGTTTCAATACTTCTACCGGTTTGACCCACATACACGGCATTACAATCCACGCAGTTAATTTGGTATACTCCCGATTGTTTTAATTTATTAACCCTTTCTTTGTTGTTTATCAAAATCCTCCCAATTGTACGCTTGTTGACACTAATAGTTTTACACCTATTTCGTTCTAATCTGCGTGCTATTTTTTCACTATAACCTGGGACGTGATTAATATAACTAACTATAGGTGGCTTCTTTTTACCGAATATTGTAAAACTCTTGACAAATAAATTTCGTCGATTGTACTTCATTCTTTCTGTAAAAATATACAGAGTGTTCCATTTGAAATAAAAAAGTTTTCGCTGTTTGAAATTGCCAAAGTGTAACGTGAGTAATGGAACACTTTGTATATTATTCTCGAATTTATTTTAACTGCAGAAGGTAGCACATCTTATGCTCTTTCCACATGCCAAAGAACAAATGAAGATCTCGCCTATGAAAAAAGTTATAAACGTTTTTACAAACCCTTGCATCTGTAAAAATTTTTATAAAACGTCAAATATTTTCGAAAAAGTTTAGGTATAGGGTATGCTACATGTTTTCGGCTTAAAATGTTGTGATCTTTCCAAAAATGCATGAATATATAGGTTGTTCCATTTAAAATAAGAAAGTTAATTGCGATACAAAATTAACTAAGCATCCTGTATACTTGACCATATTTTTGCAAAACGCAAAAAAGGCACAAACAGGACGACAACGTTGTGTGATTAATTGAATGGCCTTTTTTAATCAAACACACTGTAGAAAATTGCATAAATCCAGTGTTAAAATTAGGTATATAAAAAAATATTCATAATGCTAAGCTAACGCTATACGTCATTCTTTATAATATAATAGATCACATACCTCCTCTCTATCTCATGATGGTTTTCATTTCCTCCGTTCAGGTGATTTCGAGGAATTCCCGTTGCTAAAATTAAATTGTGCGGTTAGAAAATCTATTAAAATTTTTAAAGAGAACTAAGTATATCTCTGTGGATATGCGGTTGTAGTATGGACATGGTTTCCTTCAGGTAATTCCTGAAGTCATATCACAAACTAGGTCCTCCTTTATCCTCGAAGTATCCTCCTTAGAGGATAAATGAATACGATAAAATCAGTCGCCCAGTTACAAATAAAGCCTATCTCTCCAACCAAATATTATATGGACAAATTGTAGGAATAAAGTTTTGTTTTCCCACATTGTTCAACACAATAGCTTTTTGTTTCTATTTGTGCCCAAGCATTTGATCCAATCAATAATATTTATGTTAAATTACCGCCTAAACTGTTAGGGATTTTGTGACTGTCACCAGGTTTCCACAAGTAACCTAATATAGGCGTAGAATCGGGGTTTGCACGAGGGATCAATGATTTACAATTTTATTAATAGTTTCCTATTTTGTCTTTATTATGAAAGAAACAAGCGTTATTCGCACATTTACTGTAAATTATTTAGTAGAGTATAGGTAAGTATTCATTAAATTTTCTATTTAGAAAAAAATTTCATCGATCGAAAGATCTAAACGGCAGAGACAAAGACAGATCACCAGGGATAAAAATCAAGCAGGTAGAGATGTCCTACTTCAGATCCGCTATATACATACACCGATATACAATGTGTATATCGGTGAAGATGGGTTTTCTGGGTATTATTTACAAACTACATTCTAGAATTTTCCACCTTCAAATATTGTAGGGCCTGTACTTTATTTGAAAATGAAGGCTCAGTATAAATGCCAATCATCTAAAAACCTAGTAAGCATGCATTACACAGCGGCGTGACAACAATTGGAGGGGGGAAAATAAACGAAGATAATTACAGTCACAGTAAAAAAACAATTGTTTTAAAAGTACAATTATTTGAAAATAATTCTTTCTGATGAAAATAAGGGCAAAATTAGGAATCGATTGATTGAAGCCACTGGCTTATCTTTGAGAATGATTAAGAGGATTATCCATGAAAGTACTGATTCGACTTCAACAGAAAATTGTAGTGAGATTCAGAATGTTTCTCCCAAAAAACGTAAAATGAGGTCTACAGTAACAAATTTGCCGGAGAGGGAAAAAAATGACATAAAACACATAATTTTCAGAAAACAGAAAATTGTCGTGTGTCACTAACACACCTACAAACAAAGTTAATCGCTGAATATGGCTAGACTGACAAACGCTCTTCACTTAATACTATTGTGTAAGGATTCAGTTTTATGTGGAAAAAATCTAAGGATAATGGGAGCTCTTGATGGAAAAAAGTGACATACTTCGACTAAATTATCTTGATAAAATAAATATTATAGAAGTGAAGGTACGCCAATTATATTTTTACACGAATCTTACATTCATGCTGGCCGTACCATTTCCAAGAGTTGGTCAGCAAATATATTATTTATTGCTAATTATTTAAATTATCTTTTAATAAAAATCATCACTCATAATTTATTTCACTAGTCACTTTCCACGCCACTGAGATCTATATCAATATTTACGATTTCCTTGATCTATTGTACCCTGTTCTAGAAATTCCCCGCCTTCAAATTTTGTACAGCCTCTATTATAGGTTTATAGTTTTTGGGATAGTAGTTAGTAGAACACTTAATTTTGAAGGCAAAACCTGCTGGTGTCTTAATATGAAAAAAACCTCGGTATTTCGCATTCATTCTCATTTTATTTAGTTTCCAATTCCTTCATTATTTGCTTTGCTGTATACACAAACTTTATTTGCCTGGTCAACTAAGCGTATGTATCTTAAAAATTATTAAGTAAAATCTAATTACCTAACCAATATTCAATATTTAGAAAGCATACTAAATTTAGCAAACACAATGTTCTGACCTGGGCATGGCGACTGCAGGAAAATAGTAGCATTTATTATATATTCAAGACTTCCTATCTATGAACCACTGGGTGAACATGCCACCTACAAGAAAAGATGTATTGTTCTTCTACAGTCCACAAGTGCTCCCAAAAAAATTTAGTACCCACTCAACCCATTCATCAACCATCCATTTCTATCCTAACAGATAAAATAAATGATGAAGTGACGTTGATGAGGCCTTAAAGGTCGAAACAGCTGTCCGTCAATTGGTCGTAGTGATGATTGACATTCACGTCTTTGGTGAAGATTTCATACGTTTCGTTTATACCCGTTTATAACATACGTATACAGTGATTCATGGTTGATATACTCGTACAGGCTGTTATAAATTCGCTTCTCACCATTGGGATCTCGGAAACTGTAAGAGATACGAAGAGGCTCAAATGGGGGCAAAGTTGCGTAATCAGGGGACCAACATAATTCTCCATAAAAATCAAGGCTAACTTAATTGGGTTTTGAGATATTTGGGAAAAACTTGAATTTTGGAAATTTGTTTTTATTTTCTTTTGAATGTTTGTCTTATTCGCGCAGATATTGAAAAGTGAAGAGCACTCGCTCAAAGCAACTTTGTCCCCTCTATTGCCTAAGATATTTAGATTTTAAATGTGATGATTCGTTTTTCCAGAACCATCATCAACTTAACTTTTTGAAATACGGGCCTGGAATTTTTAAACCATAATTTAAAAGTCTTCTTTACAACTTACGAGACGTTAAATAATATTTTCATTCATTCAACACGCGCTTTTACAAAATTTTAATAAATTCAATAAAAATGTACCTAAGAACTATGTCCCTTCAGACCAAATTCTCTAAATTACATAAACTAAGAAAAAGAAATTGAGTTTCTTGTGAATTTTTCCTAAACAATAAGAAAAAGTCAATTAACAAAGGAGATTTCTTTCTTTGGACATAATTGCGTAATAGCTTCAGTAAGTTGCTGCTAGATGACACTGCTGTCTAAAAGTACATAAATTGTTTATGGATATTCTGTGTTGTGTTTAGTGCGTTACTCTAGAGAACAGGAATTAACTTTAAGGACAGTAAAAACGTATTGGAAACTGGCCTAATTGTTCTTAATATAATAACTGGAATTATAAATTTAATAATGAGATACATTGACTGTTTCATATAAACAATTTGTTTGGCTGTTTACAAATGGTTTGGTAACAATGGTTAAACATTGTATTTTCAGTGCGACATCTATGTTTCGATTACCTAAGTTTACACTGAATACGTTTGATTCATCTTTTGATTGCTTCATCAACAAGGGGATTCAAACGTGCCCTTAAATGAACTTTTGACGATCAGCTAGGAGTTAAAATGTACAAAAATTTAATTAGGAATAGCTTTGCCATCACGAATGGACTATACAAGGAAATATGCACCCGAAATACCGACCTTACAGAAAATATACGCTCAACAGGCAGATTCATAAAAACCCAGCCTGTCTCTCAAGTTCTTTCGATGACTTTTGGAAAGTTCCACGTCGGGTTTTCCGCTGCATTAGGTCGACGCGCGACTTTGATTCGTTCGACGCAGCTCCTTATCGGTTTTTATTTGTTTCTCGGGAAAGTCTCTGCCGAAGTGTTTCTTCTGTAGTTTCCGTGAGCCTCCCGGGCAAATTGCGATATAATTAGTTTTTCAACTTCGTGATTTATTTCCTTACCTAATTAGAATAACCAAATAACACCAAAGGGCCGGGAATTCACGCTGGGAGCGAGGGAGGGAGAGGTAATTTATGCAGAGCCCGTATTCGATGCAATGACTTTTCTCTGCTAATCAGATCTTGCTCGAGTTTGAGTGGAGTAAATACTAATTTTGTGGCCGATTCTAACAGCAATGTGGAGAAAAGAACTACGTAGTTCGTTTCTACAAAATATCAAAGCGCACAATCTTGAACTACAAGGTCCATAACAGACAGAATTATTGCGATAGACTTTTCTTGGAAATAAATATAATCGCAGATATACATATTTTTTAAATTTTCGAAATAGGGTATCTGTATGGGATCATCATAAAGTAAGGAATATACTTTAAAGCCTTATATAATTTTAAGAAATCAAGCTAGTAACGAAAAGTAAATGGAATCTAATTGCTTCAATAACTGGATTTTACTGTATCTAGGGAAAACAAAAGAGTTGTGACAATTGCTGATACAAGTGTCAAATCATTGCGATTCAGAGAATTGTTCACATTATGTAAATTCATGGCTTACAAGATCAACTGATCTTAACTAGGCCAGTCACTGTAAACATACAAATCGCGTTAGGTCGCAAAAAACTGCACAGTTCTGATTTTTTGGAATGTTGTTAGGATAGGTAGGTACCAATAGTGTAAAACCAAGTTTACAGCTTCGAAAGACCTGTGCTAACTGCGTGGTGGTCGAAAAACCTTTTTTTCGGACTTTTTTTAGTTTTTGGCTTATAACTTCTAAACGGTGCATCCTACGGAAAAAGTCGCTCTGTACAATTTTAAAGTAGACTAAATTTACTTCAATTGCGTCCCCCTGACGTCCCGCCATCACTTCACGTTCAACATTTAAGGTGCAAGGTCCCCCAAACTACCAAAATATTTTTTATACAATTTTGATAAATTTATAGGTTATTATTAATTGAACTCAATTTCATTTTGCATGATATAAAACCATTTTCCACTGAGTTATGTCTTTCTTATCCTTTACAAAAGTCCTGCAATTCGTCAGGCTCCATTTCTTGAAAAATCCCATTTTCCTTCATTTTTTGTTATTTCCTGATAACAAGGGAACTATTGGCCTTACAGTGCAGCGCTTATGCTTAAATTAAAGCTAAATAACTGTTCTACAACTTCATTTCCCATGACCTTCCTCGTAGGCTGAGTATTTTAACCGATATTCGGCTTGCTAATACAGACAGCTAATACAACAATTTCGAACTTTTTGGAAAAAACGGCCAATTTTTGAAGTGCTGTATCTCGGAACCTATTAGACTTATGGAGCTGCGGTTGCACTCAAATTGTAGTAAATTTAGTCTACTTTAAAATTATACAGAGCGACTTTTTCCGTAGGATGCACCATTTGGAAGTTATAAGCGAAAAACTGAAAAAAGTCCGAAAAAAGAAAAGTTTTTCCAGCACCACGCAGTTAGCACAGGTCTTTCGAAGCTGCAAACTTAGTTTTACACTATTGGTACCTATCCTAACATTCCAAAAAATCAGAACTGTGCAATTTTTTGCGACCTACGATGTTTGTAAATGACTGGCCTAAACCCGGCAAACAGAAAAATAAGTCGATGTCGACTGGTACGGTCCTGTCCACACACACGAGACTGCAGTGATGCATGCGTGTCTCCGTCGCGACCCCCAGGCCCGCTGTGCTGCTTTGGGGTCGGTTGGGGCCGACAGACAGGCAGACGGGCGGACCGTGCTAGCGTGTCCCGCCGTACGGCACGCCACACCTGTGCCGTCTCGATCCTGAATTCGGGCGAAAATTACGTGCATGTACGGGCTCATTTCGTATGGATATATGCATTGGCGCAGCCAGAGGGGCGCAGAGAGGGGCAAGTCGACCGACCCCAGCCGTGGAATTGTGAAAAGGCAAGAGTAAAATATTAAATGACTTACTTTCAATCATGTAACTAAATAAAGTAACCTTTTCGGGTTTTCAGTCAATTAAAACGTGTCCCGTTTCCGTTTTGTTACGTATCTAATCCATCTTCAGGCAGAAGTAGTTTTAATTGATTAGATAATTGTGATGATATATGATTATGCAACCCACTGAACGGAAAGCCTGACACACTGGTTGCCTATATGCAACACTAGAATTTAACTATTATGTACATGTACAGGGTGTCCAAAATAAGATCCTCTATCCCCTTATCTCAGAAAGTATAAAAGGTAGAGAATAAAGTTAAATAGGAAAGTTTTTTGTTTTTACCTGAATTTTTCATTTTTATAACTTTCTTGAATACAGGTTGTTCAGTTTTTCTGATCCAGGCATCAACTTTCTTTTTTGAAATGGGACACCCTATATTCAATTACGTTTTTGAACTCTTATTAAAATTCTAGATCGACATTGTTAAGAGTACCCCATACCTATCATTTACCGTTACGAGGATATTAGCATTTAAAGAAAAAAATCTTTAAAAAACACCTGCTCAAAAAATCTCGGCTAAACAAATAAGCCATCCAAAAAAAAGGTAAATAGGGTTTATTTCGTAGACAATTAGAATCAAAAATTACTACAATGAATCGATATTACCTGATTAATATACAGGGTGTTTTTGACAGATGGCTCAAACATGTATATGTTAAACTTCAGAAAATCGAAAATCTCTTATGGAACACCCTGTGTATTATCATATTTTTGGATTCTCTATTAAATTTTAACCATATTCTATATAACTTTCCCTATTCTTATTTTGCTTAGTTTTCAAGATATTGATGAAAATGTGGAAAAAATATCAGTTATTAATCATTATCGGCTATTATTAAAAATATCTCTACTATTATTTGGTATATTATAGTAAGTGCCCCTTAATACTGATTAAAAATATATTATTTTATTAAAAACTAATATTTTTTTAAAATTATTTTATTAATTAACTAATATAAACAAATCTATGTTTGTAACTTGAACCACAAATAACTAACAATAATCATAACAAATAACAATAAAAATAATAAATTAAATCAAGTGTTTTCAATTTCCATCCTGATTTTAATCTTTAAATCATCAACATTATTGCTCTGAATTTGATACACGCAGGCTTTCAATGTCCCCCATAAAGAGTTATCAAGTGGAGTTAAATCTGGGATCCTCGACGGCCATGGGATATTCCCGTTTGGCCCTCTCAATTTCACAAAATAGTTGTTAATAAAATTCCTTACAACTGCATTATTGTGACATAGAACTCCATCCATCTGCATATTCTTCGGCATCCAATAAAGGTAAAATGCAAGTTTGTAATGAATACCATTTCCTGGTATTTTATCTAAGGTACCTGGGACCATTTAAATATTGGTCAAGAAAAACAGGGCCTAAAATGTGTCTCTTAGGTATAAATAGCGCATCAAACATTTTCGTCAATATCTTGAGAACTAAGCAAAATAAGAATAGGAAACGTTATATAGAGTAAGGTTAAAATTTAATAGAGAATCCAAAAATATAATAATACACAGGGTGTTCCATAAGACATTTTCGATTTTCTGGAGTTTTAACATATACATGTTTGAGCCATTTGTCAAAAACACCCTGTATATTAATCAGGTAATATGGATTCATTGAAGTAATTTCTGAGTCTAATTGTCTACGAAATAAACCCTATTCACCTTTTTTTTGGATGTCTTATTTGTTTTGCCGAGATTTTTTGAGCAGGTGTTTTTTAAAGATTTTTTTCTTTAAATGCTAATATCTTCGTAACGGTAAATGATAGGTATAGGGTACTCTTAACAATGTCGACCTAGAATTTTAATGAGAGTTCAAAAACGTAGGTAATTGAATATAGGGTGTCCCATTTAAAAAAAGAAAGTTGATGCCTGGATCAAAAAACTGAACAACCTGTATTCAAGAAAGTTAAAATGAAAAATTCAGGTAAAAACAAAAAACTTTCGTATTTAACTTTTTTCTCTACCTTTTATAATTTCTGAGATAAGGGGATAGAGGATCTTATTTTGGACACCCTGTACATTTATTGAAAAAATATATACTATATTGTATTGTATGAAAAAATTGATATTGAATTTAATTTAGTTTTCCCTTCTATGCTTCTGTTTTATTTTCTGTCATTACAGAACTATGAACATCAAAACAAATTTCAAAAAGCGGATTTCCTAAACTCCAAGACATTTTGCTCAATAATCAGATCCATATAGTATTTAAAATAATGTGCGTTTTACTGTTTATTTTTCTTATTAGAAATTTTCCAAAAAAATACCACATTTACTTTTGTCTCCCTCCGGAAATTTTTCTGTAGGCGCCCATGGGTGCATGCCGTGACGATCTAGAGGGCATTTATTCACACGATATGCTTATCAGGGGGTATAATATGTGAAATCGTGTACTGTTACGCCTAGAAAAAAATGTAGACGTTTTTAAAATATAATTATTTTTAACAATCGGTAGGAGGTTGCGTTTAGTAGTGGATATATATTAAAAATAATAGCCAGGAATTTTTTTCGAGTTCAATCGACCCACAAATTATCACACAATGGCTATAATTTTGATGTATTCTCTTATTCCAGCACAATTGATACAAATAATGAATAAACAAGGACTACTATTTAAAAATATGTCTATGAATATGGTGGTGTACAACATTCAAATGCTTTGGAGGTAGGTAACTCTTATTGGACGCGCGAAGCGAGTCCCTATAATGCAACAAATTGTACATTTTTGTGGCACACTACAGAAAAACTACTCAATGATTTAACTTGAAATGTTACATGAACAGAAAGAACCAGAATACACCAGGCAAATTTTAAAGAAATATACGTTAAGGGTGAAGTTTTTGCGGACATTATTTTTTTTGTTGAAAACGATAGCTCTCTCGATCATAGAATGCAAATCTAAAAATCCCAAAAAATCGGAAGTGAGCTAAAGTCAGCATTTAAAAAAACATGGCCGCTCGCGTTATTTTTAAGGTGTTTAAGAAGCATACATTCTTGTATGACAAATTGTTAGTCTTCAGTGATAAGAATGCGGATCTAGATGAACTACTAAACGTTGGTTATAAATTTGTCTCCTTTATGTACGGATTAGACGGATCCCGAGACATTATAGAAGAACGATATAGACTTTACAACATTGGTATAGCTAAGCGGACGCTCGAAAAATCTTTTGATTTGGACGTTCTTCCTCCAACGAAAGTTGCACTAAAGCAACATATTTTAAGGTAGTTTCAAATGGGGATTGTTGTTGTTGTTGTTGATAGGCGGCGCGGTTACCCGCAGCACTCAGGTCTTTCGACCCATTGTGCCTGCCGCTAGTTGGGAGCTATTGGAAGAAACCCGTGCTATGCGCATAGCCCAACACCCGTTGTAGGGGAAGCTCCCTAATGTCCTGAGGCAGGTGCTTGTGTCTCTTGACCATGAGACAGGCACAGCGACAGAAGATGTGAATGGAGTCCTCGTCATTGTGTCCGCAAAACCTGCACCTTCTAGTGTCACTAAGACCGATCGAGTCAAGGTGCTTGTTAAGATGTCCGTGACCTGTCAACAGTCCTGTGACAATCCTTATGCTGTTACGACTTAGCGCAAGTATTGATGGAGTTGCGTTCGACCAAGGCCCTTCAATTAAGAGCCTGGCTTGTCGCAACCCAGTCCCGTTTGACTATTCTTCCTTTAATCTTACCTTGATCCAGTTTCCAATGGATCTTGCTACATAACTAGGCGGAAGCCCCAGCACTGGTTCGGGCCCTGTATACGGGCCTTCAAATGGGGATTACATTAATAGCAAGTAATTTTTTTTATATTTTCTGGACCTATCTTCAAACACAGCAATGGATAGGAAATTTCCTAGCCCCGGATAAAGGTATTATAGGCACAAAAATAAATACAACACAAGGTTTAAAAATGTAGGTTTTTATTAATGCAGTCAAAATTTTATTCTTTTTTTTTCTAAACTAGTTTAATTTATTTACTTTTTATATATCAATACCTAATGCTTGCATAAAATCAAACAATCTCCAAGTAAAAAGTATCCTTATCTAACCAAAACCTTAAGTTTAAAGGATTGGAATTGGATAATCATACTTTCGATCATCGAATTATGTGTTGTATTTTTATGTACCTATATAGTATACTTTAAATTGCGTGTTTTGTAAATACCGTCAAGAACGGTGTAACAATCCAGGAAAATATTAATAAATAAATAAATTGGTGAACTTGTCTAATTTAAATTATTTAAAATTAAATATTGGTAAATTTAAGATTATGAGGTAGGTAATAAATATAAAAGTCCGAATGCTATGGACAAACTAAAACTATGGATAAACTAGCATATGTAAATGTATTTTAAAATTTGGGTAAGCCATCATTTTGGCATATTTGATATGGTCCTTACTTTCCAATCCTTTAAACGTAAGGTTTTGGTTAGATAAGGATACTTTTTACTTGCAGATTGTTTGATTTTATGCAAGCATTAGGTATTGATATATAAAAAGTAAATAAATTAAACTGGTTAAGAAAAAAAAAAGAATAAAATTTTGACTGTATTAATAAAACCCCCCATTTTTAAAACTTGTGTTGTGTTTATATTTGTGCATATAATACCCTCCCATAGTCTTTCTTGTAGTATATTTTGTGCTCTACAAAATAGTGTATGTACAATTTTACTCTATATTGTACAGTTCTCCCGAAATTCGTGGCGAAAACCTTAGAGGAACAAATTTTTCAGTAAGAATAATGTGTTTGCAAGTCAACCTTCACGAAATTGAGACATTTTATATTTTTAAGTTATAAAACGAACCATAATAAACATCTTTTGCGAAAAACGCACAAAATGCGTATCCCCGTAACGAAAAGCACCCTCTGAGTGACGTAACGCGTCATGTTAAGGATCGCCCACTTCGCACAACATCCTATCTTCTGTGTGTATATCGTGACTGTAAATGTAGAAATGGCTGCCAAAAAAAATATATATGTATGAGGATCTTTTAAATGACTGAGTTTTTGTAGTTAACTAGATTGTAAAGTTAGTTAGTGATATTAAAAAGTTAGGAATTCAAAAAATTTAAAAAAGATCGTTTCCTTTTTCGTTTTTTGTTAGGAAATTTATATTCTTGGTTATATCTAAATTAAAATTTCATTTTTTTCTAATTTTTAAGCTTAAAATCCTAAAAAAATAAAAAAAATTTTAAAATTGCTCCAAGGGATAAGAAGATATTTCATTTTCATACATTTGAAGGGGCGGCCATGTTTTTCAAAATTACGTTTTTAGCTCACAACGGATTTTTTGGGATTTTTATATACTTATTTGTTCCTGAACATAAAACCTATCGATTTCCATTGGAAAATAAATGTCCCCTTAAACTTCATTGAAAAAATAAGATTTGCCTGGTCTAGAAGCATATCTTGAAACGGCCAGTGCTGGTCTCGAAAGCTAGTATGTTCGTAGCAAATTGTTTCTTCCTCATTGGGTTTAATAAGACATTTTACCTAGTTTTGTTAATTAATTATAAGTGCCTTAGGTTTCATTAGTTTTAGTTACACAATTAGTTTGTAGTTAAAAAAGAATTGCAGAAACAGCATACTAGAAATGAATTTCACATGAATCGAAAAATGTCACATTACATACTTGCGATCTTTGTGAACAATATTCCCGCCAAGATTTAGATGAATTGACTTTATTTTGCTATTTTTAAAGCTTACGAAAGTGACAATGATTAATTAATTTGACAATTTAAATATGCCTCACAATGATTTTATAAACTTTATGTCGTTGGTTGATGTTTTATTTGAATTAAACTTTGAAAGTATTGTTCTACAAAACAGTGTTATTAAGAGTTTTGAAAACATTTGTAAACATGTTAAATTTGGAACACCCATGGAAAAATGTTCTTCAAAATTATTTGATTAAACTGTTTGGTGGAGAGAAACTATATTATACACTTAAATGTAAAAACAAGAACTTTAAAACGACAGAAAAAAACAAAATACTTATAATTTGGGAAAATCAATAAATGGACACAAATTGTTACTGTAATCTTTATTTAAATAAGTACTTATTTTATTTCATGTTAAAAATTGTGATTATTATGATATTCAACCTTATTTTTCAAAACAAGACCGTAAAAATATGGTGGAAACTTGGTTGGCATCATAATTAAAGTGAGTTTTAATTATCTCCAGATGATGCCAACTTGGTTGGCGAAACTTGGGTGTCTTGGTGTTATGTGGAAAACTACGTCAATGTTATCTTCACACCAATGGTTCCAACCCCTATCAAGATGGAATTGTTATTAGACTCGGCGTTCTTAACAAAACACATACCTGAATATGCCGATAATCTTTCTTTGTCGTAAATCGTCGAATAATATTTTCCAAAAATTACATGCCACGACCGGTTTATTCAACACGCATTACATTTTAAAAGAATTTCATTAAATTCAATGAAAATTTACATAAGAACCATGTCCCTTCAGAGAGAATTGTTTAAATTATACAAACTAAGAACAAAAAATTTACTCTCTTGTGAATTTCTTATCAACAATGCGGAGTCTGTTAACAATAAAGAAGATTTCTTGCTTTGGACATAATTGTGCAACCGTTTCAGTAAGTTACCGCTAGATGGCACTGGTTTGACGCTAGATGACACTCAATTATTTATAAATAAAGAACAGGACTTAACTCATATATATAATACTACTATATGGAGCCTATGTAATCTTTACCATGTTTCTCAAGTGAAGCCAAATTAGAGTAGTCCAGAATCATATATATTGTCTCTTTCACGGAGAAAATACCAAATACTCATGCGCAGCAAACCGCGGGAATTTTGCTCCATATGGGTACTGTAGAATACAATAAATTAACTTTATTTTATATTGTATTTTATCTACATATTATAACGGTTTTTCAATCTTGTTATTGGAATGTTCCCGTATTTATCAAGTTTACCAAAAGAGTGGATGCAGTTTGTGTTTGAAAAGAAAATTTTAAAAATACATACTTCAGGTACCTATGCGACTTCATATGGAATATTTCCTTCGCACAAAAGACAAAACCTCGACTGAGTTTTTCGTTTCGGCATTTTGCGATATCTGTGGAATGAAATTAATGAAAATGAGGTATAGTATAATTCATATACCTAATTCACTACATATTTAAATTTACAAAATGTTCTTATATACCTAAACTTGCAGTTGCGACTGTAAAAATACCGTAGAAATAATTTGATGAGCAATCAGTCTCTAATCACTAATAAGTCTAATAGGTATATGAACTAAACTAAAATTACGAGTTACACATAAATAAAACACTTCTAAAACTGCCGGCTCTACGAAAAACACAAATTTATTTTCTGTGAAACACAAACATACCTGAAATACAAAAGATAAACTGTGACATAACCACACTACAAAACGCATATATGACAAAACACATACAGGGTGCCCAGTGTGAGCGAACAAAAATTTACCAGTGTGTAGGCCAGACCAAAATAAGAATAAAATTCTTATAAAAAAAAATTCTTCGCTGCACGCCTAACGAGTTCCAGGGTGTTATTTTGTAAAAAAAAAACAATTTTCCGAGATAACTTAAATACTCGTTTCGTAGATTTAGGTAATATTTGGATGACGTGTACATCTATTAAAGGTCATTAAAACTATATGGTGTTTGTTTAACTCTAAACTTTAAAATCATTGCATATATTTTTCTTCATAAAGGAATACAGTCGGTACTTTACACTCCATTTACTCGAAAATGGTTGATTTTAGAGCTGTGTAACAAGAGCACCTTTTTTGTTCAGAATTGATAGCCGATTAAGGAAAACTTAGTTAATTCACGAAAAAGTAGGATATACAAGAGTTATGAAGACAAAACCATAAGGAAGAGTAGACCTAGGCCACCACAAGTGTCAAAGTTAAACAAACACCATATAGTTATAATGACTTTTAATAGATGTACACGTTACCCAAAAATTACCTAAATCTACGAGACGGTTTTTAAGTTTTTAAGTTGTTAAAGTTATTTAAGTTAAGTTATTACGGAAAATTGTTGTTTTTTTACAAAATAACACCCTGTAACTTGTTAGGCGAGCATCAGAGAAATTTTTTATAAGAATTTTAATCTTATTTTGATCTGGCCTACCCACTGGTAAATTTTTGTACGCTCATACTGGGACACCCTGTATATAATAAAACAAAAGCCCGGTCTTTCTTTACTGTCGCGCCACATTGAAATTCTTGGATTGGATTGGACAACACTTGGGCATGTGCACAGGAACATTTGTCCGTGAAAGAGAACGAAATATATAACTCCATCTCATAAACCGGCTTCAAGAAAAGCTCGAATAGCTCAATATAGTAGTATTATATATATGACTTAACTATTTTAGGGACAATAAAAACGTATTGGAAACTCAAGAACCCTAAACAAAGATGGACTGATCAATTCATTCATAAAAATTTGAAGGTCATTTTCAACAGATTTCTCGTAACACGTCAGTGGATCCCCTATTGCCAAATTTGCCTCTAATTGCAATTTCAAAAATTTTCAGTCAAAATATCCAACCCAATATTATTTCAGAGACTGTATTAATGCAATCAAATGTAATTTTAAAGTACTTATATATGTGTTTTACGATATATATCTTACGATTTGAAGTGCGTTGTGCAAAAATCGTTGTCGATTTGACAACTGTGATAACTTGTGTTTTGTTAATCAGTACACAGATTACTATGATATGATACAAAAATACTTTGATATGATGACATGACTGATGACAGTGATGACATTCCAAAGACAACCGAGACATTCTACATGACAATGTGACATATATAGGTTATGTTAAAAGGTTAAAGCTGTCAAATTAAAACAAAGAGGATATTTAAATTTCAAATCTCCCGCTGAAGGGAATCCATTGACGTCACATAAGTGATAAAGAAATGTGATTGGCTGTTACTGATTGATCAGTCCTTCTTTGTTTAGGGTTCTTGTTGGAAACTGACCCAATTATTATATGGTAATTATAAACACATTGACTGTTTCATAGAAGGCTACTAAATTTGTGACGTGCAACATAAAAATCTCTAAATTACAGTCGACCAGTACGGTTTTTGATTAAAATGTTATAATTTGTTTGGCCGATTGTATTTTCAGTGCGACATCTATGTTTCTGTTGCCGAAGTTAACACCGAATACGTCACCGCCTTCTAGATTTACTCCGTTTAACTCCGTTAACCAAGATAATCGCGGAGGCGCTGGAATACGTTTACCTAATTCATCTTTTGACTGCTTCATCGCCTGTCTTCATGTTTGACTCATTGTCGATTTGACAATGAAGTGCAAACGCGTCCTTAACACTAGTAGCAAGACTGTCTTACTTTGAAATTTCATCAAATTATCAACATTTTAGACTACGAGTACGAGTATAGTCACCATTTCAATTCTAAAAGTTGACATGCCAGGCAGTGCGCGGTGTAAACATTCATTGGACTTTATCATGCTTTATTTATCTTGGTGTAACTAACATTATGCGTAAAGCATACATTAAATACTAAAATAATCTTAACCTAGATAGAATAACGCGTTGCACACACGCTTCTCTATTAATTAAACCGTTTAATTAACGTAATTTGAATAAAATTTTTATGAAAACAGCCTGCTATTTAATATTCAACCGGTCCGCGCCTTCTGGACGAACCTGGGTATCGAAATTGTGTTTTTTTATGTATTTCACGTGCTAAATTTGAGGCTAGAATGGGCGCGTCCGACAGTTTGGTAAAATTATTTCGTCAAATAATGCTAATAAGCAGTTTGCAGGAATTTGTTCTGCTGGAATTCCGTGTACAATTTTTTGTTTGTTTGAATACAAAAAGAAGAAACGTGCAAAGTCTGCCAGTCTAAACGGTACGATTTCGGCACCAACTTTAAATACCTAGTCTTTAACTATTAACAGTCACGTCAACGTATTGTTGAGAAGATTCTATTCTAACGGAATGTGCAGGGTGATTCATTTTCGATGAGATTGCAGAGTACAGCCTACACAGTGACGATAAAAACTAAAGTAAAGACCAGAATTAAGCAAAGTGGAATGACCTCGCCGATCTGGTAAAATGCGGTGATGCATGAGCGTGCGTATCCTGTTTTACCATTGGGCACGTTTCAGTTAATATATACTCGTATACTATTCCATAGAATACTTCTAGTGTATATTAACTGAAATATGCCCAGTGGTAAAAAAATACAAATCTAAAAATGTCTAGTTAATATAGACATTTTTAGATTTGTCATTAGGTGAAACGTTAAGAAACGCGCGCGAAATAACCCAACATCACGCCGCTGTTTCCCTACTTCCTCGAGCGCAGTCGCTTGTTGGTTCCTGATTCGACCAATCAACGTCGTTGAAGTTCAGAGAAAAGAAAGCGCAAATGCAAGAATATGTAAGTTAAATAAAGATGAACAGCTTGTCATCAACTTTACGACTTTCGCAACTTTCGCAGTTGCCACATATTCGGAAATTCCTTGATATTATTAAGTAAAAGACAAATTAAACATTGTGTTTGCTTTAATAAAGTACAATAGGGATAAGGGACGTTAAAGACAAGTAAAAAAAATGGGTAAATAAGGTAATTAATACGTTTCCTGTTTTAAATAAGAATACTTTAGAAATAAATGTGACAACACAGATCTACTCTTTTTCCGGTCATTCCACTTTGCTTAATTCTGGTCTTTACTGTAATAAGTATAAAGTTTGTCACCCATTTGTCCAGCACGGTCCGCTAAAATACGGATAGAATGCAAACGATGACCGATTACCGCTCATGTAATTTATTCATTTGCGTTGTTTGCATTCTATCCGTATTTTGCCGGGACGTGCTGTGCCAGGCAAATGAGCGGCAAGCTCCAGATGATGCCAACTTGGTTGGCAAAACGTGCGTCGAGTGCAGTATAGTGTTTTGGTGTTATGTAGAAAACTACGTCAGTGTTATCTTCACACCAAAGGTTTCAGCCCCTTTCAAGACAAGCCACAGCCTGCTTTAGTACTAGCCATGAACTGAAATTGGCAACACCGCTCCACGCCGATCTTCTAGTCCGATTCCCGACCCACAGCCTCTCTAGTAGAGAAGGCTGTGGCCGATCGTATTTGACGTGCATTCCCAATTTTGTTTGTAATAAGCTACTTAAGTAAATATTAAATAATATGTATACGTTCTCTGCTTGGTCAATTAAATATTACAATATTTTATGTAAAACAATATATACCTTATTTTACATGAAAACATGTGATATTTGATTGTTCAGCAAAACCAACGTGAAGGTGCAGAGTTACACAAGCTTTTAAAATAATTCAAAAAATAATATTATTGCTTACAGTATGTGTATCAGGTAGTACTACAATAATAAATAATAATATATTTCTCAGATTATTCATCTAGCATGCGTATTTTTGCCGGGAGTGGAAAAAAAAGGGAAAGAAAAACAGATGAAGGATAGGATATAGGAAATGATTCATATTAGGACAGGAATAAAGGGAAGATGATAGGCACATAATATAACAAATATATCTATGTAGAAAAAACAAATGACAAAAAATAAAATTAACCAAAATAAAATTAACAGGAAAGAATTAACAAAGTGAAAGAGCAAAGACATACCTAAACTAGATTAATAATAATAATGAATGTTGGTTGGTACTTATTTAATATCTATTATACATAATGGGTTTTAATGAAATGGCTCAAACGAATTATTGACAAATTGACCAAATTATTGACGAATGACAAATTATTTATATTGCTTTTTTGAAAGTATCTAATTTCCGTTTCTTTATTTTATCTTCTGGTGCTATTTCACATCGTTTTTTATTTGTTTTTAACTGCGATTTTAATCGTGTTTCTTCCAGAATTCTATTATTTTGTGTTTTGACATAGTTATTTAAGAGAACGTTTGCAAAGATTGAACAAATTATTCCTAAAATATAATTTACATTATTTCCACAGACACAGGTGTCTAAAAAGTCTAAGTAAAAGTTATCCGAAGCTATACTTTCTAAAGTTAAACTTGCAAGCAAATCTTTTTGGTTTTCAGTGTTAAGGAAGTCAATTTCTAAAGAGTCGTTGTTTATAATGTATTCTAATATGGCATACATATGAAAAAACAAAATTGTTACGTTAGTTGTCGGTATCGATAGACCACCTCGTTGCAAACAATCAAAATATTGATTTCCGATCAAGTTTCCCTTATTTTCAACGACATGTGAAAGGCAAATGTTACAGGAAATTCTTTTGGTTAATACATGAGATGCATATCCAGAAATATATATTCTCACTGCATCATCAACATCACAATCTGATAAATAGGTTGAACAAAATATTTTGGAGAATTTATCTAAATCCTGTTGCATCGTCTGTTTATTTACTTTTTCTAAACAATGAAAACCAACTTCAGAATTTTCTGCAATATCAAAATTTGATTTTATTTCATTAAACGACATTTGATGTGAACTAGCTCCAGTTTTTTTAAAAATATGTTTTAGTCTAATTTTTTTCTCAGCGCTAACAACTTCATCGAACGATACATTATAATTAGATCCACACAATTGCCTATATATGCCAAATCTTTTTTCCAGCTTATCAGTACAGAATTTTCCAGGAAGAATGTATGATATTGAGAAGTTTTTAAATGAATACTCTATTATGTCAATTAAAACCAATGTACTCTGTCGAAGAGCTGAATATGTTTCAGTTGTTAGATGGCCATTAAAATTTAATTCTTGCCATTTGTCTAACCAAATGATGAACTTTTGAAGAAAGTTTAATCTGAAATCTGTGGCAGAGTAAATAGGTTTTGCCCATTCATTTATTTTCATATCTCCTACTACTATACTGGTACAATTAACAATATCCCACCATTTCTTAATTATGTCCAAAAAATCTGCAGTACCATTATAATTATAATCTCTTATGGCGGCTATTGTTGAATGATGGAAAATATTGTCCACTAAGAAAACCTTTTGCCTTTCAAGATTTGTAGGAAAAACAGTTTTAAAGTTTAATTTGTAGGCTTTCTTGGCAAGCATATCTTTCTCTTTGGAATAGACATCACGAATATCTTTAAATTTAGCATACTTAACTTCGTAGGTATTAAAATCGGGATATACAAATGTGTTGTCAAGATTTTTTAAATTTAACCAATTTGATTTAATATTTTTAAAAATATGTACAAAGTCAAAAGTTAAAAATATTTTTTTATTCGTGTTGGCAGGATTTGGAATAAAGCTATTACATTTTGTTGTGTTTACTTGATTTGATTGAACATTTAATTTCGCATTTGATTCTGAAAGTAAACTGTTAAACATTGTCCTGTTGATTCTATGATTATCTGTTATTATACATAAAACTTCAAAACCACAATTCTGAACCATATTAACAACATTTTGTGTTATTGGAACCATTTCTTTGCCTGTGATATTTAATACGGGTAGTAATTTTACAATTTCACAAAAGTTTCCAAATGCTGAACAAATCATAAAAGATAATATTGTCTTCGCGAATTCTACATTCTCTTTGTTACAAGCTGTACCGATTATGTTTTTTGCACGATAATCTAATCTGCAATTAATATATATTTCATCAATTAGAATTACTACTATCTTGTCAGTCTGTGTAAGTGAAGACGACATATTAACTAAATAGTGCTCATTCTTATTTTCTTTATTTGGAGAAATGTCCATTCCAGATGAAAGATACTGCAGATAACGCTTAGAAGGTAAAATAAAAAAAGTCTGTAACATATTGTATGTAGTAGGAGACTGAATATAAATCATAAATGCCATTATTATAGTGGAGGCAGAGTATTTCCTTTTTAACTTTGTCATTTGGTTAATTTGATCTACGATAATGTTTAATTGTTTAGAATATAAAAAAGTCTCTATATCGCAAAAATCTAAAGCTTGTTTTAAATACAGCAACGCCTGTTGCAATGCATTTTGAGTATTGCTTGTTTCTAAGTTACTTGAATAATAGGTATATTTAAATCTATCTAATAAATTTTGGAGTTGAGACCATCTCTTAATTTTCATATCAAAATCTAAAATCCACTTTAATTCATTAAAATACAATTCACTGCGATTTACAAATATTTTAACTGTTAGGTCGTTATTTATTGATATCTGATTTTCAATTTTAACTATTTCACCATCGAAATTTATTGTATAAAAAATTATTTTAGATGTCAAGACTTTTATATTCCAACTTTCTCCAAGATTAACTTTTTTCGAAAAATTATTTATAAAATCATTGTAATTTGCAATAAGATCTGACTTTTCAAAATTTTGTATCAACATTTCATGTTGCTGAACTTGCTGTTGGCGCCTACATTCAGGATCTTTTCGAACAATCGACTTTTCCTTTGACATATATTTAGGCAAATTTGGAAAAATAGATGGGATAGCATCCGCTTTTAATTTTGCTTTGCAAGCAATCATTGTTAATGTACCGTCTGGTAAAAGATGTCTGTCTAGTTTAACGACATCATTAGGATCAAAATGTAACTCACAAACAACGGAATATTTTGTAGGTGACCATTCTTTCCTAGGGATACGTTTGAGCCATTTTTGTTTAAATGTGTCGTCCTTAGGGAATCCAAAAACACTTTTTACTCCTTCACTTTTTACAGAGGAATCGTAATTAGATTTACACCCTGGTACACAGCACCGTGCCGGCATTTTCACTATTCAAGGTTAAGTTCACTTCACCCCAACTGATAAATAATAGAACATGTAAAAACTCGGGAAAATGATATTACATATCAAATTGGTAATACACGGCACTATCTACATTGATTACACTTTAATATACAATGGTCTGAAATAATTATCTCTTATAATTAAACACTATTTAACACAAATATATAGGATGATTATACACGTACAAGACGTACAAGACGCACCATTTACTAAAACGGTATCGCTCGGTCTGAAATTAGGACGGGATGCAGTGTTGCAATTTTCTCAGTTCATGGCTAGTACTAAAGCAGGCTGTGGACAAGCTTAAGGCTTATATGGGCCAGTAACCAACTGTGCCAGGATGGAGAATACTTACCAGGTGTTAACGTGAGAGCCTACCACGGGTTAGTGTTTGACTGTCCTCTAACTATTGAGGTTTTACATATATGTCTCATTCCTGTACTAAATGGTGGTTAGAATTTACTAATGGAAGTCCTTCCTATGCGATCTACAGAAAAATAAATGCCCCCTCTACTGGGCAAGTCTCTGACTCTCAAGCTAATTCTTGAGGTTACAATGATTGTAAATATATTATTTTTATTACTATTATTACCACAGACAATAATTGTCTATGATATTACCAAAATATATATCCTAGCCAGGGGGTTTATTCCACAGGGCATAAGATGATGAATCTAACATCTAGCAATCTGGCATAACACTAAACAATATTATTACATTTCACATTTGTGGGATATTTATTGTTACTTTATCCAAGTAGGATATTTATCCAAATGCTAACATTCTGATAATGGATGTTTATAAACTTACAACCTTTCAGTATATAATAATGATAATAATATACGTAGCAAATAACAGTAATTTTAAACATCAAAGAGGTTATATTAAGTTAATTATTACATTCACAGCTTTTTATAGCCATTTAATCATCAAAATAATATATACGCTGTGGCAGACAGCTGAATTTTCCTGATATCAGGAGATCAGGAGCTAGACTCTGAAATCGGCAGATCTGCTATAAAATCTGTACATCTGGCAACATTGATAATTGCATATGTGTGTTTCGTGGCGGTGTGACGTCTGCGCGCCGCGTCACCAAGCGTAGTTTACGATTTCATGACACACTTGACTATTAAATGTAGCTTAGCTGGCATGCCGCGTTAACTTTTTCCACGGAATTGAATAAATCAGAGCTGATTATTAACCGCTTAAAAATCTTTTTATTGCCGCGGTAATTACAGGCAGCATAATAAGGGGCAATTATTTTTTTTCTATAATTAGTCCGCGATTCATGTAATCAGGTGGCTGTGCGAATACACCCATGCAAGACGAGTGAGGACCTATTTGCATATTAATAGGTAGTCGGTTTCTAAATACTTGCCTCGAGAATAAAAAACTTAAGAGGGGAATAATATGGAACTTTTATTTTGCATACTTTCAATAATGAATACCTACTTTTAGTTTTCCACTGATTTGGGCGACTTACATACTTATATACAACGCTTTCGAAAAGTAACGAATAAATTCATTATTTTAGAAATGGAGAAGTTTTCGAAAAAATCCCCTGACACGTCGATTTTGTTTTTAAAAAAAGCACTTTTTTACATACGACCCATATTTGTGACGTCATCGTAGTTCGAGATATGACGTTATCGACAATTTTTTTAAATAGCAACCCCCAATTTTGACCACGCCATTTGAAAGAGCATTTCATTCTACATACGCATCATGAAAAATTATGGTGTTACATAACAAAAATTTCAAGAAAATAATGTTTGAAGATCTTAAAATTTAATTTTCACAATACTGACAATGATAATGATTATGTAAAAAATCGACTAAATTAAATGTTCAAACTGTGCACCGTTGGCTGCCTGACAGTAGCCAAGACGATTAATAAATTCTTTTTGAACATTATCTATAACTTCAGGAGGTATACGACGTATCTCGTGACGAATTCTTGCTTTTAAATCTTCTAAATTAACCGGTCTAGTAACGTATACTTTGCTTTTTAAGTATCCCCACATGAAATAATCTAGGGGTGTCAAATCAGGCGATCTGGCTGGGCACTCAATCGGCCCCCTTCTCCCTATCCAACGATTCGGGAAGAGCTCATCTAAATTAACACGGACAGGTGCTGCATAATGGGAAGGTGCACCATCTTGTTGAAAGAACATGTCATTTCTTGGAAGATTACGTCCCTCTATATCTGGATATAAAGTTATTAGTGCAGGAATAAGGTCGTCTCGAAGAAAATCGAAATATCTTGCACCAGTTAGGTTGACGTCAAAGAAATAGGGACCCAGAATTCTTCCGTCGACTATGCCGCACCACTCATTTACTTTCTGGGGACTTTGAGTGTGGTACTCCATCATCCATCGGGGATTCTCGGTAGCCCAATAACGGCAGTTTTGCCTATTGACATGGCCGTTCAAAACAAACGTAGCCTCGTCAGAAAAAAATACGTTTTTTACGAAATTATTATCATTATTGCATAGCTCTTGGATTTGCTCGCAGAATTGATTTCGACGATCAAAGTCGTCTTCAGATAGCTCATGAACAAGGCATACCTTGTAAGGATGATACTTTGCTTTTTTCATAATTTTGTGAACTGTGGACGCTGCCATATTGAAATCAGAAGCCAATTGGTTAAGTGTTGAGTGATGATTTTCTTGTATTGCCAACAAAACATTAACCTCATCATCATATTGATTTGACGGTCGACCAGATTTAGGAAGATCACGAACATGTCCAAAGTTACCGTATTTAGACTCAATATTGCTTACCATGCTTTGGCTAATGGGATGTCGATCAGGATGAGTTTCATTGAACAATTCAACTACTTCTCTTTGGGTGCGCATCCTGTCTCCAAATACGATCATGCAAAGAACTTCAATTCGTTCTCGTTCAGTTAATTTAACCATTTTTTTTTATAAAATGACAAAGTTACTACTCAATAAACACTTCAAACGCAGTGCTTTTTTTGCCAAACAAAAGATAAGAACTAAAGAAATAACTCAAAAAACAGAAAAAACTATTTAATAAAGTACGATTTCAAGTTTTTATCTGACAGCAATAAAAAACATTCTCGGTCGCTAAGGCTACTGTCAGGCAACCATGATTTTTCATGATGCGTATGTAGAATGATACGCTCTTTCAAATGGCGTGGTCAAAATTGGGGGTTGCTATTTAAAAAAATTGTCGATGACGTCATATCTCGAACAGCGATGACGTCACAAATATGGGTCGTATGTCAAAAAGTGCCTTTTTAAAAAACAAAATCGACGTGTCAGGGGATTTTTTCGAAAACTTCTCAATTTCTAAAATAATGAATTTATTCGTTACTTTTCGAAAGCACTGTATAGCTGTATAGCTGTATAGCAACTGCGGCAAAGGCATATACTGCTAGTTAAAATACATTAATATGATGTTTTGTAGGTGAGGAAAAGAAGTATGATATCTGAACTTGTAAAAGTCCTGATTTTTAAGTTATCATGGATGCTGGGAATCATGGGCAGTTTTTTAAACAGTTAAATTTTTTGTTGCATTTCCCGGTAGTCAGTTTTCTGTATTAGTTTGCACCCCTCTGGATTTGACCAACGGACGCCCATGCGCGTCTAAGCAAATAGACCATGCGATGCGCAGTGCGAGAGCAAAAAAAGACGCCCGACATTCAGGGCCCCCTTATTCTAATGAACACCTGTGCAAAGAAAATTCTGATGATAGACAGTGGAAGGTGGCGGCGAGATGTGGACAATCGAGCATCTGGTTCCGGTGAAATACGCTTATCGTAAGGCCTGTCCTTACACCAGGGCCGTCGCCCTAGACATGGGCAGATGTATGAATTTTTAATGCTCCCATTTTTCATTACTGTCACGCTTAGGAGACCAGATAACATAGCTATTTTTTTTATTAAGAGGTCACTGCCCTTTGACTCTTTCTTTGACCCTTGACTGTTTCATATCAGGCTACGTGCAAACCCTAAATATTAGTCGACCAGTACGATTTTTGATTAAAATGTAACAATTTGTCCGGCCCATTGTATTTTCAGTGCGACATCTATGTTTCGGTTGCCCAAATTCACACTGAATTCGTTTAATTCATCTTTTCACTGCTTCATCGACAAAAGAGTGCAAACGCGTCTTTAAATCCAGACGGCCTGGACTATAGAAATGGGTTTACGTCATGTTCGCTTATGGTCAGATGCGAACAACTGTCAAAATGGTACCTAGTAATATTTGGTTCTAGTTTTCAGTGACTGCATTTTAATTTAATGTTCCGCTGACTTGCATCACTTAGTTTCATGTTTTGCAGTTTTGCCTATAGTTACAACATAAGAATAAATAAATTACCAGAAGGATATCTCGCAGGCGGCACCTTTGATGTGGTTACAGATGGATTCGTGACCTCGGTTCCAAAGGGAGACGTTTTTTCGAGATTATTTTATTGTTTTTCCATGGTTTTTACTTAAGAATAGGTACCAGTTTGAAGTGATATATTTTGCAAAAGTCACTTTTATATTATGAATACATACATAAAAAAAGAACAGCCTGGACGATATCTGGATTATTTCAGATAACGTATCTACAGACAGGGATTAGTGTGGTATAAAAACTTGACCTGATTGAAGAACATAATGATTATAAAGTCAGTTACAACAATTACAATGCACAGCTGCTAGAAGACTTAAGACCTGAATTAAAATTTTAAATTTTCAACATGTGTGTGACAAATATGAAAAATACTTATATATAAAACAGGTCCATGTAAAGACATAAATTTAGATGACACATGTCTGATTTAAATAATATTTGAATGTTTCAATGTTTATAATGTTAGTGAATGTCTCTGAGGGAAACTACCGTACAAATAAAAAAGTATGTCGTTGATGAAATGACAGAAAACGTATAGATTGGACAATTTGACAATACTTCAGGCAAGCAAGGAGGGATTTTTATTTTGAAAAATACTATGTGAGAATTACAATGTTTATTTTGGCGAAAATTAAGAATCGATTTTTTTTTGTAAACATCAAATTTAAAATTAAGAAAGTAACAAATACAACTTTTGCGCCCTAATAACATTTCAGAGGTTGATTGGTGGCTTATATTTGCCTAACCAAAGATAAAAGTTGTATGGTTCTTCTAGAAAAAGTGCGTTGAGAAGAGAGCGTAGACAAAAATAACTTTATACAAAAATACATTCGTTTATTGTTGGCGTTTGGCATCTCCAAGATACTTCCAAGATGACAAAGTTTTATTTATTTGAGAAAATTACAAGTTAAACCAATAAAATTTGAAAACAAATATAACTTATAATCCAAAAATAAAGCAATATGTTATTACAGATATTGTTTTATATGTCTAGATAATATTTCATACATTTGTGACATCGAGAGGAGTACCATCTAATAGAATTATACAGGGTTATTCAGAACTTATCTCTAAAACTTTGAGGATATGTGCATCCTTAAATAAGAAATCGATATCACCAAAAAAATTGTAATAAAAGTAATTAGGATTTCCCATAAACAATGTTTAAAGTTATACCATTATAAAGGACTAAGTAGATGGGCAACTGTACTTCAACGACATTTGATATAGATATAAAATATATGATATAAAAAAAAGTAAACACGTTTTTGTACCTGCAACGCCTGGTTCAGATCGAGCGAATAGAGTTGGAGTAACATCTGTATTGTCTATTCCGTCATCTATCTATCTGTGACGCTCTCAGTGCCGGTGTTTTATTTATCGTAGGAGTGTTAAACTGTAAAATTTTCAAAATGGCTCATGTGTACAGTAATGCTGAGTTAATGGACTGTTACCAGTGGATTATCAATTACGAGTTAGGTTTTGTGAGTGGTTGTTGCAACAAAATGCTGAAAATCCCCAATTTACTTAATAATTTGCGTTTACAAGATCAGCAACCAGGAGGAACATTCGGTTTAGTGCGGCAAAATTGGACAAGGCGTGCCCAAAAGTGTGTACAAGTACAAGTCGAGGAATATTATTTCGAACAGCTTTTGTAACAAGGTATGTGCAAATTTTTTATAAATTTCATGTTTCAAATACCTAGTAATCAAGTAGCGCAATTCTTCAAAATTAGTGTACAAAATTTTAATCATTTTAAAGACACGTCACTTTGGTCACATCTATCTATCTTTAAGTTTATTTTAAAGTAAAAACGCTGCAAATCTTTTTCGTGTGTCGGTATACTCTCAGAACTTCCGAAGTTTTTTTCGTGCTAGCCAGTTTGCATTGTCAGTCCCAAAGTCGCTCCATTACAGTGGACCAGTATCCAGCGGCGTGCAATGAAAATTTTTTAAAGTTTTCAGATCCAGCAAAAAAAAATTTTTTTTTGCTCTACCACATTTGTACATGTATGTTGAACATCCCCAAATTTTATTATGGATAAGTTCTGAATAACACTGTATATAAATCCATCTAAATAGCCTCACTAGGTACGTTGCAGAAATCACGTAAATTTACTGTCAAAAATAATAGTCAGATTCGATGATCTATATGATCTAAGTTCATCGACTTTTGTATGTTATTAAAAGCATATTAGCAATCCAACTAGACACTTATGGGAATCCAAATGGATTAGTCGTATCTCTTAAAATAAGTTAGCTGTAGCATTGGCGGTAGCGTCTTTGGATTCTATGCAAAAAGTTCGAGTAAGAGCCATTATTTCCTTTTCCTAACATAAGCCAGTTTCGAGATATTAGACATGAAAGAAATTAACAATTTTCAGTTCTTTCGTTACTTACTATTACATAGAACTACTGCTTAGTTTACTTAGAAGGATTTTGTTAATACTTCTTATTTTCCTATTTTTTTCCAATATGAAGATAACCTATTCTAAAAGACTGATGAATGATCATAGAGACGCCTTACAAATAATTAAGGGACAATAATATTAATAGGTACCAGCTTTTACGTTGTGATGACGCCATAAAAATGTTTGTGGTCGCCTGTTTAGACGCTTATGGAGATGATATCACCAAGTGCATATGTGTATGTATTTATCAATTTTATCATATTTACCAGGAACAAATAGCGTGGTACTTTAATGGTTTTTATATGCCTTGATATTCACTTATCTTATTTACATCGACAAGGATGTGTACTTAATACGTATCCTCAATCTTTGAACGTAAACAACAAACTAACGTAATGAAAAATTTTGCGATTTAACACAATAATTATAGCCAAATGTGCTAGTTTTCTTCTTGTAGAATTATTTCCTTTTTTCCAAGTGAACAACAACAAAATAAATATTAGTTATAGTTTATAACTAATAGGTAGTTAAAGTAGTAAAGTACCTAAAGTAGTACCGATATCAAAAATTAGCTGGTCATGAAGTAGAAGACGACCATCTTAGCTTAACTAAAAGACAAATGACTGCAAGTGCAAGTGTCTGTGAACATCCCCGCCTTGTTCAATGCACAAATTTACTAGCCTCCTCATGCTATCAAAAGCATTTTTCTGATAGTATGGTCAAACATCCTTCAACAATGTTTGTTCCAGAGCTTACACATTACTTACAGAAATGCCGATTGTCTCATTTTTAGGGTAAGGGAACATAAAATCGTCCATAATGGTCAAACAAAGTGACCTCGAAGAAAACTCGACTTGTGTATGCACAAGTCGAGTCATAAAAAACTCGCTTAGAAAAGCCATAGTGTCTGGTATGGTATGTGCTGGACACAGCCATGCTAAAGTTCACCATCATATAATAGTTGAACAAATTCAGTCAAAATGTTGTGTACTACTACTACTACTCTACATTGACCTGTGGGGAGTGATGACCACGCCAGTAACAGGTCGTATATGTGCCTCTAAATCCAAAAGCAGCTCCAAGCTTTTGGTTGTAGTCATCAACATCAATCATGGTATGCCATGAGATGAATACATCGACTTGCCAGGCAGGCCTCTGAACTACTTTTGTTTGAACCGTTAAAGCAACATTGGACTAGTTGCAGGAATGTACGGTATTCTTGATCAGTCCACTTGATTTTGCCTTCTTACATGCAGAAATCGTAGCATGCTTGAGTTAGTCATAGCCAGTTACTCATAGAGTTAGTTGAGGAGCCATTTGAATGCCTTCGAATTTGGCTGGTCAAACGAAATCCTCTCATTTCAATCTAGGTAAGTTGTGTAAGGCCAATGCTATATTATGGCTTGTAACTCACTTAAAACTGAAAACTGGTGTTACTATCTGTTTGCCATCAGTAGTATCACCACCAGATAAAGTGCAAGTGGATAAGTTAATGCCATATTATTGAAATCAGTAAGTTCCTCAATGGTGTATAAATTCTTTGCAGGGAGAGACTCGTCAGGTTTATCGATGTTTACGCAGCACACCTACAATTCCCTAAGTATCCATTCGTTTGTTAAACACTGCTTTTAGTGTTTTAGTGTACTGCTTTAGTGTAGCTAGAGTGTTTAGTTGCCCAAATAATCGAGTTCCAATGCGACCATAGTATCCCAAACTCTATTTGCACATTCAGTCTGGTTGGCAAAGGCAGTTTGCAGGAAGCACTTCATGTGCTAATGGTATGGAAGAAACTGCTGTAGGATCGATTATATTCAAGCGAGCGAAAATTCCTGCAGCAGTAGCAGCAAAGAGAATAAGAGAATTAACTTCATGTAACTTCCTATCTCCTAAGTTGCGTTATTTTACGTGTTTTTTGATGTGCCTGGCGCATGCGTAGATCTACACACTTCATTCATTAAAACGAACATTTGACATCGCCTTTCGGATAGGAGGAAACCGGCTTGGCCATGCCTGATACTGATACAATATTTTTATAACTTTTACAACACAATGATAACTGTTATAATATAATTAACATAAGTACTAAAACACCGAGACGCTCGAAGCTTCCAAATGATTCAATGAAACAGATATAACAACAAAAACGAAATGGAAGTAACGAAATATCACGAAAGTCACGAAAGACGAAACCCTGACCTGGCAGCCACACGTGCAATTCGTCTTGCTGGACTGAGTTGTGAGACTAGTATTTTTGTTAACGATGACGAGATAGTCATTTGTAAACCTGTCGAGGAGGACCCTTGAAGTTTAAATTGTTCCTAAGAACTAAACTAGAACCTTCAGCCTCTTTCACTCCTGTGCAAATGGGCAAATACACTTTTGAACAAGATATTTTTGACATCTATCAATTTCAATCCGGATTTAGAATGGGCTATAGCTGTGCATCTTCTCTAGCTCACATAGTTGATGAGATTCTCAAAGCTGCAGATGAAGACAAATTAAGTGCACTTATTTTATTAGACTATAGTAAAGCTTTTGACTGTATTGATTACTCTGTTCTTTTGTCGATTCTTCATTATGTAGGATTACATAATGATGCAATTTTGTTTTTAAAAAATTATTTAGTTAATAGGTGTCAGTTTGTTAAGTATGAAAATGAATATTCGTCCTTGTGTCAGCTAGAGCGAGGTGTGCCCCAAGGTTCGGTTCTTGGGCCCTTACTTTTTCTAATATATACTAGTCAATTATATACTGATATAACACATGGCAACGTACACTGTTATGCAGATGATTCACAAATTTATTATACTTTCAAATGTGAGGATATGGCGCAGACTAATGTATATATTAATGATGAATTAAAGAAATTGATGAAAAAATCTGTAGATCATAATTTAAATATTAATCCTAGTAAATCTAAAGTTATGTTATTTGGTAGAACTAATGCTCGTTTAAGATATTCACAGGATTTGCGGGTGGTTTTGAATGATATGCCTATTGATGTAGTGGATGAGGCTAAGAATTTAGGTTTGATATTAGATAACAATTTAAGATTTAGGTCCCACATTAATAATTGTATTAAAAAAGCATTCGTTAACCTTAAAAATATTTATACAAGTAGAAAATTATTAAATTCTCATACCTTGAAACTATTATGTAATTCTTTAGTTCTATCACACTTTAATTACTGTGATGTTGTTTATGGACCCTGTATAGATTTATTAACTGCAAAAAAAATACAGAAAATGCAAAATTCCTGCATGCGTTTGATTTGTCGTGTACCTAGAGGAGAGCATATTTCACATAAGTTATCTGAGTTACGATGGCTTAGTATGAAAAATAGAAGGAAACTCCATTCCTCTGTCCTGTATCGCAAGGTTGTGCTCACGAAGGTTCCGCCTTATCTTTATAATAAAATCAGGTTCCGCACCGATGTTCATAACATTAATGTTAGGAGAAAATCGTTAATTACAATACCTCTCCATAAAACAGCCCTCTTTGAGAGATCTTTCTCTTACAATATTAGTAAAGTTTACAGTGAAATTCCTGCTGAGATAAAACGTTGTGATAACATTGCGTCGTTCAGATTTAAATTGCGTAATATGTTACTACAAGTGCAAAGTTGCATATTGGGGTAGGTGTATTTATTATGTGGGTGAATATTTATAATATTTATAATTTTTTTTTTGTGTATAATGTAATAGTTATAATTTTGTTTTATCTTTTTTTTATTCTGTTTGATCATTGTTGTTAATGATTATCACTTGTATTGGAGGTTAAGTGGAAGAGCAGGCTTGCCTGAACTTCGCCTCACTGTTTGGTTGCTAATGTAGTACTAACTTATATGATTACTTTGGTAATAAAGTCCTTATTATTATTATTATTATTATTATTATCTCTGTATACAGGAATTAATATTATTGAATCCGATTATGTTCTCACCATCTTCCATGTGAATGTGCCCAATTAGGACTTACCTGGGTAATTAGCTCGATAATTTTGCATCAGTATTTTCGGTTTAGAGGTAAATTAATATTTTAATCATGCTTTAGACCTGAGAGATATACTAGTCTATGATGGAGATGGACACTGCAAAAATGATGTGTATTTATTTGTTTCTAAAAATATTAGTGTAAATCAAGTGTATAACGCTTATTTTAAATATGTACTTAAATTATTCCTTGAATCATTAATGGAGTGATTTATTTAATTGATTATCAAGTTATACTTTTAAATTCCTTACATACTTAATTTAAATTTTTGTAAACAAAACAAGTAATTTTCGTATTTATTAATGAAATTTTATTATTTTCCAGTCAAAGCAGTATTTTACATACAATGTGTGATTGAATGACAATTCATATTTTTAAAAATTGTTGTTTTGGATTACTTTTACATAATTATTACAAATGTAATTTTACGTAAAACATTACCATATGCATAAGGAGAAAACTGAAACCAATAATAGCATATCGTTCTTTTTGAAATATACCGCCTTAAGGTCACGTTACCATGGCCATTGCCACGTTCCATTTTGTCAATAGGCTCGGTGTTTTTAATGAAACACATACCTGAATATGCCGATAATTTTTCATTTTCGTAAAAGTTGTCGAATAATATTTTCCAAAAATGACGTGGGACATTCAACAAAACTCTCTGCAAAATTTGTCAGGGGAAGACCTGCCTGAATACTCCTCCCTTAGCCATGGCCGAGTCGGATGAAGAAGATGACGTCGACGACCCTTTACCACTAGTATCTAGTAGTAGATCTAATCAGACAACAGAGGAGTCTCCGGAGCCCCAAGAAGAGCCGTCTCACGAACCTGGGCCTTCCAAAAGAACACGACAGTCTCGCTAAGTGCGTAAAGGTAAGCCTAATCCTTCGTTGTAATTTATTATAAAATTGATTACGCAATAAAGGGTAATTTACACTGTACTCTGTATTTTTGTCGCAGGAGTCAGTTGAGGTCCCGCCATCACTTCACGTTTAACATTTCACGCCCAAGGTCTCCCAAACTACCAAAATATTTTTTAAACAATTTTGATATAATTTTGATAAATTCATACGTTAAAACCATTTGAGTTATGGTTTGAGTTATGGTTGAGTTTGAGTTAACCACTGAGTTATGTCTTTCTTATCCTTTACAAAAGTCCTGCAATTCGTCAGGCTCAATTTCTTGAAAAATCTCATTTTTTTTGTTATTTCCTGATAACAAGGGAACTATTGGCCCTACAGTGTTCCGCTTATGCTTAAATTAAGGCTAAATAACTGCTTTACAACTTCATTTCCTATGACTTTCCACGTAGGCTGAGTATTTTAGCTGATATTCGGCTTGGAAGACAGCTAAAACAACAATTTCGAACTTTTTGAGAAAAATGGCCAATTTTTGAAGTGCTGTATCTCTGGACCTGTTCGACTTATGGAGCTGCGGTTGCACTCAAATTGTAGTAAATTTTGTCTACTTTACAATTTTACAGAGCGACTTTTTCCGTAGGATGAACCATTTAGAAGTTATAAGCCAAAAACTGAAAAAAGTCCGAAGAAAAAAAGGTTTTTCGAGCACCACGCAGTTAGCACAGACTTTCGAAGCTGCAAACTTGGTTTTACACTATTGGTACCTATCCTAACAACATTCCAAAAAATCAGAACTCTGCATTTGCGACCTACGATGTCGTAAATGACTGGCCTAATTGTACGAAATTCAAAGAAAATTTACTAAGAATTAAGTCACTTCAGAGCAAATGGTTTAAATTACATAAATTAAGAGAAAAAAAATTGAATTTCATGTGAATTTTCCTAAACTATACGAAAAAGTCAATTAACAAAGGAGATTTCTTGCTTTGGACATAATTTCATAATAGTTTCAGCAGTGACTATAGTATAGTCACTGGTTTCAGTAAGTTACTGCTAGATGGCACTGCTGCCAAACAGTAACCAAGTTAATTAGGGATATTTTGTGTTTAGTGCGTTACTGTAGAGAACAGGGCTTAATTACATTATTAAGGACAGTAAAAACGTATTGGAAACTAACCTAATTATTCGTTGGCAATTATAATTTAATAATGGGACACATTGACTGTTTTTTTTTCAGCAATTCTGGAGGATTAACTAATCTTAAAACTTGTGTGTTTATTATTTACCATTATAGCACCTATAGGTGCCCAGACATACTAAAAAACCTTGTAAACTAACAAATATGCCTCTAAAGATCTGTAAATCTCAAAATTAGCATTCTGCGAAAACACTTGAGCGAGAAATCCCTTAGCTTTGCAATGCCATTGTTATATTTATTTGATGAAGCAGTACATGCCTTTTTTTAAACAAATATTATAAACATTTTTTACGAAAGTTATATTCTCAGTAGACAGATATTTATAATATACCTCACATTTTTATTAAATCTCCAAGCGTAAACAAAAGTGTTCTGAGAACATGTCTATCTAATTCTTTTGAAAGATCGTTTCCACTGAAATTACACAAACGGGAAAACTTCTAAACATCACAAGCCATTTCATAAAGATGATAAGATAAACAAGATGTTGATAACTTAATCTGAACTACATACAGAACGCCTCACGCATAAAACGACATTTTTCAGCAGACGTATTGTGTTCAGAACAGAATTAAAAAGGCTTAAGGTTTTTCCTCGGGTTTTTTTCATGCGTAATGTCAAGAAGTTGAGATAATTACTAATATTGGTTGGATTTATTAGCGTTATAATGGGTGCGAAAAATATGGTTTTAGTTTTCCGAAATTTCTACTTTTTTAAACACGATCATGAAACACGAAAACTAAGAATCAATAAATATTGGTAAAAAATGATATAAAATTATCAATAATAAAAAAATGATATAAATATTTTATGATATAACATTATCACGCCTAATAGAGTTTGTGAAAATAAACTAAACAATGAATCACCGACTCTATCAATCGACGATATCGATCATATCGATCGACTATAGAAATGGCATATATCATTAGCGATCTTGGAGCCGCCATCTTGAATTTTTATAATAGTATGTTATCATCCAAGATCTACGCGTTGGAGTTAATAGTTTTCGAGATATTTCCACTTTTAGTTATTCCAGTTTATATGTTGCACTTACTTCTATGAATCCATTATTTTGTTATTAGTATAAGCCTAGAGTTGTAATATATTACAATAATAAAAAATTATTACAGAGTGTCATATCAGAAAAGTGAAATAATTTTAAAAAAATTAACATTAATATTAACAATAAATTAAACATAAAATCAACAAAATTAGACATTAACAGAATATTTCCTATTGCTGCGCCATGTTTTTGTCATAAAATCATATTAAGATTTCGACAACTCTTTCAAAAAACATTTCATCGTTTAAGTGATTAATATTTTCCATAATGTGGTTTGGCAGTTGTTCTATCTCGAAAACTGTATAAGATAACCTCAAAGATATCAAAGTTTACGGAATTGTATTGGCGATTCAAATTGCCGATGAGGGCGCTGCAAATTGTAAACAAATATGAAGGAAGACGAGTAAAAATTTTGCATTTCTCATCACATCATCTAGCAATTTTAGCATTCATCTGCCATAAATATAGACTTCATGTGCTAGTTAGGGTGAAATAAAGGATAAAAAGAGAGGCAAAAGCAGTCAAACGTCCCATACGTGCTTCATTGCTAATTACATGAATTTTTTGGGTTGAAACAGGTGCCTTAGTTTTTGTTTACTTACATTTTGAACTAAAATAAGTGTGATAAACTGTATGGTGATACCATATTAGTGCTTGTTTTTTGTTAAATAATGTTTAAATTAAAATATATTCTGCTTTTATAAGACTAATAATAGAAAAGTATAGACAAACTGCAACAAAGTGGTTATGTTGTGTAAATAAACGTGTTCCCTGTTATTAAATTGTTACAGGCCTTTTGGAGAAATGAATGAGAAACAGTTTCTTATACTAGGGCCAAACTTCTACCTATCTTCAATCTTAAGCGCTTCTATTGGCACATTTTGTGGAATGACACCTATAAACACGGCAGTTTGTGTTGTGCTGATTTCTTTTGAATGTCATTTTAAAATGTAAAAATAAAGATGTACAAATACTAACCACGTCGTTTTTAACTTTGTAATACCAAAAAATCACAAGCACCACTAAATTATTGCGTTAAACATACCCAAATACGTGTTATTTATCATTATATCAGCAATAAGCCTCCAAAAATTACCTTTTAAGTAGGTTCAAATATTTACATGCAGAGGGCACATTCACTTTTGGAATCGCCAATAAGTTACCACACTGTCGATCACTTGCCGCTGGCTCACCCTCGATCTGTAACGTGTTGTGTGCGATTGATATAGAGAGAGAAAAACAAGTGATTATTTATTATTATGTTTTATTTTTATTTCATTTTTTGTAAAAACGCCTGTGGTATATTGTATTGTGGGTAGTTATCCCTCATAATATACAGGGTATCTACTTTTAAGTGTATACAAATCGATAAAAAGTTTATTTTGTGAGATATTTTCAAAATCCTTTTTTGTTCAAAATGTTTTCAGAAAACACCCCTTTTGACGTTACTACTTTTGTCAAAATGCAAATCCAGGGACGGCTACGATTTGTTTTATACCCCCAATTTTCACAAAAACCATTTAACGATTTTTTTATTTAAAATCTAATACAACAGCGCTAGCCAGGACTCGTAAAAACCCCCCATTTACCAAATTTGAACAAAAAATATAGAGGGTGTTCGGTTCTACGCCCTGTTAAAGTTGAGCAAAATAAGACTTCAAAGGCACCTGGCGTATCAAGCGTGCCATGGAATTATTTCAAAACAGTTGAAGAATTAACAGGACCACCCAAAGTGTTGATGGATGAAATTGCAAGAAGTAATATACAGGATGTTTTTCTCTACAGTGTCTGACTTTTTCGATATTTATGATGTATTTGATGATGATTTATGATAACCCCTAAAATCTAAGTAATGGATACCCTGTTGTCTGTCTCTAACCTCTATTTATTTTGAAAATGTTAGCTAATTTTTTGATTACCACTTGTACTATAATAAAAGGGCATCGCCAGCTACAAATTCGTGTGATCCTTAAAAATATATTATTAAACATCACCCTATACAGTTATTTGAAAACGTTACCGCTTTAGTATTTCCACATGATGTTGCAAAAATTACTGTTCCGAACAAAAATAATTCTAACGTTCACGCAGTAATGGGCAGGTAGAAGTTGAATATATGTAACAAACACGAAATTATATGGAATTAAGTGAACTTCCCTGTCTTTGTTTCCTTATTCTAGACCCAGCATTTTTTATTATATAGGGAAAAAGGCTAATAACAGATTTTAAGCCAGAATTTCATTACGACTAACATTCTATCAAAATTAAGTTTTTAAGGGTTATACAAAAAACACTGTGATTGCTGTTTGTTGGTTGCATTTCAAAATTATTTATTTGTGGATATCTGCATGCCTTCTAATTCGAATATAATTTATATTATTTGTTAAAGGACTGATAGTTGCTCTAAATATGTGGTTAGTTTCAAATAAGGGCAAGTTTGTACCGCCAATACCGCGTTCCATATTGTTACTTACAAAAAAGCATTATTCTTAAAAACAAAACTATGACGTTGTTATTAGTCTCGCGAAATGCACACCTAAAAATGCCGATAATTTTTCTTTGTTGTAAGTTTTCGAATATCATTCTCCAAAAATGACACATAAGAACTATGTCCCTTCAGAGCAAATGGTTTAAATTACATCAACTGAGAAAAAATATTGAGTTTCATGTGAAACTTTCCTAAACAATTCGAAAAAATCAATTACCAAAAAAATTTCTTGCTTTGGACATTAATCATATTTCTCTATGGACATAATGGGGTATTTTCCTTCAATCGAAATGAAAGTGGAAACCTGGATTTTTATGAAATATATTTTTTTTATATTTATTAGGATAAAAATTATTAAGAGTCCATTCACTAGGTCGAAATAAGCCCTAAATCGGCGTTCGTCTCGTGTCTAATTATAGAAAAACTATAAAAGATAGCGACTTTTAGTAAAAAAGTATTGAAAGATAAGACTTTCATCTAAGTCCCCATAGTAGTAATTTTTGGTATTTCTTTTTATTTTTATAATTCCAGGCAAACAATCTTGTACTAAAATAGCGTGTTTTCAAAAATTATTTTCTCTAAAATACATGTATTAAACAAAAATTTGCTACTATAGGGATCTAGTTTATCTCTTGCTCTTTCCGGTGATATATAATTTATAAAACTAAAAAGAAATTTTGTTGCAGTTATAAGACAAATCCGGTACCCTTGCAATGAGGGCTAACTTTATTTCCATGTGCCTTTTTACTTCGGCTTTACGTGCACCTCCGAAATCTTAATAATTCGACAGTTGGAATATATAAGTCTCCACCCATCGGCCACCCATCCTCTCAATCCGACCCAACATTCACGCCTGTCAAATCTACAGAGAATGGACCCTTAAGATTTAATCGGTAGAAAATTTTTAATTCAATTTTGAAATTTTATTCTATATTCGTGACGTCACTAAGCGAAAACTAGGGAATATGTATCTATAAAGAGGCCACACTGATAATATGTGGCTAGATTCAGTTTGTAACGACGACAAACGACAGTCGACATTTCGGCAATTGGCATTTGAAATTTCCTGTTTGTGTTTGGCTTGACAACTTGACGTCTTGTATTGTTGTTTTCTTGTGAAGTAAACTTTTATTAAACATGGAGCAAGGTTTTGTAGAGGCTAAGTCCGACAATTTACCGGTTATAGATCCTTTTATGATAAAGATCCTATAGATCCTTTCAGAAATAAAAGGGATGAAAAATGTAAGGTTAGTATTTAACTGAACAGTATTACTGCAAAGTCGATTAAATATATTCAAAAATTACCGTTACAAATTACGATACTTTAATTAACAGAACTTCTATTACTAATAAATACACTTGTAATCAGTCACAGGCAGAGACAACAATTCACAGGTAAAAATATAAACTAAAAACAATGTCTAATGTTTACCATGATGTTTACCCTAACCAAACAATTCAAACATAAACAAAAGTAAAGTTGTCACGCAGTGACACCAACCACATAAATGAAAATATCCTAGAAATCACTAAAAAATGGCGCAAATTTTGAATTTTCGCTTAGTGACGTCACATAGATAGCGCGCACAATAAAAAAATAATTTATGGACTTAAATGAACCCAATATTAAAATTCCAGAAATACATATCTCTTCTTTTTCCAAGTACTTTCCATTGCCGATGTAAAAAAAAAATAAGAAAACACCCCACGTAATAGTTTCAGTAAGTTACTGCTAGATGGACTACTGTCAAAAAGTAAGTAAATTATTTAGGGATATTTTGTGTTTAGTTCTTTACTGTAGAGGACAAGGCTTAACTATCTTAAACGTAGTAAGAACGTATTGGAAACTGGCTTAATTATCTTTGGCAAGCAATAAGTGCGAAAAGGATTCAACGCAGGATGTGTAGAATTTACAAATGTGTAGAACATGCCAAATTACTTCGAAATACTTTTCTTATGTGTTACATAGGTACAACCCCAGAGTAATTCATCACACAGAGCCATTACAAACGTAGAGAAAAGGTAGAATTCGGTGTTTTGTTTTTAAGAACTATATGCTTTATTCTAAGTGACAAAATTGATCGCGGTATTGGCGGTGATAACGCGACCTTAATTGGTTAAAATTCCGAACTGATTCGCTTTCTTTTAGCAATTTACAAGTGTAAATTATTTATTTCTCTTCATAGCAATTATTGTTTCCCAGTATTTCTTGACGATTTCTGTTTTAATGTTATTCATAAGGTTGTAACTAGAGACTGTCATCCGATATGGATTCCAACGAAATTGTCATCAACATTAATCAGATCACCAGCGGTCAAGAGCTTTTCTTTAATTGCGAAACCTCCTGCTCTGCAGTCATCTTCCTCAGAATCCGATCTGCAATCTGCACGCAATTGTAAACGCAGCCATCGGCATCCTCGGAACATCTGGCCGATGTTGTATTTCCCGTAAAACGGCACTTATGAGAAATTTAGCGTTAAGAATTCGCAAAGATGCGATCATCTGTTTTGAAACCCGATCTCTGGCTTCCAATTTCATCACATGTTTATAACAATGCGGCAGATTCCCAGTCCAGATGAGGCAATTAAACGCAATTTACCATACGGATTACGAAATTGGATTATATATTTCTTAAATACGGGCGCATTGTTTTAATAATTATCGTTGTTGTTCGCGCGTTGCTTCACTCCTTTATTGTTGTGGTGGAAAGCGTGAAAAAAAATGTATCTGTAGTCGCGTTTCCCAACCCTTCTGTGAAAATTGCAGTGTGTGGAACTCGAGATGCAAAAGAATCAAATTAGTTAAACACTACATTGATATTTTTAAAGGGTAACGGCCATACATAATTGATCGCCTTCCGATATTGTTAAATTTGATATTATTCTGATATACACTGAGAAAACAGTTCATATAATATTATTTAATTGCATTTACAAGCTATAAATGTTGATTTGTATATAAGGGATAACAAGTGTAAATTTCTTGTTAACAAATAATATATTTAATGAATAATTGAGAACGAAAATATCATTTTATACTTGTTAGGGCTAAATATGTTTACTGATAGTAAAAAACATATACAGTGTGGCCCATTAGTACCAGGACACCCTTCTAAAAAATTTTTGGTAAACGCGATTCCAATGAATTTTTTTGTATATATTAGCCTCCTAGATGTATTTGTTGAACCTATTATGATGGTCGAGCTGCTAATCCTCAGCCTACTACGATTTTTTTTTCAATAATTTTGTTTTTTTTAATTACTTTAGGGATTTAGGGATATAGGGGACTACTGTAAAGTATGGTTTTAACGTTATTATTAATTTGTGAAGTAAGTAAAGGAACAGTATTCTAGATTAACAATAATTATTCGAGTTTCCAATGCCTGCTATATCTTTTAAGCGAAACACAAATTCAAGAAACTTGAAACATTTAAGGCTCTATAAAAAAATTATTCTTCGATATAATTTGATGAAACTTGGGCCACAGGGGTTTTAAGTGATGCTGAAAAATTCCACGATGTCAAATTTTTAATAAAACAATCCCTAAAGTGATTTTCAAAAAAATTGATTGAAAAAAAATCGTAGTAGGCTGAGAATTAGCAGCTAGACCATCGTAATAGGTTCAACAAGTACATCTAGGAGGCTAATATATATAAAAAAAATCATTTGAATCGCACTTACCAAAAATTGTTTAGAAGGGTGTCCTGGTTCTTAATGGGCCACCGTGTATGTGTGTGTGTTGTAGTAGGTCCGCCATTTTAAAAAAAATTTATATTGCACACTATTTACGTGACGGGCACAATCACACTTGTTCCAGCACATTAGGTATTTTTCGCATACGTTACAAATTACGGTAGCACCATTATAATATACAGGGTGTCCACCTAGTGCGCGTAAGTCCAATATCTGGGTTAATAAAAGAGATAACTTAATTTTTTTTTCTACAGGGTTGTCTAATATCCCGAGCTGCACAAAATGAAAATATATTTACATATTCAGGGTGTTCAGTTTTTCCTGGACAGGTACCAACTTCGTTTTTCTAAATGGAAATATATATTTTTTATTGCTTTTTCGAACTAAACCCTTGATTTTAGTAGGACTTTCATCAGCCTTCCCTATACCTAACTTAAACTGTTTTTGAAATATTGACGGGTGAATATTGACATTTTTGCAACTTTGACACCCTGTAAAATCTAAACGGTTTGAGATAAAGCAAAACGGTTTGCACATTCCTATCTTAACTTTTCATAAGCTATCGTTTGGTACTAATTTCAAATTTATACAAGAATAAAAAATTTTCAAAATTTTCAGAAAATTTAAAATTTTTGGATAATTCTGAAATTAGTACCAAACGATAGCTTATGAAAAGTTAAGATAGGAATGTGCAAACCGTTTTGCTTGATCTCAAACCGTTTAGATTTTACAGGGTGTCAAAGTTGCAAAAATGTCAATATTCACCCGTCAATATTTCAAAAACAGTTTAAGTTAGGTATAGGGAAGGCTGATGAAAGTCCTACTAAAATCAAGGGTTTAGTTCGAAAAAGCAATAAAAAATATATATTTCCATTTAGAAAAACGAAGTTGGTACCTGTCCAGGAAAAACTGAACACCCTGAATATGTAAATATATTTTCATTTTGTGCAGCTCGGGATATTAGACAACCCTGTAGAAAAAAAAATTAAGTTATCTCTTTTATTAACCCAGATATTGGACTTACGCGCACTAGGTGGATACCCTGTATACCTGGGAATTCACCCATAAATTTATTTGCTTTTTCGGCGTATGGCCGTTTTCTTCCCTTGCGCATGTTTGACATACTTTATATTAAATTACTATCAACAATAAAGTAACAACAAAAATAATTATCATTAGAATACAACATATAACCACGGAGAGGAATATCGTAATCTTACCACGCATACACCTCCACAAAATAATGAACTACACTGCAGGAAAAAGAAACATTACTGAAGAACGACTGAAGCATTGCACAGTTTTCAAATTCACACACAAATTGCGACTCTATACAAAATGTAATGGAAAAGACCATGGAATCAATTCGGAAATATTTAAAGATTTCTGAAAACAAACTGAAATTTTGTGTAGAAAAAAAAACAACAATTGTCCGATTTGGACGAAAGATCCACCATTGTAATGTCAATAAAATCCTTCATCTGAACAATTGAAGGGGAGTCCTGTTTTGACTCGAGTGTACTCTGAATACGCTCGAGTCAAAACACAGAGACCACAAAAATTATTATAGACATTATTTTTTTATTTTTTGTTGAACTCTGTGAATCTATTGAATTATCAGCTGTGACCATTTTGAAAATGGAAAACGTGATGGTGACATTATGAGCCAAGAGACCCTTAGGCTTTCCACTGATGCTTTCAGCATTACTCCAACAGAGCTAGAGGGCTCCCAGCATTTAGGATGGAACCTAAATGGCGTAGTAGCTATAGTCTCCAGGCTTATCTTTCCCGTGGTACAAATATTTCATAACTAGGGCACTGCCACCTCAAGAAGCATCTCCATAATCTCAGACTATAGAAAGATAGAAAGCCCACTATATCAGGTCTGTGATGATACAGACGTGAATGCACTGCACACTCTGGAAGAATTTGAGGGCTACGCTCGTTTGAGGTTAACGCCCCCGATATGAACCATTTTTGGAACCTTGTGAGATAAGGGAAATTGCAGCGAGTAGACTTTTGAAATGTATGCCAAGAACAAAGATGCTCGCTGACTCCTAACTCCTGACTGATCCTTTTGATTTTGCGTAGATGTTTATGTTATAATTTTTTCATACATTATATGTATATCATCTTATATTTTTTACATTTTCAAAAGTGTGGGAAAATAAAATCTAAAATATTTATTCAACTAAAATAACTTTTTACAAAGAATATTTTTCGTTTGACTACTTCCTGTTTCAAGTTATATGCTAATTGCTCCTGCACACTAAAGTATGTTTTTTTTTTATTAAGATTCTTTGTTGGAGAATCTTATTTCTATTAAAACTGGTCTGATGGCCAACCATTAATTTTCTTCTAATAATCTTACAAACTAAACATTTATTAACTAAAGTTCATCCAACGACCTCCTTTAGATGGTTTTCTTTTAAGAATTTCACTGGCGCACTATGTCCTGCTTTTACACAGCACACTACACCAGTGCAAATGGTTTGGGTCTCTTCAATCTTCGAACAAGATGTTGGTTGTCCAGCAGCTGAAGAGCTTCTGAATTGATGTGGAGGTGAAGTCTGGCCTCATGTCTGCCAGCAAACCTTTTGATCTCATCTTTAACCATTGGGATGTTAAGGTCTCGATGCAAGTCGGAGTTGCGTATGTACCATGGAGCGTCTACTATGTTACGCAGCATTTTGTTCTGGAAAGTCTGAATGGTTTTAATATTACTATTTCTGGCACAACCCCAAAGTTGAATACCGTATAACCAAACTGGTTTTAAGATCTGATTGTAAATTAGTATCTTATTATGTATTGTCAACTGAGAATTTCTTCCAAGCATCCAATAATGCTGTCTATATTTCAAACGAAGTTCGATTATTTTCTTCTTCACATGTTCTTTCCACCGGAGCTTGGCATCCAGGGTCATGCCTAGGTATTTGGCGTTATTCTCATTGGGTACAATAGTACCATTAATATCCAAGGATGGGGGGTTAATCAGTCTTTTGTTGGTAAAGTTAACATGAATTGATTTGAGCTCGTTTAGCTTGATCTTCTATTGTTCGGTCCAATCAAGTATTGTGTTGCTAGCTACTTGCAGTCTTCTAGTGGATATTCCTTGATCTTTACGACCGCAAGAAGTGCAGTGTCATCAGCAAAAGTAGCTACAGTGGTCTCTACTAGTACTGGCATATCACTAGTATATAGCAGGTAAAGGATAGGGCCAAGAACGCTACCCTGGGGCACTCCGGCTCTTATATCTTTCAGGTTAGAATATTCATCTTCCTGTTTTATTCTGAAAAGTCTGCCTGAGATATACGATGACAGAATCTCTACATATTCCGTCGGAAATATTTTGTTTAATTTGTGTATCAATCCTTCGTGCCATACCTTGTCAAAGGCTTGAGCAACATCTAAGAAGACTGCAGAGCAGCAGACTTCGTTTTCTTCAAGTGTACGCTCTATTATGTTAGTAATACGATGTACCTGATCAATAGTTGAGTGCTTTTGTCTAAAGCTAAATTGGTAATCTGGGATAAGATTACCATTTTCAATTAGTGATCTTAATTTCTTGAGAAATGGTTTTTCAAACAGTGTTCAAACAATAGTGTTTGAAAAACTAAAGTATGGTAACTTAGAAAAATATATCCGTAATAAGAGCGACATTTCCTAAACCCACCAGTAGTTAATACCGGTAAATGGATGGGTTAATAACCGCCCGTTCCCGAAGAAGACCCGACCCGTCATATATTGCACTTGCAACGGCACGCCAGGGGTGTTGCGGCCCTCCCCGGGGGCCCCGCTGCAGCGCCACAATGATTGATGGCGGCGCAAGGGGGAAGCTGCACCCCAACCGTATAAATTACACCCTTTCGGGCTGCCCCATGCGGGCAGGGGCAGGGCCTGTCGCATACGAAGTAGACCAGAGGCTGAGCCTCCATAACACGGACTTTGACACATCTGAAATATTTCCCAGTGTGCATATGTGCCAGTGTTGCAGAATGATTTTTAATTTTAGGTAATCGCAAAGCAGTAACTTATTTAACTCATTGCTCTATGGCATGGGTCGGCAACCTTTTGTTGTAAGAGGGCCCCAAATATTTTACGTTTGATATAGTGCGGGCCACAGTTGGGCCATATGTCATTACCATAGACTTAATAAGAGGAGACCTCACGGTTCATTCATAAATAACCTTTTGTTTTGTATCAATCATTGGCAATGTGTATGACAAAGAATACCGAGATAAAGAACGGCAAAATTCCGACTCCGTGCAACGTTGCAAAAGTTTTGGGAGAACTTGCTTCCTGTTTTAGGAAGGGTTGGGGATGATAATAAAACATCAAAAAAGGAATTTTAAGAAAATCACTACTATACATTGCAACAGCAAAAGCTTGTGAGATTAGAAATTAAATTAGTATCGGAGTTTTAATGTAGGGAATATAAATTGAAACTTGAACACTTAAAATTCTAAATTAAGTAAAGGTGGTATACCTACTACATTACAAAAACCTCTGTATACAGGGTTCAATTACATTTAAAAGTGAAATATAATTTAAAATAAGAAAGATGTACCTACCTACATGGTGTTAGTTTTTAATTCAACTTTTTGTTTCAAGTTATTTGACTTACTGTTTTCAAAATAACTCTTAAAAGCCTGATAATGGTGATTTTCTCTTAGATTAGTATAAAGGATACCTTTAAAAATTACCTTGGTTACGCAACTGATTTTAATTTTTGTGTGCAAACGTTGCATGTTGGCTTCACACTTACCAAACATTATAGGTTTTTTAATTTGTTATGCAGCAAAGTGCTGAATGATGTCTTAGCTTCTTGTTTGGATTACTGTTTTGACCATATTTAAGTATGTGTGTAGGTAACTCCAAAAACTAACACATCAGCCATATTTTAAAAAATAACAAAAGCAATTCCATAATATAATATATACATACTATATTCCGTAAAATGATAAGGAAGCCAGCCAGCACGCCCCTGAAAATCCGTAAATATGGCGTGACAAATATAGCGACCGAATAACAAAACAAAACTTGGCAAAATTTACCTGTGGAAAGACAGTTTTGAATATAAAGAATTCACTTTTCCATACACTTGACACTGACGCACCATTTTCTGAAGAATAGTAATAAAATCCTTATGAAAAACACTGAAAAATTCACAAAAGCAAAATTCCGACTCCCAGCCACACCGCACAAAAGAAATACTATAAAATACTACGATTCACGTACTTGTTACCGGTATGAATGAACATGCGGATTTGAGTAGGGAGCAATGATGCCTGTTCATTCCATTTTTGCGTTATGAAGTTAGTTTTTATCGCAACATTTTTAAGAAAATATGATTTATCTACTTAAGTAGAAAACGGAAAAATATTTTTATGTAATATTTTAACCTTAACCCATAATCATGGTAGTTTAAATGTGAAAATATAAATTACACAATTGACAGTTTGGCAACAGTTTTTCGTACAATCATAAAGTAGACCTTGCAGTTGACCAGATAAAGAGTAAACGAGGGGTTCTCTGATTGCTTTAAAATGTAAACAATTACATCTCCCTTGTCTTATAAATCTATGGTGATTACGGTGTACCTACAATATGTGTGTACAAATACTTTAGTTTTAAAATAATAGAATTAATGAGATTTTTGGGGCTGCATTTGGCTTACAAGTTTTTCTATATTAGCTTGTAGTTTTGAACTACTATGCGTAATATTGCGTCTAAATGTGAATCTGATAACCGAGAACAGTGTTGGTTTTTTCGGTAATTCAGAATTGAAAAAGTTTGCTCATAAATATATGTACTACCAAACATAGTAATTATTTGCTGAGCAAATAACCTTTTTAACTCCTTGTAGTTTTCACAAGGCAAACTCCCATAGAAATCCACCAAGTTAGAGGTCATTGTTAAGTGTGGTATCACTTTGCAAATTTACCACGTTGATTTGCAAGTCGCTTGGCACATTATCAATAGCCACTGCGAAGGGGTTTTCGAAAATCTCAATTTTACGAGAGATCTTTTTAAAATTAGCAAAGCGGTTTTCAAACTCAATTTGGGGTTATATTAATGCACTTTTCATTTTAGTATGTTGCCAAACACAATTTACCCCAGCTTCTTCTGCTGCTTTTTTGCAATTTGCTTCGAGTATCTCATTAACTACTTGGTATAGTCAATAGTCAATAAAATAAACTATTCGTCTTAGAGTGATTCAGTTGTAACAGGATTTTAGTCTAGCTATCCTCCCATTGGCTCTCCGCTTCTACTGATACTATTACGTACATATCTACGTACTATTTGATATACCATAGAACGGTTCTGGTTCGAATAATACGTCCACTACGACCATTGTACACCTTTCGCAGCAATTATTTCTGCACCCCCATTCCCTTCTCTTCCTTCATCCTCTGACACACACTTCAAGGTAATCTTGATGTTTTTAGTATTGAAAATACTTCTGGGCGCGTGTATATGGGAGCTGTCCTTAAAATATTAACGCTTAGCGACATGCAAATGCGAGCGACCTCGACATGGTCACGTCGTGCTCATGGAGACGACCTAGCTGTGTTGTTATAATAAGCAGTATATGTTTATGCTTGGGTTACATGATTCCTTGACTTACAGAGATTGTTTGGTTGTATAACGGTAGTGGGCACTTATAATTCGAGCACGTTGAATAAAAAACCTCGCAATACATGTACATGTTACAGTGATTTATGAACTAATGTTGAATGTAAACTAAACGTTTGGTATTTACTGATCGTTGTAATAGGATGAGCAGGTTGTTATTTTATTAATTTAGACTAACATATATACAGGGTGATTCATTAAGAATAAGTAATCTCTAAACTGGAAGATTTCGTTTTCTAGATACGTCAAATGAAAGGTTTTGGTATCACACCCTGTATAAATTATAAATATAATGGACAATGAAATATGTACTTATAAAGTGAGTAACAAAAATAGATTTAGGCTGACGCATTTGCATTTGAGAATTATGGAAATAATGTTCCCATTAATGAAACGAAACTGCAATGTTTTAGAAAATGAAAAAGAAGCTAATCATCTTACGTTAAATATTAAACGATGTCGTACGTATGAGCAAAGTAAAATCGTAAATACCATTGCAAATACAAGTGTGGCCACTGCAGTTACCTAATAGTACGTTACCGTTAAGATCGTAATAATAACCAAACGTAATAATAAATCGTAATAACCAAACTGAGTTTTACTTTTTTTAATTTTACTTTAGCAATTTTTATCCGTTGTGTCTGGTATCTTCAATACGCCTACGATATTTGCGTAAGATGCAAGATCTGTGAATTTTTTGGACATAGATGGATCAGTAGACGGATATGATTATTACTTAAATGTTTAGACAAATTTTTGTGGCAGGAATGCTTCAAGAATGCCAAAAATATCTTAAATCACAGCCATCTCTAGAGAAGACTGTGTCTTAAATTGAAAGATCAGAGTGGTAAACTACAAACCAGCCTGATCAAACCATCACACAGCATATTACTGCGGCATGAAATATCCGAGGAAATATCACTAGATTTTCGCGCTAGCCGCCTGTCTATTCCCGCCCTTTGGTTACGCTCCGAGTGCACCGGGGCTGGCGCGATGCATCCAAGAGGGGACCTCCGTAGGTATGCGAGATATATGGTCCGAATCGGGACCCCTGCACGGGCAGGTTTTACTCTCATTCAGATGAGTTCATTATGCGTGGGGAGGCAAAGTGACGAATTGGATACCTTTTTTTTGTGCGAATTCCCTTTGTTTTTTTATTGGGAAAGAGACAGCCACTGTTGACTTTATAGGTTGAGCTGAGATATATAGGTAAAAAAATCAAAGAGGGTGAAGGTATTTGTTTACCATTTGAAAAGAATTGAGGTTGATAAATGGACAACTCCTAAGAAGTATATCGAGATGTCCTCTCTAGTCGTAGCAGTTAGAAAATGGTAAATAACTCCAAGCCTTTAATCTTTAGAAGAAGCAGCAGCGCGTTAATGTACTTAAGTAACGAATTGTTTGGAATGCCCTATATATTTTTACAAGCAATAGTAAAAGAGTGTATTTTGACAATAGTTATTGATCCAAAGTCTTTTGGCTTTAGGATCCTTCTCTACTACATTTTAGCTGAGACTTTCAACTTTCCATTTAAAACTATATAAAAATGGAGTAACATATTTATATTGCAAGTTATTTGCATCATAAAAGTATACCAAGACATGTTTTTACCAATAACAGCCATGAAAATCTACACAAAAAGACTAAATATACATCTGGAAGATCTCCGTTACTATTGAACTCTTCATTTCCTTTTGACGTTTTTAAGGTCCTTCCGGCAATAAGAGATGTAATTTATTACAACTGAAAAATGCAAGTGCATGCCCGTACAACTTTATTTGCCCAATTTTTTCTCAACCCTTCTCTTTCCCTCCCACATTAAGCGTTGCTCCCCTCTCGTATTTCCTTCGATATATTTTGTCTATGCACGTTTTTCCTTCTCCTATCCTTTCGCTTCGCATTATAAATTTAACTGTGTGTCCAGCGGCGGGGCAAACATCCAAAAAAGGGGGCAAAAATACACTACCAGCAACTGAAAGAAGTTAAAATTGGAATATGCTCCTAGTTTAGTTCCCAAAACGAGGGAATCAGCCATCGTTCTTCATCGTCCATCAGATGCTCAGCCATCGTTCTTTCACAATGATGGCTGAGCACATAGGAAATAGAATTCTATTATCAAATATAAAGCCGCGTTTACATTGGTATAGTTACTTATACCAGTAACTGGTACTAGTAAGTAGCTTCCCAGTTGACTAGCCCAAGTCCAAGGTAGGTTAGGTTAGGTTCAAAAGTGAGTGGGCCGAAAACCAGACCCTCCACCGCGACCATGTGGTCTATTGTGGCTCACACCTACTTATATTTCACCCAACAGGTCCAGCTTCTTATTGTAGCTGATCACCTTATTGGGTGAGAGTTTGTTCAGATCCTCTGGCAGAAGTTGTCCTTTGCCAAATAATGAGTATCTGATCCTTTCCCCAGCAGGGCAGGTGCACAATATGTGTTCTGCCGTTTCATCATAAGTCCAAGGTAAGTAGGCGTTTACACACAAAACTGTTTTTTCTGTACTAGTTTTTATTAGTAGCAGTTTTCCAGTGGAGAAGAGATGGCTTTCTGTGGTCGTATTTCGCGATCAAAATTGGTTGCTCTTAAAAAAGGTATACCTAATAAATGTTTGCCTGTGTTTAATGGAAGAAATCAAGAATCTATTGGAGGAAGAAGAATTTACTACAAATTCTTCATCACCTCTTCAAACACCTCATTTTGAATAGAAAAAATAAATATCTAATATGCAAATTTGCAATCAACACGTGCTTACTATTTACTGGCACAAAACTGTTTACCCTAGGCGAGTTCAGAGACTAATAGTGTGGACAGTAAAATTTTAGTAAAGTGGGGGAAGGTTAGTGGGTAAGTAAATAGCCTAGGAAGCTATTTACTATCCTGGCCAGTCTGCTGGTACAAGTGCTGGTGCAAGTACTTGCCTACGAAGTTTACATTGGATAAGTGGTTGTCTTGCAAGTTACTGGTAAGTAACTAACCCATTTACTATACCAATGTAAACGACGTTTTAGTCCAGGTGCTAGCTCTAATAATATTGAGATTCCCATTAGTAGTGGATGAAAGTAAAGTAATATCGTGATCAAAATTGAACACTGCACATCCACTGTGCATTCATGAACTTTATAACATTGACATGCACGGACAGTTCCGAACATTCACTGGCATCCATGGACATCCATGCAACATTGTTCTTGACATCACTTGACAGGACAAACATGGCATCTCTAGGTTTGCTCTGACTTTCATTTAAGAAATACATTGTGTTTCAATGAACACACTAAATATGATTTTAGTGTCTTCTAACATAGTTCAGACATTCGGGTTTTCCTTACGCTGAATCAGAATAATTGCTGACAAGACACTGTAGGCTAAATAGGCACATGAATCTTATGGGACTGTCAGACGACGCAACTTGCAGATTCTGTCAAGAAGAGGAAACCTCAGTACGCGTACTGTGCCAGTGCGAGGGCCTGACAAGACTGAGATTTCAAATACTTGGGGAAGGAAGACCAAAAGCCAACGGCTACATGGAGGTGCCTCTATCAACTACTGTGTTAAAACGTGTTTAAGAAGCAATCTTAAGCCGGATTTACACTATCACTTTTGATGTACACCCAAAGTTAATCATCCAGAGTGAAATCATCCGGAGTGATCATCCTTGTTTACATATTTTCATCCAGTTTTGTGGTTTCACCTCTGTCACTATTCACTGTTCCTAAGAATTTCTTCATTTCGTGTTTGGTGCAACAACTTGTGGTACCAGGCGGCAGGATGTCTCGTTCCAGAAAAATCGTTGCTTTTGTTATTCCACAAGCACTCGTTCAGCTGGTATGTTTCAATAAACAATTCCATGTGCTTATCTTGCCACTTGAATGCCATTGTATAACACGTTTATAATATAATATAATTGATTTAAATATTTATTTATAATAGCCACAAACAAACAATCGGACTGGCGGCTGCACTAAAACTAAAAAGTGAAGTAGCAGCGAAAATGAACCCATCGTATTTACATTTTTCACTGAGCCTTCACTTTGGATGAATCATCGGTTCAGGGCACATCTCTTTCATCAAAAATAGGTAGAGGGTCGATTTGTTTCATCATTCATATTTAATGTACACTTTGGATGCAACACAAATGAAAGGCAATCTACACTTATCACTTTGGATGATTCCTCCAAGATGAACATCCAAAGTGATAAATGTAAATGAGCCAGTACTCATTAATAAATGAGAAAGGTCAGTTTAAAGCCATGCACTTCTACAATGTCAGTGTAGAAAGTTGATTGTATAGAACTCTCAAATTAAGCAGCTATTTTCGTAATTTTCCGTATTGACGCCCTCTTGCCGTCACCCACACTCGCCACTGCTCACGGCCTACAGCGATGTAGCCCGACCGCCGTCTCCCTCGGACGCACCGTTGCGCACCGCCGCTTTCTCTCTCGCTCCGCTCGCAACCCTACCGTCTCGTCGCCTTGTCGCACTCGCTGACGCCTCCGCTACGTTTCTCTCCGTCTCGCCCAATATTAAAGGGGATATGTCGATGCGACGCTGCCGGCGGTCGCCGCCGCATGTTAATATCGGCATCTCCCGCTTTTTTACCCGCGCGCGTATTTTTATGGAAGTAAAAGTGATGTTTGATTTTGTCTTTTATTGTTTCGGCCAGATCTCTCTGGCCTGTTTATTTTTGCATGCGCTTGTCGGTCTTTAAACGGGATATGCCGAAAGGGAATATGGATGTGCCGGCGCAGGTATTTCAATATTTCTTATATACCTCACCGGTACATTTTTATATGCAATCACATGCGAAGGTTTGTATAAATTATACATGGTAGACTTGCCCGAAATAGCTCAATTTCTTTAGGCAAAGGGTGGAAATTAAAGGGTCTATCTGCTCTTCAAAACGATGTTCCTATAATTTTCCCAACCGGGATTTTTTATACGGGATGAACTGTGAATTTTGAATGCACGATACCAATCAGCTACAAGCAAGATGGTCACGTTATCGATAATGCCGCCAATTTGTCACTTATAAAAAAGCATCGTTCTTAAAAGCAAAACGATGAAATTCTTACTAGTCTTGGCGTTCTTTTCTTTGTTGTAAGTTGTCGAATAATATCTTCCAAAGATGACGTGAAACGACAGGTTCATTCAACACACACTACATTTGTGTTTTACATAATTTTACGGAATTCAACGAAAATTTACAATAGAACTGTGTCTATAATGTCTGTAACTTATTTGTGGTGTCTTTTGACGATTCATGTTTGTTTCTTTTGGGATTACACCACCTGTAAAACTGTAAAAGAACTGTGTCCTTGTCCTTTCAGATCAAATTGTTTAAATTCAGTGGCGGCTGGTGAAATTTGGGAATGGAGGGCATAGGGGGAAAAAATGCGCCGCAGGCGAAAATTTTGCACTTTTCAAGGTCAAACACCTTAAAATTAAAAATTAGAAATTCGTATAACAAAAATATTTGCTTGAAGAAATAGGTTTCGTTAGGCAAATATCCCCTTTTTTGATGCGATTGACAGAAATATGGAAAAATTATTTTCCATATTTCACTTCACACGTTCACTTTCGACTGTAGTCATAGGAATTGTGGACAATATAGTTAATAGTTCAACCGATTCCGAAAACGTCGTAAGTAAATTATTTTTATTTAACATTTGTAATAAAGCAACCGCACCACTATGTTGTATGAAATCATCTCTAGAATACATTATATATAGCTCATTTTTTAATTTTGTAATGTTGATCTTTGGAAATAAGGCACACACTGTTTTAATATGTTCCAGAGGAAAAACTATTCTATAGTTGTTAAATTTCTGCTTTTCAAACAAATTGGCTATAGTTAAAAAATAAGTAAATTGAAACCTCTCACGTACGTTCATTAATATGATGTCACATATTTCTTTGCACTGCATTATCTTTGAGTCTCCTACAGTAACTTTTCTCTTTTTTCTTAAATTATCCACAGAATGTTCCTCGGAATGTTCTGTTAAAATGTCAGCATTATTTAATAATTTTTCTGTATTATTTCTTAGACATTGTATAGCAGCTGTTAACGAGTCTAAATTATTTCTAACAGTATTATCATCTAGATAATACTGTTAGAGTGTAACTGCCTCCCCTGTAACTGATTTAAAAGTATCTGTACTCTGTACCGTCTGGTCGACGGGGCAGCGCCCATTCAATGACGTAACCGAACGCATTAAAAAAGACGCGCTGGGAAAATAGAAGCTGTGTATCCTTTTCTTGCGCATGCAAATAGAAAAGAAAAAAGAACAGGCACACAGCGGCCGTGCCCAGCCCAGTCCACAGACGGTGAAGCGTGAAGCGGTCTACACGCTAGACGGATATGTATGCACCAAATGATTCAATATTTATGATGAAAAATTAATAAAAAAATCCACCAAATTATAATAATAATTATAAAAGTTTATAAAATATCACAACATTACAAGTCTTATGTGCTTACGCATAGGGCACGTGCCCTTGTGCCGATTATGACTAGCCGCCACTGTTTAAATTACATAAACTAAGAAAAAAAACTGAATTTCATGTGAATGTGTCCTAAACAATGTGAAAAAGTCTGTTAACAACAAATAAGATTTCTTATTTTCGACATAATTGCGTAATAGTTTAGGCAAGTTATTGATAGATGACACTGCTGTCAAAAAGTAACTAAACACAAAATATCCCTAAATAATTTAGTTACTTTTTGTAAATAATTTAGTTAAGTCACAGAGTAGACATGTCAAGGCCTGTCATCTACAGTATAGAGAACAGGGCTCAACTATTTTAAGGACAGTAGAAACGTATTAGAGACTGGCCTAATTATTCTTTGGCAATTATAATATATTTAATAATGGGACACATTGACTCTTTCATAAAAGGCTACTAAATTTGTGACGTGCAACATAAAAATCCCTAAATTGCAGTCGACCACTACGATTTTTGATTAAAATGTTTGTACAATTTGTTCGACCGATTGTATTTTCAGTGCTACATCAATGTTTCGGTTGCCTAAATTCACATTTTTTACTGCTTTATCGACAAGGTAGTGCAAACGCGCCCTTAATGCAGTTTTGTAACCCAGCTTGTTAAATTATTATCCGAATAACAAAAAATAGCAGAAAATACCTAATTGATTATTAAAAGTAAATATTAAAAAAATTATAGAATATAATAATTTGAAATTGCCGCCAAAACAACATTTACAGCATACAAATAACTGCCGCATTATTATGACGTCATTTGATTACTATTTCTTTACGATTTGTTTACTACATTTGTTTACTACATTTGTTTACTATTTGTTCATATATGTTATATAAAATATTACGTATTTACCGTAGGGACTTAGAATTGTTCATAAGATATTAATCATTAATTGCACAATGTTATGCAACTGGGAAACTTAATCTATTCAGCTAGCGCTTATCGCTAATATTCTCAGCGTGTAACTTAATACTGCAGCTGCATTTAGGCAGATTTGGAAGTCACCTTACTTTATTCCTAGAATCAAAAACTACGACGACATTAGCGTCGCCTGACAAAGCATTCCGAACTTATAAAAGGCAGTAAGGTACCTTTCAACAAGTCAGTTGTAGTTAACTCACGTAGTTGTAGTTTTACCGTTGTAACTCACTCACCATTATTATACAAGGCTCTTCGAAGAGCCTCTGTGAACAAATAAATATTTTTTAAAAAATCAATCAATCAATATACGATATAACAAATTGGCGCAGTCGTGCGGATTTCACGCGTTATTAGAACACGGATTTGCCTCACTGGTAACGTGGAATTCCAATTCCTAAGTGAAATATCGAACCAACGCAAGAAAACAAGAAAAATCAAGAAAAATCAAATTTCAAGAAACGAATCAACAAGAAACAAACAATTCAGGAGTCCAGTGCCTACTAGAACACGGAAATCACCCTCACTAGTTGCCGTTCTCTTGTGCCCGAATTCTACACCAAGTCCAGAGTATCCTGCTTCAGAACACGGACCTGCCTAACTGAACGAGAACCCTGAGACAAGGAAGGAATGAAAACAACAATTTGGTAAGTGCTCAAAGAATTGTCACGCTTTGCCTTACTCACTGTGTAAAACATTTTTAACGTTTACGTAATTTTAATTTTATTTTATTCTACTACGGAATATAAACCAACCTATTTTCCAACTTGTACCCAATTTCAATTATTAATTACCACATTATTATTTTATTTAAATAATATTTTTATCTAAAACATTTTATTAAAATTAATTTACAAAATGCCTAATGAAATCGAAGTTAACCAGGTTGACGAAGCAGTCGTCGAACCTTATAAATTATCTGAAATATTTTCTATTGTACCGGAATTTGATGGAAATCAGATCTTCTTGCAAACATTTTTAAATGCTGTAAGATGTGCTTTCGATATGGCCATAGCCAATCAAAAAATTCTTTTAACTCTTCATGTTAAAAATAAGCTTCGTGGCAAAGCTGCCGAAATAGTCAATTCTAGGAACCCATCCACTTGGGATGAGATAAAAATTTTACTTGAAACACATTTTGGGGACTCTAGAGATTTAACCTCTTTAATTCAAGACCTCCAAAGAATTTCCCAAAAATCAAATGAATCTGCATTAAATTTTGTATCTCGATTGCAGACACATAATGCAAAAATGCATGCCGCTGTACAAAAGCAACAGCTCAGTGCTGAACAACGAACAGCACAATCTAATCTAATAGAAACTATGACATTGAATACACTATTAACTGGTTTAGATCCAAAATTAGGATTAATTATTCGTGCTAGTAATCCCGAAAATATGCTACAAGCAATATCGCGAATCAAACGAGAACTACAGTTATCGTACTTCGAATCACAGAAATTATCAAAGCCAGGTAATATTGTTAACACTCTACTGAAAAAACCGCATAACAACACTACTCCTATTACACAAAAATTTTGTACATTTTGCAAACGAAATGGTCATGTAATAAGCGAATGTCGTACTAGACAACAACAACAACAATATTCTTCGAATTATCAAAATTTTTCAAATCAAAATTATGTTCAAAGACCAAATTTTCAAACAAATCAGTCATACCAAAACTACCAAAGACCACCTTTTAATCAAAATGGCCCAAGACCTCAGACTAATCCACAACAAAATGGTTTTCAGAATAGACCATCTACAATACAACCTAACCCAAATTTTAATCAACAAAGACCCTCTATAATTAGACCTAATCCAAATTTTCAACAACCAAAAACACATCATGTGAATGAAATAGCCGAAAATACTGATTACCAATATCAATACGATTTCGACTCAAATTATGTAGATGATACTGCTTATCAAAATCCAAATTATGTCGATGATACTGCCCATCAGTACCAAAATTTTGATTCAAATGTGATGTATACAAATGAAGAATTTGATTACCATGCTACCAATTACTCTGACTCTTATCAGGATTTTCAATCGGATACCCAATTAGACGATCCGCCCAATCAAGAAATTACCGAATTAAATACCCAAATACAAACAATGAACTTAAGCGAAACGAGTTCATTCAACGAACAGGATTTCTTATGAATCCACTATTAACAGTAAATTCTAAAAATTTATATTACATAAAGGACGCCAGTAATGAATTCAAATTATTAATTGACACTGGTGCAGGACTTTCAATATTTAAACCTAAAACTTGCGAAAAATTTACAAAACGCTTTAATGAAAATGTTATAATTCAGGGAATTACAGATCAAAAAATTTCGATTAATGAATCAACCTTTATCCCTTTCAATGCCAAGGACCCCTTCAAAGTGTATGTCCATAATATCGACATAGAATTTGACGGACTATTAGGATCAGACTTTTTGGAACATTACGAATGCGTTATTGACCTAAAAAACAAACTTCTCATAACAAATTTTAAAACTATCCCACTATTCAAGGTTACTGACGATTTACAGATACCACACAAAACAACTCAAATAATTTCCGAAAAATCTGGAAAAAACAAAATTTCTATTGACCCTCGTACGGAACAAATTTATAAATTTACTTGTAATTTAGTTAACACAGAAGCTATACTTTTAGGACAAGAAATAGAAAAAGTTCGTTTACCAAATGCTCTTGTTAAAATCAATAATAAAGGAGAATTTTTTTTATCAGTAATTAATGCGAATGCTATTCCAAAAACTATAGAATTTTCAAATATAACTTTAGACCCTATTCAAAATTTTAAATCAATTTTTAATTTAAATGAACGAAATTCGAACGATCTTACGTACACAGACAGAACAGACGAAATAAAAAATCAACTTCGACTCGAACACTTAAACGAGGAAGAACGAGATTTAATTACAGACCTTTGTTTAGACTTTTCAGACATATTTTATTTAGAAGGAGACAATTTAACTTTTACTAATGAAATCAAACACTCTATAGACACTAGTAGTTCAAAACCTATTTTTACCAAATCATATCGCTATCCTTATATTCACAAAGAGGAAGTCAAGAATCAAATGTCCAAAATGTTAGACCAAGGAATTATCAGACCATCAATATCACCCTGGTCTTCGCCCGTCTGGGTTGTTAAAAATTAGACGCATCCGGAAAACAAAAATGGCGTGTAGTCGTTGACTATAGAAAATTAAATGAAGTAACAGTCGGAGACAAATACCCTCTCCCTAACATTTCAGATCTGCTTGACCAACTTGGTAAATGCGAATATTTCACTACTTTAGATCTCGCGTCCGGGTTCCACCAAATTGAGATCGATCCAAAAGACATTTCAAAAACTGCTTTTTCCGTAGAAAATGGACACTTTGAATTTGTGCGCATGCCCTTCGGATTAAAGAATGCCCCCTCCACATTCCAGCGTGTGATGGACAACATCCTTTTAGGTATACAAAACGAACGTTGCCTGGTCTATATGGACGATATTATAATTTATTCCCCGACAATACACGAACATATTTCCCGACTAACCGAAGTTTTTAAACGATTAAGAAATGCTAACCTCAAAATTCAACCCGATAAATGCGAATTCCTCAGAAAAGAAGTCGCTTATCTTGGTCACCTTATTACACCTGACGGAGTAAAACCAAATCCCGATAAAATTAAATGCGTTGCTAATTTCCCACAACCAAAAAATCAAAAAGACATTAAGTCATTTTTAGGACTTTCTGGTTATTATCGTCGCTTTATCCCTCAGTTTGCCAAACTTTCGAAACCTTTAACAAAATTATTACAAAAAGACGTACCTTTCAATTTCGACTCAGAATGTACCAAAGCTTTCGATCAACTTAAAGAGTCATTAACATCTACTCCAATCCTAATTTACCCGAATTTCGACGAGCCTTTTGTGCTTACTACAGATGCTAGTGCATTTGCAATAGGTGCCGTTCTCTCACAAGGCCCCATAGGAAAGGACCTTCCCATAGCATATGCCTCAAGGACGTTATGCTCTGCGGAAACTAAATACTCCACAATTGAACGTGAACTTCTAGCTATAGTATGGTCAGTTAAACACTTTAGGCCGTACCTGTACGGAAGAAAATTTAAACTAATAACAGATCATAGACCTCTCACCTGGTTATTTTCAATAAAAGATCCCGGAAGCCGCCTAGCGCGTTGGCGTTTAAAATTAGAGGAATATGAATACGAAATTGAATACAAACCAGGCAAAATTAATAAAAACGCAGATGCTCTCTCTAGAATTAAAATCAATCATTTCCAAAATTGTTCCAAATTTCAAACACGAATTTTACCATCAAACAGCGATGATGAATCAATACACTCTGAAACAACCGAGATCGCACCAGAAACCATCGTTCATGAATTTGAAACGTTTATTGACCTATACAAAAACAAATCACTAATCGACTATTCCAAAATTCTATTCACTAACGATCAACTATTAGACAAAAAACACAAAGACATAGTTACATTCTTCCAAAAAGATAAACTTGAGGACCTTCACTACAAAATAATCGAAGACATATTTGAAGAAAACCCCGATTTTCACGTTAATAAAATAAATACAGTCACAAGTAAAACTGTAAAGAACCGTAAATATTATATAGTTCCTTTACCCTTCGATCCCGAAGACGTATTAGAAACACTTTTTATTACACTTTACAGAGACAAAGATCTTTTTGACTCTTCAAAAACATATTTTGTCGAAAATAACTTGGACCTTCCTATTCTTGAAATGTTATCCTTTATATTAACCGATACAGAAGTAAAATTAACTATTTGTCAAAATTTAATTCAGACACCTGACATTGACCAAATTCCAATAATTTTAGATCAGAACCATACAGGTAAGACAAACCTCCATCGTGGTATAAACGAAACGATTAGGAGAATAAGAGATAGATATAATTGGCCCCACTTAACGAAAGATGTAGAAAACTATATCAAGAATTGCGAAATTTGTCAAAAAACTAAAATCTTACGTAAAAATTTAAGCAATCCTCTAGTCATTACTGAAACACCGAAAACACCATTTGAAAGAATCAATATTGATATTTTAGAAATCCCAACACAAAATTACCTTTTAACCATTAGAGATGAATTAACTAAATTTACACAAGCATACCCTCTATCGAATAAATCAGCCAAATCAGTAGTAAACACGTTACTTTTATACTTTCAACACTACGGTACACCCCTACGCATACATTGCGATTGCGGTAAAGAATTTGATAACACTCTACTCAAGGACCTATGTACATTGTACGATATCAAACTTTCATTTTCTAGCGTCAACCACCCTCAGTCCAATGGATCTATAGAGAGATTCCATGGTACATTATTAGAAATGATACGAGCCAATAAAACAGAGAATCCAAACGAACATCCATTAACAGTGCTTCCATATGCTGTTATATGTTACAATAATTCAAAAAATAAAACACATGGTTTCACACCATACGAACTCATATTTGGTCATACCTCTAGTCGCCCTCCTGAGACGCTATATAATCAAAAGGAGCTTATCTCAAAATACGTCCGAGATTTAAATAATAGAATATCATATTACTATAAAATTGCTCGTGAAAAAACCAATCTTCAAAAGCAAAAGGCTAAAACCCGCTTTGATAAACATGTATCAAGAAATCGTCCCGAATACAAGATCGGAGATAAAGTTTATGTAAAGGAATCCCAAATAAAAGACAAATTACAAAACAAATTTAATGGACCATTTGAAATTAAGGAAATTTTCCAAAATTCAGCAATCTTATTTAACCCAAAAACATCACAAACAAATAAAATAAATTTCGACAGAATGAAACCATATTTTGAAAGTTAAAATTTATTTTCAGGTTTCTCCTGCTGGTCGGAACAGCAGTCTCACAATATTCTATAACACCAATAAACAACACTGTTGGAATATATTACCACGAAGACAGTGGAATTGTCGTTACAAACAGACAATGGACCTTATTAGTACACAAAAACATATCATCCTTAAAATTAGCATACGAACACAATCATGAACTACTAGATACTCTTTTAAAGGCAATTAATCCAACTTTTTAAAACATGAATTTATTCAGAGGTCAAGTTAAAACCCATGTTAGCTTATTAACCCAAATTTCAAACTCAATCCACGAAAAATTAGATGAAATTAATTTCGATAGTAAACGCTATAAGCGCGGTATTCTTAACGGTATTGGATCAATATTTAAATCAATAACCGGAAATTTAGATGCTGAAGATGGCCAATATTATACTGATGCCATAAACAAAATAACTCACGATGAACACCAAATAGAAAACCTATTAAAAAACCAAATCTCTGTTACAACATCAGTAATTCAGAATTTTAACACAACCATTCGGAAATTGCAAATCGATGAAGAAACCTTCAACCGAGATATAAAAATGATTTCAGATTCAATTTACAGAACAGCTGATAAAATAAAAATTATTGAAGCTAAATTAAAATTTTTAGAAAAATGTGAACTTCTCATGGAAAGTTATTTGTATATCGAGAATCAGTTAGATGATATTCTAAATTCAATCACTTTCGCGCGTTTAAAGATTATTCATACATCAATAATTAACCCTGAAAATCTGATTACCTCATTGCAGGAAATATCACAAAATTTACACCAAAACAATTTACCACATCCAATTCGATTATCTAATGTTGGTAGATATTTAGATATAATAGAACTAGAAGCATTTCAAACAAACTCAGACTTAGTATTTGTTTTAAAAATTCCTTTAATTGATCAACAAAGATACACCCTCTTCCAATTATTCCCTATACCCATCCTAGACAATAGGACTGGTTTATATTACGTTTTATCGTCAAATCAAAAATATATTGCGCGTGATGACGATTCTTTGATGTACATCCCAATGTCGGATCTCAATGGATGTAAACCACTTTACTTAAACACAAGAATTTGTTCAAATCTATTTGCATACCCCATTGATGACAACGCAATCTGTGAAGCCCGAATAATGAGGAGCCTCCGAAATCTCCCGAAAAATTGCCAAACAGCCCTGGTATTTGCCAAAGGATATAACGTCCAACAACTCATAGAAAACATATGGTTAATAATAAATTCCGAACCACTCCAAATTACAATCAATTGTCGAGAAAGACCCTCAAAAACAGAAATTATCTTCAAAAATTCGATCCTTAAACTGCAACCTGAATGTAACGCATTCATAGGCGCTACAAAAGTACAAGCCAATTCAAGAGACACTTCCGAATCAAAAGTCAATACCCATCCAATATTAATCCCTTACAATTGCTGCGGAAGAATCCCAGACAATTTCGAACTACCAAAATTAAAGCCACTTAAGTTGAACGACCTGAACATGGAAGACCTAGAAGTCGCAAAACACAAATTGGACGAATATTCAAAAACTCTAGATGACTTAATCAATGAACCTTTCGCGACCAAACACATCTCCTGGTTCACTTATCTTACCATTACAACAATAATTGCTCTTGTTATACTATATATCTTCTGCAAGTGCAAGAATAAAAGGAGAAGACTCGCAATCTCAGTCTCTTCCAACTCACCACCGCATCCACCTGGGGACAGAAAAGGAATCAGCAGATTCACCAGCATTCTTCCCAGAAGAAGACCATCAATCAGACCCGAAGATCGACTCGAAGAAGAAATCGAACTCGATCAGTGACAGTGAACAAGTGAACTTTCAGTGAAAGCATTTAACATTAACTTTTATTGCTTTATCTTTATTATATTTTACAACAGTATTTTAATATTTTACACCATTTTACTATTTTAGCATTAAGTCAGACTTTACACTCATATTTCACATTACCATTTTACAAATTTTATTTTAATTTAAAATTTTTCAATTTTTAAATTTTTTTTATAAAAGTTGCTGCATAACACCAACTTTTATCATAAGGGGGGAGTTGTTATATAAAATATTACGTATTTACCGTAGGGACTTGTACTTGTAACTTGTAACCCAGCTTGTTAAATTATTATCCGAATAACAAAAAATAGCAGAAAATACCTAATTGATTATTAAAAGTAAATATTAAAAAAATTATAGAATATAATAATTTGAAATTGCCGCCAAAACAACATTTACAGCATACAAATAACTGCCGCATTATTATGACGTCATTTGATTACTATTTCTTTACGATTTGTTTACTACATTTGTTTACTACATTTGTTTACTATTTGTTCATATATGTTATATAAAATATTACGTATTTACCGTAGGGACTTAGAATTGTTCATAAGATATTAATCATTAATTGCACAATGTTATGCAACTGGGAAACTTAATCTATTCAGCTAGCGCTTATCGCTAATATTCTCAGCGTGTAACTTAATACTGCAGCTGCATTTAGGCAGATTTGGAAGTCACCTTACTTTATTCCTAGAATCAAAAACTACGACGACATTAGCGTCGCCTGACAAAGCATTCCGAACTTATAAAAGGCAGTAAGGTACCTTTCAACAAGTCAGTTGTAGTTAACTCACGTAGTTGTAGTTTTACCGTTGTAACTCACTCACCATTATTATACAAGGCTCTTCGAAGAGCCTCTGTGAACAAATAAATATTTTTTAAAAAATCAATCAATCAATATACGATATAACAAATATTATGTCGTGGTTGTGTAACCTAATTTGCAATTAAAATAGTTTTAATTAAAATAAAAGCGTTTAATAATGAACAGACAAAATATTAAATATAGTCTGAGTATTTTTTAATACCTCAGTTCCGGTCGTCGTCAAATAAAATGCCACAAAAATATTAATAACTATACCCTTTTACAGTCAAGACCAGAATTAAGCAAAGTGGAATGACCGGAAAAAGAGTAGATCTGTGTTGTCACATTTATTTCTACAGTATTCTTATTTAAAACAGGAAACGGAGTAATTACCTTATTTACCCTTTTTTTACTTGTCTTTAACGTCCCTTATCAATATTGCACTTTATTAAACCAAACATAATGTTTCATTTGTCTTTTACTTAATAATATCACAAGTATAAAGATAATATATAATCTTTATACTTGTGATAATATCAAGGAATTTCCGAATATGTGGCAACTGCGAAAGTCGTAAAGTTGACAACAAGCTGTTTATCCTTATTTAACATACATATTCTTGCATTTACGCTTTCTTTTCTTTGAGCTTCAACGACGTTGATTGGTCGAATCAGGAACCAACAAGCGACTGCGCTCGAGGTAGTAGGGAAACAGTGGCGTGTTGTTGGGTTATTTCGCGCGCGTTTCTAAACGGTAAAAATTGTATATAAATTGATAATAGGTACCTATATTATATTTTTACATGTGTACATTAGTTTTTAACAGTTTTCCACTGAAATTTTTCGGTAATTATTTACTTTGGCGTAGAACTATCAAAATTTTCTGAAATTTTGTCTACCACCATTTTCGTAAATGCTGCTATTTTTCCTCAAAAACTACATACATTCGTTCACAAAAAATAACTTTAAATTTGTATTCAGTATACCTGAAAATAGGGGGGATAGGCAAAATTTCAGGACAATTTGAGAGTTTTACGCTAAAGCAAATAATTTTTCACCTAATGACAAATCTAAAAAATGTCTATATTAATTAGACATTTTTAGATTTGTATTTTTTTTTACCACTGGGCATATTTCAGTTAATAGTATACGAGTATATATTAACTGAAACGTGCCCAATGGTGAAACAGAATACGCACACCCATGCATCACCGCATTTTACCAGATCGGCGAGGTCATTCCACTTTGCTTAATTCTGGTCTTGACTTTAGTGTATAATGCTTTAAATTTCTTCACGACATAAAATTACGCAACTTTCTCCTACCTTTTCCAAATTGTCAATAGTAACGTGGAAAATCTCCCACACTAGGCGCTCCCAGACGCTTAGAACGGAGTACATATATATTTAATACCCTCCTGCGACTATCTCCAGATTCCTTAATTCGCAACCGGGAGGTTGGGGGCGGAATGAAATTCAGAAGCCGGCGGAGAGACGCCCGTCGTCCCGGTCTGCGATCCCGCTCCCATCCCTTGTCCCGGAGGGATCCCCGGCTCGTGTGTGGCACGAACGAGCTCCGGCAAGCCCACGCAGAAGTTCTGTTTTTCTCACCAGCAAAAAGGCATGTCGCAAGAAGTGGGTAAAATGTCGAGGATTTATTTATGGAGGAGATTGGACAAGCTGAAACTCGCTTGTGTTCGTTCCTCACTTTAGTTCATTTCAATAATGTTGTTTCAAGTAGCTGCTATTAAAAAACTGAGTACACCACTGGAACTCAGCCTTTGACCATAACTAAGAATCAGAAGAAAATCGCGAAATTTTGATTGCGCCATCTTATTTTTCTGAAAGAATTCTATGCTGCCATCACATGAACAGATAGGGCCAAGCAGAACACTAACATTGATTTTTCCAAATTATAAGTACAGGGTATTCGCGTATATTTTGACCCCTACCTACAGGAGTGTAGTAACACTTTGTATGTGGTTCCTTAACGACTTTTGGACAATCAAATGAAACACACTGTTATCACACCGGAATGCTTTAATCTTTACTCTTGTAAGTACAATTAACAAAAAAAGTTAGTAAAACTGTTAGTAAAAAGACAAATATTATATAAAATTTATACCGTTACAATTAATCATATACACTACAAGGAGTTATTAAGAAAGTTAGAAAAAAAGTTTAAATACAAAAGTTGTTTGGTTTTTCACGTATTATCTTTTAGCTAGGTCGAAAAAAAATTGTATGTCGTAAATTTGGGAAAACCAGTTGAACATAATATTTTTAAATGGGACACCCTGTATAATTTTACACGCTTGGGTAACATTTTTTTTCTGATAAATATATACAAAAATATATATTTTGTTGACATTTGCACTGACAGTTTTCGAAATATTCGACAGCGAGTACCAAAAAAATACAAAGAACTAAAAATATTTATCAGTAGAAACCAACAGTAATAAAAAATATTTAATGATTTTCGATGTAACCTCCTTAGTTATTTAAACATTTTCTAATATTTTCATTTTTTAATATTTTTTTAATGATTTATTGCAAACATTAAATATTAAAGATTTCGAAAACTGTCAGTGCAAATGTCAAAAAATATATATTTTTGAAATCAGGAAAAAATGTTTACCCAAACGTGTAAAATTATACAGGGTATCCCATTTAAAAATATTATGTTCAATTGGTTTTCCTAAGTTTACGACATTCAATTTTTTTTCCGACCTAGCCTAAAAATAATACGTGAAAAACCAAACAACTTTTGTATTTAAACTTTTTTCCTAACTTTCTTAATAACCCCTGTAGGTAGGGGTCAAAATATACGCGAATACCCTGTACTTTGTTTTTGTCGTTTTAAAGTTTCTGTTTTAATATAGTTTCACTCTATCGTGGGCTACGATACTACTTATGAAACGAGTCACTCTCTAGAATTTTGTCCAAACAATATACGAGTAGATATCAGATTTGCTTATAAATACAAACAGATCAGTCTTACCCCAATAATAGCAAAAGCGATTCACTTTTTCTTGAAGGGGGTTGGAACCTTTGGTGTGAAGGTATCCCTGGCGTAGTTTTCCATATACCACCAAAACACTATACTGCACCCGACGCGCGTTTCGCCAACACTTTTAATCATCTCCAGATGATGCCAACTTGGTTGGGGAAACGCGAGTCGAGTGCAGAATAGTGTTTTATTGTTATGTGGAAAACTACGTCGGGTTCACTTTAGGTAAAACAATTTTTATAAATAAGCATAGGTAGATAGGTGAAATTTTTGAATAGTTGACAATTCCTCCTCACTCTATATAAATTAAGAATTATTGCCTGAAGATGACGTTCCAAGAATTTGGGAATTTGAGAATTAAAAAATATGGCATTGAAGCAGAAGATAAATATTTTTAAAAATACGTTGTCAGATTAATTATTGCTATAAAATAATAATCACCTCTGAGTAAATACTGTTTGCGATCCATATTACCAACAAGATTACATAGAAATTCCCAATCCAGGAGCACCGAATGGGATGTCTTACAAACTATACCGTCGCTGTATCCTCTGTGGACTGACCGGTCTTATAGAGAAACTAGAACTCCCCTGGAACCACAACTTGCAATCTCAGTGAGAACACTCGATACAGCTCGAAAGCTCTTTGGTTGCGGTCTTCGACAGCGTATTCATAGTCGTGCACCATTTGCCACTTTTTATTCTCAGTTATTTGAGATATCTCGGATATAAGTATTTAAATTTTAGCAAATTAAAACATATTTTTGCAAATGTTTACAATTAACTGTTTCTATTCCCAAATTCAAAACGGACCACGTGTTGTTGCAGGGTTTTGGAAAAATGTAGTATTATGGAATCGTGAAATAGACCATATTTTAACAATATTTGATACAGGGTGATCCACTACCCCCCCCCCCACACACACACACACACACACATCCACACACTCACACACGTCACCCTATGACCTACTGAAGTACTGTCATTACTACACAATTGAATTAATATACAAATAGCTATAGTGCCACCTACTACCAGTAAAATACAGTTGAACATCTTAGTTTAGGATCATTTTGTAAACAAAGTAAAGTTTTTTTTCCCTGGATAGCAGTACGATACGATCTGTCTTTTAAAACCCAACACCTGACATAAAGTTGGGCCGTTGAATTTTTGCACAGACGTCATCATGCATATTTGTGAGAATTAATATTAAAAACCGGTTCAAATCAGCAACTATACATTAATTGGTAACTTTTTTATTTAAAACTTTTTAAACAAAGAGAACAAAGTGGTAAATAAATGGATATTTGATGATTTGTATCTGATGATTTGAATGATGATTTTTCCAGGGTATGATAAAACTGAATCTTCATTTCGTTGTTTAATAACCATAATAATTCTATGGGACATTTTAAGAGCTTCTGCTATTCGCTACAACAAAAATGTATGTAAATTATTAATCATGATTATTGCAGGTTACCTAAGTACTAAAAATATACTTCCTGCAAATCACTTATTGAAATTATTGGACCACCATGTTTTTTCCGGTTCAGCAAGTACTTCAGAAGATTTAGTACCATTTCCTGTACCTATCAATCCTGAGTGTTTATCTCTTAGGAACAAAGCAGGGATTGAATGCCCTGTTCAAGCCAACTTGAAGCCGTATTCATGCGGTTGCGTGGTTTATATACGTAACTAACGACCTAACCTCAAAATTAAGCAGTGTTTGTTGTATTAATAGTATACTCTAACCGTTGACTTTACTTTGTAGTTTTCACAGGATCACTAAAGAAGTTTTTCATTCGTCACATGTGATTCTTCAGTACGTGAAGCATATAATCTTCTGCATTTAGATCTGATTAAATCCAATCGCAATCTGAAGCAGCTTGAGTCAAGCCAATCCTACAATATTTTAGGATTGACTGGGAATGTTCTTGGAATCTCAATTCCAAGCGTTTAAGTCATAATTTTGAATCCATTTTTTCAAGCCGCTTGGCTTCAAACCGGCTTGAAATTGACGAAATAAACGTAGCCATATACAGTTAGGTACAGGTAGGTTAGTAGGTACTTTGGTTTTGATAATATCACATATTACTGATGTGTGTGAAAAGACCGAACGGCCCAAGTGCACAGTGTGATTCACTTTCGAGTGTGTAACATGGATATCTCGCTTATTATAAAAGATAGACTGTAGGTTTAAATTCGGCAAAGTTGCGGAATTTTGTGGTCAATAAGTTTGCGTAAACAAAACCCCCATATCTACTTTTGTTTTTGAGTAAGAAGCAAAAAAAGATTTTTTCCGGTTTTCGTTTTCTGGCCATAACTTCTATATTTTTGAAAATATTGGCTTATCGTTTTCACATTATTAGGACACTTTCTTGAGACAAACTTCGATCGTTTACGATGTCGTAAACCGTTTTTTAAAAAAATGTCACTTCTATTGTAAATCATCGTCAACTTTATTTTTTCTTATGGGCATCATATTAGTTTTTCTTATATTTGAATAAACCGATTTTTTTCTGAATACAACAATATAATATATGTTAATATTTGCCTAAAAAATAAAGGCATTATAAAGGAAAATAGGTATTTTTTTGAAAATGTCTAGTTAGCCATGGCCATGACAGTCAGTTCTTGACAAACCACAAATACCTATCACTTATAATTTTTATAAACTGCATCTGTGGAGTACTTTTTACATTGACTAACGATGTATTCAACCGAAGAGAAACAAGATATTATAGATATGTATTACAGATGTAACAAAAATTTAAACAGAACCATAATTGAAGAATATTTAAACACATATCCTTAAAGACGACAACCATGCAAGACATATATTACTAAACTGAACTGTAATTTAAGAAATTATGGCAGTCTTTCTAAACCAAGAAATAGGTATGGATCTGCCATAATGTCTTAAATTACACTGCGGTTTAGTCTATGTCTAATAGTCTAGTCTAATATGTCTTGCATGGTTGTCGTCTTTCAGGATATGTGTTTAAATATTCTTCAATTGTTCTGTTTAAATTTTTGTTACATCTGTAATAAATATCTATAATATCTTGTTTCTCTTCGGTTTGTATACATCGTTAGTCAATGTAAAAAGTACTCCACAGATGCATCAGTTTATAACAATTATAAATGACATTTGTGGTTTGTCAAGAACTGACGGTCATGGCCATGGCTAGCTAGACATTTTCAAAAAAATACCTATTTTCCTTTATAATGCCCTTATTTTTTAGGCAAATATTAACATATTATATTGTTGTATTCAGAAAAAATCGGTTTATTCAAATATAAGAAAAACTAATATGATGCCCATAAGAAAAAATAAAGTTGACGATGATTTACAATAGAAGTGACATTTTTTTGAAAAACGGTTTACGGCATCGTATTTGTCTCAAGAAAGTGTCCTAATAATGTGAAAACGATAAGCCAATATTTTCAAAAATTTAGAAGTTATGGCCAGAAAACGAAAACCGGAAAAAATCTTTTTTTGCTTCTTACTCAAAAACAAAAGTAGATATGGAGGTTTTGTTTACGCCAACTTATTGACCACAAAATTCCGCAACTTTGCCGAATTTAAACCTACAGTCTATCTTTTATAATAAGCGAGATACCCATGTTACACACTCGAAAGTGAATCACCCTGTACACACAGAATATGATAAACTGTCTCTCCCCTTGTTTCTCTGACCCTGTATATTGTTTGCATATTAGGGACCCAATATATATCCCCTATATACGATGTCCTGCATGTTAGGAGACCTGCAATTATAACTTTGCGTAACAGTTCCTTCTCAACGAGAACAATTAATTCTTCACCCTTATTTTCCAATGATAAATGTTCTTCCTTGTTTATGCCTGGTTATTTTACTCCAGTATTCGACCAGGTTGGATTCTGGGACAATATGGGGAACTGGACTAATTCATCAGCTTTTCCCTACCTTCAATTCCTGATATCCAGTTGGGTTGATACTAGACATTATTGACTTCCTGTCAATTTATTCGCTTCGTTTATTTATATTTTTATTCCCTATTTTCTGTTACTTTATTATAATAGGCTATACCTATTACAATAAATAAGTGCAGTAACTGTAATAATGAGTTTAGGTTAGACTTTCGTTTACATCTTGATTGGTTTTTGGGTGTAGAATTCGCCTTAATTAGAAGCACTTGGGTACATAGAAATAAATATTATGTGTCGTAGACATGTGGATGGACAGACGTTGCCTTTTATATACCATTGTGATTTAGGTGGTTGTGAATACACAATAGGATATTAGCATCAAAAGGCGGACACTTGTTAGATCACAAATCATCATTACAAGGCATCAGCAGTATTCAATTTGAGATAAAAAATTAGCCCTGTTACTCCTATCTTCCTTTCTTTGTCACACGAAGTACAGGGTTTTAATGTATATTTTAATCCTACTAAGGCGACTTATTTTGTATATTAGACACAGAAAAATCTTTTGTGCAAGTTGCAGGGCTTTTACAGGTTAGTTTTCGGTCTAAAAAACAAATAAGCAACAGAAAACAAAAGCTTTCCAATTAGATTTCCCTTACTAGTATCAATTTGAAATCCAATAGGAGGAAATCAGAATCCGTCCGAATCAATTAGAATCTTATTGAAGTCCAACTGAAAGCTCTGTTGGGCTTTGAACTTTCAGAGGTCAATAACCTAGTCAGTCAAAATCATCCTTTCTTGCTCTATCCGTCTACATCCATCTTAAGACTCGACAACGTAATTTAAACTTGTTACGATTTTTTTATAAAATCTTCACCTCCTTTTCACCATTCAAATTGACATTTGACATTAACATGAAATTTCAAATTTTATTGACAGATTCAGGGAAAAGCTACAGACAAAAAAGTTACTGTATCTCATGGCATCGCATGTAAATAATTACAGCAATTTTGGTCGAAAACGATTGTACTTATCAACGAACCAAATATAAAATTAAATTAACTTAAAAAAGGTATAACCTTTTTTAGTAAAAAATATTGAAATTTCATATTCCCTAATCAAAAGTTGAAAAAGACAAAGTACAAACAAGTTGGGGTAATATTTACTCCACCCCTCCCGGTTTGGAACGTATGTAATGCAAATTTTGAAATTTTATTTACAATAGGGGATTCAGCATATAAGACTTAGGCAGGATACCAAATTTCATAAATTTATCTCAACTGGTTTCCGAGTTATTTAGAAAAAAATCGACACTAGGATGCTTCTTTTAAGGGGCTGTAGCTCCAGGAAGGATATTTCGATCCACGCTTATATGAAGAAAAAGTCCCATTTTTAACCATAGACCACACTGGTAAAATATTGCGCACTAATTTCGGGACACCCTGAATATACTAACTAAACTTCTGTATGTAAATACTCCCATGGAACATTCATGAATGGTCCATATACGAGGGCAGTGCAAGTAATCCACATAGGAGTGGAATTCGATAAGTACGGTGGCGAAGTTCAGGAAATGTGGACAAAACCCCTTATTTCCTTACTTGAAGACCTAGAGGGTTGAGACCTCAGAAGCGGTGTTGTTATCTTCGTCTAATATAGTATCTTAGATCTATGGTAGTAGTATAGATATGGGTCTATGAAACCCTACATCGCATTAACAATACAAAACAACAAAAACAATGAAACAAACAAGTAAGAGTACCTGTTATCGGATTCAATTTACTTTAGTCCCATGTTGGACGTTCTGTAGATTTACAGTAAATGATTCAAACAAACATGGCGGTTGTGCGTCAACGCGATTCAAATTCGTTAATAGAGAGGCAGTCCAGTCGCAGCAGAGCACCAGCCGTCGAATTAACCCTCGTCACATGACCTCTCAAGTGCTTATTTATTTTGTACAATGGTAATTCCAGCCTCCCAAATAGATTGTGCTTAATAATAACAATCAACTCTTTGGGAGCGAGGCCACATGATCAGTGGCATTGGAGCTAATTCGCATACATTGTAGAGTTTAATTTAAAAGGCAAACAATGCATCATGCTGGTCTACGGCCTATACGGTCTTCAGGGTATAAACTATTTTAAAGGCACACAGTGTGTCCAGTCAGGAGCTTATATGATCCATATCTCAAAAACTGTTGACACGATTTTTCTAAAATTTTGTTGGTATACGCAATTCATTTTAAGATCGTAGCGCCAAAACGGCAGTAAACTATACTAACCTTGGGCCACTGACACTGACGTTTGAAATTATATTCACCAAAGATTTGTTGTCGAGAACTTTAAACCAGGTAAATAGCTTGTAAAACTATTTTCAAAGGGGTAAGTAGTGATATAAAATTAAAATATATTTCAATATTTTTCGAGCGTTCAATCTGAAAATGAAACTTAACCTCAAAATATGTCAAATTATTTATTGGACATACGGCATACATACCTTTATGGAAATAGTCATTCTTAGAGAAAGGTAAAGAGCACACACTCTACTCTGCGTTCTTTAGCTTCTTTATCCATACCTGTCTCCTGTAACTCTTTAATGCCCAACTTATAGTTTCCACGATAGCTCCAGATTTTCCCGCTTTTGGAAAAGTATGAAACCGATCTCGGGGTTTTTCATTGTCGTGCGTGCCGCCAGTAGGTAGCGTATTGCTTAGCAAGAATCGCCTATAGTAAATACAGGATGGTCTCGGCATGTAAAATATTTTGACCATTCTGTGACTTCCGGTTGTACCGGAAGTAGATAACAACTTGCTTAATTTAAATGGAACACCCTGTACAACCCTACCCTTACCTAACCCTTCATAGTTTCTTTTGGGATTACACCACCTGTAAAATAACAAAAAATAATAAACCAGAAGCATACAAATTAAATATTCAAAGTGCAGTATCAAGGCAAACTTTTTTGGGGCAAATTTTGGAAGTTTGCCTTGATACTGCACTTTGAATATTTAATTTGTATGCTTCTGGTTTATTATTTTTTGTTATTTTACAGGTGTTGTAATCCCAAAAGAAACTATGAGTCATCACATATGCACTGATCACTATGTTATTATTAATTTTCCACTCGTAACATCCTTCTGGAGGAGAGGAAGTCAGGTTTGGAAGTCAACATTTTTATTTTTAATTTATTGCTTAGAATAAGTTTCATTTTATTTATAAGAATATTTTTTATTTTATGTTATGGTTCACTTTGTGTTTTATTTTTCTTTAATAAAGTTGTAAAGCTGGCGTGACAACGACTAACGATGTCGCAGACTTCGCACCCAAATGCAGATAGAGCCTAACTCTATATGAAATTGTCAAAACTTTATGAATCAATTAAGTTTTGATTTTTCTTCAATGCAAAGACCATAATGCATAAGGATATAACGCCATTATTTTAAAAAATATTATATATCATTGATATCTTTATTTCTAAGGGTGATAATGTGATATTGTCCGGTTTTAATAATTCAAAATACTTTTATAATTCAGTCCACACTCCACATAGTAGTTCAATTAATTTGAAACTATTAAGGTCGAGGTCAAGGTTGTCATAAATGAATAATATAGACAATTGTTGTATGTAGATATTAATTATCACACATGTTAAATTATAATGTCATTGTTTTGTTGTCACATTCCAACAGAGGTATGTACGCAGTTGTACGCATTCACATACCACTGTGTGCGTACGCATTGAAAACCTTTGAAATTACCATATTTTATACTATCGCGGGTAGAGGTCAAAAAATTACGAAAACACCACTGCATCGACATACTATACGCGATTCTTGCTAAGCAGTACGCTACCTACTGGCGGCACGCACAACTAACGCTTGGGACTTTGGTTCAGTTTTGCGTATGTATGTCTATTGTGAATTTTTAAATATCCGTTGTTATATTAGTTAATTGCTTTGATTAGATATGAATCATTATTGTTGTGAGCATTATTGTTACTCTTGAACAAAGAAAAACCCCGAGATCAGCTTCATACTTTTCCAAAAGCGGGAAAATCTGGAGCTATCGTGGAAACTATAAGTTGGGCATTAAAGAGTTACAGGAGACAAGTATGGATAAAGAAGTTAAAGTAGAGTGTGTGCTCTTTTACTTTTCTCTAAGAATGACTATTTCCATAAAGGTATACCTATATTCCGTATGTCCAATAAAGAATTTAACATATGTTGAGGTTAAGTTTCACTTTCAGATTGAACGCTCGAAAAATATTGAAATCTATTTTAATTTTATATAACTACTTACCCCTTTCAAAATAATTTTACAAGCTTTTTACCTGGTTTAAAGTTCTCGACAACAAATCTTTGATGAATACAATTTCAAACGTCAGTGTCAGGGACCGTAGGTTAGTATAGGTTACTGCCATTTTGGCGCTTCGATCTTAAAATGAATCGCGTATTTCTATCATTCACTAGACAACTTGGTCGCCACATCCGTGAACATCGAACACCAACTATAGGGTTGATGTTTGACTGTCACTCTAGATAATGAGGTTTTCCAGGTTTCCCTCATTCCAGCACTGAATGGTGGTTAGGGCTTACCAACTTAAGTCGTTCCTGAGGTGCAAATGCAGCCTGGTAAATAATAATATGCGGCCCCCTATTCCCCACAAGTCTCAGACTTTCAGAGGTAAATTAAAATAGAATATTTTTTATTGGATCAAATGCTTGGACACCAACGTAAACAAAATGCTACTGTTTAGAATACAGTGGGGGTTGGAAGTACTGATTAGGGGTGGGTTGTGGACAGTAACGCGTGTGACTGTGATATTTGAGGTTAATCGTCAATAATAGTGGGGCACCGGCATTGAATAATATTTTAATCTCGATTTTAATAGAAAAACGTTTGAGCTTCAAGATATTGTGATGCATATATGGAGGATATAGAAGTTGTTAAGTTTTTTAATTTGGTATTTCTCCACAGATATTAACAGTTTTTTTCCTAATTGCATAAGGGTGCCTTTTGTAAGAATAAAAAGAAAATAAGTACACCAGAAACATGTGTTTAGTTTACTTACAGTTCCAGGTTAAGTTAACCAGTATATTAAACTTGGACTATAACTGATGCAAATCACAATTAAGTACTTTTGGTCTCAGTTAACAAACTGAACGATAAGAATATGACTGTACGGATTGGCGTCGTCTCCAAAATTTGTAGGCGAAATAATTTTTTGTGAGAATTTACCTTCAAACAACCAGATACAATATAAAGTGGATACTCGAAGCGGATGGTTCTTTATGAAAGAAACATCGTGAAAATAATTGTTTTGAAAAAAACATTGATCTCATTTAGATGTTCCAAGAAATATATAGAAAACACTCTATATACTAGTATTTCGGCTTATTAGGCCTTTTTCAATAGAGTAAATGTCTATTACTAAATGTTTAAAAGCGCGTTTTCGTTATTTATTTGTTTACGAACACTTACCCCCGATTGATCCTACCATCTGGTAAAGGCCGAGTTTTTAGTACCTTTTCTAAGAAGGGCGAAAGTGTAAAATCTATCTGATCATTCGTAGTACAAGGATTTATAATTAAGGATTTTTTAATTTCTAATTGCTCTAACAAATCTAAACAGAACTAAGCTTAGATCTGTTAGAGCAATTAGAAATTAAAAAATCTTTAATTATAAATCCTTGTAGGTACTACGAATGATCAGATAGATTTTACACTTTCGCCCTTCTTAGAAAAGGTACTAAAAACTCGGGCTTTACCAGATGGTAGAATCAATCGGGGGTAGGTGCTCGTAAACAAATAAATAACGAAAACGCGCTTGGAAACATTTAGTAATAGACATTTACTCTATTGAAAAAGGCCTAGTAAGCCGAAATACTAGTACTTATATAGAGTGTTTTCTATATATTTCTTGGAACATCTAAATGAGATCAATGTTTTTTTCAAAACAATTACAAATACAATATGTAAAAACGTATTTGGTTTCTTTGAAAAGACAAAAATTATTTGAAACCCATGACTGTACGTCTTTGATATGTGAAGTAGTACTGTCTCACTGTCTCATCATATTATCGTCAGATTAGTTAACCGAGAGTTAATCAGAACTAACAGTGCCTACCTTTAAACGGTTACTCTGTTCTTAAATGACCAAAATTTTTTTTCAGTCCCAGACAGATACAGAATAAAGCAATCGTAATAAAATCATAGATAAACGCATGAAAAACAGATAAAACCTTATCACTGTCAAATATGAACACACTTTCAAGCAACGTGGCAGCAGGGGGCGGCGGGGGTAGAGGTGTATCTCCGTAGCTGGAATATATAGCATCATACATAAGGGAAGGGGGTGAGAATACGCCAGCCCCGTACCTCGGGCGGCCTGATAAGACTTCGGGGGCGGGGAATGGACCGAACGAATCTTGCTGTTGACAGTAGACGATCGCCGTGCGCTCTCTGTGCTGTATTTGACTGGTCCACTGTGGTCTTAAAGCGATAGACTACGGCAGGATTAAATTTCCTCGGGTGGATGCAATGAATTCGATTTTAATTTTACTTTGTCCTAGTTCGGAAGGGTACCTGGGGGTGGTTTTCTTAGGGGGTTGTGTGTATCTCCCATTCGAAGATTAGTCGCATCTGATAATACTCGGAATTTTGGGAAATGTAATTATAATTCTGATCGGGAAGAGAATTTAGGAAGTTTTTGGTGTTATTTTGTAGCTAATATTAGATCTATATAAAAGCATCATGTTTTAACTATTTGTGATATTATCATATATATTTCTTTTGAAAAAAACATTGATATCATTTAGATGTTCTAAGAAATATATAGAAAACACTCTATATACCTACTAGTATTTCGGCTTATTAGGCCTTCTTCAATAGAGTAAATGTCTATTACTACTAGTAATAGAGTAATATAGTAATACTATTTTTTCAAAACAATTATTTTCACGATGTTTCATAAAGAAACATCCACTTCAAGTATCCACTTTATATATATATTTCCTTATATTTCCTAGATATTATTTGTAATATCTAAATAATCAAAAACAAAACTATCACACTGAAGTAGAGCAGATAGCTAAACATTTTTAAATAAAAAAAAAATCTTACCATTTTAAAGTTGGCATCTGGCTAAAATATTGTCACACTTAGATGTCAACTTGCTTCTTTTAAATAGAACATCCTATACATTATTTTCACGCCGAAAAAAAATGACCGTACCGAAGCCTTTATTATTTAATTTGGGTCGATATCTATGTAGAAATGTACCTACTTTAGCGGACTTCGTATACCTAATATTTTGATAACTATTAATACAGGGTGCTCAAAAAAGGGAGAATAAAAATTAAATTGAAAACACTATTAAAAGTCACAATATATTTTCATATGGAAACTCCATGTTTTTCTAATTTTATCTTATTCAGCATTAGGTATATTATTATAAAGCTAACTTTGCATAAGGTTGTAGATTTATAAACTAGTATAAATTTTGGCAATTTAACATTTTTGTGTTGTGTTTGCTAAAGTTGAATATTTCTTGTCTTTTGGTTGCTATCTTTTTGCAATTATATGTTTGTCAATACTTACATATTATTTTACATACGGTATACGGTGGGTAGACCACAACAAATTGTTTTGAGTTATTTACAAATTTGCAATATACTTAAACACTTAAAGAAACCGAAGGTAAACGCACCAGCGTATGCTGATGAGAGCTAGGTTGAGACCGGTCTGCAGTTAGTGACATCTTACGTGAAAGATTTCGCTGAAAGAAATGGCACATAGGTATCATATTCTGTTTCATCTACCATCTCAGTACGTGGTGTCAGCTTCGTTTTCCGCGTCGCGGTATTTGAAAATAGAGCTGAAGCTACCAATAGCGGGAACATAATATTTCACTTTACACGCATTAACTGAAGGCATTCTTAATTACAATATCGTGTAACTGTCAATGGATATCCAGTTACTAACATTTTCAAGGAAATATCGGAAATTTTACTGGATAATGTGACTGAATGGAGAATGTCCCATTTCATTAGCATGTTTTGTTTCAGAGCGTAAGTATTCGCTCGGAGAAAAAGAAATACTTGCAAAAAGGAAATACTTTATCATTTGTTTATTTTTATTTAACGTATATAGACATACGTGTATATACTGTCACCACTTGAGTATTAATCACCCCCAACATTAAACGACTGCTGTTTCGACCTTTTACTGTTTGAATCCCGACACAAAAATTTTGCATTATTATAAGCGTAAGGTATATAGGATGAAGAACATCAACACCTTACTGAAGTAGTACTGAAGTTTACATGGATAAACTGTATTATTACAGTATCCTTAATAATAACGATATTATACTACATCCTTTATCCTTCTATAATTAATAAGATTTTCTAGATTTCCCTTATTCTCATACTAGAAAATGGTAGTTAAAGTAATAAAGTAAAGGTAATACAGCGTGAGTCATTCCTGGGTGCACTCGCCGCTCCATCTCGATCCCAGACCAGTAGGTATGTGACTTCCGTTGTGTTACATGACATAATCCCAGGTTTATAACGCAACAATTATTTCTTTGCGTTACCTCAAATAAGATGCAACCAATATCAACAAGGGTGGATAAGTTGTAGGCCATTTAATGGCCTGCTCGCGCACCGAATCTAAGTTCCTTGGACTTTTTTATGCGGATATGTTGAACTATTCGCAATTATTATTTAAATTTAGAGACGAAATAATGTATAACTGTAGAAAAACTATAGATTTCAACACGTTTGGAACGACTACTTACTAGCGGACCATTCTGCTTGCCTTTCTACTGGGACATTAGGACAGTTTCAAATACCTTTTTACTGTCCTTAAAATAGTAAAGTAACAACAGCTTACCATTGGTAAGCAATTATATCCAAAGCAAGAAATCTTCTTTGTTGTTAATTGGCTTTTTCGCATTGTTTAGGAAAGATGTACATGAAACTCAATTTTTTTTCTTAGTTTATTTAATTTAAACAATTTTCTCTAAAGGGACATAGTTCTTATCTAAATTTTCATTGGATTTCGTAAAATTGTGTAAAATATGGTGCATGTTGAAAGAATCGATCGTAGCGTGTCATTTTTGGAAAATATTATTCGACAACTTATGACAAAGAAACATTATCGGCATATTCATCTATGTGCAAAACATCATGCCCCTTGCCCCGTCGACCCGGGCAGACTGGTAGCAGTTAGCAATCCGTCACCGGCTGTATAGTTACGTTGCCTGCGTCGTTGAGAGCGCAGGTGCCGCGGCACGCTTTTGATCTGGAAATGTCAAAGGCCCGACAGCCACTGCGGCAACTGATATGTAATTCATTTAACTGTGCCGAGACTAATAACAATTTTATCGTTTTGTTTTTTAAGAACAAAGGTTTTTTATAAGGTTGGCTGCACACTGATAAAGCGGAAACAGATTTATTCAAAACGTTTTTGAATAATTTAGTTACAAGCAGTTTTCTCTACCCTTTTTATATCAACGAACACACATTGGTAGGTACTTCAAAACGAAAAACCATATTAAGTTGTCGTAAAGCCCTTTTAAATAAAATGTTTTTGATTCAAGTTTGTTAGTATGTTTTAATTTCATTAAAACGTTTTTACATCCAACAAAATGTTTTGTATAAAGGAGTTTTTGTTCTACAAGTGTGTTTACGTAAGACGTTTTAACGCGAAACGTTTTGTGAATAATCTCTTTGTTAGAAGCGCAAACAGTGATACCTGTGTTATTCAAAAACAAATCGACACACGTACAGTAATATTAAAGTTTGTAGATCTCGCTTAGATCCATAAACTGTGGCAGTATCACTAGTATCGGATGTTTATAGGATATGGGATCTATTTAGAGGATGCACCCAAAAATTTCTGTCATATTTTCGGAATATATTTGTAAATATATCCAAAGACACACAGCAACAATTTCTTCCTCATAAGAATTTATGGCACCAAATTATCAAACAAAATACATACAGAAAAAACGCTGTAGAAAACGTTTTGTTTCATGTTAAGTTGATTTGACAATTTAATTTATATAGAAAAAATCGTATATGCCACAGTACAATTGTCACTTTGACAGCGACAAAAGTTACCTGCAACTTTTACAGAGATAAATTAACTCCTATATAAAATAGTCTATTTGGCAGTGACATTTTTGTCACTTTGACAGCGATAAAAATGGTGCATCGTTTTTTATCACCGATAAAAATGCCTGTTCCTCAAAAGCAGAGTACATCTAGTAGTCGCACGTCACTTTAAAATCTGTTTTGTCGTTAATTTATCTTGCCAAAAAACACTCGAGCTTTATTTTTATGGATAAATTTCTTTTTAACTCAAAATTTTTCCATTCAGTAATTTTGCTCGAAAAACTGACATTTGACAAAATCGCTCGACCTCCGGTCTTGCGATTTTTTCATGTCAGTTTTTCTCATAAAATAACTGATTGGCAAAATTATTTCGTTACAAAGAGAAATTTATCCGATAAAAAAAAAGCTCTTGTGGTTTTACTGTTGATAAATTAACTCCTATATAAAATAGTCTATTTGGCAGTGACATTTTTGTCACTTTGACAGCGATAAAAAAGGTGCATCGTTTTTTATCACCGATAAAAATGCCTGTTCCTCAAAAGCAGAGTACATCTAGTAGTCGCACGTCACTTTAAAATCTGTCCTGTCAGCTATAATTTTTAAGTATTGTGGAAAGTGAAAACTATACTGTACAATATGAGTCGTTTTGGGAAAATTTAAAATCTTTGTTTACATATTTTGTCGTTAATTTATCCTGCCAAAAAACACTCGAGCTTTATTTTTATGGATAAATTTCTTTTTAACTCAAAATTTTTCCATTCAGTAATTTTGCTCGAAAAACTGACATTTGACAAAATCGCTCGACCTCCGGTCTCGCGATTTTTTCATGTCAGTTTTTCTCATAAAATAACTGATTGGCAAAATTATTTCGTTACAAAGAGAAATTTATCCGATAAAAAAAAAGCTCTTGTGGTTTTACTGTTGACAAATGCACTAGTGGTTTTTTCACTTATTCATTTTTTAATCAATTATCGCAATGTCCGTTGCCAAAATAAATAGTTTGACATTTCTGTCAACAAGTTATTGAATTATTAAACACTAACAATGAATCGATTTGGCGATCCTCAAATAAAAATGTGTTTATTTTTAGTGTTTCATAAATAAAGTTTGCATTCATATATAATGTCTGTAACTTATTTGTGGTGTATTTTGACGATTCATAGTTTGTTTCTTTTGGGATTACACCACCTGTAAAATAACAAAAAGCAGAAAACCAGAAGTATACAAATTAAATATTCAAAGTGTAGTAACAAGGCAAACTTCTAAAGTTTGCCCCAAAAAACCACTGTATAATGTGTTATAAAATAATATTTGATATACCTACCTATTCACTAAATTTTATCAGTTGTTTTTCAGTTTTATACAAAATTCTATAATATTACATGTCAAATTCTAAAATATGTCCAAATAAAATAGTTATAATAAAAATTAAAAGAAATTAAACACTTAACTAGCTTTCTTGTAGACGTTTCGAGTTGATCCTCAACTCTTCTTCTGTAGACTATTTTTATGATAATAACTCTTTATATGAAAATAGAAGTAGTTTTTGTCAGAAATCTGACAAAAACTACTTCTCAACTCGATCAACTCGAAACGTCTAGAAGAAAGCTAGTTAAGTGTTTAATTTCTTTTAATTTTTATTATAACTATTTTATTTTGACATATTTTAGAATATGACATGTAATATTATAGAATTTTGTATAAAACTGAAAAACCACTGATAAAATTTAGTCAATATATCAAATATTATTTAATCACACAGTATACAGTGGCTTTTTGGGACAAACTTTAGCAGTTTGCCTTGTTACTACACTTTGAATATTTAATTTGTATACTTCTGGTTTTCTGCTTTTTGTTATTTTACAGGTGGTGTAATCCCAAAAGAAACAAACTATGAATTTGCATTCATATGTTTCTAAATTTCTTATTCATTAAAATTGTCCTGCCGAATTACACTCGATGTTTGTATTGATACCGGATAAATTTGTATTGTTTAAATTCTAAACTGTTTCCTTTAGCAATTTGACTTGAAAAACTGTCAACCTAAAAACGCTCCACTTTCGGTGTCGCGTTTTTAATAGTTGACAGTTTTTTTCCTCTAATTGCTAGGCAACAGTTTCTCATTAAACAATCCAAATTTATCCGGTAAAATACAAACCTCTTATGCAATTATAAGTGATAACAATGTTGTTTCATCAATTTGCGTCAGTATCGAGGAAAACGTTTTTGTTTTAAAGAAAAAAGGTTTTTTCAAAACGTTACTGCCTTTTAAGTGTATGTCAATAAAGCAAAACCTTTTGTCTAACTACATTTTCGCTTTATCAGTGTGCAGGCAGCTTTTGTGACAAACTGGAACGCGGCATTAGGGGCGATAACGTGACCTTATAAAGGTATTTAGTTAATTAGCTGCTAATATACAATACATTGTACATATTGCTTGTTATTTATTTCATGAAAATGTCATATCTTATCAAATAATGTATTTTTTAATTAGCAGAAGCTAAAGATATTTTTACTACTCCAATTCGAAAAAAAATTGCTGTGTGCTCATCTATACATTCTTGAGTCGACACCCCTGGCGCTTCATTAAACTTACAAATGCACTGACTACTTGATCTCAGTAGATTTTTGATTGGAAAATCTTTTTCACAAACCATAGTAAATATACTTCTTATATTACTCCAGTGATCAGCGACACATTTTCCACCGAAAATTAAATACATACCTACCTCTAAAAAAGCTGAAGGTTCCAAGCCATCTAAAGTTTATTCTTTCTCTTCTCCATCTCTACGTCGTAAGTGTAATAATCTGTTTTCCGTCCACACTATACAAGTTTCCTAGAAAAAGACCCCATCGTATTATACTTGCCTGGTAGGAGATTATCATAAATTGACCTGAGAAAGACCAGAGCTCTCTCCCAGGTCATAAATCAAAGAGGTTGGAATTTTGAATAATGGGCTTGACAATTTTATTGCTTCCATGCAATTTTCCAACATTAGAAATATGGGATCGTTATTACCCTGCTTTGAAGTTTGGATGTAACTTTTAACTATAATAATTTTATGGTATTCGGTATTTATTTCATTTTAGTGTTTATGTCTCAGAGTTGAACAACTTTCATCTTTATTGACCAGTTATAAAAAATTAAAGGTAATATTGGTATGTTGCCCAAAATAACCGCTGCAATACAGAATTTATTCGAAGGGAAGTAAATAAAAAATTGCGCATATACAAAGTGAATTAATGTTTCTTTTTGAACGTTTATACTATACTATACTATACTAATTGTAGACTAGCAAAGTTTACAATAATTAGAATATTTGCTTTTGATTTGGCACTAGCTTGCTCTCTCTCTTGGTAGGTACTCCAAACTTATTAATCACCGACTGCAAAGAAAAATCAGTGTGCAATTAGACATATTATTTCTAAAATTTGCATCTCCATAATTTACTTAGCAAATATCATATTTAAAAAAAAACGTTTTTCGAAAAGTTTCGATCATTTTTATACCTACCATTACTTCTATAAACTGAGCTGTTTAGGAATTGTATTTTAATATATGTAGGTATCTATTTTTTTTGGAACTGTTTAAAATCACTTCCTAAAGTTTGACACTGAAAATCCCTTACACCCCGTATAACAGATGCATCTTTCAAATAGCAAATTTTATCTATTTTATGACCCGTTTAAATGTTCCTCCACTGTCTTAAAAACAGACCTACTTTACAAATTCCCCCTTATTCTACCTTTTCAAATACATTTTGTTAGATAATCCGTAACATCAATAAATATAAAACATATGTTGTAAATGAAATTGTGTCTATAACCCCTATTTTCCAGTATCACTTTACATTTCCTATTTTTTTTTTTACATCGGCAATGGAAAGTAGTTGGAAAAAGAAGAGATACGTACTTCTGGAATTTTAATATTGGGTTCATTTAAGTCCATAAATTATTTTTTTATTTTGCGCGATATCTATGTGACGTCACAAAGCGAAAATTCAAAATTTGCGCCATTTTTAGTGATTTCTAGGATATTTTCATTTATGTGGTTGGTGTCTCTGCGTGACAACTGTACTTTTATTTATGTTTGAATTGTTTGGTTAGGGTATACGCGATTCTTGCTAAGGAATACGCTACCTACTGGCGGCACGCATAACTAACGTATGTTCATTTGGTTCAGTTTTGCGTATGTATTTCTATTGTGAATTTTGAAATTTCTGTTGTTATATTAGTTAATTGCCTTGATTAGATATGAATCATTATTGTTGTGAGCATCATTATTCCTCTTGGACAATGAAAAACCCCGAGATCAGTTTCATACTTTTCCAAAAGCGGGAAAATCTGGAGCTATCGCGGAAACTATAAGTTGGAAATTACAGAGTTACAGGAGACAAGTATGAATAAAGAAGCTAAAGAACGCAGAGTAGAGAGTGTGCTCTTTACCTTTATGGAAATAGTCAACCTTAGAGAAAGGTAAAGAGCACACTCTCTACTCTGCGTTCTTTAGCTTCTTTATTCATACTTGTCTCCTGTAACTCTGTAATTTCCAACTTATAGTTGTATGTATGCCGTATGCCCAATAAAGAATTTGACATATTTTGAGGTTAAGTTTCATTTTCAAATTTAACGCTCGAAAAATATTGAAATCTATTTTAATTTTATATCACTACTTACCCCTTTCAAAATAGTTTTACAAGCTTTTTACCTGGTTTAAAGTTCTCAACAACAAATATTTGATGAATAAAATTTCAAACGTCAGTGTCAGTGAACATAGGTTAGTATAGGTTTCTGCCATTTTGGCGCTACGATCTTAAAATAAATCGCGTATACATCATGGTAAACATGAGACATTGTTTTTAGTTTATATTTTTACCTGTGAATTGTTGTCTATGCCTGTGACTGATTACAAGTGTATTTATTAGTAATAGAAAAACATCGTAATTTGTAAAGGTAATTTTTGAATATATTTAATCGACTTTGCAGTAATACTGTTAAGTTAAATACTAATCTTACATTTTTCATCCCTTTTATTTCTGAAAGGATCTATAGGATCTTTATCATAAAAGGATCTATAACCGGTAAATTCTCGGACTTTACCTCTACAAAACCTTGCTCCATGTTTAATAAAAGTTTACTTCACAAGAAAACAACAATACAACATGTCAAGTTGTCAAGCCAAACACAAACAGGAAATTTCAAATGTCAATTATCGAAATGTCGACTGTCGTTTGTCGTCGTTACAAACTGAAACTAGCCACATATTATCAGTGTGGCCTCTTTATGGATACATATTCACTAGTTTTCGCTTAGTGACGTCACGAATATAGAATAAAATTTCAAAATTGAATTAAAAATACCCATTCAATTTTAATAATTTCTATCCTAATAAATATAAAAAAAAATTTATTTGATAAAAATGCAGGTTTCCACTTTCATTTCGATTGAAGGAAAATATTAAAAGATTGCGTCGGGGAGCGTAAAAGATCAAAGTAAACTAGCCGGCTACCTCTTCATATTCCTACTCTTTGCAGACGCTGATCCACTCTGTAGTTATTATACTTGACGGTGCTTCACATCCAGGGCAAACTAGATAAACAAAACAAACAGGCGGTTTATATGACTTCGGGTGGAATCAAACGGCTTCTCAAAAGCCGCGTAAGCCATCTTGGCCGTAGTGGAAACCTTTAAAATTCGTTTAGTGACCCCGATGTCGTAAACCGGCACTCTTTAAGCAAGCAGCCTGCCATAAAGGACGTATTCTTAAATTTCTTAAATATTTATAGATAACCCGGGCAGTGCCTCCAATAAATTCTACGGTATCTTCTTTACGAACCGTTTTGGAATTATGGCACTCCATAAAAGAAATTGGCGTTTCTATTGAAGATTTATTTCGGTTATATAGCCTGCAGTTGTAATCCAGATTTTTTAAGTTACAGAATAAACATAACGGGACAATCGGTCTCCAGGTAATATTGGGCATATTATTGCAGTTTGGGCAACTTTAAGACGGCCGCTAGCCTAGCGGCCGGTGAACACTGCTAAATTAAGGAGGTGTCATAATCCAATTTTTTTAGATCAACACGGGCTGGAACTGTATTGTAACCGTGTACGATGGAAAATGGAAGTCATCAAATTCTGCTAAGGGACAGACACATCGAACAATTTTATATGAATAAGAAGACACAATTTTAAATATCCTGCCAAACATAAAAGGAGAACGGAAGTTTTAACACTTTTTGGGGCATATAATAAAACAAAAGGGATTGCCCGTATAGAAATTTATCAAAATGTAAGAATAACTTTTAATCTATCATATCCATATATATTAAAGCGCGTCGATTCGCGGGCAAGGAAGTTCCGCGAAAGAAAGTTCCGTCCTTTCTCTCATCCTTTGAGATTTTTATTTCGAGACGGTACGTCGAGTCCTTCTACGTCTATTTCGTCTTTGAAAATCTCGAGTCGCGTCCGTCTCAAATTCTTTCTCATTTTATCTGCCGATGTGAGATTGCACTAACGAGACAAGCACCTCCCACAAAAACTGTCAAATTAATTAAACTTCAGATAGGTTATTTTCCTACGAGAAATATTGTTAACGGAATCAATAGTACTGACTGCCAAACACTTCTGATTACCAAAATACTGAAGCGAAATGCTCTTCCAATTATAAAATCGGTAAAAATTACTTTTTCAGGTTGACACGTTCAGTTTACATACTTAAACGTCTGAGGGTAAGCTTTGGACCACATACGAGGTAGCGCAATGCGAAAGTCGTAGCGTAGGATTCAAAACTTGGTAATGGCCGACTTCGCGAGTTCGAGTCACGCTGGGGGCAATTTTTTTTTTACTTTTTAATTCCAATTATTTATTAGTATTAGTGTTTAGTTATTCTGTTTCATTATCCGTAGCTTTTATTCTTTCTGCACGTAAAGTTTGGAATTAATTCGTTCATTTTGGCAGTCTGTTAAATTCATCATTTTAGCTTACAAAAGTAAATATCTACAATATTTTTGGTCCCATTGATAAAATTGATAATAATGTTTACTGAAAAATAAATTCTACTTTCAGCACTTAAAAAATTATGATCTTTTACCATCAAGAACAGAGTACCCTGACAATTCATCAAAATATTAAGAAAAATCGTTTAGTATAATTACATCATCATTCAAGATACAAAATTTCTTTAATATATATTTTCTTTAAAATAATATTATTCTATATGCTTTTGTCACCCGAAGGGTGACCCCAGGCAGCAGGTCTGGACCCCCGGTAGGGCTAGATATGGGAACGAAAATCGCAAGAGCGATTTTCTCCCATTTCTAGTTTACCTTTGAAATACATAATTTGATCATATCTATCTCCCTTAGAGACAGACAATAATAATAATACCTAATAATAATAATAATAATAAAAATAATAATAGAAATAGAACGATTCCTAAGAAATCGTGTACCTATTATGAATGCCTCATATTTCATTAGATGGGCCAGAGGATCTTCCTTTTAACTCGACCACCTTGTATATGGATAATCTTGACATTTCGCAATCTACTTCAAGGTTCTCCTCCAGGTTGCATACTTTGAACAGCATACGTGACGTAATTTTAATGTCTATAACGTTTATTAATAAACCGAATCACGCCCACGTGATGCCATATCTGGACTGCAACTTAGGTCGAACTCATCAGCAACCATAAAGCTTTCAGTTTGGTTATAACGGAAGTCCGTATGTGGGCGGAGCGAGGGTAGACTGGATTTGTATTTATTTGTGATGGATTGAGTACATTTACGTTGATTGAAAAATAAAACTTTTAGCTTTGTTTACGTAGATATAGGTATTAAATTGTAAGATAACTTGAAAAATTTTACGATTATCCCGAGGATCATATTTCCAAGTAAGTAGCATACGCTATAAGTTCATGGATGACCTCAAGAACTTCTTCTTGATATATGAGCGAGTAACTGAAAACAAATAACCTATCAGAAAATCTAATGAGCTATTGAATAATCTGATGCCTACAGGACTACAGGGCACCTGGACCAGATGGATAATCCTTGTACTTTTGCAACGTGGTAAAAACATTCGAACGCCAGTGCTCTGTACCTAGATTACTTTGGGTTAATTTAATAACGGAATTGTCTTTATATTTAGATCTGGTCTAAATTACTTCCAGACAAAGACATTTTGACCGACTACACCGAAACTTTGTAATAGAAAGACCAATACATGCCAATGAGCAAGCTTATCAAAAACTGTAGACATTTTTCTTGACACTGAAAGAGCGTTTCATCGAATCTATGATAACACCTGTCTTGAAGCATAAAACTAACAACATAATCTCTAGATGAACTCCATGTTTTTATTCTACCTCTGCGGCATTTGGTTGTAGATGAATTCCTGAACCAACTGAACAGAAGACTTCTATAGACGAGGGTATACGGATGATTTGGCATACCATAATGGAAAAATACAATACCCCATATGGCATACCATATTCCGCTACAGTGTCAAACAAATCATGAGGAAGAATCGGTCTCTTAAATCATCTGTGAGTGCGAAGCAACAATTCGCTTGTGGAAGATTGTTTCTTCAGCAAGATGAGGGAGATAGAAACCTAAGAGAGGCTGTCCCAAGTGAAAACTTAGTGAAGTGGCTGCTGGACCTAATAAGGGTCACAAACTTACTCAACTAGATATCTGTCTATCAGTTTGACAATAATTATTGTCAGACGGATAGTAGCAAAGACCCAAAGAGAGCACTACGGAATGTTTCTCACCACTATTAAAGTACTTTCCTACTTGTTTTAGGTTTGTTCTAACAATAAAACTCCGATCAATCCCCAATTGATTGTAACCACAATATCTACGCACGCGTTAGTAGAGACAAATTTGCAACTAATCAGAAGTTTGTGATGGAACAACTGACAAATCTGACAAAGAGTAAAGAGTGGCAGTCTGTGGGCTGGATTTATTGTGAGATAACCTCATTTTTTGACACAAAATGAAAACATTCGACGTTTTTTCTCGTTTTGTCTTTTGTGGAGTGTTTCATAGATAAGAAAAGAGTAGATAATGTCTGTAACTTATTGGTGGTGCATTTTCATGATTCATAGTTTGTTTATTTTGGGATTACACCACCTGTAAAATAACAAAAAGCAAAAAACCATAATAAAAGAGTGTTTTATGATTTGTAGTTGTTTAGAAAACTTCACCTAGGCTTCTAACTAAAAATACTTCAGTACCTAATCACAATCAGCATGAATAATAATAATGCAGGGAAGACTTTACTAGTAGAGATGAATGTCATTTCATTTCATTTACTGCGCATGATTCTGATTCCGAATTCCAAAAAAATCCGCAAACTTCTCTGATTGTCCACAAACCAATCATAAGCCATGATAGAACAGTGTACTGTCAATCAGGAACCCATCACAGATTTCCTTTTGGCTTTGATGGTACGGAAAAATTGTAATGTGCATGCTCCCGACAGTCACCGACGATTTGGGATTCTTGTTAGAACAAACCTTTTATTTCATCTAGAAAATTGTGATTGTTTCTATTCCAAGCTAAAGATTTAAGACTTATATCAGTATTTTTGACGCCATGTCATCACTGTCGAAGAAAGATACGCTAAGGACGCAACATTTTTGAAACACGGCCCTTCGAGGTTGAATTGTCCCAATGCAAACAACCCCCTACCAGTGCCAAGGCACAGCCAGTGCGTCGATGTAGCCTCCCTTCGAGTCTATCCCTTTAACCGGACCGGCGCGCTCTATCCCCTTTAGTGTACACAGCGTAAAAAGTTGTCCGCCGGGGCCGGCTGGGTGGGGGCGGCTGTCAGTGGGGCGGCAACGGGGGTCGGCAAGGGGACGGGCGCACTTGTCACTGGCCCACTCGCTCGACTGGCGGCGGCAGCACCAGCACGGGCTCCGTAAGATCTCTGCCTCTCTGCCGTGCGGGCGGCGAGGATGGAGTACGGAGTGGACCCACCCGTCTGCTTCGGGGAGCAAAGCTTTGCAGTTCGGAGTTGACATAGACTAAAATCTAGTGACGCCTGCAATATTGTATATGCATTATTTTATTAATTATTTTTTGTATACCGGGTGGCCAAATTTGCTTGCTATTATGGGACAACTCGAGAACTAAGAGAGATACAAAAAAAAATAAACCCCCTTTCTTGAGCTCTTTTTCTGAGACAAACTTAATGCCGAAATGCAAAATAGCCCATCTTCTTTTGTTTTTGAGATATTAGCGAATATTCGATTTTTCAAATTTTCGATGCTTGCGCATATCTCGGTTATTTTAGATATTAGAAAAAAACAACTTATATGTTCTTCAGACACTTTTTTAAAAGGAATGCAGTGGCGTAGGCACTATTTTAATAAGTTGATAAAATTTCGAGTTATGACATAAACTTGTATTTTTTTAAATGAAAATCGTAGTCGGCTATGATTTAGTTAATAATAATAATAATAATAATAATAATAACAGGTCTTTATTTTCCATAAAAAAAAATATAACAATTACTCAGCAATATTAACAAACACAAATATGGAAAAAGGCCGAGTATCAGAATGCCATGCACGTAAATGCACAACTTCTGCTATTAACCCTAAGCTAAAGTAGGTAAGGCGCAAACACAAAAGCAAAACACTACAGCCAACCATAGTTCTGCATCAAGTAAAGCTACAGGACATGATCATAGAATATATATAGTTATAGTATATAATAGATAGATAGAGTTAGAAAGATAATTTTTTTTTCTTTTCAGCGATATATAATAATATGTGTGGTTAATTTATTCGACTTACTATTTTTTATAGAATCTTTGACTTTTTAAGGTTATTAATAGCTCCCATTTCGTTTTCGGATACCATGATGTTTATATGGATATAATCCATATAAACATCATGAATTTTGAGCACACGAGAAACTTAGAAGTAAATATGGGCACGAGATGGAAACTCTAATAATATTTTATTATAACGCGTGATGGTTTAAAATATAATTTAAATAACCAGGTGGATTTCACAGAGTTTAACGACACTTAAAGTGTACGATAATTCAATAAACATAGAAATCTAAACAAAAAATTTAAATACATTTTTAACGAATACATTGAACATGAATTTTTCGAGACAAAACGTCTGAATCTGGTTCGGGCTGAGGCAGTACAGCATTGGGGGTCATGAAGGCTTGCAAAAAATGTAATAAAATTTCCAGGGCCGTATTTAAAAAAATGAAGTTCAAGATGGTCCTGAAAAGACGAAACGTTACATATAAAAATTGATTTTGTCATTCGATAGAGGGAAAAAAGTTGCCATGAGAAAACTTCTTTTTTCAATATCACCTCAAACAAGGCTGAAATGGAACAAAAACGGATATCCAAAATTTCGTTTTTTTTCAAATATTTCAAAAACGAATCATGTTAGCCTTGATTTTTTAGAGGCATAATGTTGGTCCCCTGATTACGCAACTTTGCCCCCATTTAAGATAATTCGTATCTCTTACCGTTTCCGAGATTCCTGTAGTGAGAAGCGAATTTGAAACAGCCTGTACATACGTCTGGCCATCTACTTATTTCGCATAGAATTAAGTAAGTTACACACATCTCGCCTATCAAACGAGACGGTTCGCCTCGGTCAACCGAGATTGGTATATAGGATCACGCTGCTATGGAAGGGCACGCGTCTCGTTCCGTTTTTTACAAATGTAATTCTAGTTCTATGCGAAATAACTCCGTGGCCAGACGTGTATATTTTTGAAACAATGGAAATAGAAATAATACAAATATTTTAATTCTTCTGCGGATGAGTGTCCATCTATGGGTAATAGAAATGGGTATGCATGCCCTTAGTAAAATAAAAAAGCAGATAGGATATGGCAAAACATACGGCCGGCGCCATAAAATTCATGGCCTGGTCGTCAAGATATAAAGCAGATAAATAAAATAAATAAACACTAAGACGATAATAATAAAAGTAAATACAGACAGCGGTTGCACACCTGGCATGTAGGCACAGCTTGTTAATCCGTAGGTCAACGCTTCAATCGTTACAAAAATTCGTACCGGTTTTTAATTTGTAGTGAAATTTTTTAAAATAAACCCTTTCAGTGTACGATAAGTAACTATTATGGATCTTAAGGTCACCGTAACCGATCGATACATAAGGTTTAGGAAAACTAAATTTTACTGCAATCCTAGGTATTTCTTTTTTATACTTTGTATGTGTTTTTTTACATAAAATATATAAATATTTTTTTGTATAAATATGAGATAGTGAACAATTTTACTTTTGGTCACATATTCTGCAGTTAATTCTTCGAATTTATTAAACATTCTTTATTTTATTTAATTAATAAGATGTACTTATATGTTCAAGCAAATTTGGATTCCTAAAAAATGATTTGTTATTTTCACGAGGATGTGTCGTCTATAGTATAGGATCTAATAGTTTGCATCTTTAAGTTACTACTCAGAAGAATAAATACGACCCTTTTTTAAAATAACTCAAACATTACTTGCTCCTCGCCTTTCAAGCATCCGAAAACAAATTTTGGATTCTACTAAGACATAGCAATTTAAGTTACTCACATTATTTCACATATATTTCATACATATTTGAACTGAAAGTCTATTGTTACTCCGAAGTAGATTTATAGATTTAATACAATTATTTTCATTACCTTTTATTAAACTAATAACATATATTGTGTTGGTCTTTTTTATCAATTCTGGGTGAATGGAAAAATACAATTGACTCTTTTCTACAGTGAACGTTCAGAATCTTTTTAAACTTTTCTAAGTTCAAAGTGTTGAGCTATAACTTTTTGATCCCGGAAGACCGTCTTTTTCAAGACCGTCTGTGCGTGGTGAAGAGCCACATACTGCTCGAGGTGGCCCTGCATATGACTAAACACGGCGGATCTAGGCGAGGAAGGTCGATAAATTCCCCCGGCACCAGGGTGATAGGTGTCACCCCTGGGCAACTTTCCAGAGTATGCTTGCCTTGCCACAGTAATGCGGGGCTCTGCTGTGGTGGACTTGAATCCCTTGCTACTCGTGTGACTTTTATCAAAACGTCAGTAACCTGACGAGAGAGGTCAAACCCCCGATCCCCAGGCAACTGGAGAATTCATGGAGATTGAGATCAATCGTACTCCCAATGAAAGTATGATCCCATCGGAACAGGAGAGGAGGCTGCTAAAGTCTCTCGGTCTCACCTGAGACCGGAGGTGGAGGCAATATTGGCCATATACTGGTCACTGCCGTTTAAAATATCATCTGTACAAATTCGGCCTAGCAGAAGATGCTAAGTGCCGCTTATGCTTAGAAGATGATGATGAAACGACAGAACACATATTATGCACCTGCTCCGCTGGGGAAATGATCAGATACTCATTATTTGGCAAAGGACAACTTCTGCCAGAGGATCTCACCCAACAAGGTGATCAGCTTCATTAAGAGGCTGGACCTGTTGGGTGAAATATAAGTAGGTGTGAGCCACAATAGACCACAAGGTCGCGGTGGAAGGTCTAGTTTTCGGCCCACTCACTTTTGAACCTAACCTAACCTAACCTACAGTGAGCTCCAGAATGATAGACCGGAGTCTGGTGCACCTTGTCCCAATTGCTGTCAAAATTGGTTTCCGTTTGCTAAAATTACTTTCTTTCCTATGGTTTTAATTGTTCTAAAATTAATTTCGAAAAACGATCAGTTGACGGTAGAAAATAAAGTAATATTAACGGAAACCAGTTTTGATAGCAGCTGCGACAAGGGGAGTTCAGAATCCGGTCAATCATTCTGGATCTCAATGTATAAACATGTCATGAGCTACACCGTAAATGTTTTACTGGAAATTCACTAGTGCTGAGGCCGTTTCAGTTCACAACCCAAAAATTCGCCCAAGGTGAGTTACAGAAAATCTTTAGTTCTGATTCTGAATCATGGTATATCTTGGAACTAGAGACGGGAAACTGATTTATATTAAAAATAGACCTTCGCAAACATATAGATAAGTGAATTTCCTATGAAGCATCTATGATGCAGCCCGTAGTTGTATTTATAATAAGGTGTTTCAGCACACAATTAGCACCTTCCATAAACTATTAAAATTAGTTGTCAGTTACCAATTACTTCAATTAGTTTTTTATTTATAGCTACTGCTTCTTTTACAGGATGCAATGCATTTTCTCTATACGGAACGTAGCGACCTTAACAATCAATCCTACTTGATTGTTGTTGGAGCAAAATTTAATCAGAGGACATCCAAGGCGAACGTACTGCTTCGTTCCGACTTCCAACCACCCATATCCCCTTTTACTTGACTTGTTCCACATCTCCTCGTTGCTGCTGCTGCAGCTCGAGCCGCGTCTTATTCTTATCTCGAACTAGATTCTTCACCGTTTCCATAACAACGCCGTATCTGTTGACTCGCCGAACGCGCCGCTGCGAACGCTGTTGCCACATATACGAAAATTGCAGCGGTTTTACCAATTCTATGAACCCGCAACCACTAAGTTGAGGGATTCGAGATTCGATTCCAGCGAATTATTTTCGCGACTCGTGCGGTAGGTATCTAATACCGTTGAGTGTTGAGTGATCAAATTATACAACTTGGTTACTCAACACTCAACGCTAGTACCTACTTATCGCGAAAAAACGAAGGGTGAGGTCAAGTTCGATTGAGGGGATTTTGGCCATATTTCTGAAACTACAAGATCAAGTATATCGAAATTTGGTATTCAGTCTCTCTTCAGGATAAACTATGATCCTGAAAATTTTCAACTCCCGGCGCCACCCCCGAGGGAGAGCGGGGGCCATATCTCGGAAACGACTAAACATAAGACATTGAAATTTGGTATACAGTCTCTGTGGAGGGTAACCTACGATCTTTTAAAATGTCTACCCCCGGCGGCGCCACCCCCGAGGGAGAGCGGGGGATAAAGGGGGTTAAAATTTTGAAAATATCTCAATTTGCATGTTACCATCGATTTCAGCGTCCTTTTTTACCCAGGAGCTAAAAACATAGCCTATGTTTCATACAGAGAAAATAGTTTTATATTGTGTTTCTATATTCTCCCCAACTGCCTTGTGACAATGATAGTAGTCATCTCGGTTACTTTTTGTTAAGAATGAACAATCAATATATGGCCCTCAGAATACCTTCACTTTTTAACCGAAGAATTTAATTAAAATCTTTACTATTCACAAGAATTATATTCTTTCTCAGAATGTACTATTCCGTTCTATCTTACCCATATATTTAAATAGTTTTTTGTGGATATGGATAGTCTATATAATGTAAATTGAAACTGTAAAAAAATTCCCACAAAAGAAACACCTGCACTTCCACGGCTGCCTCTTTGTTTATGCACGTGTGTCGTTTGTTGGAATTTTTTATGCAGTTTCAAATTCGATTATAAAACTATACCTACTTTTATACACTTCTCTCTCGCTGTAGGAACATTGGCAACGTGGTTTTAACGCTCAGAGGCAGACTCCTGAACGAGTTTTTGTTTGGAATACGTGCACTACATTTAACATATTTCCCTGTCGTAGGGTACTACTTTTTCATTTTGTTTATTCATGTGTCAGAAAGAGTAAACTTTAATTACAAGTTATCCATCGTCTATGGTTCTTTTTTCCTAATAAAAAAAATGGGAAAGTAAACCAGACAAACATCGTTCTTAAATTTAACATTTTGAAGGGAGCTTTAGATAGATTACTACAACTACGAATAAATGAAAATCAAGTAGGTACTTTCAAATTTAGTTTATAGGTACCAAGAGTATAGGCTCCTAAAATACATCTAAAAATACTTATTGTGTGCAATTTAGTATCATTATAGTACAAATCACAAGTACCTACCTACATACGAGTTTAGGGCATGCTTTTAAAGTTTACCCAAACGGGTTGTTGCAATCATACCACTGCAACAAAATATAATGAATGCAATATCTAATTATTTAGTAAATTAGTTACAGTTTATTAGTACCCAGCCAGAGGCATGTGGCACACAAACTAGAAAGTCTGCCAACTTATTTTTATAATACACAGGAGACCGCAAGTTGTCCAGAAAAGACAGGTTGTGAAAGCTGGTCTTGTGCAGAGTAGTTGTTTGTAATTTCAAAGAATCAATTTTAAAACTATAACCTCAAATTACAAAAACAAATTATTTCTGAAATACTACAGCACAAGAAGTTCGGATACATAGGAGGTATAGTCTATATAATGTCAATTGAACCGACCGAACGGAACCGAAAAAAATCCGACAAAAGAAACACCTGCACCTCTCGACGGCGGCCTCTTTGTTTATGCACGTGTGTCATTTGTCGGAATATTTTATTCAGTTTCAATTGAGATTATAAAGACTATAGGTATTTAAATTATTGAAGGAACCTATTTATTATATTATATTGCCCCATTACATTTACTTGCCCTAGAACAAGTACAAGTACACCCAGTACAAATGTCATGACTTGTACTGGGTGTTCCTAAGCAACTGTGCTAACTTTCTACTTATGTGATAGGTATTACTTGTTATACTAGAAAAATTTTGGTATGTTTCTTGCTGAACGATCAATCCAGAAGAATAAATAAACAGTATATCAGCATAAAAATATCAATGTATTTTATTTCAGACATAATTATAAAAAGTTGAATGTGTACATTCAATATTAAGTCTCCCTACTGAAATTACTTAAAAGGTTAATAACAAGTTAATAATAAACTTTACATTTTAAAGACAAGGGCGGATTTACGGAGGGGGGGGGGAGGTATTAGGGTAATTACCCCCATGTTGAAAAGCTAAATCTGTCCTTGTTTAAAGACCGCAATTCCCTAGCATGCAAATAAATAAATATCTCGAAAATTATTTTTATACATCGCTATATTCCTTATATACAGCGCGTTTCAACGAAATGGGTCGCACTCTATAACTCCGTAACTTTCAGAGGAATGACGAAATGCTAGGTCGATTTTTTATTGGAGGGGGACATATTTGTTACTATCATTGATATTATAACATGTAGCCCCTCCCCCCTCCCCAGAGCCCAAACGTCAAAAATATAAATGGGTGGTCGATTCACCCTTCACATAAAAAGTCTCAATTTTTGAACTTTTCTAATACTTTATTTAACATTGAACAATCAACAAATAAGTAGATTGCGTTTTACAAATAACGCAATATAATTTATTTTAGAATTTATTTCTTTAATAAAAAAGGGAAAAATCCTTGGTTTTCTTTTTTATTATTTTTATTTTTAGGAGACTTTCAGCCAGATACATGGACAAATCATCCTGTTTTACCCGAGTTTTTGGACTTTTTCCAAGGCTTTTGGACTTTTGGACTTTTTCCAATAGCTAAAAATAATGGTTTTACATAAGTATTAAATTAGATTAATGACAGAATAAACATCCAAAAAAGTGTATTCTTACCTAATATATATTTCCTATTTTAATTTTATTGTATGGGGTGGTTTTATTCTATTTTTCATCATTTTTATTGGGTAAGTATGCAATTTACGTGTAGTTTAATGAGAATGAAAATGATTAATTTGGTGTCGCCGTTGAAGTGTTCCTTTTTGAGACCAGGTGACTAAGAATTAATAGCATACCGAGTAGCATACCTATATTGATGGTCTGAATGACAGTTTATAGTAAATATTCTCATCACTCGAGAAAGCCGTTGAGAAGAGGTTTTGCAGTGTGTACATTTTTCTTCCAAAACAACGGTTCTCTACAAAACCTCTTTTCAACGGGTTTCTCTAGTGATGACTTTAAAACAAATACTTGCTATAATGTTGAGGAAAATTTTTCCATGGATGTACAAATTTAACAAAATCATTATGAGGCATTTTAAATTGCCAAATAAATCCAAATTGGCATTTTCGTAAACTTTATAGTATAGTAGCAAAGTAAAGCTAATTCATCCAAATCTTGCTGGACTGTAGAATATTGTTGAATATGAAATACCCTGCAAAATACCTTACAAAATTCGTTTCTAACATGCTGTTTCTGCAGTTCGGTTTTAACTACAAATTGAGTAAATAAAATTAACGAAACTTAAAGCACTATAATTATTATAATTAACAAAACTACTACCAAACTACTACAACGAGACTCTACAACACTGGCGGTTTCAGGATAGAACGGATTCGAGGTTACGGGAATATAGCGCGTGGCGCACCCAGAAAAAATCTTGGGGAGGGGCACTGCTTCAGATAATTGAGGATTCATATAATAAAGAAAAGAGAAAGAATCATCTATGAGTGTCTGTGTTTAAGTGGATGTATATCTGTGCTTGTTAAAAAAATATATTCCAATATTTGAAAAATATTTTATACGAATCCAAAATAGAAACAAAACTTAAAGATTTCGTATATCCAAATAATATTACAATCACAGAAATGATAAAATAAAATTAAAAAAACTAAAACCAAATTAAAAGTAAAAGAATTACATTGAAATCCGAAGTAGGAAGGTACCTGATTCAGTCTTCTTTTCGCCAGACTTAACTTTTCTAATTGACGATTCAAATTACCGATGAGGGCGCTGCAAATTGTAAACAAATATGAAGGAAGACGAGTAAAAATTTTGCATTTCATATCACATCATCTAGCAATTTAGCATTCAACTGCCATAAATATAGTGACTTGATGTGCTAGTTAGGGTGAAATAAAGGATAAAAAAGAGAGTGGTAAAAGTAGTCAAACGTCCCATAAGTGCTTCATGGCTAATTATATGAATTTTTTTGGGTTGAAACAGGTACCCTAGTTTTTTTTTTACTTACATTTTGGACTAAAATAAGTATGATAAACAGTATGGTGATACCATATTAGTGCTTGTTTTTTGTTAAATATTGTTTAAATTAAAATATATTCTGCTTTTATAAGACTAATAATGGAAAAGTATAGAGAAACTGCAACAAAGTGGTTATGTTGTGTAAATAAACGCGTTCTCTGTTATTAAATTGTTACCTACATGCATTTTGGAGAATTGAGTGAGAAACAGTTTCTTATACTAGGGCCAAACTTCTACCTATCTTCAATATAAACACTTCTATTGACACATTTTGTGGAATGACACCTATAAACACGGCAGTTTGTGTTGTGCTGATTTATTTTGAATGCCATTTTAAAATGTAAAAATAAAGATGTCAACAAGGTACAAATATTTTCATGCAGAGGGCGCATTCATTTTCGGAATATCTCTGGCTTAACGTCAATATTTTGATGAATATATAAAGAAACTAACCCGTTTTTTAGTTTTTACAAATGTTTTTTAAGTATTTGGGCAGGGACCCTTACCCCCTCCTGGATAGACCAATGGAGCGAGAAATAGGGAGATATGCTGCGAATCATTTTTTATTCGGGTGATAGCACGTCACGTGCTTTTCTAGTATTTTAATTTGTTTTTACACATTGCTCTTCCAAACCACATTATTAATTTAATCTGGACTTTTTGAAATGCAATCGAGACGAAAGCCTGTCTCGCCAAAATTGGCCCACCATATTTGAAGTTCTTCGAGTAATATTATGGCATAGTTTCATTGTAGGCATGCCGTTTCCAAAGTATTTGCGAACAGTTTTAACTAATTTATTCCGGAGTCTTCCCCTGCTCCCTGCCGTACAAACAAATAGCTGAAATTCCAAACTACGAATTTCGATAAAATTTTACTTGCAGCACCCGCCTCACACCCCTGTCAGCCTCGTTGCCCGGAGACATTTAAGTTTTACAGCGGCCCAACTTACCCACAAACGTCCGACCCCCACTACAGGCGACTGCGAGTCCACTGGTCCAGCGTATTCGAGCGCTGCGAACTAATTTCGCTATATTGATGGCACTAGATTTATATTAATGGTTGCCTAAATGAAATTCCTGTACAGTTGGCAATATGGCAAGGTTTAAAGGGTTTTTAATTGTTGTTTCATTACGTAACTGGTGGCGCTGGACTTAGTTACGGGAGCAGTGTTTCACTTACCCTTTCGAAAGCAATTAATAACTGCCATTTGTGAAAAGTTTTGGGTTCGGTTGGATGGGAGACTCAAACTTTCGGAGGGCAGTGGCGTACAGACGTGACATTTTAATGTCAGTCGCCCGGAAAACGACGAAAATATGACCAGTAGTATATAGTAGTAAAAAAGGTAAGGTAAAAGGTAAAATGTAGTAAAAAAACCAACTAATACCAACACTATTTTACACAAAGACACAATACAAACTTTAATTATTTAAAATAAATGCTTTCAACTTATTAATATTTAAACCCAAGATAAAATCAAACCACAACGTTAATCTTTATTGTAAGCTTCCTAGTTTCCTATAAAATAAGAGCAATTTATCTAAAATACAATTTATTTTTTATACAAACCACAATGAGGTCAAACCTCAACCTCCCAGTTCTATCCATCGACGATCTGGGACACTGTATCATTGAATATGACGCACATCAAAGACAAAGATTGCACTATACGTATCCTTGTAAGTGTACACAGATTATTTAGTTTATGTAATACTTCCATTGTATCCGCCAGAAAATTTGCAATCAACATAATAATATGGCAAACATTTGTACTTAAAAATTAAACATACAAATGATTCTTTATTCTTAAAAACCCAGAACAAAATACCGCCTCCAGCATCAAGACAATATCGGTGGTATACGAGGGAGGTGCAAAACTTAACATGGTAATGACCGACAGTAAAATAAGTCCTTTAGTACGTTATTTATCATTGCATAGCGAATAGTAAATATTATAAGTTAGAATTACTTAGAATTTTTAAAGACAATTTTTTTTATTGAAAAGGTAAGTCCCTGCTTTCTGTTAAATGTTCAAAAAGATATACTCCTGAGTACAACCATAGAGTAAATACAAGTCTCAAGTATATAGACATATAAAAGTGTTTGTATCATCACCGCGAGTGTCAGTCAAACGGCAGACGGTTGTTTCGACATATTAGGTATACTCAGTGCCGTACAGGTCTCGGAGTAAAGGCAACTCATACTGGTTTAGACAAAGGGTTCTAAAAAGGGTATACACTATCGGGTAGTTGGGATTAGACTAGTTTTGATCTAGTTTGAGTATGAGTATGAGTAGTATAAGTAACACCATTTAAGCTGGCGTAAAAAGAGAATCCAAAAGAAACACCAAAGAAATGGAAGATTTACTGTACCTAAATCTAAAAACATTTGATAGTGCAACAACGATCGGAACCCGTAGTAATGCCGGCCAAGTGATTTTCGTTTTAAATGTCGTTCTTATGTTAAAATTATTACTAAGTTTAAGTCTTTCAGATATCTGTAATATAAGAAATTATAATGGTTGTTATTGGATTTTCCCTATTCATTCTAGAAATATAAATATTTTGCCCATTTTCAATTTTTATAAACGTTTCCTCCTCAACAAAATCATTAGGATAATTGTTTTTTCTTAAGATATTTTTAATAACGTCTTTTTCTTTATTAAAAGCATTTTATGTTGATGATATTAATTTTGCTCTGTCGTATAAACATTAAACATTTAACTATACCTCTTTTGATACTCATGTGATGATTAGAATTAATGATTAACTTTTTGCAAAAAATCACCCTTGGTTTCAGAATTTTTTTGAGTACCTACCTACGGTTTTAGGCTTAATTATAACTCAGGATTTACTTCTAGGAGCAGTTGAGTATAGTTAGACCACACTGTTTTTGTTAGTAGTATTAACGTCATTGGACCAGTGTTTCATTTAATTTCACCCCTGCTAAAGTAATTATTTTATCTTTTATTTCTTTAAAAGCGACATGGAATTTGGAATTGACATGGAATTGCTGCTTACAAGAACCACTACAAAAAATATAATGTTGATATTGACTTATTTCATTTGTACAAATATGGAATAACTATTTTATATGAGAATGAAATAACAGAAAAGGGTATTTTTTTCTCCTAAGTCATATAGACATTATTGCACGTCTCTCGTGCCTCATTTACCTACCTCCTACATTTTTCTTCAACCTTGAAGCGCAGGACATGCAGAATTTAATTGCGGAATTGCGAAAAATCGAAAACAAATAGAGATTTAATTTAAAAAAATGACTAGGTAGGTACTAAACATTTTTTATATTTATTTGATCTAATTGATCTAATATTGATCTGATTTAATTGATCTAGGTACCTATATTGATAAACAACAGATGTGTGTTAATCAACAGGTGACAAACATTATCAGTTTTAGTCTTTAAGATTTTTTAATATGAAGATTGACCTTTTGTGGGGCATACAAAAAATGAATATTGACTGTAGGGTTCCCATATTTCGAAAATACTTTAGTTATATTCCTATTTTCAATAAAATTGTTTACAAATGGTATTACAACCTACTTACCTTTTTAAGTCTGTCAATAACTGCATTAAATAGTAGTCACAACTGACTGAAGCTGCAAATTAATCTTGACACCACACTGATGGAGTGTTACGTGATAGAATTCACGTGACCATGAGAAGTCTCAGAATATTTAGGCATGTGCAATACACCTATTTCCATATAGAAATTAGAAATTGAATGTTTCTATTTCTGGTATATTCAAGGTAATTTAAAAATGGATTTATGAAGAACATAAAACCATCGTTAAATAGATACCTGCCTCGATTATATTTTGTATACCTAGTTAAAGGAAATTGTAAATAAACTTATTATTATGGCTAAATAAAATCTTATTAAACACTGCTAAATTAAATACCTACTTTGGATAGGTTATTCCTATAAAAATCTAGGTACCTACTTCCCTAAATTGAAGTCTACTTGGCTGATTTGCTAGCAAAGTAGAAGACAGATACCTACCTACCTAGGTACTTATGGTATTTGTAAAAACATACCCATAACTTCATAACTTTTTTTAATTATATGCTATAATATTATTATTAACATAACATTCTTGGATCTATCAATTTTTATAAAATTTTTACTCTGTCACGTAGCAACAATTTTGTATTAAGGGGTATTAAAAAAAATTATGAAGTGTTAAAATCGAAACATTATAGAACAAAAGAAGTAACGCAGGTAGGTACATATAAAGTACATTTAAAAAATATAAAAACAAAGTCTGTTAGGTAGTGAGTATACTCAAACACAGGGTGCATATAAAATATAATTAACACTGTTGCCAATTAATATTGGCAATTATTGTCGTAATATTTGTTTGACCAAAATTAACATTTATAGGTACCTATCTACGATCTAAATATAAAAATCGTGGGTCTGGGCGGGGTTTTAACCCCTAACCCTCCTCGCTGCACCTCTGGTTTTACTTATGATAAGTATTAGAAAATAGAAAGCAAAATCATGGATGGTTTACTTGATACTAGAACGAACATACCTTGTCTAAGTGGACCCTGAAAAAATACAAAAACAGAAGCACACCAAAAGAAAACACACCATTATAAAATAATTACAATTTATTTATCCTTACGACACGTACTTTAAATTTCTTACAGAACCGTCATAAATAATTAACAATGAGCAACGATTTTATACAAATTTAAATAGTCAAATAGATACACTTCTAGGTATATAAATGCATTTTATGCTTTTTACAGTGTCAAACACCTTTCCTCAAGTCTTAAATGCATATCGATAAAAAATTACCTTTAAAACAATTCAATATAAATTCGGCTGAACAACTTTTGGTAGAGGCAGTGGAATTTTAGGAATTTAATTTTCGTTAGTTGAAGTAGTGTTTACGATGTACATCTATGGGGCAGTTTAAAAAAGAAATACAAAAAGTCCTCGAATGCATATCTGACGTCACAAGTCATTGTCCCTCGAGTCACTGACACTGCACGTATGCATACGTGAGTGTGCAACAAATACGCGATATACACCACCTTCCAACGCACTCCGGACAAGCTAACCTAACCCTTCCGTCCCTGCTTGGCGAAGATTCACCGGGCATCCATGCTGGACTCTGACTGAGACCCATGGTCCGAGGAACTGCTGCTGGATATTGTCTCCGCGGACTTAATTTTTGGCTTATATTCGGTAATCACGACGGTAACACTGTTCACGGTAACCTCCCTGGTTTGGGCGCTACTCCGATCAACATTCTTCAAGCGCGGGGGATGCCTACGTTTCTTCATCGATTTCTTGTCTTTCTTCTCTCGTTTTTGGTTACTTGTAGCTGGCAGGAACTGACTAGCTACCTGTTGGGCTACTAATTGCGGATTTATGCGTGGTTTTCTTGTGGAAGTCCCCTTTCGAACGTCACACATCAGGCATTTAAAGGCTTCCGCCGTATTCCTGAACGTACACACACTACAATCCCAGAAATTGTCCTCCAACACTTTTGCCGAACGTTTCGCTCTTCGTATCGGACTTTTTTTATTATCCATGATGACCGTAAACACTAATAAAACTAATATTTTGATGCTAACTGACAACTACACCTCGTCGCTGACGCCATCTTTGTTTCTAGCGGACGGGCGCATGACGTAGCGCTGCGAGAGCAAGATGGTAGCACATCGATTCGTAAGGTCCGCATCTGTCCTGCTCTAGCATTAACATTTCTCTATTTACCCTACTCTTACTATGGTTTCACATTTACGGCATCCCAGTGCAACAAATATCTATCCATCCTCTCTTTCTTAGGCGCCCGTTGTCCATTGGCCACTATCCGTCACTAGTTTACCATAAGATAAGGATAATACCTAACTTCATTCAATTACGGAGATAGACGGCTCAAGTTTATTTAATTCAAGTGGAAATTCCGTAAAAAGTTAAATACCTTCGGAGTGTGTTATAGCAGACAGTATATTTATTTTTATGAGCAAAACACTAGCTAATTTTTATGGCAACAAAATGATACCTACCATATCCGAGGTAGACCACATGGGTAAATCAATTTTACGCCCTTGAAACCGTTGTGTTGTTTTGTTTTTAATTAATTTTTTATTTGAGAAATTTCATAAAATAGATGTGTTTGGCACATTTAACCAAAATTCGGGAACATTTTTTAAATAAATTTCCAATCCATTTCCCATCCAATTTTATTGGATGAAAAATATTATACCTACCTATAGGTATCTGTACCACCCTAGGTATCTACTTACCTACTGATTTATTATCTTGTCATGTTACCTAGGTAAATAAATGTTGAAAGTTGGAGTTAATATACAGGGTGGCTTAGTAGTGCATGTGCGGAGTAGGTATAGGTAGTCAGAGGACCACCCAGTAAGACTCATTTTCTAAAATTATTTTTATATGCACAGGGTTATTCATACTAGGGTAGAAGTACCAGTAAATGAACGGTACCAACGAATGAACAACTGAGCCGTAATATATGATTTATAAGCACTGGTTATATCCGTTCCTCTCCTTAAACGTTAATACGCAGTCTCCAAATTCTCTTTTCTTATTGGTTTAAGCGGTTATTAGTTCTCATCCAAAGATTGAACGTTACAGTGTTTTTTTTATGGGTGTTTTTGGTACTTCCAGCATTGTCCACGAATCTTGTAAGGAACCATGTAAGTAAAACTACTTTGTAATAAGAATAGCAGGTATTATTGCTTTGTAATAACTAGTAATATGTATTTATTGCTCTGTATCAAGCTGTTTCATAACCGATATAACCTCAAAATGTCAAGTTTTGGCTCGATAATTAGCAATAAATTGGGTTCATTTACTGGATCATGTGCTAACCCTAATGAATGAACAAGTCCGTTCATTTACTGGAATTTATTTGGATTTGTAGAATGTAGCATTTTGACCCCTAAATACAGTGTTTACATACGGTTAAAAATTTTGGGCTTATACTGTCTGAAAAACGCCTCTATCCAATAAATGAACGGCTGATTATTTTTCTCGTTCATTCATTGGGCCCGTAAATGAACGACAGTTTTAAATACAAATTTGACAAGAGCTAGGTAGGTACCTAGTTCTAATATTTAGATTTATTTTTTAGCTATACCTACATATAAAATGAAAAAGGGCGTTAGGAAATACGAAAGGTTTAAATATTCGGATGATGACCTACAAAATGCCTTAGAAGAAATAAGGAAGAAGAGATTGTCACTTTCTGCAGCTAGCAGACAATATGGGGTACCTAAGGGCACTCTCTTCAATAAAATTAAAGGCAAAGTGCCTTCAATAAAATTAAAGGCAAAGTGCCTTTAACAAGAAAGATGGGCCCTGACACAGTTGGAGCTGTTGCTGAGGAAGCGCAGTTAGAAAAATGGATAATTGAAAAGAGAATCCCAAAATGTGTGTTCCGAAATACTAGATATTATTATTATTGCCGAATATCAGGAAGTTGGAAAAAGGGAACTAGAAAGTTGTCAGAAAATAGTGGTGCACAGCAGTATAACAGTCCAAGATGCTTGGTCGGATCACCTTCAATGCCCAAAAATTAAAGAAAAAGGAGTTAAAAGAAAGTCTGTGACACCTATGTCGTTTGCAATTACTTCTAAGAAATGGTTTGAATATGTGGAGGATGTAGAAGCCCAGAAAAGAGAAAAACAAGAATCAAAGATGCAAAAAAACTGGTTAGGAACCAAAAACGTCGAGAAAAAAATAAGAAAGAAGGAAAGAGACAAAACGTACCGAAAGGTAAACCTAAAGCAGTAGAAACTGAAACAACTACGGTAGACTCTAAGACACCGGCTGAGCCCGAAACCAAGAAAACGATACAATCTACCAAAAAGGAGAAAATAAAACCAGTTGAAACCACAACGTCTGTGCATAAAAGTAGGATAGCAAATGAGTCAGAGGAATTTTCGATTACTATAGGATCTTATGTTATAGTTGAATATGAGCAGCAGTATTTTCCTGGAATAGTGGAGAGTATTGAGGGTGAAGAGTATGAAATTCGAGCTATGAGTCCAGCAGGCTCAAATTATTTTAAGTGGCCAAACCCACCCGACCAGATATGAAATATAATTTTAAAACTACATAATGTTAATAATGCAAAATGTTTATTTATATTTAATAAAAACTGTTTAATTTTGTAACTTCAATTTACCCTTTACTTATTTAGTTCATTTATAAGATCAGGATGGTTCACTCACTGGTATCGGATGTTCAATTACTGGGATGTTTGCAATATTCAACTATGTATTATTTTATATAAGATTCAAATACTAGAAAAATCATTATAAACGCCATTTCAAAGTTATAAGTGTAAAGATCAAGTAGAAAAAACCTGTGTCAAATAATTTGAAATGGCCAACTAATACTATTAATCCAAAGTTTGTATTTTCCTTAAGTGTTCATTCATTGGTACCTCTACCCTAAGAGTGTTATAAAAATATATTTATTTTTATAAATTTTTATTAGCCTTGCTCTGGGCTATTCGACTATGCTTATTAGGTTTTTGCTATTGCATACGGCGTTACCACATTATTACTCTTTTTCTCGAAAACTCATGAATTACATGTTGTTGTTGGAAGGCGGCGCGGTCACCCGCAGCACTCAGGCCTTTCGACCCATTGTGTCTGCCGCTAGTTGGGAGTTATTGGAATTACCTATGCGCATAGGTAAACACCCGTTCGAGGGGAAGCTCTATAATGTCCTAGGGCAGGAGAAATACTGCACCCAGATGTTTGTGTCTCTTGACCATGAGGCGCCACAGCGACAGAACATGTGAATGGAGTCCTCTTCATCGTGTCCGCAAAACCTGCACCTTCTGTTGTCTCTAATAGGCCAATAGTGTTAAGGAGCTTGTTGAGATGTCCGTAACCTGTCAGCAGTCCTGTGACAATCCTATGCTGTTACGACTTAGCGCAAGTATTGATCGAGTTGCGTTAGACTAAGGCCCTTGAATTAAGAGCCTGGCTTGTCGCAGCCCAGTGCCGTTCGACTATTCTTCCTCTGATCTTTCCTTGATCCAGTTTCCAATAGACCTTGTTATATAACTAGGCGGAAGCCCCAGTACTGGTTCGGGTCCTGTGAACTGTATATTTGACCCTCTTTTAGCCAGTGCATCGGCCTCCTCATTTCCTGTTATGTTGTGATGACCCGGTACCCAAGTAAATTTTACTTGGTTTTTCTGTACCAATTGGGCCAGACCATTAATACACTCTAGGACCGCCCTGGAGGTGATCCTGTAGGAGATCAAAGCACGTAAAGCTGCCTGATTGTCGGTGTATATCTGGATATGCTGATTAGAATATCTCCTTTTGAGATTTCCTGAACACATGTAGAGATAGCAAACACTTCCGCCTGAAAGCCTGTAGCATACCTTCCCAAGGAGAAGGATAGTCTCGCCCTTGGGCGCATGCCTCTGAGCTCTGGTCTCTCTTGGACCCATCCGTAAACCAGACGAGCCCATTCGAGACCTGAGCATCAGGATTTTCGAGCCAGGCGTCCCTGTCCGGTATCTTTACTCTGAAAGGTTTAAGAAACACATAAGTGGGAGATATCCTGTCACTGGGTGCGTTCAGCAGACTGTTTCCCTTCCACAAGTTCCTCAAGAATACTTGTGTGTCCACCATCGTGGCTTTTACCTAGCCACCGCCCCCACTGCTTGACCCTATAAGAGGTCCTCCTTGCCTCCCCCTCGACCACTATATGCAGTATAGGGAGAGACAGGACAGCCTTCAGAGCCTCTGTGGGAGCCGTGCGTATCGCGCCTGTCGTGCTTACACAGGCTAGCCGTTGTAGTTGATTTAGCCGTTGCTTGATGGTAGTCCGCCAAACGGCTGGCCACCATACAATCGACGCATATAGAAAGGAGGGTCTAATAACCGAGGTGTAGAGCCATAAGATGGCTCTCGGATTAAGCCCCCACATTTTTGCCAAAGAGCCTCTTAATGTCCAGAAGGACACGGTGACGCTCTGTCTGTCTATGTGGGGTATCCATGACAACTTTTCGTCTAGGATAACTCTCAGAAATTTGATCATCTTTGTACGCTGGATGATCTTATTGAAAATGGTTGGTGCTTTAAAACCATCCAACTTCCTTTTCTTAGTGAAGAGGACTAGGTCGACCTTAGAGGGATTAACTCTCAGCCCCTGTCCTATACACCATTCTTCTATGCTTCTTAGGGTCCTTTGAGTGAGCTCACTAAATGTGCTTGCAGATTTCCCTGCAATGAATTACATGTACCTACTTTATGAAAATTATTTCAGCGCTGCAGATTATCAAAAATATGAATTGAAATTTTCTACAAGTGTAAACAGCAGTGGCGGCTGGTGACATTTGGATATGGGGGGGGGCGCAGAAATAAAAAAATGCACCACAGGCGAAAATTTTGCATATTTCAAGGTCAAACCCCTTAAAATTATAAATTAGAAATTCGCAGAACAAAAATATTTACTTGAAAAAATAACTTTCGTTACACAAAAATATCCTCCTTTTTAATACGATTGACGGAAATCTCGAGAAAAATTGTTTAAAATAATATTTAAATAGGTAGGTAGTAGGTAATTAATATTTAGATATCAAAAATTTACATATACGACGTTACCTTCAAAAAGCTGAAAACGAGAATTCAGGAAACAGGAACATTACTATTTTTAGTTTTTAGATATCCGTTAATTAAAAACGATATGGCACAATCACAAACTCAAAAGTATTTTAGTTATTCAATTTATAGTTATCATACGACACATTAAATTATTACGTAGGTAAACAAAACTTCATACAGTTATTTATACACGGGTGCACTCACTTTCTAAAATTGAAATCGGCTCTACGGTCTTTCATAGAAATACTTTTTTCCATAACTTTTTCATCGAAATTATTTATTTGGCAGGCAACGCCCAATTCTTTTATTTATACTTTATTTTCCAGTGGAAGATTTGCAAAATTAGCTCTAATTATACTACTAACAGTATTCATGTTAAGTAATATATAAAATTGTCTTTTCACAAAAATTGAATAAATAATTTAATAATGTTAAAAATATGTAATGTGTTAAAAATATGTTATAATGTTTAATAATGTTGGCGTAGGGCCGCGAAATAATTGCGGCCAAATCTGCATAATATAAGCATACGGAAAGTATTTAACGAGTCTAGTCGAAAAGGAGATCGGGTCGGTTGCCATAGTTACCTGGGCCGTGACTCAAAGTGCGGCCACAAAGCTGTGATGCTTTGCTCACTGTGCAGTGGTGTGCTGTGGTGATCCAGTAATGTGGACTGGCATTATGAGTACAAAGTACAATAGCCCAAGCGCTCGGGCCTTTCCTAATAATAGTTTTGTACCACAATAAATGTTTTAACATTTGCATTTAATTTACAATAATGATAATAATAAGGATTTCTTTGGTATTTTTGGAGGAGGGGCGCGCGGCCATGCGGCCGCAAAGGAGGAGCCGCCACTGGTAAACAGGATTTAGCTCTATCTACACCTACGACCAGAGGTCAGACACTCCATACAGGGTGTTCGCCAAACATTGATTTTCAGGGGGTCAAACCCTGATGTTACCCTGTATACATGAATTTAGCATAAAAAAAATTACGCATTAAATGGACACACTGCATATCAGCGACCCTGTATGAATCCCTCATTGTTCTATAAGTTACAATAAAACCTACTGTTCCCGTATAACATTTAAATTACCAAACCGTGTTGCATAAAAGATAAACAATTTTTACACATACAACGGCCTTTTATTATCGTAATTTACCAAATAGGAAAGCCCACGAAAAAGTAAACACACAAAGCGCGTTGGCTTCGGCAAAACCCCATATATTAAATTAATTTAATTATTTGCCGCTTTTTGCGCCAGTTTTCCAGTCACACAAAGACGAATTTCTCGCAAAGCGACGCTGGCCGCTTCACAAAAGGTATTAAATACACAAAACAAGAACTCTTTTGGGGGCCGCATTCATAGAGTCCTGACTGACAGCTCACATAAGAGAGCTTATGCGATAGAATGTTAGATCCTCCTTTTTGTTGGACTGCTACTCTATGCCAAGCAACTCTAAGCCTTAAGTTTAAACTGTCAACAGGCAGGGAATCCTGTGAAATGCGCCACTGAAAGGAACGTTTGTATAAGAAAGATTTTTTTGTAAAGGAGCAGGTATAAATCCGAAACTTTATTCTTCCATATTTCTTAGAAATAGTCCTGTCGGCGTAGGCCACCCCAAAATTGTGGAACCACCTCAGCTCTTTTGTAATTTTGAATCACTTTGTAATTGCCTGATTGAATGCCTGATTTGATGCTTACCTTTATACTTGGTATATTGAAATTATTAAAATGCCACGTCATGGTAATGTAAAAAATTTTATTTGGCAGGTGTTTCTCTTCTAATACAAGTATTGAAATTGGACGAAATTTTTTAACCACATTTAGAATCTCTTGTAGTTGACAGTTCTGTACTAGTGTAGTTTTAAAGATGCATTTTTTATTAATAGAAAATAATTGAATAAAAAGGTCTACTTAGCTGAACAACTTGAAAACAAAAATAAATAAGCATAGCAAGTTATATTTTCTAATAATAAAAAAATGATTGTTTTGAAAAAGCATTGATCTCATTTAGATGTTCCAAGAAATATATAGAAAACACTATATACTAGTATTTCGGCTTATTAGGCCTTTTTCAATAGAGTAAATGTCTATTACTAAATATTTGCAAGCGCGTTTTTGTTATTTATCGGTTTACGAGTACCTACCCCGATTGATCCCACCATCTGGTAAAGCCCGAGTTTTTAGTACATTTTCTAAGAAAGGCGAAAATGTAAAATCTATCTGATCATTCGTAGTACAAAGATTTGTAATTAAAGATTTTTTAATTTATGATTGCTCTAACAGATCTAAGCGCTTTCCTTTCTTTTCTCGATGCAGTACCTTTACATTTTTCAGATCTACAAAATGATTGTTTTCTATACAATGCGTCGAAAATCCTGAATTTTTTGCGTTATTTAGTATGGATTTTTTATGTTCTTTTATTCTAGTTTCAATACTTCTGCCGGTTTGACCCACATATACGGTATTACAATCCACGCAGTTAATTTGGTATACTCCCGATTGTTTTAATTTATTAACCCTTTCTTGGTTGTTTATCAAAATCCTCCCAATATTATGCTTGTTGATACTAATCATTTTACACCCGTTTCTTTCCAATCTGCGAGCTATTTTTTCACTATAACCTGGGACGTGATTAATATAACTATAGGTGGCTCCTTTTTCCCGAATATTGTAAAACTCCCGAAGAATTAATTTCCTCCTTTTGTTTCTTATGTTATCTATTAGTTTTTCTTTATATCCGTTGTTTCTTGCAATTTACTTGATTGTACTTAATTCTTTTTCAAAATCTGCTTTTTCTATCGGAAACATTAAAAGCCTATATGTATTAAACTATGGAAAACCACTTTTTTTTTTCAAAATAATTATTTTCACGATGTCATAAAGAACCATCCGCTTCGAGTATCCACTTTATTATAAAAAAATGAGTAGAATTTGATTGTCTAGTAAATATTTAAACTCAAGAATAAATAACCATAATATCTCACAGGCGGCACCTTTGATGTGGTTAGCGATGGATTTGTGACCTCGGTTCCAAAAGGGAGACTATTACCTACTACTTCCTTATCTACTACTATCTCTTCTATGATGCAAACTATATATTTTTTTTAAATGGAAATCATAGTCGGTCGTTGTCTGAGGGGCTTAATAAAACGCGCAATCGAGTGGAATCCAGAAGATTTTTTGATTGACTATATTTTTAAAGAATAAGGACGAGTCTTATTAGTTGTTTTCCTGTATAGAAATGGATATAAAGTAGTCATGTAACACCAAATTTTGTTTGGAAATCAAAAATGATAAGAATTTACCCACTATGGTATGGACCATCCGCTGTGGATTAAGTTGGCCACATTTTGTACACTTTAACTTAAATTTGCATCAAATCGGTTTTGCAGAACAAGCGACTACTGCAATCCATTCAATCGAGAACTCCAACTCCGACAAGGTTAGCATAGAAAGCGGCTGGTGCCTGGTGCAGTGACTATGCCAGTGACGCAACCATGGCGGTCTTGGTCTGCAAGCAACCCGCTACATGGCGTGCATTGTTGCCAGATGTATATAGCTACTAAAGAGACTTGCTAGTATTAAAATAAAATATACTTTAGTTAAGACACATCTTTTGTAAGGAATTATGCTGGAACGCCAAAAAGAATACATGAAAAACTTTTGAAAGTCAATGCGTTCTTTTTAGTATTGAAAATACTTCTGGGCGCGTGTATATGGGAGCTGTCTCTGAAAATATTAATGCTTGGCGATATGCAAATGCGAGCGACCTCGACATGGTGACGTGCTCATGGAGACGACCTAGCTGTGTTATTATAATAAGCAGTCTATGTTTATGTTTGGGTTACATGGTTCCTTGACTTACAGAGATTGCTTGGTTGTATCACGGTAGTGGGCCCTTATAATTCGAGCACGTTGAATAAAAAACTTCCCAGTACCTACATGTTACAGTGATTTATGAACTATAGTTGAATGTAAAATAAACGTTTGGTATGTACTGATCGTTGTAATAGGATGAACAGGTTTTAGACTAACATATATACAGGGTGGACTAATAGGTATATACAGGGTGATTCATTAAGAATAAGTAATCTCTAAACTGGAAGATTTAGTTTTCTAGATATGTCAAATGAAAGGTTTTGGTATCACACTCTGTATAAATTATAAATATAATGAAATATAATGGACAATACGCCTACGCGGTATTGGGGGTGATATCGTGACATTCAATATCTTCAGGTACCATAAAACACCTTGTATAAATCGGACAATCTGCTTGCATTTACACCAGATGTCCGCGGTCAACTTAAAAAAGCAGCAAAAACCAGAACGCCGACGTGGCAACGTGGTTGGCGTGCCGTCGGCCCAGTAGGCTGCCGTATCGCCGGTGTCTCGAACTCGGACATGGCCTGGCGTTGGCGTAGCTACCAAGAACGGCTGGCAGCCGCATGCAACGATATCGGGTCGTTCTACACGCTTGGCGGACCCACTCTTTTCGCCTATCTAGGACTTGCGATTACTGCAATTTGCAGCGCGTGATTTCCTTACGTGTCAAGGTGACTGGAGGGAAACGCGGTTTTTTTTTCGAATTTCCTGCAGGATGTGGACGGGGTATCGTACTGGTGAGGGTCGCTTCGACTGGTATAGTTCGTTTCAGTAAGTCGAGTCTAAAAAAAACCTTAGAATCACTCAAACACAAACTACAACATATATCCAAAGGTTTTCTGTGCACATAGGTCGGAACACAATAATAAGTATATATAAAATATCTTGTGTTTGTGCCCTAGATCCCAAATGGATGTTTCGGAGTTATTGCTTCTTTTCAGTGTCGTTAATGTCAGTACTCGTACTCTAGCTCAGGAGTTCAGTAGACTCGGTATTCCATTTTGCATTTCCACGGCTGCACTGGCTACTTTTTGAGCAGTCTTTTGGCAGGTATATTATTAGAAGCCATTTGAAATATCGCGCGAATGAAAAAAAAATCCCTATCCCTATCCCTGTTCCCTAAGAATTCCCTATCAAGGCCATATTGAAATAATGATTTCCTTATTTAACCCTTAAGAAACAAATAATTAACAATATCTCACAGGCGGCACTTGATGTGGTTCCTGATCAACGATTTTTAACTTATATAGGATTGCTCGATCCCTATTCCTCAATATTGTCCGATTTTAGTGACGTCACTGCGAGACCCGATACTCTTTCTCTCTCTGTATTGTGCGATTCCTTATCTATGACGCGTAGACAAGTCACTGTCACTATCTAACTCTAACTCATATATATTTTGTATATCAATCCGATGACGTGGCCGCAAGACCCAACCACGTGATACGGCGGGATCGAGAAATCCTATATAAGTTAAAAATCCTTGGTTCCTGATGGTTCGTGACCTCGACTCCAAAACGGGGGTGTATTTTCGAGGTTATGTTATTGCTTTTCCATAGACGTACTTAATTAATTAAAAATTTTACGGTTTTATTTTGAAAAAGTATGTTTTAATATAACAATCACATTGTTTTAAATTAAATAAAACAAGTAGTTATTTAAATAAAGAATAACATTTATTGATTTTTCATGTTGAACAAGTATTTTGTTTTTTGTCGTTCTAAAGTTTCTGTTTAGACATTTAACTGTATAATGTAGTTTTACTCTACCAAACGGTTTTATTACATAACTTTAAAAAACATTTTTTGATGGGTGTACGTACACATTACACCTGTTTACAAATTTTCAAAACTTTTAATAACCCTGTTTTGTAAAACAATAGCTTCAAAGCTTAATTGAAACAAAACCTCCAGCAACGATATAATACAAAATCATTATGAGCCATACTTAAATTGGGAAATAAATCCAAATTGACAATTTCGTAAGCTTTATAGAAGCAAAATAAAGCCGATTTGTCCAAATCTTGGTGGGCTTTAGAATATAGTTCACAAACACCACAAGTAAGTTTAGCGCCAATTTTTTGATTAAATACTCTGCAATATACCTTACAAAATTCGTTTCTAACATGCTGTTTCTGCAGTTCGGTTTTAACTTCAAACTGAGTATACAGGGTCCTGCACCACAGCTCCCTTCTTTTGTAGCTCATGAACCGGTGCCTTTATAAATTTCGTTCAAATTTGACTGCAAACTATTCGTAGAGAGGCACATTTTGAAAATATTTTCAAATATACAGGGTGCTCTAAAAACATGTACCATACTAAAGTTATGTTTTTTTAAATGGAACACACTATATATTTTTGCATTTTTGGATTCTACCTGAAATTCTAAACACATTTCATTTAGGATGTCCTATACCTATCTTCAACTGTTTTTGAAATATTGACAGGTGAATATTGACATTTTTGCAACTTTGACATCCTGTAAAATCTAAGCGGTTTGAGATCAAGCAAAACGGTTTGCATATTCCTATCTTAACTTTTCATAAGCTATCGTTTGGTACTAATTTCAGAATTATCCAAAAATTTAAAATTTTCTGAAAATTTTTAAAATTTTTGATTCCTGTATAAATTTGAAATTAGTACCAAACGATAGCTTATGAAAAATTAAGATAGGAATGTGGAAACCGTTTTGCTTGATCTCAAACCGCTTAGATTTTACAGGATGTCAAAGTTGCAAAAATGTCAATATTCACCTGTCAATATTTCAAAAAAATGTTGAAGATAGGTATAGGACATCCTACATGAAATGTGTTTAGAATTTTCTGTAGAATCCAAAAATGAAAAAATATACAGGGTGTTCCATTAAAAAAAACATAACTTTAGTATGGTACATGTTTTTAGAGCACCCTGTATATTTGAAAATATTTTCAAAATGTGCCTCTCTACGAATAGTTTGCAGTCAAATTTGAACGAAATTTATAAAGGCACCGGTTCATGAGCTACAAAAGAAGGGAGCTGTGGTGCAGGACCCTGTATAACTAAAATTAACGAAACTAAAGGCATTATACGGGGTGGACCACTTAAAAGGCTCACTATGGGTATCTCGCATATTATAGATACAAATTTGGTTAAATTAGAAAATAGTTGCGTAATTAGGAGGCCAAAAATATGGTATGAAGAAGTTAATGATATCTGAGGCCGCTTTTGAAATATTTGGAAAAAACTGATTTATTCTTTTCTAACCTTATTTGGAACAATATCGAAAATCTGTAAACATCCACTTTTTGTCCTCTATCCGATGCCCGTATCAGATTTCTTATACAACGTTTCGCCAGTTCGTGGCCATCATAAGGTTAACATTTTCTAATACGGACCTACCATTTCATTGCAAAGCAAAGTTTGCTCACAAGAACACACATTTCGAAGTGTTCAGTCAGTATTTGATCAAAACTTGACGAAAATTTGATAGTCTGACATCCACCTTGTAATCCTTAAGGCGGATTTCCACCAAACGGAAAAACCGCAACAAAACAGCAACTCTGTCGATTTCGACAAAACAGCAACTTGAGTTTCCAAAATAAGAAACATTTTGGAGATTTTGAGTCGCCGGCGACTGTTTTCGTCAGCGACGAAAAGTCCCGTCGCCGGGGGAAAAATCAAAGATTTTCGGTGTTTGGTCTGTGTTTTTGTAAACAGAGTTCGGTCGGTGGAAACGGTAGGCGCTGACATGCAATAAACAACAGACTAACTACTTTACTTTTATCTCTAGTTAGTTTTTTACCAACTATTCTCTGACCTGACATGGCATTATTACTAATTAGGTTGATTACCTACCTAGGTTAGGTTAGGTTAGGTTAGGTTAGGTTAGGTTCAAGACAGTCAGACAGACTAACTAACTATTCAGACTAACTAACTAATTCTTAGAAAATTATGAAACGATGATCTCAGTTCTCCATTTATTCCTATGTCATCATTTATCAAATCGGCCATTATTTTATCGGCTCCATAATCTATTCGTTGTTTTAAAAATGAACTCATCCAATACCTTGATTTCTTTCGCTTTTGCTTTTTACATTCAATACTATGGATTATAAAAGCCCACACGTCATAATAAATACATCGCCAGAAGAAGGCATGATGAAAACTGTTTGTCTAGTAGAAACCAAGGATTGTTAACTGTTTACAGGATTGCTCGATCCCTATACTACAATGTAATCCATAATTGTGACGTCGTCAAAGATCCAAAGATCTCGAACTTGTAGAAATAGGTACAATTTATACTGTTATTACAAACTTTAATAAATAATAATATTAATAATCATTCAAATACGAAAATTCTTTTGCAAATGTGAAATATAACAAACACAAAATAGGTATATTTCGACAATTCGATTACATAGATCTTCGATGACGTCAGAAAGGCGGATGACAAAATTGAGCGATCGAGCAATCCTGTAAACAGTTAACAATCCTTGAGTAGAAACGACAGAAAACACTTCAAAACAAAACACGCGACCCAAACTAGTTTCAGTCTGTTTGGGGTGGAAATCGAGTTTCGAGTTTGTTTCGAAACTGAAACATGTTTTTTGTTTCTGTTTTTGCAAACAAAACTAGTCGCAAGTGAGTCCGTTTGGTGGAAATCCGCCTTTATACCTATAAAATCGCCAATAGGTAATAAACAACAGCAAATAACAGCTGGCGCTGGTGCGACAACCAGCTGCTAGTGTTTCTAATGCACTACTTCCATAGTCCATAGTGACTACTCCTTTTCCGAACGCTGGCAGAACATATTTCCGATAAGATTCGCCGTAATCCCGCGTAGTCGCAGATAAAATACGTCGAAGCGTATAAAAGCCGTAAAATAGCGGATTTAAGACGGTATCTGCCACATCGGCCGGGATACCGGCCAGCTGTGTAATGGTCACTGCACGTATGATACCATCGAAGAGAGGTAATTTACGTATACACTCGCCGGTTTTATGCCCTGGAATAAAACCCTCCACCGACTAAATAAAGTGCATAGATTAGATAGATACGCTTCGGTTAGAACAGATAATGTTTTTATATAACACGAATAGTTGTTGTGCACAGTAACAGAAGAGGCACAGGTGACAGGTATCATCATGGGCGATTCCAAAAATGAATGCGCCCTCTGAATCTGAATGCAAATATTTGAACCTACTTAAAAGGTAATTTTTGGAGGGTTCCTACTGATATAATGATAAATAACACGTATTTGGGTTTGTTTAACGTAATAATTTAGTGATGTTTGTGATTTTTTGGTATTACAAAGTTAAAAACGACGTGGTTAGTATGTGTACATCTTTATTTTTACATTTTAAAATGGCACTTAAAAGAAATCAGCACAACACAAACTGCCGTGTTTATAGGTGTCATTCCACAAAATAGGTCCATAGAATTGTTTAAGATTGAAGATAGGAAGTTTGGCCCTAGTATAAGAAACTGTTTCTCATTCATTTCTCCAAAAGACATGTAACATTTTAATAATAGGGAACACGTTCATTTACACAACATAACCACTTTGTTGCAGTTTGTCTATACTTTTCTATTATTAGTCTTACCTACCCCAAGCCACCACCCAGGACGAGAAAGGTACTTGCCGCCCTCGCCCGAGACAGACTACCCCCAGAAGAAAGAAGACAAGACAGAAAAGCGCAAGAAGATCCTACCCAGCCTGCAAAGTAGAGCCAGGTCAGAAGGAGACCCCACGAATCGCCCACACCCATCACTTTTGTGATCGGGGTTAGTGAAGGATGGGGTTCACCTCTACGAGGTAGTCCAGGGCTACAGCACTGGGGAGGGTAAAGAGCAATAAGAACGTCTGGATTTTGAAGATTCTGAACCTCCGTAATTTAGAGAACTCGAACAAAGCTAATGTTACCACAGTATTTCTTGTTCAAAAACTTCATTTTATGCACCTGTTGTATAAATTATGTATTATTTATTATTCAGCTGTTATAATATGCATAAATCGGTTTTGCTTTGGAATGCTAATAATCGATAGCTAACAAACGACGGTATAGCCGAAGGTCTTTAGATCCACAATTTCTGAAATCTGATATTTTCGCACACATGACAATACTACGGGGACAATCTATTTTTAACCATAAATTTTTAAGCCAAATTGTAAACGTAAACTCTACCGATAACCGAGATTGTCGGCAAAATGAATAAGATGACATGAACGTGATTTCATGCTATTTCTAAATATTTTAATCAACTCATACTTACCAAATATTTGCCAATCTATATGTATGTGCATACAAGTATATACAGACATGCATATACTAAATGCTTATGTCAACATATGCTTTATGAATTAGGTAAATCTTTGCATAAGTAGGTGAATTACACGTTCAGAACACAAGTTGACAAACATATTCTTTCTCTGCAAAATCTGTCCCTGTCCCTCGTGTAGCAAACGAAGCTATTGTATAGTGGCGATGTACGTTCTATCACAGAAAGGAAACATTTAACGTCTAATGAAGCGTTTCTAAGTCAGAGAGATAGATTAAATTGGAAAATTGCTGTGAGATTATTAAAAGGAAGGGGATGCCTGTTTATTACGTAATTGTATGTCGTCATGTACTGGGTGATACATTTAAGGTCACGTCATCACCGCTAATGCCACGTTCCATTTTGACACTTACAAAAAAGCGTTATTATTAAAAGCAAAACGATGAAATTGTTATTTTATTATTTCCATACCTGAATATCCTGATAATTTTTCTTTTTTGTAAGTTGTCGAATAAAATTTTCAAAAATGACGTACTATGACCGGTTCATTCAACACGGACCACATTTAACACAATTTTACGAAATTCAACGAAAATTTACACAAGTGCAAATTGTTTAAATTACATAAATTAAGAAAAAATGAGTGAGTTTCATATGAATATTTCCTCAACAATGCGAAAAAGTCAATTAACAACAAAGAAGATTCCTTGATTTGAACATAATTGCGTAATAGTTTCAGTTACTCACTGCTAGATGACACTGCTGTCAAAAAGTAACTAAATTATTTAGGGATATTTTGTGTTAGTGCGTTACTTTAGAGGACAAGGTTTAACTATTTTAGGGACAGCAAAAACGTATTGGAATCTGGCCAAATTATTCTTTGGCAATTATATATTTAATACTGGGACACATTGACTGTTTCATATTAAGGCTACTAAATTTGTGACGTGCAAAATAAAAACCCTAAATTGCAATCTACCATCACGGTATTTGAATAAATGTTACAATTTGTTCGGTTTCGATTGTTTCTGTTTCGGTTGCCTAGGTTCACACTATACATATGTTTAATTCATCTTTTAACTGCTTCATTGACAAGGGATTCCAAACGTGCCTTCAACAGTTTTGAGAACTTTACCTAAGAAATATTAAAATGTAGATGATACCTACACGATAGCTTTTTAATACAAATTTATTGGTGACAACCAGAATCTCTTTTGGCTAAAGTTCTAAGCAAAAGTTTATTTTCCAACTGTTTAGGACCTCTGAGAACCCAAATTCAACATCGCAAGTAAAACATTCATTATTTGCCAAGTCAAATTTAAAATTGAAAATAGGTTACCTACATGGTTTCATCAATTTATGGAAAAATAACAATGTGAAAGGGTTACCCAAACGTGCACAGCCAGTTCGATTTTATCTTTCAATATACATTGTACGTATACCTATACATAATTTGTTTGTCTATTTGATGCGATGTTCTTCCTCTATACTACAGTCAATCTAAAACATTTTGACAGTTCATTGACTGGCAAATACTAAAAAAACATTGTATTATTGTCACACCATGATACAACTACACAGATATGCCAATCCGCATAGTGACGTCAGTTACGAGGAAAAACAATTGATAAACACGAAAATAATTTATATCACTGCCCTTAACAATTTTCGCATCGCATTGCCATTTTTCCCTCACGAATGACGTCATGCGCAAACAAACGAAAGTTATGAGCATATCTGTGTAGTTGTATCATGTGTCACACTTAATTCTGAAATTTCTCCTTCTAATTCGACAATACTAGGTATATAAATGTTATTTATATTTACGATTATCCGAGCGATTATCATTACAGAACATTATAATGTCATTATATGAATCTCAGAAGGACGCACAAAAAGCTTTTATACACATCAATCACATACAGAATTAATGTTGTATGTATGTAGTATTAGTGATATTACTATAGTTGGTCTATATTATATAATATTATGCATACAAGTCACGTAGGATGAGTTGTTTTGCGTTTTTCTATCAAATACGAAAATATTTTATTAACTGACTAAATTTGATATTTCCTCATTTCTCGAACTGAACCCCTTTTCTTCAACAAGTGGCAACGCTGCCCAACATGCGGGGAATGGATAGAACGTGTCTCTGTTCAACTCATTGAAAATACTGTCTGTCTCTCTAGTTTCATCCACCACCTGAGTAGAGCTCAGGTGCGTACCAAGGTTTGGATACTTCGTACGCATTTTTATTCGTGTTTTTATGCTTTCTACTGCTTACGTATAGCTTGAAATAAAGTTTTATGTGATTGTAATATCTGCATTGGTTCAGTGCAATGAATTGAAAGTAATTTAGTAGTATAAATGCGCGCGCCCATGGCCGGCACCGACCTTGCTACAATTTCCGGTCGTTGCACTATCAAAATTTTTAGATCAACTCTAATTAGACTTATTTTGACCAGGCACTTGGTCAGCAAATGCATTTACCCGCAACCGCACTATACACCAGGCAAATTTTAAAGAAATATACGTTAAGTGTGAAGTTTTTGCGGACATTATTTTTTTTGTTGAAAACGATAGCTCTCTTATCATAGAATGTAAATCTAAAAATCCCAAAAAATCGGAAGTGAGCTAAAGTCAGCATTTAAAAAAACATGGCCGCTCGCGTTATTTTTAAGGTGTTTAAGAAGCATACATTCTTGTATGACAAATTGTTAGTCTTCAGTGATAAGAATGCGGATCTAGATGAACTACTAAACGTTGGTTATAAATTTGTTTCCTTTATGTACGGATTAGACGGATCCCGAGACATTATAGAAGAACGATATAGGCTTTACAACATTGGTATAGCTAAGCGGACGCTCGAAAAATCTTTTGATTTGGACGTTCTTCCCCCAACGAAAGGTGCACTGAAGCAACATATTTTAAGGTGATTCAAATGGTGATTACATTAATAGCAAATATTTTTTTTTATATTTTCATGACCTATCTTCAAATACAGCAATGGATGGGAAATTTCCTAGTCCCGGATAAAGGTATTATATGCACAAAAATAAATACAACACAAGGTTTAAAAATGTAGGGTTTTATTAATGCAGTCAAAATTTTATTCTTTTTTTTTTCTTAACCAGTTTAATTAATTTACTTTTTATATATCAATACCTAATGCTTGCATAAAATCGAACTATCTCTAAGTAAAAAGTATCCTTATCTAACCAAAACCTTAAGTTTAAAGGACTGGAATTGGATCATCATACTTTCTAATTATGTGTTGTATTTTTATGTATATTGTATACTTTAAATTGCGTGTTTTGTAAATACCGTCAAGAACGGTGTAACAATCCAGGAAAATATTAATAAATAAATAAATTGGTGAGCTTGTCTAATTTAAATTATTTAAAATTAAATATTGGTAAATTTAAGACTATGAGGTATTTTAAATATAAAAGTCCGAATGCTATGGACAATAATAAACTAGCATGTAAATATTTTTTAAAATTTGGGTAAGCCATCATTTTGGTATATTTGATTATTTGATATATATGATCTTTAACTTTCCAATCCTTTAAACGTAAGGTTTTGGTTAGATAAGGATACTTTTTACTTGGAGATTGTTTGATTTTATGCAAGCATTAGGTATTGATATATAAAAAGTAAATAAATTAAACTGGTTAAGAAAAAAAAAAGAATAAAATTTTAACTGTATTAATAAAACCCCACATTTTTAAAACTTGTGTTGTGTTTATATTTGTGCATATAATACCCTCCCATAGTCTTTCTTGTAGTATATTTTGTGTTCTACAAAATAGTGTATGTACAATTTTACTCTATATTATTCAGTTCTCCCGAAATTCGCGGCGAAAGCCTTAGAGGAACAAATTTCACAATAAGAATGTTTAACAGCTCAGCTTCGCGAAATTGAGACATTTTATATTTTTAAGTTAGAAAACGAACCAAAATAAACATCTTTTGTTTAATATTTTTTTTGTAACTGTAAAAATAATCACGTTACAGACGAAAAAAAAAACGCACAAAATGCGTATCCCCGTAACGAAAACCACTCTCTGAGTGACGTAACGCGTCATGTTAAGGATCGCCCACTTCGCTCAACATTCTATCTTCTGTCTGTATATCGTGACTGTATATGTCGCTTTTTCGTTTTTTTGTTAGGAAATTTATATTCTTGGTTATACCTAAATTAAAATATCATTTTTTTTTCTAATGTTTTAAGTTTAAAATCCTGTAAAAATAAAATAAATGTTAAAATTGCTCCAAGGGATAAGATATTTCATTTTCAAAAATTTGAAGGAGCGGCCATGTTTTTTCAAGATAACATTTTAAGCTCACAACGGATTTTTTGGGATTTTTATATATTTGTTCCTGAACATAAAACCTATCGATTCCCATTGGAAAATAAATGTCCCCTTAAATTTCATTGAAAACGTAAGATTTGCCTGGTCTACACTTATTAGCTATTTTCACAAGTCTCGTTCACCCCTACCATCATGTCTTGGTGCGCCACTGCTTTAGAACTCGTTAACAACTCACATTCGCTCAAAAAGAAATCGAAAAGCTTCTTAAAAGCTGCCGACACAAAAGTTCGGTATATTTCGATTTCATCACTCTATAGAAGGCTGTAATAATATTTTTAATGTGGCACATTCCTCTTGAGAGTACATGTATTTACACGATTAATCCATTAAAGCATCTAAACAACTACTTCAACGAGGCTCGGTCGCAATACGCCTTATAAGGGGTACCGTTGGGATTGAAATTTTTAAATTTACTCCACGTATTACAGCCGTCCTATATTGAAATGCAGTTAAGTGCAGATACTGCAAGACACAGCTTATTAGGCGGATTGTACTCTTTAACAGAAAGCTTCTAAATATGGTTTATGCCTGTAGCAATTACCTAAATGTACAGGGTGAGCCCAATTCAGTCGACATTATTAGTATCTGGGGGATGGTAGGAGATGCCGAGGATACCTCCCAGACGGCACCTTTGATGTGGTTACCGAAGGATTCGTGACCTTGGTTCCAACAGGGAGACGTATTCTCGAGGATATTTTATTATCTTTCCATAGATGTTCATAATTTATTTTTATTTTTATAGTTTTATTTTGAAGAAATATGTTTTAATATCATGACAATCACAATTTTTTAGATGAAATGAAACAAGTATTGCAAATATTTTTTTTTTTGTTATTTTAAATTTAAATTTAAGTGTAAATAGTTAAATTATTAAATAATCATTAAATCATTAAATAATTTTGAGGAAATTTTTTCCATTTGTGTATAAATTTAACGTGTTACAAATGTTTCCAAAACTTTTAACAACCTTTTTTTTGTAAAACAATGCTCTCAAAGTCAACTTCAACAACTTCAAGCAATGATATATCAAAAATAAGCAATGAATAAAGAAAATTAATGAAAAATAAGCAATGAATGAATGAAGAATAAAATAGCAATCACTAGGTATTTTTAGACAAATTTTTTTATAAAATTTGTTCTGAATATTTCATTTTCATTTTCCCATTTGTAAATATTCAGATAATTTACGTTATTATGTTAATTTTCATTTCAATGTGATCGAAAAACCTATACGACAGTAAGAAAAACTTTGTAAGATAATGAATCACCCATTTAAAGTGAGCCACTGTGTACATATATAAAAAATTCGAATTTTTATCCTAAAATTTGATCGAAGAAGACATAGCAAAGTATCATAACTCGATAATATACCTACTAACTGCAGTCAACAGTATTGTTTGTGTTCTATATTTATCTCCAAGATATGATTATTTTTTTGATAATTTATTGCTCAGCTATTAAACTTGTGATATATACATATTTATATTACGTATCAGTAGGGTACCAAACCCGAAAAAAAATTAAAAATGTTTCTTAAAAAACACTTGAAATTAAAAATTTCAAGTGTTTTCTACAAACATACTTGAACTTTAACAATAGAGAACAGTTACTAAAATATTATCTAAATATATCAGAAATTATCAGAATATTTACTAAAATAGCTTACTATTAATAGGCACTTTAAAATTTCTTGACGCCTTCCACGTTTTTTTTGACACAATACAGCATTTTCTGACATTTACAAGTTTTCTATGTCTCTGAGCTTCACATACCGGAGTTGTTTAATATTTTTTTATATATAATATTTGCTGAGCAGAATTTCAAATTTGTGATTGAGTAAAAACTAATTAATGCTATTAATACAATATTATCTTTATATAAGTAGAGATTTATTAGAATTAAGATAGGAATATACATTTTTAGTTAATACATTTTTTTTAGATAAACCGTAGGTAAATAATTCTTTTCTGCGTACTGCTGACTCGATCCATTCTCAAAACATTTCGACAACCTCTGCTTTGCAGACTTGAACTAATGCTAGCGCCACCTGCGGCGTATCGAACGTTGCTCGTACGTCACCCCCGAAGGGGGGGAGTCCCATCCCAACAGGCCATGACGCGCGTTTTGCGCTGCGCATCTGTCTCCATCGCGTCAGTGCGGAGCCGAAGTCAGTGCGAGCGTCAGCGTTAGCGTACGGTCCCGTCAAATTATTGCGAAATGACTGCAGACAGCAGGCAGGTTTTCAAGACAATCAACTCCTCAGTGCTGATAGAGGAGATCAAACTGCACCCCGAGCTTTACGACCCGAAGATTTCCAACGGCAACCCGGACTTCAAACGGCGTGGCTGGGAAGAAGTGGCCGAGGCCCTGTTCGACAAACAATGGTCGATGTTCGCGGCGCAGGAACGGGAAGCGATAGGTAAGCGAAGCGGTCGTGTTCATGCCTGGCTCTCGCTAGCGCGTCATGCAAAGGCTTGGTATTGCGTTCAGTGATTCACTGGCTGCGGTAAATGTTGTTTATAGAGTATCAAAATCAGTCTATTGGAATATTTGTAGACTTTGATAGTATGCTAGTTCGAGCGTTTATATTTATGTGGTTCAGAGCCGGCGTATTATTCGTTTTATAGTAATACTGCATCATAATTAAATTAAAATTTTTTAAATTTATCTTATTAGCCGTTATTACATTATATTATATTATTAATGTTTATACCTCGAAGTATGTATCAATCCATAAGAGAGGTGACAATTCACAGTCAAATTCTATATCTACTTGTTTGATATATAAATAGCTGCGAATATCACAAAGCAATTTTGTTGTTTAAAATTCCGAAATTATAAGTATTCTTCCTTTTACTGGGTATTTGGCACACAACTTGGTATCTTGGAAACATTTAGAGAAAGAGACCAGGTTAAATTGGGGCAAAGTTGTGTAATTTGGTGACCAATAATATGCCTAAACATGGTTTTTGAGAATTTCGAAGAAAATCGAAATTCGTTTTTGTACAATTTGTTTAAATAACTGTTGAAAAAAGGACTCATAGTAACTTTTTACAAAAACGAATTTCTAAAATTTCGATTTTTTTAAAATATTTCAAAAACCAGTCATGTTAGCCTTGATTTTTTTGAAGCATATCATTGGTCACCTAATTAAGCAACTTTTTCCCAATTTATCCTAGTTTCCATAACGCATCCAATTTGAAACACTACTTATATACTTATTCATATAAAAAAAACAAATAAGAAAAGAAAATCTCTACGACAAAGGCCCTCGATCAGAAATTCAAATTAAATTGTTTCTTTTGATAGATAACATTCTTATTAGGAAAATATCAAGATAAGTATTCCTGACCTTTCAGACATTGCTAAATAAAATCTAAGGGTTTATTAAAACTATCCTGTAAACACTCGGAGGTGACTATAATGTTCGTACTTACCTTTACAATTTTTCCCTATTACTTTTTCGGTTCAAATTTGTGAACGAATTTTGAAAAATTTGCGAATAAATCATTAACTTCCTTGATCTTAATTTTGAATAACTTCAATTTTACTTCTTGAGATTTTGGTTAGATATATTAATGACAATTTTTCAGAAATGGGCTATTTGTAAAAATGATAGATGCTGATGATGTCTCTCAAAATTTAATGGGGATCCAGTCATTTTATACTGTTATTTCTTTATGTGGTGTCACACATATATCCGTTTTTATAGTACATTAGGGTTTTTCTTTCAGTGCGTGAGCTGCAAGTGAAATGGAAATCCCTCCGCGACAACTTCACCCGAGTGCTGAGGAAGGAGAAAGAAGAGGAACAATTAGGAGTGGCCCAAAAATCAAAAAAGAAGTACATATACTTTGACCAACTCAAATTTCTCACGCCCTACACCAGTTTCAGAAAGTAAGTCTGCCGCTTCTGCGCGTTAATGCGACCCACACAATTCTAGTATTCCGCCCCTTCTCTTACGCAAAAATACTGTTAAATAAACATGCCTCTTTTGTTCCAGACGCGTTGATAATGTTATTTACTTGGACGAAAGCAGAGACGATTCCTGCCTGTACAGCAACCCCAACGAAGAAAATCCCCTTCAGACTTCCTCCAGCAGCTCCATTCAGCCTCTCCAGTTCATCCAGATACAACCAAGACCGAGCCTGTCCAATATGTCCGTGACAGAAGAAGAAGAGGGCAGCTCGACTGCCAGTAAACGCATAGCATCGGTGCTGGAAGAGGTCGTAGCTATCCAGAAAGAAGAAAAGGCTGACGACACCATGGGGAACAAGAAGTTCCTTCTTTCTCTGCTGCCTTTTATGAGGAAGCTGCCCGATGACGTGAACTTGGAAGTGCGCCTCCAGCTAATGAGTGTGCTACAGACATATGCAAGCGGGAAGAGTGTGTTGCAGTAGTGTAGGTAATTTTAAAATAAGTTATTTGTAACGTTGACGATGGTCCTGAAAGGTTGTTTGTAGTGGTTTCTATTAATAAATTGATTTTTTACAACGGTGTTTATTCGGTATGCGAGAGAGAAAAATAAAGACAAGAAGAGTATAACTAGGGTGTTAAAAATAATGACTTATAGACATAGAAATTATAAAAAATATAGAATGCCAATATCCATTATATGACACATCCAAAAATAGCCAATCTATGCAGAACACGAGAAAACGTAACTTTAGGGAATTTTTTGGGAAATTTTACACCACACCATGGGATGCAACTTTGTAAGTATTGGTAGTGCTTAATCCCAATTAAGTGTTAAGTTAGGAACCATTGACGTTTGTCAGCTGTCAGTCTGTGTTAATGGGCCTTTTCCACTAAATTGAATTTTACTATTTTATTAATATCAAACGTTATACTGATACATAAGTAAAGGTAGAATCAACCCAATTTATAATAGAATTGTAATTAAGCGAAGTTATCCAAGTACAAAGTGACCGGTCTTCATGAATCATTTCAAACTGCGCGGTTCGCTGACATCACACTCCAGTAGCCAATAAAATGTAGACAAGTTAAAGACCGGCTCCACGTTGCCACATATAATTTTAATTTTTTCTTGGCAACGATTAAATTTACATTCTGGTAATTTTCAAATGAAAATATGTATTTTTAGGTGAAATGGTAATTTTGAAATTAAAATATGTATTTTTAGGTGAAATACTCTCCATAAATTATTACTAAAGCAAATCAACATGATTATTTTACAATTTATCACTTGAGCAAAATAATTTTTAGGTATTTTTCGCTAAAGATGAGAACACTGCACAATCTATGCTAGAATCAACTAAATGATGATTTGATAACTTACGTTATAAAAACTAACCTTCTTGTCTTAACATTGCGCACTTCAGTACTTTGAAAGTTCATATTGGTGACCTAGAAATCGTTAACCATTTCACTGTCAACTCTTGGAAGGTTGTCTAAATCAGCCTTAAGATATCCCCCTTCAATTTTATTCATTTTAAATCAAATTAATCAAAACACAAAACTAAAGTTAGGTTAAGCACACTTCACTTGACAGAACACAAAACGCACGGCAGCCAACAGACAACAACGAACTGGAGTATGACGTCAATGGCGCGTTATATGAAATATATGGTAATTTTAACAATATTTTCAAAATATATCTGGGGAAGAAAAAAAATTTAAGAAATACTTTTTAGGCATAATTAAGTATATATTTTATAATAAGCAAATAAAAAAAAGATGTTGAAAAGGCCCATTATTCTCCTTGTTTATTTTATGGCCTCCACCTTATTTGTGTATTTGTTGTTCTACCCTTTTCTTTTTTTTTTTGATAAATATTACTATACTTTATATTTTATTGTGTTTCCTGAACTACTGTTTTATTTTAGGTTTTAGTGAGATAAATGGCCTTTGGGTAATAAAACGAATTTTTGTGCAAATTTCGGCTTTAAGAGTTCAATCTGTTCAAAATTTTGGTAATGATTATTCTACTATTAATAATAATACCATGTAACCGGCCATTTACTTAGCATGTTACTAGCTAAAAATTGCGAATGGGTGAATATTTTGACAAAAATTCCAAGTGGCTGCAAATAATCTAGGTCACATGCAAAATTACTTAATTTTTGAATTTCCCACCCGGCGGCTAATGCGAAGCTAGATGCTAGTGTGACCAGAGCTACCTATACAGAAAACTAAAGTTGTTAGAGTTACGTTTTCTCCATAGGATGGCCATTTTCAGTCTATAAAAACATTCAATATTTTTTATAATTTCTATGGTTATAGAACATAACAAGGTATAGAACGTCTTGATGCGTCGTTTAAAAATATTGGTCAGTATACATATGGTATACAGGGAGTCCATAAAGTCCCGCATAAATAAATTCCAAAATGGTAAGTAAAGTTTTTTAAAAATCGCTCGGACCCGTCGATTCTCTTTTATTTTTTACCTTATTTTGCATATATTTAATTTTTAACAGGGTGACTCAATGAAGTTACGTCGATATAAACTTTAATATTTTAAATGGGACACCCTGTATTTTTTATACAGTTGGAAAGAACTCTTTTTTACGAATATGGTCATATAACGTTTTATGGTTCTATCTCTAGTAATCAGGGACATATGCCCAAAAAAGTGTGCCACAAGAGCAATGTGTTGGAGAAAGACTATCTAGCAACGAATTTATATTCTATTTCCAATTTCTATTCTATCTATCCTATATTTTTGTTGGAGCTACGCCACTCATACATAAAAAATTCCCAGGGAGGTTTTTATTTCTGCACAATACTTAAACAGCTATACAGAGGTGTTCAAAGATGAATTAATACCAAGAAAACTAGCAATTATCCGAATGTAGCACGCGCCCTCCTGCGATGGAAATTTGAACTTGAAATAAAATCAGACGTGTCAAAACTCAACACATTCTTAACGTTTTCAACCATTTTAACGTGTGTGTATATAACTTATATTCACTCCAAACATATTTCGAGAAACAAAAGGCAGATGGGCAGGTACATAACCCTCTTTCTTGGTGTATAGGCATTTTTTTATAAATTTAAAAATAGCAGATATATATTATTTATCAATTAACACATCTTTTAAGCACCACCTTCTTAATTTTTATGTTTTAGTGTTGTTGTTGGAAGGCGGCGCGATTACCCGCAGCACTCAGGTCTTTCGACCCATTGTGCATGTTTTAGTGTACTAGACATATTAAGTGACCTCATACATAAAAAGCAATGCACTTAGTTCAAATCAGCTAGGAGAAGTAGCCAGGCCAGCGGACTAGTATCTAATTCATCTCTTTTTTAAAGTTACTGTGGTCATGTAGAATTTACCTCGGAATGTACTATTATATTGTTATCAAAGCATCTTCTTGGTGTACTTGCTGCTGTTCAATCTGCAGCCACCTTTAGCAAATATTTTATTAATCGTACAGGAAAAGAGAGGCTATTAAAGTAAAAATACGAGCATGTAAAAGTAATTTTAAAACGGTTAAAAAGCAAAATGTTACAATTTAATATGTCATGACACATATAGGTCCTGAAATAAACACCCGATATTTACTACCATATTATATGTAAATGTGTATTGGCCAATTATATACCGATAATCAGCCATCATTCCGTTAATAGTTTTAAATTTGTTATTTAAATCAGACGGTGTAAGTGCATACATAATTGTTTTGTTTTTAGTTTATTAAATGTGCGGATATTCGATTTTACACAGCGTTACGGTAGTTGTAAACATTAAACACTCGCGTGAAGAATATTACTACAACTTCATGAATTAGCAGATTATTGAAATACAGTCCGCGCCAAAAGAGAAGTCGTCTTCGAATGTAATAAAGTCCACATTTTGAACGGAGCGAACCGTATCTGGTGGCCTGAGTCAATGTATTTAATGGCCGCGGTAGCCTTTAATTGTGACCACGAATAATGACTCGTGTAAGTTTTACACAGGCGCCTGACCTCCAGTGACTCGCCGATATTCACTCCAGGTGGGCTACTATGGTTTAGTGGGGAGGATCTGTGTTTGGAGTGGACCGTTGGAAAATGTGGACTATGAACTAAAGAGAATTAATTATTAAGTTTTTACACTTCACACGCATTTCAATGCGCTCGGCGCCGGTTATTCGCGATTCCAAAAATGAAAGCGCCCTCTGCATGAAAATATTTGAACCTACTTAAAAGGTAATTTTTGGAGGCTTATTGCTGATATAATGATAAATAACACGTATTTGGGTTTGTTTAACGTAATAATTTAGTGGTACTTGTGATTTTTTGGTATTACAAAGTTAAAAATGACGTGGTTAGTATTTGTACATCTTTATTTTACATTTTAAAATGGCATTCAAGAAAAATGGGCACAACACGAACTGCCCTGTCTATGGGTGTAATTCCACAAAATGTGTCAATAGAAGTGTTTAAGATTAAAGATAAGAAGCTTGGCCCTAGTATAAGAAACTGTTTCTCATTGATTTCTCCAAAAGGCATGTAACAATTTAATAACAGGGAACACGTTTATTTACACAACATAACCACTTTGTTGCAGTTTGTCTATACTTTTCTATTATTAGTCTTATAAAAGCAGAATATATTTTAATTTAAACATTATTTAACAAAAAACAAGCACCAATATGGTATCACCATACAGTTTATCACACTTATTTTAGTACAAAATGTAAGTAAACAAAAACTAGGGCCCCTGTTTCAACCCAAAAATTCATATAATTAGCAATGAAGCACTTATGGGACGTTTGACTGTTTTTATCACTCTTTTTGTCCTTTATTTCACCCTAACTAGCACATGAAGTCACTATATTTATGGCAGATGAATGCTAAATTGGTAGATGTGATATGAAATGCAAAATTTTTACTCGTTTTCCTCCATATTTGTTTACAACTTGCAGCACCCTCATCGGTAATTTGAATCGCCAATAGTAAATTATAGTAAAATTATGAACTGGTTTAATCATCTTCATATCGCACATCTACTAACTTATCTTTGTCAGTGACACACTAACTAATAATGAAATAAGTGAAATGGAAAATGAGAGAATAACTACTTTCTACACTAGTTGCACATCTCGCTAAGTCAGAGCTTCGTTTTCCGTTGCATCGTTAGTTTCATTTTGTTTTTGTTGTTATCTGTTTGATTCTGCTTGTATCTGTCCCTGTGATTGAATGCTTGTGTTAATTATATTATAACAGTTATCTTGCGTTATAAAAGTTATAAAAATATTGTATAAGTGGGAGGCATGGCGTAGCCAGTCCTTTACTTTCGTTTTTCCGAAAGGCAATGTCAAATGTTCACTTTAATGAATTAATTGTGTAGATCTACGTGTGCGCCGGGCATAATAGAAATCACAAAAAAAAACGAGACTTGGAAGATAGTCAATTAAATGATCAAACCAACTTACCTAAGTGAAGTATTATATGAAACGTCTCGTCCGAGATGATTACAAGGTAGTACCTTCGATTCCCGCTGGATGTCACCACGAATTAAAAGTCAAAATCATTGCTCACTCTGTCATATTTACTAGATACTCTATGGAGTCTATGGTCTAGCACAGATTAGCACAGTTAAAGCACAGATTGTTGTAACTGTATGATAACGGATAGAAAAACATTTTCCTTTTGTGATGGGTGTGATCATCTCGGTCAAGACGCTTCATATAATTAGGATCGAACTTCACTTAGGTAAATTCACATTAAGTAAGTATAGACACCTTTGCGTCTATACCACTGTCCTCCAATGTAACTTTAATCCACCTATTCAATGTTTGAGAAGATACCTCATGATGAGGTTTCTTAAATGTTAACAGCTAAAGTCTGGACTCTCTGAGCTGTAATTAAGGCCAAAGAGTGTTATCAGCTTATATGGTATCAATTCTAAGCTAATAGAACAATAGCAGGGTCCCAAGTGTAATCATACCTTGGGTTTAGTGGACGTAAATTCTGAGTCCCTTTAAGAAGCCTTTTTACTTTAAAATTGTTTCCTACACTTGGAAACATTAATAATGGTAATGACGATCTAACATTATTCAATGTGCCATAAGAAGCACATTCATAAAATGTCAGTCAAAAATTCTAAAATAACTGGAACTGGGCTGTGAAAAAACTTATTATTAGTCTTCCTACAAAACAGCCACCATAATTAAAGCATAATGGCGCGCACTGTAGCAGGAGAGCTAGACCACGCAATATCCTTTGACCATGGTCATTACCTGGGATGGTTTTACGCCCTTTACCCTCCCCCATCGCTGTAGGCCTGGGCTTCCTCTTAGAGGTGGACCCCATCCTTCACCAATCCCGATCAAAAAAACTAATAGTTGTGGGCGATTCGTGGAGTCTCCTCCTGTCGTGTGACTCTACCCTGCAGGCTGGGTAGGATATTCTGGCGCTCTTCTGTCTTGTCTTCTTTCTTCTCCTTCATGTCTAACCCGCCAGGAGTAGTCTGTCTTGGGCGAGGGCGGCAAGTCCCTCTTTCGTCCTGGGTGGTGGCTTGGGACAGATCAGGAGTGGCTGTATAGCCAGGGATGCACCTCTAAAGGAGCCAACTGGCCCTTTAGCTTTATGCAAGGTAAGGAAAGGGTACTCGATGTGAACCCGCGAAGTCTGAGGGTAGTTTTTTAGTCGCTTCGTAGCCCTCTATGCTTGTTAAGGCAGACCATGGAGTAGTGAATATGACAGAGTGAGCCATGATTTTTGGCTTTGAATTCGTGGTGACATCAACCGGGGTACTACATGGTGATCCTGAGGACGAAGCGCGGTATAATTACATTAAGTAATGTAAGTGAGTTCATATTCTTTGATGTTACATTCCGAACATAGGACTTCTCTTCCAGCACGGACTTTATCTACTGGTTTAAAACTTGATCGTAAGATTTTAAATCCATGAAAGTTTTGAATGTTATGAAAATTTTGTACCACATTCCACCTGTTCCTCCAAGAACCATAAAGTAACCAAATATTACTCTATGCCAGAACCATGTCCGCAGATATGCCTTTTATAAAATCTATGCTCTTGTACATTGCATCATAGCATACCAACACCAAGACCTATTAAATTAATCAATCCACATATATTATATCACCAGCATGTGCAACCATCAGCATTGTAGCTAGTAGAATAACGTAAACAAAACATCATCGACTTTGCATACGGCACGTGTTTACGTTATTTAATTAGCAATTAAGATTGGTGACATCATTCAGGTAAAATGTAATAATTTTTGTAGGAGGCGACTAGCATAGCACCACCAACTATAATAGAAAACAAATATTATACATTATATTATTACCTAACCATACAAACTGATAAAACAGTAGCACATAATAGACTAGATATAACACTTCAAGATAAAATAAAAAGCTCAGCTACCTTATCGATGTGGCAACATCATCTGACCAAAACATACCAAAAAAATATACAGAGAAGAAAGAAAAATATCAACAATTAGCAAAAGAAGTTGAAAGAATATGGAAAGAGGAACAAGTCAAGTTCATATCATTCTATGCATCATATAGGTGACGGGTGTCACTTCTCATCCCTGGGATCTTGGGTAGCACCTGGAAAGCAAATTTAACAATTTGACACCTATTTGACGTTAAACAATTAAAATAATAAAAAGTTTTGCCTTCAATATGGCGGATAGTCCAACCTGCCTTATCTAGTGGTTTTACTGTTAACAATAATATCACAATGAGTCACATTTGTATTTGCGTTCATAGAACTTTACGCGCCTTTATCTTTTAAATCAAGTTTTTAATATTCGTCTCGCCTTCATTCTTGAAGGAGTTCAGGAGCCAAGGAAAAATTTAAATATGAATGATTTATACAAAGCTGCCCGCCAAGCCAATACGTACCTTTCTACTTGCCGACCAGTAACATCTGAAACCTCCGAAAAAACACGTGCTCAGATGTTATTAATATGACAAAGGCCCTGTCAAGTCGTCTCGCAACTTACACCCAGGTCTATTTATTACGTTTGGAAGACGGGGACTATTAGAAGTAGAAATTAAATGAAATTCTTGATCTTTAATAAGCTGGAACGTTCCACACACAGGGTGCGCCAGTGACAAGGACGTTGATAGTGAGGGAACAGAGAAGGAGTTGCAGAGCATATGCAATGCAGGGTGTTCCACAGGGAACTCCGTTGATAGATTATGGAAAAACTATAATTATGAAAAGTCTGAAAATTTGGTAGCACATCAACGTCGATGGAGGCCGTTCGACTAACATATTTTCAAGACGGTGGCACCTCCGGTTATACCGGAAGTAGGTGTTAACTTGCTTATTTTAAATAGAAAACCCTATATATTATTTATTTTTAAATTCTCCGTGGAGTTCCAAAAACATTTCCTGTAAATGTCCCATACCTAACCCTAATCGTTTTTGACATATTTAAAATTTTATGTAAAAATGACCTTTGCAGACCGAAAAATAATTACCAATTTTTACCAAACGAGAGCATAATTATTTAATTTGGGTTGGTATTTATGTAGAAAGGGACCTACTCTAGTAGATTTCGTATAATATTTTGATAAGTATTGAAACATCAACATCAACAAGATGGGAGTTCTCAAAAAAGAAGAATAAAAATGAAAATGAAAAAACGTCAAAAGTCATTTTTTTCAAATGAAAACTCAATTTTTTTATTTTTGATTTCAGTTTTTCAATTTTTTGAGTTTTTGGACTATTGAAAAGTCAATTTTAGCATTGAAAATGCTTATAGGAAAGTGAAGGTTCGTATATGGGTATGTTTCGATAAAAAGTCTAACGCGATGAGCATGTCACACCGACATGGTTAGGTAGTGGGGGACCGAGTGGAGCGGGCGGCGTGGGCGCATAGTTTGGCATTCGTATTCGTATATTGCAAATTGCAAGTCTGAGAATCTGAGCTCTTTTCAAAGCACTCTGATGGTTGCAAGAATTGCGAAATCTGTGAATTTTTCAAATGGAAACTGTTTTTTTTTAAGGGTTGGAACCTTTGGCGTTTCGGCAACCAACTTGGCATCATTTGGAGATGAATAGAGGTGATGAGATGAGATGAGATAGTTTTAATCATCTCCAGATGGCGAAACGTGCGTCGAGTGCAGTAGTGTTTTGGTGTTATATGGAAAACTACGTCAGTGTTCTTTCTATTTTTATAATTTTACCTTAATAAAAAAATAACTCTAATTTTGCCATAATGCGTCTATTCCGAAAATTTGTAGTTTTCGAAATGATTTCGGCATGATTTTGATAATTTTTAAGCAGGTAGGTGACAGTAACATTTATTCAGCACTTGATTGTTTTCTAACGCCGTTATGCTCAACCAAGAAGTCGTAGCATTTTTGCAATACAAAAATTCTGAATTGCCAATATTTCCAAAACTACAAATTTTCAGAATAGACAACCTTATGCAAACTTAGTCTTATTTTTAATGCTGAATAGGATAAAATTATAAAAACGGAGTTTCCGTTTAAAAAAATTGACTTTTGACAGTTTTTTCAATTTCATTATTCTTCTTTTTTGAACACCTTGTGTAACAATTATTATCAAAATTAAATGGCAATTATACGTTGTCTTACAAGTTAGCAACCAATTAACTTTCCTCCTTCTTGATCGTATATAGATACAATTATTAGTTAGTAGTGGTAAGAAACACTGTAGTGCCCTCTTCTGGCCTGTGCTACTATCCATCTGACAATTACTGTCTCATTGACAGATAGATAACGACCTACTTTGCTGCAGTTACCATTTAAGTTTAAAATTATTTTTTTTATAGTGTTATATTTTAAAAGCTATAATGGTACCTGCAAAAAGCAGGTCGCTATATCTATCTATCTATCTATCTGTCAATTAAACAATAATTTTGAGACGGATTGTAGTATAAACCGGAAGAGGTCACTACTGTGTGCTTCTCGCCACTACTAATATACCAGATGCACTGATGAGCACAGAATAAGTGCCAAACCGGTCAGTGTTTGATGGTTGGTCTCGACGAAAGATGTGGCGACTCCCAAAGTGGCCAGTCGGAGCACATAATCCGTGGAGGAGTAGTTGTTTTCGGCATCCCCTTCAAATTATTATTATTTTTAGGACGTCATCTATGTTTCGGTTGCCTCAGTTTAATCTGAATGTAAACGACCTTTTAATGTCGTTCAATTATCACTTAATTTAATATTATCTTCTCTCTCCCATAGGCGTCGTTATGCAGGTCACTAGGGGTGAGAGAGCAAAAAAGTTCAGATTTTTAAACTTGCACGAAATAAATGTGAATTCTGAGTAAAATATAACTTTGGGCATATCGCAAATACCTTAATGGTATCTAACAAGTACCATATATAAAACAATCTAAAAAACATTGCAGTCATAAGTTTAAGAGCAACTAGGAAAATAGGAATGAATAAAAATCAAGCAATTACTTTAAGCAATTGCCTTTTAGCAAATATTATAAGTGAAAGCAATTGCCAGATAATTGATGTGAATAAAATTTTTAAGCAAATGTTGCCTTTCCTACGTCTGTGTAGCAATTGCTTACTCAACGAGCCTAGAGTGCCTAGACCAGCAAATTTAAATAGTCTCAATTCACTCTAGATTACACATATTTCATTTAGAGGTAATGTTAATACAACAACGTGGGTGGGTGTTATTCAGTACATCTGTTATCTTTTTGTGAAAAATAAGAAACTAAATTTTCTGATATGGTAACTTACAGTGGAAGTGAGGAATTTGATAATATTGATAACATTGAAAAGTATTTTATATATGTCCACAAATTAAAAGAGCATAAAATCGTTCTTAATAAATAAGAAAATCCTGCGACGTGTGTGCAGTCGCACACACGTCGCAGGATTTGCCGGTGCTATAGCACCGGTTTTCCAACTCCCATCGGTGCTATATCACCGATGGCAGTTGGAAAACGGTATGTATCTCTCTGACTATAACCGTTTAGCTTCCACAAAATCTTCAGCACTTCTAGGAAATCTAACGAAAATATTGACCTTCTTCAAAACTGCATGCATTACGGAACTGGATGGCTTACAGAGAGTAGTTTGGTGAACACAGAGTTCTTCAACTACTGAATTTTGAAAGTCCGGATCCGACAACAGCCGAAGAAAGACTTTCATCTTATTTATAGGTGATAGTGAAGCTTCTAGTCTTTCCCCAGTATTAGTCAAAAAATAATTTGCTAACCATTCAACATTTTCGCGGTCAAATCGATATAGCTTTCTGAAATCATCATAGTCTCTGTAATTTTTACGTACACTGTATATTTTTCTTTTACAGACATTTATATATTCAGCAATAATTAAAAAGGCTCAAATAAATAAGAACTCACGTGTATGCCTCAGAGTTACTTGACTATTCAAGCAAATGATGCAGGGATCGACCTATACCCTCACAATTTGGAAGCAATTGCCACTCAATTGTGAAAAATCAATTGTTTAGTGTATTCATCACATTTCAAGCACACGTAGACAATTGCTTCTATTTTTTAAGAAAAAGCTTTGACTAGAAGCACTTTCTGCACTTTTAAGCAACTGTTGGAAGCTAAAGGTACTTCAGTTTTTATTCATTGGCTTTCAAGCATTTACTTCGATTAAGTATATATGAAAAAACAATTGCTAAATTTTTATTCAATATGCTCAATGTCTTGCTTTTCCGTTTCAACTAATTTCCAATGCACAGTGACCATAGAAAGTCCAGATATGACCTCAGTCATGGCATATCCTCATATTATGAAGCACTATAGTGTATTGTCTTTGGCACTAATGCCGCCTCGATTTATTTTTACTGAACTTTACAGAATTCAAAGGGGGGGGGGGCAAGAAAGGGCAATTGCCCCCCCCCCCTTTGAATTCTGTGAAGTTCAGTAAAAATAAATCTGATAATCGTCGCCCTTGATCGCTCCTGCTTTCCTCAGAACAAAAAAGTATTTCCCTATAAGTTTGAAATAATTTATGTTTCGTAGTACGGCGTATTACTACACAAAAACACTGACCCACATGCTCTGGCAGAAATGGTTGCGAAACCATACGTAGGTGTGGACATTATCAGAAAATCCAGTCGTCGATTAAATTTCAATTATTCGACATTCCTTTTATCTAGTGTTGTCGGTAAGTAGCAACTACCAACCTATTAGAAAATTGGGTCAGTCGTATTTGATTCGAATTTCGAGTGCGATGGGCGAAACCGACTCCGTTGCACAACGTCACTCAACGTTTGCGAGCGATAAAAAGCCGCCCAGGAACAAAAACTTACGAAAAAATCGCTACAAAATAACAATTAACGCAACTGTTACGAATTTATGCAATAGAAGTAAAAATGTTGGGAAAAAGTCTTGAAAATGGTTCGGACTCTACAGTAATGAAACGTTTTAATGCACATTAAGATTTTTAATTACAATCTATCAGTTGAGTGAACGCAGTTTCATTTTCTGCTTGAAAAATTCGGAATTAGAGAATCATAACGAAAGACGCCGATATCATAAGCAGAATAAGAAAATAAGTTGAACATTTTACAATAATTCTAATCCGTTGCACGAGTAAAAGTATACAGGGTGTGTCACGATGAGTTAGAAATAGGAAAAATACTGTTAATTGATCGATTCGTTTCAATCGACCGACAAAAATGGGCCACTGCGCACACCAGGAAAGACAATGACAGACATAATTTCAAGATATATTAACTTGAATTGTCTTTTTGCCTGTTTGCGATGTCTGTATTTCTCTTATAATCCTCTTGAAATTGCCAAGTAAGAAAATAAGCAATCACAACAAAAATAAGATTTACGTGAAACATACCCTAATATAAAGGAACAAAAATTCATATTTTTTCTAGTTGAGATTAAAAAAAAACGCTGAGACATGTCTATTAGTATATAGAAATTGCCACTTTTCTACAATATTTTCAATTTTTGAGCCATGTATGACGGAGCTATAACATTCCCCATTTTTTTAAATTAGGACGCTCTCTTCTGCCGATTTGGGATAACTGCATTCAAATAATTTCTTACATCGAGGAGAAAATGTGATGGGGCACCACCTTTTTGTCAGCCATCACCAGGCATATTGTGCTCATTAGGGTTTTAATTCCAGGGCAAAACGCAAAAATCCAAATAAATGTTGCTTGTCAAATTACCCTGAAATAAATAAAATGTCAGTACGCGATTTCCTGCTATTCCAGTCCTAACACTCACTTTTTGCGGCAGCTGTGTGTTTTTCTTGCATCCAGTAAAGATTTTCTGGGTTCCAGAACCTAGTATTTTGCCCGTTCACGGTGCCGTTTAAGGAAAATTTGCTTCGTCAATGAAAGTTGAATGTAATTGCAGTGAATGTGATTTTTTAAGTTGGATTGTCTTTCAAATATTTTAATTTCCTCGCAAAACTGTAATCTCCTATCTGTGTCATTTAATCATAGTTAGTGTAAGACGTTAACTTTGTAAGAATGCAATTTTTTAGAGTTCTGTAAATTGAGAACTTCGATAAGTTGAAGTTGGCTGAGATAGATCTAATGGATGAGTAATGAGTCAGGAGTCAAAAGAAGCAGTTTTTAATGCCCTTTGAAACAAAAAAAGTTCAGTCGATTATCTTGAAAAATAAAGGTTTTTTGGATTTGTACTTAAATAAAAATAGGGACACCCTGTATAGATTTGTAAAAACATTAAGTTGAAATGTTATAACACACATCCGCTTGGACCGTCACATCCGATTTTAATAATAAGTAAACTTATTGCTGCCAACTTACGTTATATTAAGTATTTACTTAAGTTCGGCGCTAACGAGACGCCTATGATTATTGAGGCAAGTTGGGTATCAGCCTTATACAAATACGGGATCAAAACAAATACCGGAACTAGCATTTGATATTTATTATTTATAAATTAGATAGATTTTCAGTAAGCAGAACATCGCAATCGCAGATATGAACGTTTGACCTGCGAGTTCACCCGCAGACTGAAGCGCGCGGTTTATTTTTTATCGCAACCGAATATAAATAACGGCCGAAAATGGGCAGTTTCTAATTTTCTCATGGCTGGGATAGAGGGGATACGTAAAATACCAAGAAGGAATGTTGGGAAAACGGTGGCCGCGGTGAGCGGACGGCTGTAACAATGTTGGGAAAATATTTTCGAAACGACCGAGTTAATATTCTCAAGGCTTGCATATTATTAATTTTTTATCTCGCAGAACGCGGCCGGCTGGATTGCTTTCCATATAGAGTGTCCCAAAAAATTCAGTCTTAGGTAACACGCTTTTTGTTATGTTTACTCTGGATGTATTACGATTACTTAAGTTTTACGTAATATTATGAAGGTTGAAAATAATGCATACATTTTATTGTAAGTAACAACTCTATATACAGGGTGAAGGAATGATAAATCAATTCTATTGTTATAACTTGTTATCATATTTTACGTTTTAGAAACGTAAAAAGTGTTATATGTAAGTTGAAGGCCAGTTTTAAAGGTTAAAAACCACGATTTGTAAGAAAAAATTGCGCATCGCGCAAAGAAGTTAAATAAAGATAACTACTTTTTTCAAAATATCACACTCTACAGATTTAGACAGACCGATGTCCTCCTCTCACAGCCCTATTCTATAACTGCAAATCGTATAGAAATTTGTAAAATCGAATAGAAGTCAGCATGTCGTTATCGTAATGTGCGAATCAGTATTCTGTAACTGCTTCTAATTTCTACTGTAGTGGCTAAGTCTACATATATATTAGAATATATGTAGACTTTGGTAGAGGTGTCTCAACAATCTGACAGTGTTGCCACTCGACTTTTCTATTCGAGTTAAATTTTGATGAGAAAAAGGCCTATATTAATCAAAACCGGGCTAGATTTCCAAGCTTAAGTACCTTTTGGCTGCCACCCAGAGATTCAAACTATTCTAATTTAATATTAGGTGTATTAACCTATTAGGACTCCTATTTAAAGTTACTATCCCAACAGCTAGTATCCTGAATTAACAGTATTTCTCCTGGGCTGGGGTAAAAATACGTAATAGTAGTGAGTGGACCGGTTAAACCACAGAATACTATTCTGCGGTTAAACTTCTTTGTATTTTGGTCAGTGGTCACATAACCTAAAAAACGCGTAAACCCTGAAAACAAAAAGTTATCCTGTAATAGGTATCACGATATCAGTAATACAGTAATGTAACTTAAGAAATTATAAAGTAACTACGAAAGAGAGGGTTAAATTTGCTTGTAGGGGGCTAGGGGGCCAAATTTGTTGACAAAGGGCTAAATCTAGCCCGAACGGGTTAACATTGGCAAGACTAGTATCTGATAGAAGTTGATTTCGACCACGCAGACCCTGCCAGAGAGCAAAAGCAACATCGAAATATGTATACGCTCATGCGCAGAGATGACCGTAGTTGGATTTGACATTTCATTAACCTAACAAGTGCCGAAAGCTTCACAAGTTATTAAAAAGTTTATTTTTTGCTTTGAACACAGATTAATTAAAATAGGTAGTTATTTTATCTGTGCTATTAATTATTTTCTATGGGCTTCACTGGGCTTTGTTTTACCATGAAGTTGGGTGAGTTTAGCCATGCAGGCGAAGAAAGAAGAGAAGACAGAAGAGCGCCAGAAGATTTTAACCAGCCTGCAGGGTAGAGCCAGCCCGGGAAGAGACCCCACACCTATCACTTTTTGTGATCGGGGTTGGTGAAGGATGGGGCCACCTCTATGAGGCAGTTCAGGCCTACAGCGATGAGGAGGGTAAAGAGCTATAATCCCGCTCGGCCTCAAACCATCATATAAAAAACAAGGTATTTTGTACACATTATAAAGTGTACATGTTGCAAAATATTGACTAGGGACTGAGGCAGATTAAAGAAGTTGCCCGGTAACAGAATGGTTTCCAGTCCGGATCTGGTTCTGCCAAATGTTTAGCTGCTTATCTTTTGTTCAGTGGTGACTACCAAAAATGTTTGCCATGTAAAAAAACGCAGATTAAAAATGTATTGGAAAAACTCAGAAAGTTTATAAATTTCTCTCTCTCTCTCTTAAAGTAAGTGAGTGAAGTTTCCTGCTTAATTTTTGGTTTTTTATATATTTGAAATATAGGTACAGTTACGAATAACGCAACCCTATGGTATTATTATGTCTTTTGGAACGCATTTCTTTCAAGGATTTGTCTCTAATAGTTAAATCAAAGTACCTAAAAAGTGTACTACAAAGGAAATGTGCCAAACCAGGACTGTAAGGCCTACAGTCTAGGTACTTTGGGTATTTTGGGTAGGAATATAAAATAGTTATAGAATTTAGTTATAAATATTCCATTATAAAGTTTCATCCATCCTGTATTTGGAAAACCTTGACATGCAACACAATATTTGTTATCAATGATCAAATAGGGAGTCAATTATGCACAAACTCCTTCATCAACTTCATTTCATGAATTGCGAATCTTTTTTCTAGGACACCCTGTACATATAACTCACGCTAAACCGAACCGAACCGTGGATCTGGAACCAGAAAATAAAAAATTAATAAGTAGGTACTAGAAGTAGCTCCGAAAAAGTAAAAGTGATCTTATAATGTATGCGCATACAATTAACTGGAAGGTTTTGGTACTTTTATTGGTCACGTGATATGTCATGTGTCTGATATGGCATTCTACCACCTAGATTATTAAGTCCCTAGGCGGTATTCGACATGTAGAGCATGGAAACAGATCTTAGTCACGGAAGAGGACAATAAGTTTTTGTTATACACCGCAGAAACTACAGTTATATGAGATCAAGAGGATAACATCAATGTAAAATATACTGGGGGCAACGAAGTTTGTCACTAGAATTCCTTATTTCACACAGGAAAAGAAATTTGAAACTTTGGGTAAGTATTTCCACCATCAGATATTAAGGTCATTATCACCGCCAATGCAGCGTTCTATTTTGCCTCTTATACAGGGTGTTGGTTAAATATGCGGCAAAAATTCAAGAGGTTATTCCTTGGACTATTCTAAGGATATTTTATCCTTTGATGATTTTTGAAAAAGCGCTTTGTTGCGAAGATATAGGACGAAAAAAATGTTCAACAAATCCAATTTTGGTATTTTTCACATTATTAATGTAGGTGAAATAAAAGTACGGCGTACTACACTGGACGTATCAAGTAAAGGACATGTAAGAAAAAGGAGTTGTTTTTTCTTACCAACATCCCGTGGTACTTCGGAGTGATTATTTTATATGTTTTTGTATGTTGTGTTTTTGTAGTTTGTATGTGTCGCATTTGTTAAGATTGATTGACGTTTGGTTAGTTGACGTGTAAACGGTTGTTAGTGAAGTACTCTATCATGGCTCGCTATACGAATGCCGAGATGGCTGACATGCATTTTATTTATGGACTGGCTGATGGCAATGCATTAGAAGCTAAGCGACTGTACATTGAACGATTTCCTAACCACATTGCTCCCGATAGAAAAATCTTTCAAAGGATTCATCAACGTCTTCGAGAAACGGATACATCGAAGCGAAGTGGAGGACCAGGAAGGCCAGCGACTGTAAAAACGGTAGACGTAGAAGAGAATGTGTTGGACATGATAGAACAAGATCCAGGTACTTCTACGCGAAGAATTGGAAATACTTTGAATGTAAGTAATTGGACTGTTTGGAAAATTCTGAGAGATAATTTGTTGTACCCATACCACATTCAACGCGTTCAGGCACTTCTTCCTGCGGATTTTGCTCCACGTATTGCATTTTGTCAATGGTTTTTGCACACATTGGTTGAAACCCCTCAACTACTTACGCTGATTCTTTTTACCGATGAAGCCAGTTTCTCGCGAAATGCAATAAGGAATTTCCACAATAACCATAAGTGGGCTGACGAAAATCCAGTTGAGATTTGTGAAGATCGGTTTCAACATCAGTTCTCGTTGAACGTTTGGGTTGGAATTGTGGGTGACTGGCTAATTGGACCGGTATTTCTACCAGGAAGACTTACCAGCGAAGTATACCGCAACTTTTTGGAACAAACGCTACCTCCTACGCTACCATTGGCTACAAGACAGGCAATTTGGTTTATGCATGATGGTGTACCACCTCATTTTAGTGTAGTTGCTCGAGAGTTTTTAACAGCCACATACGGAGATCGCTGGATCTCCGATCGCTCGATCGGTACGTATAACCTGCTCGATCCCCGGAGTTAAACCCCCTGGATTATTTCCTATGGGGGCATCTAAAGGCACTAGTTTATACTAGGCCAGTGGAATATGTGGACGATTTAAGAGATCGGATAATTGCTGGGTGTAACTCAATAAGAAACGACCCTGGTGTTTTTGGAGTTCGGGAGTGTATGAGGGGAAGATTGGATGGTTGCATCCGATCTGTAGGTAGCCATTTTGAACAATTCTTGTAGGTTCAGAAATGTTACATGTAATTTTTAATGATAAATTGTTATTTGTTGAAAATTTTTTCGCTCTATATCTTCGCAACAAAGCGCTTTTTCAAAAATCATCAAAGGATAAAATATCCTTAGAATAGTCCAAGGAATAACCTCTTGAATTTTTGCATAATGACATGTTTAACTAACACCCTGTATAAAGCATTGGCTGAAAAACAAAACGACGAAATTCTTATTAGTCTGGGCGTTCTTAATGAAACACATACTTGCATATGATGATAATTTTTCTTTGTCGCAAGTTGTCGAATATTTTCCAAAAATGACGTGCTACGACCGGTTCAATTAACCGGCAACGATATTAGTCATTTGAATTCCTTTTTCACTCAGGAACAGGATATTGCAATTTTGGGTAAGTATCGGTTTTATTAGATTTATATGAATTCTGTAATACTCTGACAGCTGGACAATAGTAGAGTGGCCGAAAGAACACTCTAATTTAAATGCACCTTAAGAGGAAGAAAAATTATGTTTATTCTTGTTTTACTTGAAAAGATTCGTGAAATAAACGATTGTTATTTGAAAATATTTTTTATTCGCATTTTATTTGATTTTACTTAGAACAAAATCCAACAATAATTAGATAGAATTGTAAAAAAGCTCCTTACAGGATTTGTTTCATCTTTGCCTGGAACATAAACCACCTGCAGCACATATGGGGAAGACTGAGAGTACATAATTTGAATGTAGACATAAAACCAAGCCCGGGCCCTTATCTCCTCTACCACCTGTGCCTCTGGCATTTCTCAAACGCTGGAATACTTTTGCGATTCGTTTTTCAGACTAATTTGCCGAAATGATTAAGCTGTACGCTTTCGAACCCGAAATTCGAAGACGACGCCCAAGACGAGGCGCAGTAGGTGTTCTTCCTCCTGGGCAGTCCCCATTAATCGGAATTTGGATATGGAATGTATTGTTGATGCTTGGTGGAAAAAATTGTCGGTAGGTATGCCAGTCGTACCAGAGTAGAAAAAGTGTCAGGTAATGTCCGGTAAAAATAATTGTTATTTTCACGTTAAAATATATTGTTTAATAACACCAATAACAGGAAAGTATAGGTATAGGTGTATTTCAACAAAGTGGTTGTATTGTTCCCTGTTATTAAATTGATACATGTTTTTTAGGTCAAAATGAGTGAGGAACTGTTTCTCATTCTAAGGCCAAACATCTTAAACATTTTTGTTACCTCAACGAATGTTCCATGAAAAATAAATTGAAATTGGAGTTATGCGAAGAAATTGTGATGGAAATTGAACGGAAAACCTTTTTCTATATATAGTTGCTTAATATACAGAATCAACATCAGATTCTGAGCTTAACAAATTACACAAATACGTATACATCGTATAACTCTGTCACCTACTCCTACTACTGCGTTATCCTCTTTGGTTTTATCTTTGGCACTCCTTGCGCGCAATTTCCTTCATCCTGCGTCACCTTGCGTTACTCTGCGTCATTCTGCGGATTCAACTTGCGCCCGAACTGAGAATAATCAGAATTAGAATTTAAGTAATGAGGAAAATGCGTCAGTTTTCTTAATACCAAAACAAGAAGTAACAAGATAATTTGTTGGGACAACTTACTCCCAGTTGCCAAACTGTCAGCAAACGCTCGGCGACGGTTTCTGGCCGTTGTGGGAACTAACCTTAAGTATATACTGACATGGTAAGTCATTGTGTATCTTTGTAAGATTAAAAAATATTGTTTGTCCTACAACAGGATCAATGAAGTTCCAGTTTGACAAAGAAGACAGAAAGTATTCAAATACCATAAGTTCATCATCACTGGCATCCTGGTTATGTCTGTGGCTCTGTAAAAGCCCTGCTGGCACCCTCTGTAGCCCTTCCTTCTTCTATATAGATTAATGAAATATATCGGATTGAAAAAATACAATTTATCTTTTGTTTACTTCTCCATTATCATTCAGAATTTAATGCCTTCTGTCACTAAATCTTTTTTTAAACAGTCAAGGTCGAACCTAGTCTCAATACTCTTGAGTGTGATTAAATAGAACACGCCACGCTGTATTTTCAATTACAATATATTTAGATTAAAACCTTCATTTTCGATCTATAAAATGATCCTACAGCATCACCCACTTGCGATATACTTCGGAAAGCTTCCACTACTCTCTCTTTCATATCATCGGGCTTCGTTGGATGATCTAGGTATATTCGTTCGTTTACATATCCCCACATAAAGAAGTCTATTGGTGTCAAATCAGGGAATCTTGGTGTTCAAGTGACGAGTGCTGTTCTACCTACCACTTATCCTCCTTCCAGTCGTCCTCACTGCTACATGATAGTAGGAGGAGAGCCATCGTGCAGGAACTACAAATCGTCCTGGATATTGTCATTGATGTAGATGAAGTGATAGCTCATGCCTAAAAAAAATTTAAGTAGGTTTTCCCTAACAGCTTTTCTTCCAGAAAGTGAGGCTCTATAATATGACGCCCTTGGATTCCTACCTGTACATTTCGTGACACGATGAGGTTTTGGCAGTTAACATGTCTGATTCAATGAGGATTCTGTGTTATAATAATGCGTATTGTAATTTATTCGTTAGTTTTTACTTAACAAGCCCTCCTAATAAGATTAAAAAAAAAATTCTTAAAATTTTTATATCTACCGGACTACATTAATTCAGAAATTAGATTTTTGTAAAAATTCTTCTAATTTATTAAATCACTCTTTAATTATTGGATAATTATCTTAATTAAGTTAAGCTTGCGTTCAGTTTTATTTATTGTAGTTTGATTATTTTTTTTGAAAAATCATGTGTTTTTTAAGTACTTAGGAAGGTACTTATAATGTTTTTGAACTGTGGAAAACTGTGGATTATAGGGTATGAAGTACCATATGGTTTGAAAGTTTATTTAATATAGAATTTATAGAACTTATATGACAGGGTGTTCTATTTAAAATTTTGTGAAAAAAGACAGTTGTAAGTATTGTGGCCACTCTGTGGCCACGGTCTTTCATAAAATATTGTTTTGTCAAAAACCACTAATGCCAGACCCTCATATGAGAGTGTTCATCCAGTTATCCTTGATCTTTTAAAAGCAAAAAATGCGAGGTGGGGCGTTACATTTAAAAATATATATTTGGTTTGTAATGTTTTTTGAGTCACCCTATACTATACAGCGGAAAATAGTTCTAAAATCTGCCTTACATTGACCTTGATAACACTCAGCGTTAAAATTTCGTTGAAATTCTTTAGTTTACCATAATCCTCGTTTGACCACCCTGTATAAACAACCGGCTGGTTGCCATGTGTGACGTATTGTTGTTTACTAAAACTAAAATAATAAAAACACAATATATACCCTCAAAAATTCTTATTAATAAAAAAGCTGAATTTTAAACATCCCGTCTCGCTAGTGATGTGGAAGAAGCCAAGGTACGCCAACTACTTGCTCGGACTTGGCCCAGTGCGTCATCTCGAATCGTCGACTCCACTTCCGCGACGATTCTGGCAACATTCCACTGTTCCATCGCAGCAAGCTGGTGCCTCAGGCAGCAGCTCAGCAGAGTGCAGCTTCTAGAAACCGTTGAGGAACGTCCACTGTTCGCTTGGTCGAGTGGACCCAGTTCTGGCATGCTACAGGCAGAGGAGCCCCAGCCAATATTATAGTGGAAGTTCCCGACGTTCATCGGATATTCACGCGTGCCCCAATAAACAGCAATATGTGAAATGATTATGTTTTATTCGGTAATAACATTAACAGGTAGAAGTAATTCATGACCAATGTGTAACTAACTGTTGCTGGGTGTTATTGGGCTACAGCGGTGATTATCGCGGTTCTTAACTGGTTTTAATTTACCGTGGGATCCGCAAATCATTGTAGTTGAGAGCTGTTGAATTGCGGGAGCGAGGAAGCGAGAATTGCTGCTGTAAATACATACTTGGCGATCTGCGTTGGGTCACAGATCGGGCACCAGAAGACTTAAGTAAAGTTATTCTATGTTAAACGTAAATGACTAGACTACAGACCTATGAATTAAGGGCGTATTGGCACTTCCTTGTTTATGAAACAGTCAAAAGGTGAATTAAACCTATTCAGTATGAACCGAAACAAAGATGTCGCACTGAAAATGCAGTCAGCCAAACAAATCGTAACATTTTAATGAAAAACCGTACTGGTCGATTGCAATTTAGGATTTTTTATGTTGCACGTCACAAATTTAGTAGCCTTTTATGAAACAGTCAATGTATCCCATTATTAAATTTAAATTGCTAGGGAATAATTAGGCCAGTTTCCAATAAGTTTTTACTGTCCTTGAAATAGTTAAGCGCTGTTTAAAAAAATGTCACTTCTACTGTAAATCATCGTCAACTTTATTTTTTCTTAAGAACGCCATATTAATTTTTCTCGTATTTGAATAAATCGCTTTTTTTCTGAATACAACAATATAATATATGTTAATATTAAGGGCATTATGAAGGAAAATAGGTATTTTTTTTGAAAATGTTTAGTTAGCCATTAGTTATTCAAATATGAGAAAAATTAATATGGCGCCCATACAAAAAAATAAAGTTGCAGATGATTTACAACAGAAGTGACATTTTTAAAAAACCGTTTACGGCATCGTATTTGTCTCAAAAAAAGTGTCCTAATAATGTGAAAACGATAAGTCAATATTTTCAAAAATATAGAAGTTATGGCCAGAAAACGAAAACCGAAAAAAACATTTTTTTGTCTCTAACTCAAAAACAAAAGCATATATGGAGGTTTTCTTTGCGCCAACTTATTGAGCATAAAATTCCGCAACTTTGTCGAATTTAAACCTACAGTCTATCTTTTATAATAAGCGAGATACCCATGTTACACACTCGAAAGTGAACCACCCTGTACAGGTAGGAATCCAAGGGTGTCATATTATCAAGCCTCACTTTTTGGAAGAAAAGCTGTCAGGTAAAACCTACTTAATTTTTTTTGAGGCATGAGCTATCACTTCTACATCAATGACAATATCCAGAACGATTTCTAATTCCTGCACGATGGCTCTCCTCCTCACTATCATTTGTAGCAGTGAGGGCGAGTGGAAGGAAGATATAAGTAGTAGATTAGAAAAGCGCAAAATGAAGGTTTTAATCTAAATACATTGTAAATCAAAATACAGCGTGGCGTGTTCTATTTATCTGTTAAAATTGTCAAGAATTTAATCACAGTCAATAGTATTAAGACCTGGTACTAGGTTTGGCCTTGATCTTGACTTTTTAAAAAATATTTTGTGAGAGAAAGCGTTAAATTCTGAATGATGATGGAGGAGTAAACAAAAGCTAAATAATATTTTTTCAATCCGACATATTTCATTAATCTATAGATGGAGGAAGGGGTAGAGGGGGTCCCAGGATTTTTACAGACCCACGGAAATATCCACGGACGTAGCCAGGACGCAACTGATGTTGCACTTATGGTCTTATGGAATAATTTCTGTCTTCTTTGTCGAACATGAGCTTAATTGATCCTGGTCTCAAGAAATTTTTCGGATTGTTCAGGAAAAATTCACATGACTCATGTTTTTTCTTGGTTAATGTAATTTAAACAATTTGCTCTGAAGGGTCATAGTTCTTATGTAAATGTTCATTGAATTTCGTAAAATTATGTAAAATGCGTACCACATTTTACATAATTTTACGAAATCGAATGAACAATGTTGAATGAACCGGTCGTAGCACGTCATTTTGGAAAATATTATTCGACAACTTACAACAAAGAAAAATTATCGCCATATTATTCAGGTCTGTATTTCATTAAGAACGCCCAGACTAATAACAATTGTATCGTTTTATTTTTAAGAACAATGCTTTTTTGTAAGTGACAAAATGGAACAGGCATTGGCGGTGTAACGTGTACTTAAATAGACAGTAAATGAGCGATGAATATTTAATTTTAGCTTTAAAATGGATTCTATTGACTCTGTAACGAGTGATGAAATACGTATACTGCTATTGGTGTTGTTACTCGCCCTGAGTGCATCTAAACTAGCTCTGTTACTAACACAACATATCGGCAATCAGATGTAAACAATTCCTTTGTAAAAAATGGAACATTATTTGTTTAATTGTTCTTAACTCTGTGGACTAGACTGTATTTTTCGATTCAATTCAGCCCATCTTAGAATAATCTATTTGAACTGCCTAAATGAGATAGAATGTATATTAGAATATTTGTAGACTTTGGGATAGGTACGTGGGCCAAAGGAATATCTCGCATAGAAACTTTGTAAACGAAGCCCCACGCAGTCAGCACGAGATATTTGACAACGTCACGGTAACGTGGACCAGATATAATCAAACATGATATAACCAGATTCTGGTTATGTTGTTAGTGTTTTATAAATCAAATTTTTAAATGTTTTTTTCTCTCGTTTTATTTTTTAGTTATATCATGTCTTATGTATGATGTCTAATTAGTGTTTGGCCAAAATTATACAGAGGTGATCAAATTATTTCAAGGAAAAACGACGCGGCAAAATGTTTATGTAAGAAAATTATCTGTTTGGTTTCATTTAGGGTTTTCAAGTTGTTTTCCATTGCGGGAACTATGACTCGGGCGGGCGGCACCCGATTCGTTAAAGACCTAATTTGACCTATTTAAAAAAATATTTTGGTTATTTTTTAAAATTCGGTTCTATCTTACCAGAAGCGCCTATGGAATTGAGATCCCTTGCACTAGTAGATGCAAGAAGTAGTTTTTCGCGATATCTTTGGTTTTAGCTGTAAAAAGCATGAATAGTATAAAGAGGAGTCCGAACTGAACAGGATTTACCTGATAAAATATGTACTGAAAAAACGTATTGGTTTCAGTAGCGCTGCGGTCGGCTTGATCATTCGTTTGTTTATTAACTGTGTCTGTTTTACAATTGACAACTGACGCTTGTTTTTCTAGGCATTTGGTATTTATCGTTTCATAACTGTGTCTATGAATTAAAGCGTAATAATATTTTGTGGTAATATTAATATGTAATAATATATACCTGCAGGTTAAAGAACACTTTCACCATGTAAAATCACCACTAAATTATTTTTAGGTTATGTAAATCATGGTTATTTACCGGTAATTTTACATCACTAAACGGACATGACGAACATGCGAACATGACGAGTCCCTTAAGATTAAGGGACTCTTGGAAAGACTTGTTAGAATTGTTCGAAACCGCTACGAACCGAGTCCACTTTAAACCAAAAGCGGCAACCACAAAATCCTGAATCGTTCCCTTCAAACTCGAACCCAAGTACGCATGTTCAGGACGGTTCAGCATCGGATTATTTGAGAATCTGAACAAACCTAAAGTTCGGACTCCTTTTTATACTTCGTACTAAAAAAAGTATCGCTGTTTTATATGGTACGTTGCTAACGACAAAGTTTTTTTGATGCCGGCCCTTTCCTCAAATCGCCAGTTTTGTTCATTGCCACTCTCTGGTTAGATCAAACTTCACACCATTGGCTGTTTTTCAAGCAATTAATGTGTTACCATATAACATTACGATTCTGTGTTTTTTAAAGTTTAATTCATCCTCTTGCATGTATAATTTATAATTATTATTGTTTGATTAAATTTCCAAAATGAATAAACATAATTTTGAATTTGACATACACGAAATCAAACGCTACAATGTTTAATTTTATTTCATAAATTTATATTCCCGACAAATAAATAATTATTATAGTCCGATAAAATAAATAATTTATTTTATAGGACAGATGCCACAAATCTACAGTGCGGCTGAAATACAGGGTGTAAAATATAGTGTTCCGGACTTCGAGTGGTGATACTATATTTAAAAATAAAAGTTCCTGTGAACATATGCCCTAAAATGGTTTTAGAAAATTTTTGAATACTAAAAGTATCTGTCAAACAACAAAACAACAAAAACTGTCAGTTGAATTCATATAAAAACAATAGACTGGAACTGTCAAACCTAGATACTCAGATACCTAGAGAAATTTTATGGAAACTTTTTATTACTACAAATTACACTATTAACTACCCCTTATAATTAATTTTACTTAAAAATCTTTGAGAAGTGCATAGTCATAGTCTTGTCTTTTTTAAATTATTTACGGATGTGTAATAGTGACCAGTCAGGTTGTAAATAATAAACGAACTGTTTTCAATTCTACGAGGGATGATTGTAAATAATAAAAAACCGATATTATTGTATTATACAGGAAAGAAGTGATTTTCTAAATTTTTTAGTTGTTTATACCTAATAATAATATTTCACCATTCATTCAAATCAGAATGACTAGTGCTGAAGGTAAAGTCCGCGCCAGAGTACTAACGCGCCGCGTTAACACTCTGTATTATCGACTAATATGTTGATCTGTTGCTATTTTAGTTCATTTTTACTGCAAGGACGACTGCCTATTATTATTATTCTGTAGATCGCGTTAGTGGTCAGGAACGACTGAAGATTGATAAATCCTAACCACCATTTGGTACAGAAATGAAGAAAACTTAATTAATTTGGGGTATTTACTACCTATACCCAAAATTAAGACTAATACGTCTTGAAAAATTATAGAAAAAGTGATCCCACCCATTGTTTAGGACTTATCTCGTTTTTGTTTATACTATCGCTATCTGCTCATTGTGTATATTACGAAATTATCCTGATGAACCGTTGTTATTTTAGACAATAGTCTGCGGTTGCCTCGTTCTGAGAAAACGTTTTAGCAAGAAAAACCTCTGTAGGGTTTAGTGGTGTGTCACATCTTTGCAACATATGATATGGTGCATTTCTACCACAAACTAAAATTCCTGGATTCGGTGTCATTTCAGATGCAGATATCTTTCTGTAGACCACATAAAAATAGTGACTGAGCCATGAAATGTACAGTTGAAACATAAAAAGTATGGATATTGTTTGTTACCTCGTATTTATGACTAATACTTTATGATTTGTCGTAGATATTTTTTTTGGGGATATACTTCCAGTGTAGTAGATCATAAAAATGGAAACTCACAGTTTTTATCTTGAATATTTCGTTTGTCTTCTTTTTTACTATTTTCTCAAGGGAAATTTTGGTGAAACAAATTACAGATCAATTTTACTTTGTGTTAGGTTATCTTCTTCGATTAATTAGGAAATAAACCAATCGTTATTATCTTTAATCTTTATAATTCATATCATCTTGTCCTTGAATTTTAGAGGCCTCTTCTCTATGCAGATGACCCCGTCTATCTGTCCAATATTTATGATTGTCTTATGCTTCAATATGGCAGATAATGTTCACAATTGATGTATAATAAATTCACATTCGCTTAACTTTTCGAAGTGTAACTCAATAACATTTACTTGAAGAAATTATACCATCGATTTTAATTATAGTATTCGACATTAACATGATTAAAAAATGCACCAGTATTAAAGATCTTGGAGTAACACTTGATAGTAAGTTAAGTTTTGTGAAGCACATTAATAACATCCAGTGGGAAGCTTTTAGAAATCTTCGTTTTGTCTTGAGGAACTCAAGAAAATTTATAGAAATTAAACGGTGTCCTCAAAATTAGAATATGCCACGCTTGTATGGCACCCAGGTTATCAAATTCATGTAGCAAATTGGAAAATATACACAGGAAATGTTAAATACTTATGGTTGAAATCTGATGATATTTATCCACCCGAGAAAATTTACATCAACTATTTCAACTTAATGATCTGGACCAAAGTTTACTGAATAAATATATTTATGTGAAGGTTGGTACAAAGACCCAAAGAGGGCACTACGGTGTATTCCTCACCACCACTAAATATATTTATTCTGTAAACTTTGATCTGGACTATCTTCGTATGTATAATTCGTTGGTGACTCCTCACAAAACTGTAACTAATAAAATTGACTGTCTGGATTTGTTATATTCTCTATGTCTTCATGTTTTCCACCTTAACACCCGGTCTTCATCATTGTTTTATCTTCAGACACTCAAGCCCAATCTATTAATGTTTTCTCTGCTGTAGGTACAGAATGAATTTTATCATTGTAAGATGCAGAATTTGGTTGATATTTTCCATGATACTATTCCCATTATCAAAAACAAAATGTCTACTAATATCTGAATCTACAATTTTATAATTTTATTGTTAAATGTTGTACTCATGTTACATGTTTACTGCATCCATGTTTATGTTCATTTTATTTGTTATGTTTGATTCTATGCATATTTTTTATGAATATTTTGTTTTATTCTTTCTTTTTGTAATTTTTACGCTACTCCCACCCAAATTGGCATTTTTGTCGGGCGATGTATTCTAAATATATACTTAAATAAGACTGAAAAAAGCAAATAGTATATTATACTATAAGGGACAGAAATGCGTTATTTTGGCAGAGGTGCAATTTGAAGCCCGAGGGCGAAGCCAGAGGGCTACAATACACCGAGGACAAAATAGCATTTCTCCCGAATGGTATATACTATTTTTCCACGGTCTCATTAACTTAAAAACACATATTTGGTTATTATGAAGTAAGTAGCACCAGAATTATTGTATTCGGATTTGAGCATTTATTTAGTAGTCGTTGAGTTATTGTCATAACTACAAAATAAACAAACAAAAAGAATTGTCAAATTAAGATGTTAGTTTGGTTTAGTTTACAGTTTGTTTAGTGCACAATGAATAATTGTGAGTCGGAAGAGATTGTGGAGGCTGCAAATATTGCAATAAGCAATTTGTTACCTACGAAGTCAAGATCTTTATACGATATAGCTTACAATCGGTTCAAAACGTGGTGCGCCGAGAAAAATATTCAAGTATACAGCGAGAATGTTTTGTTGGCATACTTCAGTGAAAATGCAAAGAATTACAAGTTTTCCACATTATGGGCGCAATATTCTATGGTTAAGTCAGGCTTGATAATTTACGACAACATAGATATAAGCAAATTCCCCAAACTGATCGCATTTTTGAAAAGAACCGGTGACGGATATCAAGCGAAAAAATCGAAAATATTGACAAAGGGTGAAATCGACCGTTTTCTATCAACTGCAGATGACAAAGAGTTCTTAATGATTAAGGTAAGATTACTTTTGTTGTTAGGTATTTCAATTATTTAGTATTTTGATTTTTTATAGGTTGTATTAATTCTGGGGATTGCCGGAGCTTGTCGAACTGATGAACTAGTCAATTTAACTGTAGATGATATTGAGGATGTAGGCTCATCCTTGATTGTAAAAATTCCAAACACTAAGACAAAGATTCCACGAACCTTTGTGGTTACCGATGTGGGAAATATGCTTGAATTGTATCGAAAATACCTGTCCCTTCGTTCTCCCCACGTCAAGCATAAGCGCCTTTTTTTGTACTACAAAGCAGGAAAATGTAGTTCGCAGCCAGTTGGCAAGAATACCATCGGAAAAATTCCTAGTGTAGTAGCTTCGTATTTAAAATTACCTGATGCTGCATGTTATACTGGTCACTGCTTACGAAGATCTTCAGCGACATTACTGGCAGATGCTGGTGTGGATATCACGACAATAAACAGTCATGCTGGTTGGAAATCAACGACAGTCGCTGAGGGTTATGTCGAGAACTCCATTGAAAATAAGACCAAAATTGCTAATCACGTTTTAGTAGGTACCACCACTAGCGCAATCACAAAAACTTTAAATGTAAGCGAAAGTAATATTCCTTCTAATATTAATTTTGAAAATTGTACAAATGTTACATTTAATTTAAATGTCAATAAATAATTTCAATGTTACCTCTTTTTTTGCATGAAAAACGTTCTCCATAATGTAAACTCCCTTGGGAGCATTATACTCCCTTGGGAATAATCGACTACTTCTGTTTCAATTTTGATGTCATAGAAACTGATTTCTACTCCCGACCGTGGAAAAAATACTTTATTGAATTAAAACATGACACATGTAGGTACCTTCTGAATAGTGTCAGAATGTTTCATTTACTTTGGTAAAAATAAATTTTCGTTTCTAATTCTGTAAGCATTTACTTCAGATATTGGGTAGAATGTCGAAAAAATGCAAGAGTATAAACACAAATAGATAAAAAGTTTTAGTCAATATATTATGTAATATCATTTGTACTAGGTAAAAAAGATATACGAATTTGTTTAAAATACCGCATCTTCGTCTTAAAGGTAAGAAGTTACAAAGTTATTTCACCGAATTTCAACCAAAACAATTTTTACAATGTGTTTCCCAAGTACATACTTATTTTAATACCCCACTTTAATATGTGAACAGCAAATCGTTGTGAAATCTCCCATTGCAAGAAATAAGCACATCTACTGCAGGTAAAAGTGCATGGTTACATAACAGGAGGCAAAGAAAAACAACACATTTAATAACTAGATTTTAAAGCGACGCAAGAATCCGTATATATTACAAAGTATTTTTTTTATTAGACGTGTATTCAAATGACCTTGTTTTAAACTCGTTTTCTATATAAATATTGTATTTCCACGTACATGTATAAGTAAGGCTTTGTGTTAGAGTAACGCATAAAATATTTAGAATGCAGGCAGTAGTTTCTGTTTTAGGATATTCTCGACAATGAGTAATATATGAACAAAAAAAACACAGCTACGTTAATAATAAATATGGCATGCATGCTTATGGATAAATAATACTAATTTTTCACACGTCGTGTATATCCAATCGATATCTCTACGGAATATATTATTAGTTATTAATATTATATGCATCGCACATGGTCGGTATTTTGAAATAAGTAAAATGGCGTAAAATGTGGAAAACATATAGATACGATCGCGTTATTCCAATTGTATGTGACAAGTAACAGTGACACAAAAGTAAATAAAAACCAGAAGCGTATCTGCCTATTACTCGCTTTATTCCTTCCCATAACCTCGATGCTCGGTTAACCTGAGATTATATCCTGAAACGGCTAGTGCTGTAGCGTCTCGAGTGCCAGTATGTTCACAGCAATTTATTTCTTACGCATTGAGTTTTAATTAAATAGACATTTTATCTAGTTTTGTTAATTATAATACCTTCAGTTTGTATTGAATTTTAATGAAAACATTTTTTACTGACAAAAAAAAGTAAAAAAGGTATGTGACCAAAAATAATTATTTTTACAGGATTTTAAGTAGTAAAATATCCTGTAAAAAACGTCTCCCTTTTGGAACCAAGGTCACGAATCAAGCGGTAACCACATCAAAGGTTCCGCCTGTGAGATATCCTTGTGTTGATTTTTTTATTCCTGTGACAGTGATCTCTACTTACCTATTTTAATTCCTGATCTATGCCATTCCAAGTCCTTTATTTTAAACTCACAGAACATGCAGGAGCATATATTTCGAAATATCAAACCCATCGAAATCGCATCTTGTTTAAATTTAGCTACAGTAAGAGATACTTAAATCCTGAATATCTAAATTCTTAATATTGATGATTTCTTGTACTAACAATGATACTGTCTCGCTACAGTCTGTGGCCACAATTATAGAGAAATTTATTTATTTATTTTATTTATTTATTTATTGATCCAAGAGACCATAGCATGGCATAGGATAAGTCAAGGGACACAATATACAAAGTAAAATATACACAAAGATACAAAAATCAAAGTGAACAAAAGAAAAACATAACAAATACATAACAAATACAAACAAATACAAACAAGTACAATAATGTTACAAATAAATATGTCTTCTAATTATTAAAGTATTCAGCTAAACTGTAAAAGCAGTGATGAACAAGATAATCTTTGACTCTCTTCTTATAAGAATCAAAATTTGTTATCTGTCTGATCTGAAGTGGCAGCTTATTATACAGTTGAATGCCCATATAGCAAGAATTTCTCTCGGTTAACGTTAAGTTATGAATTGGAAAACACAGAGTGTTATCTCCTCTAGTATTATATGTATGAAACGATTTAATAGTGACATATTTACTTGGATTTTTCCTAACCGATAAGAGGATTTTATAAATATATACACAAGGCACTGTCAGCAACCTAAGCATCTTAAAGTGCTGTCTACATGAAGTCATTATCGATATACCCACAATTGATCTGATAGCTCTTTTTTGCATATGAAAAACCCTGTAGGACATATGCGAGGCACCCCAAAACTCTATACAGTATTGAATTCTTGAGTATATTTGCGCATAGTAAAATGATAATAAAATCTCCTTGCTACTCACTCTCTTTAATCTATACAAACAATAGCATTTAGATGACAGCTTATTGCAGATGTCTTCAATATGCGTAGTCCAACGAATATCATTGTCAAGGTGTACACCCAGAAACTTTACATTATTCACCTGTTTAATTGATGTACCATTCACTTTAACAAGGAAAGATTCATTTATTTCTCTAGTTTTAGGGGTAAAATTAATAAAAACAGTTTTACTTTTATTTAGAAACAACTTGTTATGCATAAACCAACTGTTGAAAATAGACAGCTTATTCTGAACATCATTGATAGATTGCATTATACTATTTTCTGCACATATATAACTGTTGTCATCTGCATACATAAATAGCTCTCGATTGTCAACATATAACGGCAAGTCGTTCACAAAAAGCAAGAATAATAATGGTCCCAGTACAGAGCCTTGTGGGACTCCGGAGTTAATTTTTAGTTTATTTGATTTTGCACTATCTATTTGAACTAACTGAAATCGATTGTCAAGATAACTATTGATAAGTTCATTAACAATTCCCCTCATACCATAATCATTCAGTTTTGACAACAAGAGTTTGTGATTAACTAAGTCAAAGGCCTTACTCAAATCCATAAACAGGCCAACCGCCTTTTTACCGGCATCCAATTTATTATGCAATTGATCCAAAAAATTTTGTATAGCTGTCTCTGTACTTCTTGAACTCCTAAACCCGTGTTGAGAATTATGTAATATATTATATCTTGATACAAATGATATAATTCTGGAATAAATAACCTTCTCCAAAATTTTGGAAAGTGTAGACAGGAGAGATACAGGTCTATAGTTTTCAACTTTCATACGCTCATTATTTTTAAAAAGAGGCTTAATTTTTGAAATTTTCAATATATCTGGAAAAATGCCCTGAGATACTGACAAATTTACTAGATATGTCAATGGCGGCACTATATAGTCAATACCACATTTTAAAACATTAGAAGTAATACCGTCTTCACCTGCGGAATTCGATCTTTTTAAATTCGATATTATATTATATATTTCAGATTCAGTTGTAGGTCTCATGAAGAGTGTAGGAAACTTTATATTCAAGTTAAAATGTGTATAATCTGAACTATCATTAGCTGAGTTTGCATTGAAATTTTTAGAAACGTCATTAAAATATGTATTAAAAATAGATGCAATTTCTCTCCTGTCCTCTATAACCGAATTTTCATGTTTTATATTAACAATAGAAATATGATCTTTTTTTCTGTTATATATATTATTATTTATTATTTGCCAGGCTGCTTTTGATTTATTTTCAGATTCCAAATATATTTTGTCATTATATCTTTTTTTAGCCATCACAATGACAGATCTATAGATCTGTTTGTACTTTTTATAATTAGCTACCACTTCAGGATCCTCTGAATGTATCATAGTTTTATAAAGTATTTTTAATTTCTGGCTTGAAATATATATTCCTTTCGTAATCCAAGGCTTTTTAGAAGATATTTCATTACTAGATATCCCATGTTTAACAAATGAAACATTCATGTAGTACTGAACACTATTAATAAATCTGTTAAATCCTTCATTCATATTTTCAGTCTCATAAATATCACCCCATAATTCTCTACTAACATATGATAAAAATGTATTAAAATTATGTTCATTAAACACTTTACGATATACCTTCCTTTCAGCGATGTTCAATGAAATATCAAGTAACATAACTTGGGCAGAATGATCCGCTAAGCCATTATGTTTTACAACACAACTAACATTCTTAATTCTACAACAATTCTCCACATCAGAACATATATAATCAATGCAACTGGATGAATTTCCATAAATTCTTGTAGGTTCATTAATTAACAACTTAATAAATGACTGATAATAGTATCAGAGACTATCTAACTATAATAGTTATTTGTTTAACTAGTACTAAAAATACACGTTTTCGAGAGAGGGGGAAAGGGTTGCCGGACGACTGCAATTTTACGAGTCTCGAAAACGTATTTTTTACAAGTTTAACATATTTTTTTTCCAACCGCTTCTAATTTAGCACCTTCAGTTTATCGATTCATCGGAGTCACTATCTGTTTCTATTTTTCTATTTAATTAAAATCAATATATTATGTGACATGCAATGTCAATGTCAAATTACTTTTCGGTACTGTACAGAAATCTCTTTTTTGGACAGTTCCTATGGCGACCTTAAACAGTCACGAAATGACCCTCTTTTTATACAAAATAATTTAATGTTACAGCGTCTTATTCATATGGTTCGAAAAAAAACATTATTTTTTTCTTTTCTATAGTGGACTAAAGTTATACTGACGAAACACACTTGTTTTGCTGAGGCATATTAGGTCCCATTGTATCAAATCCGCCTTTTCTCTATCGAGTTTCAATTAAAATCCAGGATAGAGCGAAGTAGCGAAGTCTCCCGACCTAGAAAGAGTGAGACCAGTAGCTTAGAAAAACTGTAATAACGTCTAAAAAGTTGAGGAATTTTAATTTAAAGTTTCGAATGGGGAGAGAAATGTGATAAAGTGGCCCGGCGTTGCCGTCCGAGATGTGATTCTATAATCTAGCAGGGCTCCACCTTTATCTGGTGCGTCTCGTGTGGTGTATCCGGAGAATTCATAAATAGTACCCTGTAAGTTAGAATTTGACATACATAGGAGGATACCAGTACTGTAATAAAGATATATCCCTAAGGACTCTTACCATTGTGCATTGTGCTCAACACATAATGTCGAGTTTCAATTTTCTAATTCATCGCTTATAAAGCTTCCCCCTAAATAAGGAGAGGATTGAAATAGAACAGGCATTGATTAGTGAAGTATATAGTTGCGAGTAATAGATATTCTTTAAGTTTAATTGATAAAATAATTATTAGGAAACGTACATCTAAAGAGACACTTTGAAATTTCTCGACTTTTCAAAATGAAAGAGAAAAACCAAAATTTATATCTATTCCATACAATCCTCGCTTCACCCGCGGTTTTGGTAAGGTTTTTAAAAATATAGTTATGTTAGTGGTTTATTCATCAGGAAATAAACTACAACAACTTTTAGGGAATCCAAAAGACAAAATGGAAACTAAGGAAAAGTCGGAGATTTACGAAATTGGGCTGTAAAGACTGCGATCAAAAGTATGTTGGGCAAACTAGATGGTCAATACAAACTAGATTCAAGGAACATATGGCACATCTCAAATATGGTAGAACAAATAAGTCTAGTGTCGTCCAACATGCGTTTAAGAACAACCATAAAATAGATAGTAGCAATTTAAGACTAATTAGGAATGTAACAAATTCCAGACAGCTGGATGCATTTGAGTTTGGAAATTGTAAAGTGTAAAAATAGTATGAATGGTGACAGAGGGTCAATCCTCTTTTTTTTTAATTTCTAATTGCTATAAATCTAATCTATAATTGCTCTAACAGATTTAAGCACTAGGCGTAAAAGTACTAGATCGTGAAAAGAAAGAAAAGCGCTTAGATCTGTTAGAGCAATTATACAGAGTTATTCAGAACTTATCCATAATAAAATTTGGGGATGTTCAACATACATGTACAAATGTGGTAGTGCAAAAAAATTTTTTTGGCGGGCTCTTAAAACTATTTAAAAATTTTTCATTGCACGCCGCTGGATAATAGTCCACTGTAATGGAGTGACCTTGGGACTGACAATGCAAACAGGCTAGCACAAAAAAACTTCGGAAGATCTGAGAGTATACCGACACCCGGCGCAAAAAAGATTTGCAGCGTTTTTACTTTACAATAAACTTAAAGATAGATAGATCTGACCAAAGTGACGTGTCTTTAAAATGAATAAAATTTTGTTACACTAATTTTGAAGAATTGCGCTACTTGATTACTAGGTATTAGAAACGTGAAATTTAGGTATCAAAAATTTGCACATACCTTGTTACAAAAGCTTTTCGAAATAATATTCGTCGACTTGTACACAATTTTGGGCACGCCTTATCCAATTTTGCCTAACAAAACCTAACTTTTAAGTGATAATCCACTGGTAACAGTCCATTAACTCAGCATTACTGTACACATGAGCCATTTTGAAAATTTTACAGTTTAACACTCCTAACATAAATAAAACCCGCGAGAGCGATACACAGACTGACGACTCATAGAAAATACAGATGTTATCCCCACTCCAATATTATCCGGTCGGTTTTAACCAGGCGTTCCAGACAAAAACGTGTTTACTTTTTTTATCACATTCTTAGGAATGTGGTAGAAAAGTATCAGATGTGTTGAAGTACAGTTGCCCAGCTACGTAGTCCTTTATAATGGTATAACTTTAAACATTGTTTACGGGAAATCCTAATACTTTTATTAAAATTTTTTTGGTGATATCGATTTCTTATTTAAGGATGCACATATCCTCAAAGTTTTAGAGATGAGTTCTGAATAACCCTGTATAGAAATTAAAAAATCTTTAATTAGAAATCCTTGTACTACGAATGATAAGATAGATTTTACATTTTCGCCCTTCTTAGAAAAGGTACTAAAAACTCGGGCTTTACCAAATGGGAAGGATCAATCGGGGTAGGTAAATAGATAAATAACTAAAATGCGCTTGGAAATATTTAGTAATAGACATTTACTCTATTGAGAAAGGCCTAACAATCCGAAACAATTACAAATGTTACAATATTATTTCCTATCCTCTTTCCTAGTTTCTAATATTCATTGGAATTTGGACAAATTTTAAGTTAAAAGGAAAGTGTAACATTAAAACAAAGCACGCTCTTTTGTCGATTCCAGTAACTACAATTTTGTGAACAGGATAAGATCAAGGAATATTCAAATAAAGTCGTTATTATTATTGCGCGAGAGAGTATTAAGGGGATTTCCAATAACTCTCTAACTAGGACAGCTAAGCTCCTCACTAGAACATTGAACAATAATCCACAACTTGACCGCATCGGTAGAAGTAGGCCCACGGTTGTTTATTTTGCTTCGAACTCAGTTAAAAATGTCGCCTTCGCCTGCAGCCAATATAAAAAAACAGTTCCGCTCTCTGACAATTGTGCCAAAGGTCAATACCCGGCGCGTTTTCGTTTTTCTAAAATTGTAAAGCAAACACGTATTAGTGTCCATATTCCTATATCCCTATTACTGATCGAAATTGGCGCGCGAAAGATGTTAAGTAGTGGTGTTTTGAGCGAGAAAAAGGATGTGTTAATGCTAAATTTGTATAGAGGTGATTGGCGGAGAGTGGACACTCTCTATCTCCGATATTATTTTATATACAAATCTGGAAAAAGTACGAATAATGTATTTGTCCTCAATTCTTTAAAGATGTCATTAAATGTACAGAGTGTTTAGAAGTGGACGGCCAGGGGCCATAGTCACATTCTTTTTGAAATGTATTTTTTACTAAAAATGAAATATCTATGAAAATAGAGAAAATATGCACGGAAAAAAATAATTTGCTGCAGAACCAAAAAAAAAAAAATAGTTACTACAGCAAATATTCTTTGTTGCTATACAGACAGCAATATTCTTAGTGGTTGTAACTAAATAATTTAGTTCGCATAAATTAGCTTTGAGTACTAAGAATTCAGCAACTTTAACAATATTTAATTTGCCGTCATTACAACCCGTCTTGGTATAGCAGACAGAACTAGGAACAAGCAGCAAGTATGTTTGGTACTGCCAGAAAATAAATTTAGTACTGCCAGCAAATAGGTTTGGTATTGGCAGCCAGAAGGTTTAGTATAGGCCACAAGTAGCTTTGATATTGGCAGCAAATAGGTGTGGTCTGTTGGTAGCATGTAGCATGTAGGCAATTATTGTTCTTTATTTTATAACTAGGTCCTATTGGGATTATTATAGTATTTTTTAACAAAACTTACCTTTACACAGTTGATCCAATTCCCAAAACCCCATTGGTTGAGAAGGCTGAAAATATCTTTTTGATTTTCCATTGTAGGTAACACAACACAATAACATAGATACAATCGCCACTGGACACTAACGGACATCTAACCAGAGTACCACAGATCATATAGCTACACTTCTCATACCGTTATTTCTGTGTCATTTCTGACTGTTGTATATATTATAATTCATCTATTTTTTAAATAAATTGACACTAAACTACCCTCGTAATTAGTCTAGTATAGACTTATTGGAATTGGTGAAGTCAGAGTACTACAAACGGACGAAGAAAATGGCGATAATATTAATCTTTAACTTGTACTTCTTTGTCTGTTCTCCTTCTCTTTCTGTTTCGTCTTCGTTCGTCTTCTCCTTGTTGCGTTTAGGCGTAAGACAACAACTTAAAGGGATTGGCTATTAGCGCCTCACGTGATACCGACACTAAGGTTTTAAGAAAAATGTTGAGTACTGGCAGCAAATTTAACTTTGCAAATGAGTAAAATCTGTACCCGTGATGAAGAAATTAGTTGGAGGGACAAACATTTTGGAAACCAATTAATACAGTTGTAGGTATTAACACCATATAGCTGTGAACATCGAATATTGATAACCATACCAATTCATATTAGCTGTTATATCAAATTTTAATCAGCTAATGAATTTTTGCTACAAATACTAATGACATTTTTTCCGTACGAGTAACAAAATAGTTAATAGTGGTGGTATACGCTCTTAATTTGGAGCATCCTGTCTAATTGATGGCGTATATAAACTTGAATTTTTTTATGTCGAGGATTCTCGCCGCCATAGAGGATTTATAAATTAATTTGCTGAATTCTACAGCATTCTGAATATGGAACACCCTGTACATGTTTACACATTAGCCCCGCTACTGAATCATAGGTGAAAAATCTCTGGAAGTGTAGGTAAAATGTTCCATTAATATTGAGTAATCGCAAAATTATTGTTATGGAAGGACAAAATATACTTACTACTTATTGAGTTATTGACTTCCAAGGCTGATTTCATAGCCGATCCATTTTTTGCTGAATAATATATACCTAACTGTAGTTAATTATTGAAATTTCCTGAATGTCACATCCTGTTTAGTAATTTTATTAATTAAAAATCATTCACAATCTAATTTATGCGGCAACTCTTGAAATAGCGATTTTCTCATTAGCCGATAACACTTACTACTTACTAGAGATTAAAACCATAAATCATAACTTATTTTTTGTATTGTGGATTATTTTTAAGATGTATTCAGTGTCTGTTCATAATTTGCTCCTCATGTAATAGACATAATTTAGTATCATCTTAACGTTTAGAAAAATACGCATTTTGACAAAGGGTAAATGCGAATTTAAAGAAATTCAACATATTGTTACTCCTTTCGGGGTTCTAAAGATAAGTGAGACTTTTAATGATAGTAAAAATCTTTATTCAACACTGCAGACACAATACAACACTTCCTGTACAATATTTAAATAATTACCCACCGAAAACACTTCGAAAATCGCACTTATTTCCCTTAAGTATTGCTCCTTCTCTTGATTGCTGCCTGATTAAGACTCACTTCTTCGCCAGCACGCCGCGGCACTTATATAGGTAAACTAGGCTTCTAGATCTTCGTAGAAATTTCCATCGAATACTCACGAATAATCCGCATACCGGGGCAGTTCAATAACTAATCGACAGCCAATTTATACGAGGGATATTCGATGAGTATCGCTGGTGATATCCACGAAATGTGGGCAAAAGGGCCTATCTTCCTTATTTGAAGGTCTCTCTAGAGGGTTGAGACTTCGCCGGGGGGTTGTCCCTGGCACCCCCAGAGGCAGTGTTGCCAGATTGTGCACAATTTCTCTAAGGCTGGGGAAAACGTAGATTTGGGAACGCGGCACTCGGGTAGCATTGATGGTTACCGATGGATGGTTACTATATGTGGTTGATTGATGTGGTTACCATATTTTTCTGGTGCAACGGGAAAAAGAATAGAACACAAATCTAAATTTTTTATAAAATCTCTAAGAGTCAACCGCTATTTTTTATATTGTTCTATAATCCACATCCACATCCCGTTATACAGTACCTTAAAGAAAATCTCGGCAAAGGTGAATAGGTGTCAATGACGAAATAAAGTGGATGGCTCATTTCCCTGATGTAAGGCCACTTGGTTAATTTGCTCTTATGTTCAACTCTGAGCTAGGCAAAAGTGAATAGATGTCATGACGAAATCAAATAGATGGCCATTCTCCTGATGTAAGGCCACTTGGTTAATTTTCTCTTGTATTCAACTCTGAGCTACTGATAAGGATACTTCTTAGTTCAAAGCAACTGTCACCTATTTAGGAAAACTATTGAGTTTAATAAATGTTTAAATTACCTGAATTCTAAGTGAAGTGATTTCTAAGAGAAGTAACAGAAATAATACAGCGCATATATATATTTACACCTGGTCTAGCAGTCTTGAGGCCATCTATATTTGTGTTTCGATCTATTCTGGAGCTTCTCAGGAAGGTGAGTAACAACATAATATAAAAATAATTTTACAGCGTGTTCAATATACAGCCTGATTCTTTGCATCTACATACATAGGAAATAGACCTACATTGAAAAAAAACACTTCAGTCCAGACGCCAAATTTGCGACGTCTCTCTTTTACACATTAAGTTTAATTTGGTCAGTAAAAAAGCTCGGGCGCCACCAACACAAAATAAGCGAGGATTGGACAAGATGGACTGATGTTATTATATCCCTATACCTGTAAAAAAATGTATTTGAATTACCGCAGTCTTCAAGACATCCTGTATAAACTCCAACAGCATCAGAAAAATGTCAAATTAGTTTTCGTGCATCGACAGATGCAAAGGTTGCACTAGATTAAAGAGAGGTGATGTAAATATTAAACAATTGTAAGCCTACAACATCTATAGATTTTGAAGAAGTTAAATGTGTTAAGCTTAAATAAATTTAAGTGGTAAGAATACTAATAGTGCTAATTACTACGATTAAAGAATTAAAATTTAAGGTTATTAAAAATCCGTGGTCATTAAATATTTTATTATCAACATTAAAATTCCCGTCTATTCTAATAATTTTATGTTAAATCATACAACTTGATATAATTGTACTATATCTTATCAAAAATTTTAAAGCAAAAAATACCAGAAATAAAACACACGCATTTATTATCTGTTATATTTGTAGAAATGATATCAAGATGGATACATAATTGTGAAATGCTGTTGAGATACCGTTATAAGACAAATATTTTGTAGTCATATAAAAATAATCATGTTATTAGAATAGGAATAGAATTCACAATCACATATTTGAGTCAGAAAAAGGTCTATTGGGGCGTGTTTGTTAATTTTTAAGAGTTTTTAATTTTGCCGTTGTTCTACACTCGGTTTTGAACTTAATAGATATAAAATAGTGTGTTTATACCCTTTACTAGTTGCTCAAAATTGTCCCTCTTTCACATATTCTTCATATTAATTATAATTATTATGATGAGATGAGTATTATCATGTTATTTATACACCAAAAAGTGAAACTTTGAATACGTTTTACTAATATCACGGAAATTATTCATTTTTTGGTATAAGGGACCTTGAGAGAGAATTAAATTCTACGCATCAGAAACAATATAATTAATAATATATAATATTGTCCTTGTCCTTGTCCTGGTAGGTCCTTGATGAAAATTCGACTAGAGCTGGAGGATGGTTTATCATTCTATAATATGTGTGAGAAAGGCTGACAAATAAATAAGTAAGCTGTCATGAAATAAACACTATACTGCACTCGACGCGCGTTTCGCCAAGTTGGGATCATCTGGAGATGATTAAAATTGACTGAGCTGAACTGAACTTGAACTGAAAACTGATCAGTTTTGAGATATCAGTCATTTTTGTGGTAATATATAGGGGTACTACCAAAAAAATATCGATTTTCTTTATTTGCAAGTTGAATTTATTTCCAAAATCGAACAAGAACATGTTCTAGTCTAGTAGTCCTCGAGATACCTTGCATTCCCATACAATTTGGATGGGAATGCAAGGGATCACAACTAGGATAATCATCGATAAATAACTAAATGGTAATATTGTATTGTTTAGGCATGATAATTTTATGGTTACAGCATTTTAAATACTTGTTATAATAACTAGGAACATTTAATCTTAATCTCACCAAAATTATATGGTTTACCAAAAAGTAGGTGCACAAGCCTAATGTACCAATGAGAAGAACATTTAATTTCGTACTTTACCTGCACGTATACAGATGAATTTAAACGTATCTGCATACAATGTGCAACCGGAAAACCAGTCTCGACATTATCCGTTGTCCGCGAAAGGCGGTGCCAGGCAAAATCCACCGCGACCGCCCACCGCTCCGATGGATCCATCCTCTTGAATTCGCCGTAGTCTATCCTCTTTAAGAGCTCCGTTGGAGTGGGAATATCCGACGAACGGATCGGCTAGGCCTAGACTGAAATTTCAAAAGCAACTTGTCAAGTGTCAGAGAGCGGAGAGAGACGGGTCGAAGCGGGAGAAAGAGACAGCCGCTGATTAGAAGCAGATTCAGGTAAGTCGCCGGTGCCAGGTAGAAAATTGTGAGCCGAACACAAAGGCTGGATCGTGTATGTATGGACGGGATATATGTGCTGGGTTTTGGAAGACTAATATATTTTTAGGTTTTTTCCAGAAGGTGGTCCTCATTAATCATCATACCGTGTATTTCAAGTGTCTCAGAAACTAGAAAAACGCATAAAAAGCCAGCACCTGCAATCACAAATCTTGAGAAGGCTTGTAAGTAAGGCATGTCGTGGTTTCTTTCTGGTACGTATCATTCATTTGGTACCATATCCATGTCGTGCTGCAGCAAAGGACCTATATTCAAGGAAAATTTGATCGTAACCTTTTAATCGTTTTCTTAAGGGTAAATCTACAGTCACCAATCTTCTTTGCTACTCTAACTTCATTACAGATACACTTGAAAACGGTAACCAAGTTGATGCGATTTATACCGATTTTAGAAAAGCGTTCGATCGTGTAGATTACAATTTATTGTTATTAAAGCTTAAACTGTACGGTGTTGGAGGTAACTTGCTTGAATGGTTTAGAAGTTATTTGACGAATCGGAAGCAAAATGTTGTTATCAATGGATATAAATCAACTGATTTAAATGTAACCTCGGGTGTATCCCAGGGCTCACACCTTGGGCCCATTTTATTCTTACTCTTCGTCAATGATATATCTAATGTGATAAATTATTTTAATGTATTAATGTTTGCAGATGACCTTAAGTTATTTGGTACAGTAAGTTCAATTAATGATTGCCAAATGGTCCAAAACGATTTATCAAATATAGCCCTGTGGTGCCAACACAACTTTCTAGATTTGAATATTGGTAAATGTAAGGCAATATCTTTCTCTAAAAAGAAGGACTTGTTGATTTTTAATTATGAGGTTAGAAAGTGCAGCTTGGAAAGAGTTTCCTTAATTGCAGATCTCGGCGTAACTTTTGATGAAAAAATGTCATTCACAGCCCACATCAATCTAACCATAAGTAAAGCATATAGGATGTGCGGTTTTGTTATTAGGCAGTGCCAAGATTTTACGAACATCCCAAGCTATAATTTTGTTATGCAACTCCCTGTCTAGAAGCATACTGCAATATGGAAGTGTGATCTGGTCACCTACGTATCAGTGCCATATAAATCAGTTAGAGAGAGTGCAAAAAAAAATTGGTAAATTCCTAATGTTTAAGCTTAACCTTAATTCTTACGATATTCCCTATTCCAGACGACTTTCTATGTTGGGTATCGAATCTCTTGAAACACGACGAGTTAATGCGGACAAAACATTTATGTTCAAGTTATTTAGTAACTCTATTGATTGTCCTTACCTTTTAGGTTTATTTTGTCTTAATGTCCCATCTTATAATACGAGGTTCATTGAATTGATTCATGTTCCATTTAACAGAACTAATTATGGGCAGCATAGTGCCTTAACTAGGCCAAGTAAACATTTCAATGATTGTGGAGAGGTGGATGTTTTCAACACAAACTTATCTCGTTTTAGGGTTGGTTTGAAAATGCATGGTTCCGTGGAACCTTAGTTTCATGTACTTTGTCGTTGCCTTGTTTTTTTATCTTTGCTTTTTTTTAGCTTTGTTTTTTATTTTGAAATTTATTTTGTGATTTGTTCATCATAGCTATCATTTGATTAGCATGTAATTTTGTCTTCATGTGTAGATATCTTATTCAAATTGAATTGTAAATACTGGTGTTTATAATAGTACTATTTGGGTATTACCTGTGGCCTAACACTACCAATAAATAAAATAAATAAATAAGTAACTTTTGAAACGAATCCATTTTCAAAAAATCCTAGAAACGGATCACTTTTTGTTTAGAGGGGAATCAATTTTAGAACGAAGTTCATATCGCAAGAATTAAATAACCTCTCTATTACGCGCTGTATTCCTTCCCGTGACCAAGTCTATTCTGAAACGGCCAGTGCTGTATCTTTTGGTTTTCTTTGGTGGTTCTTGGTTCCTTTGCTTTGGTTTTAATTTGTATTTAAAACCCAATTCCAGAAACAGCATGTTAGAAACGAATTTTGTAAGGTATTTTGCAGGGTATTAAATAAAAAATTTAAACAATATTCTAAAGCCCACCAAGATTTGGATGAATTGATTTTATTTTGCTACTATAAAGTTTACGAAAATGCCAATTTGGATTTATTAGGCAAGTTAAATATGACTCACAATGATTTTATATCGTTACTTGAAGTTTTATTTCAACTTTGACCGTATTGTTTTACATACAGGGTTCTTTTCTGTTTATTTATATATTCTTCTGAATATGCCTTGTTCTCCTCTTCAATCACGTTTGTTTTAAATAATAACGAAAAAGAAAATTGAAAAAATAATTTTTAAATTTTTACCCCTCTTGTGATGACGTTTCCTGCGCTCTGCTTACATGTTAAAGAACGTTACCCCAAAACGCAATGAACTTACACGTAACATCTTTGTTTACGGTTTTCAAGTGATTAGAAATTCAGCAGAGTGCGCTGAAGAAGAAAAATTTAATTACGTGGCTTGAAAGCGCCGTTTGATCATTATACAGGCCAGCGAAGTATTCAATGTCCATCCCGTACGCACCGTACAGAGTTCCTGTTCTGCCGGAAGAGATAAGCTGTTATTTTTAACAGAACTGTCCGTGCTCGACCTGCAGAGCCGGAATCAACTCAAAATTCAATATAAGTAAGCTTTCCTTTCGGCGTGTTCCATCCTTTATAACAGAAAGTATTTCCAGTAAGTTATATGTACAAGAATCAGAGAGAGATGCAGTGACGGCTCGTGAATTTTTCTTTAGGGGAGGCATAGAAAAATTTTCATTTTTCAAGGTCAAACGCCCTAAAATTAGAAATTCCCAAAGAAAAAATATTTGCTTAAAGATATAGGTCTCGTTAGACAAATATCCCTTTTTTGATGCGATTGCTAGAAATCTCGACAAAAATTATTTAAATAATATTAAAATAGGTAATAGTAAATAATAAGTAATGTTTAATACCTATTTGATTATCAAAAAATTATACATAGTATGCAATGGTGGCAATAGTACGTCTTCAATCTTCATCCGTACATGCTTATTTTCCCGCAAATTTCTAAGAGGGAAGGGATGGGAGTAGTGGGCGGCCTTGCCTCCACTTGCCTCTAGCTTTATTCAAAAAGCACGTGTTCAGATCTCACACGCATGCGCAAATCATTCATTTATCGGAAAACATCGGTTCAAAGGAGGCATTTCATACTTATGCCTCCGGTCGGCCACACTCGGCCGCAGCCGTCTTAAAAACGAAAGACGGCTGTTGTGACTCGTCGGCTTACCAGCGCTACCCGCGCTACAAACCAAATGGTTAGCAGACCGGGGTAATTTTTACTGAGGCGCCCAAGAATGACCATAGATGGCGTTGGGTTTGTGATTGGAAATAATTTCAAATAATAGTACGGGAACACAAGCATTTACATTTTACATTATTATTTATTATATTAGTGGATATTATTAATATATTTATTAGTTGTTAGTAAATATTATGTATTTAAAAATTGGAATTCTTTGTAATTTTTCAAGGGGAGGCACTGCCTCCCTGACGAGCCGCCACTGGAGAGATGAGTAAATTTTGTCACTAAAACCTCGTAAGTTTAAATTAAATAAACATTATACTTTCTATCTGTACTACACTGTAAGTATCGAATTATAGGTATAAAGTACTTTTACGATAATTATAGGATGACGTCACAGTGCGGGATGGTGCAGCGTTGCCAGATTGTAAATGTTTTCAGCATATTTATTAAAATTAATTTTTGACTGTGAATGGAGGATTATTGGAATTATAGTAAATATACCTGTAACCTAGAATCACAGAATATTTAGGAAGCCAAAACAGAGGGAAAGACAAGATCAAATATAACTGATATCGAGCCCAGAAAACGTAAAATGTCAAATGTATAAAGTGGATATTCGAAGCGGATGGTTCTTTATGAAACATCGTGAATAAGCCACCTATAGGCGATTCTTGCTAAGCAATACGCTACCTACTGGCGGCACGCACAACTAACGCATGTGACTTTGGTTCAGTTTTGCGTATGTATGTCTATTGTGAATTTTGAAATATCCGTTGTTATATTAGTTAATTGCTTTGATTAGATATGAATCATTATTGGTGTGAGCATCATTGTTCCTCTTGTACTAAGAAAAACCCTTAGATCAGTTTCATACTTTTCCAAAAGCGGGAAAATCTAGAGCTATCGCGGAAACTATAAGTTGAGCATTACAGAGTTACAGGAGACAAGTATGGATAAAGAAGCTAAAGAACGCAGAGTAGAGAGTGAGCTCTTTACCTTTCTCTAAGGATGACTAGTTCCATAAAGGTATGTATGCCGTATGCCCAATAAAGAATTTGACATATTTTGAGGTTAAGTTTCATTTTCAGATTGAACGCTCGAAAAATATTGAAATCTATTTTAATTTTATATCACTACTTACCCCTTTCAAAATAGTTTTACAAGCTTTTTACCTGGTTTAAAGCTCTCAACAACAAATCTTTGATGAATAAAATTTCAAACGTCAGTGTCAGTGAGCATAAGTTAGTATGGGTTACTGCCATTTTGGCGCTTCGATCTTAAAATCAATCGCGTATAGTTATATTAATCACGTCCCAGGTTATAGTGAAAAAATAGCTCGCAGATTAGAACGAAACGGGTGTAAAACGATTAGTGTCAATAAGCGTAATATTGGGAAGATTTTGATAAACAACAAAGAAAGGGTTAATAAATTAAAACATTCGGGAGTATACCAAATTAACTGCGTGGATTGTAATACCGTGTATGTGGGTCAAACTGGTAGAAGCATTGAAACTAGAGTAAAAGAACATAAAAAATCCATACTAAATAACGCAAAAAATTCAGGATTTTCGACGCATTGTATAGAAAACAATTATTTTGTAGATCTGAAAAATGTAAAAGTACTACATCGAGAAAAGAAAGAAAAGCGCTTAGATCTGTGAGAGCAATTAGAAATAAAAAAATCTTTAATTGTAAATCCTTGTACTACGAATGATCAGACAGATTTTGTACTTTCGCCCTTCTTAGAAAAGGTAATAAAAACTCGGGCTTTACCAGATGGTGGGATCAATCGGGGTAGGTACTCGTAAACAGATAAATAACAAAACACCCTTGGAAATTATTTAGTAATAGGCATTTACTCTATTGAAAAAGGCCTAATAAGCCGAAATACTAGTATATAGAGTGTTTTCTATAGATTGCTTGGAACATCTAAATGAGATCAATGTTTTTTTCAAAACAATTATGTCAAATGTAGATTAATTTTAATAATTTTAATTCAACGCCAAAGCAACCGCGCAACGTGTTTGCAAGGATTGCAAACTTTGTGAATTTTTTTTATGTCGGTTTGTCTCTTCATAGACAGTGTCGTCCTTAGCATGAAGTAAAGACTCCACAACGTGGAGCTTTTAAAGACTTTGGCTATTTGTTCCAAATATGCCAGTAAAACATTTTCATTGATCACTTTAAATCTTTTGTACTTATACCACTTTTCGAATTGGTCATAAGCGCTTTCATTTTTCAACTTCGACTTCATATTGAGAATATTCAGACTCGTTCAGAGATATTTTCACTGAGTTTTGCTTATTTTCCTTCAGAAAGAACACTACACGTATAAACTACGAAGACAATATTTATTTATAAAAAAATTAAAAAATACTTTTTTTGGTTCTACTTAAACAGTAATAGAAAAAATCAGAGTTTTATGTGAAGCACATATTATCATCCGACTATTTCAAAGAACAACCCTACCTTAAAACTAACTCTACTTAAGACTGTTTTCAAAATATTAAGTTTCAAAAAAGTCGATCAATAAAAAACCATTTAAAACTTTGAAGAATTTTTTTTCATATTTACCTTCTTCCATTATGTAAATTACCGATGAAATTATGACAAAAAAGTCGAAATCGCCTGATTAAATATTTATCAACTTGATTTCTGTGTGTGCAAAAGAAAACATTGTCTGGAGCTTCGTTGGGAAACCGCGTTCCGAAATATTCAATAATAACTGGTTTCTTTGGTGGACCGCCGTAATTTAACTACCTGTCTCTTGAAAATACGGGCAAGGTAGCGGAGATGAAAGGCGTACCGGCCAGCAGAACGACGCAGTTAAACGAAGGGGCCCAAATAAGCACAAAGCGTTGCCGTTTTTGGCCGTTTACGACCGTCGTAAACGAAGGATTTGCATTGCAAATTTAATTTTTCAAATTTATTTGCAATAACTCGACATCACAGGAAAGATTACTTTTAAAATATTGGGGGACGGGCCAAAATTTCAGTTATATTTATTTAATAACATTTAATTATAGAGCAGTTTGGAATAAATTTGGTGACTTCGGGAAAACAAAATAAAAAAAATTATCAAAGAGTTAGATTTTGAATATGATGTTATCGGCACCTTTTCAATAGATTTTGATGGTACTATCTAACAGCTAGACTCAAAAGGAGTTACCACAAGTCTCGTAAGGTTATAAATTAAGTAAGAGATTACTAGGCGGAGTGTCCTAATATTATAGACGTCTTGATTTTTGATAATAATTTAAAGTTCTTGTAAAACAGGCGCCACATTATCGCGGAACGGAAAGATTCTGAATTCTGAATCTCCGCATATTTGCGCGGAATTCCTCGGAAAAAATTATTTGTATGTGTAAGGCTAGCTTCATTAAGTTTAGTGTGTGTTGTTCTTTTGCAATGGATACTTCAGACGAAGATTTGCGTTGTGTGTAGTGTTAGAAGAAAAATTAAGAGAAAAAAATAAAAAGCGCAAATGTGTCCATGAAATTAACCTGAAAAGACAAGAATATGGGGAATTTTATCATCTATTCCCAGACCTTTTAGAAGACGAGCAAAAATGTTTCAAGTTCTTCCGAATATCTAGCGAAAAATTGCACGATTAGTTGAAAATTGTATAGACATTCAGAAACAAGGTACGACATTTCGAAAAGATATAAGTGCAGAAGAAAAATTGGCACTGAGTTTGAAATAAATACATATTTTTATAAAATTTTATTTTACAAATTTGTGAAATATTATTGTTATCTAAAGTCAAAGCCAAAATTAAGCAAAGTGCAATGACAGGAAAAAGAGTAGATCTATGTTGTCACATTTATTTCTAAAGTATTCTTATTTAAAACAGGAAACGTATTAATTACTTTATTTACCCATTTTTTTACTTGTCTTTAACGTCCCTTATTCCTATTGTACTTTATTAAAGCAAACACAATGTTTAATTTGTGTTTTACTTAATAATATCAACGAATTTCCGAATACGTGGCAACTGCTAAAGTCGTAAAGTTGACGACAAGCTGTTCATCCTTATTTAACATACATATTCTTGCATTTACACTTTCTTTTCTCTGAGCTTCAACGACCTTGATTGGTCGAATCAGGAACCAACAAGCGACTGCGCTCGAGGTAGTAGGGAAACAGTGGCGTGATGTTGGGTTATTTCGCGCGCGTTTCTTAACTGTAAAAATTTGTGCTAAAATTATCAGTGTATTTATTCTTTGTGTCAGCGTTTATACTTATTTGTGTTAGTTAAAAAAGTGGAAGTGCATATACTAGAAGTATTCTATAGAATAGTATACGTATATATTAACTGAAAAGTGCCCAATCGTAAAACAGAATACGCACGCCCATGCATCATCGCATTTTACCAGATCGGCGAGGTCATTCCAATTTGCTTAATTGTGGCTTTGACTTTATTGAGAGCTGGTTGATTTAGTATTACTAACCACATTAACATTTAAACTTGATTTTTTCATTGCTTTCAATTCGAATTCATAAAGCAACATCGAAATTCGAAGTTTTACTTCAACTTGTAGTTCAGGAGGCAAAGATCGTGTTGTTTCTTCAGCATATAAAAATAGTGGAGGGGGTTGCGGAACCACGGAAAAATTTGCTTGGTGAGCTATCCTATTGATTCTGTTCATTTCCGATCCATTCCGCGGTAGTGTGCAGACCCTTAACTTGGTTATATGCTTTTTAAAATTAATGGCGGCTTGCTTAATACGACAAAAGTATGAGATAAAAATCCTTAAATTACGTCGTCCAGTATAGTTTTTGATGTTACAATTTACGTACAATAGTACGAGTATAAGTGGCATGAACACCGAGATGATGAGTCAATTCGTTTAACGTAACACAAGTTTAACCGGCAGACTCAAATCCGGGCAAACTGTGGACCGCTGTTGCTGGAACCACTTATTTTTCGCGATGGTAAAGTACACCTTGTAAAAGAAGTATCCATTTCGCAAAGCTGGCGTTGCCTTACCTCTACAATTACGTTTAAATTCGTAGTAGGCGTGCTAACAGCTTCCTACGGCCCACTTATATTAAACTATCAGTTGTTGAGGTGTCTTAGGTGTAATAGTTTAATTGAAAGTAAATGGAAGCATAATTAATAACAGTTAAATGTATGTAAACAATTGAGGCGAGGGGAATCTTGATGGTCCAGCGAGGGAATGGCTTTCATGGATTAATATTGGGCCATTAGCGCGTGTTTCTCCGCGTGAGATGATAGAAGTCGCACGCGACATCCTATTCAGTGCTGCCATTTTGTGAGAATTGAGTTAAATGGGTCGTTTGGTTTAAAGGTGTCTGCCGTGAAAACTGACATTCTCAGAATAGCAGGAGAGTGATCTTTATTTATATAATTTAAAACATGAAAACTTTTAATTGACTTGCTCAAAGCTAGACAACTTTGAATCGTAATATTTTCCAAATGACTTGACGGATTTTTAACAATTTTCATTCATTTTCAACGCTTCTTCTTTAAAAATTACATTTTTGTAAAATATAGAGGGCGTTTCTTTATACAAGGTTTCAAAGTTCCAAAAATCAAGGTTTACCATAATTTATATTTTTTAAATGATGCACACTGTGTATTTTTACAGATTTGGATAAAAGATCCTTTCTCGAATACATTGATATAGCGTTTGTTGGATACAGCTCCAATAGTAGGTAGATGTGACTATAAATAGTTTCCATAAGAGCAATGTGTGAAGAAAGACTTTAAAGTGTCTGTAGTCTAGTAATGAATCGATCGAACGAAACGATTACTGTTTAAGATAACCTCCCTCACTATTAGAGCTACATCTATCAAACCATATATAAATAAAATCATGAAAATACCTTCTATCCAAATGCACACCCTGTATAAATGTCGATAATATGAAAATGTGCCCCCATCAAATAAAAATCGACCCGTGGAATTTTTTTGAAAACAGCAGTTGTGTACCAAGTTATTCAAGGTGGAAACTGTTCGTTGGGCCACCCTCTATACAAGGCATAATTGGCCTGCTCTGCAAGGCCATGCACCAAAACAAAAAAGAAATCGCAAAATGCATGGATTTAAAAGATACCTACTCGATAATAGGAGAACAGATAGAGATCTTCAAGAACATTTTCAGGTTTTGGATTTCAAATTATTACAGTACTAGGAAAATGGACAGTTTAACTACCTTATATGAAACAGTAAATGTGTCCTATTATTAAATTTATAATTGCCAAAGAATAATTAAGCCAGTTTCCAGTACGTTTTTACTGTCCCTTTACTGTATAGTTAAGCTTTATCCTCTAGAGTAACGCACTAAAAACAAAATATCCCTAAATAATTTAGCTACTTTTGTCACCAGAGTCATCTAACAGTAACTGAAACTATAACGCAATTATTCCAAAACAAGAAAAAATCTTCTTAGCTGTTCATTGATTTTTTCGCATTGTTCATGAAAAATTCACATGAAACTCAATTTTTTCTTTAGTTTTGTGTAATTTAAACAATTTGCTGTGAAGGGGCATGGTTCTTATGTAAAATTTTCATTAAATTTCGTAAAATTCTGTAAAATATGATGCGTGTTGATTGAAGCGATCGAAGCCTGTCATTTTTAGAAAGTAGCGTTCGTCAACTTACGACAAAGAAAAATTATCTGTTTCATTAAGAATGGCGAGGCTAGTAACAAGTTCATCACAATGCTTCTTTGTGAGCGACCAAATGGAACGCGACATTGGCGGTGATAACCAGATGCAGATTCTGAGATTCCTAGTAGCCTGCTCCTCGCTCTGCCTTCCTTTTTCTGGTTGGTAGTTCCGCCACTGCCAAACAAACAATAAAAGACCGCTTACTCCTTGGTTAGCCATGAGGCTTGCCTATCCGATCAAACTTATGTAAATTATCAAGATAACCAGTAAAAAATACATAATGTATTTGGAAAACCAGAATGCGGAAATAGTTCGGCAACGTATTTGTGGCGGTCGGTCAGGGGTTGCCGCTTTAGCAGATACCAGGTAATTCGATGCATCATTCACACACCTTGTAGGCAGGAAGTGCGGCTGAATTATTTATATTTTTACTTTGTACGGGTCCCCAGCATTGTGTACGTGTACGGCAATGTATGCTGTCTCTTGTCAGCACACCTGTTGCTACAGAAAAAAATCTGTCGAGGACTGACATCCGACACATTTGAGATGAGATGGGTGTTACTTTGTTCCTATTCGAAATGTTCTATCAAGGGAATAGTGCCAAAAAATATTATTTAAACTACAGGGTGGTTCCAATTGGTATGTTTTCGAGGATTACCGACAATCTGTAATAGATATAGCAGATCTGATGGACGAGTCCTATGATCTTTTTTCGAAAAAATAACAATGGCGCAAAATGGGTACCTTTGGTGTGAAGATATCACCGACGTAGTTTTCCAAATAAAACCAAGACACTATTCCGCACTGGACGCGCGTTTCGCCAACCAAGTCGGCATCATCTGGAGATGATTAAAACTAAACCTGTGTCTAACATTGTGTCCTATTTATACCTAAACTAATTCTACAGTTCAGTGAACCGTCGCGACCGCTCAGTGAACCATCGCGACTGATCAGTGAACCGCCGCGACGGATCATTGAACCGTGACTTACTAACCCATAAAGGGGACTTACTTAATAACCAATAACCGATAAATAGATTTAGCAATTTCCAACCTCTCAAACGCATCCAGCTGTCTGGACTTTGTCACATTTATAAGTAGTCTCAAATTGCTACTATATATTTTATGGTTGTTCCAAACGCATGTTAGGCGACACTAGACTAGGCTGTTCTACCATATTTGAGATGAGCCATATGTTCCTTGAATCTAGTTTGAACTGGCCTTCTAGTTTGTCCAACATACTTTTGATTGCAGTCTTACAGCTAATTTCGTAAATCCCCGACTTTTCCTTAGTTTCTATTTTGTCTTTTGGATTGCCTAAACGTTGTAGGTTATTTCTCGATGAATAAACCACAGACATACCTATATCTTTAAAAACCTTACCAAAACCGTGGGTGAAACGAGGATCGAATGGAATAGATATTAATTTTGGGTTTTCTCTTTCATTTTGAAAAGTCGAGGAATTTCGAAGTGTCTCTTAGAAACGTTTATAAAGTATGTCACAGTCACAGCAACAGGAATTTTTGCTAAAAATATATTAGAGTTGATGTCCAATTATCATGCTTATTAATTTTAGAGTCCTGAGACACAACTGATTGGATTGCTCACCACATTTTACTTAGTGACTGGAAAAAACAGACAATGAAGTCCTCACAGGAAACGATGCAGCTACTAACTTTTCTTGGCTACTTCTTTCCTGTGACTACTCTATATTGAAGAGCATCAAGAACCCCAGAACATCAATGTATTTAGTTGCCTAGTTTTTTCTAAGGCAAAATTTCTTTATCTGGAAAATGTATGTAAAACCGATTTTCAAGACAAAAATCTGTCATAATTTTAAGAGATTTGGGGAAAATTAAGTACGGATCAAAAAATAAACAGAGATAGGGGAGACCGGGGCTAGTTGGCTACAGGGGCAAGTTGGCACAATGCTTATATCTGCGATTGGTGTGGATGTGTAAACGTAAATACCATTAAAATATAAAATCGACAACCCTCGGCAACCATGTAAAACGTTGCGCGTGCAAAGTTACGCGGTGAACACCTGTTAGTTGTGTTCGTTTGTTTTCAACACCAGTAAGTGAATTTTTGTCCCCTTATAGATTTATGGATAATCTATTTAATATAACGTATTAACTTGATTTTTTCACCATAATTCGTTGCTAGATGGCTAGTTGACATACTATACTAGGCAAAGTTATCAAATTATTGTTTGTTTTTTGGAAAAAATATGGTGTTGTTATAAAACCTGTGTCGGGGCAGGTTGGCACATTGGTCTCGGGGCACGTTTACACAGTGTGCAAACTAACCCCGGATTTAAAAATAAAACTAACAAAATTAAAATTAATAAAAAAAAAACAGTTGCAGATATGAGAACCTACAAAAAAAAACTGTAAGGGGTACAACACCCACTGATGTAATTACAAGAGCTGTAGAAATGGTAAATAATGAAGGCAGGTCAATACGAAGTGTTGCCAAAGACTTCGACATAGCATTTAGAACTTTAGCCAAATATTGCCAAAAAGCAAACCATTCGCCAATTGAAAAAGTTGGTTACACCCGACATAGATTCTCCAGAACCCAGTTTACCTCAAGGTAGAAATACTACACCACCACATACACCGGAAGACATATGCCCATTCCCAAAAGCGCCACCAAGAAAAACTTGCACTTAGCGGCGAAAAAGAAGGTCCACAGCTATTCTTACGGATACCCCAATCAAAGATGCTTTGAAAGAAGAGCAGAATGCTTCTTGAAAGAAGAAAGGAAGTTGCAACCGAAAAGGCAAAAAAGGCAGTATTTGAAAATAAAAATGAAAAAGGAAAAATAAAGTTAAACAAGGAAATCAGGACCGTTAAACATGTTTGTGCAGGTAAATTTTATTCTGATGAAGAGGAGGAAACTTTTTGCTTGGTTTGCATGGACAGTTTTGCCAGCAGTGAACCAGGGGAAAAATGGGTTAGTGTGTGTCATGCCATATGTGGTCTCAGCTCATGAGGCATGCACTAACAACAAATTGTGTCTCGGATGATTCTGACTAACTGTTAACTTTTGGTGTTTACATAACTGTAAGCTTTATTCTACTTTCTGTTTTAGTTTTAGACGTTTTTCTAATCTATTTTATTTTGTGTTCTCTTAGTAGGTAATAAATTTTAAAAACTATAAAAACACTTGTTTTTCTCTATATAACTTACATATGCCAACTAACCCCAGTTAGTGTGCCTACCTACCCCCAAGTTGGGGTATGTTGGCACACTTACACTGACGTTTTTAAAAAATTGTAACTATTTAACTTTTTTTTTATAAAAGCACTTTAAATATCCTAAAGTGTAGGAAAATGTTGCAAATCTGTTCTACATATTTTCTAATTCAGTTTAATTGTCTGTAGTGCTAAATAAAAAATAAAGTATGAAATGTGTACCAACTAGCCCCGGTCTCCCCTACATATATTATTAATAAAATTAACATATCTGTATATTAGTTTATAACATGTTTATTTTTTCTGCTGAATCGCCTATAAATAAATGTGTAAACATTGACATAGAAAAAAATATATACCAATAATAGTAAACAATTTTTTTAATCAATTATATTTCTAAAAAAGACTTCCACCATTAAATTTTTACTATTACTATATTTCTTTTAAATTACTTCTAAGTAGCTCTAATGACATTTTAATAAATAAACATTATTTATTATTTATTAAATTGTGATTTATGAATGAAGGATATATTAACCATTTTATTATTGCTGAATCATCTAACAAGTTACCAATTCATTCATTTATTGTTAGAAAGTTTATACTATAAACAATAACAATAAATCAATATAGGTAAACTTGCAACGATTAAAAAGTTTTGATTTCCCCAAATTCCTCAGTCAGTTTTCCAACTAGGACTGGAAAAACTTTTACCAACAGTATCCCAGTCCCAATTGAAGTGCACACCCTGTACAACTGGCAACACCGACCGAGATGAGAGCGGCATCCATCGTCGACGTCGGCCTCCTCGCAAACGGCGATTCCTAGAAACCGTTGGGTGTTCTTCTTCAAATCGGCCGGTCGGATTGTATAATCCGTCCCTTTTTATGGCGATTCTCTAGAGCAAGACGAAGATAGTCGGAGTATCATGCCATATCTCTAGCTCTCCCTCTCTTTCCATCTCGGAATTTAGAATGAGTGCAGCATGCAGAAAGGACCGTTTCAGTCGATCTTTTACCTACCTCTGGGTGGTGGGATGTTCTGACCGTATAGGCTTTGGTTCAGATTTATTTTATAAATGCAAAGGAATGACTATGAAATCTTGCGAAAAATGTTAACAACTAGACCTGGGCAGTTTTGGCCGCCCTATTTAGAAAGAAAAAACTTTTATGCTATAGCAGTTATCTATATATTCTTGTAGGTATTGGCGATTCCAAAAATGAATGCGCCGTCTGCATGAAAATATTTCAACCTACTTAAAAGGTAATTTTTGGAGGCTTATTGCTGATATAATGATAAATACACCTATTTGGGTTTGTAATAATTTAGAGTGCTTGTGATTTTTTGGTATTACAAAGTTAAAAACGACGTGGTTGGTATTTGTACATCTTTATTTTTACATTTTAAAATGGCATTCAAAAGAAATCAGCACAACACAAACTGCCGTGTTTATAGGTGTCATTCCACAAAATGTGTCAATAGAAGTGTTTAAGATTGAAGATAGGTAGAAGTTTGGCTCTAGTATAAGAAACTGTTTTTCATTCATTTCTCCAAAAAGCATGTAACAATTTAATAACAGGGAACACGTTTATTTACACAACATAACCACTTATTTATTGCAGTTTGTCTATAAAAGCAGAGTATATTTTAATTTAAACATTATTTAACAAAAAGCAAGCACTAATATGGTATCACCATACAGTTTATCACATTTATTTTAGTACAAAATGTAAGTAAATAAAAACTAGGGCACCTGTTTCAACCAAAAAAATTCATATAATTAGCAATGAAGCACTTATGGGACGTTTGACTGCTTTTACCACTCTTTTTATCCTTTATTTCACCCTAACTAGCACATGAAGTAACTATATTTATGGCAGCTGAATGCTAAATTGCTAGATGATGTGATATGAAATGCAAAATTTTTACTCGTCTTCCTCCATATTTGTTTACAATTTGCAGCGCCCTTATCGGTAATTTGAATCGCCAATTACGTTTATCTGAGTTAATAAAAAATGATATTTTGCCTGATATAAAGTGCTTCTATTACAAGCACTTTGAGATGGATATTCTACAAGCCTTGTAGAATATCCAAATAATTTTATAATAGACATGTATTGGAAGTGAAACGCAGAGGCGTCCGTTATGCGTCCATTTTGCACATTATTGAGACAGGCGGGGCAGCTCGAAAAAGATAAAAGATGAAAGCAAAGTCTACATATTCTTGTAGACTTTGATGAAAGTATACTTTTTGCGGCATTATTACTTTTTACTTTACTTTTACGGCAAATTTGTAAGAGCTCTGGGCAAGTATCTATCCCAGGTGTGCTTGATCTCAATTGAATCAGTGGATAAAAGTTTATATAATGCTACAAATTGTCCAGGGAGTGGTCGAGTGCGGCGTTGCCAATTATAGTTTTTCCCCGACCTTAGGGAAATTCTGCACAACTTCGCAGTATCGTCGATTTGGTGATTTTGGTGGTTAAAATATCCTATCTTATACTATCTGTTAATGCAATTTTTCTGACTTTATAGGTTTACATTACTTTATAGGTAGATTGCAAAATTGCAGTGTCTCATCAAAAAAGTTAAGTGAAGCACCCTTTTTCTGCTATTCATAGCGGTATAAATACAATAATTATATTGGATGATAAAGAATATGTATAAAATGTTAAAATTTCAGTAATTCACAATCCTCTATACGCATCTACAAAGTTGTCGGGTAAAATATGACAGAATGTTTGAATGCTTAAGGAAAGGTATTAAAATATTTGGCAGACAGCTTAAGTGAAATATGTGTATCAGAGATATATCCGTATCTATAGAAATTCCAATTGTGTTCAAGGTGGGACATATTCCTTGAGAAGAAATTCGCAGGTATTTCAATTCCTGTCACAAAGATAAATTTAACAGCTAAACTGCTAAGGTAACCATAGAATCAAAGCTATCTTGTTTATAGTTCATAAAAAATAATTAAGATATCCCATTGAGAGTAAAAATGTATATCTTGTGGTAAAAAAACCTACAAAAAAACTTACACGGAGAAAATCAAGTCTTTTTACAGTCAATCTAAAAAGTTTTGATAGTGTACGGAAACCGTAGCAAAGTGGGTACCGGCCATGGGCGCGCATATTACACTGCTGAATTTCACTGTGTTTTTCAATTAATTGTACGGAACCAATGTAGAATGTTATATTAATATACAATCATATAAAACTTTATTTTGATCTATAAGTAAATAGTAGAAAGCACAAAAACACGAATAAAAAATGCATACGAAATACGAAAACTGTGCTACGCACTTGAATTCTACTCTGGTGGTGGATGAAACCAGCAAGAGACGACAGCATTTACAATGGGTTGAACAGAGACACATTCTATCCACTCCCGGCATGTTAGGCGGATTCGCCATTTTTTTAAGAAAAGTCTTTCGGTTTGAGAAATGAGGAAATAAAAAATTTAATCAGTAAAGGAAACATTTTCGCATTTTGCAGAAAAACAGGAAACCCGGCCAACACGACTTGTATACACAATATGGTAGATGATAAGGACAACTATAGTAATAGTACAATATGTAGTACCTGAGGAAGATAGCACTCAGAACAATAAGCGCATATAGAACAGCATCGACGCAGACAGTCCTGGTAATAGCGGGTTTAATCCCGATAAATTTGATAATACAAGAACGAAAAAGGGTGGAAGAAAGCGAAGGAAATATAGCTGAGGCAAAAAAGAGGGAAAGAGAACAAACGTTACAGAAGTGGCAAGAGGAGTGGGAACAAACAAGAAAAGGGAGATGGACAAGACAATTGATACATGAAATAGAGCCGTAGATGAACAGGAGACATGGTGAAACAAATTATCATGTGGTACAATTTCTGACAGAGCATGGAAATTTTAGAACATATACAAAAAAAATAGGTAAAACAGCGAAAGACAAATGTATACAGGGCGCCCTATTTCTTGACCCGTTGCATGGGTAACCTTTTAATTAGTAGAGATACAAAAACGCTTAAATGAGCAAATTAGTGCAGTTTCGTATTAGTAATTCTACGGTAAGGCGAAAAATTATATACGGGGGAAGGTTGAAAAGTTATTGACAAAAAACGAAAAATCCAACTTTTCTATTATCCCTCGTAGCTCGTTCATTTGAAGAGTTAGAGAAAAATGCTTCACATGTTTTTTGCAGTATTTTTCATGTAAAATGACATGCACTTGCTACTTTTTATATATCTCTTAAAATGGTTGAGAATCACAGTAAAATATATTTTTTTTAAATGTAATGGATAGGTGGCTGTGACATTAACCGAAAGTCCCCTTTTTTCTCTTTCAGATGATATAACATAGTCCTTATTTTATCCTTACAAAAGTAATAATAATCGTTGTTTTTAAAGAAAGTTTATTGTCACATCAAGAATGCTATGGATTATGGAACAAAAGAATGTTTTGAGAACAGAAATTATTAATTAATTAATTATATTGAAGTAAATGTTCGAAATGACCACCATCCTGTTGGATACATAGTAAGCAACGTTTCTGGATACTTCTTAAAACATTATTTATTGTATGTCCATGTATGCTTCTAATTGCATCTTGAATCCTGACTTTTAGATCCTCTATATCTAGAGGAGCTGTCACATAAACTTTATCTTTCAATAACCCCCAAAGAAAGAAATCTAAGGGGGTCAAATCAGGTGTTCGCGCTGGCCAGTCCATATCCATTCTATTTCCTATAACATTATCAAACTGTTCATGTAAATATTGTTTTACCTCGCGGGAATTATGCGCAGGTGCTCCATCGTGTTGGAAGTATTTAAGATTTCTAAAAATATGAAGTAGTAATTCATTTAAATATTCCTCTGTTAGAGTATTCCTTAGAAAATGAAGGTAATTATTCGCATTCAAATTATCTTCGTAAAAATATGGGCCAATAATTTTGCCACAAAAAATTCCACACCACACATTTATCCCAAATTGACGTTGATTTCTTCTTTCAGAAACAAGATGTGGATTTTCTCGGCACCACATTATGTTATTATGGCGGTTAAAAATACCATTGTTGGTAAATCTACTTTCGTCACTGAATAAAATCTTTTTCCAGAAGTCTAGATCCTCTTCGCATTTTGAAATGTACCATCGACAAAATGTCATCCTTCTTTGATTATCAGCTGGATATAAAGTATTGCATATGGAATAATGATAAGGCTTTAAATTGTTACCTTTTAAAATAGCTCTTACAGTTTCCTTGGAAGTGTTGCAGTGATGTGCAATTTCTGCAGTTGAAGAATCAGGTTTAAAATTTACATAAGCCAAAACATTTATTTCAGTGTCTTCATTGAAGTTTCTTTCATCCTTAGGCTTTGAAAAAGAACCGTATAATCGTATATTATTTTTCAGCTGTCTAAATATTCTATGATGGGGTTGTCTTCGTTCCATGTAAGTTTCAAAATAAAGATTCGCTGCAGCTTGTGCATCTCGATTTTGGTTATAATAACAAAATAGCATATCATTTTTCTCTTCGTTGGTGTACATATTTGCAACACTATTATTTTGTATGCAGCATTAATAATAAACAATAAACTACTTAACAAAAACTAAAAATGTCACTTATGATCTGTCAATAATTAAATGCCAACTAGACGTTTTTAAAAATATCAGGAATCTTATTTTTTGTTTTATTTCCATAGCATTCTTGATGTGACAATAAACTTTCTTTAAAAACAACGATTATTATTACTTTTGTAAGGATAAAATATGGACTATGTTATATCATCTGAAAGAGAAAAAAGGGGACTTTCGGTTAATGTCACAGCCACCTATCCATTACATTTAAAAAAAATATATTTTACTGTGATTCTCAACCATTTTAAGAGATATATAAAAAGTAGCAAGTGAATGTCATTTTACATGAAAAATACTGCAAAAAACATGTGAAGCATTTTTCTCTAACTCTTCAAATGAACGAGCTACGAGGGATAATAGAAAAGTTGGATTTTTCGTTTTTTGTCAATAACTTTTCAACCTTCCCCCGTATATAATTTTTCGCCTTACCGTAGAATTACTAATACGAAACTGCACTAATTTGCTCATTTAAGCGTTTCTGTATCTCTACTAATAAAAAAGTTACCCATGCAACGGGTCAAGAAATAGGGCGCCCTGTATACTGCGAAGAGGTAGATACCCCTGACGACACCATCTTCGAGTGTAGGAGATGGAAAGAAGAGAGAAGACAAATGAGGGAAGGGATACATAGGAATAGATAAGATGAATATAATCAGGCTAGCGTTGGAAAAGGAGGAATATTGGGAGAGGATCATGAAGGTAGTAACAGAGATAATGAAGAGGAAGGAGGAAGAGATGAGAGAAAGAGAGACCATCTAGGCACCACCTCACCTTGATGTAACACTTGTGGGTTCCAGGGTGGGAGTAGGTCAAAGAGGAGGGGTTTTAGTGAGGTAAAAGTCACACAGTCCTCTGCGTACTTGAGAACATCATGCAAGGACCCTTTTGGAGGTTTCCCCTCTCAAGTTAAAAAAAAAAATACCTGCATGCAAAATTCCTAGTAAGAATTGTGACGTAGAAAACACGGTTAATGTTAGCATAATCAATAGTTAGTTAACCTTGATTAGCCGATAGTAAAGCGTCTCCTTACCAGTTTTTAAAATGAAAAAACTGACAGGAGTGAAATTGTGGAGTAAAATTGATTGTAACTACGAAAATACAAGAATAAATAAATTTACTATTGTGGAAATACAGTTTTATTTCTAAGTGAGGAAATCTCATTTTATAAAACTCGAATCAAACTACAAACTGGCGAGCGCAGACTTATGCCAAGCAAATATATACCTACTCGATTTTCAGCACAATAAATATTTCTAAATTTAATCGTTGGAATAGTGTTTTTAGTCAAAATTATAAAAACTTGTATGTACCTTGTGGGATTTCGCGAGAATTTGCTTCGCTCGTCTCGCAAACATCCCACTCGATATGATACACAAAATAGAGCATTTCCTATCCCGTTACATAAATAACTATTTATAAATAGATATTTTCATTTTACCTAAGCGTGTATTAGTACTTTTTATTGGCTACTTGTTTACGTATTTTTATATTTGTTCTGTCGAATCTATTCTGATTAAAGCCAAATATAATTAACTTAATTAGGGACACATGGATCCTCACGTGTCTTCACATGGATCTTCACATGGACTTCACATTTCAGTCAGACCGTCCAAAGTGTTCTCCGTGTTTTAACCGGAGTATGTTAATGTAGTGTAATCTAGGAGGTTTGCATTGTCAAAAAAAATGTATCTATAAGTAAAGTGGATACTCGAAGCGGATGGTTCTTTTTGAAACATTGTGAAATTAATGTTTTTGAAAAAAAACATTGATCTCATTTAGATGTTCCAAGAAATATATAGAAATGCTTATGCTAAATGCTATATGCTAGTAATTCGGCTTATTAGGCCTTTTTCAATAGAGTAAATGATTACTAAATGTTTCCAAGCGCGTTTTAATTATTTATTTAATTGCGAGTACCTACCCCCGATTGATCCTAAGATCTGGTAAAGCCCGAGTTTTTAGTACCTTTTGTAATAAGGGCGAAAGTGTAAAATCTATCTGATCATTCGTAGTAGGTACAAGGATTTATAATTAAAGATTTGTTAATTTCTAATTGCTCTAACATATCTAAGCGGTTTCCTTTCTTTACACGATGCAGTACCTTTACATTTTTCAGATCTATAAAATGATTGTTTTTTATACAATGGGTCGAAAATCCTGAATTTTTTGCGTTATTTAGTGTAAGGATTCTTTATGTTCTTTTACTCTAGTTTCAATACTTCTACCGGTTTGACCCATTACACGGCATTACAATTGAATTGAATTAGCAAAAGTTAAGGTGGGAGGGTTTTCTCTAAGGACGGATGTATAGTATTCTTTACTGTTATAGAAGTATTCTGAAAAAAACGGTTTAAATTTTGGCAACTACAACCATTTTCGCTTTTTAAATACATAGAAATTCTGGCTTTCAGTTGCTTACTGCTTTTGTTAAACTGGTTTACAGTAAGTTGAATGAAAGGCTGTTCGCCTTGTTATTAAATCATTAATATATCCTCAATTAACAGAAAGCGATAAGCTAATGGATTTTAAATAATTTTGTTGCATATGTAGAGCAAGCATATTATCAGGTCCAAAGTCCTGCTGACATGCAGGTGCCTTATTTATAATTGTAACAGTTCAACAGTACCTAAGTTGTTACATAAAAAATATTTAGAATAAAATAGCAATATTGTCCAATCACATTTCTCCATTCTTGTTATTTATTATTGTCATTGCTATTCTTATTCCAGTTGTATGAAACAGCCTCATTAAATTAATAATTTGATGTTTATTGTCAGTGCTATTTTCTTGTACAGTGTGTTACGAAATGATGAAACAAAATTCATATTTTTTTTTGTTTTGTTGAGATTAAAAAAAAAGACAGACCAATTATTACACAGTGAGGACATAAAGTCCGCCCCCCCCCCCCTCTAATTTTTGAATCACTGGGTAGATTGTGATGAAATTTGGAACGGTAATATATGACTAAATTCTGCATTTTTTGACACATCAATGACAGCTCCGAATGTCAAAGTGACAGCTGGGCGCGCAATAGGAACATTTTTTTAAATGGAAATGGGGGTCGAGAAATAACTCATTTTGAAGCTATTTTTATGCTCAAAACATCCCCCAATTTTGAGAACATTTGGTTCAGTAATTTCCAAATAAAAACCAGTAATATCGATTTCTGTTAAATCATTTTTTTACATACATATTACAAATTATTGTAAATTATTCAAACAAAACAAAAATTAAAAGTAAACAAATAACAATAAACCATCCCTAACCTAAAATAACCTAAATTAAAAAATTATGAAATAATTTAAATTAAACGTAGAAGCAGTAACAAATTTAGAAAACACGTGTTACTTCAAAAGATGTTGAAAATGACCTCCATGAACCTCCTGACAAATAAATGTTCCATGGGTAAGTTCTATTATAAAGATTATGTGGTAAAAAGATTATGTTGTAAACTGATATTACTGGTTTTTATTTGGAAATTACTGAACCAAATGTTCTCAAATTTGGGGGATGTTTTGAGCATAAAAATAGCTTCAAAATGAGTCCCCACTCCACCCCCATTTCCATGTAAAAAATGTTCCTATTGCGCGCCCAGCTGTCACTTTGACATTCAGAGCTGTCATTGATGTGTCAAAACACATATATGTAGAAGTATATTATAACAAAATATACTTCTCCAAGAAAGGTAATATTAATTCTTTTGAGATGGAACGACAGTATGTTTATAGGATACACTGTATCTTCGAAAGCAAGTTTTGTTGCATGTCTGCACGCACCTTTATAAGAAAAAGTATAATAGTTTAAGTGGTGTGTTATATTTCTATGTTTAATAAATAATAGTATTTGCTGCGCGTTAAAATGTTTATTATACAGGGTGGCCCGCAATTAAGAAGTTATATTTAGGAGTATAACAAGATTTTTCTTTATACAATGCAGTCAAAATTCGGACTTTGTCCAAATAACTCTGAAACCGGTTGAGATAAATTTGGGGCACCCTGTATATTATGCCCAATTAGAAATTATTAACCTTGAGACAAACAAGTTCATGCTATTGTTTGCTGTTTGCTTTTAATTTTACCCATCCATGTAGTATTTTTGTAAATAATTAAAGTAATGACGTCAACAGTGATTTAAACGAAAATTTTAGGTTTGCAATGAATATATGAGTTACTCTGTAACTACTAGGTAAAACCCAGTCAGTATCAATGGCTTTACGTCGACCTTAAGATTAGGACGATTGATATCTATTCGTGAATTAACAATAATCCCTATTCTGACTTGGAAGTTTATCTGATTAGCTATAGTACCTAATTATTTTATCCTCTGTTAAACAAAACGATATTTCCAGGTATTTTTTACACTTTTAACACAATAGGAAGTATATAGACTATATATTCACTACAAAACTTGTAATATTCACAGGCTGTCATGGTTTTAAGTTTCCAGTATAAAAATCCTTTTCAAGTGACTGTCAAAAATAAAAAAAATGTATATACAAAACTTCTAAATATTTCAAATTCAATCTATTTTTGGGGAAAAATTTAACTGCTATATTTTTTGAACTCTTAATGAAAAGAGGTAATTTTTTGTTTAATAGATCTAACCTTCCAGAAAAAATAACAGGGTTATGTTTTTGTCGAATTTTAAATATGTTTCTGAATTTTTTGAAAAATTATGTAAATGGTATTATACTTTTATTTGATAACCCGGTATAGGTATTCTATATAACATGTGTGTTTCTTTATAGCTTTTACTTTCAGAAATACAAGGGTGTTTCTGAAACACTGCATATCAACTAAATTTAACACTGCGCAAGTGATTTAATGAAATTAAAAAAATTAAAGTAACAGTAGAACTTAATCTCGAGAATGAATATATACATTTTTCTGAAATTTTGGCTGTGGACATAACCTCCACAGTTCTATAAAAGCAAAAGGGTGTGGCACTTCCTGTTATAGCGGAAGTCGTCACCAACTTGCTCATTTTAAATGGAACACCCTATATATTGTATCATTTCTGGATTCTACTTAAAATTCTAAATATATTTCATGTAGGATGTCCTACACCTATCTTCAACTGTTTTTGAAATATTGACATTTTTCAACTTTGACACCCTGTAAAATCTAAACGGTTTGAGATCGAACAAAACGGTTTGCACATTCCTATCTTAACTTTTCATAAGCTATCGTTTGATACTAATTTCAGATTTAACCAAGAGATTGAATTTAATAGAAACTTTTAAATTTCTGGCTAAATCTAAAATTACTGTCAAACGATAGCTAAAGGTCATTCACTTTAAGTTTAAAGTGACGTCATTTTCAGTAATTAATTGTTGTCAATATTCGATAAACAAATGATCAATAAATTAGCAAAGCATTTGCCATTTACAAAGAGTTTTATATTTGGCAACCCTTCTCTGCGTTGTCAAGTTATTATTTATTTATATTGCCTATCTATTGTCTGCTGGTTTTTTGGTGTTTGGTTCTGCTTAAATTTTGCTCGTGTGTTTTCTATTTACGTTTTCTAGTTGTTCACTTTATTTATATTAAAGACAGTTCTTCTCAGAACTAAAACCGTGTGATTCTGTGACATTTTTCAAACTTCCGCCGCAAAAAAGTTACAGCTGTCAACGGCACATTTTTTGACAAGCTGACGTCACTTTAAACTTGGCGTGAATGACCTATATTATAGAATATACAGAAGCTTTATAGAACTTGCGAGGTTATGTCCACAGCCAAAATTTCAGCAAAATGCATATATATTCATTCTCGAGACACGTCTAATAGGCCATTCACTTTAAAAACATATATATTTCAGTAGTGTGTGGCACCACTACTATTGCTCTTATAGCAGTAGTTTATAGTTCTTCAACTTCTGGCTGGTAATTATGGTTTAGTCAATTTAGAGGGTGGTATTTCTAACACGACCTCAACCATGTCGAAAATTTGCTAAACCACTCTCTTCAAACCTTTTCCAGGCATTAATCGCGTTGACCATTTACATTGAATAAATCGCTACTTGCCAACGGTTTGCAACACAGTGTTCAACGTACTAACTTGGCTTATTTTAAATTAATTAGTAATTATAAATTTAACAAATAATATTTAAAAAAAGGTAAACACTGGTAAATTTTTTGGTTTTTAAGATAGCTTGTATGATAGTGTATCTTTTATCAATTTTCTACGAAAATTGTTTTTTGTATATGGCTCGTTTACCATACCATAAGAGATACATTTTAATGTCTGTTACTTTTTGGTGGTGCGGCTACTGGCAATAGGTCAATTATATTTTTATGAGTAAATAAGTAATTATGTAATAAATTAAAAGTCCTAACCATAGTTCAGGCCTACAGTTTTTTTCTGAACATTTTATTGAAATGGCCGTTCCAGGCGCCTAAAGTTCTCATTTCAAATAGAAATATCGTAAACTTTTGATTTAACATAAAAGTAATACTAATAATTCAAAAGTCTCAAGTTGGAGTTCGTTGTTTTTAGTATTTAAATTCCCCTAAAATGTAATTTTAATATACAAACAATGATGAGATTTTCGACGATCAATAATATGAACTTTAGGTAATTTATTTTATATATTTATCCAACTGTACGTCATTTTTAATGGTTAATGGCTAAAGCAACCCCCTCCCCCCATAATTTTTGACAAGGTTGAGATATCGACAAATGTATGAAGAATGGTATAAAAAACTATTAAACTGTAAAAAATTAGTTATAATAAAATATTCTTTTGTTGAAAATATTTGGGGTACCTACCTACCTAAAGACAGAGGTTTCTTAAAAAAAGATTTTTAAGACTTACAAATATTTCTTAAAAAAAGACATAAATTTTCTGCGACTACAAACTTTTTTGTAGAAAATATGTTTACCACATGTGTTAAGTTTTTATTAACAATAGTACCTATAAATGACTTTTCGCGAAGAATAAGCAATTTGCTTTATTTTGGTACTACACCCTTAATAGATCTTTCGCCTTGTAAACTGATTTTAGATAAAAATTATTAACTTTTATTGCATATTGTCCAGTGTTTTTTGGGAAATCTTAATTATTACGTGGAATCATTACTTGCAGATTCTTCTCAGATCGTTTGTTGCAATGTTTATAATCGCTCAAACCTTAAATGTAATGCCAGTTTTGTATCAACCGGTTATTATTAATTAAGCATTGCAGGATGTCCTGTGCTCCTGCACGTTATTTGAACAGAAACAGCATAGGGAGAGGGGTCTCTTGTGGGTGGTCCAAAAGTGTAGGTGGTTGTGTACGAGCACATATCAAACCGTACGAGCAGCATCTGTGCACTTGATCCAAGAACTATGCCTCATAATTTGTAGGCCCTAATAAATTGCCTTCTATTAATTTTAAGCTACATATACAAGCTGCACTGAAGTAGGGATATGCGGCACCCCACTGTATTTTCTGACCATGTTTATATTATAATTTGAAATTTTGGAATCTGTAATTAATAACAGACAAAATGTAGTGTGTAATGTTGGAAGCACGAAAAAGTTGCTGATACAGCCGTATTAAAATCAATTTATTTTAAGGTTAGGAATCATGCAAGGAGGCTTAAGGTCGCCAATGCCGCGTTCTATTTTGTCACTTACAAAAAGCATTGTTCTTAAAAACAAAACAATATTGTTATGTTATTAGTAGTCTCGGCATTCTTAATGAAACACATAGATATCTGAATAGACAATACATAGAATAATATGTGTTGTCGAATATTTTCCAAAAATGACATGCTACGACCGGTTCATAGGCACTACATTTTACATAATTTTACGAAATTCATGAAAATTTACGTAAGAACTATGTCCCTTCAGATAAAATTGTTTAAATTACATGAACTAAGAAAAAAATTGAGTTTCATGTGAATTTTTCCTCAACAATGCGAAATAGTCAATTAACAAAGAAAATTTTTTGCTTTGGACATAATTGCGTAATAGTTTCAGTAAGTGACTGCTAGATGACACTGCTGTCAAAAAGTAACTGAATTATTTAGGGATATTTAATGTTTAGTGCGTTACTGTTGAGGACAGGGCTTAACTATTTTAATGACAGTAAAAACGTATTGGAAACTGGCCTAATTATTCTTTGGCAATTATAAATTTAATAAAAGGACACACTTACTGTTTCATAATATGCTACTAAATTTGTAACGTACAACATAAAAATCCCTAAATTGCAGTCAACTCGAGGGGCGGATCACTGGGGTATGTAAAAAATGGAGCAATTTTGGTGAATTTCAATCGTACATGCTTAATTTTTCTTAAAATTTCTACAATCTTTCTTTTGGGTTCAGAACCTTTTGAGCTAAAATGGGTTGATTTATTGAATATATATAAAAAAATATAACGATATATGAAACCTCGCAACAAACAATTTATAAATTTGTTATAGTATATGGTGTTGTCTTTTAAAAGAATATATCTTACATTTATTTTATTCTTACTCAAACTGTACTTAACTGAGATAAAAGAAAAGACTTTTAAATATTTTTATTTATTTTTGAAACTTGCAATGCTGTAATACCTTTGAAAGGAATATCTTTCCTTTGTTCTAAAAGAAAACTATCAACTCTCTTTGTTCTAAAGAAAAGACTGACTGTAATATAAAAAAATACTTGTTAAATGTTTTTGTTATTTGATTATTTTGTTTTAAATTTGTAATTTATCCATTAAAATGTTATTTTATTCATAAGAATATCTTTTACAAAAAATGTTTTCTTCATTTTCGTATTTTGTTATACCTGAGGCCCGACCTGAGGTTATACCTAATGCTCGACATTTTTAGTAATATTTTAAGTTATATTTTTGCTAGATTTCATTATACTTACTTCTTAAATTACGAAAACATTTGTTCTTGACAGAATTATAAGGTATGTCTTAAAAATGTTTTGTGATGGGTTCTATACATATTTTATATTATATTTTTGAGACAGTTTTTGTATAAATGTTTTTTAAATTAATTTTTACTTAGTTTAGTTTTATTTTTACCAAAGAACGTTTTATGTTGTGTTGTTGGTATATGCATAGTATAAATAAATATACTATGGTATATGTGAGTTTAATTTGTTTTTAATATGGAATAAATAAATGTTACAAAAACTTAATTTGTGTGTTTCTTTCAGTAGCACTAATAATGGGTACCTATTTTGTTGGGAATTTCAAAACGCTATGGGGAATTGCGGGGTATTTTGGAGAATTGCAGACGATTTTGGGGAATTTCGGGGAATTGCTGACAATTTAGTATATCCAGGGAATTTCAAACGTTTGGGGGTATTTCAAGAAATTTTAAGGGAATTTCGGGGATTTTTTCCTGCAGGGGAATTTCAGTGTACAATTTGTTTTAGTGAATTACCCCTCGAGTCTAGACTAGTCCGGTTTTTGATTAAAATGTTACAATAATTTGTTGTGGACTATACCCCGATTCAGAATTAAGCAAAGTGGAATGACCTCGCCGATCTGGTAAAATGCGGTGAAGCATGGGCGTGCGTATTCTGTTTTACCATTGGGCACATTTCAGTTAATATATACTCGTATACTATTCTGTAGACTACTTCTAGTATATGCAATTCCACTTTTTTAACTAACACAAATAAGTATAAACACTTACACAAAGAATAAATACACTGATAATTTTACCACAAATTTTTACCGTTAAGAAACGCGCGCGAAATAACCCAACATCACGCCACTGTTTCGAGCGCAGTCGCTTGTTGGTTCCCATTGGTTCCTAATTCGACCAATCAACGTCGTTGAGGCTCAGAAAAAAGAAAGGGAAAATGCAAGAATATGTATGTTAAATAAGGATAAACAACTTGTCGTCAACTTTACGGCTTTCATAGTTGTCAGATATTCCGAAATTCCTTGATATTATCACAAGTATAAAGATATATTATGTCTTTATACTTGTGATATTATTAAGTAAAAGCAAATTAAACATTGTGTTTGCTTTAATAAAGTACAATAGGAATAAGGGGCATTAAAGACAAGTAAAAAAATGGGTAAATAAGGTAATTAATACGTTTCCTGTTTTAAATAAGAATACTTTAGAAATAAATGTGACAACACAGATCTACTCTTTTTCCGGTCATTGCACTTTGCTTAATTCTGAATCGGGGTATAAGTCGAGGCTGAAGTCCATATTGAATATGTTTAATTCATCTTTTGACTGCTTCATCAACAGGGGAATGCAAACCCGCCCTTAATAAATTAATAAATTTTTGTAGGTATTCTCCTAAATATTGAAGAGCAAAGTATTTTTGATGTAGGTTTGAATCTTTAAGTAGGGTTAGATTTTACCTGTTTTTATACCTACTCAATTTGAACACTTTGTACCTAACTTGAAAACAGTTCATGTTTACTACCCACTTCTATTTTGCCATAATCCATGGTATGCCATTAGAAAAGTTGTCCGTTTTTTTAAAATCACCCTTATGATATGCGTTGCTTTTTGTGTCATATTTAAAAACATTTTGCATTGTATAAACAAGATTTTTTTAGGTATACTTTTGTCAATGTAAGAGATTTTTTCCAAAGTGATGAAATTGCTTCTTGTTATTGAGGAATTTTGGGGATGTAGAAAAAAATCTGCTTCCAAAAGATGCTATATTTCACTAATATTAAACACCTACATTTTTTGTACTACTTACTCGTACTCATTTTCAGGAATATCGTCGGATATATCGTAAGAGAGACATCAATGAAACCAAAAAGAAATCGATAAAAATTTTATTGTTTAAATTTGTTCAATTTATAAAAACATAACGTAATATTAACAAATATTGATAACCTTTACGTTTATATACAATATTATAGTATCACTGTACAATTATATACACAACTAATTAATATTTCTCAAATTTTTGCACATTCAAGAAAATAGTAACATACCTACTATATGGCCCACAGAAAATAACAGAAAACCGAAAATGTGGTAAATTTGTTTACCTAATGTTAAAGCCAAATCATTGCTACTAAGTTCATTGGGATCAACGTAACAATCAACAAAATATTAACACGGAACAAGAAAAATAGGGTGGTGAATCCAAGTGGCGTACTTTCGATTGGATGCTTTTGTCTTGCCGCACAATGAGGTATAACGCCAAAAATGTATAAAAAATAAAAAACATGTAGCTACAAAGAAACAATTTGAATTTAAAAATAATTAAGTATTACCAAAGTTTACAGGATATAAGATTATACAGGGTATTTAAAAAAGATACGGCAATATTTAAGGGGGTGATTGGCCAGGTCATTTTATAAAAAAAAGTTCTATAAACATAGGTCCGCAAACGCTTCGTTACTGATCTATCTACAGGAGGTTGAAGTTTAATTGCTTTATCTCAAAAAAATATCGAAATTTAATTTCAGTCAGTCAGTCAGTGGCGTACATTTTTTATCAATAAATTTGGTTAAAGTGCCCCTCCTGACTTAATAATTTTATTGTAGTTAGGACCAAATCAGCCCATTATTATTTCTACAAACCACAAATAATAATTTGAATTTCTGAATTAAAAAGGCGCGCATTGGTTTTAGGCGCGCACTAAAATGGTTTTTATTTTTTTACTCACAAACGGTGCGTCGTACGATAAAATCTGAAGAAAGCCTTTTTCTTCATAATTGAACAAGGAATTCAAAAAAATCATCCCCTTAAATATTGCCGTGTTTTTTTTAAACGCCCCGTATAATTCTGTGAACTTACATAATAAAAATATGACATATTTTTAATAGAAAATGAAATAGAATATGACATAATATAAGAAATATTTGTATTGATATATATTATTTAAAAAAGTTATGATTCGGTTGTAGCAGCACTGCTTAGATACTTCTGGAATAAAATTATAAATAAGAAAATAAATAATATCTTTACGCCAAGAAATGTCGGTTTCTTAAAAATGTTTTAGCTAACCTACAATTTTTTTTACGGTTTTAATTTGTATTTGTATCTGTATAATTGCTAATGTGTTCTGTAAAATTGTTTTTTATAATTTTTTTTGATTTTTCCAGTGCGACTTTTTGTTTATAGATATAAATATTGGCAAATTAAAAATGTTTTTTATTTCATTATTTTTGTTTAAAAAGAGACCTTAAATTCTCAATGTCACACATAAAAAATGCAATTATTAAATGCCGATTATTAACAAATAATATGAAGTATTAAAGAACACAGAACTGGTTAACAAAATCTCACGAATGTCAAAGCACCCCTTTAAATAGATTTAAGTATATTTTTTAGCATTCCCACTCGTCAGCTGTAGGTAGTAATTCTCCTAAACTGGCCCGCTCAGATTAACCACCCTGTACATAACAAATGATAATCAAATCGTGCAAACACATGTTTGATGCAAACGAATGTTCACAAAATGATTGTTAAACGCATTATCACATGGTACAAAATATAAATTATATCAAAATACAATCCCTAACAATTTGAACAAATCTAGAATCGTTCCGGCTACAATTCGATGATGGGTTTAGATTTCGAAATTCTAAAAAAAAAAAATGAAAAATTTATGGCCATAACTCGAATATATGGAATATCCATACGTAGACTACCTTTGGTCATTTGTTTCGATTACAGTGCCCCCTATGTTAAAGTTTGTAATTGCTCCTACGAAAGTGCCTCCTCTAAGAAAAATACCCAAACCTTAAGAGTCCATTCACTAGGTCGAAATAAGCCCTAAATCGGCGTTCGGTTCGTGTCTAATTATAAAAAAACTATAAAAGATAGCGACTTTTAGTAAAAAAGTATTGAAAGATAAGACTTTAATCTAAGTCCCTATAGTAGTAATTTTTGGTATTTCTTTTTATTTTTAAAATTCCAGGCAAACAATCTTGTACTAAAATAGCGTATTTTCAAAAATTATTTTCTCTAAAATACATGTATTAAACAAAAATTTGCTAGCATAGGGATCTAATTTATCTTTTGATCTTTCCGCGGTGATATATAATTTATAACATTAAAAAAAAATTTTGTTGCAATTATAAGACAAATCCGGTATCGTTGCAATAAGGGCTAACTTTATGTCCATGTGTCTTTTTACTTCAGCTTTACGTGCACCTCCTAAATCTTAATAATTCGGTAGTGAGAATATGTAAGTCTTTACCCATTCGCTACCCAACCTCTCAACCCGATCCCGAATTCATGTCTGTCAAGTCTACAGTGAATGGACCCTTAATTGAACCCACTTAGAACTTGATATTTCGGAAAATAATTTCGAACCACAATGAATCAGTCAGCGATAGCAAAAAAGGTCGCCGGCTCCGATTTCTTGAGTTCAAGCCAAAACCCCCGTTTTCCTTTGTCACTTTTCATTGGGTTACATAATCGCAACGCAATTTTTAACGTTCCAAAACCGTAAAACCATGGACCCGTTTCCGAAGCCTGACGACGCCGTGAAAAAACCGATTCGTCTTGCTTTTTCTGCAAAAAAATTATAAAAGAAATCGGTCTGCGAAACGCATTTTCACATTTTAGAACGTTACTTAATCCAACTTTCTAATGTAAAATTTTAGGAAACTGCATTACGTACAGAGAATTATAAAATCGAGGTTTCGAAAACCAGCCAACTTTGACCTCTAACGAGTATTTATAGATGTATTATCTATAGATTGGAGCCTATTGCGTATGTTGAATGGAATAATCTTTACGAGGCATAGATAATACGGCTTCCCTGCAACGTCTCATCTATATACCTAATAAAATTTAAAAGCAGAAACCAATACCTGCGCTGTTTAAAAATTACCTAATCCATTTATAAACCTATTGGGCTGGGGCAATCCAGACAGACACATATTTCGTGGGAACAATTACAAAACGATTAAAACACCATAACAACCTGCAAGTATTTACTTTCCTCGAACAATTTACGTCATTCGTTTTAAATCTATCACAGTTCGACGCGCATCCATTAAGAAACCCATGTCTGCCGTAAGAATTTCGGAATGTTTTAAATCTAGTGACATTTTGCACGATAAACAAAACAACAATGAGGTCCTATAAACAGTTAAACAGCTCATCACGGCACGGCGCGATCTCAACCCCCGCTGTTGCCTGGGATGTTTCCGTTGATTCCCCAAACAGTAATGGTTCAATTATTAATTATGAATGTAGGTATGTACAAATGAAAAAATAAATTTGGCTACCTCGCACTCGTTTTCTCACCCTGCCACACACGTTTATAAGTGCACTGTTGCCAACTTGTAAATTTGCAAAAATGTATATACCTACCTAGCAACGTACTTCATTTTCATTTTGTTTAGAAAAATAAAGGTAGTTTTAGTTTATACATTAAAAAAAAATTTTTTTCAGGATTTAAATTAAATTAATAGTATCTCTCCATATACCTATTTGGTTTATTTCAGAGATTAGTATTTTATCTGCATTTTTTCTAATAAACAGATACATAAAATTTGACATAAAATATAATGTATATGTAGGTATGTATATGTAATGTATTATGCCAATTTCTAACCTATTTCCAAATATTTATCATCAGTTTTATGAAATAGATAAGCAAAACGTAGTTTTCTTAGATTTGTTTTGTTATCTTGTAATTTTTGACATTTTGATCAAAAGATTTGGGCGTCAACGAAGGCGTGAGAAAAATTATAACAGTTCATTAGAACATAATTAATTATTAGCTATAAAAAATAAATCTGAAAAGTTATAGGGCTATAAATTCATTTTAAATTAATATTTCAATAAATCCAGACTTTAAATGAAATAAGATTCTAGTAGCTTTAAGTCCGAGATTAACAAAATTTGTATTTTTTAACTTAAATTTAAATAAAATTGGGATTCAAAGTCGAAAATTAACGATTTTTCAACTCAAATGTTGGAAATTAACGAAATTTTGGATTTTATAGTGCCACTTGGGTCTGCTGTCCCATTATTGAATTGCATATGTCTCCTTTCTGTCTTCGTGATAATGACCAATCAAATGAAAAATATTTAACATACCAGTTTAGTTCTATATGTCCAATATTTATGAAAGTAGGCGATACAAAATTTATTTTACTTTTCTACCTAATCAAGGTACCTATCAGGCGCTTATGATAAAACATCTATAAACCTGGAACATTCTGTATATTTTTAATAGTTTTGAAAACTCTAAATTTCAACAGAAAACGGGTGTTTAAATGTGTTAAGCAAAACTTAGAAGCAAGAGGGCAATTTTATTTTTTCATTTTGATCTCATCTGAATACAACTAGGCATAAAAGGTATAATCTCGAATATATTTAAATTTAAATGGTTAAAATTCAACTTTCTAAAGATGTTACATCAGTGTCACGCTTATACATATATAAAATAAACACTGAATAGAAATTTGTAACTATAACTTGACTGAAAAATAGTAAATATCTACATACCTACGTTTCGTGTAAATTACAAGTCCGAAAAGGGATAAACAACAGAAAAAATCCACCCTGAATACTTGAGGTTGCGATCGCTCCGCGTAAAACGAAAATTCACAGGCAAAAATGCAATTTCCGGCGCGTACATAGCAAAAAAATCCTTACTTATAATACGTTTCACCTGACATGCCACAGCCCCAGGTTCAAGACGCTCAACTGGGGCAGCTTCATGATCTTCTCCAGGCCCACGGTGGTTATTCTGGTGCAGCCGTACAAGTCTATGCACTTCAATCTGGTCAGCGCCTCTGCGACGGTCGTCAAACCCTTGTCGGTCACCCTGCTGCACTGCCCTATATTAAGGGTCTCCAAATCGTGAAGAGTGTTGGCGATTTTGGTAAGTCCTTCGTCGGAAATCTGACACGCACTCAAAGACAGGCTTCTCAAGTTGAACAGTCCCTGGGAGATGTGCACTAGGGCCTGATCGCCGATTTTGTCGCAGAACGACACGTCCAAGGAGGATATCCTGGATCCCCCTTCAGCGAGGTACGCCATCCCGATGTCTGAAATGTTATCACAAGAACGCAAGTTCAGTTCGCGCAAATTCGTCATTTTTGCTAGGTATTTTAGTCCACTGTCCGTTATGCTGATACAGAAACTAAGGTTAATAGATTTCAAAGAGGTGAGCCCGGTGGCGTGCTTGAGAGCCTCGTCTGACAGCCTCTGGCAGTCCTGCAGGCCGAGGTACTCCAGAGATTGGTTACCTATGGCGAGGTGTCCTATTCCTTGGTCGCTGACGTGCCAGCACGAACGTAGGTTCAGTCTTTTCAACTTTTTCAGTCCCCAGGCGATGAGCACTAGCCCTGTGTTGGTGACGTTGCAGCATCCCCCTAGTTCCAAGACCTCCAGATTCTTAAGGTACTGCGCTATCCTGCTGAGGGAGGTGTCAGTGACCTGCTTGCACAGCGACAGGTTGAGCTGGGTGAGGGAAGGCGCCTCGGCGACGAAGGCGTGCGAGATACCCACGTCCGCCACATTGTAGCACCCGCTCAGGTTCAAAGACTCCAAGTTGGGGATGCCCTGGATGACGTCCCTCAGTGACCGCCTCAGCGACAACACCTGAACCCGCTTTATGCCGCGCTTCACTAGCGAAGCGAACAATGAGGGGTTGGCACGCCGCAGGTGTAACTTTGCCTCGACGCCGCGCCATACCGACTTGAGGTAGGCGGCATCTCGCCATGTGGTGCACACCTGGGCCACGCGACCCTTGTCCCGCACGTCCAAATAGCTGAAGATGATGGCCAAGATCTCGGGGTACAGGCAGGAGATGTGGGTCTTGCCCAGGTCCGGCACGTTACTCTCCTCTTCTTCGTAGGTCCTGTGCAGCTCGTGGATAGCGGTGTGGAAGTGTTGCGGCTGGTGCAGTCGGTGGTAGGGCTGGAACCGCGTGACGGGGTGGTGGTGGTGGTGCCTGAGGAGGGCCGCCGTGGACAGCAGCGGCACCGGCAGCTCCGTGTACAGCACTTGGGTCGGATCCTCCATCATAGTTGAAACCACAATCAGCACATTACGTGCTCTAACAGCGCGAAACTAATACACTCCGAGCTCCGCAACGACTCATTTCAAACTGCCGTCGTGAGCGGCGTGTCGGCAAGGAGTCATGAAGGCTTCTGCGTCCATTGGCTGGCGTGCGCACCACGTGACGCGTGCGCCTCGTATCGATTCGGTTACTCACGGCGGCATTTTTAAGTTGCACGAGGCTACTTTTCCCCCTCCAAGCGAGGGCGGTTGGCTGGTTGGTTTGGATACGGGTCGCCCGTCGTCGTCGTCGTGTTCAGAGACTTTGCTCGTTGGGGGAGCCGTTGCATTTTTCGATACTGTTAAAAAATTCGGGTTATCAGGCAGGCAGTAAGGAGCAGGTAAAAGTCAGACGAGACGACCAACGTTTGGAAAGTAGCGGTTTCCAATGTTTCCATTATTTTTTAAATAGAGTTGCAAGTCCAGCTACCTCGGTAGTTTTATTCCAGTTGACACAGTTTCTCCGTAATGTATATAGAATATTAAACTGTTGATTATTGCTGCTATTCCGTTTTCTATAAATTAATAAAATAACAGATAACCCATCCAGCAAATTATAAAACAAAATTAGTTTAAATATATACTTTTTATTTATTTCATCAATAAAAAAACAAAATAAATCCTTTTTTTTTCTCCCTTTATTGTTTTTATTTTTACGGGCTTTCGCTTTCAGCCAGAGTACATGGAAAAAGGTACGGCTAGGTTTCGTCCAAGTTTTCGGACTTTTTCAGGGTAAACAGCCCAAAATAATGATTTTATGTAAATATTAAATTAGATGTAGGTATTACCTTTATGTAAAATAATTATTTTTTACTGTTTACCTTGAAAAAGTCCGAAAACTTTGACGAACCGTAGGATATTTGTCCATATAATCTGGCTGAAAGTCCTCTAAAAATAAAAACTTAGGGAGAAAAAAAAGATTTTTTGTTTTTTTTTTATTTTTTTTTTAAGAAATAAATCCTACTTTATCAGTCAATAGCTTTTCCAATATACATAATATTTTTTATATTTGGAGCCATAATTGAATTATTTGTTAGGAACTAGAAGATACAAACAACCTACCGGGAATTGCAGAACAATCTGATAAAGTTTTCATGGAGCTGAAGCTTTTAAAAGAACATTTTTGTTATAGATTTATTAGGAAAATAAAAATTTTAGAGGTAGGTACCTCTTTCTACTTATTTTTACTGTAGTGTGACTGAAGACATAAAGTGTTTATTTAATACCAATTTTGATTTTGAACAAGGTAATTTTTGTTATCCTGAACCACTTTTTCTTATTAATTGCAGCCAGTAGCGACCATAATTTTTCAAAAGTGAAAGGCCAAGTGCAGCGAGAATTTTAATTTTATTTCAAACTTCGAAGTGTAATGTTAATTACAATTAAAATGAATGGACAATTTTTACAATGGAGATCAATTTTTATTTTTGAAAATATCAGGGCTCAACTAAAAAAACTCGACCACAACTGACAAAACTAGGGTACTTGCTTAAAAGTTGAACCCCACTCTTTATCGAATACCTGTTACTATAGTTTATAACTACATACCTACCTACTAAGTACTAGCATAGAGTAATTGTACTGTTTAACTAGGTATAGATACACTGAGAGGTCCAACGAAAAGTTTCCACTTTGAATAACTAGATATAATAGTTTTTTCAAACAAATTACAGATTCGGCAGCTTCATTTTTATTTCAAGTGGGCATATTTTCATATTATTGACATTAATACAGGGTATCCCAAAAAAGAGCGGTTTACTACAACTTTCAATTTTTAAATGTACACCCTATGAATTGATATGGATAGAACGTCCTTTCACGTATATTTAGATATAGGTTTGATGGACATAGACATAGCCCTAATAGTAAGATTGATGAATATAAATAGTTATAATCTAATTTGAACTGCATAAAAAATTCCGGCAAACAACACACGTGCGCAAACAAAGAGGCCGCCGTCGAAATGCAGGTGTTTCTTTTGTCGGAATTTTTTTACAGTTTCAATTTACATTATACAGACTGTACCATAAGAGCAATGTGTTGGAGAAAGACTATTAGAGCTATATCCATAAAATCCAACCATCCAGCCAATTCTATATCAATATATTCGTCAAAGGACTTTCTATGAATGTCTGTAAAAATACACAGGGTGTTCCATTTATAAAATATAAGTTATATGTAAGTAAACCTCTCATTTTTCGGGCACCCTGTATTAAATGTCATTAATATGAAAATGTGCTCCCCCTGAAGTACAAGTCGACCTATCTGCAATTTGTTTGAAATTTTTATAGGTAGGTATCAAGTTATTCAAGGCGGAAACTTTTCGTTGGGCCACCCAGAATTTTTATAGGTAGGTAGGTAGGTAGGTAGGTAGATAGGTACTATAGTACCTATCTAATTCTAAACTAAAATTTATATAAACCAAACGACCTATGTTTTACTTAACAATGGAAGACAATGCTATTGTACTAATTTGGCAGTACCGTTTCTGTAAAATTTATTCCAAACCCCTTACTCCTACCCCTATAAAAGTAACGTAAGCAATTCTCCTCGCATATTACATTCCTACATAAAAAATTGCTTAAAGCTACTCCGGGCAGTCGGCGCGTATTTACAGGTTAGCATAGTACCATAGATAGGTACTATAGTACCTATCTACCTACCTAACCTACCTGATTCCATCAGGTATATTATTTGTTTTATTTAGGTACCTCCACCCCGTAATTCCAAATTTCCTGTGCTGTGTTGTGTTAAGAGTTTTGCTGTATGTAGTTACTAAAATTTGATGAAAACTAATGATGGATATTAAAGCTAAGAGGTAGGTATCCTATCTATCGGAAAACTGTAGTCGTCCAAACAGTGTGTGTATGTATAGGTATGTGAATAAATAATTTCTTCCGACTATCCCATCCCCTCAAAATATAATTCAGACATTCCCCGGCGTCTAGAACAATTCCCAATCATAATTTTTCTACTTGTTCTTGTTCTAGCCCGGAGGAACTGCCTTTTGTAAACATTGCTGCGAAGGTATTGTTTTTAGTTTGTTTTTCGAATACAAACTTTTTACAAAACAAATAGAACGCCAGCGTTGCGAGGGCAAATGCGGATTCTAGAGGAAGGGAAAGAGATGGCGTGACGCTAGCTTCGAAGGGGATATCCCCTTGAATATTCAAGGGGATGCACCCGAATGAAATTCGGTTTTTCGCCGAGGCTTTTATTATAAAATATTTTAGTTTTCTGCTCGTATATTACTCGGTATTATATTTTGGAAATATTCCGGTCCAAATATTGCATATTTAATGTTTCAGCGAGCTCATTTGGCAGAGCGTATGTTCGGATATAGGGTAGGCAGGCACATATACTCATTTTCACTGAAAATTTCAGTTATTTTGCGAAATGTACACGGAAAGTGCGTTTGCAAAATGTTTTTAATATACTAACACCTATTGTCATATAATATTAATATTTTTTGTTTTATTTAAAGTAGAATAAATGATTGTATTTGAATTCTTCAGAACGAAGGCCAAATAAATATTTTTTCCCTGGTGATATGTACCACATACGCACATTCCGATCAACGTCACTGCTCCAATAATAGTTTCTGGTTGTTGGTAGGTAGATCCGACCAAATATCAGAGGTAGGTAGGTACACCTGTGACTATATGCAATGAGAGGGAAAATCGATTGATTTAGCATTTTGTGTCCTCTAGTAATTGTTGTCAATTTCGGTGGTACATATAATTTTGACCTATGAGTGGGATTTAAAATCTAAGATACACAAAGCTGTTTAAAAAACGTTGTTTGAAAAATTGATGATTTGACTTAAGATCTTATCAGCATAGTGTATATGTTACAGGAAATATCCGATTTCAGCCCATTTGAGTTTGGCCTAGGACATATTAAAAGTTCCTATCGTTTTTAGGAACTTTGCATTTTTCCTAGGACATACTAGAAAATGTCCTGATTTACTATTTAACTAGTATTGCCTGATAGCTTTTAGGACAAACTAAAATGGTCTGATTATTATTAGGAAATACCCGAATAAAAATTTGCATCCAGAAGATTCGATGGTCAGTGATATTAGTGTTGTAGCTTCTTACTCGGAATCGTGCCACTATACCTCTAGTTTATTGGAAATTGATGATAATTTATACAAACTAGGGACTAAGGATGGATGTTTAGAACAACTTTATACCCGATCGGAATTTGACCTATGTAAAAAAAAAATTATTTCAATAGACGATGTTCCCCAAGATAGAATAATTTCTTTAAAAGTAGCATCAAATTCTTCGGGCAAAATCCAGGGATATACTAGATGTCAATGCACAAAACACTGTGGTACCAATGCGTGTTTATAGAGAAAACGCCAATAACTGAGCAATACAAAATGTCACAAAAGCAGTTCTTGCAGAAACAAATAAGGTAGTTACCATTTTGTTATTTATTTACGGTTTAATGGAAAACTATATTTTTTTGTTATATTATGTAAATCATATTTACCTTTAACAAATGTATTCCATTTTAGGTTTATAGATAACTTTGATCTCTTTTAAATATAGCGCTTGTAAAGAAAATGTTTGCTTTGTTTCATCCTTTTACCCTGAATTAATTTCCCTAATATGATGCATTCTTTTTTCTTTCTAATTTAAATCGGATATTTCCCACCACTAATGAGGCTATTTTAGTTTGTCCTAAAAACTATCAGGCAATACTAGTATGTCCTAGGAAAAATGCAAAGTTCCCAACAACGATAGGAACTTTTAGTATGTCCTAGGGCAAACTGAAATGGGCTGAAATCGGATATTTCCTGTAACATATATATTATTTCTCCAATTTTTTTCGAAAATAATTTTGTTCATACGCCTTTTGTTATGAAAGTGTGTAAGGGCGCTTTTGCACTAACTAAAAATGCTTCCAGTTTCCTGGTGACATTTAAATCTTGTCAAACCTTGGAAACTACGTCCTTCATTTATTTATGTTTCGTCAAGATAATAAGTTTTCATTTTCAATGTAGAACAAACACTCCTTTTTTATTTTTTCTAAATACTCTCTTGGTCATAATACAATTTCATCCTTTTCTATAATCATATTTTTTCGATTTCGTTTTAAGTAGATAACTAAAATTCAAGTAACACTGATGTAATTTTTCGCATAACCCAAAACACTAAACAGCACTCGACGCGCGTTTCGTCAACCAAGTTAGCATCATCCGGAGATGATTAAAACTAAACCTATGCTAACACGATGTCCTATTTACACCTACACTATAAAGCGGGCTGTATGGGATTGGCCCTCTGTGATTATTCATACTATTTTTACACTTTACACTGAAATTTCCAAACTCTCAAAAGCATCCAGCTGTCTGGAATTTGTTACATTCCTAATTAGTCTTAAATTGCTACTACCTATTCTATGGTTGTTCTGAAACGCATGTTGGGCGACACTAGACTTCTCTGTTCTACCATGAGATGAGTCATATGTTCCTTGAATCTAGTTTGAATTGACATTGCAGTTTGTCCAACATACTTTTGATTGCAGTCTTTACAGCTAATTTCGTAAATCCCCGACTTTTCCTTAGTTTCTATTTTGCCTTTTTGATTTCCTTGTACTTACTTGTATCTTTAAAATCCACGTTTCACCCGTAGTTTTGGTAAGGTTTTTAAGGATATAGGTATGTCAGTGGTTTATTCAGCGGGAAATAAACTACAACAACTTTTAGGTGACAGCTGCTGATGCCAGCTTGGTTGGCGAAACCCGCGTTGAGTACATTATAGTATTTTGGTGTTATGTGGAAAACCACGTCAGTGTTATTTTCACACCAAAGGTTCTGATCCCTTTCAAGAGTACCAAAGTATACATAGTCTTTGATAATGCCCTTGTATATACATTTTTATATACTAAGATACGCATACAAAGTACAAATACATATATACAAAGTACGTATTAAAACTCTTCGGGACAATGTGGACAAATCTTCATCTTCTACGACTGCAGTTTTCATTTTTATTAATGGTGAAATTCATTTTAAAAATAAATTTACCATAAAAATGGTAAAATTAACGTGATTGTTTCAGATACAATTTTTCCCTTCCGAGTGTTTCGATATTTCGCTTCTTTGCACTTTCACCACTTTCAATTGCACGATGCACACTTCTAACAGACATTTTTGTTAAAGCACTGTATATTTTCACTGCATCATTGACAGACATCCTCGTTTCGCACTCGAATTTCATCATACACGTTTTTTTCTTTATCATAGAACGTTCTTGATCTGCTTTTTATAAGATTAGTCACTGTCACTAGCTCTCGCGACTGATTCCATTTTTAAAAACAGTTATTTATTATTCAAACAATAAAATGTAAAAATAATCCGCTGCTCCGCTTATGAATCTTATCTTCCCAGGAAGAGATGAATGGGATCGGAATAAAGCCGACCTATTGGGGGCAGATCGTTGTTGGTTTACAGATAGCTCCAAAACACCCATGGGTGTTGGAGCCGGAGTATATAGTTGCAAACCCAACGGTAAAAATATCCTCATTCCTTGGCAGTTATGCAACTACATTTCAGGCAAAAATCTATGCCATCGAATTGTTGCACAGAGGCTGGAACAAACGCAACTTACGCGCAAATCGATAAAAATTTTGTCAGACAGCCAAGCAGCTCTTTAAGCTCTTGGTTCCTAACGTTGCAACTCAAAAACGGTATGGAGTTGTCAGTGGGCGCTCGCTCATTTGAGCAGAAAAAATAAAAGTAATTCTGGTCTGGGTCCCAGACCATTTTGGCCATGCAGGGAATTAAACAGCAGACTCTCTAGGCCGGGAGGGTGCTGTTTCTGAATTTGTCGGACCAGAACCGCTGCTTGGCATATCCTCGAGTACTGCCAAAGCAACGCTCTTGACCTAGGCTGAGGGCCAATCCTCCAGTACTGTCAAGAACTATCAATATTAGTTCATTCCCAGGCGTTTATAATAAACCCTGCAAAAATAAAAACTAAAAAACTTTGAGAGTTAAGGAGGTTGCACCTACGAACTGGCCTATATACTGGTATATACTACGAATTGGCCTATATACTGGTCACTGCCGTTTAAAATATCATCTGTACAAATTCGGCCTAGCAGAAGATGCTGCGAGTGCCGCTGGTGCTTAGAAGATGATGAAACGGCAGAACACATATTATGCACCTGGCCCATTGGGGAAAGGATCAGATACTCATTATTTGGCAAAGGACAACTTCTTCCAGAGGATCAGAATAAGTTCTCACCCAATAAGGTGATCAGCTTCATTAAGAGGCTGGACCTGTTGGGTGAAATATAAGTAGGTGTGAGCCACAATAGACCACATGGTCGCGGTGGAGGATCTGGTTTTCGGCCCACTCCAGGGAATCAGGTTAGGTTCACTTTTGAACCTAACCTAACCTGCCGCTCACCATTTTGGAACCCGACTAGTTTATTATTGATGCAAGTAGACCATTGTGTTGCAACAAAAGTACACAAATAGAAAACGTTAAGAATTTTTTCACATAGGATTTAATTTAAAATTTAATACCTTAATTTACTTTTATATTTTTCTCAGTGTAGCAGAAAAATCAATGCACATACACGTAAGAGTATATCCATGTTGAGTCTTGGATTATATATGGCTCACAAACCAAACATGGATGACATTATACTTGGAATTTATGCACAATCTAAACAGGTTGTTATTGTCTTATGGGCACCATTCTCCATTTGGACAGTCGTTAAATATTTGTATAGGTACCGCGTGTCGCATATATCGATTTATTTAGCTCGCCACAAGCAAGGCGTATATACTAATAAAGTTATGTATTGTAGGTATTCGAAATTGTTAAACTTTCTCCCCATTTGATGTATATACCGGGTCCGTTTGTTAGTAAGCAATATATGAAAATTCATTTTATGCACCTACAATTTTTTTTCCTTACCATACCGTACCTACCATACCTTCAGTAGGTACACAACTCATCAAAATAGATGAGTCAAAAGTCAAAGTATATATACCACGAGCGTCGCCTCCAAAATTTTTAGGGGTAAAATAATTTTTTGTTAGAATTTGCCTTCAAGCAACAAAATACAATTTTTCTATTCACTTTGCAGTGAACATCTTCAGTTTCTTTGAAAAGACAACAATTATTTGAAAACATATTATTTAAAATTTAAGTAAATATAGGTAAAAATGAGGTCAAAAAAATAAATATCCAGTAAAATAAAAAATACCACATCACAAATAAAAAAAAACGTATTCTATCAAAAGATCAAAAAATTTTTCATTTTTCAAGGTCAAACGCCCTAAAATTAGAAATTAGAAATTCCCAGAGGAAAAATATTTGCTTAAAGAAATAGGTTTCGTTAGACAAATATCCCTTTTTTGATGCGATTGCCAGAAATCTCGACAAAAATTATTTAAATAATATTAAAATAGGTATAGTAAATAATAAGTAATATTTAATACCTATTTGATTATCAAAAACTTAGACATAGTATGCAAACGTTTTCAATCTTCATCCGTAAATGCTTATTTTCCCGCAAATTTCTAAGAGGAAAAGGATGGAAGTAGTGGGCGGTCTTGCCTCCACTGCCTCTAAATTCACTGCCCTTTATTCAAAAAGCACGTGTTCTGATCTTAAACGCATGCGCAAATAATTCATTTATCCGAAAACATCGGTTCAAAGGAGGCAACGCATACTTATGCCTCCGGTCGGCCACAGTCGGCCGCAGCCGTCTTAAAGACGAAAGTCGGCTGTTGTGCCTCGTCGGCTTACCAGCGCTACCCGCGCTACAAACCAAATAGTTAGCAGACCGTGGTAATTTTTACTGAGGCGCCTAAGAATGACCATAGATGGCGTTGGGTCGCTTGTGATTGGAAATAATTTCAAATAATAGTACGGGAACACAAGCATTTACATTTTACATTAATATTTATTATATCTGTATTAGTGGATATGATTAATATATTTATTAGTTGTTAGTAAATATTATGTATTTACAAACTGGAATTCTTTGTAATTTTTACAGGAGAGGCACTGCCTCCCCTGACGAGCCGCCACTGGTGACGTTAAAATTGGGCGCTAAAAGATAGCTCTCTGCTGAAATCAAACCGTTTGCAGAGTGGCAAATTTCAACTTTCCGCAAGAAGACATGTGACATTTGCTATTAATCAAAGTTGTCATCTCTGTTCTGTGTGATAATACATTTCGTTTTGTGTTATTTTTTCCTATTTATTTCCTTGTTGCCGAGTATTTATTATAAACAGTTCTTTTCAGAACTAATTGGCTTCATTTTTGGTCTGTTATGATATTTTCATTTTAGTATAGGCTTATGGTGGGTACATTGTTTTGGGTATTTTTGGCATTTGAGCAAACTTCATTAAAGTAATTTCTTACAACAAGGAGAAAATGTGGAGGGGGGGCCATCTTGTTGGAACCAGACATAAGTAACAGGCATATCGTGCTAATTAGGGTTGGGAAAAATTAATTCCAGGGCTGGAATCAGCTCAAAATGTAAAACATCCAAATAAATGTAGCCTGTCAAATTGCCCTCAAAGACATAAGGTCCCAGTATGCGATACATTTTTTAGCATCTATGAGAAAAACCTTACATCACTAAATTCGCCTTTAGAAGGGTTATTAATGGGCGTTTTATTTAAGAAAATGTCGGTAATGTTGTATTATATACAATTTGACTTGTTTCCGTGTTTTTTTTTAAATCTCCAGCTAAAAAAATCCTTATTGCCCAAGATCGATAATATACCTATATATAAATTTAATATTATCAAAATCATTTAGGTATTTCTCTGAAACAAAGAATAAAGAGGTATATTTGAAGAAGAATATTTGAGGTATTATAAGGGCCCTAAATATAAAAGTTTCTATTATAAACATCAGAATTCCTCTTAGCATACAAACATATTTTTAGTGAGAAACACTTCCACACCATTTCTGTAATTACCATGATGTATTCTTTTTTAAAAAATATAATAAAAAAATTAAAATGATTTCATGTATAAACGTAAAAATCTATTTTTAAAAATTTTAGAAACTTTTTGATTTAGGAATTAATAATATTCAGTTAAATATTACATATTAACATGAGGCTCTATCTCTGGGCAAATAGCTGAAGGGAAGTGTTTTTAATTAAGAAATCTATATAAAAGATGTACATCTTATGTCTTTCGACAATAGGTGTCGGGGCAATACGCAAAACATTACAGAATACAGAACATTCTACAAATATTCACTCACATTGTGCTTTCATTCGCGGAGGAAAACTAGAACCGCTAAACAACTTACTTTTGGTGATGCCGTGGCTAATGAAGAGAGGGCACCACCATTCACTAAGCAAGAGTGAGTTGAATGAAAGAAGGCATTAGCATTATTCATTAAGGATAGATAATTTTTTCTTAATACTTTTAAGACACGATAATATACGAAGAAAGCAGAAACAAATACCTTGCTATAAATACATAACAATAATTAGAACGTCTATCTATACCACACTTTTTTTCAACTTTACCCAACCAACTCTGAGATTGGAGCATCCAACGGAAATTGTGGCCACAGAATTAATAAATTTATGGCATCGAGTTTGTGATTTCAGTGAAGTCTTCATTTTGTCCCATTCAACTTATTAAATAATTATTACTAGCTACAGCTATCTGCATTATTTTTTATAGCCAGTTTATGAACACTTACTCTTGTTATTATTAGTACTATTACTCTTGTTTATATCAACAATGGTCATTAAATATTTTTTTTGTTTTAATTATGGTGTTATTTTATGACTTATAGGGCATTCGCTTTTATGTAAGTGTAAGTAGTAAGTAGGTAGATAAGTTAATAGTGGACAAAATCATCTCTCCTTAGTGATGGTAACGAATTGCTAGCTTCCATCACGCTTTGCCGAAGGATATCCGATAAGATCGCTTCCTTTCCTCTCGAAAAAAATAAAATAATTGGCCCGGTCGGATTCCGGGGGTCTTCGCGATTGAATGCCCACTTTGTGTAATTCAGGCTAGTGAATGGGTAGAAATGAAATTGAATGGTACTACAGTGGACGGCTGTTCCTTTCCTGTAAAGAAAAGGTATGATGGGGATGGGGGAGCAGACACGTTGATGTATGCATCGCGAAATCTGCGATGTATCTACACAGAGAAAAGTGTTATCATAATTTTGATGAATATACTTGTTTTGTTGATTTAAATGTGATTCGTAATTCCAGTGTCTTTTTCAATGGTTATCTTGGAATTTATAAGAGCTACCTACTGAATTAAAAGGCGTACTCCTCCTTTTTCTTTATAGTATTAGTAATAAAAATGTGACTCAATAATCCCATCACTTTCAATTTGTTATGTATGTGCGCATCATTTTTTGAGGCCATGCTCATGAAGGTTCGTCTCTTACACCGAGAGAACAGTTTAATTGTTATTAATTATTGTATTCTGGTATTAGACCACCTACGATAAGTAATTAATGTTCCTGATAAAAGACATTTGCTTAAATAAACAATCACATGTACTTTTTTGAAATAAGTAACTATTTCCTGGTTATATGCACAAGCATTAAATACAAGCTAAAACATGGATAAGTGACTAGAGGTTGACTCCTCAACACCAAAGGTACCTACCGACCAAAGTCACGTTTTCTGGCGTTGCTTATTCTGGGTCTCAAGATATTAACCATTTCCTGGATCATGGTATTTTTGAAAATTTTACAATTTCTGGATTTCTTGTTAGACTTCACAAAATTCGCATACATGTGGGTAATCAATGAGGCGACCTCTATTATAAACTATCCTCTGCGAAATTTGATTTGCAAGTGAAATATTCTGACTTTGAATTGACATCTTGTAAAACTCCTACAAATATAGTTACAAGTGATGTAATTTCATATTTTCCATAACCGGAAAACTTTTGGTGTAATAAAAACTCGCTCTCTTTCACAGATAATTCCTGGTAGCTACACCCAAATTTATTTACTTTCCATTTTTTTTCAGTTATAACTCGATTTCGTTAGCTAAACTCACTCAAGTACTCAAGTAGTAAACTAAGCGCAAGTGTATTTATAATCTTTGGTTTAAGTACCTAATACCCTTGTATATTAATATACAAGGCTAATACAATGGATCAAATTACATATCCACACCTTTGGGCGCTACAGGATAAATTACACAAAAAAAAAACAATATAATAATAATATTTGTATTACTAATTTTAATATTTACATTACATTGTACTTTATCACCAATGAACATTTCTTTAAGTGTAGTATATGTGTATTATGTGGTCAGTCTGGGGGCAAAAACTCGACAAAACTAGGTTCATTAATTTTCTACATCATGTGTGATGGTGCAGACTTCTTATGAAAGAAGAAGGATTATCTGCCTACTATTGTAATACCTACATTAATTAGCCACGAAAATTGCTGACATGAACATTTCTTCAACAGTGATAAATTATTCAAGATCAGTTTATTTTTATATAAACTGATCTTGAAGTATTTATATTTTTACATTGCATAGGACACGATAACATCGCACAGGATAAATTAAACTAAACTAATAATATACAAGGTAGATGGGTAAGTAAAGTATATTTCATATTTGTTTCCATTATAAAAAAAACCTCTTAATCATATCAAGTGTTGTCACCGGAAAAGAAAGTGATAATATAAGTTTCTTTACAGCAAGTCAAAATGAGCAGAACTGTAGTTTCATTTAAAAAATATGATGCTTCTATAAAGTACCTACTAACACAAGAAGAAATAAATTTCCGCAACCTTGATGCTCGGTTAACTGAGATTCTATCCTGAACAGCTAGTGTTGTACAGCGTCTCGAGTGCTAGTTTTATGTTTCGCAGTGTATTGTTTCTTAACGTAGTATATTAGAAACGAATTTTGGAAGGTATTTTACAGGGTATTTAATCGAAAAATGTGAATATATTTGCGATGCTTATGAACAAAAGTCTAAAGCCCATTAAGATTCGGATGATCGGCTTTATTTGGAAATCTAAATATGCCTCACAATGGTTTCGTAAACTTGATATCGTTGCTTGAAGTTTTATTTCAATTAAACTTTCAAAGTATTGTCTTACAAAAAAGGGTTATTAAAAGTGACATTGCCCGTGGAGTAGTTGTTTTCGCCATCTCCTTCTAATAAATAAGTAGGATTGTCTTTCTAAAAGACAATAGAGGTCGCTGTAATGGCATCTGCTATTCTGCAGATCGTTATCTGTCTGTTGTCAATTTGCCAATAATTGTCAGACAGGACAGGAGACAGGTAGTAGCAAAGACCCAAAGAGGGCACTACGGTGTGTTTCTCACCACTATTAAGCAGGTAGTTGTTTTATTTTATATAAAAAATTTACATTTTTTCAAAACAAAACCGTAAAAATAGGACTTAATTAGGCATATCTATGGAAAAGCAATAAGATATCCTTGAAAATACGATTCCCTTTTGGAACCAAGGTCACGAATCCATCGGTGACCACATTAAAGGTACCGTTTGTGAGATATTCTTCTGTATTTATTTATTCTTGTAGTATTAACACAACCAAGTAACTTAGTGCATTTTTTCTGATTTATTATTTCGATTCATTCTATTTTATCCCGAAACCTTTGGATATCAAAAAAAAGAATACTTTGGACCTCTTTGCCCGATCATTGTCTTATTTTTTGTAAATATATATGAGATAGAAATTTACATATTTGTCAATGTTCAATAAATAATTCACATAAATAATACCACAGATTAATATCGATAATATTAAAGTCCATGCTTATAGGTATTACTTAACATAGAAAAAAGTTTGATGTACGTTTTACAATATCTCTAAATTCACCAATCAACTCACAAAAACACATGTAGGTATATAAATTATAAAATCAGGCATCATAAAACACTATTTATATATTATTCTGCGATAAAACGCCTTGTTAGTTTTTGGAAGGCAACTACTGAAACAAACATCAAAGCTAGGGGCCAATTTGTATAAGTAAATGTCAACAACACACAGCGTTGGCCAGTGGAAGACCAGCTTCCCGTGTTTGTAATGTAACTTTCAACCTTGCTGATTTTTCTACGCGTAGCGGCCAGGTGTTCAAGTTCTTGCCGCTGCGGAATTTTATATTTTGTTTTACACTGAGCAAAATGATTTTTTAAATGTTGAGCGCAGGGCCAGATTAAGGTCTTATTTCAGGCGTGTCCTACCCACTTATGTCAGCCTCGGAGATGATAAACTGCCATAAAATGCAGGAATTTTCTGATGAATTCGCAACATCGATGCCGATCTACATGTTGATATATTTGATTAATTAATAATGGGAACTTAAAGGTTGAGTATTGCAAAATATAGTTTTTATATACGTACAATCAATCTAAAAATTTTCGATAATGCATCGCGCTGCATTATTGTCACACTTAAGTCTCAAATTTCTCCATGTAATTCGAAAATACTATATAAATGTTATTTATATTTACGATTATCATTAAAGATTATAATTTCATTATTTGAATATTCGAAGGACGCACAGAAAGCTTTGATATACACCATTCACATCCAGAATTAATGTTGTATGTATACTATTACTATAATAGTTGTACCATATTATCATATATTGTATTGTGCATACAAATCGCATAGGCCAGGTTGTTTTCCGTTTTTCTGTCAAATGCGAAAATGTTTTCTTTATACCGACTAAATTTTACATTTTCTCATTTCTCCAACTGAACAACTTTTCATAATAAAGTGGAAACGGCGGCCAATATTTCGGGAGTTGGTAGAACGTGTCTCTGTTCAATTCATTGAAAATATTGCTATTGCTATTGTCTCTTCTTTGTTTTATCCTATCTATCGAGCCGGTGGCTCAGGGCTTAGCCTCTCGATCGCTCAACCCAGAGGTCGTGGGTTCTAATTCCCATTCCGCCAACAATTTTTAATTAAATTGTTTACTCGTAGATCAAGGCTTATTCGCAGGGATGACTTTGCAACTATCCTGGCGATGGCCTAGGATGGGAAGAATGTCAACTGGGTGTTAATGTGAGAGATTAAAATCAGTTGATGTTTGATTTGTCCCTCTAACTAATGAGGTTTTCCAGGTTTCCCTCATTCCAGCACTGAATGGTGGTTAGGGCCTACCAACGTAAGTCGTTTCTGAGGCGCAAATGCGGCCGCGAAATAATAATATGCCGCCCGCTCTCCCACACAAGTCTCAGACTTTCGGGTTAATCCTTGTGATTAGAATGAGGGGTAGAGATATTATTATTATTATTATTATTATTTTTATTATTATTATTATTATTATCCATTACCTTAGTACAGTTCAGATGCGTATCACGGTTGTGGAACTTTGTCAGCATTTTTAATTCGTATTTTGGCGCTTTCTACAGTTTACTTGTAGTTTGAAATAAAGTTTTATGTGATTGTAATATTCATATAATATTTTTCATTCGGTTGGGTGCAATTAATTGAAAAGGACATACTGTAATTTAGTAGTTGGCTTTAGTTTAAACTCTGGGATTTATAGGGAAAATATATTAAAACAACTGGAGGATTTGTGTTAAACCGACTGAAATAATGACGCCGCAGCAGATATAAAAGTTTCGAAGCATTTGTTCCTTTTCAGTGAACTGTAGCTAAAATAAAGAATCTAGCATGATACATATTTGGAAGAAACTTAATGAAATAGAAAAGTAGGGGAGTGCTACTTCAGATTGTACTCTTATGATCCATTTGGTCACATATAGTTAAGTGTGTTCGTGGAGTAGGCAATACAAGGATTAGTCAACAATAAGAATTATTCACTGTAATTTGTGGGGAAATAAATTAATATCTGTACCATCCTAGCAGGTTATTTCTTTTAGATATAATACACTGACGAGTAGCATAAATTCCGAAACATCCATATTTGTAGCTGCGTATATCCATTTGGGGACTAGATTTGGGACAAAAACTTTGTGTTAAAATTTTATTTGAATTTAAAAAAATCGAAAAAATAGGCAAGCTTTAGAACTGTTCCTTTTGGACCTCTATTTTTATTAGATATACGCAAAAAAAACGTTCATAGAATGGTGCTACGATACGTAATTCACAATAATATTTTGGCGGGAGATAGTTACTGTTGATAGCCGTGTATTTTCCATAACAGTATGTGTACGTGTTGAATAAACTTGGAATTATTAAAAATTCAATGTCCTTTAAAATTCCGCGTGTTCAGATCGAACTAATGGACATTTTCACATATGTCGGTGGTAGACAAAGGCCAATTAAAGAGATCATTATCCGCTATACCTTAGTAAAACCATTATCCACGAAACATTAGTAAATTTTGAACATACATTTATTAGTAAAATCATTATCCATAAGATGTTGACTGGAGACTAACATGCAGGGAGCAATGTTTTAAGTCTTTTTCCAATTTTTAAAGCATTTTTCCACTTCAAACACAGTTTCTTCTCCTTAGGAAATAAGTGAAGGGAAATATTTTCTAAAGCGTAATTATTACACCGAGGCATCGAGCAATAACTTCTTCCGTTGAACTGCAATTTAGGCAATCTGATTTTTGAAGTTATATATTTTTCATTGATAATGGTTCATTTATTTGTAAAAAAGTAGGCGGAACTATTAGCTAAACGTCATATAAAGGCGGATTTCTTGATTTCCACCAAACGGACTCACTTGCGACTAGTTTTGTTTGCAAAAACAGAAACAAAAAACATGTTTCAGTTTCGAAAACAAACTCGGAACTCGATTTCCACCAAACAGACTGAAACTAGTGTGAGTCGCTTGTTTAGTTTTGTTTTGAAATGTTTTCTGTCGTTTCTACTAGACGAACGGTTTTCATCAAGCCTTCTCCTGACGATGTATTTATTATATGTGGGTTTTTTATAATCCATAGTATTGAGTGTAAAAAGCAAAAGCGAAAGAAACCAAGCTACTGGATAAGTTTAATTTTTAAAACGACGAATAGATTATGGAACCGATAAAATAATGGCAGATTTGATAAATGATGACATAGGAATAAATGGACAACTGAGATCATCGTTTGTTATTGAATAGTTGTTGTTTGTTGCATGTCAGCGTCGCCTACCGTTTCCACCGAGCAAAATCTGTTTACAAAAACACAGACAAAACACCGGAACTCTTTGATCTTTCCGCCCGGCGACGGGACTCTTCGTTGTTGACGAAAACAGTCGCCGGCGACTCAAAATCTCCAAAATGTTTCTTATTTTGGACACTCAAGTTGCTGTTTTGTCGAAATCAACACAGTTGCTGGTGTTTTGTTGCGGTTTTGTCCGTTTGGTGGAAATCCGCTTTAAGATTTGAATTTCATGCTCGTTCTTTAAACTTCACAAGTATGCTCATAGATGGAACTACGACAGCGTAGAAAGGACAACGTGTGAAATAATTTTATAATTGCCAGTTGAAACTGACAATTATAGATAATTGTCGTTTAAACTGGTAATTATACATAATTGCCAGATCAAACTGACAATTATCTATAATTGACGGTTTAAACTGGCAATTATGAAAGGACATCGTGTGAAATAATTTTATAATTGTCAGTTTGAACTGACAATTATGTATAATTGACAGTTTAAACTGTCAATTATGTATAATTGACAGTTTATAATTGTCAGTTTCATCTGGCAATTATGTATAATTGCCAGTTTAAACTGTCAATTATAGATAATTGTCAGTTTAAACTGTCAATTATATATAAATGCCAGTTTAAACTGTCAATTATATATAAATGCCAGTTTAAACTGACAATTATCTATAATTGACAGTTTAAACTGGCAATTATAAAATTATTTCACACGATGTCCTTTCTACGCTTTTGTATGGAACACCCTACGCTTTATTCGCGAATTACTGATTTCGTTCTTCGGCTTTGATTAATCTATGCGTCTTCGTATGAGAAAATATTAAAAACACTGTCAGTGTAAAATACACAGCGATAAAGGTAAAAGGCGATTTAGCGTATAACCTTACTTCCTGTCTTCCTAATTGTCAGAGTAAACAATATGGCTCTGTCACCAAACAACGCGGTGACATTAACAATAGGAAAGGCAAATACGGAATAGCAGCGCTGAAACTAGAAGTTGAACATACAGGTTGTTAACTTTTTTTTTTTTTTCGTAAATAATATTTATTCTATACCTACGTATACATCATGAACGTAGCGTGTGGTTTTTCCTTTTAAAGACTTTTCGAACATACAGTGAGGACATAAAGTCCGTCCCCCCCCCCTCTAACTTTTGAACCACTGGGTAGATTGTGATGGAATTTGGAACGATAATATATGACTAGATTCTGCATTTTTTGACACATCAATGACAGCTCTGAATGTCAAAGTGACAGCTGGGCGCGCAATAAGAAATTTTTTTTAAATGGAAATGGGGGTCGAGTGGGGACTCATTTTGAAGCTATTTTTATGCTCAAAACATTCCTCAAATTTGAGAACATTTGGTTCAGTAATTTCCAAATAAAAACCAGTAATATCAGTTTATAACATAATCTTTATAATAGAACTTATCCATGGAACATATATTTGTCAGGAGGTTCATGGAGGTCATTTTCAACATCTTTTGAAGTAACAGTGTTTTAAAACTTGTTTCTGCCTCTAAAATTTTTTTTTTTTTTTAGGTTGAATTTAAATTATTTCATAATTTTTTAATTTAGGTTATTTTAGGTTAGGGATGGTTTATTGTTATTTATTTACTTTTAATTTTTGTTCTACTTTGAATAATTTACAATAATTTGTAATATTATGTATGTAAAAAAAAGATATAACAGAAATCGATATTACTGGTTTTTATTTGAAAATTACTGAACCAAATGTTCTCAAAATTGGGGGATGTTTTGAGCATAAAAATAGCTTCAAAATGAGTCCCCACTCGACCCCCATTTCCATTTAAAAAAATGTTCCTATTGCGCGCCCAGCTGTCACCTTCACATTCAGAGCTGTCATTGATGTGTCAAAAAATGCAGAATTTAGTCATATATTATAGTTCCAAATTTCATCACAATCTACCCAGTGGTTCAAAAATAAGAGGGAAGGGCGGACTTTATGTCGTCACTGTATAGGTACTTTACTAGATAAGTGAATATATCTATCTTATTTTAATCAGTATAGGTATATTGAAGTAAGAGAGTAGCAATTTAGATAATAGCAGCTTAGTAAATTGTTAACCGAGTGAAGTTTTTGAACTGGGTTAGGTCTTAATTACACACATTTTTATCGCGTGAGCAAGGTGGAAAAATAAAAAAAAATCTCAACAATTTTTCTCAAAAATATTTTTCACTTTCACTATTCAGCACTTATTGTTTTCTAACGTCTTTATGGCCAACCAAGAGTAACCAACCAAAAAACCTTCGCATTTTTGCAACAGAAAACTGTAAAATTGCCAGTATTTCGAAAGAGTATTTCGTAAAAAGTTAAACTCAACCCTAAAGTTATAGTTTCTCCAACATAACTAAAAAAACCAATGGATTTTAGTGAAGTATATTGTTGGGTATAAAATTGATCAGTTTTAAAAATGTTGCAAGTATGGGTTCCGAATTTGACACACCCTGTACACTTATACTTGTATCCACTCGTATGTGTACGCAAATGGTGCTACTGGAAAGTAGCTTTTGTATATAAGGAAATATAGAGCATATCTGTGATAAATAACTAGTAAATCTTTAGGCACTATATACGTCTGATTGGGCACATGTATGCATGTATACAGGGTGAGTGATCGAAAAGATTCATCCGTTATTATCTGCCAAAGGATTGGCTTCCATGGAAAATGCAAAAACAGGTCGATTTTTATTGGAAGGGGGCTCGGGGTGCTCTAAAAAAGAAAGGTTTACCACAACTTGTATTTTTTAAATGGAACACTCTGTAAAAATGCTCAGGTGTTAAAAAATATGAGTTGTGGTAAACATTTCCTTTTTGGCACACCCTGTATAAATGTCAATAATATAAAAATGTGTCCCCCTTCAAATAATAATCGATCTGTCTCTAGATTTTCCGTGGAAACCATTCCTTTGACGGTTAATCGCAGCTGAAACTTGACTCACCCTGTATAATATGTATCTGGGAAGAGAGATACCTATATCTTCAGCTCTAGACCTCACGTAAGCTGGTTGTAACAAGTGGACAGGAAAAAGCATAACTGTAAAACAAAGCAAATAATTGCTTAGAATATCTATAAGTATTGAATTGCCTTCAGCTCGTTCATAAATTTCAATCCCTGCAATGTGCATATGTGTAGGTCTATATGATACATTCATCTATTCAATAAAATATTTACAGAGTATCTGTTTCATTGAACAATATCGATTCGCAATAAAATAATGTTTCGCAGGAATTTAAGAGAAAATTTCAGGAAACATAATATGACGAGACATATAACATAATATTCATTAATACATAATACATAATAAACATAATATTGATTCATAAAAATGAACATTTGCCATTGCCTTTCGGATAGGACGAAAGCACAGGACCGGCTACGCCATGTCTAGCACTGATACACTATTTTTATAAATTTTACAACAAAATGATAACTGTTATAATATTATTAACACAAGCACTAAAACACAGAGGTACTCGAAGCTTCCAAATGATTCAATGAAACAGATAAAATAACAAAAACTAAATGGATGTAACGAAATATTACGAAAGTCACGAAAGACGAAACCTTCACCTGGCAGGCACACCTGCAACAAGTGCAGATGTTCTCTCATTTTTTATTTCACTTATTTGTGTCACTGACAAAGATAACTAGATGTGCGATATGATGATGATTGAACCAGTCTCATAAATTTACTATTGGCGATTCAAATTACCGATGAGGGCGCTGCAAATTTTAAACAAATATGGAGAAAGACGAGTAAAAATTTTGCATTTCATATCACATCATCTAGCAATTTAGCATTCAACTCTGCCATAAATATAGTGACTTCATGTGCTAGTTAGGGTGAGACATAAAGGATAAAAAGAGTGGTAAAAGTAGTCAAACGTCCCATAAGTGCTTCATTGCTAATTATATGGGTTGAAACAGGTACCCTAGTTTTTGTTTACTTACATTTTGGACTAAAATAAGTTTGATAAACTGTATGGTGATACCATATTGGTGCTTGTTTTTTATGTTAAATAATGTTTAAATTAAAATATATTCTGCTCTTAGAAGACTAACAATAGAAAAGTACAGACAAACTGCAACAAAGTGGTTATGTTGTGTAAATAAACGTGTTCTCTGTTATTAAATTGCCTTTCGGAGAAATGAATGAGAAACAGTTTCTTATACTAGGGCCAAACTTTTACCTATCTTCAATCTTAAACACTTCATTCTATTGACACATTTTGTGGAATGACACCTATAAACACGGCAGTTTGTGTTGTGCTGATTTCTTTTGAATGCCATTTTAAAATGTAAAAATAAATATGTACAAATACTAACCACGTCGTTTTTAAGTTTGTAAAACCAAAAAATCACAAGCAACACTAAATTATTACGTTCAAAAAACCCAAATACGTGTTAAGCCTCCAAAAATTACCTTTTAAGTAGGTTCAAATATTTTCATGCAGAGGGCGCATTCATTTTTGGAATCGCCAATAACCTCCGCCGAGTCCATTATTTTTCACTCAAATTTGATGTATCTGGCACATAGTGACAAAGATAGAAATTTGGTCGGGCATGAACAATGTGAAAATTTTTATTTGTTTATATTCCTCTCTATAATTCTGAAGTACTTTTAATACAGAAATTAACAGTAACCAGCGCGCGTACAGTCCATGTGTTGCAAACAGCCAATAGAAGTATGAGTACGTTGGACGAGTCCATTTTTAAACTGAAATTAAAATATTTACAGCAGCTCATAGTCTAGTTGAATTCTTATATCTGTGTCCTAACCCAGCTAATAAAAATTAAAAGTTGTAATATACTGATACAATTTTTATTTACTTATTGTATATTTATTATACTGTACTATTGTATATTGTATTATTATATTTATTGTACCTACCTATTGTATATTGTAGACTTTTATTTATTATAAGGTTAATTTAAAAGCGTAGTACCTAATATTGTAACATACAAGGTGTCCACCTAGTGCGCGTAAGTCCAATATCTGGGTTAATAAAAGAGATAACTTAATTTTTTTTTCTACAGGGTTGTCTAATATCCCCAGCTGCACAAAATGAAAATATATTTACATATACAGGGTGTTCAGTTTTTCCTGGACAGGTACCAACTTCGTTTTTCTAAATGCAAATATATATTTTTTATTGCTTTTTCGAACTAAACCCTTGATTTTAGTAGGACTTTCATCAGCCTTCCCTATACCTAACTTAAACTGTTTTTGAAATATTGACGGGTGAATATTGACATTTTTGCAACTTTGACACCCCATAAAATCTAAACGGTTTGAGATCAAGCAAAACGGTTTGCACATTCCTATCTTAACTTTTTGTAAGCTATCGTTTGATACTAATTTCAAATGTATCCAAAAATTAAAAATTTTCCGAAAATTTTGAAAATTTTTAATTCTTGGATAAATTTGAAATTAGTATCAAACGATAGCTTATAAAAAGTTAAGATAGGAATGTGCAAACCGTTTTGCTTGATCTCAAACCGTTTAGATTTTATAGGGTGTCAAAGTTGCAAAAATGTCAATATTCACCAGTCAATATTTCAAAAACAGTTTAAGTTAGGTATAGGGAAGGCTGATGAAAGTCCTACTAAAATCAAGGGTTTAGTTCGAAAAAGCAATAAAAAATATATATTTCCATTTAGAAAAACGAAGTTGGTACCTGTCCAGGAAAAACTGAACACCCTGAATATGTAAATATATTTTCATTTTGTGCAGCTCGGGATATTAGACAACCCTGTAGAAAAAAAAATTAAGTTATCTCTTTTATTAACCCAAATATTGGACTTACGCGCACTAGGTGGACACCCTGTATAAGGAAAACATCACAGGAATCTTCAAAGTAGTATCACCAAAAAAAATCACATTTAAAAATAGATGCATGTAAAATACCTACAGACACTTTGGCAGAAGGAAGTTCACACTGTCTCTTACATTAACCTAAAATCCACGAAAACAGCCATAATTATTAACAAAAAAACAACATTTTAATTATCTGGCACTCTCCTAGGAGAAAGGTGCTTCCTGTAAAACTTTAATTGGCCTTTGTTTTACAGCTGCTGAAACGGCTTCTTTGGAGCCCATGCTGCATTGTGTCGGTTGAATATCAGTAGGTAACTGTTTTTCATGATTGGACTTATACGACCATTAGAAAGAATATATAGCCCATAACGGCTGCGGCAAAAATGTGTTAAACAAATAAGTACAAAGTAAAATGCGTGTTTGAAGCAACGACGCGAGGTACAAGATACCGATGGTTTTCAAAATGCCGGGCTATTAAATTAAAAGCCATTTATGTACTGCCTGGTTTGCTGAAATGTAATCTATACATGAGTTTCAGATGAGTTCAACCATTGGTTTCACACATTTTTACGTAATAAAAGATGGTTAAACCAAACAATAATTTTATAAAGATTTATAAATCTCCTGAAAACAAATTTAAATAATTCGATTCCGTTTTGAGTTATATTGAAAAAAGTATTTAAATCGAACAAAAATATGAATATTGTTTTTCATATTTCATAGCTAAATAGTAAGAGTAAACATTAAACAAAAAATGCACGTAATTCTAGAATATAATCCAGCAATTTATCTTTTACCACCTAATATTTCACGCCGACTTAGATCTGTTTCACCAAATCGGGGTGGGCGTGTAAAAATAGAATGGGGTTTGTCGAGGGATTAACTGCAAAACAGCCACCTGCGTCCTCAAATAGTATCTACACGTATACGTATGTATAACGCGCAACCTTAGCGTTTATAACTGAGAGATAGTATTCCCCAAATTAATCCAATACGTTGTTATGCCTACAAATATGCATTCGCAAATAAGTACATGTTTCCTGAAAATATTATCTAAGATCTAGTGTCTACCTTTCTGGCCAATGATAGGTATTTATTGACCTTAGAAATATACGTTACTGGGAAACAGTTGTAATATCACTGCCAATGATTCTAAATGAGATGATATTCAAAAAAACACTGGACTCCAATGCTACCTAAGTTATTAACGGTTGAACCATACATTACTGAAATCACCTTTGCCGAAAGCAGTACTGAAATATGAGTATATAGAGAGCTCAATGTTCCCTACTATCGATGAATTATTTGTAAGACCTGGAACGATCAAACGGGACTGAGATTCAGTTAAAATATTAATGGAATTGGTTCTAATAAACTCAATATGAGATAAATATCAATATTCTGCATAGAGGTCAGTGGGTTCTTGTATTAACGATCAATGATACCTAAGTCAATCTTCAAAACTACACGTCATTGTAACTCAGTTGGAATATTTATGGAACAAATGACATATGCAATATTACTGTGATCTTGTCAGTGATCAATGAGTGTCGACGGTCAATGATCCCTAGTCATTGGCTTTTGAACCACATATTACTCATTGACATGATTTCAGTTGGAATATTAGAAGAATTCAATTTCAATTTAAAGGAATTTAATGGGAAGCTTTACTATCTGGGAGTCTAGTGTTAGAGATGTCAATGATCCCCAAGTCAAAAGTTATTGACTTAGAAACCATTGAATGCAATGGATCTTCGCTTCGTGAAATCCAGTTGGAAGATTAATGGAATATAGTGGGTATCAAATGACAATGATCTATGATGACATATCAAAGATCAATGACCTTTACTGTGGGCTTCTGACTTCTGACACAATGCTCAAATTTAGTTGGGGTCTTACGGAAATAAGGGCCAATGATTTCTAGTATTCAATAATCTCTATACCATTGAGCTAAGAACTCATATAATATCCAGTGGAACTCAATTTGAATTTCTGTTCTTAAAAAACTCTTTTGGAAGTAAATGTGGCACGCGTTGCGTAACTGGTACGCAAACGAGGGAAGAGATGTTCCCTTAAACCAGGAACTGTTGGTCTAAGCAAGTATTTAAGTTTCGATTTAATTAATTATTAATTTATAATGATTGCGAGATAAACACAAATTTTGATTACTAAATTAAGATATATTTTACTACCTGATGGGCAATAGTGTACTTAAAACGTATAGTGGCTTGCTTATTTCTTATTTATAGTAATTTAGATACAAGTTTTATTAATATGACAAGTACCAATTTTCTCTGTACTTGAGCCAATTGTAATTTCTGACTAGAAGTGTACTTATCTATAGGTACGTACAATGGCTGTCAATCTTAAACAACTGGCGATGTTCCATAAAAGTAACAGCTGCAGTTTATCCCTGTTTATATGAAGCACTTCACAATATTGATTCTGGTGTTATCGTTTATAGATTCTAATCTTTCTTTCTGTGTTGAATGTGTTCAAAAAAGAGAAACTATTAATTGTCAACAGGTCACTTTAAGAATCTGTTGCTGTACAATCACCAACAAAAAAGTAGACAGTAATTACTAATTTTTGCACGAAAATACGCACAGAAGCATATACAAGTATGCCAATCGCAAATGAACAAGATTTGTATCATAAAAAACTATTTTCAGTATATTTTATTGCAGAAATCCAGAGTTAGATTCATATCTGATATTTCTAAAGCTGTAAGTGCCAAGTTTCTGTTAAAATAGTATAAACTGGGATTGTTTATCGTTATGCGATGGATGCTTGCCCTCTTAGGAAGGAATGGCATTAGCATAAGCTAAAATTTTCAATTAAACTGATTTTACTGCACGGTTATTAAAGCTTATTAATGTGTTACTGCTCGAGATAATGTCTTGAAGCATTTCAAACTGTACCATTAAAGGATTCTTGAACCCAGCATTTGCAGTTTCTCCACGAGCCACAGGTAGAGGTTCTCAACTACTGTTAATATGTAGTAGGTATAAACAGAGTGTAGTGACTATCTACGAACGTATTTTGGTATTAATTTAATCCGAGAAAAAGTCAGATTATTAGCCCTCTTATATCTAATTCCGTCAATATATTCAGGCCTCACAAATCTATGTTCATTGGCCTTTAAGGGTAAAATTGGTTGCATCATCAGACCATTTTTTTCCAAAATGAGGTAGGAGATGTAGTTACAGTAAATGGTGAACGATACCAACAGATATCAAGAATTTTTTTGTGGCCAAATTTAGATGCACTTGATTTGGAGGAAATGTGATTCCAGCAAGACGGTGCCACATGTCACACTGCTCTTGAAACTATCGACGTATTGCAAGAAAAGTTTGACGAAAGGATAATTTCAAGGAATGCAACTGTTCACTGGCTTCCAACAAGCTGTGATTTAACTCCTTTAGATTACGACTTTTGGGACCATTTCTAAGGTCTATGAAAACAGACCACAAACACTTGATGCCTTAAGATTGAATATTGAACGCTGCAATCGACAGATCACGCCCTATTTATTGAACAAAGTCATCGAAAAGTGGGTTCGTAGAATTCGCTCGTGTAGACGAAGTCGAGATGGACATTTAAACGATGTTTTATTCAAAACATAAATGTTATCGACTGTATTTTAAGATAATATAAAAAGTTTGGTTGTATCTGAAATAATTTTAATTTTATTTCATTTTAAAATCATATCGTTCTCTTTGAAAAACCCATTATATTGTTGCACTAAACAAAAATGTATTTTTGTAGTTACGGATGTTAGTAACGTTTGTTATTGAAACTAGCATTTCCGTTCCTTTGGCATTAAATTCTTAGGAGATCTATGATGGTTAGCGTATCTCTGAAAGGCAAATTTTGTAGTTATGTCACTATGATCCTAAACTGTCGAAATGTTCTTCTTTATTTAAATAATTACTTATTTTATTGCATCTAAAAAAGGTGATTGTTATGATATTAACATTTTTTCAAAACGAAACCGTAAAAATGGAAATCATTTAGGCACGTCTATGGAAAAGCAATAAAATATCCTAGAAAATTGTCTCCTTTTTGGAACTGAGGTCAGGAATCATCAAAGGTGCCGCCTGTAAGATATTTCTGGTTATTTAATTATTCTTGTATTACCACTATCCTCATCCTCCCCCGTGACAACTGTCCATTTTCTATTCCAAAATTGTATCAGTATTTAGGAACTTGAGGTGCCAAAAAAATAATATCAAACTACACTTTCCCCTGACTGAAAATTAATTTATTAAAAAGCGGGAAGACATTAACGACAATTCAAATGAGCTACTACATTCATGTCAGCGAGCTGTTCAAGAGATTTATTATGATTAAATTATAGTGTAAGTTACAAATAGCAGTCATTTGTTTATGCCGCAATCGTGTATTTTCCCTTGAGATTGACGGATTCACCCATTAATTATCGGGACACACATCAAGTGCGCGGCGAAACTGACGAGGATAATTCAATAGAACCACACTGGGGGATCGTCTATCAAGTGACGCATTATATCATTAAATACAGCCATAACTGTTGACTATTGGGACGAGTATATCAGTGATATAGTGACGCTTTTATTAGTAAAGGCCCATACACACTAGTAGCGCACATTCATTCATGCATGCAGTAAATGATGGATTTTATCAACTTTCTGTAGCTTCTATGACTATATATCCTGAAGCAGTCTATAGAATACGGAATACAGGGTATCCCATTTAAAAAGAAACACCCTTAATATCTCCAAAACAAAATAAGATATAAAAATTTCATGTACCATTTAAAATTTTGTGAATCCTTGGGGTGGGGGGAGAGCAGAGAAAGGGTCAGCCTTCAGTTGTCGGCTCCCCCGAATCAAAGATTGAACTGAAACTTTTATATCTCGTTTTGTTCTTGAAATATTACGGGTCTTTTGTTTTAAATGGTATACTCTGTATACTATCATGGGTGCTAATATAATGATCCTTCCCACATACCAAATACATCTTAGATATAATAATTGTAGTCCAAGTAGTATCAAAACACAAAAAAGTTGCTGAAAATGCCTTAGATTTGACCCTAATTGTTGTAAAATGTTTTATCTATGCAATATGTGAATTTAAAAATACTTATTTTAGAAATATATCGATTCATAAGAGTTTTTAGAACGTCTTTTCTGTAAAGGAATGTTTTAAACTTCTTCACAGCTCTTTCAGGCTCTTGTAACATCCTCCTGTACATGATTTAATACCAACGATTCCATGTAATGTATTTTTCAAGGAATGGACCATCCATCTTTATAACATTTTACACGAGAAGGGCAGTCTCAAGAAAAAATCGATTCAGAATTGAACATCTTACCTAGTAACCAGTAACCGAATGAAACAAGTACAACTCGACCCCAGCCTTGATTTATCTAATGCCCATTCGGCAGCTGACACCGTGGCTACCTGCTTTTTTATTAGCACGATTTTTCAATCAACCGCGACGGTTGTAATGCCGGCATCCAAAACGCAGCTCAGTGCGGTCCGTATAATATTTGTAGGAAGGGGTTACGAGTTCCCTGATAATACGAAGACATTTTTGAACATTAAATTGGTTCCAGATAATGAAGATAAATGATTCACTATCACCTGTCGTCACTAGTGTCACCAAAGTGATGATAAAATTAATGATTATAGTTCTTTAAACGTTACTATCACTTGTTCCATTATTGATTTATTTGGTATTATGTTACATTCTTGATGACAATTCTCGTTGCTGCCGTCTGTAAATTACTTATTGTTCGTTGGTTTTCTGTCATGTGTAATTATAATCTAAATTAATTCTAAATAATAATTATAACCATAAAATGGACAATGGAAATAATCAATTTGTCAAATCAAATTACAAGAAGGTGGTGCCACAACCTACTAGTAGGTTCTGGTGGTGCAAATCGTAAAAAGTTGATAGATTTACAGAGAAAACAATTCAGTTGGTATGCGTATATACAAGGTCATCCACGGTCCGCCTCTGAGACGTATCTCCAAAACTAATAGGGATATAAATATCAAATTTTTTAAAAATATTTTCGGTTGTTTTCTACTTTGAAGTTCTATCAACGTTTGAAGTTAGCATTAAGGGTGCATTTGCACCCCCTTGTCGATCATGCGGTCAAAAGATGAACTAAACTTCATCTTTTGACTTTCTTTTTAACTGTCAATTTGAGAATTTTCATATTTGACAGCATTTGTCGTTTGACTCAGTGGTGTTTAGCATTTTTCGTCTTTAAATTGTTTTACTGAAGTATTTTTTGCGTTTAAAAGAGTAATTTTCAATACTATACAGTTTCAGAGAGTCCTAAATCAGGTTGGTAATTTTGTATTTTTTAATATTGAAATTAATATAAGAACCATAAATTAATGTTTTTTAACGCTCCACAATTCACAGCTTGAATAGCTTATACTGGTGATACATAGGAATAGAATAATAGAAAATAATAACTATATTATTTTTAATAAATTGTCCTTATTTTATTTTTAACATAACCTATATTTACTGACGTACCATGGCATGGAACAAATCAAATCAAACCAGTAAATACCCTTGCCTTGGCTCATGATTCTAGTGCAGATACTAAAAATAGAAAGGCGGCACATAAAAAATCATTACGAAGCGGCACGGACAATCATTCTGGATCTCTCTGTACAATAAAACATATGCTATTTAGTTGTGAACCCTGTACGCCACTGCCGAATGGAATAATGACCGCGTTCTCCCTCCGACAGCAGAATAAAAATCAGTGCGTGTCGGCCGATGATTTAGAAGTTTCCATAATTAGTAGTCTGTGAACAATGAAGCGCGGCTAATTCAGGAATAAAATACAGCGTGTAGTATTACCGAGAGATGAATGGGACCCCTTCCGTCAACGGCCCCACCAAAGGGTGACGAAAACCCCGTGGGCCAGCAAGAACAAGAAAGACGACTATTTTCTAACTGTTAAACACTGCCTGTCGGCGTTGGTTGGTTGTCGTTGTCGTCCAGTGCCTTTGCTGTCGTTTTACTAACTCACCAATATTAGCTATTTTAGTATACATGTATGGGGTAATATTGTCAGAAAACTATAATTGAAATATTCCTTTCTGCTATTTGCTCGCTGTTCCTATCCATTATGCATCAATTTAATTGATAGCATCAATGAGTTACCGAATTTACCATTGTTGACAATTGAGTAGACATAATGAACCTCGAAGTCCCCGAAGTCGAGTCGAATAACTGCCTTCTCCATTCTTTCAGCTAGAAGATCCGCCGAATTTCGGCATGCCGGTATGATCTTGAGTTCCGAAAGCAGTGTATCTCTTGCTCCACCGAGGGCTCCTATTATCAGCACCACAAGCTTCACAGTATGTTCTGGATGGAGTCTTCGAAGTTCGAAGAGAAGTCTCGATATTGTAGCCTAATATAGATAAGTTACCTATATTTGTGGTGAAGTAAGGAAGGTAAGCACTAAGGAAGTAAACGGCTAGAATCCTAGTTAAGTGGGAAGAAATTACGCAATCAATATTTCGCTGAAGAAGACTTGTATTTCGTTTGTTACTCTGTATGGATGAAGAAAATTTTGAGGCTGGAGTCAAAATAGGTAAGTAGATGCAAAGAAAAAATCGTTTGTGATAGGAGCCACAATTAAGAGTCTCAAAAACTGTTACTTATATAAAAATTTTTATGTATTTGTGCCTTATCGTTACTGTCGAGATAAAGAGAGAGAGAAAGATATACAAAGACAGAGAGAGACAAAGATAAAGACAGAGTGAGAGAGAGGAACTCATCACATCACCTCATAGAAACAGATAGGGAGTAGCACAAAGTACTTTACAAGTACAGTCATATCAGTATGATAAGAAATGATGAGGCCTCATAATACGAAACGTCGATAACGCACAATATCTCAATTAACAGCCTGTTTGAGTCAAGCCAAATAAATAAGAGATTTTTGAAGTTACGTATATTTTGGTGAAGGTTATACACCAATGATGAAAGCTGCATTAGGTGCACCACCTTCACATCCACCCTTCCATCCACAGCCTGTGCTCTTCGGCGACCGACAAGAGGAGGCACGGCTCCTTCGTCCACGCACACCGCGATTCATTCAGCTTTCAGTTGGCGGCTGTCGCTGAAGCTACGAGTCGGTAGTGTCGGAGTTTCTTTGAGCTGCGTAAAGCTCGCGTAATTCATCACGCATTTTCGAGAGAAAAATATTGCGCTCGCAGAAAGATATCGTTAGTTTGAAGTTGTGTTAGTTCAGGCTGAAATGGCTTTTTGAGAAGAGTTTTTAGTGTGTTTTTAAAATGTTTTGTACACCGGGGACTTAGTTGTGGCGAGGAAAGTGATTGCTTTGGAAAATATGTTTGTGGATAAAAGTGGTGGATGGATCTAAATGTATGTATGGATTTTGGATTATTTTTTGACAGTTTCATTTGTTATCGGTTAGTGTACGGGGTCTTCACTTATATTTTGCTTTTGCGGGGTCTTTTGTGTACGGGATCTTTTGAAAATTCTGAATAAGATGCAGAATATGTTATCTGAAACACAATTCAGATTGGCCTGCTATTGGCTTTATTAGTGTACTGTGAGAGAGTAGATTAATATTTATTATTTATTAAATATCTCGAAAACGCTAAGAGATAAGTTAATAAAATTATATATTTTTGAAAACAGAAGAAAAAGGTATTTTAAGATTTTTGAAAATATACAGTACAAACAAAAAAAACGGATTACCCATGGGTAGTCTTATTTCTCCTTTGTTAGCGGAAATTTTTATGAATCATTTTGAAAACACACTGTTCAATAGTCACAATAATTTAAAATCACATGTTCACTTTTGGGCTCGCTATGTAGATGACATTTTTTGTATTTGGACTGGTACTGAAAGAAATTTGAGCGGCTTTCTCAATTTTTTAAATTCGCTTAACGATAATATTCAGTTTACAATGGAAAAGGAGGAAAACAATCAATTAAACTATTTGGATATAATAATAAGAAAAGTAGAAAATAAATTAAAATTCTCGGTTTATAGAAAACCAACAACTTCCGACGCAATTATACCAGCAAGTTCGCAGCAGTCCTAGCAAATAAAAAAGTCGGTTTTCCATAGCTTAATACATAGGCTTTTAATGTTTCCGCTGGAAAAAGCAGATTTTGAAAAAGAATTAAGTACAATCAAACAAATTGCAAGAAACAACGGATATAAAGAAAAACTAATAGATAACATGGTAAAAACAAAAGGAGGAAATAAATTCGTCGGGACTTTTACAATATTCGGGAAAAAGAAGCCATCTATAGTTATATTAATCACGTCCCAGGTTATAGTGAAAAAATAGCTCGCAGATTAGAACTAAACGATTAGTGTCAACAAACGTACTATTGGGAGGATTTTGATAAACAACAAAGAAAGGGTTATTGTTTTAATTTATTAACATAAATTAAAACAATCGAGAGTATACCAAATTAACTGCGTGGATTGTAATGCCGTGTATGTGGGTCAAACCGGTAGAAGTATTGAAACTAGAGTAAAAGAACATACAAATCCATACTCAATAACGCAAAAAATTCAGGATTTTCGACGCATTGTATTGAAAATAATCATTTTATAGATCAGAAAAATGTAAAGGTACTGCATCGTGAAAAGAAAGGAAAGCGCTTAGATCTGTTAGAGCAGGTAGAAATTAAAAAATCTTTAATTAGAAATCCTTGTACTACGAATGATCACATAGATTTTACAATTTCGCACTTCTTAGAAAAGGTACTAAAAACTCGAGGCTTTACCAGATGGTAGGATCAATCGTTAGGTGCTCGTAAACAAATAAATAACGAAAACCCGCTTGGAAATATTTAGTAATAGATATTTACTCTATTGAAAAAGGCCTAATAAGCCGAAATACTAGTATATAGAGTCTTTTCTATATATTTCTTGGAACATCTAAATGAGATCAATGTTTTTCTCAAAACAATTAAAAAAATAAAGTTTGTCATGTAATTTTGGTCTTAGTTGCCCAATTGTTTCTGATGTAGCATATTCTGAATCTTCAAAATCTTATTTAGTTTCATTATTAACGATTACGGATCAAGAAAATTTGAATAATTAAATTTTGGGTCTCCGTGCATCACAAACCTGTCTAAAATAACACAGATGCAATATTTATCATTTAATTTGGCACAATTGTAGCCAAATAAATAAAAAATCTATTTTCGAGTTTATATTTTCGATTTTTTGTTAGCATGCAGCAAGTAGGTATGTTCATTTCACTGCGGATGAAACATAAAAGTATTGAACTAGATTTACTTAATGCTGCATATCTCAAACGCATTCCTGCATGCAAACATTTGCTCTAAAGACTTTTTTCACCGATTATTTATGACATGATATCATGAGTAATGAATGTTACGATGATACCGTCTAAGATGCAACTCACAGTTGAACTTGATGCCACGATGTCTGATGTATCCTTTTTTACTGTATTTAATTTTGTACTATCCCTAAAGTAAGCCAAAAAAATGTATCTATATGTGTTAAATCGGGGGAATGTGTTGGCATTGAATCATTTAGTACAAACTGTCATCGAGAAGTCACTAGTTTGACATTTTGACAAGTTATTTTGCGGGCTTTGAGTTTATTTATCGTTTATCTAGTAATTGTATATTGTTTATTATTGTTTTTGCTTAGTTATCGTTTATATGCTATGGTTTATTTGTTAGCATTTATTGATTTTTGTATTTGTTTATTTATTTTTCTTCGATTTAAAATGCGTACTTACTATTAAATAACGTGTTTATGCTCTTAGAAATTAATTGTAAGTCAACACATTCCCCCTATTTAACCCCTAGAGAATTTTTTTTTTGAGAATGCAAACCTCTTAGATTACATTACATGAACAGTGTTCGGTTAAAACTTTTAAATATTTAGAATGAACGATGGCCTTTTTACTCGCCGAATGAGACACAGATGTGCTAGTAATTCAAAAACGGATGACTCGATTTTAATTTTTCATCAACTGGTGTAAAGGGGATTGAAATACCTTTCCAAGAAATTTCGTTTATGGGTAGAAGAAAGTGGTATTTTTTATACCAATCACCTACATTTTGTTTGAGGTCGCTAATTCTACTCGTTCAAAAGTTAAGGTGGGAGGTATTTTAAAGACGGACTCTACATTATCTATTTTTTTACAATTTGTCCAAAAAATATTCAAATAGGGATATTTTTCAGAATTGTTGTAAATTTAAAATACCATAGTTATAGTCTATATAATGTAAATTGAAACTAAAAAAAAAAGAATCCGACAAAAGAAACACCTGCACCTCGTCGGCGGCCTCTTTGTTTATGCACGTGTGTCGTTTGTCGGAATTTTTTATGCAGTTTCAAATTAGATTATAAAGACTATACCACATTAGAATACCGATAATGTAGTATTGGTTGCTTTCAACCTGCAGCCACGTGGGTCATTGTAACCTTAAAAAACCTGCACAGGAATCTATCTTAATCTTAATGACTTGACGAATACGAAGGTATTTTTTTATTTCCTGTTTTTTCTGCAGATATATTTAATATTATATTCATTACAATACTTATATTTATTCTTCCATATTCATATTATTTGTTTATTGCATACTATACTTTTATTAAGATATGTTTAAGTTTTATAATTTTAATACGATAATCCACGAGTTTCAAACATCAGAACGTGAAGAATATATAAAAATCAGATTAAAAATAACAGTTTTTATAAGAATAACGTAATACAATATTTTACAGTTTTAATCTACCTAGTTCTATATTTAACTGTGTTAAATCTTACATTAATCGAGAAATTAATGGTTTCATTGTATGCCGAGTATATTAAAATTGGTGAGAAAGGCAAACTTAATTAAATTATTTATGTTGATCTGCCTTGTATAGCGTTTTATTTCTAAAAAAATAACGGATTTGGCTCTCCACTAATAATTTAAAAAAAAAATGTGTTATTTAAACTGATGTTACGGTCGCGATGTTACAATATACATGTTGACGAGTTTCACAGCCTATTAATCCTTATTATATTTAATTAATATAATTCAACTATTGTTTTACTTGTATTATGTAAAATAGTAATTTCTTACATAATTTTACTATTTTAACAATAAGAAGGTGGCATGCTGCTATTTGAAAATAACATTAAGTACCTATCTTTACACAATAGGGAGATTTTGAACCCCTTAAATTTGAACTTATTATCGAAATCGTTATACTGAGCATGCGCTGTGGCAAAAAGAGTGTCAATTTTCAGTAAAAAATCACTTCAATGAAATTTTAATTTTACTTAGAGCAGCATATTCATTGTTTTTGTATTCTTATACACAGCATGGGATAGTTTATTCTGGAAGTGAAAGAATTTATTACTATAAACTATAACCTATAGGCACAAGAATAAATAACCAGAAGTCTATCTCCCTATTACGCCTTAATTAGTTTTTCATTTTGGCCTGTACCAACGGTTACCATTTCATTACCTATAGAATTCTCGTATTTATGATTGTGACTCACCACCACCATTTCCTCTGTATCTCCCCAGATAGTTTCCCAACTGCATTTCTTCTATTTCTGCCGAGAAACTCTTTGTATTCAAGAAATGCGGCTTGGCCATATTTGGACCCGTAATCGAGTCAACCGAATAAAAACTGAAATCGCTTAAAAAGGCACATCGAGCATTAAATTGAATTATATCTCGAAATAAATAGAAATAACTTAAACCAATAAGCAGAGGTGTTTCTGGATATTGCTGCTCCTTTACTGCTTGCTTCCCTTAAACCCATTAATACATTTGCTTTCCCGTGATTAATATTCATTTGGTGTGATAAAATGGTCAGTAACGTATATAGAAAACATAAATATACTAACAAGGGCACAATTAATACAGAATAGAATGCTGTACCCAAATTCATGTAAGGAGAGAATAAATATAAGTAGAAAAGATTGGGAAAATGATAGACATCCAACAGTTAGACTCTAAACAGATAAATTTATTAAAAACATACTTCTAAAACAAGGACCACCCATTATATAGGGCAGTAGAACAACTTAACGGTTTCCGAAAAATTGGAATATCAAAAAATGATACTTCTGAGCAGGTATTTAAATTAAAACAAACGTAAAAATGGGTAGAAACATTTTTTTATTTTTCACAAGCTATAACGACAACTTTCGTTATTTACGTTTTATAGGTAAAGGTACAACATATACTAATAATTGACGGCACGTTGGGCGCCAATAATTGTATAACGACAACTTTCGTTATTTATTATTTTTAGATAAAGGTACAAAATATACTTACTATAGCGATGAAACTCTCTATCAGGAATGAGCAGAGTGAAGTACGGTTATTTATTAGCTGCCAAACTTGGGCGCCATCAATTGATCTTTTTTGATGGTACAGAGTAAAGGTATAGTTCCTATCTAAGTGAAGACAATTACAAAAAAACACTTGACAAGAACAAAGTTAATATTTAATATAATTCTCTCAACTATACATTTACGAACGGTACATACATAAAAGACACACCTAAATCTAAATATTAGAACATACACACTTAAAGGTACAAAAATGAGTGAAAGTTTTACAGCAATAAAGCTTGGCAACAAAATATAGTTTGGCTGTACTAAAGATCTACCAAAAAATGCAGTTTTAAGATATTTACATTCAGCGAGGTAACAGTAAGGGCCCTTAAATTCATTCGCACACACGACCTATGCATAGGGTAAGTTAGTCTAATTAGGCACGGTATACGGATCGTGGTTTAAGATGCACTTCCAAAATAAGTAATAAAGTACTCACATAAGAACTGTTGGTTTCGGGGTTAACGTTGCTCATACGTTCTGCTGCCAATTCACAAATCAACGTACGGAAATGATTATTTTCTCGTAATCACACTAGGTAATAGTAGGATTCGGTTACTAAGATTAATTCATCTTTTATATTTCCTTTTTCCAGCTTTTTTCTTCAAACCTTGGAAGTTACCCAATTCACCGAACCTGCTCGCCAATGCCAATTCTCGCCATCTTTTTTTCCCCGTCTCCTCGTTCTCCTTCGTTGTCCATCCGCTCACGTTCGTAACACGAGATGGCGTCACTATATTGTTTTGAACTTTAGATTAAGCAACCCTAGGCTCTATGTACTGAGATAGACCTAGCGCACAAACACATATAATGAAGTTGGGATTATAATCATTTAATATACACCGAATACATATAATACTTTAAATACAGGATTGGTGTTTAACAAGAAGGTAAAAACACAGAATGAGATAAGAAATATTAGTTTAAATCAACTAAGAAAGGTACTTTATTAGTTACTGAAAACGAGACCGTTACAAAGCGGTGGCCCAAAGTCTAAGGAACGGCCCTGAGTAGTTATACGACTTCTTTCATTTAGAGGATGATAATAATGTCAGATACGTATTTCTCGGACTTTATGGATATACCGTGGTACTTAATGAGAAATATTTACCATTTATTATTAAAAGTGATTGTACTTGGATGATTTACTCAAAGGAATAGTATGGATACGCTGTTATTTATATGATTTTTAATGCGTTTAACAATGCGCTCTAAAATAGGCTTTGTAATGGAGAATGCCAATGTAAAATGTTTATGTTGGTGATTGACTGCTTACGCAAGTCGACTAGTGAAAACTACTATAAATTGAATGCAGAAATACGGCATTTCTAGTCGGAAAGCGACATGATCTCAAATTTTTTAATGGCCCATGATACTGGTATGTCCTAAAATAAAGCGAAAATCCTTACTGAATACAGGGAGGCCTACGAAGATTTACCCAGTCGATTATCAAAATTATTTGATATATGATTTTATACTTTACTTCCAAAACTTCAAACGTTCGGTCACATGAGTGAATAAAGACGGCTTCCTTGGGAAATCCGAGCAGCAGAATTCATATATGCCATTCGTTTTTAAGCAATGTTTGTCATTTCCGAAATACAGTACAATTCAAATTTTTTTGAAGAGGAAAGGCAAAAACTTTGAGAAATATGTCCAAATTCGAGGATGATAAGTAAAACAGGTACTAAATAAAAGAAGGAATATTCTCCTAGGTGGTCCACTATATTTCCTTATGCTTAATAAAAGCTTTACCAGACGGCATCCATCATCATTCGTTAAATTTAATTCGGTAGAAAAAAGTCTATTAATATTTCTCATCGCTTATAGGAACGCATAAATATTAATTAATTTTATTAATTAGTGTATCCAGCTTCTTTCCCATATTAATATATCCGTTCATTATCAAAAAATGTTGTCATCAAGAGAATTTTACTGAGTGGAGTCATAATTATGTAATAATTAATGCATATAATAAGAAGGTATGGTTCAGTCAAGATTTCAAGTCCTAAACGTCATGAGTGAAGCTATATGAAACCTTTGCTGTTACCAACTTAATTTTAAATTATTTAATGGACTAAAAGTAGACATGTTGTACACCAGTTTAAATGACAGTGCTTAAAAGTGGATTCGCCTTTATATATTTTCATTATCCTTACAATTTATTTACAAATAATCATGACGTGTAGGACTTGAAATCTTGACTCGACTATACAATAATTCTGGGCCAATAAATAATATTAAAAAATGTTAATTTACTGCTTCCAAATAATTAAATATGTAAAAACTGTTCAGGTTTTTAATGGCATCCGAACTATAAATTCATTAGAAGTGACCAAATGTCTTCGCTAGAACAGATAATTCAAATAAAAACATACTCGTTTTTCGAAAACTACAACATAAACAAGAAAACATGCACTTGCCATTTAAACAGTTTTTATTCATTAGTAAAGGCAAAGGAAGAACGAGCTGAAACTCTGGTAATGCTCACTTTTTAGCCCGTTTTTCAGCAGCTTCTGAAAAAAAATATCCTCGGTATCACAATTGATTCCGGAAATATAATCAATCTTTGCTTTAGTTTTTTATTACAAAGTATATAGAGGTTGTCCATTCCATTAGAATTGGCTTAAATTCTATTGGTAGTCCATGCACAGTGCATACGGCCCGTATACTAACCGTGGACCATGGAGGCTGTAATCAAAACAAGAATCCGAGCGATGCTCACCGAGAAATATTAATGCGTTTACATGAAGACGTTAAAATAATAATAATAATAATAATAATAATAATAATAATGCCTTTATTGCCCAACAGATAAAATCCATTTACAGGACAAATTATAATATATAAATTACAGAGGAAAAAAAAAAGAAAAATAAATAAAAGATAGCAAAATAAACAAACAGAAATAATAGATAGTTATACATAGTAATAAGTTACATAAACTATAATAATTTAATCATTGAAATGCTGGTATGCTAATCTTATAAGATCAAATAATGAACAACAAAAAATATCACAAAACTGACTTAAAGAATTAAAATTATTACACATAATATGTATCGGTGATCTTAATAACAAGTTAGAATTAGGCGTCTTACAACTGAAAGTTACATTTTGCCTTGAATTCAACCTGGGTACATAGAAGTTGATAGCAGAAAGCAAAGAGTCACAGTAAATATTATTGTGAAGCAGTTTAAATAAAAATATTAAGGATGAGCATTTTCTCCTTGCCTCAAGACTTGTTATTAAAAACCTGTTGGTTAAAACGTCATAAGAAATCCCTCTCTCAGGGTAGACACCATCCTCCTTAAACGCTAGATATTTCAAAAACCTTCTCTGAACACGTTCTAACATTGACTTCTGATTATTGTACAAAGGATACCAAACTAAAGCACCGTATTCAAGTCTTGAACGCACATAAGCAAAATATAGAATTTTTAATGAGTTGGTATTAGTAAAATCCTTACAGTTTCTGATAATGAAACCATAAAATTTTAAAGCTTCATTTGTTATGAGCGCTAAATGCTCATTAAAATTACACTTTGAGTCAAACATTACACCCAAATCCCTAAAAGAGTCGCACCTGGCCAAAGGAAGATTGTCTATGTTATAATTGAATTCACAATAAGTTTGTTTCCTGGTAAAGCTGACTACCTTACTACCTTTGAAGGATTCAGGTGCAACCTGTTTATTAGACACCAATGCTGGATATTATCAAGTTCCAACTGCATATTTAAACAATCATCTAAAGTAGATATAGCCGAAAATATCTTTAAGTCATCTGCATATAGAAGCTTGTAACAAGTTAGAGTATCAGTCAAATCATTTATGAATAATAAAAATAGAAGGGGCCCAAGAACTGAGCCTTGAGATACCCCCGACGTGGCAATGTAAGTGTTGGAACTAAAACCATTGTAACTAACAAATTGGGGTATTTTATGAAGATATGACTTTAGTAATTCAATAAAGACGTTGCATAAACCAAAATTTGCCAGTTTGTGTAATAAAACTTCATGACTGATCCTATCAAACGCCTTTGAAAAATCTGTGTAAATGACGTCCACCTGCCCTCTATTATCAAGTATATTAGAAATATATTGCGTTAATACGGCTAAATTTGTGACACGTAAAAATATCAAAATAGGTGTTTCCAAGGGTGTTACCAAGTAGGTACTGTAATCATCTATCTTTATCATCTGTACAAATTTGGTCTAGCAGAATATGCTGAAGGTGCTTAGATCATGAAACGGCAGAGCACATTATGTACCTGCCCCGCTGTGGATAGGATCAGATACTCGATATTTGGCAAAGGACAACTTCTGCCAGAGGATCAGAATAAGTTATCATCCAATAAGGTGATCAGCTTCATTAAGAGGCTGGACCTGTTAGGTGAAATATAAGTAGGTGTGAACCTCAATAGACCACATGGTCGTGGTGGAGGGTCTGGTTTTGGGCCCACTCACTTTTGAACCTAACCTAATCTAGTACTCTGATATTATTACTAAAATTAATAAGGAAAAAATGAAACTTAGATTTCGTTGTGACAAACCGACCAGGTATTCCTTTAGGACAAAAGTAAAGAAGCATTTTAAAATTAATTCAAAAGTAGCTAGGTATACAGGTACTTTAAAACAATGTATTTGCTATTTGCTTTGAGAAATTAAATCAAATTATTATATTATTATCCCTGTTCTCGAAGATGTAATTTTATCATTTTGTGCAATCCATTGTTTGGTCCGTGCCGTAATATTTTATAGTCTATATATTTATATAGACTGATTCTTTGTTTGCTGAAATATAGCTGGGGTATTAAAGCACACATATTTCTTACCCAATACTGTTTCATCAGTTGTATATCAAAAATTTGTTTGTTGGTTGGCATATTTAATCAAAAAACTAACACACACTGTTGAGGCAATATTATAATGATGAAGTATGCCTAAAGTTACTTTATTTTAATTCAAAATAGAGATGCATCTACCAAATATATGTATTTATTGGACTTTCAGGTAAATTATATCAGCTACCAACCAATATTCTTACAGTTTCCCCCATTATCTTTTATACAGTGAGGATGTAAAGTCGCCCATAATTGGACAAAAATGAAATTTATTTTTTAGAAAAACGCTCGTACACGTCAATAAAATTTTTCATTTGCTGGCATTTTGACGTCTTTTTTTGTTTTTTAATGACAGCTGTCAAAGATATGGGCGTCATCCATTTTTTTCAATGACAACATATGGCTTGTGATACAACATTTGAAATCTTTTATTTCAAGCAGAAGGTATGCTCCTAAACCATGGAGCGATTCTAGCAAGCCATTTTAAATGCCGACCGTTTAAAACTTGAATTTCCGTCTCTAAAATTTAGCTGGATCAAATAACAAGTGGTTGGTGAAGCCTTAGGTTGAGCGTAGAATCGCTTATAATTAATTGTCGCCAAGGCTAATGAAATTAATTTTAGTCTAATAAATATATACAGTGAGGACATAAAGTCCCTCCCCCCTCTAATTTTTGAACCACTGGGTAGATTGTGATGAAATTTGGAACGATAATATATGACTAAATTCTGCATTTTTGGACACATCAATGACAGCTCTGAATGTCAAAGTGACAGCTGGGCGCCCAATCGGAACATTTTTTTAAATGGAAATGGGGGTCGATTAATAACTCATTTTGAAGCTATTTTTTATGTTCCAAACATCCCCCAATTTTGAGAACATTTGGTTTAGTAATTTCCAAATAAAAACCAGTAATATCGATTTCTGTTAAATAATTTTTTTACATACATATTACAAATTATTGTAAATTATTCAAAGCAAAACAAAAATTAAAAGTAAACAAATAACAATAAACCATCCCTAACCTAAAATAACCTAAATTAAAAAATTATGAAATAATTTAAATTAAACGTAGAGGCAGAAACAAATTTAGAAAACACGTGTTACTTCAAAAGATGTTGAAAATGACCACCATGAACCTCCTGACAATAAATAAATGTTCCATGGGTAAGTTCTATTATAAAGAAAATGTGGTAAAAAGATTATGTTATAAACTGATATAACTGGTGTTTATTTAGAAATTACTGAACCAAATGTTCTCAAAACTGGGGGATGTATTGAGCATAAAAATAGCTTCAAAATGAGCGTCAAAAGCGTCAAAATCCGACCCCATTTCCATTTAAAAAAATGTTCCTATTGCGCGCCCAGCTGTCACTTTGACATTCAGACCTGTCATTGATGTGTCAAAAAATGCAGAATTTAGTCATATTATATTATCGCTCCAAATTTCATCACAATCTGCCCAGTGGTTTAAAAATTAAAGGGGGGGGGGGGGTGCGGACTTTATGTCCTCACCGTATAATAAAATCTAGGAGACTACGCTGAGTAGCTTCTAAGCATTTAAAAGGAGTTAAGACAGAATAATTTGTAGCTCACAGTCAGTCCACGATGCACAGTCCGCGTTACGGTACACTTGCAACTTAACCTCATCCCCCGCTAAAAAATCGGCTCATTAAATGTATGCTACAACATAATAATATTATATAAATCAAGCGAAGCGTTTTCCTGGTTATTACATTAATTGTATTGTATTAGATATTAGCCAGTTTATGATCGAGTGCTGCCGGAGGCTGTTCTAAGAACTGTTACTCTGTTGCAGAGTAGGAAACTTCGTTCTCGTTTATTCGTTGCCATAAGTTATTTTATAAACGCACGGGAATTTTCATGTTGCCCCAGCGTGGACGGCCGCTGGGATGTGCCAGATCGTGAATGCGTTTTTGTAAAATTAATAGAATTGTTGGTACATTTCCTTTGAGACACAATGTAATATAGTTCTTGTGTAAAAAAGAAAAGGATTCCAGTAATTGGACAGTGATTTGCAGTACAGGAGTAGAACAAGTGAAAAATTTATAAGTAAAATAAACGGATCTTGGGACCATATTTCAAGTACATTTTATTGTTAATCTAGATTGTCTTAACAGACACTCTCCAATTAATTTTAATGGACCATAATGGTACACAGGTTCGGATTAACTGTAGGTACCTTTTAATGGTACCTTAATATACAATTAAAAAAATTATAGTTCAGCTCTTGCTCAATTTTCCAAAATTTTATCTTCTACAAGAATACCTAATAGTTATTTATTGTATAAGTGTTTTAGATAATATTTTATCTACGATCGTGTAAAAAGTACCAACTTTTTACATCATTTCCAGTGTAAAAAGTGGCCTTTTATAAGAAACTGTGCAATACAAATTTTTATTGCACGCTTTTATTGCACGATTTCTAAAAAAATAATCAGTAAGGACAACAGCATTTTATCCATATATATTAAAACGCGTCGATTCTGTCTCCCTCTAAATTCCGTCGCCGAATCCGCAAAGTTTCAAAGCTATCTCCTCCGAGGGGCGATTTCGGAACGATCTCCGCGGACCACCGGAGGACGCCCCCGGTCTTTCTCCAATGCGTAGGGGTATTTTCGTCCCGTTTCCTACGCGTTTTCCCAATTTAAAAGCCTTTTCAAAAAACCTCTGCAAAATTTTCGTCGATCGCCGTTCGGCGAGAGTGATACAGCTAGCACCGGCGTTTGTCCTTGCGCCTAATGGTCCCGTCACGCCCGCCGAAATCCCAACTTTTCGCGGAACTCCCTAGACTCTATTTCTAATTTTGGGGCTTCGAGAATCGCTTCACGCGAAAGTTCCGTCCTTTCTCTAATCCTTTGAGATTTTTTTTCGAGACCGTACGTCGACTTCTTCTACGTCTATTTCGTCTTCGAAAATCTCAAGTCGCGTCCTTCTCAACTTCTTTCTCATTTTGTCTACCGATGTGAGAGTGCACTAACGAGACAAGCACCTCCCACGAAAACGGTCAAATTAATTAAACTTCAGATAGGTTATTTTCCTACGATAAATATTGCTAACGGAATCAATAGTACTGACTGCCAAACACTTCCGATTATCAAAATACTCAAGCGAAATACTTTTCCAATTAGAAAATCGGCAAAAATTATTTTTTCAGGTTGACCCGTACAGTTTACATACTTAAACGTCTCAAGGTAAACATTTGGCAACAGGCGTGGTAGCGCAATGGGAAAGTCGTAGGATTCAAAACTTCATGATGCTGATTTCGCTGCTTCGAGTCACGCTGGAGGCAAACTTTTTTTAATTTTTTTAATTCCAATTATTTATTAGTATTAGCATTTAGTCATTCTATTTCATTATCCGTAGCTTTTATTCTTTCTGCACGTAAAGTTTGGGATTAATTCGTTCATTAAGGCAGTCTGTTAAATTTATCATTTTAGCTTACAAAAGTAAATATCTACATAAAATAAAACAAGCTTCAATACATCGTTTTATCCACAACCACCACATTAATGGAATGGAATTATTTGAAGTTGAATTAAAAAATATTCGTATTCATAAAATGAAACGTGGCAGGCTGTCATACTTACTGGTTGCTATGGTGCGTTGTTGACAACAAAAACTGTACAATTTTGAAACATGCAAGAAAGTGATTGTTTCCCTTCTGTACGTCTTGAGGAACCTCAAGAAGGAACTCTCCAATTATAGCTTGCGAAATCCAGAGAACATTATGAAAAAGCGTTCTAAAATGCTAAAGTTGGGAAATTGCTAAGGGTTAGAGGGATGAACATATCAAGTTGGCTTGACTGTCAAAAATGCTCCCCTAGAACAGAAATCGATAGGTCTCGGTGAATTCAGATTTTTTTTTCGGTTTAATAATTATAGGGGGTGGGGATTAAGTTTTCGTTGAAAGACCCTGTATATGGAATGGAATAAGAAAGATAGAGTACCATAATTGCTCAAATCAACACAAATAAACAACCCATAAGTCTATTCCTGGTAGGTACCACCACGTCATTAAAATAATGGAGGACTAATGACGGGAAGTTAGGTAATAATGTTTGCCTTACCACTAAAATTTGAAAGAGAATAATGATAGGGTACGACCATACGCTATATCATTATAAACTGGAAGTAGCATGACGTTAATTCTCCGAAAAAAGCACGACCTGTGGCACACATTGTAGAAGGAGACCCTTTCGTGTTATTAAAATCTGACAATCAGCGCTAATTGCCTTCTCACCGCGACCGTAAAATGAGATTTTGATGCACCATTTCTGTCCATGCGGAGTTCCCATGACTTCTTAGTGTCAGTATCTTCGGCTTTGTTGCAGCTAATGATCGGTAGAAAGTGGGACAGTGGGACACTCTATATAAATAGGGTACAAAAGGTACTAATTTTAGATGAATGGAAACAAAACATCAGTTTACAGATATTTACTCCACTGCAATTAGCATTGGTCTCCTCAGAACCAAATCGCCTAACTTAGGATCCTTCAGAACTGTTAGTATTTGTTGAAGATACATTTATACATTCTTCCCACGAGTGTTTACCACGAAATATTTTCATAGAAGATGGTTTGAATGAAAAAACTAGTGGGAGAAAAATTCAAGCTAAAAAGATGTTTAGGAATTAAAACAGAATATAAAATATGGCGTGAGGGGCAGGGCACATGATTGGTTTGCCTCTTATTTAAAAAACAGAGCACATTTAGTTAAAATTACAAACAAGGGACATACAGCTATGTCCAATTCTATCATTAATAAAAATGGAGTACCACAGGGATCAATACTAGGCCCCTTACTGTTTGTGATATATATTATTGAACTTCCTCTTATCTTACCAAAGTCATTTACGTCACTCTATGCTGATGACTATTATTGTTTACCGATAAAAATTCAAATTTTCTACAAACAAAAATTTCAAATGCTCTTCAGAAGTTTTCAGCCTGGTCTAGTGATCAATCATTGTTATTTAACACTAACAAGACTAACTCAGGATAGGGCTGTACCTTGGTTTGACATATCTGCTAACAAGTCAAATATTTTGAATGTGGGTCACGTGAAGTTCCTTGGTGTGACTTTTGATTCTGATTTGTCTTTCGCAACTCACTGTTTCAATTTATGCAAATTATTGAATTCCAAATGTCATCAGGTTAGAAATTTAAAAAGAACCCTTAGACTGCATCATCTTAGATTGTATTACTTGAGTGAAATACAGTCTAGAATTAGCTATGCAATAACTATCTGGGGTGGTTCCCCCCAGGTAAAAAATGTGTTTTTGTCGCAGAAAAGGATCATAAGGTGTATTATGAATGCTCCTTATGGTTACTCCTGTCGTAATATGTTTAGTGATTTGAGACTGTTGACGGTTTTTGATGTTTATATTATGAATCTGCTTGTCTTAATCTTTAAAAATAAGAATAAATATATGTGTCATAGTGACGTTCACTCGTATGACACGAGACATAATTCAAATTTTTATATGCCTTATCGACGTTTGGGTGTGTGTATGATGTCTCCTAGCATAATTGGTATAAAACTTTTTAATGGACTTCCACATAATCTTAAAAGTATTAAAAAATTGCATCAATTTAAAGTAAAAGTTAAGCATTTTCTTATTGATGTGTGTCCTTATTCGGTCCAAGATTTCTATGAAGGTACTTAAAAATACTTTTATATTGTCCATATTACAGGACTTATATCAAATAATTTTAATTTTTGAATGTTTGTGGCTGTGTATGATTTGTTTTATTTACTTATTTATGTGTGTATACTTTGTAACATTTCTATTGTTTGTAGTTGTAGATTTTGACGTTTCCTATATAATTGTAAATTATCCTTGGAATAAAAGTACTTACTTACTTACTTACTTACTATGATTTGTTTACTATAAAAGATCACTTTTTACTAGTAACATGATAAAATGTATATGTAGATTATTTTTTATATCTGTATTTTAGATTTTATAAGTAATAAGCGAATTGGCTTTGATAAAACGACGATGGGCGGTTAATTTAGATCACTCTGTACAGTTCTCGGTGCTTTGTGTTCTTCCAGTAGTGTTGAAAACCAGCGATTTCTCCAGCATTTCTCTCGGATTATTTTTATTGTCGCGTTTTTTGCTTGTTTTGGTCGCTGCCGCGGATCGAAATGCGAGCCTAAGAGGAATTCCCAGTAGGCTCTGACAATTTCGCGCTTCGCCATACTTTACGGCGTTCTTCTGTCTGTTCTTGCACCGTTTTTTTCACGCACTCGCTATAATTATGGTGGAATCTGCAGTATGGCCGCTATGGTCTCTGTAATATCGTGGGACGCTATATTGAGATGTAGGAATGCATTTTATCGATAAAAAAGGTATTGGGAACACTGGTAGGTATAGCAGTAACGTTTAAAGAAGAATTTCTATTGGCTATTTGTGTTTTCCGGAAAGACCCGCGCATTCGCCATTTTTTCAAGCGATTATTAAACGACCAATCATAAATTTTAATTTTGTATTTCTGGGTATAATTAGCCTGTTTGTAAAAAATTATATGAAATTTCTTTGTTTATATGCTTTGATTATGACCAAAAAAGGCGGCTGTGTACTTAGAGTTCTCTCCTAACATATTTATCTTAATTTTATTTTGATATTGTTCTGTTGAAAAAGTATTTCTGTCTACCGGGTCTCATTCTCACCCGACATGCCAGTGTTGAGTTACGAGCTTTTAATAACTCTTTATAATGAGTTATTAATTAAACCTAAAGATTAACACGTTATTTCAATACAAGCTTCTTAATATTTCTCACAAAATCATACTGCTTCATATAACCAATGCAATTTATCATCTTTCAAGATAACGCATGCATGTTTTTATAGACTACGTTTAGGTTTTTGATGTGACTATGTGACTTGCCGCGTCGAATTTATAACACGTTCCAGTGATTTTCTTCGAATCAAAATTGATTTACGTCGCTCCACAAGTTTAAAAATAAAACAAGATACTAATGTTTTCCTTTGAATTATAAGTTCACGCAGTTTTATTCTGTCTGTCCATTACTAATTTAGGTCATACCTTTCCATTTTATTATTTATTTATATGTACAGGTACAAATATAAATAAATTACGTTGCAGTAGCGGCGTTTTTTGCTGTTCTTGCTTCGGATTTAATGAGGTAGGAGCAATTACGTTTAATAGGTATAAAGATCGTAAAAAATGATAAATATGTGTACCTGGTAATAGATAGCGGCACTGGAAACTTTCTGCTACAGATCCAGGAAGAAATTGTAAATGTCATCATGGCTAATTAACTATTAGTTGGTATAGAAAGATTTGTAAAGTGCTAAAAAAAGATAAGGGACAGGAAAAATATACACTCACTTAATGAATTAGAATGTAATACTGATGGATAATAGAACGGAAATAGGATGTTGCTAAATAGGCCAGTCACCGTAGACACAAAATCGCGTTAGGTCGCAAAAAATTGCACAGTCCTGATTTTTTGTAATGTTGTTAGGATAGATACCAATAGTGTAAAACGAAGTTTGCAGCTTCGAATGACCTGTGCTAACTGCGTGGTGCTCGAAAAACTTTGTTTTTTCGGACTTTTTTCAGTTTTTGGCTTACAACTTCTAAATGGTGCATCCTACGGAAAAAGTCGTTCTGCACAATTTTAGAGACAAAATTTACTACAATTTGAGTGCAACCGCAGATCCATAGGTCTAATAGATCCCGAGATACAGCACTTCAAAAATTGGCCATTTTTCCCAAAAAGTTCGAAATTGTTGGTTTAGCCGTTTTCCGAGCAGAATTATCGGCTAAAATACTCAACCTACAAGGAAAGTCATGGGAAATGAAGTTGTAGATCAGTAATTTAGCTTTAATTTAAGCATAAGCGGAACACTGTAGGGCCAATAGTTCCCTTGTTATCAGGAAATAACAAAAAATTAAGGAAAATGGAATTTTTCAAGAAATGGAGCCTGGATTGCAGAACTTTTGTAAAGGATAAGAAAGAGACATAACTCAGTGGAAAATGGTTTTATATCATGCAAAATGAAATTGAATTCAATTAATAATAACGTATAAATTTATCAAAATTATATCAAAATTGTATAAAAAATATTTTGGTAGTTTGGGGGACCTTGGACGTGAAATGTTGAACGTGAAGTGATGGCGGGACCTCAGCTGACTTCTGCGACAGAAATACAGAACACAATGTAAATTACCCTTTATTGCGTAATCAATTTTATAATAAATTACAACGAAGGATATGTAATATTAGGCTTACCTTTACGCACTTAGCGAGACTGTCGTGTTCTTTTGGAAGGCCCAGGTTCGTGAGACGGCTCTTCTTGGGGCTCCGGAGACTCCTCTGTTGTCTGATTAGATCTACTACTAGATACTAGTGGTAAAGGGTCGTCGACGTCATCTTCTTCATCCGACTCGGCCATGGCTAAGGGAGGAGTATTCAGGCAGGTCTTCCCCTGACAAATTTTGTCCATAGATAACCACATCAAAGGTGTCGCCTGTGAGATATGTTCCTGCATGGTTATTTATATATTCTTGTGCCCGAGTCTGTATTCGATGTATAATATGCCTCAAATTGCTCCTTTAGTGGGGTTTTTTATGTTTAGTGACATGCAATGTTCATGGAAGAGAAGAAAAATTGATGAAAATAAATACCCAAACTTAGTAGCTAGTGGCATATCTTCTCTACCAGTGGAAACAACTCTCTTCATATCTATGGGGGAGACGCCGCTTTCGACTAAATCGGCGCTTTATTTTAAAAAGGTTGAGATTGTATTTTTCTTAATAATAATCTACTATAGATATTCTACTATACGGTAATGTTTAGATGAAGTTTTAATCCAAAATAGAAGAAGAATAATATTATCTGGTCTTCACGCAAGCACAATTTTTCAAACTAAGCCTTAAACTACAAAAACAATAGTTTTATTATAATTTAATAACGATAAAAACTACTTTCGTTATTTCTTAGCTAGAAATTCTGACATGTAAATATCCTTATTTAGATATTAGAACATACTTCTTACAATTAATTAGACGGAAACCAATCCCTGGCACAATAAAAAACCGATCCGGGTGCTTAATCTATTTCTGTTTATATCAAGTCGGCTGTAAGAGACCCACCGGGTGGCGGACTAATTAAATGATTACAAGACGTGGTGATTGGCTCTAATCAGCCTCATTTGTAACAATCAGTGTCACCGGCTGCTTGCTGTCAACTTGCCTCGATACTGGTGATGCTCGCCAATCGGACGGCTGGGCGTTCCAAGTTTACCGTGTCAGAATACGAAGTATTGAAATCATAGTAGTTTTCTTACAAATAAAATTCAGACATTTTGATACGAGGTGCTAAAATAGTTAGTCACGCAACACCAATATACACGGTGTTACGTTATAATTTTGGTCACCCAAACGGGTGCATCATTTTATGCTGAATGAAATGGCGGTACGTTATCTGCCATATATGCACCCGTTCGTCAGTTATCGGGGAAAAAACGAAAACAAACGATTTACATTATGTCGTTAATACATGGCATATAATAAATCATCAAAAGCTTCATTTGAGGAGAAAAAATCCAATATGGCGTCCATAAGAAATAAAAAAGTTTACTATCGCATTTCAAAATCTAGATTGCTTAGAGAAAATCTAAAACGATCTCCTTACTTTTTCGTGCATTGGCCCTATCAAAATTAGAACGTGCCTCTTTTGTATAGGACTCAGGTCATCAAATCCATATCATCAAATTTGAAAATATATATAGGAAATATGTTAAATAGTTATGGTTCAAATCTGATGGCATTTATCCACCCCAAGGAATTCCTCAAGAAAATTTACTCCAACGGTTTCAACTCAATGATGTGGCCACTCGTCGTATGTGTAATTCGTTGGTGACTTCAGAAAATTCCAACTGATAAAATTAACTGTCCGGATATGTTATACCCTCTATGTCTTCATGATCCTCACCTTACCACTCGGTCTTCATCATTGTTTTATCTTCCGACACCTTCAAGACCAACCTATTAAATTTATCTCCTCTGTATAGAATGGACTATTATAATTGCAAGATACAGAATTTGATTGATATTTTCCATGACACTATTCCGTCTGTCAAGAAGAAACCTTCTACTAATATCTGACACAATTTTAGAATTTATGAATTATTATGTGACAATCTGTTACATTTTAATCCTCACTTGAAGTTATTCAGTGAAATTGAGAAAGTTTAAGTTTAAATACTTAGAAATATTTATAAAAAAGGTAATGTGATCTTTTAAAAGATAATTTTGAGGCATTTGGCTGGCGAAAATATTTTAGTAATTACAGTAAATTTAATTTAAAACTTTCGAGTATTTGATATACATATTCAAAATGTTTAGATTTGGAAAAGACTTATCGTGCTTTAAAATAATTGCTAAATAATAATTAGGCCAGTTTCTAATACGGTTTTACTGCCCTTAAAATAATTAAGCCCTGTCCGCTACAGTAACGCACTAAACACTAAATATCCCTAAATACAGTAAATACCAGAATTAAGCAAAGTAGAATGACCTCGCCGATCTGGTAAAATGCGGTGATGCATGGGCGTGCATATTCTGTTTTACCATTGGGCACATTTCAGTTAATATATATACTCGTATACTATTCTATAGAATACTTCTAGTATATGCACTTTCACTTTTTTAACTAACACGAATAAGTATAAACACTGACACAAAGAATAAATACACTGATAATTTTACCACAAATTTTTACCATTAAGAAACGCGCGCGAAATAACCCAACATCACGCCATTGTTTCCCTACTAGCTCGAGCGCAGTCGCTTGTTGGTTCCTGATTCGACCAATCAACGTCGTTGAAGCTCAGAGAAAAGAAAGCGTAAATGCAAGAATATGTATGTTAAATGAGGATGAACGGCTTGTCGTCAACTTTACGACTTTCGCAGTTGCCACATATTCGGAAATGCCTTGATATTATTAAGTAAAAGACAAATTAAACATTGTGTTTGCTTTAATAAAGTACAATAGAGATAAGGGACGTTACATACAAGTAAAAAAATGGGTAAATAAGGTAATTAATACGTTTCCTGTTTTAAATAACAATACTTTAGAAATAAATGTGGCAACACAGATCTACTCTTTTTCCGGTCATTACTTTGCTTAGGTAATTCTGGTATTGACTTTAATTAAGTTGCTATTTGAGAGCAGTGTCATCTAGCAATAACTTACTGCAAGTTACTGCAATTATGTCCAAAACAAGAAATCTATTTTGTTGACAATAGACTTTTTCGCATTGTTTAGGAAAAATTTACATGAAAATCGATATTTTTTCTTAGTTTATCTAATTCAAAGGAATTTGCTTTGAAAGGACATAGTTCATATGTCATCTGTTCATATGATTATTTTAACTTTAAGGAAATATTAAATCCAGCCAAATACTCCATAATTATCTTAACGACTACACCTTTTCTATACACCCTTCTTTCAAGTATTTAAAGTGTAAACATAATTTTAGTTGTTGAATTTCCGGTAATTTCACTGCATATAGTTTATTTGATTACCATTTTTAGCAGCACAATCTCACGACCGGGTAAATCTATTGTATTAATCGGGTTATTAAACTTGTCGGATAATAGAAAGGTAAAATAAAATAAGAAACGTTAATAATTGTAAAATCATTCCAAAAACTAAAACTCTAGTTCTTAATGGACCTAGTTCAGTAGAAATCCAGTAACGCCTATTCCCACTATCCCAATCGCTGCCCTTTACATCTAAAAATTAAGTAGGCTCATAAATTAACTAAGAACAAAGAAACAATCTCTTCCTAGAAGGCAGTGCACGGTAAAAGTTCTGTTAAAATATTTACACCGAGTTGCGCGTAAATCATTGTCTTTGGACTTTCTGATAATAAATACGATCGGCTCTGACATAGCGAGACAAAAGTAGGAGATAACCGAGCCCGGTGCCGAGCTAAGTCAATTATTTATAACCATCTTTAAGGATTAAGAACCGTACGTTCGAGATGCGAATCATGAAATTAAAGGATTTCGCAAATTAATGAGAAAGAGGATAAAATTGTAAAGTGGGCTTTTGATCGGCCTAAAAGATAATAAGGCGGTAATATTTCCTTATTTTTAATATGCAATTAACTGCTTTCCGCACACGCTACATTGTATAAATGAGAGAAAACGGCAGACAAAATAAAATCGATAATAAAGTTAAATATAGCAAATAACTACGAATAGTAAGGACATCATTAAAACTATCCTCCATCTGCAAACGCCTTATTTAAATAAGGACTAAAACAAATCAAGCCAAAACAGCTATTCTCCTGGCTATATGCCGCGCCGAGCGCTGAATTACAACGCAAGATTTGCCGTATTTTGGTCTAAACACAGTTAGAATCAAAAATACAAGGATTCGGATTGCAACGAAAACTACGAAAAAATACCCAGACCACACATCGTAGGATGTCACTAATTGCATACCGGTTTCGACCTTTTTATGATCTCATCAGTGCAATATAAGTGAGCATACCTACGCATGCAAAGACCTGAGTATTAGGAGTATTTGGCACAATAGGTAAGCCTTGCGTACGCAAGCCCTATTGGCGCCACCTCTGTGTAGTTTTCGCAACACAATCCAAACCAATCGTAATGAGGTAAATCCAATACAATAACAGGTTGTAGAAACTAGTTCTACTACTTGTCAGATGACATGCATATAGCAAATAACTACGAATAGTAAGGACATCATTAAGACTATCCTCCATCTGCAAACGCCTTATTTAAATAAGGACTAAAACAAATCAAGCCATCTACAGAATGTTAGTAGTAGTAAGAAACACCGTAGTGCCCTCTTTCGGTCTGTGCTACTATCCGTCTGACAATTATTTTCTAATTGACAGACAGATAGCGACCTGCTTTTCCGCAGGTACCTTGACCTCTATCCTCTTTAAGGAAGACGATCTTATTTATTTATTCGGAGGAG